>JASWHV010000019.1:56409381-58905649 GCA_030760725.1 Neostapfia colusana
GTCGGGAGCTCCGGTCTTCAGAAGCCCTGGGACTCCAGTACCGCCGGGCGCTCTGGTCTTCCTTTGTGCAGTCCCCGTAGTGGCCCCCTGGTAGGTGTGGCCAATAGTTTGGGCACACCTACCACATTCCTGCGTGGGAGCTAGGGCCAGGGCCCCTGCGGTATCCTAGCTCTCGGCTTAATAGGATTGATAGAGTACTCATACCACCAAGGTATACCTTCTTTTCCGTAAGCCCACCTGCAAAGGACTCCGGGTTAAGCGTGCTTGGCCCGGAGGAATTTGGGGATGGGTGACCGACCGGGAAGTTTTCCCGGGTGCGCACGAGTGAGCACAAAGTGCGCAGAAAAGACGAGTGGTGGTATGTGGGGCCAGTCTATGATCCTAGAGAGCTGTTACAAATGGTATCAGAGCCGACCCTCGCAGTTTCACGGGTGCGTACGGGTTAGTGACAAGGATACGGTAGCGTACGGGTCAGGGACGTAGGTACGTACGCATGACGTGTGTGTCCTCTGTGTGGGACACGGTATGGTACGTATGCTGCTAACCGGACTGTGACGCCCTCAATTCTGTGGAAAACCACGGAACCGAGAACTAATGCATATGTGTTCCCAGGATGTTCATCACACATACACATATATTCGACAAACTGAATTCAGAATATATAACCACGAATAACAGAGTTTATTACAATAGCTCATGAGTCTTGGACTCATGCTCACAGCGGAAGTCTTTATTTCTATGCAGTGGAAGTCTTTATTCTAATGCGGAAGCAATTTAACTAATGCGGAAGCAAATCTAAGCAGAAATGGCTCCATCTCTATTCCATTCCCACAGGCAAGGATGAGAACAGATTACGCGTCTAATGCTCCACTTGGTCTCCATAGAAATCTTCTTCTTTTGCTGATGATGAAATAATGATGCAAGTTTGAGTACAATGATGTACTCAGCAAGTGTGGGAAAATATGATATGAAGCTCATAAAAAGGTAGGTATAAAAAGGCTCATTTGCAGAAAAGCAGATTTATAAAACCATGATAAAACAGCAACTTAACTTTAGGTAAATGTAATCCCAGCATGTATTAAATTACCAACATACCTCCATCACTTTCCATGTTCCACCCGAACATTAACCAACTTCATTTTTGCTCACGAATACCTCCTCGTATTCGCTACCATCTCACGACTACCTTCTCGTATTCGCTACCATCTTATCTCATAAACAACTTCGTCTCACACCGAGACCAATCTTGTTGCCATGACTCCACAGTCATGCAATCCCATCTTATCACCCGGACTCAACAGTCCCAAAACCAAACCATAACCATAATCAATAACCATAACCAAGAACCATCCCAATAATCATCCCAACTAATCATGGCAGTTGGCCAGGCGCTCGTGACCGTAAACTCGGCTATCATGATAGTTTTAAGAACCCTGCAGAGTTTGCACCTCTTTACCCACAAGTTTGTGATTTCGTCACCCGTCGGCGACTGCAGAACCTCCATTATGCCAGTACACAACCGTCGGTGTATGGTCAAGAGATCACAAAATAGCCTTTACAAAGGGGCTACTATATGTATGGACTCACTAAGATTTCACCGGCAGGCTAGAATCTCCAATTCTCCCACCCACGGGCCCCCTCTTGTGCCATGCAGTTCCCAGGGCAGTCCTCACTCGACTCCCATTCCCCGCGCCTTTCACAGTCCATAACACTCTAGCAACTTACCTAATTACTCAGCTAAGCCGCACCCATACTTGGCCTTGTGGTGGCACTGTTATCCTGGCATTTGCATGCATGAACCGGTCCTTAGATCTACGGCAAGTAAACCACCATCTCATGCTACCTCATTCACAAACCCAGGCTTGCCTAGATCTCCCTCCGATCCATGTTCATTAACATCATCAGTTTCTCATTATCATTACGAGTGCAGTTAGCTAGACACATCTATCTCGCTTCCCAATCCCATGGACTCAACAAAGCATAAAGGTAAAAACCATACCCGACTCGTAAACATCCCTGGCGACAAGGGTGGTTTAACCAAAACTAGTAAACTCCTATAAAAAGGGTTTCCCATCATGTTTGACTCAGGACACACACCTTTTCGCAAAACAAAACAGTTTTACCCAAAACATAGGATCAATATGGTCAAGGAGCACTTGCCTTGTTCTTGCGGTTCTGGTTTTTCTTGGATCTCAAAACCTTGTTGCTGCAGCTCGTCGTAGACAGCTTCCTGAGCTTGTCCTGCTATGTAGGATCACGTGCATACAAGATTCACAACAATCAATATCATGCACAAACCTTAAACTAGATGTGATGATGCATATGCATGCTATCCTATGATTAGTTTTATTAAATTGGTTTGTACGTGTTCTTGCATGGCTTGCATGGACAGAGGTGTCAGATCAAAGGTGGACATGGCGATGATCTTGTCTTTAGATCAACCTGATCATCAAGTGATCTGTCCATGAGAAGGCTTCTGTTCGAAAAGAATCAAAGAACAGATGCAAAGAAAACACAACGATGCCGTAAGGTGGTATTGGAGACCTACCTTACGTTCTTCTCGGTCTCGGGTCCTTCTCCGATCGTTGGGCTATCTTCCGGAGATTTTCCTTGCTGAACTCCGGCGATGGCTTTCTCGGCGAGTTGGGGGCTAGGGCTCTAAGTCGTCGGCTCAGGAGTTGGAAAAGAAGTTCGTAGTTTTGGCCAGAGGTTCTGGGTTCTATTTATAATCGGGAAGAGAAGAATCCTAATCTGATTGGACTTCGATTTAAGAGTTCTATTGAGATTGTCGTCGAATCTTAATCTTATATCTAGTCGATTTGGTATGGTAACTTTGTGGAATCTGGGTCGGTTTCTTCTCTGTACCGGTATTTCTACGCGTACAGAATCCAAAAACCGCTCCAGAACTCGTTACCTCCTCGGTGATGAGCTCCGGAAGCTCCACGTGTTCATCGGGGCTGACACGATCCCACGATCTTGTCGAGCCAGGATCACGCTGAGGGGTGCTGCGTTGCACAACACCGGATAACACACATCAAAGGTACAAAGCGGAAGCAAAGTTTATTACATAAAGAGGTTTACGAACATTTTTTTACATCAGGTCCAGTCTACACTCACGGGCGTAGACTACGCATCAAGTTCATGTTAAGCCCGTGAACATGTCCTTGCTAGCACACACGCACACTAACACGGCAGCGTGCACGACTCCCACTCGACGGGGTTCCCCTCCTGGGGTTCCGTCTCCTCCTCGGGAGTCCCTTCCTCATAGAACCCTGCAAAAGATTCAAACACAAGCAGTGGGCACGAAGGCTCAGCAAGTCTGACCCGTCTCTCCTAAACAGGGAACTTCTACATGAGGGGTGATGGGTACATGAGAGGAAAAACAAGTTGCAAAGGACTCGCCTAATTAGTGGAACCTTACTTTCAAGTTTTAGCAGCAGGTTGTGGAGAACCTTACGCTAAGGCACATGAGAGAGCCGCAATCAAACAAGAAACGCATTTCCCTCATGTACTTTGCCCAAAGTTGAAATGAACTTTAGTTAGCTCTAAACTACAACAGTTCATTAACAATCAAAGTCCATCTTTCAATCAGCAACATTTTAACATGTAACTAGCCTGTTCTTTCTACGTCACGGTACAGTGAACAAGTGGTACTCACTGACCGCGAGGGGCGGCGATTATAATCGATTTACACCTGCAGGGTTACCCGAACAACCCGTCACGTACGCCTGTACTCGATGTTGCCTACAGCAACCATCACGGACGTCGTACGCAACTACCTTTCACCCGTTAGCCAAATGTTGAACCGGTCCAATCGTCCCGAGCAAGAGGTCTCTGCACGCACATCTCAGTGCCGCCAGCCGATTTACACCTCGAGCTCTCAACCTACCCTCTGAACGACCAGCTATGCCTCAACACACAGCTACCCGAGTTACATCGGTTTCCCGGTTCCCATATATCCGGTAGGTCTTCAGTACTGTTCTAGCTTGTTCAACAGGCCCGCACACGGCTCGGTCCTCAATCTACACAAGCGGAGCTACAGCACACAGGCCCCAAAGTCTTGTTGCCCTTACTCTCCGCTCGGTCTCATCTTTCTTTCCATGTGTATCATGTGCTATCTCTACCCGAGTCGAGTGCCTCTAGCCTATACTCGCGAGTAGTTCCAACTACTCGACTTGTACCGAATCCTACACTATCTTAGCATTGCAGTAGCTAACGGGGTTTGCAATCCTAAACCCAACCCATGGTTTTCTTGGCTATGCAGTTGGATTTCCAAACAAGACTCTAATGCAAGGAATCATAATACTCAATTAAGTGCTCAAAACAATAACAATTTGTAAAACGGTTAATGCAAACCGGAGCTTGCCTTGCTGCTCTTGGTCATAGGCTAGCTGCTCCTCCGGAGTAACGAAGTCTAGGACTTCGGATTCCTCCTCGACCTTAGCGACTACTTGATATAAGAAGTACATGTATTAATTGAACGCATTTGAATTGAGTTTTAAACTTGTGAATCTTCTAAGTCTCACTAGACAGACCCAAAGACGGTGAAACTTTTACTATGGCTTGGTTACAACCTAAACAGAGACTTGGTCAAGTTTTAGTTGCAGTAAAGCTCATTTGAGCCCTCCACAATTAATTATGTCCTTGACCTTAATTGGAACTCTTAGGGTGCTCTAGGGATTTTCATGGAACAAGCCATGACTTTCTGAAAACTAGATTTTCAGAGGGTTCTAATGGAGTTGGTCTCACTTAATTTTAAGGTTCTAGTTAAAGATATGAGCTAAATAATTTCAGAGAAAATTCTGAAAATGTTTCTGAACATTTTTCTATTTTCTCTGGAACAGTTTCACTAATCACACCATTAGGTGGATTAAATGAGCTCAAATGGATCTGAAATTTTTACGGTAGTTCAGGGATATTTTGGTGAACATCCCAGGATAATTTCAGAATTTTCCTCCAAAGGATTCTCCAGTTAAAATTCCAAACAGTTTAAAATTTGAGGAATTAATTCTGGAGAATTAAGGATTTTCATGAAGTAAAACTTGATTTTCTGGAAAGTGCTCAGAGAGCTGAGTCCAAGAAAATTTGTTTCACTCGATTTGGAGCTTCCTAGCCAAAGTTATGAGGCTTTGAAGTTTGAATGAAATCTGAAAATCGGGGAAAAGTTTAAACCTGCGGGTGGGCCACGGGGACACGTGTTGCGCACTGAGGCGTCGGCACACCGGGGTCTACGGGGTTCCTGCGCGCCAGCACAACGGATCCCAGCCGCACCCGATCCTGATTTGAATTTTTAAGTCGCTGACGGCCGGGCCCCACGTCTTCTTCTTCCTCCCGACGCTCCCTCGCGCCCGCGCCGCCTCCCCTCGCCGGAGCAGACCCGCAGCTCGCCAGCTTGCCGCTGTCGGCTATCGCACGGTCCGAAACTCGCCGCCAAGGGGTTATCGACGTCAAGGAATACGTCTGTGGGGTCAGTTTCGGCTGGCGGTGACCGGAAATAACCCGGCGACGTGCGGCGGCCTCGGTTGAGGTTCGGCGCCGTCGGCCGTGGGTTCTAACCCGCCAAGACCTCGAACAATTGGTTCTACAGCATCATTACACCTCTAGGAAGCTTGACAAGGTTTCAAAGGTGTTCAAAGATGGCGGCAAGTTGGTCGGCACCGTGTCACCGATTGAGCCCGCCATGAACGTCCTCGATCAAGCTCAAAATTCGTCACTCCTAGTCGGTGTCATACCACGGATGCAGAAAGGAAATTGATCGCCGGCTAGTCCAGCGCCTATGTGCAAGATTTGATAACTTAACGAGGATCATAGAGCGGAAATTCGAAGAATCCGTACTGGAAGCTCGGTTTAAGACCGCCGGAGCAAAATCTGGAAATTCGTAGCGGATTCTTCACGGTTTGCTTCAATACTTGGAGGAGAGCAACACGGTGGTCTCGCGCTCCTGTTGCCGCTCTTGCTGGACCGTGAAAGCCCCTGTGGAACGCTGTCCACGTGAGACCGATCGTCGTTCTTCAGCTCAGTCGCGGCGGTCGTCGTTGATCACGGGAACTGGAGCCGAAACCCGGTGGTTCGGTCGTTGGGAGGGTGGTGCTTGAGCTCAGCGTGCTGCCTAGCAACTCGGGGGAACGAGAGTGCAATTGTTTCTTCGTTTTCCCGATCGACCGAGAGCTCAGAGGAAGAAAAATGGCATTGCTCGATGTCGCCCGCGAGGAGATAAAGGCAACCGGTCTTCACCCGGGCTGAGGCGGTGAAGGTCGCGTGGGGGGCACGAGAAGGCCGCCCTGGGCGCCAGCGCGCGAAGGGGAAAGCAGCTGGTGGCGCCGGTTCCTTCTCGGTGGCACAGCCGGCAGCTGCTCGGTGGAATTTCCCACCGAGGCTGTGACTTTGTGTGCAAGTCTTCCCTCTTATCTCTATGACATGTGGGTCCCACCCTCAATTTTAACCTCTGAACTTAACTCCAATCTACTGTTATAAACAGTAGTTCCCACAAAGCCCCTGGTGATTTGAATTATCAACCTTTGATCCATTTGAATTGGTTAGAATTCAAATTGGGTTTGGTTTGGATAAATTTCAGCACATGTTCAGTTTGAAATTCAAATAAAGTTTGAATTTGCCCCACTTAGCTCATGTCAAGATCAACTCCAAATGGAGTGAAAATTGGTGTGTGAGCTCACAAAAATGTGCTGAGTAAGAATATGTCTCCCACTTTTGAATTCATGGGATAAAAACAGTTTGAATTTGAATGTAGTTTTAAACTGCCCTCTTTCTAGCTATGCCCAAAATGACCTCAAAAGGTTTTGAATTTGGGTGAAACTTGGCATGGACATTCCTAGCAATGTGTAGGAGTTTTTCATATGCCCATCCCCTATATATTACATGTGGGAAATACCACTTTTGCAATATGTGAGTTTTTTTCTCTAATGAGTATGTTGATGGTGGTTACTTGCTCTTCAAATGTGTTCATCAACTTGCTTCAAATGAGGTGTGTGTGTGTGTGTGGTGATGAACACTTCAAGCATGTGTCAAAACTGAGGCCCTTACAAGGGCCTGGTCTCTTCCTTTCCGTAGAGACGAGCTCCGATTGTGCCGCGTGTCAAGCGAGCAAGACTTCCCTCTTCTTCGGAGGTGAGCTCCGTGTGCGCCACGTATCCTAGCGGTCGGGACCTCCTCTCTTATTCGGAGGTGGCTCCGCGCACGCCACATGTCAGTGCCGGACTTTCCTTCTCTCCAGAGGTGGCTCCAGCGCCAGACTTCCTTTCTTCTTAGAGACGAGCTCCGAGGTTAACACGTGTCCAACAGTGACGGACCTCCTGGAGATAAGCTCCGGTGGTGACACGTGTCCAATAGAACCGGACCTCTCGGAGGTGAGCTCCGAGAACGACATGTATCCCGCGCTACTGGTCCTCTAATTTCCGTGGCGACTAGCTCCGAAGGTGACATGTGTCCTGCAGAAAATGCCTTTGCTTCTTCCGCAGAGGCTAGCTCAGGGCAACACGTGTCCCACAGGGTCGGACCTCTCCCCTTTTGCGGAGATGAGCCCCGAGCCTGCCACGTAGCCATTTTAGCGGCGTACCTCTCCCTACTTCACAGGGATGAGCTCCGAACACACCACGTGGCCAGAGGCCGTGGAAGTTGTCTTCGGTGCTCTCTGAAAACTGGATTCGGCTCTTACTGGCTATCTTTTTGATATTTCTCTGTTCCCACTTCTTTTTAAAATGTTTTCTTTACATGAAATATGAATACATGCAGAAACCAGAGATGAGGGTGTCACACGGACGTACGGTATGCGTATGCCAGTACTGAACGTACGAACGTGGCTAAGAGGGGACGTTCCTGTCTTGACGTTGACCGACGAGGACGTCGGTCTTCTAAGGGGGGTGGATTGTGTGATATCCTGGCTCCCAGCTTAATAGGATTGATAGAGTACTCATACCTTCTTTTCCAGAAGCCCACCTGCAAAGGACTCCGGGGTTAAGCGTGCTTGGCCGGAGGAATTTGGGGATGGGTGACCGACCGGGAAGTTTTCCCGGGTGCGCACGAGTGAGGACAAAGTGCGCAGAAAAGACGAGTGGTGGTATGTGGGGCCAGTTTATGATCCTAGAGAGTTGTTACAACCCCCCCTGTCCGCCCGGAGCATAGCGATGTTGGAAACCCGACTCAAGAGGTCCGGGAGGCCTCTCAGAAGGTCCTGCACACAAGTAAGGGAATCGTAATTCCGCTTGGGGGCTCTCCCTTCTCTGTCTCTTAGTCTTATTTGGCTTACAGTTCTGAACCGGTATACGGGGCTTGGGCAATTCAGTGCGCCCGGCACCGGAGGTCCGGCTACCTCTGAGGTCAGGGTACGATCGTCCGGCCCCTAGTACTGGGCCGTAACGCTGGGGAGGCAGAGTCCACACGCTTTGGGTACGGAACCAGGCAAAGAAGATTGTACACCCTAGACCTCCGAAGGGCAGAGTGCACACGCTTTGGGTACGGAACCAGGCAAAGTAGGCTACGCACCCTGGACCCCCCATGACCGGCGCAGGTTTTTCCTGGAGGTAACCAACTGGCGTCGCAGCACCTGACTGCGGGAGGTCCGAGAGGCCCCCTGGCCATCGACAGTTACCTCAAGCGCGACCGCCTTTGGTAGGATAGCAAATGCCGACTATGGATGAGAGTGGGAAAGGAGAGCTAAGTGTACGATGGGCATACACTGTTTTCGAGCAAGGGGAGGTGTGATCATAAAAATTAATGCGTAATTTAAATGAACACAAGAGTAAGAGCGTGGTAGGACAGGATTCTATCAATATAAACATCCATAGGAGGAAGGCAAGCTATACATGGAGGCAACGACCCACCCCATTATGAAGGGGGGCAGGAGCCTACGCGCTTAGGGTACGGAATCAGGCCAAGCTGGACGTAGTCCTGGACCGCCCCCTGGGGCTTAGTTGCTCCGAGCGTTGTTCCTGGACTCTATGGGATCTATTACAGAAAGAAAAGGACTTGTCCTACTACTGCTCTAGGGATAGAAATTACGGAGATGTTCTATGTTCCAAGTGTTTGGGAGCGGGTCCCCGTCCTCGGCGGAAAGTCGCACACACCCGGGGCGACAAACTTTCATGACTCGGAAGGGACCTTCCCAGCTGGGGGAGAGTTTGTTGGTCCCTTCACGAGAAAATATGTGTCGCAGCACCAGATCGCCTTCTTTGAGCTCTCGGACATGCACGGTCCTTTGGTGGTAGCGCCGGAGCGCTTGCCGGTACCGTGCGTTGCGGAGCGTTGCATGTAGTCGAGCCTCGTCGACGAGGTCGATGTCCTCATGTCGAAGCTGGTCCGGACCCTCCCTGGGGGGCCGGGACGTCTTCCTCCATTGGCTCAGGCCGACAGGAGGTTGACAGGTCCAGAGCAGCCCCCGGAAGGTAAGGTTGAGGCACGGTGGCGTGCGCTCGGGGAGCTGGCCCGGTTCTGCACCACCAGGGGCTGGTGCTCGGTCTGCTGCAAGTGCTTGGAGCTTCTCCAAGGCTGACACTGCAGCAGTGTGGTCTCCACGGATCTTGAGGACGCCTATTGGTGTAGGCATCTTCAAGACAAGGTAGCCGTAGTGGGCTACTGCCATAATTCGGTACAGGGTTGGTCTGCCGATGATGGCGTTGAAGGGGAGGTCGACCTCCACCACGTCGAACAGAATGTACTCTGTTCGGTAGTTGTCCGGTGCTCCGAAGGTCACCGGAAGGCTGATGTTGCTGTATGGGACGACTTGTCCCGGCCCTACCCCTGAGAACAGGCTCGACGGGGTGAGCTTGGCCATCGGAATCTGTAGCTTCTGGAAAGCTGCGTGACTGATGAGGTTGAGGCCGGCCCCGCCATCCACCAGGACGTGGTACATCTTCACGTTGGCGATGGTGGGAGCTACCAAGAGCGGTAGCTGTCCGGCCCCAGCCATGTTCTTGGGGCAGTCGGTGGCGTCGAAGGTGATGGGGGTCCCTACCCACTTGAGGTGCGGTGCTGCGCACGGGGTAGGGGCCACCGACGCCACAGCTCGGCGCAGGGTCTAGACTGCACTCCGAGACGAGGGGTCCGAGGACCCGCCGTAGATGACGTGAAGCGCCTTTCGGCACTCATCATCACTAGAGCTGGAGCCCTCGCGGTGATGGACCGCCTTTAGAGTGCGTTGGGGCTCCTGGTACTCCATCTCTTGGTCGACCTTCTGCTTGCCCTCCCTCTGGCGGAAGGGTGGAGCATCTGCGCGCGGCTGCCTTCCCTCACAGAAGTGCTCCGCGAGCTTCTTGATCTCCCGCACTCACCAGCAGTGTGGCTCCTGGTGTTGTGCACGGGGCACGGCTCACTATGGTCACAGCCAGGGGCAGGTGACTGTCGTGGCCTCTTGTCGGGGCGTGGCCCTCGAGCTCCGCTGGGTGCTGCAGCCGCAGCAACGGAAGCTCCGTCCGGCGGCTTGATCTTGCCATCGCCCTTCTTCTTGATCTTCTTGCTGCTCCCATGGGAAGCAGCGCTAGGCCCGGCGGCCCTCCTGCTTCAGAGGCTGGCTGTGAGTGCCAGTTGTGCCCTTCTGCTGCTCTAGCGCACTTGTCCGCCAGGCTGAAGAGCTCCAAGACGTCGCGCACCTCTCTGGTGGCTAGCTTCTCGAGCATCTTCTTATCTCCCACACCCTGTCGGAACGCCACCACCACTGAAGTATTCTGGATATGGGGGATGGTGTTCCGTACCTGGGAGAACTCTGGATGAAGGAGCACAAGGACTCTCCAGGTTGTTGTCGGATGGTGTGGAGGTCAAGCTCCATGCCAGGACGGGTGTAGGAGCTGCCAAAGTTCGCAGTTAACTGTCGACACAGCTCTCCCCAGGAGGTTATGGAACCCTGGGGAAGGTTCATGAGCCAAGACCGGGCTGGGCCGGTCAAGGCGATGGGGAAGTAGTTGTCCATGACGGCCTCATCCCCTCCTGCAGCAAGGATGGCGGTGGAGTAGATCTAGAAAAACTCCGCCGGGTTGACGCTCCCGTCGTACTTCTCCGAGAGGTGTGGCCGGAACTTGCGCGGCCACCTTGCGAAGCGGAGGTGGGGCGCCAGGGCCGCACACCCCGCTCCTGTTGCTGCAGGTCCTGGTGTCGCGAACACTTGGTCCGCTGTTGGCACGATGTACCCCGGCATGGGCAAAGGTGCACCATAAACCGGGGGCGCCATTTGCAGGGCATATGGCTAGTGCATATGCTGTGTGGCGTACGCCTGGGGCAGGGATCACGTGGCGAACGTCTGCGGTCCAGGGTTTGTCGAGGCAGTCGACATGCTGTCATCGGCCTCGTGGTTGCGACGCCTTTCTCGTCGTCGCTCGATGGTCACACGGGCATCTTCGCCCAGGTGACGTCGCTCTAGCTCCGACCTCAGGTCCGCCGTTGGGAGCCTGGTGGAGCGGGAGTCTGCCGTCTGCCCGTCAATCGTTGGCGTGCGCATCAGCGACACATCCGGTTGACTGGAGCGTCGTCCCCACCGCAGCGGAGGGTTGACGGCAGCGACGACAAGACGGTCGATGTCGCGAATCCACTGCTGGGTAGCCCCCTGGGGAGCGTCCCCAGCAGGTGGGTTGTGTAGAAGCGCTCGGGCTGCAGCTAGTGTACTCCCATGGGTGACACTCGGCGCTGCAGAAGATCTTGGGCTTGCTGGAGTCCGCGTTGTTGGAGTCGGTTGCGGGCTTCCAGCTTGTCCCGACACACTCCTTGCCAAGTGCGTCGAGACATAGGCTTCGATGGTCATCGTTCACCGGGAACGAGGGCGAGGAGAGCTTGCCGCCGAAGGAAGCTTGGTCATCTTCGTCGGTGTAGACTCATCGCGAGAGGGAAAAGCCCCCTACCTGGCGCGCCAAATGTCGAAGTGTCGCTGCGGTCGACACTTCCCCCAGGCCTGCTCTGGGCAGCCCGCGGAGGTTCTTTTTCGGAGGGGCTAGTCCTCTCGGAGAGTCTCGCGTGTTGGACGAAGGGAAAAGATGGTTAACACAAGGGTTTTTACGTGGTTCGGGCCGCCGGAGCGTAAAACCCTACGTCCACGGGAGCAGAGCTGCTCGTTGTATTGCTTGAAGCTTGGAACCGGAGTTCTAAGCTTGGGTATGAGGTTGAATTTGCTGGGTTTCGAACCCTTTGCAACGTTTCCTACCCGAGCCTTTTATAGTTCAAGGCTCGGGCGGCTTACAAAGGGGGCCCCGGAGCCTGACAGGTGGCCCCGGGGTGATATCCTACCATCTACCGTATCTTGTAGTAAATGCCGGTAGTTGTCTCTGGCGCTAGCTTCTTAGCCTCCGTCCTGTCGCCCTGCCCATGCCGCAAGCTAGGCGTAGTGGTTGATGATGGTAGGGGCGGCAGAGCATGTCTTGTCGTTGTGTTTATTGGTATACAGCCTCTGACATTGCATGCCTGTCTTCTTGTCTTAGGAAGGCGCGGCCTGTCCCGACTGCGACTGGCCACAGTGACGCCTAGCAGGCGTGCGCCGCGTCTCCGTGTCTTGGGAAGGTGCGGGTCTTGAATACCTTGTACGGACAAGGCATGGGGCGCCTTTACTCCTCCTGCCTACCGCGCTGGGTGGGCAGCACAACTCCGCTGCCACGTGGAGGGCCCGGAGCCGTCCTCTGAGGAGAGGGAGGTCCGGCCCCGCTGGACACGTGGAGCCTTCGGAGCTCTCCCCCGCGGAGGAGGGAGGTCCAGCTCCGCTTGCCACGTGGCGGGCTCGGAGCTCACCTCTGAGGAGAGGGAGGTCCGGCCCCGCTGGACACGTGGAGCCTTCGGAGCTCTCCCCCGCAGAGGGGGGAGGTCCAACTCTGCTTGCCACATGGCGGGCCCGGAGCTCACCTCTAAGGAGAGGGAGGTCCGGCCCCGCTGGACACGTGGAGCCTTCGGAGCTCTCCCTCGTGGAGGGGGGAGGTCCGACTCTGCTTGCCACGTGGCGGGCCTGGAGCTCACCTCTGAGGAGAGGGAGGTCCGGCCCCGCTGGACACGTCGAGCCTTTGGAGCTCTCCCCCGCGGAGGGGGGAGGTCCGGCTCTGCTTGCCACGTGGCGGGCCCGGAGCTCACCTCTGAGGAGAGGGAGGTCCGACCCCGCTGGACACGTGGAGCCTTCGGAGCTCTCCCCCGCTGACGGGAGAGGTCCTTAGTCGGTTTTGGCCTGTGCGCGGGGTACCCGGTATTGAGGGTACCGACAAGTATCCTAACCATGTCTTTAAACTCCGGAAAGCCCTCTATGGCCTCAAACAAGCTCCTAGAGCTTGGTACGAGTGTCTTAGAGACTTTCTTATTAAAAATGGTTTTAGGATAGGAAAGGCCGACTATACACTCTTCACTAAGCATTTTAACGATGATTTATTCGTGTGTCAAATATATGTCGATGATATTATATTTAGTTCTACTAACAAAGCTTTTTGTGATGAGTTTTCAAAGATAATGACCGAAAGGTTGGAGATGTCAATGATGGAGGAATTAAAGTTCTTCCTAGGATTTCAAGTCAAACAACTCAAGGAAGGACGTTCATAAGTCAAACCAAGTATACTCAAGACATACTCAAGGGGTTCGACATGGACAAAGCCAAACCCATCAAGACTCCCATGGGAACCAACGGACATATTGACCTTAATGAAGATGGTCCAAGTGTGTACCAAAAGGTATTTCGTTCCATGATAGTTTCTTTGATTTACTTTTGTGCATCTAGACTCGACATAATGCTTAGTGTATGTATGTGTGCACGGTTCCAAGCCGCTCCTAAGGAGTGTCACTTGACGGCCGTTAAGCGGATTCTTAGATATTTGGTTCACACTCCTAACCTAGGACTTTGGTATCCCAAAGGATCCAAGTTCAGTCTCATTGGATACTCCGATGCCGATTATGCAGGTTGTAAGGTAGATAGGAAGAGCACGTCAGGGACTTGCCAATTCCTTAGTAGGTCCTTGGTCTCGTGGTCTTCAAAGAAACAAAACTCCATTGCCTTATCCACAGCCAAAGCGGAGTACGTCGCAACCGGGAGTTGTTGTGCACAACTCCTATGGATGCGACAAACTCTTAGGGACTATGGTTACACTTTGAGCCATATTCCACTCCTATGTGACAATGAGAGTGCCATCAAGATTGCTCAGCATCTCGTGAAGCATTCTAGAACCAAACATATTGATATCCGTCACCATTTCCTGCGAGATCACTCTATCAAGGGAGATATCCTTATCTCTCATGTTAGGAGTGAGAAGCAATTGGCGGACATCTTCACAAAACCCCTTGATGAGAAACGCTTTTGTGACCTAAGGAGTGAACTGAATATCGTAGATTCTCGAAACGTTGCTTGAACTGGGCACATCTGTTTGTTGCTTGTTTATAAAATTAAAAAAAAACACATTTTTTCAACATACTACCCTAATCTCTCTTACTCTATGAAAACTATGTTCAAAAGGACTCTTTGTCAAATATGGTCATTGTTTGTTTGATGTATGCTTACTGACCACGTTTGCCAAAGATATTTGCAGAAACTTGTCCAAAAGGATCTAATTCTTGAGCTAAAATTCAAATTATGTGAATTTCAGCATGTAGCCGGACAAGTCTGGGATATCTAGGTCGGACTTCGCAGCGGAGAAGTCCAAAACGGACTAGTCCGTCATGGAGGTCGGACAAGTCCGGCCCCAGAGAAGTCCGGCTCTGGTCCGCCAACCAGACTTGTCCTGACACCAAGCCGGACTAGTCCGGTCCCTGGGGACTTAACCCCTAGGGGCGGCCAGACCCCTCACTCTTCACAGACTAGTCCGCCCTCAAACCCTCACTTAAGTCGGAAGCGCTCAAATTGGCGATTTTTGATCTCCTCCACCAAAAATCTTGTCTAATTCACGGATTGGAGCCCTAAGGAGTACGGAAATCTTTCCCGTGCTTTGTTGCTCAAGTTTTGACTCCAAATTCATCACATTTGAAGATTTCAAGAGGTATTCTTGACCTAACCAAAAATCCTTCCTTTTCTTCATTCTTAGGTCTTTTGCTAGAAACTTCTTCACAAATGTTGTTTCTAGTGTCAATGCGATTGTAGCCTAGGAATATTGCAACTTAATTCGAAGTTTTTGCGAAAAATTGTTAGGGTTAGGGTTCTTTCTGTATAACCCGGACTAGTCCGGTTTTGGGAGGACAAGTCCGTTCTCGGGTGGACTAGTCCGGCCCTTTAACGGACAAGTCCGATTTACACAGGATGAACTTTAACTTAAGCCATTTTTAGTGAATTCTTTTGCAATATTCCACTTTAGTCAGGAAATATGTCGAGCTCCGACTAAAGCTCTCCCCTTCCAAGTCCCACGGCCAAGGAGGCTCGACAAGTCCTTCATCGGCGCATTACCAAAGAAAGGGCAGAAGGAGGCCCAAGAAGCTAAAGAAGTCGTCCATCGAGAGACAAGAAAAAAGAAGAAGCATGATCTCGACGAGGAGGCACAAATTGCCCAAGCCGTTGAAGAATCCTTGAAGGACCAACGGAGAAATAAAAGGGTCAAACGTGAAGCCCAAAGCTCCCAAGCCGCTAGTGCCTCAGAGCCCAAGAGGAAGAGGCTGGTCACCTTGGGAAATAAAGAGTGGAAAAAGGAGAAGGAATCTAAGGGTAGGGTTCCTCGTGATCCGAAGAAGGGCAAGGCTCCACTTCCTGAGGAGCTCGAGAATAAAAAGGCAACTGCCAAAGCACCGACAAACATGGCAGGAGGGATAGTAATCAGGAAGAAAAGGCAACCGAAGTCTATCGTCCCCTTGAAGATGGCTACCCCTGCTAGAGATCCAAACCAGCAGCCCAACAATCCGACATTTGTATTCAAAGGAAAGGGGGCTGAAAAGGCGATTAGGCTGAGGATGGACAATATCTATGACTATGAGAAGAACATAACCGACGCTAGGTTTTGGTGTGACTACCACTGCGATTACTACCGTTTGGTGTACGTAAAGATGAAGACCCCAGTTGCCCAGGCTCAATGGGTAGATTGGGACTACATGGACAAAAGGAAGCACAAAGCCTTTGATGCAGTGATTGAAGCCGCAAAGCGACATGGAATCAAGGAAATCATGAGCTTCAAATATGACTGGAACATTGAGATAATTATGCAGTTCTACACCACTGTGTACTTCTCCATCTACGGTGACCGGAAAAACACCTGGATGACTCATGGAGAGCAGTACTCAGTCACCTATGAGATGTTTGCATAGATACTTGGCCTTGAGGAGCACTTGGACCATGAGATTATATTTCCAACCTCAAGGCAGTAGACAGGGACCAGCTTGACTATATGTATCCTAGCCATGTCCCCTATGAGGCCGGACTTGCTAGGAACATCAAGCTGTTCTATAGCATCCTCAACAGGATTCTGAGGAGGAACATTGCCCCTAAGGATGGAGATGCAGGGGTAATTCAAGGAAACTTAAGGCATCTCCTACTCGTGATAGATGGTGAAGAGTAGTTCAACCTTGTTGAGCATATTTATGATGACATCTTCAACATCACCCACACTCCCAACCTCTCATGTGGGTATGCACCGTATATCATATGCTTAATTGAGAAGGTGTCAGGGATAGTCTTTGTCAAGGATGTCACTCATCGACCTCTCCGTCCTCAGCTACCCGCCATAGTGCCAGAACCCTCAAGGAGGAAAAATGCTCAACCTCCCTCCAGCTCAGCAGCTCCTTCAAGCTCAGCGGCTCCCCCATCTTCTCCTCCTCCGCAGTCCATGAGTGGATTCTTCAAGTGCTTCAACGCACTTTTTGCCTCTTGTCGGCGTGTTGAGGTCCGAACTCGACGCATGGAGAGGCGTCAAGAGAAGTACCTCAGGGCTGTATGTGACAAGCTTGAGGTACCCATGTCTCCTCCCGATGAGAGTGATGGGTAACTCACTCCATATCCAGAGTTCACCGCTGATGAGCTCGCCCAGTTCAGAGAAGATGGAAGCTCCTCCAAGGTCATGCCTCCATCCACCGCCGCCGACGACGAGGAAGAGGATACGGAGGCCACGGAGAGCGGTGAGAATGGAGATAAAGAAGAAGACGAAGAAGATGACGAGTAGACTTAGGCGTATCTTCTCCCCTCTTTTCCTTTTTTGGTGACTTGATGTCAAAGGGGGGGAGATGGGAAAAGGATATCCTTTCTTTTTATCATCTTCTAGTCTTGTAATAGATCCTTTGGACATCTATGTTTTGGACATGACTATCTTGTAATAGATCCTTGGACATGGCTATTTATGTTTTATGCATGACTATCTTTTGTGTAACACTACGTGTTGGATTTCATGGTTTATATTTGATCATTGTTGCTCCTTGCTATGCTTATTGTCTTATCACATTTTTAAGCACAACACGTAGGCACCCCCACCATAACATGTGAATGTATGTCAATTCCCCTGTTTTACTCTTGCAAACATTCAGGGGGAATTTTGCATACGTACATTTGTTATGAAAATCAAATTTTTTACCTCCTATGTTGTAACTTAATGTGTTGTCATCAATCACTAAAAAGAGGGAGATTTTAAGTGCATCTAGGTATCCCAGTGGATTTTGGATGATTGATGACGACAAATTAAGAGACTAATGAGCTGAGATGATCATAAGCACAGGACATTTCCAAGGTGGACACCTAAACTCTCAAAAAAAGGAAAAAGATGAAGAACGGCGTCGAAGACTCGAAGAGTAGAAATTAGGGTTTCGCTTGAGTCTTTAGTAGGCTAGCCGTGTAAAAGTGAGTGTGTGTGTCAAGTGCATTGAGATCATAGAAGAGAGCTCAAAGCGTTAGAAGTGTCAAATCCTTAGTGGAGAGAGGTAGAGAGGTAAAGTTGGGCAGGCCGGACTTGTCCGGGCCAGAGGCCGGCTAGTCCGAAAGACCGACGGCTTAGTCCGTTTTTGGGGCGGACTAAGAGTTCCTGACTGAGTTCGGACTTGTCTGTTTTGGGACGGACTAGTCCGTTTCTCTCTTGGTGAGAGTGTTTTGGGACTAAGTCCTGGTAGACCGGACTTGTCCGTCTCAGTGGCCGGACTAGTCTGGGCTAGCCAGACTTGTCCGTTTTCACACGGACCAAGAGTTCCTGTGTGAGTTCGGGCTAGTCCGTTCTGAGGCGGACTAGGCCGTATGGTTGTGAGATGAGAGTTACCACGGCTAAGTCTTGGTGTATTGGACTTATCCGCCTCAGTGGCCGGACTAGTTCGGGTCCTACAGACTTGTCCGTTCTCACCCGGACAAAGAGTTCCTGTGTGAGATTGGACTAGTCCGGTGTAAGGCGGACTAGTCCGGACTTCTGGTAGGTGCCAACGGTTGGCTTCCGGACTTCTATAAAACGAGATGCCCCGACCTCATTAAAACCTCTCTGGAACCCTAGCGCCGCCACAGATTTTCTAGAGCCTCTCCAAGCCTTCTCCATTGCCTACTCACCCTCTTGAATCAAATCCTAAGTGAATTTGGTTGTGTGAGAAGAGGAGAAGGAAGAGCTTCGAGCTTAAGGCTCTCGGAGTGATCTCGTGCACTTGGTGTGACCTGTGGCTTGTAAGATCGGTGAAGCTTTGTAGAAGTGATCAAGTGGGAGCCTCAGATTGTGAGCAGCCCCAAACTTTATAAGTTCACTCTTGAGATAGTGAAGAACCAGGTTGGCCTTAGTGGCGACTTGGTGAGGAAAGGGTTGTTAGACCCGGTCCTTTGTGAACTCCTCAACGGGGACGTAGATTTCTGAGTGGAATCGAACCTCGGGAAAAAATCCTCAGTGTCTCTCTTGCAAGTACATTTCTTTGAGGATCAAGATTGCTTAGTGCTTGTTTTAATTATCTCGCGATTAGAGTATACATCATCATAATCCTGCAATTTATTTCAATATTCTATCACACTTGTCATATAGGATTGCTAGTTGTTTCATTCACATTTTGTTAAACTAAAATCTAGAGAAAACCCCATAAAAACCAAGTTTTATCCTTTTCCAGCAATTTGACCAGACTAGTCCGCCCCTAAGGCCGACTAGTCCGGCCCTTTTAGGCTTTTCAGCAAGCAAACCGGACTAGTCCGCCCCTGAGCCAGACTAGTCCGGGCATTGTGTTCTAATTTCATTTAATTAAGTCATTTCAGTTACTTTAGCATATTCACCTCTCCTCTAAGCAATTTCAAGAATCTTGTCCATCACCGCAGAGTGAAGCACATCGAGCTGGATATTCACTTCGTACGCGAAAAAGTGGCCCTTGGAGAGCTGTGTTCTCCACCTACCAACACACCTACAATTGGCAGACGCCATGACAAAAGGGCTTCCCACACCAGTGTTTCAAGATTTTGGCACCAGTTTGTGCATCACCAGTCACGACGCACAAACTGCAGGGGGTGTTGAAACACGCCTGTAACGCCTGTTTACCAGGCCGTTACTTTGTATTTAGCAGGTCAGTTTCTTTGCATGCATGCGTCGTGCCTGTAACACCTGTTTAGCAGGACTGTTACTTTGCATTTAGCAGATCCATTACTTTGCATGCATGCGTCTTGCGTGGGCGTTTCTGTTATGTGCATGGACGTAGCCACATGCACGTTTAACGCCAGACCGCGTCTTTTGGATCGGAGGCTGCGCACCAGACAATTCTCCTGCTATATATACGTCTGTTAATCAATCAAGTGCCAGCTCATTTCCTATAGAGCTGCCCTCCCCGTCCACCCGCCGTTCCCCGTCGTGCTTCGTCAGGCGTCACACGTGGATCAGGCGAATGGCCCTGCGCCTGCAGCTACCGCAACTGTTCCTTTGTCACGTGTGACTTGTGAGCCAATGACCGCCTTCGGACAATGCCACTCCGCAGGGCTTCTCGTACGCGGGGAGTACCGGAACACTGTAGCATCTGGGTGGATACCACACGCCATGAAGCCAGGCAGCCTTAACTCCACCAACATGCCGTCAGATGATGTGAACGTGGTCATGAAGCCAGGCGCAGGTAATTACACAAATTCTACTGGTTAAGGTATCTCATAACCTGAAACGAAATGGTTTTATTCATTCAATAAGTCATATCCACCCAGACCAGACCAATAGACCACTATCTCAATACGCAATAACACACCGCCATCATACAAATCCCCTGGTATACAGTAACATAACGGCTTCTTGTAAACTAGGAAAACTTTGGTATGGTGCTCATGACAGCATGGGTGCAGATGTACACATAGGGATTTCATCAAATTTCGGCAGCGGAAGAAGCTCAAGCAGCGGAGGTGAAGGTTGGCAGCAGCCAGCCACGGCCTGTCGCGAGCACCACATACGCCCCAAACTTCTCTTGCGCGTTTGGGATGTCGAGGATCAGGTCATCAAGGCCTTCTTTGACGCGAGCAAAGCCTTTGGTCATCTGGTTGATGGTTATCAGCCCCTCACCGAAGCACTCCTGCAGCAGAGCCAGGATGCTAGCATCATTCTGCTTCTCCATCGCCATGATCAGCGCCTTCTTTACCACCTCATGGTTGAAGAAGGGCATTCCAAGATCACGGATGCAACGACAGGCTTCCCCCAAGTCCCCACCAGCATTGTATTCTTCCAGGAGCTTAGAGATCTTGTCCTTTGCATCTTCCACTGCCCAGCCAGTACCCCCACCCCAGCACCGCAGTATCCTTTCACCAGAATGCCGAGCTGACAGCAGTGCACGGGCCATCTGGACAGTTTGACTACCACTGCTGTTTGGGCGAAGCTTGCTACTGATCTCATCCAAATTCAGTGGAATCATAACTTCGTCGATCACTGCCCTAGCCAGAAAGAGGGCAAGTTCACTGGGAGCATCCACAATGTCCAGAGCAGTGTCGTCTGCAGACTGCAGCAGCATTATGAAGCCCTTCATGATATCCTCAGTGGAAAATAGCTCCAAGCTCAGTGAAGAAAGCAGTACAGAAGCCATCTCCTTCTCTCTGTTCTTTCTGTCCATTGCAAGCATGATAAGCTTCTTGAGAAAAATGGGATTGTACTCAGGGGCAGAAAGCTCTTCCAGGCTTCGAATGAGTTCTGGGACGTCATCTGAAAGAAAATACTCTTGAATTATGTGTCCGGACTCTATTTTAAAATGCTTTATCTTTTCAACACTTGCATTTCTGATCTCTTTTTCAGGGGTAGCAGATATACTAAAAGAAGCATCGAGCCATCCTTCAGATATGGCTGTTGAAACCAGCTTGTCAAAGAGAGTTTTGGCAGAAGGAATATCAAGGCTCAGGTCATCAATGCTCTCAGCCAGTCGAGAAAACCCCTTGGACATTTGGTTAGAACTGATCAAGCAGCCAGCAGTAGCCTCCTTCAATAGCTTTAGGATTAATGGCTGTGAGGACATGTTCTCCATGCCTAAGGTGAGAGCACGCTTCACAACCTCATGATGAAAGAAAGGAAGGCTCAGCTCCCTTATGCACCTGAAAGCTTCATCAATGTCTCCACTCTCACTATACTCTCTCAGAATATCCTGGATCCTCACTTTCGCTTCTTCCACAGTGAAGTGAGTGCTCCCGCCCCACTTGCGTTCGACTAACTCTGCATGGTGGGGAGCTGACAAATAGCTCTTCCCAGCAACTTGCAGAACTTCAATACCCTTGGAAAATTCTGGAAGCAGTGCTCTGGCTCGAGTTAGGAAAACAGGAGGCAGGATTTCATCAACAACAGCACGCGCAACAAAAACAGCCAATACATCAACAGCATCTGGTATATCAACAGTTAGATCTTCCGTCGACTCGAGAACCATCATGAAGCCTTCACTCATCATATGGGAGCTCAGTAGATCAGCATACAATGCAGATAACAGAACCGAAGCCATTTCTTTTTCTTTGTCATGACGATCCATTGCCATGGATATGAGTTTCTTGACAAAGTAATGTTGAAACTGATCAGATCCAATACCTCTTAGCTCAGAAGCTGCCAGTTCTACATCTCCTGTACTAAAATACTCCTCAACTACTGGAACTACAAGCTTTTTATAGTCATCTAATGTAGCAGGAACCTGAATTAGCAGACAGAGCATTGTCAGATTAGTGAATCATATCATATGAACAAAGAGCAAAATGCAAGAAGTATCAAATGAAGTAGCCAGGTCAAACCTTACTGTTCCCATTAACTAGTCTGTTCAACTCTTGAGATGGCAAGGAAGCTGCATCTTCAAGGTCGCTTTGTCCCGTTCTATGACCAACACCATCTGAACGCATAAGAGAGTTAGAACGACATCATCATGCATTACCAACCAATAAAAAACTGAAAATAAAAAATCCAAGATTTCATTTCCTTCAAAATAAAAATAATGAGACTTCCAGTGCATGATAATGAATTAATCTTAACATCTTTATTATCAAATTTCTGTATCGTCAATCCAAAACATCACAGTATATGATATTGTCACCAGTTCATCACCATCACATTAATATACAGCTCTGCCTCATAAGGAACAAGGTTTGGTTTCATATGGAACAAAATGTAATATAAAAAATCACAGTTACTAATATTTGTTGTCTAGAAAAAAACTAATATTTTTGCCTTTCTACTGCAAGCCAATAAGTGGCCACCAATTGATATGTTCACAGTTCATTGCAAAAGAACTTTTAGTGTCATGAACGTAAAACAAATGTAAATATCACTACGAATAATACATGTCAAAAAATATTGGACAGAGGATGGAACCGGCTTGGTTCCTAAACACTATGCATCTATTATAAACAGAAAAGTATTGCTTAAACCGCAACTAAACATGATTATTTAGGAAACAGAATATGGAAACCAGGAAACAAATTACGCAAACCCATGTCATCGAGTGCACATCCTGAATTTTTGGAGAGCATATTGCTTCTATTTGAAGGGCGGGTCTGGCGCAGTGGTGGAGTGTCTCCACTTGACTCCTGGAGGTTCCGGGTTTGACCTTGTAAAATAAGCAAGGGGGAGGCTGCCTAAAAGTTCCCTTCCCAAGACCCCATAATGTGTTGGAGCTTTTGGCACTGGTTACGCCCCTCTATATCGCTTCAATTCCATTTAAAATATACCTTTTATAGAAAAATGGGAAACCTTCCCTTAGTTGGAGCTGATACCTATGTCAGATTCATTCACATGTAAGCAACCAGAAACACATAGCTATAAATACCAACAATTGTGGAACAGAAGGGCACTGCTTGCATCAACACATCTATAAATGCACGACCGAAAATGCGTTACCAGATGCATGCTCTGCCAAGCAGCAGGATATAGCTGACAATAAAAATAGCTTCAGCCATAAAGAACAAAACTAAGAATTAACAGAAACCGTCACCAAGAATTCAAACGGCAGCTTTTGGTGGCTTCAAGCTGACTATTGACGGTGGGAAGAAATAGCAACCAATCATAACGCACACAGCAGTAATCATCTCAAACTGTACAGAAACACACAAACTGAAACAGAAGCTGGAACTAACAATAATAAAAAGAATGCATCGGTCTGTTTTGCTTGCCTGAGCTTAGGTTTCGATCATTTCGACAAGAACAAGACAACCTAGAACCACAAGAAACCGCCGCTAACGTACTACACACAGATGATGACATGAAACTGAAGGAATCAAACAACGATCCTTTTTCCCGCCACTCGAACAAAATCACAAAGACAACAAGATCAAACAGAACAAACACAATCCCAATAGGGTATGTGGCATCAAACACTTAAATAGCCTCAGGCACCTCACCTTCATCAAACAAAACACACCACCCACAGGAAACCCTAAGAACAACATATCCTTCACCTATCCCTGTCTGGCTTTCCACCTTTAAAGAAGTAAAAAACTAACGTCATCATCCCCCAAGCCACAATTCCGTCGTTACTAGCCTAGCCCTCCCATGACAACAGCGCCTCACAACACGATTCAGTGGTTCGGAGCTTATAGAGGAAGTACAACCTAGAGATAACACAGAGGATGAAACATAGCCGTCACCTTTCTTGGCAGGGTGGTGGTGCGGGAGGTGTCGGACGGCGATCCCGCCGTCCGCGGGCGCGCCCCCGCCGGTGGCCACCCGCAGGTGGCCCTCCGCCAGCACCCTGGTCGGCGACATCGCCCCCTCCTCCGACGCCATCCTCCTCTTGCCTCCTCCGCTTGCCCTGCTTACACGGGACACAGACAGACACGCGCCCGACACGCCCCGAGCCAGAACCAAGTCACCACCGAATCGAGCGAAATCGAAAAAGGACGAATGCTACGAGCCCGCAACGGGGTTCGTCAGGACAGGACGGCGGGGGGTACCTGCGGAGATCGGAGGCGGCCGGCCGAGCAGCTACGGCGACAGTCGGGAGCCGACTGGGATCTCACACCCCGACGCCGGCGAGCGCGAGCGGGAGCGCGAGCGAGGGCAGGGGGTGGGGACGAGCTCCCTCGTTTTATTTCTCTTTCTGACCCTCCCTCCCCCACACTCTGACAGCTGATTGTATTTATCGTGGTTCCCTTACTACTCCGCATGGTTAATTAACAAATGGTAAAAATGGCAAGGCTTTTCTTTCTTCTTACTTCCCGATCATCCCAAGCACCGCCTTGAAACCGGCGAATCCGTCTCGCTTTTACAGAAAAAAGAAGAAATTAACCGGATATGTCCCCTCAAAAAAAACCGGAGATGTTACCCTCGACCCCACTTGTCAGAGATTTTTAGCGCCTCCGTCGTGCGGTCACGTTCGGCGCGTGTCGCATGGGCCGTCCGGGAAGCCGTCGCCTGTGTGGAACGGGTGCATGCACCGGCGGGCGCGGGAGTCCGCGTGCGTGGAACGGGCGGCCGCTGGACGGTGGGCGGCGTAACACAGGCAACGGACGCCCTGAGGCGCGGCAACGTACGAGACGGCCACGTCAGGGCGCGCGGCGAAGTGGGGGACCGAAACGGAAAGCCACGTCGCGGCGGACGAGCCACGTGGCCGCACCCCCCCCCCCCACCCTTGCCTGCTGACACCTTTCCACGCTGTGTGCTTATCCCTCCACCACCGATCCACGCATGTGTCGATAGGATTAGCCCCAACAGAACGAAGAAGGGAAGGAGGATTTGCATTGCATGAGAGACGTGTGGGTGACCGGAACATCTAGAATGCAAACAGCTATTTGGTGTAATTGTGTAAAAATCTCTTTTAGACCACACGATTTTTGTCCTACAGTGATTGCATTTTTACATCTAGACCTTTCCACCTACACACTTCAATTCTTTCAAGTTATATTACCAGGTGGGAGAGTTTAAGTGTAAAAATACACTCACCACAAGATATAGATGTGTGGTTTAGAAGAGATTTTATACGATTGTACCAAATAACTGTTTGCATTCTAATCGTTCCCGTGGATGAGAGTTGCCCCCTTCCCAGACCAATCAAGCGCGCACGCGAGTTCAGTTCATCTTTGAACTATAACTGTTTTACTGACGCCGACAATAATTTAAAATTGAAGGAAATACTGAATTAGCCATGATCACCGGTTAAAAATCCATGAGAGACAAGTTGTTCGATTACGATCCATCGATCGACAAGCTCTCGACGATTACAGCAGTTATCCATGTACAGCGCGTGTGCTCTGATAAGAAAGAACGGGGGTCCTTAATTAGGACTGGTCGAGGAGGTTCTGGAGGTACAGGTTGAGGATGTATCTGCCGGTGGCGAGGACGTCGAGGCGCTTCTCGCTGGGCTCGTACCGCCCCTTGCGCAGCTGGTACCGGTGCGTCACCGCCGACACCGTGTACGCCTGCCCTCCGATCGTCACGCTCTCGCCGCAGTGGATGTTCTGCAAGCACGCCCAGCACCAAAAGCACAGTCATCGTCGACACGCAGCACGCACGTCTGTCGTAACCATGCAGGTGTTGAGATCAAGCTGTGTGCTAGTTAGCAGAGTGAGTGTTGCTGATGGTGACTGTAGCTGTTAATTTTGGCAGTACGAAAGAAAGAACCAGGTACAGAGCCTGAGCACG
This sequence comes from Neostapfia colusana, assembly GCA_030760725.1. Classification (NCBI taxonomy): domain Eukaryota; kingdom Viridiplantae; phylum Streptophyta; class Magnoliopsida; order Poales; family Poaceae; genus Neostapfia; species Neostapfia colusana. Next base: position 56,435,250 of record JASWHV010000019.1, read on the forward strand.
GGGCTGTCAATGATGTGGGATGGATGTGGCAAGTTTCAGCTGTCGAGTTGCTCGACAAAAAAACAAAATAAGTCAATTCAGTTGTGAAGAATGTTGAGGATCAAAGCATATAGGCAGTAAAGCTAGGAGCTGAGCAGGAGACTATATATCAATGTCGGCGCGCATGCCGCAACCAAAACTGAAGAAATTAAACCTGGCAGCCTGTACTGTATAAGCACGAGGCTAACGCAGATCTCTGCAGTCGGATTAAGAAACAAAAAAAAACGAAGGGAAACGAAGCTGCGCTGCTCCAGTAGTCTAGTAGCCAAGCCGCGCCATGCATTGGAAGAAGAGAAACATACACAACAGGCAGGTAGCAACGACAGAGATGCATGTTCAAGAGCTATATATATATGCGCGACGACAGAGGGGGCGTGGTTGGCGTACGGCGGGGAAGCAGCGGACGCCGAGGCATCGCGGCGGCGGCGTGATCTCGACGACCTTGAAGGGGTGCTTGCGCTCCCGCTCCCGCTCCCTGTCCCGCCGGCCGTCCTGCTTGCTCTTCCTGCACACCACCGCGAAACGCGGCTGCAGCTGCAATGAACACACAAGAAGCGATGACGATTGGCCCGACTGCATGCGAGATCCTCAAGCACGCACGCACGCATGTATGACTCCGTAGTTCCCGGGGTGGCTGCTGGACTGCGTGCTCTAACCTTGTGGTACGGGAAGGAGGTGGAAGCGACCATGGCCATGGCCGGCGGCGCGCACTGCTTGAGTATTGTCGTAGCTGCTCCCTGAAGGATCCGATCGAGCTTGTCGTCGCGGCCGGCCGGCCGGCGAGGGGGGGATGGTTGTATGGCTAGACCGCGGTGGGGTGGGATCAGCGGGCAGATATTTTGGTTCTGCTGCGCTGATGGATGGTGCCAGTTGGTTGGGTCCCGTTGGCCCTGCGGATTCCCGGGTCCTGCAGAGTTCTGCTTGGTGTTCGTTGTGTGGCTAGAAACGAGGCGTGGAAAGAAGCCGCGCCACGGCGCCCACCACGCCTCGTCGCCTCGTTTGGTCTGGATTTTGGTTTGCATTGACGGCAACGTTCGCTTTGGGCCTACCGATGGTGCGCAACGCAGGCCTCAAGTCAGACCGACCCAAAACAAACTGGCGGATGACACGGCGCGTGAAGGGCCGAGACAGGAGGCGTCCTGCTACATGCCGAGAGCACATGCACGAAGCGGCTGCCCGCGCGCCGCCGCCGGCGGCCGGCGGCTGTTCGGTGATGGTGTACGATCAGGCATAGGCGTTAAGCACCGTCTCCTATGGACTGATAGAGTAGTTTCTTCATTTCGAGTAATACCGAGCAATAAAGCATGATGGGTGGCGGATCGGAGCGGGCGCTCGTTCCCACCTGCCAGTCCTCTGCTCCTGTAACAGGACAACATGCAGTGATTGATGGTGATCGATGATGTACCCCCGCAACCTCCGTGGCATCAACCAAAAGAATTGGAGGCTACGCCAACAGATGATGACACCAGTGGCAGGTCCTGGGAGGAGAGTAGTTAGTTGAAGCCGCCATCAGATTCGGTCAGAAAGAACTTGGATTTCTTCGGACGAACGGTCACTTTTTTTCGCAGCCGTTGGTTGGTTCTTGACTGTTTGCTGCTTCGCGTCGGCCGGCACCGAGCCAAAGAACATCATCATCCCTCTCCACATCCGTCGCCGTCGGTCCCTTCCCCTCGCTCGCCCAAAGGCAAGAATCAAGCAGCCTCCCTCCTTCCCTGTCACGGCTTGCCAGCATCCGATTCTCCCCGCTATTCTAATAAACCCTCTTACCGCGGTCTCAAGAAATCCAGGCAACCAAACCAGTTCCCGGAATTCCTCTGCAGGACCAGCCGGTTCCGCCGCGCCAATGGATTGATTGAGTTGCCGTCCGTGGTAACCGCCCTCGCTCGCTCGCTCGCTCGCTGCCCACGCCCACCGCCACCGCCAAACAACCAAACCGCTCACCATCCTCCTCCTCGCTCCCCTCCACGTTTCACCCCGGACGGTTAACCCTCTCCCTCAAGTTTCCTGCTGCCATCTGCGGCCGCCAGCAGTACGAAGCGCAGCCCGTGTGTTTCACCGGGGGCGGACCCCACTGCCCCTGTCTTCTTTCTTGCTCAGGCTCCCGGGCGGCCCCAAGGTTGCCCCCCTCCGTCTCTACGGTTCAGAGGTTCTTGAGTTCGGGTGGAGGCAAGCACCTTGGCAGATACTCGTACTTGAGAGGCGCCGTGCAGTTTCTGCTTCTAAAAGAAGGGCCTTTTACCCTCTCTTGCGTTTGGATTCTTGCTTCTGAGCGCTGCGGAATTGCGGAACTCAGACAGGTGCGGCTTCGAGGCGGGACTGGCTAGGGGCGATTGGATTCGATTGTCTGGAAGAGGCTCTTTGGTGGTTCGGATTGGGGGAGCTTTGGAGGAGAGGCTGGGTCTTGGCCCGTCTCGGTCGGTTTGAAGGTGCCGGAAGCTGTTGGCAATGGAGCCGCCGAGGGGGTTCCGGGACACTGTCTCGAGCTTCCTCAAGTTCTTGCCCTACTTCATCGGCCTCCTCGTCCTCGGTGTCATCAAAGGTGACATGCTGCCGAACTCTCTCGCCTCATTTCGGTACTACTTGCACTATTCTCTGAGGAGCGCGATTCCGACCCTTGTGCATTGTCTGGCTTTTTATCGGTTTGGTTTATTCATCATTTACTCCTATTACAGAGTTTAGTTAGGACCATCTAAATAATTGGCTTGTTGTGCTTGTTTTTTTTGTTATGCCAGGGCCGAACCGGCCTGAGATTGGCATACTTTCAGACAACTGTGTTTATTTAATGGCTAGTTATATATGCATCTTTTCTGACATGGACAATCCCAATCCCAAACTGGACTTGCTTAGAACTGTCATGACCTGTTGCAGGGCAATATTATAAAACGTTATTTTCCTTTTCTGTATAAGGGTGCGTATAAGAATGTTATTCCCAAAATTTGGGTTTCAGTTCAATGTTTTACCTCTTGGCTTATGAATGCAAATTCAGCCATTTACCAGCCGTTCAACTCATACATAATTTTATATAGCTATAATCGATGGAGCTAATGTAACTTTGTAGACGAAAGATGGAATGTCACACAATATTGGTTTATGTAGATATGAAATCACGATGCAATTGCGTTGTTGAACAGTTGTATATATATACGTCAGCTGCTGATGCATTCATTTTAAACCCTGACATGATATGTAATCCTCATTACCTACATATTATTTGTGCCTCAGGTATTTTGCTGTGCCCTTGGGCATGTCTTATTATGACAATTGGACTTTCAGCACTCATTCTGGGCTTATGGCCCATGCATCTGATCTGGACATACTACTGCATTATCAGGTACAATGTGCTTGTTCTGCAGTTCCAATTTCGGCAACTTCATTAAATTACTAAGCAAAGTGCTCACATCTCGCTCCACCTTTTCTTGGAGACAGAACTAAGCTGGTGGGACCTGTAGTAAAGCTTCTGCTTCTTGTTGCTGCTACTGCAATCTTGATCCTATGGTTGATAGTTGCCATCCCGGGAAGTGTCCTTGCTGGATTAGTGTACGGTTTTCTAGCACCTATAATGGCCACATTTGGTGCAGTTGGAGAAGGAAAAGAAAAACCATTCGTTCACTGTTTTGTTGTAGGTTTTTTCTTTAATGTTATTTTTTTTATTCTGAGTTGGGTTGTTAGCATCTCTGTTAAACATTTTTTGCTACATTGCTATTCTGAACTGCAGGATGGAACTTGGAGTACTATCACTGGAAGCTGCACTGTAGTCAGGGATGTGAAAGACTTGCTCTTCCACTCATATTTTTCAATTATGGATGACCTTCTTCAGAAACCTCCTGATGGGAAACCGTATGAGATAAGGTTTGCTTTGTGTTCCTGCTTAGTATTTTTATAACTCCACTCAAGATCACAAACTTTTCTGGTTATGTTTCTCCTCTTTTCTGGCCTTCGGCTTAATATTCCAGTGTCAACACTCTTTATGCAAGACTTGAAATAACACTAGCAAAAAAGCACGCATTCAGACTTTCTTTTTTAGCAGTATATAATCCCCAGCTGCAGTGCATCACATTTAAATGCCACTTTCAGACTTTTTCCTTTGTAAAAAGAAAAGAAAGGGCAGCCCGGTGCATGTAGCTCCCGCTTGCGCAGGGTCCGGGGAAGGGTCCGACCCATTTGGGTCTTTTGTACGCAGCCTTTCCCTACATTTCTGCAAGAGGCTGTTTCCAGGACTCGAACCCGTGACCTCATGGTCACAAGGCAACAGCTTTACCGCTGCGCCAAGGCCCCCCTTCAGACTTTTTCCTTTGTAGAACAATTAATTAATAATATGAAAAAATTGTTCCCCCAGATTGCTTGATTTTCCTGGAGCACTAATAGCGGCTGCATGTGGGCTCATACTCGACGGAATACTGTTTACATTAATAGCTCTCTACAAATGCCCTGTGATGCTTTTCAAAGGATGGAAACGGCTGATCCAGGATATGATTGGAAGAGAAGGGCCTTTTCTGGAGACAGCTTGTGTGCCATTCGCTGGTCTTGCTATTCTTCTTTGGCCATTTGCTGTATTAGGATCTGTTCTGGCCTCCATACTCTCCAGTATTCCTTTAGGCGCTTATGGTGCAGTTGTGGCTTATCAGGTATGAATGATTTTTTCTTTTTAAGTATATAATGATATAGGCAGTGTTCTTTCGATGATGAAGCAAGCTTTGCCGCCTATGATGAATGCCAGCTGATTAAACCTGTAGCTAGTTATTGTCATGGAGCTTGATATTGTCGATTTGCCAGGAATCATCTCTTCTAATGGGACTTGCGTATGTTGCCTCATCAGTGTCCATCTTTGATGAATACACAAATGACGTTCTTGACATGGCACCTGGGTCCTGCTTTCCAAGGTGTGAATTATATTGCATGCCTTTAGTTCACGTGGTAAACAATAGTTGCCTGGTGTTGACGTTTGAATTCTCTAGGTTTAAATATCGAAAGACCAAGGATGAGTCTTCACATGGTGCACCATTATCTAGGCCAGTCTCATTCAACAAGGAGAAACAAGAAGGGAAAAAACCTCCATCTCGTGTTACTTCATTTAAGAATAGCATCGACGAGTTTAATCCATTCAAGGTGATTCTTTCCTCATAACAGTTAGCAGATCATACTGGCACTTTGTGATGCTATCTTTATTGGCACTGCAACTGTTCCAGATTCAGCTTCACATTATGTATAATACAGTAGGCTAAAATGAGTGCTTAGAATAGGTTGTTCAGCATGTAGTTCTCATTGAACAATCACTTCTACTACAGTAATCTGTAACTTACAAAATCTGGGCATTATAGACTGAATGATACCATTATGCAGTTGCTGGACCACCTATTTGCCGAATGCAAGCTTCAGGGGGAGGCTTTGGTTAATCAAGGAGTGATAACAATGAAAGACATTGAAGAAACAAAGTCAGGCAAAGTTGGCAGTGGTGTTTTGAACGTTGGTTTGCCAGCATATGTTATTCTTAATGCGCTACTTCGGTCTGCCAAAACTATTTCTGACGGCATAATCCTAAGTAAGTGCACTGAAGAAAAAAAATTCTCCATCACAATCTGTGCTGAATCATGACCTTAGATTGACTTGCTCTGAGAAATGTGTAGGTGATGGATCTGAGATTACGTCTGACAACAGACCTAGAAGTACTCTGTTTGATTGGTTCTTTGACCCTCTTATGGTTATAAAAGAACAGATAAAAGCTGAGAATTTTACAGAACAAGAAGAAGAGTATCTGAAAATGCGAGTTCTGCTGGTTGGTGATCCAGATCGCATCAAGGGCACTCTTCCCCATGTCCCATCATTGAACGAACGTAAAAAAGCAGAAATAGACGCATTTGCACGCAGGTACTGCCTCCCCTTTAATATTTGGTTTGACGGATTTGATCAGTGTATTGATATTTTTGTTCATCTCTGTTTCTGCAAGATTGCAAGGAATCACAAAATCAATATCACGATATCCCACAGCCAAGCGTCGTTTCGATGTCCTTGTGAAGGCACTCTTGTCAGAGCTCGAGAGGACGATGGGAGGCAGCCAATCTGCCAATGGATCCCAAGCGCAGAGGTTGCGAAACTCTGTAACCCGGATGCTTAGCCAGAAATCCATGGGCAAGACACCAAACATCAAGGACGAGGATCCAGAAGCGCAAATGACAAGCTATTCTTGCGCTCCATGATAGTTTCTAGTTTGACAATGTGGCGTAAACCTGATATTAGCGTAGGTGGTCTTTTTACATGTCATTCCCTGCTTTGTAAAAAAATGGGATGCTGCATTCTGAAGCTAATTCTAACCATTTCCCTGTATGATTTGTTGATGGATTAACTGTATGCGGTTTTAGATGCGTAGTGACCTCAGTTGCCATGTGTAGACATCTAGCCGTTCTTTCAGCACATTATCTCTTTTTAACGAAATCACAAAATTATCTGATTATGGGATGCCTTTAAACTTTTCACTGTGTAAGTTATGATTACAAACTCAAAAAGCTAAATCATCAACTTAGCCCTTGTTTGAATTATTTACGATTTCTTAAAGTTATTTTTTAGATATGGTTTCTAAAAGCAGGTTCCTAAAAAAAAATTGGGTATTATTTGGATCCTGGTAAATTTACAGTGCCTTCTACTCCCGTAGTCTCCTGGGAGTATGGATCACATGTAGCCTTTGACTTTAGGGGCCGTACAGATATTATGTATGATATCGATTAAACGTATAAACCTGAATCACATCTTCACGCTTTCAAGAATTTTTATTCAAACCTAGTCCAAAATCGGCTAATAATTTCTCAATCTAAAACGAGACCATCCATCCATGATCTCAACCGCTCGTATGAACGGGTTTCATGAGACGTCGAACGGCGAGTCTCGAGATGATATTGGTGGGCCGGTGATGAGGTGATCCAACGGCCGGGAGTCATGGCAGTTGACCTCGTGGCGGCAGCAGGAGGAGGATGGCCGGAGAGAACTGACCGACTCCTTCGACGCGGCCGGAGGAACACGCCGGTCTCCCTGATGTTGTTCAGCTGTCTCGTTTTTGTTGGCGAATGGTGCCGTCCTCCCTGGCGACCACCATGATCTTCTCCGGCTCCAGTTCAGCAACCGTGAAAAAACGAAGGACCGGGCCCGGGGGAAGAGACGCACCAAATCCGTTTTCTCCTTCCACTATCCTGTCCACAAGTGAAATCCAATCCCACGTACATGTCTTTGCCACCGGAGTATATTGAAATCCTAACTAATCCAGACCATCTGGTCAAACTAAACAGAGGGTTCCTATTCATTACAATCCAGTTTTGTGCTTGTTAAAGGCTACAGTAAGGCAAAAAGTAGTTTTAATTAAGATGAGCCAGCTTATTTGTTTTTAGGAACTGGACTAAAAACTGACGAGTTTGGATCCCTTGGGGCTAGTTTCTCAAAAACCACAGGATCCAAACAGGCCCTTAATCACGGGAAGAACGGTTGTCAAAATATAGCCAGTATAAAGCAAAAAATGAACTGTGGGCTACCAATAGAACAGTATAATAATGGCTGTGGCCAACAAAATCGCCATCAGTAAACTACACAATTGAACTTCCGTTTCAGGTTTCACATCCTAGCACAGATAGGTTCAGCTACAACTATTCAACGCCCATCATAGGGACCTTCTTGAACTTAAACGGGTGCATCAACGTAAAACACTGAAGCATGGTCCGTGCTTCTCTTCACCATCAGGTTCAGCCCCACAGGTCATCAGCTGGCTGGCTATCAGGCACCTCGATATCATCATCCAACAGTTCGGCTTGCTTCTGCTTTGCCTTCTTATAACTACTAGAACCGCGGAGAATGGAACTAATCTGCCGACTTCTCAGACTCTTCTGCGATCTGAAAGAGTTGGAGGAATGCAACTCCAGTGTCAGTAAGCTTTGGTCGAAGAGAACAAAACAACAAAACTTCTGGTACAAGTGCCCTACATGAGTGGATGAATGATCGTTTCAACCATCTAAGGAGATTCTAGTAGTTAACATCATTATCCTCCGCCCTTAGTAATATATAACATAATTACCAGATATTAATGTATCTAGACATAATGTATTATGCTCACCAGGCAACATTTATATGTTGTACCTTGTATCAAGGTACAGTGATCCAGAAAATATGCATAACTATTTTCTCTTTTAACAAGCTAGAACTTACAACGATAAGGCTCCATCATCATCAGACATGTCGCTTTCATAATAAGCCTTAGATGAAATACCTGTCAAATGACATCGGTTATATCATTATCAAATAAATGTGGGCAGAGATTTTTGATGCTGATAAATCAACAGATGAAATTCAGAAAAGAATTCATATGTATAATGTATTTAGCTGAAGGAACAATCCCATAAATGAAATATTCATATGTTCATCCACCCGAGTGCTTTTGCATCATGGAAAAAAAATGAAATTACAGTGATTAGAACCTCCTTTTCACCTCATGTGCACCACCTAGACAGTCATGTGCACCCAGTGGGTACTTGGGTCTTGAAGATGGTAGCTTCACCAATAAAACCTGTTCTAAAGGAGTAGATAGCTAGCTTGCTACTGACATTCATTATCTTAATTAGGCATGACGGCATGAACCTTGATTTATCAATCAGAGCATTAATACTAGAAGCAGAAAATATTAACACGACATTCCAGAAATGTTCAAATACAGCAATATCAACTATAGCAAAGCAAATGGTATGGGAAAAATAATAAAAAAGAAATTCTATCAGTGCTGGAACTTTCAATGAACAAATGAACATAACTTGCACACAGTAGATGTCGGTTGCTCAGGTTCATGAAGGACCAAGCATTTGATAGAGAACAAGGCATCCACCCCCAGAGAAATAAAAATAGACACTAGATAATGGGAAGGGCCAGTTTTTTAGTTTCAATTTTGAAGGAATGAACTTATGCATAACCAAGTGCAAATGCTGTCTACTAGAATGTTTGCCAACTAATACCTATTTCATCGAAGTTCCCACCTGAGTTCGCGGATGCAGATAAATTCTCTGATGATTTTTCCAAGGCAGCCTTTTCACCCTTAGTGTCCATTGCATCATCAGATTCTTCACTGATAATACCACTGAATATAGCGCCAGAGCCTACCTTCCTGGTCTCTTCTTTTGATTTTGCATTAGGCTGTTCATACTCTTGTTTTGGAACTTTCCGTACTGCCAATCTAAATCGATTAGCAATTTGTGGTGTGCCCTCTGTGCTGTCACTGGATGCTGCCGGGCTCAGAGCAAAACTCTTAACAATGTTGCTTACATAAGCCTTTTTCTGAGAAGTGGACTTCCATAACTCTTTGCTTATTTTTGCATTATCCTTATTGATAGGCAAATTGTCCTGGCTATCAGTAGTACGATCAAATGGCGCATCTCCTGGCTCCTGTCGCATTATACTGACGTCCTGAGTAACTTTATTGTTCTCATTTCCATTGTCTTGCCCCACTCTTCCCTTCTGTACAACAGAATAAAGTGAATCTTGGGTACCAATAACAGTGCCTTGATGATCACCATCAAGGTTTTCCTTATTATTAGCAAGCCCTTCAGAATTAGTCTTCTTTTTTTTCTTCCTTTTCTCCTTGCTACTCTTCACATTATCATATTCACTGTTCATGTTTTCTGCTTTGGCAGATGGAACAACCACTCCAGTGGTACCAAAGTGATCAGTTAAGCTAATTTTCTCAGGAAGAAGAGATTCTAGAAGATCGTTTGGTTCAGTGCTACTACTGTTATTCTTTTTATTCTTTGCTTCCGTAATTTCATCTTCATTGCTTTGTATGTTTTCAGCAGAAACTAATCGATCATTCATCTTGCCCAAGCTAAAATGGTCAATGAAACTGATTTTCTCGCTAGCAGGATGAGCCAAGATACAATTATTTGCTTCAACAGCATTGCCAGAACTTTTAGGACTAACCAAATCCTTTTCAGCACTGAAGTGCACCAAATCAGCACTGGGATCATGTTCCATGGCAGAATCCACTCTCTGAAGTTTAGTTTGTAATGGTTTCTTCCTTTCCTTTCGAGCACTAGGGATGGGAGATTTTAGAGTTGCAGGCTCTACCTGAACTTCAGGCGATTCTGTAGGATATCCAGATGCATTTTCATTATCATGGGTCCCAGTGTTGCCGACTGCATTTTCATCCTGGCTATCCTTAGCTGTGTGGGTAGAATGATTAGCTTCTGGAATTTTAGGAGTCCGAGTCTTGGAAGCCTTTTTGCCTTTCTGTTGTACTTTGGCAATAGTTTCCATAGGAGTATCAATCACAGAACCTCCTTGAACCAAATCTGCTTGTATAGAAGCATTGACCCCCTCCATTTCCTCTCTAGCAACCTGGTTGACTTGCTCATCTAAAGATTGAGTAGTTTTGTCTGTGGGAACATTCTTAACCTTCTTCCTCTGTCTTTTAGTACTTTTGGGTTTGTCATTATCCTGCTCTACTACGTCTCCAGTAAAAACATCCTTCAAATCACTTGCTTCACCAGAAAACCTCAAAGTATCAGACTCTTTTAATTTTGCGTCAGCACCTTCTTCAGGTATACCAAATGAATGATGAGATGACTCAATCATAGCAGGCAGTAATGGTTTCTTCCTTTCCTTTCGAGCACTAGGGATGGGAGATCTTAGAGTTGCAGGCTCTACCTGAACTACAGGCGATTCTGTAGGATATCCAGATGCATTTTCATTATCATGGGTCCCAGTGTTGCCAACTGCATTTTCATCCTGGCTATTCTTAGCTGTGTGGGTAGAATGATTAGCTTGTGGAATTTTAGGAGTCCGAGTCTTGGAAGCCTTTTTGCCTTTCTGCTGTACTTTGGCAACAGTTTCCATAGGAGTATCAATCATAGAACCTCCTTGAACCAAATCTGCTTGTATAGAAGCATTGACCCCCTCCATTTCCTCTCTAGCAACCTGGTTGACTTGCTCATCTAAAGATTGGATAGTTTTATCTGTGGGAACATTCTTAACCTTCTTCCTCTGTCTTTTAGTACTTTTGGGTTTGTCATTATCCTGCTCTACTATATCTCCAGTAAAAACATCCTTCAAATCACTTGCTTCACCAGAAAACCTCAAAGTATCAGACTCTTTTAATTTTGCGTCAGCACCTTCTTCAGGTATACCAAATGAATGAAGAGATGAGTCAATCATAGCAGGCAGTAATGGTTTCTTCCTTTCCTTTCGAGCACTAGGGATGGGAGATTTTAGAGTTGCAGGCTCTACCTGAACTACAGGCGATTCTGTAGGATATCCAGATGCATTTTCATTATCATGGGTCCCAGTGGTGTCGACTGCATTTTCATCCTGGCTATCCTTAGCTGTGTGGGTAGAATGATTAGCTTCTGGAATTTTAGGAGTCCGAGTCTTGGAAGCCTTTTTGCCTTTCTGCTGTACTTTGGCAACAGTTTCCATAGGAGTATCAATCACAGAACCTCCTTGAACCAAATCTGCTTGTATAGAAGTATTGACCCCCTCCATCTCATTTCTAGCAACCTGGTTGACTTGCTCATCTAAAGATTGGGTAGTTTTATCTGTGGGAACATTCTTAACCTTCTTCTTCTTCTGTCTTTTAGTACTTCTGGGTTCGTCATTATCCTGCTCTACTACGTCTCCAGTAAAAGCATCCTTCAAATCACTTGCTTCACCAGAAAACCTCAAAGTATCAGACTCTTTTAATTTTGCATCAGCACCTTCTTCAGGTATACCAAATGAATGATGAGATGAGTCAATCATAGCAGGCAGTATGTTCAACTGCTTTCCATGAGGCTTCTTAGGAGACCTAACGGTAGCATCCGAGTGAATAGCTTCAGGGTATTTCGAAGGTAATGCTGCATAATTACCAACTTTATTGCCAGTGGAAGCAGGAAGTTCTAATGCATTCATATTGCTGTCTAGGTGAATTTTTCCTGTTAGCAGATCTTCACTCAACTCCTTAGTTAAGCTGTCTCTAGATTGTAGATCAGCTAATACCTCATCAATCATATTTGTTGCTGCCATATGCAGGCTTTCACCAAACTTTTTGTCACTAACCGTTGCTCCTTCTACACCACTTTGTGTTTTTTGTTTTGCATCTAGGGGAGCAGAATTTATGTGGTGTATCGAGCTACCATTCGTAACATGTTCAGATGATTTTGTTTGATCTTGATTAGGATCAGCATCCTTTAAAGATTCTGATCGGCGTCTTTTCTTTTTCTTTCGCTTTCCATCTCCATGTGGGTTTTCTATTATATTTGAATTCCCTTGCTGCACATTGTCTGAGATTGGCCCCACAGAAGGGCCATGTAGAATCTCTCTTTCAGTATAATCTTTATCTGGTTTTCCTGCATTTTCTGTGTGCCCAAGAATCTCTTTGTCGGCAGCAGTATCCATAGAAGCCATGTCAACAGATTTAACCTTCTTATTAACATTTACGGGCCTCTCCTCCAAGGCATCTATATTTTTGTCACCCTTTTCCATGTTGCTTGTTTCAGCTATATCTCCATTATGACAACCCTCATTGTATTTATCTATTTTTGTTTCTTCATACTTTTCCCCTCCATCCCAAGGGCCAATGCTTCCTTCTGCAGCTGTTTCATCACAAGCTTGAACTTCAGCAGTGGAATTGATGGCAATTCCTATGGAAGGGTTTCTATCACCATAATGCACATGATCAAAATTTCCTTGTACGGAAGTTAGATCAGTAGATGCCTGGGCATTGTTCACAAACTGAACATGTTTCCCTCCCCGGTTTTCATCATTGGGTTCTGATGATAAAAGCAAAACCGATGATGTGGCTTTACCTCCATCTCTGTTAGTCAGATCAACCTCATAAGCATCGGTACCTGAATAATTGAGAGAAGGAAAAATAGTATCTCTACATTAGCAACCAAAAGACACCAGATAGGACATATTATTATGAGGTCGGTTTGCAGTTTTTTTATATTACAGACAACTATATAGCATTCTGAGACTTTTAAGCCAAAAAATGTATTGAACAATTTCTCATTGATAACTCAGCAGTCAGCACAAGAACAAATGCTAAACATTTGGCACCTAGAAACACCAAGGTATATCATGCATGCCACTAAAATCTTTGTGATTATTTCAGGTATAAAGAATACGTAAGAATAAAGTATCTCATGATAACCTTAAGACAAAGTTCAGAAGGTATGAGCAGTGTACCATAAAATAGCATACATAAATATTACTGCCATGTTTCCCTTAACCATTTTTATAAGCCATTTTATGACACGAATTATACCTGATTTTGATAATCCCACAACACCTGTTGGTAATTTTGTTGTTTTTTGGCCAGAAATAGATTCAGAAGGTGCCAATTGACTCCTTTTCCTTTTCTTCTTTTTTCCAACAGTACCTGGAGTTTTTATCCGGAAAGAATCCTCACGTATATTGGCATTAACTTCTTGCACGGAAGAAGTATTTGAATTTTTCCCATGAGTAGGGTTTGTTTTTGATGGAGCCCTAATTGATTTATTTATATCAATAGTGTCAGGTTCATCAGTAATTCTCAGATCTGTAGCTGATATGTTAACACAATCAGTCCTTTTAGCTTTTTTGCGCTCTTTTCCTCGAGAAATATCTTCCACATCATGCGCCTGTCCCAAAATATCCTCGTCTATCATAATTTGCTTATTGTCAGAAACATCACCATCAAAATCACGGTTTTGATCGCCGTACAAAATGTCTTCCTTTGCATCTGCTTCCACAACATGAGAGATATTGGTTTGCTTTGATAATTTATAGATATCTGCATCACTTGCCAGACATTCTGTTTCATTCTTTATTTCAGTATCCAGCTGTGATGAGGGTGCCAACAGGGCACCTGCATCATGTGCATGAGCATTATTCAACACTGCAGTAGCATGACCACCTTCAAAAGAAGACACAGATCACAGAGATAAATTAATAATACTGTAACAAGAGACAAAGTGCAAAAAGGGACTAAATTATTAGATTTGAGGAATAGCAGCTTCAACCTCAAGCTTAAAGGGTGGTGATCAAGACTAGTAGCCACATTCTTCTTTTCTAACAAAAAAATGCAAACACATTTAATGTTTTAATCATGAATGAAACAATAACTCATCAGTATAGCAGGCCTGTGGAGTTCTTAGCTGCAGCCAGGTTACAAACACATTTATGTTGATCTTGATCCAACTCAAAGGCTAGAGACATGCAACAATGGTTCACTTTGGGAATGATAAACAATCCAACTCAAATGAATGTCACAGATAATTAACCAAGCACACTGGTAACACTTTTTGCAACAAAAGGCAAAATGGGAAGGAGCAGTAATGTTAACTTGGTATGTTGCATATGGCACATTTAATTCTTAGGGTGTACCTCCAAGCCGATGAGTAAGCCCATCATTAGCAACCTCCGGTGTCACAGCAGGCAGCTTCCTAACATGCTTCTCTACATGAATTCCAACATGACCTTCACTAGTTCTCCTTCCATCAATTTCTGGAGTACCTTTGCAGAAGCACATAGCCACTGCTGCCTCTGCCATCTTGACATGAAGAAAGCACCCACCCTTGACTCTTGTGAAGGCACCAGTGACTGTCATTGATTCAGAGAGGTGATACAATGCACCCTGCCGACTGACCTGAAAGAAGCAAACATGCTTAGAGGCTTGCATTATTACAATTTGCAAGGTTTTAATATGATTAAGATCATAGTTATTAAGGCGTCGCTTAAGCGCTAAGGCGTCCCCGTCGCCTTAGATGCCTGAGTAAGGCGTCCGTAAGGCGATGGGGCGTCCTTAAGGCGCCAGTAAGGCGACACCTTACTCCATTTTCAGTTTATCTCAGCCCAGCCCAAATAATAGAGAAGGGAGTCAGTATCGGTTAGGTCAGAGAGGACTAGTACAAACTTGAGAGATGGATATTGAGCCAAACTTGAGAGATGGGAGTGTTATCTAGTACACTAGTACTATTATCTATTAGTTATGTTGGACTTTTAGTCAATTATGTTGGTTTATGTTGAACTACCTCTATTTTGCTAATTGCTACTGTTATCCTTATCTATTTGGAATTTGGGACTGTATTCATACATTTTTCTATATTTATATATTAGTAAGGCGTCGCCTCGCCTTACGCCTTATCGCTTAAAAGGTAAAAAGGGGCTATGTCGCCTTACCGCCTTAATAACTATGATTAAGATAGTAGATGCTAAACGGCTAGTTACTCCTAAGGTCAATAGGTGATGACCAACTCCCAAGGTCAAAATCAACTACAGTGGAGCATTAACTAATAACTACATTAGCTATCCCAACTAAAAAGAGGCTACCGTTCCAAAGGAGAAGTTTTTTTTTCGCCAGAGGAAATAGTTAATAGGGATAACATTACCACAATAAAGTAGTACTCCATCCGTTCTGTTTTAATTGACGCTAGGAGAACTAAAATTAATTCTTCCAGCGTCAATTAAAACAGAACGGAGGGAGTATTAATTAGATTAACCTTCGCGCGTGAGACTTCACACAACATTGAGAAATGGGATCCATCACCACAACCTTGCAGCATTTCTACAACACATTCCCCAACTGACTAAATCACTGAAACGCTCAGAGAAATTCTGAAGCGCATTTATCAGCACAAAATCAACTCTGCGCTAAGCCAAAATACGTCTAAGTGCTCCTGAAAAGATTATTACAATCACAGAGATTCACCGGTACAACAAACGCCCATCAGAGCCACGAAATGGCACCTGGAAGGACTTGACGGAGACGGGGCCGATGTCGGGGAAGGCCGCGGCGTGCTCCGCAGCCACCTGCGCTGCGCAGAGGACAAGACAAGTATCAGATGCGGCGTCCGCGATACGAGGGGAGGAGGAGGGCACGAGGCGTCAGGGGCGTACACTTTAGGCGACGGATGGTGGTGTCGGGGGCGACGAGCAGGGCGAGGCGGGTGCCAAGATCGGTGTCGAGGAAGACGGAGAGGGGGGCGTCACCGCCTCGGGTTTGCGCCTTCGGCGGCCTCGGCGACGGCGGCGCAGCCATCACGGGGGAGCACCCGACACGGAACCGGGGGGAGGGGGAGGGGTCGAGGGGAGGTGGGTTTTGATGTTGTGGTTTAGGTCAAGGCGTATTTATTGAGAGCCGCAACTCAAATGCTTAATCGTATTTGTTGTGGTTTAGCTATATACTCTTTTCATTTTAAAATAGTTGCTAGTAACAATGATTTTAATTCAATTAGACTTATTGTTCCAACGACACGAAAGGGGTAACTATTTACGGACATACGATTCAAGTAAATTTTTTATTTCTACAACATTTACAAATATGTATAGTTTTCTCTTTTAATGTATTGCCTATGTTCTTAGATTATCATTATTAAGATAATAATTTTGATTTACTTTTAAATTAAAATTGTTGTATTAACGCCATATTACTGACTTTAGTTCTTGCATGTAGGCAATGCCTTGCCAAAAAGTTGATGTAGATTTTTCATGCGGCTGACGAGAACGATTGTAGATGGCCAATGGGTCGGGTCGGGCTCAGGCCATAAAAACCACGGCCCGACACGGCCCAGAAAAGAATCAGTCGGGCCGGCCCACAGGTTGAAGGTCTAGGCAAGGCACAACTCGAATTTATTTATGCGTGTCAGACCATGCCGGGTCATAAATGGGTCGTGATGGCTCGTGACCAGTTTATTTTTAAATACATTAAAAGTAACAGAAAACTATATTATCGAGACTTAAATGGGCCGTGTTTGGTCAGGCCCCCACGGGTTAACTGGACCATTACCACCGTGCTGATCGGACCGATTTTAAACGGACTGTGCTGGGCCGGCTCAATAGGACGGAGGTAAAGGCCCGAGCATGATCCACACCAAGCTTCGAGCCGCCCCGTGTCCAATTTTTTTGTGCCGGGCTTCAAGCCGACCGGATTGGCCTAGCCCATTTGGCTAGCACAACCCTGAAGTCGGCCGCGGCGAGGCGGAGGAACGTCGCGTAGAGCCACAGCCCCTCGTTCTTCGAGACGGTCGTCGGGCTGTGCGATCAGAGTTGGAGGATGGCCAGAACAGAGGGAGTTAGAGGTGGGAGTCAGGCCAGGCCGGGCCGGCACGGCCCGAAATTTTCGTGCTTCGGGTCAATTCGGCACGCGGCCCGAAAGCACACCGGGCCTTTTCGAACCGCGCTGGCCGGCCCGAATTACCAAACTGGCGGCTCGAGCACGGCACGCGGCCCGGCAAGCCTATTTTGGGTCAGGGCCGGCCGAAGCACGACCCGATAACAGAAAAAACCCAAATAATTAAAAAAATCTAAAAAATCTGAAAAAATAAAAAAAATTAAAAAAAACTGTAAATAAAAAAATCCAAAAAATCTGTAAAACCAAAAAAATAAAAAAAATCCATAAAAATCAGGAAAATTCCAAAAATCCAAATAAATCTAAAAAATCCAAAGAAAATTCCAAAAATTGCGAGGTTTTTTGGCATTTCAGGACTTTTCGGGCCAATGGGCCAATTTCGGGCCGAGCCGGCCCGAGCACAGCCCGAAACTCAATTTCGAGCCAGGCCGCCTAAAGCCTCCGAACCCGAGCACGGCACAGCCCGAAATTCTGTGCCGAGCCGGCCCGGCCCCAATCTATTTCGGACCATTTTCGTGCCTGGGCCGTGCCAGCCCATCGAGCTTCGGCCCGCCCAAATTTGGCCCGGCCCATCTCCCACCTCTAGAGGGAGTACTTTCGAGAGAGGTGCTCCTAAATGCCCCTGGATGTTTGCCAAATGCCGATGCTATCTCACAACATTGAAGGGCCAAATAATTTAGACGAAAAATAGCGTCACCACCTAATGATTCTAAACCAGATCACGTGAATCAAACTTCAAATTATCATTCTTTTAATAACAAAATTTTGGACGACTTGGGCTCGCGAGAAAACTTCCTGTCGAAGGATCTTGAAGGTGCTTGAGAACACGTTAAAAAAATGTTTTGAAACGGAGAACTATCTTCCTGCGCTCTTCTGCTTGCCTTTCTTCGTGTCCCTCTTGGAATTAGTTGACGCACTGGCCTCTTCCTCGGCCTTCTGTTCGGTCTCCAGCACAGCAAGCTGAATATGATGCGCAAAAGTGAGTGAATATATACCACCTAACTGAATATGTTTCGCTATGATGCCAGGTAGCGCAACAATTACCTCATCAAGTATGGGTTTAAGTTCTTTGTATCGAGTTTCAGCAAGATCAAAGCCATCTTTGCGGAGCTCCTGCCATTGGATATGCAGGATTACACATTCAGGGGCTCATGAATGACACGACATATTCAAGCAACAGAAAATTACCTTGCCGGTGTGTTGAGTGTGCTCGTAGGCAGCCATTTGCCAGTACATATTTGTTCTCTTGTAGAAATCTCTTAATGACTCTCCGGGCTTTCAAAATGAACAAACGGGCATGAGTAAAAGATAATTTGGTTCTGTTAGCTGCATGTAACAAATAATTGGCCAATTTTTCCTCTAGAATATACATATAAAACAATGCAGCTGAGAAACAAAGGAAAGAACAAGTTCAAAAGCAACAGAAAATAAACAAAGACGTTCAAGTACAACATTACCATAGGAGTCCTTTGAGAATCAGAAAGACCAAGGATGACCCTGATTTGTTCTATCCGACCACGCTTCTCTTTTCTACGCATAGCCTTACTTTCACCCTTCAGTAGAGATACAGCGCTGGACATATCTACATTCTTCTCAGCATCACCATCAGACTACACAGACACAATGAGGAGTATAGATAAATAACCACACAATAGTGCAAGTAGCAAACTATAATCATTAAAAGTAGGGGCTATTGTGTTTATACTTGGTTGAAAGTCCAATTGTGATTTTACCCTCCAAAATTAGAGTTTGTGATTTTACCCCTGCTTTTTAGAAACAAAGCCAAAGTAATACCCCTATTCCGCTATGTGTTGTTAACGGTGTTAAATTTTGATGAAAAAAGACATAAATGCCCTTATGATTTTACCCCTACTTTTAATATGTGTTTATGATTTTACCCTTATTTTAATATAGTTATAGATTATTTTGTGTTTATTTAAAATAGTGGTAAAAATCACAAGCATGGATCAAATAAGGGTAAAACCACAGGGGCATTTTTGTCTTTTTTCATTAAAATTTAACACCGTTAACAACACATAACGGAATAGGGGTATACTTTGGCTTCGTTTCCAAAAAGCAGGGGTAAAATCACAAACTCTAATTTTGGAGGGTAAAATCACAATTGGACTTCCATCCAAGGGTATAAACACAATAAACCCTTAAAAGTAAACAGGTATAAACCTAAGAAAGCTAGAAAAAAATTCAACGAATGTCATGAGAAAATCATTCAAGCTAGACTGATTCATAAGAAGTCAGGATTTTTGCAGCTACAGATGACAGTTTTTAAGAAAAAGTGTATCCAACACCCCTAAGGCTCATTGCACCCCTAAGCCCTGTTACTTAGGTAATTAATCTAGCACTCAGGCAGCCACCTTCCAATGCCATATCAATATAATAGGATCGGAGCCTAAATGATTCTGAGCATTTTGCTACAGGCAGAGTCACCTTCTAATGCCATATCAACATACTACGATCAGAGCCTAAATGTAATACCAAGCCCAGCGCCGTGTACAGAGCGCGCATGCCCAAACTGCCGAAGCTCCTACCCCCCGAAGCATGGGGTTACAGGGCCGCGCCACCGGACCTGGCGATCGGAGCCTAAATGATTCTGAACAATTTGCTACAGGTAGCCACCTTCAGTATGAATAAAGCATGAAAATGATAATTCCATGACAATAATTACTATTCGTAAGACGGAAAGTACAAATGAAATGGTTCCCTAGCCATCCAACGTTTCTGTCAAACACCTAAACTCAAATCAGGCACAACAGGTACATAACTAGCATACTGGCTTCTGGTGGTAATGGGGCAAAGGGCAAGTTAAGATCCCTTCCCTGTTTTCCAAACATAGGTCATAGGTGTTTTGTATGATAAGTAATGTAATACCTACTAGACTCGTCTAATACTATATTTCATAGATTCTGTTTACACAACAATGACGGCTAGTACAGTCTAATCTGGGATCTCAATGGATCCCATGGACGCAACAGATGAGAACCTTAAGTACATGGAGGTACCTCATCTTCATCTGTCTGGTCAGCATCCCCCTCACTACCATCATCATCATCATCATCATCAGCCTCATCATCATCATCCTCATCGTCAGAAATTTCTAACCACTCTGATTCAGATGCCTGAATAAAAGATAGTAATGATGAACCCACAATAAACAAGTGCAGTTAGGATACGAGTACAAGATATTGTTGCATACTAGTATTCCAATTGAAATAAATGGCAATGCTAGTTAACACAAAAAAATTGGCAAAAAGGCGAAGGCCAATCTGGAGCTGACCGGTATGATACACTTCCACTCATCAAGTTTGCTAAGGTTGAGTGAGTATAGATCATCAAGGGTAATCTCTCTATCTTTCACTTCCATCATCCCTCCATATAAGTACAGCGTATCTCTCCCTACGGCCATGCATGCATTGATGCGACCACAGGGCTTCACTGCCTGTTTGTATCAAAACTTCAAAAGTTAATGAGCAACAGAAGCATCATTGAAAAATGCAAATTCTAGAGATCGAAATAACCTCAGGTAGTGCTTCTTGTGTCGTTGAATCTGAGAGGACATCAATGCTTTTGCTTGAACCAGCTTTAGTAATGGTCAGACTCTTGGTCAGGCGATTAGAAACTCCATGGACTTTAGATTGTCTATCAGTAGATTCTTCTATATCCTCCATGACCTCATCCTCCTCATTAGATAGGTTAGCTTCAATACCATTCACCGGTCCTTTTCTTTTGCTATCCTTTGCCTATTCATGAAAAACACAGCATTACTGTTAAATCATAATCATTCAAGATAGATACACCTGCCACTTGCTTCAAGCAGAGATCCATATGTTATAGTATACTTTACGTTTAAAATGTAAAAGTATGCATATTTTCAATAGCTACTCCCCGTAGTAACAACAACAACAAAGCCTTTGTCCCAAGCATGTTGGGGTAGGCAGCTACTCCCCGTAATCCGTACAATAAAATTATACATGGCATTTCAGTTCCTGGAACAGATTTCTGTGACACATATGCTACAATACACTTCAATCCAATGTCTTAAGTTTATCAATTGTAAACTTTCATAGCTAATGACATGATTATATGTGAGAAATCACCTTGTTTTTAGCAGGCTTGTCTTTCCTGAGCTCTAATGGATACCTGAGAGATTGAAGGGAAGCAGTCCATTCAACATACAAACATAACATATAAGCTAAATAAGAAAATAGTCTTTCACATGCAGGCTCCAGTGACACTTAAACTGTGGACAAGAAAATGTTGGAAATCCGGCCTCTGTATCACCTGTTCTTGCCCCCTGTGGCAATACAGACTGGTTCTGTTCAACAGAACAGATCTGCTGTGTTGATCAGAGGAAAAACAGAAAACTTCCTGCGTGCAGACAGAGAGGACAGAGGGAATAGGAGGAAGAACAGGGTACCCTGCTGCTGTACTGCGCTGAACAGCAGAGAACAGGGATGAACAGGGAGGAATAGCAGATTTTGATCTGCTATTCTATTCTGAACAGGCGATGAACAGGAGAGAGGAAGAGAATGCTGCCGTAGGGGCTTTTTCTTGCTGGAATAGTTTATTCAGCAAACACTTGATTTGATTGATACAGCAGAGGGGGGGCGCACCCCTGCCTTTTATAGGGGACGGCTGGGAGAGTCCCAGCCCCTTACAACTTGATCTCTAATTTAAAATAGGACTCCTAATAGATACTGCCTAATCTATATCTCTAGGAATATATTTCTTCTAGAGGAATTCTTCTCATATCTCCTGGCCGCACCCTCCTGGTGCGCACGCCCCATGGTGGGCCACAAGGCTGTCACACCAGGGGCCAGGTCCAAGGTCACCCGTCATTCTTCTCTTGACCCTGGACCTGCAATATATCTAGAACGCCGATTCTTCTCCTCATCTTGACGAACTTCTGTCTTCCAAGCGCCTTGGTCAAGATGTCCGCCATCTGGTCCTTCGTAGAGATCTGCTCAAGTACTATAACACCGTTGTCCACACACTCACGTATGTAATGGTATTTGGTGTCTATATGCTTGCTTCTGTCATGGTGTACCGGGTTCTTGCTCAAGTCTATAGCAGACTTGTTGTCAACCCGTAGCATTGGAGCCTTCACTTTTCCAGCCAAGTCTTCCATCAGCCGTGTCATACATACACCTTGACACGCCCCTTGAGCTGCTGCGATATGTTCTGCTTCACATGAGGACAAGGCTACCACCTTCTGCTTGCAGGACTGCCATGAAACGGGGCTGTTTCCAAGACAAAAAAAACACCCCGCTTGTGCTCTTGCGGTCCTCCACATCTCCCGCATAGTCACTATCCGAGTACCCAATAAGCTCCATGTCTTCTCGTCTTGCATAGAAGACTCCATAGTTGATTGTACCCGCTATGTAGCATACAATGCGTTTGACTGCAGCAAAGTGATCCTCCTTGGGCTCCTCTAGAAACCGACTCACATACCCGACCGAGTAGGCAAGATCAGGACGTGTGTTCACCAAGTATCACAGCCCTCCAACCAAGCTCCTATAGTCCGTTGCAAGCACCAACGGGCTATCACTTGTCTTGAAAAGCTTGAGGCCTTGCTCCATGGGAAATGCACAGGGATTGCATCCTTCCAAGCCAGCTTTAGAGACAAGTTTGGAAGCGTAGGCCGCCTGCCCAACGCTTATCCCTGCATCAGTCTGCCGCACCTCCAAGCCAAGATAATATGACAAGAGACCCAAGTCGCTCATCTTGAACCTCTTCATCATCTCCCCTTTGAACTTCTTGAGATCGCCTCCTCTTGTGATCACAAGATCGTCGACGTACACACCGACGATGAGCTTCTCATCTTCAGCTCCACGGAAATAAATCCCGTGCTTGCTTGTACTCTTCTGGAAACCAAGTGATAGCAAGCTATCGTTGAGCTTGGCATTCCAGGCCCTGGGCGCCTGACGAAGTCCATATAAAGCTTTCTTGAGCCGATACACCTTGTGTTCGGCTCCTACGATGATGAAGCCAGCGGGTTGGGAGACGTACACCTCCTCCATCAAGTCGCCGTTCAGGAAGGCGCTCTTCACGTCCATGTGGTGTACCTCCCACCCCTTGTGTGCAGTAACTGCAAGGAGCAAGCGAATAGATTGGAGACGAGCTATAGGAGCAAATACCTCGTCAAAATCTATTCCTTGCCGTTGGACATAGCTTTTTGCCACCAGTCGAGCCTTGTGCTTCACCACCTCCCCATGCTCGTCCTTCTTCACCTTAAACACCCATTTGAGGCCAATGGGCTTGTGTCCTGCAGGAAGATCAACAAGTTTCCAAGTCTTGTTTTCTTCTATGGACTCCATCTCCTCGAGCATGGCCCGTCTCCAGCACGGATGTTCCTCAGCATCGGCGAAGGACGTGGGCTCCTCCGCGGTGGTGAACATAAGCTCCCCCTCCTCCAAGCTTGGTGGGCGCTCAGCCCGACCAGGAGGGGTGAGGGTTCCGAGTATGTTGCGCATCGTGCGGAACCGTAGTTTCGCGCCGTCGTCGTAGTAGGCGTCGACAACATTGCTGCCGGGGTCCGACAGCGGTGAGGTGAAGCAGATGGGCCGTGGAGGATTCCGGGGCGCGACGAAGGTGCTGGAATCTTCAAGTCCGGAACCCCCCACTGCTGCTAACCCCCGTGCAGGACTATCCCAGCCCTGATTTGCGTTGGACAGCCCCTGCAGGGGCCCATGGGGCGACGCTGCAGGTGCTGGACTCTCTCCAGCAGGTCTAGAGGCTGGCGCAGGAACTCCTAGGGTCTGTACAGACCCTTCTGTGCCCCTCCTGGGCACTGCAGGGGTGCTGTTTGGCCCCTCCAGACCCTGCAGCACCTCTCCGGGTGCTGAAACAGCAGGTCCAGCACCTCCTGGACCTAAGGAGTCGACGTGGAAGGTGGTGTAGTCCTCTTCTCCTGCTCCTTTTCCCCAGTTCCACTTGGCCGCCTCGTCGAATATCACGTCACGTGATATGTGTGTGCGCCCATCAGCCAGATTATACATCCGATACCCTTCGTCCCTGCAGCATAGCCAAGAAAAATCATCGGAGTACTCCGGTCTTCCAACTTTTTCAGGTGGGGGCGCGTGTTCTTGACATGCCCCACGCACCCAAAAGTTCGGAAATAATTGACGGTTGGTCGCTCTCCATGCCAAGCTTCATATGGCGTCTTCCCGTCGAGGCCGCGGGTAGGGGATCGATTCAAGATATAGACAGCCGTGATAACTGCCTCACCCCAAAATATCCCGGGCATACCCTTCACCTTCAACATGCTCCTTGCCATGGCGACCACCGTCTGGTTGCGCCGCTCCACAACCCCGTTTTGCTGCGGCGTATACGGGGTTGTGAGTTGACGTTGTACTCCGTGCTGAGCGCAGTACTCGCCGAACTCCTGTGAGGTGAACTCCCCTCCGCGATCAGTACGGAGTAGCTTCAGCCTCCTCCCGGACTCTAATTCAGCTGTCGTCTTGAATTGCTGAATTAAGTCGGGCGCCTTGTCCTTGGTTGCTAGAAGATAGAGCCACATATAGCGGGTCATGTCATCCACAAGCAACAAGAACATCTTCTTGCCACCTGGAGTCGTCGGCGTGATAGGCCCGCAGATGTCGCCGTGGACAAGGTCGAGTGCGCCCTCCGCGCGCCGCCGAGCTTGCTTGGGGAAGCTGGAGCGCCTCTGCTTCCCGACCAAGCAAGCTTCGCACAATTGATCGACGTGATCAATTTGCGGAAGCCCGAGCACCATCTCCTCTCGTGCCAACTTCCGAAGCGCCTGAAAGCCGACGTGTCCGTAGCGTTCGTGCCAACGCCATGCAACATCATCACACCTCGTAGTTAGGCAAACCGGACGTGTGATGTTGAGCCTGACAGAGTACAGCTTGTTGTCGTCGCATTGAACTCGTGTGAGGAGACGTTGCTACTCATCTCGTATGTGCATCACTCCGCCTTGCACCGTGATGCTGTAGCCATCCTCATCCAGCTGGCCGACACTGATGAGGTTGGTGGTGAGGCGTGGGATGAGGTAGACGCCGGTGAGCCTCCTGTGCTCACCCGTCTTGGCGGCAAATAAGACCGTACCCTTCCCCTGGATACGCACGGCGAAATTATCGCCGAACTTGATAGTTCCGACGACGTTTTCGTCGAGCTCGAAGAAGACGGCACGCGAACCCGTCATGTGGTTGGTCGCGCCCGTGTCGAGGTACCAACGAGTGTCGTTAAAGTCATCGTCGTTGCTGCGGTGAGCGAAGACACGTCCCTCCACTATCTCCAGTGGGCGCATAGGACGTTCCTGTACAGGCTCCTCCTGTACTGAGGCCACCCTTGTCATAAACAAGGCGCCCTCCTCCTCCGCCTTTGCCATGAAAGCCTGCTGCTACGGCTCCTCCTTAGGCTTCGACCGACACTCCCTGGCCCATTGGCCCTTCTTCCCGCACTTCCTGCACTGGTCCCGCGGAATATCCTTCCCGGAACCTCCCTTCTTGCCTCCGTTCTTCTTGGGCGGGCCCTTTCGGTCGCTCCTCTTAGAAGAACCTGCGGACTGGGTAGACCGCTCCTCCTTCCGCTATGCCTCCCACTCCTCCCGAGTGAGGTACAGCTAGCCGTTGTGTACTCCTCCCTTCCGCTGCGTCGAGTCGAAGGCGTTCTCAGCCGCCCTGAGACGCCCCGTCACCTCTGACAAGGTGAGGGTCGACACGTCCAGCAGTGTCGTGATCGCCACCACGATCTGTTGGAAGCATTCTGGAACGCTTCGCAGGAGCTTCTCCACGGCCCTCTCTTCTCCTATCTCCTCCCCTAGCGACGCAAGCCGTGATAGCATGCCGCTCAGGCGGAGGGAGAAGTCCTCCACGCTTTCGCCATCCTTGAAGACATCATCTTCGAACTCCTTCCGGAGTTGCTGTGCTGTTGTCTTCCTCACGCGGTCGGCCCCGACCCGCATGATGGCAACCGTCTCCCATGCCTCCTTCGCCGTCCTCTTTTCTCCGATCGTCGTGATCATCTCCGGCGGGACAGCGCTGACCAAGATATCAAGCGCCATCATGTCTTCCTGCTCGCTCACGTTCCCCTCCTCCACGGCCTTCCAAAGCAGCTGTGCCTTCAGCTTGATATTCATCATGACAGCCCACTCCGCGTAGTTGGTCTTGGTGAGCACGGGGAACCCCGTCCCGGTGTTCACCTCACGAGTTGCCGGTGAGGGTGTCCCATGGCTGATGGCGCTGCCGCTGCTTGTAGGTGTAGACGACATCTTGCAGAATTCAGCCTAGTGTTGAAACCGGCTCTGATGCCACGATTGTTGGAAATCCGGCCTCTGTATCACCTGTTCTTGCCCCCTGTAGCAATACAGACTGGTTCTGTTCAACAGAACAGATCTGCTGTGTTGATCAGAGGAAAAACAGAAAACTTCCTGCGTGCAGACAGAGAGGACAGAGGGAATAGGAGGAAGAACAGGGTACCCTGCTGCTGTACTGCGCTGAACAGCAGAGAACAGGGATGAACAGGGAGGAATAGCAGATTTTGATCTGCTATTCTATTCTGAACAGGCGATGAACAGGAGAGAGGAAGAGAATGCTGCCGTAGGGGCTTTTTCTTGCTGGAATAGTTTATTCAGCAAACACTTGATTTGATTGATACAACAGAGGGGGGACGCACCCCTGCCTTTATAGGGGACGGCTGGGAGAGTCCCAGCCCCTTACAACTTGATCTCTAATTTAAAATAGGACTCCTAATAGATACTGCCTAATCTATATCTCTAGGAATATATTTCTTCTAGAGGAATTCTTCTCATATCTCCTGGCCGCACCCTCCTGGTGTGCACGCCCCATGGTGGGCCACAAGGCTGTCACACCAGGGGCCAGGTCCAAGGTCACCCGTCAGAAAAAACGTTAATAGGGCCAGTCGGATCAATGATCATCACTGAATAATTCCTCACAAAGCAAAATATCTGCTGGGGACAAGGGATCCAAGGGTATTTATCTATTTGGTATGAATTTCAAAATATTTTAAGCTATCTGACGTACCAAAAAAGGATAACAAGGAATGTTCAACCCAATAGGATGAACAACTGAAAAAAGCACACATCAATTACAACGCTTTATATTATCTAAGTTAATATGCCTAGAATTAGCCAAAATCCAATGGTTGAAAATTCCTGGCTATATACTACTGCTAACACCCTAACATCCCTGACAATTATATACTCTGTGGAAGTAGCAGTTGCATTAATTTGTAAGTCAAAACTAACAGTAGACCAAAAGGCAACAGCAACAACAAAGATAACCTAGATATCATTAACTTAATTCATCTTGGAGGAGAAAATGAACATGACATTAAGATATGAACATACCACCGATGGTTATCCAATTGAAAACCATAGAGCTCATTCATAAACATGCTCATAAGAACGTCACCTACAGTCCCAGAAATTTGGAAGCATGATCAGCAGAAGTTTTCCAAAATTTAAGTTAGCCACTGAACTTAAAAAAAACTGATAAGTTAATTATTGACTACCATATTAAAACTTGGCTTTACCTAGCATAATTTGTATGTATGATAGAGTGTGAGCTTTACAACGTTCGGTACTCTGATTATTGTGGCAGTTTGTTACATAAAACGAGCAATTAGAAAAATTGGGCAATTATGTATATCACAGTTGCTACATCTATCTTCTTGCAACAGGAAACACCAATAAGGGGGCTAGCAAATCATGGAACCTCTAAAAGAATGGGTTGTAGGACATCAAACATCGCATTTGAGACCATATGAATCTTGACGACAATTACAGATTCATAAATACTGAGGTCTCCAATATGCTTTGGTTTATCTAGTCTCGGACTCTCGGTTCAATACCACGAGATCAGATTACTGTTAGAAGACAATCTCTTTTTTCTTAGACCGTTGCCCCAAAATAGGACTTGGAAATATTTCGGTGAACAGGAGAACACCCGAACAACTTAAATAAATGATCTAGTCATTTCAGTCAACAAAGTAGAGAACATGACATTACATTCCAAATATATATTGAGTCAAGTATGAGCAAAGAAGCAGAGTTCAGTTATAACCTTCAACTTCCATATCTACCACACCACCAAAAAGAACTGCCCTTTTCTTGTGAACAGACATTGAAAACCCAGCTCTGGGACCCGGCGGCATCCCAGTTTTCTTAACCTGCAAAGAATTCAGATTAAAGAAGTAAATAGGCAAAGCATCTACCAGGTACCAGCGACATGCAGATTTTGAAGCCGACTTGAAAATGTAGTCAGTATAAAATCTATTAGACATAAAATGTATTAAACACTTAGGAGAGTCAGATAAATGTAAGTGTTCACCTTATTCCACTCCCAAGTACGAGGATCAAGAGACCACATATCTGCATGGACTGTTCCTTTTTCTTTGTCAGAAGAAACTTCTTTAAAATACCCACCATATAGATATATCTGCAGATAAAGTGAGCATACATATTTTTGCAAAGAAGACAAGTAGAAGACAACTCATCACAAGTCCAATCTCATCAGCTTGCATGCGCCATAAACCCATATTTTGTTGAAATGTAAAACCCATAATTTGTTGCACAGCTATTGAAAGAGAGAACCAAATGTGTCATAACTTGTTGACTAGAGATAGAAAAATCATTTTGATTGAACTAAGATGTGCACATCAATCTATCACCACGACATCTAACAAGAAAATTTACATATCAGTGGATTGCATTTTTTATTTACCATGCCATTTGCTAATACCAAAAGAAGGATTTATCCCCCAAAAGTGGACCCTGATGTAAACATACACCAGTATACAAGATCCAAACGGGCGACACTTCTCAAATAAAATTTTAAACACCACAATGAAAGAACTCTCTCTCAAGCACTTGTGACAAATTAACACTTGAAAGATAAGGTTGCAATATCTAGGGAGACAAAAATATATGCTTGCCTGATCTTGGTAGACAGTAAATTGAAAGCCGCTTCTTGGACTTGGCCACAAGCACCCAGGCCGGGGCTTGATTTCCTCCCACTAAAAGACCAAAGTTCTCAATAAGAATATTGAGTTTTGGGCCTTACATACAACCAAGAGATAAAATATGTTGCTAGCATGTTAAATGGAAGATTAATGTTAACTTACCTTGAAATGATCCAAATCAAAAACATGCAGATCATTGTAGTACCTGGGGAAGGATGTAGTTATCAAGCAAAGTCAAATATTCAGATCCAACATGTCATATTGAGGAGATGAAATATGGCATCAGTTCAATCTTTGCTACTTATGACCAACAGTAACAAGTTAACACTGCAACAACAACAAGAAAGCCTTTGTCCCAAGGATGTTGGGGTAGGCTAACAAGTTAACACTAGTATTATCAAAATTTTGATGAAAGTCCTATTCCCCTCGAACAAGATCCGTATATAAATCTCACTTAAATATTTAGATCCCTAGTTAAAAAACAGGAATAACACAAAAGCTGACTATACTGACCTCACTTCCCTAAGAGTGTCATAAAAACCGCCAAATAGCACAATCTTGTGCTTGTACAGAATCTGTAGTAAAAGAAACATGAATGGCACAAAACTGATTACATGGAAGACAACAAAGAGATCATGGTATTCATATGGAAAGAAAAATAATAAAATGTCCTCACTGATTTGTATCTACAATAGGTAAAATTATGCTAATTCAATAACGGGCTTAAAAAACTCCATAAATGAACATGAAATTTTGCTATCATATTTAAGCACTTGAGATTTCCAAAGCTATTGTGAACAACAAACTACATAATGATATCGGCTTGCATTAAAAGCTTATGTTTCCTACAACTTGTGGTACTATATGAAAAGGTAGTTTGCTGGTGTTCATATTGCAGAAAATATCAGGAAAAGTAGACTGTGATACTGAATAGATGATCTTAACATGGAAGCACTAACCATCCTGTGTCCTGAACGTGCACTTGGACACCCCTTTGCAAGGATTTGCTCCCATTGATTTGTTTTGAGATCCAGTGTCCAAAAGTCCTACAGTGCAAAATCAGTCAAGGAACAACGCATATCTCTGACACAACACAGTCTGACATTCATCCCTCAGAAAGAAAAGGATCAAATAGAGAAAAAGAATGGTGTGTATGTGTGCATATGAAACAAAAAGATAGGTGAAGCATGTCAAAGAGTAATATCCTTCTCAAATTATAAATGGTGGAAAGACTCGATATGTTAGAGTGTCTCTGCTATAGACCTTTGAACTACAATGATGTACACATATGGATATCAGTACTGATATCTAAGTTCAACTGAGAATGGAAGCCAAACACATGCATATATTACTTCTGGAAACGTTGTATAGTGTATCATTGCAGAGATGCAAGACACCTCGTGCCAAGAAAACTTCTCAAAAATGTAAGCATGCTCAGTTTTCTACCTTGTAATGATGGAAACGTTCTTGGTTTGGTGAAGTAAATTCCCCACCTGAAACATGAATAAAAGGCAAGATGTTATTCATTAACACTGAAACAGAGTATTAGAAATAAAACACACTCTTCCAGAGTAGTGTTCTATTACCAAACATGTATATGTTATTCTTCCAGGCTACTGTCTGGTGAGCACTTCGTGGAGGTGGACTATTGGGACTAGATACCAACTTCCACTCATTTTTTTCCACATCATAGCGACAAAGATCACCATAAACGAAGGTCTGCACAAATAAGAATGTCAGATTATTCATCACAGCAATATGTTAGAAGCAAGAAGAATGTAATATTCAGGAAAAGCGGTAAACAACATTCCATTGGGATGGGAACTGCAATGACAGTTAAGTACATACAATAAAGTATAATCTCTAGAAAGAGAAAAGTTAAACCATTAAAGTATATGTATATCACTCATAAGGAAGTCGCAAGAAGCATGGTCCTCACCTTATTACCATTGTAGAATTCTCCACCATATAGAATCAATTCTGTCTCTTTCAACGGATTTACAGTAAGCTGCAGAAAAGAATGTCAGAATTTGCACCAAATCTTTCTTCAACAGCTGAATGTTTTGATGCAAATTGAGTGGGTTCATGAGTTTCAAGGTCTACTGCTCCTCACCGAGCAATTGGAGCGGGGAGATGGTGCGGGGACATTCTCCTCAACATGGACCTCCTTCTTCTTCGCTTCCTCCTTCTGTATATTTTTCTGCAGTCAAATACCCCAAAAGAAGGAGATCAGAAGACAGCGTAAACAGCAGCAGATAGCAACAGCAAGGGACTACGTGCCGTAAGCAACTGGACAGAGCAACGGCGAGACTGATCAGAGTAAGTTCAAAAAAAATGTTTCTATGCCGGGTATTTTTCAACACCAGGAACTAGGGTCGGATGCTAAGCACTAGCATCACGGACAAAATGCACGATCGGCGACAAATACGTTCCCGGCCGGAGATAAGCCGATTGAGTGCGGGTAAGCCGCCTGAGAAGACGGAGCGGTGAGCAAGCAAGCACGGGCGCGGGGGATGGGACGAGGGCTGGGAAGGAGAGAGAGAGGAGGGGGTGGGGGTCACTGACGAGGATGGCGTCGATGTCGTCCTCCTCGCCGACCTTGCGGGCCTCCCGGCGGGCTCGCTTTTCGTCGCCCTTGGCCGTCTTGCGCTCCGTCTTCTCCTTCCCCTTCCCCGGCTTCTTCTGCTTCTTCCCCATCTCCTGGCTGCCGCGCCCGCGCCCACGCTCGCGCTGCCCTCCCTCCCTTCCTCTGCTTCGCTTCTCCGCTCTTGCGAGGGCGGAGGCGTGCGCGTGCTAAACCCTCACTGGACAAGGGGACACGGACACACACAGCCTGCGGCGACTGGTGAGGGGAGAGATGGCTGGGCCGAATTTCGCTAAAGCCTGGCAATTAGCAACGGACACACGCAGGCTTTAGCGAAATCGTTCAGGCCCAGCCCTCTCTCGGACGCCAAAGTCGGAGTCATCAGTTTTTTCATTACGACAGCACGGTGTACGATACGACTGCATCAGGACTCACAAGCGAATGATCTAACCAACCATAAGCTAAGAGCTATGAACAAACGAATAGCGTTGTTCAACAGGCACGAGGGACAGAGCCGGGTGTCGCCTGTTGCCGACGACGGAACGGAGTGCAGGTGCAGCCTGATGACGATGGCCTGTCCCTCGGCGTCGGGCCGGTGAACTCGCGCCGTGCTTGAGGCGAGGCCTGGCCGCCGCAGGTAGCTGGTCCGTCCACCGGAGTCGGCAGCTCTTCCCGCGACGCCTGCAACCCCCGCGTCGTCAAACGATGCGCGCGCAACGACGACGGCTCCCCGACGGTCTGATGCGCACAGAGAGGACGCGCGCGCATTCGCGTAAGTATCTGCGTTCTCTGGGATGAGGCGCAGGTCGATCGAGGGCGCGTGCCCGTACTGCGTGCGTGATGTATAGGGGAGCAGTTCGTCGTCCTCCTCGGGCGTCCACCGCCCGCGCATCACCTTGTCCTTCTCGCAGCACGGAAGCACCATCTATGTCCAATCGCGTATATAATCATGTGGAGGTGAATATAATGCACACATATTTATCAGGATCCCTGCCTCACGAGTTCTGACATCTCGCCATCTTAAGCCCGAATCATCCGTTCCAGCCAGAGCAAGTTGACGCAGGTCACCTTTCTTGACACCAGAAGTCGATAAACTATTACCATGATGGTCATAGATGCACAGATAGAATCCTTCCTACAATATGTCAGTATCTGTTTTCTGAGACACTGTCATCAGTGCAAAAAGCTCTCGCTCTAAACTCTAAAGAATACCAAAAAGGTCAACAAAAATTTTTTTAGCAAAATGCAAAGTGCTAGAAAGAAAATGAGGGCAGGTTGCACCTGAAAAAAATGTAGTTCTCTATCTGCACATAACCTTAGTTATGTAATACCATATGTGGGACCCACATGTGGTGTTACATATGCGGAACATATGCCAATAGCTACTTGCTAGAGTCGGGTTAGGTCCTGCGAGATGGTATTACTACTCATCTAAATCAAACACATCAAAAATGAAAAATAGAGATGTTTACCACCACGTATTCTCAAAACAGTAGTTAGGAATTGCGTGCCAACATGTAAATCGGCCTTTGCATGATACGACAAAATTCGCTCTGTTACACTAACGAAATAAAGTAAGATTACAACAAACTTTTTTATAAGTACATAGTGTTACACGACATACAAATCCCAGTCAATATTAGAAGGAGCAGTGAAGCATGCTAATATAAATTCTTGACCATATACGGCCCCTCCAGTTCATATCCTAGCTTTCTATAGTAGTGTCGAGTTCCTACTCCAGAAATCACAGCTAGTTTCTTTGAACGATGCTCGGAGCGAGATATTCTTTCTGCTTCTTCCATTAGAAGAGTTCCATATCCCTGTTAAAGCATAGAGAGAAGATATATTTAGTTGGAACATAACATTAGGACATTATTTACATATCTAAACAGAAGATCTGGTGCAGACATGCAGTTATGTTTCCGGGCATTCCAGTTACAAGCCACTACGTTTATTTTACTAGTCTGCATACATCATATACATTTAAAGATAAATGAATTTTACACCTAGTGTTGCTTTTCATGAAAAAAAACCATTTCATTTAGGTTGAGTCTAACAGCCCGCAAGAAATTTGCATTTTGTACTGAAAGAACTAAAAGCTCTCAAAATACATATCAAAATACTTATGAAACGCCCCAGTTACTCCATTAGAGGACAAAGTGGTCTTAAAGCACCAACTATTACGTCTGAGTCGGGCAGCATCAAAATAGACAAAACTGGTCTTAAAGCACTGGGGAGGATATATTCAGCAGGAATCACTAATACTCAATGGTTCCATAATGGCTGAGTCTGTATATTAGTTTTAACCAATATTTCAAATAATAAATTGCTTTGTTTTGGCCCATAAAACCAAACTGTAGTCAAACCTTTGGTCTTTGGCAAAGCACTAACGCAAAACTGATGTTATATCAGCTACAAGATCACATCAACAGCCAATTTGGAACAGTAACTATATTCGATCAAATAAGGCAGGAGTCTAGTATTTATTTGAGTATTTATTTGCAAGTATTGTTGGAACTGGATCCTATATGAGGTGAGAAAACACATGCAAGCATACACTGGACAAAGTTGTTATGCTGCTGACACCTGCAGCATTTTCTCATTATGCATCACCGTTTAGAGAGCTGATAAGCAAAAAGTGGCCTGCCAATTGTGACCTCAGTGGACACCTAAATTCAGCCATGACCAAGACTACGCGCATATGCTCCTAACAGCTTAACTAACCTGACTGAAACTTAGCTAGGCATCTAAATGACAGATCCGACTAACAGAAGGATTACTATTACAAATATGGTAGTATATACGATTTTTTAATGCAGTGGATAAATACCACGGGTGGTGATCGTCTACGTGCAAATATGAGATTCACCTGATGTTGTAGTTTGTCTGTATCACGACCATGAACTGGGACTGCAGTGCCATATACATGAAGTTCCCGAACGATTGAACACCTTCCTGTGAGTTCAGGGCATGTAACATTGCGGCCACATTTACGCAAGCGCAACAGGCCAATCAGGATATCCTGTAAAATTCAATTGAAAGTAAACTGTGAGTAAAATTGAATAGTATTAAAAAAATGCAAGGAGACATAGTATAGACGTCTGTCAAACAGTAACACCAAGAGATACCATTAACAGTGTGGATTCCAAAGCACAAGAAGTACATGAACTAGTCTATAATCGCATTAGAAAGTGCACCTACTAAGGCATGCAACATAAACCAGAATCCATCCATGTGACCAAACAAACCTGTCGTGTATCCTCATATGAGAGGAATGTCTCCCAACCCTCATTTGCAGCATAGTCACGCCTGACAAGTTCTACCTCATCTGGCCTGATTTTGTGATGGATATCCTACATAGAGATGCATGAATGAGAACACATCATTAATTAACTTATAAGCCTGGAAAATGATTATAGTGTATCACGGATTTACCTGAATCCCTGCCTCACGAGTCCTGACATCTCGGCATTTTAAGCCCAAATCTTCCATTCGCGCCAAAGCAAGCTCACGAAGGTTACCTTTCTCGACACCAGAAGTAACAAGAGGCATAGGGATATCTCTCTGGACACGATAAACACGTGTCCATGGTGGTACCATAGATAAAATCCTTGCTACAATATCTACCAGCAGCTCAGGTGGATAATTTCTATATCTGTAACACAGCATTGCCACAAGAAATTTTAGTCCAGTTTTCTGAGGGCCTTTCACCAGAAACTTTCCACCCTAAACTCTAAAGAGATAATTGGATTACCTGCCAGTTTTCCAGAGTTCATAAAGACCAGTTCCACGAATTACAAGAGTTGGATAAATCTTTAGACCATCTGCTCGGAATGCTGGACTTTCAAAAAATTCTCTGAAGCTTTCCATATCTCTTTCAATTCCAACGTTTGGTAAGTCTGGCATCATGTGGGCAACCACCTGCCGGAAGGAATATTAGAACAAGCCATAACAAAACAAGGACTTGAACTAAGGTTGAACAAGTAATCACCTTAAACCCAGCATCTTTTGCCAAGCAAAAGCAGTCAGCAACAGCAGCCACTGTGTGGCCTCTATTTGTGTCACGGGCAACATCCTCGTATGTACTCTGAACACCGATTTCTAAACGGGTGCAACCATAGGACAGCATCTGGCGCAGGTGAGGCCCCAAGCAATAATCAGGTCTCCTGAGAATTTTATAAACAAAAAATGTTTCAGAATAAAATTTAGGATGCTTCATGAGCAAAATGCCTACTTTCAAAGGAAACTAAGAAGCGTGGGAAGATTGTGGTCTTGTGGAACGATACTCACGTCTCAATTGTCATACCAATACATTTAACAGAACTATGTTCTGAATAACAAACAGCCTCCTCAACATTAGCAGAAGTATGACCCGATAAAGCATCGTGAAGATTTCTGATGAAGTAATCGCGATAATCAGCTGGTAATGACATGAAGGTCCCACCCATCAAAATGAACTCAACCTGCAGAGTATATTCAAGTCATTTTACACTTATGTGAAAAAGTTAACATAGCATGCAACAATAATAAAGATGCAAAACAAAATGTAGCAAACATATCTGGAAAACAAATCAAAGAGAAAGAGCTCCCTTGGATTATGGACAAACCTTATCCACACTATGTCCGAGTCTCTTAAGCTGATCTATCCTGCTTCTGGCTTGCACATACGGGTTGTACCTATAATCAGAATTCAACATTAGAAAAAGAAACTGCCAAAAGGATATCTGCGGAACATTTTAAATAATCACAATACACAAACATTTCATCACTAAACATAATCCATGGTCATAAGATTATCATACCCAAAGATCCCAAGTGGCATTGGTGTACCTTTTATTTCATTAGCAACATAAGTACACTTTGCCAGCACTAATAATTGTTCTGTTTCATTTGTAGTCTTCAAATGTCAAAAGTCCAGTTATAGTGGTATGCAACGTAGCATAGCAACACAGTCACAAAAACATT
Organism: Neostapfia colusana; assembly: GCA_030760725.1. NCBI lineage: Eukaryota > Viridiplantae > Streptophyta > Magnoliopsida > Poales > Poaceae > Neostapfia > Neostapfia colusana. The sequence continues at coordinate 56,471,897 of JASWHV010000019.1, forward strand.
TAGTTGAATGACTAGTATCAAAATTAGCAAATTCACCATGATTCTTATCGAGTAGGAGCATTTTGAAGCATGCTGAAGCCCTATACTAACAATGGTTGCCTTATATTAGCAAGAATAAGTATTACTTCACTCCCAGATTCAGAAGCCTCAGAGAAACGCAACGAAAAACATATGCGAATGCAACCTTATCATTTACTAGTCCTTAGTATCACATGATAATTTTCATTTGCAATGCAGAACTAGTAAACAAAGACAACCGTTTCAAGGAATGTATGGTTCGTTCAGACTTGCAGTTAAGCACAGTTTGGACTTTGGAACAACCTAAATGACAAATCTTAAGGTTGCTCACAAACAGAGCAACCCGCCCTCAATCAAGTAGTCTAAGAAGCTATAGTATACAGTATTAATCGGTGGCATCAACAGCCGAGCTCAATTACCTTGCTCGGATGGCGCGCATGCTGGTGGGCTCGTATCCAGTGTAGGACTGCGTGCTGTACTCGAAGTCGGAGTCGGGGCCGCCCGGGCAGTAGACGCAGATGTTCCCCGTGGTGGCGATGTGGGGGCACCGGTGCGGCTTCGACATGACGGCGACCACCGCGATGCCCGACGCCGTGCGCACGGGCTTGGCGCGCAGACGCGGCAGCAGCGCAGCTCGGTCGGCCTCAGGTACGGCGGCGATCATCTCCACCAGCTTGGGAGCCCGCGCCAGACCGTACCGCCGGCACGCGGCGGACTTGAGCGCGTTGAGGTCCACGTTCTCCCCGCGCCGCGAGAGCTCTCCCATCGCCGAGACGATCTCCGCGATGGCCCGCACCCGCGCTTCCTCCTCCGATAGCCCCGCGGGGAGGACCACGCCCCCGCGCCCCGGTGCCGGCTTCCGACGACGCGGCTGCTGCTCGGCCGCCACGGGCGCAGCGGCGGTTGCCATCGTGACAAGGGTTTCGGCGCCGGGAAGGTTTTGGGTTGGGCTCGATCGGTGTTTCGCTTTGCTCTTTACACAAGGCTCTAGAGATCTCGGTCCTATGCTGCCGACCGATCGTGAAATCTACGGTCCGGAGGAACTCTGTACTAGCAGAAGTCGGGAACGGGACCCGTGCTGCAAATTTGTGGAAGCCTCCTCTGCTCCGCTCCTCTCCCCCTCAACCTTCTTGCGGCGGCGACATGGACGGCGGCGGAGAGGAAGGGCAGCAGCAGCCGCACCTGGTGCTGGCGCACAAGCTGTTCCTGCTATCGCACCCCGACGTCGACGACCTCGCCAAGGTTGACCTCCGCGCGGACGTCCTCACCACCGTCAAATCCGACGGTAGTAGCAGCTCCTCCCCTCTCATCGAGCCTGCTTCTAGCTGCGGGTATGGTCTGGGCTTCGGGTTTGATCTGTATGGTGTGCTTTGTGCAGACATGGCGTCGCTGTACGAGTCGCTGGCGGCGGACGGCGTGCTGGAGATGGATGCGGCGCTGCTCACCGAGATGCGCGCCAGGATCGAGGAAGAGGTCCGGAAGCTCGACGAGAAGTGAGTGGATCTTGCCGCTTGTGAACTTCTACAATTGGTCCTAGGGTTTCATGCTGTGGTGTTGATGCGTAATTTGACTGCTCTGTGTAGGCTTACTGAGAATATATTCCTAGTACACCCTTAGTATGTGGGTTATGCACTGCGAACACAGTTTTTGTAGTTAGTTGGTGGGATTGATTTGAGTTTGTTGTTCCAGTAGTCTCTAAACATTATTATCGCTAACTAATCAGTGTTCGTGGCCTTATGAACTAACTGAATTTACCAATTGTTGGTGTTAGTCTGCATTATGGGCTCAACAAATTATGCTTGTCTAGATCAGTATTAATCTAAAGATCGTGTGTAGTGGATTATGGTAGATGAAGACTGATGTTCATGCGTCGAACCAACTTTTCATCACAACTTTACAAGGAATGATGGATGATAGAAAATAGATAGTGTTATGTGTGCAAACAAATCAATGATTGGCTCATGGAAAATCTTCTGTTAAAATTTGCTGCTGGCTAGTATTATGTTTAGTTGTTTACTAACGGTTATGTCCAAATAAAATTATGTAGCCATCTTACCTAGATTCTGAAGTAGACAATCCTTTTATCTTATGGTATATTCAAATCCAAGACTCCTGAGTGTTGAGTGTATGTCCAGTACTGACTTCTTTTGGTTAATATAACTTCTTATGCATGAAGGATTGCTGATGCTGAGGAGAACTTGGGTGAAAGTGAAGTGCGTGAAGCCCATCTTGCCAAATCCTTGTATTTCATAAGAGTTGGGGAGAAGGTATGCATCTATGTATTTGAAAAACTTTTAAGCTTGTTCCGAACATGCCTACCTCAACGTGCTTGGGACAAAGGATTTGTTGTTGTTGTTGCTTGGGACAAAGGCTTTGTTGTTGTTGTATTGTTTCAAACATGCTTATCTTGCGTGGGTGATCTGTATCACAGGAAAAAGCACTGGAGCAGCTTAAAGTAACTGAAGGGAAAACTGTAGCCGTTGGCCAAAAAATGGACCTTGTTTTCTACACACTACAAATAGGACTTTTCTATATGGACTTCGATCTGATCTCGAAGTCCATTGACAAGGCCAAAAAGTAAGCCAAGTGTTTTTTTAGCTAAGCTATTTTACTTTCTGCTGGATTAGCATTGTGAATTCTGATACAATGCAACATTGTTTTGCCTGATTGAAGTTTATTTGAGGAGGGAGGTGATTGGGAGAGGAAGAACAGGTTGAAAGTGTATGAAGGCTTGTACTGCATGGCAACCAGAAACTTTAAGAAAGCTGCCAGCTTATTCTTGGATTCCATTTCAACCTTCACGACATATGAACTATTCCCCTATGATACATTTATCTTCTACACGGTCCTCACAAGTGTTATTACACTCGATCGCGTATCTCTAAAGCAAAAGGTATTCATCTTGGCTTACTGAATTCAGATTTTTATTGTCTTTGATGCTCGACTAAAAATAATCTTGGCAGGTTGTAGATGCACCTGAGATTCTTGCTGTTATTGGCAAAGTACCTCACCTCTCTGAGTTTCTCAATTCCCTCTACAATTGCCATTACAAATCATTCTTTATCGCATTCTGTAAGTAACAGAACCAGAATAGTACTCCATATTTAGTGTACTAATGATCGAGCATGTTCTCCTATCTATTTTGTTGTTGTTGGCTATCTTTAAATATATCATATCTCCTGCATATTTCTCAGCTGGCTTGACGGAACAGATCAAGTTAGACCCTTATCTGCAGCCTCATTTCCGCTACTACATGCGTGAAGTGCGCACTGTTGTCTATTCACAATTTCTTGAATCTTACAAGAGTGTGACAATGGAAGCAATGGCTACTGCTTTTGGTGTGACAGTCGATTTCATTGACCAGTAAGCTCAACATATGTTGGCGCTTGTATTCTAGCTGTATGGCGTCCCTAACCATTAAGGCTAGTGTGTAAGATCGTTTGTGTCACTTTGTTGCAGGGAATTGTCACGCTTTATTGCTGCTGGGAAGCTCCACTGCAAGATAGATAAAGTTGCTGGTGTCTTGGAGACAAACCGACCTGATGCCAGGAATGCCTTCTACCAGGCAACTATCAAGCAAGGAGACTTCCTGCTAAACCGTATCCAGAAGCTATCACGAGTTATTGACCTGTAGGCATTTTTCATGCTGTTGCAGCTCTCTGCCTGAACTTTTTGCTCAAGCTCCCTGCATATGGCTGTTGAATTATTTTCTTTTGGTCCTTGAGTGTACGAGAGCTGTACTTAACTTTTCGCCATGTCAAGAAGGCTTAGGGGTATCTATTTTAGATTTGAAACTGTGTTTTAAGCTACCTACATGTATCGGGGAAAACACAAACATCAGCTTGTAGACACTTCTGTAATGAATTCGTACATTTGATTTGTTTCAATCTGTGCTCATTATGCTACTATGATCCTTAGTTCCATAAATCAATGCTATTATCTAGAACCCATCACGAGTTGCTGTGATCTGTAGGCATTTTTCATGCTATGGCAGCATGTATGGCTGATACTGTATTTCCGTTTTCTTCTGCCGGCGCAGGGTCATGAAAGCCTCAGGGACATTTGTTAAACTCTAAAGTTGCATTCTGTAAGCTGACTAGGTCAAGAAAAATGTAGACTTTTCGTTTAGATGCTTCTGTGATTTTAAGCTATTGTTTCGTTTCAGTGTGTGATCATTCTACTATTACGATCCTTAGTTACATAAACTGAAGCTGTTACTTATGCAGTGCTCCAAAAAACATACAGTTGCTCCACGCAAACCGTGCTTCGTGGGAGCACTACAACGGTACCACACTGTATTATGGAAAGTACAAAAAAAACCAATTGCATATCCACAACCAAAATCGAAGCTGTTTATTGGACTATATAAGAATTCTGGTTGATGTCATTACACATGGCAGATCTATCAGAAATCTTTTGTGTGTACATTTTGATCATACAGTTCTAAGTAAACCAAACACATCCTACCCCCACCCTAGAACAGGGGGTAACCAACTCAATAACAAAAAAATTAACACTGAATCACAACCCGAAGTTCCCAAAGAATGGCAGTCAAAGATTGGAACGATCACGGCTGTTACTGGTGGTATTCTAGACAGCGGCTTCACTGGATTTGCCATTGGGTGTGCCCGAGGGGTTGTTTTCACATGTTTTCGAGGCGACCATTTCCTCTAAGCGCTTCCACAGGGCTTCTCGCTTCGAATTGGATTCCTCCTGCTTGAGTTCATCGTCATTGAACTTCTGGACGCACTCCCCAAAAAATGCAGAATCATGATCGGAGAAGATCTTGCGTACATTCAATGTCAAGCTCTGCACAGCTTGATTCCAGTGATATCTGGCATTTCTCTCGAGTGCTGGATAGATAATAGGTAAAAGGACCTTGTAATTCTGCTTAATTAGGTTCTCGATGTGGTCATTGTTCCAGAGAAACAAAGCCCTCTCTGCCACCTACGAATAGGCAAGGAGAAAAACATAAGTAAAACCCACCAAATGTTGTGTATTTATGCATGAACAAGGTACCTGGAGCAGCTAAATATTAGTGTCCTACCTGGAGCTGCTAAATATTAGTGTCCGTAATCTATTATCTATAAGCTACTAACTGCTCACGTGCACACAGACAACAAAACGCACCTGATACCATGAATGAAGATTGCAAACAAAAAAAAGACTACAATATATTCCAAAGAATCAGCGGGTAAGAGGCAATAGTACATAACTACTTATTAGCTATCTAATGATTGACCAAGAAGCGGACAGCAACAATACCACTGCCAAAACTTAAAGGTTTGGTTTCAAACCTGTTTTACAAGTGACCAGCACGGGCGCGGCAGTCATAAAACCCGTATTCTTTGACAGTCAGAAATTTACAAATGTTTTATGTTACAATGAAGCCAACAAAAATAGTACAGCAAAAAAGGGGGAACATATTTTCACCAGTCGCCACAAGGCATATAATGGGAAATGTTAGTGGTTTATAATTGTTATTTACTTTGGGCAGAACAAATCTACTGTTTTGCTACATGAAACTCCTGATGGCAAAGTCTATAGAAAATTAGAGTTTTACAGATCAGTACAAGTGGGATAAAATACACATAAACAAGAAAACATTTCATAGGGCACTAATCCTATCACTGAGAAAGCGTGTACAAAAATGTACAAATGTGTACCATACTATCATGCAACATATCAGTTCTAGAAGTAAGGTATGAGAAACGTCAAAAAAGAAAAAGGACCAAATAGGTATGTGTATCATCCAAAAGAATCCAATCTAAGATAAAAAAATTTGATATGCTGATTTTGTAATTAATTATTGTGCTTTACAAGAAAAACATGTGTGTATGAATTATAAATAAGAATTGTGAAGCCTGGAGGCACTATCAACATTAATAATATCTTCCATGTTTAGGAAACAAATTTATAGCCGATTAGATATGTGCAAGTAATCAATGTAAATAGGGAGGAAATCATTGAACCAGAGACCTAAAGCAGTAAGGGGATAGACTAAATAAACCGACAAACAAGTCTGGAAGAAATGCATGACAAGCTTCAAGGATAGGCCCAGTGAGAGTCTGACCTGGAAATGAGAGCTGTTCATGCTACGGGCAATCTGACGGAAGAGTGGAACCATACATCTTTGGAACTCTGCAAGCTGTGTTGCCTCTAAAACCTCTTCTAATTCACCCAAGAACATGACCTCCTTTGAACTGTTTGTCACAGGCCAATATTTCAGTAAGCCCCTAATAACCGTGTCAGCAAGTTTGCAGTCCTTCTCAACAAACTGAGTAATGCAATACGATAGCTGCTGATGGTACATAGATACACACTTTGGCTTGTGAAGAGGGATCAGTGCACGAACAAGAAACAATTTGTGCTCTTCCTTTAGTGGAAGGGCAAAACCATTGATTATACTACCCAGGATTTCCAACAACTCTGCAATACCATTATGCTTTTGTGTTTCGAATATAAACCTGTAGAATATGTTGTTGATTGCTTTCCTGACGAAGGGACGATGAACCATGAATTTACCGTATATTCGATGGAGTATCGTCTTTAGATAGTCCCTTTCCCTGGGGTCCTCTGAGTCAAAAAGATCTAGCAGCCTAAGAATGAAGGAATGATCTATGTATCTCTTGGCCAGCTTTGCATCAGTCTCTGGTGACGCTACAAATCTCAGGAAAACCTCATAAACGACCTGCAAGTGTGACCATGCCGGGTCCATGAGTGGCTCATCCTCCTCCAGATCAACTCCCTCGATGGCCTTGTTCTCACGAGGAGCTGGGTTGGAGCTCCTGAACAGGTTAATTGACACCATTTTGGTGATCTCCAACATGACGGCTTCAGGGAACTTGCCATTTGCACAAGTGACGTAATCAACAAGCTCCATGAGTGTTTGCCGCTTCACCTCCTTCTCCTTCAAATTCTTGGTTGGATCTGAAAAGTCGTATATGGCACAGCACAGGTTCACCTTCTTCACAAACAAAATCTGCTTCTCAGACACGGGCACGTCCCTGAACGCGGGCAGCGGATCATTGGAGTGATGCACCACAGCCCCATTCATCACCGGGCTTGGACTCGGGCCAGCTGGTACTGGATAATCCCCGCTTCCGGCCCTCCTGTTTCCCGGCTCCACGCTCCTCGCGGCACTGTAAGAATTTGACGGCTCGCTGCCGTTGCCAGCAGCAGCATCCCGGCCATCGCCGCCCTTCCCTGGCTTCCTCGGCAGCCTGCCAAGGATCTGTTTAATCATCTCTCTACACCAGTAACCAGAACCCCAGCAGTCTCAGACCTCCCCAAATCAGCCTCAGCAGCAGATTGGGATCTGCGCAGACCAGCGGACCTTGGAACTGCACCGACGAAGTCAAGATCTCACCAGGGCACCAAGCCGACGAATCCGCCACCACTTATCTACCCAAGAACCCCTCCCTCTGATCCGCGGCGGGCCGACCAAGCCGCCGAAATCATTTGAACCAGTACGAATCCGACCTGGTCCACGAGGCACTCCACCGCCCGAGCCTCAACGGATCGGGCCACACCTCCATGACACAGAACAAACCCAGCCTTTCCCAGCTCCCGGAGCAGCCAGCCAGCCGAGTCTGGGATCCAAGAGCGGAGGCTTGGAAATGACTGTTGGGGGGGTGAGGGCGCTGTGAGGAGGGAGGAGGAGGGAGGTCACGAGAGGACGAAGCTTTTCTTGGGCTGGCGAGCTCCCTCTCTCTCTCTGGCTCTCTCCTCTGCTCTCCTCTTCTTTTTTTGTTCTCTGGATTTGAGAAGGCCTCGAGGTCCAAAAGAAGCAAAGCTCGCGCAGCACCGTGAAAGCGAGAGGAGGAGAACGCGAGGTGCAAGGAGAGAGCCTATAGCTGCAATTAATTGCAGCACGGCTGTGCTGCCCCCGGTTCTTGCTCTCTGGACAGATAAGAGAACAGACTGATGGAAAGTAATATCCATTTCTCTCTCTCCCTCTCGCTCTCGCGTATTCCTGCCACGTCACCATTTTGGAGCAGTACAGCGTTTACTCGGAAACGGAAATGCTGCGCGTTTAAGCTTGTCGGTGTCCTTTTGCTTCCGGTCTCCTCGTCCTCCACGTACCGCCGCCGTACCTCGGTGCACGATACTCTATTCGTCACTCGCGTGCCCTGAACTACTCTACTGCTCCTCCAAGGTCGATGATTACCGGCGAGTATGATAAGCGTCTCACAGCAGCGCCGGCGCCTGCAGCCCTCCCAGATCAGCATCACCCATCGACGCGCTGAGCCCGTACCGTACCAAACCGCGCCCCGATCAGGATCAGCGAACCTAACGCGTCCTGCTGCCTACTGCTGATCTCCATGGCGGCACGGTCCACGCCACGCCACACCACGGGCAGAGCCGTAGCTCTCTCGTTCTGTACGCCACCGCACACGCCCACGCCACGCGAAAGAATCGTCGCAGCGAAGTGTTCGCGCACCGTCACCAACATCGGTCGCCATCGTGAAGCTAACCAGCCGGCCGGGCAGTGCTAGACACCGTGCAAGCTATGTTTTGGTTGTTCGCACTTGTGTATCTTTATATCGGACCTTCAGCTTTAAAAAATTATTATTTTTACAGTTTAATTTTCTGCACTCGTTCACCTCTAAATCAGATCTCTATATCAATTATTAATAATTTTATATTAGATAATACAACTATCTCATATTTTAAAATGTTTCATATAATTATTTTATATTAGTAATATTATAATTACAACTTATAATAATCACTGCATTTATTTTTTACTTTGTATTCTCTTTTTTCTTTTTTCCCTTTCTCCCTTTTTTTAAATTTTTCTATTTCCTTTTTTCTCCCTTTCCCTCCCTTCCTTTTTTCCTTCTCTTTTTCCTTTTTACTTTCCTTTCTTCCTCTCTCTCCTTTACCGGTGCTGCAGCCACCTGAGAATTAGCGGTCTACATTTCAGCTCCACTGCGGGGTACCACTACCAGCGCGGCCGCTACGCATGCCGTCTAGGGCTGGGTGTAGCGGGCGCCGCTATCCGCGCTACGCCTGCAAATTCAGCGGCCGCGCAGGTAGCGGGCGCGGGTAGCGGGCTTGTAAATTTCAGGTGTCTACAGGGTTCATGTGAATTTCCAGTGCGGCTGTAGAGCTGAAAGAAACAGAGGGAAGAAGGAAAAAGGCAGCGGAGCCTTTTCTTCCCCGGGGCCGGGGCGACGCGACGCGCGCCCTGTGTCTGGTCCTGGCGGACGATCCATTCCGCTGCGCCTGCGCGCCGGTGGCGGTGTGGGCTCGGCTGGATCTGGATAGACAGCGGCGGCGCTGCCGGTGATGGCGCCGACGCCCGCTTTGTTGTGTGGCCTCGTGGGCTGTTTCAAAAAAGACGGCGGTGGATAGCCTGATCGGATCACCGGCAGAAAGCGACGATGACGAGGAATCAAGACATGGACGCGCGATGAGGCTTCGCGCCTCGCCGGAGGCACGCGAACGTCGTTCTCCAAGTTGATATTCTTCAAGAGTGGTAGGCAGTTTTAGCCGACGTTATATCCTTGTACATCTCTACTCCTCGCCAGATGTGAGCATTGCGTTTTCTATTTATTTATTTTTTCAGAACGTTACTCGTAGTATCTTGTTCTTAGTGTGATCTTACGGCCCTCTGCCAAACACTGAAAAGAGGGCCGGCCATTCGAAAACGAGGGCCTGAAAAGGTTCGTTCATTTCTGGGTCGATGCCCAAGAGAATTCCGCTCCTTTTTATTGGGGAGGAAGTCCTTAGCAGGCCTTAATTGGGCCCGCATTCGTTCATCTGGGCCGATGATGCCTTATCCGCAGCAATTCGCTTCGGGCCGTTCCGGAGTTGGGCTCTGGTCCTCCGCCCGAAACCCGCCTCTTTCGCCCGCCCGCCCGTCTTGCGCCGCGAAGCTTTTTTTTTCCCTTTCCTCGCCCCACGCCCAAGCCCAGATGGAAGCAGAGCACTGCCAAGCCGGCCCTTCTCTCCTCTGGCCGTGCACGGCAAGGCGCAGGAGGAGGGACGACGACCACGACGAGAAACTCGAGCCGCCGCCGCCGGACATGGATCCCCACGATGCTAAGGCGCACCATGCGACGGTACGTTGGTCCGCCCCCCCGGCCCCCATCTTCTGTTGGTTGGTCGACGGCGGCGGCGGCTGCACGGATGCTTGCTCCGGCGGTTTACCAAGGGGTCCTTGCCTGCTTGGGGAAGGGACTTGGGATCCTGCAGTTTTTGGGTGTGAATTAGCGCCCTGGGGTCGGGAACGGGAGGGGGGAGGATTAGGCGAAGGCTTCTTGTCCCTGCGGGTTTCGGATACGGTGCTGGTTCTGTAGGGCTCGTGCGTTCTTCATGGGCAGGGTTCTTGTCTTGCCTTCGTCTGGTCTAGAGTCTAGAGAAGAGAAATGTCTTTAACGGCTCTGTTTTCTTGCCAACATTGCAGGACAAGCTGAAAGCAGTGGCACAAGAACTCGGGCGTGAGATCCGGGTCTTTTCGAGTGAAACATTTGCTGCAATACCTAGCAAGCTGCCAGGGGCAGATCAGGGTATCGAATAATTTACTGGGTTCTGTTTTTTGAAACCTCTCTGTATTTGTGGCATTGGTGTTGTGACGTGAATCGTTTGCAGAGGAAGATGATAAATTCTACGAGCTTCAGCCTGCTGACTATTTTAACTTGATTTCAAACAGGATGGCAGGTAGGCATGGAACCTTCATGTTTCATATTTTAATGTTCACTTAGTGTTGGCCAAATCATACTATTTTTCTTATACTGTTAAAATTATGACATTGTGCAGAACAATCTAAAATGCTGAAGACTCGCAAAATGCGAGATGCAGAACTTGCTGCACAGCGGGCGAAAATAACAAAGGTATGGTTATAATGCACGCCACTACTGCTTAGTTTCTTTACAAATGAGTAAATCTGCTGCTGCTTATTCTAGTCTTTTTGAAGAGTGGTATACTCTTTACCAACAACATCCTTTTCCTCTTCTATGCAATTTTTAGTTAGCTCTTTTTAGTGTAGTCTTATCCGAGCAGTACCTTGTGACATACGAAATTCAGATATATCTCTAATTATGGTTGTGCTAGCATATGAAATATTCTTAATAATATTGCATAACATTGCACATAGTTTTGACTACTTGCTTGCAAAGAAAGTTGCGTCTTAATCATACTTTAAGTACTAAATTTCTCAAATGGACTGCTGATCATTTACCTTGTTTTTTCTTTCATTCTCTTTCTGGATCACTTTGTTCGTATAACTATACTGTTGGCAATTGCCTTGATTGTAGGCAGTAATGAGGGTGAGATTCCCTGATGGTTACATTCTTGAGGTCGACTTTCTTCCATCAGAGAGAATTCATAGTCTAGTGGACCTCCTCATGAAAGTAATTGCTAGACCAGATCTGCCATTCTATCTTTGTAAGTTCTGCTGCTCCCTCAGGAATGATAGGTATAGAGTTTAACTAATATGGGTTTTCACTGTCTTATTTCCTTGCTGCTCCGAACCAGCCTCTGTGAAAACAGGGGTAAGGCTATCTAGAAATAACCCTTCCCTAGACCCCACAATATGTGGCAACCTTTGACACTGGTTAATCCTTTTTAAAGAGACACAAATAACATTGCAGCACCTGTTTTAGATCACATATGCACCATCGAATTTGTATGACAAAGATTACCTCTGTTGACCTTGTAAAATATATGGGTTGATAATTGTTTTGATCATCTAGTGTCGTATGGCTTGCGTTTTACTTAAATGGAAACATCCATGAATCTTCAGTACTTACATCGTAGTTTTTTTTTTGCAAAGAATACATCTTAGGCATATACTGTTAACAATTTCTTAATTTTGGATCCATTCAACTCTACAACAGATACGGTACCTCCAAAGAAGCGAATACTAGACACATCACAGGACTTCTATACAGTTGGCTTTGTTCCTGGAGCTAATTTATACTTCTCTTATGATCTGGTCGAAGGTATGCATCGTCATAATGACAATGCCGATCATCTCTTTAGTATTTGCTGTGTTTTTCAATAGTCAATTTTAAGGTTCCAGTTTTGTAAAGCTATTTCTCCTTAAGCATTTGAAGGCAACACCACCCACCTTAAACATGTGCTCGCACAGACACATGTTCACTCCAAAAAGAACTTTTTTGCAGTGCAGGAGGTTGCCATTAGTTATGAAATGATATATTTCATGATTACAAGATTTCATTGTTGTTGCTGTCCAGATTTCATGCCTGCCCCTTTGTTAGATATTCAGGTATTCATGTATATATTTTTTAAGTATCACATGTTTTTGGACATGCAGGTTCGGCACTGAACACAGATGGTGTAACATCAAGGCCTTATCTCCGCGAAGAAATTCGAAGTTTGGATGGATTGTCACTTCTGTCAAAACCACCTAGTCAACCTGATGATTCTAGGATGAACTCTTCTGTTCATCAACCCAGTGAATCTCAATCTGATTCTGCAGCAGCAACAAATAAGAAACCCAATAGACCAAAGTGGTTCAAAAGGTAAAATTGTTGCTCTCAGTTACAATCTTCTACTTAGATGCTTTTTTCTGCCTTTTTTTTCTAGTTCCACACTATTAAGAATCTGGAAACTTCATATACATAAATAGTTGTGAAATTCATGACATACTTTTAGGTGAAAATCCAAAGCAACATGCTTCTAACTGTGGTCCAGTAGTTAAAAGAAGAAAAACTGATTCTCTTTCACTATCCAGGACTCCAGCACATTGTCGTGCTAAGGTCCTTTTAGTTGGATGCTTGCCTGCCTTCAATTTTCTGAGGCTTTATTCGGTTTGCCTTTTTTATCCTTGAATAGTTTGTAGTAGCTCCACTCTGATGCATTCATGTCATACTACGTTCAAACAGCCACCAATCAAAGGATATTTTCTTATGATAATGCTCTTTGCTTGGACTCCATGCACTTTAGCTATTGTGTTTCTGCTTGTACTTTAACCTGCAATATCACGACAGATTGACACTTTATTTTATATGCCTCTTGTAGGTGATTCTGCTTGATGTCGATACACCATAGTGAACCATTCATATGCACTGGGGCGCTCTGTCAGGATTCGGCTTCCATGGTTCAACAACTTGGAACTGTAGTGGGCTGCACTGCTGTAGCGATAGGCTTGGATCTGTGTAAGAAAGAGATCCCATCATGGGACCAGTGTAGCATGTAAAGTTTATGTCTTGCAGTTCATCTGAACGTCGCTGCGGCTAGGCGCTTTGGCACCTTACGTATTGTGTAAAAGATCCTATGGAAACAAAGGAAATAATAATACTTGTGACTGTCTTTACACAAAACATCTTACAAACGTCTAGTGATTGAGTTGGCCGGACAAAATGGCCCTATCATCTAACAAACTACGGAGTTGGTTGGTGGGATGGCAGCCGGCCGGGCCGCCGGCGGATGCACTGACCCCTACTTAGACCATCATCCCATTTCCAATTCCATGTCAAAATTTAAAAATCAAGCCGCTGCATCAAGCGTATTCCGTCACGGCCAGGCTTCGAAATGACCAGGAGACCCCATCGTTGACTCACTCCACTCAATCTCGACGATCCAAGTGGAAGCCACGTCGCTTGAGAGATGCTACAAGTACGGTTCTGCATGTTCTTGCACGTCGCGTTCACATGGACCGGCCGGGGACACTGGAGCTGGAGGCTCGGCCCCTGGCCGAGAGCCGAGCCGACGCGCAGATCTGAGCCGAGCTCGGCGGTATTGCACGGGGATCTGTGTGCTGGACAGCGGAGATTGGAGACGGAAGAAGCTGAAGCTGGGACAGGTCACATGTCACGCTCCCACCAGATGACGTGATTTAGAGCCGCAGCTCGCGCGGTGCAGGTCGCGGTGACTTGGATCGTGGCGCAGCGATGACATGTCCCGAGTTCCACTTTTATTATGGTCAGGTCAATGAATCGTAACGATTGTACGTGTCTGAACGCCCGTTTCTGTCAACCAACCGGAACATAAGCTCAAAACTAGGGTTGCCATTAGCAACACAAGTCCAAGCGTTGCCTTGTTGGACCGTCAGTTATAGGCTATAGCCGCGAGCCGAGCGCTCACGACTGCGCTCTCAGCTATTGAGTTCGCGCAATACACAAACGAGCATGCGTGTCCTCCGTTCGCGCACGTGCCACCACGACGCGGGCCGCGGAGGAAAACGTTGCATTCTCCGCGGTACCGCCACCACGGTTCGTTCCACACGCGCGAACGAGAAGCCGCCGCCCCAACTCCAGCGCGCTCAATCAGAATCGCATGGCATGGGCCGTCAGATGTGTTCTTTTTTTTTTAAAAAAAAACCTCTATCTGGTACAACAGTATCTATTCAGATGTGTCGTCCACACCACCCACACATCTACACACTCACACCCATATCTTGTCCTATGACTATACACAATTTCTAAGAACACAACATTTCAAAGATCAACGAATCCATCAAAATCCGATACACGACTAGGACGTCGCACTCCAATTGTGGCTCCACATGCGAGATGCAATAAAATTTATTTTATAGACTCAGCCCCTATATATGCGACTCTAGGGTCTATTATAGAGATTGAACTCTCATTTGTAGTTTAGCAATCATTTGTCATTACTACTTATACTACTTCTCCATTCACACGTCCGCTGTTTGTTGGGGACGTGAATACTCTATCTGTTATAAATTATCTGTTGTTTCAGTTCTCTAAATATTCTATTAAATTAATTTTTATTCTAGCTTTTTTAATGTAGATCTCTTTTTCCAATGTATCTTTATCTCCTCATCTTCTTTACACCACATATTTTCTACCTCGTTATATAATAATTTTAATTCATTCTAAATTAGGAACTGTTATTATAATAATAATACTTTTAAAAATAGAGAGAGTAAGCTTGTTGCGGTAACCGTGTACCTTTTCCGTAGCTACTACCGCGCCGCGCGTTTTTCTTTTCAGAGGAGGACCCCGCGATTTCTCACGCGCGCTGACGTGAGAGCTTCGGCCGAATATTTCGCGGTTGGTGGCACAGAGCACGCCGGCTTAACTCGCAGTCGCAGGTGGTGGCCAGGAAAGGGAGGTAGGTAGGCAGCGGGCACGCCGGGCGGGTGAGGTGAGAGCGGGAAGAGAGACGGACTGGCGGCTGGCCGCCGGCGTCGCGGTATAAAAGCAGAGCGCGCGTCGTGGGGGAGGGACCAAAACCGCCGACGCTGCTCCGCGACTCCGCCTACCTCTCCCTGCCGCAAATCTCGCCACCGGTCAGTGCCAGAATCCCATCTTTCTTTCTTTTTTTTTTTCTGCCTCCCGTCCAGTCCGGTGCGGCTTCGCTTCGGCGAGTTCGAGGTCTCTTTGTCCCCCGCGATCTGCCGCGCGGGCTTTGATCAGGCCGAGTTCAACTCTTGCTGGGATTTATCCTTCTCCCGCCTCTCTGCTGGGTCGGGTTCGCCGTCCCTGCGCGCGCGCTACGATTCGTGAGTCGCTCTAGATTCCTTCATCGGTCGCGAACCGTCCGCGATTTTGTTTGGCGCGGGTCTCCCGCTTTAGCTATTGATGCTCTTGTTGTTGCCAGAGCCACGGTAGTTCTTATCATTTGGATGGAGGGAACTGTGTGGCTCTGCGCCTCTGGGTTTTAGCAAAGCCCCTTTAGGTCCATGACAGGGATTTAGGGAATGGAATGCGCCGCTCTCTGCTTCTGGGAACCTTTTTTCCTTGCCTCGCCGATTGTTCCGTTGGCCGGTTTCTTTCTTCAGTCCGTGCTTTGGTTTGCTGCTAGGAGTCGGGAATTGATTGGGATGTTTTCCTTTTCATTTCGCCCGAGAGAATTCAGTTGGACCACATATGTTCGCTTCTGGTACAACAAAAGTAGATTTACCAAGGTCGAGCTCAAAATAGAAACGATGCAGCTTTTACTACTCCTTAGACACTGATAACTTGCCCTTTGGATGGCGTAAAATGCTCTCTTCGCTAGAAAAAATAAGTTGAGGTGCTTCTTGAGAATACGATGAGTTGAGGTACTTTGTCATCAGGAGTACCAGCTAGATCGAGCTGTTAACTAGTCCACCTAAAGGGGGAGAAAGGAGTGTGATCTTTGATCCGGTCATTTCCACCTTTTGTCTCCAGATTTGATGTGGCAGTGGATGACTAGATGCCGTGACTTTAGGTATAAAATGGCATTGCATGGAACAAGTCATCCGGTTCTTGTAGCTTATTTTGTTTACTGTTGGATTTCCATTGAATATTATGAAAATGCTTATGTAAGCTTGGGTGACGTTAAGGTTAATCTTATCTCTCACTTGGTTTAGGTGTATCATTGAAGGAAGAAGAGACTCTTTCTATTTATCATGTCAGGAGCTGGATCTACACCATCATCAAGACGAAACAGCTTTAATTCTTTATCTAGAGACCTAGAACTTCCTTCAGAGCAAGGGTGTCTCTCCATCGTTGTACTTGGGGCTTCTGGTGACCTTGCCAAGAAGAAAACCTTTCCAGCACTCTATCACCTTTTTGACCAGGTATTTTACTGTTTTAACTATTTTCTGTACACTTGTTGTCGAGGGAGAAATTATTCCTGTAGGATTTTAATGCATGTGAGATTGAGTCCTTTCAGGGCAGGTAATCTGCACTTATTTTTATTTAAGAACAAGTCATGTTATAGGCTACTTTGGAACTCATAAACTTAGTTTTTACAGACATACTACGTCCTTGTCATTCCCTCCTTTCCTTTAATCCTTGGGAATCCATGCCATTCTATCATCATCGCTGTAGATCAATCTAATTGATATTTTGAAGTTGACATTTACATTTCACAGGGATTTTTACAATCTGGTGAAGTGCATATATTTGGGTACGCTAGATCGAATCTTTCTGATGATGGGTTAAGAGAACGCATTCGCGGGTAAGGTTTGATGGCTGAGGCTATTTCAAAGAACCACGTAAATTGTGATTATTGCACGGAGTGCAAAGAGTTTCCTTACTTTCAATAACAAGAAATGAAAGCTTCTATGCTTTCACATTTTGCTACATTTATAATATTTTGACTGCAAAACAAATATTACTGATCTGAAATGTGTATGGAGTAGCAGTACGGAGCTGAAAGAGCATTCAGCCAAGTACTTGTACTCTATGAACTCCAGACATCAATTCCACATGTATTAAAGGTGCTGTTTTTGTACAGGTATCTCAAAGGAGCCCCAGAAGATCTTTCAGAATTTTCACAATTGGTAAGTTGTTGTCTTTCAAGGCCACATAATTTTTTGTTACAAGCAAACACTTTGTCATGTGACAACGATATTATTGTGGTATATGTGTTCTCAGATAAAATATGTCAGTGGTTCATATGACAATGGGGAAGGATTTGAGAAGTTGAACAAAGAAATATCAAAGTATGAGGAGTCAAATCAATCAGGAAGCTATCGCAGGCTCTTTTATTTGGCGTTACCTCCATCTGTCTACCCTTCAGTGTGCAGAATGATCAGAACATATTGCATGAATCCATGTAAAGTTCATTCTCTGTTATATATGCAATTTGCTCTGGAATTCCTATAAGATGTAGCATTCCATTAGTTCATTTGAAACTGAACTTCTACATTGTCAATTAGAACTTCCTGATTTGCAGTAGTAATCAGTACATGGTCATTTTAGGATTTTTCCACTAGCTGTTAACTGAAGAAAGCAAAGCAACTCAAAATTAGGGATAAATTTTATCTGTTGACTGTAAATTTTTTGGAAAGGACTAGTACATAGGACACACTGTTCATTAACATATTGGCATCAGTTATTTTTTTTACAAAAAGAGGGGAAGTAAACTAGTATTCACACTACTGGACTAACTTGCTCTGTTACTTGTGTCGAGTTTGGGATTGACACTATTGGTGTGCTTGCAGCTTCCCACCCGGGATGGACAAGAGTAATTGTTGAGAAGCCTTTTGGAAAGGACTTGGATTCTGCCGAAGAATTGAGTGCCCACCTTGGGGAGCTATTTGAGGAGCACCAACTATACAGAATTGACCACTACCTGGGAAAAGAGTTGGTCCAAAACCTGGTAATGGCTATACTTACTGTAACATCTCTACATTTCCCAGGGGTATCCCTTACTGTATATTGTAAAAAAAAACATCTCTATATTTCCCCCGAGATTTGTCTAACTATTTCTTGAACTGGTCACAATTTACAGCTGGTGCTTCGTTTTGCCAACCGCTTGTTCTTACCTCTTTGGAACCGTGACAATATTGACAATATACAGGTAAAACTATTCTGTAATTGGTGGTATGTTCCATGAACATATACTGCGATTCATTAGTCTGTTTGCTGGCTCTTTTGTGACAATAGAAATTTGCAGTATTTTACTGTTATAATTGTTGTTTGAGATTGAACATAAGAAAACTGAAAGCAAAGGTTTAGATGTCTACAGTTTGAACTGGAAACAAAATAATACCAACACACGGCATTCTAATCAATTCAAACCTGCAGATTGTATTCAGGGAGGACTTTGGAACCGAAGGGCGCGGTGGATACTTTGACCAGTATGGGTATGTAGAAGAAATTTTCTTTCTGGCAAATGTCATGAGTCCAGTATACTTCATTAGTTTATATGGCGAAGTTTTCTAATATTCACATAGATTATAAGAAAGGTAATGGTCATAATTTTTAGAAATATCTACAATCCTGGTTGATCCTTATCGATACAACAACAACAACAACCAAGCCTGTTGGGGTCGGCTAGACATGAAACCCAATATCAATGAAGTAAAAGAGAGGAAGAGATATAAGAACAAGGAAAAAAGAAAAAAAAAAGAAAAAAAAAAGAAAAAAGAAAAAAAGAAAAAAAGAAAAAGGAAAAAAGAGAAAAGAGAAAAGAAATAAGACATAAGGAAAAGAGAAAGAGAAAAGAAAAAAGAAAAAAAAAGAAAAAAAATAAGACTACGATTCTGGCACATGAATTGCTACTTTCCATGCGGTCCTATCATGAGCCAAGTCTCTGGATACATTCCAATCTCTCAAATCTCGTTTTACCGCCTCCTCCCAGGTCAATCTTGGTCGTCCTCTACCCCTCCTAATATTTTCTCTACCTCTAAAAATTCCACTGTTAACCGGTGCTTCTGGAGGTCTCCGTTGGATATGTCCAAACCACCTAAGTCGATGTTGGACTAACTTCTCTTCAATCGGCGCCACCCCTACCTTATCACAAATCGCCTCATTCCTTATTCGGTCTCTTCTTGTGTGCCCGCACATCCACCGTAGCATGCACATCTCTGCGATACTCATTTGTTAGACATGTTGCCGTTTAGTTGGCCAACATTCCGCCCCATAGAGCATCGCGGGTCTGATCACCGTCCTATAGAACTTTCCTTTTAGCTTTTGTGGGACTTTCCTATCACATAGGATTCCAGAGGCTTGTCGCCATTTCATCCACCCTACCTTGATCCTGTGGCAAACATCCTCATCAATATCGCCATTGCTTTGTAACATTGATCCTAAGTATCGGAAAGAGTCCCTTCTAGGTACTATTTGTCCTTGTAGACTAGCATTTCCCTCTTCACGACCAACACCACTAAAGTCACACCTCATATACTCGGTTTTGGTCCTACTAAGTCTAAACCCCTTGGACTCTAAGGTTTGTCTCCATAACTCTAATTTCTTATCAACACCATCTCTAGTTTCATCTACCAGCACTACATCATCAGCAAAGAGCATGCACCAAGGGATATCCCCTTGTATATCCTTCGACACCTCATCCATCACCAAGGAAAAGATGTATGGGCTCAAAGCTGATCCTTGATGTAGTCCTACCGTGATAGGAAATGCATCAGTCTCACTATCACTTACGCGCACACTTGTCCTAACATTATTGTACATATTCTTGATAAGGGTAATGTACTTTGTTGGCACTTTATGTTTCTCTAGTGCCCACCACATGACTGACCTTGGTATCTTGTCGTACGCCTTCTCCAAGTCGATGAACACCATATGCAAGTCCTTCTTCTGCTCCCTATATCTCTCCATAAGCTGACGAAGCAAGAAAATCGCCTCCATTGTAGACCTCCTAGGCATAAAACCAAACTGTTTTTTAGTGACATTGGTCACTTTCTTCAGACGGTGTTCAATCACACTCTCCCAAAGCTTCATAGTATGACTCATAAGCTTAATACCTCGATAGTTAGTACAACTTTGAATATCTCCTTTATTTTTGAAGATAGGTACTAATATACTTTTCCTCCATTCTTCAGACATCTTGTTTGACTGAAAAATGTGGTTGAATAGCTTTGTGAGCCATACTATTGCGACGTCCCCAAGACATCTCCACACCTCAATAGGGACATCGTCAGGGCCGAGGGCCTTTCCTCCTTTCATCCTTTTTAAGGCCTCCTTAACCTCAAACTCTTGTATCCTCCGCACGAACCGCATGTTGGAGTCATCAAAGGAGTCATCCAACTCAACCATAGTGCTCCCATTCCCATCATCACACCATCTATTCTTAATCTCTTCATCCTTCACTAGAATGCGGTCAGTCTTATCTTTGATGCATTTAACTTGATTGAGATCACTCATCTTTCTCTCGCGGATTTTTGCTACCTTGTGTATGTCCTTTTCACCTTCTTTTGTCCCTAGTCTCTCATATAACTTATCATAGGCCTGTCCTCTTGCCTTACTCACAACCCGCCTTGCATTCTTCTTAGCCTCTTTGTACTTAAGTGTGTTGCTTGCGCTTCTATCATTATGCCAACTCTTGTAACACTCCTTCTCCTTAATGGCCTTTTGTACATCCTCATTCCACCACCAAGTGTCTTTATCTATAAGTTTATTTCCCTTTGTCACACCGAACACCTCACTAGCTACCTTCCTAATGTAAGTCGCCATCTTCATCCACATACTATCTGCATCTCCATTTTCTGCCCAGGGTCCTTCTGTGATCACCCTATTTTTAAAGAATTCTTGTGATTCTCCCTTCAACTTCCACCACTTTGTTCTTGTGATTTTGACACCTTTGTCCCGCAAAGAACATGTATGGAAGCGAAAGTCAGCTACCACAAGTTATGTTGTGTCACAACACACTCCCCCGGGATCACCTTACAATCTAGACACTCCCGTCTATCCTTTCTCCTAGTGAGGACAAAGTCAATCTGGCTAGAGTGTTGGGCACTACTAAAGGTCACTAGGTGAGATTGCCTCTTCCTAAAGAGGGTGTTAGCTATCAACAGATCATAGGCTACGGCAAAGTCTAGGATGTCCTTACCCTCTTGATTTCTATCGCCGCATCCAAAACCTTCATGTACTCCCTCAAATCTTAGGTTAGTTGCACCCACATGACCATTGAGATCTCCCTCTATGAGGAGTTTCTCGGTTATCGGTACACTACTAACCATATCCTCCAAGTCCTCCCAAAATTGCCTCTTAGCACTCATGTTGAGCCCAACTTGTGGGGCATAAGCACTAATGACGTTCAAGACAATGTCCCCAATTACTATCTTGATTAAGATGATCCTATCTCCTCGTCTTCGAACATCCACTACTCCATCCTTAAGACTCTTATCTATTAGAACACCTACGCCATTCCTAGTCCCAGCCAAACCAGAATACCAAAGTTTGAAACCGGTATTCTCGACTTCTCTCGCCTTTTGACCCGCCCATCTAGTCTCTTGTACACAAAGGATATTTACTCGTCTCCTAATGGCAACATCTACTAACTCACGTAGCTTCCCCGTCAAGGATCCTACATTCCAACTACCCACCCGAAATCTATGTTCCTCGGCTAGCTTCCTTACGCTTTGCACCCGTCGAGTAAGATGCAAAGACCCTTGCTCACTTATCACTACATCCGGGCGATGATGTAGCGCGCCACTAAGGTGATGGCGATCCGGCCCTTGCTCATTTAACACCATATCCGGGTTCCGATATGGCGTGCCACTAAGGCGGTGGCGACCCGGCCCTTGCCCACTTAACACCATACCCGGGTTCCGATATGGCGCGCCGCTAAGAGGGTTACGCCCCAACGAATTTCTATTGGGTTTCATTTCCATGAGAATGGCTAAGTGTAGTTGTTGGCTCGCCAAGCCTATCACAACCCCCTCCTCCTTTACCCGGGCTTGGGACCGGCTATGTCATTACAACATAGGCGGAGTTGTTGATCCTTATCGATGAATAGATTATTTAGTCTTTGGTGCTGTAAAAAACACAAAATTCCAGTCAGAAATAATGAAATATAAACTTTCAAAATTACAGCAGCTAATAGTCACTCTGTCCTTCTGTAGGTGAACATGTGATTTAAGTGTAATGATTGCTGGATGATACTACCTCTCTGTTACATTGCATATGTTGTTTCTCTACCATCATTCTTTGCCTTATAAATATCTGATTCCACTCCTGTTGCTGCAGGATCATTCGTGATATCATTCAGAACCATTTGTTGCAGGTACATATAAATATTAAGCTTCACAAATACTCCACGTTCTATGATTCCCTGCAATCATATTAGTATTGACTTCAGGTTTTAGTCTTTTGTGACTATAGACAATAAGGACTTTTCTCCTTATTTTTGTCTGCTTACCATCCATAATATTTTATGTTTATGTGCAGAGATAGTTCTATGCTGAATCTTCTCAGTAATAAAAAATTGTTAACCTTTAACAGGTTTTCTGTTTAGTTGCAATGGAAAAGCCTGTCTCTCTTAAGCCTGAGCACATCAGAGATGAGAAAGTCAAGGTGCAGTCTCTCTTTACTCTCTGCATATTACTACAATATTGCAATTTCTTCAATTATCTTTCTGCGGCTTGATTTGCTCTCTGAAATGTAGCAGTGTGCTTCTCATATGTTTTTATCATTTAGGTAGTGCTTAGAAAATCCTTTCGTGTCTTAATATCAGGTTCTGCAATCTGTTAACCCTATTATGTCTGAAGAGGTAATCCTTGGACAATATGATGGCTACAAGGATGACCCTACAGTACCTGATGACTCAAATACCCCAACTTTTGCCTCTGTTGTACTTCGGGTACACAATGAAAGATGGGAAGGTATATCTTTCATCTATAGTATACAGTTGCAAATGATATC
The DNA here is from genome assembly GCA_030760725.1 of Neostapfia colusana. Lineage (NCBI taxonomy): Eukaryota > Viridiplantae > Streptophyta > Magnoliopsida > Poales > Poaceae > Neostapfia > Neostapfia colusana. The sequence goes on from JASWHV010000019.1 coordinate 56,494,933, forward strand.
ACTGAAATCTGACCCCTTTTTCTTTCTGGTCTAGCATGCCAATTTCTCGATTGCATCTTTGTTTTCAGTATTAACCTTCGAGTATTCATATCATGTAGGTGTTCCTTTCATTCTTAAAGCTGGTAAAGCATTAGAATCAAGGAAAGCAGAAGTTCGCGTGCAATTCAAGGATGTTCCTGGTGACATTTTCAAATGTATGTGCATATGAATTTCTTGTTCATGCTGTAGTTAACTCGCAAGACACAAGGTCGACACTCTGCACAAGCTTATTTCTAGTACATAAACGAAGGGCACTGCCTTCACATATGCATTACTAGATAGTTAGGAGGCAAGGTATTCTAGTGATTAGATCTATAACTACTAAAGGATTGGCTAAATGTTTATTGATATTGCAAAATGGGTAGGACAGATCCATGCGTTGATATTGGGAAACCCGGGATATGCTTTCTTTAGATTGAATAAATACAATGTGTAGAACGTGTGGATTGCCTTATATCTTCTCACGAGTTTGGCTAAGCTACATGCCATGTTTTTTTTAAACTTTACTATCATGGCATGCTGGTAAAATTTGTATGATGTGCCTGAGTCTTCCAAACCATTACATGGTGGAGAATTTAAATTAACTCAGATTGCACAAAATTCTAAGTTTAGAATGCAAATGTCTGTTATAGAGTGGGTATATGAACCTCCTGTTTTAGCTTTCCTCCCGTCACTGAAAACCAAAATACACTAAGCATGACAGCTTTCCTTCCTTTTTAGCTTCACCGAAGGTGTCTCTTATTGATGTATGTTTGCTATGAATGCATCTGAAGTTAATTTCTAACAAGTAAGTGGCATACATTTGGTGCAGGTAAGAAACAGGGAAGAAATGAGTTTGTTATACGACTCCAGCCTTCAGAAGCCATGTACATGAAACTAACTGTACGTACTCTAATACTTAGTTTCCTTCAGTTAAATGTTGCAGCCTTTCCTTGTGTATGTGTGTATGGTGAATGGGTGAACTTTTATGTGATTTTGAAGTGTAACTGGATTGCTAATATAGTGGTTCAAAATTGTATGTATTACTGCAGGTTAAGAAACCTGGATTAGAAATGGCTACTGAACAGAGTGAACTCGATCTGTCATATGGGATGCGGTACCAAAATGTCAAAATTCCCGAGGCGTATGAACGCCTCATCTTGGATACGTATGTGGCATCTTATTTGTTCTTCTAATATTTCTTTCTATTCTTTACAAAAAAATTGCTCATCCCAAAACCATACATTCTTCTTCTTACGAACCGATGGCTTGTCACTATTACTTTCTTAATCGTTTTCTATACAAGCTGATCGATGATCATGTTTCTACAGAATAAGAGGAGACCAGCAGCATTTTGTTCGCCGAGACGAGCTAAAGGTTTGTGCCATTATGCAGGCACTTGTGCTCATGGAGAGTTTTTTTTTGCAAGAACTTGTCTATATCCGTCTGACCTAACCCCGTACCTGTCCATCTTCAGGCTGCCTGGCAGATCTTCACCCCTCTGCTGCATGATATCGACACGGGTAAGCTGAAGGCCATTCCATATCAACCTGGTAGCCGAGGCCCAAAGGAAGCCGATGAATTGAGCGCGAGAGTTGGATATGTTCAGACCCACGGTTACATCTGGATACCGCCCACCCTGGCATAGAATGGCAGGTTCGACAGCGTGGTAGACTTTGTGTAGCTACGAAGAGTGCCTATACTGCCGCTCTGGATATATAGTGTGCATTTTTCGCTGTACTGCCTGCCACAGTTTCATAATAATGTTCTGCGAGATGTCCCAATTACTATAAGAAATAAGAATGCGTGTTTCAAATGCACATGCTATGATCAGTGCTCGAGTTCTGTCACATACTGGCTGCTTGTAACCACATTGGAAATACATTATCCCAACGACACCTGTAAGTGGGGAGATAAGCTGATAGCGAGACTTCCATTGCAAGATGACGAAAGAGATGCATGACTTGATAATGGCCGAAGCAAAGCAATAGAATAAATGCATGAGAATTCAGATGGATGCAGATTCAGCTGAATGCGTAGGGTCAATTTGTATCTTGCCCAGTTGTAAGATATAAAGAGCTTAGCAGATAAAAGACATCGAGACGTAAACTGCAAACAAGGAGCTGACAGAAGTAATTCCCTTCAGGTATCGATGCATAGATTACCTTTGTATCGTCCTCATTGTGCTTTGGGGTGATTTTGTCCTATTAAGCCAGTGGCGTGGTAATATTTTTTTCCATGGAGTCCAGTTGTCTTTGAGCCTTTTGTGAGGCATTGGGGTTTTAGAATAGCATCTTTTGTACCAAAATAGAACATTAGTGTGCTCAAGAATGACCGGGAGCTTTAAGCTAGCACTTGACTCTTGACGTTATTTTTGGAGTATTTAAAAATAGTAATAATGATGAGATATGGAGATCGAAGGGAAAATCTAATGGATCACGATACATTCATACTCATAACTTCTGTGTAGTGAAGTTCTGTTTCTGTCGGGTGTCCACTGCCCAGAATGAATTATTAGAGTAGCTAGACGAGTGTTATTCTGGAAGCTGCAGATCCTGCATCCGCGACAAAAAAGGAAGGCACATGTCCGTTCCGCATGCCTAACCAGAAACACACAAACATTTCGTTCTCCTGAGTCTTACGCGTCCAAGAAAGCGACCAGGAACTTTGCAAAAAAAAAAACCGCATTGTAGTACACAGACAGAACCTGTTTTGCAGAGCCTTTTCCATGCTATCCATCGTCAGCACTAGCCAGGACGGCAAATTACTGGACTCGCCAGAATGGGAACAAAACAGAAGTAACCACAACGAACGATCACTGAACTTATAGGGCAAACCGGCAGAACCGGGCACACGAGAAGTACGGAGGATTCTAGTAAATAGAGTTGCGAGTTTTTATTAGTTCCAAAATAACTGTCACAAGCCACGCCACAACGTTTGCAGATACATTTACACTTACTGTCTGATTTACATTTACATAACGAACGTAGATACATTTACTGGTCACGTAACGAACACAGATACATTTACATCCCACTCGTACTTTGTGTAGGGTTACCATCTTTATTCTTCTACCTGACGTTCCACGAACATGCACCATCAAGCGACCCAACTGCTCTAATCATCACGCTGTACTTCAACAGTACTCAACTGCAAATTCCTGAGAAACATAACCAAAACCTAATGTGTGAAATCTAACAAGATACCTGGACCGAATAATATCAACGAGAAGTACAGCACCACGCACCTCAATTATCCCTACTCACTGCTGACCTGATTGTCTGACTCCTTACTTTTTTTATTTTTTATTTCATACAAATGCAATACATCCCAGTATCCCACAACAGCTGTTGCACATCTACTCATCCAGTGATAGCAACCTTAGCTACCTCTTTTTTTTGTTCTTTTTTTCCATCTTGAACGTATTGCGCTATCATGCCCCCTGCGGGGGCATCAACAAAAGAAATGCCATGTTAACACTGTATCCTTCCAATGGTAATACCTAGTTGAATTTCATTTTTCAGCAACAGGTGAATCTTCATCCATCTGACAGCTTCGGCAAAGGCTATCCAGACTAAATGTCTCTACATACTCACTGCGTATACATCCCCCGCACCGCAAACATCTCCGAATGCAAACAAGACACCCTCTGCATATACCAGATTTGCTGTTGCTGCATCCCTCTACTGTGCAGTCATAAACAAGTTTGTACTTCGCACAACGAGGGCAGCTCTCAATATCAAGTGCATACTCATCATGAAGGTCTTGTAAGAAACAATCAGGAGCATATCCGCCATGATGATCTGGTAAAAAACAATCAGCATGAAAGATCCGTGGCTCCTGCTTATGTATTGCAAGCCCCTTGTCTATTTTCAACAAGGACAACAACTCTTCATACTGCACGTTGGTTAGAGTGGTAAGATTTGCAACTCTGAGTTTCTTAATACCAATACTTGCTTCCATGTTAAATGATCTCAGACTGTCAAGAAGACCTTGGTAAGTTATTCGCACATTACCAAAAATGCCCAACTGTACCAGAAAAGAGATTAATTAGAAAGAAAAGTAAAAAATGGCACAGTTCAGTAAATGAAGAATTGTGAGTGGTCTCAGAACCTGTAGAATATGTATTTGTCATACTGATCCAGATGCTATTGCAAGAAACTTGAAAAAGCATACACATAACAACAAATTTAAGTGACAAGACACTATTTAGTTGGAAACCAAGCCCATTATAACTCCTTACCCCATTAAAAACCATGCAATATTCCTGGAATAATTGCTACCACCCTGCTCTTGCCCAGCATGCAGGTTCACATTCAATATTGGTATCTCCCATTTTGGGCAGTGATGAGGTAGTTTCATCAAAGTACCGAGTTCCTTTCAGATTTAGGTCTCACATATATACATGGAAAAATGAATAATATTTGCAAAACACAAAAGATGGCATACAAAACATAAGCTTTCAGTTCAACCCATAGACCCACACAGATAACTCGAGAATTACGGATAGCCCAAACAGCAATCACACTCCATAACTTGTATATCAACAATATCACCGCGTAACTAACATTCCAAACTAAAACTACATAGTTCTAATTAACGAGAATTTACCTAAAGCTAGCAGAACAGTCAAAGCAGATTTTAAAGAATTAATGATCACATATAATGATGTGGCAATATTATAACATTAACATCTGATTCATGGTACTATGAAAGATACAAACTATATTCAGATAGCAAGGGATGCATTATACATATAAAAAACTGTTTCAAGGTACAGCTGCAAGATTTTGAAGCAGTTGGAATAGTTACAAATTTCTGCAAGAGGGTCAGCACATACTACCTTTGTCAACTGTGGATTACTTTGTAAAACAGCTTTCAACCCCTGATCTGTGATATTTTTGCAGCGCACAAGGCTTAGACACTGCAAAACACCTGGGGACTTTTGTGTCAGGCGTAGAAGATCAGCATCAGATATCTTCTCGCCCAATTGTGAGTCAATGTGAATACATTTCCACGAGTAGAGTTCGCTCCGAACAGCCGAACTCAATGATTTGCACACCATCTCAAGAGAGAGGATGTCACGCAAGCCAAGATAACCGAGGGCAATAAACATTCCCGGATGTGCATCATTTCCCTTCTGCCAAGGGGCTGCACCAACCGCATCACAGCACACCAAAGCAGCGTCTAGGGAGCTGGATGGATTCTCTGGGAACCTGCTAGGGGCTGCACCAACCACGTCACAGCATGCCAAAGCAGCACCTTGGGAGCCAGATGGATTCTCCACAAACCCTTTAGAAGCTGCAGCAACTGCATCACAGCACGCCAAAGCAGCATCTTGGGAGCTGGATGGATTTTCCACGAAACCGCTAGGCTGTGAGCAGGGAGCATCGGGAGGCAACCATGGAGATTGGCTGGCATCTGCACCACCAGAGGGGCCTCCGGACCAAAAGGACCCCTCAAAAACACCCATATGTCCATCAATCCATGGATTTGGAGCAAATGTGAAAGTATAGTTGAAGAGGTCGACAATAAAGTCATCACTGCTGCCACTTTGGCAAGGTCGACCGCTGGGCCTGGCTGCGAAGTCCTCGATGCAGTTGGCTATTGCCGCCGTGATGGTGGCAGAGGTGGCCTCCAGGTTCATCTCAAAGGGGTCACTAGGTAAGCGGGCAACAGGGTCAGACTCCTCCGCCCCCTCCTCAAGCTCCAGCTCATCCCACCACTGCGAATTGACCCCGCGGGATGACAGCGGGGAGGCCTCCTCCGACCAGCGGCCACACCGAAGCATCTTTCCGGCGCAGTCGTCGCTCAGAAGTAAAGAGCGCGACGAATAATTCAGCGCCATAGCCTCGAGCCTCCCTTCCACTATTTTTTTTTTGCTTTTTTATCTACAACGAAGGATACAACAGACGGCCCTAGCTAGATCTCCTCAAGAGAACCCTCTCTATTCCTGGTCCGGGCCGATAAAGAAAACGCAATCCCTAGGACCAAAAACTTCACCGAGCAACCTCAGTCTATGGATCCCAATCCGATCCGATAGAAGAGGAACAGGGCCCCTCGAAAAAAAAAGATCCAGCCCCAATCCCCACTTCCAAATCTAAACCCCCGACGTCACCGCCACCACGCGACCCGGACAATCACACGCCCAGATCACCACGAACAAACCCTACCAGAGGTAAGCTCACCGCAGATCCCCCACGCAACCAGCCGGCCGGGCGGCCGCGGCGGCGAGTCGGGTGCGGCGGATGATGCAAGGCTCCGAATGCGGCTGCGGGAGGAGGACGCGAGGCGCCGGGATCGGGGTGCGGGTGGGGAGGGGGGATTGGCGGAGGGCGCGGCGAGGAAACCCCACGGGGGAGGGTAAGAGGAGGAGGTCCTGCCTGTGGGGAAGAGGATGGCGGGCGGGTGGTGGTGGCGTGGGGGTTCCGCAAAAATCTCGAATCGCCTCCCTCCTTTCTTCCTTCCTCTGTTCCGTCACCTCACCCCCTTGGCCGCGCGAAGGGAGCGGCGGTAACGAGCGGGCGTGGCGCGCGTGTGTGTGTGGCCTGAGCTGCTGCGCGGGTGGGGGGGGCAGGGCGCGCGGGCAAGGCAAGGCAGCTGCCGCGCTGGTTTTTCTACTCGCCGACTCGCGCTTCTCGTTGCGTTCTGCCGTGGGTTTCCTCAGTTTCTCCGCTCCCTCCCGTGCCCGCGCGGGTTCGCGCTCGCGCCGTTGTGGGGCGGCTGGGGGGGTCGGGTTGGTATCTGATAACCTTTTTTTTTTGTACTCGGCTTGGTTTTGAATGTGCGCACGACGGCAAAGACGACCGTCGATCGACGACCGTGGATGCACGAACCATTTGTTGCAGGTAACGAGTTAGATTGAACGTACGGTCCGCGAGACTACACCAACGACGACAACGAAAAAAAAAAGAAACTATCGAGAGACGGACGGAGCGATGGTCCCGGTAGCTAGTGGGGGCCACCGCTTGGCTTGATGTAACGAACGCGCGCCCTCTCCCTCCCGCTTCCGCGTACGTAGGTACGCCAAACGTCCAAACCCCAAGACGCTGGATTACGTGACAGGATGACTGACACTCTGACGGACGGCGGAGGCGAAATCGAAGACGGATGGTTCTCCGAGACCTGGACGCGCGCGCGTTCATTCGTGGTCGTGGATAGGCCGGGGCAGGCGGCCGTTGGCCCGCCGCGCCTTACCTACACGCGTACCGCGCGCCGGCCACACGTGGCGCGCCGCGCCGGCTCGACGGGGCCTTGACGCTGCTGAGGAGGTGGAGGAGGAGGAGGAGCCTGGGCTGGATCGCGGTCGTCGCGCGGCCGAGCCGCAGGAAGCAGCGCGGCAGACGGCTGCGTGGAATATTTGTTGGTCCGTCTCCTGCTGGCGTCAAGCACTACGTACGTGCTCTCGACAGGTGGTGATGATTTCCTGGGTCGCGAACTCGGTTTGAGACTTTCAGGTAGGCTTACTAGAGACATCCTTATTAGATGATAAGAATGCTATAATAGAAGATCACAACAGAAAGTTGAAGACCGGAGGCTCCAAATAAGATTAGATCCTTAACACATGTAAAGCAAACTTCTTATTCTTATATTCCTGTTTAGATTTTTCTGTTTTCAATCTTGATCGGTTTGTTACATCAAAGATGCACCTGTAACAACCATCACGAACTGGTGTACTCAGGTTTGCCTATATGAACATGTAGCCTGGCATTTGCTCGAGTTTGAGAGGACCAGTTCCACCATACGGCTTCCCACCTCTGAGTTTTATCATGGTATCGGAGCCTGACGATCTGAGACAAGATCATGGCGTCGTTGACCTCCTCGGCGAACCCTCTATCTAGACTACAAGTCACGGAGAAACTTACTAAGCAGAATCACACTGTCAGAGCAGCTCAAATTCTTGCTCTTGTACGAGGTGCTCGGCTACAAGGCCATCTGAACAGCAAGACCGTGATTCTGATGTTGAAATCGAAGATGCAAATAAGATCAAGATCTCCAACCCGGCATATGAAGAATGGTATGCCACATACCAGCAAATTCTTAGTTTTCTTCTCACATCTCTGTCTCGTGAGTTAATGAGACAGGTTGCCACGATATGAACCGCGGTAGAAGCATGGAAGGCAATCGATAATATGTTCGCCTCCCAGGCACGTGCTCGGGTTATTAATCTCCGACTAGCGTTAGCAAGAGCAAAGAAAGGAAGCTCAATGATCTCTTAATATTTTGGGAAAATGAGATCACTTGGTGATGACATGGCAACTGCAGGGAAACCCCTGGATGATGAAGAACTGACGGCATTTATTCTCAACGGGTTAGATTATGAGTTCAACCCTGTTGTGTCAGCATTATTTACAAGGGAAAACCCAATATCTCTTGGGGAACTGTACTCGCAACTTCTTAGTTTCGAGACAAGAATCAATCTACAGCAAGACGACACGTATTACTCGGCAGATGCTGCAAGTAGAGGATGTGGATCCTTTGGCCGTGGCACATCAGGTCGCGATGGACGATGGTGAAGTCCTCGCGGTCGGGGTCGCGGTGGACGATCAAATCAGACAAATCCCGACCAACATGGAAACAAAGATGATCGTCTAATGTGCCAAATATGCTACAAAAGAGGACACACTGCATCGGAGTGCTGGCATCGTTTTGAAGAGAACTATGTGCCGGAAAAAAGGTTTGCAGGGAATGTTAGCCAAACTTATGGGGTGGACACCAACTAGTATGCAGATTCGGATGCTACGCACCACATTACTAGTGAGCTAGAGAAGATGTCCACTCGTGGAAAGTACAAAGGCAACGATCAAGTTCAAATGGCAAGTGGCACAGTTATGGAGATTAGCTATGTTGGTTATTCTACTATTCTGGCTCTAACACGAGATCTGCATCTAAACAAAATCCTTTATGTGCCTCAAACCGAAAAAAACTTGATTTTTGTTTATCGTCTCACAAAGTATAGCTCGACATTTATTGAATTTCATCCTTTCCATTTTTTAATCAAGGACCAAGCTACGAGGAACACGATTCTTAAAGGGGGATGTGTGAATGGCCTCTACCCACTTCCTTCGATGTCCTCAATAAAACAAGCATTCTCTGTCGTCACACCATCTTTTGAACGATGGCACAGCAGGCTGGGTCATCCATCGTTGGTCATTGTGTCCAAGACAGTTAGCAAAAATAGTTTACCATGTTCTAGTCAAGTCAATAAAGAGTCCATATGTGATGCATGTCAGATGGCCAAGAGTCATCAACTTCCCTATTCGAATTCAACTCGCATTTTAAGTGTTCCTCTAGAATTAATCCATTCTGATGTTTGGGGGCCCGCACCAAGCTCGGTAGGGAGAAAAACCTATTATGTGAGCTTCATTGATGATTTCAGCAAGTATACTTGGATTTATTTGCTAAAATTCAAGTCGGATGTGTTCCAAAAATTCCGAGAGTTTCAAAACCTTGTCGAGAGGAGGTTTGATCGCAAAATTCTCTCCATGCAAACCGATTGGGGGGGGGAGAGTATCAAAATCTAAACTTGTTCAGTGAGCAAATTGGCATTACACATCAAGTCTCATGCCCCTATGCACATCAACAAAATGGTCTAGCTGGGAGAAAACACCGCCATATTGTAGAAGTCGGGTTATCGTTGCTAGCACATGCTTCCATGCCACTCAAGTTCTGGGACGAAGCTTTCCTAGCTGCAACATACCTTATAAACTGTACCCCAGTAAAGTCATCAACTATGAGTCACCGTTAGAGCGCTTATATCATAAAAAACCAGAATACACAAGCCTTCGTGTGTTTGGTTGCTCTTGTTGGCCAAATCTACGCCCATTCAACAAACATAAACTTGAGTTTAGGTCAAAAAGATGTGTTTTCTTGGGGTACAACAACATGTCTAGATATTACATATGGAAGAGTGTACATATCACGGGATGTAATATTTGATGAGAACGACTTTCCATTCTCAAAGATCCATTCAAACGCAACATGCGGTTGAAATCTGAAATTTCTTTACTCCAAGCAAATCTCTTAAATCCGGGATATGTGGAAAATCATATAGCTAATTTTCCTAACCAATCTAATAATTGTGAAGGAAATTCTGGTGCAGAAAACATTGTGGATGCAGGAAATATCACAGGCACGGAGATAGAGGATACGGTACATCCTGCATACATGACAGCTCGGGATCCAAGCCCGGATGCATCACTGAACCAACTAGGAGCGCAGCAGCACGGAGTTCCAGTCAGATTCGCTCGGGATTCGAGCCCTGATGTACAGCAAAACTCACTAGGAGAAAACCCTGCAACAGATGCAGATGTGGCGCTGACCAATCAGATGACGAGAGAGCGAATCAACCTTGGAGCGCGTGAAGACCGAAGTCCATCTGATCTTGTCGCGGGATCTTCTGCGCCCACAAATGATCAAGTTGGGCCGTCTATAAACATTGAGGCTAAACTTACTGCACAAGAAAATACACCGGAACAAAGAAGACCAAGAACTCGACTACAAAGCGGTATTCGCAAATAAAAAATTTATACTGATGGTACAATAAAATATGCCTGCCTAACATCCTCAGGTGAACCACAAGATATTAAAGAAGCCTTGACTGACAAAAATTTGAAAGCAGCCATGGACGCCGAGTACAATGCACTAATGAATAATAAGACATGGCATCTAGTACCACCTCAAAAAGGCTTGAACATTATTGATTGCAAATGGGTGTACAAAATAAAGAAGAAGGCTGATGGGAGTCTAGACAGGTACGAAGCCCGGTTAGTTGCAAAGGGATTCAAACAGAGATACGAGATAGACTATGAAGACACCTTCAGTCCTGTGATAAAAATCAGCTACAATTCGAGTAATTTTTTCTATTGCCATCTTAAAAGGTTGGAGCTTAAGACAGTTGGACATTCAAAATGTCTTTTTACATGGGTATCTTGAGGAAGATGTATTTACGAGTCAACCTCCGGGATATGAGGATCAATCTAAACCAAATTACATCTGTAAATTAGACAAGGCGTTGTACGGCTTGAAGCAGGCTCCCAGAACCTGGTATGCAAGATTAAGTGCCAAGCTTCATGAGATAGGGTTCAAGTCCTCCAAGGCCGACATGTCTCTGTTCTACTACAACCAAGGCAAAGTAAGTATTTTATGCTAATTTATGTGGACGATATCATTGTAGCTAGTTCCTCGCAGGAAGCTACAGAAGCTCTGTTGGAGGATCTGAACAAGGAATTTGCGCTGAAGGACCTTGGAGAGCTTCACTTCTTTCTCGACATAGACGTCAACAAGAGAAATGATGGTATTCTGTTAACCCAAGAAAAGTATGTCAATGACATACTAAGAAGGGTCGATATGACAGGTTGTAAACCAGTGAATACTCCTCTTTCCACGACTGAGAAATTGTCATTGCTTCAAGGGTCACCACTGCGACCGAATGATGCTACACAATATCGAAGTGTGGTAGGAGCGTTGCAATACGTGACTCTTACACGACCAGACATCTCCTTTTCAGTCAATAAAGTGTGTCAATTTTTACATGCCTCTAGGCACACTGGATAGCAGTAAAAATAATTTTGAGGTACCTATGGCATACATCAAAGCTTGGTTTAAAAATCAGCAAATCCACATCATCTCTTGTGATTGGTTTTTCAGATGCAGATTGGGCAGATTGCTTGGATGACCGCAGATCTACAAGAGGGTTTGTTGTGTTCCTTGGTTCCGATTTAGTGTCGTGGAGTGCACGGAAGCAGGCCACAGTCTCCAGGTCAACCATCGAGACTGAGTACAAGGCTCTAGCAAATACTACTGCTGAAATCATGTGGATACAAACAGTTCTGCAGGAGCTCGGAATTTATTGTCCAAAGAAGGACAAGATATGGTGTGGTAATCTTGGGGCAAAATACTTATCGGCCAATCCAGTCTTCCATGCACGAACAAAGCATATTGAAGTGGATTTCCATTTTGTGAGAGAAAGAGTGGCAAGAGGACTACTGGAAATAGAGTATATTTCGTCAGGAGATCAGATAGCCGATGGGCTGACAAAACCAATCACAATGCGACAATTAGAGATGCTCAAACACAATCTGAATCTCACAAGTTCAGATCGAGGGGGAGTATTAGATGATAAGAATGCTATAACATAAGATCACAACAGAAAGTTGAAGACCGGAGGCTCCAAATAAGATTAGATCGTTAACACATGTAAAACAAACTTCTTATTCTTATATTCCTGTTTAGATTTTTCTGTTTTCAAGCCTGATCGGTTGGTTGCATCAAAGACGCATCTGTAACAACCATCACGAACTAGTGTACTCACATTTGCCTATATAAACATGTAGCGTGGCATCTGCTCGAGTTTGAGAGAGCCAATTCCACCGTACCACTTCCCACCTCTGAGTTTTATCAATCCTGCCTGCCCATAAGGCAACAACATCCTGCGTGCCCATTGAACTACGTGTTGCTCCGTTGGGATACGGGAGATACCGCAGCTCTGTCGAGTACTAGCTTGGTTGTTTCGTGACGCGACGTTATCCTCGGTGTCCGAACTCCGAAGAAGTAGAGACGGGGATTCTGTTCCCGGGGTTTGGTTCGTCCTTGGATGGAGGAGGGAGGAAAGGCCGGCACGTGGCGCAGCGCCCGCTGCTTTTTCTGTCGTCGCACGTACAGAGCTGCCGATTTCTCTTTGTGTTCTTTTTTCCTGATCGGTGCACGCCCGCCGACCTGGCGCGCGGGTCAGGAACATTCTCCGTTCCTTTTCCACGGGGTTCCTTCGCGGCAAAGCACCCGCCCGCTCCAGCTCTCTCTCTCTCGGCCGACGACGACGGGTAGAAAGGGCAGGGCAGTCAATGTAAGCGCTGGCGTACATACGCCGTGCGTGCGTGTCCGCGTCAGGGCGGCGCCTAGCTTGCTTGGCCGCCACGGAACGGATAGGTTTCGAGGTGACGCGGTCGTAGCTAGGAGCACCAGGCGGAGGCGGGCAGGAAAAAAAGACCAAGGCGTTCTCGAAGAGGCTTAGCCTATCTGCACTCAGGTACTCTAAAAATCTACTCCAAACAAATATTTCTATCTTTTTTCAGCGTACTCTAAAATATTCTCTACTTTCCAGTACGTACTACCGCACTCATCATACTCCCTAACATACTCTATATCAACTACCTTTCATTCTTTACTATTTTCTTACTTTATTTTATATTCACGAAATAACACTACCATAATTTATAAATAACATAATTTATATATCCGTTTGTTATAAATATATAAAATAGAATTACTTTATTTTATTAACGGCATGGCAGTGGTTCCTCAATATTGCTTGCAATAAGGACAGTTGTCTTGCGAAACAAAGAAATTTTCCATCGGTTGGATGCTTACTTACTGAAGAAGGAAAGAGGAAAAGCAGTTGTGCCATGCCATCGTTTGTAAAAGACAAAACTTGTATCTGTACCCGCAAAATGACGGGTCGGATACAGGATGTACCCGTAGATAAAAATCTGTACGCGTACCCATACCCATCAGGTACAATACCCGCCTAATACCGAACCCGCGGCTACAATTGCCATCCCTAGCGCGGAACAGGAGCCTTGCCCCACTCCCGCAGCTGGCCAGAAATTTCCTTCACGCGCGCGCAGGTGTAACTACCGCCTGCTCCATGGCCACCCCGTACCAAGAAGCTACGCCCCAGTAGGCGCATTTCTGTACCGTGCTGGGGCTTCCAGTATGTCTTCCCGCATGCCGCTGCAGCCCCCACGCGCAAGCGCGACTGGAAATAGAGCGTCCCGCACCCCATAGCGTCTCCCGGTGCGACTGGTCTTAGAGGCGGCGGCGGCGGCGGCGCGCCGGAGCTTTCGTCACGGCCGGCCGGTCCGAGCCTCGCGACGCGCGACTCAGAACCGTGTGGGGGTTTGTCTCGCTACGGCGGAGTTGTCGGTGTCTGTCCCGGCGCGGCACACGGTCGCGCGTCGCGGTTCCGGGCGGGCGTGTGTCCGAGCACTTCGCTTCCGTCTTCATTCAGGTCTGCTCCGAGAGATAACCCCTCCCCGTCACGCATTCCTGCAGGGTCGTTATCTTTCGAGGTAGAGTACCAGATCAGACGCGACGCCACGATCGATGCGGGGCGCAGGCGCCGTGCTCGTGCGTCCACCGTTTTGTTCCCCTCACCGTGCCGTACACAGCCAAGGGACGTAAGAAAAATTGTTTTGAGGAGTGCAAGAAGTTAAGTCGAGCTTCGTGCGTCAGTTGTCTCGTGTAGACTAAGCTGGGCCTATCCTGCGAGCCCAAGGCCGGTTTGTTTGTTTTGCTCTATTCCAAAATCTGGGCTGATCGAGCACGGGGCGTGGGCCGCATTGCTCTGCCCACACATCTTCGGATTTTTTTTAATTTAGCATGATTTTTAATAAATTTTATATTTATAGCTTGCGAAAAAATTGTTTTGTCAAACTAGCCACCTAATCGTCTACTTTGTGGACGATTTATTCACGTGGACGAGAAATCATCGACCTAGTAGATGATTTGTCTATTTTTAATTAGAAATCGTCCACCTAGTGGACGATTTGATGATGTGGCACGTTGCAACTATATTGAATTCAGTTTTGAAAAATGATTAAAATATTTAGAGACATATTAGAAAGTGTTGTTATAGAGAGAATTGTAAAATAATGTTTACTACATTTACTTCTATAACAACACTTTCAAAATATGTCTCAAAGTATTTTTAAATCACTGTCGAAAACTGAAAGCAATAGATAATTGGATTGTATTCAGTCGTCTGACTTCATTATGTTCAGTTTTTGGCAGTGATTTAAAAATAGTTAAAGACATATTTGGGAAGTGTTGTTATAGAAATAAATGTTGTATACATTATGTACTACATTTACTTTCAGAACAATACTTTCCAATTATGTCTCTAAATATTTTTAAAGCACCGTCGAAAACTGAATACAATAGAGTCACAAACGACTTTTAGTCAAAAATTGACAACGTCGATAAATCGTCCACGACGTGGACGATTAAGTGACTAGTTTGGCAAAAAATATTTTTGCAGGCTATTAATCTAAAATTATTAAAAGTCATGTTAAATTAAAAAATCCCACATCTTCAGTGACAAATAACATGACGTCATATAAAGAGTCCAATTCTAAAATACTGAGAAGTCCAAATATTAAAGAAGTTCCTTAGAAGGAACAAATACCGAAGTTCCTTTCTCGAAAAAAATACCGAAATTCCACCCGCATATTCAACGGGCCCGGCCCCCCGATCCTCCCCATCGCCGCTTCCCCGTCCCCACCGCTCGCCTCCTCCTCCCCGCACGCTGCCACTGCCTGCAGCCTGCCTACCACTCCCAAACCCCAAGCGCCAGCTGCTGCGCCACCCCTCCCCATCCTTCTCCTCCTCCGCCGCCGCGGCTATGCTCCTGTCCGGTCCGCTGGCGGCGCCCACCCCGCCGCTCCTCCTCCCGGAGAGCAGCGGCGAGGGCGGCGGCCACGATTCTTCCTCCCGCGCGGCGGGGTCGGCGCCGAAGAAGCGCGCCGAGACGTGGGTCAAGGAGGAGACCCTCAGCCTCATCGCGCTGCGCCGGGAGATGGACGCGCACTTCAACACCTCCAAGTCCAACAGGCACCTCTGGGAGGCCATCTCCGCCCGTATGCTGGAACAGGGCTTCGACCGCTCCCCGACCATGTGCACCGACAAGTGGCGCAACTTGCTCAAGGAGTTCAACAAGGCGCGGAGCTACGCGCGCATCAGCGCCGGAGGGGACTGCAACGCCAAGATGGCATACTATAAGGAGATCGACGACCTGCTCAGGAGCCGCGGGAAGGCGGGGGGCAGCGGTGAGAGCAGCTGTGGCGGTGGCGCTGGGAAGAGCCCCACGTCCAACTCCAAGATCGACTCCTTCCTGCAATTCCCGACAGATAAGGGTGAGCCTCTTGTTTTTTGTTTGATGGAATAATGGTTCGATGACTCGTGCACTCCTTGTCCGAGATTTGGACGACACATAACTCAATTTTAGTAGCAGCAGTGTAACTTTTACTGTTGTGAGACGATTTGTCATTTGTACTATAACAAAGGACTTCAGTGTAGGATTTCTCGTAATCAAGGTTGTTTGATGATAGTTCATTGGTCAACAATTGGCTAGTTAAACTGTTCAAGCTTATTGAGATGTTTGAGAAAACAAATGCAATATGCGCTGATTTTATTTATGAATCCACTTTTATGTATTTGGTGGTCAGATATTTGGTGGTTGTGGTACTTTTATAGCTAATGGACTAATATTCTCTTCATTAAATTTAGGCTTCGAAGATGCTAACATCCCATTTGGTCCTGTTGAAGGTACTGAGCTATCCTTCATTCCTTCATGTGCAACAATTGCTACTTATATCTCAATCAACTCATGTAGTGACTGTGCGAACCAGTGCTGAACTTTTACCCTCTTATGTTTTGTAGCCAATGGTAGATCAATTCTGAATATTGAGGATCGTTTGGATGGCGACCGACATCCGCTTCCCTTAACAGCAGCTGATGCAGTTGCAACAAATGGTCTGAACCCATGGAATTGGAGAGATACATCAACAAATGGTACTGATCTGCACATGTTGAAAGTTAAATAAAATATCTATAGCAGCAGTGCCAAAAAAAAGGCGTACTCAGTGATGAAAGCTCCCACACATTGTGAGATTGGGGAAAGGAATTTCTAGGCAGCCTACCACTTATTTTGAAAGGAGGCTGATTTTAAATCAGAACCTCCAGGACACTAGTGGAGAGACTTTAACACGCCAGGCCGAAATTGGTTTTATTTGAGCCTTTGCTACCCCATCGTTTAGTTTATGTACTTGACTTGGTTAACTCCCTGCTTTTTCGATAAATCATATATGAAAAAAGCGTTTAAAATTATTGACTTAATCATTGTTTTGTTTATGATATCCGTGGTATAGATCATAGAATGTGGCAGAGACTTTTGACTCAGCTTCCTTCTTTTGTTTTTGAAGCTATGACCTGAAAATTGTTTAACGTAGCTAGTTCTTATTTAAGTTCTACTAAAACCGGATTCCAGCAGCAATCTTGAGAACATCCAGTACCTCAATAACATAAGTTAGTTCAATTCTATTGTCACTGTTAATGTGTTATTTTTTTCTATATTCTGCAACGACTTAACAGGTGGAGATAACCAGGTTACTTTTGGTGGGAGGGTCATTTTAGTCAAATGGGGTGATTACACTAAAAGGATAGGAATTGATGGTACTGCTGAAGCAATTAAGGAGGCAATCAAATCAGCATTTGGACTAAGAACAAGACGTGCTTTCTGGCTTGAAGATGAAGATGAGGTTGTTCGTACCTTGGACAGGGATATGCCAGTTGGAACATATACACTTCATCTTGATGATGGTAACTGTCAATTCTCTTCTCAGCCACAGAATGTGATTATTTACTTCTAATTAGCTGGAATATCTTGCTCTATCAGTGCTTGGTGTTGCAACATTCTTATGTCCTATCAAGGAAATGTAGAAAATTTGAGAGAGGTTAAGGGTTAAGTGAATGCAATTGATTAGATAATGATTACTCCTGTTCTGATGGATGAAAGAACTGAGGACCTTAAATACAGTATGACGTACTTTCCATTTCTTGGGTGAAAATGATGTTCATGAGTGAGATCCATCTAGAAGAAATATTGTTCACAATACTTATCCAATTCTTGTTGTTTATGACTGCTGAGAAACAGGGAGGTGGGAGACCCCTTGGCTGCGCTTAGGGCTGCGCAGGGGAGAAACCAGCAGCGAGGAGGCGTGGGGGCAGCTGCGCAGTATGTAACGTGGGGGACAAAGTAGCTGGTCACGGCGGCTAGGGTTAGGGTTCGAAGCCACCGTGATCCAAGGAGAAGAACAGCCCTCAACAGGGATTCTTATTTTTTTCCTGGATGCTCAAAACATGAGGGAGGGGGCTGCTTATAAAGGGGGGACAGGACCCCCCCCTTGGCCGCAGCCTACTCCTAGTCGGTTTGGGGATAATCCCCCAAACTGACTAGGATTCTTTTTTTCCCTTTTTTTAGTCTATTTCTTTCTATCTAAACTGACTCAATCTATAACTCCCTTTTATTCCTAAACATTATCTAATTAATTCTTCTAAATATCCTCCTGGTGCGGCTGCAGGGCCTGGCCGGCCTAGTTGTGGGCTTTGTGGGCCCCACGCCGACCATATTGGCGGCCCACAAACGCATCCACAACATTTCCCCCCTTCCCGACAAAGAGCTCGTCCTCGAGCTTAAAGGAGGGGTGTTTCATCCTGAAATCTTCTAGTTGCTCCCATGATGAATCAACTTCAGAATGTCCTGCCCATTTGACGAGTAGCTCCCAGACACCTCTGTTCCAACGCGCCCTTTGTACTTTTTCAGGCGTAGGTACAACACGTCCATGGAGAAGTGGTGGTAAAGGCACCATCTGTATGGGAGTAGGACCTTCAAATTTCTTTAACAGGGACACATGGAAGACATCATGCATCCTTGCTTGAGGAGGCAGCTGAAGTTTATAGGATACAATCCCAATGCGTTGAATGATCTGATATGGTCCAAAATATTTTTGTCCAATCTTTGAAGAAGGCGTCGTCATTACTCCCACAGCTGTCCTCTGATGAAGCCGCAGCCAAACCCAATCACCGATCTGAAATTCCACCTCTTGGCGGAACTTATCTTCATAGCTTTTCATGGTGACTTGTGCTTGTACCAGTCTGTTCTTGATTTTAGCTAAGAATTCATCTCTATCCTTTAGCTGTTTATTCACTGCTGCTACTCTAGATACGCCAGGTTGATAACCAACAAGAGCCGGAGGGTCCCTGCCATAGACCACTCTGAAGGGCGAGCATTTGAGGGCCGTCTGGTAGGAAGTGTTGTACCAATACTCAGCCCAAGGAAGCCACTGCAACCAAGTCTTTGGTCGGTCACCAGCCAAGCAGCGGAGGTACACAGTGATGATCTTGTTGACGACCTCAGATTGGCCGTCAGACTGCGGGTGGAAGGTCGAGCTGAGCTGAAGTTGGACACCGGCTAGCCGGAACAAATCTAACCAGAAGAGGCTGGTGAAGACGGTATCACGATCACTGACAATGGAGCAGGGAAAGCCGTGTAGTCGTACAATGTCGTCGAAGAATGCCTGTGCCACTGATGCAGCACTGTAAGAGTGGCTTAGGGGAATGAAGTGGGCATACTTGGAGAAGCGGTCTACCACTGTCAAGATCACTGATTTCCCACCAACTTCGGAAAACCTTCAATGAAGTCCATGGAGATATCACTCCAGACTTCCGACGGTATAGGCAGCGGTTGTAGCAGGCCGGCTGGATGAAGATGATCAGTCTTGTTGTGTTGGCACGTAGCACACCCGCGGACATACTCACGCACCCGCCGTAGCAAGGACGGGTTGTAGAAGGAGAGGCGTAGACGATGCACTGTCTTCTGGATGCCTTCGTGGCCCCCATCATGCGCCTCAGCCAGGAGAGAGGGCCACAAGGAGGACTTGTCGGGAACGAAGAGCTTCCCCTTGTGAAGTAGAAGGCCGTTGCGTTCGGCCCAGTCAGCAGGTGCGACTCCCTCCCGGAGTTGGGCACATAGCTGCTGCGCCTGCTGGTCTGTAGCGATCTTCGCACGGAGCGAGTCGAAGAGTGGAAAGACTGGCGCGGATATGGCGTGCATAGCTATGTCTTCCTCGTCGCGGCGGGACAGGGCGTCAGCTGCCCCATTCAAGCGCCCCGGTCGGTACTCAACCTGCAGATCATAACCAAAAAGTTTGCTCACCCAAGCATGTTGGGGAATCGTCGTGAGTCGCTGATCTAGGATATATTTCAGGCTGAAGTGATCAGTCCGAACAGTGAAGGGACGACCCCACAAGTAAGGCCGCCAATGACGTACGGCCTTTACAAGACCGATTAGCTCACGCTCGTATGCCGGTAGCTTATGATGGTGAGTCGCTACAGCGCGACTGAAGAATGCTATGGCGTCGTCGCCCTGGTGTAGAACCGTTCCAAAGCCGGCGCCGGACGCGTCGCAGTCGACGATGAAGCGCTTGTCGAAGTCCGGCATTTGAAGTAGAGGTGCTGTCATCAGCGCCTGCTTGAGTTGGGAGAAAGCGTCCTGCGCATCATCAGTCCAGCGGAATGCTTCCCGCTTTAGGAGGGCGGTGACGGGTGCGGCCACCGCACCATACCCCGCAATGAACTTGCGGTAGTAGCCGGTGAGCCCGAGGAAACCTCGCAAGGCTCTAAGGACCGAGGTGTAGGCCAACGTTCCACGGCCTCCACCTTGGTCGGATCCATTGCCACGCCGTGAGCGGATATGATGTGTCCTAAGTAGGACACAGTCTCCTGGCCGAAGAAGCACTTAGATTTCTTCAGGAACAACTTGTTTGTCCGTAGTGTCTGGAACACCTGCTTGACGTGCTGAAGGTGTTCGACCCAGGACCTGCTATACACCAATATGTCATCAAAGAAGACAAGCACAAATTTTCTGATGTAGGGGTCGAGGACGTCGTTCATCAACGACTGGAACGTGGATGACGCATTGGTGAGGCCGAATGGCATCACCAAGAACTCATAGTGGCCTCGATGAGTTCGGAATGCTGTCTTTTCAATGTCGTCCGAGTGCATGCGCACTTGAAAGTAGCAGCTGCGGAGGTCAAGCTTGGTGAAGAACCTTGCGCCACGAAGCTCGTCCAGTAGCTCGTCAACCACCGGGATCGGGAACTTGTCTTTCAAAGTTCTGGCGTTGAGCTCGCGGTAGTCGATGCAGAAGCGCCACGTGCCGTCGGCTTTTCGGACCAACAGTACTGGCGAGGAAAATGCAGATGTGCATTCTCGGATGATGCCTTGGCGAAGCATCTCGGCGCATTGCTTCTCAATCTCGTCTTTAAGAAGTTGGGGGTAGCGGTACGGCCGGACAGCTACTGGAGTTGTGCCTGGCAGGAGCCTGATTTGGTGGTCGTGGCGTCGTGCAGGAGGAAGCCCGCGTGGCTCGTCGAAGAGGTCCTGGAAGCCATCCAGGAGGGCGCCCATCATATCAGTAGGTGGTGCTAGAGAGGCACATACCGGGGCTGAACTTCGCAGCCCCGTCCAGATCACCTCACGGTCCCCGCGCCACAATTTCATTGTGAGGTCCTCAAGGTTCCAGAGAATGGGTTCCAAAGATCGTAGCCACTGGACTCCTAGAACAAAGTCGAAGCCGTCCAGTGGGGGTGCGTAGCATGTGACGTCGAAGCGATCCCCTACAATCATCAAGGGTACACGTGGACAGATGCCTGTACAGGAGATAGAGTCGCCGTTGGCGACTCGGACGCCGACGCCTGATCGTAGCAACATCATCAGGCCGAGCTCCTTGATGAGTGGTTCCCTGATGAAGGTGTGAGTGGACCCTGTGTCGACCAATGCTGTCAGTAGGTTGCCGTGGACGTAGACCTGGAGCTTCATTGTGTTGGCGAAGTCGATGCCGGTCAGGGCGTGTAAGGAGATGCCCATATCAGCTACGGTCGCGTCAACGTCGTCATCGTCGTCAAGCTCCAGAAGGAAGATTCCTTTGCCGGCACACTTATGGTCCGGTGTGTACCGCTCAGGGCAGTGATAGCACTCGTCGCTTGCCCGCTTAGCAGCCATCTCATCGGGTGTAAGGCGTTTGAAGCGCGGGCGAGAAGATGCCGTTGTTGACGATGTCGGGGCGGGTGCTGTAGAACTGCCACTTGAGGCCGTAGTAGAGGCACGGGACACAATAGAAGAGCGCGTGGAGCGTTGAGAGGCGGCGCCCTTTTGTATTCCGCTATCTGTTATTGCCGCAAGTCGACGTTCAAAGGCTCTGGCCAGACTCATGGCGGTTTGTAGATTAGTGGGAAACTGCAGCTCCACATCCGTTCTAAGTGGCTCGCCGAGGCCAGCTGTGAAGAGGTTGATCTGCTGGCGCTGACTGAGGTCCTCGCAACGACAAAGAAGGACCAGGAATTGACGCTGATATTCCTCAATCGTGCCAGTACGACGGAGATTTTTAATTTCCGTCAGGTCGTTGGAGCGGAGCGGAGGCCTGAAGCGCATGTTGACGAAGTCCGCGAACCGCTCCCAGGACACGATGCCACAGTCACGTTCTAGAGCAGTGTACCACTCGGCCGCGACACCCTCCAGGTGGAGAGACGCGAGCCACACCTTTTCTTCTGGCATCGTACGTGTCCCTCGGAAGTATGTCTCACACTTGGTGAGCCAGGGCAGCGGATCTGTTTCCCCGTCGAACTTAGGGAAATTGACCTTGTGACGACGCAGCCCGTTGTCGTGGAAGGTCGGGCGTCCCGGTGGGCGCCTGGTACTGTAGTGGTCGTCGTTGCCGCCATGGCCGCCGCTGCCACCGCCGCCGCCCTTGCCGCTGCCGCAGCTGCGGGGAAGGTTGCTGCCCTGCGGTGAGTTTTGTTGCAAGTCCTCGTCACCGGAGAGCTCCCGCTCCGGTGCCTTCTCAACGCGCGCAAGGCGCATATCGTGGCGGTCCAAGCGCTTGTTGATGGTGTCTATCTGCCCCATCATCTTGCTCATCATGTTGCCGAGATCTTGGAGGGTGAAAGTCCCAGAATCGTCCACGGGGCCGGACATGGTCGCTGCCCCGGAGTCTCTTGATACCAAATGCTGAGAAACAGGGAGGGGGGAGACCCCTTGGCTGCGCTTAGGGCTGCGCAGGGGAGAAACCAGCAGCGAGGAGGCGTGGGGGCAGCTGCGCAGTATTAACGTGGGGGACAAAGTAGCTGGTCACGACGGCTAGGGTTAGGGTTCGAAGCCACCGTGATCCAAGGAGAAGAACAACCCTCAACGGAGATTCTTATTTTTTTCCTGGATGCTCAAAACATGAGGGAGGGGGGCTGCTTATAAAGGGGGGACAGGACCCCCCCCCCTTGGCCGCAACCTACTCCTAGTCGGTTTGGGGATAATCCCCCAAACTGACTAGTCGGTTTGGGGATAATCCCCCAAACTGACTAGGATTCTTTTCTTCCCTTTTTAGTCTATTTCTTTCTATCTAAACTGAATCTATAACTCCCTTTTATTCCTAAATATTATCTAATTAATTCTTCTAAATATCCTCCTGGTGCGGCTGCAGGGCCTGGCCGGTCTAGTTGTGGGCTTTGTGGGCCCCACGCCGACCATATTGGCGGCCCACAAACGCATCCACAACAATAACAGACATGGGGCCTTACAACTTCATAGGCTATTCATTTTGCTACTGTTTGAATATGTATTATCATACCATGCTAATTTAATAATCTATTTCATGTGATCATTTTTTCAGGGATGACAATCAAACTCTGCACATTTGAAGATGCAGACCGATTGACAGTACGGACAGAAGATAAAACGTTCTACACTGAAGAAGACTTCCGATATTTCCTCTCACGGCGCGGTTGGACACTCCTCCGGGAGTATGGTGGCTACAGAATTGCTGATACCCTGGATGATCTCCGTCCTGGTGTGATATATCAGGGGATGCGATCACTTGGTGATTGATTAGCTGCATTTGGCTGCCCAATGCATGTGAATTTGATTGTAGTTTTAAGCCGCAATCATTTTGGTTGTGTGAGTGGGTGGGGTTTGTAGCTAGTTACAGTGTGTCAACTAGAATGTAAATGTAGCTGATTAAATACAGTCATGTGTGTACCAACCAGTGTTCCCTTGTAGTAGGAAGTCTGAATGCCCATGCAGAGGATATATGCTCTGAAAAATGTGCTCTTGATTCCTGCGGCTCCTGCTCCTGGGCGTATCGTATTAATTGCAGTCGATATCAGCAATAGACGCTGTTAAAAGCAGCAAAATATAGAAAGAAAAGGGTCAAGAGCACATTTTTCACCACAGGGTCATTTCGCCTTAAATTACATATGCTCACACAAGAATGGTGAAATAACAGAAGCATCACAGGCTTTCCACTTCTTTTTAGATTTTGCATTCGAAACAGGGTGATTCCAACCCCAGAATACAAGCTTTCAGAGGTTCACAGATTTCAGGGAACACAGAACTGACAATGACAGAAGCATCACAATCACAAACTTCACTCCTGTTTCTTCCCCGAAGCACAGAATACTGGCACGCGCCTAGACGTGAATGAACGATTCACACAACCTTCACGCCAAGCTAGATAGGTAGCAGGGTCTTCGTTCTCCTGGAGCAGACCTTACTCCTCATCCCACTCGTCCTTCTTGTAGGAGACCAGCGTGTCCACCTTATGAATCTGCCATCCATCAGGAGAAAACGATCTTAGCACTCGAATCATAACTCAGAAGATGCCCGTCAAATGGCAGAGAACTAATGGGTGGATCTCGGAAACGTGGTGTGCGCACTGCTGTTGCTTACCTTGGTGTCGAAAGAATGCAGTTTCACCATCTGCGGGTTGCTGATGAGCTTAGCGTCGCTCTCGACCCAGGTGCCGGGGGCGTCGACGTCCGTGTCGGTGTAGGCCAGCACGTCGAACACGCCTGGTCAGTCGGACGCAGCAAGAGGAGATGTGAAGGTCACGGTTGCAGTCAAAACGAACGAAATCAACATGTTCGTTCGCGGAAGAGGGGGAAGCCGATGGCACGTCAGCCGCTGTTCTTACATGGCTCCTCGAGGCACGGGAGGTACGTGATGCAGGACGCGACCTGGCGCATGATGGCCTGGATCTCCCTCATGATCTCCTTGTCGCTCTTCTCCTTGATCGCCCTGACGACAGACAGCGCGCAGCAACGAGCATGAGAACACGCAAGTGAGCCATTCCAGACCGAACGGAGGACGGATATCAGGAGCGAGCGAGCGTGACGCACCCCTTCTCGACGACCTCGGGGTCGGTCTCGATGTTGAAGTTCCAGCGCTCGAGCACCTCGGAGGTGGCCTTGCTCATGATGACCAGCACGATCCTCTGCAGCTTCCCGGCCTCCAGCCACTCTGCGACAAGAGATCCAGACACGCGGCACCAATTAGGAGAGCTGAACGCATTTCCACTCCCCAAGCAGTCCAGTAGGGAAAATGGGAGTAGGGAGGGGGGGATCTCGAGGTGGGACGAGACCTGAAAGCTGGGAGGTGAGGCTGGCGATGAAGGCCCTGACCCCGTCGTCCTGCGTGAGCAGCATCGTGAGCCCGTACTTCTTCACCCTGGTGAAGCTCTCCTCCGGGTACACCCCACGGTTGTATAGGATGCTGCAGAATCAAGAAAACCGAATCGAACGGTGAACTAAAGACGCAACCTTTCTCACGGACCTATCCCCCGACGAATCAGCGCCGCCGGCATCACCGGCGGGGCAGTGCGCGTAGCGTACCTGTTGGCGGCGTAGCCTGCGACACGAAGCAGAGCATTCCGTCAGGCACCTGCCGGGCGCACGAAACTAATCAGGAGGGGGGGGGGGGGGGGAGGAGGGCGGCGCGGGCGTACCGAAGAACTCGCTGACGATGGCGGCGGAGCCCCGCAGGGTGATGATGTCCTTGGACACGGTCCTCGACGCCATATCTTGCTCCGCCTCCCCCTTCCTCGCGATCCCGCCTCCGGATCCGGCCCGTCTACTCTGCGCTGCCTGCGGTCTCGGGGAGGTGAAGGGGGAACGGAACGGGAGCGCAGCGGCAACGGCTAGTGCGGCGGCGGCGGCTCGGTGTGGGAATGGGGACTCGGTTGCTTTGCGGGGCGTTCAGAGTGGATCGACGGGTGCACGCGGCGTCCACTGGTGCGGGGTCTTTTTTAAAGGCGGGCCGGACCGGACCGGCGCGCCCAACGGTCGTGTGTGGGGTGGGGCACTCTCAGTGGGCTTCGTACGGCGCGACCCAGCGCACTCTTCGTTTTTCTTATTAACTGTCCTTTTTTTCGTGACTGCAAGTCTGCACTGTCCTTTTTTTGTGCGGAGATTCAAAACTATTGCGCCACCATGCCTGCGTGCATGTGTTGTACCGTTTGGATGGATACCAGCCCAAGCATTCTGGTATACCTTCTGTAGCAGTAGCTCTGGTCTCGCTTCTTTTTTGTACAAGAAAAGCGTGTCACCTGTTACCTGTAGCTGGTTCAGCAACGCTTGTTGAGGGCTGAAGAAAGAATGAAAAAAGAAAACAAGCACGCAAGTCTAGATCAGAGCGTCGATCCCTTGTTAGGCATATGGTGTTTTTCAAGCTTCAACCATTTATTCTGTCATTTCTAGTCCTGATCCTCAACTTGTCCATAAGCTAGGATCAGATTAACTTTTTTAATGCAATGACTATAGGAAAATTGTAATCTTTATTTTTTATTCAGCTATTCGATTTAGATCTAATGGTTCTGATCCTCAACTGAAAAAATAATTACTTATTTTTAGGCGACTGAAAATTCGCAGGAACCAAATTAGGCCTTCGTGCTTTCTGTTACCATACATGGCGCGAATCCTCTGAAAAAAAAAGAAAAAAAAGGAATGCGCAATGGGCTGGGCCGAGCGATACGCAATCCTGCAACAGCCGCCGCTCGGCCGCTGCCGCCCCAACACCGAACAACCGGCGCCTTGGCGGGAAGTCCTCGCAGATGTGCTCCCCGCCGCACGCCGCCGGCTCTGATTCAGAGGGACCCTTCCTCCTCTCCGGCGTTTCCAGCTCCCCGCCTCGCGGCCGTGCATCACCGCCCCCGCCGCCACCTAAACCCCGCCCCAACGCCAAGCCCACCGCCACCGCGAAATCCATACCCAAACCCAAGCGCAAGCCGAAACCGAAACCCGTCGCCTACGCTTCCAGCGCTCCTCCCGGCCGCGGCACTCTCCGACCCGCACGGCCTGACGTCGCGCCACTCGGTTGGTTTGGTCCCCAGCACACCCCGTGCACTCAAAGGAAGATTACGGAGTATTTCAGTAAGCATGACGCCATATCAGAGAACGGCTGCTGTAGTCAGCTGCAGAGGACCAGGTTTGTGCGCTTTTATCTTCCCAGACAATACATAGCGTGTTCTGTCAGTCGGTCTTCGAGCTGCTCCAACCTGGGATTTGTCTGATTAACATTTCGTTTGCTTCGTGGGAGCTGATATTAAGGTAAGTGCCTAATGCTAGATTTGCACCATGAGTTGCTTTTGTGATGCAAGTTCACCATGACAATATCTGTGCTGTATGATATGTGTTCCTTCAAAGCGGTTCATTTGCGAAGTTTGACCCCGAGGGCTGTCGTTGCGAGGATTATGCATGGCATACCGAGCCCAGC
Source organism: Neostapfia colusana (assembly GCA_030760725.1). Classification (NCBI taxonomy): domain Eukaryota; kingdom Viridiplantae; phylum Streptophyta; class Magnoliopsida; order Poales; family Poaceae; genus Neostapfia; species Neostapfia colusana. The sequence goes on from JASWHV010000019.1 coordinate 56,522,104, forward strand.
TTTTCCATCCGCCACTTGTTCCAAGAATCACTTATGGTCTCTCTTCTATTCCAATTCCATCTCCCCCCATCTATTTTTCCTTCCCACCAATTTTACTCGGTCACATGCTGGAGCTTCTCTGGCAGGGGGCGCTATGTGGAGGCTGATTTCCCGTTGGTCATGGAAGCTGCCAAAGCTGAACTGGTTAAAGTTGTCGGAAAAGGAGAGTTGTACTCTGTCAGCAAGACGGCATTCAGAACCATAGCCTTGGCTGGCTACCTGGGCTTCAGAATTGAAACGTCAACCAGGTTAGGTCTATATTCAGTGGAGGAGTGGTTTTTATTGGAGCAACGGTGCTGTTAATCAGCTGGCGATGCGGGGGTTTAACTGAGGGTGCTGGAGGGAAAAAGATGCAGAGCTGTAGTACTACTATAGAAATAGGTGGCAGCAGAGTCACTGAAGCCAGAGATGCGGAGCTGTAGATCAAAGAAGACAGTGGCCGATGGGGTCACGTCTGGTTGTAAACAAAAAAAAAGGCGTCTTAGTGTATTTTGTTTCTTGGTCGGTTTCGACGTTGTAGCAGTCGAGTGTCACAATGCCATCGCAGCGCGCTGCCAGATTGCTGGTGGATCTTGCAGTTCTGTTGGCTAGATCTGGTCCGAAATTGATTGACTGCGGGATCGCTCACTATTGTCGGTACAGCTGTTGACCTGGAGTGTTTCCTGGCTTGGGAACACTGCGGCCTGCGTGCCATGTGCCTGGACATAATTTCGTAAGGCGCTGGCACCACGACTCTCGCTGAGAAGATTACCTGCTGCTGTAGGGACGAGTTCTCGGGGTGAGCTCCCAAGCTTAGGTACCTTGTCATTGTTCAACTAAACAGATCGTCGCCTCTCTTTGCGCGTCAGGTTAACCCACGTGTCAAGCCAGTAAGCCACCCAGATCAGGCAGGGTGCTAAGGCTGAAAGGGTGAACACGTTTGCGGAGTTAATGGCGGCATATTCGGTAGCACAAACCTAGCGACCAAGGCATATCCGGCCGGTCCGGAGCGGCGACCAGCAGCACGGTGACGCTAACGCTCGTCGTGTACCAGAACCAGAAAAGCAACGTACAGAGGGTTCAAGTTCCTCGTGTTTGCGTGCATGACCTGCTTCCGTGGTGGTGCAGTGCAGTGCAGGACGTGCGTGAAGAAAGCACCGCGTACGAAGGCAACGTGCAGTCGTGTACCCGTAGCTGTACGTATACCATACGTGATGCAGCGGCGTTTACGCGAGATTTTTTTTTTGGAAAAAAATGAGGAGGAAATAAGGAGGAGAGATGGGAAAGAACAAACGAGACGAAAAAGAAGAAGAGTGCGAGGCGCTGCTGGAATCGAGTCGTTGGCTGGCCTACTTCGCTCATCGTGCTCTCCCCGTAGCTTCCTCGCGGGGCGGGTTCGAATCCCTCCTCTAGTCCTCCGTCGTCGCAGGGAGAAGGCCGGACCAATCCCGTCGGCGAGGTCTGCGCGCCGGAGGAGGAGATGGCTTCCGCCGTGACCAACTACCCGCTCGTCGCGGGGCTCCTCGGTTTCGCCGTCGCGCAGTCCTCCAAGTTCTTCACCACCTGGTGAGTGTCTGAGTGAGCGGGTGGGTGGGTGTGTCGCCCCGTCGGACTCCTCCCGCCTCGCGCCCGCTCCCCCTCCAGTCCGGCCGCTGCGTCCCCGTGTGGCGATTCGGGCCCGCCGCTGGCCGCTGTTGCTTCCGCGTCCGCTGCTCCCGTGCGAGCAGTGCTTAGGCGGTGGAATAGCGTGATTTTTTTTTCGCCAGCTTGGCGTCGTAGATCGTGTGCTAAAGTACAGAAGCTTTTTAGGGTCCAGGTTCGCGACCAACGGTTTCATCGCTATTTTGGGGCCGGTTTGTAGTTCCTTGGCTTGGTTCGATGCTTGTGCTGATCCTGTCGTCTGCCGAAGTTCACCGATCACTGCCGTCCCCCTTTTACTTCCGTGCTTTGCTTCGTCGAGGACTCGAGGAAGTGTCAATCCGCAGCATCTGCTCTTGTAACTAGATGGAGCGTTTGTGAACTGCTGATTGGGCATTCTGTTTCTGGCAGGCAACGGAATGCCAAATGCCGTTTTATGCGGAAATCGGACGGAAATTGAAGTGGATTTCGAGGATTTTCTTGTGCATCCTTTTGTATGTTCCCGGCTGTACAATGGAGGAGCACGTTATTAGTTGCTTGCTTTTTTCTATTAGTCTGAGGAAGTGATAATATTGGAAGATTAGCAGATGTAGGTGATAACTTGGTATGGTGTATACAGAGAACTCGAGCACCCTTTCATTTTTGTTTCGATGTTCCAAGTTTTTTTTTCAGCTGCATAATACTAATCAGATAACAGTGTTCCAGCTAGATTTGAAAAGATTCATGGTTTTGACTTTTGAATGAGAGTCTCTCGAGTGTTTATATGCTCTGCAACTGAAAGTGATTGTCGAAGTGTGTGGTCGATACTTCCCCCGGACTTGCTCTGGGCAGCCCGCGGAGGTTCTTTTTCGGAGGGGCTAGTCACTTGCGGAGAGCTTAAGCGTAGGGACGAGTGAGGGAGGAGCTTGACACGGCGAGTTTTACGTGGTTCGGGCCGCCGGAGCGTAAAACCCTACGTCCACGGTGAGCAGAGATGCTCGTTGTATTGCTTGTTGCTCAGAACCGGAGTCTTGAGCTTGGGGATGAGTTATGTCTAGGGTGTGAGTTGCTGGAGAGCGAACCCAGGGTGTGAATGGCTAGAGTGCGAACCCCTGCTAATGTTGCCTACCCGAGCCTTTTATAGTCCAAGGCTCGAGCGGCTTACAAGGTGGGCCGGGACCCGACAGGTGGCCCCGGGGTGATTTCCTACCAGCTATTATGTCTTGGCGCTGGCGTCGAAGTCCTCGTCCTGCCGCCCTACCCATGCCGCAGGCGAGTGTAGCGTGTAGTCGTTGGCGATGGCAGGGGCGGCAGGGCTGGTCTTGTCGCTGCCTTCAATGGCCTGCACCTTCACACACTGTACGCCTGTCCTGACTGTGACTGGTTACAGCGCCTCCTGACAGGCGTGCGCTGCGCCTCTTCGTCTCGGGAAGGCGCGGGTCTTGAATGCTTTGTACGGTAAAGGCATGGCGCGCCTTTACTCCCGCTGTCTACCGCGCCGGTCGGCAGCACTGCTCTGCTGGCCACGTGTCGGACCCGGAGCTCTCCTCTGAGGAGGGGGGGGGGGAGCTCCGGCTCCGCTGGACACGTGGAGCCTTCGGAGCTCACCCCTGCGGAGGGGGCGAGGTCCGGTCTTCTGGGCCACGCGGCAGACCCGGAGCTATCCTCCGAGGGGAGGGGAGCTCCGGCCCCGCTGGACACGTGGCGCCTTCGGAGCTCGCCCCTGCAGAGGGGGTGAGGTCCGGCCTCCTGGGCCACGTGGCAGGCTCGGAGCTATCCTCCATGGGGAGGGGAGCTCCGGCCCCGCTGGACACTTGGCGCCTTCAAACCTCGCCCCTGCAGAGGGAGCGAGGTCCTTAGGAAGTTTTACCCTGTGCGCGGGGGTACCCGGTATTGAGGGTACCGACAGTGGCCCCCGGGCTCATCTCGGGGGAGGTAACGAGCCCGAGGTGGGGCCTTCTCCTACCCGCACACTTTCTTGTCTTGAGTACTCCCTGTGCTGGTAGGGTCTTGACGGCTTCGGAATTCAGCCTCTAAGGAGAGGGTGAAGCCTGGCATCGGAGCTCAGCCCTTGTGAAAGGGGGAGGTCCGGCTTCGGAGCTCGCCTCTGAGAAGAGGGGTGGTCCGGGAAGTCATCGGAGCTCAGGCCCACGAAGGGTGGGCTGGCCTCGGAGCTCGGCCCAGCTGCGGGGGCGGAGGTCCCGACGTCATCGGAGCTCAGGCCAACGAAGGGCGTGCGGTCCGGCATCAGGGCTCGCCTCTGAAAGGAGGGCGAGGGCTGGCCTCGGAGCTCGGCCCAGCTGCGGGGGCGGAGGTCCCGACGTCATCGGAGCTCAGGCCAACGAAGGGCGTGCGGTCCGGCATCAGCGCTCGCCTCTGAAAGGAGGGCGAGGGCTGGCCTCGGAGCTCGGCTCAGCTGTGGGGGGCGGAGGTCCGGAAGTCATCGGAGCTCAGGCCCGCGAAGGGCGTGAGGTCCGGAGGTCATCGGAGCTCAGGCCAGCGAAGGGCGTGAGGTCCGGCATCAGCGCTCGCCTTTGAAAGGAGGGCGAGAGTTGGCCTCGGAGCTCGGCCCAGCTGTGGGGGGCGGAGGTCCAGAAGTCATCGGAGCTCAGGCCAGCGAAGGGCATGAGGTCCGACATCAGCGCTCGCCTCTGAAAAGAGGGCGAGGGCTGGCCTCGGAGCTCGGCCCAGCTGTGGGGGCGGAGGTCCGGAAGTCATCGGAGCTCAGGCCAGCGAAGGGCGTGAGGTCCGGAGGTCATCGGAGCTCAGGCCAGCGAAGGGCGTGAGGTCCGGCATCAGTGCTCGCCTCTGAAAGGAGGGCGAGGGCTGGCCTCGGAGCTCGGCCCAGCTGTGGGGGGCGGAGGTCCGGAAGTCATTGGAGCTCAGGCCAACGAAGGGTGTGAGGTCCGGAGGTCATCGGAGCTCAGGCCAACGAAGGGCGTGAGGTCCGACATCAACGCTCGCCTCTGAAAGGAGGGCGAGGGCTGGCCTCGGAGCTCGGCCCAGCTGTGTGGGGCGGAGGTCTGGAAGTCATCGGAGCTCAGACCAGCGAAGGGCGTGAGGTCCGGCATCAGTGCTCGCCTCTGAAAGGAGGGCGAGGGCTGGCCTCGGAGCCCGGCCCAGCTGTGGGGGCGGAGTCCGGTACTGCTCAGAAGTCCTCCCTTTCCTGTCCCTTAGTCTCATTTGGCTTACTGTCCCGGGCCTGAATACGGGGCTTGGGTAATTCAGTGCACTCGGTCCCGGAGGTTTGGCCCCTAGCCCCAGTCAGGGTGTAACCGTCCGGCCCCCTGGTACTCGGACCGTAGCGCTGGGGGGCAGAGTGCGCATGCTTTGGGTGCAGAACCGGGCAAAGCAAGGCTCCTGACCCCCCGGTCTAGCGTAGGTCTTTTCTCGGAGGAGACCAACTGGCGGTACAGTACCCTTACAGGGGGAGGTCTGAAAGGCCCCCGGGCCTCTGGCAGGTACCCCAAGCACTACCGCCTTCGGCAGGATAGCAAATATCGACTATGCATGAGCGCAGGAAAGAGGAACCAAGTGTACAATGGATGTACACTGTTTAGAGCGTGGGAAGGTGATCATATAAATTAATGCGTAATTTAAATAAACACCTAAGTAAGTATGGTGAACTTACTGGGGTAGCGTCAGAGCGCCATGTTATCACGCAGAGCGGGTCATGCGTGGCTTCGTCGTACGCTCGGACACGGGGGGACCCCCATGGCGATCTCAGGGGGAAGCATGGCTTCGGCCCCGCATACCATGTAGAAGGGTAGTTCCCGTGACCCGGCCCTGGGAAGTCCGGCTGGCCCTCGACATAGAGGAGCCGGTATCCCCCGACGGCTTTGGGTGCGCGTCTGCACCGGTTGTGCGGGTCTGCTTGGCGTGGACCTGGCACGCATTACATCTCCTAACTGGTTTGACGGCGTCCAGGTGGCTCTCGTTCAGTAGGAGCCATGCCAGGTGGCTTAACCGACCAGCGTGCGGGACGATGAGCGTTCCTAGCACTCGCCTCCGTGGATTACTGCGAGCTAGTCGCAGCCTTCCTCCTGGGTTATGCACCGCAATAGGATGCCGTGGCGCCACGCCAGTAAAGATACCAGCGCGTAGCACTTAGCCATCCGCACAATCCGTTCAGCGAATGCACGTTCATCAGGAAGGATGTCCTTCAAGGAGTCCCGGACCTCCGTGGTCCATGCATCGGGACTACTTGAGCTTCTGGATCTTGAGCACTGGGTTGCACGGAGTCCCCAGTGACACTTACGATCCTTTGGCGGCGTCCATGGTTGCAGGGCCGCCGGGACCGCCAGCTTCGAGGTGCTGGTCCAGCCCCCTTCGCCCGACTCGGCGGGCCGGGCTATGGGCCGCAGCAACGTCCTCTTGAAGACTCCTTCGGGCACAGGGGCTCCGGTGGAGGCCTTCGTTGAGAGGTTGTCAGCTGCGGTCTTGCTAGCGCGCGGTACATGGCGCAGGTCCAAGGCGAGGAAGTCTTTCTCCAACATCCGCACGTGGAGTAGATAAGCAGCTAGCTGTGGGTCATTGCAGGGGCATTCACCCTTAACTTGCTTGATAACTAGCTGGGAGTCGCCCTGCGCCAACAACTGGCGAGCGCCCAGAGACAGGACTGTTTTTTAGGCCAAAGATGAGTGCTTCATACTCTGCCAAGTTGTTGGTTGCCTTGGAATTAAGACGCACCATGTACCCAGACTGCTCCCCCGATGGCATGAGAAGCAGTACGCCGGCACCGGCCCCCTGCTTTCGCGAGGAGCCGTCGAAGAAGAGCGTCCAGTGAGGCCCGGTGAAGACCGGAGCTCGGTGCTTTGGTTCACCGTCTTCGCGACCCCCTGGGTCAGCCTTCGTTGGCGTCCACTCAGCTACGAAGTCAGCTAGTGCTTGACTCTTGACTGTCTGACGTGGTCGGGAGCTCAGCTTGAACTCCGCCGTCTTCGGGCTGTCTTCCGGCTTCGGAAGCTGGCAGTGAGTGCCAATGACGCCTGTCTTCTGCTCCGGCGCACTTGTCCGCCAGGCTGAAGAGCCCCGAGATGTCTTGCACCTTCCTGGTGGCCAACTTCTCGAGCATCTTCTTGTTCCTCACACCTTGTCGGAATGCGACCACCGCTGATGCATTCGGGATGTGGGGGATGGTGTTGCGTACCTGGGAGAACCGCTGGATGAAGGAGCGCAGTGATTTCCCAGGTTATTGTTTGATGGCGTGGAGGTCAAGCCCCGTGCCTGGACGGGTGTAGCAACTGCCGAAGTTGGCGATGAACTGCCGGCAGAGCTCTCCCTAGGAAGTTATGGAACCCTGGGGGAGGTTCATGAGCCAAGACCGGGCTGGGCTGGTCAAGGCGACGGGGAAGTAGTTGGCCATGACGGCCTCATCCCCTCCTGCAGCAAGGACGGCGGTGGAGTAGATCTAGAGGAACTCCGCCGGGTTGACGCTGCCGTCGTACTTCTCGGGCAGGTGCAGCCGAAACTTGCGCGGCCACCTCGTGAAGCGAAGGTGGGGCGCCAGGGCCGCACATCCTGCTCCTGTTGCTGCAGGCGTTGGTGCCGCGAACGCTTGGTTCGCTGCAGACACTGTGTACCCCGGTATGGGCAAGACTGCGCCATAGACCGGGGGCGCCGTTTGCAGGGCATATGGCTGTGGCATATGCTGCGTGGCGTAGGCCTGGGGCAGAGATCGCGTAGCGAAGGTCTGCGCCTCAGACAGGGTCGAGACTGACGTCATGTTGCTGCTGGCCTCTTGGTTGCGACGCCTTTCTCGTCGTCGCTCGAGGAATACTCGGGCATCTTGGCCCAAGTGGTATCGTTCCAGCTCTGTCCTCAGATCCGCCGATAGGGGCCTGATGGAGCTGTAGTCCGCCGTCTGCTTGTCAACCGTTGGCGTGCGCGTCAGCGACACAACCGGTTGGCCAGGGCGTCGTCCCCGCCGAAATCGAGGGTTTGCGGCGGCGACGACAAGACGGTCTACTTCACGAATCCACTGCCGGGTCGCTGCCTGAGGTGCGTCCGCAGCAGGTGGATTGGGCAGTAGTGCTCTTGCTGCAGCTAGCGCACCCCCGTGGGGTACGCTCAGCGCTGCAGAAGATCTCACGCTAGCTGGAGCCTGCATTGCCGGAGTCGGCTGCTGGCTTCCAGCTTGCGCCGACACACTCCGTCCTGAGTGTGTCGACACGTATTCCCCGCTAGTCACGGTCCGCCGTGAACGCGGGGGAGGAGAGCTTGCCGCTGAAGGAAGCTTGGTCATCTTCGTCGGCAGAAACTCGTCGCGCAAGGGAAAAGCCCCTACCTGGCGCGCTAAATGTCGAAATGTGTGGTCGACACTTCCCCCGGACCTGCTCTGGGCAGCCCGCGGAGGTTCTTTTTCGGAGGGGCTAGTCACTTGCGGAGAGCTTAAGCGTAGGGACGAGTGAGGGAGGAGCTTGACACGGCGAGTTTTACGTGGTTCGGGCCGCCGGAGCGTAAAATCCTACGTCCACGGTGAGTAGAGGTGCTCGCTGTATTGCTTGTTGCTCAGAACCGGAGTCCTGAGCTTGGGGATGAGTTATGTCTAGGGTGTGAGTTGCTGGAGAGCGAACCCAGGGTGCGAATGGCTAGAGTAAGAACCCCTGCTAACGTTGCCTACCCGAGCCTTTTATAGTCTAAGGCTCGAGCGGCTTACAAGGTGGGCCGGGGACCCGACAGGTGGCCCCGGGGTGATTTCCTACCAGCTATTATGTCTTGGCGCTGGCGTCGAAGTCCTCGTCCTGCCGCCCTACCCATGCCGCAGGCTAAGTGTAGCGTGTAGTCGTTGGCGATGGCAGGGGCGACAGGGCATGTCTTGCCCGGTCTTGTCGCTGCCTTCAATGGCCTGCAGCTTCAGACACTGTACGCCTGCCCTGACTGTGACTGGTCACAGCGCCTCCTGACAGGCGTGCGATGCGCCTCTTCGTCTCGGGAAGGCGCGGGTCTTGAATGCTTTGTACGGTAAAGGCATGGCGCGCCTTTACTCCCGCTGCTTACCGCGCCGGTCGGCAGCACTGCTCTGCTGGCCACGTGTCGGACCCGGAGCTCTCCTCTGAGGAGGGGGGGGGGGGAGCTCCGGCTCCGCTGGACACGTGGAGCCTTCGGAGCTCACCCCCGCGGAGGGGGCGAGGTCCGGTCTTCTGGGCCACGCGGCAGGCCCGGAGCTATCCTCCGAGGGGAGGGGAGCTCCGGCCCCGCTGGACACGTGGCGGCTTCGGAGCTCGCCCCTGCAGAGGGGGTGAGGTCCGGCCTCCTGGGCCACGTGGCAGGCTCGGAGCTATCCTCCGTGGGGAGGGGAGCTCCGGCCCCGCTGGACACGTGGCGCCTTCAAACCTCGCCCATGCAGAGGGAGCGAGGTCCTTAGGAAGTTTTACCCTGTGCGCGGGGTACCCGGTATTGAGGGTACCGACAGTGATCATAAAAGCATAGGAAAAAGTAAACTAGTGCAGGTGCATGGATCAAAACACAGTTTAAATATTATCAATGTTTGCTCCTTATATGTGTCTGCCGGTCTGCCCTTCTTTGTTTCATGTATTTTACTAACTCTAACATTGATTTGCTATAGGTATAAAGAGAATCGTTGGGATGCTAGACAATTCATAGCTTCTGGAGGTATGCCATCATCCCACTCAGCTACAGTAACAGCCCTTGCGGTGGCTGTTGGAATCCAAGAAGGCTTTCGTAGTGCCACCTTCGCAACAGCACTGATTTTTGCACTTGTGGTGCGTATATGCTTCAAATTATGTATTCATAGTCCTTATTGGTTCTATGATATGATTATCTGATAATATAGAACTTCGTTCTAGCTTGCATTTGTATTTTTACTCCATCTTTATTTAACACTTATTCATCTATGTAGTTTGCACTTGTTCTCTTATTTTCTGTATTGCTGAACTTACTACCTGAAGCCTGAACCATATTTTGATGACAGCACTCAGAATTCATGTCTCGTTTGCTCTTCAGCAGTGATACCAAGGATGCACATATCACGGCTGGTTATGAATTCAATCTCTGATTTTCACTTATGCATGAAATTTTGTTTGTAGGTGATGCATGATGCATTTGGAGTTCGGTTGCATGCAGGAAAACAGGCAGAGGTTTGTGAAATATCACCCTACAATGCCATACAGCCTTGTGTTTATGTATAGCTAGCATACATATTTCATACATATAAGGGCTGCTAAATTGTGTTATTTCAGTGGAGATTTCTTTAGCTTGAGTTAGAGGCTTAGAGTTTTCGCTTGTTTATGTTCTGAAAAGAGGATGCCCAAGGATTATGCTATACGTTAGTAAATTTTTTTGAGGCCAAGAACAGTAAAAATACCTGTAAATATGTACAATGTACTGCAAAAGAACATCATCAGATACTTCAGATTGATAATTTTCTGTTCTGCCCTTGTACTTCAGTGTGTTATTCAAGTGGAGCATTTTGCTATGCACCGTTAAGGAGTAAAGATAGCCCTGGAATGGGGGCTATTTGACTTTAGTTGCATAAATAAATAATCGGATTTGGTACAGAACTTTGGATATTTCCATGGATCATATCCACCTTGCTGCATATGACCTTGGAATTGCAAGTCACTGATGAATGCTCTTATCTGAGGAGTTTCTGCTGTTGTCAAGTAATACACTTGTGTGAGTATATACATAATGAAAGAATATCCATTTTGAAGTGCTCTTTTGACATACAAAAATAATTACCATGAAGTAAGAAGTGTCATTTTGGTATGAGAATATATTTTTGATCTTTTGATATGTCCCATCACTGGTTAATGCTAATTTTGGATTGTTATTGTTAAGAGAAAAGATTTGTTCTCTCATTCTCCACATCTTGCTACCATGTCTCTTGTGACATTTAGGTAAGAGACACTAACATTGTTTATACAAATACTTTCAGGTGCTGAATCAAATTGTATATGAGCTGCCAGTGGATCATCCATTAGCCGAGACAAAGCCATTGCGTGAGATTCTTGGGCATACTGTTCCTCAGGTTGGATCAAATTCTTCAGATACATTTCTTGATGTTCTAATTTTGGCATAGCAAGTTAAGGCCCTATAAAGTTAACAAAGGAAGCTGGTAGACTGGTTAAAATTTAGGTATATTCTTTCTAAAAGCATGATTATCAAGCTTATTTAATTTACTCGAACAATGGAGTATATGAAGCTTATTTGTTCTCGTTGAATGGCTAGAATGGTGTAATCTTTTTTCCTTTGTTTTCACTAACTTTATTTGTACCTTTGTATACATCTGTTTTCTTAATTTATGAGCAGTTAGTAAGGGTTTGCCCCTCCTGCTCAGGAAATGGGATATGTTGATAATATAAGCATGGTTGTTTCTATAGTATTTTCCTAACATTTGTTTTTGGGTCAGTTTCAGCATAATATATAGAAAAGTTACTTTCTATCGTCACTAGGCACTTGAATTACATATGTACATATATCAACACAAACAACCGATGTCAGGCATACCACTGTGATCTTATTTTATTACTGCTTTCCTTTCCATTCAGATATGATATTTTCACAGTATACTGTATACACTATCTGTTCAAACACATGTAAAATGCTCGCTGTAATATATTTCTCTGATCATTTCAGGTTGTGGCCGGTTGCATTCTTGGAATCCTCATGGCTATTATCATGCACTTGGCTCTAGGGAATTCTTAGTCAGGTGTTACTCTTGGATATCGGTGACACATGATCATCTCGTATCCTGTAGATGGTGATTTGTAAAGCGTGTGAAAACATGATCTGTAGGACCTGGCGTGTCCAAGTGACTAGTCATCATGATATACTATAATATACTGACGGGTGTAGATTTGCGCTGTAGGATAGTAGGTTGTATCTTCAGATTGTGCTGTGAATGAGAAAAAGTGACCCTTTCAAGGTTTAACTGAGGCTTAGACCCGATGGAATGCAATTGAAGCTCTAACAAAATCACAGCGCTTTGAATACGTGGTGACTAAATCGATATCATGCCATCACCTTTTCTTTCTGAATTTTACTGGTTTAGCTTTTACAGTTTATTTTCTGGGTACCTTGGGATGATGGTTGCATAATTACCTTTTCTTCTTTTACTTTTCACTGTGGAGGTAATGTTAACTCCATATCCAGACAAGCGGTGTCTGATGTCTGAATCGTCAGACTTGTCCAAGTACCCGACTGAGATTAAGCTCATTGCTTATGGGTGTTCTTCAGGATACTCTGTTTTCATCAGTGATCCTTTAGCAAGAAATTTTCCTCCCCCACTTCTATTGAGCTGTACATGTTTGATATTTCTCAATCCAATCTTCTTTAGGAATCTTTCTTTAGTTTAAGTTTCTATGAAGCAGGTAAACAATCCTTGATAGATGTATGAAATCAAGCTATTGCGTCGATAAGAACACGTGCTCACAGCAGCTGACAAGAGAGCAGATAATAGGCCGTGTTGGATTGAGTACACTTAATTTTCTGCCTTGTTCAGGGAGGAGATCATCGTCTATGAAACTTTGGAAAGACGTTATTCTCAAACGCAACAGCATCCGGCCGCTCTTTCTTCAGCTTCTCAGGATCAGAGTTTGCATGGTGACGCTCCGGGATGGTGCTCAACGATGAGGTCGTACGCGTCCAGCGTGAGGAAGTCGTCCAGCTCCGGCGCCACGCACTGCTTGCCGAAGATCTTGCCCGCCTCCACGTACCGCCCCTTCCGGAACTTGTCGGCGCCGACCTCCGCCTCGACCCGGGCCATCTCCTCCTCCACGACGCGCGCGAGCAGCTCCGGCGCGGCGCGCACCGCCACGCCGCCCGCGTCCAGCGTCGCGCCGTGGCGCAGCCACTGCCAGTTCTGGACGCGGCTGATCTCCGCGGTGGCCGCGTCCTCCATCAGGTTGTACAGCGGCACGGACCCGGAGCCGGCCAGCCACGCCGCCAGGTACTGCACGCCCACGCGAGTGTTGAGCCGCAGGCCGTCCACCGTGCGCGCGCCCACCGGCGGCTGGATCAGGTCCTCCTCCATGACGCCACCCGCCGCGCCCGCGGCGTCGTTGATCTGGTTCGGTCGCCCGCTGAGGTGGCCCTCGAAGACCTCCCGTATCGCCGGGATGAGCCCCGGGTGCGCCGCCCACGTGCCGTCGTGCCCCGCGCGCACCTCCCGCAGCTTGTCCTTGCGCACCAGCTCCAGCGCCGCCTCGTTCGCCTCCGCGTCGTCCTTGATCGGAATCTGAGCCGCCTGAAACGGAATTGCACGGTCATAGCCAACCAGAAGGTGGTTCCATCCACGAGCTGCCGGAGTAGTGCTGGCTAGTGCTCATTACCATGCCGCCCATGGCGTGGACGCCGCGGCGGTGGCAGGTGCGGATGAGGAGGTGCGAGTAGGAGCGCATGAAGTGCTGCGCCATGCCGACGAGGGCGCGGTCCGGGAGCATGCGGTCGGGATGGGCGCGGAACGTCTTGACGTAGCTGAAGATGTAGTCCCAGCGGCCGCAGTTGAGCCCCACCGAGTGGTCGCGCAGCTCGTGCAGGATCTCGTCCATCTGGAACGCCGCCGGCAGCGTCTCCACCAGCACCGTCGCCCGTATGCTCCCCCGCTCGATGCCGGCCGTCTCCTCCGCCCGCTCGAACACGCTGTTCCAGATCCTCGCCTCCCTGCTCACGTGTTACAAAATGATGCGGGGGCAACGAGTCATTGAATTGCGTGTCGTAGCTAGCTGCTGACTCACTGCACGTGTGATGGTGACGCATGTGCGTGTACGTGCTCACACTCGTGTGCCAATACGGCACCTACCTGGAGTGCTCCATCTTGGGGAGGTAGAAGAAGGGCCCGAACCCGGCGCCCTGACCGGCGCGGAACGCGGTGTGGTTGTGGAAGATGTAGAGCCCGAAGTCAACGAGGCAGCCGAGGGCGGGCTCGCCGTCGATGAGGACGTGCGCCTCGGGGAGGTGCCAGCCGCGGGGACGGACGAACAGCTTCGCGGTCTGGCCGTTGAGCTTGTACGCGCGGCCACGCGCCGCGTCGTGGAAGGTGATGGTGCCGGCCACGGCGTCCCGCAGGTTCACCTGCCCGCGCATCAGGTTCTCCCACGTCGGCGACAGCGCGTCCTCGAAGTCAGCCTGCCACCACGTCGTGCTGAACTCGGGAACTGAAGAACGATGAAAAGAAGAAACTGGTCACGCCTACTTGCGCGCACGCTTACCATGAAAACCTTGGCGCCGGAGTTGAGCGCGTTGATGACCATCTTCCTCGGCTCGGCGGGCCCCGTGATCTCCACGGTCCGGTCCGCGATGACCGGCGGCGCGGGCGCGCACGTCCAGTCGCCCTCGCGGACGAACCTCGTGGCCGGGTCGAACCTCGGCAGCTCGCCGGCGTCGTACCGCCGCTGGGCCTCCCGCCGGCGCTCCATGGCGTACCGGACGGCGCCGCGGAACTCGCGGTGCAGGCCGGCCACGAAGGCCAGCGCGTCGCGGGTGAGGATGGCCGCGAACTCGGGGTCATACCGGCCGCGAATGTCCACGCCCTCCGGTGTGTCGTAGGAGGGCGCCGGCGCCGCCGCGGTGGTGGCCATTGAGGCGCTGAGCACTGACCTAGTGAGGATGACGATGTGCGCAACTCGACTTGGAGTGGGTGTCCTTCTTTCGGTGGCCAATGCCCAATGGGCACATATATATGCGTAGGGAAAGGGGGCATTTTTGTACTGAATGTATTATTTGAAAAGCGAATGAGATATAATTATTATACATGTACAGTTATGCAAGTACTTCATTAAAATTACATGATCTTCATCTTATAGTTACTGTATTTTTCAAGTCCTTGACAACGTAAATTGATAAATAATCATCTGTCAAGTCGACCGTAAGATAAAGATTACGTGACCCTGATGATAATTTACATGTTCGTATTGATAATTGCATGTCAGTTCGTTCTCCATTATTTGACACCTATCAACTTTTTTCATACCTTTTAGTTGGAATGTGGGAAGGACATGAACGCATTACAGGAATCCCGTAAAGAAATGTCGGCTCTATAGCCGTCGGTAAGGTACTGTAATCGACGATCATAGAGTAAAGTTGTCGGTTTACCGACGGTCATAGCCGTCGACTCTTGTTCGACGTTCTTAAGGACTTATAGCCGTCGGCCTCGACGAACTTAGACATTAAAGTCGTCGGTAAACAGAAACCGACATATTTACTTTGAAAATCAACTAAGACCGTCGGTCTGTCTAAACCGACGACCATAACACCATAAAGATGTCGGCCCGCTGGTCCCGACGTCTTTATTGGGCTTTCAAACATAGGACACGTGTGCGCGCCTGGGTCATATAGCCGTCAATTTGGGCCTCCAACCGACGGTCATACGGGAGTTATGACCGTCGGCTTGTCCCACACCGACGACCTTACTGGCTTTTTTTTTAAAAAAAATGCGCCTGCTTTCGCTGCCTCCCCGGGTGGGGAGCCTCCCGGCCATACAGGCCACCATACAGGCCACAATCAACACATTACAACATTCATCAATAAAATACATTGCATAGAAGCCATAGTCATAAGCAAAACATAATAAAACAACGAGTTCACATAGTCATACAACAACTAACTTCGATATAACAACGAGTTCACATCCAAATTACTCCAAAGGATCATTGTGAAGATTAATCCGCTTCCATGTCATTGTTTGAACCTCCACCACTTGCACCTCCGGCGTTCAGATTGATAAAATCATCGCAAATATGAGGCGTTACATGACCGGAACCCTACAAGAAACAAATAGAAGTTAACTTTGCATTAATAGTTACAATTCATATGTCTCAATCTTTCTAAAATTCACAAATGGCCAACTCACATTTGTAATTGACTTAAAGGTATTACCAACTATGTAATTGAATAAGTCGCTAAGTATTGTTCAAATTAGGCTACACTTTCATTAGAGCTAATGATTTAGTAATCATACCGCTGCAGGCACCCGGAGGTGTTGATGGTTGACTATGCCCCGAAGCGAAGGGCAACGATGGGAGAACACCTGAGTAAGACTGCAATCCAGTGGCCAACATTGACACGAATCCCTGAGATTGTGGAGGATAGACTTGACCACTCTGGCAACTCTAAGACAAATATGGTTAGTATTTTGTACTATAAGTCAAGTTAATAAGAAATATGGTTATACCTGTGAAGAAGAGTCAACTTGTTGTCCAGGCTGCATCGGACGAGGCATACTGAACTGCGATCCAAAACCACCTTGAGGGAAGAACTGCATAAAGTAAAAATATTCAGTTACTGACTTTAACATAAATATGATAATAAGTACACCAACTTAAGTAAAATAGTAGTTTACTTGCGACATCATCTCGAACTGAGACTATTGTGGCATATTGAACTGATTTCTAGTATTGCCTTGACCCAAGAACTACATGAAGTAAATTATTCGTGAGATCTTAAATAGAAACAGTTTGTAGCAATGCATAGATTAAGGGTGTGTAAAATTTAGATCGATCATCCAATCCATTTCTCATCCAACAATAATTTAGATCATCCAATCCATTTCTCATCCAACACCTACGAAATAATAATTGGATCATCCAATCCATTAAGCAAACATCGACTTGGATGATCCAAGACAAAAAAATATGGATCATCCCTTCATCCTATCTAATCTAACATTGACGTCAAACAAAATACACCCTAATCAATCCACAAAATTACGTACTACCACACTAATGCATAAGTAATGATATAACAATGCGTAAAGACTAATCAATTTTATAATATAAAACACAATTTATTGCAATTTAGAAGTTTAAATTTAAACCTTGTTGTCGGAAGGGGCGAGGCGCGTGGGGGAGCGTCGACGGCGGAGAGGAGGCGGCGCAGGCGGCGGCAAGGAGGCGGAGGCACGCGGGAGCGGCGGCGCGGAGCGCGGAGCGGGAAGCGATGGGAGCAGCGACGAGGGGCGCGAAGCAGACGGGAGCGGCGGCGCGGGCGGAGCAGAGGCACAAGCGCGGGATCGATAGGGTTTACGGGGAGGAGCTTAGCTTACGTGACAAATAAAGTTATGGTCGTCGGCGTAGCCCCGACGAATTTAATTTACCGGGCGGGCCCGATGTTAAGGCCGTAGGCCTAGTTGACACTTTTACGTTAAGCCCGTCGGTCTGCTGACCTGGCCGACGCCTATAACTTTTGAGCGGGAGAGTCAAATTCGGAGCTCGCCGGGCCCAGCTTATAGCCGTCGGCCACATTGTTGAAACCGACGGCCATGCCTATGAACGTCGGTATACTACGCCTAACCGACGCCCATAATTTATGTCGTCGGCCGGCCAAAGATTTTAATTTTATTGACGTCGGTTACAAAAGACCGACGATTTTAGGCCACCTAGAGTCGACGATCCCGACGATTTTAATCTAGCTGATATTTGTTTGCCCGATTCTTGTAGTGACGTGAGAAGGACGTAGAAGCTTTTACACTTCGCAAAGATTCAGCACTTGAACGCTACCAACTAAATATTCTGCAGGTTTCACCGAATAGAGTAGAACACTTGTTGTCCAAGTAGTTTTGTTTTTTGGTTAAACGTAAGCGAAGTAGTTGGCCTTGCCTGTGCGCTTGGTTCGTGTGCTCCGCCACAACCTTCTGTTGTGGACGCGGTACCTCAAGATCCGGAGTTGGAGATCACAAGAGGATCGCTTAAAAAATAATCGCCACGACGTACGACACACTATAGTGGTGAGCTGCAAGGCGCGCGACGGTAACAAGCGTGATGTTGTGCACCGTGTGGCCGCGGCGGCGGCGGTGACGTGTGGAACGTGAACAGGAAGGGCAAACACGCAACGCCCTGCCCCGCGCGTGCCGCCCTTATCCCGACCCCTGCGATGCATTGCACGAGCTGAAGAAGCCCGCGTCGTGTATGGACGGCGTCGTGGCGGGCCGCGGCAAGCGGAGCGCATGGCCGCCGGGCCACGGACGAGGCGGATGACGAAGCGGAGCGTGGCCGTTACGATAAGGCACCGTGCCGTGCGTCGGCACGGGATGAGCGCGCGGTGCATGCGGCGGCGTGCATGGGTTGCTTGTCGCGTCGGCGCACCGGCGGCAAGGGGGTAGTGGGCTAGTAGTGGATACGAACCGCCGCCGTTGGCCGCTTCTGCGCTTGCTCTTATCCCGTCGCCGTCGGGGCCTAGGGTAACGACGGATCGACTCATCTCTCTTGTCTTCCTGACCATTAAATTTAAATAAGAATATTTGAACCTTTTTACCTCGGAACTCTAACCTTCGCTTTCACAAGTTAAATTCTGAAGCTTAAGTGAAAATGTACCTGGGGTGATTAGCAGCACCGACCTTTCCCAGCGGCCTTTTTGTTTTTGAAATCAGAGGCAGGAGTGATGTTTATCATCAAGATAGATATGAAAGAAAATACAACCTAGGTTACATCAGCTACCCTGAGTGTCTCAGGTCCGTCCGAAGGCATCCCTCACTGGCAGTGTTACAGTATTATGATTAAATCAAAATAGTAGTGGCTAAGATGAAGAATCTGATCGTCTCTATTAGAATGTGTGCCACTTGTTGGGAGGAGGCTACCTGTTGTTGGAAAATCCACTGATTTTTTTCCTTCCAAACATACCACCAAAAGTAGAGTAATATTCCTGCATTTACTTGTTTTTGTTGCATTGTCCCCCTGAACACAAGCATTGATAAATATCTGTTAACATCCCCTCCCAGTGCAGTAGGGAACGGTGCCTGCAAATGCAGCTTTATGGTAAAGTGTCTCCCAGATTTCTTTGGTCAAGGTGCACTCAGTTAGCAGGTGTTTGATCGTCTCTAGCTGTTGTGAGCACAGGGAGCACATTGGGTCTGCTGGCCAATTCTTCTTGATTACGTTGTCTGCTGTTGGAGCTTTACCGTGTAGGGCTAACCAAGCAAATTGTGCAGAAGAACCATTGAACTGCACCTCATAAGCTGAACTCGCTGAGTATTGACTATTAGAAGGGGGATCAAACGTGAAGATAGAGATAGAGTCGGAGATTAGAAATAGAGTTTGCTTTTTGTATTTGAGTCGATCTTGTACCTCTTCTGGTGATTATAAATAAATCTCGTGGGCACCTAAGGGTACTAACACGCTTCGACATTGTTTTATATGGTATCAGAGCCAGGCTCTTCTAGATATCCAGCAAGATGTCGACGAGTTCAGCTTTGGCGAGTTCATCATCGTTGACAGTTTTACCTGCACTTGGACCACCGGTCTCAGAAAAGCTCACGAGGGAAAACTTTCTATTATGGAAAGCACAATTCCTTCCAATGCTAAGGGGCGCACAGCTAATGCGCTACCTTGATGAAGATGCGAAGCCGCCACCACAGAAACTCACCATCACCCAAGAGGGCAAGAAGGTTGAAACCGTTGTTAATCCTGAGTATGCAGTATGGGTTGCTCAAGACCAGCAGGTACTAGTATATCTCTTAAATTCTCTCTCAAGAGAGGTATTAGCTCATCTGGCAACTAAAGAAACATCGGCCGAAGCCTGGAAGGCGCTTCAACAATCCTATGCCTCACAATCTCGAGCAAAGGTAACAAACCTGAGGTTTGCCTTAACCAATACGAAGAAAGGTTCAATGACAATGTCTCAATATTTTGCTAAGATGAAAAGATTGGCAAATGAACTAGCATCAATAGGAAAAGTACTTGATGATGAGGAGATAGTTTCATATATACTCAATGGGCTAGACTCAGATTACAATCCCCTAGTCTCTTCAATAATGGCAAGAATAGATCCGATCTCGGTAGATGAGTTATACTCACAAGCATTGGGCTACGAACATCGTCAATTCATGCTCCAAGGAGAAGAGCAATATACTCTTCCGGCTGCCAACGCTGCTATGCAAGGACGTGGTCGTGGGAGGAACAATGCAAGAGGTGGTAGAAGCTTCTTTGGCCGAGGTCAGAGCAGAGGCTCAGACCGAAGAGGAGGCTATTCAAGATCAAATCAAGGTCCAAGACTAATCTACCAAATTTGTGGGAAGCCGAATCATCAAGCGGTGTACTGTTGGCATCACTTTGATCAAGATTACAGAAAAGAAGAAAAGTTTGCTGGAGCCGCGATGCTACTGACCGCGTTACAAGTGAGTTGGACAAGCTTACTACACATGAAAAGTACCAAGGGCAAGATCAAATTCACACTGCCAATGGCAAAGGTATATATATCAGTCATGTTGGAAGTGCCTCGATATTTTCCCCTAAAAAATCATTACATCTTGATAAAGTTCTTCAGGTTCCTAACTCTAAGATAAATCTTTGTTCTGTTCACAAACTTGCAAAGGATAATAATGTGTTCTTTGAATATCATCCTTGGTGTTTTTTCATTAAGGACCGAACCACGAAGAACATAATTCTTGAAGGCAAGTGTGAAGGAGGTCTCTATCCAACCAAGTCTACAACCAAGTCTAATCACAAGAGTATCTTAGCTGCAAACAAGCCTTCCATAGAGTCATGGCATAGTCGCTTAGGTCACCCATCTTTTGTTATAGTAGATCATGTCCTGAAAAAATTGTCTTTTTCCAAAAAAGTGTCTAGTGGACTTGTTTGTGATGCATGTCAGAAAGCAAAAAGTCATCAACTTCCTTATAAGAAATCAGATAGTATATCAAATCATCCCCTTGAACTTATTCATTCCGACGTATGGGGGTCAGCACCCAAATCTATAAATAGAAACAAAAAATATGTTAGTTTCATTGATGACTACAGCAAATATACTTGGATATATCTTCTCAAAAACAAACCTGAGGTGTTCCAAGTGTTCCACAACTTTCAGAATCTAGTGGAAAGACAGTTTAGCCGAAAAATTCTCACCATCCAAACTGATTGGGGTGGTGAATATGAAAAATTGAACTC
Source organism: Neostapfia colusana (assembly GCA_030760725.1). Lineage (NCBI taxonomy): Eukaryota > Viridiplantae > Streptophyta > Magnoliopsida > Poales > Poaceae > Neostapfia > Neostapfia colusana. The sequence continues at coordinate 56,542,578 of JASWHV010000019.1, forward strand.
TTTCTTTCATAAAATAGGAATCATTCATCATGTCTCGTGTCCTCATGCACACCAACAAAATGGTGCGGCTGAAAGAAAACATCGCCATGTTGTAGAGGTTGGACTTGCATTGCTTGCAAATGCGGCTATACCACTAAAGTTCTGGGATGAAGCATTCATAACTGCAGTATATCTTATAAACATTCTACCATCTCGTGTGACCTAGATGAAAACACCCACATAATTGTTACTTGGTCACAAACCTACCTATCTCAACTTGAGAATTTTTGGATGTGCTGCATGGCCTAATTTGAGACCCTACAACACTAGGAAGCTAGCCTTTAGATCCACAAAATGTATTTTCCTTGGCTACAACCCTATGCACAAAGGGTTCAAGTGTCTAGAACCAAAAAGAGGGAGAGTATATATCTCTAGAGATGTAATCTTTGATGAACAATTTTTTTCCGTTCTCCGAGTTACACGAAAATGCTGGTGCTCAACTTAGAAAAGAAATACTCCTACTACCATCCAATATTTATTCAAACACTAATGATTCAGGGGATAGATCAGGTACTACTGATTTGACTGATATTACTGACCTTGATCATGAGGAAAATGAATTACAGGATATAGGAGAAAGTGGAAGAGACTGTAAGGGCCTAAGTTTTTGGCACATATTCAAAGTGTTTCTCACCACATGAAGGAAGGTCACAAAGTACATGTCCGAGTGTGATACATGTCGAAGGGTGAAGGCAAATCATATACGGAAACCGAGACTGCTACAACCACTGGGTGTTCCTGCCTGGAAGTGGGAGGATGTGAGCATGGAATTCATCGTCAGTTTACCCACCACCTTTCAGAAGCATGATTCTGTGTGGGTGATTGTCGACCGGCTCACCAAAGTTGCCCATTTCGTCCCGGTCAACACCAACTACAACGCCAAGAAGTATGTTGAACTGTACATCTCACGGATCCTATGCTTATACGGCGTACCCCGTACCATCATATCGGATCAGGGCACTTTATTTGTGTCCCGTAGTTCAGCATACCACCCGCAGACGGATGAGCAAACCGAGCGGGTAAATCAAATTTTAGAAGATATGTTACGAGCTTGCGCCATCAACCACGACAAGAACTGGGATGATCACTTGCCGTTGGCCGAGTTCTCGTACAACAATTGGTACCAAACCAGCATCAAGATGGCGCCTTACGAGGCACTATACGGAAGAAAATGCCGCACACCACTAAATTGGTGTGAGTCTGGCGAAAGAGTTACCTTCAGGATTGATCTTGTCAACAACGCGGAGGAAAAGGTTCGACTGATTCAAGCGAACCTCAAAGTTGCACAATCCCGACAGAAACAATACGCGGACCGGAGAAGACGCCCACTACAATTCGAAGTCGGGGATCATGTATATTTACGTGTGTCTCCAATGAAGGGCATGAACAGATTCGGGGTGAGAGGAAAGTTGGCACCCCGATTCATCGGTCAATTTTAAATTACCGAAAGATATGGATCAGTAGCATACCGGCTGAAATTAGCAGAAGCACTTTCTGGTGTGCACGACGTCTTTCACATTTCCCGGCTGAGGAAGTGTCTTAAGCTATCAACTACCATTCAGCTGGAGGACATAGAAGAACTGAAACCGGATCTCACGTATCGGAAGGAACCGGTTCAAATTATTGATGAAAAGGCCCGAACCACACGCAATCGTACGTTGTGGTTCTACAAGGTTCTATGGAGTAATCACTCCATGGACGAAGCGACATGGGAGAGCGAAGGATTTCTTCGCGCTAACTACCCTGACTTTTTCACGTCGCATATGTGGTAATTTTCCACCGTCCTCTATCTCATTTTCACCTTATAATCTCGGGACGAGATTCTTTTAAGGGGGGAGGAATGTAAGGGCCTAAGTTTTTGGCACATATTCAAAGTGTTCCTCACCACACACAACCTTCATTTGAAGAAACTTGATGAACACATTTGAAGAGCAAGTAACCACCATCAACATGCTCATTAGAGAATAAACTCACAAAATGCAGAAGTGGCATTTCTCACATGCATCATAAAGGGGCTGGGCATATGAAAAACTCCTACACCTTGCTAGGAATTTCCATGCCAAGTTTTACCCAAATTCAAAATCTTTTTGAAGTCTTTTTGGGTATAGCTAGAAAGAGGGTGGTTTAAACTCAAATTCAAATTCAAACTGTTTCCACCCTATGAATTCAAAAGTGGGAGGCACATTCTTGCTCAGCACATTTTTGTGAACTCACACACCAACTTTCACTCCATTTGGAGTTGATCTTGGCATGAGCTAGGTTTAACAAATTCAAACTCCATTTGAAATACAAACTGCATATTTGCTGAAAATATGTCCAAACAAAACACAATTTGAATTCCATCCAATTCAAATGGCTCAGGGGTAGACAATTCAAAGGCCTGAGGTTAATTTGGTCCCTACTGTTAAGAGCAGTGGAGAAAAGTTAATTTCAGAGGTTAAAACCCTGGTGGGACCCACATGTCAGCCACTGAAGCAATTCAACCGACTGAAGTCACCGGGCTCGGTTACTCGCGCGCAAGCCAGCGGCCGCCACGGCGAGAGAGCGATCGGGACAGAAGCTGCTTGCCGCCCCGACCCGCTGAACCGCCTCACGGTCTTCTTATCCCCGCAACCGAGCCAGCCGGTGGCAGAACCGATCAGTCCCTCGCCTCCTCGCGCAAGAAACTGATCAGAGCAGCCGCTGCTCCTCTGAGCGTCGGCCACCCGCAAATCTCGCGCACAAGCCTCAGCTGAGCAGCAAAACGGCACCACAGCACCCTCCACTACCCCCTCAAACCATCATCCAGTGATCTCGTGCTCTCTTCCTCGAGAATCACACTGATCCGTGGCAGTCGCCACCAAGCCGAGAAGAGGTGCTCTCGTGGGCAGCCTCATCCCAGGCCTGTCCCGATCAAGCCAAGCTGTTTTCGGACGCGCAAGCATCTCCTGCAATTCACCTCCGAAGCCTGAGCCAAGAGGTTGAGCGTCGACGGTGAATTTTGCAGTTTGCTTCCAACCGGTGCAAAGTCACCTTCGGGTAAGAAACGTTGAAATTCCCGTTTGATTCTCGTTTAAATCACCTAAAACATCGCACATAGGAGCTAAAATTTGGGGCGCACAAGTTGGCTTCACAACACATAGTGTAAGAACCCTTGTACATGGCGAAATTCTGAGCTTGCCAACGGCGGCTTATTCGGGCAGCATCGAGTGCACGGTGAGACCCACTTTGGAGACCTCCCCGAGCCTGCCCATCGCCATGTTGAGCTTCCCGAGCCACCACTGGTGCTGTAGAGCCGCTTCACCAGGCGTTTGGCAGGCTAGTGCGCCGGGACAACGTCACCGGACTCTTCCCGAGCCGCTGCGTCGTCGCGAGCTCGGTTAGAGCCAGCGTCGACGAGGGGAAACCCTCCCAACGTGTTCAGCGCACCAAATTAGGGGCTAGCAGCGAGTTGGAGCTCAGGAGCTGACCAGACGATCAAGTTTGGCGGTGCTCCGGCGACCCCAGCGGCGCTACCGCGCGGGAGGCGCGAGGTTGAAGACGACCGAGTCGGGCCCGTTGTCAGTGGGAGGAAACCGGGTGGTTTGATCTTCTGTGGGCACGGATCAACTGTGGCAGTGCGGGAATTAAACCTGTAGCACGGTGTGCCGTCGCCTCGGCGCCCGACACGTGTATCCATGGACCCACCCGCAGATTTAAACATTTTCCCGATTTTCAGATTTAGTTCAAACTTCAAACCCACATAACTTTGGCTAGGAAACTCCAAATTGAGTGAACCAAATTTTGTTGGGTTCATCTCTTTGAGTAATTTTCAGAAAATCAAGTTTCACTTCATGAAAATCTTTATTTCTCCATAATTAATCCTCTAAAGTTTAAACTGTTTAGAATTTTAATTGGAGAACCCTTTGGAGGAAAAGTCTGATATTTTGCTGGGATGTTCATCAAAGTATACCTGAGGTACCATAAAAATTTCAGATCCATTTGAGCTCATTTGATCCACCTAATGGTGTGATTAATAAAACTGTTCCAGAGAAAATAGAAAATATCCAGAAACATTTCCAGAATTTCTCTGAAATTGGTTAGCTCATATATTAGGCTAGGAAACTTCAAATTAAGTGAGACAAACTCCATTAGAACCCTCTGAAAATCTAGTTTTCATAAAGTTATGGCTTGCCCCATGAAAATCGCTAGAACATCCTAAGAGCTCTAATTAAGGTCAAGTACATAATTATTTGTGGAGAGCTCAAATGAGCTTTGCTGCAAATAAAACTTGGTCAAGTCTCTGTTTAGCTTGTAACCAAACCACAGTAAAAATTTCAGAGTCATTTGGTCTGTCTAGTAAGACTCATGATACTCACAATTTGAAATTCAATTCAAATGCATTTAATTAATACATATACTTGTTATATCATGTAGTCGCTAAGGTTGAGGAGGAACCCGAAGTCTTAGACTTCGTCACTCTGGAAGAGCAGCTAGCCTATGACCAAGAGCAGCAAGGCAAGCTCCGGTTTGCATTAACCTCTTTACAAAATTTTATTATTTTGAGCACTTTCTTTGAGTACCACTTATCTCTTGCATTAGAGTCTTGTTTGAAATCCCAAATGCATAGCCAAGAAAACCATGGGTTGGGATTAGGATTAAAAACCTCGTTAGCCACTGCAATGCTAATATAGAGTAGGATTCGGTACAAGTCGAGTAGTTGGAACTACTCACGAGAATAGGCTAGAGGCATATCGCTCGGGTAAAGATAGCAAATGAAACACATGGCATGAAAAGATAGCGGGGAGTAACGGCAGCAGGACTTTGGGGCCTGTGTGTTATAGCTTCGCTTGTGTCGATTGAGGACCGAGCCGTGTGCGGGCCTGTTGAACAAGCTAGAACAGTACCGAAGACCTACCGGCTATATGGGAACCAGGAAACCGATGTAACTCGGGTAGCTGGGTATTGAGGCATTGCCTGTCGTTCAGAGAGTAGGTTGAGAGCTCGAGGTGTAAATCGGCTGGCGGCACTGAGATGCGCGTGCAGAGACCTCTTGCTCGGGACGATAGGACCGGTTCAATATTTGGCTAACGGGCGAAAGGTGGTTGCGTACGACATCCGTGATGGTTGCTGTAGGCAACATCGAGTACGGGCGTACGTGACGGGTTATTCTGGTAACCCTGCAGGTGTAAATCGATTATAATTGCCGTCCCTCGCGGTCAGGGAGTACCAATTGTTTACTGTATCGTGACGTAGAAAGAACAGACTAGTTACATGTTAAAATGTTGCTGAATGAAAGATGAATTTTGATTGTTAATGATTTGTTGTAATTTAGAGCTAACTAAAGTTCTTTTCAACTTTGGGCAAAGTACATGAGAGAAATGATTTTCTTGTTTAATTGCGGCTCTCTCATGTGCCTTAGCGTAAGGTTCTCCACAACCTGCTGCTAAAACTTGAAAGTACGTTTCCACTAATTAGGTGAATCCTTTGCAACTTGTTATACCTCATGTAACCTATCAACCATCATGTAGAAGTTCCATGAATAGGAGAAACGGGTCAGTCTTGCTGAGCCTTCGTGCTCACTGCTTGTGTTTGAAGCTTTTGCAGGGTTCTATGAGGAAGGGACTCCCGAGGAGAAGACGGAACCCTAGGAGGGGAACCCCGTCGAGTGGGAGTCGTGCACGCCGCCGTGTTAGTGTGTGTGCGTGCTAGCGGGGACACGTTCACGGGCTGAACGTGAACTCGATGTGTAGTCCACGCTCGTGAGTGTAGACTGGACATATTTTGTTGTAAAAATATTCATACACTGGTTTATGTAATAAAACTTTGCTTGCGCTTTGTACCTTTGATGTGTGTTATCCGGTGCTGTGCAACGCAGCACCCCTCAGCGTGATCCTGGCTCGACAAGACCGTAGGGTCAAGTTAGCGTGGTATCAGAGCTCGCTTGAGGTTTAACACACTGCAAAGGTCATTTTTCAAAAGTCCAGTGAGGAACGAGTTAGTAACCCATATAAGGATGTTATTAGTGTATAAAAAGTGGCATTACTAACCTATTTGCTTATGTTGGAAAATCGTGCATCTCGGGACGTTCTATGTCTTGGGGGTGTACGTAAGCGCTGTCCACTAGTGCGCACAAGCTGAAGGTGGAGCCCCACAGTTAGCAGGTAACCCGACCCGCTTTAATATCCTCTACGACTCTTCATGTCGTTTGGGTATTCGAGCAACATCTGTCCCTGGCGTGCTTTGGGAAATTTGGGAGACCCCGTTATTCTTTGGATCGAATCTCATTTCATGGAGTGCAAAGAAGCAACCCACAATATCTAGATCATCCACTGAAGCTGAGTACAAAGCTATGGCAAATGCTACTGCTGAAGTGATCTGGTTACAGTTTATTCTTCATGAACTTGGAATTAAAGAAAATAATATACCTTGTCTTTGGTGTGATAATTTAGGAGCCACTTATTTAACAGCGAATCCATTATTTCATGGGAGAGTAAAACATGTTGAAATTGATTACCACTTTGTGAGAGAAAAAGTGGTTAACAAGCAAATTGAAGTTCAACATATATCTTCTAAAGATCAAGTGGCAGATGGTTTTACAAAGCCTTTGACAACGCAACTACATAAGAGATTTCAGCACAATCTTAACTTAATAAGTTATGATTGAGAGGGGCTATTAGAAGGGGGATCAAACGTGAAGACAGAGATAGAGTCGGAGATTAGAAATAGAGTTTGCTTTTTGTATTTGAGTCGATCTTGTACCTCTTCTGGTGATTATAAATAAATCTCGTGGGCACCCAAGAGTGCTAATACGCTTCTACATTGTTTTATATTGACCCGAACTCATCCATTCCATATTATGGTATCTTTTTCCGTTAGTCAATTAAATGTTAGACAATGCAGTGAAGAGCAGTATGAATTAATCCAGCAAAGTTTCAGAGTCACAACATCAGATGTTTTTTATCCAATTGTCATCTGTAAGTTTTTTACGCACCAATCTGTGTTTGTACTTGCTTTTTAAATAAAGATGAGGTGTTATTTGTTGGGAGGAAGTTCCTTGGATCCATTAGGATTTCCAGAATGGTGTGGTGCATCCATTGCCGATAGATACATATGTAGAACTGAAGAAGAGGTCTCTATCTATCTTGTCTTTATATTTTACCAATCTTTTCCATGGGTGATCTGGATCGCTCCAGTTGAGCCATAGCCAGCGTAATCTTAAGGTTGTTCCAAATTTCTCTAGATCTTTTAAGCCAAGGCCGCCCCATTTCTTCGGTCTCGTGCAGATAACCCACTTGACTAGGCAGTGCCCATCTGTGATTCTCTTCGGGTATTCGCCTCTCCACAAGAAACTTCTCCTAAATCGGTCTATCTGCTTGATTGCCCATTGTGGCAATTTAAACACGGTGAGGAAATATGTTGGCATTGTTGAGAGAACTGATGTGATCAATATCTCTCTACCAGAATAAGTTAGAAGTATTCTCTTCCACCCTGGCAGTTTATTGCCAATTTTTTGTACCAATGGTTGGACGGATGATTTAGTAAGCCTCTTAAGGTGAAGAGGCAGTCCTAAATATGAGGTTGGAAATGTAGTTATTCCCTGTTGAGCCCCCAATATCTCTGCTAAGTCTAGTTCATGACATCTAATGGGGAAGATCTAAGTTTTCTCCATGTTTAATCTCAGTCCAGAAGCATCTCCAAAAATATCGAGGATTGCCTTGGTCATATCAAAGTCTTGTGATGTTGGCTTAATAAACACTGCTGCATCATCCACATATAAGGATACACTAAAATTTGAGCAACTCTTGTGTAACTGTGGCACGAATCCAATGGCTTCTGCATGATTAAATAATCGGTGTAGCGGCTCCATTGCTAATAGAAATAAACATAGGGGATAGTGGATCCCCTTGCCAGACTCTGAAGAATTTGTTGTCCCGGGTCACCGTTCTAATGAAATGTCGACGAAGATGTTCCTCACATGTTACAGATCCAATTCCGCAATCTAACTTTGAATCCCGAAAATGTCATAATGTCAAGAATATAAGCCTAACTGACAGTGTCAAAGGCCTTAGAGATGTCCAATTTAATGAAAAGAGTAGGGGTTCTTTTATGTGAAGGTCTTTGATGAGTTCTTGTATAAATATAAAATTATCATGTATACATCTCCTTTTAATGAATGCATTTTGATTCATCGAGATGATATGGTGGAGCTCAGTGTCCAATCTGTTGGCAAGAATCTTAGAGACTAGTTTAGCAAAGCTATGCATAATACTGATTGACCTGTACTCTCTAATTCTCCTTGCATCTGACTTCTTGGGGATCAACAAAACATAAGATTGATGTAATAGATTTTCCCACCGACCTTTCATTCCGCACTTCAGCTCGCTTTAATGTTGCCGCCGCGCCGGCATGTTCTAGCCTACCCACCTGCCCGCCCGCTGAAGCACCTGGTGGCGCTCACCGTTGACGACGTCCTTGGCCTCGTCCTCTTCGCCGGCCTCCTCTGGGCTTCTTCCTCCTCATCTGCCTCCTCCCTTAACATCTACTCCTCCAGACTCAACCTCGGCATCGGACCCACCGCAACTGCGCCCCTCACTACTAAGGTCAAGCCTATCTCACTCTCAATGTTTGGGTCATTAGATTGCCGCCGCTGCTGCCTTTCAAGTATTCTTCACTTTTTCGGTAGGTTTGATGAGCGTAGTACTTTGTCATGTTTGGTTTATGAGATCCGGTGTGAATATAGTATAAAATAGGTTACATCCTCATTATCGATAGGTTGAGTAGTGTTGGAATTTGGCCTACATGAGCAGCAACCCAGTTTGTGGGCTAAATTATTTGGGCCAAATCCATTGTTATAAAGCCAAGGTGTGGTGTGGAGAGGTGGCTGGGATGTTTAGTCGCACATTGCCCACTTAGATGGATGTTTCCTAATATATATAGTGGTCGTTGGAGTGTTTCGCAACATGAGAATAATGAGGGAGATGAAGGCTGCTGCTATGGACACAAACACACACGCATGCACGCACGCATGTTTCATGATTTTACGCGTATTTATCGCGTGACTTGTGACCTGCGACGTTGCGCGTTCGCGTCGTGAGGAGTTTTGTTCAACTGAGCCTTTATTTTCTGCCACTTATAAAATTTGGAATATCTCATCAACACCTAGACTGTCGGGTCAACTTGAGGAGTAATTATGGCATAACTGCAGACACACGTTTAATGTGTGTAATGTCGCGGAAATGCAGACACACGTTTAATGTGCGTAATGCCGTGTAAATGCAAGCACATGTTTAATGTGCATAATGGCTATAACTGCTCAATTAGTTGCATGTTGAAGGATTTTAGGGGGCGGTTTACTGAAATTTTGGCAGATCAAATCTGAGGAGGTTGGCAGACTCGAGTATATAGGAGACGTCCTGGGTCCTAGAGAAGACACACAAAAACTCACCTCTCTCGAAAAATGCTCTGCGCCGCAGTTTTTCGCCTTGTCGTTCGTCGTGCAGCGGATCGAGGGAGAGCGGTGTCTCCGAACCGATGACCGGTGATCTGAAGACCTGCAAGGGTGCCGGCGATCAGGTTTCTAGGAAGTGCGCTCGCACGGATGCTCGCAGCACTTCCTTCGTCCGCAACATCTCCATCGAGATCTGATCCTCCACTTGCTAGCAGGATTTTTTATAAGTAATTACTCGGTCCATGACTAATTCTATATTTCTGATGAGCGATCTATTCGTATATGTGTCAATTCATTTTTGTGTAATATTAGTACTGTTCATGTTGACTGCTAGTATATTTGTTCTTGCTATTTCTCTGTTCTGGTTCGTCAGATTAATTGCATGCCATGTATATTTTACAACAATTCACAAACCTGATAGAATTAACATAGCTGGACTTACTGATGCGCTAAAATCTGAGCGATTTGACGGGGTGACAATTTTAAGAGATGGCACACATGGGTCAAGTTTTGGCTCATGTCGATGAAGATCTGTTGGGTTATTTGCCCAGTTCTTCCTCTCACTGAGGAGCAGAACCGTGACTGTGAACTAGATAATTCAACTTGTCTCGGCTGCTTGTTGTCACTTCTGTCTGATCAACTCTGTGATATTTACATGAACTACACCTCTGCTAAAGAATTATGGGAGGCACTAGACCGCAAATATGCGGAATCAGATGCTAGATGTGAACTATATGTTAATGACCAGTACCACGAATACAAGATGATCGATGATCGATCTATCATGGAACAGGATCATGAGATCCAGCTTCTGGTGGGGGAACTTGCACATTTTGATACCGTCTTTCCTGACAAATTCGTGGTTGGTGGAATTATTTTCAAACTGCCTCCATCTTGGAGAAGTTTTTGCACGAGTCTTAAACACAAGAAAGAGTTTATGACTGTTGAAAGTCTCATCTCAACTCTTGATGTTGAGGAAAAGGCAAGATCCAGGGATGTGCATCGTTCTGTTCCGCGAGAAGGAACTCCCTCTAATGCCAATGTGGTTGAAAGTAAATCGGGTAGTGACAATAAGAACAACAAGAACTGAAAAGGAAAGGTCAAACAAAACACTAGCTTTAAGAAGAAGAAGAAAGAAGACCTGACTTACTTTGTGTGCGGCGAGCTTGGCCACATAGCCAGGAAATTCCGCAATAGAAAAGGCAAGAAAGGTGGTGGTCAGAAATCTATGAATGTCACTATTAGCGAGCCTGAAGGAACGTCTGGAGAAGGGTATGTTCCAGAAGTTTTTCTAGTGTGTCATTCTACCGATTGGTGGTTAGACACAGGAGCTAATGTGCATGTGTGTTCTGACTATAATTTATTTTCTTCTTATCAGGCTACCGACAGTTGCTCCGTCTTGATGGGCAATGGGTCTAGGACTGCTGTACATGGAATTGGAAGAGTCGATCTGAAGTTGACCTCCGAAAAGACTCTCTCTTTGAAGAATGTGCAACACGTCCCTGGAATAAATAGGAACCTGATTAGTGGTTCTCTTTTATGTCGTGATGGCTATAAGTTAGTGTTTGAGTAGAACAAATCATTGTTTTGAAGTTTAGTTTATTTATCGGAAAAGACTATGATAGCAGAAGTCTGTTACGCCTTTCAGTTATTGAAGATTGTAATAATCTTGTGAACTCAATTGCTTGTTCTAGTTCTGAATGCAATGGAAGAGAGGCTACTGTTTGGCACTTTCGCATTTGTCACATTAATTATGATCACATAATTAGACTGTCCAAACTTAATTTGATTCCAAAAATTCCTGTTGAAAGAAGATCTAAGTGTCATGCGTGTGTGCAAGCTAAGCAGCCACATAAACTTTTTAAAAGCGTGGAAGAGAAGAGCTTGTCACCACTAGATCTTATTCACTCGGATTTGTGTGAAATGAATTGAATTTTGACTAGAGCAAGGAAGAAATATTTTATATCTTTTATTGATGACGCTACAAGATATTGTCAATTCTATCTTATTAAATGAAAGATGAGGCACTAGATCACTTTAAAATATATAAGGCTGAGGTAGAAAACCAACTAGAAAGGAAAATCAAACGAGTTAGGTCTGATAGAGGAGGAGAGTATCTTCCTAATGACTTTGGCGAATATTGTGTGGAACATGGAATTATCCATGAGACAATGGCTCCCTACTCGCCCCAATCTAATGGGGTGGCTGAGCGGAAAAACCGAGCACTTATGGACTTGGTTAATGCCATGCTAGACAGTTTGGGTTTATCCAACTCATGGTGGGGGAATCCATTTTGACCGCATGTTTTGTGCTGAATCGAGTTCCATCATCCAAGGGTGAAATAACCCCATATGAAGGATGGAAAGGAGAAAGCCTGCTCTCGGTTTCTTACGTGCATGGGGTTGTTTGGCCAAAGTTAATGTGCCTGCTGTAAGAAACGAAAATTGGGACAAAAAACTGTGGACTTTGTCTTTCTAGCATACACACAACATAGTGCAACCTATAATTTTTAGTGATTAAATCCAAATTTTCTGATGTGCACGTTAACACCGTGACTGAATCTCGTGATGCCATATTTTTCAACAATATTTTTCAGTGAATGATAGAGTTGCAGGTCGTAGCGAGGCATCTACTAGTTTTACTCCTGATCCTTCTTCATTATTCGTACCTTGTTCTTACACTGAAAAACCCATTGAGAATGACAGTATAAATATTGCTACTCGAAGGAGCAAGAAACAAAGGATTGAAAAATCCTTTGGTGATGATTTTACTGTCTACCTTATTGATGATACACACAAAACACTTTCAGAAGCATATCGCCAGATGCAGACAGCTGGAAGGAGGTAGTACATATTGAAATGGAGTCCATTTTAATAAATGGAACTTGGTAAATATGTGACTGTCCAGTTGGGTGTAAAACTGTTGGGTGTAAGTGGATATTTAAAAAGAAACACAAACCAGATGGTACAGTCGATAAATATAAGGCTAGACTTGTAGCCAGGGGATTTACCTAAATGGAAGGCGAGGATTTTTTCGATACTTATTCACCTGTTGCTAGGTTAACCACAATTCGTGTGCTTGTTGCACTTGCTATGTGTAATGATCTCCTCATCTATCAAATAGATGTGAAGACAACTTTCCTAAACGGCGAGCTTGATGAGGAGATCTATATGAAGCAGCCTGATGGTTTATTGGTGCTTGGGCAAGAGAACAAAGTGTGTAAGTTACGAAAATCCTTATATGGCCTCAAGCAAGCACCAAAGCAATGGCATGAGAAGTTCGATAGAACCATGACCTCAGCAGTTTTTATGGTAAATGACGCTGACACATGTGTGTACTATCGGTTTGGTGGGGGTAAAGGAGTAATATTATGTTTATATGTTGATGACATATTAATTTTTGGGACTAGTATCGATGTGATAAATGATGTAAAATCATTCTTGTCCCAAAATTTTGATATGAAGAATTTGGGAGAGGATGATGTTATTCTAAACATCAAACTGATTAAGTGCGAGCATGATATTACTTTAAAACAATCTCATTATGTGGAGAATATTCTGAGTCGATTTGGATACTCAAATTCTAAAGCTTCTCCAACGCCATATGATCCCAGTCTAAAACTTTGCAAGAACAGAGGATAAGGGATTAATCAATTGAGGTATTTTTAGATTATTGGTTCTCTCATGTACCTTGCTGGTGCAACCAGACTTGACATCTCATTTGCAGTAAGAAAATTGAGCAGATTTATTTCCAATCCTGGAAGAGATCACTGGTGTGCACTAGAACGTGTAATGAGATACTTGAGAGGTACTTCAATATATGGCTTCACTATACGGGGTACACAGCTGTACTAGAAGGGTATAGTGAATCAAATTAGATCTCAGATGCTGATGAGATTAAGGCCACTAGTGGATACATATTCACTATTGGTGGTGCTACAATTTCATGGAGGTCTTGCAAGCAGTTTATATTGACAAAGTCTACTATGGAGGTGAAACTTGTAGCACTTGAGACAGGCACATGTGAGGCGGAGTGGCTGAAACATCTCTTGATGGACTTGCCTTTGATTGATAAACCTGTGCGGTCATTCTTTTGCTTTGTGATAATCAAAGTGTGATCACAACTGTTGGCAATGCAAAAGAATATTTGAAGTCCTCAAGACATGTGAAATGGCGAATCAAATCCGTGAGACATTTGAGAAATACGGGAGAGATTGCCATTAAGTATATTAATTCTAAAAGAAATCTTGCATGCCCTTTTACTAAGGGATTAGCACATGCTATAATTGATGAAGCATCAAGGGAAATGGGTTTAAAACCCACGTGATGTTATCATACAATAGTAACCCAAACTATTTGATCAGGGATCCCGTGAAATAGATCTTGGGAAATATAAGTTGTATAGATAACTAGGGAGTACTATTTATTACTCATTTCCGTTAGAAGATGTGTACTCTCAGTACTGCATGGAAGGTTGATTTTAATGTTTTAATGTGTCCTGAGGCCTATTTTGGCAAGATACTATCATGCATTGTATACTTGTAAGAACACACCTATATGAGTTTGACTGTGAGGTCGCAGTTTATGAGATGTGGGTAATCTCAAATAAACTCATGAACAGACACGGGAGCAAGACCGTAATGCTCCAACCATAGGCATGGCTTTAGACAGCCTAGTATCAGCGATGCTTTCATTTTAAACTTACTTACACAAAACTAGCAATTCAAGGCGGTGTCCATTGCAAAGTTGTGAGTATGTGAATCATGAAATGGTAGGTGAAGCTCAACCCGTTATGGGTCTCCACCGGAAAGCTGGTATATGAAAGCACAAAAATGTTAGTTGTAGATCTTGGCTTTTCGTGAGGAATGTTGGAATTTTGACTACATGAGCAGCATCTCAGTTTCTGGGCTGAATTATTTGGGCTAAATCCATTGGTATAAAGCTAAGGTGTGGTGTGGAGAGGTGGTTGGGATGTTTAGTTGTACATTGCCCACATAGATGGATGTTTCCAATATATATAGTGGCCCTTAGAGTGTTTCTCAACATGAGAATAGTGAGGAAGATGAAGGCTGCTGCTATGGACACAAACACACACACGCACGTGCACGCGTTTCGTGATTTTACAAGTATTTATCGCGTGACTTATGACTTGCGACGTTGCGCGTTCGCGTCGTGACGAGTTGTGTTCAACTGAGCCTTTGTTTTCTACCACTTGTATAATTTGGAATATCTCATCAACACCTATACTGCCAGGTCAACTTAACGAGTAATTGTGGCGTAACTGCACACACGTTTAATGTGTGTAATACCCCGTAAATGCAGATACACGTTTAATGTGCGTAATACCGCGTACATGCAGGCACATGTTTAATGTGCGTAATGACCATAACTGCTTCATTAGTTGCACGTTGAAGGATTTCAGGGGCGGTTTACTGAAATTATGGTAAATCGAATCTGGGGAGGTTGGCAGGCTCGAGTATATAGGAGACGTACTGGGTACTAGAGAAGATACACAGAAACTCATCTCTCTCAAAAACTGCTATGCGCCGCCGTTTTTCGCCTTGATGTCCCTCCGTCCGTCATGCAGCGGATCGAGGAAGAGCGGTGTCTCTGAACTGACGACCGGTGATCTGAAGACCTACACGGGTGCTGGCGATCAGGTTTCTGGGAAGTGCGCTCGCACGGCCGCTCGCAGCACTTCCTTCGTCCGCAACATCTCCGTCGAGATCTGATCCTCCACTTTCTAGCAGGATCTTTTTGTAAGTAATTACTCGATCAATGACTAATTCGATATTTCTGATGAGCGATCTATCCGTATATGTTTCAATTTATTTTTGTGTAATACTAGTACTGTTCATGTTGACTGCTAGTATATTTGTTCTTGCTATTTTTCTGTTCTGGTTCATCAAATTAATTGCATGACATGTGTATTTTACAAGAAGTAGAACATGTTTGCCTTATTGGGGAATTTTGCTCAACCTGACGCAGTCTTGATGAGAGCTAGTACATTCAGCTCAGGCAGCAGAGGATGGCCCATTTGATTTCGCTGTTTCATTTGGATTCACGCTCACACAAGTACGCATAGGAATGTAGCTGCATCAGGTTCCAACTTTTGAGTGTGTTGCTTTTTGTTAGTCCATTACCATACGCACTATGCATTTTTGCTTGTTTAAGTTTAGACATGTCTTGTTGGGGGCCGCTTACTGACTTCCCGTCTCTTCAAGATTTGCATTTTTCTACGTGTTATTAGACATTGCAAGCTTCCAATATCCTGATCCGTTCAGCTCAGTCACTCTGACAGTATTTGTATGCTTCCTGCTCTTTTTTTTTATGTTGTTGGGACAAGTTTGAGAGATGGGTTTGATGCCATTAGGACAAGCTAGAAAAACGGAGAGGTATACCTCCATGTACCCAATATCTTGCAAGGAAGTGTCAATGTTGGGTCAACTAATCCATTTTACTAAGAGAAGGGAAAAGGTACAATCTCTGTGTCTCAGGAGTCAATAGAGGCAGCGTGTGCCCCTGCCTCGCCATTCGCCCATTCCCGGCTGGAGAAAATTATCATGTTGTCCTTCCGACATTTCCGACCCTAACCAAGAAAAAACCATTTCACTTCCACCGCGTCATTCGCCGCTATCTTCTCCCCCACCCCACGGCACAGTCCACGCCCGATCGAAACCAACCCCACTAGAACGAGCGCGCGCACGCTACGCCAACGCCACACCAGTGTACTACCGCCCGCTCCCTCCCCATCCACTCCACCGGATTCATATCCTATGCATTGGCTCAGTCAATGCAGAGGTGGCATTAGATGCAACCACAATCGTTAGTTTTTAGATGAAGGACTGCTAAAGTTTCTGACTGAAAAAATATCTCAAGCCATCCAGCTGTACGCCTCTCATCTCGTAGCTTCAGCTCTATCTGTGATGAACGCCCATCGATGAAAAAGAAAACCAAATCGGCAAACACTAACAGCCTACCGCGGCCAGCTCTCGATAGGAATACGGCGCCGCTGGCCGGGACCTTCGCCCGCCGCTCGTTCTAGCCGATATTTAACCACCGCCCCATCCCGGCGATGGTCCCCGCTAGTCTGGCGAGGATCCAACCACTGGCCGGAGCCTTCGCCTACCGCTTGTCCTAGTAGGGATTCAGCCGTCGTGCCCATCTCGGCAAGGATTCAGCTGTCGCGCCCGTCTCACCTAGAATCGAACCGCCTCGCCGCCATTCTGGCTAGGATCCACTTCGGACTGCATCTAGCATTGGTAGAGGAAGAAGCAACATCTTCGACAAGAATAGAGCTTACTACGCTGGAATAGTAATCCTCTTTGTCTCTTGCTTTTTTATGTTGATTCAACATAAAGTAGATTGAAATTACATTGTAATACTTGACAAAAGAGCAGTAATCTGGCTAGCTTCTAATATGTCAACAATTTTCATGAAAGTAACTTGTTCTTGCTCCACTAGGCCCCGCTCCACTAGGGCCACTAGGTTGTGCTCCACTCTTCAACATGAACGGATACAAAGATAATAACAAAACTTAATCTTGCTTAATAATGTTAAGTACCTATTGTTAGATATAATCCCGTTTTTCTAGAATAATTGCTGTTAGAGATAGAGTCCTAGTCCAATAAGAGTAGGAGTTAGTATTAGATAAGGACTCTGTAATTTGGGGCTATATATACAGCCCCCCCTCCCCGGTTGAGATTAAGAAGAAGAGAACAGTTTAGAGGAAATTAATCCCCGGATTTCCAACAATTGGCATCAGAGCCTTAGGTTGAGAAAACAGAGGGGGGGGGCGGGATCTCACCGCGCAGGGGTCCTTGGCTGCGTAGGTGGCCGGGCGACAGGGGGCTAAGCCGCCGGCGGGAGGAGGCCAAGAACACGCACGCGTTGGTTCGTCAGGCGCCCCCCCCCGAAACCCTAGGCCACGTGCGGCAGCCAAATCCGGCGAGATTGGCGGCTGTGCGCGAGTCATCCCCGTGACACGCTCGGCGCACGGCTTCCACGACGTAGGCGGCGTCTGGTGGCAGGAGCTGTGCACAGAGCGCCGCGCGTGGAGAATCGGGGCGCTGCGGAGGCGAACGGGCGGCGCAGCTTCCAGATCTCGGGCTCGGCGGCGTGCTGCGCAGAGCGCCCGAGGCGGCGGCTGCTAGCGCTCGGTTGGAGGAGCGCAAGGGCAGAGGAGGCGGCGCTGAAGAAGGCCTCCGTGCGGGCGCTCGCGGGGCGGATCTCATCCGGGACCGAGTGGATCCCGGCCCAGATCCGGCGGGCGGGCGACGGCCAGCAGCGCGAGCGCGGCCAGCGCGCGGGCGCGAGCGCGGCCAGGATCGGGCCCGCGTGGCACGGGCGGCGCTCGCGGGCTGCCACCGAGGCGCGTGGGGGAGCAGAGAGAAGGTGGCGGCTGCTGGTGAGACTGAAGCAGCGGTGTATTAGGGTTGCACAGGGAGAAAGGCAGTGGGCTGGGCCAGATCTGCTGGCCTGAGTTAGATCAACTTGGTGAGGTACCCACGTGGGCAGGTTAAGGAATTGTTCTTTGCTAAAGTCACACCTGCAGTGTACCAGAGATTGATATTGGTTTACTAAACGTACACAAGAGGCAATATGGAGGGTAAATCAATGACACTGCATTATCCCTTATTAACGAAGACCAACTATACAACATGGGCTATAAAGATGAAGGTTTTCTTGAAGGCGCAAGGGGTATGGGAAGCTATTGAGGAGAAGAAAAGCAACGTTGATCCAAAGCAAGATCAGCTGGCTCTTGCGGCCATCTATCATGCTATTGATGAAGACACTCTCATGCGAATTTCTGAGAAGGAGACAGCTAGAGAAGCATGGGAGTTGATCAAGATCAAGTTCTTGGGTGAAGAACACGTGATGGAAGCAAGAATCCAGACTCTTCAAAATGAGTTTGACCTAATGCGCATGAACGAAGGAGACTCCATCGACGATTTTGCCACAAGAGTAATGATCATTGTTACAAAGATCCGTGGTCTTGGAGGAAGAGTTGAAGAAAGCTACATCGTGAAGAAATTATTGCGAGCTCTACCTTCGAAATTCCTTCACATTGCATCCACCATTGAGCAATTTGTGGACTTAAAGGCAATGACTGTGGAAGAACTCGTCGATAGGCTCAAAGCACATGAGGAGCGTGTACTTGGCTTCAACAAACAAGATCATGAAGAAAGACTCCTTTTAACAAGAGAGGAGTGGAGAGCAAGAGAAGCAAAGGGTGGAGAGAAGCTTTTTTTGACAAGAAAAGAGTGGAAGGCCCAGGAGGGTGGTCAAAAGAAGAACAAGAAATTTGACAAATCGAAGATTCGATGCTTCAATTGTCAAAAACTTGGTCACTTTGCCAAAGAATGCTCCAAGAACGAAAAGAAAGATGAGATGGCGCTTCTTGCGTCAGAAGATACTTTATTTTGATCTCACAAGCAAGGTGTGCTCGAGATGAAGATGTGACCATCTCGAGTGTGTGGGTGTGTGATGGAATGAAGATGCGTCCATTCCGAGATCATATGCAGGATGAAGATGAGTCCATCCTGAGGTTGAAGATGTGACCAACCTGAATGCGTGTGCAGGATGAAGATGAGCCCATCCTGGGGTTGAAGATGTGACCAACCCGAATTTGTGTACAGGATGAAGATGCGGCCATTCTGGGGATGAAGACGTGCCCATCCCAAAATTGAGTTGTGCAGGGTGTAGATGTGACCATCCTGGGGGTGCAGTTGTGTCCATCCCGAAAGTGTGTTTAGGGTGGAAGTGTGTCTCCATCCTAATTAGTGTGAGTGTGATCTAGAAAAACGAGATTAGGGGGTGATTGTTAGATATAATCCCGTTTTTCTAGAATAATTGCTGTTAGAGATAGAGTCCTAGTCCAATAAGAGTAGGAGTTAGTATTAGATAAGGACTCTGTAATTTGGGGCTATATATACAGCCCCCCCCTCCCCGGTTGAGATTAAGAAGAAGAGAACAGTTTAGAGGAAATTAATCCCCGGATTTCCAACACCTATTTACCATAAGTAGCTGAGTGAAGCTAGTAAAAGATCCAAATTCTTCCATCACATGATCATTGTTCGTGAATACGTTGCCCAACTTATTGCTTGCCCTCGTCTTCTTTTTCTTATGAAACTTGTCAGCCCAGGTTATTGTCAGCCCAGGTTAGTGTTCGCCTTGAAGTATTCTTATGATAGTTTCAATGGTTCTTGTTTCTCGGGCTGATCTGTAGTCATGTTTGAAGAGTCCTTAATCTTGTTGTCAACGTCTATTTGCAAAGTGTTAAGTGTTAGAGATGTAGGTTTATATTTGTACTTTCCCTTTTGCATAAGGGCTTTTCTGTATAATTCGTATCTTTGTACATCTATATATAGAGGTTTGTGGCCTCCTCAATAATATACATCTTTCACAACATGGTAACAGAGCCAATATTAGATTAATTTTTTCGGCTTATCTCGCCAATTCGTGCCGTTCTTTCCGACGTGCTTCTTCTCTGCCGTCAGTGCGACTTTTCTTCCCGGCGCTCCCCTGCTGTCACATCTTCGGATCCACCGAAGTCACCGCGTGCTGTACCCAGAGTTGCTTCGTGCTGCTTCGATCTACTGGAGTCGCCGTGCGCTCGCCCTAAGCCTTGGCCGCCATGCTCAATCGGTGCACTCGATCCAGGAGGATCCAGGAGGCTGCGCGCGCCCGAACCTTGGCCGCTGGTGCGTTGGTTTCTGCTGTCGTGTGCCCACACTTTCTTCTGTTGCCGTGTCATCAGATCTTGATTGCCTGCTTCTGCGTGATCAGATCTTCTGCTGCCATGTGCCCGCATGTTCTTGGGTTCCTAGCGCCGCCACTATCTCAGGGCAGTACCTTCGGTTTAGGGTTTCAACCATAAAAAAAAGAGAAAGAAAGAAGAAGAAAACAGCTTGCCTCGCGTTTCTCTTGCGCTCTCGTCGTCGTCCACCGCTGCTTATTTTGCACCCTCGTCGTCGCCGGTTATCCTATTAGGGTGACTTCTTCTTCGGGCGGGGTCCCAGTTGTGCGATGTCCGGGTACGTGTCCATAGATTCTTAATTCTGGTGCTTTGTTCCATATGACTTCTTATAGTACCAGTTTGTTGTCCTTGAGTCCTACGTATCTTTCTTCCACTGTTCATATTGCCGATGGTTTTCCTCTTTCGTTGTTTGATAGGGCACTCTTTTATCTGACTCTTTTGTTGTTCCTGATGTTTCCTTCATTCCGGGACTTTACAGCTTATATCCGCTGGTCAAATCACTGATAATGATTGTCGAGTGATTCTTGATCATGATTTTTGTTACGTTCATGAAAGTTGCCTAGAGGGGTGGGTGAATAGGCTAAAATATCTGAAATGACTTAATTAAACGAGATTAGAACACAGAGGGTGGACTAGTATGGCTCAGGGGCGGACTAGTCCGGTGAGCCTGCTGGAAAAACCTAAAACTTGATTTTTATGGGTTTTTTCTTTAGATTTAAGCCTAACAAAATGCACATAAAATAACTAGCAATCTAATATGACAGGTATGATAGAATATTGAAATGGATTTGCAAGATTGTAATGAGAAACACTATATGATCAAAATAGACAAAGTGAACCATAAGCAATTTAGCGATCGATGAATTGTAAATGCAGGAAGTGACATGAAGATTTTTGCCCGAGGTTCGATTCAACTTAGGAATCTACGACCCCGTTGTGGAGTCCACAAAGGACCGGGTTTAATAACCCTTTCCTTACCAAGTTGCCACTAAGGCCAACCTGGTTCTTCCACTATCTGAAGGGTGAACTTACAAGATTTTGGGGCTGCTCACAATCTGAGGCTCCCACTTTAACACGTCCATAAGACTTCACGAATCTCACAAGCCACAGATCACAAAGACTCACACCAAGTGCACATGATCACTCCAAGAGCCAAAACACGAAGTTCTTCCTTCTCCTCTCCTCACACACCCAAATCCACTCAAGAATTGGTTCTAGAGGGTGAGTAGGCAAGAGAGAAGGTTTAGAGAGGCTCTAGGATGGTTGTGGCGGCGCTAGGGTTCCAGTGAGGTCTAAATGAAGTCGGGGCATATCCTTTTATAGAAGTCTCGACAGCCAACCGTTGTCACCAACTAAAGTCCGAACTAGTCTGGTCAGGACCCCGGACTAGTCCGGTCTGCGGGGACCACTGACGTCACAAAGCTACCTACTCCCCAACGTTCAAATTTCAAACGTTCAAACATCTCCGGACTAGTACGCCTCACAATGGACTAGTCCGATCTCACACAGGTACTCTTTGTCTAGGTGAGAACAGACAAGTGTGGAGAACCCGGACTAGTCCAGTCACTAAGGCAGACAAGTCTGGTCCACCAAGACTTAGCCGTGGGAGCTCTTATCTCACAACCATACGGACAAGTCCGCCTCAGAATGGACTAGCCCAAACTCACACAGGAACTCTTTGTCCGGGTGAAAACGGACAAGTCTGGCTAGCCCGGACTAGTCCGGCCACTGAGGTGGAGAAGTCCGGTCTACCAGGACTTAGTCTCGAAACACTCTCACCAAGAGAAAACCGGACTACCCGTCCCCAAACGGACAAGTCCGAACTTAGTTAGGAACTCTTAGTTCGCCCCAAAATGGACTAATCCATAGGACTCCGGACTAGTCCGGCCTCTAGCCCGAACAAGTCCGGCCTACCCAAGTCTACCTCACTAGCACTCTCTACTAAGTATTTGACACTTCTAACGCTTTGAGCTCTCTTCTATGATCTCAATGCACTTGACACACACACTCTCACTTTAACACGGCTAGCCTACTAAAGACTCAAATAAAATCCAAAATTCTACTATTTGAGTCTTCGACGCCGTTCTTCATTCTTTTCCTTTTTTGAGAGTTTAGGTGTCCACGTTGAAAATATCCTGTGCTTATGATCATATCAGCTTATTAGTCTCTTAATCGTCATCATCAATCATCCAAAACCCACGGGAATACCTAGATGCACTTACAGTTCAGGATCGTCGCATGGGGCGCCTAATTGGTACTGGCCCTCATCGTCGTGATTCACAGCGTCTTTGGGAGCTTGACCGACTTCGTCTTCTTTCCGCTGTGCCTGCCAGATCAGTCGGCTCCAGTCTTGCTGCTTCGTCCACTTCAACATTTGCTTAGTGGCACCACCGTCTAGGTCATCTTTGTGA
This sequence comes from Neostapfia colusana, assembly GCA_030760725.1. Classification (NCBI taxonomy): domain Eukaryota; kingdom Viridiplantae; phylum Streptophyta; class Magnoliopsida; order Poales; family Poaceae; genus Neostapfia; species Neostapfia colusana. The sequence goes on from JASWHV010000019.1 coordinate 56,565,195, forward strand.
CTCTCGTCTGTCCGTTCTAGTTCGTCGTGGTCTCTTAGGATCAGTCTCTAGATTTGAGTCTTTAGCTCATTGTCGGGGATGTCGATTTGGGAAGCGGATTCAACTTCCTTATCTTTCTAATGAGTCAGTGTCTGAGTGTCCTTTTGATCTTGTTCATTCAGATGTATGGGGACCTACACCTTTTGCTTCAAAAGGAGGACATAAATACTATATAGTTTTTATAGATGATTTTTCACGCCACACATGGGTTTACTTTATGAAACATCGTAGTGAAGTGTTATCTATCTATAAGTCTTTCTTGACTATGGTCCGCACTCAGTTTGACACCTCTATTCGTATTTTTCGAGCCGATTCCACAAGTGAATACTTTTCTGATGCAATTCGTAAGTTTTTTTTTGAGCAAGGTACCCTTACTCAGTTTTCTTGTCCTGGTGCTCATGCTCAGAATGGTGTTGTTGAGCGTAAGCATCATCATCTTCTTGAGACGGCTCGTACTCTTCTAATTGCCTCCTCTGTTTCGCCTCATTTTTGGGCCGAGGCTATCTCGACTATCACTTATTTTATTAACATTCGCCATCGTCTACACTTAAAGGGGGTTCCTTTTGAGCGTCTTACGGGTAAGACGCCTGACTACACGAGCCTTCGTCTTTTTGGATGTGTGTGCTACATGATGCTCGCACCTCGTGAGCGCACTAAGCTGACTACTCAGTCCGTCGAGTCTGTTTTTTTTGATATAGTTCGGAGCATAAAGGGTATCGTTGTTGGGATCCGATTGATCGACAGATGAGGATTTCACAGGATGTTGTTTTTGATGAGACACGTCCTTTCTATCCTCGTCCTTCTTCTAATACTTCTTCTGTATCTATGGTCGATCCCATTTATTTCTGTTCTTTCAAGATGCTCCAGTTGCTAGTGTACCACCTTCACACTTGGTGTCGCGTTCTGCAATTTCTCCTTCTTCAAACCCTGCTTCTTTGGTTCCCGATTATACTTTGAATGCTCCTGTGACGCAGGTCTATACTCGACGAGTTGTCTCTCCTTCAGACGTACCATCTTCTTGTGATGAGCCGCGTACTCCAGTTGGGTCACCTTGTGATGATTCATCTTCTCCGGCTCAGTCTGCCTCTTCTGGTACGTCCTCTTCTCCTGATATATCATCTCCTTCCGATGATTCTTCTCTTGAGCATCCCCTAGGACGTGGTCATCGTCCTCGACAACCTCCTAATCGGTATTCTCCTTCTAGCTTTGCTGTTGCTGCTCTGCCTGAGCCGACTATGTATCGTGATGTTGTTCCTCATCCGGAATGGCAGCATGCGATGGCCGAGGAGATTGCTGCTCTCGAGCGCACCGACACGTGGGAACTTGTGCCGTGTCCTCCACGTGTTCGTCCTATCACCTATAAGTGGGTCTATAAGGTTAAAACCCGCTCTGATTGTTCACTTGTGCGCTATAAGGCTCGTTTAGTCGCTCGTGGCTTCCAATAGGAGCATGGTTGTGACTATGATGAGACTTTTGCTCCTGTTACTCACATGACCACTGTTCGCGCTCTACTTGATGTGGCCTCTGTCCGTGATTGGTCCATCTCTCACCTTGATGTGAAGAATGCCTTTCTTAATGGTGAGCTGCGTGAGGAGGTTTATATGCAGCCACCACCTGGGTATTCTGTTCCTGAGGGTATGGTTTGTCGTCTTCGACGTTCTCTCTATGGTCTTAAGTTGGCTCCTCGTACTTGGTTTCAGCGTTTTGCATCTGTGATCACTGCTGCAGGTTTCTCTGCCAGTGCTCATGATCCTGCGCTCTTTGTGCACACTTCATCTCGTGATCGCACACTTCTTCTTCTCTATGTTGATGATATGATTATCACCGGAGACGATTTTGAGTACATAGCCTTTGTGAAGGCCCGTCTCAGTGAGCAGTTTCTTATGTCTGATCTTGGTCCTCTTCGCTATTTTCTTTGGATTGAGGTTTTCTCTTCCTCTGAGGGAATTTATTTGTCTCAAGAAAAGTACATTCAAGATCTTCTTGATCGGGCTTCTCTTACTGATCTCCGGACTATTGAGACTCCTATGGAACTCAATGTTCATCTTCGAGCCAGTGATGGTGAGCCTCTTGATGATCCTACTCGTTACCGTCATATTGTAGGGAGTCTGGTTTATCTTGGTGTCACTCATCCTGATATTTCGTATTCTGTTCACATTCTGAGCCAGTTTGTTTCGGCTCCCACTCAGGTCCACTATAGTCACTTACTTCGTGTCCTGCGTTATCTTCGTGGGACTATCTCTAGACGTTTTTTCCTTCCACGCTCTAGCTCTTTACAGCTCAAAGCATATTCTGATGCTACTTGGGCTAGTGGTTCCCTCATTGATTGGAATACTAAGAAGTAGGTAGCAGTTTCTCGTTCTAGTGCAGAGGCTGAGTTGCGTGCTATGGCTCTTGTGAGTGCAGAGGTTACATGGTTGCGATGGTTGCTTGAGGATTTTGGTGTGTCTGTTGGTGTGCCGACTCCTCTTTTGTCTGACAGTACAGGTGCTATCAGTATTGCTCGTGATCCGGTTAAGCATGAGCTTACCAATCATATTGGTGTTGATGCTTCTATACGAGCACAGATACAGGATGGTGGTGTTGATCTTCAGTATGTACCTTCAGAGATTCAGCTGGCGGATTTCTTCACGAAGACACAAACCCGAGCTCATCATAGTTTTTATCTCTCAAAACTCAATGTTCGTGATGCACAATGAGTTTGAGGGGCGGTGTTAGAGACGTAGGGTTATATTCATACTTTCCCTTTTGCATAAGGGCTTTTCTGTATAATTCGAATCTCTATACATCTATATATAGAAGCTTGTGGCCTCCTGAATAATATACATCTTTCACAACATTAAGTACATCATCAACAAATGAATAGATGTCTCCATACTCCGATGCTCGAGAAGCAATTGAAAGAAACTTTTGCAACAGAGACTGATATCATCGTGTTGCATCTATTTTTGGATTTTCCGAAACAATCTTTCCATTAGTGTCTTGTACAGTCCCACTTCTTGCTTCTTGAGTCCATCTCTTCAAAACATAATGCTGAGCCAAGAGCTTTATATTTATCATGTCAAGAATTTTTAAAGCATGACTACATAATATTCCAATTCTTTCAAATTTTCTACAGCTGTAAAAGACTACTTGGTTAGAGGGATCAGCTACAACCATGTACTCCTTTTCTATTGCAGATTTTCCATTGTAGAAAATACATTTAGTATATAAGATACTTGCTTGCATCAACAATGGATTCTTCATTTTCATACGTGGAGATTTTTCCTTGACTTATATTCTGAATCTAACTCTTTGGCTCGTTTGCTTGCAATAGCCCTTTCAAAATGTGTGAAAATCGAGCAATATCCAAATCATATTTTAGAAAATTCTTCATTTTAGCAATATCCAAATCATATTTTAGCAATATCCAAATCACATTTCACGATAAGAGAGCAGTAAGCAGTGTTCTTGCGCCAAAAGAGAAGTGTTTTGGCCCCCTTTTTCAGTCTTGTTGTGTACTTTATAGCTATTATATTTATTGCTTATGGAATCTGACACCGTTAGATATCTAGAGTAGTTGAAATTGTGTCTTCAATGATTGAGATCCCACCTAATGACACCTCTGCATGGACTAACCCAATGCAGAGGATATGAACCCCCACTCCACCATCCCCGCGAGCAAAAGCAGTCTTCCCACCTGGTCAAACCACCCTTCCCCCACCACCGCGCGCCAACCCGCCATGCCGCCTCCCCTCCTTCCGCCCCTGCTGCTGCTCCTCCTACTCCTGGCCCCGCCGCCCGCCGCGCCGCAGCCTGTTCCGTCGGGGACGGGGGCACCGCCGGGCCCCGCGGAGGACGACGCGCGCTGCCTTCGGGGCATCAAGTCCGGCCTGGGCGACCCGGACGGGCGCCTCGGCGCCTGGTCCTTCGCCAACGCCTCCGCGGGCGCCGTCTGCGAGTTCAGCGGCGTCTCCTGCTGGAACCCGCAGGAGTCGCGCGTCATCTCGCTCTCACTCGCGGGGTTCGGCCTCCGGGGCCGCGTCCCGGACTCGCTTCAGTACTGCCGCGCCGCCACCACGCTCGACCTCTCCGGCAACGCGCTCGACGGCCCCATCCCGCCCGCGCTCTGCCACTGGATACCCTTCCTCGTCAACGTCGACCTCTCCGACAACCGCCACTCCGGCCCGCTCCCCGCCGAGCTCGCCAGCTGCGGCTTCCTCAACTCGCTCAAGCTCTCCGGGAACGCCCTCTCCGGCCAGATCCCCGCCTCACTCGCCCGCCTCACCCGCCTCAAGTCGCTCGACCTCTCCGGGAACAAGCTCCAAGGCTAGATCCCGCCCCAGCTCGGCGCCAGCTTCCCCAAGGACTCCTTCTCCGGGAACAAGGCTCTCTGTGGCCGCCCCGTCTCCTCGCGCTGCGGTGGGCTGGGGAGCACCGGCCTCGGCATCGTTGTCGCCGCCGGGGTCTTCGGCGCCGAGGTCGCTGCTCCTCGCCTACTTCTTCAGGCGCTGCACGGGGAAGGGCAAGGATGGCCGCCGCCGCCGCCGCCACAAGCGTGGAGGCAGCGAGTCAGGCGCCGCCGCCGTGGAGGACGGGAGCTGGTGGGCGGAGAGGCTGCGCGCGGCGCACAACTGGCTGGCCCCTGTCTCTCTGTTCCAGAAGCCGATCGTCAAGGTCAAGCTCGCAGACTTGATGGCCGCCATGCAGGACTTCCGCACAAGCCACATTGTTGTCGCCGGGAGTTCACGGGCAGGAACCGCGTACCGAGCCATGCTGCGAGACGGGTCCACCTCACGGTCAAGCGTCTGCACTCGTGCCCACTCTCGAAGAAGGCGTTCAGGGCAGAAATGGGACGGATTGGCCAGCTGAGGCACCCAAATATTGTGCCACTGCTGGGCTTCTGTGTTGTGGAGGATGAGAGGCTGCTGGTGTACAAGCATATGGAGAGGAGCTCTTTCATCAGTGATGAAGAAGCCAGAGGAAACTCCACTGGACTGGCCAACACGGCTTAGGGTTGCACTTGGGGCGGCACGGGGGCTTGCATGGTTGCATCACGGGTTCCAGGTTCCACAGATTCAACAGAATTTGAGCTCAAGCGCTGTGCTTCTAGATGAGGATTATGAGGCTCGGATCACTGATGTTGGGCTCACAAGGCTGGTCAGGATGACACCTGGTGAGGGCGGAGATAGGAGTCCTTTCCTGAATGGAGACTTTGGGGAGTTTGGATATGTCGCCCCAGAGTACGCTAGCAATCCAGTTGATACCATGAAGGGTGATGTGTATGCATTTGGTGTGATTTTATTTGAGCTTGTGAGTGGACAGGAGGCTGGTGCTGTGGTAAGTGATGCAGCAGGTGAAGGGTTCAAGGGGACACTGGTGAATTGGGTACATCAGCTCAAGGCTTGTGGGCGAATTGTTGATGCTGTTGATAAATCACTGCGAGGAAATGGACATGAGGCAGAGATCGAGGAGTTCTTGAAGATAGCTTTTACTTGTACCCTTGCTCGTCCACGGGAGAGACACTCAATGTGCAGAGTTTATCACTCTTTAAAGAGCATTGGAGAGTGGCATGATGTCTCAGAGCAGTTTGATGAGTTCCCTCTGGTCTATAATAAGGATGATGAGTTCCCTCTGGTCTATAATAAGGATGATTCAGACAACATGTAGCTGTAGTGCCAATTGGACTGTGAAACCATTTGGTCATGTAGCTCTGATGCCAATTGGTTTATGAAATGAAACCATCAGGTTCAGGCTCAGCTGTGCTATGTGCGTAGCTTACTATGGATTAACCATTTAATCAGGGCTATAAGGTGAGCCACAACCATATGGACACCAGAATTGCTGCTTGGTGTTTCAGTTTGATCATTGCATCATCTCAGGATGTGAAAATCATGTAAGCTGTAAGATCAGTTTGCATTTCTATGTCCTTTCAATCGTTGATCATGACCCTCGAATCCATATTAGTGCCACCTTTTGGAACAGGCACATGCTCTTCAGTCCCCACAAAGTTATTTTAGCTTTTAGATTATTATTTCTTGCACCAAATCGCCTCATCTGTGTTCCCTACCTCACCCACTTCCATGGAAGTTAGTTTTAGCGGGCCCTTGGGTAGTTAAAAATGCTTTATATTGTATACTTAAACTAAGATGTATAGTCTGTATTACAGTTATGAGCCTTCGGTATTTATAGTTAGAAATGTTCTATTCTGATGTTTAAGCTTTCGACAAGCTGCATATTGTGTGTTCAACTTGCGAACCTTGGACCATCTAGTTGTCCTATATGCTAAGCATCTACTAATTAGCAAGGGAAATAATGACACTTTCAACTTTCAACATCAGCTCTTTCAGGGAGCTGTTCTGTCGGCTATTTTTCTAAGTTGGCAGTATACTGGTCCAGTCTTGTTTTGTTGTATAATTGCACTGTATGCTTCCTTTGATTTGAAAGTCCGTCCTTTATGACAAAGGAACATTAATAAACTCTTGTACACAGGATAATACATATAATTGTCACCATCACAGCAAGATCCTAAATTTGACCTGACCGAGTGATAGCGAGCGGCGCCTTGACCACTTACTATTCTATCACGATGTAGTTAAGTGAAGATAGAACTTTAAAGTGTGAAGTGACAGCACAATATTTGAAATCTTTTAAACAGTTTGTACTTAAGTGAATATAAACACACGAGACGACCGTATGGTACTCTGTCGGAATCATGTACTTAGGTGGTGTGTAAGGGGCTAAGTTTTTGCACACATCTAAAGTGTTCATCACACCACACACATCTCATTTGATGAAACTTTATGAACACATTTGAAGAGCAAGTAAACACCATCAACATGGTCATTAGGGAATAAACTCGTAAAATGCAAAAGTGGCATTTCCCACATGCATCATATAGGGGCTGGGCATATGAAAAATTCCTACACCTTGCTAGAAGTGCTCATGCCAAATTTCACCCAAATCCAAAAGCTTTCCAGGTCTTTTTGGGTATAACTAGAAAGAGGGTAGTTTGAACTCAAATTCAAATTCAAACTACTTCCATCCCATAAGCTCAAAAGTGGGAGGCATATTCTTACTCAGCACATTTTTGTGAGCTCCCATACCAATTTTCACTGATCTTGACACGAGCTAAGTTTAGTAAATTCAAACTCAATTTAAATTTCAAACTGCATATGTGCTGAAATTATATTCAAACACTCCCCAATTTGAATTCTATCCAATTCAAAGGGCCAGAGGGTAGATAATTCAAATGACCAAGGTTATCTAGGTCTCTACTGTTTAGAGCAGTGGGGAAAATTCAATTTCAGAGATTAAAACCGGAGTGGGACCCACATGTCAGCCTCACTAGTGTTTTAACCGACTCAAATCACCGAGACTTGCTTGCACGCGTCCACGCGAGCGCCACGGCGATGCACGACCGCCGCCACCTCCTGGTCGTCGATTAGAGCCATGAACCGACGTCCTCAGCTATTTAGCTGCGAGCTGCCGCCGACAGCAGCTCATTTTTCCGCTGCCTCAATGTTTCCAGCGCTGAGAAACCCGAGCCGATCGCCGCATAGCTCCACCTCACCACCTCGCCGTCGACCGGCCAGAACAGTTCCTTCCACCACGAGCTAAGGCCACAAACGGCACCACCGGTCCTTACTCGACGTGTTACAGCCCTCATCTGCTCGCGATCAGCTTCGGTTGAGCTTGTCCGAGCCGATCTTCCATCGCTCTATCAACTCGAGAGCTCCTTCGACTCGACGCCGTCGCCCGAGCAGCTCTAAGCTTCTCCAGCGCGACAAACGTGTCTCTGAGGTTAGCGTCGAAGTCTAGTAGCTCTCCCCGAACTCCCTAGGTCCCTTTTAGCGCAGGTTAGCCAAAATTTCAATTTTTCCCGATGATCACCGTATAGAACACCGAGAACCAAAACTCAAAATTCGTCTCGATCACTTGATCGCTGGTAATCCTGGCCGAGCTGAAGCTAGAATAGCACCTCACGGTCACCTCTGCCAAATTCTAGCGGTGATGATCAACCCAGTGAGCAGAGCACCTGAGTTTGGCCACCGCCGGTGAAAACGGCTCGCGTCGCCGGTGAAGTCTACTTTCCCGATGATCTCCGGCTAAGAGGAGAGTAGGGTTAGCTTCCCCGTGCCCCAGTGGTGCTTTGCGACCCATTGGTTGATCGTGTTCACCGCCGAGACAAGCTAGCACCGTCGGACCCGAGCTCATCTTCCACCTCCACCGTCGACTAGGTTTCCGGCGATGTCGAGTCCAAGAAGTTGCCCGGCGTGTGCGCCGTGCTCCAACGATCACGTAGGAAGAAACCGTGTCAAAAATTAGGCAGTGGCGGCCGAGAACGAATCGCGCCACCGTCGCTGGGCGTCGCGCGCTCGTGCGCTGGTGGGAGTAGACGAAGACACTGTGCATGGGACCCACGTGCAGTGTTTTGAACATTTCCTCGATTTTCAGTTTAAGTTCAAATTTCAAACCCACATAACTTTGGCTATAAAACTCCAAATCAAGTGAACCAAATTTTGTTAGATTCAGCTCTCTGAGTACTTTCTAACAAATCAAGTTTCACTTCATAAAAATCCTCAGTTCTCCAGAATTAATTCTTCAAAGTTTAAACTGTTTAGAATTTTAACTAGAGAACCCTTTGGAGGAAAATTCTGAAATTTTGCTACGATGTTCACCAAAATATCCCTGAGCTACCATAAAAATTTCCGATCCATTTGATCCACCTAATGGTGTGATTAATAAAACTGTTCCAGAGAAAATGAAAAATGTCCACAAACATTTTTCAGAAATTCTCTGAAATTGTTTAACTCATATATTTAGATAGGAACCTTCAAATTAAGTGAGACCAACTCTATTAGAACCATCTGAAAATCTAGTTTTAAGAAAGTCATGGCTTGCTCCATGAAAATCCTTAGAACACCCTTGGAGCTCCAATTAAGGCCAAGTACATAATTATTTGTGGAGAGCTCAAATGAGCATTGCTGCAAATGAAACTTGGCCAAGTCCCTATTTAGGTTGTATCCAAACCACAATAAAAATTTCAGAGTCATTGGGTGTGTCTAGCAAGACTTATAACTCCCACAAGTTTAACTTCAATACAAATGCATTTAAATTGATACATATTTGTATTTATCATATGTAGTCGCTAAGGTTGAGGAGGAATCCGAAGTCTTAGACTTCGTCACTCCAGAGGAACAGCTAGCCTACGACCAAGAGAAGCAAGACAAGCTCCGGTTTGTATTAACCTTTTCACAAATTTTTACTGTTTTGAGAACTTACTTTGAGCACTCACTTAATTCTTGCATTAGAGTCTTGTTTGAAAACCCAATGCATAGCCAAGAAAACTCTGAGTTGGGATTAGGTTTGAAAATCTCCTTAGCCACCGCAAATGCTAAAATAGTGTAGGATTCAGTACAAGTCGAGTAGTTGGAACTACTCGCGAGAATAGGCTAGAGGCACATTGCTCGGGTAAGGATACAAATGAAACACATGGCAAGAAAAATGAGACCGAGCGGAGAGTAAGGGCAGCAGGACTTTGGGGCCTGGGTGCCATAGCTCCGCTTGTGTTGATTGAGGACCGAGCCGTGTGCGGGCCTTTTGAACAAGCTAGAACAGTACCGAAGACCTACCAGCTATATGGCAACTGGGAAACCGATGTAACTCGGGTAGCTGTATGTTGAGGCATAGCTGGTCGTTCAGAGGGTCGGTTGAGAGCTCGAGGTGTAAATCGGCTGGCAGCATTGTGGATGTGCGCGCAGCGACCTCTTGCTCGGGACGATTGGACCGGTTCAATATTTGGCTGACGGGTGAAAGGTGGTCGTGTACGACTCCGTGATGGTTGCTGTAGGCAACATCGAGTATAGGCGTACGTGACAGGTTATTCGGGTAACCCTGCAGGTGCAAATTGATTATAATCGCCGTCCCTCACGGTCAGTGAGTACCACTTGTTTACTGTACTGTGATGTAGAAAGAACATGCTAGATACATGTTAAAAGTTTGCTGGTTTGAAAGCTATACTTTGCTTGATAATGTCTTGTTGTAGTTTAGAGCTAATTAAAGTTCTTTTCAACTTTGGGCAAAGTACATGAGACAAATGCATTTCTTGTTTGATTGCGGCTCTCTCATGTGCCTTAGCGTAAGGTTCTACACAAACTGCTGCTAAAAACTTGAAAGAAAGGTTCCATTAATTAGGCGAGTCCTTTGCAACTTATTTTTACCTCATGTACCCTATAACCATTCATGTAGAAGTTTCATGCACAGGAGAGACGAGTCAGTCTTGTTGAGCCATCGTGCTTACTGCTTGTGTTTGAAGCTTTTTGCAGGGGTCTATGTGGAAGGGACTCCCGAGGAGGAGATGGAACCCTATGAAGGGAACCCCGTCGAGTGGGAGTCGTGCACGCCGCCGTGTTAGTGTTTGTGCATGCTAGCGAGGACACGTTCACGGGCTGAACGTGAACTCGATGCGTAATCTACTCCCGTGAGTGTAGACGGAACATATTTTATTGTATAAATGTTCATAAACCTGTTTATGTAATAAAACTTTGCTTCCGCTTTGTATCTTTGATGTGCGTTATCCGGTGTTGTGCAACGTAGCACCCCTCAGCGTGATCCTGGCTCGACAAGGCCGTTGGGGCCGCGTCAGCGTGGTATCAGAGCTCGCTTGAGTTTTAACGCACTACAAAGGTCATCTTTTTCAAAAATTTGGTGAGCAACGAGTTAGTAGCCCATATAAGAATGTTATTAGTGTATAGAAAGTGGCATACTAACCTATTTGCTTATGTCGGAAAATCGTGCATCTCGGGACGCTTTATGTCTTGGGGGTGCACGTAAGCGCTGTCCACAAGTGCGCACAAGCTGAAGGGTGGAGCCCCACGGGTGGCAGGTAACCCGACTCGCTTTAATATCTTCTACGACTCTTCATGTTGTTTGGGGGTATTCGAGCAACGCCATTCCCTGGCGTGCTTTTTGCAAGTTTGGGAGACCCTATCACGTGGTCAGTAACGTGAACACGTAGCTCAAGGCATGTTTGGCTTGAGAACATCCGAGCGAGTGATGACGGTCGGGTGTATGGGCTCGGTGTGCAGCCGAGTCTTTCGATTATATGAGTTATTTGTAGGTAGTCTAACCACGAAACAGTAGACGTGTAGCATCCATGTGCGAGAGACGTTTAGTGCCACTGAACTAACGAAGCCGGCTAAGTCAGGTATAGATTTTTCTTTGTGAGGAACGTAGTACCGACATGAACTGGTGACGCTTCGACGTCACACCCGACTAAATAAGCAACTTCATTGTAAAACTGAAAAGCTTCAACTAGAGCACTAAAATTTTGATGTAACTCCTTCCCTTAATCAGGATATTCGAAGTTAACAAGTTTTCAACTTATAGGATACTAAGGACAGAGTCCACTGTTTTTAGCTGAAATAAGGCTGAAGTTAATCAGAGGTTAGATATTGAGTTCTTTCCATGTTGGGGGCATATGATACATTTATAGAAATCTTTGGAAGAGCTTTACAACTTTTCTGATGATGGCGAGAGGTGTTTCATCGCTTAACCAGTCGAATAATGCAGTAGAGTTGAAACTGTCCAGAAAACATGGTAGAGAAAATACTCTGTGCAACTCTCTATAAATTGAGTATAACTTCTTGCATAAAAATCTAAAAATAGAAAATAATGTGGTTCTGAAAAGTTAATGAGATGGGTTACAACTTTGTAACAGAAAGTTTTGTCAAATTTGGTGTAGAATTAACTGGAATTCTTGGATCAAATCAGTACCTCAAGCAGGGAGGTGTTGTCCAATTTTCTCTAGAAATTCTATCAACTTTGACATCTCATAACTTTTAAACCAGGACAGGTATTAAGCCAAGAAAATACGTTCTGGAAATCAATTGAAGTTAGCTTTAATTTTGATGTTGAGATCCAGAATTGGTTTTGCTATTAGCCTGGTCTAAATCAGGTTAAAATGGAAACTGGTCAGGGCTGTCATCTTGGACAGCAGATCAGCAGTCAAATTTGTTTGAGTTTGAACTATGTTTTCAAGTTTTATGAGTTCAATGACATGTTTTATGTTATAACTCAATGGTTTACTATTCAAATAAATATTTGATATTTCTCAAATATGTTTCTACAGATGACAGCTGTCGAAGTGTAGCTGTCGACACGTCCCCCGGGCCTGCATTGGGCAGCCCGCGGAGGTTCTTTTTCGGAGGGGCTAGTCCCCCGCGGAGAGCTTGAGCGTTCGGGACGAAGGAAGGAGAAGGTTGACACAGAGATTTTTTACGTGGTTCAGGCCGCCGGAGCGTAAAACCCTACATCCACGATGAGCAGAGGTGCTCGTTGTATTGCCTAACTGTTGAGCGTGTGAGTGTGCAAGAAGCCTAACTGAGTTCGAACCACTAGAGTGCGAACCCTTTGCAACGTTGCCTACCCGAGATTTTTATAGCCCAAGGCTCGGGCGGCTTACAAAGTGGGCCCGGGACCCGACAGGTGGTCCCAAGGAGAATTCCTGCCATCTACCGTATCCTCCAGTTACGCCGGTAGTTGTCTCTGGCAAGGGCTTCAGAGTCTTCGTCTTGCCGCCCTACCCACGCCACAAGCTTGGCGTAGTGGTTGATGACAGCAGGGTCGGCAGGGGATGTCTTGTTGCTGCGTTTATTGGTGTAGAGCTTCTCACGCGGCGTGCCAGTCTTCATTGCGATGCGACTGGACACAACGGCATGTGACAGTGGCGTGCTCCGCGTCTCCACGCCTTGGGAAGGCGCGGGTCTTGAATACCTTGTACGGACAAGGTATGGTGTGTCTTTACTCTTGCTGCCTACCGCGTGGGGGCAGGTAGCGCTGTTCTGCTGGCCACGTGGCGGGCCCGGAGCTCTCGTCTGAGGAGAGGGAGGTCCGGCCCCGCTGGACACGTGGAGCCATCGGAGCTCTCCCCGCGGAGGGTGGAGGTCCGGCTCTGCTGGCCACGTGGCAGGCCCGGAGCTCTCCTCTGAGGAGAGGGAGGTCTGGCCCCGCTGGACACGTGGAGCCCTCGGATATCTCCCCGCGGAGGGGGGAGGTCCGGCTCTGCTGGCCATGTGGCGGGCCTGGAGCTCTCCTCTTAGGAGTGGGATGTCCGGCCCCACTGGACACGTGGAGCCTTCAGAGCTCTCCCTGCGGAGAAGGGAGGTCCGGCTCTGCTGGCCACATGGCGGGCCCGAAGCTTTCCTCTGAGGAGAGGGAGGTCCGACCCCGCTGGACACGTGGAGCCTTCGGAGCTCTCCCTGCGGAGAAGGGAGGTCCGGCTCTGCCGGCCACGTGGCGGGCTCGGAGCCCTCCTCTAAGGAGAGGGAGGTCCAGCCCTGCAGGACACGTGGGGCTTTCGGAGCTTGCCCCTGCGGAAGGGGCAAAGTCCTTAGGCGATTTCCCCTGTGCGCGGGGGTACCCCATATTGAGGGTACCAACAGTGGCCCCCGGGCCCATCTCGGGGGAGATATCGAGCCCGAGGTGGGGCCCCCGTCTCTTCTACTTCGTGCAGCTTCTCGAGGAACCGCTTTGACCGTTGCTGGAGCACGAACTGTCGCGGGATCGTGGGGGCATGACCCCTGCTTGATGACTGCTTTTACTACAGCGGTTCCCAAGGCTGCCACTACTGCACATTGCAGCGCACGTCAGCGCACGTCGCAGCGCCTTGTCAGGAACCGCCGGGTTCTCCGCCTTGGGGGCTGACTAGCCGGCCCACCGCTTTTGTAGGGAGATCTGAGCCCGTTTGTCATGGACTCTAGGGCTTGGAGCTGAAGCGGTTGTCCCAAGCAGCGTATTCGAAGTGTTTCGAATCACTTTGAATCGAGTATGGGAAGTTTAAAAGGGGATATCATCTGCATCGCAGGCTTCCGTTTGCACTTCCCCACGCCTGATCCCTCCTTGTTTCTTCAAGCTCTTGCGCCTTCATCTTCCATGGCTTCCAACTCGCCTCTAGAGAAAAAATGTGCCCGGTCCCCTCCGGCGGCGTCGTTCGCGCCAAGCCACGAAACCGGGGTACCTTCGCGTCCTCCTTCTGGAGGTGTTAGTTCGTCGGGTGGCGACCCCAAGAGGCCTCGGGCCTTCCATTCTGACGGGACTCCTTTCGAACGGCGGTGGTCCGAGGGCCCCCGGGCGTCCCGCCCTCCCCCCTTAAACGAAGGAGCTCCGAGGGGGGACGCTGGTGCTACGATGCCCAGGGGCGAGCCAAGGCTCAGGCGCCCCGGTCCGCAAGCGTCCCGGCTGCAGGCTCGGCACACGGTGACGCTGTAAGGAGCAGCGTTGGGACTCATCCGAGGGCGAAGGCGCCACGGGCCTCAGGAGCTGGATCGGCGAGCAGCGCTAGAGGCGCCGCCGGCGGGGGCCCTACTGCTCCGCCTCCTAGGGGGGCTCCGGGAGCACCCCCTGTTCCGCCGGTCCTGGTGCCTGCGGGGCAGGCCCCTGCGGCGACGGCAGGCTCTGGCGGACCTGCCCCGGCTCGGAAGCCGGGGTTCCGTGCCCGTTGGAGCGCTCGCATCCCTCGGTAAGTGTTGCCCTAATTTGGTTCCAGAACTTGCGTTCTTCTCTTCTTTCCTTAACCCGAGAGCTTCCCATGCTTGGAGGGACTCATCGGGTACGTAACAATTCTGTTCCCCGACCATCACTGGTTGACGGGAGATCCGCGCCCAGCGCCCGGAAGCTGCGGCGGCTTTGTCGGCCCCCAAGCCGGTGCAGGCTTCTCCTATGCTGGTCGGACCAGCTCCTGTGGCGGCGGCGGCAGCACCCGCTCGTCCTCCTTCGCTAGCTCGGAAGACGGCGGTTGTCGAGGGCTCAGCGGGGCTGGCTGGCGGCGTCCAGCCCTCCAGTGTCGAGGCGGGAGGAGCAGCCACGGGTCCTACGACGGGCAGTGAACAGGGGTGCGTCGAGAGCGGCCCCGCTCCGGTGTTGGCTTCTCCATATCGGCGCCTCATCCCGGTCGCCGAGATGCCGACATCTCCTGATGACAACATGATGGAGGAGGTCGGGGGCGCGGCTTCGGCCTCTGCCGCCCTGCTGCCCCTGGCGGACGCCTTTGAGCTTGCTCAGACGAGTGTCCGGCAGGTCCTGGCCGCGCTCGAGCGTGAGCGGGAGGCGCTGGCAGGGGAGAGGGGTCGCCTCCTCAGCTGGGGGCACCTCTTGAAGCAGCGGACTCAGGAGGTTAGGGTGGAGCTCGACTCGAGGCGGTCGAGGCTCGATGCCATGGAGGCGCTCCTTGACCTCTAGAAGAAGGTCATCGACCGCCTGGACTCCGAGACTCGGCGGCTCCACCAGGAGACCCGTGAGGCTCATGCCAGGGCCGAGGCGCACTCCACTGCCCTGGAGGAGCTGCGGCTGAAGCTGGTGCACCGCGAGCGCGTCGCCAAAGATCGGGAGCGCGGCTTGGCGGCTGAGGCGAAGAAGGTCGCCGCATGGTTGGTGGCTGGCGAGGGCGACCTGAGGGCCCGAGCTAAGGAGCTGGAGCTTCGGGAGGCAGCTCTATCCGCAAGGGAGGAGCAGGTCTCCCAGGAGCGCCAGGTGGTGCTGGACCGGGAGCTGGCGACCGACTTCTGGGCATTGGAGTTGGAGCGGCTCGCCAAGGGCCTCCAGCTTCGGGAGGGCTCTCTTGCGGCCAAGGAGAAGAAATTCTCCGAGGAGGGACTCGACGCCCTGCTCACAGTCCGCCAAGAGATGGAGGAGCTCCAGGCTTCGCGGTCCGTCGAGGCTCAAGCGATCTGAAGCTTTGTCGACCAGGCGGGGTCCGCCCTGGTTCCCCTCAGCTTCAGCCCGGTGAGGACGGAGGCTCCTGCGCAGAAGGTGGCCGAGGCGATCCCGGCGCTCGAGTCCATCGGCACCAAACTTGACAGACTCGAAGCGGTGGTCGCGGGCGAGCTTGAGGTGGAGGGACGGGGCCTGGCGAATGAGGTTGCCATGCACGTGCTGGCGTGCTTCCAGAGCCGGGATCCCTCCCTCCCTCTGGAGCTAGCGAGGCAAGGCCCCATCGCGGAGCGGGAGGAAGTCGCTAGGGCCAAAGTCGGGGATGTGGCCGCCCTCGTAGCCTCTAGGTTCCAGCGCGAGTTTCTTTGTTTGTTTTTGTCGAGTCTGCAGTCCAGCTCATGGAGCTTTTGAATGAATAGACTCTTGATTATTGTGTCTGTTGCTTATCTTCTTCTTGGCTTGGCCTGCCCGAGTCCTTAGCTCCGCAAGGAACTCGGAGTTCTTCGCCAATCTTGAAGTCTTGCACAGACACCTCCCTCGGGTCCTTGTTGTGTTAAGGGCCCAAGGGGTCTTCAGAGCTCGCCCCGTGAGGACGGGGGGAGGTCCGGCTCTGCTGGCCACGTGGCGGGCCCAGAACTCCTCCGAGGAGAGGGTGGTTCGGCCCCGCGGGACACGTGGAGCCTTCGGAGCTCGCCCCTGCGGAGGGGGCGAGGTCCGGCTCTGCCGGCCACATGGAGGCCCCGGAGCTATCCTTTGAGAAGAGGGGGGCCCCGGCCCCGCCGGACACGTGGGGCCTTCGGAACCCGCCCCTGCGAAGGGGGCGAGATCCGGGTCCTCCGGTCTTGCATTGGAGTAGTCAGGAGCTCCGGTCTTTCCTTGCGTGGTTCCCGTAGTGGCCCCGTGGCAGGTGTGGCCAATGGTTTGGGCACACCTACCATACTCCTGCAGGGGAGCTAAGGCCAGGAGGTCCTGCACACAAGTAAGGGAACCCTAATTCTCCACGGGGCTCTCCCTTCCCTATCTCATAGTCTTATTTGTCTTACTGTCCTGATCCGGTATACGGGGCTTGGGCAATTTAGTGCGCCCGGCGCCGGGGGTCCGGCTCCCTCCGAGACCAGGGTACGACCGTCCGGCCCCTAGTACTGGACCGTGACACTGGGGAGGCAGGGTGCACAGGCTTTCGGTACGGAACCAGACAAAGCAGACTATACTTCCCTAGACCTCCAGAGGGCAGGATGCGCACGCTTTGGGTCGGAACCAGGCAAAGCAGGCTACACACCTTGGACCCCCGTTGCACAACGCAGGTTTTTCCTGGAGGTGACCAACTGGCATCGCAACACCTGACTGAGGGAGGTCCGAGAGGCCCCCTGGCCATCAGCATTGTCGGTACCCATGATATGGGGTACCCCCGCGCACAGGGGAAAATGCCTAAGGAACTCGCCCTTCTCCGCAGGGAGAGCTCCGAAGGCGCCACGCGGCCGGCAGGGCCGGACCTCCCTCTCCTCAGAGGGGAGCTCCAGGCCCGCCACGTGGCATACAGAAGCCGGACCTCCCCCTCCGCGGGAGAGAGGTCCGAAGGTGCCACGTATCCGGCGGGGCCAGACCTCCCTCTCCTCAGAGAAGAGCTCCGGGCTCGCCACGTGGCCAACAGAAGCTGAACCTCCCCCTCCGCGGGGAGAGGTCCGGAGGCTCCACGTGTCCTGCGGAGCCGGACCCCCCTCTCCTCTGAGGAGGGCTCCGGGCCCGCCACGTGGCCAGAAGAACGACGCTGCCTGCCCCCGAGCGATAGGCAGCGGGCGTAAAGACGCCCCATACCTTGCCCGTACAAGGTATTCAAGGCTCGCGTCTTCCCAAGACGCGGAGACGCGGAGCACGCCTTTGTCAGGTGCCGTTGCGCCCAGTCGCATCACAGACTGGCGCGTAGTGTCAGAGCCTGCCAGCCAATAAACGCAGTGACAAGACATCCCATGCCGCCCCCGCCATCATCATCCACTACGACTAGCATGCGGCATGGGCAGGGCTGCAAGACGAAGACTCAGAAGCCTTCGCCAGAGACAACTACCGGCATAACTGCAGATACGGTAGATGATAGACAATCTCCCCGGGACCACCTGTCGGGTCCCGGCCCCCCTTGTAAGCCACCCGAGTCTTGGACTATAAAAGGCTCGGGTAGGCGACGATAGCAAGGGTTCGCATCTTTGCAACTCATACGCTAGCCATTCACTCCCAAGCTGTAACTCACCCCCAAGCTCAGGACTCCGGTTCTGAGCAACAAGCAATACAGCGAGCTCCATAGGTCGCCGTGGACGTAGGGTTTTACGCTCCGGCGGCATGAACCACGCAAAACTCACCATGTCAAGCTCTTACTAACTCGTCCATCTGCGCAAGCTCCCCGCAAGGGACTAGCCCCACCGAAAAAAGAACCTCCGCGGGCTGCCCAGTGCAGGCCCGGGGGAAGTGTCGACCGAACACTTCGACATTTGGCGCGCCAGGTAGGGGGCTTTTCCCCTTGCGCGACGAGTTTCCGCCGACGAAGATGACCAAGCTTCCCTCAGCGGCAAACTCTCCCCCTCCGCGTTCACGGCGAACCGTGACCAGTGGGGAGTACATGTCGACACACTCAGGACGGAGTGTGTCGGCACAAGCTGGTAGCCAGCAGCCGACTCCGGCAACGCCGACTCTGGCGATGCAGGCTCCGACCAGTGTGAGATCTTCTGCAGCGTTGAGCGTACACCATGGGGGTGCGCTAGCTGCAGCAAGAGCACTGCTGCGCAACCCACCTGCTGGGGATGCGCCCCATTCTGCGACCCAACAGTGGGTCCGCGAGGTGGACCGCCTCGTCGTCGCCGCCGCGAACCCTCTTTTTCGGTGAGGGCGACGCCCCGGTCAACCGGCTGTGTCGCTGACGCGCACGCCCACGGTTGACGGGCAAACGGCGGATTCCAGCTTCTCCAGGCTCCCGTCGACGGACCTGAGAAGGGAGCTGGAACGGTGCCACTTGGGCCAGGATGCCCGGGTGTACCTCGAGCGCTGTCGAGAAAGGCGTCACGACCAAGAGGTTGGCGACAGCATGACGTCGGCCTCAACGCCGCCTGGAGGGCAGATCTTTGCTACGCGAGTCCTGCCTCAGGCATACGCCGCGCAGCATATGCCACAACCATATGCACCGCAAGCGGCGCCCCCGGTCTATGGAGCAGCCATGCCCATGCCAGGGTACACGGTGCCAAGTGCGAACCAAGCGTTCGCAGCGCCAATACCTGCCGCAGCAGGTGCAGGATGTGCGGCCTTTGCACCCCACCTTCGCTTCGCGAGGTGGCCGCGCAAGTTCCGGCCGCACCTGATCGAGAAGTACGACGGTAGCGTCAACCCGGCGGAGTTCCTCCAGATCTACTCCACCGCCGTACTTGTCGTAGGAGGGGATGAGGCTGTCATGGCCAACTACTTCCCCGTCGCCTTGACCGGCCCAGCTCGGTCTTGGCTCATGAATATCCCTCAGGGGTCCATAACCTCCTGGGGAGAGCTCTGCCGGCAGTTCGTCGCCAACTTCGGCAGCTCCTACACCCGTCCCGGCACGGAGCTTGACCTCCACGCCGTCAAGCAGCAACCTGGGGAGTCGTTGCGCTCTTTCATCCAGCGGTTCTCCCAAGTACGCAACACCATCCCGCACATTCAGAGTGCTTCTGTGGTGATGGCTTTCCGGCAGGGTGTCCGGGACGAGAAAATGCTCGAGAAGCTCGCGACCAGAGAGGTCTGCGACGTCTCTAAGCTCTTCAACCTGGCGGATAAATGCGCCAAAGCAGCTGAAGGGCGGAACTGACACTCTCTGCCAACTCCCGAGTCAGGGGGACAACCCGAGTTCGGCGCTTCTGCCTATGGAGATGGCAAGAAGGCCAAGAACCGGGGAAGTGGCAAGATGAAGTCATCGTTCGCGGCCCCCGTCGCCGCAGCAGCGACGACTAGTGGAGCTCGGGGGCCACGCCCCGACAAAAGGCAGCGGCAGTCACCGGCCCCGGATGGCGACCAGGGCGGGCTATGCCCCGTGCATGGTGCCGGCAACCATACTGCTGCCGAGTGCTGGGATATCCAGAGGCTTGCAGAGCGCTTCCGCAAAGGAAGACAGCAGAGAGCTGAAGGACCACCCTACCCTCAGAGGGATGGCAAGCAGAAAGTCGACGCTCCAGTCAGCGCCGCCCACCAGGTGGGGTTTCAGGAGCCTCAGCGTGTCATAAAGACAGTGCATAACGGTGAGGACTCTAGCTCCGATGGTGACGAGCTGGGGCGGTAGCCGGCTGTGGCTGCCGTCCCAGGTCAGTGGAGGCTGCACTGCTGTGGCGTATCCTTGGAGAAGCCCCAAGTAGTCGCAGCAGCCCAAGCACCGACGACAATGGTGCAAGGACGGGCCATCCTCACCCGAGAGCACGCCTCCGTGCGTCGGTCATACCTCCCGGGGGCCGCCCAAGGTCAGTCAACCCCTTGAAGGCCTTGCCAGAAGGGGAAGACGCCTTAGGTCTTCCAAGACGAGCCCGGGTCCACCTACCCCTTGAAGGCCTTAGCCAGAAGGGGAGAACTCCCCGGGGGCGCCCAGGAGAAGCCGCGCAGGACCTGATCCAGCGTGAAGATGACAACCTCGTCGACGAGACTCGGCTACAGGTAACACCCCACAACGCGCGGTCTCGGCTGATGCTCTAAGCACTACCGCCAAAGAACCGAACGCATCAGGGACCTACAGAAGGGCAACCTGGTGTCGCGACACGCCCTTTCCCGAGAAGGACCCATAAGCTCTCCCCCAGCAGGGAAGGTCCCTTCCGAATCATGAAAGCTGCCGCCCCAGGTACACATGCCTTTCAACCGAGTGTGGGATCCGTTCCCAAAATCCTTGGCGTGGAGCAACACTGTAAGTCCTACTCCCCGAGCATCAGTAGAACAGGGTCTTTCCCTTCTGTAATGAATCCCATAGAATTTAGGAACAAAGCTTGGGGCAGCTAGGTCTCAAGGGACGGTACAGGACTACGTCCAGTAAAGCCTGGTTCCGACCCTAAGCGCGTAGAGTCTTGCTTCCCTTGTAGACGAGGCGGAACATTGCCTCCATGTGCAGCTAGAATTCCACCTATGGGCATGAACACAGAAACATGTTCTACTTAGCTCTCTCTCATGCGCTCATTTAAATTATGCATTAATTTTTATGATCGCACTATCTATGTATGTTCATCGTACATCTAGCTCCCCCTCTCCCGCGCTCATCCATAGTCAGCATTCGCTATCCTACCGAGGGCGGCCGCGCTTGAGGCACCTGCCGATGGCCGAGTGAGTCTCTCGGGCCTCCCCCAGTCAGGTGTTGCGGTGCCAGTTGGTCACCTCCAGGAAAGGCCTGCGTTGTGCATGGGGGGTCCAGGGTGCGTATCCAGCTTAGCAGGCCATGAGCCCAAAGCATGCGCATCCTGCCCTCCGGAGGTACAGGCGAGTACAACCGCTTTGCCTGGTCATGAACCCAAAGCACGTGCACCCTGCTTCCCCAGCGCATGGCCCGGTACTAGGGATCGGACGACCGTACCCGGACCTCGGAGGGAGACGGAGCTCCAGGGCCTCGAGCACAGAATTGCCCAAGCCCCGTATAACGGATCAGGATCGTAAGACGAATAAGACAAGGAGACGGGGGGGAGAACCTCCCGAGGAGAATTACGTTTCCTCTGCCTGTGTGCAGGACCTCCAGGTTATGGCAACAGGGGCTGCATGAAGCGGGGGGAAAGGAGCTATCAACTGCACTGGCCTAGGACTGGAAGGACCGGGCCCTGCCCCTTCAGCAGGGGCGAGGCCCAAAGGCCCCACATGTCCAGCGGGCCCGGAGCTCCCGCCTCCCATGAGGGGCTCCGGACTCGCCACGTGGCAGGCGGAAACCGGACCTCCCCCCTGGTGGGAGAGCTCCGAAAGCCCTACGTGTCCGGCAGGGCCAGAGCTCCCGCCTCCTAAGGAGGGGCTCCGGACCCGCCACGTGGCAGGCAGATTTGGAGCTCCCCATAGGGCGAGATCCGGAGACCCCTGAGGGCCCCTAACACAGTTAGGACCCGGGGAAGGTGTCTGTGCAGAGCTCCGAGATTGGAAAAGGCCTCTGAGTGCCTTGCGGAGCTAAGGACTCGGTCAGGTAAAGCCAAGAAGGAGAGAAAAGGTATCGCAGACACAAATATCTAAAAGAGTCAAATTATTTGAGGCTCCATGAGCTGGACTACAGACTCGATAAAGAGGGAGAAACAAGTCCTAAGGGCCTCCCGGCTCACGCCAGAACCTAGCAGCTACAAGGGCGGCCACATCCCCGACTTCAGCTCTGGCAGCTTCCTCCCGCTCCTCGGCCGGGCCCTCTCTCGCTGGTTCCAGGGAGAAAGAGGGGTCGCGACTCTTGAAGCATGCCAGCACATGTGACGCGACCTCTAAGGCTAGGCCGCGTCCCTCGGCCTCGAGCTCGCTGGCGACCACCGAGTCTAGCCTGTCCAGCTTGGCGCCGATCGACTCTAGCGCGGGGATCACCTCCGCCACCTTCAACGCAGGAGCCGCTGCCCTCACCGGACTGAAGCAGAGAGGGATCAGGGCAGACCCCGCTCGATCAACGAAGCTTGAGACCGCATGAGCCTCGGAGGACCGCAAGGCCGAGAGCTCCTCCACCTCGCGGCGGGCTGCCTGCAAGGCCTCTAGGTTCCTCTCGGAGAATTCCTTCTCCTTGGCCGCCAGGGAGCTCTCCCGAAGGTGGAGAGTCTTGGCGAGTCGCTCCAACTCAGCAGCCTTGAAGTCAGCGGCCAACTCCCGATCCAAGACCACCCGACGTTCGCGGGAGACCTGTTCCTCCCTCAAGTCGAGGTTCACCTTCAGAATCTCTAGCTCCTCGATCCGAGCTCGAAGGTCATCGTCGCCCGCCGCCAGCTGCGCGGCGACCCTTTCAGCCTCGGCTGCTGGAACGCTCCCGTTCCTTAACGGCGAGCTTACGGTGCTCCAACCGCTGCCGTATCTCCTCAGCAGCAGAGAGGCTCTCCTCGGCCCGGGCGTGTGCCTCCATGGCCTCCCTGTTGATCCGCCGTGATTCCGCGTCCATGCGGTTGACAGCCCGCTTCAGCCGGTCGAGGAGCACTTCCCTGAAGTCGAGCAACTCCTGCCTGGAGTCGAGCTCGCTCTTAACCTTCGCGGTCCTCTCCCGCAAAAGGTTCCCCCAGGTGAGGAGGCGATCCCGTTCAACTGTATACTCCTCCCGCTCGCGACCTAGTGCAGCCAAGACCTGCTGGACGCTCGTCTCGGTAAGCGTGAAGGCATCCGCCAGGGGCAATGGAGCAACAGAGGTCGGGGCAGTTCCCCCGACCTCCTCCATCACCTCTTCCTCAAGTGGAGTCGACGCACCAGCAACCGAGACGAGACGCCGGTCAAGAGAAGCTGGCGCCGGGGCTCTGGCAGCCGGACCTATAGGGCTCTCTTTAGCTTCTGGCTCCTTGACCTGTGGAGAGGGGCGAGCCGGGGAAGATGGCGCTGGAATAAAAGCCGGGCCACCTGGTGCGGGGTCGACCCGCACTGGACTGGGGGCCACGGCGGCTGTCTCGGCAGGA
Source organism: Neostapfia colusana (assembly GCA_030760725.1). Classification (NCBI taxonomy): domain Eukaryota; kingdom Viridiplantae; phylum Streptophyta; class Magnoliopsida; order Poales; family Poaceae; genus Neostapfia; species Neostapfia colusana. The sequence goes on from JASWHV010000019.1 coordinate 56,588,504, forward strand.
AGAGATGGCGCCGCCGCGGAGTCCGGGCACACCGAAACAGGAGAAGCTCGCGCTGGCTTGGGGGCCGCGGCAGCTGTCCCGGGTTCCGAGCGCAACGACGCAGACTCCCCGCCAGTCGGGGATGGCCGAGAAGCGCGGACACTCCAGCGGGCTCTGAATCCCGACTTCCGAGCCGGGGTAGGACTCCCAGAGCATGCCACCGTCACTGACGGCCGCTCCGCAGTTGCTTGAGCTGGCGGAGCAGGGGAAGCCCCAGAGGCTTCCCCCAGCGCATCAGCCCGAAGCCGCTTTGGGTCACCACTGGAGGGAGTCCCATCTCCAGAAACAGGAGGTACAGACACCCCGGGTTCCCGACTTGGCACGGACGCCGCCGCTGGAGGAGATCGAGCGCGCTTCTTCTCTGGTGGCGGGTTGGAGGCCATGACGAGGAAGGACTCAAGGGCAAGAGGGCAAAGGCGCAAGAGTCCGAGAAGAAGCGGTGATAAGTGCGAAGGGAAGCCGCAAAGTGGGTAAGATCCCCTCTAAAAACTTCCAGGGTGCAATTCCAAGCGATTCGGAACTCTTCGAATACACCGCATCGGCAACCGCTTCGGATCCTAGACCGAGCGCCGATGACAGGTGGACCCAAGCCGCCCAACTGAAGCGGTGGGTCAAGGAGTCAGTCTCCTGAGAAGATGAGCCGGCAAGGCACTTCGGCGGTTCCCAAAGAAAGCGCCGCAACGTGCAGAAGTGGCAGTCTTGGGAACCGCCACAGTAAAAGCAACCATCAAGTGGGCGCACGCTCCCACGATCCCGCGGCCGTTCATGCTCCGGCAGCGGTCAAGGTGCGCGGATCGGAAGAGACGGAGGTCCCACCTCGGGCTCGCTATCTCCCCCGAGATGGGCCCGAGGGCCACTGTCGATACCCACGATATGAGGTACCCCCGCGCACAGGGGAAAAATGCCAAAGGAACTCGCCCTTCTCCGCAGGGAGAGCTCTGAAGGCGCCACGCGGCTGGCAGGGCTGGACCTCCCTCTCCTCAGAGGGGAGCTCCGGGCCCGCCACGTGGCATACAGAAGTCGGACCTCCCCCTCCGCGAGAGAGAGGTCCGAAGGTGCCACGTATCCGGCGGGGCCGGACCTCCCTCTCCTCAGAGAAGAGCTCCGGGCTCGCCACGTGGCCAACAGAAGCTGAATCTCCCCCTCCGCGGGGAGAGGTCCGGAGGCTCCACGTGTCCTGCGGAGCCGGACCCCCCTCTCCTCTGAGGAGGGCTCCGGGCCCGCCACGTGGCCAGCAAAACGGCGCTGCCTGCCCCCGACCGATAGGCAGCGGGCGTAAAGACGCCCCATACCTTGCCCGTACAAGGTATTCAAGGCCCGCGTCTTCCCAAGACGTGGTGACGCGGAGCACGCCTCTGTCAGGTGCTGTTGCGCCCAGTCGCATCACAGACTGGCGCGCAGTGTCAGAGCCTTCCAGCCAATAAACGCAGCGACAAGACATCCCATGCCGCCCCCGCCGTCATCATCCACTACGACTAGCATGCGGCATGGGCAGGGCTGCAAGACGAAGACTCAGAAGCCTTCGCCAGAGACAACTACCGGCATAACTGCAGATACGGTAGATGATAGACAATCTCCCTGGGACCACCTGTCGGGTCCCGGCCCCCCTTGTAAGCCACCCGAGTCTTGGACTATAAAAGGCTCGGGTAGGCGATGATAGCAAGGGTTCGCATCTCTGCAACTCATACGCTAGCCATTCACTCCCAAGCTGTAACTCACCCCCAAGCTCAGGACTCCGGTTCTGAGCAGCAAGCAATACAGCGAGCTCCATAGCTCGCCGTGGACGTAGGGTTTTACGCTCCGGCGGCCTGAACCACGTAAAACTCACCGTGTCAAGCTCTTACTAACTCGTCCATCCGCGCAAGCTCCCAGCAAGGGACTAGCCCCACCGAAAAAAGAACATCCGCAGGCTGCCCAGTGCAGGCCCGGGGGAAGTGTCGACCGAACACTTCGACAAGCAGGTACCTCAAGCGCGACCGTCTTCGGTAGGATAGCAAATGCCGACTAGGGATGAGAGTGGGAAAGGAGAGCTAAATGTACGGTGAGCATACATGGAAAGTGCGGTTGTCGGTACCTGAGATATGGGGTACCCCCGCGCACAGGGTAAAATGCCTAAGGTGCTCGCCCTTCTCCGCAGGGAGAGCTCCGAAGGCGCCACGCGTCTGGCGGGGCCGGACCTCCCTCTCCTCAGAGGAGAGCTCCGGGCCCGCCACGTGGCATACAGAAGCCGGACCTCCCCCTCCGCGGGAGAGAGGTCCGAAGATGCCACGCGTCCAGCGGGGCCGGACCTCCCTCTCCTTAGAGGTGAGCTCCGGGCCCGCCACGTGGCGTGCAGAAGCCGGACCTCCCCCTCCGCGGGAGAGAGGTCCGAAGGCGCCACGCGTCCAGCGGGGCCGGACCTCCCTCTCCTCAGAGAAGAGCTCCGGACCCGCCACGTGGCTAGAAGAACGGTGCTGCCTGCCCCCGAGCGGTAGGCAGCGGGCGTAAAAGCGCTCCTCACCTTGCCCGTACAAGGTATTCAAGGCCCGCGTCTTCCCAAGACGCGGAAACGCGGAGCACGCGCCTGTCAGGTGCCGTTGCGTCCAGTCGCATCACAGACTGGCACGCGGTGTCAGAACCTGCCAGGTAATAAACGCCGCGACAAGACATCCCATGCCGCCTGCGCCGTCATCAACCACTATGACTAGTGCGCGGCATGGGCAGGGCGGCAAAATGAAGACTCAGAAGCCTTCGACCAGAGGCAACCACCGGCGTAACTACAGATACGGTAGATAATAGACAATCTTCCCGGGACCACCTGTCGGGTCCCGGCTTCCCTTGTAAGCCGCCCGAGCCTTGGACTATAAAAGTCTCGGGTAGGCGTCGATAGCATGGGTTCGCATTCTGCAACTCATACGCTAGCCATACACTCTCAAGCTGTAACTCACCCCCAAGCTCAGGCCCCCGGCCCTGAGCAGCAAGCAATACAGCGAGCTCCATAGCTCGCCGTGGACGTAGGGTTTTACGCTCCGGCGGCCTGAACCACGTAAAACTTCCCGTGTCAAGCTCTCACTAACTCGTCCATCCGCGCAAGCTCTCCGCTAGGAACTAGCCCCTCCGAAAAAAGAACCTCCGCGGGATGCCCAGTGCAGGCCCGGGGGAAGTGTCGATCGCACACTTCGACATTTGGCGCGCCAGGTAGGGGGCTTTTCCGCTAGCGCGGCGAGTTTCCGCCAACAAAGATGACCAAGCTTCCTTCAGCGGCAAACTCTCCCTCTCCGCGGTCACGGCGAACCGTGACCACAGGGGAGAGTACATGATGACACACTCAGGACGGAGTGCGACAAGGCAAGCTGGGAGCCAGCAACCGGCTCTGGCAGCGCCGACCCCGGCAATGCAGGCTCCATCCAGCGTCAGGCCTTCAGTAGCGCCGGGCGTACCCGGTGGGGGTGCGCTAGCCTCAGCAAGGGCGCTACTGCGCAATCCGCCTGCTGGGGACGCGCCTCAGGCGGCGACCCAGCAGTGGATTCGCGAGGTAGACCGTCTTGACGTCGGCCTCGACCCAGCCTGAAGGGCAGATCTTCGCTACGCGGGCTCTGCCCCAGGCATACGTCGTGCAGTATATGCCACAACCATATGCCCTGCAAACGACGTCCCCGGTCTATAGAGCGGCCTTGCCCATACCGGGGCATACTGTGCCAGCGGAGGACCAGGCGTTCGCGGCGCCGATACCTGCACTGGGAGCAAGCAACCGGCTCTGGCAGCGCCGACCCCGGCAATGCCGGCTCCGACCAGCGTCAGGTTTTCAGTAGCGCTGGGTGTACCTAGTGAAGGTGCGCTAGCTGCAGCGAAGAGCGCTGCTACTCAATATGCCACAGTCGTATGTCCTGTGTATGGCCGCCGGAGCATGCGATGCTCAGCGCGAACCAAGCATTCGTGGCATCAGAACCTGCGGCGACAGAAGCGGGGTGTGCGGCCCTCGCGCCCCGCCTTCGCTTCACAAAATGGCCGCGCAAGTTTCGGTCACTCTCGCCTGAGAAGTACGACGGCAGCATCAACCCGACGGAATTCCTCCAGAGGCCAGGAAATCCAGAAGCTCGCGGGGCGCTTCCGGAAGGGGAAGCAGCCCCTAGCTGATGCCCCATCCTATAGTAAGGGAGGGCAACCAGAAGGTCGAGGCCCGAGACGGCGATGACCGCCAGGTGGATTTCCAGGAGCTCCGGCGCGCCGCAAAGGCAGCGCGCAATCATGGAAGCTCCATCTCCAGTGACGACGAGCACTGGAAGATGCCCTGTGACATCTTCGGCGGGTCTGCTGACCCCCCTGACCAGAAGCATGGCTAAGGCCTTGCGACGAGCGGTAGCGTCGGTGGCTCCCCTCCCAGGTGCAGTAGCGCACCTCAGGTGGATGGGAACCCCCATCAGCTCTGATGACACCGACTGCCCCAGGAACATGGCTGGGGTCGGCCAACTACCGCTCGTGGTGGCCCTTACCGTCGCCAACGTGAAGATGTACCACGTTTTGGTGGATGGTGGGGCTGGACTGAACCTCATCAGTCACGCAGCCTTCCAGAAGCTGCAGATCCCGATGGCCAAGCTCGCCCCATCAAGCCCGTTCTCAGGGGTAGGGCCGGGACAGGTCGTTTCCTACGGCCGCATCAGCCTCCCGGTGACCTTTGGGGCACCGGACAGCTACCGGACGGAGTACATTCTGGTCGACATGGCCGAGACTGACCTCCCCTTCAACGCCACAATCGGTAGGCCAGCCCTGTACCGATTCATGGCAATAGCCCACTACGGCTACCTTGTCTTGAAGATGCCTACACCAACAGGCGTCCCCAAGGTTGTGGAGACCGTGTTGCCGCAGTATTAGCCTTGGAAAGGCTTCGGGCGCTTACAGCAACTAGAGCGCCAGCCCTCGGCAGTACAGGACCAAACCAGCTCCACCCAAGTGCACGCCACCGTGCCTCTACCGCCGCACCCCGCGTGCAACCCCTTGATGAGGACGACGTCCCCACAAGGCTCATCCGAATCAGCGCCGATGCCACCCAGACCACCCGGGTAGCCGGGGGCCCGGGTAGCATATAGGAAGGCGTGCTCGTTGCCCCCCTCCGGCATGAGGTCGATGTGCTGCATGACAGCCATCACCGAGGCCAGAGATCCCCAGGGAGGTGATGGAGCATTACTTAAAGGTCTTTCCCGACGTCCAGCCGTCCGACGAGACGGAGAGTCCGCCGCTCCCGGCGCTTGGCAAACCGTGTTATTATCCCGAGGGCCAGCGAGAAGCTCCGGAAGCGCATCCACTACACCAGTCTCAATAAGGCATGTCCTAAAGACCTATTTTCACTTCGGCTGATAGAGCAAATAGTAGACTCGATACCAGGCTGTTATATGCTGCGCTTCCCAAATGCTTGCTAGGGCTCCCATCAGACCCCTGTGTCTGAAGTAGTTGAAGGGCGCCCCCTACCTACTAATCCCGGCGTAAGCCGACTCGGCATAGCTAGGGGTCCCACGAATTTCTGGTTTTCGCGCAATGGCTTTAACCCCATACCACAGTAACCTGTTCCGCTACCAAGAAGCAAGCACCAGAAGACCAGACCTCGGATCCCTGACACAACCTCCCGGAGCCCCCAGGACGATAGCGGAGCTTCCCGTGAGGTCCAAAGCAGCCTGAGGACCCCCGAGTGTCGGGCACCCGGCGATCTCCCCAGGCTAAAAGCTATCCCTCACAGCTCCATGCGACGGGCGATGCCGCCGAATGGGCGGCGGAGCTACTGAAGTTTGATCTAGGTTCCCTTTCCCGCCATACAGACATTAACCGAGCATTAGTTCACTTGTGGCTGAAGTTGACGCACGCTCAGGGGGCCATGAAGACGAGGAAACAGGACCCTGAGCCCTGACCTTCATCAGGACTCATCAAATGATGTTCGCCCACGGCTCCCCGCGAAAGCAGGGGGCCGATGCTAGCGTACTGTTCCTCATGCCATCGGGGGAGCAGTCTGAGTATGTGGCGCGTCTCAATTCCAAGGCAGCCAACACCATAGCAGAGTATGGAGTGCTCATCCTTCTCGCTAGTCGTTGGCTCAGGGCAATCCCCAGTCTGGTTATCAACCAAGACGGCGGAGACAAACCCCCTCGCCTTGGACCTGCACCACGTGCCGCGCGCTAGCAAGGTCGCAGCTGACGACCTTTCAGCAAGGGCCCCCACTGCCACCGGAGCCACTGTGCCTGAAGGGGGCCTCGAGAGGACGTTGCCGCGACCCACAGCCCGGCCCGCCGAGCCGGGCAAAGGGGGCTAGACCAGCACCTCGAAGCTGGCGGTCCCGGCGGCCATGAGCGCCGCCAAGGATCATAAGCGTCACTGGGGACTCCGTGCAACCCAACGCTCAAGATCCAGATGCTCAAGTCAGACCCGATGCATGGATCACGGAGGTCCGGGACTACTTGAAAGACAATATCCTCCCTGATGAACGTGTATCCGCTGAACGGATTGCGCGTATGGCTAAGAGACACATGGCGGTAGAGGGGGATCTCTACCGACGTGGCGCCAACCACATCCTATTGCGGTGCATAACCCAGGGGGAAGGCTGCGACTTGTTCGCTGAGATCCATGGAGGCGAATGTGGGAGTCATTCTTCCTCACGCACGCTTGTCGGTAAAGCCTTTCGGCATGGCTTCTACTAGCCGGCAACACTCCAGGATGCCGTCGAGCTGGTCGAGAGCTGCTAGGCATGCCTGTTCCATGCCAAGCAGATCCATACACCGGCTTGGACGGTACGGATGATCCAGCCCGCATGGCCATTTGCCGTACTGGGGCTGGACATCCCGGGCCTGGGACCATTCCCCAGAACCGAAGACAGGGACCCGCTCCCGAACCTTCGGAACACGGAACACCGCTGTAAGTTCTACCCCTAGAGCAACAATCAGGCAGGCCCTTCTTTTCATAGTAATTTCCATAAAAGTCCGTGAACCGGGCTTGGAGCAACTAAGCCTCAGGGGACGGTCCAGGACTACGTTCAGCTTCGCCTGGTTCCGACCCCAAGCACGTAGAGTCTTGCTTCCCTTGAGGTGGGTCGTGGCCTACATATGCGGCGCTCCTTCCCCCGTATGGAAATTTATATGAAAAGAAGCCCGCCCTACGTTGCTCTTCTTTGGTACTCGTTTAATTTACTTATTAAATTTCTATGATTACCCTACTAACGCGTGCTCACTATGCGTTCAATTCCCTCTTCTCATTTTCATCTTTAGTCGGAATTTGCTGCAGATATGACTAAGGAATAGAGGGGGGAGCCCCCAAGGAGAATTACTTTTTCCTTATGTGCAGGATTCCTCAGCCTCAGCTCCCCGCAGGAGTATGGTAGGCGCATCCACCCAATAGAACGCACCTACCAGGGGGCCGCTACGGGATCGCGGTAGGCCAAAAACCCTAAGGTAAGATCAAAGGGCTAGCCCTCGCAGGGGTGGGGTCCGAAGGCCCCACGTGTCCGGCAGGGCCGGGCCTCCCACCTCTTCGAGGGGAGCTCCGGGATCGCCGCGTAGTCTGCAGGGAGAGGCCCGGGACCTCCACGTGCCCTGCGGGCCCGGACCTCCTCCCAGGCAGGAGCTCCGGGCCCGCCACGTGACCAACAGGCTCGGACCCCCCTCCGATCTCGTGAGGCGGGTCCTGGAGACCTCCGGAACCCTTAGTATACAGTGGGGACCCGGACAAGGTGTCCATGCAGAGCTTCGAGATTGGTCAAGGCCTCCGAGCCCTTGCGGAGCTAAGGGCTCGGTCGGGAAAGGCCAAGAAGAAGACTAGGGCATGCAGACACAGAAAGAAACAGGAGTCTGTCCATACAAAGGCTCCACGAGCTGGGTTACAAACTCAACAAAAATAAAGAAAGGAAGTACAGGGCCTTGTAGACACGAGGGCGGGTGCCTAGGGGTCCCCGGACTCCCGATGAAACCTAGAGGCCACGAGGGCAGCTAAGTCCTCGACTTCAGCCCTGGCAGCTTCCTCCTGGTCGGCGATGGGTCCTAAACGGACCGGCCCCAGGGAAAAGGAAGGGTCTCGGCTAACGAAGCACGACAGAACGTGCATCGCAACCTCCTTCGCAAGGCCCCGACCTTCCGCTTCCAGCTCGTCGGCGATCACTGATTCAAACCGACCTAGCTCATCGCCGAGAGACTCAAGGGCTGGGGCCGCTTCGGACACCGGCCGTGCTGGGGTCTCCACCTGCACAGGGCTAAAACCAAGAGGAGCCAAGGCGGACCCCGCCTTAGCAATGAAGTGCCAGACCGCCTGGGCCTCGGCAGTCCGCAGGGACTGGAGCCTCTCTACCTCTTGGCGGGCCGCTAGCTCGCGATCCATCGCCGCCTGAAGCTCCTTGGAAGACTGCTCCTCCCTCGCGGCGACAGCCGACTCACGGAGCTCCAACTCCTCAGTCCGAGCCCTTAGCTCCTCCACCTTGGCCCTCAGCCAAGCGGTGGTTTTCTCCTCCTCGTCCGCAGCAGCGCGTTCCCGATCAGCGACGGCATGCTCCCGACGGGCTACCTGCAGCTGCAACTCCTCCGCGGCGGCGGAACACTCCTTGGCTTTGGCTTCAGCTTTGGCCAGACCCTCGCGGTAGGTGGCACGAACCCGCTGGGCCTCTAGCTCCAAGCGGCTAATGGCCTTCTTCTGGGCGCCAAGCAGAGCACTCATGGCCTCAAGCCTTGACTGCCTTGAGTCGAGGTCCGCCCGGGCCCGCTGCTGCCAGCTGAGAAGGCGGTCCCTCTCGCCGGCCAATGCCTTCCGCTCCTGCTCAAAGGCAGATTGGAGCTGCCAGGAGCTGGTCTGGGAACGCTCCATGGCGTCCCACACGGGTACCGGAGCAGGGGGAGCAGGAGTCGCGCCGCTGGACCCCCCGGACGAGTCCAAGACCGGCGGGAGCGTCGGCGCCTCGGCAGCTACGGGGGGGGCGCTGTCCTAAGCAGGCCAGGGGGCCAGCAGGCACACCTACAGCGGCCCTCCCGGTCTCAAGACCTGGCTTCTGGGCTGGTGAAGGAGGGCGGGTAGGAGCAGATGCGGCCACTGAGGCCACTGCCCCGTCGATTTGGGAGCTATGGGGGCCGCCGCGGCCCCCAGGTGCCGAGGCGCAGAGCCCCCGCTGGTTGAAGGCGGCTGGATAAGAGGCCCGCCCCTGGCAGCCGGTCGGTCCCTGCAAAGAAGAAGAAGCCCTCAGAATAAGAGAAGAGGCAGGAGCTCTACTCCTATAAGTCAGAAAGAATAACACTTACTGAGCGGCATGAGCGCTCCAGCGAGCTTGCTGCACTGGCCTCTGGGCTGTAGCTGAACTACCAGGACCAGCGGCTGGAACGGTCGCGGAATGGGACGCCTAGACCTCCGGCGCGCTCGCCGGCGTCGTCCCACCAACATCCGTCCTGGGAGCCCCGCCGCTCGAGGGAGGATGGCGAGATACTTGGGCTGATTCGGACGGCTGCTGTCTAGGGAGAGACCCGCCGGGGAGGGACACTCGGGACCTCTTCGGGTCGCCACCCGATGGACCAGCACCTCCGGGAGATGGAAGCAAGGTAGCTCCGGCACCCTGGATTGGCACAGGCGGCACCCTCGGAGGAGACCGAGCGCGTTTTTTCTCTAGATGCCCGGGGGCCGGCTCTTTTCCTTTCCCTTTATCGGCGGCTTGGGTTCTGTCGGCTCTGGGGGAAGGTTTGGCAGCAGTGGATGCCTCATGCCCTGATTCGGGGTGCTCGGTTCCTGTAATGGTGATGCCCCGGAAGGCATCCCCGACCTGACGAACGGCAATCCCGATATCATCAAGGTTCGGCATCTTCCGCAGGAGCTTTGACCTCCTCTGAGGCTCCAAGAAGAGGGGGGTGGCAGAAGGCGGAAGGACGGGGACGCCGCTGGGAATATAGTCACCGCTCACCTTGCTCACCATCTCCTCCAGCTCCTCGTCGGAAGGGACAGAGTCGGGGCCTCTCTCCAGCCTGGTACAGTCCTGCTCACCGGTGTAGTACCACGCTGGGCGGCTGCGTTGCTGCAAGGGAGCAATGCGGCGTGACACAAAGTCCATCAGCACCATTAGAGACGTCAGCCCCTCGTTGGCCAAGAACCGGATCCGCTCCAAGACCGGAGTGTACTCCTGCTCCAGCTCAGGGATCTCCTCCCAGAAGCGGCGATCGGTGGTTGGGCTGGCGGTTGGGAGTTGTAGGCGATCGTGCTCATCGGTCTGCACTACCACCCAGCTCTCCCTCCAGTTCTCCCACCTTGATGCGCTAAAGGGCAGGAGGTATCCGGAGACCTTGGGGTCTTTGCAGCGATGCTGGAAGTAATACGCCCCCATCTGAGTCTTTGAGCCGCGTCCGGTCGTACGCAGCACAAAGAAGTGGCGGAAGAGCGTCACGGAGGCGTGCACCCCCACGAACATCTCGCAGAAGTGGACAAAAACTGCCGCCATTGCGAGGGAGTTGGGGGAGAGATGGTAGAGTTGGAGACCGTATGTCTCCAGCAGGGTGACGAAGAAGGAAGAAATCGGCGGAACGAACCCCGCCAGAGCATAAGCGGTAAAGAAGACCATCTCCCCCTTTCCCAGGACCAGGGGGAGAGATCCTCGGCGGAGCCGACGCTTCTGCTCTTCCGAGCGCCAGCCCAGCAGCCTGCGCACTGGCCCGAGCTCGGAGGAGCGAACGAGGCGCGTCGGAAGCAAGTTGGAAGCCATAGCGAAAGAAGGCGCAAGGGCAGGAGAGCCGGGGCGCAAGAGTTCAAGGGAAGTACGAGCGCAATGCGAAGGGAAGCCGCGATGCGGGTGAGATCACCTTTTAAAACTTTCCAGGGATGGTTCGAGGTAATTCGAAAACCTCCGGAAACATCGCATCGGCGATCTCGCCGGCTCCGAGACTGGGCGCCAATGAAAGCTGGGCCCAAGCCGCTTAAGTAAAGCGGTGGGGTCAAGGAGTCAGTCTCCTGAGAAGATGAGCCGGCAAGGCCCTTCGGCGGTTCCCGAAGAAAGTGCCGCAACGTGCAGAAGTGGCAGCCTTGGGAACCACCGCTGTAAAAGCAATCATCAAGTGGGCGCACGCTCTCACGACCCCGCGGCCGTTCGTGCTCCGGCAGCGGTCAAGTCGGGACTTAGAGAAAGTGCGCGGATCGGAAGAGACTGAGGTCCCACCTCGGGCTCGCTATCTCCCCCGAGATGGGCCCGGGGGCCACTGTCGGTACCTGAGATATGGGGTACCCCCGCGCACAGGGTAAAATGCCTAAGGTGCTCGCCCTTCTCCGCAGGGAGAGCTCCGAAGGCGCCACGCGTCTGGCGGGGCCGGACCTCCCTCTCCTCAGAGGAGAGCTCCGGGCCCGCCACGTGGCATATAGAAGCCGGACCTCCCCCTCCGCGGGAGAGAGGTCCGAAGACGCCACGCGTCCAGCTGGGCCGGACCTCCCTCTCCTCAGAGGTGAGCTCCGGGCCCGCCACGTGGCGTGCAGAAGCCGGACCTCCCCCTCCGCGAGAGAGAGGTCCGAAGGCGCCACGCGTCCAGCGGGGCCGGACCTCCCTCTCCTCAGAGAAGAGCTCCGGACCCGCCACGTGGCTAGAAGAACGGTGCTGCCTGCCCCCGAGCGGTAGGCAGCGGGCGTAAAAGCGCTCCTCACCTTGCCCGTACAAGGTATTCAAGGCCCGCGTCTTCCCAAGACGCGGAAACGCGGAGCACGCGCCTGTCAGGTGCCGTTGCGTCCAGTCGCATCACAGACTGGCACGCGGTGTCAGAACCTGCCAGGTAATAAACGCCGCGACAAGACATCCCATGCCGCCTGCGCCGTCATCAACCACTATGACTAGTGCGCGGCATGGGCAGGGCGGCAAAATGAAGACTCAGAAGCCTTCGACCAGAGGCAACCACCGGCGTAACTACAGATACGGTAGATAATAGACAATCTTCCCGGGACCACCTGTCGGGTCCCGGCTTCCCTTGTAAGCCGCCCGAGCCTTGGACTATAAAAGGCTCGGGTAGGCGTCGATAGCAAGGGTTCGCATTCTGCAACTCATACGCTAGCCATACACTCTCAAGCTGTAACTCACCCCCAAGCTCAGGCCCCCGGCCCTGAGCAGCAAGCAATACAGCGAGCTCCATAGCTCGCCGTGGACGTAGGGTTTTACGCTCCGGCGGCCTGAACCACGTAAAACTTCCCGTGTCAAGCTCTCACTAACTCGTCCATCCGCGCAAGCTCTCCGCTAGGAACTAGCCCCTCCGAAAAAAGAACCTCCGCGGGCTGCCCAGTGCAGGCCCGGGGGAAGTGTCGATCGCACACTTCGACAGCGGTCATAAAAATTAATGCGTAATTTAAATGAGCACATAAGTAAGAGCGTGGTAGAACAGGTTTTTCCCTGTATAAATGCCCATAGGAGGAAGGCAGGCCAAACATGGAGGCAACGACCACCCCATTATGAGAGGAAGCAAGATCCTACGTGCTTAGGGTCGGAACCAGGCCAAGATGGACGCAGTCCTGGACCATCCCCTGGGGCTTAGTTGCTCCGAGCGCTGTTTGTGGACTCGATGGAATTTATTATAGAAAGAAAAAGAATTGTCCTACTACTGCTCTAGGGATAGAATTTACGGAGGTGTTCTATGTTCCAAGGGTTCGGGAGCAGATCCCCATCCTCGGTGGAAAGGCGTACGCACCCGGGCGGCAAACTTTTGTGACTCGGAAGGGACCTTCCCAGCTGGGGGAGAGTTTGTCGGTTCCTTCGCGAGAAAGTATGCGCCGCGGCACCAGGTCGCCTCCCTGGAGCTCCCAGACACGCTTGGTCCTTTGGCGGTAGCGCTGGAGTGCCTGCCGGGACCGTGCGTTGCGGAGCGTTGCTTGTAATCATGCCTCATTGACGAGGTCGATGTCTTCGCGCCGGAGCTAGTCCTACGCGGCTTCTCCCGGGAGCCCCGGGGTATCTTCCTCAATTGGCTCAGACTGACAAGAGGTAGACGGGCCCGGACCCTTCTTGGGGGACCCAAGATGTCTTCCTCCATTGGCTCAGGCCGACAAGAGGTTGACAGGTCCAGGGCGGCCCCCGGGAGGTGAGGCCGAGGCACGGGGGCGTGCGCTCGGGTGGAGCTGGCCCGATTCTGCACCGCCAGGGGCTGGCGCTCGGGCTGCTGCAAGTGCTTGGAGCTTCTCCAAGGCTGACACTGCAGCAGTGCGGTCTTCACGGATCTTGAGGACGCCTGTTGGTGTAGGCATCTTCAAGACGAGGTAGCCGTAGTGGGCTACCGCCATGAACCGATATAGGGCTGGCCTACCGATGATGGTGTTGAAGGGGAGATCGATCTCCGCCACATCGAACAGAATGTATTTTGTCCGGTAGCTATCCGGTGCTCCGAAGGTGACCGGAAGGCTGATGTTGTCGTAGCGGACGACTTGTCCCGACCCTACCCCTAAGAACGGGCTCGAGGAGGTGAGCTTGGCCATTGGGATTTGTAGCTTCTAGAAAGCTGCGTGGCTGATGAGGTTCAGCCCGGCCCCGCCATCTACCAGAACGTGATACATCTTCACAGTGGCGATGGTGGGAGCTACCAAGAGCGGTAGCTGCCCAGCCCCAGCCATGTTCTTGGGGTAGTCGGTGGCGTCGAAGCTGATGGGGGTCCCCATCCACTTGAGGTGCGGTGCTGCACTTGGGATAGGAGCCACTGACGCCACTGCTCGGCGCAGAGTCTTGACTGCGCTCCGAGACAAGGGGTCAGAGGACCCGCCGTAGATGACGTAGAGCATCTTCCGACACTCGTCGTCGCTGGAGTTGGAGCCCTCGTGGTTGTGCACCGCCTTTACGGCGCGCTGGGGCTCCTGGAACTCCATCTGGTGGTCGACGTTGTTGTGGGTGTCGACCTTCTGCTTGCCCTCCCTCTGACGGAACGGAGGGGCGTCCGCACGCGGTTGCTTCCCCCTGCGGAAGCGCTCTGCGAGCTTTTGTATTTCCCTGCACTCAGCAGCAGTGTGGCTGCTGGTGTTGTGCACGGGGCACGGCTCGCCGTGGTCACCGTTAGGGGCTGGTGACTGTCGCGGCCTCTTGTCGGGGCGTGGCCCCTGAGCTCCGGTGGGTGCTGCAGCTGCAGCAACTGGAGCTTCGGTCGGCAGCATGATCTTGCCGCTGGCCTTCTTGACCTTCTTGCCGCTCCCATGGGGAGCAGCGCTTGGTCTGGGCTGTCCTCCGGTTTCAGAGGCTGGCTGTGAGTGCCAGTTGCGCCCTTCTGCTGCCCTGGCGCACTTGTCCGCCGGGCTGAAGAGCTCTGAGACGTCACGCACTTCTCTAGTCGCGAGCTTCTCGAGCATCTTCATGTCCCTTACACCCTGCCGGAACGCCACCACCTTAGAAGCATTTTGGATGTGGGGGATGGTGTTCCACACCTGGGAGAACCGCTGGATGAAGGAGCACAGCGACTCTCCAGGTTTTTGGATGGCGTGGAGGTCGAGCTCTGTGCCAGGCCGGGTGTATGAGCTGCCGAAGTTTACAGTAAACTACCGGCAGAGCTCTCCCAAAAAAGGTTATGGAACCCTGGGGGAGATTCATGAGCCAAGACCGTGTTGGGCCGGTCAAGGCGACGGAAAAGTAGATGGCCATGATGGCATCATCCCCTCCTGCAGCAAGGATGGCAGTGGAGTAGATCTGGAGGAACTCCGCCGGGTTGACGTTGCCGTCGTATTTCTCTGGCAGGTGTGGCCGGAACTTGCGCGGCCACTTCGCGAAGTGAAGGTGTGGGGCCAAAGCTGCACACCCTGCTCCTGTTGCTGCACATGTCGGTGGCGCGAGCGTTTGGTCCGCTGTTGGCACAGTGTACCCCGGCATGGGCAAAGGTGCGCCATAAACTGGGGGCGCCATTTGCAGGGCATATGGGTGAGGCATATGTTGCGCGGCGTATGCGTGGGGCAGAGATCGCGTAGCGAACGTCTGCGGCCCAGGCTGGGTCGAGGCGGTCGACATGCTGTCGCCAGCCTCTTGGTTGTGACGCCTTTCTCGCCGTCGCTCGATGGCCACACGGGCATCTTCGCCCAGGTGACATCGTTCCAGCTCCTACCTCAGGTCCACCGATGGGAGCCTAGTGGAGCGAGAGTCTGCCGTCTGCCCGTCAACCTCTGGCGTGCGCGACAGCGACACGGCCGGTTGACTGGGACGTCGTCCCCGCCGAAGCTGAGAGTTGGCGGCGGCGACGACGAAACGGTCTACGTCACGAATCCACTGCTGGGTCACTGCCTGTGGCGCGTCCCCAGCAGGTGGATTGCGTAGAAGCGCTTGTGCTGCAGCTAGTGCATCCCCTGGGAGACGCTCAGCGCAGCAGTAGACCTTGGGCTTGCTAGAGTCTGCGCTGCCGGAGTCGGCTGCTGGCTTCCAGCTTGCCCCGACACACTCCGTCCCGAGTGTGTCGAGACGTAGTCCCCGCTGGTCACCGTTCATTGCGAACGGGGGCGAGGAGAGCTTGCCGCTGAAGGAAGCTTCATCATCTTCATCGGCGTAAGCTCGTCGGGCAAGGGAAAAGCCCCCTACCTGGCGCGCCAAATGTCGAAGTGTAGCTGTCAACACTTCCCCCGGGCCTCCACTGGGCAGCCCGCGGAGGTTCTTTTTCCGAGGGGCTAGTCCCCCGTGGAGAGCTTGAGCGTTAGGGACGAAGGAAGGAGAAGGTTGACACAGAGGTTTTTTACGTGGTTCAGGCCGCCGGAGCGTAAAACCCTACACCCACGGTGAGCAGAGGTGCTCGTTGTATTGCCTGAGTGTTGAGCGTGTGAGTGTGCAAGAAGCCTAACGGAGTTCGAACCACTAGAGTGCGAACCCTTTGCAACGTTGCCTACTCGAGCCTTTTATAGTCCAAGGCTCGGGCGGCTTACAAAGTGGACCCGGGACCCGACAGGTGGTCCCGGGGAGATTGCCTGCCATCTACCGTATCTTGCAGTTACACCGGTAGTTGTCTCTGGCGAGGGCTTCTGAGTCTTCTTCTTGCCGCCCTGCCCACGCCGCAAGCTAGGCGTAGTGGTTGATGACGGCAGGGGCGGCAGGGGATGTCTAGCCGCTGCGTTTATTGGTGTAGAGCTTCTGACGTGGCGTGCCAGTCTTCACTGCGATGCGACTGGGCAAAACGACACCTGACAACGGCGTGCTCCGCGTCTTCGCGCCTTGCGAAGGCGCGGGTCTTGAATACCTTGTACGAACAAGGTATGGTGTGTCTTTACTCTTGCTGCCTACAACGCGGGGGCAGGTAGCGCTGTTCTGCTAGCCACATGGCGGGCCCAGAGCTCTCCTCTGAGGAGAGGGAGGTTCGGCCCCGCTGGACACATGGAGCCATCGGAGCTCTCTCCGCGAAGGGGGAGGTCCGGCTCTGCTAGCCACGTGGTGGGCCCGGAGCTCTCCTCTGAGGAGAGGGAGGTCCGGCCCCGCTGGACACGTGGAGCCTTCATAGCTCTCCCCTCGGAGGGGGAGGTCCGGCTCTGCTGGCCACGTGGCAGGCCCGGAGCTCTCCTCTGAGGAGAGGGAGGTCCGGCCCCGCTGGACACGTGGAGCCTTCGGAGCTCTCCCTGCGGAGAAGGGAGGCCCGTCTCTGCTGGCCACGTGGCAAGCCCGGAGCTTTCCTCTAAGGAGAGGGAGGTCCGGCCCCGCTGGACACGTGGAGCCTTCGGAGCTCTCCCTGCGCAGAAGGGAGGTCCGGCTCTGCTGGCCACGTGGCGGGCCCGTAGCCCTCCTCTTAGGAGAGGGAGGTCCGACCCCCGCAGGACACGTGGGGCTTTCGGAGCTTTCCCCTGCGGAAGGGGCAAAGTCCTTAGGCGATTTCCCCTGTGCGCGGGGGTACCCCATATTGAGGGTACCGACAACAGCGGATAGACAATTGGAGAACGGGTGGGTGGTGTCCACCCGCAGCACTTATCCGGAAGTGTTGAAGCAAATGCTTCAATATTTCAGGTACGTCGAGATGCCGCAGTACCTCACCAAGGAAGAAGGCGAGGAGGGGAACAAGACGTGGACGATCCATGTCGAAGTTCCTGCCGGACCTACGCCATCCGATTGGGCGCCGTTCACCGTTACGGTGAGGGGCAGTGTCGAAGGGTTCGGTCGACACTTCCCCCGGGACTGCACTGGGCAGCCCGCGGAGGTTCTTTTTTCGGCGGGGCTAGTCCCTTGCGGAGAGCTTGCGCGGACGGACGAGTTAGTAAGAGCTTGACGCGGTGAGTTTTACGTGGTTCAGGCCGCCGGAGCGTAAAACCATACGTCCACGGCGAGCTATGGAGCTCGCTGTATTGCTTGCTGCTCAGGGCCGGAGTCCTGAGCTTGGGGGTGAGTTACAGCTTGGGAGTGAATGTCTAGCGTATGAGTTGCAGAGTGCGAACCCTTGCTATAGTCGCCTACCCGAGCCTTTTATAGTCCAAGACTCGGGCAGCTTACAAGGGGGGTCGGGACCCGACAGGTGGTCCCGGGAAGATTGTCTATCATCTACCGTATCTGCAGTTATGCCGGTAGTTGCCTCTGGTCGAAGGCTTCTGAGTCTTCATCTTGCCGCCCTGCCCATGCCGCATGCTAGTCGTAGTGGTTGATGACGGCGCAGGCGGCATGGGATGTCTTGTCGGGGTGTTTATTGGCTGGCAGGTTCTGACACCGCGCGCCAGTCTGTGATGCGACTGGGCGCAACGGCACCTGACAGAAGCGTGCTCCGCGTCTCCGCGTCTTGGGAAGACGCGGGCCTTGAATACCTTGTACGGGCAAGGTATGGGGCGTTTTTACGCCCGCTGCCTATCGCTCGGGGGCAGGCAGCGCTGTTCTGCTGCCACGTGGCGGGCCCGGAGCTCTCCTCTGAGGAAAGGGAGGTCCGGCCCCACTGGACGCGTGGCGCCTTCGGACCTCTCTCCCACGGAGGGGGAGGTCCGGCTTCTGTATGCCATATGGCGGGCCCGGAGCTCTCCTCTGAGGAGAGGGAGGTCCGGCCCTGCCGGACGCGTGGCGCCTTCGGAGCTCTCCCTGCGGAGAAGGGCGGGTTCCTTAGGCTTTTTCCCCTGTGCGCGGGGGTACCCCATATCTCAGGTACCGACAGTGGCCCCCGGGCCCATCTCGGGGGAGATAGCGAGCCCGAGGTGGGACCTCCGTCTCTTCCGATCCGCGCACTTTCTCTAAGTCCCGAATTGACCGCTGCCGGAGCACGAACGGCCGCGGGATCGTGGGAGCGTGCGCTCACTTGATGGTTGCTTTTACCGTGGCGGTTCCCAAGACTTCCACTTCTGCTTGTTGCGGCGCTTTCTTCGGGAACCGCCGAAGTGCCTTGTCGGCTCATCTTCTCAGGAGACTGACTCCTTGGCCCACCGCTTCAGTTGAGCGGCTTGGGTCCACCCGTCATCGGCACTCGGTCTAGGAGCCGAAGCGGTTGCCGATTCGGTGTATTCGAAGAGTTCCGAATCGCTTGGAATTGCACCCGGGAAGTTTTTAGAGGGGATCTTACCCACATTGCGGCTCCCTTCGCACTTCTCTGCGTTTCTTCTCGGACCCTTGTGCTTTTGCTCTCTTGCCCTTGAGTTCTCCCTCGCCATGGCTTCCAACCCGCCACCAGAGAAGAAGCGCGCTCGATCTCCTCCAGCGGCGGCGTCTATGCCTAGTCGGGAATCTGGGGTGCCTGGCACTCCCTCCGGTGGCGACTCGAAGAGGCCCCGGGCTGATGCGTTGAGGGAAGCTTCTGGGGCGTCCCCTGTTCGCCAGTTCAAGCGACTGCGGAGCGGCCGTCAGTGACGGTAGCGGGCTCTGGGAGTCCTACCCCGGCTCGGAAGTCGGGGTTCAGAGCCCGCTGGAGTGTCCGCACTTCCCGGCCATCCCCAACTTGCGGGGAATCTGTGCCGTTGCGCTCGGAGCCAGGGGCAACTGCCGCGGCCCCCAGGCCAGCGCGAACTTCTCCTGTTTCGGTGTGCCCGGACTCCGCGGCGGCGGCGTCTCTTCCTGCCGAGACGGCCACCGCGACCCCCAAGCCAGCGCAGGTCGACCCTGCACTAGGCGGCCCGGCCTTTTCTCCAGCACCGCCTTCCCCGGCTCGCCCCTCTCCTCAGGTCAAGGAGCCAGAAGCTGAAGAGAGCCCGGCAGGCCTGGATGCCAGAGCCTCGGAGCCAGCTTCTCCTGATCGGCGTCTCGTCTCGGTTGCTGGTGCGTCGGCTCCTCTTGAGGACGAGGTAATGGAGGAGGTCGGGGGGACTGCCCCGGACTCTGTTGCTCCATTGCCCCTGGCGGATGCCTTCGCGCTTGCTGAGATGAGCGTTCGGCAGGTCTTGGCTGCACTAGGTCGCGAGCGGGAGGAGTATACGGTTGAACGGGATCGCCTCCTCACCTGGGGGAACCTTTTGCGGGAGAGGACCGCGAAGGTTAAGAGCGAGCTCGACTCCAGTCGGGAGTTGCTCGACTTCAGGGAAGTGCTCCTCGACCGGATGAAGCGGGCTGTCGACCGCATGGACACCCAATCGCGACGGATCAACAGGGAGGCCCTGGAGGCACACACCCGGGCCAAGGAGAGCCTCTCTGCCGCTGTGGAGATACGGCAGCAGCTGGAGCGCCGTAAACTCGCCGTTGAGGAACGGGAGCGTTCCACGGCAGCTGAGGCGGAGAGGGTCGCCGCTAAGCTAGCGGCGGGCGAGGATGACCTTCGAGCTCGGATCGAGGAGCTGCAGATCCTGAAGGCAGACCTCGACTTGAGGGAGGAACAGGTCTCCTGTGATCGCCGGGCGGTGTTGGACCGGGAGTTGGCCGCCGACTTCAAGGCTGCTGAGTTGGAGCGGCTCGCCCAGGCTCTCCATCTTCGGGAGAGCTCCCTGGCGGCCAAGGAGAAAGAATTCTCCGAGAGGAACCTGGAGGCTCTGCAGGCGGCCCGCCGCGAGGTGGAGGAGCTCTCGGCCTTGCGGTCCTCCGAGGCTCTTGCGGTCTCAAGCTTCGTGGATCGAGCGGGGTCCGCCCTGATCCCTCTTGGCTTCAGTCCGGTGAGGGCCGCGGCTCCTGCGTTGAAGGTGGCGGAGGTGATCCCTGCGCTGGAGTCGATCGGCGCCAAGCTGGACAGGCTAGACTCGGTGGTCGCCAGCGAGCTTGAGGCCGAGGGCCGCGGCCTAGCCTTAGAGGTCGCCTCACATGTGTTGGCATGCTTCAAGAGCCGCGACCCCTCTTTCTCGCTAGAGCCAGCGAAAGAGGGCCCAACCGCGGAGCGGGAGGAAGCTGCCAGGGCTGAAGTCGAGGATGTGGCCGCCCTTATAGCCGCAAGGTTCCGGCGGGAGCCGGGAGGTCCTTAGGACTTGTTTCTCCCTTTTTATCGAGTCTGTAGTCATGCTCATGGAGCCTCGCTTAGTTCGACTCTTTTGGATATTTGTGTCTGTGATGCTTTTTCTTTCCTTCTTGGCTTTGCCTGGCTGAGTCCTTAGCTCCACAAGGTACTCAGAGGCCATCTCCAATCTCGGAGCTCTGCATAGACACCCTCCCCGGGTCCTAACCGTGTTAGGGGCCCTCGGGGGTCTCCGGATCTCGCCCTATGGGGAGCTCCGAATCTGCCTGCCACGTGGCGGGTCCGGAGCCCCTCCTTAAGAGGCGGGAGCTCCGGTCATGTTGGACACGTAGGGCTTTCGGAGCCTTCCCACCGAGGGGGGAGGTCCGGTTTCTGCCTGCCTCGTGGCGAGCCCAGAGCCCTCCTCAGGGGAGGCGAGAGCTCCGGGCCCGCTGGACACGTGGGGCCCTCGGGTCTCGCCCATGCTGAAGGGGTAGGACTCGGTCCTTCCAGTCCTAGGCCGGAGTAGTTGGTAGCTCCTTTCCCCCTGCTTCATGCAGACCCTGTTGCCGCAACCTGGAGGTCCTGCACACAGGCAGAGGAAACGTAATTCTCCTCGGGGGGTCCTCCCCTCCCGTCTCCTAGTCTTATCCGTCTTACGATCCTGATCCGTTATACGGGGCTTGGGCAATTCTGTGCACGAGGCGCCGGAGCTCCGGCTCCCTCCGAGATCCGGGTACGGCCGTCCGATCCCTAGTACCGGGCCATGCGCTGGGGAAGCAGAGTGCACGTGCTTTGGGTTCATGACCAGGCAAAGCGGTTGTACTCCCCTGTACCTCCGGAGGGCACGATGCGCATGCTTTGGGCTCATGGCCTGCTGTCACACCCGGTTTTTCCGAAGAAACAACCAAGTGAATATCACATGTATGCCAGGATCATTTTCTCATACATGTGATGACAAATAGTGAAGCATCATTTATTACAAGCCAGGTGTCGAATATAAGTAAGTCTTACATAGTAAATGTCTCGATGGACAATAATAAGTTCATCACAAGTAAATAAACTAGCAGCGGAATATTATTCTTTTAGGGCTCCATCACAGGCGTTGCCCGGGGTCTTCATGAACCTAAAAACCTTCCTCGGGTCCAAAATCTTGGTCATTATACACCACCTCATTATCTTGACCTGAGCAGCAATATAAACCAACAAATATGCAAGGTTGAGTACCAATGGTACTCAGCAAGTGTGGGAAAATTATATCATGCTTGGCTAGAACAAGGAGAGGTTGAACTCATGGTTAAAGCACTACGCAATTAATACCTATCACCTTAGCTTATTAAGCACCTACATTACTACACAGGTGAAATGGTCCCAATCTCCCATCCCATCATCATAATCCAATAACCATAACATCATTTCCAATGTTAAGCTTCCCGCTTAACATCCAAAACTATCAATCCTCTAATCATGAATAAGTCCAGGCCGCTCTTAACCGTGAGCACGGCTGTCAAGACAGTTTTAACTCTGCAGAGTTTGTACCACTGTACCCACAAGTAGTGATTTCATCCCCCGTTGCCGGGTGGACTAAAAGAACCTCCATTATGCCAGTGGCTACGATCCACATTCACACTTCCCAGGTGTGCAGCCAGGAGATCACTACGAAGCCTTTACAAAGGGATTCCCGACGAGCGTGGGCCCACTGAGGTTTCACCCCTAACAGCATACAAGAGGCTCCAACCCCGCTGCAGTGGCCCCCTCTTGAGCCTTGCGGTTCATATGATAGTCCAGCTGACACCTACTCCCCGCACCATCCAACACACCCATACTACGCCGGGGATACACCTAATTAATTGGCCAAGCTGCCCCATCTCAGCATGTGGTTGGCACTGTAAAGCCGGGTTACATGCTCCATGAACCGGTCCTTAGGATCCAGGCAAGTACTAAACACAAACCCAAGTCTCGTGCACCCAGCACACAACCAAAACATCCAACTTGCCTTGATCCCTACCTCTACATAACTCACAATGTCTCATTCAAGAGTATGGTAATATAAACTGATGATCTCATTTCCCAAATATCCCATTCTAAGCATGGCTAAGCAAATGCATGTAAATAAATGACATGATAAATTAAATCCCAACCCAAGCTACAAGGAAACAAGGTAATGCAAATCTAGGGAAACTTCCTAGCATGGGTTTCATATTTCATTTGACAATGCAAATAATTCTATCTACACATCCTAGCATAGGATCAAAGTGGTCAAGGACACTTGCCTCCTTCTTTCTGCTCTTGAAATTGGTAGTCCTGATCTTGAAAAGAAATAACTTGCTCTTGAACAGGTTCTACTTCATACCATCACACATAGCAAAAGAAAAACAACAATCATAAGACATAGTTCACACCTCTACTTCATACAAACCACACATTCATATTTATGAACTTCACTCACCATTATATGTGTTGTGTTTCAGTTTTAAATAAATTCCTTACATTAAACTACCAAATATGTATGGAAAGTATTTTTCTTCTCCATATGTGCCTTCACAACTTCTATCAACCCTAAACTGAACTCTTTGGATTTTAGAACCTCCATTTATCATTTACTAGTTGCTATATTTTCAGATTTATATTCCTATGCATAATTGTGTATTTTATTATTAAATTAGTAATACACATCACCTAAACAGAATAGGTTCTGGTCCTAAATAATTTAAAATCATATTTTGACCTTAGCTTCTGATGTAGACTATTTCATAATTATTTTCCCTATTTTTCTATAACTATTCTTTACTTAAAAATGTGTCCTTATACTAAATAATGTGAATAATTAGATGAAACAGATTCATTTCAGTCCAAAAATATATTTTTACCTCACTCCAAAGTTTTCTAAGTACTGAGAAAGTTTTTAATTAATTTTGACAATTATGTTTGTCCCACTTTTTAATTTTTAAACACTAGTTACATATTCAATTTTCTAATTTAAATACTAAACAGGGCTAAAATAATGAACTCCCCCATTACAGGGTCTATAATATTATTTTCATAATTTCCAGGGGTCTAGCTACACTTATCAGAGGTGTTTTTCCTAATTTTTATTAAGTCCAGGGGCTAAAACTGATTTTTAACTGAATTTACATGATTTTCTGGAGTTCCAGGGGCTAGATCTGAAGTTTCCGGGGCTAGCTCTCAATTCCAGAGAACCCCAGGGGGTAGCACGTAAGAATTTCAGTCTTTATAACGCGGGGCTGACGTGGACCGTCCGATTTTAAACCGACGGCTGAGATTATAACATCGAACCGGTATGCGGGGTTTTAAAGTCTACCGTGCGATTTAAAATAAACGGCGCACAAGCTGCCACGTCGCTCTGATCGAGCGCGGGCGGCGCTGCCGGCGGCGCACGGCGGCGGGAAGCGGCGAACTTGCCGGAAAGTTTCGGATCCGTGAGAATTCTACCTAGAGCTGTGATCTTATGGCGTAGATCGGTAGAGGGGAGGTCAGGGATCTCACCTCGGGGGTTTTCTCGAGCTCGGGGGTCCTGGAAAGTGATCGGCGGCGAGGTCCGAGGCAAAACCACGGCGAAACTCGTCGGCGCTGTGTTTACACCGTAACTCTCCGAGTTTTCTGCACCTGCAAAGCTCCCCGGAGGCGGTGGATCAAGACCAGCGAGTTAGATCAGAGTTTCCGAGCTTAGATCGGCCAGAATTCACCGGCGAAGTCTCGGTGCTCACCGGAGTAAAAATCGGCGATCGCGTGGGAAAAACCGATCGGGGCTGGGGTTTTTATAGCCGGGGGAGGGCGGTGAGTCGGTTGTGATCGAGTTTGAGTCTTCCAGGATCAGAATTCGGGCTGAGGGACGCGGTTTCCAGTCGGTTACGATCGCGCGCGCTCGGGGGGGAAAAGTCCGGGCCGCAGACGCTCGGGTTAGGGATGACAGGTGGATCCCACCTGTCTGTGAGAGATAGCGCGGGCGCGCGGCTGCGGGCTGGCGCGGGAGAAACTGGGCCGGCTGGCGGGTTTCGGCCCACTGGCCGGTTTTTTTCCCGTTTTCTCTTTTTCTTTTTCCATTTCTTTTCTGATTTGAGTTTAATTTGAATTCCAGTTTGAATTTGAATTTTTGCAAAACATGCAACACGTCCAAAAAATTTTAAATTCCCCTATGAACATGGTTTAGTGTTTTGAATCAAAATTTTGGGGTGTTACAGCTCTACCCCCCTTAAAAGAAATCTCGTCCTCGAGATTGGTGTTTCTAAGAAAACAATTCCGGAAATTGTGCCTTGAGCTCATCTTCCCGTTCCTAGGTGGCTTCCTCTTCTGAGTGATGCTTCCACTGCACCTTGCACATCCGGATTCTTTTATTTCTGGTGAGGCGTTCCATTGTCTCCAAAATCTTGTATGGTTGCTCGGCATAAGACAAATCTTCAGCTACATCCACTTCATTCATGGGTAACACCTCTTCAGGCGTCCTCAGGCATTTCTTGAGTTGTGACACATGGAATACATCGTGCACGTCCGATAGATGAACCGGTAACTCTAGTTGGTACGCCACTTCGCCTTTTCTTTCCAAAACTTGAAAGGGTCCGATGTATCGGGGTGACAATTTCCCTTTCACCTTGAACCGACGAAGTCCTCTGATAGGGGACACCTTGAGATAAACATAGTCTCCCACGTTGAAAACGAGTTCTCTTCTTCGTACATCAGCATAACTCTTCTGGCGTGTTTGTGCTATCCTCAAGTTGTTGCGAATCTCCCTCACCTTCGCCTCGGCTTCTTGTAGCACTTCTGGACCAAACACTTTACTTTCTCCTGTTTGGTTCCAAAATAGGGGAGTTCTGCACTTCCTTCCATACAAAGCTTCAAACGGTGACATCTTCATACTAGCTTGATAACTGTTGTTATAGGAAAACTCCGCATACGGTAAGTTCTTGTCCCAACTCCTATTGTTTTTGAGTGCACATGCCCTTAACATATCTTCAAGGATCTGATTGGTTCTCTCCGTCTGCCCGTCCGTTTGGGGATGATAGGCAGAGCTAAAGTTCAGATAGGTTCCCATGGTTTCATGAAACTTCTGCCAAAACCTCGAGGTGAACTGTGTCCCTCGGTCCGACACTATCTTCTTTGGCACTCCATGGTAACACACAATCCTTGACATGTACAATTCTGCCAATTTGGATCCGCTGTAGCTTTCTTTCACGGGGATGAAATGAGCTACCTTGGTTAGCCTATCAATAATGACCCATATTGAATCATACCCGGATTGGGTCCTAAGCAATCCCACGACAAAATCCATGTTGATTTCTTCCCATTTCCATTCAGGCACTTTGAGTGGTTGCAACAATCCCACGAGTCGTTGATGTTCTGCTTTCACCAACTGACATGTGTCACATAGGGCAACATGTTCCGCGACATCTCGCTTCATGCCATACCACCAATACCTGCTCTTGAGGTCCTGGTACATCTTCGTACTCCCAGGATGAATGGAATAGTCAGAATCGTGAACCTCCTTCAAAATTAATTCACGTATCTCCTTTACTTCTGGCACACAGATCCTTTTCCCGTGCCACACCGTACCTTGTTCATCCTCTCTGAAACCTTGAGCTTTATTTTCCTTGATGAGTTGCCTGATTTCCTGTATCTTCTCATCATTCTTTTGGCCCTCGCGTATGTCTCGCTCGAGTGTGGAGTCCACTTCCATGGCGATGGCTTCACAACTATTTACTAGACATAGATTGAGTCTTATAACCTCGTCCTTCAATTCTGCAGGCATGTCCTTCAAGCTCAACTTATTGATCTGCACTTTCCGACTCAAAGCATCGGCCACGACGTTTGCTTTCCCGGGATGATAGTTGATGCCCACATCAAAGTCATTGATTAGCTCTAACCATCTCCTTTGTCTGAGGTTGAGATCTGGTTGTGTGAATATGTACTTCAAACTCTTATGATCCGTATATATCTCTGTCCTCTTCCCCATCAAATAGTGCCGCCAAATTTTCAACGCGTGTACCACTGCAGCTAGTTCTAGGTCATGTGTAGGATAGTTCTTCTCGTGCTTCCGAAGCTTCCGGGATGCATAAGCCACGACATGTCCTTCTTGCATGAGAACACATCCCAACCCATTTCCAGAGGCATCGCAGTACACTGTGAAATTCTTCTGCATATCTGGCATAACCAGCACTGGGGCCGTTGTCAATCTCTTCTTTAGCTCCTGAAAGCTTGTATCACACTGTGGCGTCCAGTTGAATGTGATTCCCTTTTCCAACAATTTGGTGAGAGGTCTCGAGATCTTGGAGAATCCCTCAATAAACCGTCGATAGTATCCAGCCAATCCCAAAAAGCTTCGAACTTCCCCGACATTTTCAGGGGTCTTCCACTTCTGGATATCCTCGATTTTGGCGGGATCTACGGAGATTCCCCCCTCCGAGATTATATGTCCTAAAAAGGAAACTCTTTTCAGCCAAAACTCACACTTACTCAACTTGGCATATAGTTGGTGTTCCCTCAACCTCTGCAACACCAACCTTAGATGTTTCTCATGTTCTTCTTCATCTTTGGAGAAGACGAGAATATCATCTATGAAAACCACCACAAATTTGTCCAGATATTCCATGAATACCTTGTTCATGAGGTACATGAAATATGCCGGGGCATTGGTTAGCCCGAAAGGCATGACAGTGTATTCATACAGTCCGTACCGAGATACGAAAGCTGTCTTGGGAATATCTGATTGCCTTATCTTGAGTTGGTGGTACCCCGACCTGAGATCAATTTTTGAGAACACACAAGCTCCCCTCAACTGATCAAACAAGTCTTCAATGCGGGGTAATGGGTACTTGTTCTTGATGGTTACCTCATTCAAGGCACGGTAATCCATGCATAACCTTTGGGTTCCGTCTTTCTTGGGCACAAATATCACCGGAGCTCCCCATGGTGAGGAACTAGGGCGAATATACCCCTTCTCCGTCAATTCTCTCAAATGATCCTTGAGCTCTTCTAGCTGCTTGGAGTCCATTCGATAAGGTCTCTTGTATATCGGGGTTGTTCCCGGTACTAGCTCAATTGCGAACTCCACGTCACGGTCGGGAGGCATACCTGGCAACTCCTCCGGAAAAATATCTGGATATTCCCTGATGGTCCTGATTTCCTCAACTTTCACCTCCACTTGATTTAATTTAATGTCCCTCCTAGGCTCGTGTATTGTTATGAACTTTACTCTTGTGCCATTGGGGTGAGTTAGTTCCACCGTTCTGGTTGAACAATGGATGATTCCTTTATGTTTGGTCAACCAATCCATACCCAAAATAATATCTATCCCTTGTGAATCTATCACTATGAGGTTAGCAGTAAATACTACCCCATTAATGTCTAGGCTCACTTTGGGACACACTTGTCTTGTCCTTATTTCTCCACCTGGAGAGTTTACGGCTAGCATATGGTTCATTTGTGTGGTTGCTAGGTCATGCTTCTTAACAAACCCTTGAGCAATGAACGAGTGGGTAGCACCAGAATCAAACAGCAGAGTTGCAAGGTGTAAATTGGCAGGAAACTTACCAACTACCATGTTGGGTGCCTCTTGTGCTTCCTCCATAGTGACGTGGTTCACCCGTCCTCTCAATACATTCTGCTGTTGTGGCGGCGCGGGCTTCTTCTTTGGGCATTTGTGGGCGTAGTGCCCCACTTCACCACAGCTAAAACATTGCACCCCAACCTTAGGTGCTTGGCCTTTGTTGTCTTGGGGTTGGTTCGGGGGTCCTTGCACTGCTGGTCGAGGTGGATATGCGGGGCGAGGCTGCTGCACAAACTGACGTGGCGGCTGTGCAGGTGCTGCGGGTGGCCTGTAGTTTGGGTTGTACCCTCTTGGTGCTGAATAGGGTACCGCAGCACGGCTCATCTGCCCCGTAGGTTGCTGCATCATACGTGGGCGGGTGTTGCTCCCTGAGGCTTGATGTGACCACCCCGCCTTCCTCTTATTCTCATTTTCTAGGGCCTTTAGCTTCCTTTCCACCACAAATGCTCTGTCCACCATCTTTTGAAAGCTTTCATACTCATTGGAGGACATGGCACACTGCATCTCTGCGGTAAGTCCTTCCACGAAACAATCTTGTTTCTGCTCATCAGTCTCTATGTCTCGTGGAGCATAACGGGATAGTTGCGTAAATTTAGTGAGGTATTCCCTCACAGTCATGTTTCCCTGCTGCAGTCCCAAAAATTCCTTCCTCTTGTTTTTGAGTTCACCTCTTGGGATGTAGTGGTTGCGGAAGCTACGCTTGAACTCTTCCCAAGTGATGTTCTCAGGGTCATGATGGGCGGCCACATAGGCGGTCCACCAATCAGCAGCAGGTCCCTGCAATTGATGAGAGGCAAACATCACCCTCTCATACCCTTGGCACTGTATGATCCTCATCTTACTTTCAATAGTCTTCAGCCAATCATCTGCCTCCAGAGGTTCAGCAGCACTTGCAAACTTTGGAGGTTGAGTTCCTAGAAACTCACTCAACCTTGGTTGGCGTGGTGCAGCTTGTGGAGGTGGAACTTGATGCAAGTTGGCCACCACTTGAGTCAAGTTCTGGATAAGCTGATTTTGATTCTCCAGCATTTGGTGGAGAGGATCAACATCTTCACGGCGACCACCCCTGTCCTGGCCTCCAGAAAGATGAGGGTTGCATGCCTCATCATTGTTGTTGGCGGGGTTGGCAGCACGTCCTTTTCCTCTTCCGGCCATCTGGCAGAATCAACAAATGTTAATTTGATACCATTTAGCATCATCTTACTACTTTCGTTTGTTGGTACTTTAAGGTGTTGAGGCTTTGTTGAAATTTTACGAGGGTTTATATCTCACACCAAATAAATGCACTATTATTTCCTGTGGGTTCACACACCAAAGCAAAACAATCTGAAGACGAGGCTGTGGACAATTGCTCATGGCTTCCACAACTCACGTCACACACCAAGCATTATCACACCATTAACTACGTAACTACTCACGTCACACACCAAGCATTATCTATGCTAGCTAGGGGAAAGACTCTACACTACTCGTCCTCTTGAGCTGGCTCCTCGGGATCTTCCTCCTCATTTCGGCTACCTTCTGACTCTGCTTTGGGTGGGGAGGCTGCTGGTGGAGAAGTGCGACGACGCCTGATTGTTCGGCGATCCGAGGAGTCAGGAGTCCATGGATCACTCACGGTGACACACAGCTCATTCCCATCTCCTCTTTCTCTCGCCTTTAAGCAAGCTCGCAGCAACGCCTCCGTTTCCTTCAGGGTGTCTCGGACATCCTGAAGCTCTTGTTGACACTCCTGCAGTCGAGTGCTGAGCATAGCAGCATCCTCCAAGCACAAGTCCATGTGCTCATGGGAAGTCCCTTGCTGCACCGGTGGGTACTTGTACTCCGTGGTACCACTCTCACGTTGGAGGACATACATGTACTCAGTTTTGTCCAAGTGGCGACGATAGATGTGACTCTGGCAGGTGATGGCCTCCCAGGTGACATCTTTCTCCGCGTCAACTTGTGTTGCTCGACAAGCTGGAGAATGGTGGATCTTCAGTAGCTTATTCTCGTGTATAATCCTCATCTCCGAACTCCATTCTTCCCTCTTCTCACGGATGGTCCTGGTGGAGTTATAGTGGATGATGAGCTTGCCCGTATTGCCTGCGGCTTCGAGCATACGTCGAAGACGGCGCAACAAAAGAATCATGTGAACCATCTAAAAACAAAAGAATTTAAAATTAGGTTAGATAAATTCTCAAATAAAAATCCTATTTTGAATGAAAGTTGGGGTAAGATGAAGAAAATGACTCCTTTAATAACACTTTTTCCACCCACACCTTGGAAAATAGTTTTTAAGAAAATAGGGCCCTTAAATACGTCCATTTCTACCTAGGTCCACGTTCCTACGGGCAACCTTGGCTCTGATACCACCTCTGTCACACCCGGTTTTTCCGAAGAAACAACCAAGTGAATATCACATGTATGCCAGGATCATTTTCTCATACATGTGATGACAAATAGTGAAGCATCATTTATTACAAGCCAGGTGTCGAATATAAGTAAGTCTTACATAGTAAATGTCTCGATGGACAATAATAAGTTCATCACAAGTAAATAAACTAGCAGCGGAATATTATTCTTTTAGGGCTCCATCACAGGCGTTGCCCGGGGTCTTCATGAACCTAAAAACCTTCCTCGGGTCCAAAATCTTGGTCATTATACACCACCTCATTATCTTGACCTGAGCAGCAATATAAACCAACAAATATGCAAGGTTGAGTACCAATGGTACTCAGCAAGTGTGGGAAAATTATATCATGCTTGGCTAGAACAAGGAGAGGTTGAACTCATGGTTAAAGCACTACGCAATTAATACCTATCACCTTAGCTTATTAAGCACCTACATTACTACACAGGTGAAATGGTCCCAATCTCCCATCCCATCATCATAATCCAATAACCATAACATCATTTCCAATGTTAAGCTTCCCGCTTAACATCCAAAACTATCAATCCTCTAATCATGAATAAGTCCAGGCCGCTCTTAACCGTGAGCACGGCTGTCAAGACAGTTTTAACTCTGCAGAGTTTGTACCACTGTACCCACAAGTAGTGATTTCATCCCCCGTTGCCGGGTGGACTAAAAGAACCTCCATTATGCCAGTGGCTACGATCCACATTCACACTTCCCAGGTGTGCAGCTAGGAGATCACTACGAAGCCTTTACAAAGGGATTCCCGACGAGCGTGGGCCCACTGAGGTTTCACCCCTAACAGCATACAAGAGGCTCCAACCCCGCTGCAGTGGCCCCCTCTTGAGCCTTGCGGTTCATATGGTAGTCCAGCTGACACCTACTCCCCGCACCATCCAACACACCCATACTACGCCGGGGATACACCTAATTAATTGGCCAAGCTGCCCCATCTCAGCATGTGGTTGGCACTGTAAAGCCGGGTTACATGCTCCATGAACCGGTCCTTAGGATCCAGGCAAGTACTAAACACAAACCCAAGTCTCGTGCACCCAGCACACAACCAAAACATCCAACTTGCCTTGATCCCTACCTCTACATAACTCACAATGTCTCATTCAAGAGTATGGTAATATAAACTGATGATCTCATTTCCCAAATATCCCATTCTAAGCATGGCTAAGCAAATGCATGTAAATAAATGACATGATAAATTAAATCCCAACCCAAGCTACAAGGAAACAAGGTAATGCAAATCTAGGGAAACTTCCTAGCATGGGTTTCATATTTCATTTGACAATGCAAATAATTCTATCTACACATCCTAGCATAGGATCAAAGTGGTCAAGGACACTTGCCTCCTTCTTGCTGCTCTTGAAATTGGTAGTCCTGATCTTGAAAAGAAATAACTTGCTCTTGAACAGGTTCTACTTCATACCATCACACATAGCAAAAGAAAAACAACAATCATAAGACATAGTTCACACCTCTACTTCATACAAACCACACATTCATATTTATGAACTTCACTCACCATTATATGTGTTGTGTTTCAGTTTTAAATAAATTCCTTACATTAAACTACCAAATATGTATGGAAAGTATTTTTCTTCTCCATATGTGCCTTCACAACTTCTATCAACCCTAAACTGAACTCTTTGGATTTTAGAACCTCCATTATCATTTACTAGTTGCTATATTTTCAGATTTATATTCCTATGCATAATTGTGTATTTTATTATTAAATTAGTAATACACATCACCTAAACAGAATAGGTTCTGGTCCTAAATAATTTAAAATCATATTTTGACCTTAGCTTCTGATGTAGACTATTTCATAATTATTTTCCCTATTTTTCTATAACTATTCTTTACTTAAAAATGTGTCCTTATACTAAATAATGTGAATAATTAGATGAAACAGATTCATTTCAGTCCAAAAATATATTTTTACCTCACTCCAAAAGTTTTCTAAGTACTGAGAAAGTTTTTAATTAATTTTGACAATTATGTTTGTCCCACTTTTTAATTTTTAAACACTAGTTACATATTCAATTTTCTAATTTAAATACTAAACAGGGCTAAAATAATGAACTCACCCCATTACAGGGTCTATAATATTATTTTCATAATTTCCAGGGGTCTAGCTACACTTATCAGAGGTGTTTTTCCTAATTTTTATTAAGTCCAGGGGCTAAAACTGATTTTTAAATGAATTTACATGATTTTCTGGAGTTCCAGGGGCTAGATCTGAAGTTTCCGGGGCTAGCTCTCAATTCCAGAGAACCCCAGGGGGTAGCACGTAAGAATTTCAGTCTTTATAACGCGGGGCTGACGTGGACCGTCCGATTTTAAACCGACGGCTGAGATTATAACATCGAACCGGTACGCGGGGTTTTAAAGTCTACCGTGCGATTTAAAATAAACGGCGCACAAGCTGCCACGTCGCTCTGATCGAGCGCGGGCGGCGCTGCCGGCGGCGCACGGCGGCGGGAAGCGGCGAACTCGCCGGAAAGTTTCGGATCCGCGAGAATTCTACCTAGAACTGTGATCTTATGGCGTAGATCGGTAGAGGGGAGGTCAGGGATCTCACCTCGGGGGTTTTCTCGAGCTCGGGGGTCCTGGAAAGTGATCGGCGGCGAGGTCCGAGGCAAAACCACGGCGAAGCTCGTCGGCGCTGTGTTTACACCGTAACTCTCCGAGTTTTCTGCACCTGCAAAGCTCCCCGGAGGCGGTGGATCAAGACCAGCGAGTTAGATCAGAGTTCCCGAGCTTAGATCGGCCAGAATTCACCGGCGAAGTCTCGATGCTCACCGGAGTAAAAATCGGCGATCGCGTGGGAAAAACCGATCGGGACTGGGGTTTTTATAGCCGGGGGAGGGCGGTGAGTCGGTTGTGATCGAGTTTGAGTCTTCCAGTATCAGAATTCGGGCTGAGGGACGCGGTTTCCAGTCGGTTACGATCGCGCGCGCTCGGGGGGGAAAAGTCCGGGCCGCAGACGCTCGGGTTAGGGATGACAGGTGGGTCCCACCTGTCTGTGAGAGATAGCGCGGGCGCGCGGCTGCGGGCTGGCGCGGGAGAAACTGGGCCGGCTGGCGGGTTTCGGCCCACTGGCCGGTTTTTTTCCCGTTTTCTCTTTTTCTTTTTCCATTTCTTTTCTGATTTGAGTTTAATTTGAATTCCAGTTTGAATTTGAATTTTTGCAAAACATGCAACACGTCCAAAAATTTTTAAATTCCCCTCTGAACATGGTTTAGTGTTTTGAATCAAAATTTTGGGGTGTTACACCTGCTAAGCTGGATACGCACCCTAGACCCCCCATGCACAACGCAGGCCTTTCCTGGAGGTGACCAACTGGCACCGCAACACTTGACTGGGGGAGGCCCGAGAGACTCACTCGGCCATCGGCAGGTGCCTCAAGCGCAGCCGCCTTCGGTAGGATAGCGAATGCCGACTATGGATGAGCGCAGGAGAGGGGGAGCTAGATGTACGATGAACATACAAATATAGTGCGGTCATAAAAATTAATGCATAATTTAAATGAGCGCATGAGAGAGAGCTAAGTAGAACAGGTTTCTGCATTCATGCCCATAGGCGGAATTATGGCTGTACATGGAGGCAATATTCCGCCTCGTCTACAAGGGAAGCAAGACTCTACGCGCTTAGGGTCGGAACCAGGCTAAACTGGACGTAGTCCTGTACCGTCCCCTGAGACTTAGCTGCCCCAAGCTCTGTTCCTAAATTCTATGGGATTCATTACAGAAGGGAATAACCCTGTTCTACTGATGCTCGGGAAGTAGAACTTACAGTGTTGCTTCATGGCAATGGTTTTTTGGGAACGGATCCCACACTCGGTTGAAAGGCATGTGTACCTGGGGCGGCAGCTTTCATGATTCGGAAGGGACCTTCCCTGCTGGGGGAGAGCTTATGGGTCCTTTTCAGAATAGAGCGTGCCGCGACACCAGGTTGCCCTCCTGCAGGTCCCCGATGCGTTCGGTTCTTTGGCGGTAGTGCTTAGAGCATCAGCCGAGACCGCGCGTTGTGGGGTGT
Organism: Neostapfia colusana; assembly: GCA_030760725.1. Classification (NCBI taxonomy): domain Eukaryota; kingdom Viridiplantae; phylum Streptophyta; class Magnoliopsida; order Poales; family Poaceae; genus Neostapfia; species Neostapfia colusana. Next base: position 56,622,744 of record JASWHV010000019.1, read on the forward strand.
TACCTGCAGCCGAGTCTCGTCGACGAGGTTGTCATCTTCGCGCTGGATCAGGTCCTGCGCGGCTTCTCCTGGGGGCCCCCGGGGAGTTCTCCCCTTCTGGCTAAGGCCTTCAAGGGGTAGGTGGACCCGGGCTCGTCTTGGATGACCCAAGGCATCTTCCCCTTCTGGCAAGGCCTTCAAGGGAATGACAGATCTTGGGCGGCCCCCGGGAGGTATGTCCGAAGCACGGAGGCGTGCCGCAGTTGGCTACCGCCCTGGCCCGTCACCGTCAGAGCTGGAGTCCTCGCCGTTATGCACTGTCTTTATGACGCGCTGAGGCTCCTGGAACCCCACCTGATGGGCGGCAGTGACTGGGGCATCGATCTTCTGTTTGCCATCTCTCTGAGGGTAAGGCGGTGCTTCAGCTCTCTGCTGTCTTCCTTTGCGGAAGCGCTCTGCGAGCCTCTGGATATCCCAGCACTCGGCAGCAGTATGGTTGTCGGCGCCATGCACGGGACATAGCCTGCCCTGGTCACTGTCTGGGGCCGGTGACTGCCGCTGCCTTTTGTCGGGGCGTGGCCCCCGAGCTCCACTAGCCGTCGCTGCTGCGGCGACGGGAGCCGTGAACGATGACTTCATCTTGCCACTCCCCCGGTTCTTGGCCTTCTTGCCACCCCCATAGGCAGCAGCACCGGACCCGGGTTGTCCACCTGGCTCGGAGGTCGGCAGAGAGTGCCAGTTCCGCCCTTCAGCCGCTCTGGCGCATTTGTCCGCCAGACTGAAGAGCTCAGAGACGTCGCGGACCTCTCTGGTCGCGAGCTTCTCAAGCATTTTCTCGTCCCGGACACCCTGTCGGAACGCCACCTCCACAGAAGCACTTTGGATATGTGGGATGGTGTTGCGTACCTGGGAGAACCGCTGGATGAAAGAGCGCAGCGACTCCCCAGGTTGTTGCTTGACGGCGTGGAGGTCAAGATCCGTGCCGGGACGGGTGTAGGAGCTGCCGAAGTTGGCAACGAACTGCCGACAGAGCTCTCCGCAGGAAGTTATGGACCCCTGAGGTAGATTCATGAGCCAAGACCGAGCTGGGCCGGTCAAGGCGACGGGGAAGTAGTTGGCCATGACAGCCTCGTCCCCTCCTGCGGCAAGTACGGCGGTGGAGTAGATCTGGAGGAACTCCGCCGGGTTGACGCTGCCGTCGTACTTCTCGGGCAGGTGCGGCCGGAACTTGCGCGGCCACCTCGCGAAGCGAAGGTGGGGTGCAAGGGCCACACATCCTGCACCTGCTGCTGCAGGTATTGGCGCTGCGAACGCTTGGTTCGCACTTGGCACCGCGTATCCCGGCATGGGCAAGGCTGCACCATAGACCGGGGGCGCTGCTTGCGGCGCATATGGTTGTGGCATATGCTGCGCGGCATATGCCTGAGGCAGGGCTCGCGTGGCGAAGACCTGCCCTCCAGGTTGTGTCGAGGCCGATGACATGCTGTCGCCAGCCTCATGGTTGCGACGCCTTTCTCGACGTCGCTCGAGGTACACCCGGGCATCCTGGCCCAAGTGGCACCATTCCAGCTCCCTTCTCAGGTCCGTCGACAGGAGCCTGGAGGAGCTGGAATCCGCCGTTTGCCCGTCAACCGTGGGCGTGCGTGTCAGCGACACAGCCGGTTGTCCTGGGCGCCGTCCTCGCCGAAACCGAGGGTTCGCGGCGGCGACGACGAGGCGGTCCACCTCGCGGACCCATTGCTGGGTCGTTGAATGGGGCGCATCCCCCGCAGGTGGGTTGCGCAGCAGCGCTCTTGCTGCAGCTAGCGCACCCCCATGGTGTACGCTCAGCGCTGCAGAAGATCTCACACTGGTCGGAGCCTGCATCGCCGGAGTCGGCGTTGCTGGAGTCGGCTGCTGGCTACCAGCTTGTGCCGACACACTCCGTCCTGAGTGTGTCGACATGTACTCCCCACTGGTCACGGTTCGACGGGGACGCGGAGGGGGAGAGTTTGCCGCTGAAGGAAGCTTGGTCATCTTCGTTGGCGGAAACTCGTCGCGCTAGGAGAAAAGCCCCCTTCCTGGCGCGCCAAATGTCGAAGTGTTCGGTCGACACTTCCCCCGGGCCTGCACTGGGCAGCCCGCGGAGGTTCTTTTTTCGGCGGGGCTAGTCCCTTGCGGAGAGCTTGCGCGGATGGACGAGTTAGTAAGAGCTTGACGCGGTGAGTTTTACGTGGTTCAGGCCGCCGGAGCGTAAAACCCTACGTCCACGACGAGCTATGGAGCTCGCTGTATTGCTTGCTGCTCAGGGCTTGAGTCCTGAGCTTGGGGGTGAGTTACAGCTTGGGAGTGAATGTCTAGCGTATGAGTTGCAGAGTGCGAACCCTTGCTATCGTCGCCTACCCGAGCCTTTTATAGTCCAAGACTCGGGCAGCTTACAAGGGGGGCCGGGACCCGACAGGTGGTCCCGGGAAGATTGTCTATCATCTACCGTATCTGCAGTTATGCCGGTAGTTGCCTCTGGTCGAAGGCTTCTGAGTCTTCATCTTGCCGCCCTGCCCATGCCGCATGCTAGTCGTAGTGGTTGATGACGGCGCAGGCGGCATGGGATGTCTTGTCGCGGTGTTTATTGGCTGGCAGGTTCTGACACCGTGCGCCAGTCTGTGATGCGACTGGGCGCAACGGCACCTGACAGAAGCGTGCTCCGCGTCTCCGCGTCTTGGGAAGACGCGGGCCTTGAATACCTTGTACGGGCAAGGTATGGGGCGTCTTTACGCCCGCTGCCTATCGCTCGGGGGCAGGCAACGCCGTTCTGCTGCCACGTGGCGGGCCCGGAGCTCTCCTCTGAGGAAAGGGAGGTCCGGCCCCACTGGACGCGTGGCGCCTTCGGACCTCTCTCCCACGGAGGGGGAGGTCCGGCTTCTGTATGCCACGTGGCAGGCCCGGAGCTCTCCTCTGAGGAAAGGGAGGTCCGGCCCTGCCGGACGCGTGCCGCCTTCGGAGCTCTCCCTGCGGAGAAGGGCGAGTTCCTTAGGCTTTTTCCCCTGTGCGCGGGGTACCCCATATCTCAGGTACCGACAGGCAGACAGCAGGAGGAAATGTGGCAAGTGGCAGCTCGCGACACCATGTCGCGTTTCTGCCAACTACACGTGAGAGCTATGGAGGGCACTTCATACTCGCTCGTTCCGGTGGAGGGACGCACTAATCATGTGTGGGGGGAAAGGTACGTGGAGGCAATAGATCCGGGTTGCCCAAGGTACAACCCCGCGGAGGCGAACCTCAGTCTCCAGTTCAGGGCAGGAAAAGCCGTGATGGACAGCCAAGCTGTTCATACGGATTGTCTTGCTGCAAAGCTCATGGAGAGCACCAGACGTGGAGACCATTTTGAGAGTGCTCACAGCGCACTCCGCAATGTGCTCCTTCTGACGATAAAGCGACTGAATGAGCAACACAATCAGTTGCATCGTATGAAGAAGGCAAAAAAGAAGAGTTGCGTCGACATCACGGCTTTGCAACAGCAAGTGCAAGCCTTGACCCAGCAGAATGAGGTCCTCACTCAAGGGCGTGATGACGCTATTGAGGAGGGGCAAGGCTGGGAAGAGGACTACGATCAGTCCTTGGACGAGGTGCACGCGTTGTAGGACCTCGTACCTCCGGTAATGGGCATCCCAATGGTGGGTGCCGTACTTGTGGTTTTGGGTCTTTTGGCAATGGGGGAACCTGAACCGGAAGAGGAGGTTATGGACCTGGAGCCACCAGCAGAGGTAGCGGAGGAGGACGACCCGCAGGAGGTCGAGTTCTACTCCGAGTAGTAGGTTACCGTTGCCGAGTAGGGCAGCGAGGGTGGTGTATGAGAAAAATTTTGTAATTAGTGACATGTCATGTAGACAGTAGTATATGTATAGGTAGTGACGACATGAGCACGACTTCTCGGAGACTCGAGAATAATGTATCTTGTATAAAGTTTATGCTTTATCAATACTCCCTCCGGTGCACAAAAAAATGTCTTTCTACATAGAAGTCATGAGTGCACAAAAAATTGACGTTGAAGCAGAACTGAAGAGTTTGTCTCGTGAAAAAACGTAATAAACGTGTGGTAATGTGTGTGGCTAGGAATCGAACCTGCATGACAGGCCTGGGAACTAGTGGAGGAGACTAGTCAAGCCATTAAAGAGACTATGATAGTAATGGAAAGAAAATCTATTTAATACTTCCTTGGTATGTGAGAACATGTCCAAAACGATAGTTTTTAGTGAATGTTGTGCAAATTATTCATGTGTCACTTCAATACCTGCTGTTCATATGGAAATTTAAGTATGGCATGTGCTGATCACTGTTGTTTTGAATTTCAAAATGACTCGCACTCGTGCCAACCCAGATTTTGGAGGTTCCAGTCAGGGGGGAGAGACCTCCCAACAGCCTCCCGAGGATTCCTCGGGACAGCAACAGCAGCAACAGCAACAACCGCCACCGCCACCGCCAACGGTTACATTGGACGACATCGTTCCGGCTATAGCGGGTTCTCATCAGCAGCACACAGAGTTGCTGCAGACACTTATTGCCAATACGCCTCGGCCGGAGAGACATCAAGATCGCGAGGAGCGCAAACAAAGCTCCTACTCTGACTTTCTGGGTACTCATCCCCCAGTATTCTCAAGGGCGGATGAACCCATCGATGCGGACAACTGGCTCCGCACGATGGAGATGAAGTTCGGGCTGCTCCAAGTGAGTGAGAAGCGCAGGACTCAATTCGCGGTCCAACACCTTCAGGGATCCGCGAGCGCTTGGTGGACGAATTTCTGCGCCTCGCAACCCACCGAGCGAGTTATGACCTGTGCGGAGTTCCGGACGGCCTTTAGGGCCTATCACATATCGCCGGGTATTATGAAGAGGAAGACGCAGGAGTTCCTACCCCTGCAGCAAGGAAGCCGGAACGTGCTGGAATACTCTAGGGCGTTCAATGATCTTGCACTCTACGCTTCTTATCACGCCGATACCAATGAGAAGCGGCGGGATCATTTTTACTAGGGGCTTAACTCGCTCCTGAAGGACAAGCTGACGATGTTCAATCGCGACAGCCTCAATGATATTATTGATGATGCGATTATTTAGGAGGACTCTAGCAAGGAGTTAGTGGCGGCGGAGAGGAAGAGAAGTGTGCCGCAAAGCAGCGGAGAAGGAGGTGGTCCTTCTCAAAAATCTTGGATGGTGAATCGCACACCATCGGGTCCACGCTGACAGCCACCACAGAGGCCGATGCCATTCCGCAGTTGGCCGTATTCTCCACCTGCATTCAGGTCGGGACTGCCAGCACCATTGTGCATCGGGTGGGAAAATTTCAGCAAGCATGATGGTTCCAAAAGCGCCATTGTGCTTAGAGGGTAGAGTATACCCTACGTCTCTCATAATTTTAGAGGGACAGAAGGTCGATGTCATCCTAGGGATGTCGTGGTTAACCCGCCACGGTGTTGTTTTAGACATTGTCGGTACCTGAGATATGGGGTACCCCCGCGCACAGGGTAAAATGCCTAAGGAACTCGCCCTTCTCCGCAGGGAGAGCTCCGAAGGCGCCACGCGTCCGGCGGGGCCGGACCTCCCTCTCCACAGAGGAGAGCTCCGGGCCCGCCACGTGGCATACAGAAACCGGACCTCCCCCTCCGCGGGGGAGAGGTCCGAAGGCGCCACGCGTCCAGCGGGGACGGACCTCCCCCTCCTCAGAGGCGAGCTCCGGGCCCGCCACGTGGCAGCAGAACGGCGCTACCTGCCCTCGAGTGATAGGCAGCGGGCGTAAAGACGCCCCATACCTTGCCCTACAAGGTATTCAAGGCCCGCGTCTTCCCAAGACGCGGAGACGCGGAACACGCTTCTGTCAGGTGCCGTTGCGCCCAGTCGCATCACAGACTGGCGCGCGGTGTCAGAACCTGCCAGCCAATAAACACCGCGACAAGACATCCCACGCCGCCTGCGCAGTCATCAACCACTATGACTAGCATGCGGCATGGGCAGGGCGGCAAGATGAAGACTCAGAAGCCTCCGACCAGAGGCAACTACCAGCATAACTGCAGATACGGTAGATGATAGACAATCTTCCTGGGACCACCTGTCGGGTCCCGGCCTCCCTTGTAAGCTGCCCGAGTCTTGGACTATAAAAGGCTCGGGTAGGCGACGATAGCAAGGATTCGCACTTTGCAACTCATACGCTAGCCATACACTCTCAAGCTGTAACTCACCCCCAAGCTCAGGACTCCGGCCCTGGGCAGCAAGCAATACAGCGAGCTCCATAGCTCGCCGTGGACGTAGGGTTTTATGCTCCGGCGGCCTGAACCACGTAAAACTCGCCGTGTCAAGCTCTTACTAACTCGTCCATCTGCTCAAGCTCTCCGCTAGGAACTAGCCCCACCGAAAAAAGAACCTCCACGGGCTGCCCAGTGCAGGCCCGGGGGAAGTGTCGACTGAACACTTCGACATTTGGCGCGCCAGGAAGGGGGCTTTTCTCCTAGCGCGACGAGTTTCCGCCGACGAAGATGACCAAGCTTCCTTCAGCGGCAAACTCTCCCCCTCCGCGTTCACGGCGAACCGTGACCACTGGGGAGTACATGTCGACACACTCAGGACGGAGTGTGTCAGCACGAGCTGGTAGCCAGCAGCCGACTCCGGCAACGCCGACTCCGGCGATGCAGGCTCCGACCACTGTGAGATCTTCTGCAGCGCTGAGCGTACACCATGGGGGTGCGCTGGCTGCAGCAAGAGCGCTGCTGCGCAACCCACCTGCGGGGGATGCGCCCCATTCAGCGACCCAGCAATGGGTCCGCGAGGTGGACCGCCTCGTCGTCGCTGCCGCGAACCCTCGGTTTCGGCGAGGACGGCGCCCAGGACAACCGGATGTGTCGCTGACGCGCACGCCCACGGTTGACGGGCTAAAGGCGGACTCCAGCTCCTCCAGGCTCCTGTCGACGGACCTGAGAAGGGAGCTGGAACGGTGCCACTTGGGCCAGGACGCCCAGGTGTACCTCGAGCGACGCCGAGAAAGGCGTCGCAACTATGAGGCTGGCGACAGCATGTCGTCGGCCTCGACACAACCAGAAGGGCAGGTCTTCGCCACGCGAGCCCTGCCTCAGGCATATGTCGCGCAGCATATGCCACAACCATATGCGCCGCAAGCAGCGCCCCCGGTCTATGGTGCAGCCTTGATCATGCCGGGATACGCGGTGCCAAGTGCGAACCAAGTGTTCGCAGCGCCAATACCTGCAGCAGCAGGTGCAGGATGTGCGGCCCTTGCACCCCACCTTCGCTTCGCGAGGTGGCCGCGCAAGTTCCGGCCGCACCTGCCCGAGAAGTACGACGGTAGCGTCAACCCGGCGGAGTTCCTCCAGATCTACTCCACCGCCGTACTTGCCGCAGGAGGGGACGAGGCTGTCATGGCCAACTACTTCCCCGTCGCCTTGACCTGCCCAGCTCGGTCTTGGCTCATGAATCTACCTCAGGGGTCCGTAACCTCCTGGGGAGAGCTCTGCCGGCAGTTCGTTGCCAACTTCGGCAGCTCCTACACCCGTCCCGGCACGGAGCTTGACCTCCACGCCGTCTAGCAACAACCTGGGGAGTCGCTGCGCTCTTTCATCCAGCGGTTCTCCCAGGTACGCAACACCATCCCACATATCCAAAGTGCCTCTGTGGTGGTGGCGTTCTGACAGGGTGTCCGGGACGAGAAAATGCTTGAGAAGCTCGCGACCAGAGAGGTCCGCGACGTCTCTGAGCTCTTCAGTTTGGCGGACAAATGCGCCAGAGCAGCTGAAGGGCGGAACTGGCACTCTCTGCCGACCTCCGAGCCAGGTGGACAACCCGGGTCTGGCGCTGCTGCCTATGGGGGTGGCAAGAAGGCCAAGAACCGGGGGAGTGGCAAGATGAGGTCATCGTTCACGGCTCCCGTCGCCGCTGCAGCGATGGCTAGTGGAGCTCGGGGGCCACGCCCCGACTAAAGGAAGCGGCAGTCACCGTCCCCAGACAGTGACCAGGGCTGACTATGCCCCGTGCATGGCGCCGGTAACCATATTGCTGCCGAGTGCTGGGATATCCAGAGACTCGCAGAGCGCTTCCGCAAAGGAAGACAGCAGAGAGCTGAAGCACCATCATACCCTCAGAGGGATGGCAAACAGAAGGTCGATGCCCCAGTCACTGCCGCCCATCAGGTGGGGTTCCAGGAGCCTCAGCGCGTCATAAAGACGGTGCATAACGGCGAGGACTCCAGCTCTGACGGTGGCGGGCCGGGGCGGTAGCCAACTGCGGCACGCCTCCGTGCTTCGGACATACCTCCCGGGGGCCGCCCAAGATCTGTCAACCCCTTGAAGGCCTTGCTAGAAGGGGAAGACGCCTTGGGTCATCCAAGACGAGCCCGGGTCCACCTACCCCTTGAAGTCCTTAGCCAGAAGGGGGTAACTCCCCGGGGGCCCCCAGGAGAAGCCGCGCAGGACCTGATCCAGCGCGAAGATGACAACCTCGTCGATGGTACTCGGCTGCAGGAGGGCAACCTGGTGTCGCGGCATGCTCTATTCCAAAAAGGACCCATAAAACTCTCCCCCAGCAGTGAAGGTCCCTTCAGAATCATGAAAGCTGCCACCCCAGGTACACATGCCTTTCAACCGAGTGTGGGATCCGTTCCTTAAAGGCTATTGCCATGAAGCAACACTGTAAGTCCTACTTCCTGAGCATCAGTAGAACAGGGTTATTCCCTTCTGTAATGAATCCCATAAAATTTAGGAACAGAGCTTGGGGCAGCTAAGTCTCAAGGGACGGTACAGGACTACGTCCAGTTTAGCCCGGTTCCGACCCTAAGCGCGTAGAGTCTTGCTTCCCTTGTAGACGAGGCGGAATATTGCCTCCATGTACAGCCAGAATTCCACCTATGGGCATATACAGAAACCTGTTCTACTTAGCTCTCTCTCATGCGCTCATTTAAATTATGCAGTAATTTTTATGACCGCACTATCTTTGTATGTTCATCGTACATCTAGCTCCCCCTCTCCTGTGCTCATCCATAGTCGGCATTCGCTATCCTACCGAAGGCGGCTGCGCTTGAGGCACCTGCCGATGGCCGAGTGAGTCTCTCGGGCTTCCCCCAGTCAGGTGTTGCAGTGCCAGTTGGTCACCTCCAGGAAAGGCCTGCGTTGTGCATGGGGGGTCCAGGGTGCGTATCCAGCTTAGCAGGCCATGAGCCCAGAGCATGCGCATCCTGCCCTCCGGAGGTACAGGCGAGTACAACCGCTTTGCCTGGTCATGAACCCAAAGCACGTGCACTCTGCTTCCCCAGCGCATGGCCCGGTACTAGGGATCGGACGGCCGTACCCGGACCTCGGAGGGAGCCGGAGCTCCGGTGCCTCGTGCACAGAATTGCCCAAGCCCCGTATAACGGATCAGGATCGTAAGACGGATAAGACTAGGAGACGGGAGGGGAGGACCCCCCGAGGAGAATTACGTTTCCTCTGCCTGTGTGCAGGACCTCCAGGTTGCGGCAACAGAGTCTGCATGAAGCAGGGGGGAAGGAGCTACCAACTACTCCGGCCTAGGACTAGAAGGACCGGGTCCTGCCCCTTCAGCAGGGGCGGGACCCGAGGGCCCCACGTGTCCAGTGGGCCTGGAGCTCTCACCTCCCTTGAGGAGGGCTCCGGGCTCGCCATGTGGCAGGCGGAAACCGGGCCTCCCCCCTCGGTGGGAGGGCTCCGAAAGCCCTACGTGTCCAATATGGCTGGAGCTCCCACCTCTTAAGGAGGAGCTCCGGACCCGCCACGTGGCAGGCAGATTCGGAGCTCCCCATAGGGCGAGATCCGGAGACCTCCGGGGGCCCCTAACACGGTTAGGACCCGGGGAGGGTGTCTGTGCAAAGCTCCGAGATTGGAAATGGCCTCTGAGTACCTTGCGGGGCTAAGGACTCAGTCAGACAAAGCCAAGAAGGAGAGAAAAAGCATCACAGACACAAAATATCCAAAAGAGTCGAACTAAGCAAGGCTCCATGAGCTGGACTACAGACTCGATAAAAAGGGAGAAACAAGTCCTAAGGACCTCCCGGCTCCCGCCGGAACCTTGCGGCTATAAGGGCGGCCACATCCTCGACTTCAGCCCTGGCAGCTTCCTCCCGCTCCGCGGCTGGGCCCTCTCTCGCTGGCTCTAGCGAGAAAGAGGGGTCGCGGCTCTTGAAGCATGCCAGCACATGTGAGGCGACCTCTAAAGCTAGGCCGCGGCCCTCGGCCTCAAGCTCGCTGGAGACCACCGAGTCTAGTCTGTCCAGCTTGGCGCCGATCGAATCCAGTGCAGGGATCACCTCCGCCACCTTCAATGCAGGAGCTGCGGCCCTCACCGGACTGAAACCAAGAGGGATCAGGGCGGACCCCGCTCGATCCACGAAGCTTGAGACCGCAAGAGCCTAGGAGGACTGCAAGGCTGAGAGCTCCTCCACCTCGCGGCGGGCCGCCTGCAGAGCCTCCAGGTTCCTCTCGGAGAATTCCTTCTCCTTGGCCGCCAGGGAGCTCTCCCGAAGATGGAGAGTCTAGGTGAGCCGCTCCAACTCAGCAGCCTTGAAGTCGGCGGCCAACTCCCGGTCCAAGACCGCCCGGCGATCACGGGAGACCTGTTCCTCCCTCAAGTCAAGGTCTGCCTTCAGGATCTCCAGCTCCTCGGTCCGGGCTCGAAGGTCATCCTCGCCCGCCGCCAGCTGTGCGGCGACCCTCTCCGCCTCAGCTGTCGTGGAACGTTCCCGTTCCTCAACAGCGAGTTTACGGCGCTCCAACTGCTGTTGTATCTCTACAGCAGCAGAGAGGCTCTCCTCGGCCCGGGCGTGTGCCTCCAGGGCCTCCCTGTTGATCCGCCGCGATTGGTTGTCCATGCGGTCGACAGCCCGCTTCATCCGGTCGAGGAGCGCTTCCCTGAAGTCGAGCAACTCCCGCCTGGAGTCGAGCTCACTCTTAACCTTCGCGGTCCTCTCCCGCAAAAGGTTCCCCCGGGTGAGGAGGCGATCCTGTTCAACCGTATACTCCTCCCGCTCGCGCCCTAGTGCAGCCAAGACCTACCGAACGCTCGTCTCGGCAAGCGCGAAGGCATCCGCCAGGGGCAATGGAGCAACAGAGGCCGGGGCAGTCCCCCCGACCTCCTCCATTACCTCGTCCTCAGGAAGAGCCGACGCACCAGCAACCGAGACGAGACGCCGATCAGGAGAAGTTGGCTCCGAGGCTCTGGCAGCCAGGCCAGCCGGGCTCTCTTCAGCTTCTGGCTCCTTGATCTGAGGAGAGGGGCGAGCCGGGGAAGGCGGTGCTGGAGAAAAGGTCGGGCTTCCTAGTGTAGGGTCGACCTGCGCTGGCTTGGGGGCCGCGGTGGCCGTCTCGGCAGGAAGAGACGACGCCGCCCCGGAGTTCGGGCACACCGGAACAGGAGAAGTTCGCGCTGGCCTGGGGGCCGCGGCAGTTGCCCGTGGCTCCGAGCGCAGCGGCACAGATTCCCTGCAAGTCGGGGATGGCCGGGAAGCGCGGACACTCCAGCGGGCTCTGAACCCCGACTTCCGAGCCGGGGTAGGACTCCCAGAGCCCGCTACCATCCCTGACGGCCACTCCGCAGTCGCTTGAACGGGCGGAACAGGGGACGCCCCAGAAGCTTCCCCCAGCGCATCAGCCCGGGGCCTCTTCGAGTCGCCACCGGAGGGAGTGTCAGGCACCCCAGAATCCCGACTTGGCACAGACGCCGCTGCTGCAGGAGATCGAGCGCGCGTCTTCTCTGGTGACGGGTTGGAAGCCATGGCGAGGGAGAACTCAAGGGCAAGAGAGCAAAAGCACAAGAGTCCGAGAAGAAACGTAGAGAAGTGCGAAGGGAAGCTGCAATGTGGGTAAGACCCCCTCTAAAAACTTCCCGGGTGCAATTCCAAGCGATTCGGAACTCTTCGAATACCCCGCATCGGCAACCGCTTTGGTTCCTAGACCGAGTGCCGATGACGGGTGGGCCCAAGCCGCCTAACTGAAGCGGTGGGGTCAAGGAGTCAGTCTCCTGAGAAGATGAGCCGGCAAGGCACTTCGGCGGTTCCTGAAGAAAGTGCCGCAACGTGCAGATGTGGCAGTCTTGGGAACCGCCGCAGTAAAAGCAACCATCAAGTGAGCGCACGCTCCCACGGTCCCGCGGCCGTTCGTGATACGGCAGCGGCCAATTCGGGACTTAGAGAAAGTGCGCTTATCGAAAGAGACGGAGGTCCCACCTCGGGCTCGCTATCTCCCCCAAGATGGGCCTGGGGGCCACTGTCGGTACCTGAGATATGGGGTACCCCCGCGCACAGGGTAAAATTCCTAAGGAACTCGCCCTTCTCCGCAGGGAGAGATCCGAAGGCGCCACGCGTCCGGCGGGGCCGGACCTCCCTCTCCACAGAGGAGAGCTCCGGGCCCGCCATGTGGCATACAGAAGTCAGACCTCCCCCTCCGCGAGGGAGAGGTCCGAAGGCGCCACGCGTCCAGCGGGGCCGGACCTCCCCCTCCTTAGAGGCGAGCTCCGGGCCCGCCACGTGGCAGCAGAACGGCGCTGCCTGCCCTCGAGCGATAGGCAGCGGGCATAAAGACGCCCCATACCTTGCCCGTACAAGGTATTCAAAGCCCGCGTCTTCCCAAGACGCGGAGACGCGGAACACGCTTCTGTCAGGTGCCGTTGCGCCCAGTCGCATCACACACTAGCGCGCGGTGTCAGAACCGGCCAGCCAATAAACACCGCGACAAGACATCCCACGCCGCCTGCGCAGTCATCAACCACTATGACTAGCATGCGGCATGGGCAGGGCGGCAAGATGAAGACTCAGAAGCCTTCGACCAGAAGCAACTACCGGCATAACTGCAGATACGGTAGATGATAGACAATCTTACAGGGACCACCTGTCGGGTCCCGACCCCCCTTGTAAGCTGCCCGAGTCTTGAACTATAAAAGGCTCGGGTAGGCGACGATAGGAAGGGTTCTCACTTTGCAACTCATACGCTAGCCATACACTCTCAAGCTGTAACTCACCCCCAAGCTCAGGACTCCGGCCCTGAGCAGCAAGCAATATAGCGAGCTCCATAGCTCGCCGTGGACGTAGGGTTTTACGCTCCGGCGGCCTGAACCACGTAAAACTCGCCGTGTCAAGCTCTTACTAACTCGTCCATTTGCGCAAGCTCTCCGCTAGGAACTAGCCCCACCGAAAAAAGAACCTCCGCGGGCTGCCCAGTGCAGGCCCGGGGGAAGTGTCGACTGAACACTTTGACAGACACCATCCTCCGAGTCATGCATTTGAACTCACAAGTGCACGAGTCACACTCTTTATTTCCGGACAATCCAGAAATAAAACTTCCAAGTGTATATCAGTCCACAACCATCAGATTGGAAGATATTCCAGGAGTCCGTGAGTTCCCTGACGTGTTCCCGTATGATTTACCGGGGATGTCGCCCGACAGAGAGGTGGACTTCAAGATTGAACTTGCACCGAGAACCATGCCAATATCCCGAAGGCCGTACAAGATGGCGCCCAAGGAATTGGCTGAATTGAAGACACGGTTAACGGACTTGCTGGAGAAGGGTTTTATTAGGCCGAGCTCCTCGCCATGGGGCTATTCGGCATTATTCGTAAAAAAGAAAGACGAGACGTTTTGGCTTTGCATGGACTATCGTCCACTAAACGCCGTAACCATCAAGAACAAGTACCCGTTGCCACGGATCGACATGTTGTTTGATCAGTTGATCAAAGCAAAGATCTTTTCCAAGATGGACTTAAGATTCAGGTACCATCAGATTAAAATACGGGCTGAGGATATTCCGAAGACGGCTTTCTCGACGAGGTACGGACTTTATGAATACCTGGTCATGTCCTTCGGCCTCACCAACGCTCGGCTCACTTCATGTATTTGATGAACTTGGTATTCATGCCGAAGCTGGACAGGTTTGTTGTGGCCTTCATCGACGACATATTGGTATATTCCAAGTCGGGATAGTTTTGCAACAGCTGCGGGATCACAAGCTATACGCGAAATTCAGCAAGTGCGAATTCTGGATATCGCAAGGGCCTTGTTCTCGGGCATATTATCTCAGCGGAGCACATCGCTGTAGACCCGAGTAAGATCACACAAGTGCTGAATTGGAAGTCCCCGAGAACTGTTCATGAGATACGGAGTTTCCTCGGACTCGCGGGATATTTATCGGAGATTCATTCCGAACATCTCGAAGATTGCCAAGCCTCTGACAGAGCTGCTGAAGAAGGCTACCAAATATGTTTGGAGTCCAGCATGTGAAGCAGCGTTCAAGGCATTAGTGAAGCACCTATCATCAACACTGGTTTTGGCGCAACCAGATACAATAAAACCGTTCGATGTGTACTGCGATGCATCCGGCATTGGGCTCGGATGTGTGCTGATGCAAGACCGAAGAGTGGTCGCGTATGGATCACGGCAGCTCAGAAACCATGAGAAGAATTATCCAACTCATGACTTGGAGCTCGCTGCCGTGGTGCTCGCACTTAAAATATGGGGGCACTACCTGCTCGGTAACCTCGCACATTTATATACCAACCACAAAAGCCTCAAGTACATATTCACTCAAAAGGAGCTGAACATGAGGCAGCGAAGATGGTTAGAGTTGATAAAGGATTATGAAATAGAGATCCATTATCACCCCGGCAAGGCAAACGTAGTGGCAGATGCGCTGAGTCGCAAGTCACACGTCAACAATCTGACCATCACAACATCGGAAGAGAGCGAGCCACCATTGCATGTGATTCAACATGGAGCTCTCCACAACTTAGCGTTGATCCCCAGTGTCGAAGTGTTCGGTCGACACTTCCCCCGGGCCTGCACTGGGCAGCCCGCGGAGGTTCTTTTTTCGGTGGGGCTAGTCCCTTGCGGAGAGCTTGAGCGTATGGACGAATTAGTAAGAGCTTGACACGGCGAGTTTTACGTGGTTCAGGCCGCCGGAGCGTAAAACCCTACGTCCACGGCGAGCTATGGAGCTCGCTGTATTGCTTGTTGCTCAGAACCGGAGTCCTGAGCTTGAGGATGAGCTACAGCTTGGGTGTGAATGGCTAGCGTATGAGTTGCGGGAGTGCGAACCCTTGCTAACGTCGCCTACCCGAGTCTTTTATAGTACAAGACTCGGGTGGCTTACAAGGAAGGCCCGGGACCCGACAGGTGGTCCCGGGGAGATTGTCTGTCATCTACCATATCTGCAGTTATGCCGGTAGTTGTCTCTGGCGAAGTCTTCTGAGTCTTCGTCTTGCAGCCCTGCCCATGTCGCATGCTAGTCGTAGTGGATGATGACGGCGGGGGCGGCATGGGATGCCTTGTAGCTTCGTTTATTGGCTGGCAGGCTCTAACACTGCGCCCAGTCTGTGATGCGACTGGGCGCAACGGCACCTGACAGAGGCATGCTCCGCGTCTCCGCGTCTTGGGAAGACGCGGGCCTTGAATACCTTGTATGGGCAAGGTATGGGGCGTCTTTACGCCCGCTGCCTATCGCTCGGGGGCAGGCAGCGCCGTTCTGCTGGCCACGTGGCGGGCCCGGAGCCCTCCTCAGAGGAGAGGGGGGGTCCGGCCCCGCAGGACACGTGGAGCCTTCGGACCTCTCCCCGCGGAGGGGGAGGTTCGGCTTCTGTCGGCCACGTGGCGAGCCCGGAGCCCCTCTCTGAGGAGAGGGAGGTCCGGCCCCGCCGGACACGTGGCACCTTCGGACCTCTCTCCCGCGGAGGGGAGGTCCGGCTTCTGTATGCCACGCGGCGAGCCCGGAGCTCTCCTCTGAGGAGAGGGAGGTCCGGTCCCGCCGGGCGCGTGGCGCCTTCGGAGCTCTCCCTGCGGAGAAGGGCGAGTTCTTTAGGCATTTTCCCCTGTGCGCGGGGGTACCCCATATTGCGGGTACCGATAGTGGCCCCCGAGCCCATCTCGGGGGAGATAGCGAGCCCGAGGTGGGACCTCCGTCTCTTCTGATCCGCGCACTTTCTCTAAGTCCCGCATTGACCTCTGCCGGAGCACGAACGGCCGCGGGATCGTGGGAGCGTGCGCCCACTTGATGGTTGCTTTTACTGTGGCGGTTCCCAAGACTACCACTTCTGCACGTTGCGGCGCTTTCTTCCGGAACCGCCGAAGCGCCTTGCCGGCTTGTCTTCTGGGGCGACTGAGTCCTCGACCCACCGCTTCAGTTGGGCGGCTTGGGTCCACCTGTCATCGGCGCCCGGTCTCGGAGCCAACGCAGTCGCCGATGTGATGTACTCGAAGATTTTCGAATCACCTCGAATCATTCCTGGAAAGTTTTAAAAGGGGATCTCACCCGCATCGCGGTTTCCCTTCACATTTCCTAACGCTCGTTCTTCCCTTGAACTCTTGCGCCCCGGCTTTCCTGTCCTTGTGCTCTCTTTCGCCATGGCTTCGAACTTGCTCCCGACGCGCCTCGTTCGTTCCTCCGAGCTTGGGCCAGTGCGCAGGCTGCTGGGCTGGCGCACAAAAGAACAGAAACACCGGCTTCGCCGGGGATCTCTCCCCCTGATCCTGGAAAAGGGGGAGATGGTCTTCTTCACTGCTTATGCTCTGGCGGGGTTCGTTCCGCCGATTTCTTCCTTCTTCGTCACACTGCTGGAGACATATGGGCTCCAGCTCCACCATATTTCTCCCAACTCCTTCGCAATGGCTGTTGTCTTTGTCCACTTCTGCGAGATGTTTGTGGGGGTGCATGCTTCTGTGATGCTCTTCCGCTACTTCTTTGTGTTGCGGACGACTGGGCGCGGCTCGAAGACTCAGATGGGGGCATACTACTTCCAGCATCGCTGCAAGGACCCAAAGGTCTCTGGATACCTTCTGCCCTTCAGCGCATCAAGGTGGGAAAACTGGAGGGAGAGCTGGGTGATAGTGCAGACCGACGAGCACGATCGCCTACAACTCCCGACCGCCAGCCCAACCACCGATCGTCGCTTCTGGGAGGAGATCCCTGAGCTGGAGCAGGAGTACGCCCCGGTCTTGGAGCGGATCCGGATCTTGGCCAACGAGGGGCTGACGTCTCTAATGGTGCTGATGGACTTTATGTCGTGTCGTATTGCACCCTTGCAGCAGCGCAGTCGCCCAGCGTGGTACTATACTGGCGAGGAGGCCTGTACCAGGCTGGAGAGGGGCCCCGGCTCTGACCCTTCCGACGAGGAGCTGAACGAGATGGTGGGCAAGGTGAGCGGCGACTACATTCCCAGTGGCGACCCCGCCCTTCCGCCCTCTGCCACCCCCCTCTTCTTGGAGCCACAGAGGAGGTCAGAGCTCCTGCGGAAGATGCTGAACCTTGACGACATCGGGATCGTCGTCCGGCAGGTCGGGGATGCCTTCCGGGGTATTACAATTCCAGGAACCGAGCGCCCGGGAACCGAGCGCTCCGGATCAGGGCACGAGGCGTCTGCTGCTGTCAAACCCTTCCCAAGAGCCGACGGAACACAAGCCGCCGACAAAGGGAAGGGGAAGGAGCCGGCCCCCGGGCATCCAGAGAAGAAACGCGCCCGGTCTCCTCCGAGGGTGCTGCCTGCACCGAGTCAGGGTGCCGGAGTAACCTTGCTCCCATCTCCCGGGGGTGCTGGTCCATCGGGTGGCGACCCGAAGAGGCCCCGGGTGTCCCTCCCCAGCGGGTCTCTCCCCGAACAGCGGCCGTCCGAAGTAGCCCAAGTACCTCGTCATCCTTCCTCAAGCGGAGGGGTTTCCAGGACGGATGCTGGTGGGGCGATGCCGGCGAGTGTGCCGGGGATCCAGGCCTCACGTTCCGCGACCGTTCCAACCGCTGGTCCCGGCGGTTCAGCTACAGCCCAGAGGCCGGTGCTGCAAGCCCGTTGGAGCGCTCATGCCGCCCAGTAAGTGTTGCTCCTTCTGGCTTGTAGGAGCAGTGCTCTCGTCTCCTCTCTTAGCCTGAGGGCTTTCTCTTCTTGCAGGGACCGACCAGCTACCGGGGGCGGGCCTCTTACCCGGCCGCCTTCAACCGACGGAGGCTCCGCGCCTCAGCATCTGGGGACCGTGGTGGCTCCCATGGGCCCATATTGGCGGGGGCTCCCTATGTGTCGGTGAGTTCACCCTCCGTGGTGGCCGCATCCGCTCCTATCCGCCCTCCTTCACCAGTCCAGAAGTTCGGTCCTGAGACTGGGAGGGCCGCTGTAGGTGCGCCTGCTGGCCCCCTGGCCTCCTTAGGACAGCGCCCCACTCTGGTTGCTGAGGCACCAGCGCCTCCGCCGGTCTTAGACTCGACAGGGGGGGTCAGTGGCGTGACTCCTGTCCCCCCTGTCCCGACGCCCGTGTGGGATGCCCTGGGGCGTGTCCAGACCAGCGCCCGGTAGCTCCAATCCGCCTTTGAGCAGGAGCGGGGGGCGCTAGCCGGTGAGAGGGAACGCCTTCTCAGCTGGCAGCAGCGGGCCCAGGAGGCTAAGGCGGACCTTGACTCGAGGCAGTCAAGGATTGAGGCCATGAGTGCTCTGCTTGACACTCAGAAGAAGGCCATTAGCCGCTTGGAGTCAGAGACCCGGCGGCTCCGTGCCTCCTACCGCGAGGCTCTGGCCCACGTTGAAGCCAAAGCCGAGGAGCGTTCCGCCACCGCGGAGGAGTTGCGGCTGCAGGTAGCCCGTCGAGAGTGCGCCGTCGCCGATCGGGAACGCGCTGCAGCGGCCGAGGAGGAGAAGACCACCGCCCGGCTGAGAGCCAAAGTGGAGGAGCTAAGGGCTCGGACCGAGGAGCTGGAGCTCCGTGAGTCGGTTGTTGCCGCGAGGGAGGAGCAGTTCTCCCGGGAGCGCCAGGCGGCGATGGATCGCGAGCTGCCGGCTCGCCAAGAGGTAGAGAAGCTCCAATCCTTGCGGTCTGCCGAGGCCCAGGCAGTCTGGGGCTTCATTGCCAAGGCGGGGTCCGCCTTGGCTCCTCTTGGTTTCAGCCCTGTGCAGGTGGAGGCTCTGGTGCGGCCGATGTACGAAGCGATCCCGGCACTTGAGTCCATCGGCGATGAGTTGGGTCGGCTCGAAGCAGTGATCGCCGACGAGCTTGAAGCGGAAGGTCGGGGCCTTGCGAAGGAGGTCGCTATGCACGTACTGTCGTGCTTCCGGAGCCGAGACCCTTCCTTTTCTCTGGGGCCAGTCCGTCTAGGACCCGTTATCGATCGGGAGGAAGCTGCCAGGGCCGAGGTCGAGGACTTGGCTGCCCTCGTGGCCTCTAGGTTTCATCGGGAGTCCGGGGACTCTTAGGCATCTGCCCCCGTGGCCACAAGGCCCTGGACTTCCTTTTTTATTTTTGTTGAGTCTATAGCCCAGCTCGTGGAGCCTTTGTATGAACAGACTCTTGTTTCTTTCTGTGTCTGCACGTCCTAGTCTTCTTCCTGGTTTTTCCTGGCTGAGTCCTTAGCTCCGCAAGGTACTCGGAGGCCTTGACCAATCTCGAAGCTCTGCATAGACACCTTCTCCGGGTCCTCACTGTATAATAAGGGCCCCGGAGGTCTCCAGGACCCGCCTCACGAGAACGGGGGGGGGGGGGGTCCGGGCCTGTTGGCCACGTGGCGGACCCGGAGCTCCCCTCTGATGGGAGGTCCGGGCTTGTGGGGCACGTGGAGTCCTCGTACCTCTCCCCTCGGAGGGGGGAGGTCCGGCTTCTGTAGGCCACGTGGCGGGCCCGGAGCTCCCCCTCAAGGAGGTGGATGGTCTGGTCCCGCTGGACACGTGGGACCTTCGGGCCTCGCCCCTGCGGAAGCGGTGAGGTCTAGTTCTTTGATCTTACCTTGGGGTTTCGGTCTTGCGCGATCCCGTAGCGGCCCCCTGGTAGGTGTGTCCCATTGGATGTATGTGCCTACCATACTCCTGCGGGGAGCTGAGGCCGAGAGGTCCTGCACACAAGTAAGGGAAACGTAATTCTCCTTGGGGGCTCCCCCTCCTCTATCTCATAGTCTTATTTGGCTTACGGTCCCCGTCCACCTATACGGTGCTTGGGAACTACCGTGCGCGAAGTGCCGGGGGCTCGAGGCCCCCTGGCTATTATCGGCCAGTACCTCCAACGCAACCGCCTTTGGTAGGGCAGCAAATGCCGACTAAAGGTGAGAATGAGAAGAGGGAGTTGAACGCATGGTGAGCACGCGCTAGTAGTGCAATCATAAAAATTTAATAAGTAAATTAAATGAGCACCAAAGAAGAGCAACGTAGGACAGGTTTCTTTTCATATAAATTTCCATAGGAGGAAGGCAGGCCGAGTATGGAGGCCGCGACCCGCCTCAAGGGAAGCAAGACTCTACGCGCTTGGGGTCGGAACCAGGCGAAGTTGAACGTAGTCCTGGACCGTCCCCTGAGGCTTAGCTGCACCGAGCACTGTTCCTGGACTTTATGGAATTTATTATAAAAAGAAGAGTCTATCCTATTGTTGCTCTAGGGGTAGAACTTACAGAGGTGTTCTGTGTTCCGAAGGTTCGGGAGCGGGTCCCCATCCTCGATTCTGGGGAATGGTCCTAGGTCCCAGGATGTCCAGCCCCCGTACGGCAAATGGCCATGTGGGCTAGATCATCTGTACCGTCCAAGCCGGTGTATGGATCTGCTTGGCGTGGAAAAGGCACGCCTTGCAGTTCTCGACCAGCTTGACGGCATCCTGGAGTGCTATCGGCTAGTAGAAGCCATGCCGAAAGGCTTTACCGACAAGCGTGTGTGAAGAAGAGTGACTCCCACATTCGCCTCCATGGATCTCAGCGAGCAAGCCGCAGCCTTCCCCCTGGGTTATGCACCGCAATAGGACGCGGTTGGCGCCGCGTCGGTAGAGATCCCCTTTTACCGTCACGTGTCTCTTAGCCATACGCACGATCCATTCAGCGGATACACGTTCATCAGGGAGGATATTGTCTTTCAAGTAGTCCCGGATCTCCGTGATCCCTGCATCGGGTCTGACTTGAGCATCTGGATCTTGAGCGCTGGGTTGCACGGAGTCCCCAGTGACGCTTACGATCCTTGGCGGCGTCCATGGCCGCCGGGACCACGAGCTTCGAGGTGCTGGTCTAGCCCCCTTCGCCCGGCTCGGCGGGCCGGGCTGTGGGCCGCGGCAACGTCCTCTCGAAGCCCCCTTCGGGCACAAGGGCTCTGGTGGGGGTCTTCGTTGAGAGGTCGTCAGTTGCGGCCTTGCTAGCGCGCGGTACGTGGCGCAGGTCCAAGGCGAGGAAGTCTGTCTCCACTACCTTGCTTGATAACTAGCTGGGAGTCGCCCTGTGCCAACGACTGGCGAGCGCCTAGAGACAGGGCTGTCTTTAGGCCAAGGATGAGTGCTTCATACTCTGCCATGTTGTTGGTTGCCTTAGAATTGAGACGCACCATATACCCAAACTGCTCCCCCGATGGCATGAGGAACAGTACGCTAGCACCGGCCCCCTGCTGTCGCAAGGAGCTGTCGAAGAAGAGCATCCAGTAAGGCCCGGTGAAGGCCAGGGCTCAGGGTCCTGGTTCACCGTCTTCATGGCCCCCTGGGTCAGCCTGCGTTGGCGTCCACTTCAGCCACGAAGTCAGCTAGTGCTTGGCTGTTGCCTGCGTGACGAGGAAGGAAGCCTAGCTCAAACTCCAGTAGTTCCGCTGCCCATTTAGCGGCATCGTCCGTCGTGTGGGGGCTGTGGGGGATAGCTTTCAGCCCGGGGGGCCGCCGGGAGCTGATACTCGGAGGTCCCCAGGCTGTCTTGGACCTCCGGCGGGGGGGGGGGTCCCGCTGATTGCCCGGGAGCTCCGTGGGGTCCAGCTGCACCTCCGGGAGATCCTGCTGGTCCTCCAGGAGGTGGTGTCGGGGGTCCGGGGTCTGTTTTGGACCTCCAGGGGGTTGCCTCGGAGACCCGGGGGGTCGTCTCGGACCTCCGGGGTTTCCTGGCGCTTGTTTCTCGATACCGAAGCAGGTTGCGGTGGTGAGGGGTCCGGCCGCTCTGCGGGAGGACCATACTCACCTCTGCAGCCGTCGCCGCGATGTAGAGCGACAGATGCTCTTCGGGCTCGGGGACTACCATTACGGGTAGGGTCATCAGGAGCTGGTTCAGCTCCAGGGGAGCTTCCTCCGCTTTGTCGGTCCAAGCGAATGGGCCGGATTTGCGTAGGAGCTTAGAGAAGTGGAGCGTTCGCTTTGCTAACCTCGGTATAAACCGACTCAGCGCAGCTAGGCATCCCGCGGCTTTCTGGACTTTTTTTATGCGGGCAGGGGGCCGCCTCGAGCCGGTGGCTTTGACCCTCTCTAGGTTAGCCTCAGTTCCTTGGCGTGAGGCCAGGAATTCTAAGGGTTTTCTAGAGGGTACACCGAGCTCGCATTTGTCGGACGGACGAAGACTAAGGCCAGGTTATCTAGTAGGGACGAACTCTGCCTGACCTTAACAACAATGTCTTCGACACACACCTCAACTGAGTCTCTCATTAGCTCTCCTAAGGTCTTGTGCATTGCACGTACGAAGGTAGGGAGAGCGTTCCTTAGGCCATAAGGCATAGAGGCATAACAGTACAGACCGACTACTGTGGTGAAGGGGGTGTGCTCTTCATCTTCTCTAGACATAGGGGTCTGGTGGAAACCCGAGTAAGCATCTAGGAAGCACAGTATATCGCAGCCTGACGTCGAGTCTACTATTTGATCTATCATAGGGAGAGAAAATAGATCTTTAGGACATGTCTTATTGAGACTGGTGTAGTCGATGCACTTCCGGAGCCTCCCGCCGGCCTTTGGGACAACAACGGGGTTCGCCAAGCACCGGGGGTGGCGGACTTTCCATATGGAGCCAGCGCCCAGCAGCTTCTTGGTTTCTTCCCGGATGGGGCTTTACTGCTCGGTGGATTGCTTGAGGGGCTTCTGTCGGACTGGTCGGGCGTCGGGGGAGACCTTTAGATAGTGCCCAATCACCTCCCTAGGGATCTCTGGCATCTGCGACGGCTGTCATGCAGCACATCAGCATTGTGCCGGAGGGAGGTAACGAGCGCGCCTTCCTATCTGCTATCCAGGCCCCCGGCTACCCGGGTGGTCTGGGTGGCATCGGCGCTGATTCGGACGAGCCTCAAGGGGACGTCGTCCTCATCGAGGGGGTGCACATGGGGTGCTGTGGTAGAGGCATGGTGGTGTGCACTTGGATGGAGCCGGTTTGGTTCTGCACTGCCTGGGGTTGGTGCTCTAGATGCTGTAAGCGCCTGGAGCTTTTCCAAGGCTAACACTGCGGCAGCACGGTCTCCACAAACCTTGAGGACGCCTGTTGGTGTAGGCATCTTCAAGACAAGGTAGCCGTAGTGGGCTACTGCAATGAATCGGTGCAGAGTTGGCCTGCCAATTATGGCGTTGAACGGGAGGTCGATCTCGGGCACGTCGAACAGGATGTACTCTGTCCGATAGCTGTCCGGTGCCCCAAAGGTCACCGGGAGGCTGATGTGGCCGTAGGGAACGACCTGTCCCGGCCCTACCCCTGAGAACGGGCTCGATGGGGTGAGCTTGGCCATCGGGATCTGCAGCTTCTAGAAGGCTGCGCGACTGATGAGGTTCAGTCCAGCCCCGCAATCCACCAAAACGTGGTACATCTTCACGTTGGCGATGGTGGGGGCCACCACGAGCGGTAGTTGGCCGGCCCCAGCCATGTTCCTGGGGCAGTCGGTGGCATCGAAGCTGATGGGGTTCCCATCCACCTGAGGTGTGGTGCTGCACTCGGGAGGGGAGCCACCGACGCTACCGCTCGGCGCAAGGCCTTAGCCGCACTTCGGGACGGGGGGTCAGCGGACCCGCCGAAGATGACATAGAGCAACTTCCGGTGCTCGTCATCACTGGAGCTGGAGCTCTCATGATTGCGCACCGCCTTCACGGCGCGCTGAAGCTCCTGGAACTCCACCTGGCGGTCGACGCCGTCTAGGGCTTCGACCTTCTGCTTGCCCTCCCTTTGACGGTAGGGTGGGGCATCAGTTAGGAGCTGCTTCCCTTTCCGGAAACGCTCCGCGAGCTTCTAGATTTCCCGGCACTCGGCAGCGGTATGGTAAATGGTGTCGTGCACGGGGCATAACTCACCCTGGCCCCCGTCTGGGGCCGGTGATTGTCGCGGCCTCTTGTCGGGGCGCGGCCCCCGAGCTCCACTGGGCGCCGCTGTTGTGGCAACGGGGGCCGTGGCTGGCGGCTTTATCTTGCCTCTGCCCCTGTTCTTGATCTTCCTGCCGCTTCCATAGGAAGCGGCGCCAGATCCCGGCTGACCCCCTGGCTCGGAGGCCGGCAGTGAGTGCCAGCTCCGCCCTTCGGCTGCTCTGGCACACTTGTCCGCCAGGCTGAAGAGTTCCGAGACGTTGCGGACCTCCCTAGTCGCGAGCTTCTCAAGCATCTTCTTGTCCCGAACGCCTTGTCGGAACGCCACTACCACAGAAGCGTTCTGGGTGTGTGGGATGGTGTTCCGCACCTGGGAGAACCGCTGGATAAAGGAGCGCAGCGACTCCCCTGGTTGTTGCTGGATGGCGTGGAGGTCGAGCTCCGTGCCAGGCCGGGTGTAAGAACTGTTGAAGTTGGCGATGAACTGCCGCAGAGCTCTCCCCAGGAGGTTATGGAATCCTGGGGTAGGTTCATGAGCCAAGACCGGGCTGGGCCGGTCAAGGCGATGGGGAAATAGTTGGCCATGACAGCCTCATCACCTCCTGCGGCAAGTACGGCGGTGGAGTAGATCTGGAGGAACTCCGCCGGGTTGACACTG
Source organism: Neostapfia colusana (assembly GCA_030760725.1). NCBI lineage: Eukaryota > Viridiplantae > Streptophyta > Magnoliopsida > Poales > Poaceae > Neostapfia > Neostapfia colusana. The sequence goes on from JASWHV010000019.1 coordinate 56,647,362, forward strand.
CCGTCGTACTTTTCGGGCAGGTGCGGTCGAAACTTGTGCGGCCACTTCACGAAGCGAAGGTGGGGTGCAAGAGCCGCACATCCTGCTCCTGTTGCCGCAGGTATTGGTGCCGCGAACGCTTGGTTCACACCTGGCACTGTGTACCCCGGTATGGGCAAGGCTGCGCCATAGACCGGGGACGCCATTTGCAGGGCATATGGTTGTGGCATATGCTTTGCGGCGTACGCCTGGGGCAGAGCTCGCGTGGCGAAGATCTGCCCTTCAGGATGGGTTGAGGCCGACGTCATGCTGTCGCCAGCCTCTTGGATGCGACGCCTCTCTCGACGTCGCTCGAGGAACACTCGAGCATCTTGGCCCAAGTGGCATCGCTCCAGCTCTGCCCTCAGGTCCGTCGTCGGAGGCCTGGTGGAGCTGGAGTCTGCCGTCTGCCCGTCAACCGTGGGCGTGCACGTCAGCGACACTGCCGGTTGACCAGAGTGTCGTCCCCGCCAAAGTCGAGGGTTTGCGGCGGCGACGACGAGACGGTCTACCTCGCGTATCCACTGCTGGGTTGCTGAATGGGGTGCGTCCCCAGCAGGTGGGTTGCGCAGTAGCGCTCTTGCTGCAGCTAGCGCACCCCTGTGGGGTTCGCTTATCGCTGCAGAGGATCTCAAGCTGGTCGGAGCCTGCATTGCCGGGGTCGGCGCTGCCAGAGCCGGCTGTTGGCTCCCAGCTTGCGCTGACACACTCCATCCTGAGTGTGTCGACATGTACTCCCCCCTGGTCACGGTTCGCCGCGAACGCGGGTGAGGAAAGTTTGCCGCTGAAGAAAGCTTGGTCATCTTCGTCGGCGGGAACTCGTCGCGCAAGGGAAAGCCCCCTACCTGGCGCGCCAAATGTCAAAATGTTCGGTCTACACTTCCCCCGGGCCTGCACTGGGCAGCCCGTGGAGGTTCTTTTTTCGATGGGGCTAGTCCCTTGCGGAGAGCTTGAGCGTATGGACGAATTAGTAAGAGCTTGACACGGCGAGTTTTACGTGGTTCAGGCTGTCGGAGCGTAAAACCCTACGTCCACGGCGAGCTATGGAGCTCGCTTTATTGCTTGTTGCTCAGAACCGGAGTCCTGAGCTTGAGGATGAGCTACAGCTTGGGTGTGAATGGCTAGCGTATGAGTTGCGGGAGTGCGAACCCTTGCTAACGTCGCCTACCCGAGTCTTTTATAGTCCAAGACTCGGGTGGCTTACAAGGGGGGCCCGGGACCCGACAGGTGGTCCCAGGGAGATTGTCTGTCATCTACCGTATCTGCAGTTATGCCGGTAGTTGTCTCTGGCGAAGGCTTCTGAGTCTTCGTCTTGCAGCCCTGCCCATGCCGCATGCTAGTCGTAGTGGATGTTGACGGCGGGGGCGGCATGGGATGTCTTGTCGCTGCGTTTATTGGCTGGCAGGCTCTGACACTGTGCGCCAGTCTGTGATGCGACTGGGCACAACGGCACCTGACAGAGGCGTGCTCCGTGTCTCCGCGTCTTGGGAAGACGCGGGCCTTGAATACCTTGTACGGGCAAGGTATGGGGCGTCTTTACGCCCGCTGCCTATCGCTCGGGGGTAGGCAGCGTCGTTCTGCTGGCCACGTGGCGGACCCGGAGCCCTCCTCAGAGGAGAGGGGGGGTCCGGCCCTGCAGGACACGTGGAGCCTTCGGACCTCTCCCCGCGGACGGGGAGGTTCGGCTTCTGTCGGCCACGTGGCGAGCCCGGAGCCCCTCTCTCAAGAGAGGGAGGTCCGGCCCCGCCGGACACGTGGCACCTTCGGACCTCTCTCCCGCGGAGGGGGAGGTCCGGCTTCTGTATGCCACGCGGCGAGCCCGGAGCTCTCCTCTGAGGAGAGGGAGGTCCGGTCCCGCCGGACGCGTGGCGCCTTCGGAGCTCTCCCTGCAGAGAAGGGCGAGTTCTTTAGGCATTTTCCCCTGTGCGCGGGGGTACCCCATACCGCGGGTACCGACACCCACCATTCGTGAAGAGATGGCGGCATCTTAGGAACATGACAAGGGCATGTCGCATTTGTGGAGACGTATAGACAATGGGGAGCTGAAATATTTCTGGAAAGATGGAGACGGTGTCCTATGGTTCAAGGACCGGATCGTCGTACCCCGTAACCCGGAGTTACGGAAGAAAATCTTTGATGAGGCTCACTTGTCAAAGTTTTCTATTCACCCTGGCAGCAATAAAATATATCAAGAACTCAGAAGCAAGTTTTGGTGGACACGGATGAAGCGGGAGATCGCAAAGTACGTGTCCGAGTGTGATACATGTCAAAGGGTGAAGGCAAACCACATGAGGAAACCGGGACTGCTACAACCACTGGGCGTTCCTGCCTGGAAGTGGGAATATGTGAGCATGGACTTCATCGTCAGTTACCCACCACTTTTCAGAAACATGATTCTGTGTGGGTGATCGTCGACCGGCTCACCAAAGTTGCCCATTTCATCCCGGTCAACACAAACTACAACGCCAAGAGGTATGCTGAATTGTACATCTCACGAATCCTATGTTTATACGGCGTACCCCGCACCATCATATCGGATCAGGGCACTTTATTTATGTCCCATTTTTGGGAGCAGCTACACGTTGCGTTGGGGACGAATCTGACCTGTAGTTCAGCGTACCACCCGCAGACGGATGGGCAAACCGAGCGGGTAAATCAGATTCTAGAGGACATGCTACGAGCTTGCGCCATCAACCACAGTAAGAATTGGGATGATCACTTACCGTTGGCCGAGTTCTCGTACAACAATGGGTATCAAGCCAGCATCAAGATGGCGCCTTACGATGTGCTATACGGGAGAAAATGCTGCACACCACTGAATTGGTGTGAGTCTAGCGAAAGAGTTACCTTCGAGATTGATCTTGCTAACAACGCGGAGGAAAAGGTTCGGTTGATTCAAGCGAACCTAAAATCCGCCCAATCCCGACAAAAACAGTATGCGGACCGGAGAAGGTGCCCATTACAGTTCAAAGTCGAGGATCACGTATATCTATGTGTGTCTCCAATGAAGGGTGTGAACACATTCGGGGTGAGGGGAAAGTTAGCACGCCGATTCATCGGTCCAATTCATATTACAGACAGATGTGGATCAGTAGCATACTGGCTGAAATTACCAGAAGCACTTTCCAGTGTGCACGACGTCTTTCACATCTCCTAGCAGAGGAAGTGTCTCAAGCTATCAACTACAATTCAGCTGGAGGATATAGAAGAACTCGAACCGGATCTCACATATCGGGAGGAACCGGTTCAGATTATTGATGAAAAGGTCCGAACCACACGCAACCGTACGTTGTGGTTCTACAAAGTTCTGTGGAGTAATCACTCCGCAGATGAAGCGACATGGGAGAGCGAAGGATTTCTTCGCGCTAACTACTCCGACTTTTTCATGTCGCATATACGGTAATCTTCCACCGTCCTCTCTCTCATTTTACCTTATAATCTCGGGACGAGATTCTTTTAAGGGAGGAGCAATGTAAGGGACTAAGTTTTTGCACACATCCAAAGTGTTCATCACACCACACACACCTCATTTGAGGAAACTTTATGAACACATTTGAAGAGCAAGTAAACGCCATCAACATGGTCATTAGGGAATAAACTCACAAAATGCAAAAGTGGCATTTCCCACATGCATCATATAGGGGTTGGGCATATGAAAAACTCCTACACCTTGCTAGGAGTGTTCATGCCAAATTTCACCCAAATCCAAAATCTTTTTGAGTTCTTTTTGGGTATAACTAGAAAGAGAGTAGTTTGAACTCAAATTCAAATTCAAACTACTTCCATCCCATAAGCTCAAAAGTGGGAGGCATATTCTTACTCAGAACATTTTTGTGAGCTAGCACACCAATTTTCACTCTATTTGGAGTTGATCTTGACATGAGCTAAGTTTAGTAAATTCAAACTCAATTTGAATTTTAAACTACATATGTGCGAAATTATATTCAAACACTCCCCAATTTGAATTCTATCTAATTCAAATGTCCAGGGGGTAGATAATTCAAATGACCAAGGTTATTTGGGTCTCTACTATTTAGAGCAGTGGGGAAAATTCAATTTCAGAGGTTAAAACCGGAGTGGGACCCACATGTCAGCCTCACTAGTGTTTTAACCGACTCAAATAACCGAGGCATGGTTCTTGCGCGCGTCCACGCGAGCGCCACGGCGATGCACGACCGCTGCCACCTCAGGTATTCAGCTGCGAACTATCGCCGACAGCAGCTCATTCTCCCGCTGCCTCAACGTTTCCAGCGCTGAGAAACCCGAGCCGATCGCCGCATAGCTCCACCTCACCACCTCGCCGTCGACTAGGGATGGCAATCGCACCCACGGGTGCGGGTACCCGACAGGTTTTGCACCCGAAGGGTGCGGGTGCGGGTGGGATTTTCCACCCGTGGGTCTAACCCGCACCCGACCCGACTTGTCACAGGTGCAGGTGCGGGTTTTATTTTGCACCCGTGGGTACCTGACGGGCACCCGAAATGATTTATGTTTATAATTTAAAGTCAAATTCGATTGTGTTATATTACTTAATTATTTCATATTACTTATCAAGACCTATATTTATAATCTTTATAAGTAATTTAATATTTTTGTTGTATTGTCATTCAAAATGGATGATTTTTTAGACTTATTTTATTAAATGTTCTAGTATGTTTATAAAAAATCAAACCCGACGGGCACCCGAAACCCGCCCGAAACCTGACGGGTGCGGGTGCAAATTTTCACCCGCGAGTGCGGGTGCGAGTCTTAAATTCCACCCGCAACCATTTTTGTTTCCTGCGGGTTTTTGCTCCACCCGACCCGAACCCGATCCATTGCAATCCCTACCATCGACTGGCCATAAAAGTTCCTTCCACCACGACCTAAGGCCACAAACAGCACCGCCGGTCCTTGCTCGGTGTGTTACAGCCCTCAGCTGCTCGTGATCAGCTTCGGTTGAGCTTGTCCGAGCCGATCTTCCATCGCTCTGTCAACCCGAGAGCTCCTCCGACTCGACGCCGTCGCCCAAGCAGCTCTAAGCTTCTCCAGCGCGACAAACGTGTCTCTGAGTTTAGCGTTGAAGTCTAGTAGCTCTCCCCGAACTCCCTAGGTCCCTTTTAGCGCCGGTTAGCTGGAATTTCAATTTTTCCCGATGATCACCGTATAGAACACCGAGAACCAAAACTCAAAATTCGTCTCGATCACTTGATCACTGGTAATCCTGGACGAGCTGAAGCTAGAATAACACCTCATGGTCACCTCAGCCAAATCCTAGCGGTGATGATCAACCCAGTGAGCAGAGCACCTAAGTTTGGCCACCGCCGGTGAAAACGGCTCGGGTCACCGGTGAAGTCTACTTTCCCGGCGATCTCCGGCCAAGAGGAGGGCAAGGTTAGCTTCCCCGTGCCTCAATGGTGCTTTGTGACCCATTGGTTGATCATGTTCACCGCCGAGACGAGCTAGCACCGTTGGACCCGAGCTCATCTTCCGCCTCCACCGTCGCCGACTAGGTTTCCGGCGATGTCGAGGTCCGAGAAGTTGCCCGGCGTGTGCGCCGTGCTCCAAGGATCACGTAGGAAGAAACCGTGTCAAAAATTAGGCAGTAGCGGCCAAGAACGAACCGCGCCACCATCGCTGGGCGTCGCGCGCTCGAGCGCTGGCGGGAGGTAGAAAGACACTATGCGTGGGACCCACGTGCAGTGTTTTAAACATTTCCCCAATTTTCAGTTTTAGTTCAAACTTCAAACCCACATAACTTTGGCTAGAAAACTCTAAATCGAGTGAACCAAATTTTGTTGGATTTAGCTCTCTGAGTACTTTCCAACAAATCAAGTTTCACTCCATGAGAATCCTCAGTTCTCCATAATTAATTCTTCAAAGTTTAAACCGTTTAAAATTTTAACTAGCCCTTTGGAGGAAAATTCTGAAATTTTGCTAGGATGTTCACCAAAAATATCCCTGAGCTACCATAAAAATTTCAGATCTATTTGAGCTCATTTGATCCACCTAATGGTGTGATTAATCAAACTGTTCCACAGAAAATAAAAAATATCCAGAACCATTTTTCAGAAATTCTCTAAAATTATTTAGGTCATATCTTTAGCTATGAACCTTCAAATTAAATGAGACCAACTCTATTAGAACCCTCTGAAAATCTAGTTTTCAGAAAGTCATGACTTGCTCCATGAAAATCCTTATAACACCCTAGGAGCTCCAATTAAGGACAACTACATAATTATTTGTGCAGAGCTCAAATGAGCATTGCTGCAAATAAAACTTGGCCAAGTCCCTGTTTAGGTTGTATCAAACCACAATAAAAATTTCAGAGTCATTGGGTCTGTCTAGCAAGACTTATAACTCTCCAACTTTAACTTCAATACAAATGCATTTAAATTGATACATATTGTATTTATCATATGTAGTCGCTAAGATTGAGAAGGAATCCGAAGTAACTTCGTCACTCCAGAGGAACAACTAGCCTACGACCAAGAGCAGCAAGGCATGCTCCGGTATCCATTAACCTTTTTATAAATTTTTACTGTTTTGAGAACTTACTTTGAGCACTCACTTAATTCTTGCATTAGAGTCTTGTTTGAAACCCAAATGCATAGCCAAGAAAACTCTGGGTTGGGATTAGGTTTGAAAACCTCGTTAGCCACTACAAATGCTAAGATAGTGTAGGATTCGGTACAAGTCAAGTAGTTGAAACTACTCGCGAGAATAGGCTAGAGGTACATTGCTCGGGTTAGGATAGCAAATGAAACACATGGCAAGAAAAATGAGACCGAGCGGAGAGTAAGGGTAGCAGGACTTTGAGGACTGGGTGCCATAGCTCCGCTTGTGTCGATTGAGGACTGAGCCGTGTGCGGGCCTGTTGAACAAGCTAGAACAGTACCGAATACCTACCGGCTATATGCGAACCGGGAAACCGATGTAACTCGGGTAGTTGGGTGTTGAGGCATAGCTAGTCGTTCAGAGGGTAGGTTGAGAGCTCGAGGTGTAAATCGGCTGGCGGCACTGTGAATGCGCGCGCAGAGACCTCTTGCTCGAGACGATTGGACCGGTTCAACATTTGGCTGACGGGTGAAAGGTGGTCGCGTACGACGTCCGTGATGGTTGCTGTAGGCAATATTGAGTACGGGCGTACGCGACGGGTTATTCGGGTAACCCTGCAGGTGCAAATCGATTATAATCGTCATCCCTCGCGGTCAGTGAGTACCACTTGTTCACTGTACCGTGAAGTAGAAAGAACAGGCTAGATACATGTTAAAAGTTTGCTGATTTGAAATCTATACTTTGCTTGATAATGTCTTGTTGTAGTTTAGAGCTAATTAAAGTTCATTTCAACTTTGGGCAAAGTACATGAGAGAAATGCATTTCTTGTTTGATTGCGGCTCTCTCATGTGCCTTAGCGTAAGGTTCTCCACAACCTGCTGCTAAAAACTTGAAAGTAAGGTTCCATTAATTAGGCGAGTCCTTTGCAACTTATTTTTACCTCATGTACCCTATAACCATTCATGTAGAAGTTTCATGCATAGGAGAGACGAGTCAGTCTTGGTGAGCCATTGTGCTTACTGCTTGTGTTTGAAGCTTTTTGCAGGGGTCTATGTGGAAGGGACTCCCAAGGAGGAGATGGAACCCTAGGAAGGGAACCCCGTCGAGTGGGAGTCGTGCATGCCGCCGTGTTAGTGTTTGTGCATGCTAGCGGGGACACGTTCACGGGCTGAACGTGAACTCGATGCGTAGTCTACTCCCGTGAGTGTAGACGGAACATATTTTATTGTACAAATGTTCATAAATAATAAAATTTTGCTTCCGCTTTATATCTTTGATGTGCGTTATCCGATGTTGTACAACGCAGCACCTCTCAGCGTGACCCTGTCTCGACAAAGGCGTTGGGGCCGCGTCATGGTGTACCTGGATTAGTAGTTGTTGTTTTGTCCGCACTGACAGGGGCGCATGTTGCGCCTAAGAAATGTCTGGAGCTTAAGACAGCAGCTGCGCTTGAAACCTTTTAAAAGCTAGTTTTAATCTAGCTCATACACGAGTAACTTGACGGGTAAAAGAACTCACCTGACTGTCTCATTTTGTTGGCTTCTGCTGCCATTTTGGACTCGCTTTTCATACGCCAATGCTTGGCATAGCTCGCTCCACGGTTACAGGTACCTGCGCGATCCACGGCGCCTTGCATGTTGTGGTCTTGAATTGTTGATTGGGATGAACAGCTGGCATCGGCCGATCTGCTGCAGTAATGGTCGTGCCTTGTTTAATAGACCAGCATCTGCCCTTCCCTACCCTAACATGATGAGTGTGGTGATAGTGACGAACCATATAGATATGGCTTTCGCTCTCGGCTCATGTTCGGGCTAAGAAATCAATTTCTTTTTCGTAAAAACTAATTTTCAGTTGACTGAAATCAGTCGAGGCTTTTAGAAATAGTAGGCTTCTCAAATAAGTTGAACAGATAAAAGCCTTCTCAAGTGGGCACCGACGATGTACTTGGCCTTTTCAATGTATTCGCATGAATGGAACACAGCTCCAGGATTGGACACCTGCGCCTAATGCTATCAGAGCACGTCACCATTTCTGAACGAAAAGCACGAGGGTACCTTAACAGTACATTGGTTCAACTGAGGCAACTAGCAAGGTGTTTCTAAGTATATAAAGAGATTAGGAACTACAAAGGCTTATAGAAAGAGATTAGGAACTACAAAAGCATCTCAACATGATTTTTGCAGCAAATCTCAATCCAAGAGGATGCGGCGAAGCTCAGACAACATATCGATAGGTGATGTATCTCCCAGCGGTCTCACTGTTTCGGGTGATTTTCACAACCTGCCCACGCTTCATTCCATAATATCGTGCTATTGGGTCCGAGACCTGAATCCGTGGGAGCTGCATTATAAGATATCAAAATCATCAGGAAAGAATGGTATCTGTATAAATCTTAAATCAATCAAAAGGCAACTATGAATGATGTTTCTCACAGTCCAAACAAGATTAATGCTTTTCCAATATGAAAAACTCCAAAAATGATGTGCAAACACAGCATTCTTTCAGAACTACATCTTTAAAATATCAGACGATGCAATGAACACCACATGCTCCCAATGGAACTCATTAAGAAAATGAGGGACAATACGCTCCATCACTTTGGTTAAAGTTATAAGATAGATCAAGTCGCTTCATTATAATTTTCACAAAACTAAAGGTAGTTTGGCGAATTTGGCCACACACAAAATTAGTGATAACAATTCACCACAGCTCAAAGGGTTGTAAAAGTGCAACACTGTCTAGTTCCCTAGTTTGACCATTTGCCAATATAATTGCATTTTTAACATCAATCAAGAAAAGCGAGCCATACAGTCAGCTATCAGTCAACCACCTAATATGATCAAAAACAGAAAAACATTAAGTGGATAGATATTTGAGAATCTTCTTCATACAATGGACACACTTTTACTAATGTGTGTTTGACATTCGTAACCACTATTTTATCATTGTACCAATTCAGATATAGTCTAGCATATTATCAGCTATCACATATGCTGATTCTTTAATAATACAGATTCCTTGCAGTACTGAATAATAAACCACAGTGTTTGGATCATGATTATTACTTAAAAGTCCAGGTTTGCATTACCAATCAATGGTAGTAACTGGTTCGTGAGAATGAACTACTGTTTTTCTTGTTTGCTTCAAAATAAGGGGGGAAGTTAGGCATCCACGTAAGTAACCAAAAAATGTGCAAATCCGCTGTAATTATTAGGACATGTACCCAATTGACCAGCAAATATCAGTTCCTCTAATAATGCGTTCCCAAAGTTCTTTTGCTATTTCATCAGAATTGACACGGATAATCAGATAGGATAGGAACATATTTGGTTTGACAAATCCCAATGAAGTAACTAATATCACAGGCAGCGTTACAAAATGCGCTGCGAGGTAGGCACCTAGGCGCGCTCCGCGCTGGCCGCCCACCTCGCCCCGCCTCGTGGGCTAGCCAAGGCACCGGGAGGGAGGATTTGAGGGAGCGTCGCGGGCGCAGATCAGACAAGGAGCCAGCGTCGCGGGCATGGGGGATCCTAGGGAGCAACAGGGATCGAGGAAGAAAAAACGGCTGGGTGGATCGTGGAGAAGAAGCAGGCGGGGTGCAGGTGGGTTGACGAGGGGGGGGGGGGACAAATACCCCCGCAGCGCAGTGCTGGTCCGGGCTATGTGGGTGGGCCAGAGGAAAGGCCACGTGGAGAGTAAAACTGGGCCGTCCAAAATTAGTCCAACAGAGTAGAAATGTACTTTTACTTCTGTATTTTTAAAAATTTTAGAGTATATTACTGCTACAGTATATAACGACTAGGCGCCGCCTAGGCTCTAGGCAGAAGGTCACCGCCTAGCGTCTTTTGGAACATTGATCACAGGAATGCTAGATTTCAATCATCTGAGATGAGGGGGTGTTTCAGTCAATATCCAGAGACATTAGATCATAATAGAAAGGTTGTAATTGTTTGTTGTGTTTTTTAGGATCATGTATATAAGAAAAAAATTGTTCATGTATTGACTAGAAAAAATTGTTTTACAAACCATTTGAACTAGATCTGACAACTCAGGGCGTAGACTGAAAAGAGATGCTAATTTCAGAAGACTGAAAATTAGCAAATCCCTTAATATCAAATGAACATTTGGCTGAAAAAAAAAGCTTATTGATGTGGTGGTGGGAAAATTTTTCAGGAGGGTACAATCACTTCACAATATGCAAACCCGCCAAAATTTTGTGTGAATGCTGTATATGAACAATCCAATAACTATAGGATCACAAGAATAAATTCTGAGAATTCTATGCATGTGGAAACATTCAGGCTACTGAAACGAAAACGTAAGCAAACTCAATCCTACCTGGGTTTCTTTCACTGTGTACCGCTCGAGCAGCGTTTTTTTATCCTCCGGTGACAGGAGCACGTGTTCCGGCACTAGGACATGCTCCTTGATGTTCACAAGAAGCTCAGACTCCTGCGCAGGAGGCAACAGGCAAGTTTAGCACGGACAATTTTTCCATGGAGATAGGGCGCACGCATATACTGATACAAAGACATTTGCAGATGAAGCAAAGAAGCAAAGGACGAACCTGGAACACCTCAAGGTGGTACTTCTGCGAGACCTCCTGCACGGCGCTGCGGGCAAAGGCGCTGAGCGCCTGCTGCACGACGAGTATGGCGTTGAAGACTTCATCCGACTTCATCTTCTCGACGTAGCTCCTGATCGCCTTCACGCCCGGCTTGGCATCGTTAGGGAAGAACACGTAGATCTGCAAGTGGGGAGGAGGGCGCTGCTAGGGCTCACACGGCGGCGGGCGGCCAGGGGAGTACGGGAAGAAAACGGGACAGGGGACGGACCTGGACAGAGGGGTCGTCTTTCAATTGGCGGCGGAAGATGAGGTCGTCGCGGCGGGTGGGGCTGCCGAAGCGCTCCACGAAGTCGGCCTTGGAGAGGTTGATGTCAGCCGGAGGCACCATGTACCCGCGGTCGTGCAGCATCTGCATCACCGTGCGCCGGATGCGGAACAGCCGGCTCGTCTCCTCTTCCGCCGACGCCATCGTCTTCTCGTCCCCCGGTTTCCCGCCTGTTCCGCGAGGGTTTTGAGGGGCTTTTGGCGGGGGAACGGGATAGCGGCGCCGGCACGGAGGCGGGAGGGGAGGGAAGGGGTTCCGGCGGGTAGGGTTTGGGGGGGTTTGGGGAAGGGGAGGCGACGGCGCTGATTTATGAGATGAGATGACAAATTGGACCGGACCCGAAGTTCTGGGCGGGACCCACACTTACGGAAGTTGTATTTCCTCTTTCCGTATGACACCACAGAACGTTGTATTTACCGGAAGATACTATTGAACTGTCTATTGCCAATTACCACAATTCAATAGTGCCTTCTAGCAAATCCAACAATGAGTCGTTCCTAGAGCAAATAACACCAGAGTAGGATGTCCTATACCATATATTCCCCTACACCACGGAGCTTGGGCTTAGCGCAGCCCAAGGCCCGCTTACAAAGATTTTAGCCCAAACACGGTTCACGGTCACCAATTTTTCTGACGGAGCATGCGGGTCGGGCGGAGTTCAACTTTTATTTATTTTTCGAGTTAATTTCACAAACCCACCAATGTTGTAGCCTTATAGTCTCACAAAAATACCAAGCAATTATTTACGTGAAGTATACTGCGGATATAGCTAACTTTAAGTGCAGCAGTATTAGTTATGTTTGATTTTAGTTAAAATTCTAGACTTGTTTGGATACTACTAAATACTCTCTAGATTAAGGGAGCTTGAAGTAAAAATTAGTTCACTTTACACTCCATTCACCTCCAATCCGCTCTATTTTTTTATTACTCCCTCCGGTTCACAAAAAATTGTCGTTCTACACAGAAGCTATGAGTGCAAAAAATTAACGTTGAAGCAGAACCGAGTAGTTTGTCTCGTGAAAAAACGTAATAAACGTGTGGTAATGTGTGTGGCTATGAATTGAACTTGCATAAGAGGTCTGAGAACTAGTGAAGTAGACTAGTAAAACTATTAAATGGACTATGATAGTAATGAAAAGAACGTGTCCAAACCAAACAAGCCCGCGGGCCACCCTCGCGACAACGCCTGGGCGGGGCGACCGCGTCCCCGCGGCGGCGTGGAACGGCCTCCCCTCGGCAGCGTTCCGCCGCGGAGGCGAGTCCCTGCCTCGCGATCATCCTCTCGCGTTCGTGCAAGGAGGTTGAGCGAAGAGCGCAGTGACACGAAATGCGGCGACAAGGTTGGAGATGGGATAGCTAGGGCTTCTGCTGAAGGTCCTACGTCTTTTGTATTGGCAGTTTCCAAGTATTGAGATGGGGTAAGAGAGGTATTCATCCATCCAATCAGGGGCTAGAAGTAGAACGGCCTGTAAACGTTTACGGTTGCAAGAAGGAGACACGCAGGAACGAATGATCACGCGCGTCAGTGGTTAGTTAGCAGAGGAAGTGTCAGTACGTATGACACGAACACAGACATTGTCGATTAAGATAACAACTCAGCGCTACAGCTACTACAGCAGAGTTACGCCGGCGAATGCCGATCTTTGTCAGCGTCGGCTCCACTTCTTCAGCAGGCGGGCGAAGGCCCGCGTGAGCTTCTTCGGCCCCAGCCTGCACAGCCGCGGCCTCTTGCTTCGGCTCCCCTTGATCGCCGGCGTGGCGGCCGCGGCCGCCACCGCAATCTCTTCCTCACGCTGCTGTTGCTGCTGCTGCTGCTCGTGCTGCGCGGCTGCCTGGCTCGCCACCTCGAGCAGCTGCACCTGCGGCTGCATCTCCTCCAGATCCCGCTGCCGCTGCTCCCGGAACAGCCTCAGCAGCCTCTGCGCCTTGTCTCTGGCCCTGCACGTGCCGTTGGCCGTCAGAGATACCAGCGCCGGGATCACGCCCTCCTGGAGCACCGTCTGGCTGCCGCCCTCGTCGCCGCTGCAGATGACGTAGAGGCAGGACACGGCCTTCTCCTGCTCGCCGGGCTCGCCGTTGTCCAGGATGAGCACGATGGCGCTCACCATTCCCGCGTGGGCGGCGATCTCCTTCTTGCCGCCCGGGGTCAGCGCTAGGTTGAGCAGGACGGTGAGCGCCTTGTCCGTCCACTCGGAGGACGGCGTCAGCACGGTGTGGAGGGTCTCGATGATGCCGGAGGACAGGAGCAACGGGATGTTCGCTGCGTGCAGGGAGAGGTTGTATAGCGTGAGGAGTGCGTCCAGACTGCAGGTGTTGCTCCGAGAGCCGTCTTCCCTTAGGCCTTTGATGAGGAAAGGGACAGCGTCGCTTAAACTGATGATCTCCTGCGCCTCGGGGAGGCAGGAGAGGTTCAGGTACATTGCGATGGCAGCCTCGCAAGTTTCTGGTTTCTGGATCATCTGCTCAATCAGTGGAACAACACCAGCTGAGAGTAGTTTTCTCTTGTTCCTGAAAACAAAATGCAGGTGAGACTTTTACGATAGAGACTATGACTCTATGGCCAAGCAAACAAAGGAAGCTGATATATATTTACCTGTCATTGCAGACAGCGAGATTGAAAAGAGCCATTGTTCCAACCTCCTGAGAACGCGGATCCTCTCGGCAGATAGCCATCTTCAGAAAATAGACAAGTGGCTCGGTAATACCATTAGCACCCACATAGTCCCTGAGTTCATCATCATTCTTTAACAGAAATCTGATCTGTTCAACCACCTTATATTGCTCATCCGTACTCTCAGCAGCATTCTTGTTCAGCACTTGGAGCCACTGTTCACATCTCTCTGGCACATCCTCTCTGGAGTTCTGATGAGAGTTCTTGTCGGGAGAGTCTTCAACTTCGCACATCTCAGATGCAGCCTCTCTGGAATTCTGACGAGAGTATATATCTGGAGTGGTTATATCTATGCATATCTTGGGTGCAGCCTCTCGAGAGTTCTGACGAGAGAACTTTCCCAAAGTAGCTTCACTGTCCAACTTGATGTCATCCTTTGGACCCATGGCTTCAAACAAAACAGTGCTGACACCATTAGTAACAAGACATGTGTTATCTTTCAGTGTTGAAATCTTCAAGTATTTTAGCTTGGGAGATTCCGGTGGTGCAGATGGAACTAGAATTCCGTTCTGTTCACACCAAGATGCTATGAGACCCTTAATGCAGTAATTTGGTGTCATGGAGAGCTGGGACAACTCTTTGCGAGTTTTCGGGCAGGTTGTGTTGCCACTGTTGAACCATTTCTCAATGCAAGCTCGTTCGTATGTCTGGCCAGATGCAATAACAACAGGATCGTACATGAGCTGCAAGGAGATTGGACACCTCAGCTCCTCAGGTGGCAATGGCATGCTCCCTGATAACCCTTTGATCTGTTTCAAATTGAAGGAACCAACCCTAGGCAGTTGCTTTTCATGGACCTGACCACATCCAGGGAGATCAATTGAACTGGACACTGAACTAAGGGAACAAGGAGGACTTGAGCACTGGGAGTTGGTGTTATCTGTTGTTTTTATTTCACTTCTAAATATATTTGAGTATTTCCTCATTAGATGAAGTATGTAGGCTGCTATCGATTCCTTTTTCAAGTCCTCCTCTGCATGAGCTCTCTCAAGAAGCCTTCTAAGCGCTCTTCTCTCAGCAATAGCTGCTGCAGACGATGAAATACCAGCCCGAAAAGCAGCTTGACGGAAAAATTCAAGTTCCTTGTCGCCAAGGAACCCATTGGATTTGTTCTCATTCTGAATTAGTTGATTCACTTCATCACCGATTTGTTTCTCAGACTGATCCAAAGCAAAAACTGTTTTTTCTAGCTTTTGTGCAATCTTTGTGACCTGAAAATTTGAAAGCCAGACAGTTATCAGAGTATAATGCATCCAAGTTATAACTTGAGAGAAGAAAGGAAAGAAAGGGCAGCCGGGTGCATGTAGCTCCCGCTTGCGCAGGGTCTGGGAAAGGGTCCGGCCCACTTGGGTCTTTTGTACGCAGCCTTTCCCTACATTTCTATAAGAGGCTGTTTCCAGGACTTGAACCCGTGACCTCATGGTGACAAGGCGACAGCTTTACCGCTGCGCCAAGGCCCCCCTTGAGAGAAGATCTAAATTAAATCGAGATGAAGTAGTTAATAGCTGCAGGCAGCAGGAATGAACTCGCTCATCAGTACGAGGCCATACCAAAGGTAAATAATGTACTATAAGCAGACAAATAAACTATGATAGAACCACGGCACTTTTAGAATATAGAAGAAATACTATAAAACTGCATCACTGGGGACTAATTAGGCCATTATGACCCATTAGAATCTGTAGTAAAACTCTGGATTTCTGGTTCAACAAAGTTAGCTGGCAAAGTGCAAGATTAGTAATAACCTTAGAACTAATTACTTCAGGAATTGTTTCTTCCACTTGGTGAAGACTTTCCAGAAGTGCTTGTCTTGCCTTCTCAAACTTTGTAAGAACAAATTCTGCTGTAACGGCCTGCAATCCAGTGAAAAGTAAAAAAACATTACACTCATAATCAATTAAAAATAGTCAAAACTTGTTCTCTGCCATGAAAGGCACCAACATATTTGTCAAGCATGTATATTGTTATCCAACTGCATGATAGTACGAGAAGAATCCATGTATACATCCTTTCTTTTTTTTTTCTCAAACTAGAAGTATCAAACATGTGTGTGTTACGATTATATACCAAATAAAGCTTACTACACTCTGAGCAATACTGAAGTAAATTCTTGGCCTTCTCGACAGATATACTCAAAGTGCTTAAGGCGAGGAGTCCAGAACTGCTTCCCAGTATTGTAGCTTCAAGGGCAGGAATGACATCCAAAATTTCAACCACTACTGTGTGAAGTTGCTTACATAGTGCTCCATGTAGCTGCACAAAGAGACAGAATAGTCCAACTTACTTTATCACCCTAATGTTCAGACTGGAGAATAGGCAAAGATAGTTGATAAGAAAAGTGCAGCACATAAAAGAAAATAAATACGATCATCTACAGTTTTATTAGCGGTTAAAACAGCAGAAAAGTTATAAGACGTAGTAGTTTCCTAAACTGGAGGCGCCTACATACACAAGTGCCTCGAGACAGCTAAAATGAACTTATAGCATCTGTGTCTGTTCCCATGTTTAAATACAGTCGCACAAAGAACAGCAGAATCAAATCATGTAAAATATTGTATCTTATTCTGCTTCAGGTGAACGAGGGAGCTAGTCAAGTGGATTACCTTCCAATTATCAGCAGCAATAAAATCCCCCTCCACTTCAAGTCTCTCCATGATGCCCTATTAGTTAAATATCATCTGGCAAGAGGATGGAGACCCAGTTATGCAGTGGTGTTAGGCTACCTAGAAGGATTAGCACTCAGAGCAAATATGAGATGTTGTACCAAGAAAATAGAACAAACAACAACAACCAAGCCTTTATCCCAATTATGTTGGGGTTGACAATGTCGTACCAAGAAAATATTTGAAAAAAGTAGTTTGTTTATGACAAGCATGCCCACATAAGCAGATTTATGAATGTTTAGAGAAATCAACCAAAATCGATTTTACCGGTTTTTGCAGACGGAGTCCCGTGAGGACTGACTGTGATGCACAGAGGCGTGTGCTTGTGTTCAGCACCGCATTTTCACGTCAGCAATAACAGAAACTCGTTCCCGCCTTTTGTATCAGGCATGATTATGACGTGGGAAATAAATTTAGCAAGATTTTGTTATATGGTTCCAGGAATTGGACTGCTGGTGACAAACAGTAAAAAATATGTAGAACACATTCCACATTCCAACCCATGAATGAGCCTGTGAATGCAGAAACTGCAGGACAAGCAAACATTCAATGAAACAATGGTGATGCATCGTTTAAAGGCCGACGAAGCATGAACACGGGGACCATACCGGACGCCATCGTTCGAGATGACGAAGGAGCGGGCCTTGAATCTTTCCATTGGCTTTCCTCAGCGGCCTTACGGGGCCGTCCTCGCTGGCCTGTGGCCACCGCCCACCTCCGCCGCTGCTGTTCGAGCGGGCGCAAAGCCCGGGGGACGGGGAACCGCCGGGGGAGGACAGCGAAAACGCCCCCGGGCGCCGTTGGACCGCGGAACAGTTTGCACGCGCCCTGCCGGTCAGGGAGGACGCCCATTCTCGTCGTGTCCGGATTTAGCCGTCGCCGCGTGCGGAAAGGGCGCGGGCGGATCGAGTTCGCTGACGGCGCTGCGGCGTTTGTGGCTGTGCGGTTCAGACTTCGGAGCGTGGGATGCTGTGGTTATCGGCACCGGGAAAATTTTCGGAGCGGCCGGGTCGGAATCTCTGCCGCGTGCGGCCCCGACCGGCCGACCGGAGGCCAACGCGTGGAGGAGGCTCCTCTCGCCGTTGCACTTGCACCCCCGCCTGGCTTCTGTCGCACTCCAGCCATCTGAATCGACCCGAAGGAAAAACGACACTGAGCCGGAGGAAGAACCAAAACAACGCCGCCGCCAGGTGTCTAGCCCCGGACGGAGGGCGCCGCCGCATACCAGGCGAGGCGTCCGCCGTCAAGACTCGTGCTCGTGCCCGAGCCGCCGCTGCCGTCCGACCTTGCTGATGATGATGACGAGGCCCTTGAGATCGTGTAGCCCAGGCCAGGCGTGCAAGGATCAAGCATCTCTCTCGTCCTTTTCAGGGTCAGGGAAGCGCATTCTACAGAATTCATAAATTGTTAAAATAGATGGATCATCCTTGCTGGTTTGCCCGAGTGGTTAAGGGGGAAGACTTAAGATCTTCTGCACTGAAGTGCGCGTGGGTTCGAACCCCACAGCCAGCACGCATTCTATTTTGCTGAATGATTTGGAAAGCAAGGAATGGAGCTTGTTTTAATAAGAAACCTATCTCTGAACCTTTGAAAATTTGTTTTATCATGCTCGCTCGTTCATAGAATTTTGAATCTCCCCCGTTATGATACAGCACGGTCCTTCACGATGTGTTCGCTTCCGTGATTGAGAATGATTTCAGTTGGCCGTCATGGAAGGAATGAACCCAGGTCATCGAGAAATTTTGCTGGCCAGTAGAAACAAAAACGAATTTTGGAGGAAAATGCCTGGGCTGAGATTGAGCTGGCTTAAATCTCAACTGGACGGCCCATTTCACGATATATAGCCTGGGCCAACATTATTGATGATGTTCTAATTAGCGGTTCGTTGGTTTGTCAATTCACTCTCTAAACAGTAATTAAACTGCTAAACCATTTGGATCCAGTCCTGGGCTCCAATTGCTGTGCTGTAGATCTGATCTGATTCGTCTAAAGCTTGTCAGAATCCTTCGTTCCTCTTCGCTTTGCAGTAAACACGAGCAAGGAACCGAACCATCCGTCGGGACCATTTACGCATGCGTGCTAGCGTCCGCGACAGACCAACGAGACAGGCTTCTTCGTTACCAACAACGTAGTCGCGAAGAGAGCTCCTGACAGTGACGCACCTTCTCCGGCGCCACGGCCCAGGAACTTCAGTTCCGTACCGCCACCGCGACCTGCATCAACTCCGGCGACTAAGCCGGCCGTGTGGGTGCGGGGACTTCGTCGTCTTCCTTTTGCCTTCTCCATTGCAAAAGCACCATCCAAAGCAATGGCACGTGATTCTGCTGCTGCGCTGCACGCTGTCCACTTGGCCATGCATTGCATCCGATCCAAAGCAATCGTGGCACCCTATTGGCGAGGGAACACGTGATCCTCCGTTAAGAACAGGATGCTATCCCGCCTAGGCCGCGCGCCACGCAAAGAACCATGTCCTATATCGACACGTACGCCGCGCGCGCGCGGGTATAAAGCCTCCAAACAGCGCGGGCGGGAGGCGGCACAAGGCCTGCCTGCCTGCCGCCGCGCGCGTCCCCTCCTCGCCGCCCGCGCACGTGCGAGCGCAGGAATGGGCAGCGCCTCGTCCCCGCGCGCTCCCTCCGCCGCGCGGCCGCTGCCGCTGCTCGGGCTCCGCGGCGTGCGCCGCCGGTCCGTGGCGCTCGCCGCCGTGAGCCTGGCGGCCGCAGCGGTCGGGGCCGCGGCTGAGGCGGTGATGGTGCGGCGGGAGCGCTGCGGGACGAGGGAGAGGGCGGCGGTCGGGGCCGCGGCCGCGATGGGCGTGGCTAGGATCGCGGCCATGGTCGGCATGGCGCGCGCGCAGGAGGTGACCGCCGTTGCCGTTGCCTCCGGCGCCGAGGCGCCGACGCAGGAGTCTGCCAGGCGAGAGGCCAGGGTGGGTCACCAGTGCTGCTACTCCAACTCTCTCTCCTTGACTGTTTCGACTCTCGAGGCGCGTGACTCGCACTGGATATATAGGTCGTCGTGCATGGCGTGCATGCTTGCACACTTACGTACGACTCGGTAATGCATCCACGTCGGACGATCGAGAGTGTGTAAGACGTCAGACGTTGCGTTGACACGCGTCATGAATCATGACTAACCCATGCACGAGCTAATCCATCCACATCTTCTTCGTTGCAGCAGATGCGCCAGCGTCAGTTCGGATGTCCGTTCGATGCCAAGTTTGCAACCAATAGGAAGGGTGAATGCATCCCCTCAGTAGTCGATCCTCTACATGCAACATGCACAGATCAAATCATGAAAACACCTTGGCCTCTTATAAAACGAGAGATTTTTTTCCGAGTCATACGGGGATTGAACTGATTCCATGCAAATTCCTGCGAAATATCTCAACGTTCCAAATGAGGACTAGAACCAAATCGTAAGAGACATGCCAGCCAAACATAGATGCAGCAGAGACCATCATTCATGTATAGGAGGATCTTAAAAGGACTAACAACCTGTTGCCATCGGGAGAAAAAAAAGGAGTTGAAGGCTCGACGGGTCCGGTGCAGTCCAAAAACAAGAGTTTGTTATAATTGGGTAATTTTTATTTTTTTCTAACTCTGGTAACAATATATATATAAATAAATTGTTTTAAATAAAAAAAATCTATATATTATGTTAGTAGTATTCAAGACAAATCTAGTCGTATTACTTTCAGTTTTATGAATGTTTTCAGGTTGCTTGCTATTGACCATCAATTAAAATTTAAAAAGTTTAACTTATACTAGAGAAGAGGGAGCATGTTTGATAAGTGACAAATTGCTTTTAGTGAAATTTGCATGCAGTTTCGTTTAGTGTTTCGACTTATCCAACTCAAATGAACATGCGAAACCATAAGACACCTTTGCTTCGAATTAAACGCCAGGTGGCCCTTCGGTTCCAAAACAATACCCGAATCAGATCCACAAGAACGAATCCAAAAGATCGATAGGTAAAAAGGCCAAAATGAAAGGCTGCTAGTCAACAACAGCTCAACCTCGGAAACGCCTTCCTGTGCAGCTGAGCAAGCCAGCAAGCTGCAAGCAAACGCGGGCGGGCGGACGGACGCGGCGCGACTCTCCTCCTCCCCGCCGGTTTCTATTTCCGTCCCCGTCCCCAACCACCCGCGCCCCCCGCTTTCCGTGGGCATGGCCGCCGCGCGGGCGCAACCTCCGCCGCGGCCGGATGCCTAGAAAGCCCCTCCTCCCCATCCGCGGGCCCTCCACCCCTCCCCCGCTCCCCCTCCTCCGGCGCTTCCTCCCTCGCCGCCGCGCGCCCTCCTCAACCCCGCCGCCGCCCGCCCGGCGGAGGCCCTCCATGGCCCGCGCCGCGGCGGCGGCGGCCTCCTTCCGGGTCGGGATGGTGCGAGTGGTCTCCTTCCTCGTGGGTGGACTCAATCTCGCGGTGCTGCTGCTCGGGCTCTACCTCATCGACGCTGTGCTCCCGCCAGGCTGTGACGGGGGACTAGCGTTCTCTGTGGCGCCGGCGCTGGCCGCGATCCGCGTGCTAGGCATGGTCGGCGCCGCCCGCGCGCAGCACGCCACGGCGGACGCCATTGCTAGGCGCCACCTCCACGAGGCCGACGCCTCTATCGCCGCTGACGCCGTAGCTCGCCACGACATCAGGGTGAGAGCTCTTTTAGTGCATACTTTTGATGGGCACGAGGGGGGCTCAGTTTTCTGGGTCTTAGCTTAGTTCCACAGGTAGCTCTAGCTACTCAGTTTCGTTGCTGTGCTGCTCAACACAGTTCTGGATCCCCATAGAATTAGCTCCCCTACTGCAGTGCCTGATATTCACTCATGGTTCTGGTCAAACATCCTTAATTTTGAACAAGTAGTCAAATTATATGTATATTCAGTGTTCAAAAGTTGTCACATATTCGTAAATTGAAGTTAGGATGCTGATTTGGTAGAAATTGATGATATTGCAATTGAAATTAAAGGTCAAAAATACATTTGAAGGTTTTCCTAACGAAATATGGCTACAACAATGGATAGGGTATCTACAAATGCATAATTAAATGAACAGAACACATTTTTGATTATTTTAAATACATAGGGCCTAATTTTACTTTTAGCACAGGGCCTCCAAATTATATGGTACGGCCCTGCCTCAATTGATAGGAGATATCAGCTGTCCACAAAGTGTATTTGTTGTGGTGTATGTTGAGAGATTACAAAATAGTGGAGGGATGCTACATCAGCTGGGATTGTGCTACTAGGGGAACCTAGGAGTTTGATTTGATGCATATGGACTTCGTTTCACTGTAAGGTCAAGGAACCAAGCTCCTTATCTAACAACCTTTTGAATTTGATGAGGTTCTGACCCAATGATTGGAAATCTAGTTCCATTTCTATTGATCTGTTCGCACCAATTTATGCTGAGTTTGTTTATTTAGTATATTGGCTAGAAAGTACCTGTCTTGGTAACTAGGAATGAGTCCATTTTGCCCCTCCTCAACTACCCGCCTATCCATGAAGTGCATCTTTTGTTCACTAGCTTTGGCACCATCCAACTTTCTCCCCTCAACTCAGCTGGCGTGGATAACCCATTTGCACAACACAATACTACTCCACACCACATTTTCTTGTTGCTGCATTAACCTCACTTTTCTGTTTTTAGCATTATACAGTGTTAGATGTTAGTTGCACTGTCAATAACGCCTTTCTACCAATAAGTGCCTGAAGAATTGGAAAAATGAACTTTGAACATTGTTAAGTACAACTACATATTTCTACTGACATTTTCGTTAAGAGCTGCAAACTTATCACATTGCTACTTCCACTTTTCTGAAACAGGTGAGGTATAAACGCTGGTTATGGTGGACTAGATTTGGTATGGCAGTTGGTGCATTGCAGTTGGTTGCAGCAATTTATCTCATGTTTGTCATTGTGAGAGATCTTTCAAAAGAAAGAAGATCCATGTCCTGCTTCTTTGGTATTGAGCTGGCTACTGACCATTTTCTTATTCAAGATTTGGATTTAACCTTTATGAAACTTCTTTGCTGCTAGCCCACTGCCAGTGAACTTGAACTGTTGAACAAAGAGAAAAACACTATTGACCATTTTTTTTCTTTAGGTCCTATATGAAAATTTCTGGGTCATCAGTATCAGGAGTATGAAAATTAATCTTATTTTTGTAGTTTTTTTCTTTAAAGTTTACTGAAAATAGTTAATAAATACATTCTGAAGACCAGATTTTGAAGCATACAATTTTTTTTCTCTCCACTATGTACTTTCCTAATTTTTCCTGATCATCAGTCCTATGTGTCTACTTGCCTTGAATAATTGGTTTGCCTTGCCTGTAATCTAGGACAGGACGAAGCTGATCACGTCTCAGGGCGAGTACTTATTGCATTGTTTCTTATCCTTTCCTGGGTTGTGGTCATCGTCCAGTGCTTCACTGGATCTGATATATTGAGGTGGCGATCATTTTATGCAACACATGATATGGCATGGAAGGCCCACTATAGAGAGGTGTTTGATCATGGAATTCGAGAAGCTTTCTGCTGCTTAGGACGTGCAAAGTATCTGTAAGCCTCTATCTTATTATTTTTACACTGTTGATAATTAAACTTCATATAGTAATTTATTTATCTAAACTGATTTTCTTATATCTCATTCAGAACCGTGTTGGAAGAAGATGAGGTTTATTCTGTGGCAAGACTTCTAGGTGATTTAGTTGCATATCGTGCTTGTGGGACTGGACACTTGGAATTCTTAGCAGGTTGGCTATCTTGTCCAGTGCTTCCATATCATAGTTTGGTTTCTATATCTGAACTTTTAATCTTTAAAGACTTGCTGTGAGTCCACATGAATTTTCTGCAGACTGTACCTGTACAAGGTCTGATGCAGGTATATTAGGACTTTATGTTTCAACAGACAACAAGTAAATTTCATTAGGCCCACTTGTGCTATACAAAATCCAATGTAAAATTCATATTCTACAAATCACTGATCTGTATCTTTTAGCTCTGTGTGAGTGTGATATGTTTGTCTATACCTTGGAAGATGACTTTTTTGAAACTAAGAAAAATCTTAATAATTTGACCTCTTGATTTTGATGCTGTAATCAAGGGAAATTGCCATGTCCGCTAAAATTAACTTTGGCTATCCAGTCATATAAAGTACAACCAATGTCTTTATCTGAGCAGTCAACAACAACAAAGCCTTTTTGTGAGCAGTCAATTGCACACATTCTGAATTTATATACTGTGATAGCAAATATTAAATATAAATGGATATTTTTTTCATCTACTGTAATGGTCTATGCTTCAGTTGACCGGTGAAGCTTCATCCACCTCTCCCTCGTCATCAGTTACATACTCATACATGCTTGTTTTGGGACATACAGCCTAATTGTATTAGTGAGGGCATAGACTATGACCCCTTTTTACCCATGTTTTCCTTTGTCTCCTCGGAGAAGAACTACCAAGAATCTGGTGATAGTCCTTTCACCTTTGCTTGGCACAGGTCCCATTTTTAGCTATATAGTAATAACTTTGTGCAATATTTCTTGATAGAATGTGGTCAAACCTACTTTTGGCCAAATTTTCAAAATGAACAAGGAGCAAAATGCTGCTCAGATTGGATTTAAATCGCCACCCTCCTCATTTGCCTTATGATTTGAGTAATCCCTTGATCTTTCTGGCTTGACATGCACCACAAATTCTATATTTCACAAAGGAAACGTCTGCTAGTCCCGAGACGTGGCCACCCTTTAGAAGCTTGTGAAGATACCTCATACCAACATGCAGTAACGGAGCTTTCCCTTTGCCAACCTGAGCTATGCCACCCCCAGCTTTTTTGCCAAAAGGAAATTATCACGGTTGAAATATAAGTGAATTGGCCGGCCTTCTCCATCAGCTTAAGCTTTTGGGATCAAGTGGTCGGTGCATAGTAGCTTAACATGGTATCAGGGCTAGAGGTCTCGAGTTCTAATCCTGGCGGACACGATTTATTAAATAAATTGCAACCAACTCCTATTGCACGTTTACGGCCCGAGAAAGCCTTCACGTGAGGGGGAGTGTTGAAATATAAGTGAATTGCCCACCCTTTCCCATCAGCTTAAGCTTTTAGGATCAAGTGGTCGGTGCATAGTAGCTTAACAATTACACCCTAAGCAGTTCAAGTGGCTCAATATGCCAAGCAGCAAACCTGCAAAGACAGAGTCCATATGCTCACACACTGCATCATGCCCGGGTTTACAAACCCTAGTATCTCAATTTCCCATTGCGCATGGAGGCGGAGGTGCGGCGCATTGCAGGGCTACTCATGGCAAGTGGCCGGTGGATCTTGCCGCTCCATCTAGTAAATCTTGCTCTTGATCGTGCTACTAGTTTCCCTCTTATGTTAGTCAGGTTCCACTGGCAACATGGCTAACCTATGGTACCACAACCAACTGATGGTGGTTTAGCCATCAACATCAAGTCTCAAGTTTGTTGCAATTCCAGCCCCAAAATTGTCTCTGTTCTTGCTGAACAAGCTGATCTGCCCTAGCAGATCAGTCTTTCTTCCGGCTTTGATGGAGGCGCAGAACAAGGGGGAAACAGGGTTGGCGGCTGATTCTAGCCTGGTGGCGGCTAGGGTTGAGGAGGGAGGCGGCGTCCTGAAGGGGAGAGATGGCGGCGACTAGTCCTAGGCCCTATGGGCGGCTAGGGCAGAAGCCTGGGCGGCGGCTAGGGCAGAGGTGGAGGCGGCGGCTTGGAGAGAGAGAGGGGCGGCGGCAGCAAGGGAGAGAGAAAGGCGGCTAGGGCAGAAACTTGGGAGAAAAAAATCTGTATTGATCTCTCTCTAAAACTGGGGTGTTTGACTTCTTTATATAGCCGCCCTTACAAGAGTCCTGATCTATTACAACTTAATCTTTTAGTCTATCTCTAATTCTATCTCTAAGAAGACTAAACTCTGATTTTTTCTAGAAGGGGGATCCGGCCTGGGCCAGGGCAGACCAGCCCACACGGCCCAGTTTTGGCTGCCCTGGGCCAGAGGCAGATCAGCCCACAAAGTTGTGCTTTTATGATGAAAAATCCACAAGGTAAAGCTACCCTTTCATATGACATGTGAAAGCTATATAGCAATTCTCACTGCTAATTGCTAAAGACAGTCACATCCACATTAGTGAACAAACTGCTTTCATCCATGGACAGTCACATCTCCCGCTTGAACTTCTTGAGATCGCCTCCTCCTGTGATCACAAGATCGTCGACGTACACGTCAACGATGAGCTTCTCATCTTCAGCTCCACGGAAATAGATCCCGTGCTCGCTCGTACTCTTCTGGAAACCAAGCGATAGCAAGCTATCGTTGAGCTTGGCATTTCAGGCCCTGGGCGCCTGACGAAGTCCATATAAAGCCTTTTTGGGCCGATACACCTTGTGTTCGGCTCCGTCGATGATGAAGCCAACGGGTTGGGAGACGTACACCTCCTCCATCAAGTCGCCCTTCAGGAAGGCGCTCTTTACGTCCATGTAGTGTACCTCCCACCCCTTGTGCACAGCAACTGCAAGGAGCAAGCAAACAGATTCGAGACAAGCTACAGGAGCAAATATCTCGTCAAAATCTATTTCTTGCCGTTGGACATAGCCTTTTGCCACCAATCGAGTCTGGTGCTTCACCACCTCCCCATACTCGTCCCTCTTCACCTTGAACACCCATTTGAGGCCAATGGGCTTGTGTCCTGCAGGAAGATCAACAAATTGCCAAGTCTTGTTTTCTTCTATAGACTCCATCTCCTCGAGCATGACCCGTCTCCAGCACGGGTGCTCCTCAGCATCGGCGAAGGACGTGGGCTCCTCCGCGGTGGTGAACATGAGCTTCCCCTCCTCCAAGCTTGGTGGAAGCTCAGCCCGACCAGGAGGGGTGAGGGTTCCAAGCACGTTGCGCATCGTGCGGAACCGTAGTTTCGCGCCGTCGTCGTAATAGGCACCGACGACATTGCTGCCGGGGTCCGACAGCAGTGTGGCGAAGCAGATGGGTCGTGGAGGATTCCGGGGCGTGATGAAGGTGCATGAATCTTCAAGTCCGGAACCCCCACTGCTGCTGACCCTCGTGCTGGACTGCCCCAGCCCTGATTTGCGCTGGACAGTCCCTGCAGGGACCTTTGGGGCGACGCTGCAGGTGCTGGACTCTCTCCAGCAAGTCTGGAGGCTGGTGTAGGAACTCCTAGGGTTTGGACAGATCCTTCTGTGCCCCTCCTGGGCACAGCAGGGGTGCTGTTCGGCCCCTCCGGACCCTGCAGCACCTCTCCGGGTGCTGGAACAGCAGGTTCAGCAGGTGCTGGACCTAAGGAGTCGACGTGGAAGGCGGTGTAGTCCTCTTCTCCTGCTCCTTCTCCCCAGTCCCACTTGGCCGCCTCGTCGAATATCACGTCACGTGATATGTGTGTGCGCCCAACAGCCGCATTATACATCTGATAGCCTTTCGTCCCTGCAGCATACAACAACAACAACAACAACCAAGCCTTTATCCCAAGCATGTTGGGGTCGGCTAGACATGAAACCCAATATCAATGAAGTAAAAGAGAGGAAGAGATATAAGAACAAAAAAAAAGAAAAAGAAAAAAAGAAAAAAGAAAAAAAGAAAAAAACAAAAAAAAGAGAAAAAAAAAGAGAAAAAAAAAGAAAAAGAAAAAGGAAACAAGACTAAGGTTCTGGCACATGAATTGCTACTTTCCATGCGGTCCTATCATGAACTAAGTCTCTAGATACATTTCAATCTCTCAAATCTCGTTTTACCGCCTCCTCCCAGGTCAACCTTGGTCATCCTCTACCCCTCCTAATATTTTCTCTAACTCTTAAAATCTCACTGTTAACCGGTGCTTCTGGAGGCCTCTGCTGGATATGTCCAAACCACCTAAGTCGATGTTGGACTAACTTCTCTTCAATCGGCGCCACCCCTACCTTATCACGAATCGCTTCATTCCTTATTCGGTCTCTTCTCGTGTGCCCGCACATCCACCGTAACATGCGCATCTCTGCGACACTCATTTGTTGGACATGTTGCCTTTTAGTTGGCCAACATTCCGCCCCATAAAGCATCGCAGGTCTGATCACTGTCCTATAGAACTTCCCTTTTAGCTTTTGTGGGACCTTCCTATCACATAGGATTCCAGAGGCTTGTCGCCATTAAATCCACCCTACCTTTATTCTGTGGCAAACATCCTCATCAATATCACCATTGCTTTATAACATTGATCCTAAGTATCGGAAAGAGTCCCTTCTAGGTACTATTTGTCCTTGTAGACTAACATTTCCCTCTTCACGAGCAACACCATTAAAGTCACACCTCATATACTCGGTCTTGGTCCTACTAAGTCTAAACCCCTTGGACTCTAAGGTTTGTCTCCATAACTCTAATTTCTTATCGACACCATCCCTAGTTTCATCTACCAGCACTACATCATCGGCAAAGAGCATGCACCAAGGGATATCCCCTTGTATATCCTTCGACACCTCATCCATCACCAAGGAAAAGATGTATAGGCTCAAAGCTGATCCTTGATGTAGTCCTACCGTGATAGGAAATGCATCAGTCTCACTATCACTTACGCGCACACTTGTCCTAACATTATTGTACATATCCTTGATAAGGGTAATGTACTTTGTTGGCACTTTATGTTTCTCTAGTGCCCACCACATGATTGACCTTGGTATCTTGTCGTACGCCTTCTCCAAGTCAATGAACACCATATGCAAGTCCTTCCTCTTCTCCCTATATCTCTCCATAAGGTGACGAAGCAAGAAAACCGCCTCCATTGTAGATCTCCCATGCATAAAACCAAACTAGTTTTTAGTGACATTGGTCACTTTTCTCAGTCGGTGTTCAATCACTCTCTCTCAAAGCTTCATAGTATGACTCATAAGCTTAATCCCTCGATAATTAGTACAACTTTGAATATCTCCTTTATTTTTGAAGATAGGTACTAATATACTTTTCCTCCATTCTTCAGACATCTTGTTTGACTGAAAAATGTGGTTAAATAGCTTTGTGAGCCATACTATTGCCACGTCCCCAAGACATCTCCACACCTCAATAGGGATATCATCAGGGCCGAGAGCCTTTTCTCCTTTCATCCTTTTTAAGGCCTCCTTAACTTCAAACTCTTGTATCCTCCGCACGAACCGCCTGTTGGAGTCATTAAAGGAGTCATCCAACTCAATCATAGTGCTCCCATTCTCATCATTGAATAGCCCATTAAAGTAATCCCGCCATCTATTCTTAATCTCTTCATCCTTCACTAGAATAGGTCACTCTCATCTTTGATGCATTTATCTTTGATGCATTTAACTTGATTGAAATCCTTCATCTTTCTCTCGCGGATTTTTGCTATCTTGTATATGTCCTTTTCACCTTCTTTTGTCTCTAGTCTCTCATATAACTCATCATAGGCCTGTCCTCTTGCCTTACTCACAGCCCGCCTTGCATTTTTCTTGGCCTCTTAGTACTTAAGCATGTTGCTTGCACTTCTATCATTATGCCAACTCTTGAAACACTCCTTCTCCTTAATGGCTTTTTGTACATCCTCATTCCACCACCAAGTGTCTTTATCTACAAGTTTCCTTCCTTTTGTCACCCTGAACACCTCACTAGCTACCTTCCTAATGCAAGTTGCCATCTTCACCCACATACTATCTGCATCTCCATTTTATGCCCAGGGTCCTTCTGTGATCACCCTATTTTTGAAGGATTCTTGTGGTTCTCCTTTCAACTTCCACCACTTTGTTCTTGTGATTTTGACACCTTTGTCCCGCAAAGAACATGTATGGAAGCGAAAGTCAACTACCACAAGCTTATGTTGTGTCACAACACACTCCCCGGGGATCACCTTACAATCTAGACACTCCCATCTATCCCTTCTCCTAGTGAGGACAAAGTCAATCTGGCTAGAGTGTTGGGCACTACTAAAGGTCACTAGGTGAGATTGCCTCTTCCTAAAGAGGGTGTTAGCTACCAACAGATCATAGACTACGACAAATTCTAGGATGTCCTTACCCTCTTGATTTCTATCGCCGCATCCAAAGCCTCCACGTACTCCCTCAAATCCTAGGTTAGTTGCACCCACATGACCATTGAGATCTCCTCCTATGAGGAGTTTCTCGGTTATCGGTACACTACTAACCATATCCTCCAAGTCCTCCAAAAATTGCCTCTTAGCACTCATGTTGAGCCCAACTTGTAAGGCATAAGCACTAATGATGTTCAAGACAATGTCCCCAATTACTATCTTGATTAAGATGATCCTATCCCCTCGTCTTCGAACATCTACTACTCCATCCTTAAGACTCTTATCTATTAGAACACCTACGCCATTTCTAGTCCCAGCCGATCTAGAATACCAAAGCTTGAAACTGCTATTCTCGACTTCTCTCGCCTTTTGATCCGCCCATCTAGTCTCTTGTACACAAAGGATATTTACTCGTCTCCTAATGGCAACATCTACTAACTCACGTAGCTTCCCCGTCAAGGATCCTACATTCTAACTACCCACCCAAAATCTATGTTCCTCGGCTAGCTTCCTTACGCTTTGCACCCGTCGAGTAAGATGCAAAGACCCTTGCTCACTTATCACTACATCCGGGCGATGATGTAGCGCACCACTAAGGTGGTGGCGATCCGGCCCTTGCTCATTTAACACCATATCCGGGTTCCGATATGGCGCGCCACTAAGGCGGTGGCGACTCGGCCCTTGCCCACTTAACACCATACCCGGGTTCCGATATGGCGCGTCGCTAAGAGGGTTACGCCCCCAACGAATTTCTATTGGGTTTCATTTCCATGAGAATGGCTAAGTGTAGTTGTTGGCTCGCCAAGCCTATCACAACCCCTCCTCCTTTACCCGGGCTTCGGACCGGCTACTCCGGTCTTCCAACTTTTTCAGGTGGGGGTGCGTGTTCTTGACATGCCCCACACACCCAAAAGTTCGGAAATAGTTGACGGCTGGTCGCTCTCCATGCCAAGCTTCATATGGCGTCTTCCCGTCGAGGCCGCGGGTGGGGGATCGATTTAAGATATAGACAGCCGTGATAACTGCCTCACTCCAAAAAATCCGGGACATACCCTTCGTCTTCAACATACTCGTCGCCATGCCGACCATCGTCTGGTTGCGTCGCTCCACAACCCCGTTTTGCTGCGGCGTATACGGGGCTGTGAGCTGACATTGTACTCCGTGCTAAGCGCAGTACTCGCCGAACTCCTATGAGGTGAACTCCCCTCCGCGATCAGTACGGAGTAGCTTTAGCCTCCTCCCGTACTCTAATTCAGCTGTCACCTGGAATTGCTGAATTAAGTCGGGCGCCTGGTCCTTGGTTGCTAGAAGATAGAGCCACATATAGCGACTCATGTCATCCACTAGCAACAAGAACATCTTCTTGCCACCTGGAGTCGTCGGCGTGATATGCTCGCAGATGTCACCATGGACAAGGTCGAGCGCGCCCTGCGCGCGCCGCCGAGCTTGCTTGGGGAAGCTAGAGCGCCTCTGCTTCCCGACCAAGTAAGCTTCACACAATTGATCGACGTGATCAATTTGCAGAAGCCCGAGCACCATCTCCTCTCGTGCCAACTTCCAAAGCGCCTGGAAGCCGATGTGTCCGTAGCGTTCGTGCCAACGTCACGCAACATCATCACGCCTCGCGGTTAGGCAAACCAGACGTGTGATGTTGAGCCTGATGGAGTACAGCTTGCTGTCGTCGCGTTGAACTCGTGTGAGGAGACGTTGCTGCTCGTCCCGTATCGTATGTGCATCACTCCTCCTTGAATCGTGATGTTGTAGCCATCCTCATCCGGCCGGCCGACGCTGATGAGGTTGGTAGTGAGGCGCGGGATGAGGTAGACGCCAGTGAGCCTCCTGTGCTCACCCGTCTTGGCGGCGAATAGGACCGTACCCTTCCCCTGGATACGCACGACGGAATTGTCGCCGAACTTGGTGGTCCCGACGACGTTTTCATCGAGCTCGGAGAAGACGGCGCGTGAACCCGTCATGCGGTTGGTCGCGCCCATGTCGAGGTACCGAGTGTCTTCAAAGTCGTCGTCGTTGCTGCGGTGAGCGAAGACACGTCTCTCCACTATCTCCAATGGGTGCGTAGGACGTTCCCGCACAGGCTCCTCCTCTACAGAGGTCACCCTTGTCATAAACAAGGCGCCCTCCTCCTCCGCCTTTGCCACGAAAGCCTGCTGCTGTGGTTCCTCCTTAGGCTTCGACCGACACTCCCTGGCCCAGTGGCCCTTCTTTCCGCACTTCCTGCATTGGTCCCGCGGAATATCCTTCCCGGAACCTCCCTTCTTGCCTCTGTTCTTCTTGGACGGGCCCTTTCGGTCGCCCCTCTTAGAAGAACCCGCGGACTGGGTAGACCACTCCTCCTTCCGTTGTGCCTCCCACTCCTCCCTATTGAGGTACAGTTGGCGCTGTGTACTTCCCCCTTTCCGCTGCGTCGAGTCGAAGGCGTTCTCAGCCGCCCTGAGACTCCCCGTCACCTTCGACAAGGTGAGGGTCGACACGTCCAACAGTGTCGTGATCGCCACCACGATCTGTTGGAAGTATTCTGGAACGCTTCGCAGGAGCTTCTCCACGGCCCTCTCTTCTCCTATCTCCTCCCCTAGCGACGCAAGCCGTGATAGCATTGCCGCTCGGGCGGAGGGAGAAGTCCTCCACACTCTCGCCATCCTTCAAGACAGCGTCTTCGAACTCCTTCTGGAGTTGCTGTGCCGTTGTCTTCTTCACGCGGTCGGCCCTGACCCGCATGATGGAGATCGTGTCCCATGCCTCCTTCGCCGTCCTCTTTTCTCTGATCGTCGTGATCATCTCCGGCGGGACAGCGCTGACCAAGATGTCAAGCGCCATCATATCTTCCTGCTCGCTCATGTTCCCCTTCTCCACGGCCTTCCAAAGCAGCCGTGCCTTCAGCTTGATCTTCATCATGACAGCCCACTCCGCGTAGTTGGTCTTGGTGAGCATGGGGAACCCCGTCCCGGTGTTCACCTCACGAGCTGCCGGTGAGGGTGTCGCATGGCTGATGGCGCTGGCGCTGCTTGTAGGTGTAGATGACATCTTGCAGAATTCAATCCTAGGGTTGAAACCGGCTCTGATGCCACGAATGTTGCAATTCCAGCCCCAAAACTGTCTCTGTTCTTGCTGAACAAGCTGATCAGTCTGTCTTCCGGCTTTGATGGAGGTGCAGAACAAGGGGGAAACAGGGTTGGCGGCTGATCCTAGCCTGGTGGCGGCTAGGGTTGAGGAGGGAGGCGGCGGCCTGAAGGGGAGAGATGGCGGCGGCTAGTCCTAGGCCCTGGTGGCGGCTAGGGCAGAGGTGGAGGCGGCGGTTTGGAGAGAGAGAGGGGCGGCGGCAGCAAGGGAGAGAGAAAGGGGCTAGGGCAGAAACTTGTGAGGAAAAATTCTGTATTGATCTCTCTCTAAAACTGGGGTGTTTGGCTTCTTTATATAGCCCCCCCTTACAAGAGTCCTGATATATTACAACTCAATCTTTTAGTCTATCTCTAATTCTATCTATAAGAAGACTAAACTCTGATTTCTTCTAGAAGGGGGATCCGGCCTGGGCCAGGGCAGACCAGCCCACACGGCCCAGTTCTGGCCGCCCTGGGCCAGAGGCAGATCAGCCCACAAAGTTGTGCTTTTATGATGAAAAATCCACAAGGTAAAGCTACCCTTTCATATGACCTGTGAAAGCTATATAGCAATTATCACTGCTAATTGCTAAAGACAGTCACATCCACATTAGTGAACAAACTGCTTTCATCCGTGGACAGTTAAATCTAAACGGATTGTACTTTGCCCCTAGCATTGCACTCCTATCCAATAAATAGGCTGCTTTAACTACCAAGAATCATAATATATGAATTTCTGATAAAAAGAAAATCGGTTGGTACCACATTGACAGCATAATATATCGAATGGATGTGCTTTGCAACTTTTTTGTATATTTTAATTGAATAGTTGACTGTTTATTATGAATATATTGAGACCATTTTAAAGATCTCTTATATCTTTTATTACTCTAGGACTTGCTCTACTTCAGAAGCATGGGAGTGTGCCTGATTTGCAGACTGACCTTATGGAAGCACCTCATGAGCTTATGAAAGAGGCTGCAATACTCCATCCATTTGCGGAAGCATGTTACACAGTTAGTTCTACCAAGCCTGTGACGTTATTTTCTGTTCTCTCCTGCCTAGAAATTCTCTTCTCCAGACCCCACATTGTGTTGGAGCTTTCAACACTAGATACGTCCCACCTTTTGTGATCACACTTGACATGATGTTACTGCAGGGACCACTTCTTGATTTCGGAAGAAACCCTATTTTGTTTCCTTGTGCGTGGGTATATAGACAAGGTGTTTTAACTCCATGGGCACGCAGAAGGTATCTCATAAGTTTCTTACTCTCTTATGCTTCTACAATTGCATGTTACATTCAAAAGGTTGTTTGTCTAGGGTTCTGATCTTTTAGTCCAGCTCTGTTGGGTATGCTGTTCTGGAAGATTGGTGAAGTGAATTGAGCAATTTTTTAGTCTTAATTCTTATCCTGCTTATCCTTCCTTTTAGGTGAAGTAGAATCTTTTTACATTTCCCATTTGAACTTATCTCATCTTCATGATTTGTTGCTGCATTTTTTTCTTGTTTATGCAATGGAGTAAACTTATCCCATCTAGAAAACTAGAAGTCTAGAACACCACCTTATTTACCTTTTCTTACATAACTCTACATTTTACTCTCTGTTCAGGCGCCCTGCTCTTGATGGTGATAACTGGTGGCGAGGCCATGCTGCAGCTTTTCTTAGATTCGTTAGTATACAACCTAAAGCTCTACTGAGAGGACGTGTTTGTCAGGTAATGCTACGGCTTTTAGGTATCACTTAGAGCTATGAATGCGGGCTTTGGTGAGACGATGTAATTATTTCAACCAATACTCCTAGGAAGTTAGGCGTACCTGTAATATGTTCATTTTTCGCTGACTTGTCTTTTTATTTTGCCCTTATCTAGATTGCCCTTGTTAATAAATTAATGGATTCTGATCGTAGCCTTGTGTCAGCTTTTTTTGTAAATTACTTAGTGATTGAGAGGTATGCATCATTCAACAACAACAACATTAAATCCTTATAGCCCCAAGCAAGTTGGGTAGATTCCATTCCATTAATATACACGTGATATTTCTACCTTGAGTAGCTCTGAACTTAAAGTTGCACTGGCAATCCATTGAGTTCAACTTTTTTGTGTTCATTTTGCTGTACTAGTTTTGGTTGCATTTCAGGGAACACGTTACGCCACGATTGAACTGCCCAAAATCAGTAGTGAGCATATACTGATTCATATATCTCAGTAAACGATTGAACTTATAAAGGGTTATTGTATTTCTCCTGGCAGAGCAAGCGTGAAGCTGCTTACTTTGTTGTGGTCCTCCATGACAGAAAAACTGTGGTTATAGCAGTTCGTGGCACAGAGACACCAGAGGATCTCCTAACTGATGGATTGTGCAGGGAATGTGCTTTTACTATGGAGGATTTGGATGGACTAGTAAAGTAATTCCTTAATTCTGTCTCTTGTATTCTTAGTTCCTTATTCTCTCTTCTATGTTTCCAAATAATATATTCATACTAGTACCATGGAAAATGTTCAACCATGGAGGCTATGACTGCTGTTGCCAATTTACCATTCCACGTTTTACTTGGCTGTAAGCTGAGCTGATAGCATTAGTATCACTGTATCAGGAATTTGTAAAATGTTATATGATCTAAACATTGTTGGTTTTGATCATCGAGAATTCAGCGGGTTTTGTTTTTCCTATTATGATCACTGTTAGATTTGCTTGATTTCATCATCATTTACAGATTCCTTAATAGAACATTGGGCATACCAGTGTGTTAAGGGACGTGGAATATGAGATAGCATATATTAATAGAACTCGTAGAAGATGGTAATTAACAAAATAAATGACCTTGGGGATAAAGTCAGCATTTTTTTCTTTTGGCTGGTCTTTATTGTTGAATGTTATGAGACATTTTCTGTGCTATCTATTTTTCACAACTTTTAGTTTTGACGCTGCTCTGTTTCTGCAGTAGTGAAAACTTGCCTGCTGCTACAAGGGAAACAGTTATTTCAACATTTCCACATTATGGGCATGGTGGTATTGTAGAGGCTGCTAGGGAGCTTTTTATGCAACTAAACGATTGTACAAGAGGTTTGATTTCTCACACCCAATATGTATCATTTGGGTTGGTCCATAGTCCTTAATTCTTGTTGTTGCTTTCTGCTGGAACCTTAAATAAATGCTGCAAACTTCAGTGTTTTATGCTGTATTAGCTGCTCAGTGTGGTGCTGGTATGACAAATATGGCACAATCTAAGCTGTAGCCATACTAAAAATAGTTGCTGAT
This sequence comes from Neostapfia colusana, assembly GCA_030760725.1. Classification (NCBI taxonomy): domain Eukaryota; kingdom Viridiplantae; phylum Streptophyta; class Magnoliopsida; order Poales; family Poaceae; genus Neostapfia; species Neostapfia colusana. The sequence continues at coordinate 56,683,539 of JASWHV010000019.1, forward strand.
ATTCTTCATATAAACATTTAGTACATTTGCTTAGCTTTGGTTGTTCTTTTCTTCTGTGCCATTATCTCATGCGTTCGCTCTCGTACCAAAACGGCAACCCAGAAAACACTTCATCTGGACAACTCGGATTCCTTTCTACACTGCTGGGGGCAGACAGTGAATGCCATGGATATAAAGTTCGTGTTATTGGACATTCTCTTGGAGGCTCTATTGCTACAGTCCTAGGAATGATGGTAAAGCATGTTGGACCTTCATTTTATTTCAAGCACATTCTTTGCTACTGTATTCCTTGTACAACATTTATTTTCCTTATGTTCTAATGTACCTTTCTCTGAAATTCTTGTTCATTGTTGTAAAAATTGACCTGGTTACATATTAGCAACAGTTAGTCACATGTCTGTCAAAAGCCAGAAAATGTTGATGTGGATATTTGCTGTGCCAATGGACTAATTCAGTGTTTTTAACTTTTTATTTATGTCATCTTTGTTACTTCTATCATACTCCCTCTGTTCTTAAATTGTTGTCGTTAGGACAACAATTCTAGTTATGAACTAGAATTGTTGTCCTAACGACAGCAATTTAAGAATGGAGGGAGCATTACTTCACACGATTGTAATGCCAAATATTAAATATACTATCATTCTTCAAGCTCAAAATGCATTTCAGCAGTACCATGCCACTGCACATGGTTGTTTGATTGTCTGCTTTTATGTGTTCATGACTTGTTCTATTTCCCTACATATGAATGCTGTTCAGTTGTTAAACCCATACGTTTATGTTGGGTTTCGTATCTAGCCTACCCTAGCGCTTGAGACAAAGGCTTTATTTTTATTGTATTGATCGATGTTATATGGAATATTTATATTCATAGTTTTTCATAGTGTAATGTTGTTGTTGGCCAGCTTTTTGGAAAATACCCAGATGTGCATGTATATGCTTATGGACCACTTCCTTGTGTGGACTTTGTTATAGCAGAAGCCTGTTCACATTTTGTCACCAGGTAACAATAATTAAAACCTGTGTATGACATGTTTATATAAGTGAAACTTCATTGGATTTGGTATTCTCTTACCATGGCAAAACTTCTTTTGTGACTGAATATTATATTCTTGTTCTTTTCCAGCATTGTGTGCCATGATGAATTTTCCTCTCGCCTTTCAATCAATTCAATACTTAGGCTACGATCTGCTGCAATAAAAGCTCTTTCAGATAACTCTCCAGCTGATACAGCAATGATACAAAAGCTTGCTCGGAGAATTTTGATTGTGAACAGGTTTCATGAGAATGGTGTTAACGGTGACATGATAGAGGGCTACACTGATGATACAAGGACGGCAGGTAGGCATGAATTTTGAGAGAAGCTTTTACCTCCTGTCTACATTGTCTCAAATACATCTGGAGCCTGGTTTTATAAAGTTTTACTCTTACCACTAATAGGTTCACTCTTTTCCTGTTACAGAGCCGGTTGTACCTAATGAAGGACAGTTTTCATACCATCGTTCATTATGCAATACTGAACCAGATCTCCAAAATCTGCACAGCAGCTTTGTTGAATATAATGGGTCCAGTTCATCCATAGAGGAGCATCACAGTTATGAAGGCTTAAACAATGACCATGATCTCCAGATAACTCCACTTGATGGGCCTGATTCTGGTTTCAAAGAGCATCAACCATCTTACACAGAAATACCAGTGGAGCCTCCTGAGATGTTTCTTGCAGGCTTGATCATTCATATAGTGCGGCAAAGAAGAAGCTTCTTTCCTCTATGGAAATGCTGGAACATGCAGGAAACTGGACCACCGTACAAAGCGTTTTTAGCCAAAAGAGAGAACTTCAAGGATTTAGCCATTACTCCCTCCATGTTTACAGATCACTTGCCCTGGAGGTAACAGTCAGCTTAAATCTTTAGCTTAAAAGTAGTACGCATGTCGTTTAGTAAACTCGCTGAACCACATTCTTACATGCCATCACTTTAAGTTTTGTACCATGAATTCTTTTTTATCAAAGCATGTCTAATCCTTTTGTTTAGAAAAAGAAAGGCACAACAATGGCATATATGTCCTTTTGTTATAGAGGAAACATTTAGGGGCAATCTGTCTTATTTTCCAGAGATAATTTAGTCTAACATAGTAACATTTGTCCTATCTTATGTTCCATATCTACGTAACAAACCCAACATTTTGCTGTGTCGCAGTTTTGCTTTGTACGATGTCAGGTCAGCTTTTCTAGTGATGTGTGTCAACATCATTTGCCATAGCAAGCTTTATATAGAATAGTGTTAGGTCACATCCCCTTAGCTGCATTTAGGCCAGCAAACTCCGTTTCCAAGCATTTCAGCTGCTCTCTTCAGTCTTCACCGCCACTAATGCTGACTGGTCTACGCTTTGCAATTTTAGGTGTCACTATGCTATGCAGAAAATTCTTGAAGCCCAAACATCTGAAGAACGGGCTAATTCTGATTCACCCGTGGAACGTTTGGTCTGACCACAAGCTACTTAAGTTGGGGACTGGAGGCAGTAAGCATCTCACAGCATGATGTAATCCATTCTGAACTCATGTTTCGGTCAAAGGAGCATCTAAATATGTATACACCATGACAGACTGACAGGCTCAATATCCTGATCAGCTGATTATTAGCGTTTCAGGGCGAATGCCTAGGCTGTGGCACGGACCACTGATCTCTGGCACATAGAAATTTGATCACTAGTGTGCCACAGCATCCTGTTACTTGTCTAATATGTCCAAGTCTCCCTGGCAGTGGCTTGCTCGTGTACATAGATTACTGATGGAGCCGCCAGCCAAAGATTTCTGGTTTGTTCGCGTTCATTGTTCCATGTGCATTTTATATTCATTGACAAGTACTCCCTCGGAGTATACATGATGTACATAATTCACACAGAAGAATTAGCTAGATCGACTGGCTGACAAGGGACGGCCATGATGTAACTATTCACCAAATTGACACGATGCCCAACCATGGTAGTATTCGGTATACAGGGGACTTCCATGATGTAACTATTCGCCGACGCGCTTTCAGCCGAGCCGATCGTCATGGAAACTCGCGAGGGACCACGGCTCTCCGTCTTCTCCCCAATAAACACCTCAAAGCTGGGAGGAAGCGCGAGCGGCAGTGAATGGAACAGCGATGACGCACTCATCATTTCCCGGGTGATCAGTCGCTCACGTTCATTCGGCGGGGCCTCGAGCCCTTGGTTTTTTCTTGAAATGGAAACGGATCCATGCGTCGTGAGGACATCCAAGTCACGGAACGGAACGGATGTCCTTTTCTTTCTTTGAGGTCGTGGACAAAAGATGACGCCGAGCGAGGCTTTAGACCGCCGCTGCCGGAGGGAAAAACGTTGTCTACCTTGCTCATCGGCCGCTGGCACCTAAAGCTGGCTCTATCGCCTCCACTTACGAGCATGTGCATAATCCGTTCAGGTGCACGCATGATTAGTGCTAGTGCTCAAGGGAATAGTTTGACCGTTCCCCAGTGCTGTATAAACAAAACAATTCGATGGAAGAAGTGAAGTGGTTTGGCGACGTTTGGTTCTGCAGGATCCACGCTCATGCCTGGCGAGACAGCGCCCACCAACGACCAACCCACGTACCGGAACCGGAAGCTTCTGCACTTGACGCGCATTCAGCCAGTCCTGCCTAGAGCGCCCGTACCGTACCGCTCCGCCCGGCCGACCCATCCTCTTCCTCTCGCGCCAACGACCGACCGGCCGGCCCGCCCTCCCTCATCCCAGCTGCCAACAGCCCCGACCGCGACCGGGATCCCAATCGCCGTCTGCATCTCCGGCCATGCTCGCGGGGGATGGTCCCGGCTACAGTTGCAAGCAAGAGGCTCGGGGGGCGCAGCGACGGATAGATACGCGCCGAGCTGGGCCGTCTTTTTCTTGTAACGTGAGCTCGACAATTTCGTCCCGACGTGCGGACATCGACACGGGGCCGTTCAGCAGGACGCGTGCGCGAATGAACTGGCACGTCCAGCCGGCGTTGCCAATCTGACGTTCCGTTCAAACAGACCTGAAAAAGGCTCGTCGATCGGCTGTGCATGTACCGTTCCGGCAGCCTGTTCCAGAGGTCGTCAGGTTTTAAAAGCGCGGGGCGGAGACGGAGACGGAGAGGAGGGACGCGCGGGAAATCGTTCGACTCGTGGAGCATGCTGTGACACGACTCGTTTTGATTTGAGTTCCCAAGCATGTCGGAGTATCCGACCGGAACGGCATCGAAAAACCCCCCGACTGGCGACCGAGCCCACCCGTCTCTTTTGCCCTTCGCTTGCTTCGTGAAACGCCGCGGCAGGCACACGAGTACGGGGACAAGACGAGACGGTGCGGCCGCGACGGTTCAAGTCCAAATAAAAGTTACCGCACGCGGCCGGTCCAAACGCCCTCCCGTTTCGCGGAAATCCATCCGTCCCTCCCTCCCTCCTAGGCAGACGCTAGCTGCGGTGGGTGCGCGCTTCGTCGCCAAGGAACCCAGGCCGCCGAACCGCATAAATCCTCGGCTCCCAACTTGCTCCGTCCGTCGAATACTGGAACCGAATCGCAACCAAATTTCTCTCTCTCTCTCTCTCTCTCTCTCTCTCTCTCAACCCCCTGGCGGCTTGGCCCTTGCGCACCAACCGCCACTCACTCCGGCTCTCCCGTTGGGCCATGACGGCCGCGGCGCCCTCGCCGTTGCCGCCGCAGCAGCTGAGCCTGGAGGGCCTGAAGGCGCTGTCCGTGCTAGGGCGCGGTGCCAAGGGCGTCGTGTTCCACGTCGTCGTCGCCGCCGCCGCCCGCGGCGACGACGGCGCGGCCATGGCGCTCAAGGCGGTGTCGCGGGAGGCGGCGCGGCGGAAGAGGGCGTCCGCGGGGGACGGGGACGGCCACCGCCGGATCTGGTTCGAGCGGGACGTGCTCCTCGCGCTGCGCCACCCGCTGCTCCCCTCCCTCCGCGGCGTCCTCGCCACCGATGCCGTCGTCGGGTTCGCCATCGACCGCTGCGGCGGCGGTGATCTCAACTCGCTGCGCCGGCGCCAGACCGAGAAGATGTTCTCTGACTCCGTCATCCGGTACGCGCGGGCTCCTCCCTCCTTTTCTGTCTTCTCTTGTAACCGAACTATGCACGACTCGTCTGGCGATTACGTCGCTGATCTTCTCTTCCCCTCGATTGATTGCTTGCTTGATTGAAAACCGTAGGTTCTACGCTGCGGAGCTGGTGCTGGCGCTCGAGTACCTCCACAGCCTCGGCATCGTGTACCGGGACCTCAAGCCGGAGAACGTCCTCATTCAGGACAGCGGGCACATCATGCTCGTCGACTTCGACCTCTCCACGCGGCTTCCGGCGCCGCCGCAGGAGCCGGACGCTGAGGTTTGTCCCAAACCGGCGCCTCCGCCCACTTCACCGACCTCGGGCCGCGGGAAGCCGAGGAAGCCGATGGGTGCCGCCCTGTGCTTCCCGTTCCGCACCGGCAGCGGCGCAAAGCCGGCCGCACCGGCGGACCCGCTGTCGCCGTCGTCCACCTCGCGGACGGCCTCTTCGTCGTCCTCATCTTCGACGGCGACCACGGTCTCCTCCGCGGCATCGGCCGGCGCGCGGACGCCCGCTAAGTCGAACTCGTTTGTCGGGACCGAGGACTACGTGGCCCCGGAGATCATCGCCGGGCGCGGCCACGACTTCGCCGTCGACTGGTGGGGCCTGGGCGTGGTGCTCTACGAGATGCTCTACGGCCGCACGCCGTTCCGGGGGCAGAACCGCAAGGAGACCTTCTACCGCGTCCTCACCAAGCAGCCGGAGCTCGTCGGCGAGCAGACGCCGCTGCGCGACCTCATCGGGCGCCTCCTCGAGAAGGACCCCGAGAAGCGAATCGGCGCGCGCGGCGCCAAGGCGCACCCCTTCTTCCGGGGCGTCGACTGGGACCGCATCCTCCACGTTGCGCGCCCGCCGTTCATCCCGACCACGCCGCGGGACGAGGACGGGGGCGAGGCGCTGGACGTCGAAAAGGTCGTTCGCGAGGCGTTCGCTTCCAATGACGCCGAGGTCGCGACCGAGGGGGAGGGCGAGAAGGCTTCGCCGGAGGCGGACGCTGGCCGCAGCAGCGGCGGTGACGGCGTTGGGACGAGGAGAGATCCGTCCAAAGAGGAAGGCAATTTCTCCGTGTTTTTCTGAGCGATATTTTTTTATTTTTCTGAAAAAAAGTTAACTACCGGTAGTCATATAGTATTCTTTTGTATCTCTAACTTACTTTTTGATTTTGAGTATTTTTTGTTGTATTTAGTGGGTTAGATTAGGAGGACGTACGGCGCAATGGCAGGTGGAGTGCGTGAATTAAAGAGTGCACCTATTCAATGGTGTGTATAGTATAGCTGCTATGGTTTTCTCCCTTTTATTTTCCTCCCTTCTTTGTTAGTAGTACTTTACTCAGTACATAATGAACAATGAGAATGCAGCTACCTGCTGAAATGTAAAGTATTCTTGCGTATACTTCGTTTTCCCTCTCGTAGTACTGTACGAAGCTTTTGATAGTAGTTGACACTGTACCTACTTACTAGTATAAATTTCGATGATCTTGCCAAGCTTCATCCGAGGGCTGTCGGCTTCGAAGAGGCGTCACGCTTCCGCTTATACTCTCAAGCATACAAAGCTCATGCTACGGATCACGTTTCTAGTAGTACCAGAACAGAACCATTCCGTGTTGGATTTCATGCGAGTTTCCGCGTTCCAAACGGAGTCCAGTCCCCACCACTCTTCTCAGTTTAGGTGCATTCGGAGGCTTCAATTCAATTACTGCAGCGTGTAGTGTAGGCCGAAAACCACAGCAAAGCACACGTGCGGGACGCTGCCCTCTGGCCTCTGCCGGTTAGCATGTTCCGGCGGTTAATTGGCCGGCCCCGCTCACTGGCGTCGGCTGTCATGGTCGGACGCTGCATCGCACTGAATTTCGGTGGGCGTTGCGGCGCACGAGCTCTGCCTTTCGTTTTTTTCTCTTGACGAGGAAAAAAATGTCTGTGGGCCTATAGGAATCTTTGACTTAAACTGTAATCACTAATGTATAGGTCCGGTCTCACAATCATGTTACGGTATCCAGTTAATCTAATTCAGAGGATCCTTGTCCTGGCGCTGCCTGACGCCAACACCGCGCTGAAGTCCAAGGCAGCCGTGGTCGGACCATGCCAACGGACGATGGAGTGGACCGAGGCGCTGCGGCGCGGCCTTTGGCTTCTCCCGATTGCACGCAGCCAGCAGCAACTACGGAGTACTTGCTACTGCGTTAAGGAGTGGAGTTGTTAACTTACCTATATGGAATTGAACAGACTACACCCCCCCCCCCCCGGTCCATGCATAAGCAGTTCCCGCTGTATATAGCCCAATCGTCGACGCGTTTCCAACACGTGAAACACGTCGCGGCGCCGTGTAATACCGAGCGACGTACGGGGACGACGCGTGCCTTTTATACCGTATCAGACCCGTCCGTTCGTAGCTTGCAGAGCAAGCCGCACGTGCACGTCGCGTCGTGTCATCACGGCCAGTGATTGCTTGGCGACCAAGGCCATGCGAAGGTCAACCCCTCCCGTGGACGAATCGACGCGGCTGGTTTAGCTTCTTCCCTGATCGTCCAGGTCATGCATGAGGCGAGATGCTCCGATATTAGCGCGGGTCAAACTCCCGGCCAGCCGGACAGCGCCTGCGCCGCGCCTTCTAGAAGGACTGGTGCACACGGCGTGTGGTCGTGCGGAGGTCGACATCGAACTATGGCTAGCCTACGGAATGCCTGGCCGTGTGACGCCGTGCCGGTGCAGCATATATACACGGCGCGCGCCGACCGCGGGATGAACCTGGCCGGTTAGTTTCGTGTCGCCCCGTTTGGGCCGTTTCTTACGGGACACATGCACCCAGTGGACGGCCGGCATCTAGAACGTACGTGGCGCGGTGTGCGCGTCAACGAGCCGAGCACGCGTGGTCACGTGCTGGAACGGACGGACGAGGCTCCGACGTCATTGCATCTGTCATTCCCCCCAGGCAGAACAGCTAGCGCGTCAGTCTGCATCACAACGCAAATTCAGAGTGTGTATTAGATGGACAGAGGTACAACGGCTCGTCATCACGTCGACTTCGTGGCTTCTTCACCCTATTCGCTGTTAAATAAAAATGGCTGCCAACTCGCTAGCTACGTGTACTGAGCCCGTGTCAGTAGGACCTATACGCCATCGAATGGATAAAACACCCGCGGCTTCAGGACGTCGCGGATCCTGAACTGGTGGTGGCGTCAAACGAGATCGAATCGGCGCCGGTCGCCTGCTCCCGAACCCAGAACAGTAAGTAACACGGCGGATCTGCGCAACGAGGGGAGCGTGACACCTACCACTATAAGAAACAGGAAGCAGTGACACCTAGAAACAGGACTACTTAAGACGATCGTAACCATCGTAATTAAGGCTCAAAACGTTGTAAACAACTTAATTATGACAGTTAGCGGCTGTCACAAGTTTGAAATCGTAAATAACATAATTTACGACGGTTGTCACAAGTCTAGAGCAACCGTTGTAAATTATGAAGACGTGACATATAGCACGATCCGCTTGCCTTCTCTACTCACCCTCCCTACTGCAATTCAAGTTTGCACCTCACCCCTGGCCGCGGCTGCAGCTCGCACCGCCGTCGGTTCGGTCGCCCGCTGCTCGCCCCCACCGCGCACGGCTCGAGCTGCACCGCACCTCAGGGCCGCATCTCGTGCTGCCGTCTCTCGCCTGCCTACAAGTCAGATCCATGGAGGCAGTTTCTACTTCCTCGAGAGAAAAGGAGCAGATATTGTTAGAAAACAATGAACTTTATAAATAAAATTAATTCCTAAAATTGTTACCATATGCATGATGAATAATCCGCAAGACATAAGCAGCAACTTACATGTAAAACAAATTATGTCTATTAAATTCATGCGTAAGAGACTCATCTCTACTTACAGTGCTGATGTCTCCAGATGAGTCGTGTGTATGAAAGAGACTGTAGAGGAAGCAGATCTTCTTTTTGAGTAGTCGGGCGAACGCTATCCAAAAACCTGATTCGCCTCAACCCGTGCAAGTTCTTCAGCGAGGCGTGGTTTCGGAGACACTGCTCTCCCGCTCACTGGTGACACGCCGGTGAGTGGGATGGAAAGGCTAATGTTAGCGCACAACAACGTGGATCGGAGTGTAGCCGCTGATTCTTTACAGAACGAAGTCAAGTTCTGTCTTTCTGAACATGTATACATGTCCTTTATATAGCAGCAACACCACTAGTAACTGACAGTAATTAGTCACAATTATGTAGAATATTTCAGCTCATTTAACTGAATGCAATGAAGCACCAATAACTGAAATTTTATTAGCTGCCGTAACTGAGATATAATTGGTATTCAAACTGTTTTGCAACACAGATAATTGCGAGCAGTCAAGTCGTGTTAGTGGCTATTTTAATAAAAAGAAAGATATTAGAATTATTGCGCCAGTCGCCACGTCACAAGTCACAAGTCACACGATAATTCACGCGAAAATACGCGAATACGCGCGCGCGTGCGTGTGACTTTGTGTGAATGTAACTCATCCTTCTCTCATATATTCCACACAAAGAAAATAACTTCCAATATAAATGGGTGTTACTCTCCTCAAATAGTCAATGTGAGATTAATGCCTTCTTTATATCTTTTGGAATTCAATAGAGAATAATTGGGCCTAGAAGCCCAAATATTCCAACAATCCCCACCAAATTCCAAAAAACACCACTTATACGACTTCTCGTATGTCCACGATGTTGTTCGATATACCAGTTTAATGATGGAGACCTGTTAGGTTGAACATCCATCTTGATCTAAAAATTTGCCAACTCACAACTACACAATGGACTATGTCTTAAATCGGTAGTTTTGCGTGAGCCGGTTTCATTCAAAGATCAAACTGATACTTGACGCATATTGAGTCAGTGCTCGGATGGAGCTTATAAGTCATACTCCCGTGTCTCTTTCATGAGCTTCTTAGAGAGTTCCCAAATCTCACGGATCACGACCAACAGTCAGCTCATATAGGTGTGTTCGTACAAGAATACTCTGTAGGACAGTATCTTGCATTGTAGCCCCCGAACACATTAAGACTTCAAGTCAGCCTTCCTTACAGAATGGAGAGTATTGCATCTTCACAAGAGAAGGTACTATATGGTTATGTACTCTCCTAGTCATACATACAACTTGTTCTTCCCAAAACCTAATTCACGGGATCTCCGATCACATAGGTTCAGGTTACCGCTGTGTATAACTCACGTGGGCCTCAATCCCATCTCCTTTGATGCACTATCTATCAAATTTCTTGATAGACCTTTTGTAAAGGGATCTGCCAGAATCTTAGCCGTTTGAATATAGTCAATGGCTATCACTCCGGAGTTTCTCAATTTTCTGACAGATTTTAACCTTCTTTTCACATGTCTTGAGGATTTCATATTATCTTTTATACTTGACACCTTCGCAAGAACTGTTTGATTATCACAGTACATAAGAATCGGTGGTATTGGCTTTTCCACCACTGGTAAATCCATCAAGAGTTCCTTCAGCCACTCCGCTTCTACGGAAGCTGTATCTAATGCTGTAAGCTCTGCTTGAATGGTTAACCTCGTCAAAATAGTCTGTTTACAAGACCTCTGTCGGTACCCTCGATACGGGGTACCCTCGCGCACAGGGGGAAATGTCTAAGGACCTCGCCCTTCTCCGCAGGGAGAGCTCCGAAGGTGCCACGTGTCCAGCGGGGCCGGACCTCCCTCTCCTCAGAGGAGAGCTCCGGACTCGCCACGTGGCCAGCAGAAGCCGGACCTCCCCCCTCCGTGGGGGAGCTCCGAAGGCTCCACGTGTATCGCGGGGCCGGACCTCCCTCTTCTCTGAGGAGACCTCCGGGCTCGCCACGTGACCAGCAGAAGCCGGACCTCCCCCCTCCGCGAGGAGAGCTCCGAGGGCTCCACGTGTCCCGCGGGGCCGGACCTCCCTCTCCTCAGAGGAGAGCTCCGGGCCCGCCACGTGGCTAGCAGGACAACACTGCCCGTCCCCGCGCGGCAGGCAGTAGGCGTAAAGACGCACCATACCTTGCCCGCACGCGGTATTCAAGGCCTGCGCCTTCCCAAGACGCGGAGACGCGGAGCACGCCTCTGTCAGGTGCCGTTGTGCCCAGTCGCATCACAGACTGGCGCGCCGTGTCAGAGCCTGCCCGCCAATAAACACAGCAACAAGACATCCCCTGCCGCCCCTGCCATCATCAACCACTACGACTAGCTTGCGGCATGGGCAGGGCGGCAGAACGAAGACTCGGAAGCCTTCGCCAGAGACAACTACCGGCATAACTGCAGGTACGGTAGTCGGTAGGCAATCTCCCCGGGACCACCTATCGGGTCCCGGGCCCCCCTTGTAAGCCACTCGAGCCTTGGACTATAAAAGGCTCGGGTAGGCAACGTTAGCAAGGGTTCGAACTTTGTGAACTCGCACCCTAGACATCACTCACCCTCAAGCTCAGGACTCCGGTTCTGAGCGGCAAGCAATACAGCGAGCACCTCTGCTCACCGTGGACGTAGGGTTTTACGCTCTGGCGGCCTGAACCACATAAAACTCGCTGTGTCAAGCTTCTCCCTCACTCGTCCCTAACGCTGAAGCTCTCCGCAAGCGTCTAACCCCTCCAAAAAAGAACCTCCGCGGGCTACCCCGAGCAGGTCCGGGGGAAGTGTCGACCACGCACTTCGACATTTGGCGCGCCAGGTAGGGGCTTTTCTCTTGCGCGACGAGCTTTTGCCGGCGAAGATGACCAAGCTTCCTTCAGCGGCAAGCTCCCCTCCCCCGCGTTCACGACGGACCGTGACTAGCGGGGACTACGTCTCGACGCACTCTGGACGGAGTGTGTCGGCGCAAGCTGGAAGCCAGCAGCCGACTCCGGCAGCGTCAACTCTGGCAACGCAGGCTCCAGCGAGCATGAGATCCACTGCAGCACTGAGCGTCCCCCATGGGGGCGTGCTAGCTGCAGCAAGAGCGCTACTGCGCAATTCGCCTGCTGGGGACGCGCCTGGGTCAGTGACCCAACAGTGGATTCGCGAGGTAGACCATCTCATTGTTGCCGCCGCAAACCCTCGACTTCGGCGAGGACGACGTTCTGGCCAACCGGCTGTGTCACTGACGCGCACGCCAACGGTTGACGGGAAGACGGCAGATTACAGCTCCACCAGGCTCCCATCGATGGACCTGAGGACAGAGCTGGAACGATGCCACTTGGGCCAAGATGCCCGAGTGTTCCTCGAGCGACGACGAGAAAGGCGTCGCAACCAAGAGTTCGGCGACAGCATGATGTCTGCCTCAACCCTGCCTGAGGCGCAGACTTTCGCCATGCGATCTCTGCCCCAGGCATACGCCGCGCAGCATATGCCGCAGCCATATGCCCTGTAAACGGCGCCCCTGGTCTATGGCGCAACCTTGCCCATACCGGGGTACACTGTGCCAGCAGCGAACCAATCGTTCGCGGCACCAACGCCTGCGGCAATAGGAGCAGGATGTGCGGCCCTGGCGCCCCAACTTCGCTTCGCGAGGTGGCCGCGCAAGTTTCGGCCGCACCTGCCCGAGAAGTACGACGGCAGCGTCAACCCGGCGGAGTTTCTTCCAGATCTACTCCACCGCCGTCCTTGCTACAGGAGGGGACGAGGCCGTCATGGCTAACTACTTCCCCGTCGCCTTGACCGGCCTAGCCCGGTCTTGGCTCATGAACCTCCCTCAGGGTTCCATAACCTCCTGGGGAGAGCTCTGCCGGCAGTTCACTGCTAACTTCAGCAGCTCCTACACCCGGCCTGGCACGGAGCTCGACCTCCACGCCATCCAACAACAACCTGGAGAGACGCTGCACTCCTTCATCCAGCGGTTCTCCCAGGTGCGGAACACCATCTCGCATATCCAAAACGCTTCTGTGGTGGTGGCGTTCCGGCAGGGTGTACGGGACAAGAAGATGCTCGAGAAGCTCGCGACCAGAGAGGTTCGCGATGTCTCAGAGCTCTTCAGTCTGGCGGACAAGTGCGCCAGGGCAGCAGAAGGGCGGAACTGGCACTCACTGCCAGCCTTCGAGTCAGGAGGACAGCCCGGATCTAGCGCTGTTTCCCATGGAAGCGGCAAGAAGATCAAGAACCGGGGGGGGGGGGGTGGCAAGATGAAGCCACCGGCCACGGCTCCCGTTGTCGCAGCAGCGGCACCCAGTTGAGCTCGAGGGCCACGCCCCGACAAAAGGCAACGACAGTCACCAGCTCCAGATGGTGACCAAGCCGAGCTATGCCCTGTGCACGGCACCAGTTACCATACTGCTGCCGAGTGTCGGGAGATCCAGAAGCTCGCGAAGCGCTTCCGGAAAGGGAAGCAGCTTCCAACTGATGCCCCACCCTTCTGTCAAAGGGAGGGCAAGCAGAAGGTCGACGCCCCAGACAACGTCGACCACAAAGTGAAGTTCTAGGAGCCTCAGCGCGCCGTGAAGGCGGTGCGCAACCATGAGGACTCCAGCTCGAGCGATGACGAATGCCGGAAGATGCTCTACGTCATCTACGGTGGGTCCGCTGACCCCTCGTCCCGATGCGCGGTTAAGACTCTGCGCCGAGCGGTAGCGTCGGTGGCCCCCCTCCCGAGTGCCGCGCCGCACCTCAAGTGGATGGGAACCGCCATCAACTTTGATGCCACCGACTGCCCCAGGAACATGGCTGGGGCCGGCCAACTACCGCTCTTGGTAGCGCCCACCATCGCCAACGAGAGGATGTACCATGTTCTAGTAGATGGCGGGGCTGGGCTGAACCTCATCAGCCGCGCAACTTTCCAGAAGCTGCAGATCCCGATGGCCAAGCTCACCCCATCGAGCCCATTCTCAGGGGTAGGGCCGGGACAGGTCGTTCCCTACGGCAACATCAGCCTTCCGGTGACCTTTGGGGGCACCGGGCAGCTATCGGACAGAGTACATTCTGTTCGATGTGGCGGAGATCGACCTCCCCTTCAACGCCATAATTGGCAGGCCAGCCCTGTACCGATTCATGGCAGTAGCCCACTATGACTACCTCGTCTTGAAGATTCCTACACCGATAGGCGTCCTCAGGATTCGTGGAGACCGCACTGCTGCAGTGTCAGCCTTGGAAAAGCTCCAGGCACTTGCAACAGCTCGAGCACCAGCCCCTGGCAGTGCAGAACCGGACCGGCTCCACCCGAGTGCATGCCACCGTGCCTCTACCGCAGCACCCTGTGTGCCACCCCTCGACGAGGGCGACGTCCCCCTGAAGGTCGTCCAAGTCGGCGCCGATGCTACCCAGACCACCCGGGTAGCCGGGGGCCTAGATAGCAAATAGGAAGGCGCGCTCATCACCTTCCTTCGGCACAACGTCGACGTGTTTGCATGGCAGCCGTTGCAGATGCCGGGGATCCCTAGGGAGGTGATCGAGCACTACTTGAAGGTCTTCCCCGACGCCCGGCGAGTCCAACAGAAGCCTCGCAAGCAGTCCATCGAGCGGCAAAACTTCATCTGGGAAGAAATCAAGAAGCTGCTGGACGCTGGCTTCATACGGGAAGTCCACCACCCCCGGTGGTTGGCGAACCCCGTTGTTGTCCCGAAGGCCGGCGGGAAGCTCTGGATGTGCATCGACTACACTAGTCTCAATAAGCCATGTCCCAAAGATCTATTCCCTCTTCCTAGAATAGATCAAATAGTAGACTCAACATCAGGCTGTGATATGTTGTGTTTCCTAGACGCCTACTCGGGTTTCCATCAGGTCCCTATGTCTAGAGAAGATGAAGAGCACACCTCCTTCATCACAGTAGGCGGCCTGTATTGTTATGTCTCTGTCGGTACCTGAGATATGGGGTACCCCCGCGCACAGGGTAAAATGCCTAAGGTACTCGCCCTTCTCCGCAGGGAGAGCTCCGAAGGCGCCACGCGTCCGGCGGGGCCGGACCTCCCTCTCCTCAGAGGAGAGCTCCGGGCCCGCCACGTGGCATACAGAAGCCGGACCTCCCCCTCCGCGGGAGAGAGGTCCAAAGACGCCACGCGTCCAGCGGGGCCGGACCTCCCTTTCCGCAGAGGAGAGCTCCGGGCCCGCCACGTGGCATACAGAAGCCAGACCTCCCCCTCCGCGGGGAGAGGTCCGGAGGCTCCACGTGCCCCGCAGGCTGGACCCTTCTCTCCTCAGAGAAGGGCTCCGGACCCGCCACGTGGCCAGAAGAACGGTGCTGCCCGCCCCCGAGCGGTAGGCAGCGGGCGTAAAGGCGCCCCACACCTTGCCCGTACAAGGTATTCAAGGCCCGCGTCTTCCCAAGACGCGGAAACGCGGAGCACGCGTCTGTCAGGTGCCGTTGCGCCCAGTCGCATCACAAACTGGCGCGCGGTGTCAGAACCTGCCAGCTAATAAACGCTGCGACAAGACATCCCATGCCGCCTGCGCCGTCATCAACCACTACGACTAGCGTGCGGCATGGGCAGGGCGGCAAGATGAAGACTCAGAAGCCTTCGACCAGAGGCAACTACCGGCGTAACTACAGATACGGTAGATAACGGACAATCTTCCCGGGACCACCTGTCGGGTCCCGGCACCCCTTGTAAGCCACCCGAGTCTTGGACTATAAAAGGCTCGGGTAGGCGTCGATAGCAAGGGTTCGCATTTTGCAACTCATACGCTAGCCATACACTCTCAAGCTGTAACTCACCCCCAGGCTCAGGCCCCCGGCCCTGAGCAGCAAGCAATACAGCGAGCTCCATAGCTCGCCGTGGACGTAGGGTTTTATGCTCCGGCGGCCTGAACCACGTAAAACTCGCCGTGTCAAGCTCTCACTAACTCGTCCATCTGCGCAAGCTCTCCGCTACGAACTAGCCCCTCCGAAAAAAGAACCTCCGCGGGCTGCCCAGTGCAGGCCCGGGGGAAGTGTCGACCGAACACTTTGACATTTGGCGCGCCAGGAAGGGGGCTTTTCCCCTAGCGCGACGAGTTTCCACCAGCAAAGATGACCAAGCTCCCTTCAACGGCAAGCTCACCTCCCCCGCCTCCGCGGCGAACCGCGATCAGGGGGGAGTACAAGTCAACACACTCGGGACGGAGTGTGTCAGTACAAGCTGGGACCAGCAACCGGCTCTGGCAGCGCTGACCCCGGCAATGCAGGCTCCAACCAGCGTTAGATCTTCAGTAGCGCCGGGCGTACCCAGAGGGGGTGCGCTAGCTGCAGCAAGAGCGCTACTGCACAATCCGCCCGCTGGGGACGCACCTCAGGCAGCGACCCAGCGGTGGATTCTCGAGGTAGACCGTCTTGTCGTCGCTGCCGCAAGCCCGCGACTCCGGCGGATATGACATTCTGACCAACCGGCCGTGTCGCTGATACGCACGCCGGTGGTTGACGAACAGACGGCAGACTCCAGCTCTGCCAGCCCTCAATCGATGGATCTGAGGACAGAGCTGGAGCGGTGTCGCTCGGGTCAAGATGCCCGGGTATACCTCGAGCAATGCCGAGAAAGGCGTCGCTACCAAGAAGCTGACGATAGCATGACGTCGGCCTCGACCCAGCCTGAAGAGCAGACCTTCGCCATGCGATCTCTGCCCCAGGCCTGCGCCGTGCAGAATATGCCAGTCATATGTACTGCAGATGGCGCCCCCGGCCTATGGTGCAGCCTTGCCCGTACCGGGGTACACTGTGCCCAGTGCGAACCCAGCGTTCGCGGCACCAGAACCTGCGGTGACAGAAGCAGGGTGTGCAGCCCTCGCGCCTCATCTTCGCTTTGCGAAGTGGCCACGCAAGTTTTGGCCACACCTGCCTGAGAAGTACGACGGCAGCGTCAACCCGACGGAGTTCCTCCAGATCTACTCCACCGCCGTACTTGCCGCAGGAGGGAATGAAGCCGTCATGGCCAACTACTTCCCCGTCGCCTTGACCGGCCCAGCTCGGTCTTGGCTCATGAACCTCCCCCAGGGTTCCGTCACCTCCTGGGGATAGCTTTGCCGACAGCTCGTAGCCAACTTCGGCAGCTCCTACACCCGGCCTGGCACGGAGCTTGACCTCCACGCCGTCCAGCAGCAACCTGGGGAGTCGCTGCGCTCTTTCATCCAGCGGTTCTCCCAGGTGCGGAACACCATCCCACATATCCAAAATGCTTCTGTGGTGGTGGCGTTCCGGCAAGGCGTCCGGGACAGGAAGATGCTCGAGAAGCTCGCGACCAGGGAGGTCCGCGACGTCTCAGAGCTCTTCAGTTTGGCAGACAAATGCGCCAGAGCAGCCGAAGGACGGAACTGGCACTCGCTGCCATCCTCCGAGTCAGGGGGACTGCCCGGATCTAGTCCTACTCCCGGTGGAGGCAGCAGGAAGGCCAAGAACCGAGGCAGAAACAAGATAGAATCACCGACTGCAGCCCCAGTCGTCACTGCAGCGACGCTCGGTGGGGCTCGGGGGCCGCGCCCCGACAAGAAGCAGCGAAGATCACCAATCCCAGAAGGTGAAGAAGACAATATGTGCCCCGTGCACGGCAGCTGTCGCCACACTGCTGCCGAGTGCCGGGAGATCCGAAGGCTCGCAGAGCGCTTCCGCAAGGAGAAGCGGCAGCGGGCTGATGCCCTGCCCTTCCGTCCAAAGGAAGATGAGCAGGGGGTGGATGTTCCAGACAACATTGACCACCCAGAGGAGATCCAGGAGCCTCAGCGTGTCGTGAAGGCGGCACGCAATCATGAGGATTCCAGCTCCAGCGACGATGAGCGTCGGAAGAAGCTCTACGTCATATACGGCGGGTCCGCCGACCCCTCGTCCCGAAGTGCAGTCAAGACTCTGCGCCGAGCGGTAGCGTCGGTGGCGCCACTCCCAAGTGCTGCACCGCACCTAAAGTGGATGGGGACCTCCATCAGCTTTGACGCCACCGACTGCCCCAGGAACATGGCTGGGGCCGGCCAACTACCGCTCCTGGTGGCCCCTACCATCGCCAACGTGAGAATGTACCACGTTTTGGTAGATGGAGGGGCTGGGCTGAACCTCATCAGCCGTGCAGCTTTCCAGAAGCTGCAGATCCCGATGGCCAAGCTCACCCCGTCGAGCCCGTTCTCAGGGGTAGGGCCGGGATAGGTTATCCCCTACGGCAACATTAGTCTCCCGGTGACCTTCAGGGCTCCGGACAGCTATCGAACAGAGTACATTCTGTTCGACGTAGCGGAGATAGACCTCCCCTTCAACGCCATAATCGGCAGGCCAGCCCTGTACCGGTTCATGGCTGTAGCCCATTACGGCTACCTTGTCCTGAAGATGCCAACACCGACAGGTGTTCTCAGGATTCGTGGGGACCGCACTGCTGCAGTGTCGGCCCTGGAGAAGCTTCAAGCACTCGCAACAGCTGGGGCATCAGCCCCCGGCAATACGGAGCCGGACCAGCTCCGCCCGTGCGCACGTCACCGTGCTTCCACCACAGCACCCCGGGTGCAACCTCTCGACGAGGGCGGCGTCCCCTTAAAGGTCGTCCAAGTCAGCGCCGAAGCTACCCAGACCACCCGGATAGCCGGGGGCCTGGATAGTAAATAGGAAGGCGCGCTCGTCACCTTCCTCCGGCACAACGTCGACGTGTTTGCATGGCAGCCATCACAGATGCCGGGGATCCCCAGGAAGGTGATCGAGCACCACTTGAAAGTCTTCCCCGACGCCCGGCCGGTTCAACAGAAGCCCCGCAAGCAGTCCATCGAGCGGCAAAACTTCATCCGTGAAGAAGTCAAGAAGCTGCTGGACGCTGGCTTCATACGGGAGGTCCACCACCCCCGATGGTTGGCGAACCCCGTCGTTGTCCCGAAGGCTGGTGGGAAGCTCCGGATGTGCATCGACTACACCAGTCTCAATAAGGCATGTCCTAAAGATCCATTCCCTCTCCCTAGAATAGATCAAATAGTAGACTCAACGTCAAGCTGTGATATGCTGTGCTTCCTAGATGCCTACTCGGGTTTCCATCAGATCCCCATGTCTAGGGAGGACGAGGAGCACACCTCCTTCATCACAGTAGACGGCCTTTATTGCTATGTGTCTATGCCTTACGGCCTAAAGAATGCACTCCCCACCTTTGTGCGGGCAATGCACAAAACCTTTGGGGAGTTAATAAGAGACCTGGTTGAGGTGTATGTCGATGACATAGTTGTCAAGGTCAAGCAGGGTCCGTCCCTGCTAGATAACCTAGCCTTAGTCTTTGACAAGTTGCGCTCTACGCGCACCAAGCTGAACCCAGATAAATGTGTGTTCGGCGTGTCCTCTGGGAAGCTCTTAGGGTTCCTGGTCTCGCACCGAGGGATTGAGGCCAACCCAGAGAAGATTAAGACCATCGACTTGATGCGGCCCCCTGCCCGCGTCAAGGATGTCCAGAAACTCACGGGATGCCTAGCCGCGCTGAGTCGGTTTATACCGAGGCTAGCAGAGCGGGCACTCCCTTTCTTTAAGCTTCTGCGCAAGTCAGGCCCTTTTGCCTGGACTGACGAAGCAGAAGAGGCTTTCCAGGAGTTGAAGTGACTCCTGACGACCCTACCTATCATGGTAGCCCGTGAGCCCGGAGAGCACCTGCTGCTCTACATCGCGGCGACAACTGAAGTAGTGAGTATGGTCCTCGTTGCAGAGCGGCCGGACCCCTCATCTTCACAACCTGCTCCGGTAGCAGAAGACAGACGCCAGGAGGCCCCGCAGGACCAAGACGGTCCCCCGGACCTCCAAGGCAACCTTCCGGAGGCCCAGGTCGGCCTCCCGGAGGTCCAGGGCGGTCTCCCGGACCTCCAAGACAAACCCCCGGGGGCCCTGCGGGACCCCTCGGGGGCCAAACGGGACCTCCCAGAGGTCCCCCAAGACCCCCCGGAGCTCCCGAACAATCAAGATAGCTTAAGGGCCTCCGGGTCCCAGCTCCCGGAGGCCCCCGTGGGTCCACCCACCTCCAGCGGGCCAGGGTCAATGGACGAGGACCTCCGAGGCCTGAGAGAAAGGGTTCGAACCATCCAGAGGCCTGTCTACTACATCAGCGAAGTACTTCATGATGCCAAGACGAGGTACCTGGAAGTCCACAAGCTGCTGTATGCGGTGCTCGTGGCCTCCAGAAAGCTCCGCCATTACTTCCAGGCCCACCGGGTCTCGGTAGTCACCTCGTATCCGCTGAAGTCAATTCTTCACAGCCCCCATGCGACTGGCAACGTTGCTAAATGGGCGGCGGAGCTGGCGGAGTTTGAGCTGGACTTCCTCCCACGCCATGCAGTCAAGAGCCAAACACTGGCTGACTTTGTGGCGGAGTGGACACCAACGGGGACTGACCCGGGGGGCCATGGGGGCGGGGAACCGGAGCACCAAGCTCCGGTCTTCACCGAACCCCACTGGACACTCTTCTTCGATGGCTCCTCGCGAAAGCAGGGGGCCGGTGCCGGCGTACTGCTCCTCATGCCATCGGGGGAACAGTTTGGGTATATGGTGCGTCTCAATTTCAAGGAAACCAACAACATGGCGGAGTATGAAGCACTCATCTTTGGCCTGCAAACATCCCTGTCTTTAGGCGCTCGCCAGTTGTTGGCACAGGGCGACTCCCAGCTGGTCATCAAGCAAGTCAAGGGCGAATGCTCCTGCAATGACCCCCAGCTAGCTGCGTATCTGCTTCACGTGCAAATGTTGGAGAAAGAATTCCTCGCCTTGGTCCTGCACCACGTACCGCGCGCCGGTAATGCCGCAGCCGACAACCTTTCAACGAAGGCTTCCACCGGGGCCTCTGCGCCCGAAGGAGTCTTCGAGAGGACGTTGCTGCGGCCCACAGCCCGGCCCGCCGAGCCGGGCGAAGGGGGCTTGACCAGCACCTTGAAGCTGGCGGTCCCGGCGGCCCTACAGTCGTGGGTGCCGCCAAGGATCGTAAGCGTCACTGGGGACTCCGTGCAACCCAGCGCTCAAGATCTAGAAGCTCAAGTCAGACCCGATGCATGGATCACGGAGATCCGCAACTACTTGAAGGACAATATCCTCCCTGATGAACATACAACCGCTGAACGGATTGTGCGTATGGCTAAGAGGTACGCGCTGGTAGAGGGGGATCTCTACCGGCGTGGCGCCAACCACATCCTATTGCGGTGTATAACCCAGGGGGAAGGCTGCGACTTGCTCGCTGAGATCCATGGAGGCGAATGTGGAAGTCATTCTTC
Source organism: Neostapfia colusana (assembly GCA_030760725.1). Lineage (NCBI taxonomy): Eukaryota > Viridiplantae > Streptophyta > Magnoliopsida > Poales > Poaceae > Neostapfia > Neostapfia colusana. Next base: position 56,704,699 of record JASWHV010000019.1, read on the forward strand.
CTCACGCACGCTTGTCGGTAAAGCCTTCCGGCATGGCTTCTACTGGCCGACAACACTCCAGGATGCCATCAAGCTGGTCGAGAGCTGCAAGGCGTGCCAGTTCCACGCCAAGCAGATCCATACACCGGCTCAGGCGGTACAGATGATCCCGCCCTCGTGGCCGTTTGCCGTGTGGGGGCTGGACATCCTGGGACCATTTCCCAGAACCGTCGGGGGGTTCCGGTACCTCTATGTCACTATCGACAAGTTCACCAAATGGCCGGAAGCTACACCAGTTGTCACCATCAATAAACAATCCGCAGTAAAATTCATCAAGTCTATTTTCTGCCGGTTCGGGGTCCCAAACAGGATCATCACCGACAATGGGACCCGGTTCACCAGCGCAACATTCCAAGACTACTGCGAGGACCTTGGCATTCAGGTATGCTATGCCTCTGTCGTCCACCCGAGGAGCAATGGGCAAGTTGAGAGGGCCAATGCGGAGATTCTCCGGGGCCTCAAGACTCGCACCTTCGCCAGCCTGAAGAAACATGGTGCCAATTGGGTAGACGAGCTTCCGAGCACACTATGGGCTAACCGGACATCCCAGAGCCGGGCCACCGGGAGACACCCTTCTTCATGGTGTACGGGGCTGAAGTTGTACTTCCCCCAGAAATCATCATGAAGTCTCACCGTGTCCAGGCTTACGACGAAGCCACGCAGGACAACCTCCGGCGTGGAGAAATCGACCTCGTCGACGAGGTCCGATTACATGCGGCACTCCGTAACGCGCGGTACAGACAGGCGCTTCGGCGCTACCACCAGAGGTCTGTGCGTGCCCGGGAGCTGCAGGAAGGTGACCTGGTGTTGCGGCGCATACTTTCTCGCGAAGGGGCCCACAAACTCTCCCCTAGTTGGGAAGGCCCCTTCCGAGTCGCGAAAGTATGCCGCCCCGTGTGTGTGCGCCTTTCCACCGAGGATGGGGACCTGCTCCCGAACCCTTGGAACATAGAACACCTCCGTAAGTTCTACCCCTAAGAGCAAAAATAGGACAATACTTTCTTTTCGTAATGAACTCCATAGAGTCCAGGAGCAGCGCTCGGAGCAGCTAAACCCTAGGGGACGGTCCAGGACTACGTTCAGCTTTGTCTGGTTCCGACTCCAAGCGCGTAGAGTCTTGCTTCCCCTCTTAATGGGGTGGGTCGTGGCCTCCATGTTTAGCCTGCCTTCCTCCTATGGAAGGTTGTACGAAAAGAAATCTGCCCTACTTTGCTCTTTCCTTGTACTCATTTAAATAGTGAATTGAGTTTTTTTATCACCCTTGCAGTACATGGTTGCCATGTGCTCAGCTCCCCCTCTCTACAAGTCCCCAAGCACCAAGCGTATGGTTGGGGCTATAAGTCAAATAAGACTGAGATAAGGGAGGGGGAGCCCCCAAGGAGAATTACGTTTCCTCTACCTGTGTGCAGGACTTCCAGGTTGCGGCAACGGGGACTGCATGAAGTAGGGGGAAAGGAGCTGCCAACTACTTCGACCCAGGACTAGAAGGGGCGGGGCCCGGGGGCCCTACGTGTCCAGCAGGCCTGGAACTCTCTCCTCCCCTGAGGAGGGCTCCGGGCTCGCCACGTGGCAGGCGGAAACCGGACCTCCCCCCGCAGTGGAGGAGCTCCGGAAGCCCTGTGTGTCCAACATGGCCGAGGCTCCCGTCTCCGCAGTAAAAGCAATCATCAAGTGAGCGCACGCTCTCACGATCCCGTGGCCGTTCGTGCTCCGGCAGCGGTCAATTCGGGACTTAGAGAAAGTGCGCGGATCGGAAGAGACGGAGGTCCCACCTCGGGCTCGCTATCTCCCCCGAGATGGGCCCGGGGGCCACTGTCGGTACCTGAGATATGGGGTACCCCCGTGCACAGGGTAAAATGCCTAAGATAGTCGCCCTTCTCCGCAGGGAGAGCTCCGAAGGCGCCACGCGTCCGGCGGGGCCGGACCTCCCTCTCCTCAGAGGAGAGCTCCGGGCCCGCCACGTGGCATACAGAAGCCGGACCTCCCCCGCCGCGGGAGAGAGGTCCGAAGACGCCAAGCGTCCAGCGGGGCCGGACCTCCCTCTCCGCAGAGGAGAGCTCCGGGCCCGCCACGTGGCATACAGAAGCCGGACCTCCCCCTCCGCGGGGAGAGGTCCGGAGGCTCCACGTGCCCCGCAGGCTGGACCCTTCTCTCCTCAGAGAAGGGCTCCAGACCCGCCACGTGCCCAGAAGAACGGTGCTGCCCGCCCCCGAGCGGTAGGCAGCGGGCGTAAAGGCGCCCCACACCTTGCCCGTACAAGGTATTCAAGGCCCGCGTCTTCCCAAGACGCGGAAACGCGGAGCACGCGTCTGTCAGGTGCCGTTGCGCCCAGTCGCATCACAGACTGGCGCGCGGTGTCAGAACCTGCCAGCTAATAAACGCTGCGACAAGACATCCCATGCCGCCTGCGCCGTCATCAACCACTACGACTAGCGTGCGGCATGGGCAGGGCGACAAGATGAAGACTCAGAAGCCTTCGACCAGAGGCAACTACCGGCGTAACTACAGATACGGTAGATAACGGACAATCTTCCCGGGACCACCTGTCGAGTCCTGGCACCCCTTGTAAGCCACCCCAGTCTTGTACTATAAAAGGCTCGGGTAGGCGTCGATAGCAAGGGTTCGCATTTTGCAACTCATACGCTAGCCATACACTCTCAAGCTGTAACTCACCCCCAGGCTCAGGCCCCCGGCCCTGAGCAGCAAGCAATACAGCGAGCTCCATAGCTCGCCGTGGACGTAGGGTTTTACGCTCCGGCGGCCTGAACCACGTAAAACTCGCCGTGTCAAGCTCTCACTAACTCGTCCATCTGCGCAAGCTTTCCGCTAGGAACTAGACCCTCCGAAAAAAGAACCTCCGCGGGCTGCCCAGTGCAGGCCCGGGGGAAGTGTCGACCGAACACTTCGACAGTCTCTATGCCTTATGGCCTAAATAATGCTCCTCCCACCTTTGTACGTGCAATGCACAAAACCTTTGGAGAGTTAATAAGAGACTTAGTTGAGGTGTATGTCGATGACATCGTTGTCAAGGTCAGGCAGAGTTCATCCTTGTTAGATAGTCTGGCCTTAGTCTTTGACAAGCTGCGCTCCACATGCACCAAGCTGAACCCCGACAAGTGTGTGTTCGACGTATCCTCTGGAAAACTCTTAGGATTCCTGGTCTCACACCAAGGAATTGAGGCCAACCCAGAGAAGATCAAGGCCATCGACTTGATGCGGCCTCCTGCCCGCATCAAAGAAGTCCAGAAACTCACGGGATGCCTAGCCGCGCTGAGTCGGTTTATACCGAGGCTAGCGGAGCAAGCGCTCCCCTTCTTTAAGCTTCTGCGCAAATCCGGTTCATTTGCTTGGACCGACGAAGCAGAAGAAGCTTTCCAGGAGTTGAAGCAACTCCTGACGACCCTACCCATCATGGTAGCCCCCGAGCCCGAAGAGCATTTGTTGCTCTACATCGCGGCGACAACTGAAGTGGTGAGTATGGTCCTCGTCGCAGAGCGGCCGGACCTCTCGTCACCATAGCCCGCTCCCGTAGCAGGAGACAGGCACCAGGAAACCCCGGAGGTCCAAGACGGCCTCCCGGACCTCCAAGACAATCTCCCGGAGGTCCAAGACGGACCCCCGGACCTCCACGAAAACCTCCCGGAGGTCCAACGGGACCTCCCGGAGATCCAACGGGACCTCCCGGAGCTCCCTGAAAACCAGTGGGACCTCCCGGAGGTCCAAGGACCGGAGCTCCCGGGAAGCTAGCGGGACCTCCCGGAGGTCCAAGGCGGCTTAGGAGCCTTCGAGTCCCAGCTCCCGGAAGCCCTCCTAGACCCACCCACCTCCGGTAGGCCTGAGCCAATGGATGAAGACATCTCTGACCTGGGAGGGAGGGTCCGGACCATCCAGAGGCCTGTCTACTACATTAGCGAAATCCTCCATGACGCCAAGACAAGGTACCTGGAGGTCCACAAGCTGCTATATGCTGTTCTCGTGGCGTCCAGGAAGCTCCGCCATTACTTCCAAGCCCACCGGGTCTCGGTGGTCACCTCCTATCCGCTGAAGGCGATCCTTCACAGCCCCCACGCGACTGGCAATGTCGCTAAATGGGCAGCGGAGCTGGCGGAGTTTGAGCTGGACTTCCTTCCTCATCATGCAATCAAGAGCCAAGCACTGGCTGACTTCGTGGCTGAGTGGACGCCAACGAAGGCTGACCCAGAGGGCCACGAAGACGGTGAACCAAAGCACCGAGCTCCGGTCTTCATCGGGCCTCACTGGACGCTCTTCTTCGACGGATCCTTGCGAAAGCAGGGGGCCGGTGCCGGCGTACTGCTTCTCATGCCATGGGGGAGCAGTTTGGGTACATGGTGCATCTCAATTTCAAGGCAACCAACAACATGGCACAATATGAAGCACTCATCTTTGGCCTAAAGACAGCCCTGTCTCTGGGCGCTCGCCAGTTGTTGGCACAGGGCGACTCCCAGCTAGTTATCAAGCAAGTTAAGGGTGAATGCTCCTGCAATGAGCCACAACTAGCTGCTTATCTGCTCCACGTGTAGATGTTGGAGAAAGACTTCCTCGCCTTGGACCTGCGCCATGTACCGCGCGCTGGCAATGCCACAACTGACGATCTCTCAACGAAGGCCTCCACCGGAGCCCCTGTGCCCGAAGGAGTCTTCGAGAGGATGTTGCTGCGGCCCACAGCCCGGCCTGCCGAGCGGGGCGAAGGGGGATGGACCAGCACCTCGAAGCTGGCGGTCCCGGCGGCCCTGCAGCCATGGACGCCGCCAAGGATCGTAAGCGTCACTGGGGACTCCGTGCAACCCAGCGCTCAAGATCCAGGAGCTCAAGTCAGACCCTATGCATGGATCACAGAGATCCGGGACTACTTGAAAGATAACATCCTCCCTGATGAACGTGTATCCGCTGAACAGATCGTGTGCATGGCTAAGAGGTACGCACTGGTAGAAGGGGATCTCTATCGGCGTGGCGCCAACCACGTCCTATTGCGGTGCATAACCCAGGGGGAAGGCTGCGACTTGCTCGCTGAGATCCATGGAGGCGAATGTGGGAGTCACTCTCCCTCACGCACGCTTGTCGATAAAGCCTTCCGGCATGGCTTCTACTGGCCGACAGCACTCCAGGATGCCGTCAAGCTGGTCGAGAGCTGCAAGGCGTGCCAGTTCCATGCCAAGCAGATCCATACACCGGCTCAGGTGGTACAGATGATCCCGCCCTCATGGCCGTTCGCCGTATGGGGGCTGGACATCCTGGGACCATTCCCCAGAGCCGTCGGAGGATTCGGGTACCTCTACATCGCCATCGACAAGTTCACCAAGTGTCCGGAAGCCACACCCGTCATCACCATCAACAAGCCATCCGCAGTAAAGTTCATCAAGTCGATCGTCTACCGATTCGGGGTCCCAAACAGAATCATTACTGACAACGGGACCCAGTTCACTAGCGTAGCGTTCCAAGAATACTGCGAAGACCTCGGCATCCAGGTGTGCTATGCCTCCGTGGCTCATCCAAAGAGCAATGGACAAGTTGAGAGGGCCAGTGCCGAGATTCTTCGAGGCCTCAAGACCCGCACCTATGCCAGCTTGAAAAAACATGGCGCCAAGTGGGTGGACGAGCTTCTGAGCACACTATGGGCGAACCGGACATCCCAGAGCCGGGCCACCGGAGAGACACCCTTCTTCATGGTGTATGGGGCCGAGGCCGTGCTTCCCCCAGAGATCACCATGAAGTCCCTCCGTGTCCGAGCTTACGACGAAGCCGCGCAGGACAACCTCTGGCGTGAAGACATCGACCTTGTCGACGAGGCTCGATTACATGCGGCACTCCGCAACGCACGGTACCGACAGGCGCTCGGACGCTACCACCAAAGGTATGTGCGTGCCCGGGAGCTGCAGGAAGGCGACCTGGTGTTGCGACGCATACTTTCTCGCAAAGGGACCGACAAACTCTCCCCTAGCTGAGAAGGTCCTTTCCGAGTAACCAAACTGTGCCGTCCCGGGTGCGTACGCCTTTCCACCGAGGATGGGGATTCGCTCCCCCACCCTTGGAACATAGAACACCTCCATAAGTTCTACCCCTAGAGCAATAGTAGGACAACCTCTTTCTTTTGTAGTAGATTCCATAGAGTCCAGGAACAGCGCTCGGAGCAGCTAAGTCTCAGGGAACGATCCAGGACTACGTTCAGCTTGGCCTGGTTCCAACCCTAAGCGTGTAGAGTCTTGCTTCCCTTCTTAATGGGGCGGATCGTTGCCTCCATGTTTAGCCTGCCTTCCTCCTATGGAAATTTATATGAAAAGAAACTTGTCCTACTTTGCTCTTCCCCTATGCTCATTTAAATTACGTATCAATTTTTATGACCGCACTTCCGGTGTATGCTCACCATGCACTCAGCCCCCTTTTCTCATTCTCACCTCTAGTCGGCATTTGCTGCCCTACCAAAGGCGGTTGCGTTTGAGGTACGTGCCGATGGCCAGGGGGCCCCGAGCTCCCGGCACTTCGTGCACGGTAGTTCCCACGCACCGTACAAATGGATAGGGACCGTAAGCCAAATAAGACTATGAGACAGGAAGGCGAGCCCCGAAGGCCCCACGTGTCCAACGAGGCCGGAGCTCCCCTCCCCTCAGGGGGGGCTCCGGGCCCGCCACGTGGCCGGCACAGGCCAGACCTCCCCTTCTGAGGGGAGAGCTCCGAAGCCTCCACGTGTCCCACGGGGCCGGGCCTCCCTATCCTTAGAAGGGAGCTTCGAGCCCGCCACGTGGCCAACAGATCCGGACCTCCCCATTCTCATGGGGCGAGTTCCAGAGACCTTCGGGACCCTTAATACAGTAAGGACCCGGGGAAGGTGTCTGTGCAGAGCTTCGAGATTGGTGAAGGCCTGTGAGTACCTTACGGAGCTAAGGGCTCGGCCAGGCAAAACCAAGAAGAAGACTAAAGCACACAAGACACAGAAGATAACAAGAGTCTATTCATTCGAGGCTCCATGAGCTGGGATACAAACTCAACAAAAAAAAGAGGGTACAGGGCCTTTTGGCCACGGGGGCGGATGCCTAAGAGTCCCCGGACTCTCGTTGGAACCTAGAGGCCACAAGGGCGGCCACGTCCTCGACCTCGGCCGTGGCGGCTTCCTCCCATTCGGTGGCGGGCCCTAGACGAACTGGCTCCAGAGACAAGGAAGGGTCTTGGCTCCGGAATCACGCCAACACATGCGTATTGACCTCCTTCACCAGGCCTCGGCCCTCCACCTCAAGCTCGTCGGCGATCACCGCTTCTAGCCGGCCCAGCTTGCGGCCGATGGACTCAAGCACCGGGATTGCCTCAGACACCTCCTGCGCTGGAGCCCCCGTCCGCACCGGGCTGAAACCAAGAGGAACCAAGGCGGACCCTGCCTCGGTAATAAAGCTCCAGACCGCTTGGGCCTTGACAGACCGTGGAGCCTGGAGCTTCTCTACCTCTTGACGGGCCGCTAGCTCGCGATCCAGCGTCGCCTGGCGCTCCCGGGAGGATTGCTCCTCCCTCGCAGCAGCAGCCGACTCGCGGAGCTCCAGCTCCTCGGCCCGGGCCGTCAGCTCGCCCTCTCTGGCCTTCAGCCGTGCGGCAAGCTTCTCCTCCTCGGCCGATGCGGCACGTTCCCGGTCGGCGACGGCGCACTCTCGACGAGCTACCTGCAGCCGCAACTCCTCCGCTGCAGCAGAGTTCGCCTCGGCCTTGGCTTCGGCCTGGGCCAGAGCTTCGCGGAAGAAAGTGCGGAGCTGCCGGGTCTCTGATTCGGTCGACGGCTTTCTTCTGAGCGTCGAGCAGATTACCCATGGCCTCAAGCCTTGAGTGCCTCGAGTCGAGCTCTGCCTTAGCCTCCTGGGTCCGCTGCAGCAGGAGGTGCTCCCAACTGAGAAGGCGCTCCCTCTCTCCAGCCAGCGCCCCCCGCTCCCGCTCAAAGGCGGCCTGGAACTGTCGGGCGCCAGTCTGAACACGCCCCAAGGCATCCCACATGGGCACCGGGACGGCAGGGGCAGGAGTCATGCCCCTGACCTCCCCTGTTGCGTCTACGACCGGTGAAGGTGCTGGTGCCTCAGCAACTGAAGCAAGACGCTGACCCGGGGGAGCCAGCAACTGCACCTACAGTGGCCCTTCCAGCCTCAGCACCGGACTTCCGGGCTGGTGAAGGAGGACGAACAGGTGCTGCCACAGCCACCGCAGAGGGCGAACCCGCCGGCACAGAAGAAGCCCCCGCCGACTTGGGGGCCGTTGGAACCACCGCAGTTCCCATATGCTGCGGCGCGGAGCCTCCGCCAACTGGAGATGGCCGGGTAATAGGCCCGCCCCCGGCAGCCGGTCGGTCCCTGCAGGAAAAGAAAGCTCTCAGGCTAAGAGAGGAGAAGAGAACGCTACTCCTACGAGCCAGAAATAGCAACACTTACTGGGTGACGTGAGCGCTCCAACGGGCTTGTAGCCCCGGCCTCTGGGCCGCAATTGAACCGCTAGGACCTGCGGCCGGGACGTTCGCGGGCTGTGGCGTCTGGACCCCCGGCACACTTTCCGGTGTCGCCCCACCGGCGTCCATCCTAGAAGCCCCTCCGCCTGAGGAAGGGTGGCGAGACGCTTGGGGTTCTTCGGACTACTGCTGTCCAGGAAGAGAACCGCTGGAGTGGGACACCCGGGGTTTCTTTGGGTCGCCACTCGATGGACCAGTGCCTCCGGGAGATGGGTGCAAGGGTGCACCGGCCCCCTGACTCGGCGCAGGCGGCACCCTCGGAGGAGACCGGGCAAGTTTCTTCTCCGGCTGCCCGGGGCCGGCTCCTTCCCCTTCCCCTTATCGGCGGCTTGAGTTCCGCTGGCCCTCGGGGCGGGTTGGGCGGCGACAGACGCCTCGCGCTCCGATCCATAGTGCTCGGTCCCCGGGATCGAGATGCCCCGGAGGGTATCTCCAACCTGACGGACGGCGATCCCGATGTCGTCGAGGTTCGGCATCTTCCGCAGTAGCTCTGACCTCCTCTGCAGCTCTAAGAAGAGGGGAGTGGCAGAGGACGGGAAGGCGGGGTCGCCACTGGGGATGAAGTCGCCGCTCACCTTGCCCACCATCTCGTACAGCTCCTCATCGGAAGGATCAGAGCCGAGACCCCTCTCCAACCTGGTGCAGTCCTGCTCGCCAGTGTAGTACCATGCCGGGCGGTTGCGCTGCTGCAAGGGCTTAATACGGCGTGACAAGAAATCCATTAGCACCATCAGGGACGTTAGCCCCTCGTTGGCAAGAAACGGATCCGCTCCAAGACCGGTGCGTACTCCTGCTCCAGCTCTGGGACCTCCTCCCAGAAGCGACGCTCGGTGGTTGGGCCGACGGTTGGGAGCTGCAGGCGATCGTGCTCGTCGGTCTGCACAATCACCCAGCTCTTGTGGCGGACCGGGATCCGCCTATCCAGGATCGCAGAGGGTGGTGCCGCACGATGCGACACCCGACAGCACATGTCATAAGAACACAATATATTACATGGGAAAACAACTGAACTGTACAAACGGTACAATAATCAGTTATAAACTATTGTCCTTATTACACAGCAGAAGTCTACTATTCTATAACTCACGCCCGCCTACCTAGCAAAAGTATGTTGCCCAGCCCTAGAGCAACCCACACTAGCTGCACTCCTCAGCTCAGCGCGGCGTGTACGGCTCCCACTCAGCCGTAGTCCCCGACGGAGGGTAACCCTCGCCGGTGGACTCGTACTCCGAGTCCGTGGGTGGCTCCTCACCTGAAAAACACTTAAGCAGCAACCGTGAGCACGAAGGCTCAGCAAGACTTAACCGACTTACCTAGGCATGAAACTCTACATGAGGTGTAAAATGACATAGGATAGCAATGTTGTAGCAAATGGACACGCCTACAAGTTCATCCTTAGTTCATCTTTTAGCAACAAGTTAACAGTTCATGAAGCTGAAATTTAGTAAGCAATATTTGGTGGACACATGTAGCAATACAATTATATCATGACAGCAATATTGAATCATAGCATTCCATAAATTATCTACGTTACGACGCGGTGAACAAGCGGTACTCGTTACCGCGAGGGACGGCGAATCGACTCGATATACACCTGCAGGGAAACCCAAAGAGCACGTCACGTACGCCCACCCGTGGAGCTGCACAGCACGCTCACTCGATGTCGTACGGGACAACCTTTCACCCAACAGCCCAAACGTCGAACCGGTCGCACCGAAACGAGCAGGAGGTTCCCCACACGGAGCATCTCTCTATGCCCGTTGGCAGATTTCCACCTGGCTGCCCTCAGCCTACACCTATAAATCGGTGCGTTATGCCTCGACACCCGGAGGTTTAGGCTACATCGGTTTATCGGGGCCCATATATCCGATATGCAGTCGGTACATTCAATACTTGTTCAGCAGGGCCGCACACGGATCGGCCCTCAATCGACACGGACAGGGCTGCGAACACAAGACTTCCTCTTGCTGCGCCCTAGCCCCTGCCTAGTCTCATTTTCATTACTAAAGTGATCTCCCATCACTCAACCGAACCCGTGTGTCCCAACCCTAACTCGCGAGTAGATTCCAACTACTCGACTTGTACCGAAGTCCTATGAATCATTAAGCATAGCCTGTCTACTCGAGATCTTAGACACTACCCTCACTCTTATGGAAAAATTCTGGTCATGCAAGTGGGGTATTCATCCATCCTACACCTAATGCACATATAACCTTCACTCTACGTATGTAAACAAAGTAAAAACTTTATAAAAGGCTTAATGCAAACCGGGGCTTGCCTTGTTGATGCTGGTCAGGAGTTAGTTCATCGTCCGGAAGAAGGAAGTCCAGCACTTCCGGAGTCTCCTCGCCTTCAGCGACTACACGTTAATGAAATACTACATGTTAATGAATATGCACATGAGTTTAGGGTAATACTTCTGCTATTAGTTCTGATAACCAGTCTCTAACAACTGGAACTCTGTTTAAGAATTTAAAGATGAACTGGGTTCTGGTGGTTTGGGCTTAGACCTAAGCACATGGTCAAGTGCTAAGTGGTTTTCCCCCTTTTCCATATTAATCCCTCAAGTGGTTAAACAGGACAGGGGTGATCCAGAGCTCCAATGGAGCTGAGAATTTTTTTGTGAGTTTCTTGTCACAAGAAAACTCTCTGGATCAAAATTTAGCACTTGTCATTGAGTGGTTTGTTCAGAATAATTCTTTTAGCAAATAAGCAAAGAAGAATTAATTCTGAGGTAACACCCCTGTTTATGCCCAACTTAGTGAATTACAATTTCAATTATAGCTCATAGAGTTTTCATGAATTTTCCTAGCATTTTTGGAGCTAATATTTGCCCAGAATTGAGTTTCCAAGTTTTGGAAATTCTCTGAAAATGTTTCTGCATTCAAATAAACACAGCACCTTCAATTTGAATTGCTCTGATCAAATCAACTCCAAATGGTCGGAAACTTTTACAAGGGTTCACTAACATCCTAAGGAACATTCTGGCAAAATTTGGGGATTTTTGGATGAACCAAACTCCCTCTAAAATTATTTGGCTGAAAAGCTTTAAAGAATTTTCCAGAATTAAATAATAGGTTTCATACTAATTGGGCTTCATATTTGGATTGTACTATGTTAGGGGAATCCAACAAAATTTGTTTCATAATGCTTGGACCCTCCTACCCCAAGCTGTGGTTCTCCAAAGTTTAAACTACCAACTGGAAATTCCAAATTGTTTAAATGCCTGCCAGTGGGTCCCACCCGGCAGGTCTTCCCCTTCCTCGCGCCAAACAGGGGCCCGCGGCGGCGCCCTCCGGCGAGCGTCGCCGGACCCGCTTTCCCAGCCACCTCCCGACCCCAGACTCGCCGCCCCGCCCTAACTCGCGACGCTGAACTCGGCCCGGGGTTCGCCGGCGGCCGTAGCTCACCGGAACAGGGCGCCCGACGGTGACAGCGGCGGTTAGGGTTCCGGCGTGGTCGGGAATGTGTTACAACGCATCAAAACGATCAGCAAAGGGTCGGAGAGCACCGCGGAAGCTCGAGGGTGATGAAAATGGCCGCCAAACCCCATGAAAAGGTCGGCAACCTAGAGCTCCACGGTGACCCGAGCTATTATTCTATGGCGGCCCGAAAAACAGCGAGAACCTGGTCATTTCTGGACCATACCGCTTGATTCTTGGTCGAGGAGGGCCGCTAGGGAGTAAGGAAGGTGCTGACAAGCCGGCGCGGCCAATAGCTAAACGAGTAGCATGAATTTTGGGGTAGACCGCGCTCTACCCGAACACACTGCATTTCGGAAGAACTAGGAATACTCTTCATCCGGTGAATCAACCGCTATACGGCTTGCATCTACACGATCTAGAGAGCACGGCGCACCTTTTTCGTGTAGGAGAGGAACGGTGAAAATGGCTGTGGAGCGCTTCCCACGGTGAGCCGGTTGCGGTTCCGCCGGTTGCACCTCGGTGCTTCTCGCCGACGTTCAGTTTGCAGCCAGCAGAGACACCGAGCACCGGCGCTGAGCAGGGGAATAACTCCTACACCTGTGTGCGCTTTATTTTCATGTTGATGGTTCGAGCGAAGGCCAATCGCTGCCGGGGTGCAGTGGAAGAAGTCGAGGAGCGGCGCCGGTGGGTAGAACCTAGCTCGGTGCGGCGCTGTTCGTGAGGAGGAGGCAAAACACGATCGGCTCGTGTTGTGAAGAAAGGATTACGCTGAGTGAGGAGGGAGATAATCACACGGCAGCCAGCGCAAGCGGGAAGCAGGAGCTGGCTGCGCGAGGAGGTCGGCACCGGCGCTCCCGTGCGCTGTCTCGGCCGTGAGAGGAAAAAAATCAGTGGAAGACTTCTCTGTTAAGCCTGCTGACATGTGGGACCTCCCCTCAATCTCTTTTTCCAAATTTCCTCAATTCTGTTGTGCCAAAATATCCTCAGCTACTCACAATTTAATGTGAGACTTAGTCACCAAGTTTTTGTTTGAATTTGAATTCTCAAATTTGAACTGTGTTTGGCTAAATTTGCTGCATGTTTAAACTGAAATTCAAATTCAGTTTTGAATTCTTGCAAATTTAGCTCTAGACAAGATGAACTCCAATGAGGATGAAAATTGGTGGGCTTACTCAGAAAAATGTGCTGAGTTTGAATATGAAGTTAACTTTTGAATTTAAGTGTGAAAGTTGCTGCAATTTGAATTTACATTCAAATTGGCCTCTTTTTCAAATACCTCCAAAAGTGCCTCAAAAAGTGTTGGATTTTCATGAAACTTGGATTGAACCTTCCCAAGACTTTTCAAGTTCTAGGGGTGAGCTCAACCTCTCATGTTCATGTGTAGAAATCCTACTTTGTGAAAGTGAAGGCTTTCCCCTCTAATCACTCTTTTGATGGAGGTTACTTGCTCTTCACAATATTTCCTAAGATATCCACAATAAAAACTGTGGTGTTGTGAGGTGAAGAAAATTTTTTGCAAGTCCCTGTTCTTGGGCTTTTACATCCCTCCCCCCTTAAAAGAATCTCGTCCCGAGATTACAAAAGAAGAGATAGCGATGTAATGGGGACTTACCCGTGTTGAGACGCCATGAACTCCGGGTAATTTGAGCGAAGGAATTCCTCGCTCTCCCACGTCGCTTCTTCGGCGGTGTGGTTGCTCCAGAGTATTTTGTAGAACCACAGCGTTCGGCTACGCGTGGTTCGGGCTTTCTCATCAATAATCGCCACCGGATATTCATCATATGACAAATCCGGTTTCAGCTCGCCGATGTCTTCGGTAGAAACAGCAGCGGTATGTTTCAGACATTTTCTCAGCTGGGAGACATGGAAAATGTCATGGACACCAGCAAGAGATGCCGGTAGCTCCAGTCTATACGCTGCTGGTCCACACTTCTCGGTGATAGCATAGGGTCCAATGAAACGGGGAGCGAGCTTCCCCTTCACACCGAACCGGTGCACGCCCTTCATCGGAGACACGCGGAGGTACACGTGTTCACCGACGTCAAAGTGCAACGGTCTACGCCTCCTATCAGCGTAGCTTTTCTGCCGGGACTGAGCGGCCTTCAAGTTGGCTTGAATTGTCCGAACGCGCTCTTCGGCGTCGTTCACCACATCAACCCCGAAGGTGACCCTTTCACCGGACTCGCACCGGGTGCGGCACTGGCGACCGTAGAGAGCTTCGTAGGGTGCCATCTTGATACTCGCCTGATAGCCGTTGTTGTACAAGAATTCCACCAATGGTAGGTGATCATCCCAGTTCCTACCATGGTGGATGGCACATGCTCTCAACATGTCTTCTAATACTTGGTTCACCCTCTCTGTTTGCCCATCTGTCTGAGGGTGGTAGGCGGAGCTCCTGATCAGCTTAGTACCCAATGCAGCGTGCAGCTGCTCCCAAAAGCGAGATACGAATAATGCAGCTCGATCTGAGACGATGGTCTTGGGTACCCCGTATAAACACAGAATCTTTGCTATGTACAGCTCCGCATATTTGCCGGCATTATAACGTGTATTCACCGGGATGAAGTGAGCCGTCTTGGTTAACCGATCAACGATTACCCGTATGGAATCATGCTTGTTGGATGTTAGGGGTAATCCCACAATGAAATCCATGCTCACATCTTCCCATTTCCATGCCGGGATCTTCAAGGGTTGCAACAGCCCTGATTTCTTCATGTGATCAGCTTTCACTCGTCTACACGTATCGCACTCGGATACGTACTTCGCTACCTCCCGTTTCATCCGTGTCCACCAAAATTTCTTTTTCAAATCTTGGTACATTTTGTTGCTTCCCGGATGAATGGAGTATTTAGACAAGTGGGCTTCATCGAGGATCTTCCTCCTCAGTTCCATATCCCGGGGTACGGCTATGCGGTCATTGAACCATAGTGTCCCCTCATCATCCTTCCGGAAACATTTGATCTCCCCATTGTCTATCCGTCTCCGGAGATGTGCCATGCCTTTATCAGTCTTCTGAGCTGCAATGATGTCCTCCCTAATGGTAGGGATGAGGGCAAGGTTGTACAGCGACCCATAAGGAACCAAGTATAAACTCGGCCCTTTCTCCTCCACCGGTGTAATGGTGAGATGATGGACATGTGATTTCCGACTCAGCGCGTCGGCAACCACATTCGCCTTGCCGGGGTGGTAATGAATCTCAATTTCATAATCTTTGATCAATTCTAACCACCTCCTTTGCCTCATGTTCAGCTCCTTCTGGGTGAAAATGTATTTCAAGCTCTTGTGGTCGGTGTAGAGATGCACTAGATTCCCCAGGAGATAGTGCCTCCACATTTTCAGCGCCAAAACCACTGCAGCAAGCTCAAGATCATGAGTGGGATAATGCTGCTCATGGTTCCGAAGTTGGCGTGAGCCATATGCGACCACACATCCTTCCTGCATCAACACGCAGCCGAGCCCAATACCGAACGCGTCACAATACACGTCGAAGGGCTTTGTTGTATCCGGCTGAGCTAAGACCGGGGCTGTTGTGAGATGTTTCACCAATGCTTGGAACACTCCTTCAGACGCCGTGTTCCAAACATATTTCGTCCCTTTCTTCATCAATTCTGTCATCGGCTTAGCGAGCTTGGAGAAGCTTGGAATGAATCTCCGATAGTATCCCGCTAACCCGAGGAAGCTTCCGACTTCACGAACTGAAGTGGGAGCTTTCCATTTCAGTACTTGCTCTATCTTGCTTGGGTCAACCACAATGCCTTCAGCTGAGATGATATGTCCCAAGAATGGCACTTGGCTGATCCAAAACTCGCATTTGCTGAACTTGGCGTAGAGCTTGGGGTCTCGTAATCGTTGAAGAACGATCCTCAAGTGTTCGGCATGTTCGGCTTCTGTCTTGGAGTAAACCAAGATATCGTCGATGAACACTACCATGAACTTGTCCAGCTCCGGCATGAACAACGAGTTCATGAGATACATGAAGTGGGCTGGAGCGTTTGTGAGACCAAAGGACATGACGAGATACTAATATAATCCATATCTTGTCGAGAAGGCCGTCTTCGGGATATCCTCCGCCCGGATCTTTATCTGGTGATATCCAGAGCGAAGGTCCATCTTTGAGAACACACTTTCACCCACAAGTTGATCAAACAATATGTCAATGCGGGGCAGTGGGTACTTATTCTTGATGGTGACGGCGTTGAGCGGCCGGTAATCCACACACAACCTCGGGGTTTCATCCTTCTTCTTTACAAACAGCGCCGAGCATCCCCACGGCGAGGAACTCGGCCTAATGAAACCCTTGCTCAACAGATCATTGAGCTGTTCTTTTAATTCAGCCAGCTCGTTTGGAGCCATTTTATATGGTCTCCGTGATATGGGCGTAGTCCCGGGTGCAAGTTCAATCTTGAACTCGACATCCCGCTCAGGTGGCATGCCCGGAAGATCATCTCGGAACACGTCGGGATACTCCCGGACTACGGGGATGTCCTCTAACTTGAGAGCTTCAGTATTGTTGATTACTGAAACCTCCCGGACTGGATTATCTAATAGGAGGGACTGCGGACGGTGTAATGGGGAGTTGAAGTGAACCGTCCGTGATAGGGTTTCCAGGACAGCGCCATGGTAGCTTAGCCATGACATTCCCAAGATTGCATCAATCTTCTGCCCCTCAAGGATAATCATAGTAGTGGGATATATCTTCCCACCTAAGCACAGTGGTGCTTTCGGAACCATCATCGTTGCTGAAATCTTTCCTCCTGGTGAGCAGATCAAATAAGAACACTCGGTTGGAAAGGCTTCCAGCTGATGCTTAACCACATATGATGCACTTATGAAGTTGTGGGTTGCACCAGAATCAAAAAGTATGATGATGGCTTGATGGTTGATAGTGAACGTACCCGCCAGCATGTTGTCTCCCTCTGGGGCATCCTCATTGTCGAGGTTGCGGAAGCCCCCAATCCGCTGACCAACCTTCTTCACCGGAGGTCGGCCTCGAGCACCGCCCTGGAAGTGGGCTTGCCCGCTGCTCTGCTGCCCCTGGGGACAGTCCTTCGCGAAGTAGCCTGCCTGGCCACACGTGAAGCAGGTGAAACGGGGCGGTCCCCCGCTGATCGGTGGAAAGAAACCCGGGGCGCGTTGTGGCGGTCGAAACGCCCGGGGTGCCGTCTGCTGCTGCTGCTGTCTTGGTGGTGGCATCGGCGGACGGAACGGAGGTGCCTGAAAGGGACGTCCCCCGAACCGTTGAGGTCGCGCCGGTGGATGCCACTGCTGCCCGGATGGTGTCCGATACACCATACGGTACTTCTGAGGAGCGCCACCACCACTGCTGGGCGGAGCGCTGCGCTTCCTATGCACAGCTGCCAACTCCCTCTAGGCGTCTTCTTGCATAATCGCGGCATTGACTAAGTCGTTGAAGGTGCCGCGATTCCACTGAACGAGGTGCGTCTTCATTTCGGGGTGTAACCCCCTGATAGAAGTGTTCCCGCTTCTTCTCCTCAGTGGAGATATAGTCTGACGTGTATTGCTCCAGATGGTTGAAGGCACGGGAGTAGTCATGGGCACTCCTCCCGCCCTGCTTCAGTTCCAAAAATTCTTGGAACTTCCTCTTCATGATCCCGGGAGGGATATGATAGGCGCGGAACGCCTCCCGGAACTCCTCCCACTCCACGGCATGGCCGGCCGGACGTGAGGCGACATAGTTCACCCACCACGCGCCAGCGGCACCATGAAGTTGTTGCGCTGCGAACAAGGTCTTTTGCCGCTCCGTGGATTGGAGCAGCCCGAACTTGGACTCGATGGTCCGCAGCCAGTTGTCCGCCTCCAGTGGTTCTTCTGCTTCTGTGAACACTGGAGGGTGCGTACTCATGAAGTCTGAGTACGACACCTCACGGGGCTCACGGGGCCCCCTCTCTTGACGTACCCCCGCCTGGGACGTATTCTGCACGATCGTGCGGAGCAGGTCGGTCTGCTCCTCATGACCCCCCACCAGTGCCGCTATCACATCCGCTAGGGTAAGCGGAGGCGGCGGTGGTGGCTGCTGCTGCGGGGTGCTGTCGTAGGCTGGTGGCTAGGAGTCATCGCCTCCCTGCTGGCTAGACCCACCAACCTCATGCGTGGTCCTAGTGCGAACCATCTGCAACCATACGGCAATAAACATCAGTCCCACAACATATTGCATGCAGTCCAATAACAATAGGCGTAAAAACATAATGACAATAAAACATGCGATACATCTCGTATGTAGATAATGTAATAACTTTGCACAAGATACACCATTACCAGACCAAATATAAGCTAGTTTAATCCAACTCGATGAACCTCCTCTTTGGAAGCTCACCACAACTAGGTTTGGTCACTACGAGACGTTACTATCGCTTTGTCATCACATAAACCACCCTTTTATCTTCAATACAACACAAACATGGTCTCTAGTAAAATAAACTTGAGTGAGACCTACACTCAAATCTTTCACTAGTTGAAGACAAGCTCTCATGAGTATGTTCTACCCCATTGGCAGTACTTAAACCACCTCTAGGGTACAACCATCTCTCCCATGAGTTCAACTGTCATGCCTCTGTCAGGATGACCAGTTTCTACATATCCAAGATTTTGATCTGGTTCTGGGTATTTTCATGACTCGAGTTGGATACCAAAGTTAAAATTAACTTCAGTACCTTTCCAACGAGTACTTATTTGCCCTCAGATCAGCTCTGGTTAAAAAGTTATGGTCATTCAAAGTCAACAGAATTTCTGGAAGAATTTTAACAGCACCTCCCTTGAGAAGTTGCTGTTTTCAACTCTGGTTTCCACTGAAATGTGTGCAGAAATTTCAGAAACTTTGAATTGCAAAGATGTAACACATTTTCTACCCTTTCTAAAGATGTATCATATGAAAATTTTTTATTTTTCTACTAGGAGTTATGTTTGAAAAACAGAACAGTCCAGAGAGTGTTTAACTCTGTCCTGAATCTGGACAGTCTACATCTCTCTGGGTTTTAAGCCATCTTAAGGTGGGTTTCAGCTCTGAAAATCTACAACAAGGTTGTAGAGTACTTAGATATCTTTCCAGAACTATATACCACACCTCCCTGGGCTAAAAGACCTGTGAGTTATGCCCTGTTGAAGATCAGCAACTTGCTGCCCCAAAACAGAGCACTCTATTTTTCAGTCTTTTGGAACTACACTCAACATCCTCTAATTTTTCTACCCAACCAGGGTCCTAAATGTTGAACCTAGTGATTTTAATTCCTTGTTATCATTATTTTCATGCATATGCCTACAATATCTCGGTACTACGTTGCTCACAAAAGAAAATCCTAACCGGATCATACCGGTATATACGTCTCAAGTGTGGCACTAAACGGTCTCTGGCACACGTTTACTACACGGATACATACGTGGTTAGTATCTGCAGAAGACCACACAATAATGGTGCACTCAATGGTTGGTTTCATTTCAGGCAGGATCATATTTAAAAGTAAATACAAACACCCGTATCATTGCCATACGGCCGTCCTTGAGTTAGGTCACGTCTCAAGGTACGTGATCGTGTTTCAACACCACACGACGGGGAACCCGAGTAAGTCATGAACTGGTCGTCACGGTTGGGAATGTTATCAACCCAATAGATACCACCTACTGCCCTGCAGGGCACGCCGATGGCAAGCGCTGCGTATGTCCTCCTGGGCTACTTCTAGACGAACACACTCTCGCGTTACTGACCACGCGATGGGGTCTCCACTTACTTGCCTAATGCACGCTAGGGATCAACATTTCATATGAACTCATGAACATGAAGAGTCCAAGTGTTTCATATTGACGTCTCACACCAAGCTGTGAGACCAATCCCTAAACCACATTCCTCGTCAGGGGAGCTAACCGAAATTGAACCGCTTTCGGTGGCGTTCCTTACCATGCTTACCAGAGCGTAGATGCGTCGTTACATAAGTAAAATTCAGAATTATAACACATAGGTTAGTCTTTGCCACTTTAAGTAACTATGCTAATATAGTCCTTACTTGGGCAACTACCGAATCCTCACCGTAATCCTAAGTTTTTCCCGTAATACAGTCCTTAAGTACTGTGCTATCCCCAATGCGGCTCTGATACCATGATGTGGTGGACCGGGATCCGCCCATCCAGGATCGCATAGGGTGGTGCCGCACGATGCGACACCCGACAACACACGTCATAAGAACACAATATATTACATGGGAAAACAACTGAACTGTACAAACGATACAATACTCAGTTATAAACTATTGTTCTTGTTACACAGCGATAGTCTACTATTCTACAACTCACGCCCGCCTACCTAGCAAAAGTCAGTTGCCGAGCCCTAGGGCAACCCACACTAGCTGCACTCCTCAGCTCAGCGCGGCATGTACGGCTCCCACTCAGCCGTGGTCCCCGATGAAGGGTAACCCCCGCCGGTGGACTCGTACTCCGAGTCCGTGGGTGGCTCCTCACCTGAAAAACACTTAAGAAGCAACCGTGAGCACGAAGGCTCAGCAAGACTTAACTGACTTACCTAGGCATGAAACTCTACATGAGGTGTAAAATGACATAGGATAGCAATGTTGCAGCAAATGGACACGCCTACAAGTTCATCCTTAGTTCATCTTTTAGCAACAAGTTAACAGTTCATGAAGCTGAAATTTAGTAAGCAATATTTGGTGGCACACATGTAGCAATACAATTATATCATGACAGCAATATTGAATCATAGCATTCCATAAATTATCTACGTTACGACGCAGTGAACAAGCGGTACTTGTCACTGCGAGGGACGGCGAATCGACTCGATATACACCTGTAGGGAAACCCAAAGAGCACGTCATGTACGCCCACCCGTGGAGCTGCACAGCACGCTCACTCGATGTCGTACGGGACAACCTTTCACCCAACAGCCTAAACGTTGAACCGATCACACCGAAACAAGAAGGAGGTTCCCCACACGGTGCATCTCTCTATGCCCGTTGGCAGATTTCCACCTGGCTTCCCTCAGCCTACACCTATAAATCGGTGCGTTATGCCTCGACGCCCGGAGGTTTAGGCTACATCGGTTTATCGGGGCCCATATATCCGATATGCCTTCGGTACGTTCAATACTTGTTCAGCAGGGCCGCACACGGATTGGTCCTCAATCGACACGGACAGGGCTGCGCACACAAGACTTCCTCTTGCTGCGCCCTAGCCCCTGCCTAGTCTCATTTTCATTACTAAAGTGATCTCCCATCACTCAACCGAACCCGTGTGTCCCAACCCTAACTCACGAGTAGATTCCAACTACTCGACTTGTACCGAAGTCCTATGAATCATTAAACATAGCCTATCTACTCGAGATCTTAGACACTACCCTCACTCTTATGGAAAAATTCTGGTCATGCAAGTGGGGTATTCATCCATCCTACACCTAATGCACATACAACCTTCACTCTACGTATGTAAACAAAGTAAAAACTTTATAAAAGGCTTAATGCAAACCGGGGCTTGCCTTGTTGCTGCTGGTCAGGAGTTAGTTCTTCATCCAGAAGAAGGAAGTCCATCACTTCCGGAGTCTCCTCACCTTCAGCGACTACACGTTAATGAAATACTACATGTTAATGAATATGCACATTAGTTTAGGGTAATACTTCTGCTATTAGTTCTGATAACCAGTCTCTAACAACTGGAACTCTGTTTAAGAATTTAAAGATGAACTGGGTGCTGGTGGTTTGGGCTTAGACCTAAGCACATGGTCAAGTGCTAAGTGGTTTTCCCCCTTTTCCATATTAATCCCTCAAGTGGTTAAACAGGACAGGGGTGATCCAGAGCTCCAATGGAGCTGAGAATTTTTGCGTGAGTTCCTTGTCACAAGACAACTCTCTGGATCAAAATTTAGCACTTGTCATTGAGTGGTTTGTTCAGAATAATTCTTTTAGCAAATAAGCAAAGAAGAATTAATTCTGAGGTAACACCCCTGTTCATGCCCAACTTAGTGAATTACAATATTATAGCTCATAGAGTTTGCATGAATTTTCCTAGCATTTTTGGAGCTAAGATTTGCCCAGAACTGAATTTCCAAGTTTTAGAAATTCTCTGAAAATGTTTCTGCATTCAAATGAACACAGCATCTTCAATTTGAATTGCTCTGATCAAATCAACTCCACATGGTCTGAAACTTTTACAAGGGTTCACTAACATCCTAAGGAACATTCTGGCAAAATTTGGGGATCTTTGGATGAACGAAACTCCCTCTAAAATTCTTTGGCTGAAAAGCTTTAAAGAATTTTCCAGAATTAAATATTAGGTTTCATACTAATTGAGTTTCATATTTGGATTGTACTCTGTTAGAGGAATTCAAAAAAATTTGTTTCATAATTTTTGGACTCTCCTACCCCAAGCTGTGGCCCTCCAAAGTTTAAACTACCAACTGGAAATTCCAAATTGTTTAAATGCCTGCCAGTGGGTCCCACCCAGCAGGTCTTCCCCTTCCTCGCGCCAAACAGGGGCCCACGGCGGCGCCCTCCGGCGAGCGTCGCCGGGCCCGCTTTCCCGGCCACCTCCCGAACCCAGACTCGCCGCCCCGCCCTAACTCGCAACACTGAACTCAGCCCGGGGTTCGCCGGCGACCGTAGCTCACCGGAACAGGGCGCCCGACGGTGACAGCGGCGGTTAGGGTTCCGGCGTGGTCGGGAATGCGTTACAACGCATCAAAACGATCGGCAAAGGGTCGGAGAGCACCGCGGAAGCTCGAGGGTGATGAAAATGGCCGCCAAACCCCATGAAAAGGTCGGCAACCTAGAGCTCCACGGTGACCCGAGCTATTATTCTATGGCGGCCCGGAAAACAGCGATGTCGGTACCCACAATATGGGGTACCCCCGCGCACAGGGGAAAATGCCTAAGGAACTCGCCCTTCTCAGCAGGGAGAGCTCCGAAGGCGCCACGCGTCTGGCGGGGCCGGACCTCCCTCTCTTCAGAGAAAAGCTCCGGGCCCGCCACGTGGCCTACAGAAGTCAGACCTCCCCCCTCCGCGGGGGAGAGGTCCGAAGGCTCCACGTGTCCAGCGGGGCCGGACCTCCTCTCCTCTGAGGAGGGCTCCGGACCCGCCACGTGTCCAGCAGAACAGCACTGCCTGCCCCCGAGCGGTAGGCAGCGGGCGTAAAGACGCCCCATACCTTGCCCGTACAAGGTATTCAAGGCCCGCGCCTTCCCAAGACGCGGAGACGCGGAGCACGCCTCTGTCAAGTGCCGTTGCGCCCAATCGCATCACACACTAGCGCGCGGTGTCAGAACCTGCCAGCCAATAAACACAGCGACAAGACATCCCCTGCCGCCTCCGCCGTCATCAACGACTACAGCTAGCATGCGGCATGGGCAGGGCGGCAAGACAAAGACTCAGAAGCCTTCGCCAGAGACAACTACCGACATAACTGCGGATACGATAGTCTGCAGGAAATCTCCCCGGGGCCACCTGTCGGGTCCCGGGCCCCCTTGTATGTCACCCGAGCCTTGGACTATAAAAGGCTCGGGTAGGCGACGTTAGCAAGGGTTCGCTCTCCAGCAACTCATACGCTAGACATCACTCATCCCCAAGCTCAGGACTCCGGTTCTGAGCAACAAGCAATGCAACGAGCACCTCAGCTCACCGTGGACGTAGGGTTTTACGCTCCGGCGGCCCGAACCACGTAAAACCCGCCGTGTCAAGCTCTTCCTTAACTCGTCCCTACGCTCAAGCTCTCCGCAAGCGACTAGCCCCTCCGAAAAAGAACCTCCGCGGGCTGCCCAGTGCAGGTCCGGGGGAAGTGTCGACCACCACTTCGACATTTGGTGTGCCAGGAAAGGGGCTTTTCCCTTGCGCGACGAGTTTCCGCCAACGAAGATGACCAAGCTTCCCTCAGCGGCAAACTCTCCCCTCCTCCCCCCGCGTTCACGGCGAACCGTGACCAGCGGGGAGTACATGTCGACGCACTCAGGACGAAGTGTGTCGCCGCAAGATGGGAGCCAGCAGCTGACTCCGGCAATGCAGGCTCCAACCAACGTCAAATCTTCTGCAGCACTGAGCGTACCCCACGGGGGTGCGCTAGCTGCGGCAAGAGCGCTGCTGTGCAATCCGCCTGCTGGGGATGCGCCTCAGACAGCGACCCAGCACTGGATTCGCGAGGTAGACCGCCTCGTCGTCGCCGCCGCAAACCCTCGACTTCGGCGGGGACGACGCTCTGGCCAACCGACAGTGTCGCTGACGCGCACGCCAATGGTTGACGGACAGACGGCGGATTTCAGCTCCACCAGGCTCCAATCGACGGACCTGAGGACAGAGCTGGAACGGTGCCACTTGGGCCAGGATGCCCGGGTGTACCTCGAGTGACGTCGAGAAAGGCGTCGCAACCATGAGGCTGGCGATAGCATGACGTCAGCCTCGACCCAGCCTGAGGCGCAGACCTTCGCACCGCGATCTCTGCCCCAGGTGTATGCCGCGCAGCATATGCCACAGCCATATGCCCTGCAAACGGCGTCCTGCCCGAGAAGTACGACGACAGCGTCAACCCGGCGGAGTTCCTCCAGATCTACTCCACCGCCGTACTTGCCGCAGGAGGGGATGAGGCCGTCATGGCCAACTACTTCCCCGTCGCCTTGACCGGCCCAGCCCGGTCTTGGCTCATGAACCTTCCCCAGGGTTCCATAACTTCCTGGGGAGAGCTCTGCCGGCAGTTCACCGCCAACTTCGGCAGTTCCTACACCCGGCCTGGCACGGAGCTCGACCTCCACGCCATCCAGCAATAGCCTGGAGAGTCGATGCGCTCCTTCATCCAGCGGTTCTCCCAGGTGCGGAACACCATCCCACACATCCAAAACGCTTGTGGTGGTGGCGTTCCGGCAAGGCGTCCGGGACAAGAAGATGCTCGAGAAGCTCGCGACCAGAGAGGTTCGCGATGTCTCTGAGCTCTTCAGCCTGGCAGACAAGTGCGCCAGAGCAGCCGAAGGGCGGAACTGGCACTCACTGCCGATCTCCGAGTAAGGAGGACATCTCGGATCTGGCGCTGCTTCCTATGGAGGCAGCAAGAAGGCCAAGAACCGAGGCAGAGGCAAGATGGAATCACCGACCGCAACTCCCGTCTCCGCATCAGCGGCACCCAGTGGAGCTCGGGGGCCGCGCCCCGACAAGAGGCGGTGACAGTCACCAGCCCCAGAAGGCGACCAAGACAAGCTATGCCCCGTGCACGGCAGCTGTCGCCACACTACTGCCGAGTGCCGGGAGATCCGGAAGCTCGCGGAGCGCTTCCGCAAAGGGAAGCAGTAGCGGACTGATGCCCCACCCTTCTGCCAAAGGGAGGGCAAGCAGAAGGTCGACGTCCTAGACAGCGTCGACCACCAAGTGGAGTTCCAGGAGCCTCAGCGCGCCGTGAAGGCAGTGCGCAACCATGAGGACTCCAGCTCCAGCGATGATGAGCGTCAAGAGAAGCTCTACGTCATATACGGCGGGTCCGCCGACCCCTCGTCCCGAAGCGCAGTCAAGACTCTGCGTCGAGCGGTAGCGTCGATGGCTCCACTCCCAAGTGCCGCACCGCACCTCAAGTGGATGGGAACCCCCATCAGCTTTGACGCCACCGACTGCCCCAGGAACATGGCTGGGGCCGACCAACTACCGCTCTTGGTAGCTCCCACCATCACCAACGTGAGGATGTACCACATTTTGGTAGATGGCGGAGCTGGGCTGAACCTCATCAGCCGTGCAGCTTTCCAGAAGCTGCAGATCCCGATGGCCAAGCTCACCCCGTCGAGCCCGTTCTCAGGGGTAGGGCCGGGACAGGTCGTTCCCTACGGCAACATCAGCCTCCCGGTGACCTTCGGAGCTCCGGACAGCTATTGGACAGAATACATTCTGTTCGACGTAGCGGAGATCGACCTCCCCTTCAACGCCATAATTGGCAGGCCAGCCCTGTACCGATTCATGGCAGTAGCCCACTACGGCTACCTCGTCCTGAAAATGCCTACACCAACAGGCGTCCTCAGGATCCGTGGAGACCGCACTGCTGCAGTGTCGGCCTTGGAAAAACTCCAAGCGCTCGCAACAGCTGGAGCACCAGCCCCTGGTAGCGCAGAGCCAGACCAGCTCCACCTGAGTGCACGCCACTGTGCCTCCGCCACAGCACCCCGGGTGCAACCCCTCGACGAGGGCGACGTCCCCTTAAAGGTCGTCCAAGTCGGCGCCGAAGCCACCCAGACCACCCGGGGAGCCGGGGGCCTGGGTAGCAAATAGGAAGGCGCGCTCGTCACCTTTCTCCGACGCAACGTTGACGTGTTTGCATGGCAGCCGTCGCAGATGCCGGGGATCCCTAGGGAGATGATCGAGCACCACTTAAAGGTCTTCCCCGACGCCCGGCCAGTTCAGCAGAAGCCCCGCAAGCAGTCCATCGAGCGGCAAAACTTCATTCGTGAAGAAATCAAGAAGCTGCTGGACGCTGGCTTCATACGGGAAGTCCACCACCCCCTGTGGTTAGCGAACCCCGTCGTTGTCCTGAAGGCCGGCGGGAAGCTCCAGATGTGCATCGACTACACCAGTCTCAATAAGGCTGTCCCAAAGATCCATTCCCTCTCCCTAGAATAGATCAAATAGTAGACTCAACATCAGGCTGCGATATGTTGTGCTTCCTAGACGCCTACTCGGGTTTCCATCAGATCCCCATGTCTAGGGAGGATGAAGAGCACACCTCCTTCATCACAGTAGATGGCCTCTATTGTTATGTCTCTATGCCTTACGGCCTAAAGAATGCTCTCCCCACTGTCACACCCGGTTTTTCCGAAGAACAACCAAGTGAATATCACATGTATGCCAGGATCATTTTCTCACACATGTGATGACAAATAGTGAAGCATCATTTATTACAAGCAAGGTGTCGAATGTAAATAAGTCTTACATAGCAAATGCCTCGATGGACAACAATAAGTTCATCACAAGTAAATAAACTAGCAGCGGAATATTATTGTTGAGGGCTCCGTCACGGGCGTTGCCCAGGGGTCTCCATGAACCTAGAAACCTTCTTCGAGTCCAAAGCCTTGGTCATTATACACCACCTCATTATCTTGACCTGAGCAGCAATATAAACCAACAAATATGCAAGGTTGAGTACCGATGGTACTCAGCAAGTGTGGGAAAGTTATGTCATGCATGGCTAAAACAAGGGGAGGTTGAACTCATGGTTAAAGCACTATGCAATTATTACCTATCACCTTAGCTTATTAAGCACCTACATTACTACATAGGTGAAATGGTCCCAATCTCCCATCCCATCATCATAATCAAATAACCATAACATCATTTCCAATGTTAAGCTCCCCGCTTAACATCCACAACTTCCAAAACCATCAATCCTCTAATCATGAATAATTCCAAGCCGCTCTTGACCGTGAGCACGGCTATCATGACAGTTTTGACTGCAGAGTTTGTACCACTGTACCCACATGTAGTGATTTCATCCCCCGTTGCCGGGTGGACTAAAAGAACCTCCATTATGCCAGTGGCTACGAACCACATTCACACTTCCCAGGTGTGTAGCCAGGAGATCACTACGAAGCCTTTACAAAGGGATATCCGACGAGCGTGGGCCCACTGAGGTTTCACCCCTAACAGCATAAGAGGCTCCAACCCCGCTGCAGTGGCCCCCTCTTGAGCCTTGCGGTTCATATGGTAGTCCAGCTGACACCTATTCCCCGCACCATCCAACACACCCATACTACACCGGGAATACACCTAATTAATTGGCCAAGCTGCCCCATCTCAGCATGTGGTTGGCACGGTAAAGCCAGGTTACATGCTCCATGAACCGGTCCTTAGGATCCAGGCAAGTACTAAACACAAACCCAAGTCTCGTGCACCCAGCACCAACAAAATCATCCAACTTGCCTTGATCCCTACCTCTACATAACTCGCAATATCTCATTCAAGAGTATGGTAAAATAAACTAATTATCTCTTATCCCAAATACCCCATTCTAAGCATGGCTAAGCATATGCATAATAATAAATGACATGATAAAATAAATCCCAACCCAAGCTACAAGGAAACAAGGTAATGCAATTCTAGGGAAACTTCCTAGCATGGGTTTCATATTTCAATTAACAATGCAAATAATTCTATCTACACATCCTAGCATAGGATCAAAGTGGTCAAGGACACTTGCCTCCTTCCTACTGCTCTTGGAATGGGTAGTCCTGATCTTGGAAAGGAAGAACTTGCTCTGGAGCAGGTTCTACATCATATCATCACACATAGCAAAAAGAAAAACAACAATCCATAAGACATAGTTCACACTTCCACTTCATACAAACCACACATTCACATGTATAAAAGCCATTCACAAATTCTATGTGTTGTGGTTACTCTATGTGTGTTGATCTTTGGCTTACATGCACTTTTAATCATGTGTATATGATTCTTACTTTTGTATTCACATTTATACTTGCATACCATATATATGAGTTTCCAATTTTAAATAAATTCCTTATATTCAATTACTACACCTTTTAGCTACCAAGTATGCCTGAAAGGTATTTTTCTACTCCATATGTGTCTTCAGAACTTCTACCAACCCTAAACTGAATTCTTTGGATTTTGGAATCTTCATTTATCATTTTCTAATTATTTATACCTAGCTTGTTATATTTTCAAATTTACTTCCTATGCCTAAATGTGCACTTTATTATGAAAATAGTAAGACACATCATCTAAACAGAATAGGTTCTGATCCAAAATAGTTAATAATATATTTTTGATCTTTTCCTCTGATGTAAACTATTTTACATTTATTTTTCTAATTTTCAGAATTATTCTCTACTTAAAAATGTGTCCCTCTAACTAATAAATGTGAATAATCAATTAAACCAGATTCATTTCAGCCAAAAATCTATTTTTATCTCACTCCAAGTTTTCTAAGTACTGGGAAAGTTTTTAATTTGAATTTGACAATATGTTTGTCCCACCTTTTAAATTTGAAATACTAACCACATATTCAATTTTCTAATTTTAACATCAAATAGGGTTAAAAAGGTAAACTCACCCCACTACAGGGTCTATAATATTATTTTAAAAATTTTCAGGGGTCTAGCTACACATAACAGAGGGGTTTTTCCTAATTTTTATTAAGTCCAGGGGCTAAAACTGATTTTTAAATGAATTTATATGATTTTCTGAAGTTCCAGGGGCTAGATTAGAAGTTTCCGGGACTAGCTCTTATTTTTCGAGAACCCTAGGGGGTAGCACGTAAGAATTCTAGTCTTTATAACGCGGGGCTGACGTGGACCGTCCAATTTAAAACAGACGGCTGAGATTATAACATCGAACCGATACACGGGGATTTAAACTCTACCGTGCGATTTAAAATAAACGGCGCACAAGCGGCCACGTCGCTCGGATCGAGCGCGGGCGGCACTGCCCGGCGGCGCACGGCGGCGGGAGGCGGCGATCTTGCCGGAAAGTTTCGGATCTTCGTAAATTCTTCATAGAACTGTGATTTTATGGCATAGATCGGTGGAGGGGAGGTCGGGGATCTCACCTCGGGGGTTTTCTTGAGCTCGGAGGTCCTGGAAGGCGGTCGGCGACGAGGTCCGAGGTGAATTCACGGCGAGGCTCGTCGGCGCTATGTTTGAACCGCAAACCACCGCGTTTTCTGCACCTGTGAGATTCCCCAGAGGCGGTGGATCAAGACCAGCGAGTTAGATCGGAATTCCCGAGCGTAGATCGAGCAGAATTCGCCGGAGGGGCTCAGGTTCTCACCGGAGAGAAAATCGGCAGATTGTGGGGAAAACGGGACGATGCCGGGGTTTTTATAGACGGGGGAAGGGCGGCGTTCGGTTGTGATCGAGTTTGCGTTGCCCACGAACAAAATTCGGCTGGGATACGCAGGAATCCGGGTCGGTTTTGATTCGGGGTGAGAGAGAGTCCGGCCGAGCGCGGCGCTAGCGCGAGGAAGAAGAAAGACTGGCGGGCCCCGCATGTCAGTGGGAAGAAGGGGGCGCGCGCGGCTGCGGGCTGGCGCGGGATCGGTGGGCCGGCTGGTGGGTTTCGATCCACTCGCCGGTGTTTTTCTGTTTTCCTTTTTCTTTTTCTATTTCTTTTCTGTTTTGAGTTTAATTTGAATTCCAATTTGAATTTTTGCAACACATGCAACACGTCCAAAAAATTTTAAATTCCCCTCTGAACAGGATTTTGGGGTGTTATAGCTCTACCCCCCTTAAAAGAAATCTCGTCCTCTAAAATTGGTGGTTCTAAGAAAACAATTCCGGAAATTGTGCCTTAAGCTCATCTTCTCGCTCCCAGGTGGCTTCCTCTTCTGAGTGATGCTTCCACTGCACCTTGCACATCCGGATTCTTTTATTTCTGGTGAGGCGTTCCATTGTCTCCAAAATCTTGGATGGTTGCTCGGCATAAGACAAATCCTCAGCTACGTCCACTTCATTCATAGGTAACATCTCTTCAGGTGTCCTCAGACATTTCTTGAGCTGTGACACATGGAATACATCGTGCACATCCGATAAGCGAGCCGGTAATTCTAGCTGATACGCCACTTCGCCTTTCCTCTCCAGAACTTGGAAGGGTCCGATGTATCGAGGTGACAACTTCGCTTTCACCTTGAACCGACGAAGTCCTCGGATAGGGGACACCTTGAGATAGACATAGTCCCCCACGTTGAAAACGAGCTCTCTTCTCTGAACATCGGCATAGCTCTTTTGTCGTGTCTGTGCTATCATCAAGTTGTTGTGAATTTCCCTCACTTTCGCCTCGGCTTCTTGTAGTACTTCGGGACCAAACACTTTACTTTCCCCTGTTTGGTTACAAAATAGGGGAGTTCTGAACTTCCTCCCATATAAAGCTTCAAACGGTGACATCTTCATACTAGCTTGATAGCTGTTGTTGTAGGAGAATTCCGCATACGGTAAGTTCTTGTCCCAACTCCGATTATTTTTGAGTGCACACGCCCTCAGCGTATCCTCAAGAATCTGATTGGTTCTTTCCGCCTGCCCATCAGTTTGGGGATGATAGGCAGAACTAAAGTTCAGATGGGTTCCCATGGTTTCATGCAACTTCTGCCAAAACCTCGAGGTGAACTGTGTCCCTCGATCCGACACTATCTTCTTCGGCACTCCATGGTAACACACGATCCTTGACATGTACAACTCCGCCAATTTGGATCCACTGTAGCTTTCCTTCACGGGGATGAAGTGAGCTAACTTGGTTAGCCTGTCGATGATGACCCATATTGAATCATATCTTGATTGGGTCCTAGGCAATCCCACTATGAAATCCATACCGATTTCTTCCCATTTCCATTCAGGCACTTTGAGTGGTTGCAATAATCTCGCGGGTCGTTGATGTTCTGCTTTCACCAACTGACATGTGTCACATAGGGCAACATGTTCCGCGACATCTCGCTTCATGCCATACCACCAATACCTGCTCTTGAGGTCCTGGTACATCTTCGTACTCCCAGGATGAATGAAATAGTCAGAATCGTGAGCCTCCTTCAAAATCAATTCACGGATCTTCTTTACTTCTGGCACACATATTCTTTTCCCGTGCCACACCGTTCCCTGTTGATCCTCTCTGAAACCAGGGGCTTTATTTTCTTTGATGAGTTGCCTGATTTCTTGTATCTTCTCATCATCCTTTTGACCATCGCGTATGTCTTGCTCTAGTGTGGAGTCCACTTCCATGGCGATGGCTTCACCACTATTTACCAGGCATAGATTGAGCCTTATAACCTCGTCCTTCAATTCTGCAGGCATGTCCTTCAAGCTCAACTTATTGACCTGCACTTTCCGACTTAAAGCATCTGCCACGACGTTTGCTTTCCCAGGATGATAGTTGATGCCCACATCAAAGTCGTTGATTAGCTCTAACCATCTCCTTTGTCTGAGGTTGAGATCTGGCTGTGTGAAAATGTACTTTAAACTCTTATGATCCGTATATATTTCTGTCCTCTTCCCCATCAAGTAATTCCGCCAAATCTTCAACGCGTGTACCACTGCGGCTAGTTCTAGGTCATGTGTAGGATAGTTCTTCTCATGCTTCCGGAGCTGCCGGGATGCATAAGCCACGACATGCCCTTCTTGCATGAGAACACATCCTAACCCGTTTCCAGAGGCATCGCAGTACACCGTAAAGTTCTTCTGCATATCTGGCATAACGAGCACTGGGGCTGTTGTCAATCTTTCCTTTAACTCCTTAAAACTCGTCTCGCACTGCGGCGTCCATGTGAATGTGATTCCCTTCTC
This sequence comes from Neostapfia colusana, assembly GCA_030760725.1. Taxonomy (NCBI): domain Eukaryota; kingdom Viridiplantae; phylum Streptophyta; class Magnoliopsida; order Poales; family Poaceae; genus Neostapfia; species Neostapfia colusana. The sequence goes on from JASWHV010000019.1 coordinate 56,736,906, forward strand.
CAACAGTTTGGTGAGGGGTCTCGAGATCTTGGAGAATCCCTCAATGAACTGTCGATAGTATCCAACCAATCCCAAGAAGCTTTGAACTTCCCCAACATTTTCAGGGGTCTTCCACTTCTGTATATCCTCGATTTTGGCGGGATCCACGGAGATTCCTCCCTCCGAGATTATATGTCCTAAGAAGGGAACTCTCTTCAGTCAAAACTCACACTTGCTCAACTTGGCATACAGTTGGTGTTCTCTCAGCCTCTGCAACACCAACCTTAGATGTTTCTCATGTCCTTCTTCATCTTTGGAGAAGACGAGAATGTCATCTATGAAAACCACCACAAATTTGTCCAGATATTCCATGAATACCTTGTTCATGAGATACATGAAGTACGTCGGGGCATTAGTTAGCCCAAAAGGCATGACATTGTATTCATACAGTCCGTACCGAGATACGAAAGCTGTCTTGGGAATATCAGATTGCCTTATCTTAAGTTGGTGGTATCCCGACCTGAGATCAATTTTTGAGAACACACAAGCTCCCCTCAACTGATCAAACAAGTCTTCAATGCGGGGTAATGGGTACTTATTCTTGATGGTTACCTCATTCAAGGCACGGTAGTCCACGCATAACCTTTGGGTTCCGTCCTTTTTGGGCACAAATATCACTGGGGCTCCCCATGGTGAGGAACTAGGACGAATATACCCCTTATCCGTCAATTCTCTCAAATGATCCTTGAGTTCTCCCAGCTGCTTGGAATCCATCCGATAAGGTCTCTTGTATATCGGGGCTGTTCCAGGCACTAGCTCAATTGCGAATTCCACTTCACGATCAGGAGGCATTCCTGGCAATTCCTCCGGAAAAACATCTGGATATTCCCTGATGGTTCTGACCTCCTCCACCTTCACCTCAACTTGATTTAATTTAACGTCCCTCCTAGGCTCTTGTATTGTTATAAACTTTACTTTTGTGCCACTAGGGTGCGTTAGTTCCACCGTTCTGGTCGAACAATGGATGATTCCCTTATGTTTGGTCAATCAGTCCATGCCCAAAATAATATCTATCCCTTGTGAATCTATCACTATGAGGTTAGCAGTAAATACTACCCCATTAATGTCTAGGTTCACTTTGGGACACACTTGTCTTGTCCTTATTTCTCCACCTGGAGAGTTTACTGCTAGCATATGATTCATTTGTGTTGTTGCTAGGTCATGCTTCTTAACAAACCCTTGGGCAATGAACGAGTGGGTAGCACCAGAATCAAACAACATGGTTGCAATATGTAAATTGGCAGGAAACTTACCAACTACCACGTCAGGTGCCTCTTGCGCTTCCTCCATGGTGATGTGGTTCACCCATCCTCTCATTACATTCTGTTGTTGTGGCTGCGTGGGCTTCTTCTTTGGGCACTTATGGGCGTAGTGCCCCACTTCACCATAGTTGAAACATTGCACCCCAACCTTAGGTGTCTGGCCTTTGCTGTCTTGGGGTTGGTTTGGGGGTCCTTGCATTGCTGGTCGAGGTTGATATGTAGGGCGAGGCTGCTGTACGAACTGACGTTGTGGCTGTATTGGTGCTGCCGGAGGCCTGTAGTTCAGGTTGTACCCTCTTGGTGCTGAGTAGGGTACCGCAGCACGGTTCGTCTGCCCTGCGGGTTGCTGCATCAGACGTGGGCGGGTGTTGCTCCCTGAGGCTTGATGTGACCACCCGGCCTTCCTCTTGTTCTCATTTTCCAAGGCCTTCAGCTTCCTTTCTACCACAAACGCTCTGTCCACCATCTTTTGGAAGCTTTCATACTCGTTGGAGGACATTGCACACTGCATTTCTGCGGTAAGTCCTTCCACGAAACAATCTTGTTTCTGCTCATCAGTCTCTATGTCCCGTGGGGCATAACGGGAGAGTTGACTAAATTTAGTGAGGTATTCCCTCACGGTCATGTTTCCTTGCTGCAGCCCCAAGAACTCCTCCCTCTTGTTTTTGAGTTCACCCCTTGGTATGTAATGGTTGCGGAAGCTACGCTTGAATTCTTCCCAAGTGATGTTCTCAGGGTCATGATGGGCGGCCACGTCGGCGGTCCACCAATCAGCAGCAGGTCCATGCAATTGATGAGAGGCAAACAGCACCCTCTCATACCCTTGGCACTGTATGATCCTCATCTTGCTCTCAATGGTCTTTAGCCAATCATCTGCCTCCAGAGGTTCAGCAGCACTTGCAAACTTTGGAGGTTGAGTTCCTAGAAACTCACTCAACCTTGGTTGGCGTGGTGCAACTTGTGGAGGTGGAACTTGATGCAAGTTGGCCACCACTTGAGTCAAGTTCTGGATGAGCTGATTTTGATTCTCAAGCATTTGGGGGAGGGGATCAACTCCTTCACGGCGTCCACCCCTGTCTTGGCCTCCAGAAAGATGAGGGTTGCAGGCCTCATCGTTGTTGTTGGCGGGGTTGGCAGCACGACCTTTTCCTCTTCCGGCCATCTAGCATGATCAACCAAATGTTAATTTAAAGCATTAAGTATTATCTTACTACTTTCGCTTGTTTGTACTTTGAAGTGTTGAGGCTTTGTTATACTTTCTGGGGGTTCATGTCTCACACAAAAATAAATGCACTATTATTTCATGTGGGTTCACACACCAAAGCAAAACAATCTGAAGACGAGGCTATGGACAATTGCTCATGGCTTCCACAACTCACGTCACACACCAAGCACAAACACACCATTAACTAAGATAACGACTCGACTACTCGACATCCTGCTAAGCTAAGGGAAGGACTCTACACTACTCGTATCACTGAGCTGGCTCCTCGGGATCTTCCTCATTATTGCGGCTGCCTTCTGACTCCGCTTTGGGTGGGGAGGCTGCTGGTGGAGAAGTGCGACGACGCCTGATCGCCCGGCGATCTGGGGAGTCAGGAGTCCATGTATCATTCACGGTGACACACAGTTCATTCCCATCTCCTCTTTCTCTCGCCCTCAAGCAGGCTCGCAGCAACGCCTCCGTTTCATTCAGGGTGTCTCAAACATCCTGAAGTTCATGCTGACACTCCTGCAGTCGAGTGCTGAGCATAGCAGCATCCTCCAAGCACAAGTCCATGTGCTCATGGGACGTCCCTTGCTGCACTGGCGGGTACTTATACTCCGTTGTACCACTCTCGTGCTGGAGGACATACATGTACTCGGTCCTGTCCAGGTGTCGACGATAGATGTGACTCTGGCAGGTGATGGCCTCCCAAGTGACATCCTTCTCCGCATCGACCTGTGTCGCTCGATAAGCTGGAGAGCGGTGGATCTTGAGCAGCTGATTTTCATGGATAATCCTCATCTCTGAACTCCATTCTTCCCTCTTCTCACGGATGGTTCTAGTGGAGCTATAGTGTATGATTAGCTTGCCCGTATTGCCGGCGGCTTGAAGCATACGTCGAAGACGGCGCAACAAGCCTCCTACTGCCAATCCGTAGGAAAGGTACGTCACCGGACGGCTCTCCTCTCTTTGGGCAAGGGCAACTACGGTAACTCTCCCTCCTGTGGACTTGCGAGCGGTGCGAATCATGCGAACCATCTAAAACAGAAAGCATTTAAACTTAGGTTAGATAAACTTTTAAACAAAAATCCTATTTTGAATGAAAGTTGGGGTAAGATGAAGAAAGTGACTTCATTAAATAACACTTTTCAACACACACCTTGTAAAATAGTTTTTAAGAAAATAAGGCCCTTAAATACGTCCATTTCTACCTAGGTCCACGTTCCTACGGGCAACCTTAGCTCTGATACCACTTCTGTCACACCCGGTTTTTCCGAAGAACAACCAAGTGAATATCACATGTATGCCAGGATCATTTTCTCATACATGTGATGACAAATAGTGAAGCATCATTTATTACAAGCCAGGTGTCGAATGTAAATAAGTCTTACATAGCAAATGTCTCGATGGACAACAATAAGTTCATCACAAGTAAATAAACTAGCAGCAAAATATTATTCTTGAGGGCTCCGTCACAGGCGTTGCCCGGGGGTCTCCATGAACCGAGAGAACCTTCTTCGGTCCAAAGCCTTGGTCATTATACACCACCTCATTATCTTGACCTGAGCAGTAATATAAACCAACAAATATGCAAGGTTGAGTACCGATGGTACTCAACAAGTGTGGGAAAGTTATGTCATGCATGGCTAAAACAAGGGGAGGTTGAACTCATGGTTAAAGCACTATGCAATTATTACCTATCACCTTAGCTTATTAAGCACCTACATTACTACACAGGTGAAATGGTCCCAATCTCCCATCCCATCATCATAATCAAATAACCATAACATCATTTCCAATGTTAAGCTCCCCGCTTAACATCCACAACTTCCAAAACCATCAATCCTCTAATCATTAATAAGTCCAAGCCGCTCTTGACCGTGAGCACGACTGTCATGACAGCTTTGACTCTGCAGAGTTTGTACCACTGTACCCACATGTAGTGATTTCATCCCCCGTTGCCGGGTGGACTAAAAGAACCTCCATTATGCCAGTGGCTACGAACCACATTCACACTTCCCAGGTGTGTAGCCAGGAGATCACTACGAAGCCTTTACAAAGGGATACCCGACGAGCGTGGGCCCACTGAGGTTTCACCCCTAACAGCATACAAGAGGCTCCAACCCCGCTGCAGTGGCCCCCTCTTGAGCCTTGCGGTTCATATGGTAGTCCAGCTGACACCTATTCCCCGCACCATCCAACACACCCATACTACGCCGAGAATACACCTAATTAATTGGCCAAGCTGCCCCATCTCAGCATGTGGTTGGCACGGTAAAGCCAGGTTACATGCTCCATGAACCGGTCCTTAAGATCCAGGAAAGTACTAAACACAAACCCAAGTCTCGTGCACCCAGCACCAACCAAATCATCCAACTTGCCTTGATCCCTACCTCTACATAACTCACAATATCTCATTCAAGAGTATGGTAAAATAAATTGATGATCTCATATCTCAAATATCCCATTCTAAGCATGGCTAAGCATATGCATAATAATAAATGACATGATAAAATAAATCCCAACCCAAGCTACAAGGAAACAAGGTAATGCAATTCTAGGGAAACTTCCTAGCATGGGTTTCATATTTCAATTGACAATGCAAATAATTCTATCTACACATCCTAGCATAGGATCAAAGTGGTCAAGGACACTTGCCTCCTTCCTGCTGCTTGGAATGGGTAGTCCTGATCTTGGAAAGGAAGAACTTGCTCTGGAGCAGGTTCTACATCATATCATCACACATAGCAAAAAGAAAAACAACAATCCATAAGACATAGTTCACACTTCCACTTCATACAAACCACACATTCACATGTATAAAAGGCATTCACAAATTCTATGTGTTGTGGTTACTCTATGTGTGTTGATCTTTGGCTTACATGCACTTTTAATCATGTGTATATGATTCTTACTTTTGTATTCACATTTATACTTGCATACTATATATATGAGTTTCCAATTTTAAATAAATTCCTTATATTCAATTACTACACCTTCTAGCTACCAAGTATGCCTGAAAGGTATTTTCCTACTCCATATGTCTTCAGAACTTCTACCAACCCAAAACTGAATTCTTTGGATTTTGAAATCTTCATTTATCATTTTCTAATTATTTATACCTAGCTTGTTATATTTTCAAATTTACTTCCTATGCCTAAATGTGCACTTTATTATGAAAATAGTAAGACACATCATCTAAACAGAATAGGTTCTGATCCAAAATAGTTAATAATATATTTTTAATCTTTTCCTCTGATGTAAACTATCTTACATTTATTTTTCTAATTTTCAGAATTATTCTCTACTTAAAAATGTGTCCCTCTAACTAATAAATGTGAATAATCAATTAAACCAGATTCATTTCAGCCAAAAATCTATTTTTATCTCACTCCAAGGTTTTCTAAGTACTGGAAAAGTTTTTAATTTGAATTTGATAATATGTTTGTCCCACCTTTTAAATTTGAAATACTAACCACATATTCAATTTCCTAATTTTAACATCAAATAGGGTTAAAAAGGTAAACTTACCCCACTACAGGGTCTATAATATTATTTTAAAAATTTTCAGGGGTCTAGCTACACATAACAGAGGTTTTTTTCCTAATTTTTATTAAGTGCAGGGGCTAAAACTGATTTTCAAATGAATTTACATGATTTTCTGAAGTTCTAGGGGCTAGATCAGAAGTTTCCGGGCTAGCTCTTATTTTCCGAGAACCCCAGGGGGTAGCACGTAAGAATTCCAGTCTTTATAACGCGGGGCTGACGTGGACCGTCCGATTTAAAACAGACGGCTGAGATTATAACATCGAACCGGTACGCGGGGATTTAAACTCTACCGTGCGATTTAAAATAAATGGCGCACAAGCGGCCACGTCGCTCTGATCGAGCGCGGGCGGCGCTGCCCGGCGGCGCACGGTGGCGGGAGGCGGCGATCTCGCCGGAAAGTTTCGGATCTTCGTAAATTCTTCCTAGAACTGTGATTTTATGGCATAGATCGGTGGAGGGGAGGTCGGGGATCTCACCTCGAGGGTTTTCTTGAGCTCGGAGGTCCTGGAAGGCGGTCGGCGACGAGGTCCGAGGTGAATTCACGGCGAGGCTCGTCGGCGCTGTGTTTGAACCGCAAACCACCGCGTTTTCTGCACCTGCGAGGTTCCCCGGAGGCGGTGGATCAAGACCAGCGAGTTAGATTGGAATTCCCGAGCGTAGATCGGGCAGAATTCGCCGGAGGGGCTCGGGTTCTCACTGGAGAGAAAATCGGCAGATCGTGGGGAAAACGGGACGATGCCGGGGTTCTTATAGACGGGGGAAGGGCGGCGTTTGGTTGTGATCGAGTTTGCGTTGCCCACGAACAAAATTCGGCTGGGATATGCAGGAATCCGGGTCGGTTTTGATTCGGGGTGAGAGAGAGTCCGGCCGAGCGCGGCGCTAGCGCGAGGAAGAAGAAAGACTGGCGGGCCCCGCATGTCAGCGGGAAGAAGGGGGCGCGCGCGGCTGCGGGCTGGCGCGGGATCGGTGGGCCGGCTGGTGGGTTTCGGCCCACTCGCCGGGTTTTTTTCTGTTTTCCTTTTCCTTTTTCTATTTCTTTTCTGTTTTGAGTTTAATTTGAATTCCAGTTTGAATTTGAATTTTTGCAACACATGCAACACGTCCAAAAAATTTTAAATTCCCCCCTGAACAGGATTTTGGGGTGTTACACCACCTTTGTGCGTGCAATGCACAAAACCTTTGGAGAGTTAATAAGGGACTTAGTTGAGGTGTACGTCGATGACATCGTTGTCAAGGTCAGGCATGGTTCATCTTTGTTAGATAACCTAGCCTTAGTTTTTGACAAATTGCGCTCTACGCGCACCAAGCTGAACCCCGAGAAATGTGTGTTCGGTGTATCCTCTGAGAATCTCTTAGGATTCCTGGTCTCGCACCGGGGGATTGAGGCCAACCCAGAGAAGATCAAAGCCATCGACTTGATGCGGCCTCCTGCCCGCATCAAAGATGTCCAGAAACTCACGGGATGCCTAGCCGCGCTGAGTCGGTTTATACCGAGGCTAGCAGAGCGGGCACTTCCTTTCTTTAAGCTCCTGCGCAAATCCGGTCCATCTACCTGGACTGACGAAGCAGAAGAGGCTTCCCAGGAGTTGAAGCGACTCCTGACGACCCTACCTATCATGGTAGCCCCAGAGCCCGGAGAGCATCTGTTGCTCTACATCACGGCGACAACTGAAGTGGTGAGTATGGTCCTCGTCGCAGAGCGGCCGGACCTCTCATCTTCACAGCCTGCTCCGGCAGCAGAAGACACACGCCAGGAGGCCCCGCGGGACCAAGACGGTCTCCCGGACCTCCAAGACAACTTCCCGGAGGTCCAGGGCGGCCTCCCGGACCCCCAAGACAACCCCCCGGGGCCCAACGAGACCTCCCGTAGATCCCACAGAATCCTCCGGAGCCCCCGGAGAACCAGCGGGCCCCCCGGAGGGCCAAGACGGCTCAAGAGCTTCCGGGTTCCAACTCCCGGAAGCCCCCCGGGACCCACTCACCTTCAGCGGACCAGGGCTGATGGATGAAGACCTTCCAGACCTAAGAGGGAGGGTTTGAACCATCCAGAGACCTGTCTACTACATCAGTGAAGTACTTCATGATGCCAAGACAAGTTACCTAGAAGTCCACAAGCTGCTGTATGCAGTGCTCGTAGCGACCAGGAAGCTCCGCCACTACTTTCAGGCCCACTGGGTCTCGGTAGTCACCTCCTATCCGCTAAAGACGATCCTTCACAGCCCCCATGCGACTGGCAACGTCGCTAAATGGGCAGCGGAGCTGGCAGAGTTCGAGTTGGACTTCCTTCCTCGCCATGCAGTTAAAAGCCAAGCACTGGCTGACTTCGTGGCAGAGTGAACACCAACGAAGGCTGACCTAGGGGGCCACGAAGACTGTGAACCAGAGCACCGAGCTCCGGTCTTCACCGAGCCCCACTGGACGCTCTTCTTCGACGGCTCCTCGCGAAAGCAGGGGGCCGGTGCTGGCGTACTGCTTCTCATGCCATCGGGGGAGCAGTTTGGGTACATGGTGCGTCTCAATTTCAAGGCAATCAACAACATGGTAGAGTATGAAGCACTCATCTTTGGCATACAGACAGCCCTGTCTCTGGGCGCTCGCCAGTTGTTGGCACAGGGCGACTCCCAGCTGGTTATCAAGCAGGTTAAGGGCGAATGCTCCTGCAATGACCCACAATTAGCTGCTTATCTGCTTCATGTGCAGATGTTGGAGAAAGACTTCCTCGCCTTGGACCAGCGCCACGTACCGCGCGCCGGCAATGCTGCAGCTGACGACCTTTCAACGAAGGCTTCCACCGGAGCCCCCGTGCCCGAAGGAGTCTTCGAGAGGACGTTGCTGCGGCCCACAGCCCGGCCCGCCGAGCCGGGCGAAGGGGGCTGGACCAGCACCTCGAAGCTGGCGGTCCCGGCGGCCCTGCAACCATGGATGCCGCCAAGGATCGTAAGCGTCACTGGGGACTCCGTGCAACCCAGCGCTCAAGATCCAGAAGCTCAAGTCAGACCTGATGCATGGATCACGGAGATCCGGGACTACTTGAAAGACAACATCCTCCCTGATGAACATGCAACCGCTGAACGGATTGTGCGTATGGCTAAGAGATACGCGCTGGTAGAAGGGGATCTCTACTGGCGTGGCGCTAACCATTTCCTATTGCGGTGCATAACCCAGGGGGAAGGCTGCGACTTGCTCGCTGAGATCCATGGAGGCGAATGTGGGAGTCACTCTTCCTCACGCACGCTTGTCGGTAAAGCCTTCCGGCATGGCTTCTACTGGCCGACAGCACTCCAGGATGCCGTCAAGCTGGTCGAGAGCTGCAAGGCATGCCAGTTCCACGCCAAGCAGATCCATACACCGGCTCAGGCGGTACAGATGATCCCACCCTCGTGGTCGTTTGTCGTATGGGGGTTGGACATCCTGGGACCATTCCCCAGAGCCGTCGGGGGATTCCGGTACCTCTATGTCGCCATCGACAAGTTCACCAAGTGGCCGGAGGCCACACCAGTTGTCACCATCAACAAGCAATCAGCAGTAAAGTTCATCAAGTCGATTGTCTGTCGGTTCGGGGTCCCGAACAGAATCATCACCGACAACGGGACCCAGTTCACCAGCGCCGCCTTCCAAGACTACTGCGAAGACCTCGGCATCCAGGTGTGTTATGCCTCTGTTGCTCACCCAAAGAGCAATGGGCAAGTTGAGAGGGACACCGCCGAGATTCTTCGGGGCCTCAATACTCGCACCTACGCCGGCCTGAAGAAACATGGTGCCAATTTGGTGGATGAGCTTCCGAGCACACTATGGGCTAACCGGACATCCCAGAGCCGGGCCACCGGAGAGACACCCTTCTTAATGGTGTATGGGACCGAAGTTGTACTTCCCCCAAAGATCACCATGAAGTCTCACCGTGTCCGGGCTTACGACGAAGCCGCGCAGGACAACCTCCGGCGTGGAGAAATCGACCTCGCCGACGAGGTCCGATTGCATGCAGCACTCCGTAACGCACGGTACAGACAAGCGCTCCGCCGCTACCACCAGAGGTCTGTGCGTGTCCGGGAGCTGCAGGAAGGTGACCTGGTGTTGCGACGCATACTTTCTCGCGAAGGGATCCACAAACTCTCCCCTAGTTGGGAAGGTCCCTTCCGAGTCACAAAAGTGTGCCGCCCCGGGTGCGTACGCCTTTCCACCAAGGGTGGGGACCTGCTCCCGAACCCTTGGAACATAGAACACCTCCGTAAGTTCTACCCCTAGAGAAAAGATAGGACAGTCTCTTCTTTTCGTAATAAATTCCATAGAGTCCAGGAACAGCGCTCAGAGCAGCTAATCCCCAGGGGACGGTACAGGACTACGTTCAGCTTTGCCTGGTTCTGACTCCAAGCGCGTAGAGTCTTGCTTCCCTTCTTAATGGGGCGGGTCGTGGCCTCCATGTTTAGCCTGCCTTCCTCCTGTGGAAAGTTATATGAAAAGAAGACTGTTCTACTTTGCTCTTTCCTTGTACTCATTTAAATTATGTATTAATTTTTTTATGACTACACTTCCGACGTATGCCCGCCATGCGCTAAGCTCCCTCTTCTCATTCTCACCCCTAGTCAGCATTTGCTGCCCTACCAGAGGCGGCTGTGTTGGAGGTACCTGCCGATGGTCAAAGGGGCCCCGAGCCCCCGGCACTTCGCGCAATTCCCAAGCACCGTGCATGTGGTTAGGGACCGTAAGCCAAATAAGACTATGAGATAAAGGAGGGGGAGCCCCCAAGGAGAATTACGTTTCCCTTACTTGTGTGCAGGACCTCTCGGCCTCAACTCCCCGTGGGAGCATGGTAGGCGCACCCAACCAATGGGGCGCCCCTACCAGGGGGCCACTACGGGATCGCGCAAGACCGGAACTTCAAGGTAAGACCGAAGGACCCATGTGTCCAGCGGGACCGGACCTCCCTCTCCTCTGGGGGGAGCTCCGGGCCCGCCACGTGGCCAACAGAAGCCGGACCTCCCCCCCCCCTCTAAGGGGAGAGGTCCGAAGGCCTCATGTGTCCCGCGCGGCCGGACCTCCCTCTCCTTAGAGAAGAGCTCTGGGCCCGCCACGTGGTCGGCAGATCGGGGCCTCCCCATCCTCATGAGGCGGGCCCCGGAGACCTCCGGGGCCCTTAATACAGTAAGGACCCGGGGAAGGTGCCGGAGCAGAGCGTCGAGATTGGTGAAGGCCTCTGAGCACCTTGCGGAGCTAAGGGCTCGGCCGGGCAAAACCAAGAAGAAGACAGAAAAATCACAGGCATGAAGGGTCATAAGAGTCTATGTATTCATGGCTCCATGAGCTGGACTACAGACTCGATAAAAAAGAAAGAAACAAGCCCTAGGGTTCCCCTGGCACGGCCAGAACCTAGAAGTTGCAAGAGCGGCTACGTCCCCGGCTTCAGCCCTGGCGGCGTTCTCCCGCTCCGTGACCCGAGCGCAGGAATCACCTCGACCATCACCAGCGCAAGGGCCGATGTCATCAAGGATGCTTCTGACGCCCTGGCCATCACCAGCGCAAGGGCCGCTATCATCAAGGGCGCTCCTGAAGCCCCCTCTGCCGCTTCAGCAGTCTCCTTGAAGACTTCTCTGACCCGAGCGCGGGGACCACCTTGGCCATCACCAGCGCAAGAGCCGCTGTTATCAAGGGTGCTCCTGAAGCCCCCTCCGCTGCTTCAGCGGTTTCCTTGGAGACTCTGCCGCCCGGAGTCCTCCTTGGTGCTTCAGCAGTTTCCTTGGAGACTCCTCCGCCTGAAGCCGCCTCGGCGTGTCAGCAGTTTCTTTGAAGACTCCACCATCTGAGGAGAAGGGACGCAACGCCAGGGAACTTTCAGCCTGTCGTCGCACAAGGCATGCAGGCTCCCTGGGTCCCAGACTTGGTGCAGACGCCGCCGCCGAAGGAAATCGAGAGCGATCCCCCTCTAAAGGCGGGTTAGAAGCCATGGAAGAAGACAAGGCCGCAGAGACACAAGAAAAGTGAAAGTGCTGGAAGCCTTATAAGGGGAGCCTGCCCACGTTGCGGCTTCCTTTCACGCCTTCCAGGTACAATTCAAAGCGATTTGAAACTCTTCGAATACGCCGCATCGGCAACCGCTTTGGCCCCAGGACCGAGCGCCGATGACAGGTGGACCCAAGCCGCCTAGCTGGAGCGGTGGGTCAAGGAGTCAGTCTCCCAAGAAGACGAGCCGGCAAGGCACTCCGGCGGTTCCCGAAGAAAGCGCCGCAACATGCATAAGTGGCAGTCTTGGGAACCGCCTCAGTAAAAGCAACCATCAAGTGGGCGCACGCTCCCACGATCCCGCGACTATTCGTGCTCCGGCAGCGGTCAATGCGGGACTTAGAGAAAGTGCGCGGAATAGAAGAAACGGAGGTCCCACCTCGGGCTCGCTATCTCCCCCGAGATGGGCCCGGGGGCCACCGTCGGTACCCACGATATGGGGTACCCTTGCGCACAAGGGAAAATGCCTAAGGAACTCGCCCTTCTCCGCAGGGAGAGCTCCGAAGGCGCCACGCGTCCGGCGGGGCCGGACCTCCCTCTCCTCAGAGGAAAGCTCCGGGCCCGCCACGTGGCCTACAGAAGTCGGACCTCCCCCTCCACGGGGGAGAGGTCCGAAGTCTCCACGTGTCCAGCGGGGCCGGACCTCCTCTCCTCTGAGGAGGGCTCCGGACCCGCCACGTGTCCAGCAGAACAACACTGCCTGCCCCCGAGCGGTAGGCAGCGGGCGTAAAGACGCCCCATACCTTGCCCGTACAAGGTATTCAAGGCTCGCGCCTTCCCAAGACGCGGAGACGCGGAGCACGCCTCTGTCAGGTGTCGTTGCGCCCAGTCGCATCGCAGAATGGCGCGCGGTGTCAGAACCTGTCAGCCAATAAACACAGCGACTAGACATCCCCTGCCGCCTCCACCGTCATCAACCACTACGGCTAGCATGCGGCATGGGCAGGGCGGCAAGACAAAGACTCAGAAGCCTTCGCCAGAGACAACTACCGACATAACTACGGATACGATAGTCTGCAGGAAATCTCCCCGGGGCCACCTGTCGGGTCCCGAGCTCCCCTTGTAAGTCACCCGAGCCTTGGACTATAAAAGGCTCGGGTAGGCGACGTTAGCAAGGGTTCGCTCTCCAGCAGCTCATACGCTAGACATCACTCATCCCCAAGCTCAGGACTCCGGTTCTGAGCAACAAGCAATACAGCGAGCACCTCACCTCACCGTGGACGTAGGGTTTTACGCTCCGGCGGCCCGAACCACGTAAAACCCGCCGTGTCAAGCTCTTCCTTAACTCGTCCCTATGCTCAAGCTCTCCGCAAGCGACTAGCCCCTCCAAAAAAGAACCTCCGCGGGCTGCCCAGTGCAGGTCCAGGGGAAGTGTCGACCACCACTTCGACAAGCGAGAACCTGGTCATTTCTGGACCATACCGCTTGATTCTTGGTCGAGGAGGGCTGTTAGGGAGTGAGGAAGGTGCTGACAAGCCGACGCGGCCAATAGCTAAGCGAGTAGCATAAATTTTGGGGTAGATCGCACTCTACCCGAACACACTATGTTTCGGAAGAACTGGGAATACTCTTCATCCGGTGAACCAACCACTATACGGCTTGCATCTACACGATCTAGAGAGCATGGCGCACCTTTTTCGTGTAGGAGAGGAACGGTGAAAACGGCTGTGGAGCGCTGCCCATGGTGAGCCGGTTGCGGTTCTGCCGGTTGCACCTCGGTGCTTGTAAGGATCGAAACGCCCAAGAGGGGGGTGAATTGGGCTTTTTCAATTTTTAGAGCAATTTAAAACTTAATGGTTGAAGCCCAATTCCCTATGCGAACTAACTACGCAAGCAAGAGTGTTAAGTGCGGAATAGTAAATGCGTAATAGTAAGAGGGTGAGGAGAGAGATGCAAACTCCCGCGGAGACTCGGAGACACGGCGATTTTTCCCGTGGTTCGGTACGATCACAAAGATCTACCTACGTCCACGTTGTGGCACCCACCAAAGGGTATAGCCACTCCCAAGTCACCAAGACAAGGGAATCCACTATCTTTCTCCGTTCGCCGTCTCCGGCAAGGTGGAGCTCAAGCCTTGTACAATGGTGATCCTCCGGGCTTCCACAAACGTCTTGGTAAGCTCCGGAGCGATCTCTTCTTCCTCCAACTTTTACAAGGTGAGAGAAGTCACCAAGACACCCTCTCTCACTAGCCTAGAGATTCCAATCACCAAGAATGGACGCACACAAGCTTCTCTCTAGCTAGATATAGCCTATAGTTGGAGTGCAAGAGGTTTTGAGGTGTGGAAGTGGTAGCTCTTGGTCTTGAATGCTTGAGGATGTGTAGTGAGGCTCTGGTGATCAAGACTTGACGAAATGGCCGGTTGGAGGGGTATTTATAGCCAGCCCACACGAGATAGCCGTTGGAAAAGTAGGCAGACTTTTTCAGTGAACATCGGATCCTCCGATGCACCCCTTTATATGAGCATCGGTCGAATTCCAAATTAGCTGATGTCACGTGTCAGATGTGACCGTTGGATATAACCGTTGGATCTGACTGTTTAATCGACCGATGTTACTTCAATTCATCATCGGATGATCCGGTGAGTTGATCTTTAGAATTGGTTCAGAAATAATGTCTCGGTTGAAATTGACCGATGTACACTTACTTCATCATCGGATGATCCGGTGTGTACTTCTTCAGAGTAACTCAGAAATCATCCTTCTGTTGAAATCAACCGATGTGCCACTTCCTTCACATCGGATGATCCGGTGAGTGCAACTTGTTTGCTTCGAGTTGTTTTGAGTTGATCTTTTGGAATCTTCTTGAGTGACCTCTTTGACACTTGTTTGAGATGATATTATGATGAAGTGTAAGCTTCTTGTGTTGTCAATTTTGATAGATTAGAGTCTTTGTATGAGTTCTTCATTTAGTCTTCATGAGTATCGAATAACCCCTTAGAATAGATCGTTGAGGGTCTCCATTTGTATCCAATGAGCAGTAGATGGTGTGAATAGATAGTTCATTAACGTTTGATGTGATATACGTGAAACCTCGCATCCACAAACTCATTAGTAATAACGAACGGTTGTCATTAATCACCGAAACCATACCTCACGGGGGCCTAGATGCTTTCAATCTCCCCCTTTTTGGTGATTGATGACAACACAACGAGTAGAGCATAGAATTAATGGAATTAAAATGCAATGCTTAAAAAAAAGAAATATAACAAGTACAAATTGCAACACAAGTGGCTCAAAGGCTCAAATAATAAACAATAAAGCGTAAGAGCACAAAGTAGCACCCGGAGTACAATAATAGCAAATAATAATAACAGGCAATCTCAAAGATAACAATAAGTAGCAAAGGGATAGACACTCCCCCTAAAACCAAGTACTCCCCCTAGAACTGAGCTAACCTCCCCCTGACTCTAACTCTTCTCCCCCTTTGGCATCAAGACACCAAAAAGGGAAGGCGAGTCCCTACGACTCAGGCGCGCTCCTGGCGATGGTGAAGCGGTCGGCGTCGACGGTGCTGTCGCCGGAGCTGCTGGAGGTGGAGGTTGCTGGCGCTGGAGCTGGAGCGGCGGGAGCTGGAGCTGCTGGGGGATCCGCTGAGACTGCTGGCGCCGGTGGAGAAGGTACTGCCGGAAGAGGTGAGGACTGGAACGACGTCGGCGGCAGTACTGTCGAGTGATCGGGCGCTGTCGAGGCGAGCAGAGGTGGTATACTGAAGCTGGGGATCGACGAGGACGGTGCTGTAGCTGGTGCCAGTGAGGGTGCTCCTGGAGCCTGACTGAGTCCCGAGTGCTGAGGTGGAAGGGCGACTCCCGTCTGCTGGTAGAGGTTGGTGACCAACCCCAGGATGCCCAACAACATCTGCTGAGTCTGCTGCTGCTGGTCCAGAGTGCGTCTCGTCATCTGGTCGACAAGGTTGGTGTACCTGTCGGTGTCCTCTCGCCTCTGACGGGCGATCTCCAGCTGCATCTCCTGCTGCTGCCTCTGAAGCTGCTCCTGTCGAGCTGCCTGCTGCTCCTGCTGCTGAGCCATCCGCTGAAGTAAAGCAGTGAGCTCTGACGGCTGAGTCACCTGAGCCTCTGACACTGGAGGAGGTGTAGGTGGTGGAGCTGCTGAGCCTCCTGCCTCTGCGTCGTGCTGCCTCGGTGAAGGAGGAGCAGGAGGGAAGTACTCCTCGACACTGTCGCTGGTGTCGCTGTCCGACCATATGTGCTGTAGATCTCCTCCCTGAGCCTTTGCCTGTGCCAGCTCTGCGTCCTCCTGAGTCAGCTCTGCCCAGTCCTCCTCTGACAGTCTGGCTCGAACCTCACACTCGACGGGACGGCCAAGGCGGCGGTCTCCCGGAGTGGGGACTCGGTAGTGGCTGAACCGGGTCACGTGCATCTCCGTCAGCTGAGAAACTCCTGGAGTGTCCTCTGGAACCAACTGGTGGAGAAAGTGACAGATCCAGTGACCGAAGACCAACTGTCGAAGCATCCCAACTCCGTCGGTGATCACGTCCTCCATCTCGCAGATCAGAATATCTACGATGTCGAACTCCATCCCGTTCATCACATAGAACAGGATGGTCTGCTGAAGGCTCGTGAAGCCCTCCAAATAGCCAGACCTCGGTAGTAGGGTACGCCTGAGGACGTGGTGAACTGTCCGAGCTGCTGGGGTGAGAAGCGCTGGCACCCTCGGCTGGTCAGGAGTGAACGGCTGAGTGAACAGACCTCTGATCTCCTCGAGAGGCGGTGCCACTCCTCTAGTCAGTGGCCTCCTCGGCGGGTCTGCGTCTCCATAGACTATCTGGTGCAGGCACGTAGTAGAGAGCTCCACACCAAGCAGTCTGCCCAACAAGTCTAGAGACACGTCGTGGATCCGCCCCATGAACGTGAAGTGAATCGAGCGACGGCCCTCAGAGACGTAGAGTTTCGCGTAGAACACCCTGACCCACTCCTCGACGTAGGCACTCCTCTGGTGCGAGAGCAAGTCCACAAGTCCTCTGTATCTCTCAAAAAGTGGCCTGATCCCGTGTCCTGCTGCCACTGCAAGCTGATCCCAGTCGATGCTGTTATGCTGGAAGAGCTTGTGGCCCCGACGCCTGTAAGTCTCGTACAGGGACGCCTGTGTCAGGGTCCAGAAGCGGGAGTCAACTCGAGCGTCCCTAGGCCGCAGGAACCACTCCTCAAGCAACGCTGACCATCTGAGCTTCTTCAGTTGCCTTGCCTTCATCTTCCTGTAGTCGGTGAGTCTGACATCCTCGGCAACACGGACTGCTGTGTCCATCAGGTGGATGGCCCTTTCGGCCTCTCTGTCCTCGGCGCGGTCAGCTGCAGAGGGGCGCCGACTCGCCGTAGGAGTCTGTCCACCCCCACGAGTCCTCGGGGTGCGCCGGCGGATGAGAGGCGGCACCTCGGTCTCCTCCTCGTCGGAGCCCTCGGGAGGCACCGGCTGGACCGGAGGCTGCTCCTGCCTCTGCCGGGACTCGCGGATCCGTAAGGAACCGCGATGGCCGCGCTCATGCTCCTCGGCGGCGCGAGCGGCCAACTCCGCACGACGAGCGTCCTTGGACATCTTGCGCTTCTTTGCAGCGGGCTCCTCAATAGCCTTGCCCTTTCCTTTGCGATCGCGACCCATCTTAGCGACGAACGACGAAGCGCGGCGAAACCCTAGCGGAGAGGGTGATGCGAGCCGGCGGCGAGTGGTGGAGGGGAGACGGCGAGGGAGGTGCGGCGGAGGAGGGAGCAGCGGCGGCGCGGTGGAACGGCGGCGGCGTGCGCGGGAGATGCGGCGGCACGGACACGGGCGGCGCCTAGGAGGCGGCGCGCGCGGGAGAGGCGGCGGCGGCGGCGCCTGGGAGGCGACGGCGGCGGTGCCTGGGAGGCGGCGCGCGCGGGCGAGGCGGCGGCGGCGGCGCCTGGGCGGCGGCGGCTGTGCCTGGCGCGGAAGAGGCGACGGCGCGTGGGAGAAGCGGGCGGCGGCGGAGAGGCGGGGAAGAAAAAAAACACCGGCGGCCGAACCGGTATTTAAACCGTACGGGCAAACCCTAGCCGCGCACAAAACACCGGATGGACCGATGATCATCGGAGGATGCATCGGTTGAGTTCAACAGAGAGCTGTTCCAAAAACTCTCTTTGAACACCGGATGAGCCGACGTTGAGGTGTCGATCATCGGTCGATTTCTGCAGGGCACTAGAAAAATTGAACACCGGATGCTCCGATGTCTTCTAAAATGAACTCATCAGTTGATTTGTGACATCTGACTTGATCTGAGCACTGAACTGAAGCACCAATTGATCCGATGATCTGCTGGCCCCAGCATCGGATAATCCGATGACTACAGAAAACCTAAGACTGCCCATATGTGTCCTTGGACTTAAACACACAAAGATAAGGATGGGTCCTAGGACTTTTTGGGCAACTCCTAACCTCTAATAGAAAGCTTCAAATATAATGCCACATATTGGCTAAGCCCTTAAGCAAAGAGAACACACAAGATTAGGAGGGAAACCACGAAAATGTAAGGCCCATGCTTTGTGAGCTAGAGTATGGAAAACCTCTATCTCTTTAAAGTATGTACCTTTAGAATTTTGCTCTATCCACATCATATGAGTTGAGATATTGCATTTTGAACAAGTCTCCTTCTCGTGATGTGGGTTCCCCTTTGTGACAATCTACCGTATGCAATGCCAAACAAAATAATGCAAGATATTAAATGAGTGCAAGTCTATATGGCAGGAATCATGCAAAGCATAATGTAAATCTATCTTGCCAAGTTTAAACCTTCCAAAGGCTTCCTCAGGGAAAACTATTTCTAGCTCGCCCCTATCCTTTGGGAGTTAGACAAGACCTATTTGATATGCAACCTTACATGAACAAGGCATCTTACATGACGTTAGATGCATCTAGCACATTTAATTCACTTCTAAGTCTAGAAAAAGTTTTCTCATCAAGTGGTTTAGTGAAGATATCCGCCAATTGTTCTTCGGACCTAACACCTTGCAAAGAGATGTCTCCTTTAGCCTCATGGTCCCGCAAGAAGTGATGGCGAATATCAATGTGCTTAGTGCGGGAGTGTTGAACGGGGTTTCTAGCTATCTTAACCGCACTTTCATTGTCACAAAGGAGAGGCACACAATCAAATTTAATTCCAAAGTCCAAAAGGGTTTGCTTCATATATAGAATTTGGGCACAACATGCACCGGCCGCTATATACTCTGCCTCCGCGGTGGACAAAGCCACGGAGTTTTGCTTTTTGCTCGACCAAGATACTAGGGAACGCCCAAGTAAGTGGCACCCACCGGAGGTACTCTTGCGATCCACACGGCATCCGGCAAAGTCCGAATCCGAGTAACCCAAGAGATGGAAACTAGCGTTCTTGGGGTACCACAAACCTACACTTAGGGTATGCTTGAGATACCTAAGTATCCTAAAGACCGCCTTACGATGCGATTCTTTAGGTGCCGCTTGAAAGCGAGCACACAAGCACACACTAAACATGATATCGGGCCTAGATGCGGTAAGATATAACAATGAACCAATCATGGAACGGTAATGAGATTGATCAATAGGTTTACCGTCCATGTCCGCGTCGAGATGACAATTTGTCGCCATTGGAGTACTTCTTGAGCTACAATCTTCCATTTCAAACTTCTTCAAGAGGTCCTTGGTGTACTTCTCTTGGTAGATGAAAGTCCCCTCTTGAAGTTGCTTGATTTGAAAACCTAGGAAGAAATTGAGTTCTCCAATCATTGACATCTCGAACTCCCTAGACATCATGGTGCCAAACTCAAGGCTAAGAGATTTGTTAGTTGAGCCAAAAATAATGTCATCAACGTAAATTTGACAAAGAAATAAATCCCCGTTGATGTCCTTGTGAAAAGTGTGGTATCCACCCTCCCGATCTTGAATCCTTGCATGACTAGGAAATCCCTTAGACGTTCATACCATGCCCTAGGTGCTTGCTTGAGCCCGTAGAGCGCCTTGTGTAACCTATACACATGGTTAGGATTCCTCGGATCTTCAAACCCGGGAGGTTGCTCAACGAAAACAAGTTCGTTAATATAACCATTGAGGAAGGCACTTTTAACATCCATTTGATAAAGCATAATATTGTGATGCGAAGCAAAAGCAAGGAGTATGCGAATAGCTTCTAACCGTGCGACCGGGGCAAATGTCTCTCCAAAATCTAGTCCTTCAACTTGTGAAAAACCCTTGGCCACAAGCCTTGCCTTGTTGCGGACCACCACGCCATTCTCGTCTTGCTTGTTGCGGTACACCCACTTCGTTCCGATGACATTCTTGTCCTTAGGTCGCTCCTCCAATACCCAAACTTCATTGCGGGTGAAGTTGTTGAGTTCTTCTTGCATAGCCATCACCCAATTGGGATCTTGGAGTGCTTCCTCAATATTTGTGGGTTCTACACACGAAACAAAAGAGTAGTGCTCACAAAATGAAGCAACATGGCGAGAACGAGTACTTACTCCCCGTGACGGACTTACGATGATTTGATCCATCGGATGTGCCTTGGAGATGCGCCCATGACTCATAAGAGGTTGTGAGGCACTTGGCGGTGGTGAGGCATCTCGCTCGTCTTGTGGTTGGACTTGACCTTGGACTTCTTCTTCTTCTTGGTGTTGTGTGGCATGTGAATCTTGCATTGGCAATGGATCATCTTTCTCTTCTTCTTCATCAATTTGAGGCGCCATGGAGGTGTTGATGTTGGAACTTGAGGCTCCCCCTTGATCATGGCTCTCCTCAACTTCGGGCTTGATGTCTCCTATGGTCATGTTCTTCATAGCTTCTCGTAGTGGCTCATCATCTATATCATCATGACCAGAACTCTCCTCTTGGGAGCCATTAGTCTCATCAAACTCAACATCACAACTTTCTTCAACTAACCCGGAGGTTTGGTTGAATACTCGATATGCTTTTGAGTTTGACGCATAACCAAGAAAGATACCAACATCACACCTTCTTTCAAACTTACCGAGCCTTTTCTTGCGGTAGATGTAGCACTTGCACCCGAAGACTCGGAAGTAGGAGATGTTGGGCTTTCTCCCAATGAGGAGCTCATATGGGGTCTTTTGAAGTAGTCGATGAAGATAGACCCTATTTGCGGCATGGCACGCTGTGTTGATTGCTTCGGCCCAAAACTTCTCCGACGTGCCATAGTCATCAAGCATCGCTCTTGCAAGGGTGATGAGAGTCTTGTTCTTCCTTTCAACGACACCATTTTGTTGAGGGGTGTATGTGGCCGAAAACTCGTGCTTCACGCCTTCACGATCACACCACTCCCCAATGTTGTAGTTCTTGAACTCGGTGCCGTAGTCACTCCGGACCTTGATTATGGGAAGTTGAAATTCCCTTTGAGCTCGTTTAGCGAAGGTCTTGAAGATTTCCGGAGTTTCACCCTTGTCACCTAGAAACAATGTCCAAGCATAGCGAGAGTAGTCATCAACAATGACAAGACAATAGAGGTTACCGCCAAGGCTTTGATAAGTGGACGGTCCGAAGAGGTCCATGTGAAGTAGTTCAAGTGGCTTGGAGGTTGACACCATTGTCTTCATCGGATGGTGTGAGGCAACTTGCTTCCCGGCTTGACATGCGCTACAAAGCTTGTTCTTCTCAAATGTGACATCCTTCACGCCGGTCACCATCCCAAGCTTGAATGACTTCTTGAGCTTGCTCATCCCAATGTGAGCAATGCGCCGATGCCATAGCCATCCCAAACTTGTCTTGGTGAAAAGACAAGTGGTCAAGCTAGCATCCTTGTTGGAGAAGTCCACCAAGTAAAGATGTCCATGCCGAAAACCTTTGAATATTAGTTCTTTGCTTGATTCACTAGTCACCACAACACCATTCTTGTCAAATGTGCACGTTAGTCCAAGATCACATAATTGTGCAATAGAAAGTAAATTGAAACTAAGAGACTTAACGTAAAGCACATTAGAGATAGACAAATCATGAGAAATAGCAATTTTACCCAAACCAATTACCTTCCCCTTTGAGTTATCACCAAAGGTGACTTGTTCATGATTGCCGGGGTTCTCTATGGAGGTGAACATACCATCATTGCCGGTCATATGTTGAGTGCACCCACTATCGAGTACCCAATGCTTTCCTCCGGCTTTGTAGTTCACCTACACACATGAAGTTAGTTTTTGAGTTTAGGAACCCAAGCCAACTTAGGTCCTTGTATGTGTGATACAAGTGATTTTGGGACCCAAAGTTGCTTGGGGAGCTTCCCCTTCATGCCCTTGATGTCTTTGCCGATGAACCTTGCCTTCACCTTTCCACCTACTTTGCTCAATAGATAGTGATAATCATTGAAAGTGGATTTGTAGTTAGGAGGCAATTTGGGAGAAGGACGGTTGGGAAGAGGACACTCCCTCGTGTGATGTCCGGTGACCTCACAATGTTGGCAATAGGAACCAACTTCCTTGATGAAGCTTGTCCTAAGCTCCGGTGAGGGCACCTTTCCCTTGTTAGGCACCGGGAAGGATCCAAGTCCCCTCTTGTGGAAGCCTTTAGCTTGTTGGTAGAGGATTTCCTTGTGCTTGTCCTCCCCCTTAGAAAGTCTTGCCACACTAGTGCGAAGACTTTCAATTTCGTCCATTAGCTCCTTCTCCCTAGGGCTTGCTTTCAAAGGCAAAGACTTATCCAAAATATTAGTGGCATGTGAATTAGATGGTACTTTGCCATCAAGGGTTTCTTTCTTTGTGTTTTTCACTTTAAGTTCAATCGCTTCATAAGCAAGGTTAAGCATTTCATGTTCTTGAACCAACACATTGTGCTTTGCCAAGAGTGCTAAGTTAGCTAAGTCAAGCTCATGATACTCAAGCTTGATTTGAGCATTCTCCTCCTCGATTTGCTTGACATTTGATTTGAGCGTGTCTTGCTCTTTAAGCATGGTTACATACTTGTCATGCAAATCGAGGTTAGCACTTTCAAGCTTAGCACGAGCTAGCTCAAGAGCCTTAACCTTAGCCTTTTCCCTTTTTATAATGGCATGATATTCATTAATCATAGATGCTAATTCATCGGGTGAAAGCTCATCATCATCATCGCTAGAATCTTCACATACCTTTGAGTTACCTTTTGCCATTAGGCACATAGGAGGTGGACGAAGAGGTGAGTCATCCTTGTTGACGATGGCGAGGCCCGCCAAGTTTTCTTCATCTTCACTATCTTCGTCGCTTGACTCTTCATCCGTGATCCACTCATTGGCTTCACACATGAAGACCTTTTGAGGCCCTCTTCTCTTCTTTGGAAAGAGATTGGTTTTCTTGCCTTTGTCAAATTTCTTCTTTCCAAAAGAGCGCTTGGGCTTGACCTCCTCTTCATCATCACTTTCTTCTAGCTTGTGATGCTTGCCATTGTCCTTCCTTTTGTCCGGTCTTGGACAATCATATGATATGTGGCCTAGATCACCACAATTGTAGCACGTCTTGTTTTCATCTTTTCTTGGCAAGAAGTCTTTCTTCTTGGGATCATAAGAGTATCCCTTCTTTGCAATCTTGGAGTTGAGGCGTGAGAATTTCCTCATCATCAAAGCAAGCTCATCATCATCATCTTCGCTTGTTTCTTGCTCTTCATCACTTGAGCTAGGCTCAACCACTTTCTTCTTCTTGGGAGTTGTCTTCTTGGTTGAAGCCTTGAGAGCAATGGTTTTTGATGATGACTCCTCCATCATTCCAAGTACGCTCATCTCATGAGCATGGATTTCTCCAATGAGCTCCGAAACTTCAATGTTGTCTAGTGACTCTTTTTGGAGCATTGAATTGATAATGTTGTACTTGGGCTTGGGTAGAAGCATGAGGATCTTGCGATTGATAAGCCCCTTGCCAAGAGAAGCAATGTCAAGTGCGTTAATTTCCTCAATGAGCACATTTAAACGAGAAAACATTTGGTTAACATTCTCATGAGGAAACATCTCAAATTCATCATATTTTGATTTAAGCATGTGATATTTGAGTTCTTTAACACGAGATGAGCCCTCATGTATTTCAATTAGACATGTCCAAATTTCACATGCTTTTTCCTTACTAGCAATCCTAGCAAAAACATGTGACTAATGCATTCATATATGGCATTTCTAGCCTTAGCATCCCATTTTAATTGGTCTCCAACATAGTCAAGATTTCCAAACCCCGCATGGGTCGCTTCTCACACTTCGGGAGCAATTGCCTCAAGGTAAGCGCGCATGCGTGCTTTCCAATAAGCAAAATTCTTGCCCTCGAAGGTAGGAACCGAACCCCCATTCTTGGCCATTTTCGCTCTCTAGCGGTGAAGCTAGAACGATCCAATGAGCAACCTCGCTCTGATACCAACTGTAAGGATCGAAACGCCCAAGAGGGGGGGTGAATTGGGCTTTTTCAATTTTTAGAGCAATTTAAAACTTAATGGTTGAAGCCCAATTCTCTATGCGAACTAACTACGCAAGCAAGAGTGTTAAGTGCGGAATAGTAAATGCGTAATAGTAAGAGGGTGAGGAGAGAGATGCAAACTCCCGCGGAGACTCGGAGACACGGCGGTTTTTCCCGTGGTTCGGTACGATCACAAAGATCTACCTACGTCCACGTTGTGGCACCCACCAAAGGGTATAGCCACTCCCAAGTCACCAAGACAGGGGAATCCACTATCTTTCTCCGTTCGCCGTCTCCGGCAAGGTGGAGCTCAAGCCTTGTACAATGGTGATCCTCCGGGCTTCCACAAACGTCTTGGTAAGCTCCGGAGCAATCTCTTCTTCCTCCAACTTTTACAAGGTGAGAGAAGTCACCAAGACACTCTCTCTCACTAGCCTAGAGATTCCAATCACCAAGAATGGACGCATACAAGCTTCTCTCTAGCTAGATATAGCCTATAGTTGGAGTGCAAGAGGTTTTGAGGTGTGGAAGTGGTAGCTCTTGGTCTTGAATGCTTGAGGATGTGTAGTGAGGCTCTGGTGATCAAGACTTGACGAAATGGCCGGTTGGAGGGGTATTTATAGCCAGCCCACACGAGATAGCCGTTGGAAAAGTAGGCAGACTTTTTCAGTGAACATCGGATCCTCCGATGCACCCCTTTATATGAGCATCGGTCGAATTCCAAATTAGCTGATGTCACGTGTCAGATGTGACCGTTGGATATAACCGTTGGATCTGACTGTTTAATCGACCGATGTTACTTCAATTCATCATCGGATGATCCGGTGAGTTGATCTTTAGAATTGGTTCAGAAATAATGTCTCGGTTGAAATTGACCGATGTACACTTACTTCATCATCGGATGATCCGGTGTGTACTTCTTCAGAGTAACTCAGAAATCATCCTTCTGTTGAAATCAATCGATGTGCCACTTCCTTCACATCGGATGATCCGGTGTGTACTGGGCTCTGAGGTCTTCTTCTTCTGCCAACTCAAACTCGACCGATGTAGTCATTTTGCAAGACATCGGATGATCCGGTGAGTGCAACTTGTTTGCTTCGAGTTGTTTTGAGTTGATCTTTTGGAATCTTCTTGAGTGACCTCTTTGACACTTGTTTGAGATGATATTATGATGAAGTGTAAGCTTCTTGTGTTACCAATTTTGATAGATTAGAGTCTTTGTATGAGTTCTTCATTTAGTCTTCATGAGTATCGAATAACCCCTTAGAATAGATCGTTGAGGGGTCTCCATTTGTATCCAATGAGCAGTAGATGGTGTGAATAGATAGTTCATTAACGTTTGATGTGATATACGTGAAACCTCGCATCCACAAACTCATTAGTAATAACGAACGGTTGTCATTAATCACCGAAACCATACCTCACGGGGGCCTAGATGCTTTCAGTGCTTCTCGCCGACGTTCAGTTTGCAGCCAGCAGAGACACCGAGCACCGGCGCTGAGCAGGGGAACAACTCCTACACCTGTGTGCGCTTTCTTTTCGTGTTGATGGTTCGAGCGAAGGCCGATCGCTGCCAGGGTGCAGTGGAAGAAGTCGAGGAGCGGCGCCGATGGGGAGAACCGAGCTCGGTGCGGCGCTGTTCGTGAGGAGGAGGCAAAACACGATCGGCTCGTGCTGTGAAGAAAGGATTACGCTGAGTGAGGAGGGAGATAATCACACGGCAGCCAGCACGAGCGGGAAGCAGGAGGTGGCTGCACGAGGAGATCGGCGCCGGCGCTCCCGTGCGCTGTCTCGGCCGTGAGAGGAAAAAAATCAGTGGAAGACTTCTCTATTAAGCCTGCTGACATGTGGGACCTCCCCTCAATCTCTTTTTCCAAATTTCCTCAATTCTGTTGTGCCAAAATATCCTTAGCTACTCACAATTTAATGTGAGACTTAGTCACCAAGTTTTTGTTTGAATTTGAATTCTCAAATTTGAACTGTGTTTGGCTAAATTTGCTGCATGTTTAAACTGAAATTCAAATTCAGTTTTGAATTCTTGCAAATTTAGCTCTAGACAAGATGAACTCCAATGAGGATGAAAATTGGTGGGCTTACTCAAAAAAATATGCTGAGTTTGAATATGAAGTTAACTTTTGAATTTAAGTGAGGAAAGTTGCTGCAATTTGAATTTACATTCAAATTGGCCTCTTTTTCAAATACCTCCAAAAGTGCCTCAAAAAGTGTTGGATTTTCATGAAACTTGGACTGAACCTTCCCAAGACTTTTCAAGTTCTAGGGGTGAGCTCAACCTTTCATGTTCATGTGTAGAAATCCTACTTTGTGAAAGTGAAGGCTTTCCCCTCTAATCACTCTTTTGATGGATGTTACTTGCTCTTCACAATATTTCCTAAGATATCCACAATAAAAATTGTGGTGTTGTGAGGTGAAGAAAATTTTTTGCAAGTCCCTTTTCTTGGGCTTTTACAGCTCTCCCTCCAGTTTTCCCACCTCGACGCACTGAAAGGTAGAAGGTACCCAGAGACCTTTGGGTCCTTGCAGCGATGCTGGAAATAGTACTCTCCCATCTGGGTCTTCGAGCCGCGCCCGGTCGTCCGCAACACGAAGAAGTAGCGGAAGAGCGTCACTGAACCGTGCACCCCCACAAACATCTCGCAGAAATGGACGAAGACAGCGGCCATCGCGAAGGAGTTGGGGGAAAGGTGGTGGAGCTGGAGACCATACGTCTCCAGCAATGTGACGAAGAAGGAAGAAATTGGCGGGACGAACCCCGCCAGGGCGTAGGCACTAAAGAAGACCATCTCCCCCTTTCCCAGGAGCAGGGGGAGAGATCCCCGGCGGAGCCGGCATTTCTGCTCCTCCGTGTGCCAGCCCAGCAGCCTGCGCACTAGCCCAAGCTCGGCGGAACGAACGAGACGTGACGGGAGCAGGTTGGAAGCCATGGCGGGGGAGAGCTCAAGGACAGGAAAACAAAGGCGCAAGAGTTCAAGGAAGGTGCAAGCGCTGGGAAGTGCGAAGGGAAGCCGCGTTGCGGGTAAGATCCCCTTTTAAAACTTTCCAAGTGCGATTCAAAGCGATTCGAAACTCTTCGAATACGCCGCATGAGCAACCGCTTCGGCTCCAAGACCGAGCGTCGATGACAAGTGGACCCAAGTCATCCAGCTGAAGCGGTGGGCCAAGAAGTCAGTCTCCCAAGGAGACGAGCCAGCAAGGTGCTTCAGCGGTTCCCGAAAAAAGCGCCACAACGTGCAGAAGTGGTAGCCTTGGGAACCGCCGCAGTAAAAGCAGCCATCAAGTGGGCGCACGCTCCCACGATCCCGCGACTGTTCGTGCTCCGGCAACGGTCAAAGCGGGACTTAGAGAAAGTGCGCGGAACAGAAGAGATGGAGGCCCCACCTCGGGCTCGCTATCTCCCCCGAGATGGGCCCGGGGGCCACTCTCGGTACCCTCGATATGGGGTACCCTCGCGCACAGGGGGAAATGCCTAAGGACCTTGCCCTTCTCCGCAGGGAGAGCTCCGAAGGCGCCATGTGTCCAGCGGGGCCGGACCTCCCTCTCCTCAGAGGAGAGCTCCGGACTCGCCACGTGGCCAGCAGAAGCTGGACCTCCCCCCTCCGTGGGGGGGGGTGCTCCGAAGGCTCTACGTGTCCCGCGGGGCCGGACCTCCCTCTTCTCTGAGGAGACCTCCGGGCCCGCCACGTAACCAGCAGAAGCCGGACCTCCCCCCTCCGCGGGGAGAGCTCCGAGGGCTCCACGTGTCCCGCGGGGCCGGACCTCCCTCTCCTCAGAGGAGAGCTCCGGGCCCGCCACGTGGCCAGTAGGACAACGCTGCCTGCCCCCGCGCGGTAGGCAGTGGGCGTAAAGACGCACCATACCTTGCACGTACGAGGTATTCAAGACCCGCGCCTTCCCAAGACGCGGAGACACGGAGCACGCCTCTGTCAGGTGTCGTTGTGCCTAGTCGCATCACAGACTGGCGCGTCGTGTCAGAGCCTGCCCGCCAATAAACACAGCAACAAGACATCCCCTGCCGCCCCTGCCATCATCAACCACTACGACTAGCTTGCGGCATGGGCAGGGCGGCAGAACGAAGACTCGGAAGCCTTCGCCAGAGACAACTACCGGCATAACTGCAGGTACAGTAGTCGGTAGGCAATCTCCCCGGGACCACGTGTCAGGTCCCGGGCCCCCCTTGTAAGCCACTCGAGCCTTGGACTATAAAAGGCTCGGGTAGGCAACGTTAGCAAGGGGTCGAACTCTATGAACTCGCACCCTAGACATCACTCACCCTCAAGCTCAGGACTCCGGTTCTGAGCGGCAAGCAATACAGTGAGCACCTCTGCTCACCGTGGACGTAGGGTTTTACGCTCCGACGGCCTGAACCACGTAAAACTCGCCGTGTCAAGCTTCTCCCTCACTCGTCCCTAACGCTGAAGCTCTTCGCAAGCGTCTAGCCCCTCCGAAAAAGAACCTCCGCGGGCTGCCCAGAGCGGGTCCGGGGGAAGTGTCGACCACACACTTCGACAACCTCCATGAAACAGTTGCTCCTCCAAGAGTAAAGACATAACCACTTGTTGTCTTTATCTCATCAGCATCGGAAATCCAATTGGAATCACTATAACCCTCCAAAACTTTAGGGTCTCCTGTATAGTGAAGTCCATAACTCATTGTACCACACAAGTAGCGCATAATTCTTTCAAGCGCGCGCCAATGATCATCTCCTGGGTTAGCAGTAAACCGGCTCAATTTGCTAACCACAAAGGAAATGTCAGGTCGAGTAGCACCAGCTAGGTACATGAGTGAACCAATTATCTGAGAATATCTCAATTGGTCTCTTCCTAGTCTTTTATTCTTTCGAAGAATTATACTAGGATCATATGGTGTTGGTGAAGGCTTGCTGTCCAAATAGCCAAAACGGCTCAAGACTTTCTCAACATAATGAGATTGTAAGAGAGTAATCTCATTCTCATTTGTTATCAGCTTGATATTTAAGATAACATCAGCCTCACCTAGATCTTTCATATCAAAATTTTAAAATAGGAAAGATTTTATCTCATTTATCACATAAATATCAGTTCCAAAAATTAATATATCATCCACATATAAACACATGATCACTCCTCTACCCCCACCATATCGATAATATACACATTTATCAGCCTCATTAACAACAAAGCCTGCTTGTGTCATGGTACTATCAAACTTCTCATGCCACTGCTTTGGTGCCTGTTTAAGACCATATAGAGATTTCTTTAGCTTACACACCTTATTCTCTTGACCGAGTATCTCAAATCCTTCTGACTGATCCATATATATCTCCTCATCCAACTCTCCATTAAGGAAAGCCATCTTCACATCCATTTGATGAATTAGAATACCGTGTGAGGCAGCCAAAGATAGGAGTACTCGAATCGTTGTCATTCTAGCAACGGGTGAGTAAGTATCGAAAAAATCTTCTCCTTCTTTTTGTGTATAACCTTTCGGCACAAGTCTGGTCTTGTACTTCTCAATCGTACCATCGGGCCTAAGCTTTTTCTTGAGTACCCATTTACATCCAACTGTCTTACAACCGAATGGACGATCCACTACATCCCAGATTCTGTTAGTCATGATGGATTCCATCTCATTACGGACTGCTTCCTTCCAATCGTCTGCATCAGAAGATGCAAACGCCTCTAGGATGGATCTGGGTGTATCATCCACAAGATAAACAATGAAATCATCACCAAAGGATTTTGGAATCCTTTGTCTCTTGCTCATTCTATGAGTTGTTTCATTGTTTTCTCCATCATATGGCTGTAATGAATTTTCTGATGGTGTAAAATGGGATTGTTCTAAGGTTTCGAATGAAGGATAATTTGTGTCATGTATAGAGCTACGTGTATCATTCATAGGAAAAATACTTTCAAAAAATGTGGCATCTCAGGATTCAAGTATTGTGTCAACAAGTACAAGAGGTGAATCGGATCTAATTACTAGAAATCTATAAGCAGGACTATTCGAGGCATAGCCAATAAATATGCAATCAACAGTATTAGGTCCGAGTTTACGCTTTTTGACTATTGGAATATTTACCATAGCCAAACACCCCCATGTGCGTAAGTAAGAAAGAGATGGCTTTCTTCCTTTTCCAGCCTTCATATGGAGTATTCTCACTATTTTTAGTGAGAACTCTATTTAGTACATAGTTTGTAGTTAGAACTGCATCCCCCCACCATTCCTTAGATAAACCTGCAGTATCTAACATGGCATTCACCAGGTCTGTTAGAGTGCGGTTTTTCCTCTCGGCAACCCCATTTGATTGGGGTGAGTACGGAGGTGTCCTTTCATGTACGACTCCATTCTCGGCACAAAATTGGGTGAACTCATTTGAGAAATACTCCCCCCACGATCAGATCTAGTTCTCTTGATCTTTCTTTCTAGTTGATTCTCAACCTCAGCCTTATAGATTTTAAAGTAATATAATGCCTCATCCTTTGATTTAAGTAAATACACATAACAATAACGAGTTGAATCCTCAATAAACATCATTAAGTATTTCTTTTCCCGCTTAGTTAATACACCATTCATTTCACAAAGATCAGAATGAATGAGTTCTAAAAGTGTCGTGTTCCGTTCCTTAACAGCAAAGTAAGGTTTTCTTGGCTGTTTATCTTGCACACAAGGTTGACACTTAGAACCTTTCACAATAAGAATTTTAGGAATTAAATTCAAGGTAGATAGCAGTGAGATGCATCCAAAATTTATATGACATAACCGCGAGTGCCAAACACTCGCTTCATCATCTTTAAAAAGATTCACCACAAAGCTACTAAAATTTGAAAGAGAAAAACGGAACAAGCCTCCGCTGTCATACCCTTTTCCAATAAAGAGTCCACATTTTGAAATGACTACTTTATTAGACTCAAATACCAACTTAAATCCGTCTCGACACAATAATGAGCCACTGGCTAGATTTTTATTTATAGATGGGGCATGTTGCACGTTCTTCAGCTGCACGGTCTTTCCCGAAGTGAACTTTAGACTGACCGTACCAACACCATGAACAGAAGCACGTGAGCCGTTTCCCATTAGGACGGAGACACCGTGGGTAGCCTGATAAGAAGAAAACATAGATACATCAGCACAAACATGAATATTAGCCCCTGTATCAATCCACCATTCAGTAGGTTGACATGTTGTTAAAACAGTATATGTATTACCATACCCTGTTGCTCCAGCTTCGCTAATAACCATGTTGGCAGATTTTTGCTAGTTTTTCTTGCCCTTCGTGTCTATGCACTTTTTGGCAAAATGCCCAACTTTGCCACAGACATAGCATTCAACCTCAGCCATGTTTATCTTCTTCTTATCCTTTCTCTTAAAGTTGGTGGTGTGTACAACTTTGTTTTTCCCTTTCTTTGGTCCAACATGTTGCATGACATTAGCACTGCACTTTAAGATGGGTAATAGCTTTGCTGATGCGCTAATTTCTGTGTCGATTGAAAGGCAACGAAAGGGAGGAGGAAACATCTGATGGTATACGAAGCAATCCAAGCTTTGGAAGTTAGGAGCACTGAATCGCGGAGCGCACGAGTCCAGGTCCAGCATCCTAGCACCCAAAAGCAAAACCAAAAAGTTGGTTTAACCCGGGAGTAAAAAACTGCATATTGCATGATTTGTGCCTCAAATGAAAGCTTAAGCTCACCGGAAAACCGTTGACGACTCTGTAGAGGAATTACGTCGAAAATATAGTGTGCCGCCCTCCAAGGCACGGGATCCAAAGATACCAAGATTGGTATCCTGTTGATAAGATTGCGATGTAGTTTCAGTGATGCGATTAATCGACCAAATTCTTGGCAAAATAATCAGAGTGAGTTCAAAACCAAATAGGGGAACGGAAGGGGGCCGAGCTGCTGAGAAAGAGATGGCGGAAACTCGGATGAGGGAGGTATGCCCTTTTATTCTAATTTTGAATGAGCTTAAAACTTAGGCCATCTAACTCAAGATTCATAATCATTAAACTTAGATATGTAACAGTTATAACTTATACTTTTTTTATATAATATTAATATTTTTCCTACAGCTAATATATAATATTACACAAAATATAAAACATGATTAATATAACGGTTATAACTTATACTTTCTATATATAATATTAATATTTTTCCTACAGCTAGTATATAATATTATAAAAAATATAAACACACAATTAATGATCAGAGCATGAATCATAAAATAGATTAAACGTCTTGCTTGTTCAATAAAAAGATCTTAAATTTTAGTCCATTAGAAACCCGCATTTCCGTTTTTTTTAAGCGAGAAGCCGTGGTTCTGTTGTGAGTGAAGCTGTGAACTCTGGACTGGATCAACTGGAATCGGTTTTCCTTACTATTTTCGAAACTACCCTCGACCCTCCCGTTCCCTAGCTAGGGTTTATCCCCCTACCTCCGCCGCCCCCAAAACCTCCATGGCCGGAGCCCCAATCTCCGCCGCCGCCGCCTCCCCATCCATTTTTCCGGCCGTGTGAACCCCCGAACGTGCCACCGCCGCTCCATGATCAGCCACCGCGCGGCGGCGGCAGCATCCCTACGCGCCTCCCTGCGCCGCGCCTGCTCCTCCCAATCAGCCGACCTCTTGCTTGGGCTTGTCGATGCCCCGAAGCCGCACCCCGGTTCCCGACTCTCACCCAAAGACTTTTCCTTTCTTCAGGAGCCTGCCCCTCCCCTCCGCGCCGCCGTCCTCCCGCCATCGGAGGCCGTGCTTATCTCCAAGGCCGTCCGAGCCTACGGCGCCGACTTCGACGGCAAGGCGGTGCGGTTCCTGCGGCGGCACCGCGAGTTACTGACCGACGCTGTCGTGGTAGCCGTGATCCGATCGGTGCGCGTCCCGGAGCTCTGCGTCAGGTTCTTCCTCTGGGCCGAAGGGCAGGTGGGGTACAGTCACACAGGCGCCTGCTATGACGCGCTCGCCGAGGTATTAGATTTTGACGACCGTGCCAAGACCTCGGAAAGGCTACTGAGGGAGATTGGGGAGGATGACCATGAGGTTCTTGGCAGATTGCTCAATGTGCTTGTGCGAAGGTGCTGCCGCCAAGGACTGTGGAGTGAAGCACTGGAAGAGCTTGGAAGGCTGAAGAATTTTGGGTACAGGCCTTCCAGTGTGACATACAATGCTCTGGTGCAGGTGCTCTCAGCTGCGGGGCAGGTGGACATGGGTTTTCGGGTGCAAAGAGAGATGTCAGAGTCGGGGTTCTCTATGGATAGGTTCACAGTTGGGTGCTTCGCACAGGCACTGTGCAAGGAGGGGCGGCAGGCAGCTGCACTTGACATGATAGAGAGGGAGGATTTCAAGCTCAATACTGTGTTGTGCACCCAAATGATAAGTGGACTGATGGAGGCCTCCCTTTTTGATGAGGCGATTTCATTCCTCCACAGGATGAGGTGCAATTTGTGCATTCCCAATGTGGTCACCTATAGGACACTGCTCTCTGGGTTTTTGGAGAAGAAGCAGCTTGGCTGGTGCAAGAGGATAATAAACATGATGATGAAGGAGGGCTGCAATCCAAACCCTTCCTTGTTTAATTCACTTGTGCATAATTATTGTAGTGCCAAGGATTATTCGTATGCGTACAAACTATTAAACAGGATGGCTGCTTGTGCTTGTCCTCCTGGATATGTAGCGTACAACATTTTTATTGGAAGTATTTGTGGAGGAGATGAATTGCCAAATCCAGAATTGTTGGCTTTGGCGGAGAAAGTTTACGAGGAGATGCTCGCTTCTAGTTGTGTTCTTAACAAGGTTAATGCTGTCAATTTTGCCCGATGCCTTTGTGGTGTGGGGAAGTTTGACAAGGCATTTGGGATCATTAAGATGATGATGGCAAAAGGTTTTGTACCTGATACGAGCACATACTCTAAGGTCATCACTTTTCTGTGTCAGGCTATGAAGGTAGAAAAAGCTTTCCTTTTGTTCCAAGAGATGAAGAAAGTCGGTGTTAATCCTGATGTGTACACATATACAATTTTGATTGATAACTTTTGTAAGGCTGGTCTGATTGAACAGGCGCAGAGTTGGTTTGATGAGATGAGCAGTGTGGGCATCTCCCCTAACGTAGTAACATATACTGCACTGCTTCATGCATATCTGAAAGTGAAGCAACTACATCAGGCTAATGCCATTTTTCACAGAATGGTTGATGTTGGCTGTCATCCAAATACTGTTACCTACAGTGCACTAATTGATGGCCTCTGTAAGGCAGGTGAAATCCAAAAGGCTTGTGAAATCTATGCCAGGTTGAAGGGAACTTCTGGTAACGCTGAATCTGATTTTTACTTTGAAGGTGAGGACGCACACACCATGACACCAAATGTTGTCACCTACGGTGCACTGATTGATGGTTTGTGTAAGGCTCACAAGGTGTCTGATGCTCATGAATTGCTAGATGCTATGCTATCAACTGGGTGTGAGCCCAACCACATTATATATGATGCCTTGATTGATGGATTTTGCAAAGTTGGAAAGATTGATAATGCTCAGGAGGTATTTCTGAGAATGTCTAAGTCTGGGTACTTGCCTAGTGTGCATACATACACCTCCTTAATAGACGCAATGTTCAAGGACAGAAGGCTTGATCTTGCCATAAAAGTGCTCTCTCAAATGTCGAAGGGTTCTTGCATCCCTAATGTTGTCACTTACACAGCTATGATTGATGGGCTTTGTAAAATAGGTGAAAGTGAAAAGGCCTTAAAGCTGCTGTCGTTGATGGAAAGTAAGGGATGCAGCCCAAATGTTGTAACTTACACTGTTCTAATAGATGGATTGGGTAAAGCTGGTAAAGTTGATACAAGTCTTAAGCTTTTTAAAGAAATGAGCAGAAGAGGATGTGCTCCTAACTATGTTACCTACAGAGTGTTGATAAACAATTGTTGTGCTGCCGGCCTTTTAGACAAGGCTCATTCACTGCTAAGTGAAATGAAACAGACTTACTGGCCGAAATATTTGCAAGGATACCGCTTTGTAGCTCAGGGTTACAGCAAGAAGTTTATAGCCTCTCTTGGGTTATTGGAGGAGATGGAGTCACATGGTACCACGGCAATAGCTTCTATTTATGGGATGCTCATTGATAATTTGTCGAAGGCTGGCAGGGTAGAGAAAGCCTTGGAGTTGCACAAAGAGATGATGGAAGTCCCGTCATCTTTAAACCAAACCAGCAAGGAAACATACGCTTCATTAATCCGGGCACTTTGTTTAGCATCCCAAATTGACAAAGCATTTGAATTATATAGTGAAATGACAAGGCATGGCATTGTGCCAGAGCTAAGTGATTTTGTTTGGTTGATAATGGGACTAATCAAAGTGAATAAGTGGAATGAAGCCCTCCAGTTGTGTTACAGCATATGTCATGAGGTCAGTTTCACTTGCCACATAACCACTAAGTATCTCGTTGTTTTATGTCATGTTTCCTTTTCTGGATGACTACTAACTTCACTTATTGGATCAGGAAGTAAACTGGCAGGGCAACAAATGCTTTGATGGAGGGTAAAGCAGTTTTGTTGTCTATGCAAATGATAATATTGCCCCTTAAGAGCTTGTTTTAGTCGGGGCAATTTGGATTCAAATACCAATGATTTCCAGGAGGCAAGGAGTGAAAAACAAGAATGGTTGTTTGTGTGGATGACTTATGAGAACAGCTGGGGGTTCAAAGAAGCATAGTAGAACCACCGGATTGATTAGTGAAATTATATCGGGTCTAATATGACCTTTCTAGATGCTGCATGCAGTCAAGCTGCACTCATGGAATCAGAGCTTCATCATGAATAATGGCAAGCTATCTTCTAGGTTACTATCTACTTCATCATATTTGTGCTTTTATATTATGCAAAAGACCCAAAGTGGGTTGGACCCTTTCCCGGACCCTGCGCAAGTGGGAGCTGCATGCACCGGGCTGCCTTTTTTTATATTAGGCAAAGCGCCTAATTCCATTTTATCTCAGTGATGTATGCCCTTTTACAGTGCGGCTAGCTATGATAATTTCTGACCCATTTCCCTTTTCTAAATGTAGGAAAACTGGCTTAACTTCAGATGAACGAAAGAACATCCTGATGGCTATTAACTTTTGTATATAGGTGGCTGATGGTTAGACAATGCATAATTTGCATTGAAGACAATTTAGAAGTTCACAATATTCTATTCATCATTTCAATAATACATGCCATTTTTCTTTCAATGTTCTCTTGTGATAAGCATTAAAGAGATTCCGTGACCGCTACAAGAATATACTCGAACCAGATACATTATAGATTTTCATTGCACAATTGTACTAGAACACCTTTTGATTTGTTTTAACTGTTAATATCTGGCAATATTCGATTGTACTAGAACACCTTTTGTTTTGTTTTAACTGTTAATATCTGGCAATATTCGATTGTACTAGAACACCTTTTGTTTTGTTTTAACTGTTAATATCTGGCAATATTCGATTGTAGCTCACATTTCATTCATTTTTATTTGGTCATGAAAACTTTTGCAGAATTTTACTGTGACGCCTTTTTGCCATGTTTCACTCTTTTAACAAAGTATGTTCTGAACTGGATCGCTGTGGTATCTCAGCACTGCCTGATGCAAATGTTACTGTTAGGCTAGTAGCTGTGCCTTATGTTATAAAGGGTGACTTTGAAGACCCAAAGCCTCAAAGCATACCAAACTATGTACTTTTTGCTAATTAACAGAAGTTGAAATGTCAAATACCTTTGCACATGTGTTTTATTGATTATATTGATAATCCTCCATGATGTTTTTCATATATAAGTTATGTGTCCTTGCATTTGAATATTCTATATCACCGACCTGTTTTAAGCATAGAGCAGTACATCGTACCATGTTGCACTAACATTCAAATTCAAAGTGCAGCATGATCACCTTGAATACTGAGGCAAGTGAGATGTTTTTGGTTATTTTGGCTCGCTTCTGCATCTATTATTTAATTATTTTTAGGATGACGTTCTATTAATTTTGGAAGAAAGAAAACCTTCCTTTATTTGCAGAATTTCTGGCCTTCTGCTTTGAATTTGCAGTGGCGACTGAAAAGATACCAAGGGATCACTACAATGAGTAGCTTGGTTGTTATTCTTGGTATTCGTTATCTGTGTCAGTGATCATGGGCAGACGCATGACTCTGCACCATACCCGAATAATCCTGTTTCCATTATTGTACTTTCTTAAAGCGTCGAGACTGCCTGTAATTTCTAAGAAGGCTTTCATGCCATTGTTTTTTTTCTTTTCTGAAGAAATAGCAATGACATATACTATTGAGATTATGTATATATGCTGTCTCATGTCATAACGGTCGGACAATTTTACGAAAGGAAAGATGAGTTATAGTAACGCATTAAAGTGTGGTCTTCTTTTCATTGGTCTGTGAAGGTTCGAGGACAGATATCCTTGGGGGCAGCAGATAGCAGAACGGAAGAAAGCTGGTCGTGATGCTCAGTGTTTGCAGACTTCTTTTTGCAACGCATGGATCCTAAGGAGTTATTCTTGACTAATTAGCATGCTGTTTAGACTTCCTGCAACGTACTGTCTTTTACAAATGATGCTGGATCTTGAAACAGATAGCCACTCATTGGTCTAAATACTGGGTTCCGGACTGTTGCTGGTGTCTTGGTGACGAATCATGGCCACGTTTGCGCGGAACTTTGCTAAGCGCATCTATGTCCTGCATCGTATTTTGTACCCGTCTAGTGTACCGTCCTCCGTTTCACAAGGAGGATGCATGATTTTGACGAATGCTTGAAAATGTTCAGCTGCATCAGGAACCCCAGAAAGGTTCAAAAGACAAGGAAGGACACATCAAGCTCAATCCGAATGAGACCCTTCAGTCAAGCTCTGATGGAAGCCTCTTGCAGGAGCAGGAAGCTGAAGCGGGTGACTTCTTCAGTTCAGCTACAGGTCTGCATTCTGCGAGTGGGAACACGATATCAGGAGGCGGCTGGTACGGAACCTATGGAGTAAATTGCACGAATAAAACGGGGTTCCGCTTTCTGTCCCTCTTTATCTAAAGCCTCTCCAAGTGCGTGTACATATTCCTGCTACGATACAGAGGATTAGGGCACTGCATTGCACAGCTCGTACTCTGTCAAAAAGCTGGAAGGATGACTGGACAGGGGGTATGTCGAAAGGCCAGTGCCGTCTCTCTCCGTGCGTCGTGTTCACCAGGAGCTACACGAGAAGATGTTCATATCGCAACTGACAAACTAGGACGGATGTACGGATCAATTCGTATAGAAGGTTTACAAGAACCACAGGCTGTCGTAATTGTATGTCGCAATCAACATTGGCTACCTTTTAAGCACCCGCCACATGAGAGCATCGGAGATTCTAAAATTGCAGCTCTGGTTTACAATCCTGAAAGGGTGGACAGGATTCTAAATTCTAGATGCCAGCATGAATTGAAATAAACCACACAGCTGTACAACAAATTTGCCTCCCAGACATCTGTTTTGGTAAAAGCACTACCAATGAAGAAAGAAATCATTATGTTGCTAGAAGATAACGAACAAGTGTTACGAAAACCGCTTTCGGATTTTTGTCATTGTATAGTATAGATTCCAGCAAAAAATGCATCACAAAAGGGGCTATTCCACTATTTACTTTGAGAAGACGATCATCACTACAGTAACATTAAACTAGAAACATTTTAGCATCTATACGCTCCAGCTATTGTTACTGATGAAATGGAATCTATGAAGTGTCAATCTGATAGACAAGTCAAAAAGGAAACTTACTTTTCACAATCTGATAGCGTATCATGTCTAGGGTTCCAGATATCGGGAATAAGTGAGCGTGGTCATCAGATTTTATTCATCGATGTGGAATCGCAATGGACACTCCTATTTTTGTAAGCTTAGATGGTGGACAAACCTACATAGTGATGACGGCCAATATTATCATTATGCGCATCTTAAAGATTCACTAGAGAAACATAAAGTGCCAACAAAGTACATTACCCTTATCAAGGATATGTACAATAATGTTAGGACAAGTGTGCGCGTAAGTGATAGTGAGACTGATGCATTTCCTATCACGGTAGGATTACATCAAGGATCAGCTTTGAGCCCATACATCTTTTCCTTGGTCATGGATGAGGTGTCGAAGGATATACAAGGGGATATCCCTTGGTGCATGCTCTTTGCTGATGATGTAGTGCTGGTAGATGAAACTAGAGATGGTGTTGATAAGAAATTAGAGTTATGGAGACAAACCTTAGAGTCCAAGGGGTTTAGACTTAGTAGGACCAAAACCGAGTATATGAGGTGCAACTTTAGTGGTGTTGGTCGTGAAGAGGGAAATGTTAGTCTACAAGGACAAATAGTACCTAGAAGGG
This sequence comes from Neostapfia colusana, assembly GCA_030760725.1. Lineage (NCBI taxonomy): Eukaryota > Viridiplantae > Streptophyta > Magnoliopsida > Poales > Poaceae > Neostapfia > Neostapfia colusana. Next base: position 56,776,670 of record JASWHV010000019.1, read on the forward strand.
ACTCTTTCCGATACTTAGGATCAATGTTACAAAGCAATGGCGATATTGATGAGGATGTTTGCCACAGGATCAAGGTAGGGTGGATGAAATGGCGACAAGCCTCTGGAATCCTATGTGATAGGAAAGTCCCACAAAAGCTAAAAGGGAAGTTCTATAGGACGGTGATCAGACCCGCGATGCTCTATGGGGCGGAATGTTGGCCAACTAAACGGCAACATGTCCAACAAATGAGTGTCGCAGAGATGCGCATGCTACGGTGGATGTGTGGGCACACGAGAAGAGACCGAATAAGGAATGAGGCGATTCGTGATAAGGTAGGGGTGGCGCCGATTGAAGAGAAGTTAGTCCAACATCGGCTTAGGTGGTTTGGACATATCCAACGGAGACCTCCAGAAGCACCGGTTAACAGTGGGATTTTAAGAGGTAGAGAAAATATTAGGAGGGGTAGAGGACGACCAAGGTTGACCTGGGAGGAGGCGGTAAAACGAGATTTGAGAGATTGGAATGTATCCAGAGACTTAGCTCATGATAGGACCGCATGGAAAGTAGCAATTCATGTGCCAGAATCGTAGTCTTGTTTTTTTCTTTTTTTCTTTTTTTTTCCTTTTTTCTTTTCTCTTTTTCTTTTCCTTTTTTCTTATTTCTTTTCTCTTTTCTCTTTTTCCTTTTCTTTTTTCTTTTTTTCCCCTTGTTCTCATATCTCTTCCTCTGTTTTACTTCATTGATATTGGGTTTCATGTCTAGCCGACCCCAACATGCTTGGGATAAAGGCTTGGTTGTTGTTGTTGTTGTTGTTGCATCTTAAAGATTCCAAGTCATCTGGAGCAAACAGTTCCAGATATCATGAATGCCTTCGGCACTTCAGGTTGCAAGTATAAATAGGGCACAGACCCGCACCCATCAGTTCACCCAAGTTCACATTTGAAGCCAAGTCGGCTTCCTTTTACTCTAGAGCACAAGTCGAGAGAGAGAGAGAGAGAGAGAAGACTCTAGAGCACAACCCCTTCTTAACAGCTCAAAATAACCATTCCTTAGGAACCATGTCAAGGGACCCACTAGTAGTAGGTAATAGAGGGATTAATCTAGGGTGTATTAGATGACTAAAATCAACAGGGTACATAGTCCATTATATAGAGGGATTAGGTGAGAAGAAAAGACTAAACTACCCCTAACCCTAATCCCTCACTAATGGCTAAACTACCCCTGTATTACCTACACAATTATAGAGTCTAACACCCCTCCTCCCCCGCAGTCACAACATCTAGCCACTGTAGATGTTGAGACTGGATCGAAACTCGGAGAACAGCGACGATGGGAGGCCCTTCGTGAAGATGTCGGCGAACTGCGTCGTCGTCGGGACATGGTGGACCCGAACCTCGCCACGTGCAACCCGCTCACGAACAAAATGGAGGTCGATCTCCACATGCTTCGTGCGCTGATGCTAGACCGGATTGGTGGAGAGGTACACGACGTTGATGTTGTCGCAGTAGATCAGGGTGCTCCTGGTGATGGGAGTGTGGAGCTCCTGAAGCAGCTGCTGAAGCCAGGAAGCCTCAGCCACACCGTTAGCCACGACGCGATACTCCGCCTCAGCACTCGAACGCGGCACCACGGGCTGTCGCTTCGAGGACCAGGAGATGAGGTTACCGCCCAGGAAGACGACGTGCCCACAGGTAGACACGAGTGTCCGGGCAGCCTGCCCAGTTAGCGTCGGTGTACACGACCAGCTCGGAGACCGCGTCCGAAGGAGGAGGCTGTAGTCGAGGGTGCCACGTAGGTACCGAAGGATCCGCTTCACAACAGTAAGGTACGGCAACCTCGGGTCATGCATGTGGAGGCACACCTGCTCAACCGCATAGGAGATATCCGGCCTGGTGAAGGTAAGGTACTGAAGAGCACCTGCAAGACTCCTGTAAGCAGTGGGGTCAGTGACGGGTGTCCCATCAGTAGCGGAAAGCTTTGCCTGAGTATCCACTGGAGTGGAGAACGACTTGCACTCAGCCATGCCCGCTCGCTGGAGGATATCCAAGCAGTACTATCGTTGGTGAAGGAACAAGCCTCCTGGTCGGGCCTCGACCGCAATACCCAGGAAGTGGTGGAGGCGGCCCAGATCCTTCACAGCGAACTCCTGCTGTAAAGCAGAAATAGTGCGCCGAAGAAGAGCCGGACTGGATGTTGTCAGTACAATGTCATCGACGTACAGTAGAAGGTAAGTAGTGTCACTGCCACGTCGATAGACAAACAGCGAAGTGTTCGACTTAGCATCGACGAACCCCTGTGAGACCAAGAAGGAGGCGAACCGGCTATACCAGGCTCTCGGTGCCTACTTCAGACCGTACAGGAATTTGTTCAGCTTACAGACCATGTCTGGGTGAGCTGAATCAACAAATCTTGTCGGCTGACTGCAATACACCGTCTCGGTCAGTGTAACGTGGAGGAAGGCATTCTTGACGTCCAACTGGTGGACGGGCCAAGAACGCGAGAGACCAGCGACAGAACGGTAAGAACCGTCGCCGGCTTCACCACCGGGCTGAAAGTCTCGTCGTAGTCGACTCCAGGGCGCTGAGTGAAACCCCGAAGTACCCATCGAGCCTTGTACCTCTCCAAGGTACCATCCGCCTTCTTCTTATGTGTGAACACCCACTTGCCCGTGACAACATTACCATGACTGAGGCGGGGAACCAGATCCCAGGTCCGGTTGGCAAGTAGGGCCTCATACTCTTACTCCATAGCGCGACGCTAGTGAGGGTCGGCGAGGGCGCTACGCACGGAAGTAGGTATGGGTGAGATCGAAGAAGAATCGGTCGGTGGAGATGTCGTCGACGAGAAGGCAACTACGGTGAAGCGCTCAACCGGCCGGAGACTCCCGGACGCACGTCGAGTCACCATCGGGTGGACGTGACCAGGATCCCTGTGGAGAATAGGAGGGTTGTACACCGGGCGCTCGGGTACAACAACCTTCTCTCGTCGTGGGTAGACGAGAGTGGTTCTCGAGGCCACACGTGGCACAGTTGAAGCAGGGGCCCCATCACGCGCTCGTCACTGGTAGACAAGTGCGGGGTCGACAAAGCGAGACGTCATCGTCGGTGCTGCACCTGGTGCGTCTGGTGATGTTGGGCTCGCTGCAGGTGACGTCGAGAAAGGTGAGGCCGCGCGTGGCGCAGCTGGTGACATAGGGGTCACCTGAGGCGCAACAGGTGACGCCGGAGACGTCGATGCCGCGCGTGGTGCAGCAGGTGACTCCAGGGGCACCTCAGGCGTAGCGTGTGTCGAACCTGCAGAAGAAAGAGGCCAAGACAGCTGGGGAGCAGCCTCGGGGTTAGTGGGAAAAAGGGAATCCAGCTCTGTGGTGGAACCTGAAGAGGTGGTGGAGAAAGGAAAGGAGGACTCATCGAAGACGACGTGCCGATAGATCAAAAGGCGGTGAGCAGTGAGATCTAAGCGGTGTCGACCGGGGAGCAAGCTTATGTGGTGCAGTGGCGGAAAGGTTAGGGTAGCAAGCGCACCCGAAAACTCGAAGGTGATCGTAAAGAGGATCGATGCTATATAGAGCAAAGTAGGGGGTGGAGGCACGAATCACCTTGGTAGGAAGGCAATTAATCAGAAGTGTGGCATTATGGAGAGCCTCCACTCAGTATCGGGCTGGAACAGATGCCTGGAACATCATGGAGCGCATGACATCATCGGTGGTGCGAATCATGCGCTCTGCCTTGCCGTTTTGAGGAGAGGCATACGGACAAGACATGCGTAGCTGTACCCCATGTGCGGAAAGAAAGTTACGAAAAGCAGAGTTATCAAACTCGTGTCCGTTATCACACTGGACAGCTCGGATGGTGCGCCCGAACTGAGTGGAAATCCAAACGAAGAAGTGAGAAAGAGTAACAAAAGTCTCAGACTTCAATCGTAATGGAAAAGTCCAGGAAAAGTGAAAAAAATCATCAATGATCACCAAGTAATAATTAACGCCAGATACACTGGTAATGGGTGATGTCCAGAAATCATAATGTATAAGATCAAAAATGTGCTCAACATGAGTCACAGAAATGGGAAAAGGAAGCCGAACATGGCGACCAAGCTGACAAGCATGACATAGGGAGTCATGTGTGCCCCTAGAACACGAGATAACAGAACTATTGGACAACTTCGACATAGCATCTGCACTAGGGTGGCCAAGCCAGCGATGCCAAATGGTGGATGACACTGTCGTAGTCAAAGCAAAAAGGCGGTGATGCAGCGGAAGCAGGAAGTCGAAGTGTGTATAGGGGCCCCGAGCTATCACATTGAAAAAGAGGTCGCCTGGTAGAAAGATCCTTCACAGACAAACCAAAAGGATCAAACTCAATGGAAACATTGTTGTCAGTGATAAAACGACGGACAGGAATAAAGTTTTGAATGATATCCAGAGCGACAAGAATGTTTTTAAGATGGAAAGAACCCAGGAGACCGGAATCACCTATTGAGGTGACCGGAAGAATAGAACCATTCCCAACAACGATAGATGAAGGAAAAGAGAGATTGGGAGGGTGGGTGGAAGAGAGTATACCAGCATTTGGAGTGCTATGGTATGACGCTCCGGATTCAACTACCCAGTCGGCACCTGGTGGAGTAAGTTGCATGGTGCTGAAGGGAGAGGCTAGCGACTGTCGATCCCACGTCGAGGGTGGATCCTGAAGAGGTGCCGACGGATTCGAGTGCCCAACAGGATAGTCGGTGCCTCCGTAGGTCGAGGCTTACTGTCCGCCAGAAGGATAGCCAGGCCCATCGTATGCCTGAGTCGGCGGCCCACCAGCACTGTAGGCTGGTCCACTGTAGCCCGGGGTGGCTACGAACGCCGACTGGGGGCGTGGTGGTCGTGGTGGCACAGAACTCGGAGACGGTCCAGGCCACATGTAGATGTGGCCAGTCCACGGGTTGTAGGGTGTGGACCAGGGTGCACCTCCCCGACCGGTACCACCACTACCGCCAGTAGCCAAAGTAGTGGGTGAAGGAGTGCCGCCTGCACTGCTACCTCCACCACGGCCGCTGTTTTTCCTCGGTGGCGACGATTTCCTCCAGTACTGGCAGGAGTGCCTGGGGTGGAAGGTGGTCGTGACGGTGATCCACCAGCACCTGGTGAGGGTGGACGAGGGGACTGTCCACAGCCATAAAAGGTTGTGGCAGACCCAGGGCCAGTAGAGCCTCCTGCGGTGATCTCCTCAAGCTCAAGGTCACACCATACCTTCTCGAAGGTAGGGAGTGGCTCCATACGAAGTAGCCACGTCTGTAGGTGACAGTAACGCTCATTCAGGCCCTGAAGGACCCGAAGAACAAGAGCGCTATCGGTGACCGGCTCGCCAAGGTCATGTAGAGCATCTGCATCTCCCGACAGTAGGTGGAGGTAGAGCGGTCACCCTGGACGGTGTTCCGGAACCGAGAGCTGATGTGGAGGGCTTGAGTCGCACGGTTCCCTGGAAATCACTGCTCAAGGACTAGCCAGGCCTGTCGAGCAGTGCCGCCACCGTGCTGCCTGACGATGTCCTGTAGCTCCTCCGACAGGAAGCCAAGGATCTAGGATAGTACCAGGTTGTCCATGCTGATCGAGGAGACCTCCACTGAAGAATCGTCCTGGAGGACGTGGTCGTCAAGGCAGTAACGCCTCAGCGTAAGGAGCACCAGGTCACGCCACCGGGCATATGAAGTGGACTCGGAGCTGAGAACAACCGGCACGAGCGTCCGGATGTTCTGGATCCCGGCGGCCTACGCATGAAGAGCAGCCACAAGTGAAGCCGAGTACGTACCAGCGTCCGAGGGAGGCTCGTGGGCGGCACTCATCAGTCGCTGAGCACTCTCCTCGAGCTGGTGAGATAGAGTGGCCACGGAGGCACGCTCCTGCTCCAGGGCGAGAGCGAGTGCCCGCTCGCGCTCGTGAGAGGCAGCCAGAGCTGCGGCGATGTCGGAGGTGCCCGTCGTGTCGGTGTCGTAGACGAAGGCAGTAACAGCGCTGTCAGCAGCAGTGCTAGTAACTAGAAACGGGAGCACCGTTGGAACGGTGGTCATGGTGCTCCCGTCGTCGTCGAGACCGGTGGACGTGGCGGCTGGATCGTGAGGCCCGGATGTAGTACCTGCCATGAACATAACTGCAGCGGTAGGTTTGCTGATGATACCTACGAGAGGTTCGTCGGCGGCCGGTCCGATCTTCGGAGATGCAGCGGTGGCGACAACTGCCGACGTGGGGTGGGAGGCGTAGGCCGATCTAGTGTTGGGTACAGCCCAGGGAGGCGACGAGATGGCGACAGGCCATGGTGGCAACAAAGCAGCGCGTGCAGAGGAGGACTTGGGGCAGGACGCGGCAGATCTGTTGCCAACAGATGCGGTGGTGGGGTAGGGCGAGTCAGCGGCGGCTGTAGCGGCCCAAGCAGGGGCGGCGACTGTGCCAGCACGCGCGGCGGCAGGGACGGCGACGGCGAGGTAGCGCGCGACGGCGGCGGCATGGGGCGCGACGGCCCAGGGCGCGGCGATGGCAGCCTAGGGCGCGGCGGCGGCGGCGTGGGGCACGGCAGTCCAGGGTGCGACAGCGTGGGGTGCGGCGGCAGTGCCGGCGGCGGCTGCCCAAGGAGGCGGCGGCCGTGAGGCCATTAGGGTTACGATCCTAACTTTCTAGCTAATGATACCATAATAGATAGATTAATCTAGTCTGTATTAGATGACTAAAATCAACAGGGTACAGGGTCCATTATATAGAGGGATTAGGTGAGGGGAAAAGACTAAACTACCCCTAACCCTAATCCCTCACTAATGACTAAACTACCCCTGTATTACCCATACAATTACAGAGTCTAACAGTAGGGCATGTAGTTGGTGACATTTTGGACCCAATTATCAAATCAGCATCACTTAAGGTTCTATACAGTAAGAAGGAACTGACCAACGGATGCCAGCTGAAGCCATCACAAGTGGCAAGTGAACCAAGGGTTGAAATCGCTGGCCGTGATACGAGGAGTCTTTACACTCTGGTAAGCCTGTAACTAATTTATTCCTACATTGAGTAGTAATAAGTTTGACAAGGTGTATATGGTGTCCAAGAAGAAAACATATGTCTAACTGACTAACAACAACAACACAACTCCAACTTGGATTTATCTTCTCCCTCTTAAAGTTAGTATACAATCTCTTAACTGTAACAGTTCTTTTCGAATAAATTCCCTTTAGTTGCTTTCGTGCCTATAGACCGCTAAAAGCAAAGAATCTCAGCTTTATGTATACGGGTTATTCCGTGGATTGGAAAAAAGACCTCTGCACTTTCATTTTGTTTCATGTATCCTGTATTCCTGCTTATGTTTGATAGGGTCAGCACATGCACCTGCATCTTGTTATTTGTGCCAACAAGGATAAAAAATATGCATGTCCTTCATGAAGTATATGGATCATAACTAATTATGATTAGATTCAGTAAATACTAGTTCTCATATTTTAGTAATGACATGAAGGTGTCCTCATAGTAATACTACTAAAAGAAGTCTGGAACAGGCAATTTCAAAGATTTACAACAATTCATTTATCTCCGCAATGCATGGAAGTTAATGAAGACCTTCAAATGTAGATCGTGCTTGTTTGAGTACAATGCCAGCAATTATCTGAATATAAAACAACGAATTGTGGTACATATATCAGAACCATATTTTGCATGACATACAAGAGTTTATTATAAAAGCTAAAAAAAATCGTTTTTCACAAAATAACAAGCTTACTTGCTACTAGGTGATGGTGGATCCAGACTCGCCAACTCCAAGCAACCCAACAAAAAGAGAATACCTTCATTGGTAAGACCTCAAACATTTCACAATTATAGGAAATTACTTACTTCGACTAGCATGAAGTGACATCTCGAAAAAGAGAGATGCTTATGCTATGTAAATGTCAGGTTGGAGACAGACATTCCAGAATCAAGAAATGCTATTCGTGGTGGGTTCTTCACATTCCTGTCTTCCTTAAACTGAATATTTTCATGAAGAAAGAACTATCGATGTTTCTAACACAGATACATACGTCATTATCATGATGGCATCTTTATAGTATATTTTGATGTAACTCAAAAAATGGCAAGGACATCATCTATTTATGGGGTAAAATAAAAAACGACAATTATAGGTGTAAAATTAGAAAGGATACTAGTTATCACGAAGAGGGCCTACCTGGACAGTAAGCAACTGGCTGTCATGTCTTCCACACCAATCTGTGGCAGACTATCCTTTGAACTGTGATTGCAGTAAAGTTGTGCAATCTAGTTTTAATAGAAGTGGATTTGATAAGATAAGACCAGGCGAGATTCTATTTCGTGCTCAATATCCCTGCATTGCTGCAGTTCCCTTTTTTTACAACCTAAGTTACTCTGCATTATCGTTTTTCTGACAGTATTTCCACAGATGAAAGCAACACTCATATTGACTTGACGAACTTCAACATGTTTGCACAAATTTTATTACAGGAAATGAAGTTGTTAGTTATGAAAGCCCAAGGCCAACTGCTGGAATTCATCGCCTTGTCTTTGTACTCTTCCGCCAATCTGTCCAGCAAACTGTTTATGCACCAGGATGGAGACCAAATTTTAACACGGGAGACTTTTCCGCGCTATATGATCTTGGACCTCCTGTGGCTGCAGTGTTCTTTAATTGCCAAAGGGAGAACGGATGTGGATGCAGGAGATACATATTTATTGAATCGCAAGTAAAAGCTGGTGCGAAAGGTCAGGCACATCGCGAAGCGATAGTAAAAGCTGGGCCTTGAAATGTAGTGCTAGCATTTGTTTAGAAATTGCTTTGCCACATCTGCAAGTCAGATCTCTTTCCTTTCCCATCCACTATTCATGATGATCGAATCACTGTAAAGTCCAAGCACCGTGTAGTTAGTACTTGTCCCCCACAGTCGTTTAGATTCAATACCAGAATAGCCAAGCATTTGCCTTTGGAGTGGCAAACAACTTACCATATATGGGACGCGGATCGCGCTGTTTACTGCACTGCAGTAACCATGCATGCACCGTTGGCTGGATCGAACGCGCCTCCTGCTTCCTGCCACGATAGCTAGCTGAACTCTAGCAGGCCCAACTGGGATGACGTGAGTTTGCAGGATTATACTGCAAACAACTGAGTAAATAAATTTGTATGTTGAGACAAAAAAAAACACATCAACCTCTTCGAAATTCATGCGATACTCCATGCTGTAAACACACACAAAAAAAAAGGATACTCAAATATGGCACAAAACAACAAAGGTAGCTAAAATCATGCATAATGGTCTTGAGTTCTTCTCAAGTTAACAGAAGAAAGGCATAAAAAATTACTACTCCAAAGTATGAGCTTCACTATTACATGAATAGTTGGTAAGATCAATACTTAAACGTTTCAGCATATACATTTTTTGTTCGGGGAAAGCGGGAAGGCAGTAGGTTCAGATTTTAGCCCTGGAGGTCTGGAAATTACCGGAGCGCAGTGCAGCCGACCGTTGTAAGTTCTAACTCTGCCATCCGCGGTAATTTTTCTCCACGGATAAGCGCGCCTGCGGATGAGCTGTGTGCCGACATGAATGAAAAGGCGGTGAAGTTGCTCGACTCCCGCACTAACCAGAGCGTTGCGCGGGTTCCAGCGTTTACCGTGCTGTTCGTTACCGACCCTCACGTTCAGCGAGGCCCGCCGGCTAGCCGACACGTGGAGGACAGGCGCGGGTAGCTCCGGCGCCGGGCTCTGCCGGAAAACGTGCGCCAACCAGGTCGCAACTTCGCGAGAACAATCACCAAGCTCCTCACGTGTGGGTTCACAACTCGTGAGAACGACGGTGACCGGTTAAATGCACGGGAACAGCAAACTGCCTCTCGCAAAACACATCGTGCAGTCATTAGAGCATGACTGACGCAAAGTTATTCTCCGACAGCTACTCTTTCGAACACAACGCTAAAATTAATTCTCTTCAACAGCACCGGGAAACACAACGCACCCTTTACACTTCCGAACGGCACATATTGCCTTGGAACCTACATGTGTCCTTTTAACTCGCAGTTTTTGTCCATGCGCTCATCTCCTTGAAATTTCGGCCTCCAGCTCGAACGTGGTCCCTCTCACGGGATCGGATAATTATACAAGCAGCATCCATGTGTCTCTTTGAACTCTTTGATAAGCAAGACTACTACTGCAAGCACAGTAGCTGCTAGAAACATACTCCCTATATTCTTAAATAGTTATTGTTAGGGCAACGACTCTAATTTATTTTTAAACTAAAATTATTATCCTAACAACAATTCAAAAATAAGTAAAGTAAACAGGAACACTCGTACACCAAAATAAAGAGATCAAGGCATGACCAGAAGTATTACCATAATGGACGCAACCAAAGTGACAGTGCAATCCTGAAAACGGTGCCAGGTAGCAAGACCAGCGGTACGATGGTCCCAATCCAAACTACAACACATGACACAAGTTTGGTCCCAATCCAAACTACAAGACATGAAAGACCATACTCTACAGGGGGGTATTAGCGGCTCGTCGACCAAACCCTATGTTCTGATAACGATACGATCGAAACACCATGCGCAAACTATACAGTACATGCCTGCAGGACATACAGTGCATATTAACCCAATTATATTGTATGTTCAATATCTCTGATGTGAACTTGTATTATATTATATCATGTCATGCCAGACCTGAAGATGGAAATGGTCAAGAATCATCTTGCAGATAGTTCCACGAGCACAATAGCTAAGCTTAAATGTTGTGGGTGAGAAAACCAGCCAAAATAAACATTACCAACTGATTAAATCCTCATCCCAAACAAATCTACGCAAAGGAATGCTACCACACGTTTTGGACACAGGTTGCAACCTCAAAAGCTCGGTTCCATAGAGAGCTTACCAAAAGCTGAACTAAGACGACCAGTGGGCAGTGGCACAGAAGATGGAACGTAAAGCTACCACACTAAGGGCGTGTTTGGATTGTAGCTACACTTTGATACTGTAGCCCATCTGATTCATTTCTTTGTCAAACCTTACCTAAGGTATGGCAAGAAAATTATCACCACAACTAGGGCAAAATTTGGCAAGAGATGTGGCAATGAATCAAGTAGGCTCTAAAATTCACCTGATTTACTGTTAAGACAGGCGCACAAGAGAAACATTGTATTTTCCGATGTGCTAAGTCAGAATGGTCATCTGAAAATAAGCAACAACCTATGCAGACAAAAACATAGTTATATAGACGGATGGTTTTCATACCAGTTAGAAGAATTGTTACACTAATGTATAAGGAAGGAAAGTAGACTGACCACTATGGCTCACTATAGTAAAAGATGAACACTTTTGAAGCCCTCCACAAAATTTAATCACTTAGGTACAACAATCTGACAGCCATCATGCTTCCTATCTTGAAGCAGCCACAGCTTAGCTGCAGACGTGTCATAGAACAGCTGTAATGAGTTTAAGTCTTTAATCAACTCTCAACACGTTATAAAACAAGTAACTATGCCTGCAATGTGCATAATGAGGGAATAGATCATTGTCTACAAAGAGAAGCAGTTTCCTAGACCGGAACAACATTCAAGGCACTAAGTTTCCAAGCTTACATGAACGATTTATATTTTGAATGCATGAATGCAACAGTCATACAAGTGCTCAGCTGTATTCGCACGCCACAATTTAGGACCAGAAGGATTTTTTGGCAGTAGAAACAGATGTGTTCCTAATTTCAAGAAAAAGATCCATATTAACACTCCAAAACTGTTTTCCCAGCGAGTACTACCCTATTCATATACAAAGGCGTCAGAAAAAGAAGATAATATTATGTTTAAGTTCTATAAAATCATACAGATAACCATTGAAAACTTATGAATATTGTGGCTGTTCAAAGGTTATCAAACAGATGTTTAATGTGTTGTGTAAGCTACCAGTTTGTATGCTGGCCATGTGCAAATCCTTGTAAAATCAGCAACTTAAAGCTTGTTTTACATGTGAATCCCACAATTGATACCAATAGCCTGGTAGTGAATATTAGTCAAAAAACATCATGATATTCATTATGTTCTGTCAATGAATTTTTATAGTTGACAAGATGTGTCTCTTAGCTCAGCTTTGTTCAGATCTGTCATGTAACTTATTATTCAGAATTTGATATGGGATATATTCCTAAGTTAAAATATTATGCACATGATCTAGATATCAGTATATCACTTCAAAACCAGGTATACCAAATTAACATGTAAATCCATTCACCTAAAATTCCTAGCATTTGAAATTATTGTACAACCGATAGTTTGAAACAGAACATAAGTTACCCACTCGTTAGTTCTTAGTCAGGCAAATCACTTGTATCAATTGATTTTTTGACAACATTTACCTTCCAAGTTGTATTAATGTTGATTGATTTCCTTGCAAAAAGCAAAAGGCATCCTTCCCCTGTGCTTCTTTCGTCTCTTGCAAACAAAATGCAAAGATCAAAAGAAAATGCACAAAGAGCATAGAGAAAAAAACGGTAAAATGTTATATTTTAAATCCAACACACTGTAACATTGTTTACAGCGTACTGCATACCAATCGGGAATATTTTACATACAGAAGTGCCAAAAATGAAACTGGTGGTACCAATAAAAGCCAACACGCCACACCTTATGATGCAGGCAGATGATATTTGCTTTATGATCAATCTGGATGGAGTGTTCACCCTGCAACAAAATTTCTATGATGGCCCATAAGGAGGAACCTTAGCCACTTAAACTGGCACCAAGCCTGCTAAAGAACACTATAAGTCTCTGCTAGACACCGAGAAGATGTGATACTTCATGCCCATGGCACATCTCACCTCGAAAGATATATGACTTCACTGATTCAGAATGAATCACAAGAGTCAGTTCGAACGGAACTCCCAAGCAACTGATTTTGGCTCAGCCAAAAAGCCCACAGTTGCCTATATTTCCTTGCAATTCTTTCAAACGTTGCTCCTCTAGAGGATCCGGACTCTTCATATACCGCTTGGTACGCCTGTGTATTTTCAAACTATAGAAATTAATCCTGTTTTTATAAAATAGAACCATGTAATATAATGCAAAAAACAAAACATGCAGTTACCTGTCCAGTTCGTTAAGAGCAGGGAATGTTGGCATGAAGTCCCTGGATTTAGGTAGAGGAACCTCAGAGAACCATTTGTGCTGTAAAGCCTCATCTGCTGATATACGCTGTAAGAGAGAAAATGTGCTCAGACTGGAATGCTGAGGAAGAATTAAGAACCACAATCAGATGCTAACAGGAGATTCAAATCATTGTATTACCTTATCAGGATCATAAGTTAGCAGACTGTTCAACAGATCAAAACCAGCCTCAGACAGGATTGGTCGTCCAGAAAAAGATGCGGCTGGGAACTTATACCTTAGCCTGTTATATCTGAGAAGACAAAAAACTTCCTTCCATCATACAAAAATGTACACTCAGCAAAACAACAACAACAAAAGCAATTGTAGAGACACTTACGGTTGTTTGACAAAATTGACTTTGACACCCGGTAATTTTGAATATCCCGGCCAAATCTTCTCATTAGGTGTGCCAAGGGTTCTAAATATCTGAAAAGGAAGTTTTTGGCCATGATATATCATAAAAATAGCTAATAATTAAGAGCAACAAGAGTCCACAGAAATCAAATACCTTATCTAGCTGTTCCAATTCGTTCTTCCCATTGAATAATGGTTCTTTGGCAAGAAGCTCTGCCATTATGCAGCCTACAGACCACATATCTATAGCAGTAGAATACTCCTTAGTTCCTAGCAATAGTTCTGGGGCCCTGTAGACATAAAGAGCGAGAAAGGTGAGTCCTTTATTGACCAAATGGAATTCTCAGTGAATAATTTTAGAAGAAAGCCAAAACACTGCTAAGGAATCTGATGCTGCCCGAGGACCTACCTGTACCACAAAGTCACAACCAATTGAGTATAAGGTTTTAGTGGGCTGCCATATTGACGAGACAGTCCAAAATCACATATTTTCAACTCACCGCGATTATTCAGCAAAAGATTTGATGCCTTCAGATCTCTGTAAAAGTGACAGACGCATATGAGCAATACAATAAATCTAAATCAATAATATATGCGAGTCAAGAATAGAGGGCGACTCAATCCATACCTATGAAGTACCCAATTCTCATGTAGATACTTAACACCCTCTAGCAGCTGAAGCATCAAACATTTAACCTCACTTTGGGTATATGGTTGTTTCATTGTCTCCATGACACCCTTAAGATCATGTTCCATGTACTCCATCACCATAAAAATACTATCTAGACTGCTTCCAACTACAACTTCCTTAACATCAACAATCGAAGGATGGTGAAAAGATAAAAGGATGTTTATTTCTCTAAGGGAGGTCAATGGGAAACCTTCTCGCTCCTTCTCCATCTTTACCTTCTTCAGTGCAACAATTTCACCTGCCCTCTTATCCCTTGCCCTGTACACAACACCATATGTGCCCTCATTTATCTTGTTGAGCCTCTCAAACTCAACAACACTTCTGCAACCTTGAAGCATATTGATACACCTGCGTGGTGGTTTCACAGGTTCTGGGCTTTCCGGACTGTGTGCTTCATTTTTCAAATCAGAATCAGATGTATGATTTTCTGCATTGCTGTCACTAGTTTGCCTCTTGTCAACATCCATATAGTCATCTTTATCTACTTCCAGATCCTCATCATCGTCATTTGCCATTCTCCCTGAGTCAGATGACTTGGTTCTCCCACCAGAGGCATCACTAACTACAAGCTCACCAAGTTCTGGGCTAGGAGCCATTTTCATCTGCCCCAACTCAGCAGAGTCTACAGGAGATGTGCTTCTCTTTTTACGAGGCGCTACCTCATCCTCATCTTCCTCATCATCGTTAGCGCCCGCCCATCTTGAAGTTGATATGTTCCTCATTGGTGGATACTCATCTTCCTCCTCCATCACTCTGTTCTCCTCATGGCCCTGAAACTGCTCGGCACTTTGTATACCAATAGTAGGCTCAACATCCATAGGTGGCTTCTCAACAGCCAACCTCACAGGGATGTGATCTTGTGGAGGCAGCGGTGGGGGCGGAGGGAGCAAAGCGGACACGGATTCTACCACATTCTTTCCCCTTGCTGCACCAGAATGTCGTGGCTTTGAGCTATCCTTGTCCCAGATTATCGGTGAGAATTTCCTTTTCTTGCTTGGTGACCAAAGAGGTGCACACGCCATCGTAGCCGTGCCTGTCATCTTGCCCTCCCTGGTAGAACTGGACACGCCATTCTCCCTGGCTCTATGCAGCCTACCACCGGAGTGATCAGATGCGATGTGGCTCTGCAACTCGCCAGGTTCCTGATCCCCAAGCCTCTCAACAAGGCGGCTCCTGGGCGGCAGCGAGCACAGGCGGACGTGACCGTTGGAGGATTCCCTGCCGCCCTTATTGCGCCCGCCGTTGCGGTGGTGGCCACCCGGGTGGTGGTGCTGCTCCTTACTCCTCCTGGAGGCCTCGGCGTCCAGCTCCCGCTCCCTCGCTTCGTAGTCCCTGTACCCTCCGTAGCGCCCAGCGTCCATGAGCGAATCAAACGAATCCTCTCCCCACACAAAATTCCGCGGCAAACCCTAGATGCGTACCAAAACCTAGAAAAATTTCGGCAAGGGTTCGGACCAGGCTGGGGTTCGGATCTGACCTCAGGTCGAGCTGCAGTGAGGACGACGGCCGCCAGCGCCGCGCGGAGGGGGACGCGGAGGCGGAGGCGGTGGCTTGAGCTGGGTAGGGCGGCGAAGCGAAACAGTAGGATGTGAACGAGAAACGGCTGCTGCTAGGGCGGCAGCTCCACGTTGTCACCCGGGCGGCTTTCGTTTTCTGGATTTCGGGGAACTCGCGGGCTCGCTGCGGACGCGGCTCCGTGTATGGATGACCAGTGGGCCGTCTGTGAGGGACGAGTGGGTTCAGAATGTCAGAAAGCAGTTCCTGCAAAGCATATGGGACGCTGGGAATACAGGCCCGGTCCGGGACGCTCCCGGATGCTACAGCGGTACGCTTTCTCACCCGGACGAAAATCCGAGCGGGATGGTCTCTTCACTCTCAACAGTTGCCGCTCGCGGTAACAGACGGAAGGAGACGGCCACCATGATCCGTCCGATTCCTTCCGCGCGCGGCAGCGAAGGCGGCTAGCAATGTGCCAGCGGGGAGCAGTCGCAGCGCGGCGATGGAGAAGGGCCCTGCCCAACCGGCCGGCGGGAGAGAGGAGGGGCTCGGTGCCGGTGTCGCCTTCGGATGAGCTCGTGCCGATGCAGTCGGCCGCGAGGCGAATGGAGGAGCCGCGCCACCGGCGTGCGGCGACGAGCGGTGGGTGGCGGGCGTGGAAGGGAGCGGGCGGACGCGGGGCAAGGGCGGCGGACGAATCGGCGCAACACCTCCTTGGGCTTGGGCGTGAAGAGGAAAGAGAAGATGAAACGTGGGCAGGCTCGAGGGAACATAAAGGAGAAAGAAAAGAAAAAAAAAGGAAAATGTGAACAAAGAGAAAAAAAATCAGAAGCGGAAAAAGAAATAAATGGAAAGATTAAAGGAATTGAAATGGATTTCCTAGTACTGAACGTAATATTTTTCTTGGAATATAAGTATTTATATGAGTTACTATAAAATCGAAGGTTGGAATACGATAAATAAAAAAATTGATGATAGTTGATATAGAGTACGGATTTAGAGGATGACTCATGCGGTTAATCTAGTAAAATAGAGGAAGAGATGTTTTAGAAAAAAATTGTAAATGAGTGAGAATATTCTGATAGATGGTGGATTTAAAAAATCGCCACCACACTCAGTCTCCATGCTTCAACCGCTTAAATGTATTTTGGATTGGCTGCGCTGCTACATATATGAATTTGTTTATGCAGACTGGTATATAACACGTTACTTTGATTTTTTTAAAAATGATTATATTTATGTTTTGATATGCTAACATCAAGCTAAAGGTATCCATGTTATGAGTTATTAAATCATGGCATCACAGTATACTTGCATAGTCATCTATGTAGGGTGTGCAACACACACAAAAGCTTGCTCTACTGTCCATCTTCAACTTTTCTCACTCTAAAATCCAAATTCAAAATCCAACTGCTTCTTCCAAGAATTAAAAGGAAGATGAATAAAAGTTTTCTACTCGTTCTAGATTTATTTTGAGTTAAGGTTTATGTCTTAACATCATCATCAAAATAACTCTAAAGGTATATATTATTCTCATCTTTTACATCGGTAGCTTTTGTTCAATGTTTTGAAAACTTGTACACGGTGGTGCATCACGCCGTGTGATTTATGGCGTGCCAGTGCAGAGTTCGAAGTACGTGTCTGCATCGAGACACTGGCACACAGCAAACGAACGGATTAGTTAGCCCTCTGAACCTTGCGACGGCGCCATGTAACACGCCGCTAACTACGCGGACGAAGCCCATCCTGGGCCACGACGACGTGACAACCACGAGCAGAAAACACCTGATCGCCTGCGGCAATCCCCTGAGCCCATTAGTCACCTCGCCGTGCTTTCGTGTCCTCCGATGCACGGCCGTCATCAGGAACCGGGACCTGGGACCCACCTGGTAACTAACCGTAACCGACCCTGGAGCAGAAGCCACCACCCCGCCGTCTACAAATAGCCCCGTGCGCCGATGCCGCCTTCCACAACACGCGCAATCCACGAGCGACGAGAGCAGGAAGGCCAGAGCATCAAGCGAGGGCGACGACAGAAGGAGCGGAGAGAAGCAAGAGAGGCGGGATCGGAAGAGGCCATGGAAGGCGACATGGCCGAGGCCGACGACGACATCAGCGTCGGGAAGTACCTCGCCATTTTAATGGGCGGCAGCGCTCTCGCCTTCGGCGCGGGTGTCCTGGCCATCGAAGCCTACAGCAGCGGACGGTTGGGGAGAGGATGGCGGTGGCTGCGGGTCCAGACGCTCGGCGGCGTCACCACCCTGGAGCAGAAGCTGAGCTACGACTGCACCATATGCATGTGCAGCCTGGATGCACACGAGAAGGTCCGCAAGCTCTCCTGCGGCCACGTCTTCCACTGCGGCGGGACCGAGAAGTGCAAGGAATCCATCGAGAAGTGGCTTTGCGAGCAGGGTATGACCTGCCCGGTCTGCCGCGAGACCCCTCGCCCCGTGATGCCGTGGGAGGCACGGTCGACGCTGTCAGCGGACCCCGCGCCTGCGACATCATCGTCAGCGTCGGCGTCGGGGTCGAGCAGCGTGCCCATGCTGCGGCCGTTGTCGTCGGCGTTGGAGCAGTAACCACTACTGTCGCCGGAGCAGTTGACACGCGCGATCGGGCTTCGATGCAGTCACGCAACGGTATTCGCGCGTCTTCATGGGCGGTCTGGATCGGTTCTTGAAGGAATCCTTCGTCGTTTCTGTTTTCTGCGCTTTTGAACTGGTCGAGGGTGATGCGTCTTGTCTGATCGTCTGGATCAGTTCAAGCTAAAAGGATTCTTCGTTGTTTCATTCTTTTTCTTTCTTGGAACTGATCGAGCTTGGATAGGTTCATGTCGTTTTCCTTGAACTGCTTTGTCCCGTGATGAGTCGTAGGTGAATCGATGACCGTGAATTGATGGATTGTAGGTTCTTGGATCGCTTCTTGTGTTCTTAAGGAAGCTGATAGATTCCTGGTTACATGATTTTGTAATCTGTAGCATTTCTTGGGACCCGAATGAGATAGTCGTACTGCTTAGTTGACATCTCGTGAGAATTTTGGAAATAAACTGTCCGTGCTGCATTAATCTCACAATAGTGCCTGACATCCTCTGATAATTCTTTTGCTCCTATATATTTGGTTGTTGAACGTATGATTAGCCATGACCTGCTTCAGATATCTTGATGGCAACTCTGTTTGATTGAAGTCAATTTTTCCATTTCAATGTCTGGCATCTGAATAATAATGCGTAAGGATAATTAATTTCTTGTGCTAGTAGGAGCTTGTTTTGTACCGATGTGAGCTTGTTTGGTACCAATGTGCTAGTAGGATAATTTCTCTCTGCTGTTTTTCTTCTGTATGCAATGTGTGATTAGGCGATTTTGTTAGGTCCCATATTTATTGGGTCACGGTTTCCTAGTCAGAAACATGCCTTACTATTTTCTTGTGCAACAGATTTATGTGTGTTACTTAGTAGATCTGTATGCGTGAACATTTATTTATGTTAATTCCCCTTCCATTCATCTTTGTTTGCCTGTTGAGTTCATGAACTATCGGCAGGGATCTTGGAATAATCCCAGTATGTTAGGCGCTGATCACTGCTACCCTGTCAGTTAGTTATGTGCTATAAATCCGGTTTTTCAGTGCCGTTCTTCCTTTAATCTATTTTCAGTCTGCCTCGATTTTGGTCTCCATGCAATCTGATGCTTCGATTCTGAAGTTAAGTGCTCTAGAGTTGGTAGTGATTTCTGCGTTAGACTACATTTCTATGCTACTTCTCCTCATCGTTGCCATGTTTACATGTACTGATTCGTGTTCAGTGTTGCTGGTACTGTCCATGTGTTCGTCGTCCTGCGTTCACCGTTTTTCGTAGGCGCTGCCTCGTGTTGCCTATGCCTGATGCTTCGAGCTGCAGTGATTTTTGCGAGCCATGCTTTCTGTTTCTTTCTTCCTATCCAAGGCAGTGTTGGAGCAGTGAAGTTTTTGTGAGGAAGGCGGGCTAGTAGTTGCGAGTTGTGCTTAGTTTCAGGCTTTGAGCGACACCAGGCTTGCAAAACGGCGTGCAAAACCCACCAGAATGGCTGCATTTTGACCAGCTCACCCCTTCCCTCACTACCAACTCCGATCCAAAGACCGCACCGGAGCGAACTGCAAGACAACAAAATGCTCTCGTGGACTGCCACGGCCTCCTCCGCTTCGGTCCATCCTTATCGCCCCGCCTCCGCGCGCGCCACCCGGCCCAGCCTCCGCCCCGTGCTCGGCATGGCGGGCTCCGACGACACCCACGCCGCTCCCGCCAGGTCCGTCGCCGTCGTCAGCGCCGGCTTCAGGTGAGTAGGTGCTCCCTCGCCGTGCCTCTCTGTATCCGTGCGCGTGGTCTGCTTGCACGGCTAGTGTTTAGTGAGCGCGCTTTGCGTGTTGCGCCTGCGAAGTGTTTGATAAAATGGTGTTTTCTATCTCTGTGCAGTGGGCTCGCGGCGGCGTACAGGCTGCGGAAGAGCGGCGCGAACGTGACAGTTTTCGAGGCGGCTGACAGGGCCGGAGGGAAGATACGGAGCAACTCCGATGCTGGGTTCCTCTGGGACGAAGGTGCCAACACCATGGTGAGCGCATTTTGTGTTTCGTTTTACAAACATGGAATTTGAAAGCTGAAATCCTACTATCGTGCTTTAGTGTTGCTGCTTGCTTCCGTATGTTTTGGCTTGAGGCACTTGTGTGTCAAAGCTTGTGGTGAATCGAGCAATCCGTGCCAGTCTGATTTTGTGCATTCACAATATGACTTGAAGGGAATGTGCGGGTGTTTCTGCATTGCTCAACTCAAATGGCTCAGCTGGCTGAACGCATTGGGTTGGAAGCGGAATTGTGGTGTAAGGCTCATTTGGTCGTTAGGTCGGACTTGGTAAAAAGAGTAGTCAGCCTAGGCTTGTCACGATCTTGGTCGTGTGGCATGCGAGAGTAGTCCTTTCATTGCTGGTGTATAGTATTGGTCGTTTTAACACTCTGACTTCTTAATACGAAACGAGAAAGCATTATCTTGAAATAAACATCTCGCAGTTAGTGCCTGGCATGCTACTGGCCATAAATGCTGCTTATGTCTATGATTGGACTCTTGGCTGGGCTTATAGGGGTGACCAAACGTGGAGAGTCCTCTACTTGTTAATTAAAGTGGAAACTGAACTGGAGGCTGCCACCTTACTTGATGAAACCTTGATTCTTTTGCCTGCAGACAGAAAGTGAATTGGAGGTCAGCAGACTAATTGATGATCTTGGTCTTCAAGACAGACAGCAGTATGTATGTGAAACTGTTATCTGCAGAGCAACTCTTATGTTCAAATGTCGTCTTTAACATGTTGCATTCCACAAATTGAGCTGATGGATTCAATGCCCATTTCAGCCTAACTCCCAACACAAGCGTTACATTTTAAAAGATGGTGCACCTGTATTGGTAACCAGGCTTTCGATGTAATTACTCATGCGTATCTTCATTTTCCTTTGTATATTGCACCTTACCTTTGAATATTCTGCTTTTTGGCACATCAGATTCCTTCGGATCCTATTTCCTTAATGAAAAGCAGTGTTCTTTCTACAAGATCAAAGGTATGTTCAGTTGTTGGATACTATATAGTGACCCCTGTTTCACTATATGATGACCCATAACAACATCCACACATGTTTCTTGTCTTCATAGTTCAACTGATAGATTGAAGTGCTTAACAAAGTAGAAACACTTCTGTCAGATCGCTAATATCAATGCCCACTAACATAACTGAACCAGTAGAGTTACAGTTGACTGTTTGACAAACTCTTATGTTCTTTACTAGAAAGTGTAATTTCCTCCTGTATTTTTCCTCAAGCTATGTGAGGATCATTATTGTCGTCATATTGTTTCTCTTGAATTATATTCTATCCTTGGCTCCTGGCAGTTTGCGTTATTTCTGGAACCATTTATCTACAAGAAAATCAGCACGAGAAACTCTGGAAAAGTGTCTGACGAGCATTTAAGTGAGAGGTGAATCTTCATATTTGTGGTGGTTTGCATTGGCATTACACCTCAGCTGGTAACCATAAAATGAGCTATTACTCTGTTTAAGCCGTTTTGGGTCCTATATACTCCCTCCTTTCTCAAATTGATGACACTAGGACAAGCGATTTAGTGCATTTTTCACTAGATCACTTTTCCTAATGTCATGGATTTGAGAACGGAGGGAGTACAGTTTTTCCTAGTCCTCAAATGCCTAGGAGTCTTTGAAGACAAATAAAACAGTTAGCCTGCCAATAGATTTATCATGGCAGTTTCTTCGGTCTGGAGTAATAGAAATTTGTCGTATTTGAAAAATTTTCAGTGTTGAGGGCTTCTTTGAACGCCACTTTGGACAAGAGGTGAGTTACCCTTTTCTTGAAAACAAATATGCATAATCAATGTAATGATACTGAATAGCAGCTTTGCATTTGGCACAAACTACCTGTGAGACTGTGACCAAGGACTTCTAATATTGTTTCAGGTCATTGAGTATCTTATCGATCCATTTGTAGCTGGAACAAGTGGAGGAGGTCCTGAGTCATTATCTGTGAGTTACTATGCATGGTCCTGTTATTTGTGATTTCAGATACAAAATCTACATAACTCTTTGTGCATAACAGTACATATTCTTGATTCTGCAGTGTGTTTTTAGGGATGCTTGACCTACAAAAAAATAATCTTGTTAACATAGCTATGTGTTTTGTGCCTAACTGTTTGTGCAGATCCGACATGCATTTCCAGCATTGTGGAATTTAGAAAAAAGGTAACTTGCATGTTGATTATTTGTTCATTTCAGTCCCCATGATGCACTATATTCTATCTTCCATCAAATGCAAGTCAAGATTGATCTTTTTTTTTCATCAATGTTAGTTTATTGCATTCTTTGTTTTTTCATCAATGTTGGTTATTGCAATTTATTCTTGGTTCCTGCTGTTAGCCAGTTACTGCTGTATAACAATATTTTTCTTCTTTTTTTTGGTTCTAACTTTTATAAATCAGACATTGACAGATACCCCCTTTTCAAGAATCAAAACTGCCTATTGTTTGCGCCATGTGTCATCTTATTCTTTTATCTTTTGCTACTAATAATGTTGCTTCATGCTCCTATGCTCCCAGGTATGGTTCTATCATTGCTGGTGCCATCTTGTCTAAACTAACAGCTAAAAGTGATCTTGTGAAGAAAATAAGTGGTTCATCAGCAAAAAGAAGGAATAGGCGTGTGTCATTTTCATTTCTTGGAGGAATGCAGGTAATCCCTATTGTTATTTTTTAATGTATTATTCCTTGCTTGACATCCTGTCATTTGCTTTGTAGTGTCAAAGGCAAACACTATTTGTGCAAGGAACATAAAATCGTAAATACTTCGTAGCTAAAAGAATTGTTATGTTCCTGCTCCTTAGGAACATTAGGTCAATGAAAAAGCATTCCTTCTTTAAGAAATGTAATATGCCGGAAAAGCTGTCGCTGTCAGATTTTGGTTTATATCCGTATTGTTCCATCCATAATCATTCACTATATACTTGATACAGGTCTATTAGATTGCAAGTATTAAGTTAAAGCCACATGCAACAAAAGTTCAATAACATTTTCAGGTGAAAAAAATCCAAGCACATTAAACATTTAGATGCTTCCAGTTCCAGATAGTTTGCCTGGTAGTGCTGATGAATCTGGAATATGCCATCTATATGATGTGTGGGATTACACAGTGCCCTCCTCTCTTCCATACTGTTGGACTGTATTAGTGTTTTGGGCTAGTCCCAGCCCACTCTTGTATCTATATATGTGTACCCACCCCTATGGGGTTAATCAATCAAGTCATTATTCTCTATTATGGTATCATTAGCCAGTAATCCCTAACCCTAATTCCCCTCCTGGCCGCCGCCCTATGGCGCCTCCAACCAGGCCGCTGCCGGCCGCCTCCCGCCCCCTGGCCGGCGCGCCCAATCTGGCCGGCGCGCCACCTCTGGCTGGCGCCCCTCCCCTGGCGGCGCCCCTCCCCTGGCCGGCGCCCCTCCTCTGGCCGGCGCGCCCCTGATCGGCGCCCCCACCTCCTCTCTGACCGGCGTGGCCGGCGAGCCCCTGGCCGCTGCGCCTCTCGCCCCCGCGCCCGTGGCCGGCGTGCCCCCGCCCAGCGCGGCGCCCCTGGCCGGCGCCCATCTGGCCGACGTGCCCCTGGCCGGCGCCCCTCTGGCCGGTGCGCCCCTGGCCGGCGCGCCGCTGGCTGGTGCCCCTCTGGCCGGCGCGCCCGCTGCGGCTGTGACTCAACGCACGTACAGCGCCACGACCGGTCCGGCAGCGGCGGCCCTCTTGCCGGCCCCACTGCTGTTGCCTTCATGACGGGCTCCAGATCAGACGGATCTACGGGTGGTGCCGCTGCTGCTCATAGCGCAACCACTCCCTCCCCCTACGGTGTTGACGGCACCACTCCGACGACTGCGGATACCTCCGGTATCTTCGCAGCCCTAGCTGCCTCCCGCGAACGTGAGCGGGCACTTGCTCTCGCCCTGGAGCAAGAGCGTGCCTCGGCAGCTGCTCTCTCTCACCAGATCCAGGAGAGTGCTCACCGACCACTGAGCACTACACACGAGCCTCCCTCGGATGCTAGTGTGCACTCTGCATACTCGGCATCTCTCGCCGCCGCTCTACACGCCCAGGCTGCTGGAGTTCAGAACATCCGGACCCTTGTGCCGGTTGTCCTAAGCTCTAACTCCACTGCCTACGCCCGCTGGCGTAACGTGTTCTTTCTCACGTTGAGGCGGTACCAGCTTGAGGACCACGTACAGCGGGAGGGCTCCCCGTGGGACGACTCTTGGACCAGCATGGATAGCTTGGTCCTCTCCTGGATCCTTGGGTCCCTCGCCGACGAGCTACACGACCTTGTCAGGCAGCGCAGTGGTGGCACTGCGCGCCGGGCATGGCTGGTGCTTGAGCAACACTTCCTGGGGAACCGTGCAACTCGGGCACTCAACATCAACGCACGGTTCCGGACCACAATTCAGGGTGACCGCTCCATCTCTGCCTACTGTGGGGAGATGAAGAGCATGGCTGACGCCCTGCGCGACCTTGGTGAGCCGGTCGCCAACAACACTCTTGTTCTTCGGGTCCTTCAGGGCCTGAACGAGCGCTACAACCACCTCCGTTCCTGGCTTCTTCGTGTGGAGCCACCACCGACCTTTCAGGACGAAGTGCTAGCAGCACTTCTGTGTCTACTTCTGCTCCTGAAGGCGGCAGTGGTGGCACCAGCCGGGGAGGTGCGCCTTGGCCAACACCCTACAACCCGTGGACTGGCTAGATCTCCATGTGACCTAGGCCGTCTCCGGGTCTACTTGGGCCGCCCCCAGGCCTTCCTTCTCCACGCCAGCCACATCCTCAGTCGGCGTACGTGGTCCACTCGAGCTATGGCGGGTTCGCCTACCCTGCTACTACATCGACTCAGGCCACAGACTACCCTGCTGGGTACTCGGAGCTGTCTGCACCATGCCAGGAGCCGCCCCTGGGGTGGGACCGCCAGTCGCTGGCGTCTTCGTTCAGCACTATGCACCTCACACCACCTACTGCAGACTTGGTGGCTGACTCCGGAGCTTCGTACCATACTACTCCCAATGCCGGTATCCTCTCTTCTACCCACCCCCCACATCCCTCTTTTCCTTCATCTATCGTTGTTGGGAATGGGTCTGTTCTTTCGGTCACCTCAGTATGTGACTTGAGATCTCCGGGTTCTTTTCAGCTTAACAATATCCTTGTCGCCCCAGATATTATTCAGAATTTGCTTTCTATTCGTCGTTTTACCACTGATAATCGTGTTTTTGTTGAATTTGATCCTCTTGGTTTATCTGTGAAGGATCTTTCCACCCGGCGTCTTCTTCTTAGATGTGATAGCCCGGGGCCCCTGTACACACTTCGACTTCCTGCTTCCACTGCATCTCCGACTTTTGCTCTGGCTACGACAGCTTCGTCTACTACTTGGCACCGCCGGCTTGGTCATCCTGGCGTTGATGCTATGTCTAAGCTGTCTAGTAGTTCAGTTATCTCGTGTACTAGGGGCACACATGAGTCTTTATGTCATGCTTGTCAGCTTGGTCGCCATGTTAGGCTTCCGTTTCCTACATCAGTGACTCATGTTGAGCATATTTTTGATCTTATTCACTGTGATTTGTGGATATCTCCCATTACCAATGTTTCTAGGTTTAAGTATTATCTGGTGGTCATTGATGATTTCTCGCATTTCTCTTGGACTTTTCCCTTACGTTTGAAGTCTGAGACATATGTCACCCTCTCTCACTTCTTCGTTTGGGTTTCCACTCAGTTTGGTCGCACTGTCCGTGCCCTCCAGTGTGATAACGGACGTGAGTTTGATAACTTGATGCTCCGTAATTTTCTACTCGCACATGGCATCCAACTGCGCATGTCTTGTCCATATACTTCCCCTCAGAATGGCAAGGCAGAGCGTATGCTTCGCACCACGAATGATGCCATGCGTTCTTTGATGTTTCAGGCCTCTCTCCCTGCTCGGTACTGGGTAGAGGCACTCCACACTTCCACCTTTCTCATTAATCGCCTTCCCACCAAGGCGATTCAGGCACCTACCCCGTACTTTGCCCTGTATGGCACTACTCCTCTCTATGACCACCTTCGAGTTTTCAGGTGCGCTTGCTACCTTAATCTTTCCGCCGCAGCTCCACATAAGCTTGCGCCCTGCTTTACTCGGTGTGTTTTTCTAGGGTACTCTCTTGATCATAAGGGGTACCGGTGTCTTGATCTCACTACACACCGTATCTTGATCTCTCGACACGTCGTCTTCGACGAGTCCTTTCCTTTCTCTCCCTCCTCCTCTGCTTCAGCTGCAGAGTTGGACTCTCTGTTTCCTACTGACACCGAGACTGCTCCACCACAGCTGTCTTGGCCTTTTTCTGCAGGTACGCCACCCGCTGGGTCACGTGTGACCCCGGCACCCACGACGTCGACTGTTGCGCCTCACGCAGTATCGGTACCTCAGGCGACTCAGGCTGTGCCTCGCACAGCCCCGACGTTGCGGTTCACTGACCCTGCTCTCGTCTACCAGCGACGAGCGCAGGTTGGTGCCCAGACCCCTGGGGCTCTGCCGTCCCTGGGGCTCCCAGCTGCGCCACGTGTGGCCCCGGCGTCTCCGACCTCGACTGCCACGCCATGTGCGGCCCCGATGTCTTCAACTCCTCCAGCCGCGTCACGCGCGGCCCCGGCGTCTCCGACCTCGACTGCCACGCCATGTGCGGCCCCGATGTCTTCGACTCCTCCAGCCGCGTCATGCGCGGCCCCGTCGTCTCCGACCTCGACCACCGCGCCACGCGCGGCCCCGGCGTCTCCGACCTCGACCATCGCGCCACGCGTGGCCCCGGCGTCTCCGACCCCGACCACCGTGCCACGCGCGGCCCCAGCGTCTACGATCGCGACCACCGCGGCACGCGCGGCCCCGGCGTCTCCGACCCCGACCACCACGCCACGCGCGGCCCCGGCGTCTCCGGCCTCTCCGACATCACGCACTGTGCCACGCGCGGCCACGATCCCACGGTTTGCGGACCCGACTCTTGTCTACCAGCGACGAGAGCGGGTTGGTGACTCCACCCCTGCTCGCCTCGAGCCCCCGGTGTACCACCCGCCTTTGCTCCACCGGGACCCAGGGCACGTTCACCCAATGGTGACTAGACGTGCAGTTGGGGTCCTCCGGCCTGCACAACGCTTCTCCGGGGTCGTCCTCTCTTCGACGACGCCTCCACCTTCTGCTTCCTCTTTGGTATCACCTATACTGACTTCCGTCCGTAGCGCCCTCGCCGATCCTCACTGGCGCCGCGCTATGGAGGAAGAGTATGCGGCCCTACTTGCCAACCGGACTTGGGACCTTGTTCCTCGTCCACCTCGTGGCAACGTTGTCACCGGCAAGTCGGTCTTCACGCATAAGAGGAAGGCCGATGAATCCCTGGAGAGATATAAGGCTCGATGGCTCTCTCGTGTTCTTGGCCAGTCCACCAGCTGGACGTCAAGAATGCCTTCCTCCACGGTACTCTGACGGAGACGGTGTACTGTTGTCAGCCGACATGATTTGTTGATTCAGCTCGACCAGCCATGGTATGCAAGCTGAACAAGTCTTTGTACGGTCTGAAGCAGGCACCTCGAGCCTGGTACAGCAGGTTCGCCTCCTTCCCGGTCTCCTTGGGCTTCGTTGAAGCCAAGTCGGACACGTCACTGTTTGTCTATCGAAAGGAAGGTGACACTGCTTACCTTCTTCTGTACGTCGATGAACTTGTGCTGACAGCGTCCAGTCTGGCTCTCCTTCAGCGTACTATCTCTGCCCTCCAGCAG
The DNA here is from genome assembly GCA_030760725.1 of Neostapfia colusana. Lineage (NCBI taxonomy): Eukaryota > Viridiplantae > Streptophyta > Magnoliopsida > Poales > Poaceae > Neostapfia > Neostapfia colusana. The sequence goes on from JASWHV010000019.1 coordinate 56,804,695, forward strand.
GAGTTCGCAATGAAGGACTTGGGTTGGGTTCACCACTTCCTGGGGATTGCAGTCGAGGACAGACCAGGTGGCCTGTTTCTTCATCAGCGGCAGTATTGTCTGGACATCCTTGAGCGCGCGGGCATGGCTGAGTGTAAGCCGTGCTCCACACCGGTGGATACCTAGGCAAAGGTCTCCTCTGCCGACGGGACACCTGTCAGTGACCCGACTGCCTACAGGAGTCTTGCAGGTGCTCTCCAGTACCTCACCTTCACCAGGTGTTGTGTTTCTTGCGTCGGGAAGAGTGGAGGGGTGAGTGTAGATGGATCTGAGATGAGGGAATTGAACGCAGAGGGTAGGGAGCCCTGTGCGGCTGCTGCTGAGAAGAACCCCCTGCGCTGGCAGAGGATCCAGCCAGGGTGAACAACCGCCCCACAGGGAAACTGCTTCTATTCTGGATAATCCTCCTAGTACAGACTAGGCCTGGTTTTATAGCTGGCCGGCACCCAGCGTACAGGAGTAACAAACTCCACAAAATCCTAACAGATTTATTCTTCTACAACAGATGTAACAAACTGTTCTTATCTAAACAGTAGTGGCTGGCGCCCTGCTGGTGGACCCTTTGTGGGCACGCCTGTGGTACTGGCGGCCCACAAAGGAGTCCACAACATTATCTTCTTTCCCGACAAACAGCTCGTCCTCGAGCGTTACATCAGGAAATTGACACTTAAAATCTTCCAGCTGCTCCCATGTAGTATCCGCATCAGAACGTCCCAGCCACTTGACCAAAAGCTCCCAAACGCCTCTGTTGAGTCTTGCTTTGATGATATGCTCCGATGTAGGGACTACTTTCCCATGGAGCAGAGGTGGAAGAGGAACAACTTGTGCTGTAGTAGCGCCTTCAAATTTCTTCAGCACTGAAGTATGGAAAACATCATGGATACGAGCTCTGGGAGGTAGCAGAAGCTTATAAGAGACTTGCCCAATGCGCTGCAACACCTGGTAGGGGCCAAAAAATTTGGGACCCGACTTGGAGTTTGCTGCAGGTTTCACTCCAGCTGCTGTTTTCTGCTGGAGCCGGAGCCACGCCCAATCACCAATCTGAAATTCTACCTCCCTTCTCTTCTTGTCTTGATAATTCTTCATGGTGACCTGCGTCTGGATCAGCCTGTCCTTGATTTTAGAGAGAAATTCATCTCTGTTCTGCAATTGCTTATCCACCGCAGCCACTTTAGAAGCTCCTGGCTGATAGGATAAAATTGTAGGAGGGTCCCTACCGTAAACCACTTTAAAGGGAGAGCATTTAACAGCCGTCTGGTAGGACAAATTGTAGCAGAATTCTGCCCAAGGAAGCCACTGTAACCAGGACTTCGGTCTGTCTCCAGCCAGGCACCGTAGATACATAGTCAAAACGCGATTCACCACTTCAGATTGTCCGTCTGACTGTGGATGGAAGGCAGAGCTCATGTGAAGTTTTACCCCTGCCAGTGAGAACAGTTCAGACCAGAACAGGCTGGTAAAAACTGTGTCACGGTCACTGACAATAGAGCAGGGAAAACCATGGAGGCGTACAATGCCTTCAAAGAATGCCTTGGCCACTGTTGCAGCAGTATATGGGTGGCCCAAGGCAATGAAGTGGACAAATTTTGAGAATCTGTCCACCACAGTTAATACCACTGACTTTCCCCCAACTTTTGGAAAGCCCTCCACAAAATCCATAGAAATGTCGCTCCAAACTGCAGAGGGAACCGGCAAGGGCTGTAGCAGGCCTGCTGGATGCAAGTGTTCAGATTTATTGCGCTGGCATACTTCACACCCACGAACAAACTCCCGAACACGGCGGAGGGCCAACGGGCTGTAGAAGGAGGCTCGCCAGTGATGGAGGGTCTTCTGAACACCTTCATGTCCTGCTTCATGGGCGTCTGCTAGCAGTAGCGGCCAAACAGAAGAAGTGTCCGGAATAAATAGTTTACCCCGGTGCAGCAACAACCCATCCACCTGTGTCCAATTTCCATTGGTTGTTCCTGCTTCAATCTGCGCCTTTACTTCAGCCACCTGAGGATCCGCAGCCGCCTCCGCTCTCAGAGTATCAAAGAGCTGAAATGTCGGAGCTGTGATGCTGTGGACCTCTAGAGTGTGTTCCTCTCTTCTGGACAGTGCATCGGCGGCTCCATTTAATCTGCCAGGCCTGTATTCCACCGTCAAGTCATACCCAAATAATTTGCTTACCCAAGTATGTTGAGGAATAGTGGACAACCGCTGGTCCAGAAGAAATTTGAGACTGTAATGGTCTGTTCGGACCGTAAAATGCCGGCCCCAGAGGTAGGGACGCCAATGCCGCACTGCCTTGACAAGTCCAATCAATTCCCGCTCATAGGCGGCAGTTTCTGGTGATGAAAAGCCACTGCACGGCTGAAATAAGCGACTGCACCATCGCCTTGGTGCAGAACATCACCAAATCCAGAGCCGGAGGCATCGCAGTCAACAATGAATGGCTTGTCGAAGTCGGGCATTTGGAGCAGGGGTGCAGAAATCAATGCCTGTTTCAGCAGGTTGAAGGCGTCCTCCGCATCTTGAGTCCACCGAAAGGACTCTCTCTTGAGCAAGGCAGTGAGAGGCAGCCACGGCGCCATATCCCGCAATGAACTTGCGGTAGTAGCCCGTGAGCCCAAGGAAGCCCCGAAGTGCCCGCAGCGAGCGGGGCGGTGGCCAACTCTCCACTGCGGCCACCTTGGCGGGGTCCATGGCCATGCCACTGGAGGAGATGATGTGTCCAAGGTAGGACACCGACTTCTCACCGAAGAAGCACTTCGATTTCTTCAGGGCCAACTGGTGTGTACGTAGGACCTGAAACACTTGCTTTACATGTTGTAAGTGTTCTGACCAGGATCTGCTATATATCAAGATGTCATCGAAGAAGACCAAGACACATTTGCGGATGAAGGAGTGCAACACTTCATTCATCAAAGACTGAAAGGTCGAAGGAGCGTTAGTGAGGCCAAAGGGCATCACCAGGAACTCGTAGTGGCCACGGTGAGTGCGGAACGCAGTCTTGTCGATATCATCCGGGTGCATGCGCACCTGGTGGTAGCCACTGCGGAGGTCGAGCTTGGTGAAGAACCTCGCGCCCCGTAGTTCATCCAGCAACTCATCAACCACCGGAATAGGAAATTTGTCCTTGACCGTCTTCGAATTGAGCTCGCGGTAGTCGATGCAGAAGCGCCACGTGCCATCGGTCTTTTTGACCAACAACACTGGAGACGAGAAGGCCGACGTACACTCGCGGATGATGCCTTGGCGCAGCATATCTGCGCACTGCTTCTCAATCTCGTCCTTGGTGACGGGGGACGGGGGCTGTTCCGGGCAACAACCTGATGCGGTGATCTTGGCGCCGAGGTGGGGGCAAGCCATGTGGCTCCTCAAAGAGGTCCTGGAAGGAGTCTAGGAGGGCGCCCATGAGGTGGTCAGGGCTGCCCAAGGAGGCGCACAAGGGGTTGCTGGTAGTGAGACCCCTCCAACACACCTCCTGGCCATGGCGCCATATCTTCATGCTGAGGTCGTCGAAGTTCCAGAGGATGGGTCCAAGGGACCGCAACCACTGAACCCCCAACACATTGTCGAAGCCGTCGAGAGGAAGAGCATAACAGTTGATGGTGAAGGCCTCTCCTGCAATTGACAAAGGAACATGGGGGCATAGTCCAGTACAGGAGAGCTTCTCACCATTGGCGACCTTGACCCCCACACCCGGTCGAGGGTGCATCATCAAGCAGAGCTCCTGGATAAGAGGCTCTTTGATGAAGGTGTGGGTGGAGCCCGTGTCCACCAAAGCCACAAATTGCTGTCCTTGAATCTGGACAGCAAGCTTCATCGTGTTGGTGACGTTGATCCCGGTGAGGGCATGGAGGGAAATGCCCAACTCAGCCATCGCAGCATCCTCAATATCACCATCATCAAGTTCCAGGAGATAAACCCCCTTGTTGGCACACTTGTGGTCAATGGTGTACTTCTCCGTGCAGTAGTAGCATTCACCATTGGCCCGCTTGGCTGACATTTCTTCAGGGGACAGACGCCTGAACCGCTGTCTGGAAGGTGCAGATTTCTGCGCCTGAACAGGGCTGCGCCCAACCGCCAAGGAAGCAGCAGCAGGGGCTTGCACAGGAGCAGATGGGCGGCTGACCAGGGGCGCAGCAGTAGGAGGCTGCGCAGGAGCAGGAGGGCGGCCAGCCAAGGCTGTAGTAGCAGGAGCGGTTACTGCCAGACGACGCTCATAAGCCCGTGCGAGGCTCATTGCTGTCTGCAGATTGGAAGGGAACTGTAGTTCCACATCAGTCCGAAGCGGTTCGCCGAGGCCTGCGGTGAACATATTGACCTGTTGACGCATAGACAGGTCCTCGCAGCGGCAGAGCAGCACCAAAAATTGGCGCTGATATTCCTCAACGGTCCCGTTGCGACGCAGCTCCTTTAACTCCGCCAAGTCGTTGGAACGCAGCGGTGGTCCGAAGCGCATGTTCACAAATTCTGCGAACCTGGCCCAGGAAATAATGCCGCAGTCCCGTTCCAATGCGTAGTACCACTCAACAGCGGCACCGTCCAGATGGAGAGATGCGAGCCAGACTTTTTCCTCTGCCATTGTCCGCATACCTCAGAAATAAGCCTCACACTTATTAATCCAAGGTAGCGGATCGGTCTCCCCGTCATATTTAGGGAAACTGATTTTATGGCGGCGAGAGGGGGAATCCTCAGTACGGTCATGGTTCCAGGGACCACGACCGTCGGCTCCTGGTCCTTGAGGGAAGGTACCAGTAGGGCCCTGATCCTCCTGCGCAGATCCCTTCGTCTCAGGGGCCTTCTCCAACTTGGCGAGGCGTTGATCATGCATATCCAGCCTGGAGTTCATGGTGGACAGCTGGGCCAAGATGCGAGTCATCGTGTTGTTGACATCGCCTAGCGTGGTGGAGATGGTGCTGATCTTGGAGTCCAGGCCGGCCAAGGACAAGGTCTCAGGATCAGTCTCGGGGCCAGACATGGTCGATGCCCCAAGTGAATCTGATACCAAATTGTTGTGTTTCTTGCGTCGGGAAGAGTGGAGGGGTGAGTGTAGATGGATCTGAGATGAGGGAATTGAACGCAGAGGGTAGGGAGCCCTGTGCGGCTGCTGCTGAGAAGAACCCCCTGCGCTGGCAGAGGATCCAGCCAGGGTGAACAGCCGCCCCACAGGGAAACTGCTTCTATTCTGGATAATCCTCCTAGTACAGACTAGGCCTGGTTTTATAGCTGGCCGGCACCCAGCGTACAGGAGTAACAAACTCCACAAAATCCTAACAGATTTATTCTTCTAGAACAGATGTAACAAACTGTTCTTATCTAAACAGTAGTGGCTGGCGCCCTGCTGGTGGACCCTTTGTGGGCACGCCTGTGGTACTGGCGGCCCACAAAGGAGTCCACAACACCAGGCCGGACATCTCCTACGCGGTTTAGCAGGTGTGCCTACACATGCATGACCCGCGGGAGCCGCACCTCACCGCTGTGAAGCGTATTCTTCGGTACCTGCGCGGCTCCCTCGACTATGGCCTTCTACTTTGACGTGACTCGCCCTCCGAGTTAGTTGTCTACACCGACGCTGACTGGGCGGGATGCCCAGACACCCGCCGTTCCACCTCTGGTTACGCCGTCTTCCTGGGGGGGGGGGACCTCGTCTCCTGGTCCTCGAAGCGGCAGCCCGTGGTCTCGCGCTCGAGTGCTGAGGCGGAGTATCGCGTTGTGTCTAACGGCGTGGCTGAGGCTTCTTGGCTTCAGCAGCTACTTCAGGAGCTTCACTCTCCCGTCGCCCGGAGCACGTTGGTCTACTGTGATAATGTCAGCGCTGTCTACCTCTCCACCAACCCCGTCCAACATCAGCGCATGAAGCATGTGGAGATTGATCTCCATTTTGTTCGTGCGCGGGTTGCACGTGACGAGGTCCGGGTTCTCCACGTCCACGTCTCAGTTCGCCAACATCTTCACGAAGGGCCTCCCGTCGACGCTGTTTTCAGAGTTCTGGTCCAGTCTCAACATCTGTTGTGGCTAGATGTTGGGACTGCGGGGGGGGGGGGGGGGTGTTGGACTGTATTACTGTTTTGGGCTAGGCCCAACCCACTCTTGTATCTATATATGTGTACCCACCCCTATGGGGTTAATCAATCAAGTCATTATTCTCTATGACATACTATCTCTCATATCTTATATTCCACTCCTTTGACTAGCAGTTTTCAAGTACAACAACAACAACAACCAAGCCTTTATCCCAAGCCTGTTGGGGTCGGCTAGACATGAAACCCAATATCAATGAAGTAAAAGAGATGAAGAGATATAAGAACAAGGAAAAAAAGAAAAAAAGAAAAAAGGAAAAAAAGAAGAAAAAAAAGAAAAAGAAAAAAGAAAAAGGAAAAAAGAAAAAAAAACAAGACTACGATTCTGGCACATGAATTGCTACTTTCCATGCGGTCCTATCATGAGCTAAGTCTATGGATACATTCCAATCTCTCAAATCTCGTTTTACTGCCTCCTCCCAGGTAAACCTTGGTCGTCCTCTACCCCTCCTAATATCTTCTCTACCTCTTAAAATCCCACTGTTAACCGGTGCTTCTGGAGGTCTCCGTTTTATATGTCCAAACCACCTAAGTCGATGTTGGACTAACTTCTCTTCAATCGGCGCCACCCCTACCTTATCACGAATCGCCTCATTCCTTATTCGGTCTCTTCTCGTGTGCCCGCAGATCCACCGTAGCATGCGCATCTCTGCGACACTCATTTGTTGGACATGTTGCCGTTTAGTTGGCCAACATTCCGCCCCATAGAGCATTGCGGGTCTGATCACCGTCCTATAGAACTTCTCTTTTAGCTTTTGTGGGACTTTCCTATCACATAGGATTCCAGAGGCTTGTCACCATTTCATCCACCCTTACCTTGATCCTGTGGCAAACATCCTCATCAATATCGCCATTGCTTTGTAACATTGATCCTAAGTATCGGAAAGAGTCTCTTCTAGGTACTATTTGTCCTTGTAGACTAACATTTCCCTCTTCACGACCAACACCACTAAAGTCACACCTCATATACTCAATTTTGGTCCTACTAAGTCTAAACCCCTTGGACTCTAAGGTTTGTCTCCATAACTCTAATTTCTTATCAACACCATCTCTAGTTTTATCTACCAGCACTACATCATCAGCAAAGAGCATGCACCAAGGGATATCCCCTTGTATATCCTTCGACACCTCATCCATCACCAAGGAAAAGATGTATGGGCTCAAAGTTGATCCTTGATGTAGTCCTACTGTGATAGAAAATGCATCAGTCTCACTATCACTTACGCGCACACTTGTCCTAACATTATTGTACATATTCTTGATAAGGGTAATGTACTTTGCTGGCACTTTATGTTTCTCTAGTGCCCACCACATGACTGACCTTGGTATCTTGTCATACGTCTTCTCCAAGTCGATAAACACCATATGCAAGTCCTTTTTCTGCTCCTTATATCTCTCCATAAGCTGACGAAGCAAGAAAATCGCCTCCATTGTAGACCTCTCAGGCATAAAACCAAACTGGTTTTTAGTGACATTGGTCACTTTCCTCAGACGGTGTTCAATCACTCTCTCCCAAAGCTTCATAGTATGACTCATAAGCTTAATACCTCGATAATTAGTACAACTTTAAATATCTCCTTTATTTTTGAAGATAGGTACTAATATACTTTTCCTCCATTCTTCAGGCATCTTGTTTGACCGAAAAATGTGGTTGAATAGCTTTGTGAGCCATACTATTGCCACGTCCCCAAGACATCTCCACACCTCAATGGGGACATCGTCAGGGCCGAGGGCCTTTCCTCCTTTCATCCTTTTTAAGCCCTCCTTAACCTCAAACTCTTGTATCCTCCGCACGAACCGCCTGTTGGAGTCATCAAAGGAGTCATCCAACTCAACTATAGTGCTCCCATTCCTATCATTGAATAGCTCATTAAAGTAATCACACCATCTATTCTTAATCTCTTCATCCTTCACTAGAATGCGGTCAGTCTCATCTTTGATGCATTTAACTTGATTGAGATCCCTCATCTTTCTCTCACGGATTTTTGCTACCTTGTATATGTCCTTTTCACCTTATTTTGTCTCTAGTCTCTCATATAACTTATCATAGGCCTGTCCTCTTGCCTTACTCACAACCCGCCTTGCATTCTTCTTAGCCTCTTTGTACTTAAGCATGTTGCTTGTGCTTCTATCATTATGCCAACTCTTGTAACACTCCTTCTCCTTAATGGCCTTTTGTACATCCTCATTCCACCACCAAGTGTCTTTATCTACAAGTGCCAACTCTAGCAGTTTTCAAGTGCTTCATTCAAATCTTTTCCTGAACGTCAACTTCATATCAAGTGCATCCAATTATTTGACCTTGATGTTGCCTTCAAGCACACAAGGAGAAACCCATCCTAGTGATGCCTTCCTCCTGCAATGCTCACACCTCGTTCTGAGATTTGCTGTTGCTACATGTTTTCATTTATGATATTTTTTCCTGTGTTATGTTCCAGTATCATTTTTTATAAATTTTACAGGGCAGAAGGCTTAGTCCAATAGTCAAACTGTTCAGAAATATGGTTTCCACTCCACGGCTTTGTTTTGGCAGGGCCGTAGGCCTTGGGCCTAGGTCCAATAGTTTGGCAGATCTCTGGGACAGCACAGCACGTGTTAGTTGGTTATTAGCCAGAATAAACCTTTAATCAATAATGTTTGTGGTTAGGATAATTAGTTAGCTCATCATGTTACGGTGTTAGGGGTTGGCTATAAAGCCCAACCACATTATCAGTTCGAGGCAAGCAAGAAGAAACCAAAAATAGTAGTCAAAGCCTCAAGAGGGAGACCTGCTGGTTCCCTCTTGCTATCCTGCAGTATCCTAGCCAATCGTATCAGGTTTATATAGGCTGTCCAATGCCTCACAAAGATTATATCGCACAGCTCAAACGCTCTGTTTGTCTTCTGAAGAAAGAGGGCCATGGAATTAGTCTGTGTTTGGATGGTCATGGTAACTGTTGCAATGAGAAATACTAAGCACGATTGATTGTGGTATTTTGATTTTGAGACCATCCCATCCATTTCTCATTGTCTGAGAAAAAATAAAAAGGAGTTGTGATGCCTTACCCTTTGGATGCTATACATGTTTTGTAGTATTGTACGACAACAGCAGACCCTTGTAGTATTATGTCAATACTATTTAACATTTTTGCTGGAAAGTTTTGTGTTTGTCTCTGAAGAAAGGGGGTCATGGAACTAGTCTGTGTTTGAATGGTCGTGGTCAGTGTTGCAACGAGAAATACTAAACACGATTGATTGTGATATTTTGATTTTACGCCATCCTATCAATTTATTTCTGAAAAAAAGGAGTTATGATATCTTACCCTCTGGATGGCATACATGTTTTGTAGTATTGTACAACAACAACAACTTATGTTTTCTCTTTTCGTTTTCTTTTGCAATGGCATTAAAAGTATCTTGTTTCCAGTCACTCGTTGATACACTACACAATGAAGTTGGATATGGTAATGTGAAGCTCAGTACAGAAGTATTGTTACTGGCATGTAGCATTGATAGAGTGCCTGCATCCGGTGGGTGGTCAATTTCTGTGGACTAAAAAAATGCCAGTAGCAAGGAGCTTGCAAGAACCAAACCTTTGATGCTGTAATAATGGCAGTAAGAATCACTAATTTGTATTACTCTTTTGCAAGTTTTCGCCGTCAGATCCCTGGTCTAGCAAATTTGTAATGTTTGCCATTATTTATCCTTCAGGCCCCATTGTCTAACGTCCAGAAGATGAAGTTTATAAAGGGGGGGGGCTCCATTTGTGTTAGACTTTCTTCATAAGGTCAGGTTAGGATCATCGTTTTAGGTTGATATTGTTGTTTTTGCAAGCTATCATCTTACAACTTCACTATAAAGAGATGTTGTCACATCTATTTGCATCATGAAGTCTGTGTTAATTGATAACAGATAGATAAAAAAACTATAGCAGTTCTCAGATGGGTCATCTTAAAACTTTACAACATGCATAGGAAGTATCATCTTATTCACATTTCCTTTTTTTAATCATGCAGGTGGATTATCTGCCACTATCCCTCATGGTGATAGCTTTCAAGAAGGAAGATGTCAAGAGACCTCTGGAAGGATTTGGGGTGCTAATACCCTATAAGGAACAGCAAAAGCATGGCCTGAAAACCCTTGGTAGGTTAGATTAGCTGTATTTTACACCTGTTTCAAAATTTGGAGATCTAGTTTTTCTGAGCTGTGAATGGAATGGATATAGCAGCCTTTTTATGATGTTGTACCTGCATTTGTAATTTGATTTGCTTGAGTGTTCTGTTACTCATCTTTACATATGCATTTTGCTTAGGTACTCTTTTTTCCTCGATGATGTTCCCAGATCGAGCTCCTAATGATCAATATTTATATACAAATTTCATTGGGGGTAGCTACAATCGAGATCTTGCTGGAGCTCCAACGTGTGTGTGTCTGTGTGTGTGTGTCAATATATATATATATATATATATTATTGTGATGATTTATATGCATTTTTTGCTTGAATTTTCTCCTAACATAACATACTTGTGCAGGACTATTCTAAAGCAACTTGTGACATCTGACCTTGAAAGCTTTTGGGTGTGGAAGGGCAACCAACTTTTGTCAAGTAAGTACTAAAATATTTGTTTTAGTTATTAGATATTGTCCATCTGCAACATGTTTTCTTTTATTATAGGTTGCCTTTTTATGCGGTTTCAGGGATTTGTGCAATCCATTTCACAATCACATACTCATTATTTTCCCTTCTATACTCAGGCACATATACTGGAGAAATGCTTTCCCTTTGTATGGCCGTGATTACAATTCTGTATTGGAAGCTATAGAGAAGATGGAGAAAAACCTTCCAGGGTTCTTCTATGCAGGCAAGCCACTAAAGGCACCCACCTGTACAACATATGCTTGGTATTAGAATTCCCCCTGTTGATTGGGGCCACAGTGTTTTGCAATATCTTAGTCGGTTATCATTTCTACTGTGAGCAAATCATAAATAGTAACCTGATGAAGTAAACTCTATTAGTTTTGTTGTAGGATAAGAAATTAACATGAGCCTTTGTTCCATCATATAGGAAATAACAAGGATGGGCTTGTTATTGGGAGCGTTATAGCTTCTGGAAGCAAGGCTGCTGACCTCGCAATCTCGAATCTTGAATCTCGCACAAAAGCATAAACAGTTCACATTGAAGGCATAAGACCTGTGTTCTAGAAATGGCAGACAACACAGTTTGCCCTGGTTTATGTAGATAGGATCCGTTATGTGTCAAGCCTGCGGAACGTTAAGTGCAGAAGCGGAAAAGAGGTTAAGAATATGCTGGTGCCTCCGTGGTTTCTCACAGGTGGCCCGTGGTTCTTAACTGTTCCTTTTGGTAATAAATTGTTTTCTAGGGAATGTTATGAGAACACGCCGAATATGACATGTAACATTTGTCAATTCTATTTTAACAGGGTGCAGCTTCCCAGAATTTTCAATAAATCTTCAGTGCTCACAACGTCGCTTAATCTGTACATGGACGTTTCGCGGCACAACTGACAGTTTTTGAAAACCATCCTGTATGGTTTGGCAAACGGTTCTGAATGATTTTGGGTGTAGGTTTCACACTTTTGTGGTGAAGGTTAGGTTTCTAAGCAAATCATCGAAAGATAACTATCATGCTTAGGTGAGGATAAACAACTAGTTTTCAAACAAACTAGCAAATACTGTTGAATTTTTTCACCCCAGAAAGACTCGTCAAGGTGTGAGCGTCTTCGGTCAACCAATCGCATAAAAGCAAACGTTCGCGTTCGCGTGACTGAGTCCGTGGTTCGGCGGTTCGCAGCAGGAAACAGGGGCGGATCAACCCCTAATGTCTTCTTTGGATTGTAGGATTTTTGAAGGAAAAATGGAGGATTTTAGTTACTATAGGAAACAGTACTGTTCATACATTTGGAACAAAGGATTCACGCATAGGAAAAAATAGAGGAAGCATTCCTATGCTACCGATTTTGTAGGAAAACGAGCATCTAGTCTGACCTCTCTTTTTCTCTTCCCGTCGCGCAGGATCGATGCGAAAACGAGCTTTGTTGCAGCGAACGCACTATCGCTTCGACACGTGCTAACAGTTGTGCGAAGAGCAGAAGCGGTCGTTTTTAGTCCCACCTCGCTATTTGCCATGGGCTTCGACCGCTTTATATAGAGAGGCGTAGCCATATATTCCGTGTTCGTAGAAAGGAGAGACGGTTGGCATCTCCCCTGACAGGGACGGGAACAGTCTTCGGACTTTCCTCTAGCACATTGCGGTTAAGGCTACCCGCTTCGGCGGATCTTACCCAAATTTTTTTACGCTTCTCTGGAACTCAAATCAGTTTGCAGCCGTGGAACAAGAGATCGGTAATTTATTTTTCCCTCTCTATTGCAGCGCGGAGCTGATCCAAACGCGACCGCCCGGGTGCTCGTGCGATATCTGAAGCGGTCCCAGAATGCCAATGTCGACTGCACGGCGCTCTTCGCCGCAATCGTGAGCCGGCAGGTTGCTGCCGTCCGGCATCTGCTTCAGGTGCGCATCATTCATTCAGCAGCGGCACGTACACTCTCTTCAGTTTCCAGTACTGGATGGAAGACACCGTGCAATTGTTACCGATGTCCACGCCGGCGTGAGGAGGGAAACCAATGTGAGGCTGAGAGCGTGGTCGTGGGACACGACCACCGGCAAGGAGCTGCGCGCGTCGGCGCTGGCCTCGCCGAGCCCAACGACGCGCTCTGGTGCGGCCGTGGAGTACTCCTGAGACCACGGGCTCCATCCCGCGCATGCTCCTCCAGAGCGGGCACACGTCGAGCGCCACGAACCTTGGCCGGACGCTCCCTCACCACGCCCATCCCCTCTGCGGCAGCGCCGGTGCCGTCCAGATCTTTGCTGGCGGCTGGCGCGCACCCCGAAGCCCAAGTGAAGGCGTCCAGGAGCGAGAGGCCCCAGGCCGGTTCACTTGGCTGCGCGCCTCGGCCAGACGGAGACGCTGCAGATCTTGGTCAACAGGGGCTGCGACGTGAACGCGCGAGGGCGGCGGTACCCCTGCCATCCTCTGTTCGCGCCACAAGCGCGAGGACTTCGTCGTCCGAGTTGTCGTCCCTGCCGGCGCTGACATCGCGCTGCTGAACTCCGCCGGCGAGTCCGTGTTGCCGCTTCCGGGGGATGGAACACCGGCTTCGAACGTGATGTTGTTGGTGCGATTCGGTCCGGGTCCATCCCGCGTTCCAGCGACCGGCACGTGTTCTCGCCGCAGATATTCACCGCGCGGTGCGGCGACGCGGCCGCGGTGGAAGTGGTGCTCGCTATGCCGGACGTGGACGGGTGCTCGCCCATAATGGAAGGCGGGCAACGTCGAGGCTTTCCGCGCCCTTGTCTTCGCAGGCGCCATCGTGAAGCTGAGCAACAAGCGTGGCGAGACGGCATGGGGATCTCGCAGTTGAACCAGAAAAGGGGTATCTTCGAGCGGGTCATGTTCGAGTTCGCGCTGTCCTCCAAGGCGCGCACGTCAAGGAAGCACACCAAGGGCGGGCGTGGGAGGCCGCACGGAAAGTGGCTGCGGATGGTCGCCGCCGCGGGCATGCTCCGATGGAGCGGTTCGTACCGGCGCAACATGATCTGCCGGGAGGCCGAGGTCGGCGGCAGTTCCAAGTTCCTGTGGCACCGGCAGAGGAAGGGCTGACGCGTACGAGTCCGGGCTGTTCCACATTGTGACAGGCGACATGGAGGACCAGGGCGGCGAGAAGGCCACCGGAGCTCTGGGTGAGGGGCATCAGAGCGCTGACCAGGGCGGCGTTCGGCAAGAGGTGAAAAGGGTGAGGCGTAGTTCAGTTCTTTCAGTTAAGCTCACTAGTTTGCAGCAAGCGTGTTCGTGTAAATGGTAGCGGGCGTACGTAGAGAGATTGAATCCTAACTGAAAATTACAATATCACCTCAGAGGCTGCCCTGGCCATCTTACTGTTTTGAACTGCCAACAGCAGAAATCGGATGGCCGAGGGCAAATTTATATTTTCAATGTCTACCTTGTTGCAATCAAGTCATTGAAGGTAAACAAGAATCATAACTTCATCAATATACATCGCTTCAGTTTCCACTGATCTCCTTTTCCTTAGCCTTGCACATATCATCCGCTGACTTTGTGAATTTCTTAGTCAATTCTTCAACCTGGAGGAACACATAAGTTTAATGATCATTAACAGGCAATACACTTCATTTAAATATCGTTTTAGTTACTCACCTCCTTCTCGAGCCGCTTTACATCATCCTTGGGCATACTAGATGAAGCTTTCTTTATTGTATCAAGAGCCTGGACGTGCAAGGTAAAATTTACTAAGAAATGCCAGCATCGAAAAAATTGAGCCCTAGCATGCATAGTCAAATCAAGGCCATGTATTAATTCTAGTTTATGTAAGCTGAACAGAATCAGATGCTATGCTCAGCAAAATTCACAAACCCTTCAGTCTAACTGCTAACATTACCCATAAGAGCAAATGGTTTACCACCAATATAGATCAGCCGTACTATTTTATAGAGCCATTTAGCAGTCTGACACATTTTCAGCTTGCTAAACTACGATCATAACTGAAAGGTGATCTGTTAAACCTTCACAGAGAAACAGTACAAGTTACTTAATTTCATACACATAAATTCACTAATAGACGTAGACAAGAGGATAACTCGCCAAGACTTGCTGCAAGTACCCTCCAGCAGAGCATGACAATTTGGTTACAAATAATTGAATGCACGGCACACAGAGGAATTTCAACAAGTGCCAACCCATGTATGACGCATATGGCAGTCCATATTTTCTACACCATATGTATATTCTGTCATCACCAGAATAGATTAATAAAAGAAAATGGAATAAGGTACATTACCTTTTGCCGTGCTCTTCTGATACTTTGTTTGAAATCCTCAGCAGATTTGGTAACGACCTTACACAGTGCCTATAAGAAAAAAAATTGTTAGGTTTTGCAGGCAACAAAATATATACAAACTAGTACATCTTACCTGTATATTTTCTTTCGTCAACCTGTGCATGCACAAAAAAATATTAGTCCAAGGAGGCAAGGTTACAATGTGCCTACCCCAACATGCTTGGGACAAAGGCTTTGTTGTTGTTATTGTTGTAGGCAAAGTTACAATGTAAATAGTTAGTAATGTTAACTGTTTGCGGACAATAGTTGACTCCATAAATGCTGAACGTAAGGTTACATGAGTTTTCAAAATGACTGACCAAGCAAGACTTGAATAACTTATTAGTGAAAAGAATTGTGAAATCATTTTTGCTTTCATATGTTGGTATGTAAAAAACTATTGCCTAACTTATCAACAGATCTATTCTTTTAAAAAGTAACAACTTGTCAGCAGATCGGCTGATCATTATTGGTACCAGTTATATGAATCAAAGCTAACATAACAATACATAAAAAAATATAGAAAACACTGCAAGTGTTGTTATCAACTAGAGAGCTAAGATAAACAGTAATTACTTAGATTCCAGGCAATACTTACGGAGGAATAGCTGCAATAATTCTATCGCCGTCAGGTGTTGGATTAATGCCCAACGGAGATGAGACTATTGCATTCTCAATTGACTTCATGGACTGCAAAACATATATTGAAATAAGTGAACATAATCTTGAAAGCAAGAGCTTAAGTCAATCAGCACTACCACATTTAGGGCTTCTTCAGTAGTTGTGATAAAAAAGACGAGGAACATGTCTCATATTTTCAGGGATTTTGTCTTGAATCTGTCCATACGAAGACCTTCCAGTTTCATTTCATCATAAAAGTACTCAAGAAAATATGAATGACCTGTTCATGCTCCCTAAAACAACTGTTTTATGCAAGGGGAGAGATTTTCTTACACTAGGATCATAGGGCATCACTGATAGTGTATGTGCATCCAGAACAGAAACAACAGCCATGCGATTCAGTGCGACCTTAACATCTGCAGTCTCCACCATGATGTGGTCAAGCATGCCTGTGGATCATATTTGTTTCATTATCGGTGCAAGACACAGCACTCTCCAGCATAAATCCAATTGTAATAACGTGGCGAAGACATGAATTACGAGTCTATATACCTGGAGTAGCTCTACCAGTTCGTAGCTTACTCAGCTCTCGTGACAGCGCGAGAACTGCAGCATCCATTTGTGAGGTTGCGGCTGCTTTGACGGTCGGTCCAATGTCAGGAGCGGACTGAACCGTATCGCCTCGGCCATCATCCTCTAGACAGCCACATACAGACAAACGTGAACGGCTCATCGAAGGCAACGCTTAAAACTCCAATCCGTCTGTATTCCCATAAGCAATCTCGATAGGCTGACTTATCTGTGACCTAACGATGTAACACGGAACGCCCAAACAGAGCTGAACTGCATTGTAACAGCGTCAACGACGGGAGTGACCCGAGTCGCGGCCACTTACTCGATTTTTTCCCCTTCGCGAAGCCTCTCCGCGCCTCGAGGAAGGAGAGCTGGGTGTGGGTGGGGGCGAGTTCCGCGGCGCCCGCGAGGGACCCGACGGCAGGGAGACGGCGCACGGTGGTGGAAGCGGAGGCGACGGCCGCGGCGCGGGTGGAACGGGCTGCGAGCGCGGCGCCTCGCCGAAGGAGGAGGGCCATGGGATTTCAATCAGCTTCGCCGGCGAGCGGCGGCGAGGGTAAACGGGAGAAAGGGTTTTGTAAACTTTTTGGTGGGTTTTTACTCTACTTGGGGAGAAACGGAGAACACGAGCTCTCTGTGTGTGTGTTTTTTCTTTCGAAAGGACGGAGAACGTGAAGTGAACCTTGTTGGATCGCCTCGTCATGTATAAATGGGCCATGTGTATGTCTGGTGAAGTGCTTAGGTACATGGGCTTATTCACAATGTATTTTATTTTTTATGAAATATAGATAAAAATATAAATTTGATCCGATCTGAATTTAATCTATCTCTATTATTGTAGTTTATTTTTTGACACTGGCCTAGCCACGTGGTGTAGCCTTGCGTAATGGGCTTCAGCAGACGACAGAGAAGTGCTGCTTCGTTTCTTTTTTTTTTGAAGAAGTGCTCCCTCAATTATCATCATAGTCCAAGTTCTCTCACATCCAAAATCAGATAGGATGACTCGCTGATCATTTAATATCACTTGTTTTTTTCCCTTTTTTCCTGAGCGGTGTAGATAATAGTTTTGTCCAATTTGGAGCACATGTGACAGTGGATCTCCACGTCAGATGGGTGGGTGGGGTCGTGGGGAAGAGCGGCTACGGTGGCATCTGACATGTAGAGCCGCACTGCTAGCTGTGCTCCCTCCTGCTCGGATAAAATCACTAAGGCTGACCGCGCCGCGGTGCTGGACCCGTATTCGGCGTAGGATTCGCTCGCAGTGAGAATTGGTGCGTGAGCTCACAAAAATGTGCTGAGTAAGAATATGCCTCTCACTTTTAAATTCATGAGATAAAAAGAGAAGATGTGCGCCAAATGCCCGTAGGTTACAGTGTTTCGCCATTTTTCCCGCTGGTACGAACGTGCCGGATGACCACCGAGAATCCCGGCCGTTGTTCTCGCGCAAAGAGACGGAAGGCCGAGCGACTCCGGTACTGGACGACACGGGAGGCAAGGGTGACTACGGGAGGTGCGACGGGAGAGCAAGATAGGTGGTGCCGCTCCGCATCATCGGTCGCCACATCCTCCATCGCTGCCGCTCAGGAGGAGGCCGAAGGCCGACGACGACAGTGGAGGGCGAGGACGGGGGCGGTGCGAGGAGGAGCTGGCGCGAAGGAGAGGCCGACGGCGACGGCGTGAGGACGGCGACAGCGCGAGGACGGGGCCGGCGCGAAGACGAGGCTGACAGCGATGGCGTGAGGATGCCGACAGCGCGAGGACGAGGGCCGGCGCGAGGATGACCCGTGCGAGGCCGACGAAACGGGGCGAGGCGGCGAGCGGCGGTGCGGGGCGAGGCGGCGAGCGAGCGCGGGCGTGCAGGGGCGAGGCGGACGCCTGCTGCGGTGAGGAGGCGGGCATGCTAATTCGACCAGGCAAGTAGGAGAAGACGAGAAAGGAGAAGTTTCGGGAGAGAAAGTAAATAAATAGAAATAAAGAGAGGGAAAAGGAAAGAAAAGAAGGGAAATAAAGAGAGGAAAAAAAGAAATAAAAAAGGAGGAGGATGGAAAGAAATACTAAATAATAGATGGAAGTTGATATAGAGTATGTTTAAAGAGTATATAAGTGTCGGGGCACGTGCTGGATAGCCTAAGTCGCTCAGGAAGTAAAATCACAAGGTGGTAGGGGTCCTCGCCAAGGTGTACCGGGCCACCATGCGGAGCGGCCGGGCCGTCGTGGTGAAGCAGCTCGAGAAGCCCTCCAAGCACGCGTCCCACCTCCCACGTCGTCTTCCTCGAGTAACTCTTGGTCGGTGGCCTCCCGGCCCAAGCAGCACGACAGCCTCGTCCGCCCGCTCGGCTACACCATCAGCGGCGATTCGATTCCTTTTAGCCTAAACAGAATTATATAAAATTTATGTACTCAAGAGCCAAAAAAGTCAAACATATCAACTGTAGTGAAGTTTCAGATAGTATTACGTGACATTAACATCTTCAGACGTATTGTATTTGTATCCGGTAAGAACTTCAACTTATATGACGAGACGTATTGTGTCACGGAGGGATTAGATGCTGAGGAAGTAGAAAATCTTTCTTATTGGTTGATGAAGTCACACGGAGGAAAAAGAACACTGATCATGCCTCCTTTGAAATGCATAGATTTTACAGGAATTAGTTCAATCTTGCAAGAAAAAAACACAAGGTTCCCAAGAAAAAGTCTGCAATCTAAAGAAGGATTTATTGGGTTATCAAACGGTGTAGGGAGCATGATAGTGTGTTGTTTTGTTGTTGTAGTCTGATCTGGGCCAGGTCCAGGTTGTAGGTGTACGCGTTGTACACGGTGGAATTGTTCGCGGCCCATAGGCTTCCGAGCCCACCGAACGAGTGTGGGAAGAGCCCGTCGCGCCGGAAACAGAAACTCGGTTCAGAAGAAAATCCTAGGTCAAGTCGCCCACCTACACGCCACCCAAATTCCCGGCCCTTCCCGATAGCCTCCCCAGTCCCCACGATCCCACCAGACACCGGCGGCGAGGACCGCGGCCGAGGCGGTGGCTCGAACGGGAGCGCTTGACGCACACGGGCACTCTCCCTCTGATCGAACCAGGCCCGTTGGGAAGGAGAGCAACGGCGGGGCTAAGTCAACCCGCTCTCCCCGTGCCCTGATCGGGAGCGCTCGATGCTGCGGCGCGGGCCATGGCATCGGCCCTGATCTCGTACCTGCAGTCCCTGTGGCCACTCTCCACCTTGCTGAGGGAGGAGAGCGACCTGCGCGCATCGGCGCGGCTGCTCCGGGGGCTCTCGCTGCCGGACGAGACCAAGCAGTTCGTGCTCGCGCTCCGCGAGCCTGGAGGGTCGACGCGGGACGGCGTGATCTACATCCTCGTCGCACAGAACCTGTCGGAGCAGTCCGCCGCGGACGCCGAGCGCCTCATCAGGGAGGTTCGCCCAGGGGCCGTGGTCACCCAGGTCTCCCGTGCGGCCCTCGACGACGTCCGGATCGAGGAGGACTGCCTGGCCGGTGAAGGAAGCGGCGGCGGCGTGCCGGTGCCGGCGTCGCCGTTCCAGGTGATCAAGAGGTGCGTCACGGAGAAGAGGAGCAAGGACCAGTACGTCAAGGCGGCTGCGTGCCAGGTCCTGCGGGAGATCTTCGGGGTCGGGTTCTACGGCCATCTGCTTGCTGCCAAGAGAGCCGCGGAGGAGACTGAGTCCTGTTTTCTCTTGCTCGAGTCTCCATACGAGAGGAATTGCGGTGGTGACGGATTGAGCAGACGGAATGTTGGCGCGGATGATGACTCAGCTCAACAATTGCAGGGTAGCTTCTCGTTCATTCATAGCGCCACAAACGATAGCTCAGGTGTGCAATTGCCTACTACCTGCTTGCTTCCAAAAAGTGCTGGTTCGATTGTGAGCTCCTATGGTAGGAATACATGCCTTATGGATGATTATGGAGGACAGCTCATGATCTCACTGGCTCCAACTCTCAGTTCCTTGATGTCACAAGCTATCCCTCCCAGTGCTATCACTGCGTGCAAGCCAGCTGACGGATACGAGGCTCCACCATTTGCACAGTCTGTCTACCCTTTACTTGCCGATCTGCATAACATATTTGTCAACATTCCGTCGATTGGGAGGGCTATGGCTTCTGCCCAGGAGTTGCTTACCCAAGTTCATGAGGGGAAGCCAATTAGCACCGAAATACTATCTGATGTCTACGTGTTTAGAATTGCAATAGAGGCCCTTAGGATGGGTTTAAACAATGCTGGAAGATGCCACATTGACACCAGGGATAAGCATGATTCACAAAAAGATTTTTCAGATCTCGATTCTGATGAGAAGTGTCACATTCTTCTTGTGCAAGCTCTCAGAAGCCAACTAAGGGAGTTTGGTTCCGTGGTGGCTGTAGTTGACGCTAGCTGTTTAACTGGAATAAGGAGACATTGGAACACACCTGTTCCTTCAGAGATCACTCAATTAGCTAGCAGGTGCTTCAGTCATTATGGTGATGAAGATAATGGTGATCAAATCGAGATATCTGCGACTAACACGACTGATAAAAGAAGTTGGATATCTGACAAACCCTTGGTCGCGGTTGGTGCAGGAGGTACAGCAATTCTGGGGCTTTCATCTTTGTCAAAAACTGTTCATGCATCTGCCTTCCTTAAGTTGGCTCCCTACAAAAGTCCGGTGATTCTGAAGTATGGCTTAATGCAGCTTCAAAGACATGCAGCCATTGTATTAAGCAAAGTCCTCCCTCATTGGATTGTTAGTGCTGGATCAAAGACATCAGCTTTCCAATTCACAGCTTCGGCAGAGAAGATCCGAGCTGTGACTCACACTGTAATATCATCAGCACAAAGAACTAGCTTGATGGCTATGCGGACTTCATTCTATGAAATAATGCAAAAGAGGCATAAACAGCCTTTCAGAATAACTCCTTGGGCAACATTTGGCTGCAGCATGGTTGCATGCGCTGGCCTTGTGATGCATGGAGATGGGATCGAGTGTGCAGCCGAGGCGGCACCTTCTGTTCCCATGATTGCATCGCTAGGTCGTGGCCTGGAAAGTTTGCGACTCACATCCCAGGAAGTGAGACAGACAAAGGGACAAAATATAAAAGAAGCTTTGCGAGCATTGATGGGTAACTTGAAGAAATCAGCAAAATAGAAGGACAATACTGTATAGAGTGCATTTTTCTTGTTTACTGAGATAATGAAAATGTAGAGGCATATGCCTGTTACTGTGAGGCGCTGCTACCTTGAACTTAGGAAGCACTGGGGTCAGCTAAGTGTGTTTTGTCGACCTTCTGTACATACAAGTTATAGTGTCTTAAGTTCATGATATATTTTTGTATTTCATAAGCAACAAAAAGTAGGGGCATTCTTATCTGCTCGGTGTACTTTCAATTCATGTTTGCACAGGATGAACTTTGTGCTACGTACTCTTGAGTGCCGACCATCTTTATGTGTCAGCGTTATGTCTATTTCGAGCTTATTCCCTCCGGTTTTTTTTTTTGTTGACGCTGTAGTGTTGATGACAAGATGTTTAAGTTGTTGTTGACGTAGCGCAAATCAAACTCCATCTTCCACGTTTACCCCTGTTGCATTGAGTGCCGCAAGTGCTTCGAGCGTGCTAGCTAGCGGGCGGCGAGGCGAGGTTGTGGTGCTGCCAGCTAGAGGTGGTCGGCCGTGCACGCTGGGCTCGTGGCCAATGAGGTGGCCGTGTTGACCTGTCGTGCCGCTACGGTTCTGTCGAGACTCGAGACAGGCTTGTCTTGCTTCGGGACTTCGGCGGTGAAGCGCGTGACGAAGGTCCATGTCCGTCAGCTCTGCGGGTTCGTCTCGCTCGCAACCGCCTTTTGCTCAGCGACGGCAGCGATGGCGAGCCGGATGCCGGACAGTGTTGATGTTTGACCGTTCGTGATGCTCGCTCCGACGCTGTCGAGCAGGTCTCCCGTGGCGCCTTGTTCCAGGCGATCACCGCAGTGTGAAGGTGGCGAATTCATCCGGTGCACACAAACTGTTCGAACAAATGGCCCAGACAACAGGGCACGCGCATAATCCTAATGTTTCAGAAATCAAATTCCTAGTGTTTTAGAAATTCAATGCCATCCGCTTGTTTATGATGAGCATGGGCTGAGATCTAGAGAGAATGAGCCTTGTGTTGTAGTGTGCTCTTCCTTGATCTAGCCATCTACGGACTATGGATGGCGGCACTGGTTCTCGATTTCGGCCAGCCTAGAGCTAGCGCGACGGCCGGGGATGCCCACTTCGTCGTTGTCGTTGCTGACGTCCTTGCACCCATGCTCCCAGACGTGCGGCACACGGCCGGTTAGCTGCACCCACCATCTCCAACCCCTCAGGTGCGTGCTCCGGCCACATCATTGGACATTTGGACCACGCTCCAGGACCGCCGGCGGCTTCCCTGCCTGGCCATCGCAGGAATACGTGCACAACAATGCACGAAGTTTGGTTTAAAAAAAAAACAATGCACGAAGCACAGGAGCCCATGGATTGAGGCGCGGTGAAGGTTGCCGGCGCCGCGCCGCGAGGCTCGACGGGGTGGAAGGAAGGCCGACAGTGTATAATCTGGAGTCGAGTACAAGTGGTAAGACAAAGTTATATGCTCCTACTCACCCATAAGCATCACTCTGTGGTTAAGTACAAACTTATGAAGTGATAATTTTAAAGCATTCAACATTGTGGTATGTGCTTATATAACATCAGATATAAATATTTTGTCTTGTAACTATGGGAACAATGTTGTAACAAAAACTATCCCTTGTGTTTTATTAACAAACACAAAGCCTTTTAATTCTAGGCAACTCGGGTAGCCTATGTTGTCTCGACATAACCGGTCCTATCACCCTAAAATAAAAACGGTCTCAGGTCTAAGTAAGAGAAGAAGGGTTGTGGCAGGCTTAGTAAGCCAACAACTATAATTGGTCATTCTTAAGGGCTGAAACTCTAAAGAAATTTGTTAGGGCGAAACTGTCCTTTTGTTTTTTTAACTGCTGAAAATTGGCTGATGCTTCCTATACAAACAAACATAAGGGTTCTCGTCCAGCTAAATAACAATATCATGCTATTTCTTCAGACTGTTGCTGCCTTGAGTGTGAGGAAATCAGAGATCTGGTTTGTATAGAAATCTGGCTGGATCGAGTTTTTAGGGCTTTGAAGCGTCTCCAGAGAGGTCACGCCTGCAAAGAAACAGCGATGCTCGATGCTTATACTGATGTAAATCGGCAAAGCTCGCATCATAATTCAGAGACGAAACCTGATAGAACGAGGAGAGTTTTGCAGCCACCGTTTTGACCAAACAAGATATCAGTATCCAACCGGTCACCCACCATGCAAATCTGGGACGTTGTGATTCCAAACCTGTTGCGGTGGCAGAGAAAAAAGGTAAGAATCTGAAAATTGGTCTTCAGTTGTTGGATTTACGCTTTAGCAGTTGTCCTTTTCACGAGAGTTTCTGATACTGAGCGCACGCGACTTACTTCTTTGCCAGGTAGTCATCATGAATGTTGATGGCTTCCCGACTACGAGCGGTTCTTGTTTAGTTGAGCCAAGAATGGCGCCGACCATTGATCCGCCGCCTGAGCCAAGACAGAATATTCATAGTCTGAGGAACTGGCATTTCCCTGAGTAGTAATATGTAGCAAGAGTACACATATCTGACGAACCTGCCCATTCTTGGGCATCAGTAAGATGGGTGACGGCGTCCCTGTTTGTTGCAAGGAAAAGGCACCCTGGATTCTCGCGGATGCAGAGTGTCCCGTACCTTAAAATGGGGATGGTCATAAGTTTACGGTCTAGTAGATGATTGGTATCAAAGTATCAAATGAATATTATACAGGACGCAACCCCCCTGTTACATGTATGAACCTGACATGTAGTTTGCAGCAAAGTCAGAAGATACTAGTGAGTAGTGATCCTTAGGTTCTAAAGGTAGAAATATGTAGTCAGATAGTCATCTGAATGTACAACTCTAGCAATGCTTAGCCTGGCCCATAGAAATTTGTCGAAGTTCATTATTTCGAGTGAGAAAGGAAAAAAGATGACTTACTGAACTTTGTAGTAGTTGAAGTAGCGATCGGATCCGACCACAACTGCCCCGACCTGTACGAAACCCGAATAACGCCGTTACGCTATTTTACTTCTCTCTACACACCACATGACAGAACGGAAGAAGAATCCTACATCTTTGTCATGCTCCATGTAGAAGCCAGGCTTCAGCTCTATCTTCTTGTCTCCATCTGACTGCATGACGATACAGTATAAATGTGTAAGTTTGTTATCGAGTCAGAATTCACTCGATCGTTCAATGCTGATACGCACGCAACATCGGCTCACTAGCATTGCAACATGCTGGAGTAAGGCTGTGAAGTGGGTTGAAACCCTCGCATTGGCCTAGCCGCAGGGTGTCCGTGTTTATATAGAAAACACGATTACATAGCTGATGATAATTAGCCTGACTTAGTTACGATTAAGCTATAACAGAATTTGTTTACAAGATTGATTTGCTTCCTATCCTACGTAACCAAGTTAGGCCAACCATCATCGGTTTCTGTTACATGAGATTTATTTCTCTAATCCTAACTTATGCTATTTTGACTCCACCGATCTTCTTCGATCTTCTTCTGTTTAGATGTCTTCAACACTCCCCCTCAAACTAAGCATGCCATGTTTAGGTTGCGCCGAAAATCAATAAACTTTGCTACATGTAGTGATTTCGTAAAACCATCAGCAACTTGGTCCTTGGACGATATGAATTTTACCTGCAAAAGTTTATTTGCTACTCTTTCTCTTACAAAGTGGTAATCAATTTCTATGTGCTTTGTTCGAGCATGAAAGATTAGATTGGCCGTCATGTATGTGGCATCAAGGTTATCACACCAAAGACATGATGTTTCTTTCTGAGATACTCCTAATTCTCTCAAAATTGTTTGGACCCATATTGCCTCAGTTGTAGCATTTACAAGAGATTTGTATTCTGCCTCTGTACTAGATCTTGAGACTGTTGCATGTTTTCTAGCACTCCAAGATATCAGATTGGATCCTAAAAATATAGCAAAGCCTCCTGTTGATTTTCTATCATCCATACATCCAACCCAATTAGCATCAGAGAAGGCATTAATTTGTATAGAACTATCCTTCAAAAAACTTATTCCAGAACCTTTTGTTCCTTGCACATACCTTAGAATTCTTTTGATTGCAGTCATATGATTTGTAGTTGGTGCATGGAGGAATTGACATACTTTATTAACTGAGAAGGCTAAGTCTGGACGAGTTAAAGTAAGATATTGTAATGCTCCTACAATACTCCTATACCTCACAGCTTGATCACGTCCAAGTGGTTCTCCAACATAAGCTGAAAAATTTTCAGTTGCTGATAAAGGAGTAGTAACTGGCTTGCATTTTTTCATACCTGCCTTTTCTATAATCTCCATGGCATATTTTCGTTGATTTAGCATAATGCCTCCTTTGTTTTCTTCTACTTCAATACCCAGAAAATAATGTAGTGATCCTAAGTCTTTTAAAGCAAAATCTTGCTTAAGCCTTCCAAGTAACGCACCAACTGCACTTGTAGAAGAACTTGCTACTATAATATCATCAACATATATTAGTAAATAGATCACGACATCATCACCTTTGAAAATAAATAGTGAGGTATCTCCTTTTGACATGACAAAGCCAAGATGAATAAGCCTTGAACTTAATTTTGAATACCATGCCCGAGGTGTCTGTTTTAACCCATAGATGGCCTTTTCTAATTTGCAAACGTGGTCAGGAAACTGTGAATTTTCATATCCTGGTGGCTGAGTCATATACACTTCTTCTAAAGTACCATGAAGAAATGCATTTTGAACATCAAGTTGTCTCAAGCACCACCCTTTTGAAATAGCAATAGATAAAATAATTCTAATTTTAGGTGCTTTAACTACAGGGCTAAAAGTGTCCTCGTAATCAATTTCATACCTTTGCTTGAAGCCTTTTGCCACTAGTCGTGCCTTGTACCTATCTATAGATCCATCTGCACGTTGTTTTATTTTATATACCCACTTAGAATCAATTATATTACTCACCCCTTTCCTTGAAACTAGCTTCCAGGTTTTGTTCTTTTCTAATGCCTGAAATTCTGTATCCATAGCTTTCTTTCGGTTTTGATTTTCTAGTGCTTGTTCCAAATTTTTTGGTTCACCTGTGCAGGTAAGTAAACATACAAAATCATCAAAAAATTTTGGTTTTGAAATGTTGTTCTGTAACCTGGTCCGTGGCTGATTTGCTTGTGCAACCTTCATATTTTTTTCTGTCAGAGCATCAGCTCGTAATCGCTCATGCATGTGCTCCGGATGCTCAGATGAGACTGGCACTTGTTCCAAGGGCAGGAGAATGCGCTCACGATTTTCTGATTGGTCTGGTACACATGCAGAAGAAAGGTATGTGTCGCCTGTCTTTTGACGCGTCACTCTGTCCCCCTCGCGTGTCAGCACCTCGTGTCCCGAGGGTGATTCGTCCCGCGTATCTCCCTGTTGCACCTGACCGGTCTCGGGATTGCTATTCACCTGAATGTCTGCTCCTGTCCCGCGATCTCTATGATGTTTGAGCCCGGATCAGCTTCTCCTAGGGATTTTGTAGCCTGCACATTTGTATTACTTGTTTCTCCAAAATAGTCAAAAAAAATCAATAGAGTTTGCTCTAGCAGGAGAATTAACTTGTTGATTATTTTCTACTGCACCTCCTGCAAGATTTATCAAAGTTGGATGAAAGAGTGAAACTTCAGATCTTAATCTTACCCCTGTATTGGGATTTAATCTTTCAAACGGGAAAACAATTTCATCAAATACTACATCTCTTGAGACATAGACTCTTCCACTAGAGACATCAAGGCATTTGTAGCCTTTGTGCAATGAACTATACCCTATGAACACACACTGTTTGGATCTGAAGGATAATTTATGTGAATTATAAGCATGCAAATTTGGCCAACAAGCACAACCAAAGATCTTGAATTGATTATAATCTGGTGTGGTGCCAAATAGCTTTTGTAGGGGCGAGGCATAGTCAATTACTTTGGAGGGTATTCGGTTTATGAGGTAGGCTGCTGTGGAGAAGGCCTCGTCCCAAAATTTTAGCGGCATGGAGGCGCGAGCTAGAAGAGAGAGCCCTACTTCAACAATATGGCGATGTTTCCTATCTACTGCCTCATTCTGTTGATGAGTATGGGGCAGGAAACTTGATGTTTGATCCCTATTCTTGTGAACAAGGAATTTAACTTTTGATATTCTCCATCTCAGTCTGTTTGGACAGAATCAATCTTTCTTCCATGCATGCATTCTACTTGAGTTTGAAAGGTTTGAAATATGTGGAAAACTTCAGATTTGTGACGAAGAAAATATACCCAAGTAAATTTGCTAAAGTCATCGATGAAGCTAACATAGTAGTTATGTCTTTCAATTGATGTAGGAGCCGGTCCCCATACATCAGAAAAAAATGAGTTCCAACGGATATTGTGACACACTAACTGATTTAGCAAAGGGTAATTGATGACTCTTGCCTTGTTGACATGGATCACATACTTGAGTTTTGCTAGATTTAGAAGAACAAGGCAAATTATTCTTTTGCACTACTTTATTGACAATGATCATGGAAGTATGACCTAATCTATCATGCCACTTATCTATGGACGGCTTTGTAGAGATGAAGGCACACTTAGATGACGAGGATTGCTCAAGGGATGGCCAGGGATACATACCATCTTCACATTTGCCTTGTAGAAGAGTTTTCTTCGTAGCCCGATCCTTCACCAAAAAATAACGATGATGATATTCAAGAAATACAGAATTTTTTGTAATAAGTTTGTGTACTGATAGGAAATTCTTTTTAGCAGATGGTACATGAAGAATATTGGAAAGATGCATAGATCTTGCAGGTGTATGCAAAGTAGATTTACCAACAAAGTTAATTCTCATACCTGAGCCATTCGTGGTGTGCACTTTTTCTTGTCCATTATATTTTTTCTTAACTGATAGCTTGTCTAAATCTCCAACTATATGATCAGTTGCGCCAGTGTCGGTGTACCAGTTTGTATCTACACCGTAGGAAGTTGTTGCAATATTTACTGACCTCTCCTCAGATCTATATTCTCTATCAAACCTCTTCCAGCATTTGTTTGATGTGTGACCAATTTTATCACAAATCTGTCATACTGGTCTGCCTTCATTTCCTCTTCGTCTTCCTTGCCAACTTCGACCTCCTCGGTTACCTCTGCCTCCATCACGTCCCCCCTGCCACGGTAGCCTCCCCGTGCAGTGAGGTTAGCATTAACATTATACTGGCCAGGTACTTGTCTTTCCAATCTTGCTTCAGTTGCCATTAATTGTGCGGACAAATCAGAGAGAGAAATAGGATCGGTCCGAGTACTCACATTCTCCACCAGGGGGTTATAGTCGGCATCAAGGCCGGCTAAAATATATGAGATCACATCATCATCCTCCAATCTCTTCCCTGCGGCTGCCATCTCATCAACAAATTCTTTCATCTTTGCAAAATATGTTGTGATACTCATATCACCTTTACGTGTGCTAGAAAGTTTTGTACGTAAAGACATTATGCGTGCACGAGATTGTGACGCATAACTTTCATGTATAGCTTTCCGTACCTCTGCAGCGGATGTGTACATTGCCACTTGGGCAAGAATTTCTTTTGAAAGTGTTGAATTAATATAGCTCCGTAGCTGTTGATCTTGAATGAGCCAAGTCACATACTCCGGGTTGGGGACCTTTTCGGTCGAATCTCTTCCTTGAACTATGATTTCTTCATCTGGCTTCTTCTTTGTTCCATCAATGAAGCCAAACAATTGTGCTCCTCGAATCGCAGGTAGCACTTGAGCCTTCCACAGCAAAAAATTATCCCTCGTCAACTTCTCAACGTGGTGGCTAAGGGTGTTAAACCCGGTCGTGGCCATGGATGAGCCCGACATTATCTCGATGGAGTATTGACTCTGATACCATGTGAAGTGGGTTGAAACCCTCGTATTGGCCTAGCCGCAGGGTGTCTGTGTTTATATAGAAAACAAAATTACATAGCTGATGATAATTAGCCTGACTTGGTTACGATTAAGCTATAGCAGAATTTGTTTACAAGATTGATTTGCTTCCTATCCTACGTAACCAAGTTAGGCCAACCATCATCGGTTTCTGTTACATGAGATTTATTTCTCTAATCCTAACTTATGCTATTTTGACTAAGGCAACTACAAAGTTGTTAATTTCTTTGTTACTTAGGGCGTGTTTGGCATGGCTCTACTTCACAGTAGAGCAACTCTGCTCCAAAACTGTAAGGTGGAGCAACTCTGCTGTGGAGTTAGAGGTGTTCAGAGTGGTGTTTGGCTGAAATACTGTTCTCAGCTCCAGAAAAGAGAGTTTGGAGGGTCTGATACCATTATTACCCCTGCTACGCTGATTGTATGCATTTAATGAATAGTAAATATATGAATTCGTGAAATATTTTAAATTATATATTATTTCAGGAATAATGAGATTTTTTCACTCTACAATAATGAGATTATTCCAATCAATTGACCCTTGCGAGCTGCAGCGGGCCTGCCGAGGGATGCAGGGGGCCTGGAAGCAGGGAGGAGACGAGGGCGACCGGCGGGCGAGCTATCGGCCGGCGTGGGCGTGACGAGGCGAGCGCGCGGTGCAGGAGGCGGGCGCCCGGCGGGGTCTGGACGAGGGCGACCGGCGGGCGAGCTGGCGGCCGGAGCGGGCGTGAGGAGGCGGGCGCGGCCGGCGACGTCCGACGGGTCTGGACGAGGGTGGCTGGCAGGCGAGCTGGCGTCCGGAGCGGGCGTGAGGAGGCGGGCGCGTCCGGCGGCGCCCTAGGTTCACAAGGAAGAGTCCAACCGGGTGGAGGAAAAGAAAAACGAAGCATTTTTTAACCAGTGGCAATTGCGGGTAATTATCCCCCAACTCCATGACTTTGTCCATATACACTGGTTTTAGAGCAACAAATGATGTACTCTGGAAAAATGAACTGCACCTCCTTCAACTCTGTAGAGTTAGGCTGCTCCACGGAGTTTTGGAGTTGAGGTGTTTGAGTGAATTTTTTCAGCTTCGAGGTGAATTTGGACTCCGGAGCTATGACAAACACGCCCTTACTGGTCCGCCGAGGTGCTGAAATCCAGCCAGCTCGAGCTCCTTCAGAATCCCTTCCTCTCGAATGACGTAAACCTGAACCGCCGGAAAAAGTGTCAGCTTTCGGCATATAGTTGTACATATTATAATGCAAAAACAATGCAGTAACAGTTTTTTTTCTGAATGATGAGAGGCACCTTCTTGCCCTTGGGGAAATCGATGGACTGCAGGTACGCGGCAGCTGCGAAAGATGACGCGAATATCTCTTCCTGCGCAGCGTTCACCGGTTAGCAGCAGGGGGGGAGAAGCTGATCAGCACAAGCAGTTCACGAGGTCAACACAGGACAGTACCTCATTGACGACTAGCCCCAGCGTCTCAAACTTCTTGCCGTACTGCTTCCTCTACTTGGTGGAGTTGTTGGTCACGAACACCAGCCTCTTGCCCTGCAACACCCCCGCAAATGCCCATTAGCTGAAGCGGATCGTACGGTACCTCATTGACGGTTCGAGACTGACCTTCGATCGGAGCAAGTCGAGCGTCTCCGGCACGCCGTCAATCAGCTTGTCGCCCTTCCAGATTACCCCTGCGCGACCACAAGTTTAAATCACAAACCCGAGACTCCCACAGGAAGGCGGCCCTGATCAGTGTTACGCGGCGCCTCACCGTCGCAGTCGAATATGAACGTCTCGACGGAGTCGATGAGCGCGTCGGCGTCCTCGAGCCTAGCCGCCGGGATCGTCCCCGCCGCGGCCATCACGGACCGCCTCGCCCCGCGTAGCGGTGACGCTGCCGCCGCTGGAAAGGAATCCACGCCGACGCCGACGCTGACGCGTTGCTGGATGCTCCTCCCGAAGGACGCGGAGGGCGTCGGCGCCTGCGACGACGAGGAGGAGGCGAGAAAGGTGGGTGGCGCGCGAACCTGAAACATCGGGGCCGCTTGCTCTGTTTTTATCCAGGTGGCTGCTTGCTCTGTTTTTATTCGATTTGGTCTCTCCTCTGAGCCTGGCACTCAGGCAGGGCAACGGTATATGTACACAGGCCAGAGATGCTGATGTTTCTTTGGATTTGTGGCTGAAAAGGCAGAGGAGAGGGGTTGGGATGTGGTCTAGTATTGTGGCTGTTGTTCGACCTGCTGGTAGGAGGAAATGGAATATATGAAAAGGCATATGCACCAGATGCCATTAGCCCATAATGATACATATCCAAGCTGACATTTAAGCTAATACAGATTTGACATTTGCATCATAAACTTACAATGCCACGGAGAAGGCACCCAGTTACACTAGTCTATTACAGACCGAGGCCACAGAGTTTCCAGGCGAAACTTCACAGACATCTTAAATACCAGGAAGTACAACGGACGAAATCCAACCAATGAGCTGAATACAAACAGGTACCAGCTTCGTTTGCAACTTGACTTATCCATACATGGGACAGGGGTGAACCAGAGTTCAAGGCGAGCGCGGTAGTTCAAGGCAAATCTTGCTCGACCGATGGCTCATCGACGATGCGATGCGGGGATCCTGGCGGTAGCCACAACACAACCCAGTAAGACATGTTCAAGGTGGCTGCAGTTCAAGCTCGTGCCTTCCAGCCACCCAACCACCACGGTTCCCGTGCCTCGTGGCCCTGTGTCCCTGCTTGCACCAGCAAAGTGGCCAGATCCGACGCGAGCCCTAGCTCACACCAGAACAACGCCGCGGAAGTCGCCTTCATGCACTGTGGCGTCTCGCTGTTGAAGAACTCAAGGAGCCCGGGAAACGACGTCGCGTCGGGCACTCCCAGTAGGAAGAACCGAGGCGCGAGGCAGAACAGAGACGTCTGCACCTCATCATCATCTTTTTTCTCTGCATGTAGCATGCAACTCAGGAAAGGTAAATGAAACGAGGAACACGCGCGTCAATGATGGCACGCGATTCGGCTCGGGTAAGATATAGGCACTGTTTGGCACAGCTTCTGAACCATTTTTCTTATAAAAATATGTTGCGGGTGTACCAAACAGTCAGCTTCTCCAGCAGCTTATTAGTTTAGCTGCTTTTCAGAATAAACAAAAACAAAATATAAGTTTAAATTGTTGTTCACTAGCTTTTCAGACAAGCTATTTTTTTAACAAGTTTAAACTGTACCAAACAGGACCTAATATGATGGATGTTGCAGATTTCGATGCATCTACATGCAGCTACTTGACTATTTTTCTGATGCTGATCTCCAACAGCTTGGCCCAGTAGTAAAGCCGGAGCGTTGGGCCTCCTGATGCGCTAGCTAGTCTTGCGCGCCTCTTCTGGAATTGGGCTTGGGCTTGGCGAAGTCGTAACAGGCAACGTCAACGTGGCAGCCTTCTTCTTCCCCTGCATGATCTCAGTGGCCGTCGTCTCGATGAGCTCCCACGCGCTCTGGACGTGTCTCTCCTCCTGCAACGAGGACCCCACCGCGAACCGCAGCGCGAACTTGTCACCGACCACCGTGTGCGTCAGGTAGGCCTTCCCGGACCTGTTGAGGCGCTCCATGAGCTCGCGGTTCTGCTCCCTGGCGTCCTCCTCGGTCATGGCGGCGCCGCCGCGGGGCTTGATCCTGAAGCATACGAGCGCGAAGTTCCTCGGCGCCACGACCTCGAACCGTCCGTCCGCAAGCACGCGGTCCTCGAACGTCCTGGCCATGGCGACGTCGCCGCGGATGTGCTCCTGCAGCTTTGCGGCGCCGTAGGTACGCATGACCATCCAGAGTTTGAGCCCGCGGAAGCGGCGGCCCACGCCGACCTGCATGTCCTTGAGGTCCGTGACGGCGCCGGACTCGCTGGCGTCGTTCCTCAGGCACTCCATCTGGGTGGCGCCGCACGATTCCGTCAGGCGGCGCGCGTCGCGCACCCAGAGACAGGTGCAGTCCAGGCACGTGAGCAGCCACTTGTGCGGGCTGACGCTGATGGAGTCCGCGCGCTCCACGCCGTCCAGGTGGTGCCGGAACTCCGGGCAGATGCAGGCGCTGCCGGCGTAGGCCGCGTCTACGTGGACCCACGAGCCGAACCGGGCTGCAACGTCGGCGACGGCGCCTACCGGATCGACGGCGTTCGACGACGTGGTGCCGACCGTTGCGCAGACGTAGGTCGGCACGAGGCCAGCCTCGGCGTCGGCCTGCATGGCCTGGAGCAGCTTTGCGGGGTCGAGCCCGTAGTCCGTCTCGGCGCCGGTAGGGATCGAGCGCATGTTGGCAGGGTCGAAACCGGCGAGACGGCACGCCTTGAAGAACGTGGAGTGGGTCTGGTCGGAAGCGTACACGGTCAGGCGCGTGAGCCCGGCCACGCCCTCGGATCCGCTCCAGCGCAGGGCCGCGTCGCGCGCGGCGACGAGCGTGACCAGCATCGCCTCGCTGGTCGTGTCGAGGATGACGCCACCGCCGGAGCCGCCACGGCCGGCGCCGGTGCGGTTCATGAAGCTCGTCGGCAGGCGCAGGAGCTGCGCGAGCCAGTCGAGGGCGAGCACCTCGAGCTCCGTGGCGGCAGGGGACGCCTGCCACGTGAACCCCACCGTGTTCATGGCGGAGGCGATGAGGTCCCCGGCGATGGCCGCGGCACTGTTCGTGGCCGGGAAGAAGGCGAAGAAGTTGGGGCTGGCCCAGTGGGTCATGCCCGGCACTATGGCCTCGCGGAGCTCCTTCATAGCGATGTCGAACGGAGCCGACGACGTGGGCGGCGCGGCCTGGAGCAGGGGGAGCAGGTACCCCGGCTGGACGTTGGGGAGCACGGGCAGCGACTCGACGGACTTGTAATAGTCGTAGATGAAGTCGACGGACTTGTGGAGGTAGGCGCGGACGTCGTCCGCGTCGAGCGGCTTGAAACCGCCGTCGGCATTGAGCGGCAGCTGGAGGCCGTCGACGGCGAGGCTGGTGTCCAGGCTCCCCATGTCGATCGGTAGGCTAGTATGTGACCGGGGCGACTGAGAGCAGAGGAAAGGCGACCGGCAAAGCTCAGATGGAACTGACGAGGCTTTGGAAGCTGGAAGGTGTGTGGTGTGATGCGTGGCGCGGGGCGTGCTTTTATAGTTGGGAGATCCGGCATGCGCGCGCGTACTGTATCTTGGCCGCACCGCACGAGGCGTTTGAAATTCAAGCGACGCCGTCCCCCGGGGCTACAGACGTGTGTTGACCGGCCGAGCGCCTCCTCTTTACGCCTGGATTTGTTCGGATTCGAACGACATGCTATCATTCAATGGTAGCTAGCTTCCCTCTCTGGAAAATATTACAGCACGTCGGCAGCTTGCATGGCGGGCGCCGGTTGCATCCTGGCGAAGCCGTATTCGCTTTTAACTACCTGATGATGCCAACGAACTATTCCGCATTTCCAATGGGCAAGTTTATTCAGCGCGCTGCACAGCGATGGCTGCCCGCAAGAACAGAATCGTACTCGGCTCGCCCTCTTTTCACTTTCGAGAACCTGCGCACCGGCATCGCAAGCTACTAGTACAGTAGTACTAGATGGTAATGCAGCATCCTCCTCCTAGTCCCTCCATTATTTTACGAGTTCTGACTCACGGTTCTGTTTCAGACGGCTGTGACAGCGACGGTGGGTGCAGGTCTGTCGGGACGACGTGGTCAACGGCGGCGTCTTGAATCCTCGATGGTTCAAGGGGACTCCCCTTTATGGATGGGTGTCTTTGCAAAGGTACTGCAACGTGGACAGAGAAAAGGTCCCGAAGTTTCTTCACGCCTGCCTCTCCTACCCGGGCACGATATTCGCGCTTCCACCAGGCAAAGCTCACGGCGCCCAGCTTGAGTGATCGGTTGCCGCCATATCGGAGAAGAGATGGCTATCCAACGCTCTTGCATGGTTGCTGCCTCGTCAAAACCTTTCGGTATGTAGCGACTGAACCCGGCCGTCGGCATGCATGGCTCTTTGCAGTTTCGTGAACTAGAAGAAATCTTGAGTTCCTGGCAATTTACAGTCAACTTTAGACAACTTGAACTGAAAAAATGCAGTCTCAAGCATTATTATTTGTGCCATTGTTGGTATCTTTGTGTCAATATTTCACATAATAAATACGTTCATGTGTAAAGAAGGTGATTATACTTTTTCCGTTCAAGTAGCTGTCAATATTTCACATAATGAATATGTTCATGCGCTTTATACTTTTTCGTTTCAAGTAGTCTAAAGCTGACGCAGGATGCACTAGCGCCCTCCACAGCATTCTGTACTTGCCACAGCAACGCGTGTCTTCAAGTTGATGTGGTTGTCCCCGGAGTTGACGGACGCGTCGCCACTCGCCACACGCTTGTGGCCTGGCGTACGCACCGGGCCTTCTCTTGCAGTCCAATCGATGGCTGGGCCTGATTTCAATGCCCAGGAGTTCCTCTGCCCAGCAGTGGCTGTCGCTAGCGAAGACGTACATAGGACGACACGACGATGACGGATAATAGCCATTTTGACTGACCTCGGTTGCTAGTGGATGGCTCGCTCAACAGACGGCCCTTCGACCCACATCTGGCGAGGACGATGAACCGCGACGGCCTCGAGCTTGAAGAGAAAGCACCATAGATGGAAATGATGCCATCGGAAACGGTAGAAAGTAGCTGCCCCACAGCCGCCCATACCATCCGATAGCGACAGACGCTAACAATGCAAAAGATGCAACATCTTTCTCCATTTGTCGAGAGAAACAATCGTACTTCTTCCCCAGCTCACCCGGGCCACCGGACTGTATCTACAACGAAGCACCCCCCACCCACAGACTCGTTACTTAACACCGAAATCTCCCTACAATGATACGACATGGAATCAGGTAACAGAATATACCACCATATAACACAGTTCGGATCTGCATCTGCATCCACCTTTCTTACAAATTTTCCTCCGGACTACGATGCCGCCGACGAGCACCAAGCGGCGACGCGGCCGTCGTAAAAAGGCTCACCGCAGCCGCTGCCCTGCTGCTCCCATGCACGATCGACGAGGGAGCTGACAGGCGGACTACGCCGCGGCTCCCAGAAGGCTCTGGCAGTCGTCGTCACGGCTCCCCCTGGCTTTCTCCTTCCACAGCTGCTCGACCTCCTCGAAGCTCAACCCCTTCGTCTCCGGCACGTACATGGCCACGAAGATGAAGGCCAGCACCGCGACCCCGGCAATGATCAGGAACGTCATGCCGGTGCCGACCAGCCCCACGACCGACAGGAACGTCTGGGCCACGACGAGGTTGGAGATCCAGTTGACGGTGGCCGACATGCCCCCGCACGTCCCGCGGTACGCCTCGGGGTAGATCTCCGAGTTCACGGCCCACGGGACTGGCCCCATGCCCGGCGAGAAGAAAGCGATGTACAGGGCGAGGCCGGCCACCGCGAAGTAGCCCAGCGCGCCCCGGCAGGAGCCGTTGGCCCCGTCCATCATGCAGAGGCTGGACGACGACTGCAGTATGAAGGACATGGCGAGGATCACGAGGGAGGCCATGACACCGGACAAGCTCATAAGGGCCAGGCGGCGTCGGCCACAGCGGTCGATGAGGTAGATTCCGACGACGGTTCCCACGGCGTTCATGGCGGCGACGATGAGGGACAGGAGCAAGGCCAACTTGTTGGAAGTGAAACCAGCCATCTGGACTATGGTGGGGCTGTAATACATCACGGTGTTGATTCCTGTAAATTGCTGGAAGGCCTGCGCAGTTTGATTAGCACACGATTAGCAAAACTAATCCCATGCACGAGTTGAACCCCATAATCAGATACAGAACTTTAGCGAAGTAGAGTAATACCTGTTTCACCGGCAACTGAAAGTAAATAATATTAGGTGATAAGAGTAAAAGCCAGAGACTGAACATACCTGAAGACCAGCACCGGCGAAAAAGGCTAGCCTTAATTCCTTCAACTTGAAGACATCCAAACAGCTAACAGTGTTATCAGACTGGAATTCATGCATGGATGATGAAGCAAGGAGCTCCACCTCTTCCTCTAAACGGTCAGAATCATATATTTTCTCTAGGACAGCAATAGCTTTCGCTTTCTCGTCCTGTAAAGAAGAGTAATATAAGAACAGGACGCTACATACACGAACACAAAACATAACTGCACCAAAAGGATATTACCCTCCAGTAAAGCCAACGTGGAGATTCTGGCAGGTAAAGCATCAGCAGAAACTGTATAACAGCAGGCACAGCAGCGACTCCAAGCATCCATCGCCAAGTTCCAGGAACCTATTCCATGTAGAATATATTTCACCACAAAAATGTACTAATCACCAACATATCCACATGATGTCCCAAGTTTCTTTTTTTTACAAGGTACAAGAGGATCAAAGTCACAAGAGTGGTTTAACGAGCATTTGCCATGAATAAAAAGCAAATCAATGATGCAGCTAGTTTGATGAATTCCAAATCAGGGACATGAGAGCATTTCACCAACACCAAAGTTGGTACGCACCAAACAACACCTCATTGTTGATTTGTCCATTGATGTTGGAAGGGGGGGGCAGCTCTTGTTCATTGATGATAAAGAGTTTTAGCAATAACTAGCACCAGCAAGAACATTAACACCGTAAAAATTTATATGAGAAAAACAAACGTTAAGATAAATATGTTACTGATGCTGCAATTTTTTCTAAAGAGAGTTCAATTTTGTGTATAGCGTAACTGATGCATCCTTTTTACACAATTCTTGTGGAAGGGCATCATACCAGCCTAGTACATGTATGGGAAACTGTCTTAAATTGTTAGTCTTGTGTGCGGTGTAAAGTCACATTCATCAAAATAGATGATTAGATATTACAATGCAACTTAAACAAAACATAGTTTATTAATCTTGCCTAGTTTAAATATAAGATGCATGCTCCTCCATTTTTCAGTTGTCTCCAAGTGAAACGTACTCAAGCTGAGAACTATTTCACGGGAATAACTTGATAGGGAATTCTCAGTGGAGAATCAACATTACCTCTGTAAAACTGAGGTTGATAAGGTAGGAGAAGAACTGTCCACCGGTTATCATGAGTACATTAGTTGCCACCAAACCACCCCTAATTTCTGAAGGAGCTGCTTCAGCAATGTATACTGGTGCTGTGACTGATGCTATACCCACACCCAAACCGACAAGGAGCCTTCCAAGGATCAGAATATAAGGACCGCCAGCAGCACACATGACAAGTGAGCCAAGTGCAAACAGCATGTCAGCAAGAAGAGTGGATTTCTTGCGACCGAAAGCGTCATTTATCCATCCACCCCCAGCAGCTCCAATTATGGCTCCAACTATGGCCATGCTAACAATTGTTTCCTGAGGAAACAACCAAATAGATGCACTGTCAGAAGTAAATATGTGGGATTGTCACACCGTAACAATCAGTGAACGGTAAACTAGGCTGAACCTGTAAGAAGTAATTGTCTCTGATGGCTGGAAATTCATCACGAATATACAAAAGCGCCCCAGAGATGACACCTGATAACAGATATTCCTCAGCTTCAAATGCAAAATATTTTTTCCTCAGATCAAGTTTTAGGAGCTCTAAGCTTACTGATGGCAGTCAAAAGGCTCATACATCCCTAAAAAAAAAGATCATACAAAATTGGCTTCATCTCCACTGCAAAACCGTCATCGGGCAGTTTTGGAGTAAGTTAGTCTGAACAATGTCTGTTGTCTATAAGGTCAATTTCAATCAACCAGACAGAACCAATCATGTACAAGGATCTGGCAAACTAAAGAAAAAGGCACGAAGCATCAAGTTCAGCGAAACTTATCTTAGAAAAAAAAAGTCCGTCCCACTTTTTCCTTATGAGACGACCTCGAATCATGTCGTTATTCCAACTAACTTAAATTGCCATTTCCCACAAAAAGATTTGGTTCCGAACAAGAGCGACCCGCGACCAACTGCCAACAGCATACGTTGCTCAAGCAACAGAAACTCGACCCGTTGTATACCTGTGTCGTAGCCGAAGAGGAACCCGCCGATTCCTGCGCAGCCCGTGAGCAGAAGCACGTAGTGATTGCTGAAGAACTTCATGTCCCTCTTCCCCACAGCCGTCAGGAGCCCGGAGCTCCCGGGCATGGACATGTCGATCGTCATCTTCGCTCCGATCGACCGAATCTCAAGCCACTAAATCAAATCCTCCCCCTAAATCTAGCCCCCGCCGGCCCTTCCCTCACAGGGGCCCCGAATCAGGCAAGCACGCCCAAGCAACGGCACCAAAATTGCTAAAAATTCAATCTTTGGTGCAATCTTCCGCCCCGAAATCAAACCTCGGAGCAGTGGAATGGGGTGGAGGAATCACCCGGACCGGAAGGAAATTACGCCAGAAATCTCTGGAAGAAGGGAGAGGTTTCTGGAACCGGTCCGGAAACAGGGGAAGGGAGGGGTCGGGCAAATGGACCGAATGGGGAGCAGTTTTTTCTTGAGCCAACGCCGCCCGACTTAAATAATAGGGAGGAGGTCTTTGCTCATACGGCTGTGCCGAGTTGGTGGGTGGATATGATCGGAGGAGAGGGAAGCTTGTAAGTTTAGAACATACGCAACTTTCTAATTTTCAGGCGTTGCTCGATCCAACTTGGACTTCCGAAAGGACGCCTCCGTGGAAATCGGAAGAGGACGGTCGTCGTCGTCGTGGAGCTTCCACTTGGCGCGCGTGTTTTGCTCGTGCGTGGTAAGTAAGGACGACGGCGTGTAAAAATAGCAAGCACGTGAGCCTCCTCGCCCGTCCGTTTCTCCTCTGCTTCTGTTGTGGTGAAGCTTGAGCTGGAAATGGTGAGGAGATCCCTCGCTTCTTCCATGCGCAGATGTTGCTAGTTTACTAAGAACAGCCAGCCGAAAAAAAAACGACAGAGATCACCGGCGAGCTATCTGAATGATTGCTGGTTTTGTCCCAGGAACCTATGTGCCGGAGATATTGCTAGTGAAACGCTAGGTAGAAGTTTCGTGAAAATTGGCGCCGTCGTCGGGCCGGCCGGCCCCGCCCGATCCACAACCGCGCCACCTGTGCTGTGCGGAGGGCGTTGCTTTTGTGGCTGCGCAGCCTGCGCGCTTGCCTTGCCTGGACCCGTGCTTCCTCGTGGGAAAAGAAACTCTTGGCGCAGAGCTCGCCACTTGCCTCATCGCCACCGGTGGGCCTCTCGATCGGGACGTGTTCCTGGCCCAGGCGCCGCTCGGTTCGTGATCGATCAGGCCTCTGAGGCTCTGACGTGTGTGGTCACCTATAACTAACGTACCATGTCACCTGAGCAATCACCAGGTCTCGAAAAAAATACATATTGAGGATTTGGTTTCATTTGGATAGAGATGATGCCCTCCTGTTCATGAATCGTGATGGGAGAGTTTTAGAAAAGACTGCACAAAAATGTTTTTCCGCCTGCCTTAATGGGCCTGGTGTTGTGATAGCCTGCCTAATATGATGGCCCAGAACTCGATCGAAGAGTTCGATCCCAGAGAGTGGACACTACCCAGATCACGTGTGGGCTTTTGCTCATTAGACGGCCCTGGTATGACTTTCGGCTGTTCAGAAGCCATGTCCGCCAGGTCAGAAAATGAGGACTCCCTTGAATTATTCACCGCACCGTGATACAGCGGGTTCCAACTCCAATTGCGGTTTGTTCCACACCGAGCTGCAGAATCGAGCCCCTCCAAGCATGCAACTAACTCTGCCTGAAATGCATCTCAAATTGCAAGCTTTTCCTTGGATGGATACCTTGAAAGTTGTAGTGTTTTCTCACAAGACCGGACACAAGAAAACGGTTGGGATTTATGTTATCGCCGTGTGTTCCGTATATTTAGATTTGGTCCTGCTTTTTTTCTTTAATTTTGTCTTCCACTATGCTAGCTACCTTGAAAGTCGAAAGGTACGAATTCCAGTCAGTGATGAAGGGAAAATATGAATCAGGTAAACAAAACCAAAAGGTAGCTAAAAAATACGGAGAACACTGTAATAATGAAAGGGAAAAGGAAACGGAAACTAGCGAGCGAACGAGACACGACTAAAAACAGACGCGGAGGAAACAAAGGTGCAAGAAAAGGGGGAAAGCTCTCATTCGCAGCTCGCTGTACAATTAGGCCGCGGTCAATAAAACTTGAGGATAGCTAGTGTTCGACTCATTCTAAAGTTGATTCAAGCACGACTCGAATTTTAAATGAGCCAAGCTTGAGCCTTCTTGTAAGCAAGTTTAACGAGCTCGAGATCGAGTAGCTCGAGCAAGCTCGTTTGTGTTGTCATCAAGGAGTTATAACTAAGTTAATAGAACGATATATGTATTCATATTACTCCTCCACTAAATGTTACTTAGGCTATGCAATTCTATTAAAAACGCGTCATGTAACATGATTTTGATATAATGCTACCAGTAAATGATGTGCAATATCGTCCATCTTTCTACTCTACTAACCGTTAACTCGAACGAATTACACTGTATTATATGTACGTAATGATGCTAGAGCTATCAGTAAAGTTTTAAGATCGTAATTCGCACGTGTTTGACTTGTTCTAGACTTGATTCGAGTTCGGCTCGAATTTTAAACGAGCTAAGCTTGAACGTAACCTTAGGATCGGATGAATTTCAAGCTCGACCCAAGATCGGTTTGATTTTTTTTTTATCAAACTCATGTAAGACGGCTGGAGCTCGGCCCGTTTACAATGTACAACCGAGCGTGCGAATCCAACCCAGCCCACCCATCCATTTCTTCCTCCCTCCCTCCCCGTTTCCCTTGTTCCAATCCTTCAGGCCCCCACCGCCTCCGCATCCGGCATCCCTCGAATCCGCGCGGGCGCCTCGCCGCCCCGCCCCGATCGCTACCTCCTCGTGGTGGGCGCCGCTCCGATCCGCCCGATCCTGGGGCTCCGTCGCGCGGGGGCGGGGGCGGGGGCCATGGACTCCGAGGACGACATGCTCGACGCGAACGACTCCGCCGATGACGATTTCTACAGCGGCGGGGAGGCCGGGCTCGCCGCCAGCGACGACGGGGACGTGGACTACGACTTCGCCGACCAAGACTCCGACGACTCCGGGGAGCTCCTCTCCCACCGGCTGCAGGTGATCTCCGGCTCCCCTTTCTCGGAGGGTTGCGTAGCGCGCGCGGGGATGGACCTGCTCCCGTGCGTGAAATGCTGGAACTGGAGGGGCTGTGAATGTAGGCGGTGGTTGATGTGACGTTTTTTTATGATGCATGTGCCGGATATGGCCTCCTTGCTTTACCAGTTTATACCGGGAAGGGAGTGAGTGATCTCGTATTGGCTGGTTTACCCTTGTTGGAATGTGAGGTGGTGCTGCAAGCTAGGGACTTCGACTTCCTGGATCGTTGGCCAATCGTTTTTGAACAGGAGAAGCGTTGCATCCAGGCACGTATGTTAGATATAGGGCAAATGACATCGATGAATAAAATACATGCCTGGTCTAGGGAGCCACATAATGATCGACATCATTTTTTTCTCCATGAAAATTGCGCACATCTAATGACAAGAATGTAGAGATGTTTGTGATTCTGGATGGAAAATTGGAGAGAATAGTAATACTCATCGGCACATGGCAAATCATGGCACACTAATCAAGGCTCTGTCCTGCTCTTTGAATAACAAATTATGTAGTACATAAGGTACCCATCATTATGCAGGCATGTAATCTGCGACAAAACGTACAACTTATGGTAAATTACAAATGATGAACTATTATAGCCAGTACTTGTTGATATCATCATGTGCTGGATTGCTGGCACATTGTCTATTATTTTTCGAGTTGGCATTCTTTCGAACTGGTCTAGCTTCTGTTTGCTTCTGCTTGTTTTTCTCTTTCTGAAATGACCCTTTTTTCCTTATCGATCTGCAGTGTGCTGGCAAGTGCTAAAATGATCTAAAAATGTCTTCTTAATCTATTATGAGCCCTAAGTTGATATAAACATCACTGGGAAAGTTTGCATTGTTTGGCTTTGGCAGCTTCATAGCGATGCTCTACTTCTAAGTGCTTTATTAGATTTCTCTCATACTTGTGTAGATTTGGTTTGTTTAGCCAGAATTTGTTTAGTCAACATTGGATCATCTTCATGATAATATATTGGTTGAACAGGCTTTAATACTAGATCAACTGATCAGCTACAGAATCAATTTGGCTGTCCT
The DNA here is from genome assembly GCA_030760725.1 of Neostapfia colusana. Taxonomy (NCBI): domain Eukaryota; kingdom Viridiplantae; phylum Streptophyta; class Magnoliopsida; order Poales; family Poaceae; genus Neostapfia; species Neostapfia colusana. Next base: position 56,848,054 of record JASWHV010000019.1, read on the forward strand.
TTGTACTTATTAGACCTACTGTGTTCTTACAGTCATTTCTTTTCTGTGCCCAGCAAAATTACAGTATATTTAGCGAAGCTGATATAAAGCAGCGCCAAGAGGATGACATAAATAGAGTTTCAACTGTTCTTTCAATTTCCAAGTCAGAAGCATGTGTTCTTCTTCGCAACTATAACTGGTATTGTCCTCGCATAGTCACTCACATGTTGTGATATTGTAACCTTAGTCTTGAAATTCGCTCCCTATCATGGTGGTTTTGCAAAAAAAAAAAATCATTGATTCCGAGCTATCATACTACCATTAGATTAAAGTTCCTACAAACCAGTCATATGGAGTTGCATTTCATGTATTGCTTATGCACATAGGGGCATGCTAATTTCCTAATGTTGTTGATTTAATTTTGTTAACTCCGCTATGCCTTTCTACGCATAGCCGGTCCAAGCCCGGGTAGGGGAGGAGGGTTGTGGTAGGCTTGGTGAACCAGCATCAAAACCAGCCATTGCGATATGAAACCCAGTTTGTGTTTCATATCTATCCTACCTCAACGTGCTTGAGACAAAAACTTTATTGTTGTTGTTGATTTAATTTCTTAACAGCAGCATCGTCTATAGTTGTACAAAATCAAATTCTGCTTATCTGAACATGCTGCTTCATTCTTCCTTATTTCTGGATTCAGAGCACAAGGTGCTGCTCTGTGATTTTGTGTGTTGTTAATTTAACTCTCATTTTAATGTCCACCCCACAGGAGTGTTAGTAAGGTGCATGATGAATGGTTTGCTGATGAAGAACATGTTCGTAAGGTTGTTGGTTTACCAGAGAAGCACATTGGGCTGCCAAATGACAGAGAAGTATGCCCACGTCTCTGTAGTTCCACTTGTTCTTCAGTTGCCTAAGCATATTATCTCACATAGTAGGACATAATAATTCTTGGGACTAGCTATTACAATAGTTTTGTTTTCCAGTTTTAGCGATGAAATGTCGCTCAATTCGTTGCTCACCTTTTATTTTTCTAGACTAGAGATATCTCAAGTTCATAGTTAGAGATCAAGTCTTAGAGATAGAGTCCTATTCAAATCTAATCTTATCTAAGCACTCGTTTAAAAGGCGTCGCCTAGTCGTCGCCTAAGCGTCCAGGCGCTCCGGCCTGGACGCCATGGCCGGTCGACTCGCCTGGAGTTGCCGCCACCGACGGGTCGCACCGCCACAGCCCTGCGTTGCCACCGCCGGGTCGTGTTGCCGCCGGGTCGCGCTGCCGCCGGGTCGTGCGGTCGTGCCGCCGCTGCCGGTTGGGAGAAGGGGAGGAGAAGGCGGGAAGGGAAGAGTGATCGGATTAGGGTGAAGATTCGGGTGTTTTTATATGTGTGATATGTAAAGATGACCATTGGATGAGGATCGGACAATTCACACATAACAGGCCTATTCTCAGCCCAGCCCAGCCCACCGCTGCCCCGCCTCCCCTCCTCGCCCCGCCTTCCCCTCCTCCACGCCTTGCCGCCACCGCTTCCCATCCTCGCCCCGCCGCCGCCTCCTCCTCCTCCCTTCGCCCCACTGCGGCCTCCTCCTCCTCCTCCCCGCGCCTCGCCGTGGTCGCCGTCGGGTCCTCCTCCCCGCGCCTCCGCCGCTGCCGCCTCCTCCTCCCCTCGCCCCGCCGTCGCCGCCGGCCACCTGACCGGGCGCCTAGGCGTCCGGGCGGTGATTCACAAGCCTAAATCCTAATTCAAATATGTTCTTATCTAAGCACTATAAATAAAATGAGTTCGGGTATCTGATGAGATGAATACATAATTATTCTCCCTAAATTTGTATAATATCTTTCTATATCACCCACTCCAACTCGCAGCATGAGTATTGGATTATTGCAAATTTGTATGGGAAGCACACAAAACGTGAGCACATGTATTATAGTCACCTATATTTTTGGGACATTATTCTCTTTTTGTAGCTAGTCAAGGTTATTTTTTTGTTAAAAATGTTAGACTGTACGCATAGGGGGTAGGGGCATTTTAGTCTTTTGGTATTAGGGTTGCTTAACCCTTAAGCTGTGTCCCCCTCCCCCTATATATGTAACCCATTGACAAGCTGTTAATAGATTGATTACTTTCCCTAGTCTAATTTGGTATCAGATTCTTCTTCTCTCTCCTCGTCCGGCCGCCGCGATCGCGCCCTCCCGGCCGCCGCGCGCTCCTCTCGCGGCCACCGCGCGCTCCCCTCGTGGCCGCCGCGCGCTCCCCTCGCGCCGCCGCGCGTTGTCCTCCCGGCCGCTGCGCACGCCCTCCTCTCCCGATCTCTCCCCGATGGCATCTACGAGCGCCGCCGCCGCCGCGGCCACGGGCGCCACCGCCGCGACCTCGGGCGTGGCCGCCGCGGGCGCGCCGGCCCCGCCGCCCCCTCCTCTCTGCCCGGTCACGGCCGCTGCTGGGCTCAGCGCCGTTGACCCCGCTGACCCGGCCGCCCCCTTCCCTGCGCCCGCCGCCACCGGGTCTGGCGCCGCCGGCCGCCCCGCCACCTCTCCTGGGGGCGCCGCCGCCAGATCCGGGGCTCCCAGCCCTGCGGCTGGCCTCCATGTCTTCTCCCCCGGGCACACAACCGCTGGACTGCTCGGGCCCGGCTCTGGTGTGGCTGGCCCAGCCGCAGGCGGGTCCCTCGGCCACCCCAGCGCCGCCTGGCCGCCGGGTTTCACCGCTGGCATGGCTGGACCTGCCGGAGGACAGCACTGTCCCAGTACCGCCTGGCTGCCAAGCCACGGTGGCCCTGCTGTGAGCGCCGCCGGGCATGCTGTCCCTGCTGGATCCGGGGGACAGCCCTCTTCGCACGTCTCCGACGTCGCGACTGCTCTGGCCATCTCCCGTGAGCGGGAACGAGCGCTCGTCCTCGCCTTGGAGCAGGAACGTGCTGCTGCGGCCTCTCTCACACGTTAGCTCGAGGAGTCTCCGCCCATACAGTGGAGCGACGCACAGGATACTCCAGGAGATGGTGCTGCTTATACTACCTACTCGACGTCTCTCGTCGCTGCTCTACATGCCCAGGCGGCTGGCATACAGAACATCCGGACTCTTGTCCCGGTTGTTCTCAGCTCTAACTCTACTTCCTTTGCTCGTTGGCGCATCTTGCTTCTCCTGACGCTGCGACGCTTTCGGCTGGAAGACCATGTGCTGCGAGATGACTGCCCACTGGACGACTCGTGGATCTGCATGGACAGTCTTGTCCTTGCATGGATCCTCGGCACACTTTCTGAGGAGCTTCAGGATATCGTCGCCCAGAAGGGTGGCGGTACAACTCGTCAGGCCTGGCAGGTCCTCGAGCTTCGCTTCCAGGGGAACCAAGCGACCCGAGCTCTCCATATCCGGACCCGCTTTGGTTCCACTGTCCAGGGTGATCTCTCCATTACTGCATATTGTCGACAGATGAAGGGTATGGCGGACGCCCTTCGTGACCTTGGAGATCCCATCCCGGACAGTACTCTCGTTCTTCAGGTCCTTCAGGGCCTGAATGAGCGCTACACCCACGTTCGCTCGTGGATTCTTCGCGAGAAGCCCTTCCCGACCTTCGAGAAGGTCTGGTCGGACCTCGAGCTCGAGGAGATCACCCAGGGCGGCTCTACTGCTTCTTCCCCTGTCGCGGCCTTCTACGGCTCAGGGTCGTCTTCACGCCCTCCTCCACCTGCTGGTTCTGGGGGCCAGCTTCCTCGTCCACCTACCATACCAGGAGTCCCTGCTACCTCCGGTGGTGGTGGGAACCGCCGTCGTGGCCGGCGTGGTGGCCGTGGTGGAGGGATTGGTGGAGGTGGTACGACCAGTGCTGGCGGTACCCCTGGTGGTGCTGGTACTACTGGTGGCAGTAGCGGTGGTCGGGGTCAGGGTGGTGTGACCTGTCCCACACCCTACAACCCGTGGACTGGCCAGATCTCGATGTGGCCTGGGCCGTCCCCGGGTCTCCCGGCACTTCGCCTACCACGTCCTCAGCCGGCTTACGTGACTACTCCGACTTACGACGGGCCGGTCTACGCTGCTGGTGGACAGTGGACCCTGCCCTCTGGTGGACCAGGCTACTCTGCTGCTAGGCCCTCCTCTCTAGCCAACTGGGCTTCAGGAAACCCAGTTGGTCGGCCCGAGTCGTCGGCACCACACTCTAACCCTGCTCAGGTTGGGATCGCCAGTCACTTGCGTCTTCTTTCAGTACGATGAGTCTCACACCACCTAGCCCCGAGTGGGTTGTGGACTCCGGAGCTTCGTACCACACCACCCCCGACGCTGGTATACTCTCTTCTACCCACCCTTCCCACCCTTCTTTTCGTTCTTCTATCGTTGTTGGGAATGAGTCTGTCCTTCCGGTCACCTCAGTAGGTGACTGGGGTTCGTCAGGGTCTTTCCGTCTTCGTGATGTTCTTGTTGCTCCGGACATCATCCAACACCTTCTTTCTGTTCGTCGATTTACCACTGACAACCATGTTTCTATCGAGTTTGATCCTTTTGGTTTGTCTGTGAAGGATCTTACTACCCGGCATCTTCTTCTCCGATGTGAGAGCTCAGGGCCCCTGTACACGATGAGACTTCCTGCTTCCGCTTCGCCCTCGCCTTTTTGCCTGACTACGACAGCTCCGTCGACTACTTGGCATCGTCGACTTGGCCACCCCGGTGCTGAAGTTTTGTCGAAGCTGTTTCGTAGTTCAGTGATCTCGTGTACTAGGGATTCTCATGAGTCTTTATGCCATGCTTGTCAGTTGGGTCGCCATGTTCGACTTCCTTTTCCACATTCTGTAACCCATGTGGAGCACCTTTTTGACCTGATTCACTGTGATCTATGGACCTCACCTGTTCTCAGTGTTTCTGGCTACAAATATTATCTGGTGATTGTTGATGATTTTTCCCATTATTCGTGGACCTTTCCATTGCGACAGAAGTTCGATACGTTTGCTACTCTCTCTCACTTCTTCGCTTGGGTTTCCACACAATTTGGGTGTATCATCAGGGCTGTCCAGTGCGACAACGGCCGCGAGTTTGATAACTCCGCGTTTCGTCACTTCTTGCTTTCCCACGGGGTCCAGTTGCGCATGTCTTGCCCTTACACTTCCCCCCAGAATGGCAAGGCCGAGCGTATGATTCGTACCACCAACGATGTCATGCGCTCCCTGATGTTCCAGGCTTCTATTCCTGCTTGCTACTGGGCAGAGGCCCTTCACACTGTTACCTTCCTCATTAATCGCCTTCCTACAAAGGCGATTAGTGCTCCCACCCCTCACTTCGCTCTTTTTGGTACCACCCCTCTTTATGAGCACTTTCGAGTCTTCGGGTGTGCGTGCTATCCTAATCTTTCTGCTACCGCCCCTCATAAGCTCGCGCCTCGTTCGACTCGATGTGTTTTTCTTGGGTACTCCCCCGATCATAAGGGGTACCGGTGTCTAGACCTCACTACTCGTCATATCTTGGTCTCCCGACACGTCGTATTCGACGAGTCCTCTTTCCCTTTCGCTGGGTCTTCTTCTGATTCGGTCTCCGAGTTGGATTCTCTCTTTTCCACTGATCCTACGGCCGCTCCTGTCCAGCGACCTTGTTTTTTACCCTCTGCAGGTCTTCCTCTAGCTGCCAGACACGACCACGGTGTCTCACACGCCACCTGTCGTGCCTCCCGCGGCTTCGGCGTCCTTGCCGCCACTGGCCGTTCCTCCGACGGCCCCGACGTCATCTGCTGCGCCACGCGCGGCTCTAGCGTCTCCGACGACGTCCGCTGCGCCACGCGCGGCCCCTGCATCTCCGACGACGTCTGCTACGCCACGCGCGGCCCCAACGTCTCCGATGACGTCCGCTGCGCCACGCATGGCCCCTGCGTCTCCGACGATGTCTGCTGCGCCACGCGCGGCCCCAGCGTCTCCGGCGTCGTCCGTCACACCTCACGTGACTTCGACGTCCACGACAGTGTCTCCGACGCCCACGACGGTGTCTTCGCCGTCGTCAGCCACACCTCCTGCGGCCCCTGGACCGCGGTACGCTGATCCCGCTCTCGTCTATCATCGACGAGCGCGGATTGGTGGACCGTCCTCTTCGCACCCGGCGGACCTGGTGTACCACCCTCCGCTGCTTCACCGTGACCCTCGTCACGTTCACCCGATGGTGACTCGACGGGCTGTCGGCGTCCTTCGACCTGTGGAGCGCTTCTCCGGGGTCGTTCTCTCGTCCTCGACCCCTCCGGAGCTTGCCTCGTCACCCATCTCGCCTATCCCCTCTTCTGTCCGTAGCGCCCTCGCCGATCCTCATTGGCGTCGGGCTATGGAAGAAGAGTATGCAGCCCTACTTGCCAACCGGACCTGGGACCTGGTTCCCCGTCTTGGTCGTGGCAATGTTGTCACGGGCAAGTGGGTGTTCACGCATAAGAGGAGGGCGGATGGGTCTCTAGAGAGGTACAAGGCACGGTGGGTGCTTCGCGGTTTCACGCAGCGTCCCGACGTCGACTACGACGAGACCTTCAACCCGGTGGTGAAGCCGGCGACAGTTCCTACCGTTCTGTCGCTGGCTCTGTCGCGTTCTTGGCCTGTCCACCAGCTGGACGTCAAGAACGCCTTTCTCCACGGGACGTTGACGGAGACGGTGTACTGTAGTCAGTCGACAGGGTTTGTTGATTCAGCCCGTCCAGACATGGTCTGCCGGCTGAACAAGTCCCTGTACGGGCTGAAGCAGGCGCCTCGGGCCTGGTACAGCCGGTTCGCCTCCTTCCTGGTCTCGCTCGGCTTCGTCGAGGCCAAGTCAGACACTTCGCTCTTCATCTACAGGCGTGAGGGTGACACTGTCTACCTCCTCCTGTACGTGGACGATATTGTCCTCACGGCGTCCAGCCCGGCTCTTCTTCAGCGCACGATCTCCGCCCTGCAGCGTGAGTTTGCGATGAAGGATCTCGGCCAGCTCCACCACTTCCTGGGCATTGCGGTCGAGCACCGCCCGGGTGCTCTGTTCCTCCACCAGCGCCAGTACTGCCTGGATATCCTCGAGCGAGCGGGCATGGCTGATTGCAAGTCGTGCTCCACTCCCGTGGACACCCAGGCAAAGGTGTCTTCGGCCGACGACGCCCCGGTAGCCGACCCCACCACTTACAGGAGTCTTGCAGGTGCACTGCAGTATCTCACCTTCACCAGGTCGGACATCTCCTACGCGGTTCAGCAGGTGTGTCTCCACATGCATGATCTGCGGGAGCCACATCTCACGGCGGTGAAGCGGATCCTTCGGTACCTGCGTGGCACTCACGACTACGGTCTTCTTCTGCGGCGCGACTCTGCCTCCGAGCTGGTCGTCTACACCGACGCTGATTGGGCGGGCTGCCCGGACACCCGTTGGTCCACCTTCGGCTACGCCGTCTTCGTGGGCGGCAACCTCATCTCCTGGTCCTCGAAGCGGCAGCACGTGGTGTCCCGCTCGAGTGCCGAGGCGGAATACCGCGCCGTGGCCAACGGCGTGACCGAGTCCTCTTGGCTTCAGCAGCTGCTTCAGGAGCTCCACTCTCCCCTCACCCGGAGTACGTTGGTCTACTGCGACAACGTCAGCGCCGTCTACCTCTCCACCAACCCGGTGCAACATCAGCGCACGAAGCACGTAGAGATCGACCTTCACTTTGTTCGTGAGCGGGTGGCTCTCGGGGAGGTGTGAGTCCTGCACGTTCCGACGTCGTCACAGTTCGCCGACATCTTCACCAAGGGACTTCCTTCGATGGTGTTCACCGAGTTTCGGTCCAGTCTCAACATCTGCCGTGGCTAGATGTTGAGACTGCGGGGGGGGGGGGGGGGGGGTGGGTTAGACTGTACATATAAGGGGTAGGGGCATTTTTGTCTTTTGGTATTAGGGTTGCTTAACTCTTAAGCTGTGTCCCCCTATATATGTAACCCATTGAGAGGCTGTTAATAGATTGATTACTTTCCCTAATCTAATTAAAAATCATTATGCAATTATGCATAACCACTATGTTAAATTTTCCCGAAAAAATTGGTATCGTGCTTTTGTGGCTGCAGGTTTGCAAAGGACATGCTCTAGGCACTAGCACACAAGATCATATGTATTATACAATCTTAGCACAGCAGCTAGTGTATCCGCTCTTTCATTTCTTTTGCCTGTTGTCACTGTCTTCACCGAACCTTGATCACAGCACTTACACCTCCAAAAAGTTGCATGATTAACTCATTGCTACTTGAACTGTTGTTCGTCTTATAACAGATGACCTGTGGAATATGTTTTGAAAGTTGCCCTCGTGCGTCGATGAGTGCAGCTGCATGTGGCCATCCTTTCTGCAGTACTTGTTGGAGAGGTTTGTTAATTAGAGCTTGGAATATTTAGCTCTATATGAAATGTCCGTTATGCCCCTGAGTCCCTGTAATTCTGTTTATATATCTAGTAGAAATATAAAGTGATTTTATATAATTCATACAAAAGATATATGGATCACATATAAAACATAAGTCATATGGTTGAAAATTGAAAAGACACTAGCCATGGTCACCGATTCAGCCTCTCGGTCTCATACATCTTCTGAAAAATTCCCAAAGCCTCATCATATTGTGCATTCTGCAGTCTGCACGCAACCGGAGATGATGTAGTTCCAAGAATTTGCCCCTGGTTTGACACTTCAATTCCACATTTTGTCAAATAGATGCAACACAACATCAACACCACCATTTCTTGCAAATTCAGATATCAGCGTGTTCCACGAAATCAGCATGCCGCTTTCTTGCATCGCTAGAAACAGGTCAAAGGCCTCGTCCATCTCTCCGGTGTCGTCATGCTCGTCGATGAGTGCAGTCCATGGCACTACGTCATGATCAGGCAGCAAGGTTAATGCGACACACGTGGTGATGACGTTCCCAATGTTGCGTATATGGCAACGATCTTGTTACCAACAACGCAGTCTTTCATGAGTGCCACCCACCCTTGACCACTAGCGCGTGCATGGCGGCACCGAGGCGGTGCGCACCCATCCTGGCGAACGCCATGAACGATGTGGAACCTCCACGAACGTACGCAGGCCCCCACACACTCGCGTCCAGGCGTCGCATGCCTCTATTGCGTTCTGTCGAGCAGGCGGTGCTACGTGTGGGCGGGGGCCTGCAGGGAGGAGCAGCGAGGGGAGAAAATGGCGTGCGGTGGCGAATGGGAACGAGGTTGGGACAGCAGCAGCGGCATTTTTTGTGGCGTCAGTTCGACTAGAAAAAAACGATTTTGTGGCGGGTGGGTAATTTCTTCCAATGAATGGATGAGAAATCTGGTGTGGGAGGAGAATACAATTTGTACTGGGAAAACTCCTCTAGAATCTACTTCGCAGTGAAACCCCTTTGGTTAGGATTTCAAATTCTTGACAGTGAATTTGCTTCATAAATCTGAACAGACCCTAACAGTCACTACCTTAATCTTGTTTTGGAACAAACATTCAGGATGATGAACACTCCTTCATCGTCCCAAACACTTTCACTAATTTTAGGATGGTGAGTTGTCTCCAATTCCACCCTAGGACGGCGACAGATCTATTCCACCCCGCGCTCAAATTCATAATGAGCACATCTTTATCCCCAGTACAGAGGCACAACTTTTCCACCCTGCACTCCGTTTCGAAATAGACACATCTTCATTCCTAGAATGACGACACAACTTTTTCACCTTGCACTCAAACTTGGATGGGCACATCTTCATCCCAAGCACACCTCGATCCATGACCTGCCGCCGCCTTGCAGCCGTGCCGCCCCACAATGTTGCCGCAACAGTTTGCTTCTCTAAGATCCACTCCTCTTAGAGCCGAGGTCCGTGCGCCCTACCTGCTGACGCCGCTGCACGTCTGAGAGGATCGCTACTAGCACTGGCCGCCAACTTGGGCACAGCAGCACCGGTGCTACCCTGTCTTCTATGGTGCGATGAACAGATTCCACAGCATGCCCCTGCCATGAGGACCCTAGTCGCCATGCTGCGCTCCACTGGCCGTGCTCGTCAGATCTGTGCTGCCGCTTCGTCCGCCGTGTACGCAGCACGTTGCAGCCCGCCGCCGACCCTGCAACAAGAGGCTATCGCGATGTGCCCTGTTGCCAAGCCTTGCCGCGAGCTACCGTCAAGCCGCTCGCCACTAGATCAGTGAGGTGTCGCGCCGCGCTCCAGATCTGCGCTGGATTGGCCACCTCGGGAGCACATCCTCCCGGGTTCAGCGGGATTGGATCCTAAACCTAAAGCTCTGTATACCAAATGTTGAAAATCCGTGCGAGAGAAAAAACAATAATAAGGGCGTCCATTGATTTACCCTTAGGTAGCTGGTTATACCCCAATTTTGTTTCCATCTAAGACTCTTCCTTTCCTAATCTATTAGGATTCTACTTTTCTAATATAAATAACAACCTTTCCTTATATATGACATGCCTTATCTATGGATTTCCTGTCTTATTTATAGACTCCTATCCTAATACGGCTCCCACTAAACAAGATTAATTATAACACATGAACAACTGCATTTTCTCTAGCCTTAGGCTGACTCCAATGGAAGACCCAAATGGATTGGCATTTGCAAAATGGGTTGCTAGATGCTTGAAAAATTTCTCCATCAGAGTACCCAAAAGGATTGGCAAAATGGATAAGGAGGAGAGAGAATACCTAAAAATAGGTTCTCTACTCACATCATGCAAAATGGGTATGTTGTTGAAAGTGGAAGCTAACAAACCCAAAACTGGATACCTAAACACCTATTTGCCTACTCATTTTGCCAATCCATCATTGGAGTCAGCCTTATACTTGTGTGGTGATTGGTCTTTGTTAACCATTTTTGGGGATTGTATTACCTGATTTTTTTGCTGAGATAGTCATTTCTGCTTCATTTCTACAAAATATCTTTTGACTGATGTCATTATTACCTATAAAGCTTGATTTAAACAAGAAACTGGCAGCAGTTATCTAATTACAACGTTGTCGTACCATCCAAAGTTGTCATTGGCCGTTTCAATAAGTTTGGTGAGTTCACTAGATTCCAGTTCTTGACTATTCTGTACGTCATATATTTGTAGTATGGATGAAACAGTGATCCCTTAGATGACCTTCTGACCTTGTTGTTAAGTTTGTCTCGTTTGCCACTTCGTGCGATGCATCTTGTCCTGACATGCACATACTGTGTTTGGATGTAATCCTATAGGAAAATGGATTAAATGGAGTAGAGATTCATTAGATGTATAATTTTCAGAGCAGAGGGATATTTCCTGCTTTGCTTGTGTATTATACAAGATCTGTATGGTGGGCTAGCAGTGTTATACGTTACTCCATTCTTTGGTTGTTTTTTATCAGTTGCACTTCTGGGCTAGCAGTATACTCAATCATCTATTCTTAACATGCTACTGACTAACATTGCCATTACATTAACAGGCTACATTAGCACTGCTATAAATGATGGTCCAGGATGTTTGATGTTGAGATGTCCTAATCCATCCTGTGCTACTGCTGTTGGACAAGATATGGTAAATTCACTGGCAGATGATGAGGATAAGGAAAAGTACGCTCGATATCTTCACAGATCTTACATTGAAGATAATAGAAAGGTTAGTTAATATAACTTGGCATAAATCTTTTTAGGGTGGGCTATAAAGGGGATTTCCTGCTGGAATAAGTCTTGTAGTCCTTTGGTCTTTGGTCCCCTAGTCCCTTGTACCCTAGTCCTTTAGTTTGTTGCACTTTAGTCCTTGGTCTTTGTTGTACTCTAGTCCTTTGGTCTTTGTGGCCCCAATTAGGACAGCATCTAAGGACACTAGGACAGCATATTAAGGACACTAGGACAGCATCTTAGTGTCAGCCATGGACAGCATATTAGGACAGCATCTAAGCATCTTAGACTAGCATCTTTGTGGCATATGCTTGGCTGCCATGGCAGCTATAAATATGTAGCCTCAACCCCTTGGGTTGACATGGCATTGTGTGAGAAATAGACAAGAAAATTGCCCCAACTCCTAGTGTCATCCCCAATGAGAGTAAGAATTCAACTACTAACATCTGGTATCAGAGCCGTTCTATCCTGCAGCTTAAACATCTCCTGCTCATCCCCTTCCCGCACCTCTCTCTGTCCGCAACCGGCAGCAGGAACACCGGCTGTTCCAGCTCCTTCCTCTCCTGCACAGACGAGCAGCAGCTTGTCTTCCACACACAACAGCCCTTCCCCACTAGTGCGCCATGTCCGACGGACAGTCTCAGCGCTCGGTCGCCTCGAGCGCGCGGCAGACGGAGGTCGCCGCGGCAGAGGAGCGCGAGCGAGCGGCGGCAGAGACTGCGGCGACGGCGGCAATGGCGGCAAGGTTGGCGGCGGCGGAACTGGCAGCAGCAAGGGCGGAAGTGGAAGCAGCGGCGGCGGCGGCTGTAGCGCGTGCGGCGGCAGCGGAGCTGGAGGCTCTGCGCGGCAGTAGCTCCAGCAGCTCTGTCGACGGTGGCGTCGACGATGAGCTCAGGCCGGTAAGGGAGGCGGCGCGAGCACGAGAGGTGCAGCGAGCAGCCGCGCGCCCCCATGGGCGCGACAGCTGCAGCCCAGACGGGCGCGGACGCGCCGGTGGCGTTCCCGGCGGCGGCGGCTGGGTCGACGGAGAACGCGGCCATTACAGACGGCGCGGTTCTCCCTCCCCGGATAGGTACCATGGACACCACGGGGTCCAGGCCATTGTCAGGGACGTCGGTCCCGGCGGTGGGTGGCCTACCCTCACCAAGACCAACTACGTCGAGTGGGCCGCGGTGATGAGGGTACGGCTCCAGGTGCGACACATGTGGGAAGCAGTTCAGTACGGCGACGTCGACTACTACGAGGATCGACGGGCGTTGGATGCCCTCATTGCTGCAGTCCCGTCCGAGATGCAGTTCTCGCTTTCCAAGAAGCGGACTGCTAAGGAGGCATGGGATGCCATCGCTGCGGCACGCATCGGCAGCGACCGTGCCCGCAAGTCCACACTGCAGGCGCTTCGCAAGGAGTGGGAGAACCTGGCCTTTAAGCCAGGTGAGGACGTTGATGACTTTGCTCTCCGTCTCAACACTTTGTTGCAGAAGTTGGTGCAGTTCGGCGACGACACCTACAACGAAGAGAGAGCTGTCGAGAAGCTCCTTCGGTGCATCCCCGAGAAGTACAAGCAGATCGCTCGCTCGATCGAGTCTCTGCTGGACCTCTCCACGATGTCGATCGAAGAGGCGATAGGTCGCCTCAAGGTCGTCGACAGCGATGAACCACAACCTCTCTCGGGGCCTATCACCATTGGCGGGAAGCTTCATCTCACTCGCGAGCAGTGGGAGGCTGGTCAGGGTGACCGGAAGAAGGGGGAGTCCTCTTCCTCGACAGGCGGCCGCAAGCGCGGCAAGTCGCGCAAGGGGCGCGGAAGTACCCAGGCCGGGGCACGCGGACGTACCAAGGGTGGCGCCCGCGGAGGCGCCCAGGGCGGCACCGTCGGCAACCACAAGCCGACACGAGACGACACCTGCCACAACTGTGGCAAGCTTGGTCATTGGGCCAGGGAGTGTCGACAGCCACGACGTGGCCAGGCCCACGTGGCACAAGTGGAGAAGGAGGCCCACGTGGCACAGGTAGAGGAGGAGCCAGCTTTGCTTCTGGCACACGGAAGCATCAAGCCACCTCTAGTGGCATCGACCGCAGCGGCTCTCCTTCATCTTGATGAGCCAAAAGCACACGCTTTCCTCGGCGACGGCTCCAGCAACGACAAGACTAACGGGTGGTGCCTCGACACCGGCGCCACCCATCACATGACCGGTCAACGGGAGTTCTTCGTTGAGCTTGACTCCAATGTCCGAGGCTCTGTCAAGTTTGGTGACGCCTCCGGCGTGGAGATCAAGGGTGTCGGCTTCGTCATCCTCACCGCCGAGTCCGGTGAGCACAGGATGCTCGTCGGAGTCTACTACATCCCCGCGTTGAGAAACTCCATCATCAGCTTGGGACAGCTGGATGAGAACGGTTCGCGCGTGGAGATTAAGGACGGAGTCATGAGGATTTGGGATCGCCATCGTCGCCTTCTTGCCAAGGTAACTAGAGGCACCAATCGACTCTATGTCCTTCACGTGCAGGTAGCACAGCCTGTCTGCCTTGCCACTCGTCGGGACGACGAGGCATGGCAGTGGCACGAGCGCTTTGGGCATCTTCACTTCGAGGCCCTAAAGCAGCTCAGTGCCAAGGAGATGGTGCGAGGCAATGCCATGCCTTGACCACGTGGAGCAGCTCTGCGACGTCTGCGTGTTGACGAAGCAGAGGCGGCTTCCTTTTCCCCAGCAGTCGAGCTTTCGAGCTAAGGAACGGCTCGAGCTCGTTCACGGGGACTTGTGTGGCCCGGTGACACCAGCTACACCAGGAGGACGACGCTACTTCTTGCTGCTCGTTGACGACCTCTCCCGCTACATGTGGGTCGTGGTCCTTGGCAGCAAGGGAGAGGCTGCGAACGCCATCAGGCGCGCGCAGGCCATTGCGGAGGCGGAGTGCGGCCGCAAGCTGCGTGTGCTGCGCACCGACAACGGCGGCGAATTCACGGCGGCTGAATTCGCGTCGTATTGCGCGGATGAGGGTGTTCAGCGCCACTACTCCGCGCCCTACAGCCCGCAGCAGAACGGCGTCGTCGAGCGACGCAACCAGACGGTTGTGGGGATGGCTCGGGCCCTCCTCAAACAGAGGGGCATGCCGGCTATCTTCTGGGGAGAGGCGGTGGTGACGGCTGTCTACATCCTCAACCGCTCGCCCACCAAGGCTCTCAACGGCAGGACGCCGTACGAGGCTTGGTATGGGCGCAAGCCGGCGGTCTCTCATCTACGGGTCTTTGGCTGCCTCGCGTTTGCCAAGGAGCTTGGCCACATCAGCAAGCTCGACGACAGGAGCACTCCAGGGGTGTTCATCGGCTACGCGGAGGGCTCGAAGGCCTACCGCATTCTCGACCCAGAGACACAGCGTGTGCGCACGACGCGCGACGTTGTGTTCAACGAAGGGCGAGGATGGGCATGGGACAAGGCGGTGGACGACGGTTCGACCTCGACGCACGACGACTTCATCGTCGACTACGTCCACTTCAAGGGAGTTGGGGGAGTAGGCAACTCTTCTCCACCGAGCGTGTCTACCCCAGCCCCCGACCGTCCACCTCCACCTCAGCCGGCGACCCCACGCACTCCAGCACCGACGGCCACTCCTCCGGGCACGCCCACTCCGTTCCCAGCTCGTGTCGAGCACGACCCAGTGGAGTTTGTTACTCCGCTCTCCCACGACGAGGAGCGCCTCGACGGGTGCTACGACGGCGAGCAGTTGCGGTATCGCAAGATGGAGAACATTCTCGGCAACCAGCCGGTGCCGGGACTGGCCCCTCACGATCTGGATGATCAAGATCTGGAGGCGCAGTTGCACCTTGCGTGCGATGACGGCGAGCCTCGGTCTTTTGCGGAGGCCGAGAAACACGTGGCATGGCGTGCTGCGATGCAGTCGGAGATGGACGCGGTTGAGACGAACCGCACTTGGGAGCTTGCTGATCTCCCTCGCGGTCACCGTGCGATCACCCTTAAGTGGGTGTTCAAGTTGAAGAGGGATGAAGCCGGTGCCATCGTCAAGCACAAGGCTCGCTTGGTGGCACGCGGCTTCGTACAGCAGGAGGGGATCGACTTTGACGATGCTTTTGCCCCCGTGGCACGGATGGAATCCGTGCGACTCCTTCTTGCACTCGCTGCCCAAGAAGGCTGGCGTGTCCAGCACATGGACGTCAAGTCGGCGTTCCTCAACGGCGACTTGAAGGAGGAGGTCTACGTACACCAGCCGCCGGGGTTTGTGGTCTCTGGCAAGGAGGGCAAGGTGTTGCGCCTGCGCAAGGCCCTCTATGGCTTGCGTCAGGCACCAAGGGCGTGGAATGCCAAGTTGGATTCCACGCTCAAGAGGATGGGCTTCGGGCAATGCCCGCACGCAGCGGCCATCTACCGGCGGGGCAATGGAGGAAACACCCTACTAGTGGGTGTCTACGTCGACGACTTGGTGATCACCGGCACCAAGGATGCGGAGGTGGCAACGTTCAAGGAAGAGATGAAAGCCACCTTCCAGATGAGTGACCTGGGATCTCTCTCCTTCTACCTTGGGATTGAAGTGCACCAGGCCGACTCCGGTATCACACTTCGACAGACCGCCTACGCCAAGCGCATTGTTGAGCTAGCTGGGCTCACAACCTGTAACCCAGCTCTCACTCCGATGGAGGAGAGGCTGAAGCTGAGCCGCGACAGCACGACGGAGGAGGTGGACGCTACGCAGTACCGGCGTCTTGTGGGGAGCCTTCGCTACCTCACCCACACACGGCCGGACTTGGCATTCTCCGTCGGCTACGTTAGTCGGTTCCTGCAACGACCGACGACGGATCACCAGCAGGCTGTGAAGAGGATCATCCGCTATGTTGCGGGGACTCTCGATCACGGCCTCCACTACCCGAGGTGTCCTGGGGAGGCACACCTTGTCGGGTACAGCGATAGCGACCACGCCGGCGACATCGACACCAGCAAGAGCACCAGCGGGATCTTCTTCTTCTTCGGCAAGTGCCTCGTTAGCTGGCAGTCGGTCAAGCAGCAGGTGGTGGCCCTGTCCAGCTGCGAGGCCGAGTACATAGCGGCCTCCACCGCTTCGACTCAGGCGCTCTGGCTTAGTCGACTGCTTGGTGATCTCCTCAGCAGAGACACTGGAGTGGTCGAACTCAGGGTGGACAACGTGTCCGCTCTGGCCCTGGCAAAGAATCCCGTTTTCCATGAACGGAGCAAGCACATCCGGGTGAGGTACCACTTCATCCGACAATGCTTGGAGGAAGGGAGCATCAAGGCGAACTACATCAACACCAATGACCAGCTTGCGGACCTGCTCACGAAGCCCCTTGGGAGGCTCAAGTTCATTGAACTTCGCACCAAGATCGGGATGGTCCAACCCTCTCAGAAGACGACGTACAAGACTTAGGGGGAGAATGCTGGAATAAGTCTTGTAGTCCTTTGGTCTTTGGTCCCCTAGTCCCTTGTACCCTAGTCCTTTAGTTTGTTGCACTTTAGTCCTTGGTCTTTGTTGTACTCTAGTCCTTTGGTCTTTGTGGCCCCAATTAGGACAGCATCTAAGGACACTAGGACAGCATATTAAGGACACTAGGACAGCATCTTAGTGTCAGCCATGGACAGCATATTAGGACAGCATCTAAGCATCTTAGACTAGCATCTTTGTGGCATATGCTTGGCTGCCATGGCAGCTATAAATATGTAGCCTCAACCCCTTGGGTTGACATGGCATTGTGTGAGAAATAGACAAGAAAATTGCCCCAACTCCTAGTGTCATCCTCTCTTCCAATGAGAGTAAGAATTCAACTACTAACATTTCCCTCCTGGGTATTGGTTAGAGCCAGGAGTCAAGCCCTTGCCAGCCAGCTCTCCCAAAAGCTTTAACCAGCTGGTACTATGGATAACAAAAAGCTTTGCAGTTGATGTTTGGATTTACTCACTTCTATAGATGATTTTTTTCTCAGATAATTTGAATAGGCATACCATTAGTCGTTGTATTCCTGTATTTCCGAATGGACTTGCTATATTTTATGCATGTTGAATAGCCCACTGTATTATCTTTTTCATCCCATAATTGAATTCTTTATATTCCCAAAAGGACTTGCTATATTTTATGCATGTTGAATAGGCCACTGTGTTATCTTTCTCATCCCACAATTGAATTCCCTGTTGCTCGGTAGTTGGTATGATTTCAGAGCCATGTCTATCCATCCATTGAGTTTCACATTTTTTCCATGTTGATGAGAGTGAATTTTGTTTGAAACAGACAAAATGGTGTCCTGCTCCTGGATGTGAATATGCAGTAGAATTTGTCATGGGCAGTGGCAGTTATGATGTTAATTGCTACTGTTCATATGGGTTTTGCTGGAATGTGAGTATCCGGCTCATTAATTTATTTGTATTGTAGTGAGCAGCCATGAATATACATTTTTTTTGCAGTGCACTGAGGAAGCTCATCGTCCAGTTGACTGTGCCACTATTTCAAAGTGGATCCTCAAGAATAGCGCAGAGTCAGAGAATATGAACTGGTACAGCAGGGATACAACACCGTTTTTGTTATGTCCAACCCTAACATGCTAGACTAAGTTCTACCATTGCATTCATCCTCCTTGCCCTTACTCAGGCATCGAAGGCGACAGGGACGCCTTGAGCTCCCAAGTCGCCTTAGCGCTTAAGCGACGCCTTAATAACTATGATGCCTCCTAAGTCCAAATAAAGCCCATGCAAATAACTGGGCACTGCACAATATTGGGTCAGCGTGTCAGTACTTGTAGACTTTAGCTTCTTAGATTATCATGCAATTTTATATTGGTTCTGTTCTATTTCTTGTTCCACATTATGTGCGTAAGAGGGATAATGTATAAAATGTTTTGGCTTAGTTGTCATTGTTTTACTGCCAATTCACTAGTATTTAAAAATATGGTCTTGATGATGTCTTAAGAGGCACATTTGTTCTGTAATCCTAATTATCTAATATGTGAATTGTATTCTTGAATAATGAACTATTGGTTATGGTATCAGGATACTTGCTAATTCAAAGCCTTGTCCTAAGTGCAAGCGGCCTATTGAGAAAAATCAGGGATGCATGCACATTACATGCACTCCTCCATGCAAATTTGAGTTCTGCTGGTACAGTCTTATTTCCTTTGCACATTTTATTCTTAGTACTTGCAAACCCAAAATGGTACTTATGATTCATAGTACAGGCTGTGTCTTGGTCCATGGTCGGAGCATGGAGAAAGAACTGGTGGATTTTATGCTTGTAACCGCTATGAGGCTGCAAGGCAAGAAGGAGTGGTAATGGTTCTGACTTTTGATATCTCTTTTGTTAAATCACAAAATTTAGGTTATTTAACGAATTCCCTCTTTGTTTCTTTATTGTGGCAGTTCGATGAATCTGAAAGGCGGAGAGAAATGGCAAAGAACTCCCTTGAGAGATATACTCATTATTATGAGCGATGGGCGGCCAATCAATCGGTAAGTTATGGTGCGTGAAGGAGAGACTTGATCTGCATAAAGACTAGATCTTTCATTGGCACTTAGCAGATTAGTTCAGGCTTACATTGTTGCATGCCAAGTTGTTATGTTGGCTACAAATGTTTCTTTGGCAGATATCGATCATTATTGATTGATAAATAATAAAAGGCATGCACAATAAATTTTCAAGGGAAAAATGTGCTGTGCATGTATAAGTTGTTGAGATATTGACACTTGTCTGCTTAAAAACTTACAGATGACAAAACACGACGGTGATTTACATCAGTTTTCATGTCACTTGTTACTGTTAGGACACTTTTAACATGTTCTTCCTAAATGATGCAGTCGAGGCAAAAGGCATTGGGGGATCTTCAAAATCTGCAGAATGACAAGGTATATGATGTTCTTTCCTTGTTTCCCAATTCACTTATCCAGAACCTCTAAAGACAATTTGTACAAGTTTTTCATCAGCTTGAAAAGTTAAGTGACATACAAAGCCAACCTGAGTCACAGTTGAAGTTCATCATAGAGGCATGGTTACAGGTATTACCTCATTAGCATTCTGATTGTCAAGTTTAGTTCCATCATGTCTCGTTGCTTCTCATGTCCAGTTTTATTTTGTTTTTCAGATTGTCGAGTGTAGAAGGGTACTGAAGTGTACTTATGCCTATGGATTTTACTTGCCAGAGCATGAGCATGCCAAAAGACGGTTTTTTGAATACCTGCAAGGTTCACACTTTTGCTTTCTTAAATATCATGTATAAACAGCTCGATATATATTTTTCCCTTTTTTCTGTATGATTTTTTATTAATGAGCATGTGGTAGTATATCTTTAACGAACTGATTTATCCATGGTTCCTGTTTATCTAGGTGAGGCGGAATCAGGTTTGGAGCGGTTACATCAATGTGCGGAGAAAGAACTTCAAGTATTCCTTAATGCAGAATCTCCGTCAAAAAATTTCAATGACTTCCGTACAAAATTGGCTGGCTTAACTAGGTGTATATTGCTTATTATTTTCATTTCATCATTCCTTGCACTCTGTTGCTTGTTATAAAAGCTTTTCTTTGTTTTTTTCTTCTTTCGAGGATCTTGGTCATCCCTACCTATAGATAGATGACTGCCTAGCTTCGCTGTTTATTCATTTGACATCTCTTGTTTTACAGCGTTACTCGCAATTATTTTGAGAATCTCGTCCGGGCTTTGGAAACTGGATTAAATGATGTTGGTCCTTCCACTAGCCAGGGCGTGAGCAGTAAAAGCACAACCTCCAAGAGCCTAGGTAGCAAGAGTAAGAGTGGTAAGAACAGAGCATCAAGTACCAGCACCAAATCTGGCCGTGGTGTGGATGAAAGCACCGTTTGGACATGTGATCAGTGCACATATGAGAACCCCACATCTGCCAGGGCCTGCCAGGCTTGTGACCGCCAACATCGATAGAGGTAATCAGTTGTCAAGCTCTTGATTCCATTCAGTGAGAATCCTATGATGTTCCCAGTGGCGCACAAAATACAGAAAATTGAAGTTGATTTCTTGGGACGCTGAGGACTGTGTGAGAGGATAGACGCTGCAAATGAAGTATGTTTTCTTGTGTCCTGCTATGCTTGCTGACTGACCGCACTGTTTGGTGGCCCAACTCGATGACTCATCCTCCAGTTGATTTGTACATAAGTACATCCATATCTGTAATAATGTTTTGTCTTATGAGGTTTACTGGGAGGTGCACCGCCACCAAACGAACGAATTGTTGTAGTGAGATGTGAGGTAATAATGCATTGACCAATTTTTAAAGAAACTTAGGCTTCCTGTTCCACTATCCAGATAGAACTCGTGGATACCAGTTGACATTCGGGACTCAAGTTAGCATACCAAGGACTAGAGGATCTGTGCAAAATAATGGGAATAAATTTCGGCGCGCTTTGCCAGATAACTAGCGATTGGCAATTTATCAGGTGAATCTGTCTTTCGTCATTTTAAGAAAAGTAATTAGTAACACATGGTAAGCTAACCAAGTACCGATCAACAATTTATCAGGGAGATCTGTCTGATTAGCCTTGAAAAGGAAAGTAGTAATTATTTGATCCCCATTGAATTCAAAAAGGTAATCACGCCGCTGATTTTGTTACCAGAATACACTCGCCAGCTTAGCAGAAATCGGCTGCAAATCAATCGATCCCCATTTTTGATGAAAAACATTCCTTGGTTGGGGCGGCACAGCAAGACGTCTCTCTCCAAAACCGCACGTTTCCATTTTGAAATCTTTCGCCAGAAGAGACCTTCGGCTATATATATACGTGTGTGTACACGATGCATTCCGGGTACTAAGGCACTATAATACACGACTACACGAAGTAGCCTGTAATTAGCTTGTCGCCATGGACGCCATTACTGTGCCAATGACTTTGGTGATGGCACTGCTTCTGGTCGCGCCGTCCACGGCGCATGACGCGCCTGCTCCCCTCCACCACCACGCTGATGCCCCGAGCCCTCACCATCACCATGGCCATCACGCTCCGGTGACGGCCCCCTCACCAGGGTCTCCCTACCAAGGACATGGAGGCTCCGCCCATGCGCCGGCGCCAGCTCCAGTCGGCCATCATGCTCCGGGTCCTCAGCACATGGCCCACGCTCCAGGTCCGCATCACCACGCGCCGCACCACCACGGTGGCCACCACGTTTCAGCACCGAGTCCGCACCAACACGGTCACCACGCTCCAACTCCAAGCCAGCGTCATCACCACGCGCCAGCGCCAACGCCGTCGGCCCACGCGCCGCAGCACCACGTTTCGGCACCGAGTCCGCACCAACACGGTCACCACGCTCCGACTCCAAGCCCGCGTCATCACCAAGGCCACCACGCTCCGTCTCCAGGCCCGCACCACCACCATCATCATCACGGTCACCGCGCTCAGGCTCAAAGTCCGCGTCACCACCACGGCCACGACCTCGCACCGTCGCCGACCCAACGGTCGGCGCCCGCTCCGAGCCTCGAGCAGTACGAGCACGATGTAGCGACAGCGCCGGCGGCCTCGGCTCCTGCTCACTTTGGCGAAGAGGCTCCGCCGCCGAGTTACATCGCCCGTCCGCCGGCGGATGCAGATTCTCACTACTACTACTACCCCTCGTCAGCGCCAGCGCCGGCGCCGGCGCCGGAAAGTTCTGCCGCTCCCGTCGCTCTCGCCGGTGGACCAGCCGGGCTGCTCAGCGCGTACCTGCTCGCAGTCGGCCTGCTTCACTAGTTTAGAGATTATGTAAACTGTTTTAATAAGTTTGTACGCATGCATGGCGAAGTCTAGCGATACGTATGCCCGGTCAGTGCTTTTCTGTTCTTAAGCTAGTTAGTAGGACCAGTTGTTCTTTTATTAGGGAATTTGATATGGCTAGTTTGAACAAGTTAAGGTGTTCCATGTTTCGAAGAGATAAGATTCTAATATGAAGTAAGCCTCGCTACCGCTTTTAGAGTAGGGAGCATCGGGTTTTAAGAATAATATCAGAATCCAGGTATCAGTTCAATTGATTTAGCAAGATTGCTATTTCGAACTTCAAAAAACGTCCAAATAGACGTTGGGATATCTCGTTTTGGATCAGCAGGATGGATCCCGCTCTCCGTTGAAATAAGCAGTAGTAGGAAGTAGCCTTGCGGCGGGCGTGTATAGGTCACGCGACGCGCTCGGCGCCACGGCTTGGCGGAAGGGACCCCGGAACCAGGCGGGCGTGCCGCTGGGTCGTTTGACGAAAACTTTCACGAAACGAATCAGTTTGTTCATTGTTATTAAGATCCTTGAAGCACATAGTTTCTCTCTGTTGACGCTGGGGCGTAGATCTTGGCGGCAGGCGCGCGACCGCCCGCGTGAGGCCGAGCTTGATGCACACCAACGGCGACGTCTTGGGACACTTCATCGTGTGCTAGGTCCGGTCCGCATGCGGAAGCACAAGAGTGCGTTGTTGCTTTGTACACTGTATTTCCAGAGCCCTTTGATCCGAATTCAGAAACGATAAGGAGCTCCGACAGAGAGGAGAGTCCACACGGTGAGTGGGCACCTCAAGGAACCGGGATTAAACCGCCGCAGTGCTGACTTTAGCTGCCGACGACAGCAACAGGTTGGTAGAATGTTACTACACACAGTTACATGCCACATGTAGACGCAGTTCCTCGCCATATGTGGGGCACAGGTGCATGCTTTTAGTTTCTTGTTAGAAGATTGAATTGGGTCAGGCTCAGGCACCTGGAATTTTGTACACCCTGCACCACACTTCCTCCTCCGGACCAGGCGACCGGCCACCGGCTCTTGGCTCCAGATGAGGCGGGCATACTTGATACTCCTCACCTCACCTGCGCCTGGTCGTGTTCGCCGGCGCCCACAGGTCGGCCCCGTTGCTCTGGGCCAGCTGCAGCGTCTGGTCCACCGGCACGAGGCAGAGGCCACGGTTCCGCAGGCTGCAGCGGTCGGGATCCTGAATTTCCAAATACCAAAACGGGACGCGTGTTATGACCTTATACGACAGATTTTCAGCAACGATTTCCTTGATTTTTCTTCTATCAGAAATGGTCAAAATCAGGATTTGAAGCACGTAACTTCATCTTCTGAAACCTGTATTCAGAGTCCAGAACAGGCGATGGACGACGGATAGTGTGAGCTCACCTCAGGCGCAGCGCCGGCCACCGGAGGAGCACGCATGTACGGGGAGCTAAGAACCTGCGAGAACACCAGTGCATCGGCATCGGAAGAAACGGCGGGGCAAGCAAACGTGAGAGATCGTAACGCGATGCGCGGCGACTTGGAACAGACCTCGAGTTGCTGGTGCAGGAACTTGATGTACCCCGAGGCCTCCTGCAGGACTGAAGCAGTATCCGTCTTGCGAAAAGAAGAAGCAGGAACGATTTCAGTACATGCAACGCCGAGATTCTACTTCCAAACATGAAAAGAAAGGCAGAGACACGCAGAGAGGTTGGAGAAATGCAGCGGACCTTTCCGAATGGCGACACTAGCTGCTGAAGCGCTGCCACTCTCTCACCGATCTTGTCCTTCTTCTCCTGCTCAGTCGAAACAAAAAAAAAAAGTTCAGCTAAACAAACTTCAGCGATTAATTTTTTTAAAAAAAACTTCAGCGATTGTGTAGTACTCCTATCAACAGTATATGCATACCTTTGGCGATATAGGAGCAGTTCTTGGGATCGTATTTCTCGGCTTCTTGGAACTCATGCTTCCGACGAGTTCCTGTGAGCTGGTGGCGATGACGCCTTTTCCGCTGAAGTAGGTGTCGGTGCGGTTCCTTTTGCTGTGATTGGCCACTTCAGCCATCATCATCTTCTCCGCCTGCTCGCTACCTCCTTGCACTGATTCCCTGCTGAAATTCAGGAGGAAAAGATGAGCCTGCCTTGCTCCTATAACAGGTAAAAGCTGACTTTTACAGCTGGAGTCGCTGGTTCAGAGGTCCGTTTCATTTGAAAGATCACCATCACTCTATTCATCAGAAGCTACAAGTCTTGCACAATGGAGGCTGCTCGCTTTTTCTAATGCGCTAGTACTCCAACTACTTCCACAAGTAACGAATAATGAAAGATCGACATGACATGACAGTGTCAAAGGTGTCATTAGTCTCAAGAACCTTTTCTATGCAGAAACTATGTTCCAGAAAAATCAGTCCATTCAGTGTTCTAGAATCATTGCAACAACAACAATAATAACAACAAAAGCCTTTGTCCCAAAGCACGTTAGATAGATATAACTAAATCATTTTAATTCAAAAAATAAAGGAAGAAAGGGAGAGAGGCGTAAATAAAATGAGTAAATTAAGATTCCAGCACATGAACTGTTGATTATCATACAGTTTTATCATAAACCAAATATCTATCTACATTCAACAATCCCCTCCTTCAAAGCTTGTTCACCTCTGAACTCGAGTAATGTTCTATTTCTGCCGTGTCTTCTTCTTTCATTCTCATTAAGGCCCACGATCTTCCATCAGTTAAAATACTACTCAGTATACTGTTGGGATGTTGATTGACGATTTTGTTTGATTCCAGGTGCTGCCATTTGAAGGTTCTCCTTGCAAGATAAAATAATTTGTCGGGATTGTGTCCTTACATGGAGTAGAGGATCGGTCATGCAAGCTTTTACACAGAGTGCAATGGTTGGTTACATTAGTCCGGCCCAAAAATTACGACTTACGAGACCTCGTCTCCCAAGTTGAGCGAGTAAAAGAATAGCAGAACGGATTGGTCAAAGGAAACAGTCCAATGCGATAGTTATCTAACATTAGAAAAGTTTGTGGGTTCAGAGTTGCAAACACTTGGAGGACACCTGAGGAGCCGATCTATAGTGTGCACAGTACACGAGGTGGTACAGAAGAAAACCTAAAATATAGCGTGATATCTTTGCATCCGCAAATTCATAGTCTACTCCGTTTTGCATTATCATTGCATAATATATATTAAAGCAAGGCAACTAGTAGTTTGCATCCTATAATTCGATAAGCCATGAAATGGTAGTCTATTCCGGGAACCTTATCATTACGTACATACTAACAAAACTAGTAGTTGGACGTAGCCTATCGGAAGCAAAGACCGGGGCTAATAAAATCTTCTCATCATCTAAAGAATAGAGCTATTAGTATATATATATACCAATCACGATAGCTCATACAAATCATAGTTTTTTTTTCTGACACGGACGAATGCTACTAGTTTCAGCACAACCACACGAGCTTATATTATATCCTTCAACTTCAATATAAGCTGATGCCGTTACGTACCGTAGTTTGTGATCCGAGATCCACACACACGGCGGATTCTTTGTCATCACATATTCTAGTTAATTAGGAGGTGCCATCTGTTGTTCAGGCTAGCTAGCAGTGACGTCGGTGTACCTGATTTACTAGTGACTTGCTACCGTAGATCGTTCCAGGGACTCTGATTGAGATTTTCAGACAAACAAGCCCATTGACTACGTGCTACAGTACTACCAGGTTATAAAACAGGTTTGGACTGTACTGTGAGTTAGGAGTACCTAATCCATTTGGAAGGCGAAGATTGTGTTCATGCATGCACATGAACTCAAGTGTCATGTATACTTTTAGCTCAAACTTTTTTGTTAAATGACGTTTAGGACAACTAATTTAGTATAAATTGAGCTAGATTTCTTGTCCTAAACATTATTTATTTCAGAACTGAGGGAGTATTTAAGAAAAACCGGTAGGTGTGGATCTAAGAAAGTTCAGGGAAGTAATTAAAGGGGACATCTTGTCTCCTTCGATGATGCATGCTGGTAGCTGAAACCATGCATGATTGACAAATTTGTCAAGTAGCAGGAGGCTGTCGTGTCTCCAGTTCCAGGCACCAAATCCAGGCCCCTTTTTTTCTCACTGCTCATCAAGCTTTATTTACAGAAGCACAGGACTCCCAGGAACAGGAACAGGAAATGAAGAGAGGAAATTGGGGGGGAAAGAAAAGAGAAGGCGCTTACCAGGATCGATGACTATCGTTGCCTCCCGCCCAGCCGACGGTGAGCAGCAGCGAGCACAGGAGATAAGCAGGAGCTATCTGTGACCGGGAAACGACTCCGGTGGCGGAGCTACCGAGTAGCAAGCACGCCGCGTGCGCGTCTTGTTCTTTCCTGACTCCTCCGAAAGCTAGGAAGAAGAGGAGGCAGGAAGAGGGAAGCGGTGTGATTGTGGCCGGCAAGAAGAGGCTTATGGAGGGTTTAAGGGAGGATGATGGAAGCCGAGGACAATTGGGGGGTCAGGTCAGGTCAGGGTCAGGGAGGCCCTGGCCATTTACATATACAGAAGGAGCAGAAGAGTCGCTGGGGATGGGTCGGAGGGTGACTAGCGACGCGGCGAGGACGAGACACGAGAGCGCATCGGTCTCCATGACAGCTAATATCCAGAGGAGAGGGCGGCGAGAGAAGAGGACACGCGGTGACGCCATATGCCCACCGCGCGAGCGAGAGGCGGTCGAGACAGCCGAGAGGAGGGAGGAGGGGACAGGGACGAGCAGGTTTTATCAGTTCGGCTGGTGGGTCCGGCATGCGTCGCCGTAGGTCCGTTCCGGTCTGGCCTGATCGCGATCGCTCGCCCCACGTCCGTTTCGTCTGACGACGCACCGTGCGCGAACGCCGCCGCGCCCGGCACGACGCGCGGGCGGCCGCCCGCGCCGCGTGTGTCAGTTGCGCCCGCGCGCCGCGTGAGGAGGCTGTGTGCGTGCGTTAGCTAGCTGCCTTGCTGGCTTCGGCTCTGCGCGCGGGGAGGAACTGAAGGCGGCTGACTTTTTCCGCACCCTGGCGTCATCGATAGAGAAGGATACGGCGGAGGGATGGGTGGATGGATAGGTCCCTGGCTCCCTTCCGCATGCCCGCATACAAACAACACGGCAGCGCGTCGGCGTCGCGTGCCGCCTTTTGCCGAGCCGCGGCACGGACGTCTGCGCTGGTTTCGGTGGTGCCACCAAGAACGACTTCACCGTGGAAGGAGACTCGCGTGTTGTCTATTTTTTTTCAGGACCCCTCGAATCTCATTACTGGGTCAGTGTCTGTTTGCTTTCTCCTTTCAGTAGACTTGCCCGATATTTGAAAAACACACATGCATATACATAGCAAATGATTCCGCATGGTGATCTCACAAATTATTTTATTTTTCAAAGCAAACTCTAGTTCTGAGCTTCCAAATTACCCAGTAAATCAGTGAAACGGTGAACCCCCTATCATATGATTTTTTTTGCAAGCAGGCAAGTAGAGTGATCTTAACCGGCAGAAGCTCGGCTCACCACATGGGTGGCTTCGACAGCTTTTCGCCGCAGCTGATGCGCGCGCATGCAGAAGGAGGCTGGCTTGCCAAGGGACGGACGGACGAAAGGGTCGCCGTCCGGCCGTCCCGGTCGGCGGCGGGGCCCGACGCCGACTCGCGCGCGCCATGCGTGAGTCCGCACGAGCGCGACGGTTTTTTTTTCGCGGCCAACGTCCCCCTCCCTGGACCTGGACTGGACGGACTGGGTCCACGCGCTTCCACCGCCTCCCTTTCCATCATCGTTCCGAAGCGGAAAGCGATTTTTATTGGCATGCTTCTCCTCCTCCTTTGGCGAACGGCTCCAAACCGTCATCAGAAGGCTGCTTTTTTTATGGTACCGTATCGTTATAGACTCCCCCGCGTTGCTCGTGTATGCGTGAGCGGCCGGATGAGCGACGCCGACGAGACACCTTGTAGGTCAAGCTCCAAACAATTTCACCTTTTTTCGAAACCATTTTGTTTCAAAATATTTAGTATTAGAGCAACAAAATAAAAATAATTTAAAACCATTGTCTTATAGATAACAATTTAAAAACGAATGAACGTGAAAAGAAATGAAAAACATAGAACAGCTACATTCCTGCGTCTGTGCCGCGAATCGTGTCGCGGTGGGCCTTCTTCTGCGGCCGAGGACACACTCTCTCTCGCTCTCTCTCTCGCTCTCTCTCTTTGATTAGGCCCAGCGGTTCATGACACGGTTCGTTCAAGTGGACAGGAAGAAGTCGCAAAGCCTACGTGGCTACGCGGAATCGGTGGTTTGCCTGATACCTTCGGCTGATGGCTTTGTGCTTATTATGTGCGTGTTTGGCATGGCTCCGAAGCCGAACTCTATTCTGGAGTTGAAAAAATCTAGCCAAACATCTAAACTCTAGAAATCTGTGGAGCAGCCCAACTCTGTGAAGTTTAAGAAGTCCCAGTTTATTTTTTTGGAGTACATGTTTTCTTGCTCCAAAACCAGTCATTATACAACTAGACGCGGAGTTAGAAATTAATTACCCGCATTTGCCACTGGTTAAAAAAACGGTTCAATCTTTTTTTTCCACCGAGGTCTGCTCCTTCTGTTCGCCCGTGAGAAATCCTACGCCGCCGCCCACGGCAGTGCCGCCCTCCGGCCACGCCGCCCTCAGCCACCTGCAGCGCCGCCCTCCAGCCACGCAGGGCCCTCCCAGCCACGCCGCCGGTCCGCCGCGGTGACGAGCGACCCGATGCCTCCCAGCCGCACCGCCCTCTGGTCAAGGCTCCGCCCCAACGCCTCGCCGCCCAGGGCCACGCCGCCCTCCGGCCACGCTGCCATCCACCCCCTCCAGCGCCGCCCTCCGGCCACGCCGCCTCTTTCCTCAGATTTGGTTTTGCTGTTATCCAAAGCTTGGAGGTCCGGTTCCCAATCTTGCTGATTGTTCTTGTTTTAGTTTTCTTGACAATATAAGACCTAGGCGCAGAGGCATAATTTTTTGTGACTTGTCATCTTTTTACTGACAAAATGCACTGATGCTTACATATCTGAAGCGTGACACCATGTATCAATTTTGTAATGCCTTGTTAATCAGCTGAGGCATTCTTTGTAGGGGTTGTTAAGTTAAGAACATGAAACATATTTACTTCCGCCTCATTCTTGCATCTGTCATTGTAGAAAACATGAGTTAAGTGAAGCAATAGGACCAGCGCTGCACATGTTTATATTGATTCGGTCATATGAGAACTAACTTGCTTCCTACTCTGAATAATGAGAAATGAACTAAGTACTTGACAAAGGTAGAACTGATTTCTATAAGGCAGTTGTCTGCATTGGTGATTGACCGAGTGTGGTTCCTGCCAAATTAATGTTTTTATGGTAACAGACCTGAACTTTGTTTATAGGCTCCATAGGCATACAATTTGACAATATGCTTTCAAAATCAACACCATATGGTGTTGGCTCACTTCACAAAAAAATTTGCAGTCCTGACAGATCCCATGCAGTTCCTGAGTGCAGATCCCTCTTGTCACCGAGGAAACACTGTTGAAGCAGTTTAACACTTGTATGGTGGTCTAATGGATGCATTTCAAGCGGTGATAGGAGTGGGATGGGACCATTGACATGAATTTAGAATGTTGAACATACAAAGCACAACATTGTACATTTATTACATGCTCATGAGCATTGTCTTGCCTGTTGTAAAAAACATGCTACTATAAACTTCTTATCATTTTGTTAGAATTTCTATCAATGGTTCACGCTACTTGGCTTGATTCAGTTCAAGCTTTTAGACATACAAGATTTTCCCCTTCAAATAATACAGTAACGATGCAGGCTTCTAGTTCATGCTTTCAGGCATCTATAATAACATTTCAATCTCATATTTTTTCTTAAATAATGTAAATTTCTCATTCTTAATAAATAGTTCATAGTTTTGTTGAACAAATATAGTTGCATACATTTTGTTATCCTCAATAAACATATAATTAGTTTAATCAAGGGCAAGAATGGTAATACACACTCAAAACTCTCTTTTCCAGAGCTGGGAACAATCTTCTAGCCAAACACCACTATAAACAGCTCCAGCTCCACAACAGAGCAACTCCATCATGGAGTTTTAGAGCAGAGTTGTTCTAATGTGGAGTAGAGCCATTCCAAACACGCCCTATAGCTTCGCTAATTTGATCTGAGACTCCTGGCTTTCGCCCGTATCATTCAACCGGAAATCGCGGTTCTCAAAGGGACCCACTCTGTAATCTATGACCGCTTTGATTGGACTGACAGTTTCTCCCGTTCGTATATTCGGATTTGTTATGGAGCCTCCGAGTTGATCACGAGTTGCTTGCTAATCAGGGCTCCACGAAACCGCTAGAATGGCTCCGCTCATGGCGTATTGTCAAGTGCTAGTCTATGGAGTATGGGTTTGAGCAAAATGGATCATGATGCATGTCGTCAGCAAAATGGAGGATAGAGCCGAAGCAGAACGTACAAGTTAACTCTCAGTTGATAAGTTCGTTACGCGATCAGGAATCACTTCGACGTGACAAGAATGGACGTTTATACGGGGAATACAGAAGAACTAAAAATTGCATCTGCAAATCACTGGTTAACTCGGATCGGCCGACAAAGTTATACTAACTGAACTTCCACCAGAAAAAAATAAACCAAGAGGGAAGTAGTCTATTTGCAATCATATACTCTAAAAATCTACTCCAGACGAATATTCTCAATACACTCTAAAAGATTATCTGCATTCGAGTACGTGCTACTCTCTAAACATACTTTATATTAACTACCACTCATTCTTTAATCTTTTTTTACATTTTTCTCTCTTTCTTATATTTTCTTTTCTTTCCTCTATCATTTACTTTCCTTTTTTCTTTTCCTTCCTGCCATGCCTTGCCTGGATCCAAGTGCACACCTAGCAAAATTAGTATAGACCAACCGAGCCATGAACTAAAAAAAGTGGATCAAATTCAACAACTCAGGTACGTATGGTATACTCTTCCTTGCCCTGGAGTCGAACCCAGACCCCCTGTTCTTCGTCATCTGGACGGTCTTGCTCCTTTCGTCGTCATCAGAGCTACGGCCGTTGCCGCTCATCTGCAGATCAAGGCCGCCCAGCAAGTACTCCTCCTCGTCGTCGCCGCTGCTGAAGCTGAGCGACATCAGAGGTCGCCGCTGACGTTTGTTGCGTCCGGTGCTGGAGCTGAACAGGAAGAAGACAAGCTGCAGCCTATGAGGCCCGGGAGCCTCGGCGACATGCGCCACGGAGGAGCCGCACGCTCCGGTGGGGATGGGCTTAAGAAGAGAGGACGTCTAAGCGAGAGAGGAGGCGCAGAGGATAGGTGGGTAGCGACGAAGTTTCCCCGTGCGCGCAACCCCACCGCTGGATGTTCTCCATCCACCTCGCACGCGTACGGATATCGAGAAGACGACGATTCACTATAGTGAACCGGAGGATGGAGTATATTGTCCAGTACAACGATGCAGACCGAAAAGTGATATGGGCCTGGGAGCTGGAGAGTACCGTAGCATTTGCAGTATGTCAGTGCGATCAGTCACAGGTTCTGCAGTTATGATCCGTCAGATGCAGCATTCAAGTTGCCATCAGCATCTCATTGACCGGCATACGACGACAACAAACTGCTTCTACAAAACAGAACAGAAGAACTTTAGCGTCCCTCTTGGTTCCCAGCTTTGCTACAGAGCTGTCGGCCTCCCAAGGCCCAACGAAAACACCGGTGCATGCTGAATAATGGGCCGCGTTCGAAAGACTCGCGCTTTCGCTTTCATCCGGAGTCCATGGGCTGTTCTCGTTTCGTTGGGCCGTAGCTTCGTTGGACCATAGCTCCAGATCCATCTGGTACGCTGCTAGACAGTTTGAACGTTCTCCGTCGCGTCACGGGGACAAAAGCATGGAGATGAAAACTTCACTCGCCCTGATTTAGCTCTACGCGCCGAGACGAGGTTTTGATTTTGCCGTCACTGCCTCTCGCTTCTTTCCTCACGTCATGTGCGTCCTATCGTTGCCCCATGCTGTCTTCTTCTTATTAGCGATGGGCCGGCACTTGACTTTCTAACTCGTACTAGCTAGCTAGCAGCTACCGTCGTCCAGGTTAGTGCCAGCTCGAAGATGCTGCCGACCCCGGCGACTCAAACGCTCCATGTTGACACGAATCGTACTTAAGTTGACACAGGTGATTAAGCGCGCGCCTCGGACTAGTTGAGATGACTTTGCACGGGGGATCGAACGCCGCGCGGCGACGAAGACCCGGAAGCCGATCGCGGGGACACATGAATCCTTCGATTCTGACGGCCCAGCTGTACGACGGGTCTAGTACAGGCTAGCCTAGCAGACGCTGACGCCGTCCGGCCACGTGACCACGAGCTCGCCACGGCCAGGGGCCCAGGGCAGTGCGCCTCGCGCTTTGCGAGGGCCGGCGCGCGTGCATGTCAACGCGCGCGCGCGCGCGGCGATCCAGATCGAGCCGGCCGATCGATCGAATCCGCGCTCCCTACCTCGTGCCCGGCGCGCGTTCCGCGGCGCTCGATCGTGCGTGCGGTGCAGCGTCAACTGGTCTTGATCATTACCACCACTGTCTACTTGTTTGGAACTAAAATTCCTGTGTCCGTTGTGCCGAGCTGAGGGCAGGCACGCTCGCTCGCCCGCTTCACCTATAAAGCAAAGCAGAACGGCAACAGTGCAGGTTGAGCCCCGCACCTGCAGGTAAGGTGGCCTTCTCGATAGCTAGCTTAGCTACTACTTATACAAAAAAAGTCCCGAGCTCTGAAAGCACTGTCGGAGTGGAAATGGTGGTGCTAGTCGGCAAACGGAGCGCCGCGCTGTTTCTGCTCGTCTGCGCTGCCATCCGAGCCGCTTCAGCCGTCAACGATGGTGAGAGCCCTGGTCGAGCTTAGCCGTGTGTTCAGCTACATACCTACCCATTAATCGCACGATCAGTCTGTAAACTATGATGATCGCACTGCCACGTTCGATACAATTCATGCTAAGTTACTTCTGTACTACCATAATAGTTCTATATAATACCTCATATCTAAACACATGGACGCCTGTAGAGGTGAGGTTGAAACAAAATTTCTTGTAGGTAGATTTATGAAAGTCGTCCTAATATGTAGGTGGTTTTATAAAAATCAACCTAACAGGGGGGGAGTATGAAAACGCATGGACACTTCGATGATTTTTTATAGTAACCATATAAGGAGAATAAAAGACAAATAGGCTTGAGTCCTAGGTGTTGACTTGTTGTGTTAAGGTCCCTACGAACTGAAGCAAGTTTTTTTTTTCTGCCGTCTCACGTGCGTAGGAATGTGTTGTTCAGAGAACAAGACCTTTGTTTGACTAATTCACAAATGCTTCTCATCTGATCATTTGAAAACCTGATTCTTCTTGGCCTCGTAACATGGACCGATTTGGAAAATTAGATGGCCGTCTCCTGCGGATCACGACGTGGTATTGTTTTGAGGACCATGGGGGATAATCGAACCCTCACATGCGTGCATGTACCTGCATTTATTAAAATATTTTTCTGAAAATAAAATAATGAAAAATTTAGTCACACATGACAGTCATTCATTGGAGACGGGAGAAGGTACAATCCTGTTGGCTAATAAGCTGTACAAGTGCTTTTCTGAGTTTCTGACGCGCGGTGCAATATACTCATCATCACTCCTACGTGTCGTAGGCCCGTTGCCGAACGGCAACTTCGAGGACTCACCGGACACGTCCCAGATGAGCGGCTCGACGGTGACGGGGGAGAACGCGATCCCGAAGTGGAAGAGCTCCGGGCGCGTCGAGTACGTCGAGTCCGGCCAGAAGCAGGGGGACACCGTCCTGGCGGTGCCGGAGGGCGCGCGCGCCGTGCGGCTCGGCAACGGGGCCTCCGTCCAGCAGCAGCTCGCCGTGACGCCGGGCACGTATTACTCCATCACCTTCAGCGCCGCGCGCACCTGCGCCTACGCCCAGAAGCTGAGCGTGTCGGTCGTCCCCGGCTCGTCGTCCCAGGACGGCGGCATGATCCCGGTTCAGACCGTGTACTCCAGCAGCGGCTGGGACTCCTACTGCTGGGCCTTCCGAGCCGAGAGCAGCGCCGTGACGGTCGTCATTCGCAACCCTGGGCAGGAGGACGACCCGACTTGTGGCCCCATCATCGACGCGATTTCCATCAAGACAGTCAACACCCAGCAGGCCTCCCAGGGTAAGAAAGATGATCACTTAACTCCACCCTGTTGCCAGTGAGATGGATTTTCTCTGACACGTCCGTACGTACGTACACCTCCAAAAACGAGCAGCAGGTAACTTACTGAAGAACGGGGACTTTGAGGAGGGCCCGTACATCTCCCAAGTCTACCAGTGGGGGGTGCTGGTGCCGCCGACGAACGACGACGAGGTCACGCCGTTACCGGGGTGGAAGATCATGTCATACTCCAAGTCCGTCAAGTACATCGGCGCGGGGGCGGGCTTCGCGGTGCCGCGGGGCGGGCGCGCGGTGGAGCTGGTGTCCGGCGTGGAGACCGCGCTGGTGCAGGACGTGGACACCGTGGAAGGGGGTTCGTACAGGCTGGAGTTCACGGTCGGCGACGCGGAGGGCGGGTGCGCAGCGAGCGACTCGCCCATGGAGGTGCAGGCGTACGCGGCGCAGGGGAGGACGAGCGCACCGTGGGGCTCCTCCCAGGGGTTCACGCGCGGCGCGCTCGAGTTCACGGCGGTCGCGAGCCGCACGCGGGTGGTGCTCGTCAGCTCGGGCTACCACATCAGGTCCGACGGCACCGGCACGCTCTGCGGGCCCGTAGTCGACGACGTCTCGCTTGTCAGCGTGTCGCGGCCGCCTGCTCGCCGGCTGCTTCGATGAGCGTAACCAATAATGTTTACGGCACTCTCTTTAGATGAGCTGCGAGACTATATTGTTTATTGTGTTTCTAATATTAGTGAATTTGTCCGGTTTTGATCTATCTCTTTAGATTTAGAGTATGCGGATATTCTTGCTCCCGTTGTTGATCGCACTCCCTTTCTCTCTGTTGTACGAGGGCTGAACCTGAATGAGCGTTTTCAGTACGTGGCTGCTCTCATCAAGAGCCACAGCGCTCGACCGCCCGTTCCCATTGTTACTGTACTGTCTTGACTGTCCCACGGTTCAAACCCGCGACTAGCATGCGACGCGAGTTAGGATATCGTGTACCTGGTGGATACACCGTGGAAACCCGTGCGCGCTACTGCCTACGAGTCGTTCCGTCCTGTTGAATTTTTTTCTTCTCGTCTACCAAGATACCGTCAACCGGCCGCCGCTGGCAGCCGTATACTGTGTTCGATCATCCCATGCATCAAGCAGGTGGGTAAGTATTTATTGGTGGCCTTCGTGTTCCGCAATCAATTCACTCCAACGATCAGTACTGTAGAAAGCAAGACTTTTAACGTAGCTAGCTGGAGCTTAGGAGATCTGGTCGGTGCATGGCTGCCTAAATTTGGACAGCGCAAGCGAAGCGTCGTTTTCGGACGTTTTCCTCCTAAACGAAGCGTGGGCTGACGCTGGGCTAGAAAACGTAATGGGCTTGGGCTGCAGATGTCATATATGCGGGCAACCCAAAGCCTATGTCATGCTTTTGCCACGTACCCTCTTCATTCTTTCTTTTTTCCCCTCCAGAATATAGTAACTCTTCCCTTTTTTAAAAAAAGAATACAGCAACTCTTGATTTTAAGGAACTACAGCCTGCAGTCCAGTTTTCTAGAAAGATACTGCCACCTAGAAGTCAACCCATAGATGAGACACTCGAGAGCCGTGCCGATCCGGCAAATCAAGTCCACATGAACACCAGAGGAATCAAAGTACACTGTCAGTAAAAAGAAAAAATCCTGCAAATCAAGTCCACATGAATACCAGAGGAATCAAAGTACCCTGTCAGTAAAAAGAAAAATCTGGATCCATAATATCATGTCAAAAGAAAATCTGTCAAGGTAGTACCTCCGTCCATTTTATGTAAGGGATGAGAGCGTTTAGAATTTTTTTTGATGGGTGAGAGATGAATTAGTATAGATAAAAGAAGGGTATAATAGTATTTTACTTATACTCACTCCGTTCTTAGTAGGATGCTCTTATAAATTACTGTTTTACTTATATTATAATAGCACTCAGTACGGAGGGCCGGCGCGAATATAGAGCCGACATGAGCAATTAAGCTCCCACTTCTGTTAAATGCACTAGTACAAAATTTAGCACCCCGGCGCCGGTCATGCAGGTGGGGCAGAGCACCACGTGACCACGCGCACTTGAGCCCTTGACCGCATCCGGATCCT
Source organism: Neostapfia colusana (assembly GCA_030760725.1). Lineage (NCBI taxonomy): Eukaryota > Viridiplantae > Streptophyta > Magnoliopsida > Poales > Poaceae > Neostapfia > Neostapfia colusana. The sequence continues at coordinate 56,884,597 of JASWHV010000019.1, forward strand.
GGAGACGATGAGCTGCTGACGCGCGGATCCGCAGCAGGAGCGTGCAGAGAGGCTTCGCCTATAAGTGGAACGGCGTAGTTCCAAGCCGAAGTACGAGGCCAGGTGGAGGTGGGAAATAACCGGCTGCCGGCGATGGTGATCGACAAGCTGTGCGCCGCGCTGTTCGTGGTGATCTGCGCGGCGGCGCGGGCTGCCCTGGCCGTCAGCGATGGTGAGCTAGGTCCTGTGAAGCTGCATTGTCCTTGCGATTATTGTAGAAAGTCGACAAAATTCCATCTAGCACACCTGTCGCAGGTCCGCTCCAGAACGGCAACTTCGAGTACCCTCCAAACCAAAACCAGATGAACGGGTCGGCGGTGACGGGGGAGTACGCGATCCCGAACTGGAAGGTCTCCGGCTACGTCGAGTACGTCCAGGCCGGGCAGCAGCAGGGCGACATCGTCCTGACGGTGCCGGAGGGCGCGCACGCCGTGCGGCTGGGCAACGACGCCTCCATCGAGCAGCAGATCGGCGTGACCATGGGCATGTACTACTCCTTCACCTTCAGCGCGGCGCGCACCTGCGGCCAGTCCCAGAAGCTGAGGGTGTCGGTCGTCCCCGGCTCTCAGGCCAGCGATCTCGCGACCCAGACCGTGTACTCCAGCAGCGGCTGGGACACCTACTCCTGGGCGTTCAAGGCCGAATGCAACACCGTGACGTTCATCATCCATAACCCGGGGCAAGAGGACGACCCGGGGTGCGGCCCCATCATCGACTCCGTCGCTATCAAGACGCTCTACCCTCTCCAGCAGGCTACCCAAAGTAAGAGAAACCTTTGAATCTGTTTCTGTGAACCGACAGATTGGCAGTCGCAGTTCACTGTAGTTAACCATCACAACATTTTCGGTGAATATTTTCGTGACATGTATTTAAATTGAGCAGGTAACTTGTTGAAGAACGGGAACTTCGAGGAGGGTCCGCACATCAGCCAGGACTACCAGTGTGGGGTTCTGGTGCCGCCAATGCACGAGGACGGCGTCTCGCCGCTGCCCGGATGGACGATCATGTCGTTCTCCAAGGGCGTCAAGTACGTCGACTCGGCGCACTACGCCGTGCCGCAGGGCCGGTGCGCCGTGGAGCTGGTGTCCGGCGTGGAAACCGCGCTAGTGCAGGAGGTGGACACCGTGCCTGGGAGCTCGTACAAGCTGGAGTTCTCGGCGGGGGACGCGGCCGACGGGTGCGACTCGCCGATGCAGGTGCAGGCGTTTGCCGCGGACGGGAGCACGTCGGTGACGGTCTTCTCCGCGGGACCGGGCGGGTACACGCGCGGCGCGCTCCAATTCACGGCGACCGATAACCGCACGCGGGTGGTGTTCGTCAGCCCGGGCTACCACCTGAGGTCCGACGGCAGCGGCACGCTCTGTGGACCAGTCGTCGACGACGCCTCGCTCGTCTGCGTGTCGCAGCCGACCGCCCGGCGTTTGCTTCTCTAAGGCGGCGCAGAAGTTTACGGCCGGTCACGCGCATGGATCGGTGTCTCGCGCGGCGTATTGGAGCGTGAGATCGTGCTGGGAGTATTAGTTATAGGACGACCAATTGGCATAGCAATTAAGGCCTCCTTTGACTATGCAAAATTTTCTCAAATCCTAGATTTTTCCTGAGAAATTATTGTTTCCTTTAAAATTCCCGTAACGTTTCTGTAAAATTTTATGCGTTTCAAAGGAGACCCAATTGTACTAGTGCACCTCTGTCCGTTTCTTGGTTCCTTTAACATCCTCCCATTTGAGAGTGTAAAACTGGATAAAACTGCTGTTGATGGCCGTGCCCAGCAGGTTACGCGTTGCTTATATAGAACACAAGTACATGGGATTAGATCTTCGGTTGTTACATTAGGTGGGACACTAACCGCACAATCAACCGAGATTAATACAAAAGAGAAAAGAAAAGAAACAAACTATATCTGCTACAATCCTATCTTGAAGTCTGTTGCTTACGTAGAATTGATCTTTAGCCTTCTAGATCATCTTCCGATCTCATCCATAGGATAGGGACGTTATTCCATGTAGCCAAAGCCTCATGTTTTCAACAGAGAGAGCTCAAACTTTGCTTTTGGTGAGAGCTACTCCATGCACTAGCTCCTTAGGACAGTTTGTATTTCATGGCTAGGTTTACAAATCCATGGACACGTGTCTCTTGTTTGGATACGCGGAGTCCATATGGTCGCAAGTCAGCTAGTACGGTCTACTTCCTCCGGGATATTTTTTTCTATATTTACTCCAAGGTCCAAACAAGTACAGTGTGATCATGTGGATAGACGCTGGCGCGCCGTTCCCAGTCGCCACCTGGCTGGTAACTGGTAAGGGCACAACCACAAAACGCCGCCGCCGCTCAGAGCCGAGACGCCTTGCCAGCCCTCTCGATCGTTTCGCTCATGAGCCTCCTGCGAACACAGTGGCCAACTTGGCCATGATTTCAACCTTGAGATGCTTGGAGAGAACGTATCCTCTATAACCTAAGTGAAAGCAACGAAGCTTTCATCGGTTCCAGTTGATTGATTCCTCCATCCGATCGAGGTACAGTCTGAGTGTTCAGATCATAGTGCATACTTCTTCAGCCTGTGAAGGCAACCGAGGTGAGAAGGAAATGGTGCACATAATTCATCGATTTGTGGTGTTCTTGGCCCTCTGCTTGGCTGCTGGAGCGGCTTCGGCCGCCGAACCTGATGGTGAGAAGTTGACTGTACCTACGCGATATGTTCCGCATCTCGATTTCATGCCACAAGCAAACAGGATGTCCACCGAGTGCAATTGATGCCGCAGTGTGGATTATTATGCACGAGTGATTTCTGAATTGACAGTGGTATGCTCAGTCCTGCTGCCGAACGGCAACTTCGAGGAGGCGTCGGACATGTCGCAGCTCAACGGCACCAGGGTGACGGGGCGCTACGCAGTCCCGCACTGGGAGGTCTCCGGGTTGAGTACATCGCCTCCGGTCAGAAGCAGGGGGACATGCTCCTGCCGGTGCCGGAGGACGCGCACGCCGTGCGGCTGGGCAACGAGGTGTAACAATCCACATATTCGAGGACACAAAAATCTTGTAAAGGTTCAAGAGTGAATTCTAAATTTGAATTCGACACAATTCATCAAAAGTGAGGTTAAAGATAATATTTTACACTCGACGACATGAACTCAATTCTTCACATAAAATGACGCCCACTCTATGCATGAACAAAAATCTTCATTTTGAAATATGACATAATTTCTGCAAAATATGATTTAAACAATTGTTTGTAGAAGAAAAATTCATAATTCAAAATTTTCTTGGGCAAACTAACTGAAGATTTTATCGAGTAGAACCACTCTACAAATTTGTCATTTTGGAAGCCTGTAGGTATTTCTTTTCAAATTAGAAAGCTTGTGCATATTTGAAAACTTTGAAAAAAAGAAAAACCTTATGGGCCCCGTATGTCAGTCTCTTCTTCCTCTGTTGCCTACCACCCTCGAGGCTGCGGCCGACGCATGTGTGCCACGACGATGGCGTGCAAGCTACGGCCGGCCTGCAGCGGTGTTAAGTGCCCCCAACGCCCTCCCTCTCGAGCAGTCCCCCCCCTCCAATGTCATTTCTTCTCCACTCTGCAGCAACCTTTGCCTCCATTGTTGCTAAGCGAGCTTCCTTTCCCATCGTCGCGCCGGGCCGTCACAACTCGCCGGGCAAATCCGAGCGCACCACCGGCTGCGCCTGCTCGCCCTCCACCTCCCTGGCCCCCTTGTTCCCCCGTTCGCTGGGAATCGAGCGGTTTTCAACGTCCTTTGCAAAGAACGGCCGTAGGACCCTTGCAGCTTCACCGGAAGAATTCATCGTACCCGGTGAGCAAAACTGTCCTCACCTCCACACGTACATACTACACTCTATGTCGCACGTGTATGAGCATCCCATTGGGCTGTAACCTCGACGGATGCGGCGGATTTCATGATTTCGTCGCCGGCGGCCATGAAACTCCCTCCCCCTCAACGGTTCGCCCTCATTTCCAGCCAATTTCCCCACCAACCGACCACACGCCGGCGTTCTCGAGGCTACAACGAAGCTCCCCGACCAAATCCCGAACCTTACCGACCTTTCTTTCGCCGGTAAGACCTCGCCGGAGCCCTCTCGCCGCCGCCCCACGTCGCCGGCCTCCTTTCCGGGAGCCCGCACCTCAGGGGAGTCCTTGCTGGGATCCCCAGGGCGCGGCGGCCATTTCTCGGTCGCTCCCGCCGCCGGCCGCCAGCTCCATGGTTGATCGGGCCTCTGTGCTCAGGCTGGGCGCGGGGATCCTGTGTGGCACGGGATCCTTTGCGGCGCACCCTACGGCCTTGGTGTGGCCTCAGGTCCATTGGCCCAGCAAAGCACCCCCCCCATTTCCTATTTAGAAACAAATCCAGAAAATGCTGAGAACTTGTAAAAATTGTAGAAAACTGTAGAAAAATCAGAAAAATGTGAAAGCAACTTTGTTAGATTCCATACAACCATATCTTTGCATGGACCACCTATTACTGTATGTTAGATTTCATACAACCATACATCATCCATTTCCTAAATAAACTTGAGAATCCATGTATGTCGTGACAACAATATGTATTAAGAGGCTAATTATGAATCTTTCATGTGCATATGCATATCGGTAGAGCACGAGATGAAGATTGCCGAGGAGCTCAACTCGGAGGACACGACGAGTGACTTTGTTTCTGCTGACTTTATATCTGAGCAAGGCAACCCCGATTTACATTAGCCCCTTTTATAAATGTTTCATTTTTACATCAATATGTGCTAATGTTATGTGAGTGTGCATTAAGTTCTAGAATTTGGGTCATACTCCACTTACATGGCTTATAAAACCCTTGTTAGCTCAGTGGGTAGATCGGCTACGTGCTTACTTTTTGCTATGCTAATTAGACATATCGAATAGTAGAAATCGGGTAGTCAGAAACTACTCGCGAGTTATAGGATTTTCTAGGAAATATGGGTATGACAAGGAGTTCTTGGATCACAATGACTAAATGGAGACCGGGCAGGCAGTAGGAAGCAACGGGACATGATTCTGTGTGTGTAGTCCCGTTTGTGTTGAATGTACCGTTAGCATGCTAGTGATGCGGACACTAGTAAACCGACGTAACTTGATCACCCTTGATGCCGACGATCATTCAGCTGACCTTGGTCAGGCGTTGAAGGGCAGTAGGTAATTCGCTTATGGAAATCGTCCCGGTCGGACATCTCGTGTAGGGAACCCTCTGTCCGGGCCGACAGATTTTTTCGGAATTTGGGGTGTCTTGAAAAAGGTTGGCACGTACGATAGTTGCGAAGTGCATCGTATACACCTTCGAGAAGTGCGTACGTGGCGTGCTTTCGGGTTTCTCAGGAATAAAAACTGGTTCGAATCGCCGTCACTCACGGATAAAGAGTACCGCTTGTTCACTGCGTCTTAGCGTAGTAACAAGTGGAAATTTTCTATTAATATGCTTAAATCTGAAATTAGATCAAGTGTTGGTGTGGAAACTTGAATTCTTAGGTTAGCTGCCAACTAAACGTTACCTTTTTGTGCCACTAAAAATATTGTTGTAATTTTGTTAATTAAGGACATACAATTAGGCTTATTTTATGCAAAACATCTCTTACTATCAAAATTTCTACTACATATTAGTAGAGGTATTAGAGAGTCTTTTGATGGTTAAGTCTTGCTGAGTATTAGTTGCTCAGGGTTTACTGCTTAATATTTTTCAGGTAACCATGAATATGATGTTAATTAAGATTATATGACATATGGGTTTCCGAAGGATACGTCACCCCGCCGGGATGGACGGTCCAGTGTGAGCCTGACTCGCCGCCAGCTTAAGTATGTGTGTTAGATCGACGTGTTAGTGGGCTCGACACGTCGATAATGCCGTAGCTTTTGTTCCTGAGATGTAAAACTTAATATCACGTATCCGCTGCTGAACAACTCATATTTTGAACAAAAACCTGTTGTAACTCATCTGAATACTCCTTGTTGTAATATATTTTATTACCGTTTTGTTTGATATGTAAATCGGTGTCACAACGCGTGGCACCACCCGAATATTACTATAAGAATACGAATTATTTTCGTCGGCTAAGAACCCACGAAAATATGTAAAATACTCACGAAAATAATTATTTTTGTGGGTTCAATCCTTATTTTCGTGGGTTTCTTACCCACGAAAATAAACCGATGAAAATATATTTATTTTCCTGTGCAACCCACGAAAATATTTGCATTTTCGTCGACTGGCGCATGAAAATAAACATTTTTGTGGGCCAATAAAAAACCCACGAACATAAGGGGTCTTATTTTCGTGGGCCAAGGAAAACCCATGAAAATAAGTCCCCTCTTTTCATGGGCCAAGGAAAAAACCCACGAAAATAAGGGGCCTTATTTTCGTGGGCCATGGAACACCCATAAAAATAAGTCCCCTTATTTTCATGGGCCAGCGTATAACCCACGAAAATAAGTAAGAGGACTTATTTTCGTGGGCCAGAAAAAAAACCTATGAATCCCGTTATTTTCATGGGTCAGGAAGAACCCAAGAAAATAATTTGGTAATATTTGTGGGTGACAGAAAACCCATGAAAATAAGACCAATTTATTTTCGTGGGTCAAAAAACCCACAAAAATACGTGTTTTATAGTTAAAATATAACCTAATTATTTACTTTCTAGCACATAAATAAATATTACAATTTAAATCATAATATAAACAACACAATATTAACTTAGAACAATTTTTAATTCACATGAAAACGTTAATAACATAGTCACAACAAGTTTAATACACAGAAGTCATTACATAACATTGTGTCGAAGTGTTCGGTCGACACTTCCCCCGGGCCTGCACTGGGCAGCCCGCGGAGGTTCTTTTTTCGGTGGGGCTAGTCCCTTGCGGAGAGCTTGCGCGGATGGACGAGTTAGTAAGAGCTTGACACGGTGAGTTTTACGTGGTTCAGGCCGCCGGAGCGTAAAACCCTACGTCCACGGCGAGCTATGGAGCTCGCTGTATTGCTTGCTGCTCAGGGCCGGAGTCCTGAGCTTGGGGGTGAGTTACAGCTTGGGAGTGTATGGCTAGCGTATGAGTTGCAAAGTGCGAACCCTTGCTGTCGTCGCCTACCCGAGCCTTTTATAGTCCAAGACTCGGGCGGCTTACAAGGGGAGCCAGGACCCGACAGGTGGTCCCGGGAAGATTGTCTATTATCTACCGTATCTGCAGTTATGCCGGTAGTTGTCTCTGGTCGAAGGCTTCTGAGTCTTCATCTTGCCGCCCTGCCCATGCCGCATGCTAGTCGTAGTGGTTGATGACGGCGCAGGCGGCATGGGATGTCTTGTCGCGGTGTTTATTGGCTGGCAGGTTCTGACACCGCGCGCCAGTCTGTGATGTGACTGGGCGCAACGGCACCTGACAGAGGCGTGCTCCGCGTCTCCGCGTCTTGGGAAGACGCGGGCCTTGAATACCTTGTACGGGCAAGGTATGGGGCGTCTTTACGCCCGCTGCCTATCGCTCGGGGGCAGGCAGCGCCGTTCTGCTGCCACGTGGCGGGCCCGGAGCCCTTCTCAGAGGAGAGGAGGGTCCGGCCTGCGGGGCACGTGGAGCCTCCGGACCTCTCCCCGCGGAGGGGGAGGCTCGACTTCTGTCGGCCACGTGGCGGGCCCGGAGCCCTCCTCTGAGGAGAGGGAGGTCCGGCCCCGCGGGACGCGTGACGCCTTCGGACCTCTCTCCTGCGGAGGGGGAGGTCCGACTTCTGTATGCCACGTGGCGGGCCCGGAGCTCTCCTCTGAGGACGTGTGGCGCCTTCGGAGCTCTCCCTGCGGAGAAGGGAAAGTTCCTTAGGCATTTTCCCCTGTGCGCGGGGGTACCCCATATCTCAGGTACCGACAGTGGCCCCCGGGCCCATCTCATAGGAGATAGCGAGCCCGAGGTGGGACCTCCGTCTCTTCCGATCCGCGCACTTTCTCTAAGTCCCGAATTGACCGCTGCCGGAGCACGAACGTCCGCGGGATCGTGGGAGCATGCGCTCACTTGATGGTTGCTTTTACTGCGGCGGTTCCCAAGACTGCCACTTCTGCACGTTGCGGCGCTTTCTTCGGGAACCGCCGAAGTGCCTTGCCGTCTCATCTTCTCAGGAGACTGACTCCTTGACCCACCGCTTCAGTTGGGCGGCTTGGGTCCACCCGTCATCGGCATTCGGTCTAGGAGCCGAAGCGGTTGCCAATGCAGTGTATTCAAAGAGTTCCGAATCGCTTGGAATTGCACCCGGGAAGTTTTTAGAGGGGATCTTACCCACATTGCGGCTTCCCTTCGCACTTCTCCGCGTTTCTTCTCGGACTCCTGTGCTTTTGCTCCCTTGCCCTTGAGTTCTCCCTCGCCATGGCCTCCAACCCGCCACCAGAGAAGAAGCGCGCTCGATCTCCTCCAGCGGCGGCGTCGGCGCCAAGTCGGGAATCTGGGGTGCCTGGCACTCCCTCCGGTGGCGACTCGAAGAGGCCCCGGGCTGATGCGTTGAGGGAAGCTTCTTGGGCATCCTCTGTTCCGCCAGTTCAAGCGACTGCGGAGCGGCCGTCAGTGACGGTAGCGGGCTCTGGGAGTCCTACCCCGGCTCGGAAGTCGGGGTTCAGAGCCCGCTGGAGTGTCCGCGCTTCCCGGCCATCCCCGACTTGCAGGGAGTCTGTTCCTTTGCGCTCAGAGCCAGGGGCAACTGCCGTGGCCCCCAGGCCAGCGCGAACTTCTCCTGTTCCGATGTGCCCGGACTCCGCGGCGGCGGCGTCTCTTCCTGCCGATACGGCCACCGCGGCCCCCAAGGTAGCGCAGGTCGACCCTGAACCAGGCGGCCCGGCCTTTACTCCAGCGCCGCCTTCCCCAGCTCGCCCCTCTCCACAGGTCAAGGAGCCAGAAGCTGAAGAGAGCCCGACAGGTCTGGCTGCCGGAGCCTCGGAGCCAGCTTCTCCTGATCGGCGTCTCGTCTCGGTTGGTGGTGCGTCGACTCCTCTTGAGGATGAGGTAATGGAGGAGGTCGGGGGGACTGCCCCAGCCTCTGTTGCTCCATTGCCCCTAGCGGATGCGTTCGCGCTTGTCGAGACGAGCATTCGGCAGGTCTTGGCTGCACTAGGTCGCGAGCGGGAGGAGTATACGATTGAACGGGATCGCCTCCTCACCTGGGAGAACCTTTTGCGGGAGAGGACCGCGAAGGTTAAGAGCGAGCTCGACTCCAGGCGGGAGTTGCTCGACTTCAGGGAAGTGCTCCTAGACCGGATGAAGCGGGCTGTTGACCGCATGGACACCCCATCGCGGCGGATCAACAGGGAGGCCCTGGAGGCACACGCCCGGGCCGAGGAGAGCCTCTCTGCTGCTGTGGAGATACGGCAGCAGTTGGAGCGCCGTGAACTCGCCGTTGAGGAACGGGAGCGTTCCACGGCAGCTGAGGCGGAGAGGGTCGCCGCGCAGCTGGCGGCGGGCGAGGATGACCTTCGAGCTCGGATCGAGGAGCTGGAGATCCTGAAGGCAGACCTTGACTTGAGGGAGGAACAGGTCTCCCGTGATCGCCGGGTGGTCTTGGACCGGGAGTTGGCCGCCGACTTCAAGGCTGCTGAGTTGGAGCGGCTCGACAAGACTCTCCATCTTCGGGAGAGCTCCCTGGCAGCCAAGGAGAAGGAATTCTCCGAGAGGAACCTGGAGGCTCTGCAGGCGGCCCGCGGCGAGGTGGAGGAGCTTTCGGCCTTGCGGTCCTCCGAGGCTCTTGCGGTCTCGAGCTTCGTGGATCGAGCAGGGTCCGCCCTGATCCCTCTTGGCTTCAGTCCGGTGAGGGTCGCGACCCCTGCGTTGAAGGTGGCGGAGGTGATCCCCGCGCTGGAGTCGATCGGCGCCAAGGTGGACAGGCTAGACTCGGTGGTCGCCAGCGAGCTTGAGGCCGAGGGACGCGGCCTAGCCTTAGAGGTCGCCTCACATGTGCTGGCATGTTTTAAGAGCCGCGACCCCTCTTTCTCGCTAGAACCAGCGAGAGAGGGCCCAGCCGCGGAGCGGGAGCAAGCTGCCAGGGCAGAAGTCGAGGATGTGGCCGCCCTTGTAGCCGCAAGGTTCCGGCGGGAGCCGGGAGGTCCTCAGGACTTGTTTCCCCCTTTTTATCGAGTCTGTAGTCCAGCTCATGGAGCCTCGCTTAGTCCGACTCTTTTAGATATTTGTGTCTGTGATGCTTTTTCTCTCCTTCTTGGCTTTGCCTGACTAAGTCCTTAGCTCCGCAAGGTACTCAGAGGCCATCTCCAATCTCGGAGCTCCGCATAGACACCTTCCCCGGGTCCTAACCGTGTTAGGGGCCCCCGGGGGTCTCCGGATCTCGCCCCATGGGGAGCTCCAAATCTGCCTGCCACGTGGCGGGTCTGGAGCCCCTCCTTAAGAGGCGGGAGCTCCGGCCATGCTGGACACGTAGGGCTTTCGGAGCCCTCCCACCGGGGGGGGGGGGGGAGGTCCGGTTTCCGCCTGCCACGTGGCGAGCCCGGAGCCCTCCTCAGGGGAGGCGAGAGCTCCGGGCCCGCTGGACACGTGGGGCCCTCGGGTCCTGCCCCTGCTGAAGGGGCAGGACCCGGTCCTTCCAGTCCTAGGCCGGAGTAGTTGGTAGCTCCTTTCCCCCTGCTTCAGGCAGTCCCTGTTGCCGTAACCTGGAGGTCCTGCACACAGGTAGAGGAAACGTAATTCTCCTCGGGCGGTCCTCCCCTCCCGTCTCCTAGTCTTATCCGTCTTACGATCCTGATCCGTTATACGGGGCTTGGGCAATTCTGTGCACGAGGCGCCGGAGCTCTGGCTCCCTCCGAGGTCCGGGTACGGCCGTCCGATCCCTAGTACCGGGCCATGCGCTGGGGAAGCAGAGTGCACGTGCTTTGGGTTCATGACCAGGCAAAGCGGTTGTACTCCCCTGTACCTCCGGAGGGCAGGATGCGCATGCTTTGGGCTCATGGCCTGCTAAGCTGGATACGCACCCTGGACCCCCCATGCACAACGCAGGCCTTTCCTGGAGGTAACCAACTGGCACCGCAACACCAGACTGGGGGAGGCCCGAGAGACTCACTCGGCCATCGGCAGGTGCCTCAAGCGCAGCCGCCTTCGGTAGGATAGCGAATGCCGACTATGGATGAGCGTAGGAGAGGGGGAGCTAGATGTACGATGAACATGCAAAGATAGTGCGGTCATAAAAATTAATGCATAATTTAAATGAGCGCATGAGAGGGAGCTAAGTAGAACAGGTTTCTGTATTCATGCCCATAGGTGGAATTCTGGCTGTACATGGAGGCAATATTCCGCCTCGTCTTCAAGGGAAGCAAGACTCTACGCGCTTAGGGTCGGAACCAGGCTAAACTGGACGTAGTCCTGTACCGTCCCTTGAGACTTAGCTGCCCCAAGCTCTGTTCCTAAATTCTATGGGATTCATTACAGAAGGGAATAACCCTGTTCTACTTATGCTCGGGAAGTAGGACTTACAGTGTTGCTTCATGGCAAGGGTTTTTGGGAACGGATACCACACTCGGTTGAAAGGCATGTGTACCTGGGGCGGCAGATTTCATGATTCGGAAGGGACCTTCCCTGCTGGGGGAGAGCTTATGGGTCCTTCTTGGAATAGAGCATGCCGCAACACCAGGTTCCCCTCCTGCAGGCCCCCGATGCGTTCGGTTCTTTGGCGGTAGTGCTTAGAGCATCAGCCGAGACCGTGCGTTGTGGGGTGTTACCTGCAGCCGAGTTTCGTCGACGAGGTTGTCATCTTCGTGCTGGATCAGGTCCTGCGCAACTTCTCCTGGGGGCCCCCGGGGAGTTCTCCCCTTCTGGCTAAGGCCTTCAAGGGGTAGGTGGACCCGGGCTCGTCTTGGATGACCCAAGGCGTCTTCCCCTTCTGGAAAGGCCTTCAAGGGGTTGACAGATCTTGGGCGGCCCCCGGGAGGTACGTCCGAAGCACGGAGGCGTGCCGCAGTTGGCTACCGCTCTTGCCCGTCACCGTCGGAGCTGGAGTCCTCGTCGTTATGCACTGTCTTCATGACACGCTGAGGCTCCTGGAACCCCACCTGATGAGCAGCGGTGACTGGGGCATCTACCTTCTGCTTGCCATCCCTCTGAGGGTAGGGCGGTGCTTCAGCTCTCTGCTGTCTTCCTTTGCGGAAGCGCTCTGCGAGCCTCTGGATATCCCAGCACTCAGCAGCAGTATGGTTGCCGGCGCCATGCACGGGGCATAGCCCGCCCTGGTCACTATCTGGGGCCGGTGACTGCCGCTGCCTTTTGTCAGGACGTGGCCCCCGAGCTCCACTAGCCGTCGCTGCTGCGGCGACGGGAGCCGTGAACGATGACTTCATCTTGCCACTCCCCCGGTTCTTGGCCTTCTTGCCACCCCCATGGGCAGCAGCGCCAGACCCGGGTTGTCCACCTGGCTCGGAGGTCGGCAGAGCGTGCCAGTTCCGCCCTTTAGCTGCTCTGGCGCATTTGTCCGCCAGGCTGAAGAGCTCAGAGACGTCGCGGACCTCTCTGGTCGCGAGCTTCTCAAGCATTTTCTCGTCCCGGACACCCTGTCGGAACGCCACCACCACAGAAGCACTTTGAATATGCGGGATGGTGTTGCGTACCTGGGAGAACCGCTGGATGAAAGAGCGCAGGGACTCCCCAGGTTGTTGCTTGACGGCGTGGAGGTCAAGCTCCATGCCAGGACGAGTGTAGGAGCTGCCGAAGTTGGCAACGAACTGCCGGCAGAGCTCTCCCCAGGAAGTTATGGACCCCTGAGGTAGGTTCATGAGCCAAGACCGAGCTGGGCCGGTCAGGGCGACGGGGAAGTAGTTGGCCATGACAGCCTCGTCCCCTCCTGCGACAAGTACGGCGGTGGAGTAGATCTGGAGGAACTCCGTCGGGTTGACGCTACCATCGTACTTCTCAGGCAGGTGCGGGCGAAACTTGCGTGGCCACCTTGCGAAGCGAAGGTGGGGTGCAAGAGCTGCACATCCCGCTCCTGCTGCCGCAGGTATTGGCACTGCGAACGCTTGGTTCGCACTTGGGACCGCGTATCCCGGCATGGGCAAGGCTGCTCCATAGACCGGGGGCGCTGCTTGCGGCGCATACGGTTGTGGCATATGTTGCGTGGCGAATGCCTGAGGCAGGACTCGCGTGGCGAAGACCTGCCCTCCAGGTTGTGTCGAGGCCGACGTCATGCTGTCGCCAGCCTCATGGTTGCGGCGCCTTTCTCGACGTCGCTCGAGGTACACCCGGGCATCCTGGCCCAAGTGGCACTGCTCCATCTCCCTTCTCAGGTCCGTCGACGGGAGCCTGGAGGAGCTGGAATCCGCCGTTTGTCCGTCAACCGTGGGCGTGCGCGTCAGCGACACAACCGGTTGTCCAGGGCGCCGCCCTCGCCGAAAACGAGGGTTCCCGGCGGCGACGACGAGGCGGTCCACCTCGCGGACCCACTGTTGGGTCGCAGAATGGGGCGCATCCCCAGCAGGTGGGTTGCGCAGCAGTTCTTTTGCTGCAGCTAGCGCACCCCCATGGTGTACGCTTAGCGCTGCAGAAGACCTCACACTGGTCGGAGCCTGCCGGAGCGTAAAACCCTACGTCCACGGCGAGCTATGGAGATCGCTGTATTGCTTGTTGCTCAGGGTCGGAGTCCTGAGCTTGGGGGTGAGTTACAGCTTGGGAGTGTATGGCTAGCGTATGACTTGCAAAGTGCGAACCCTTGCTATCGTCACCTACCCGAGCCTTTTATAGTCCAAGACTCGGGCGGCTTACAAGGGAAGCCGGGACCCGACAGGTGGTCCCGGGAAGACTGTCTATTATCTACCGTATCTGCAGTTATGCCGGTAGTTGTCTCTAGTCGAAGGCTTCTGAGTCTTCATCTTGCCGCCCTGCCCATGCCGCATGCTAGTCGTAGTGGTTGATGACGGCGCAGGCGGCATGGGATGTCTTGTCGCGGTGTTTATTGGCTGGCAGGTTCTGACACCGCGCGCCAGTCTGTGATGTGACTGGGCGCAACGACACCTGACAGAGGCGTGCTCCGCGTTTTGAGAAGACGCGGGCCTTGAATACCTTGTACGGGCAAGGTATGGGGCGTCTTTATGCCCGCTCCCTATCGCTCGGGGGCAGGCAGCGCCGTTCTGTTGCCACGTGGCAGGCCCGGAGCCCTTCTCAGAGGAGAGGAGGGTCTGGCCTGCGGGGCACGTGGAGCGTCCAGACCTCTCCCCGCGGAGGTGGAAGCTCGACTTCTGTCGGCCACGTGGCGGGCCCGGAGCCCTCCTCTGAGGAGAGGGAGGTCCGGCCCCGCGGGACGCATGGCGCCTTCGGACCTCTCTCCCGCGGAGGGGGAGGTCCGGCTTCTGTATGCCACGTGGCGGGTCCGGAGCTCTCCTCTGAGGAGAGGGAGGTCCGGCCCCGTCGGACGCGTGGCGCCTTTGGAGCTCTCCCTGCGGAGAAGGGCGAGTTTCTTAGGCATTTTCCCCTGTGCGCGGGGGTACCCCATATCTCAGGTACCGACACATTGCAACTCACAACGAGTTCGATTCAAATTTAAATGTTTATTACAAGGCTCACAATAATTGCAATTCACAACTCATCATCTCATCCCGCTCGTCGTTCTTGCTGTATCAAATAATTTATACATTACAACCAATTCGATAATATGTAAATGAAAAATAACATGATATCGTTTTGAAAACGGAAGCGGAATATATTTGTGACGTAAGGACTCTAAATGCATCTTAGTTTGTTTTAACAACTTACCTAGTTGCTATCACCCGGAGCAAAGAACTGATCGACGGAGTCTTCTTCTCCACACCGTTCTCCTGTAGACGATGTGGGCAAATTTGGAACAGGACTCGAAAATTTTACGGTCTCGAGGATGATGCCTAATGATACATAACGATAAATGTTATAAGTATATCAATAGTCTATAAAAATAAAAAGAACATTTTGAGTATATATTACCTGTGTTCCAACAGTAGGAAGTTGTGGAAGCACCGGTATCGATGG
This sequence comes from Neostapfia colusana, assembly GCA_030760725.1. Lineage (NCBI taxonomy): Eukaryota > Viridiplantae > Streptophyta > Magnoliopsida > Poales > Poaceae > Neostapfia > Neostapfia colusana. Next base: position 56,899,598 of record JASWHV010000019.1, read on the forward strand.
AGATGTCGGTAGCTGTGAGGCGTCGGTAGCGGTGGCATGGCGGTAGGCAATCCAATTTGAAAAAAAGTATCACTAAATTCATTTTTAAATGTTTAGCATATTTTTTGTTTAAATGTTAACATAAATTCTTAAACTCTTATACCAATTTACCTGCATCGATTGTTGCCATGCTGTAAGGTTCGAAAAGTAGTCATTTTGTGCTTTTATGCAATCTTCGTGTCGTATCATGCGATCTTTCTGTCGTCTCATATGTTCTCTCAAAGCAGCCTGCTCATTCTCCATTTGTTTGAATCTAGACTCATCTCTAGTATGCGTACGTCGAGAAGAACTCCCACTCTGTGTCGATCGTGACATTGAGAAAACCACATTAATGTTCGTCACACCATTGAACATTGAATACCTACATAAAGGAATATGACATAATTATAAAATGACATATGACATAAGTTTAGTATGTGAAGAATATAAGAGGAGTAAAAGTTCACCTACCGTGAGGCTTTCCTCCACCGGATTAGTACAAAGCCACGACATCGACGTCTTCTTTTTTCTAATCATAGTCATCTCCGTGACGTATAGCCATCTCTTCACTATATTTCTCCTACACACATAAAAAACTAATTGTAAAACAACTATTTGTATTATTTAATAATTAAATTGACTAATAGTGACATACCAGGTTCTGAGTTGTTGTCGGTGTGCACAACGGACTGTCATCGGTGCCCCTTTGTCCTCTTATATAAGTATCGATGAAAGAAGCCTCCTCGCCACTTTGAGCAGCCTACACAAACATATTATAAACATATTGCCATAAAATCTAACATAATAAGAACAAATTATAAATCTACTAAACTCACCATTCTTTTTGAAAGGCGAATATGACCATCTCCACCATAACGATGGAGAACTTGACCACCGAACTCACGGTTGATTCTCTTCGAGTTAGATCTCTCTCGATACACACTCAATCAAAAATAAGTACATAAAGCATAATAAGCATCAGAATACTTTACCATCTAAAGAACCATTATCGTCATCATCTAGGTAAATTTTTGAAGCTCCCATTCTCTTATTCATCATTTGTCCAAGCTTCTTCTTGTAGTATAAACAAACAGTCGTGATTCGCGCATTAGACATCATATCATTCACAACTTTCCGTGGCTTTATGGAAGACTTTATGTGCTCTAGACTCGAGAGCAGCGTCATGGTCGTCGGGCAAGCGGTATCGTTCCTACAAATACAATATTACATGTATTAGTAAAAATCTAATTAAGATAAACATAACGCAATGCAGAAAAAACATACCCAAAAATCATGCCAGACAACTCCTGCTACATTTTCATGCACAACATGAGAAGCAATCTTGTAGTGCTCGCAACTTGTTGCAGATTTCTCTTCACCTTTAATCGTGACAAGATCTCGATAACGGTGACGACATATAGCACCCAACACTGTATTAGGCTGCCTGCGGTGTTGTCATCCATCCCAATCCAAGTCATCCCATTGCCTACAAATAAATGAAAAGAAATATGGTATTTGTCCAAAATTTTGTTTTTTCAATTCAATACTAAGTTATATATTTACTAACCAGTCACCAACGGGAGCGATCCGTAATCTCTATTGTAGAGGCATAACCAACGATAGAGTGTTTGAAGACCGGTATCTGAATGATTGTGGCAAGTCTCTCACATTCGTATCATCCCCGTCGTCCTCCTCGGCTTTCTTCTCAGCTTCCTCATCAATATATGCTCTTACCCCTGACTGTTGTTCCTACCCCGTAAAAGTTCCTCCCCCTTGATCTTATCGACACTCCTGCTGACCCTTCTCTTGACCATCCTCCCGGACCTCATCCTCCATCTGAAATTAGATAGAAATTAACTTTCACATAATAATATAATGTTAAATATACTAAAATTATAAATAAATTAATCTATTCGTGAGCTTCTTCCATGCATTTTCTAAATGCTTCTCTTCTACTATTATTTGAGCCAGTACCGTAAAAAAGTGACTCATGGATACGAGAAGAGCTAGCACACCTGCTCCCACTCTTGCTTGAGGAGCGAAAGAGTCCCTTAGCGATTTTCTCCGGACCACATGGCATTCTGTTGGAAAGAAAATTTGATTAAAAATAAAGAAACAAGGATTAAAAAAAAAGTAATACAAATAAATACAAAAGCAATATAAATTATTTATATGATTAACATTCATTATGATCCGATGTTACTTCGGTAACATGTTGAGCAACTTTCTTCTTCTCTCGCACTTTAACTTTTTTAGCGCTAGGTATCTTTCTTTTAACCACTACTACCCGTTCTCCATCATTGTCTTCAACATCAGCAACTAATGTATCAAGACCTAAACCATCATCTATGTTGAAAGATAGTGGAATATCATCCTCTTGGTACACTTCATCCTGTTCTTCTTTATAACCAGCATCACCTGGGGCATATAACCATTCTCATGGATTAACTTTATACACGACCCACCAAGCACTCAATTTTGGACAAGTATACGCTAGGTAGTAAACGAACTCAATTTGATGAGCAAGAACATAATTATCGCATCCACAAAGTCTATTTTCATGTTTTACCTCTAATATACCAAATTCACCCTGTTGTTTTCCCCTGTTATTATCAAATCAGTCACAATGGAAGAAAGTAACTCTAAGATCTTTGAAACCACCAAATTTAAACTCCACAATGTTTTGAATAATCTCATAGTAGTTAGTTTCATGCCCCTCTGTATCACATGCTCTATTTATAACTCCAAAATTTGTCGTGGCCACAAGAGGATGTTTTGCTTTAAATTTGGTCGAAAGAAATCGGGACCCATTTACATCGTAGCGACCAAAACTCCTTGTTGTTATAGTTACTTGAGAAAGTTGTCGTAGGTTCTCATGAACGTTAACATCGACCATGCACTACGAATTAAATAAAATATCAGTTATGCTAATTATATTAACTTATCAATTATAAAAGTAGCATGTAATAAGAGAATGTTACATGCTTCCAAAACCAATTGACAAAGTTAGGACCCCCATGAAGGTCATCACGACGCATTTTATCTAATTGTTTGTTGGTTGACGCGTGTCGGTTCCCTCAATACCGGGTACCCCGCGCACAGGGTAAAACTTCCTAAGGACCTCGCTCCCTCTGCAGGGGCGAGGTTTGAAGCCGCCACGTGTCCAGCGGGGCCGGAGCTCCCCTCCCCACGGAGGATAGCTCCGAGCCTGCCACGTGGCCTAGGAGGCCGGACCTCACTCCCTCTGCAGGGGCGAGCTCCGAAGGCGCCACGTGTCTAGCAGGGTCGGAGCTCCCCTCCCCTCGGAGGATAGCTCCGGGCCTGCCGCGTGGCCCAGAAGACCGGACCTCGCCCCCTCCGCGGGTTTGAGCTCCGAAGGCTCCACGTGTCCAGCGGAGCCGGAGCTCCCCCCCTCCTCAGAGGAGAGCTCCGGGTCCGACACGTGGCCAGCAGAGCAGTGCTGCCGGCCGACGCGGTAGGCAACGGGAGTAAAGGCGCGCCATGCCTTTACCGTAAAAAGCATTCAAGACCCGCGCCTTCCCGAGACGAAGAGGCGCAGCGCACATCTGTCAGGAGGCATTGTGACCAGTCACAGTCAGGACAGACGTACAGTGTCTGAAGATGCAGGCCATTGAAGGCAGCGACAAGACCGGACAAGACATGCCCTGCCGCCCCTGCCATCGCCAACGACTACACGCTACACTTAGCCTGCGGCATGGGTAGGGCGGCAGGACGAGGACTTCAACGCCAGCGCCAAGACATAATAGCTGGTAGGAAATCACCCCGGGGCCACCTGTCGGGTCCCGGGCCCACCTTGTAAGCCGCTCGAGCCTTGGACTATAAAAGGCTCGGGTAGGCAACATTAGCAAGGGTTCACACTCTAGCCATTCGCACCCTGGGTTCGCTCTCCAGCAACTCACACCCTAGGCATAACTCATCCCCAAGCTCAGGACTCCGGTTCTGAGCAACAAGCAATACAACGAGCACCTCTGCTCACCGTGGACGTAGGGTTTTATGCTCCGGCGGCCCAAACCACGTAAAACTCGCCGTATCAAGCTCCTCCCTCACTCGTCCCTACGCTTAAGCTCTCCGCAAGCGACTAGCCCCTACGAAAAAGAACCTCCGCGGGCTGCCCAGAGCAGGTCCGGGGGAAGTGTAGACCACACACTTCGACACCATCATCTGTAGGGACAAGTTGACTGAGCCATGCAGCAATCTCAGCACTAGCCAAACGTTTCGATGGGCCTTTTGTTACATAGTATCCTTTCGAAATGTATTAACTTGCCTTCGAAATGGGTGATTTGATGGTAGAAATCATCGGTGGCAATAAAAAAAAAACTTTGCCCCCATGAGTCAGCCTAAAACAATCAGAGTCCGACCATAAATTGGGCAACAAAGTCTGTCGTGTGTGCTCCATCTTGAAAAAACACCGTATGTGGGAAAATCATGAATTGACCGTAAGTATGTTGCTCGCAAGTTGAATTTCTGTTTCTTATAGCTATCATACGCTTCTACTCCGTTCTATAATTCTTTTAACTCCTCAATCAGTGGTTGAAGAAAAACCCCTAAACGTTTTCCTGTATGTTTACGTCCTGGAATGATGAGAGACAAGAACATGTATTAATATTTCATACGCATAGCTGGTGGAAGGTTGTATGGTATAGCAAAAACCGGCCAACATGAGTACGATGCAGAATATGTGTTGAATAGTGTGAAACCATCGGTGGCCAAACCAATACGAACATTTATATCATCTTTTGCAAAATACTCATCAAAAGAGTGCAATATCTTCCAAGCCTAAGCATCAGATGGGTGTGTCATTACTCCCTTTGTTTTGCGCGCACCTTTCTTATGCCACCACATGTATCTCGCAGTTGATTTAGATAGAAACAACCGTTTCAGCCTAGGTGCAAGAGGCATGTAACAAAATTGTTTCACAACCAGTTTTGTCTTCACCAATTCACCGTACTCATTTGTGGCCTTAATGTATCGAGATTCTTTACAAAACGATCATTGTGTCAGATTTACATCCTCCTTTTAGAAAATTATACAATTATTAGGACGACAATCAATTTTTTCGTACTTCATACTAAGGTCTGACAACAATTTCTTTGACTGGTACATGTCTCTGCAACTTATGATTCATCGGAAGAATGTCTGCTATCAAATTCATAAGATCATCATAGCACTTGTTCGACAAATTGTACTTTGATTTTATAGACATGAGACGAGTAACGGTCAAAAAGACAGACTCTTTAGTTTGATCATGCAACTGTTCATGTGATGCTGAGAGAATTCTATAGAGCTCTTGAACTTCAGGTCCAGAAATTTCTTCAGATGTATCTGCACCACGATCACGATCTAGTGCTTCAACCATGTCTTCCATTGTGTCCTCGTTATCACCATCTATATTATCAACATCAATATTACTATGGAATAACTCGCCATATTCATACCATATTTCATAACCTGACATAAAACTAAATCGGCAGAGGTCTCGTTCCATGTCAAACTTTTCCTTGCATAAAAAGTTACGACACTTGTTGCACGGACATTTCACAAAACGGTTGGTCAATAAAGAGAAAGCCCAACTGATGAATGCATTATTATTGATGACCCATTCATTTGAAGGTGCAACATTCTTCCACTAACCATCATATATCCATTATCTATCATCACCCATGTTCTAGACTATATAATATAAGAACATAGAAGTCATAAATATGTATGTTGAAATTAAGAATTTCGCAAGAACAAATTATTATTTAATTACGTTCAATTTACATCTATTGGAAGGGATAGGTACTAAACCCACCCAAGAGTGACCGAGAGGAGCGTGCTTATAACGAGACGCGAAGTCCGGATCCAGACGAAATTTTAGCAGTATAACCCCGTTGTTCTCCAACTGCACGCCTGATAATAGTGCAGCGGAGAACATTAGGGTTACACCGTTGAAATTTCGTCCGAATCCATACCCCGCGTCTCGTCATAAGCACGCCCCCTCAGTCACTCCCAGACTGTCCAAAAATGGACAATTCTGAACATACACGCCTCACATGAATCTTACTGTTCAAAAACGCATGTGCGACGGGCCGGTCTGAAACGGGTGACACATATTGTATAGGTTATGTGAATCTTACTTTTTTTGAGTCATTTATGTGAGAGAGATAAGAACGGGAGACATGAGGAAAGACAAGGGAGAGACAGTGAAGTGGGCCACCCACGAAAATATATGTATTTTTGTCGACCATTTTTGGCTCACGAAAAACTTATTTTCGTGGGCTTTCGTGTGGTCGGGGAGGAAATCTAGCCCAAACAACATAATTATTTCAAAGCTTATAGATCAAAATAAGCTAACTTCATATCGGTGGAACAAACAACTAAACTAATACAAAATAATTGCATTACTCGAAAATAACATCAACTTCTATGAGCTCACACACAACAGAAGCTAAAGATAAGTGCGCGTTTACATGACAACTACTACGAACTCACACATGAAGTGTCATCCAGAAAAAAAAAAACTATGGGGTTGTTTGGTTTTCGCCCATGTCTAGTAATTAAGGACTAGGTTGGCATGAAAATGGCGTAGCCCAACACATCGATTCGTAGCTCAGCACATGGGCTCAACACATGGCCAAATCATTACTTCAATCTAAACGCACACTCTTTTTATGCCAAACGGTGGTCATCGGCAACACTATAAACAGATCCTAGCTAGGTTTGGTCTGGTCAATCTTGCCAAAGCCCAATGACCATTTGCATGTTCGCTTCCACCATCTAAGAAGAGTCAATAGTGTTCTTTTCAACATAAATGATGCATATGCTACTGTTGTATGTCTTGTTTTAGCATAGTTAACTTCTTGATGCAAACTTCTATGCTAAAACCAAAACAATGTCATCCATACTACGGTTAAAGAATTCACATCAACAAAGTTCATTAACTCGGGTTGCATTCTATTCCACAATCATAAAGTTTTGATTAACTACTACATATCATATGTACCTACACTCAGAAGCAGCGGCCAAGACGGGCTCGGAGTAGAGGCGACCGAGAAAGGCTCGCAGCACAGGCGACAGAAACCTAGCGGCGCAGCAGCTTCGGCGACGACGAGTGGGCACGAAAGTGGACATTGACATGGCGCGACACGACGGTCAGCTCGGACTCGCTGCTGCGGCCTCGTGGCAGCGGCAGGGCAGCCTCGGTGCTGTGGCCAGGCGGCGGCAGCAGACAGCCTCGGGCGGGCGGCGTGCCGACGAACTCGGGCTGCGGCCGGGCGACACGGTGGCCGGGCGTGACCGGTAGGGCAGCCTCCGGCGGGCGGCCGCGCGGCGCGATCGGCGGGCGGCCGGGCGGCGCGGTCGGCAGGCGGCCGGGCGGCGTGGTGGCTAGGCGGCCGGGCGGCGCGGTGGCTGCGTGGTGCGGTTGTCGGGCGGCGCGCTCGCTCGGGCACGGTGACGGCGGCTCCACACATAATGAATTCAGGCTCGGGGCCCGACCTAGCTAAATCCAGCCTAATTTCGTGAGCGAGCGCTAACACCCATGAAAGTATCTGGCATATTTTCGTGTGTCCACCGCAGAACCCACGAAAATAACCTAATTTCGTGAGCCGGCACGGAAACCCATGAAGTAGAGGTTTTATTTTCGTGTGCCGGCTCCGAAACCCACGAAAATAAGTCGGGATCACCGACAGCCGCACAGTAACTCGAGTATTTTCGTGTGCCGCAGGTTGTACCCATGAAAATAACATCAATTTCCGTGTGCTCCCGACACCCACGAAAGTAATGCATCTATTTTCGTGTGCCAGTTCCTTTAATTTCGTGAGCCTCCGGCACCCACGACATTTTATGTCGTTATTTTCGCGAGCTTGAGGTACCCATGACAATTTCATACCTTATTTTCATGAGCCTTTGAGGAACCCACAAAAGTTTATGTTATTTTCGCCTGTTTCTGTTTTGGTACACGAAATTATAAGTTATTTTCATGAGCTAATGCTGGAATCCACGAAATTAGGTTGTAATTTCGTGTGCTACCCTATGGGTCACGACAATACTTTAATTGTGTGAGGGCCAACGAAATTAAATTTGGCACATTCCTGTAGTGTATCGATCATGTTGTCTCAGACGTCACCCTCACACCAGGCCTCCATCCTGCAGGGGCTAGCCGTGAAGCGGGGCACGCCCTACTCCATCACCTTCTGCGCGGCGCGCACCTGCGCGCAGGCCGAGCGGCTCAACGTTACCGTCGCCCCCGAGTCCGACGTGCTCCCCATCCAGACGGTCTACACCAGAGCGGCTGGGACTGCTACTCCTGGGCCTTCAAGGTCAGGCGCAGCGACGTGACGCTCATCGTCCACAACCCCAGCGTCACCGATGACCCCGCCTGCGGCCCCCTCATCGACTCCTTTGCCATCAAGACTCTTCACCCTCCTCGGCGCGCCAAGAGTAAGGAACGGATGATTTCTCTTCACATTACTTGTGGAAAGAAGTGCTGAAACTGCTTAAATTCTCTCGGCAGATAACATGTTGAAGAACGGGGACTTCGAGGAGGGGCCCCACACCTTCCCGGGCGCCCCGTCGGGTGTGCTGGTGCCGCCAGTGGACGAGGACGACTACTCTATTCGCCGCTGTCACCATGGATGATCCTGTTGTCGACCAAGTCCGTCAAGTACACGGACGCGGCGCACTACGCCGTGCCGCACGGCGGAGACGCCGTGGAGCTGGTATCCGGCATGGAAACGGCGCGCGCTGGCGCAGGACGTGCGCTCCGTGCCCGGGAGGCCGTACAGGCTCGTGTTCTCGGCCGGGGACGCCGGCGACGGGTGCGTGGGGTCCATGGCCGTCCAGTCCTACGCGGCGCGCGGCAGCACGGGGGTGCCGTACGAGTCGCGGGGCAGGGGAGGCCACACGCGCGGCGTTCTGGACTTCACGGCGATCGCGAACCGGATTGGGGTGGTTTTCCTCAGCATGTCCTACATCATGAAGCCTGACGGCACGCTGTGTGGGCCGGTCATCGACGACGTCTCGCTGGTCAGCGTTCACAACCACCCCGCTCGCCGGTTGCATCCGTAGTTCTGACACGGATCATTGGTAACATATATAGTTCGAACGGACTGAAGGTTTTACAGTGTGCTTGAGCTTAATCAGTCAGGGTTGGACAGACCGCGTGCATGGTATGATGGCAGTCGTGGCCTTGCGCGTCTCTGTGTTTTGCTTCGACTTCGTGTCCAAAGCAAGAATGCCCAGATCTGTGGATCATTGTTGTAGCAGTCCCTGAATGTGGTTCGAACGCAACTGGTTTGGTTTCTCGAGCTGGAACAAGCTCGCCCGGATTCGAGAGTCAACGTGTTTGTTCACATTTACTACGGGTAATTATTTCTGTCAGTACAGTTTGCCAACCTCTTGAAGAGATAATGGTAAAAATCTGTGCATATGTTTTGTTTATATATAGGGGTGAAGACTTCGGAACGTAGTTTGATTAAGAAAGAAAACGTTTGGGGATATCTGAAGTAATTTACATAGAAAAAAAAGACAAGCAGCCCACATATAAGTATATAACTGGGCCAGGTCCACAAATAAGTATGTAACTGCGCCAGGCACAGAAATAAGTATATAACTGGGCCAGGCCCACAGATAAGTACTCTCTCTGTTATGAAATAAATGACGTTTAGAACAACTAATTTTTTTATCCTAAACATCATTTATTTCAAAACGAAGAGAGTATATAATTGTGCCAGGCTCACATATAAGTATATAATTAGGCCAGGCCAACAAGACCCTTCTACTGTCACAGCCTAGGCCACCACCGACACTACAGGAAAAACGATCATTGACGACGGCCAAATTTATTGTCGACGGGGCCGTCGTCTTTAATGTTATTGCGACGGCTTTATGTAGCCGTCGTCAATAACTGTCTTTAATGTTATTGACGACGACTTTATCTAGCCGTCGTCAATAACTGTGCCCATCGTCTTTAACTTAATTCGGGCCCACCCCGAGGAGTTATTGACGACGGTGACATACCATCGTCGTCAATAACACAGTTATTGACGAACACAGTTATTGACGACGGCTGAACGAGTAATGTCGTCAATAATTTATTGACGACAGTGTCCGTCGTCTTTAACTTAATTCGGGCTCACCCGAGGAGTTATTGACGACGGTGACCTAGCACCGTCATCAATAACGGGACATATAACCCGTACGCGAGCGGGGAGTGCCGCCTCCCGACTCGCGCCGAGGGCTCGTCGCCGTCGCCGGTCCTCGCCGCCGCCGCCTGAGGTAAGTCTCCCTCCCCCTCAGCTCCTCCTCGGTGGTGTTCAAATTGGCTTGTCAAATTCGAGAGGAGAGTTAGAGTTTGAGTCGGAATTTGTAAGAGTCTCAACTCTAACAGTATTAGTTGATATAGATAAGATATTAGTTGGGATGTGGGATGTCTTGCTATCGACAAGGGTCTCATCTACAACTGAAAGAACAATTAGATGTAAATACAACGTCCGACCCCAACTGAGACTGGGACTGGAATTCGAGTGGGCAGATACTGCACCATAAGGAACTAACCAACTGAACGCCCATGCTTATCTTATTGTACAGTAACTCTGGCTGATGTCAGGTTTACATCATCAGGGACGTAAAATTAGCACCTTGTAATCTCCAGATAATTAGACAATTAACTGAAAAGATGACAGTGTTAAAGGAGACAGTAGTAGGGTAGCCGCCATCAAAAACAAGGAAATGATTAGCGCGCCAACCCGAGTCAACTGACAAAATTAAAGAAAGAGAAATGTTTGCAGACGTTAATCATAGCTCGAAAGAATGTGGAAATGGGGCTACAGACAGCAAAAGCAGGCACGAATCCACGCTCCATGTCCGACTTCTGTCACCCGGTAGGTTACTAGGCAATTGGGCTGAAGGACTGCCGTGAAAGCTATTTTCGTACACAAAATTCATATCTAAAGATGATTGATTGGTACGTAAGGAAAGCATTTCAAAATTTGAACCAATCTTCATATGTGAACCTGAAGAGTTGAATTTTTGTGGCTCACAAAAAGGGGATGGTCCGTTGACTTCTTAGGCATGTTTGTCCATTTTAGTTCAATATCTTTCTATCTCTAACAAAAAGGGTATACATATGTGCTGATGATCAAAATTGGCCAAGGATTGGTCTGATCGGTTGCTAGAAATCGATCCGACCAATCTAGTAACTGGTCACTAGAAATCAATCTGACTAATCTAGCAAAATCTAGTAATTGGTTGTTGCTTTATGCTCACCTGCCAATATGTGAGAAACACGACTGATTTGATAATGATGAATTTTGGGACAGGATTATATATATGGCCATAGAAGGTCTCTGCACGCCGCATAGAACAGTGCAAGAGCATATGATGCCATTGAGTATGAGATAATATATATGATAGTTATGTACAGATAAGTTTGGTTGACACTGAAGTTGCCATCTTCATATTTTCCTTTAGCATAAAGTATAAAGGTAATAACAACCAAAATTGGCTTCAGAATCACAAACTGCAAGCATCCTTGTTTGCATCTTCTTATGAATTGTCTGTTCAAGGACATAATATTTTTCCATCAGCGCTGATGTTCATGGTGTGTCTCAAAAACAAACCGTGTGACTGTGAAATTGCGAATGAAAGTATGATAACTCATACGATATTCATTTAATATGTACCAAAGACACGCACCCGTCTAGAGGAATAGCTGGCAAACAGCAAGTCATCAGAAACCATGATGGTTTCAAGCTTCGGCCACTCAAACTTGTAACCACAGCACCAGGACCTCCCACCCATGCCAAACATAGTGAAAGGAAATTGTAGATGATCCAAGCATCATAGCTGAAACAACTATTAGTTCAAGGACTTCTGCAACTCCAGTAAGAAAAGCTACCATCGTATGGACAACCTCGCAAAAATATGATGAAGAGAAAGAAAGACTTCTGTCTCGCCACCATCGCCTGGCCGAGCGTCGCCGATGCTGGCGCCGCCTCCGCCCGCCGCCGTCGCTGCAAGGCGATGCTGGCCCCTCGCGCTGCCACCGCCGATGCCCCACGCTGGCGATTCCTCGCGCCGCCACGCCCCACCCTGCCGCCGCGCACCACCGTCCGGCGCCCCGCCCCACTACGCACCGCCATCCCGCGCCCCGCCCCGCCGCAGCCGCTGCCGTCCCGCCCCAAGCCCCGCCCGGCCGCCCCTGCTCGTGCCGAGCCCCGGCCGCGCCTCGGCCGCCCTGAGCCCCGCCCTGCTGTGCCGCACGGCCCCGCCCTGCCGCGCCGCCCGACCTTAGTTGATTAATTGTTTAATTAGTTTGTTATTGATTATTGTTTAAATAATACTTTGATTGATTGCGTGATTAGTTACTATATGTAAATAAATGGATTTCGGTCCGGTCCGGCCTGACACGACCCATTTAGGGTCTGTCACGGCCCATTTATTGGTAATGTATTAGTCGAGACAGGCATGGAGGACGGCAAGCTCCCGCACGTGGACGGCGGGCCCCGACGGTGCGGTTCCATCTTTGACCCACTTACGACGGCGCATAACGTACGACGGCTAACCCTAAATGCGTCGTAAGATAATGGCAGGCCCCAGCGGGGCATAACTTAGGACGGCTGACCCACTTCTTTGTCTCTCGTTCTTTCCTTCTCTCTCGTTCTTCCCTCTCTCTCTTTTAAATGACTCAAAAATGAAAGACTGATGTAAACCTATACAATATGCGTCACCCGTTTCGAACGGGCCCGTCTCACATGTGTTATGCATGTGAGGCGTGTACGTTCGGAATTGTCCCTTTTTGGACAGCCTAGGAGTGACCGAGGGGGCGTGGCTTGTGATGAGACGCGGGTTTAGATCTAGACGAGATTTCTACGGCATAACCCTGTTGTTCTCTGCTGCACCATTTTCGGGCGTGCAGTGGAGAACAGTGGGGTTATGCTGCCGAAATTTCGTTTGGATCCAGACCACGCGTCTCGTCATGAGCACGCTCCGCTCGATCACTCTTGGGTGGGTTTAGGACCTATCCTTTCCAATAGATGTAGGTCCGTGACATAAGTAAATTATAAAGTAACTATAATTTCCTTGACATTAAACTGCAGATTCAAACATGGCTAAGAATCGTAGTTGGATGTATACCGGTTGGAAGAACAGTTCTGGTGGTCACTCGGATGAGTGGTTCGCCAAGACAGATGCTTTTGTAGATCGAGATTTTTCATTGTCAATTATCGATAAGGTGCGGTGCCCATGTACGAAATGTCAAGGTGCAAAGTGTTGGGACAAAGTGAATTTGGCGTTTCACTTGTGTTGATACGGTTTCATGCAAGATTATGAGATGTGGACATTTCACAGTGAGACATCTTCTCAACCCTTACAAGTTTCTGATGAGGATGACAACACGGGGGTCAATAGGATGGACGAGATGCTTGATGCCATAAATCCTGAATTGATGGAGGATCCTCCTACAACAGAGGTTGAAGCATTTTTCACGCTTCTCAAAGCTTCAGAAGAGCCGTTGCATGAACACACCGAAGTGACACTCTTTACTTTCATGACTAGATTTATGGCCATTAAGTCTAAGTATTTTTTCTCCAATAACTGCTACAACGATCTCATCAAATTGATCAGCAATATCCTTCCACAACCACATAAAGTGCCTAAAGATATGTATCAGTCTAAGAAGTTGATTTCTGGTCTGGGTATGAAATACGAGAAGATTGATATGTGTCTAGACAATTGCATGCTTTTTTAGAGAGAGCATGCCAACGAGAACAAGTACTTACAATATGGTAAAGCGAGATTTGTCGAAGTTGTTAATGACGACGGTTCAAAAGTAATGACTCAAGTCGCACAGAAGCAGCTTCGCTACTTGCGTGTCACACCCAGGTTCAAGCGTTTGTTTCTATCTAAAAAAGCAGCTAGACACATGAGGTGGCATAAAGAAGGTGTACGTGAGAACAACGACATGATGGTGCACCCGTCGGATGGTGAGGCATGGAAGGCGCTTGACCGCTTCGATCCAGATTTCGCCAATGACGCGAGAAACATTCGCTTTGGGTTGGCGACAGATGACTTCTGACCGTTTAGTACAAATGCCACACCATACTCTTGTTGGCCTGTGTTCGCTATTCCGTATAACTTACCACCATCTCTTTGTATGAAGTATGAGTTAATGTTCCTATGCCTTATTGTACCTGGATCGGATCATCCTGTTTCACGACTGAACATGATGATGCAGCCATTAATTGAAGAGCTGAAAATATTATGGGCAGGAGTCGAAGCGTACGACTGTTATAGAAAACAGAAATTTAACCTTCGAGCTACGTACTTGTGGTCTGTTCATGATTTTCCAGCTTACGACATGTTTTATGCCTGGAGCACTCATGGTCGATTGACATGTCCAATATGTGCTTCCGACACGGATTGTTTTCGTCTAAGTCATGGTGGCAAGATATGCTAATTTGATTGTCATAGACGTTGGCTACCGCCAAATCACGTGTTTAGGCAACAGAGAAATGCCTTCAGGAAGGGTACCATTGTAAAAAAAAGGACCACCACAATGTCTGAACGAGTCGAAAATTATTAAACAGCTCAACAATCTAGTGCCAGATGAAGGTCGTCCTGGATATTTCGTTGGTTATGGAGAGAATCACAATTGGACTCATATATGTGCACTATGGGAGTTACCGTATATGAAGTCTTTAATTCTAATGCATAACATTGATGTCATGCACCAGAAACGTAACATGGGCGAATGCATCATAAGCACGTGCTTGGATATGACGAGCAAAACAAAAGACAATATAAAAGCTCTGAAGGATTTGGCAGAGGTTTGTAACCGACCAAGTCTTGAGCTCTCCGAAGCTGGTGGCAAACCACGAGCTTCTTTCTGCCTTTGACCAAAAGAAAAGAAAGAAGTCTTCAAGTGGTTGAAACAGTTGAATTTTCCAGACGGTTATGCTGCTAGCGTAAGAAGAGCCGTTAATGTTAAGACTGGAAATCTCACTGGTTTGAAGAGTCATGATTATCACATAATCATGGAAAGACTTCTGCCGGTTATGTTTCGAGGCTATCTTGACGATGAGGTGTGGAAGGTGTTAGCCGAGCTTAGCTATTTTTATAGACAGCTTTGTGCTAAAGAAATCAAAAGGGAGATGATGGAGAAGTTGGAAAAAGAGATACCCGTGCTTTTATGTAAGATGGAAAAAGTATTTCCTCCAGGGTTCTTCAATCCAATGCAACATCTTCTAATCCATCTTCCATATGAAGCTAAAGTAGGCGACCCTGTTCAATATAGGTGGATGTACCACATTGAAAGAGCACTCAGATGTCTGAAACCGATGATTCGTAATAGGGCAAGGGTTGAATGATACATCGCCGAAGCATTTACACTTCAGGAGATAGGATACTTTTCTAGTGTCTACTTTGCAGAAGAACACAATGTTAATGCATCGGTGTTGCGATACAATATGGTTGAAGCAACCTCTTGTAGCGAACTCTCACTTTTTCAAACGAGAGGCACCACTGTTGGTAGTCGCACGAGCTATGATGCTTCAACAGATGAAAAGACACCTGCTTTGTTATACATGTACGCTAACATAGATGGGATGGACAATTTTTTCAGTAAGTGGTTGTTCAATATCTATACTAATTTGTGTGGTGTGTTATACATCTATGCTAATAATTATGTTTGGTCCTTATTTAGTGACTTCGATCGACAAAATTGGAAGTCTAAGCAGCAACCTACTAGCAAGCAAATACAAACAATGCGACATTATGGAGTAAATGGAGGACCTAACTTCTAAACCTGGTTTTGAAACCATGTAACGTTTTCCTTGTCTTGTTTCTCTTAGTAATTATGTTCATAGCATAAAATAGTCTTCTTACTTCATATGTTGGACAGTGCAAGACACAAGCCGGTGTTCATGAAGATTTGCGACAACTGTCCAACGGATCTATTAAAGTTAAACTCTTTGGTCGATATGATGTCAATGGGTTCCGATTTCGTTCAACTCAATTTGAAGCTCAACGTCCTCTAAGGGCAACATCAAACACCGGAGTTGTGACAAGGGCCGCCGATGCCGAAGGACGTGAAACTAATTTCTATGGGATCATAAACAAAATCCTAGAATTCAGTTTTGCCGGGAGTAAAGACCTTAAAGTAGTCTTCTTTGACTGCGATTGGTTTGATAATAACAATGGAACTCGATAAAACCAATTTAGCATGGTAGAAGTCAAACACAAGGACCGACTGCGAGGCTACGACACCTTTGTCCTTGCACACCAAGTCAAACAAGTGTACTATCTATAATATCCATGCGAAAAGCTTAGTGCATGGTGGGTTGTACAAAAGGTGAATCCTTGTGAGCGGTTATATACACCGGACAATACTGGTTACCTTGATGAGATTGATGTTGTTTATCAAGAAGAAGAGTTGCCGGATTCTTTTGTCAATTGAGCCTGGTCTACGACTCGATGAATTAGTTGGAGATGCAGAAGTACAGACTCATAATGTGAAAAAAGAAAACGGTGAATCAAACCACGACAAAAGATCGATGGTTTGGTTTATGAAGTAGAGTACATGATCGTGATACTGATAAATTTTGAAATTGAGTACAAGTAACGTTTACTTCATCTCTTTTTTCGTCTTCTATATTTTTCTTTAAATTCATTATCAAATTTCCTTTTATCAGGATGTCGTCAAGCAGTAGACGATGGAGGACGCGAGGCTTTCTGTCCCCGAGAGCAGAATCCGTTTTTCAGGGCTGTCAGTCTAGCAATGGTAGACTGTCTTAGCTGTTGGGCCTCGACAGAGGCCAGGGGTCACCAGAGCGGTCACGACAGGTAAAGAGTATTAAATTACATAAATTATCTAAATAACTTCTTGAATCTATATTACCAATCTTCGAATTTTTAGGACGACTCTACGTCTGAGGAGACAGAGGCCAGGGGTCCTCTTCAGACACCACAGGTTTCGAAGCCTGTTCCAGATCCTTCTTCGGATCCTCTTCAGGTTCCGGCACCGCAGGCTTCAGACCCTGCTTCGGAGCCTTCCACAGAGCCTGATGTGGAGCCGGCTCCACAGTGGCGTTACAAGGGGAGCCTGCACGTCTTGGGATTCGTTATTCATCCGGTTGGCGATAGGTAAGTAAATCTATAACAAATCAATTTAGATATTTTAACACTTATATATGTACTAATTGAGAATGGTGTATTAGGTCTTGGGCCGATGACTCGTTCACGGGTCAAGGACGCCACCGCCAGGTCAACGCGGTCCTGGGCCAGCTCATCCGTTGTCACTACCCCGGTCTAGTGAACGGACAGGCTGCTACGTCTTGGGACGATTACGCTACGACCCAGGACATTACCTACGTCAACCACCAGGAGCATGTGTGGCATAAATTCATGGTAAGTAAATCGTCTATTCGTTAAATGCGAACCTATTATATGTTAAATACATTAACTTGTATATTTCTTCATGTAGAAATATTACCGTTTGGAGGACGAGGTCCAGCTGGATCACGCTCGCCTAGTCTTCAACAACAACGCTAGAAAGCTCCTGACGCAGTCGATATCAACGGCTCGCATTCAGGCTACAAAGGTGTACTATAAGTTGCATCCGGACGAGGGTGAGCCGGGGCAGTTTAGGGATGTGGCGGACAAGTACTTGACGGAGCCACAGTACGCAGAGGTAAAATCTTTATTTTACTGCTTCATTATCCATTTTTCATCAATATTTTCATCCAATAACAAATGTGTGCAGGTCAGCATATCGTGGCTTGAGTCCTGTCCGGACGCCTACAGTTCCCTGTCTGCTCGTTGGGCGAGCCAGGGCTTCCAAGGCGTATCGATGTCCCGCTGACAGAGTCGAGGGACGGACGGGAAACACCGTCTTGGCAGGGGCGGCTACGTACGCCTTGCTAAACGGATGGTAAGTGATACTCGAATTATATTCTAGTTAATTTCTATCGCTATCATTGTGCTAACATGTATCGAAAGGAGCGCGAGTTCAGTCAGGAGCCGACCGCTATCCAGGTGTGAGGAGGGGTCACATAGGAAGTGACCCCTCGCAGTCTGATCAGCTGTCTTCTCAGACAGCGATGGAGACGTTAGTGAGTACTTTAGTTAACTTAATTGTATTCTCTTTAAAACTTTTGATGACTTTAATCTTCTGTATTTTCAGGAAAAGTATGGGGAGGATGTGCGGAGGCTTCGAGGCGACAATTACGATTGGCAGAACTCACCGATCGTACCTGAAGCCGCCTATGCAAGCGGTGGCGGTAAACCTCACGGCCGGTGAGTTCTGTTGTTTTTCATTTACTTTCATGAACTTCGAGACACGAAACTTTAATAATCTTACTTCGTTGTGTAGGTTGGTCATCTTCGATGGAGTAGTCGACTCGAGGGAGGCGCGGTCTTCCTCGAGGGTCTCTTCATCGCAGGGTGGATCCAGCAGGCGTGGAAGCCGAGATCTGGAGCTCCAGAGTGTCCAGGAGGAGCTCTAGAGGACGCAGGAAGCGCTTAGGCTCGCGAACGAGAGGCAGGCAGCCGAGCTTAGAGCTAGGGACGAGAGACAGGCAGCCGAGCTCCGGGCTAGGGACGAGTTTGAACACTCGTACATGCTACAGCTGCAAGCTGCCATGCAGGTAAGTTCAGATCATTGTACTCAACGTTTCTAATATATGAATGCCATGTATAATAATTTACTTCATATTTGCAGGCTATGGCCACAGGACAGCCTGTTGTCTTTCCTCAGTGGGCGCCGCCACCAATACAGCTATCATAGGGGCCGACGTCAGGAGCACAGGTACAAAATTTCAAATAATAGCTGCAACTAGTTAAACTTGCTCAAATTTAGTTGAATTCGATCAAACTTACTCAAACTTAGGGAAAACTAGTGAAACATCCTCAAACTTAGTAAAATATAGTACAACTTACTCAACCATAGTCAAATATGAGCAAACTGACTCAAACATAGCCAAAACTAGTTGAACTAGATCAAACACAAACACTACTAGTCCATACTTCTCAAACTTAGTAAAATATGAGCAAACTTACTCAAACATAGCCAAATATAGCTAACTTGCTCAATTCTAACTTGTAATGAGTTTATTTAATCATATACACATTTGTGAACTTCTAATTTGTCTAACGATACATGTACATCACAGGGATCGGCGACGCGGGCTCAGGAAACTCCATCCCCTCAGCAACCGGCGTTTGGACGAGCGCGCGACGACTTCCTGGACTCCAGTGGCAGCGGTCGGGGTAGCATAGGGTAGTGTGGCGTGCGTATAGTGTTTTTTTTGCCTGCCTGCGATGTATTTTTGATTGCTTGTGATCTGGCCATCGAGCCAGGGCTGGCCTCGAAGCCAGGGCAGGATTTTCTGTTTTTTTTTTAAAAAATTAAAAGCTTATTGACGACGGTTTCTCGTATCTGGCCGTCGCCAATAAGCCATTAGTATTGACGACGGCCAGGTACCAGAAACCGTCGTCAATAAGCCATTGTTATTGACGACGGCCAAAAACTTGGTCGTCGTCAATAAGTCATCGTTATTGACGACGGTAACAACCCTGACCGTCGTCAATAAGCTTATTGACGACTAATAATTGACAACAGCAATAAACGGTCGTCTATAACATTTTACCGTCGTCAATAAGTTATTGACGACGGTTTTTGTAATACCCGAATTCTTCACAAATGAGCAAAACCGCCTCCCTCCCTGCCACCGGGGCCCGGCCGTCAGCCCTCTCCCCTCTGAAACCGCCGCCCCTCTCTCTCTTCCCCACTCTATTATCGCATGTGGGAGAAACCTTTGTCACATGGCCGATTTCGCGCGCCCCTTCACCAACCGATGTTCTAGCAACCGCCGCCTCACTCCCCTCTATAAAAACAACCCGGCGCCGACCGAATTCCCCCACCAAAACCGCCCTCACTCCTCCCGATCGGAAAACCACCCCCAAACTCGAATTCTTCAAAAACACTCGTAGATCCTCGGTTCTAGCAGCCCCTACACCCTCCCTCGGCCTCCAGAACGAGTTCCCGACCAAATTCCCTGAAGAAACGCGCCTGGAGATCAATCACGACGAAGATCGCTGGAGTTTCTCACTGTCGCCGTCAATCACGCATCTCCGGCCAATTCCGGTCTCCAAAAACCCCCTAGGTGAGTTCCCCATCCTCCCCTCTTTCTTCTGGCACCAAGAGATCAAAGAATGGTAGAGAATTCGATGAAAACAGAGAATTCCGGCCACCGCCGCCGCTTGGCGGCGATCGCGCGGCTGCCGGACGCGAGGGAGACGGGTATAGGGCAACGTGGCCGCTTCTGGTGCGTCGGATCTGAACCAACGGCTCAGATTAGAAAGTGCATACCGGTTCGGTTTAATTAAATCTGGGTCGTCGATCTCAGATCTAACGGCCCACATTCAAAGCAGTTATAAATGTTAGAAACTTTCTGGTTAGGTCCCTGGAGATTTAAATAAATAGGAAATAGTCCTTGTTCTTTACATAATTGACCCTAGACTTATAGAAATTTGGAAATTCAATGTGAATTAGCCAAATAACCCCTGTGTATTCTGTAAATCGGTAAAAATCATTCTGTAAATGCATTTTGAACACTAGAAAAACTGAAAGTATTTCAATTTGGCCCAAATCAGTTTAAAAGTTTAAATTTAATTCTGTTAATGATGAAATTAGCCTAAATAACTTCTGAAAATTTGTAGAAACCTATCAAAAGTTCCATTTAAATATTTTTATCAGTATATCAACTCTGAAAACTAGAATAATAATTTTCAGAGGCTGAAATTATTTACATAGTGACCAATTAATTCTGAAAATCAAAATAAAAACAATATAGGTATCAGAATAATTGTAGAAATTTAGTAAAAAGCAAAACATTATTCTGTTTTCATATTTTTGTATATTTAAAGTTTCTATAGTCCAAAATAATTATTTATAGGCCTGAAAATGTAATTTTAAGCATTAAATAAATGCTGAAATATAAATAATAATATTATATAATGAAGGAAAATTTTAGAAACTGTTACAAATACATAAATAGGTTCTGAAATGTAGAAAATAGTAATATGAGTTCTGAAAATGATTATAGTAATAATTTAAATGACTTTTAGAATTTAATTAATTATAAAAATTAGCAAATATACATATAAAATTTTAGAAATTATTCCAAATCACCCCACAAATTGAAAATGAGTATTTTGGCTATAACAAAGATAAAGTAGAAGGATATAGATGCCCATTTGAAACTTATTTTTATTTCAAACCACATGAAATGACATGAAAACAATAGGTGTATGTGTGTAATCAAACATATATGATTGAAATGCATTGATAAAATTCTTATGGCATGTTTGGCACTGTTTTGTGTGCATATGAATGGGTAGAACCAAATCAAGAACTACTTCCAAATCTTCAAGAGCAAGAATTTGAAGTGAATCAACATTCATTCAAAGGCAAGTGTTCCTTGACCACATTGTTCCTATTCTAGGATGAATAGTTAGATTATTTGCATGATGTCTTCAATATGAAACCCAGTGTAGGATGTTATCCTAGTTTCATTCCTTTAACATTCCTTGCAAAACCATGGAGGGAATTAGATAGGATTTGATGGTTATCATTTTATGTGTTTAGTCATGCTTAGAACTTTAGAAATGAATAAAACATAGTTGATACTAGTCTTGTGGATTATATGAAAGACACAAGTGTGTGTCATGTGTCATGAATCTAGACAGGCTGGCTGTTTTGGTTGGTGCTTCGTGCACGAGACTCGGGAATGAGTTAGTGTCTGTCGTAGATTCTAAGGACCAGTTCATGGAACAGTTAACCCGGCTTTACAGTGCCACCACAAGACTGAGATGGGCAGCTTGGCCAATTAATTAGGAGTTTGCTGGTATAGTATGAGTGTTTGTATGGTGCGGGGAATGGGCGTCCATTTTTGACTGCCCTGGGAACTGCAAGGCTCAAGAGGGAGCTTCTGCAGGGGAGGGTTTACTCCCAGGAACTGCAGCGGTGAAACCTCAGTGGGCTTGTACTTGCCGGTAAATCCTTTGTAAAGACCATGTAGTGATCTCCTAATCGCACACCAAAGGAAGTGTGTAATGTGGCTTGCAGCCACGGATATCAGGGAGGTTCTTAGTCTACCTAGCAACAGGGGATGAAATCACTACTTGTGGGTAAAGTGGTACAATCTCTGCAGAGAACCAAACTGTCATGACAGTCGTGCTCACGGTCAAGAGCGACTTGGACTTGTACATGATTAGAGAAACATGGATGTGAGTTGAAAGAGGTTGTTGGGTGGTGTAACCTAACATTAATGACTTAATTATGGAGTTGATGGGATTATCACTTAGTAAGATAGGTTGCTAATCAAAGCTAAGGCTTAGGATTAATACATAGTGCTTAACCATGTTAGCCTTTCCTTGCTATTGGCCTTCATAACATTCTTTCCTACACTTGCTGAGTACCTTTGGTACTCAAACTTGCTTTTGTTGGACATCATATTACTGCTCAGGTGCAAATGAAGATGTAGACCTCGATGAGGAGGACTTCGATCCCGAAGAGTTGTTCTAGGTTGGCAAAACCCCCGGGCAACGCCTGTGGAACTGGAGCATCCACGCTAGAGTCTTCCGCTGTTATGATATTAGTGTACTTATACTCATATTTGATATTTTATGTCTTATGATGTGATATTAAGTTGTATGATAAACTTGGCTTGTAATACAATGATATTTCACTCTTGTTGTCGCATGTATGAATCAACTGATCCTGGCATACATGTGAGAATACGCTCGGTGTTCCTTATGGAAAACCAGATGTGACAAAGTGGTATCAGAGCCAAGGTTGCCCGTAGGACTCGAGCCTAGTTAGAAATGGACGGGGTAAACATCACTATTTTATTAAAAACTATTTTTACTAAAGATTTTGGTAGAAGAAGAATTATGTATATTATATATATGTTGTCTAACCTCATCTATATTCAAAAGTATATTGTTGGTTATTTTCTAACCACTTTAAATTTTTCTTGAAACAGATGGCACGCACACGTCTCACAGCTCGTAAGTCCACCGGAGGACGAGTTCCTCGACACCAGCTGGCTGCACGCATTGTCGAGGATGTGGACAACCCCGCCACCTACCAGACCCACGGGGAGTCTACTAAAGGCATGGTGGATCGCCTTAGACACCTCCTTCGCTGTGCTGGGTACACCGGCAAGCTAGAGGTGCAGTACGACACCACTCGAGTTTCTCGCGCAGAACGCGAGGAGTGGAAGTCACAGGCGAGGATCTACCATGAGAACAAGCTGCTCAAAATCCACAATTCACCAGCATGAAGGTCTACCATGGCAGAGGCTGAGAAGGACGCCACTTGGGAGGCGATCACTTGCCAGAGCTACACCAACCGTGGCCGCCTTGAGGGGACTCAATACATGTACACCCGTCGGCGACAAAGTGGAAGTGCCGTGTTCAACTACGAGCCAATCCGTGAAGGTTGCAACATAGTGCAGATGGATGTGAGCCTCGAGGTAGGAGTGGACGTCAGCACCAGGCTACAGAACTGCCAGCAAGAACTTCAGGACGTACGTGACCTTCTGAAGAAGAGGAGGCCATCATGCATGGACTGATAAGGATGAGGGATGGAGAAATCAGTGATCTCTATGTTTCAGATGGAGACACTTGGACTCCGGACTCTCCAGACCGTAGGGCAGCCAAACGCCCTCATGCTTCACCACCCCCTGAGGCCTCCACAGCTGAGTCAGAGGCTAGATCTCCTGATGGTGATGGCGAAGACCCACAGGAGAATGCACAGAACCCAGAGGACAACTAGGATAGGTGTCCTTGCTCATGTAATAACTCGTGTAATACGTATGTATGTTACATTGTAATGCTTAGTGTGTAATAGTTGTTTAAGTAATTGTTTAGGTTGATAATGTAATGTATTGTTAGTGTGTAAACATGAGTTGTGAAAGCCATAGGATTATGTTCACAACCTTGTTAGTGTATGTACATAACTACTAATGAATATAAATGCTAGGGTTGTTTCAAACGTTATGGTTAAATGACCAAATTAAAGATTTTTATAACTGTTATATGGAACCAAATAAGGATACATACACCATATGATGCAAACTAGAAAAGTATGTATAAGATGAAACTAAACATAGACTTCCACAATAGATGGCAGGAAGAAGGAGACGCAATGAAGGGAACAACAACAATGAGGCCGCAGAGTTTCCTTTACCTGAATGGCAGCCAAGAGTTGCACGCAGAGCTGATGGAGAGGTGATACAACAAATGATGAACATTCAGAATCAACTCATTCAAAACTTGACACAAGTGGTGGCCAACATGCAACAACCTCATCCACAAATTCAAAATGCACCACGTCAACCAAAGTTAAGTGAGTTCCTGAGTACCCAACCACCAAGGTTTGACAATGCTATAGAACCATTAGAAGCTGATGATTGGCTCAAGAACATTGAGAACAAGTTACAGATCATACAATGCCAAGGACGTGAGAGGGTACTCTTTGCCTCTCATCGACTATATGGGTCTGCAGCGGACTGGTGGACGGCATACAAGGAAGCTCACGAGGAACCAGAGAGTATTTCATGGAATGAGTTCAAAGTTGCCTTCCGCAACCACTATGTTCGAGCAGGAGAAATAAAGAACAAGCGGAAGGAGTTTCTCGGTCTGAAACAAGGGAGCATCTTAGTACGGGAGTATCTTACTAAGTTCACCCAGTTGTCACGCTATGCTCCGGGAGACATTGACACTGACGAGAAGAAACAAGATTGTTTCATTGAAGGTTTGAACTCAGAAATACAGTATGCTATGTCCTCTGATGACTATGAAAGTTTTCAGAAGCTTATCAACAAGGCTTTCATAGTGGAAAGAAAAAGACAGAAGTTAGTTGAGGAGCGAAAGAGGAAAATGAATTGGCAAGGACAGTCTTCTAGCAGCAACAGTCGGCCCCCTTCCTCGTCACCGTCGACAGGAGCAATAAATCGACCTATAGCTCCCAATCAGTTTAAGAGGAGCTACAACCCTGCTGCTAGGAATCCAACTTTTCAACCACAACAGCAGTGACAACAAGTGCAACAACAATGTCCTGCCTTTCAACCTCGTCCTGCAGGGTCAAACCCTCCAAATGTACAACAAGGCAATAAGGCTCCACTAAACAAGGTCACAGGACAATGCTACAACTGTGGAGAAACAGGACACTATGCCAACCAGTGCCCAAACAAGAAGCCACCTCAACAACAGAATCTTGTGCGTGGCAAGGTGAACCATGTGACCATGGAGGAAGCACAAGAGGCACCAGATGTGGTTATCGGTATGTTCTCTGCCAATACTTATCCTGCTACCATTTTTTTTGACTCTGGTGCAACACACTTATTCATAGCCAAGAAATTCATAACCAAGCACAAATTATCAATTACATCTATAAATCGAGTGTTAGTAGTTAATTCTCCTGGAGGAGAAATAAAGACAAAACAAATATGTCCCAAGGTAAAGCTAGGAGTTAATGGAGTAGAATTCCTTGCAAATCTCATTGTGATAGAATCACAAGGGATAGATATCATCTTGAGAATGGACTGGTTAACCAAGTATAAAGGAGATATACATTGTTCAATGAGAACGGTGGAACTAACGCATACGGATGGAACAAAGGTTGAGCTCACATCTATTCAAGTACCCTCTGGAAATGTTCAACTCAACAAGACCGAAGTAGTTATTGAAGATATAAAGGTTGTCAATGAATTTCTAGATGTGTTTCCCGAGGAGTTACCAGGTATGCCACCGGATCGAGAAGTAGAATTCATTATAGAATTAGTACCTGGTACCGCTCACATATATAAAAGACCATATAGGATGGATACCCAACAGCTAGCAGAACTCAAGGATCATATCCGAGAGTTATCGAAGAAAGGGTATATCCGTCCTAATTCCTCACCATGGGGAGCTCCGGTGATATTTGTACCAAAGAAGGATGGGACTAAGAGGTTGTGTGTAGATTACCGTGCCCTCAATGAAGTGACGATCAAAAACAAGTACCCTTTACCTCATATTGAGGACTTGTTTGATCAATTAAGAGGTGCATGTGTATTCTCCAAGATTGACCTCCGTTTCGGATATCATCAACTAAGGATAAGAGAATCAGATATTCCAAAGACAGCATTTGTTTCTAGGTATGGACTGTATGAATATACAGTTATGCCTTTTGGACTAACAAATGCTCCGGCATATTTCATGTACCTTATGAATAAGGTATTCATGAAATATTTGGACAAGTTTATAGTAGTGTTCATCGATGATATCCTCATATATTCTAAGAATGAGCAAGAACATGAAGAACACTTGAGAATAGTGTTACAAAAGCTAAGAGAAAACCAACTTTATGCCAAATTCAGTAAATGTGAATTTTGGCTTAAGAAAGTTGCTTTTCTGGGACATATTATCTCTGAAGGAGGAATATCTGTAGACCCAGAAAAGATATCTGGTGTTCAAAAGTGGAAGACACCGGAGAATATCGGAGAAATCCGAAGCTTCTTAGGATTGGCTGGCTATTACCGAAGGTTCATTGAAGGATTTTCAAAAATAGCCAAACCACTCACAAAGATGTTGGAAAAAGGAGCTGCTTTTTGTATGGTCTCAAGAGTGCGAATCAAGCTTTCAAGAATTAAAGAAGAAGTTAACAACTGCCCCAGTCTTGGTTATGCCCGATATGGAGAAACCATTCTTTGTCTATTGTGATGCTTCAGGACAAGGGTTAGGATGTGTGCTTATGCAAGAAGGGCATGTTATTGCTTATGCTTCCCAACAACTTCGGAAGCATGAGAAGAACTATCCTACCCATGATCTAGAGTTGGCAGCAGTTGTACATGCATTGAAGTTATGGAGACATTACTTGACGGGTAAGAGAACCGAGATCTATACAGATCATAAGAGTTTGAAATATATCTTCAGTCAACGAGATCTCAACCTTCGGCAAAGAAGATGGTTGGAGTTCATTAACGATTTTGATGTGGGAATCAGTTACCATCCTGGAAAAGCTAATGTGGTTGCAGATGCCTTGAGCAGAAAGACACATGTTAACATGTTAAAGGTGAAGAATTTACAACCCCAACTTTACGAAGAACTCGCAAGACTCAATCTATGCTTGGTAAATCACACAGAAGCCATAGCAATGGAAGTTCAATCAACTCTAGAACAAAATATACGAAATGGTCAAAAGAATGATGAAAAGATCAAAGAAATCAAGAAGTTGATCAAAGAAAACAAATCCCTAGGGTTTAGGGAAGATGAGCATGGTATTGTATGGCATGGTAAAAGAATATGTGTGCCAGATATAAAGGAAATAAAGGAGTTTATTTTGAAAGAGGCTCATGATTCAGATTATTCTATCCATCCTGGAAGTACAAAGATGTATCATGATCTCAAGACATGGTATTGGTGGTACGGAATGAAAAGATATGTTGCAGAGCATGTGGCATTATGTGACACATGTCAGCTAGTCAAAGTAGAACACCAAAGGCCTGCAGGGCTATTACAACCACTAAAGATACCTGAATGGAAGTGGGAAGAAATTGGGATGGACTTCATAGTGGGTTTGCCCAGGACACAAACAGGGTATGATTCAATATGGGTGATAGTGGATAGATTGACCAAAGTTGCTCATTTCATTCCAGTGAAAGAAAATTATAACGGTTCCAAATTAGCAGAACTGTATATGTCGAGAATAGTCTGCCTACATGGTGTACCCAAAAAGATAGTATCAGATAGAGGTACACAGTTCACCTCAAGATTTTGGTAGAAATTACATGAGTCTATGGGAACTCGATTGAATTTCAGTTCTGCATATCATCCACACACTGATGGGCAAACAGAAAGGACCAACCAAATTCTTGAAGATATGCTTAGAGCTTGTGCGCTCAAAAATAACAGAAGTTGGGATAAGAATTTACCATATGCGGAATTGTCCTACAATAACAGTTACCAAGCTAGTATGAAGATGTCTCCATTTGAGGCTTTATATGGAAGAAGATGTAGAACTCCACTATTTTGGGATCAAATAGGTGAAAATAAAGTGTTTGGACCTGAAGTACTAAGAGATGCAGAAAAGAATGTAAAGGAAATTCGTAATAATCTAAAAATAGCTCAAACAAGACAAAAGAGTTATGCGGACACAAGGCGAAGAGAACTAGTTTTCGAGGTGGGAAACTATGTGTACCTCAAAGTATCACCCATGCATGGACTTAGGAGATTTAAAGTAAGAGGGAGCTAGCACCTCGGTATATCGGACCATTCAAGATACTGGAACGCAAAGGAGAGGTAGCTTATCAGTTAGAGTTACCCTCTCGGTTGTCGGATGTACACGATGTGTTCCATGTATCACAACTCAAGAAGTGTTTAAGAACACCAGAAGAACAACTACCAATAGATGAGTTAGATGTACAAGAAGATCTTTCATATACCGAGTACCCTGTCAAAATTCTTGACACGATGGAAAAGGTTACAAGAAACAAAATAGTTCGTATGTGCAAAGTTCAATGGAAACATCATTCGGAGACAGCAGCTACATGGGAAAGGGAAGATGAGTTAAAGTCACAACTCCCTAATCTATTCCCTTTGTAAACCCCAATCTCGAGAACAAGATTTTTCTTAAGGGGGGTAGAGTTGTAATACCCGAATTCTTCATAAATGAGCAAAACCACCTCCCTCCCTGCCACCGGGGCCCGGCCGTCAGCCCTCTCCCCTCCGAAACCGCCGCCCCTCTCTCTCTTCCCCACTCTATTATCACATGTGGGAGAAACCTTTGTCACATGGCCGATTTCGCGCCCCCTTCACCAACCGACGTCCCAGCAACCGCCGCCTCACTCCCCTCTATAAAAACAACCCGGCGCCGACCGAATTCCCCCACCGAAACCGCCCTCACTCCTCCCGATCGTAAAACCACCCCCAAACTCGAATTCTTCGAAAACACTCGTAGATCCTCGGTTCTAGCAGCCCCTACACCCTCCCTCGGCCTCCAGAACGAGTTCCCGACCAAATTCCCTGAAGAAACGTGCCTGGAGATCAATTCCGACGAAGATCGCCGGAGTTTCTCACTATCGCCGTCGATCACGCCTCTCCGGCCAATTCCGGTCTCCAAAAACCCCTAGGTGAGTTCCCCATCCTCCCCTCTTTCTTTTCGTACCAAGAGATCAAAGAATGGTAGAAAATTCGATGAAAACAGAGAATTCCGGCCACCGCCGCCGCTCGCCGGCGATCGCGCGGCCGCCGGACGCGAGGGAGACGGGTATAGGGCGACGTGGCCGCTTCTGGTGTGTCGGATCTGAGCCAACGACTCAGATTAGAAAGTACATACCGGTTCGGTTTAATTAAATCTTGGGTCGTCGATCTAAGATCTAATGTCCCACATTCAAAACAGTTATAAACGTTAGAAACTTTCTGGTTAGGTCCCTGGAGATTTAAATAAATAGGAAATAGTCCCTGTTCTTTACAGAATTGACCCTAGACTTATAGAAATTTAGAAATTCACTGTGAATTATCCAATTAGCCCCTGTGTATTCTGTAAATTGGTAAAAATCATTCTGTAAATGCATTTTGAACCCTAGAAAAACTGAAAGTATTTCAATTTGGCCCAAATCAGTTTAAAAGTTTAAATTTAATTCTGTTAATGATGAAATTAGCCTAAATAACTTCTGAAAATTTGTAGAAACCTATCAGAAGTTCCATTTAAATATTTTTATCAGTATATCAACTCTGAAAACTAGAATAATAATTTTCAGAGGCTTAAATTATTTACATAGTGACCAATTAATTCTGAAAATCAAAATAAAAACAATATATGTATCAGAAAAATTGTAGAAATTTAGTAAAAAAACAAAAGATTATTCTGTTTTCATATTTTTGTATATTTGAAGTTTCTGTAGTCCAAAATAATTATTTATAGGCCTGAAAATGTAATTTTAAGCATTAAATAAATGCTGAAATATAAATAAAAATATTATATAATGAAGGAAAATTTTGGAAACTGTTCCAAATACATAAATAGGTTCTGAAATGTAGAAAATAGTAATATAAGTTCTGAAAATGATTATAGTAATAATTTAAATGACTTTTAGAATTTAATCAATTATAAAAATTAACAAATATACATATAAAATTTTAGAAATTATTCCAAATCACCCCGCAAATTGAAAATGAGTATTTTGGCTATAACAAAGATAAAGTAGAAGGATATAGATGCCCATTTGAAACTTATTTTCATTTCAAACCACATGAAATGACATGAAAACAATAGGTGTATGTGTGTAATCAAACATATATGATTGAAATGCATTGCTAAGATTCTTATGGCATGTTTGGCATTGTTTTGTGTGCATATGAATGGATAGAACCTGTCGAAGTGTGTGGTCGACACTTCCCCCGGACCTGCTCTGGGCAGCCCGCGGAGGTTCTTTTTCGGAGGGGCTAGTCGCTTGCGGAGAGCTTAAGCGTAGGGACGAGTGAGGAGGAGCTTGACACGGTCAGTTTTACGTGGTTCGGGCCGCCGGAGCATAAAACCTTGCGTCCACGGTGAGCAGAGGTGCTCGCTGTATTGCTTGTTGCTCAGAACTGGAGTCCTGAGCTTGAGGGTGAGTATGCCTAGGGTGTGAGTTGCTGGAGTGCGAACCCTTGCTAACGTCGCCTACCCGAGCCTTTTATAGTCCAAGGCTCGTGTGGCTTACAAGGGGGCCCGGGACCCGACAGGTGGTCCCGGGGAGATTTCCTGCCGACTATCGTATCCACAGTTATGTCGGTAGTTGTCTCTGGCGAAGGCTTCCGAGTCTTCGTCTTGCCGCCCTGCCCATGTCGCATGCTAGTCGTAGTGGTTGATGACGGCGGGGGCGGCAAGGGATGTCTTGTCGCTGTGTTTATTGGTTGGCATGTTCTGACACCGCGCGCCAGTCTGTGATGCGATTGGGCGCAACGGCACTTGACAGAGGCGTGCTCCGCGTCTCCGCGTCTTGGGACGGCGCGGGTCTTGAATACCTTGTACGGGCAAGGTATGGTACGTCTTTACGCCTGCTGCCTACCGCGCCGGGCGGCAGCACTGCTCTGCTGGCCACGTGGCGGGCCCGGAGCTCTCCTCAGAGGAGAGGGGGGCTCCGGCTCCGCTAGACACGTGGAGCCTCCGGAGCTCACCCCCGCGGAGGGGGCGAGGTCCGGTCTTCCGGGCCACGTGGCAGGCTCGGAGCTATCCTTTGAGGAGAGGAGAGCCCCGACCCTGCCGGACACGTGGCGCCTTCGGAGCTCGCCCTTGCAGAGGGGGTGAGGTCCCGCCTCCTGGGCCACATGGCAGGCTCGGAGCTATCCTCCGTGGGGAGGGGAGCTCCGGCCCTGCTGGACACGTGGCGCCTTCAAACCTCGCGCCTGCAGAGGGAGCGAGGTCCTTAGGAAGTTTTACGCTGTGCGCGGGGGTACCCGGTATTGAGGGTACCGATAGTGGCCCCCGGGCTCACCTCGGGGGAGGTAACGAGCCCGAGGTGGGGCCTTCTCTTACCCGCGCACTTCCTTGTATTGAGTATTCCCTGTGCTGGCAGGGTCTTGACGGCTTCGGAGTTCAGCCTCTGAGGAGAGGGTGAAGCGTGGCATCAGAGCTCTGCCCTTGTGAAAGGGGGAGGTCCGGCCTAGGAGCTCGCCTCTGAGAAGAGGGGTGGTCCGGGAAGTCATCGGAGCTCAGGCCCACGAAGGGCGTGAGGTCCGACATCAGGGCTCGCCTCTGAAAGGAGGGCGAAGGCTGGCGTCAGAGCTCGGCTCAGCTGTGGGGGCGGAGGTCCGGAAGTCATCGGAGCTCAGGCCCACGAAGGGCGTGAGGTCCGGCATCAGGGCTCGCCTCTGAAAGGAGGGCAAGGGCTGGCATCGGAGCTCGACCCAGTTGCGGGGGCGGAGGTCCGGAGGTCATCGGAGCTCAGGCCAGTGAAGGGCGTGAGGTCCGGAGGTCATCAGAGCTCAGGCCAGCGAAGGGCGTGAGGTACGGAGGTCACCAGAGCTCAGGCCAGCGAAGGGCGTGAGGTACGGCATCAGCGCTCGCCTCGGACCTCGGCCCAGCTGTGGGGGGCGGAGGTCCGGAAGTTATCGGAGCTCAGGCCAGCGAAGGGCGTGAGGTCTGGAAGTCATCGGAGCTCAGGCCAGCGAAGGGCGTGAGGTCCGAAGGTCATCGGAGCTCAGGCCAGCGAAGGGAGTGAGGTCCGGAGGTCATCGGAGCTCAGGACAGCGAAGGGCGTGAGGTCCGGAAGTCATCGGAGCTCATGCCAGCGAAGGGCGTGAGGTCATGAGGTCATCGGAGCTCAGGCCAGCGAAGGGCGTGAGGTCCGGAGGTCATCGAAGCTTAGGCCAGCGAAGGGCGTGAGGTCAGGAAGTCATCGGAGCACAGGCCAGCGAAGGGCGTGAGGTCTGGAGGTCATCGGAGCTCAGGCCAGCGAATGGCGTGAGGTCCGGAAGTCATCGGAGCTCAGGCCAACGAAGGGTGTGAGGTCCGGCATCAGCGCTCGCCTCTGAAAAGAGGGCGAGGGCTGGCCTCGGAGCTTGGACCAGCTGTGCGGGGCGGAGGTCCGGAAGTCATCGGAGCTCAGTACAGCGAAGGGCGTGAGGTCCGGAGGTCATCGGAGCTCAGGCCAGCGAAGGGCATGAGGTCCGGCATCAGCGCTCGCCTCTGAAAGGAGGGCGAGGGCAGGCCTCGGACCTCGGCCCAACTGTGGGGGCGGAGGTCCGGAAGTCATCGGAGCTCAGGCCAGCGAAGGGCATGAGGTCCGGAAGTCATCGGAGCTCAGGCCAGCGAAGGGCGTGAGGTCCGGAGGTCATCGGAGCTCAGGCCAGCGAAGGGCGTGAGGTCCGGAGGTCATCGGAGCTCAGGCCAGCGAAGGGCGTGAGGTTCGGCATCAGCGCTCGCCTCTGAAAGGAGGGCGAGGGATGGCCTCGGAGCTCGGCCCAGCTGTGGGGGCGGAGTCCGGTACTGCTCAGAAGTCCTCCCTTTCCTGTCCCTTAGTCTCATTTGGCCTACTGCCCCGGGCCAGAATATGGGGCTTGGGTAATCCAGTGCACTTGGTCCCGTAGGTCTGGCCCCCAGCCCCATTCAGGGTGTAACCGTCCGGCCCCCTGGTACTCAGACCGTAGCGCTGGGGGGCAGAGTGCGCATGCTTTGGGTGCAGGACCGGGCAAAGCAAGGCTCCTGACCCCCCGGTCTAGCGTAGGTCTTTTCTCAGAGGAGACCAACTCGCGGTACAGTACCCTTACAGGGGGAGGTCCGAAAGGCCCCCGGGCCTCTGGCAGGTACCCCAAGCACTACCGCCTTCGCCAGGATGGCAAATTTCGACTATGCATGAGTGCAGGAAAGAGGAACCGAGTGTACAATGGATGTACAGTGTCTAGAGCATGGGAAGGTGATCATATAAATTAATACGTAATTTAAATAAACACCTAAGTAAGCATGGTGAACTTACTGGGGTAGCGTCGGAGCGCTATGTCCTCACGCAGAGCGGGTCATGCGTGGCTTCGTCGTACGCTCGGACATGGGGGGACCCCCATGGCGATCTCAGGGGGAAGCATGGCTTCGACCCCGCATACCATGTAGAAGGGTAGTTCCCGTGACCCGGCCCTGGGAAGTCCGGCTGGCCCTCGACATAGAGGAGCCGGTATCCCCCGACGGCTTTGGGTGCGCGTCTGCACCGGTTGTGTGGGCCTGTAGGTGCATCTAGGATATCCCTTGTGGGTTTTGGCTAATTGATGACGAACATATGAGATCCTAATGAAACTATTAAGATGATTGCAGGATAAACAAAGTGAACTGGCTCGGCACACACACAAAAAGGTGAAAAATAGAGTGGTGCCCGAAAAAGAAGAAGTTAGTGGAATTTAGAGAAGCAAAGTAGATAAAAATGTATAGGTTGTGTGTGAGAGAGACACATCCCAAGAGCTCATGACTTTGCGTAAGGGTAAGGGGTTTAAAAATCAACTAAAATCCACTGAAAACGGGACAAGTCCGTTCATGGACCGGACTAGTCTGTTTAACTTTCTGAAAGATGCAAACATAGTGCACCGGACTAGTCCGCCATGTGAAACGGACTAGTCCGGTCAGCTCACTGGAATGCAACCGGACAAGTCCGGTTTTAGACCGGACTAGTCTGGTCATGTCTCTGTTGTCCTCTTTAGAGGACTACGAACTAGTCCACCCAAGCAACAGGACTAGTCCGCTAAAGTTTCTGAAAACCCATCTCACATAGCACCGGACAAGTCCGATCATATACTGGACTAGTCCGGTAGTAGGTTTAACAACGGTAACTTTTTGGGAAAGCCTATAAAAAGAGGTCCTTCGTCTTTTCCCTAAGCAGACACGACTCATACTGTCAAAAACTGAAACCCTAGCGCCGCCACCTGTCCCAAGAGCCCAAAAACACGTCTCCCCACACATCTAAGGTGCAAAAAGGTGAAGATCAATAAAATACTTGGATTTGGGATTGGGAGATCGTCGTTCCTTCGTTGTGAGCTCTTGGGGTTTGATCTCTCTACACTCATATTCTGCATTGTAATCTTTTTGAGTGTATTTGATCAACTTCTCATTGTAATTCTTGTGGGAGCCCTCAACGTGTGAGGTTGCCCCATAAAAACGGTGATTACACTTGATAGTGAAGTCAAGTCGGCCTGTGTGGTGACTTGAAGAGGGAAAGGGTTGAGAACCCGGCTCTGTGTGAGCTTCCTCAACGAGGATGTAGATCTCTTGGTGAGATCGAACCTCGGTAAAAATTCGTGTCTTTTGTCTCTCATTTGTTTTACATCTTGACACACTAGATCACTAGTTTGCTAGTCATCGTTTGAATTCCTTACAAGTTTGCACGTGCATCCATACAATAAATTTAAGGTATAAAAACTGTTGTTCTTATTCCGCTGCTATAAAATAAAATTTGTGAGACACACTTAATCAACTCAAATAATTCAGCACACCGGACTAGTCCGCCCACACAACCGGACTAGTCCGGTCAGTCAAGTTTCTGACAACTTTATTAAGTGTGCAGGAATTCTTTAAAGGCCTATTCACCCCCCTCTAGGCCACATTCAATTGGTATCAGAGCTAAGTTCTCCATCAACGAGACTCACATCTCGGAGAGATCAATGGCCTCTGAGAAGAACAACGATATCCCGAAGACGAGCAACAACGATGAGGAGCAAGAAGCCAAAGCCTTCGATGTGCTGAAAGAAAGCCCACATGACGATGAAGAAGTGAGGCAGCTAAAAGCACTCCTGAGAAAGAAACTGCTGGCACAAAAAGGAGAAGAGGAAGAAAAGACGATGGGGAGTGGTCATCACGACTACTCCCGGTATCCTTACAACTACAACCGACTCAATTCAAATAATCATTATCTCTCTATTCCTATGGGAAGGCCTCCACAGTTTGATGGAAGTGACTACACCATGTGGAAGTACAACATGAAGATGCATCTGATATCCCTGAACCCTAGTCTGTGGCACATTGTTTGCACAGGCATCGATATTCCGAACACGGATGATGAACTCACCCCAGAACAAGAACAGGAGATTCACAGAAACGCACAAGTCGTCGCCGTGATCACATCATCACTAAGCAGAGAGGAATTCACCAAGATCGATGGGTTAGAAAGTACAAAAGAAATCTGGGATACCCTCAAGACAGCTCACGAAGGAAATAGGTCAGTTCGTGAAGCCAAAATCGAAATGCTTGAAGGAGAGTTGGGAAGATTTGCTATTGAAGAAGGCGAATCACCTCAAGACATGTACAACCGGATGAAAGCACTCATCAACAGAATTCGTGCTTATGGAAGTAAGAAATGGACAGATCACGAAGTGGTCAAAAGAATGATTAGAGCCTTCATGCCAAGAAACGTCACACTTTGCTCAATGATTAGAGAAAGCCCCGGGTTTCACAAAATGACTCCCGATGAGTTATTGGGAAAGATCATAAATAATGAAATGATGGAGAAAGAGGCTCAATACGTCAAAGACTTAGCCAAGCTCACCTCTTCTAAAAAGAAAGAAGTTGCCCTCAAAGCAACGTGCAGACCCAAACTCAAAGAAACTCGTGAAGACCAAGACGATGGAGACACAAGCGACGAAAGCACTGATCTTGATGACGAAGAAATGGTACTCTTCATCAAAAAGTTAAAACGCATGATGAAGAGAAGACACGGCAACAATTCACATGAAGGCAAAAGCAAGGATAAAGGAAAATCCAAGGCTCGACGCACTTGCTACAACTGCGGAGAGTATGGTCACTTCATGGTGGACTGTACTTATGAGGAAAACAAAAAGAAGAAGTAAACAAGATCTCAAGAGAAGAAAAATTTTAGAACAAGAAGACAAGCCCATCAAGCTCACATTGGGAAGGAGTGGGACTCAAACGACGAGTCCTCCTCCGATGAAGAAGAAGAGATGGCCACTATCGCAGTCAAGAAACCAACTATGAGAGCCACACTCTTTCCGAACATGGGAGGACGGGACATGAACATCCACACTTGTCTTATGGCTAAGGAAGGCAAGAAAAAGGTTAGACTTACTCCTCCTATACTAAATTCCTCCATTGATGACTTTGATAGCTCTAGTGATAATGAAGAATTATTTAGAGGGCTAAGTAAAATTGCTTTAAAGAAAATGGAAATGTTGTCGAACGAAATCTTTGAAAAGGAGGAACTTGTCAACCGACAAGAAGATATGCTCATCCGTGAGAGGAAGAGATATCAAGAAGTTGAAAAGCTTCTTGAGCTTGAAAGAGAGAAGAATGAGTCACTTGAGTAAGGAAACTTACTCAAAGTTAGAGGACTCGCACATAACTTGTCAAAAGTTAACAAAATCCTTGAGGTGCAAGTTGAGTCGCTCAAACAAAGTGACTCCTCTTCCTCCAAGAGCTCTTCCTCCAAAGATATGCGCTCGACAACAGTAAGAACCTGCACTTGCTCTAGTAAGAAGAATGTAATTTCTAATGCTTTAACCCCACATGACATGCATTCTTCTCAAAACAGCATCTTTGATAAGGAGAAGATCAAATATGCAAGAAGTGCATATATGATCACTAGACCTTCCAATGTCAAAGATGGACTTGGCTTCGACAGGAATAAACACATGTCTACTTCTAATCATGCTAAGAATAGAATCATTTTTGTTAAAGAAAAATCCCAT
Organism: Neostapfia colusana; assembly: GCA_030760725.1. Taxonomy (NCBI): domain Eukaryota; kingdom Viridiplantae; phylum Streptophyta; class Magnoliopsida; order Poales; family Poaceae; genus Neostapfia; species Neostapfia colusana. The sequence goes on from JASWHV010000019.1 coordinate 56,936,825, forward strand.
GAATCTGAGCTACAAACACTATTCCATACATTTGATGCTTCTTATGTTCTCATGAAAAACAAGTATGGAAAAGTCATTGCTAAATATACAGGGCCACGCCACAAGAACTTAAAAACTTGTGTGTGGGTGCCCAAGACTCTTGTGACTAACCTGAGAGGACCCAAGCAAGCTTGGGTACCTAAAACCCGGAAATAATTCTATTTTGCAGGCTTACTCCTCCGGTGGATCTAAGTGGGTGCTAGATAGCGGATGCACAAATCATATGACCGGAGAGAGAAGTATGTTTGTGGAATACGAGTGCAACAAGGATCCAAGTGAAGGTATATACTTTGGAGATAACAGCCAAGGAAAGGTCCTTGGTAGTGGTAACATTGAAATATCCTCTCAACACACCCTATCTAATGTTTTACATGTAGACTCTCTAGATTATAATCTTTTATCAATATCTCAACTATGCGACAAAGGTTACAACTGTTTATTCACTAATGAGGGTGTGACCATCTTTAGAAGAAGCGATGGCTCGATTGCATTCAAGGGATTGTTGAAGGGAAAGCTTTATCTTGTTGACTTCAACAAAGATAAAGCCGAACTCAACGCTTGCTTGGTTGCTAAGACCAACATGGGATGGCTGTGGCATAGACGGCTAGCCCATGTTGGAATGAGAAATCTGCAGAAACTTCTAAAAGGTGGTCACATCCGTGGTCTTAAGGATGTGGTTTTTAAAAAAGACAGGCCGTGCAGCGCATGTCAAGCAGGAAAACAGGTTGGAGCACCACACCCCGCCAAGAATGTGATGACCACCGCTAAACCGCTGGAACTTCTCCACATGGATCTCTTTGGTCCAATTGCGTACATCAGCATCAGCGGTAACAAATACGATTTAGTAATTGTTGATGATTTTTCAAGATTTACCTGGGTATTTTTCTTGTATGATAAATCAGAAACTCAAGGAATCCTCAAGAATTTCTTGAAAAGAGCTCAAAATGAATTCTCATCAACCGTAAATAATATCAGAAGTGACAATGGGACAGAATTCAAGAACACCCAAGTTGAAGAATATCTCAATGAAGAAGGTATAAAGCATGAATTCTCGGCACCCTATTCTCCTCAACAGAACGGGGTGGCCGAAAGGAAGAACAGAACATTGATCGAAATGGCGAGAACAATGTTGCATGAATACAATACGTCAGACCGGTTTTGGGCAGAAGCGGTGAACACCGCTTGTCATGCCACAAATCGGTTGTACCTTCATCGACTTCTGAAGAAAACTCCATATGAGCTTCTCACGGGTAAAAAGCCTAACGTTTCCTATTTCAAAGTTTTTGGTTGCAAATGTTTTATTCTGAACAAGAAACCAAGGGCCTCGAAGTTTGCTTCGAAGTCCGATGAAGGATTCTTGCTCGGATATGAATCGAACGCCTACGCCTATCATGTCTTCAACAAGGTGTCCGGCCTTGTTGAAGTAGCGCGTGACGTAGTGTTCGATGAAACTAACGGCTCACAAGTGGAGCAAGTCGATAAGTCTATGCTAGATAAGGAGGAAGCTCCATGTGAAGCGCTGAAGAAAATGGCACTTGGTGATATCCTACCACGAGAGGAGACACAAGATGAATTTCAACAAGGAAGCAATGATCAAGGGGGAGCTCCTACACAAGATCAAGTTGAGGAAGATCAATAAAATCAAGATCATCATGGAAGCAATGATCTAGGGGGAGACATGACACATGAAGACAATGAAGAACAAACAACTATACAAATTCCACACCCTAGAGTACATCAGTGTGTGCAAAGGGACCATCCTGTCAACAATATCATTGGAGATATTGCTAAGGGAGTAACTACTAGATCTCAAATTGCAAATTTTTGTGAACATTATTCTTTTGTGTCTTTTCTGGAGCCTTACAGGGTAGAAGAAGCCTTAAGGGATCCAGACTGGGTGATTGCGATGCAAGAGGAGCTGAACAACTTCAAAAGAAATGAAGTGTGGGAGCTGGTGGAAAGACCAAGGGCGAACATCGTTGGAACCAAATGGGTATTTCGGAATAAGCAAGATGAACATGGAGTAGTGACAAGAAATAAAGCAAGGTTGGTGGCCAAAGGTTATTCTCAAGTGGAAGGTTTAGATTTCGATGAAACCTTCGCTCCTGTAGCTAGACTTGAGTCCATTCGCATTTTATTGGCATATGTTACTCACCATAATTTTAAGTTGTATCAAATGGACGTCAAGAGTGCCTTTCTGAATGGTCCGATAAAGGAGGAAGTCTATGTAGAGGAGCCACCGGGGTTCGAAGATCAGAAGTATCCCAACCATGTCTATAAACTGCGTAAGGCTCTCTATGGCCTCAAACAGGCTCCTCGAGCCTGGTATGAGTGCCTTAGAGATTTTCTGATTCAAAATGGATTCAAAATTGGTAAAGCAGACTATACACTCTTTACTAAACATTTTGATGATTATTTATTCGTATGTCAAATTTATGTTGATGACATTATCTTTGGATCCACTAACAAGTCCTTCTATGAAGAATTTAGCAAAATAATGACAGACAGGTTCAAGATGTCAATGATGGGTGAATTGAAGTTCTTCTTGGGATTTCAAGTGAAGCAACTGAGAGAAGGTACATTTATAAGCCAAACTAAATATACACAAGACATTCTCAAGAAATTCAATATGGACAAAGCCAAGCCCATCAAGACACCCATGGCCATCAACGGACATCTAGACCTCAATGAAGACGGTCCAAATGTGGACCAAAAGGTATATCGGTCCATGATTGGCTCCTTACTATACTTACGTGCATCTAGGCCAGATATTATGCTTAGTGTTTGCATGTGTGCAAGGTTTCAAGCCGCACCTAAAGAGTGTCACTTAATTGTTGTAAAAAGAATCCTAAGGTATCTTGTGCACACACCCAACTTGGGCCTTTGGTATCCCAAAGGATCCAAGTTTAACTTGATAGGATACTCCGACGATGACTATGCAGGATGCAAAGTCGATAGAAAGAGCACGTCAGGGACTTGTCAATTTCTTGGTAGGTCCCTAGTTTCTTGGTCATCTAAAAACCAAAACTCCATTGCTCTTTCCACAGCGGAAGCAGAGTATGTTGCAGCCGGTAGTTGTTGTGCGCAACTGCTTTGGATGCAACAAACTCTTAGGGACTACGGCTACAATCTAAGTCATATCCCGCTTCTATGCGATAATGAAAGTGCTATACAGATTGCACACAACCCTGTAGAGCACTCAAGAACTAAGCACATAGACATCCGCCATCACTTTCTTAGAGATCATTCATTAAAAGGTGACATAGCTATTTCACATGTTAGGACTGAAAAACAACTTGCAGATATTTTTACCAAACCATTAGATGAGAAAAGGTTCTGTGAACTAAGAAATGAGCTAAACATTCTTGACTCTCGAAATGTGGCTTGAAACATTGCATACCTGGTTGCAACTTAAATTATTCCTCCGTATTGTCAAAAATGCTCCTCCTCTCCTTTGTACTCAGAAAACTATTCTTAATGAATAAATCTTGTGGATTATGACCATTGTTCGATTGTTGATTGCCTACTGGTCGTAATCACCAAGACTACTTGCAAAATTGTTGTCCTTGGATCACTATTAGTTATCTATATATATATATCAAGTCTGTTGGAAACGGACTAGTCCGATTTCCAACCGGACTAGTCCGGACAGACAACAATTAGGTTAACTAAGGGGTACCGGACTAGTCCGCTACCATGACCGGACTAGTCCGGTCAGTCGCCTATAGAAGCAGTCAGCCGGACCAAACGCCTCCCTCTCCACTCATAAGCATTTTGTCTCACCATCTCTCCTAAACCCTACCTCTCAAAGTGATTTTCGAGTTGAGCCCTCAAACTCGGAGTTTTCTCCGTAAAAAAGCCTCTTCTCGACGAGGGGATCCTACTTTCCGGACTCATCCGGACTGATTTCCACTCCTTCAACGCGAATCTTCAAATCTTGGTAAATTCCCCCAAAACCAAAATCTCAATTTTTCTAGCTCTAGCTAGTTTCCTTTGACTTCAAAAAGGATGTACATTGCATAAATAGATGTATTCCTACCACTTTCCTATCATTGTGTCCTTAGATAGGAGATTTGCTTCAAATGAAACACTCAAGTTAGGGTTCTTATGCTAGGCCGGACTAGTCCGGCGTCCAGATGCGGACAAGTCCGGTCCACCGGACTAGTCCGCACTCTGAAACCTGACAAGTCCGGTCTCTGACAGCTGAACTCCTACATTCCCATTTGAAGTCGATAAGGTGTCCGTTTGCATCTAATCCTTAAACTCCTTGTCAGGCATCATGTCTTCAGGATCAGATGACAGCTCTTTTCACATTGACGAAGAAGTTCAACGTGAAAGAGTGAGGAGAGCTAAGGAGGGAGTGATGAAGAAGAGACATGATGTCAATGCTCACTATCCACCCTCCGACGACAATCTACCTAAGAAGAGAAAAGTCATTATCAAAAGGCCTCAAAGGAAAGATGCTGCTGAGGGCTCATCAGGGCCAAGAAGAGTTCTCAATAAAGGGAAGGGACTTGCTAGTGGCCCCATTGGGCCTCTGAAATTGAAAAATCCCGTTCACCGCAACAGGCAGCCTTCAAGTGAGGATTTCACTGGAAAAGGGAATGAGCTAGCTGATAACTTCAGAAAGATTGAAGTGTATGGCCGACCTAAACAATGTTCTGATCCTAGGTTCTGGAGCAACTTCCATGCAGACTACTACGAGCACGTGTACATGAAGATGAAGAATCCCGTAGTAGAGAGTCAATGGCTGAATGTTGACTACCTGAAGTCGAAGAAGTATCCCGCCTTTCGTGAGATGGTGGAGGCCTTAGAGAGGCACGGTCTGACGGACCTGCTATCCTTTGAGTATGACTGGAACAATGAAGTCATTACCCAGTTTTACTCCACTCTCTACTTTGCTCGGGATGATGGAGACAGTCTTACTTGGATGATTCATGGTTCAAGGTATAGTGTCACTTATGATGAATTTGCTAGGATTCTTCACCTCCAAAACACTTTGGATCATGAACTGGTCATTCATAATCTAAAACCCCTGGAGAAGGAGGAACTTGAATTTCTCTATGACACAAGGATGCCATATGTCCCTCCAACCATCAAATATCTAAAGCCCTTCTTTGTGGTTCTAAATAGAGTCTTGAGAAAGACGATAGCTCCGAAGGATGGAGATGAAGGAACTATACAAGGAACCTTGAGGACTCTCATGAAAGTCATTAGTGGGAGGAGACCATTCAATGTCTTTGAGTATATCTACAAGGACATTGTGAACATCTCAATTACCCCCAATAGGTCCTGTGGATACGCACCGTATATCATGTACATGATTGAGAAGGTGACAGGACTCGAGTTTGTCAAGGATGTCAAGCATACGGGGTTGAAGCCGCAAAAACCCACCGAGTACACTCTCCCTCCGGCTCCAACTGCCCCTTCCTCTCCACCAGTGGGGAGGAGATCAAAGCAAGCTCATGATGACACTAGGTCTGCAGCTGCTCCTCCTGGTTCTCCACCTGCCCAAGAATCATCTAGCGGCATCCTCAAGATGCTCTCCTCTATCTTTGCCTGCTGCCGTAAGATCGAAGACAGACAACGCAAAGAAAAGCTTGCAAGGAAGAGACATCAACAGTACGTCAATGCAAATATCAAGTCTATCTGTGCAAAGCTTGAGATTGAGCCTGTTGGATCACCGCCCGTCTCCGAGGACTCAGAGGAAGATCCTGCTCCCGTGGATGCTGAAGATGAAGATCAGACTGAGACTGACGGAGGAGGCAGCGATGAGTGATCTCCCTCAATTTTTCCCTTTTTGGTGTCTTGATGCCAAAGGGGGAGAGATTGAGATGGAAGATTGAGATTAGACTTGGACTTTTTTTCTATCTAGTATTAGTCATTAAGATCTTGTGTGATCAAGGACATGTACCTATTTTTAAAATCTTGTAATGCACTATTTCTTTTCCTATGTGTGATGTACTATGCTCCAATGCCCACTTACTGTTTGTCTCTAATTTATCACATTTTGTTTATCACACACCTGTGAGGCACCCCACCATAAGGTGTGTGCATATGTGAGAAGCGTTTTGTGAATTCTTTATTATTCTCATATGTACACACCTTATGAAAAACAACCTTTTATTCTCAATTGTGATATCTCAAATGGTTGTCATCAATCACCAAAAAGGGGGAGATTGTAGGTGCATCTAGGATATCCCTTGTGGGTTTTGGCTAATTGATGACGAACATATGAGATCCTAATGAAACTATTAAGATGATTGCAGGATAAACAAAGTGAACTGGCTCGGCACACACACAAAAAGGTGAAAAAAAGAGTGGTGCCCGAAAAAGAAGAAGTGAGTGGAATTTAGGGAAGCAAAGTAGATAAAAATGTATAGGTTGTGTGTGAGAGAGACACATCCCAAGAGCTCATGACTTTGCGTAAGGGTAAGGGGTTTAAAAATCAACTAAAATCCACTGAAAACCGGACAAGTCCGTTCATGGACCGGACTAGTCCGTTTAACTTTCTGAAAGATGCAAACATAGTGCACCGGACTAGTCCGCCATGTGAAACGGACTAGTCCGGTCAGCTCACTGGAATGCAACCGGACAAGTCCGGTTTTAGACCGGACTAGTCCGGTTATGTCTCTGTTGTCCTCTTTAGAGGACTACGGACTAGTCCACCCAAGCAACAGGACTAGTCCGCTAAAGTTTCTGAAAACCCATCTCACATAGCACCGGACAAGTCCGGTTTATGGACCGGACTAGTCCGGTTAACCCACTGGAAGTAGGCCGGACAAGTCCGATCATATACCGGACTAGTCCGGTAGTAGGTTTAACAACGGTAACTTTTTGGAAAAGCCTATAAAAAGAGGTCCTTCGTCTTTTCCCTAAGCAGACATGACTCATACTGTCAAAAACTGAAACCCTAGCGCCGCCACCTGTCCCAAGAGCCCAAAAACACGTCTCCCCACACATCTAAGGTGCAAAAAGGTGAAGATCAATAAAATACTTGGATTTGGGATTGGGAGATCGTCGTTCCTTCGTTGTGAGCTCTTGGGGTTTGATCTCTCTACACTCATATTCTGCATTGTAATCTTTTTGAGTGTATTTGATCAACTTCTCATTGTAATTCTTGTGGGAGCCCTCAACGTGTGAGGTTGCCCCATAAAAACGGTGATTACACTTGATAGTGAAGTCAAGTCGGCCTGTGTGGTGACTTGAAGAGGGAAAGGGTTGGGAACCCGGCTCTGTGTGAGCTTCCTCAACGAGGACGTAGATCTCTTGGTGAGATCGAACCTCGGTAAAAATTCGTGTCTTTTGTCTCTCATTTGTTTTACATCTTGACACATTAGATCACTAGTTTGCTAGTCATCGTTTGAATTCCTTACAAGTTTGCACGTGCATCCATACAATAAATTTAAGTTATAAAAACTGTTGTTCTTATTCCGCTGCTATAAGATAAAATTTGTGAGACACACTTAATCAACTCAAATAATTCAGCACACCGGACTAGTCCGCCCACACAACCGGACTAGTCCGGTCAGTCAAGTTTCTGACAACTTTATTAAGTGTGCAGGAATTCTTTAAAGGCCTATTCACCCCCCCCCTCTAGGCCACATTCAGGGCCTGCTTGGCGTCGACCTGGCACGCATTGCATCTCCTAACCGGTTTGACGGCGTCTAGGTGGCTCTCGGTCAGTAGGAGCCATGTCAGGTGGCTTAACCGACCAGCGTGCGGGACGATGAGCATTCCCAGCACTCGCCTCCGTGGACTACTGCGAGCTAGTCGCAGCCTTCCTCCTGGGTTATGCACCGCAATAGGATGCCGTGGCGCCACGCCAGTAAAGATACCAGCGCGTAGCACTTAGCCATCCGCCCAATCCGTTCAGCGAATGCACGTTCATCAGGAAGGATATCCTTCAAGGAGTCCCGGACCTCCGTGGTCCATGCATCGGGACTACTTGAGCTTCTGGATCTTGAGCGCTGGGTTGCACGGAGTCCCCAGTGACGCTTACGATCCTTTGGCGGCGTCCATGGCTGCAGGGCCGGCGGGACCGCCAGCTTCGAGGTGCTGGTCCAGCCCCCTTCGCCCGGCTCGGCGGGCCGGGCTGTGGGCCGCAGCAACATCCCCTCGAAGACTCCTTCGGGCACAGGGGCTCCGGTGGAGGCCTTCGTTGAGAGGTCATCAGCTGCGGCCTTGCCAGCACGCGGTACACGGCGCAGGTCCAAGGCGAGGAAGTCTTTCTCCAACATCCGCACGTGGAGCAGATAAGCAGCTAGCTTTGGGTCATTGCAGGGGCATTCACCCTCAACTTGCTTGATAACTAGCTGGGAGTCGCCCTGCGCCAACAACTGGCGAGTGCCCAGAGACAAGACTGTCTTTTAGGCCAAAGATGAGTGCTTCATACTCTGCCAAGTTGTTGGTTGCCTTGAAATTGAGACGCACCATGTACCTTGTCGAAGTGTTCGGTCAACACTTCCCCCAAGCCTGCACTGGGCAGCCCACGGAGGTTCTTTTTTCGGTGGGGCTAGTCGCTTGCGGAGAGCTTGACCGTATGGACGAGTTAGGAAGAGCTTGACACGGCGAGTTTTACGTGGTTCAGGCCGCCGGAGCGTAAAACCCTACGTCCACGGCGAGCTATGGAGCTCGTTGTATTGCTTGTTGCTCAGAACCGGAGTCCTGAGCTTGGGGATGACTGATGTCTAGCGTATGAGTTGCGGGAGTGCGAACCCTTGCTAACGTTGCCTACCCGAGCCTTTTATAGTCCAAGGCTCGTGTGGCTTACAAGGGGGGCCCGGGACCCGACAGGTGGTCACGGGGAGATTGCCTGCAGACTATCGTATCCGCAGTTATGTCGGTAGTTGTCTCTGGCGAAGGCTTCTGAGTCTTCGTCTTGCCGCTCTGCCCATGCCGCATGCTAGTCGTAGTGGTTGATGACGGCGGGGCGGCATGGGATGTCTTGTCGCTACGTTTATTGGCTGGCAGGCTCTGACACCGCGCTCCAGTCTATGATACGACTGGGCGCAACGGCACCTGACAGAGGCGTGCTCCGCGTCTCCGCGTATTGGGAAGGCGCGGGCCTTGAATACCTTGTACGGGCGAGGTATGGGGCGTCTTTACGCCCGCTGCCTACCGCTCGGGGGCAGGCATCACTCTTCTGCTGGACACGTGGCGGGCCCAGAGCCCTCCTCAGAGGAGAGGGGGTCCGGCCCCGCAGGACACGTGGAGCCTTCGGACCTCTCCCCGCGGAGGGGGAGGACCGGCTTCTATCGGCCACGTGGCAAGCCCGGAGCTCTCCTCTGAGAAGAGGGAGGTCCGACCCTGCTGGACATGTGGCACCTTCGGACCTCTCTCCCGCGGAGGGGGGAGGTCCGGCTTCTGTATGCCATGTGGCGGGCCCAGAGCTTTCCTCTGAGGAGAGGGAGGTTCGGCTCTGCCGGACGCGTGGCGCCTTCGGAGCTCTCCCTGCGGAGAAGGGCGAGTTCATTAGGCATTTTCCCCTGTGCGCGGGGGTACCCCATATCGCGGGTACCGACAGTGGCCCCCGGGCCCATCTCGGGGGAGATAGCGAGCCCGAGGTGGGACCTCCGTCTCTTCTGATCCGCGCACTTGCTCTAAGTCCCGCATTGACCGCTGTCGGAGCACGAACAGCCACGAGATCGTGGGAGCGTGCGCCCACTTGATGGTTGCTTTTACTGCGGCGGTTCCCAAGACTGCCACTTCTGCACGTTGCGGCGCTTTCTTCGGGAACCGCCGGAGTGCCTTGCCGGCTCGTCTTCTTAGGAGACTGACTCCTTGACCCACCACTTCAGCTGGACGGCTTGGGTCCACCTGTCATCGGCGCTCGGTCTTGGAGCCGAAGCGGTTGCCGATGCGGCGTATTCGAAGAGTTTCGAATCGCTTGGAATTGCACCTGGGAAGTTTTAAGAGGGGATCTTACCCACATTGCGGCTTCCCTCCGCACTTCCCAGCGCTTTTTCTTGGACTCTTGTGCCTTTGTTTTCTTGCCTTTGAGTCCTCCCTCGTCATGGCCTCCAACCCGCCACCAGAGAAGAAGCGCGCTCGATCTCCTCCAGTGGCGGCGTCTGTGCCAAGTCGGGGATCTGGGGTGCCTGCCTCTCCTGCTTCTGGAGATGGCACTCCTTCCGGTGGCGACACAAAGAGGCCCCGGGCTGATGCGTTGAGGGGAGCTTCTAGAGCGTCCCCTGCTCCTCCAGTTCAAGCGACTGCGGAGCGGCCGTCAGTGACGACGGCGGGCTCTGGGAGTCCTACCCCGGCTCGGAAGTCGGGGTTCAGAGCCCGCTGGAGTGTTCGCGCTTCCCGGCCATCCCCGACTGGTGGGGAGTCTGCGCTATTGCGCTCGGAAACCGGGACAGCTGCCGCGGCCCCCAAGTCAGCGCGAGTTTCTCCTGTTCCGGTGTGCCCGGATCCCGTGGCGGCGTCATCTCTTCCTACCGAGACGGCCGCCGCGGCCCCCAGGCCAGCGCAGGTCGACCCTGCACCAGGCGGCCCGGGCTCTATTTCAGCGCCGACTTCCCCGGCTCGTCCCTCCCCACAGGTCAAGAAGCCAGAAGCTAGAGAGAGTCCGGCAGGTCCGGCTGCCGGAGTCCCGGCGCCAGCTTCTCCTGACTGGCGTCTCGTCTCGGTCGCTGGTGCATCGACTCCTCTTGAGGATGAGGTGATGGAGGAGGTCGGGGGTGCTGCCCCGGCCTCTGCTGCCCCACTGCCCCTGGCGGATGCCTTCGCGCTTGCCGAAACAAGCGTCCGGCAGGTCTTGGCCGCACTTGGTCGCGAGCGGGAGGAGCATACGGTTGAAAGGAATCGCCTCCTCACCTGGGGGAACCTTTTGCGGGAGCGGACCGCAAAGGTCAAGGGCGAACTCAACTCTAGGAAGGAGTTGCTTGACTTCAGGGAGGTGCTCCTCGACCGGCTGAAGCGGTCTGTCGACCGCCTGGACGCCGAAACACGGCGGATCAACAGGGAGGCCCTTGAGTCCACTCTTGGGCCGAGAAGAGCCTCTCTTCCGCGGAGGAGATACGGCAGCTGTTGGAGCGTCGTAAACTCGCCGTCGAGGACCGGGAGCGTTCCACGGCAGCCGAGGCTGAGAGGGTCGCTGCGCAGCTGGCGGCGGGCGAGGATGACCTGCGAGCTCGGACTGAGGAGCTAGAGGCTCAGAAGGCAGACCTCGTCATGAGGGAGGAACAGGTCTCCCACGAACGCAAGGCGGTCCTGGATAGGGAGTTGGCTGCCGACTTCAGGGCTTCTGAGTTGGAGCGGCTTGCCAAAACTCTCCACCTTCGGGAAAGCTCCCTGGCGGCCAAGGAGAAAGAATTCTCCGAGAGAAACCAAGAGGCCCTGCAGGCAGCCCGCCGCGAGGTGGAGGAGCTCTCGGCCTAGCGGTCCTCTGAGGCGCATGCGGTCTCAAGCTTCGTTAATAGGGCAGGGTCCGCCCTGATCCCTCTTGGCTTCAGTCTGGTGAGGGCAGCGACTCCTGTGTTGAAGGTGGCGGAGGTGATCCCTATGCTGGAGTCGATCGGCGCCAAGCTGGACAGGCTAGACTCGGTATTCGCCAATGAGCTTGAGGCCGAGGGACGAGGTCTGGACCTAGAGGTCGCCACACATGTGCTGGCATGCTTCAGGAGCCGGGACCCTTCTTTATCCCTGGAGCCAGCGAGAGAGGGCCCTGCCACGGAGCGGGAGGAGACTGCCAGGGCTGAAGTCAGGGACGTGGCCGCCCTTGTAGCCGCTAGGTTCCGGCGTGAACCGAGAGGACCCATGGACTTGCTTCTCCCTTTTTATCGAGTCTGTAGTCCAGCTCATGGAGCCTCGAATAAATAGACTCTCTTGAATGTTTGTGCCTGTGATGCCTTTTCCCTCCTTCTTGGTTTTGCCTGACCGAGTCCTTAGCTCTGCAAGGTACTCAGAGGCCTTCACCAATCCCGTAGCTCTGCACAGACACCTTCCCCGGGCCCTAACTGTATTAGGGGCCCCCGGGGGCCTCCGGATCTCGCCCTATGGGGAGGTCCGGATCTGCCTGCCACGTGGCGGGTCCGGAGCCCCTCCTGAGGGGGCGGGAGCTCTGGCCCTGCTGGACACGTGGGGCTTCCGGAGCCCCCCCCCCCCCCCCCGCTGAGGGGGAGGTCCGGTTTTCCGCCTGCCGCGTGGCGAGTCCGGAGCCCCCCTCAGGGGAGGCGGGAGCTCCGGGCCTGCTGGACACGTGGGGCCTTCGGGCCTCGCCCCTGCTGAAGGGGCGGGACCCGGTCCTTCCAGTCCTATGTCGGAGTAGTTGGTAGCTCCTTTCCCCCGCTTCGTGCAGCCCCCGTTGCTGTAACCTGGAGGTCCTGCACACAGGCAGAGGAAACGTAATTCTCCTCGGGGGGTCCTCCCCTCCCATCTCCTAGTCTTATTCGGCTTACGATCCTGATCCGTTATGCGGGGCTTGGGCAATTCTGTGCGCGAGGCACCGGAGCTCCGGCTCCCTCCGAGGTCCGGGTACGGCCGTCCGATCCCTAGTACCGGGCCGTGCGCCGGGGAAGCAGGGTGCACAGGCTTTGGGTTCATGACCAGGCAAAGCGGTTGTACTACCCTATACCTCCGGAGGGCAGGATGCGCACGCTTTGGGCACGGAGCCGGCTAAGTGGGATACGCACCCTGGACCCCCCATGCACAACGCAGGCCTTTCCTGGAGGTGACCAACTGGCTCCGCAACACCTGACTGGGGGAGGCCCGAGAGACTCACTTGGCCATCGGCAGGTGCCTCAAGCGCAACCGCCCTCGGTAGGATAGCAAATGCTGACTATGGATGAGCGCGGGAGAGAGGGAGCTAGATGTACGATGAACATACATAGATAGTGCAATCATAAAAATTAATGCATAATTTAAATGAGCACATGAGACAGAGGGAAGTAGAACAAGTTTCTGTGTTAATGCCCATAGGTGGAAGTCTGGCTGTACATGGAGGCAATGACCCGCCTCGTCTACAAGGGAAGCAAGACTCTACGCGCTTAGGGTCGGAACCAGGCTAAGCTGGACGTAGTCCTGGACCGTCCCTTGAGACTTAGCTGCCCCAAGCGCTGTTCCTAAACTCTATGGGATTTATTACAGAAGGGAATGACCCCGTTCTACTAATGCTCGGGGGATAGGACTTACAGTGTTGTTCCATGCCAAGAGTTTTGGGAACGGATCCCTCACTCGGTTGAAAGGCATGTGTACCTGGGACGGCAGCTTTTGTGATTCGGAAGGGACCTTCCCGGCTGGGGGAGAGTTTATAGGTCCTTCTCGGGAAAGTGCATGCCGCGACACTAGGTTGCCTTTCTGCAGGTCCCTGACGCGTTTGGTTCTTTGGCGGTAGTGCTAGAGCAGCAGCAGAGACCATGCGTTGTGGGGTGTCACCTGCAACCGAGCCTCGTCGACGAGGTTGTCATCTTCACGCTGGATCAGGTCCGGCGCGGCTTCTCCCTGGCGCCCCTGGGGAGTTCTCCCCTTCTGGCTAAGGCCTTCAAGGGGTAGGTGGACCCGGGCTCGTCTTGGGAGACCCAAGGCGTCTTCCCCTTCTGGCAAGGCCTTCAAGGGGTTGACAGACCTTGGGCGGCCCCCAGGAGGTATGACCGAGGCACGGAGGCGTGCTCTCGGGTGGGGCTGGCCCGATCTTGGACCATTGTGATTGGTGCTTGGGCTGCTGCGACTATTTGGAGCTTCTCCAAGGTTGACGCCGCAGCAGTGCAGCCTCCACTAACCTGGGACAGCAGCCACAGTCGGCTACCGCCCCGGCCCATCACCATCGGAGCTGGAGTCCTCACCGTTATGCACTGTCTTCATGACACGCTGAGGCTCCTAAAACCCCACCTGGTGGCCGGCGCTGACTGAAGCGTCGACTCTCTACTTGCCATCCCTCTGAGGGAGGGGCGGTGCCTCAGCTCTCTGCTGCCTTCCTTTGCGGAAGTGCTCTGCGAGCCTCTGGATATCCCAGCACTCGGCAGCAGTATGGTTGTCGGCGCCATGCACGGGGCATAGCCCGCCCTGGTCACTATCTGGGGCTGGCGACTGCCGCTGCCTTTTGTCGGGGCGTGGCCCCCGAGCTCCACTAGCCGTCGCTGCTGCGGCGACAGGAGCCGCAGACGATGACTTCATCTTGCCACTCCCCCGGTTCTTGGCCTTCTTGCCACCTCCATAGGAAGCAGCGCCGGACCCGGGCTGTCCTCCTGACTCAGAGGTCGGCAGAGAGTGCCAGTTCCGCCGTTCAGCTCTGGCGCATTTGTCCGCCAGGCTGAAGAGCTCAGAGACGTCGCGGACCTCTCTAGTAGCGAGCTTCTCAAGCATTTTCTCGTCCCACACACCCTGTCGGAACGCCACCACCACAGAAGCACTTTGAATATGCGGGATGGTGTTGCATACCTAGGAGAACCGCTGGATGAAAGAGCGCAGCGACTCCCCAGGTTGTTGCTTGATGGCGTGGAGGTCAAGCTCCGTGCCGGGACGGGTGTAGGAGCTGTCGAAGTTGGCGATGAACTGCCGGCAGAGCTCTACCCAGGAAGTTATGGAACCCTGAGGAAGATTCATGAGCCAAGACCGGGCTGGGCCGGTCAAGGCGATGGGGAAGTAGTTGGCCATGACAGCCTCATCCCCTCCTGCGGCAAGTACGGCGGTGGAGTAGATCTGGAGGAACTCCGCCGGGTTGACGTTGTCGTCGTACTTTTCGGACAGGTGCGGCCGAAACTTGCGCGGCCACCTTGCGAAGCGAAGGTGGGGTGCAAGGGCCGCACATCCTGCTCCTGTTGCCGCGGGTATTGGTGCCGCGAACGCTTGGTTCACACCTGGCACAGTGTACCCCGGTATGGGCAAGGCTGCGCCATAGACCGGGGACGCCGTTTGTAGGGCATATGGTTGTGGCATATGCTGCGCGGCGTATGCCTCGGGCAGGGCTCGCGTGGCGAAGATCTGCCCTCCAGGCTGGGTCGAGGCCGACGTCATGTTGTCGCCAGCCTCTTGGCTGTGACGCCTTTCTCGACGTCGCTCGAGGTACACCTGGGCATCCTGGCCCAAGTGGCACCGTTCCAGCTCCTTTCTCAGGTCCGTCGACGGGAGCCTGGAGGAGCTGGAATACACCGTCTGCCCGTCAACCGTTGGCGTGCGCGCCAGTGACACACCCGTTTGGCCGGGGCGTCGCCCTCGCCAAAACCGAGGGTTTGCAGCGGCGACGACGAGGCGGTCCACCTCGCGGACCCACTGCTGGGTCGCTGAATGGGGCGCATCCCCAGCAGGCGGGTTGTGCAGTAGCGCTCTTGCTGCAGCTAGCGCACCCCCATGGTGTACGCTCAGTGCTGCAGAAGATCTCACGCTGGTCGGAGCCTGCATTGCCGGAGTCGGCGTTGCCGGAGTCGGCTGCTGGCTACCAGCTTGTGCCGACACACTCCGTCCTGAGTGCGTCAACATGTACTCCCCGCTGGTCACGGTTCGCCATGAACGCGGAGGAGGAGAGTTTGCCGCTGAAGGAAGCTTGGTCATCTTCGTCGGCGGAAACTCGTTGCGCAAGGGAAAAGCCCCCTACCTGGCGCACCAAATGTCGAAGTGTTCGGTCGACACTTCCCCCGGGCCTGCACTTGGCAGCCCGCGGAGGTTCTTTTTTCGGTGGGGCTAGTCGCTTGCGGAGAGCTTGAGCGTATGGACGAATTAGGAAGAGCTTGACACGGCGAGTTTTACGTGGTTCAGGCCGCCGGAGCGTAAAACCCTACGTCCACGGCGAGCTATTGAGCTCGCTGTATTGCTTGTTGCTCACAACCGGAGTCCTGAGCTTGGGGATGACTGATGTCTAGCGTATGAGTTGCGGGAGTGCGAACCCTTGCTAACGTTGACTACCCGAGCCTTTTATAGTCCAAGGCTCGTGTGGCTTACAATGGGGGCCCGGGACCCGACAGGTGGTCCCGGGGAGATTGCCTGCAGACTATCGTATCCGTAGTTATGTCGGTAGTTGTCTTTGGCGAAGGCTTCTGAGTCTTCGTCTTGCCGCCCTGCCCATGCCGCATGCTAGTCGTAGTGTTTGATGACGGCGGGGGCGGCATGAGATGTCTTGTCGCAGCGTTTATTGGCTGGCAGGCTCTGACACCGCGCGCCAGTCTGTGATGCAACTGGGCGCAACGGCACCTGACAGAGGCATGCTCCGCGTCTCCGCGTCTTGGGAAGACGCGGGCCTTGAATACCTTGTACGGGCGAGGTATGGGGCGTCTTTACGCCCGCTGCCTACCGCTCGGGGGCAGGCAACGCTCTTCTGCTGGACACGTGGCGGGCCCGGAGCCCTCCTCAGAGGAGAGGGGGTCCGGCCCCGCAGGACACGTGGAGCCTTCGGACCTCTCCCCGTGGAGGGGGAGGTCCGGCTTCTGTCAGCCACGTGGCAAGCCCGGAGCTCTCCTCTGAGAAGAGGGAGGTCCGGCCCTGCTGGACACGTGGCACCTTCGGACCTCTCTCCCGCGGAGGGGGGAGGTCCGGCTTCTGTATGCCATGTGGCGGGCCTGGAGCCTTCCTCTGAGGAGAGGGAGGTCCGGCCCTGCCGGACGCGTGGCGCCTTTGGAGCTCTCCCTGCGGAGAAGGGCGAGTTCCTTAGGCATTTTCCCCTGTGCGCGGGGGTACCCCATATCGCGGGTACCGACATACTCAGACTGCTTCCCCGATGGCATGAGAAGTAGTACACCGGCACCGGCCCCCTGCTTTCGCGAGGAGCCGTCGAAGAAGAGCGTCCAGTGAGGCCCGGTGAAGACCGGAGCTCGGTGCTCTGGTTCACCGTCTTCGTGGCCCCCTGGGTCAGCTTTCGTTGGCGTCCACTCAGCCACAAAGTCAGACAGTGCTTGGCTCTTGACTGTCTGACGTGGTCAGGAGCTCAGCATGAACTCCGCCGTCTTCGGGCTGTCTTCCGGCTTTGGAGGCTGGCAGTGAGTGCCAATGACACCCGTCTTCTGCTCCGGCGCACTTGTCCGCCAGGCTGAAGAGCCCCGAGATGTCTTGCACCTCCCTGGTGGCCAACTTCTCGAGCATCTTCTTGTCCCTCACACCTTGTCGGAATGCGACCACCGCTGATGCATTCGGGATGTGGGGGATAGTGTTGTGTACCTGGGAGAACCGCTGGATGAAGGAGCGCAGTGATTCCCCAGGTTGTTGTTTGATGGCGTGGAGGTCAAGCTCCGTGCCAGGACGGGTGTAGGAACTGCCGAAGTTGGCAATGAACTGCCGGCAGAGCCCTCCCCAGGAAGTTATGGAACCCTAGGGGAGGTTCATGAGCCAAGACCGGGCTGGGCCGGTCAAGGCGACGGGGAAGTAGTTGGCCATGACGGCCTCATCCCCTCCTGCGGCATGTACGGCGGTGGAGTAGATCTGGAGGAACTCCGCCGGGTTGACGCTGTCGTCGTACTTCTTGGGCAGGTGCGGCCGAAACTTGCGCGGCCACCTCGCGAAGCGAAGGTGGGGCGCCAGGGCCGCACATCCTGCTCCTGTTGCTGCAGGTGTTGGTGCCACGAACGCTTGGTTCGCTGCAGGCACTGTGTACCCCGGTATGGGCAAGGCTGCGCCATAGACCGGTGGTGCCGTTTGCAGGGCATATGGATGTGGCATATGCTGTGTAGCGTATGCCTGGGGCAGAGATCGCGTAGCGAAGGTCTGCGCCTCAGGCAGGGTCGAGGCTGGCGTCATGCCGTCGCCGGCCTCTTGGTTGCGACGCCTTTCTCGTCGTCGCTCAAGGAACACTCGGGCGTCTTGGCCCAAGTGGCATCGTTCCAGCTCAGTCCTCAGGTCCGTCGACGGAAGCCCGGTAGAGCTGGAATCCGCCGTCTGTCTATCAACCGTCGGCACGCACGTCAGTGACACAGTCGGTTGGCCGGAGTGTCGTCCCCGCCGAAGTCGAGGGTTTGCGGCGGCGACGACGAGACGGTCTACCTCGCGAATCCACTGCTGGTTCGCTGAATGGAGCGCGTCTCCAGCAGGTGGATTGCGAGGTAGCGCTCTTGCTGCAGCCAGCGCACCCCCGTGGGGAACGCTCAGCGATGCAGAAAACCTCACGCTAGTCGGAGTCGGCGTTGCCGGAGTCAGCTGCTGGCTTCCAGCTTGCGCCGACACACTCCGTCCTGAGTGTGTCGACACGTATTCCCCGCTAGTCACGGTCCGCCGTGAACGCGGGGGAGGAGAGCTTGCCGCTGAAGGAAGCTTCATCATCTTCGTCGGCAAAAACTCGTCGCACAAGGGAAAAGCCCCCTACCTGGCGCGCCAAATGTCGAAGTGTGTGATCGACACTTCCCCCGGACCTGCTCTGGGCAGCCCGCGGAGGTTCTTTTTCGGAGGGGCTGGTCTCTTGCGGAGAGCTTAAGCGTAGGGACGAGTGAGGGAGGAACTTGACACGGCGAGTTTTACGTGGTTTTGGGCCGCCGGAGCGTAAAACCCTACGTCCACGGTGAGCAGAGGTGCTCGATGTATTGCTTGTTGCTCAGAACCGGAGTCCTGAGCTTGAGGGTGAGTATGCCTAGGGTGTGAGTTGCTGGAGTGCGAACCCTTGCTAACGTCGCCTACCCGAGCCTTTTATAGTCCAAGGCTCGTGTGGCTTACAAGGGGGGCCCGGGACCCGACAGGTGGTCCCGGGGAGATTTCCTGCCGACTATCGTATCCGCAGTTATGTAGGTAGTTGTCTCTGGCGAAGGCTTCCGAGTCTTCGTCTTGCCGCCCTGCCCATGCCGCATGCTAGTCGTAGTGGTTGATGACGGCGGGGGCGGCAGGGGATGTCTTGTCGCTGTGTTTATTGGTTGGCAGGTTCTGACACCGTGCGCCAGTCTGTGATGCGACTGGGCGCAACGGCACTTGACAGAGGCGTGCTCCGCGTCTCCGCGTCTTGGGAAGGCGCGGGTCTTGAATACCTTCTACGGGCAAGGTATGGTACGTCTGTACGCCCGCTGCCTACCGCGTCGGGCGGCAGCACTGCTCTGCTGGCCACGTGGCGGGCCCGGAGCTCTCCTCAGAGGAGAGGGGGGATCCGGCTCCGCTGGACACCTGGAGCCTCCGGAGCTCACCCCCACGGAGGGGGCGAGGTCTGGTGTTCCGGGCCATTTGGCAGGCTCGGAGCTATCCTTTGAGGAGAGGAGAGCCCCGGCCCTACCGGGCACGTGGCGCCTTCGGATCTCGCCCTTGCGGAGGGGGTGAGGTCCGGCCTCCTGGGCCACGTGGCAGGCTCGGAGCTATCCTCCGTGGGGAGGGGAGCTCCGGCCCCGCTGGACACGTGGCGCCTTCAAACCTCGCCCCTGCAGAGGGAGCGAGGTCCTTAGGAAGTTTTACGCTGTGCGCGGGGGTACCCGGTATTGAGGGTACCGACAGAACCAAATCAAGAACTACTTCCAAATCTTCAAGAGCAAGAATTTGAAGTGAATCAACATTCATTCAAAGGCAAGTGTTCCTTGACCACTTTGTTCCTATTCTAGGATGAATAGTTAGATTATTTGCATGATGTCTTCAATATGAAACCCAGTGTAGGATGTTATCCTAGTTTCAGTCCTTTAACATTCCTTGTAAAACCATGGAGGGAATTAGATAGGATTTGATGGTTATCATTTTATGTGCTTAGTCATGCTTAGAACTTTAGAAATGAATAAAACATAGCTGATACTAGTCTTGTGGATTATATGAAAGACACAAGTGTGTGTCATGTGTTATGAATCTAGACAGGCTGGTTGTTTTGGTTGGTGCTTCGTGCACGAGACTCAGGAATGAGTTAGTGCCTGTCTTAGATTCTAAGGACCGGTTCATGGAACAGTTAACCTGGCTTTACAGTGCCACCACAAGACTGAGATGGGGCAGCTTGGCCAATTAATTAGGAGTTTGCCGGTATAGTATGAGTGTTTGGATGGTGCGGGGAATGGGCGTCCATTTTTTACTTCACTGGGAACTGCAAGGCTCAAAAGGGGGCTTCTGCAAGGGAGGGTTTACTCCCAGGAACTGCAGCGGTGAAACCTCAGTGGGCTTGTACTTGCCGGTAAATCCTTTGTAAAGGCCATGTAGTGATCTCCTGATCGCACAACAAAGGAAGTGTGTAATGTGGCTTGCAACCACGGATATCAGGGAGGTTCTTAGTCCACCTGGCAACAGGGATGAAATCACTACTTGTGGGTAAAGTGGTACAATCTCTGGAGAGAACCAAACTGTCATGATAGTCGTGCTCACGGTCAAGAGCGGCTTGGACTTTTCCATGATTAGAGAAATATTGATGTGAGTTGAAAGAGGTTGTTGGGTGGTGTAACCTAACATTAATGACTTAATTATGGAGTTGATGGGATTATCACTTAGTAAGATAGGTTGCTAATCAAAGCTAAGGCTTAGGATTAATGCATAGTGCTTAACCATGTTAGCCTTTCCTTGCTATTGGCTTTCATAACATTTTTCCTACACTTGCTGAGTACCTTTGTTACTCAAACTTGCTTTTGTTGGACATCTCCCGGTACCCGCAATATGGGGTACCCCCACGCACAGGGGAAAATGCCTAAGGAACTCGCCCTTCTCCGCAGGGAGAGCTCCGAGGGCGTCACGCGTCCAGCAGGGCCGGACCTCCCTCTCCTCAGAGGAGAGCTCCGGGCTCGCCACGTAGCCAACAGAAGCCGGACCTCCCCCTCCGCGGGGAGAGGTCCGAAGGCTCCATGTGTCCTGCGGGGCCGGACCCCCCCTCTCCTCTGAGGAGGGCTCCGGGCCCGCCACTTGGCCAGCAGAACGGCGCTGCCTGCCCCCGAGCGGTAGGCAGCGGGCGTAAAGACGCCCCATACATTGCCCGTACAAGGTATTCAAGGCCCGCGTCTTCCCAAGACGCGGAGACGCGGAGCACGCCTCTGTCAGGTGCCGTTGCGCCCAGTCGCATCACAGACTGGTGCGCAGTGTTAGAGCCTGCCAGCCAATAAACGCAGCGACAAGACATCCCATGCCGCCCCCGCCGTCATCAACCACTACGACTAGCATGCGGCATGGGCAGGGCGGCAAGACGAAGACTCAAAAGCCTTCGCCAGAGACAACTACCGGCATAACTGCAGATACGGTAGATAATAGTCAATCTCCCCGGGACCACCTTTCGGGTCCCGGGCCCCCCTTGTAAGCCACACGAGCCTTGGACTATAAAAGGCTCGGGTAGGCAATGTTAGCAAGGGTTCGCACTCCCGCAAATCATACGCTAGCCATTCGCACCCAAGGTGTAACTCATCCTCAAGCTCAGGACTCCGGTTCTGAGCAACAAGCAATACAGCGAGCTCCATAGCTCTCCGTGGACGTAGGGTTTTACGCTCCGGCGGCCTGAACCACGTAAAACTCGCCGTGTCAAGCTCTTCCTAACTCGTCCATACGCTCAAGCTCTCCGCAAGTGACTAGCCCCTCCGAAAAAAGAACCTCCGCGGGCTGTCCAGTGCAGGTCCAGGGGAAGTGTCAACCGAACACTTCGAGATTTGGCGCGCCAAGAAGGGGGGCTTTTCCCTTGCGCGACGAGTTTCCGCCGACGAAGATGACCAAGCTTCCTTCAGCGGCAAACTCTCCTCCTCCGTGTTCACGGCGAACCGTTACCAGCGGAGAGTACATGTCGACGCACTCAGGACGGAGTGTGTCGGCGCAAGCTGGGAGCCAGCAGCCGGCTCCGGCAACGCCGACTCCGGCAATGCAGGCTCCGACCAGCGTGAGATCTTCTGCAGCGATAAGCGAATCCCACAGGGGTGAGCTAGCTGCAGCAAGAGCGCTACTGCGCAACCCACTTGCTGGCGACGCACCTCATTCAGCAACCCAGCAGTGGATACGCGAGGTAGACCGCCTCGTCGTCGCCGCCGCAAACCCTCGACTTCGGCGGGGACGACACTCCGGTCAACCGGCAGTGTCGCTGACGCGCACGCCCACGGTTGACGGGCAGACGGCGGACTCCAGCTCCACCAGGCCTCCGACGACGGACCTGAGGGCAGAGCTGGAGCGATGCCACTTGGGCCAAGATGCTCGAGTGTTCCTCGAGCGACGTCAAGAGAGGTGTCGCATCCAAGAGGCTGGCGACAGCATGACGTCGGCCTCGACCCAGCCTGAAGGGTAGGTCTTCGCCACGCGAGCTCTGCCCCAGGCGTACGCCACGCATCATATGCCACAACCATATGCCCTGCAAACGGCGTCCCCGGTCTATGGCGCAGCCTTGCCCATACCGGGGTACACAGTGCCAGGTGCGAACCAAGCGTTCGCGGCACCAATACCTGCGGCAACAGGAGCAGGATGTGCGGCTCTTGCACCCCACCTTCGCTTCGCGAGGTGGCCGCGCAAGTTTCGGCCGCACCTGCCTGAAAAGTACGACGGCAGCGTAAACCCGGCGGAGTTCCTCCAGATCTACTCCACTGCCGTACTTGCCGCAGGAGGGGATGAGGCCGTCATGGCCAACTATTTCCCCGTCGCCTTGACCGGCCCAGCCCGGTCTTGGCTCATGAACCTACCCCAGGATTCCATAACCTTCTGGGGAGAGTTCTGCCGGCAGTTCGTCGTCAACTTCGGCAGTTCCTACACCCGGCCTGGCATGGAGCTCGACCTCCACGCCATCAAGCAACAACCTGGGGAGTCGCTGCGCTCCTTCATCCAGCGGTTCTCCTAGGTACACAACACCATCTCGCATATTCAAAGTGCTTCTGTGGTGGTGGTGTTCCGACAGGGTGTCCGGGACGAGAAAATGCTTGAGAAGCTCGCGACAAGAGAGGTCCACGACGTCTCTGAGCTCTTCAGCCTGGCGGACAAATGCGCCAGAGCAGCTGAAGGGCGGAACTGGCACTCTCTACCGACCTCCGAGTCAGGAGGACAGCCCGGGTCCGGCGCTGCTTCCTATGGAGGTGGCAAGAAGGCCAAGAACCGGGGGAGTGGCAAGATGAAGTCATCGTCCGCGGCTCCCGTCGCCGCAGCAGCGACGGCTAGTGGAGCTCGGGGGCCACGCCACGACAAAAGGCAGCGGCAGTCGCCAGCACCAGATAGTGACCAGGGCGGGCTATACCCCGTGCATGGCGCCGGCAACCATACTGCTGCCGAGTGCTAGGATATCCAGAGGCTCGCAGAGCGCTTCCGCAAAGGAAGGCAGCAGAGAGCTGAGGCACCGGCCCTCCCTCAGAGGGATGGCAAGCAGAAAGTCGACGCTTCAGTCAGCGCCGGCCACCAGGTGGGGTTTCAGGAGCCTCAGCGTGTCATGAAGACAGTGCATAACGGTGAGGACTCCAGCTCCGATGATGATGGGCCGGGGCGGTAGCCGACTGTGGCTGTCGTCCCAGGTCAGTGGAGGCTGCACTGCTGCGGCGTCAACCTTGGAGAAGCTCCAAGTAGTCGCAGCAGCCCAAGCACCAATAACAATGGTGCAAGATCGGGCCAGCCCCACCCGAGAGCACGCCTCCGTGCCTCGGTCATACCTCCTGGGGGCCTCCCAAGGTCTGTCAACCCCTTGAAGGCCTTGCCAGAAGGGGAAGACGCCTTGGGTCTCCCAAGACGAGCCCGGGTCCACCTACCCATTGAAGGCCTTAGCCAGAAGGGGAGAACTCCCCAGGGGTGCCAGGGAGAAGCCGCGTCGGACCTGATCCAGCGTGAAGATGACAACCTCGTCAACGAGGCTCGGCTGCAGGTGACACCCCATAACGCATGGTCTCGGCTGCTGCTCTAGCACTACCGCCAAAGAACTAAACACGTCAGGGACCTGCAGAAAGGCAACCTGGTGTCGCGGCACGCACTTTCCCGAGAAGGACCTGTAAACTCTCCCCCAGCCGGGAAGGTCCCTTCCGAATCACGAAGGCTGCCGCCCCAGGTACACATGCCTTTCAACCGAGTGTGGGATCTGTTCCCAAAACCCTTGGCATGGAACAACACTGTAAGTCCTATCCCCCGAGCATTAGTAGAACAGGGTCATTCCCTTCTGTAATAAATCCCATAGAGTTTTGGAACAACGCTTGGGTCAGCTAAGTCTCAAGGGACGGTCCACGACTACGTCCAGCTTAGCCTGGTTCCGACCCTAAGCGCGTAGAGTCTTGCTTCCCTTGTAGACGAGGCGGGTCATTGCCTCCATGTACAGCCAGACTTCCACGTATGGGCATTAACACAGAAACTTGTTCTACTTCGCTCTCTCTCATGTGCTCATTTAAATTATGCATTAATTTTTATGATCGCACTATCTATGTATGTTCATCGTACATCTAGCTCCCTCTCTACCGCGCTCATCCATAGTCAGCATTTGCTATCCTACCGAGGGCGGTTGCGCTTGAGGCACCTGTCGATGGCCAAGTGAGTCTCTCGGGCCTCCCCCAGTCAGGTGTTGCGGTGCCAGTTTGTCACCTCCAGGAAAGGCCTGCATTGTGCATGGGGGGTCCAGGGTGCGTATCCCGCTTAGCCGGCTCCGAGCCCAAAGCGTGTGCATCCTGCCCTCCGGAGGTACAGGGGAGTACAACCGCTTTGCCTGGTCATGAACCCAAAGCCTGTGCACTCTCCTTCCCCGGCGCACGGCCCGGTACTAGGGATCGGACGGTCGTACCCGGACCTCAGAGGGAGCCGGAACTCCGGCGCCTCGCGCACGGAATTGCCAAGCCCCGTATAACGGATTGGGATCGTAAGCCGAATAAGACTAGGAGACGGGAGGGGAGGACCCCCCCGAGCAGAATTACGTTTCCTCTGCCTGTGTGCAGGACCTCCAGGTTACAGCAACGGAGACCGCACGGAGCGGGGGGGGGGGGGGGGGGGGGGAAGGAGCTACCAACTACTCCGACATAGGACTGGAAGGACTGGGTCCCGCACCTTCAGCAGGGGCGAGGCCCGAAGGCCCCACGTGTCCAGCGGGCCCGGAGCTCCCGCCTCCCCAGAGGGGGTCTCCGGACTCGCCACGTGGCAGGCGGAAACCGGACCTCTCCCCTCTGGGGGGGAGGCTCCAAAAGCCCCACGTGTCCAGCGGGGCAAGAGCTCCCGCCTCCTCAGGAGAGGCTCCGGACCCGCCACGTGGCCGGCAGATCAAGACGTCCCCATGGGGCGAGATCCGGAGACCCCCGGGGGCCCCTAATACAGTTAGGACCCGGGGAAGGTGTCTGTGCAGAGCTCCGAGATTGGTGAAGTCCTCTGAGTACCTTGCGTAGCTAAGTACTCGGCCAGGCAAAACCAAGAAGGAGAGAAAAGGCATCACAGGCACAAACATTCAAGAGAGTCTATTTATTCGAGGCTCCATGAGCTGGGCTACAGACTCGATAAAAAGGGAGAAGCAAGTCCTAGGGTACTCCCGTTTCACGCCGGAACCTAGCGGCTACAAGGGCGGCCACGTCCCCGACTTTTTCAGCCCTGGCAGTCTCCTCCCGCTCCGCGGCAGGGCTCTCTCTCGCTGGCTCTAGGGAGAAAGAAGGGTCCCGGCTCCTGAAGCATGCCAGCACATGTGTGGCGACCTCTAGGGCCAGACCTCGTCCCTCGGCCTCAAGCTCGTTGGCGACCACCGAGTCTAGCCTGTCCAGCTTGGCGCCGATCGACTCCAGCGCGGGGATCACCTCCGCCACCTTCAACGCAGGAGCTGCTGCCCTCACCGGACTGAAGCCAAGAGGGATCAGGGCGGACCCTGCCCGATTGACGAAGCTTGAGACTGCATGCGCCTCGGAGGACCGCAAGGCCAAGAGCTCCTCCACCTCGCGGCGGGCTGCCTGCAGGACCTCTTGGTTTCTCTCGGAGAATTCTTTCTCCTTGGCCGCCAGGGAGCTTTCCCGAAGGCGGAGAGTCTTGGCGAGCCGCTCCAACTCAGAAGCCCTGATGTCGGCAGCCAACTCCCGATCCAGGATCGTCTGGCGTTCGCAGGAGACCTGTCCCTCCCTCATGACGAGGTCTGCCTTCTGAGCCTCTAGCTCCTCGGTCCGAGCTCGCAGGTCATCCTCGCCCGCCGCCAGCCGCGTAGCGACCCTCTCCGCCTCGGCTGCCGTGGAACGCTCCCGGTCCTCAACGGCGAGTTTACGGCGCTCCAACAGCTGCTGTATCTCCTCCGCGGCAGAGAGGCTCTTCTCGGCCCAAGCGTGTGACTCAAGCGCCTCCCTGTTGATCCGCCACATTTCGGCGTCCAGGCTGTCGACAGACCGCTTCAGCCGGTCGAGGAGCACTTCCCTCAAGTCAAGCAACACCTTCCTGGAGTCGAGTTCGCCCTTGACCTTCGCGGTCCGCTCCCGCAAAAGGTTCCCCCAGGTGAGCAGGCGATTCCTTTCAACCGTGTGCTCCTCCTGCTTGCGACCAAGTGCGGCCAAGACCTGCCGGACGCTCGTTTCGGCAAGCGCGAAGGCATCCGCCAGGGCAATGGGGCACTGACCTCCTCCATCACCTCATCCTCAAGAGGAGTCGATGCACCAGCGACCGAGATGAGACGCCGGTCAGGAGAAGCTGGCGCCGGGGCTCCGGCAGCCGGACCTGCCGCACTCTCTCTAGCTTCTGGCTTCTTGACCTGTGGAGAGGGACGAGCTGTGGAAGTCGGCGCTGAAATAGAGGCCGCGCTGCCTGGTGCAGGGTCGACCTGCGCTGGCCTGGGGGTCGCGGCGGTCGTCTCGGCAGGAAGAGGTGACGCCGCCGCGGAATCCGGGCACACCGGAACAGGAGAAGCTCGCGCTGACTTGGGGGTCGCGGCAGCTGTCCCGGTTTTCGAGCGCAACGGCGCAGACTCCCCGCCAGTCGGGGATGGCCGGGAAGCGCGAACACTCCAGCGGGCTCTGAACCCCGACTTCTGAGCCGGGGTAGGACTCCCAGAGCCCGCCGTCGTCACTGACGGCCGCTCCGCAGTCGTTTGAACTGGCGGAGCAGGGGACGCTCCAGAAGCTCCCCTCAACGCATCAGCCCGGGGCCTCTTTGTGTTGCCACCGGAAGGAGTGCCATCTCCAGAAGCAGGAGATGCAGGCACCCCAGATCCCCGATTTGGCACAGACGCCGCCACTGGAGGAGATCGAGCGCGCTTCTTCTCTGGTGGCGGGTTGGACGCCATGACGAGGGGGGACTCAAAGGCAAGAAGACAAAGGCACAAGAGTCCAAGAAAAAGCGCTGGGAAGTGCGAAGGGAAGCAGCAATGTGGGTAAGATCCCCTCTTAAAACTTCCCGGGTGCAATTCCAAGCGATTCGAAACTCTTTGAATACATCGCATCGGCGACCGCATTGGCTCCGAGACCGGGCGCCGATGACAGGTGGACCCAAGCCGCCCAACTGAAGCGGTGGGTCAAGGAGTCGGTCTCCCTAGAAGACAAGCCGGCAAGGCGCTTCGGCGGTTCCGGAAGAAAGCGCCACGACGTACAGGAATGGCAGCCTTGGGAACCGCCGCAGTAAAGGGAACCATCAAGTGGGCGCACGCTCCCACGATCCCGCGACTGTTCGTGCTCCGGCAGCGGTCAATGCGGGACTTAGAAAAAGTGCGCGGATGAGAAGAGACGGAGGTCCCACCTCGGGCTCGCTATCTCCCCCGAGATGGGCCCGGGGGCCACTGTCGGTACCCGCAATATGGGGTACCCCCGCGCACAGGGGAAAATGCCTAAGGAACTCGCCCTTCTCCGCAGGGAGAGCTCCGAGGGCGCCATGCGTCCGGCGGGGCCGGACCTCCCTCTCCTCAGAGGAGAGCTCCGGGCTCGCCACGTGGCCAACAGAAGCCGGACCTCCCCCTCCGCTGGGAGAGGTCCGAAGGCTCCACGTGTCCTGCGGGGCCGGACCCCCCCTCTCCTCTGAGGAGGGCTCCGGGCCCGCCACGTGGCCAGCAGAACGGCGCTGCCTGCCCCCGAGCGGTAGGCAGCGGGCATAAAGACGCCCCATACCTTGCCCGTACAAGGTATTCAAGGCCCGCGTCTTCCCAAGACGCGGAGCACGCCTCTGTCAGGTGCCGTTGCGCCCAGTCACATCACAGACTGGCGCGCAGTGTCAGAGCCTGCCAGCCAATAAACGCAGCGACAAGACATCCCATGCCGCCCCCGCCGTCATCAACCACTACAACTAGCATGCGGCATGGGCAGGGCGGCAAGACGAAGACTCAGAAGCCTTCGCCAGAGACAACTACCGGCATAACTGCAGATACGGTAGATAATAGTCAATCTCCCCGGGACCACCTGTCGGGTCCCGGGCCCCCCTTGTAAGTCACACGAGCCTTGGACTATAAAAGGCTCGGGTAGGCGACGTTAGCAAGGGTTCGCACTCCCGCAAATCATACGCTAGCCATTCGCACCCAAGGTGTAACTCATCCTCAAGCTCAGGACTCCGGTTCTGAGCAACAAGCAATACAACGAGCTCCATAGCTCGCCGTGGACGTAGGGTTTTACGCTCCAGCGGCCTGAACCACGTAAAACTCGCCGTGTCAAGCTCTTTCTAACTCGTCCATACTCTCAAGCTCTCCGCAAGTGACTAGCCCCTCCGAAAAAAGAACCTCCGCGGGCTGTCCAGTGCAGGTCCGGGGGAAGTGTCGACCGAATACTTCGACAACATCATATTACTGCTCAGGTGCAAATGAAGATGTAGACCTCGATGAGAAAGATTTCGATCCCGAAGAGTTGTTCTAGGTTAGCGAAACCCCTGGGCAACGCCTGTGGAACTGGATCATCCACGCTAGAGTCTTCCGTTGTTATGATATTAGTGTACTTATACTCATATTTGATATTTTATGTCTTATGATGTGATATTACGTTGTATGATAAACTTGGCTTATAATACAATGATATTTCACTCTTGTCGTTGCATGTATGAATCAACTGATCCTGACATACATGTGAGAATACGCTCGGTGTTACTTATGAAAAACCAGGTGCGACAGTTTTCGACCATCGTCTATTGTCCGGATTCCTGTAGTGCGACCCTTACCGCGCGTGGCCACCCGGCCCCTACCGCGTCGTGCCGGGCGTGGCGGCGTCGGCTACTCGGCCGGCAGATACACCGGGCTGGATAGCGCCGCGGCCGCATGGAGAACTGAAGCCGAATCTTCCACTAATGGCGTCTCGTATGGTTCTTTACCGGGCGGCACGTGACCTGACCACCACACGCAGAGGTGGCGTGTTCTTGCGGCTTCAGGCTCTCGTCCGAAGCTGCCCAGAAGGGCCAGCCAGATAGCAGATCACCTGAAAACCGAGGGACGCCTGCTGTCCCCGCGCGCTCCGCGAGGGCCGTTCTATAAGTGCAGCCACGCGACGGCCTGATTCGTGACGCTGACTCCATTGATCGATCCCCATTACAGTAAGCTTGAGGTAGCTGGCATTACTGATCGGCAGCTGGGAGAAGCTAGAGCGGACCAAGGGAGCGGAGCGCGGAATGGCGGCGAGCGCGACGTCACGTTGCCTGCTGCTCCTGCTCTTCCTGCTGGTCGGCGTAGCTGCTCGAGTGGCGTCGGTCGTCATTGACGGTGAGAGTACTCTGTTAGATCCTCGTTGCATGCCATTCAAATGGTGATCAGACTGTCAGATTTAGCTTAAGTTTCGGACTGCTAGTCCAGAGTCAGAAGTTTGTTCCTTTTCTTTTCTTATTTTGTTTAATGTCATTGTTGGAAGTGACTACTGGCACCTTGTTTTTGTTCCTAGAACCAGTGCTGTCTAGATTTGGACAAATGAAATAGTACTGGCCGAACAATCAAGATGGTACTTTTTATAGTCTTGCACTTAATTCATATCTTTCTCCCAAAATGTTGTTACTTTTTACCCGCACGGAAAATGTTGTTGTTTCTTTTAAAAGGGACTGTTGACTTGTGAGTTAATAGTTTAGTAATATCTTAACTCGAAGATAACCCTGCAATATAAGATAGTACTGACCACTCTCTTGAGAATTCAGAAGTGTATTTGGAAATGAGTGCGTGCACGTGTAGGTCCGAATCCCAATCTAGGCAGACGGAGACTGACTGTTTCTGTAATCATTCTTTTAACTGAACTTGCTTTGGGTATATTATATAATCATCATGGTGATTGGTGAACAGAGTGCCAATTAGCAAGTGGTGATTGTTGACAACGATTAATGAAATGCTGAAAAGGTTGAGGACGCTTTAACTTTACGGTTGACATGGAAGAACTGATTGTCCTTGTCTGTAGCTCGGTGACGGCTGACACTGAATGTAGTGTAATTTTTGCATCAGTCTGATGACTATGCTAAATGGACCTTTAATTTATTTCTGTTTCTTCTGAATGTGCATGCATTCATGAGCTAACGTGTTCGTCCACTGGCGTCGTCGTCAGGCATCCTAGCAAACGGCAACTTTGAGCAAGGGCCGGACAAGTCCCAGCTGAACGGCACCAGGGTGATGAGTCCGAACGCCATACCTTCTTGGGAGATCTCAGGGTTCGTGGAGTACATCGAGTCCGGCCAGAAGCAGGGCGACATGATCCTGCCGGTGCCCGACGGAGCGCGGGCCGTGCGGCTGGGCAACGGCGCGTCCATCCGGCAGAAGCTGACGAGCCTGAGCCGGCGCACGCATTACTCCGTCACCTTCTGCGCGGCGCGCACCTGCGGCCAGGAAGAGAAGGTGACCGTGTCGGTCGCCTCGGACTCCGGCGTCCTCCCCATCCAGACCGTGTACACGAGCAGCGGCTGGGACTGCTACTCGTGGGCGTTCAAGGCCAGGCATACTACCGCGTGGCTCTCCATCCTCAACCCCGACTCCGAGGTCGACGAGGCGTGCGGCCCCCTCATCGACTCCGTCGCCATCAAGACGCTTCACCACCCTCCTCACATCAAGGGTATTGTTGTTCGGAGATTCGGAGATGTTTTTTTTTTAAAAAAATTGTTGTCTGGTTTACCACGAAACAAACTGATCAAACCAGCACGTTTTTGTCCAACCCGTGCAGATAGTGTCCTGAAGAACGGAGACTTCGAGTTGGGCCCGTACATCTTCCCAAACTCCCCGTGGGGCGTGCTGGTGCCGCCGATCACGGAAGACGAGAACTCGCCGCTGCCGGAGTGGGCGATCATGTCGGACACCAAGGTCGTCAAGTACGTGGACGCGCGGCACTTCGCGGTGCCGCAGGGCAGGTACGCCGTGGAGCTGGTGGCCGGCGGGGAGGCCGCGCTGGTGCAGGAGGTGCGCACCACGCCGGGGCGGTCGTACAAGCTGTCCTTCTCCGTGGGGGACGCCGCCAACGGGTGCCAGGGGTCCCTGGTCGTGGAGGCGTACGCGGCGCAGGGGAGCCTCAAGGTGCCGTACGAGTCCCGGGGCACGGGCGGGCACAGGCGCGCCGAGCTCGAGTTCGCGGCGGTCGACAGCGTCACGCGCGTGGTGTTTCAGAGCCTGAACTACCTCATGAAGCCTGACGGGACGCTCTGCGGGCCGGTCTTGGACGACATCTCTCTCGCCGGGCTGCCCAAGCGCCACGCTGCCCGCCGGTTATCCATGTAGAGTGCTCCGCGTGGAGTGGAGGACGTGTTACCGAGACGCCTTAATCGGCGGAGAAGTAGTAATGTAGTGGCTCTGAACTTTTGATTTGCATATTTGGGCCTCTGAACTTGCTAATTGTGAAGCATGAAAACCATGACCATAACACTGTTTATTTACCCTATCTTTAGAGACCTTTTTTGCCTGGGCCTTTGCCCTGCACTAAAGCATTGTGTGGCACCGCAACCGCAACTGAGCTTACTCTAATTTTATCGGCGACATCGTCGCTTTCAAAGAAAAACAAAAGGAGTACAGACAGTGCTTACTCAAACATGACCCCGCCCTTAGTTCCGGAATAGGAAATTAGAAATGGAGGTGGAATTTCCGACTAAAAAAACATGACCCCCGCCGGCACAACGGCCTAGCCCACTGCCCGCGTTGCTAGGCTGGGCACCGGGCCGTCTGGAGAACTGCCGCAGCCGAAGCTTCCGCTAATGGCGGCTCGTTCGCGACAGAAGCCACGTGACCACACGCAGGCAGCATCCGTTCAGCTGAACAGTTGCGACTACCAAAAGAAAGGGCCAGCTATCTCGCCGCCCGTCTCAAAGACCGAGAGATGCCTGCTGCCCTCCGCGTCTCGTGCCCCGCCAGCCACGCGTGCTCCGGCCTCCACGCGACGCTCTATAAGTCGAGTTCACCTCACGCAACACGTATTTTGCGAGACTGTCCCATCCATCATCGATCCCCAATAGGCTCGGCCGCTCGAGAGCCCACGTCCCCGAATAGAAGAGCTCGCTCGTGAGGAAGGGATCCCGCCATGGCGGACAGCTTGAGGTCACGTTGCGGGGTTCTGCTCCTGCTCGTCGTCGTGGCGGCTCAAGCGGATTCAGGCGTCACCGACGGTGAGATCTCTGCAAACTGCCACTCTGTCGTTGATTGCGTTACTTCATCGCGCTGTTATATCCTTGCGTCACTTTCACAATGGTGGGAAATTACCAGCTATTAATCTTGCATTGCATATAGGTTATTGACGCTAATTCACACGGCAATCATCAGTTCCCCTTTTTTACCGTCATTTTTCCTGTTTTTGCTACTGGCTACTGAACTTCCTGTTTCTGCTAGTTTTAATTTACCTGGTAGTACTGTTTAAACCGTACGTAGTAGCCAAATTTATACAATACGATAATCAGCAGAACAGTCGGTTACATCACAATGATGTACCTTGTTCGTAGCTTTTTTAAATTAAAACGATGCAACGGAAAACTACGGTGGAATGTCGTTCATCCAGTATACGGGGTTTCGATAGTGAAAGAATAGAACAAAGCCGACGCACTCGAGATGCGCGGTAGGAAAGCAGTGCGTGCACACTACTACTCCGGCACATGTAGCTACGGACTCCAATGGGATGCACACCAAGTGAAAGTGATCTGCTAGTGAATTCATTCCTTTCACCGATTTGTCATCCTGCAAATCATCCTATGAGTCCGACTTCAGGAAAACTTGTTCATCATTGTACCCAGGCTTACTGCCGAATGGCAACTTTGAGCACGGGCCGGTCATGTCCGAGCTGAACGGGACAAGGGTGATGGGTCGAGACTCCATACCGAACTGGGAGATTTCAGGGTTCGTGGAGTACATGGGGTCCGGCCAGAAGCTGGACGACATGATCCTGCCGGTTCCGCAAGGCGCGTGGGCCGTAAGGCTCGGCAACGATGCAACGATCCGGCAGCAGCTAAGGTTGAACCGGCGCGCGTACTACACCGTTACCTTCGCCGCGGCTCGCACCTGCGCCCAGGCCGAGACGCTGAACGTCTCGGTGGACCCGGAGTCCAGCGTTCTTCCCATCCAGACCGTGTACACCAGCAGCGGCTGGGACTCCTACTGCTGGACGTTCAAGGCCAGGCACAGCACGGCGTGGCTCTCCATCCACAACCCCGGCCACGAGGATGATCCGGCGTGCGGCCCCCTCATCGATTCCATTGCCATCAAGACCCTCCACTTTCCTCCTCGTCCCAAGGGTAATGTTCCGGCAACAAAGACTTCGAAGATTCAGGTTTGTGCATTTTCAGAAGGAAAAAAAGAAGATGCAGACTAATTCATCTTGTTCGCCATCCTACTCCTGCAGGTAACATGTTGAGAAACGGAGACTTCGAGGAGGGCCCGTACATCTTCCCGAACACGCCGTGGGGCGTGCTGGTGCCGCCCATCATGGAGGACGTGCACTCGCCGCTGCCGGGATGGATGATCATGTCGGACACGAAGGTCGTCAAGTACGTGGACTCGCAGCACCACGCGGTGCCGCAGGGCGCCTACGCCGTGGAGCTGGTGGCCGGCAGGGAGACGGCGCTGGTGCAGGAGGTGCGCACCGTGCCCGGGCGGCGGTACGCGTTGTCGTTCTCCGTCGGGGACGCGGGCGACGGGTGCCAGGAGCCCCAGCTGATCGTGGAGGCGTACGCGGGGAGGGCGACGCTGCAGGTGCCCTACGAGTCCAGGGGCACGGGCGGGTACAAGCGCGCCAAGCTCGAGTTCGAGGCCGTCGCGAGCGTCACGCGCGTCGTGTTCCACAGCTACAACCACCACATGAAGCACGACGGGACGCTGTGCGGGCCAGTCTTGGACGACGTCTCCCTCGTCAGCGTGGGAAAGCACCCAGCGCGCCGGCTGCTCCTGTAGATTGTTTTGGGGGCAGAGTTTTTTTTTTATATTTCCACACGGCTGATGAAGTGTTCAACTTACAGTGAGCGGTGTGAGGGCATGCATGTGCTTCTATGATTCGTAGTAGTAATATTCTGCTGCACTTGGTAGTTAAGACTCGGATGGCTGGACTGAAGATCTGAACCCGCGCTGTAATTTTTTTTCTGAAACCCGGTAATCCGGTGTAAGTATTTCGGGGAGAATTCAGTCTCTAAACTGTTACAGATACAAACAAATCAAAAAACCTTCTTCTGTATTGCGTCCAAAATCTGCCTCACCTCTTTCCATGCCCTAAAAAATGCGCCGGTTATATATGAACTGATCTTCCACCCAGCCGATGACTCAATGATGAACCACTGGATGATATATATACGGCCCATAGAAAGTTGAAAATAATTTTCGAAGAGCAACTGATATACAATCACTGTACAATTATAATTGTGCACGCAACTATTAAAGATCACGCGATTTCCATCACGATCAATATATTTTCTCATTTAAGTCTCACATCTCGACAACACAAACTAACAATATAACATTCTAATAAGTCGGATCATGTGGTTCGGTTCTAAGAAGTTGCTTGCATGATTACACATGTACATTAATTGCATGTTAGATACTGTCGTGCGGCATTGAGCGAATAAAAGGGCTCGAGTTTTGCCGACTGGAGGTACTTCGATAATCCAGCTCGAGGTTCTTCGGGTGGTGAGAGGAATCATGCAATGACAAGTCAACTCATGAAGACAGGACGTGTCATCCAGGCGAAACTTTTGTGCTAATAAGCAACATGGTGGCATATGCTGCGACACATGCGACCACGCGAGCTACGTGGCGTGCGTGAGGGAGGCCCTGGCCCGTACGGTTCGACGCTCGCTGGGCAACGTCGGTTGTGCATTGCAGATGGGTGTGCAGCTGGGGAAAGTCGATCGTGTCGATCACCGTACCTGTCGCTGGTCACGGCCACACCGGCAGCCTCGAGGCCCGGCCGGCGACCGAGGGCCGTCGCGTTGACAATCGGTTGGGTAGCTGCGGCCTCGAGCGAACTGATACCAACGGAATCCTCGACGTGCTGCCCCTGCAAGCCGAACAGAGCAGCACGTGAGCGCACGCAGTGACGAGGCTGCATCCAGCAGCAGACCCCGAAGACATACTACGGCACCTACGTCGCCGTAACGCTGCATCAGTTGAGCGCGAGATGCCCGGTGCCGCGGCACGATCCCGCCGGCGGGTCTCGCGGCGCGCCCGCCGTCGCCGGCCTCCGCCACGCACGCGCCCCTGATCAGTGCACATGGCTAGCAGCAGACCTGCTACTGCTAGTAATAAGCAGCAGCTCTTATATAAGCCGCGCACCTGGGACCCGGCGATGGCGTACTGATCCGTAGCGATCAGGCGGCGGCAGCTTCTACTGTTCCACGAGACTCTAGATCGAGTTACGTACCACCGTACCAGTCACACCAGAGGGAGCTCGCGAGAAGGGAGTCGGCGATGACGAAGAGCATCGGCCGGTGCGTGCCAGATCTGTTGCTCTTTAGCCTGTCTGGCTGCTCCGGCGGTTTTAGCCGTTATGGATGGTGAGAGCTCGTAAACTATGCTCAATTGATGTTTGATTCGTGATTAATTTTTAACAAGAAGTATAAACTACCCCCTTCAAATTTATCTTGAGTCTAGATATCCCGTTGAACTGTAGAATTATTGGATTCATCACTTTACAACTTCACCTATTATACCTGTTTTACAGGTACCGAACCGGTTTCACTCTCTAGTACTACCACAACTTAGGTACGTGACTGGCAGTGGCTTAGATACGTCACAATTTTCTTAGGGCAGATACGCAACATATTTTAAACCTCATAGGGTAGAAAAATCTTTCAACCTTGCTTTGGCGTGGCAGTACTTTTTCTGCACAAGGCTCGTGCATGACATATTTGTTATTTTGTTTAGCATATTTACTTTTTTTCTTAGTATTCATCCAATAGTGATTTTTCTGCTTAATGCTTGATATGTATTTGTATTGTGGTAGTTTTTAAAGCTATTTATCCTAATAGACCCTATGTACCTGTTCTATGGCACCCAAGAACCAAGATCCCGAGATCTTGTTTCTGATCGCCATCTTCGTATGAATAGTAAGTTGGTTACTTATTAAGAACCATATTTAGGGCATGCACCCGTAATCTTTTACAACCAAAAAACGCCGTAGTCTGACCAAGGAAAACTTAAGAGGTGTTCCTCTTCTCGTGGGCCGTGTCCCTCTGTACATTTCTCGGCGTTCTGACAGCTCGACGATGTCATGCTTGCAGGCCTACTAACGAACGGAAACTTTGAGCAGGGCCCGCCTGAGTCCGAGATGAACGAGACGAAGGTGATGGGTCGCTACTCCATATACCGGGATGGGAGATCTCAGCTTTTGCATGATTTTTAATCATTTAATATTAATAATCTGCAATCCTTTTTTCCAAAATAGCCAACTTATCTTTCATGCCGTCGATGATTTATCCACGTAGACGAGATGTCGTCCACGGCGTGGACGACTGGATGACGTGGCATGCATGTCGTCCACGGCGTGGACTGACTGGATTCCAGTCGTATGTGACCTTATTGTGTTTAGTTTTTAAAAGTGATTTAAAATACTTAGAGATATATTTGGAAAGTGCTGTTATAGAAGTAAATGTAGTATTTGATGTGTACTATATTTATTTCTATAACAACACTTCACAGATATGTTTCTAATTATTTATAAATTACTGTCAAAAACTGAGTACAATAGAGTCGCAGACGACTGAATACAATTTATCATATTCAGATTCTAGTGAAAAAAAAGAAAGGGCAGCCCGGTGTATGTAGCTCCCGCTTGCGCAGGGTCCAGGGAAGGGTCCGACCCATTTGGGTCTTTTGTACGCAGCCTTTCCTTGCATTTCTGCATGGTCACAAGGCAACAGCTTTACCGCTGCGCCAAGGCCCCCCTTCATATTCAATTTCTAGTGGTAATTTAAAAATAGTTAGAGGCAATTGTGGAAGTATTGTTATAGAAGTAAATATAGTACACATTGTATACTGCATTAACTTCCATAAAGATACTTTCCAAATATATCTTTAAGTATTTCTAAATCACTATCGAAAACTGAACACAATAATATCGCAGACGACTAGAATCGACGACCGGACGACGTGGTAATGTCACGTCATCCAGTCGTCCACGACGTAGGTGATATCTCGTCCACATGGATAAATCGTCCATGTTGCTATTTTGGTAAAAAGAATTTTTGCAGGCTATTAATGTTAAATGATTAGAAAATCATGCTAAAAAATAAAAAAAATCGCGGATATCAGTTTTCGTGGAGTACATCGGTTCCAGTCACATGCAGGACGACATGATCCTACCGGTGCCGGGATGCAACTGGGCCGTGCGTGGCTGGGCGTTCAGGGCGAAGCATGCATAGCTGCTCCCTGATGTCCCAAACACAGACGCAAATTTCGTGAAGGGTCAGTACCTGTGCGCTGACGTGCTTTTAGTCGACGCGGTTCTTCCTGAAATGCAATTATGTGGTAGTTTAACGAGCACTAGTGTTATGCGGTTGTATTGTATC
The DNA here is from genome assembly GCA_030760725.1 of Neostapfia colusana. Lineage (NCBI taxonomy): Eukaryota > Viridiplantae > Streptophyta > Magnoliopsida > Poales > Poaceae > Neostapfia > Neostapfia colusana. The sequence goes on from JASWHV010000019.1 coordinate 56,974,433, forward strand.
ACGATGTGTGTAGAGCATGAAAAGATGTAGAACTATCAGCACCCGTAATTTACGCTTAGTGAGTAGTGACTGAGCATATGATTAAGAGTTGCAACTTCTCATACTTTCAGTTTTGGCAGTGCCATAGTTAGACCGAAATGATGATAAACCATAGCTATATATATATATATTGCTCGCATAATACATATACTGGAAGAGAGAAACAAAAGTGCTAGAAACAAATACATAAGGTACATAACACATCATGTGCCCAAGGAAATCAACAGAAGCAGAGCAGTATTAAAGCTATATCAAATATGCTCCCGAGTATTTCCTTGACTAGCACGTGAAACAAAGCTAGTTGCGTAAGAAAAATAGTTTTGTGACCAATGTACGTGAATGTATGAGTACTTGGTGCTCGGTGTTGGCCTGAACACTTTACCATGCATGAATCTTTTCTCTAGCTAGCTAGTGCCCAGGGCCTCTAGGGCTCGGCCCTGCCTCGAGCTGTGCCACCCACCACGTCATGACCAGCGACCTCGCCCTCTCGTGCAGCGTGGCGTGGCCGGCGTACCCCTCCTCCGGAAGCAGCCTGGACGCCTCAACGGCCGGAAGAGCAGCGGACGAGATGGCCACGATTAGCACAAAAACGGTGAGGAATCCTCTGTTTTGGGTCCACATCTTAGGCGAGATCGAGGTTGAAGAGCCCTCCTACTTGCTATAGGTGTTCGTTGTACCACGTACAACTTGGAGCTGCTAGTATAGTAGCATTGTGTCTGTGGCAGGTCTATATATAGACAAGCTCATTGCACGATAGGAATTAGTTTGTCTGTTGTGATTGTGTGCAGTTTAAAAAGGAAGCCTCTCCCCTCTACTGCACTGCACTCCAGCTCTATACTGTACTAGTGCTGAATTGCTTGGTTGCGACGAATCGATCTGTGAGTTTGCCTTAATTGCGGTTGGAAAACGAGGTCGATCGCTCGACTTTTCACGCGCGCACAAGTTTGCGCTATGAACTGCAGTAGACCGGGTAGGGGTAGGGCTGCAGTTAGTCGTAGCTTGTTTCGTGAGCATGCTGTCCAATACTCCAATATAGGACGAGAAGATCAAGTGACTAATTTTTTTCATGAGAATAAGATCATGTGCCTGATGCACAGTTATTAATGAACTCTTCTCAAGTTCATGAAATAAACAGCTATATACTATGTCAAAAATCTCATGCTTCAGAACTATATATGCCAAAGATCTAGTCGTAGCCGATGTCAAACATCTCTAGTTGTGTCAGAGCTAGAGCTACGATTTTGAGGGAACTAACCCATACATGTCACTACAGCTAGCGAGGGAGTTGAGAGCATATCTAGATTCTCATGATCTCATCACCTCATCTGGGGAGGCCCAAAATTTTAAGTTCCTCGCAGCACATGACGACCAACAAGCTTCGCCGGGCCGATCGCGTACACGGGCAGCTACAGGCACGTCATCACGCGGCCTGCAATTAGAGCTTTCGGGAATGCGATGGAAGTTTCGTCCGGACGCCTCCCCCCGCCATTGTTTACCTTCCCCGACGTCCACCGTCGTGGGGTGTTGTAGGTTTCAGGGCCGGGCATGCACGCAGCGCCAAGCACAAGAGCCCCAAATCTCGCGCACCTTGCCACTCAAACATGAAACACCATGAAGATGGGGTACCGGAACTAACCGGCCTACGTGTCTATCAAACCATATGATATGGCCTTGATCTCCAACAGTTGACCCTATAATACATTTCTCTATGGCGGCCTACATGCCAGTGGGTGGTCGACTGGTTGTAAAGAGAAATTGCTTGCGACGTTGTACTAACAGCTCTACCTATACCTGTCACTTGAAGGATGGAGCAGCGGACTTTCGAAAAAGGATGGAGCAGCATCAACTATTTTATTCGTTTTTTTATATTTCTAGATAGAGCATTAGAAGAAGTTATGAAACCTTTTTTTTTTGAGATGTCGGAACCTTGACTGGCCCGATCCATAAGGGAAAGTCGATTCAGCCGTTTGGAATCAGCCCAAACCTAGACTAATTAAGCGAGCTAATCATGTTGAATGACTGTCACGCCCGGTTCTACAAAGAGCAAAACCGGCTGCAATCTACGTGTATGCCAGGATCGGTTTCATCGTACATGTAGGACATATAGTGATAAATAGTAATATATCAAAAATAAACGACATTCATACCTTAAAATGAGTTTCGGATAGCAGCGGAAGAGGGAAAACTTGTAGGGCCGTCCACAAGCAAATCGACTGGCAGCTACGTGACCTTCTTCACACCGTCTTCAATCGATCTTCTTTTCACTGCAACATTTATAAATAACGGAAAAAGAGAAACGTCTGAGTACATAGAGTACTCACCAAGTGTGGAAAAGTTTATGCATGATGAGGCAAGAATCAAGAAAGGCTAAACATGGCTCTTGCACTACGCAACCTATTCCTTAATTTCACTAGGCTTCCTATATGTTTAGTGAAATTTCCGCCCAACCCAATCATATCTCCAAGTACCTCCACTACCTCTGTAGTCTCAACCCAAACCACCATCCCAAACCAAACCAATCCGACCCACGCTAATCGTGAGAGAGTTACCAGCCCGCTCTTGACCGTGAGCATGGCTATCTAGACAGTTTTGACTCTGGAGAGTTTGTACCCTTTACCCACAAGTCATGTTTTCATCGCCCGTCGGCGACTCAAGAAACTCCTTCCTGCCATCTCACACTCCCTATGGTGTGTGGCCAGGAGTACACGATAAGACCTTTACATTGCACTACCCAACCCGTGCACACCCGCTAAGGTTTCACCATTGTGGCACTCTGAAACCTGTGCCGCAGAAGCCCCCTCTTGCGCCACTCACACATCTCTATGGTGCACACAAGGAAAGATAGGAATAACTTAATTGGCCACACTGTCCCATAACAGTTCTTGTGGTGGCACGGTATAAGCTAGTTGACGGGTCTCACGAACCGGTCCTTAGGATCTACGCAGGCTATCTAACCATAAACCCGAGTCTCGTGCACTCGGCACCCACCGTGAACCCACCAGCCTGCTAGATCCCTATACTACCCTCCTCATACACCATATACATCACCACATCATCACAATCATCATGTTATATTGAAATTTAAATGAAATAACTCCCATCCCAACATCTAAGCAGGGCTAAGAATGAAAATATTGACATAAAATATAAACCCTAGACTACCCAATCCCGACTACAAGGCATGTCAGGAAAGAACTAGTAAACAACCAACACATGAGATTCAATTTAAGACCTAAAGCATGCATTTCTAACTAAAGATTCTAAAAAGCGTGCAAAGTGGTCAAGCGCACTTGCCTTTTTCTTATATCGTTGCTCAGTCTACAGATTGAACTCTTGACCTTCAAGGTCTTAAGCTTGCACGTCGTATGTCGGCTCAGGAACTGGTTTTCATCCACGCCATCACACGTGAAATGAACATATCAAGAAAACAATGAGAAGCACTACCACAAGCATTCTTAGTGTATTACATACAAGCGAAACCTATTTGAGTTGTCGTGTGCTAGCTCTTTATTCAGTTTTAGGTCATCAATTTTTTTATGATGCGCAATATGATAAGGTTATCGTACATTTTACATATTATTATGCATTTCCTAAATTCTTAGGTTAGTGTCCTATGTAAAACAACATCTAACTAAGGGTTATAAGATGATTACAGCAATTAATCATGGGCTACAATGTAAATTTAACCGGTTCTAGCGGGTTTTTGTGAAGTTTCAGAATGGTACAGGGGCTATAACCTAAATTACAAAGGATTCTAAGGGCTATATGTAGTTTCAGAAGGACTAAGGATGATTTTTATAAAAACAGGAGTACTCAGGGTCTAAAATGTTATTTTCTGCATTCCAGGGTGAGATACTAAAATTAAGGAGTCACAAGGGTTGTATCAGTCACCAAATATATTCCGTTAAGCGCACTAGCAAACTTTACCCTTCAATAGGATATTAGTACATTGGGCTCAGATTTGGCTAGGTGTATGATGAAAATGCCCAAACAGATATTTGTAATTTCACAAGTCGATCAAGTTCACGTAAAAGCTCCATGCATGTTGTATCCGATGGTTTAACTTTGCACGTGTTCTTGCCACACTACATTATCTGTGACAATATATCTTGGTGACAAACTCAAGTCTAGTCTCATAATGTAGCAATCAGAATTTTAAAACAGGACTAAAATTGCAGCTACTTCACAAGGTGAAATCAGGCAGGGATGTACCAGACAATATGAACTTGTTCCAGAGCTGATTAGAAGCCTTCACCTTCTCACCAATCTCGTTCAGACCCCTTTGTAATGACTCTGCAGCATCCACACCATGCAATGCAAACCTAACTTGCTAAAAACCTAGTGAGACGCATGCTCGGAGCTGATTACATATCATGAAATTGAAATCTTCTTGCAAGCTAGGAAATGATCAGCAGCCCAAGGTGGACACAGAGTGTACGAGCATAAGTACCTGCGTCGCAGGGGATCCAGAACACCGCGAGGTGGCGCGCTCGAAATCGTGTCCCAGGAGCTTGCGCTTGACGACGGAGATGAGCGACGGCGTAGCACCCTGGCAGTACATCGTATCGGCGCCGGACCGTCGAAGTAGACGGGAACGACGAAACCTGCGCTGCCATCTCCTTCGGGGGCTTTAGGTTCGGGTCCATGCTGCTCCACAGTACCATTCTCTCGGATCGGGCTCTTCCATCTGCAGCCTGAGCATCAGCTGATTGCTCCTGCTCTGCGGCGACATAGCCGGAGTGCTGCTGCGCGTATGCCACGAGGCCCGCGGCCGGTCGGAGGCCGTGGTGAGACGCACTGCAGTGGGGAAGTCGACGGAGCGAACGTGCACGGACGCGAAGCACTTGGAGGAGGTGCCGAGAGGCCGACGAGGAAGGAGAGGGTGAGTTGATCGCCGGGGCAACGGGCAGACGGCGTGCACGAAGGGCTCGGGCGAGGACTACACGGTGATGGAGCGCGCGGCGTGGAGGCAAAGGGTGGGCGAGGGCGAGGAGGTGGGACGCGGGGAGCTGACGCCGACGCCGTGGGGGCGCGCCCGGTGGGAGGTCCCCGAGGGGCGGCGGCACGAGCAGGGAAGAAGATCGGGGCGGCGGTTCGGGCCCGGTTGGAGGTCGAGCGCTGGCGGCGAAGTGGTGGGGCGGTGGAACGGGGCAGCGCACGGGGAAGGCCGTAGGGGTGGCAGCAGGAGCTAGGGCGGATGCGGGCCGTAGGGGCTCGGGGGCGGGCGCGCCTGACGGGGAGCCCGAGCGGGCGGAGTGAGGGCGCAGGCGGGGGAGCGCTCATGCGCGGAGGCGATGGAGGCAGCGTGGAGAGGCTCGAGAGGGAGGAGAAGAAGCAAGAAAAAAGGAAAAAAAAGGTTAGGGTTTGGGGGGGATGTGGGCTGGGCTAGAGGAGAAATAGAAAGAAATATGGGTGTTACAACACTACAGCCTTTAAATGGAATCTCGCCCCGAGATTCTAGTGAACTAGGCTCCGGGAGTTTTATTGAGGAGAGAAGATTTTTCTTGCGATTGGCAATATAGAGGACACGTTTTGTTGGGACGAGGTCTTATATGAAGTTTACACTCATCTATGAAAATGGGCAAGTCAAACAACGATGTAGATAGTATCAAGGGATTTAGGTTCTAGTAATCTAGAATACACTCTTCACAAGGTCTTTGGCTTCATGGAGATCCTCAAAACTTGTTGTTCCGTTAGTCGAGCATCTTCTTGGTAACTCTTCCTTCCTCAAGTGTCTTCGTCGACATTGTGTTTACCGAATCCATTCGTAATAGAAGTGTTGTAACGTGACGTGCTACCTCCCTTAAATAGGAAAGTGTTATGGTTTTTTTAAACAACGTGTTTCTACTTTGTTATGAGAAAAAACACATGGTCTTCACTCGTCGAACAATTCGAGAATCTAATTGAGTGTCATGTACTAATTTTAAGTAACCTTCTTCTCGCTTTGGGTTATCTTCATAAGCGAGGTCAAAAGGAAGTCTTATGAGTTTTTGTTCTAACTAAGGTCACGTGCCTAGAGTCGATATATAACTCTGATACCACTCTGTCACGCCCGATTCTACAAAGAGTAAAACAAGCCGTAATCTACGTGTATGCCAGGATCGGTATCATCATACACGTAGGACATATAGTGATAAACAGTTATATATCAAAAGTAAACGACATTCATACCTTAAAATGAGTTTTGGATAGCAGCGAAAGAGGGAATCCTTGTAGGGCCGTCCACAGGCAAATCGACTAGCAGCTACGTGACCTTCTTCACACCGTCTTCAATCGATCTTCTTTTCACTGAGCAACATTTATAATAACGGAAAAAGACAAACGCCTGAGTACATAGAGTACTCAGCAAGTGTGAGAAAGTTTATGCATGATGATGCAATAATCAAGAAAGGCTAAACACGGCTCTTGCACTACGCAACCTATTCCTTAATTTCATTAGGCTTCCTATATGTTTAGTGAAATTCCCACCCAACCCAATCATATCTCCAAGTACCTCCACTACCTCTGTAGTCTCAACCCAAACCACTATCCGAAACTAAACCAATCCGACCCACGCTAATCGTGAGAGAGTTACCAGCCAGCTCTTGACCGTGAGCACGGCCGTCTAGACAGTTTTGACTCTGCAAAGTTTGTACCCTTTACCCACAAGTCGTGTTTTCATCGCCCGTCGGCGACTCAAGAAACACCTTCCTGCCATCTCACACTCCCTATGATGTGTGGCCAGGAGTACACAACAAGGCCTTTACATTGCACTACCCAACCCGTGCACACCCCCTAAGGTTTCACCGCTACGGCACTCTGAAACCTCTCCGCAGAAGCCCCCTCTTGCGCCACTCACACATCTCTATGGTGCACACAAGGAAAGATAGGAACAATTTAATTGGCCACACTGTCCCATAACAGTTCTTGTGGTGGCACGGTATAAGCTAGTTGACGGGTCTCACGAACCGGTCCTTAGGATCTACGCAGGCTATCTAACCACAAACCCGAGTCTCGTGCACTCGGCACCCACCGTGAACCCACCAGCCTGCTATATCCCTATACTAACCTCCTCATACACCATATACATCACCACATCATCACAATCATCATATTATATTGAAATTTAAATGAAATAACTCCCATCCCAACATCTAAGCGGGGCTAAGCATGAAAATATTGATATAAAATGTAAACCCTAGACTACCCAATCCCGGCTACAAGGCATGTCAGGAAAGAACTAGTAAACATCCAACACATGGGATTCAATTTAAGACCTAAAGCATGCATTTCTAACTAAATATCCTAAAAAGGGTGCAAAGTGGTCAAGGGCACTTGCCTTTTTCTTATATCGTTGCTCAGTCTACGGATTGAACTCTTGATCTTCAAGGTCTTAAGCTTGCACGTCGTATGTCGGCTCAGGAACTGGTTTTCATCCACGCCATCACACGTGAAATGAACATATCAAGAAAACAATGAGAAGCACTACCACAAGCATTCTTAGTGTATTACATACAAGTGAAACCTATTTGAGTTGTCGTGTGCTAGCTCTTTATTCAGTTTTAGGTCATCAATTTTTTTATGATGCGCAATATAACAAGGTTATCGTACATTTTACATATTATTATGCATTTCCTAAATTCTTAGGTTAGTGTCCTATGTAAAACAACATCTAACTAAGGGTTATAAGATGATTACAGCAATTAATCATGGGCTACAATGTAAATTTAACCGGTTCTAGCGGGTCTTTGTGAAGTTTCAGAATGGTACAGAGGCTATAACACTTCGACATTTGGCGCGCCAGGAAGGGGGCTTTTCCCTTGCGCGACGAGCTTTTGCCGGCGAAGATGACCAAGCTTCCTTCAGCGGCAAGCTCTCCTCCCCCGCATTCACGGCGGACCGTGACTAGCGGGGACTACGTATCGACACACTCTGGACGGAGTGTGTCGGCGCAAGCTGGAAGCCAGCATCCGACTCCGGCAACGCAGGCTCCACCGAGCGTGAGATCCTCTGTAGCGCAAAGCGTCCCCCACGGGGGTGCGCTAGCTGCAGCAAGAGCGCTACTGCGCAATCCACCTGCTCGGGACACGCCTGGGTCAGCGACCCAGCAGTGGATTCGTGAGGTAGACCGTCTCGTCATCGCCGCCGCAAACCCTCGACTTCAGCGAGGACGACGTTCCGGCCAACCGGCTGTGTCGCTGAGGCACACGCCAACGGTTAACGAGCAGATTCTAGCTCCACCAGGCTCCCATCGACGGACCTAAGGACAGAGCTGGAACGATGCCACTTAGGCCAAGATGCCCGAGTGTTCCTCGAGCGACGACGAGAAAGGCGTCGCAACCAAGAGGCTAGCGACAGCATGACGTCTGCCTCAACCCTGCCTGAGGCGTAGACTTTCGCCACGCGATCTCTGCCCCAGGCATACGCCATGCAGCATATGCCACAACCATATGCCCTGCAAACGGCGCCCCCGGTCTATGGCGCAGCCTTGCCCATACGGGGGTACACTTTGCCAGCAGCGAACCAATCGTTCGCGGCACCAACGCCTGCGGCAACAGGAGCAGGATGTGCGGCCCTGGCGCCCCACCTTCGCTTCGCGAGGTGGCCGCGTAAGTTTCGGCCGCACCTGCCAAAGAAGTACGACGGCAGCGTCAACCCGGCGGAGTTTCTCCAGATCTACTCCACCGCCGTCCTTGCTGCAGGAGGGGGCGAGCCGTCATGGCCATCTACTTCCCCGTCGCCTTGACCGGCCCAGCCCGGTCTTGGCTCATGAACCTCCCCCAGGGTTCCATAACCTCCTGGGGAGAGCTCTGCCGGCAGTTCACCGCCAACTTCGGCAGCTCCTACACCCGGCCTGGCACGGAGCTCGACCTCCACGCCATCCAGCAACAGCCTAGAGAGACGTTGCGCTCCTTCATCCAGCGGTTCTCCCAGGTACGGAACACCATTCCACATATCCAAAATGCTTATGTTGTGGTGGCGTTCCGGCAGGGCGTCCGGGACAAAAAGATGCTTGAGAAGCTCACGACCAAAGAGGTTCGTGACGTCTCACAGCTCTTTAGCATGGCGGACAAGTGTGGCAGGGCAGCAGAAGGGCGGAACTGGCACTCCCTGCCAGCCTCCGAGTCAGGAGGACAGCCCGGATCTGGCGCTGCTTCCTATGGAAGCGGCAAGAAGATCAAGAACCGGGGCGGTGGCAAGATGAAGCCACCGGCCGCAGCTCCCGTTGCCGCAGCAGCGGCACCCAGTGGAGCTCGGGGGCCACGCCCCGACAAAAGGCAGCGACAGTCACCAGCTCCAGATGGTGACCAAGGCAAGCTATGCCCCGTGCACGACACCAGTTACCAAACTGCTGCCGAGTGTCGGGAGATCCAGAAGCTCGCGGAGCGCTTACGGAAAGGGAAGCAACTTCGAACTGACGCCCCACCCTTCCGTCAAAGGGAGGGCAAGCAGAAGGTCGACACCCCAGACAACGTCGACCACCAAGTGGAGGTCTAGGAGCCTCAGCGCGCCTTGAAGGCGGTGCGCAACCATGAGGACTCCAGCTCCAGTGATGACGAGCGCCGGAATATGCTCTACGTCATCTACGGTGGGTCCGCTGACCCCTCGTCCCTAAGCGCGGTTAAGACCCTGCGCCGACCGGTAGCGTCGGTGGCCCCCCTCCCAAGTGTCGTGCCGCACCTCAAGTGGATGGGAACCCCCATCAGCTTCGATGCCACCGACTGCCCCAGGAACATGGCTGGGGCCGGCCAACTACCGCTCTTGGTAGCGCCCACCATCGCCAACGTGAGGATGTATCACGTTCTGGTAGATGGCAGGGTTGGGCTGAACCTCATCAGTCGCGCAGCTTTCCTGAAGCTGCAGATCCCGATGGCCAAGCTCACCCCATCGAGCCCGTTCTCAGGGGTAGGGCTGGGGCAGGTCGTTCCCTACGGCAACATCAGCCTTCCGGTGACTTTTGGGGCACCGGACAGCTATTGGACAGAGTACATTCTTTTCGATGTAGCGGAGATCGACCTCCCCTTCAATGCCATAATTGGCAGACCAGCCCTGTACCGATTTATGGCAGTAGCCCACTACGGCTACCTCGTCTTGAAGATGCCTACACCAACAGGCGTCCTTAGGATTCGTGGAGACCGCACTGCTGCAGTGTCAGCCTTGGAAAAGCTCAAGGCACTTGCAACAGCTAGAGCACCAGCCGCTGGCAGTGCAGAACCGGACCGGCTCCACCCGAGTGCACGCCATCGTGCCTCTACCGCAGCACCCCGTGTGCAACCCCTTGACGAGGGCGACGTCCCCCTGAAGGCCGTCCAAGTCGGCGCCGATGCTACCCAGACCACCCGGGTAGCCGGGGGCCTGGATAGCAAATAGGAAGGTGTGCTCGTCACCTTCCTCCGACACAACGTTGACGTGTTTGCACGGCAGCCATCGCAGATGCCGGGGATCCCTAGGGAGGTGATCGAGCACCACTTGAAGGTCTTCCCCGACGCCCGGCCAAGACAACAGAAGCCTCGCAAGCAGTCCATCGAGCGGCAAAACTTCATCCGGAAAGAAATCAAGAAGCTGTTGGACGTTGGCTTCATACGGGAAGTCCACCACCCCCGGTGGTTGGCGAACCCCGTTGTTGTCCCGAAGGCCGGCGGGAAGCTCCGGATGTGCATCGACTACACCAGTCTCAATAAGGCATGTCCCAAAGATCCATTCCCTCTCCCTAGAATAGATCAAATAGTAGACTCGACATCAGGCTGCGATATGTTGTGCTTCCTAGACGCCTACTCGGGTTTCCATCAGATCCCTATGTCTAGAGAAGATGAGGAGCACACCTCCTTCATCACAGTAGACGGCTTGTACTGTTATGTCTCTATGCCTTATGGCCTAAAGATTGCTTTTCCCACCTTTGTACGTGCAATGCACAAAACCTTTGGAGAGTTAATAAGAGACTTAGTTGAGGTGTATGTCGATGACATCGTTGTAAAGGTCAGGCAGAGTTCATCCTTGCTAGATAACCTGGCCTTAGTCTTTGACAAACTGCGCTCCACGCGCACCAAGCTGAACCCTGACAAGTGTGTGTTCGGCGTATCCTCTGGAAAACTCTTAGGATTCCTGGTCTCACACCGAGGAATTGAGGCCAACCCAGAGAAGATCAAGGCCATCGACTTGATGCGGCCTCCCGCCTGCATCAAAGAAGTCCAGAAACTCACGGGATGCCTAGCCGCGCTGAGTCGGTTTATACCGAGGTTAGCAGAGCGAGCGCTCCCCTTCTTTAAGCTCCTGCGCAAATCCGGTCCATTTGCTTGGACCGACGAAGCAGAGGAAGCTTTCTAGGAGTTGAAGCAACTCCTGACGACCCTACCCATCATGGTAGCCTCCGAGCCCGAAGAGCATCTGTTGCTCTACATCGCGGCGACAATTGAAGTGGTGAGTATGGTCCTCGTCGCAGAGCGGCCGGACCTCTCGTCACCACAGCCTGCTCCGGTAGCAGGAGACATGCACCAGGAAACCCCGGAGGTCCAAGACGGCCTCCCGGACCTCCAAGACAATCTCCCGAAGGTCCAAGATGGACCTCTGGACCTCCACGACAACCTCCCGGAGGCCCAACGGGACCTCCCGGAGCTCACGGAAAATGAGCGGGACCTCCCGGAGGTCCAAGGCGGCTTAGGAGCCTTCGAATCCCAGCTCCCGGAAGCCCCCCTGGACCCACCCACCTCCGGTAGGCCTGAGCCAATGGATGAAGACATCTCTGGCCTAGGAGGGAGGGTCCGGACCATCTAGAGACCTGTCTACTACATCAGCGAAGTCCTCCATGACGCAAAGACAAGGTACCTGGAGGTCCACAAGCTGTTGTATGCAGTGCTCGTGGCGTCCAGGAAGCTCCGCCACTACTTCCAAGCCCACCGGGTCTCGGTGGTCACCTCCTATCCGCTGAAGGCGATCCTTCACAGTCCCCACGTGACTGGCAATGTCGCTAAATGGGCAGCGGAGCTGGCGGAGTTTGAGCTGGACTTCCTTCCTTGCCATGCAGTCAAGAGCCAAGCACTGGCTGACTTCGTGGCTGAGTGGACGCCAACGAAGGCTGACCCAGGGGGCCACGAAGACGGTGAACCAAAGCACTGAGCTCCGGTCTTCATCGGGCCTCACTGGACGCTCTTCTTCGACGGCTCCTCACGAAAGCAGGGGGCCGGTGCCGGCGTACTGCTTCTCATGCCATCGGGGGAGCAGTTTGGGTATATGGTGCGTCTCAATTTCAAGGCAACCAACAACATGGCAGAGTATGAAGCACTCATCTTTGGCCTAAAGACAGCCCTGTCTCTGGGCGCTCGCCAATTGTTGGCACAGGGTGACTCCCAGCTAGTTATCAAGCAAGTTAAGGGTGAATGCTCCTGCAATGACCCACAGCTAGCTGCTTATCTACTCCACGTGCATATGTTGGAGAAAGACTTCCTCGCCTTGGACCTGCGCCATGTACCGCGCGCTGGCAATGCCGCAGCTGACGACCTCTCAACGAAGGCCTTCACCGGAGCCCCTGTGCCCGAAGGAGTCTTCGACAGGCCGTTACTGCGGCCCACAGCCCGGCCTGCCGAGCCGGGGGAAGGGGGCTGGACCAGCACCTCGAAGCTGGCGGTCCCGGCGGCCCTACAGCCATGGACGCCGCCAAGGATCGTAAGCGTCACTAGGGACTCCGTGCAACCCAGCGCTCAAGATCCATAAGCTCAAGTCAGACCCGATGCATGGATCACGGAGATCCGGGACTACTTGAAAGATAACATCCTCCCTGATGAATGTGTATCCGCTGAACGGATCGTGCGCATGGCTAAGAGGTACGCGCTGGTAGAAGGGGATCTCTACCGGCGTGGCGCCAACCACGTCCTATTGCGGTGCATAACCCAGGGGGAAGGCTGCGACTTGCTCGCTGAGATCCATGGAGGCGAATGTGGGAGTCACTCTTCCTCACGCATGCTTGTCGGTAAAGCCTTCCGGCATGGCTTCTACTGGCCGACAGCACTCCAAGATGCCGTCAAGCTGGTCGAGAGCTGCAAGGCGTGCCAGTTCCACGCCAAGCAGATCCATACACCGGCTCAGGCGGTACAGATTATCCCGCCCTCATGGCCGTTCGCCATATGGGGGTTGGACATCCTGGGACCATTCCCCAGAGCCATCGGGGGATTCCGGTACCTCTACGTTGCCATCAACAAGTTCACCAAGTGGCCGGAAGCCACACCCGTCGTCACCATTAACAAGCAATCCGCAGTAAAGTTCATCAAGTCGATCGTCTTCCGGTTCGGGGTCGCGAACAGAATCATTACTAACAACGGGACCCAGTTCACTAGCACAGCGTTCCAAGAATAATGCGAAGACCTCGGCATCCAGGTGTGCTATGCCTCCGTGGCTCATCCAAAGAGCAATGGACAGGTTGAGAGGACCAATGCTGAGATTCTTTGAGGCCTCAAGACCCGCACCTATGCCGGCTTGAAGAAACATGGCGCCAAGTGGGTGGACGAGCTTCCGAGCACACTATGGGCTAACCGGACATCCCAGAGCCGGGCCATCGGAGAGACACCCTTCTTCATGGTGTACGGGGCCGAGGCCGTGCTTCCCCGAGAGATCACCATGAAGTCCATCCGTGTCCAAGCTTACGACGAAGCCACGCAGGACAACCTCCGGTGTGAAGACATCGACCTTGTCGACGAGGCTTGATTACATGCGGCACTCCGCAACGCACGGTACCGACAGACGCTCCGATGCTACCACCAAAGGTCTGTGCGTGCCCGGGAGCTGCAGAAAGGCGACCTGGTGTTGCGGCGCATACTTTCTCGCGAAGGGACCGACAAACTCTCCCCTAGCTGGGAAGGTCCTTTCCGAGTCACAAAAGTGTGCCGTCCCGGATGCGTACGCCTTTCCACCGAGGATGGGGATCCGCTCCCGCACCCTTGGAACATAGAACACCTCCGTAAGTTCTACCCCTAGAGCAATAGTAGGACAACCTCTTCCTTTTGTAACAGATTCCATAAAGTCCAGGAACAGCGCTCGGAGCAGCTAAGTCTCAGGGTACGGTCCAGGACTACGTTCATCTTGGCCTGGTTCCGACCCTAAGCGCGTCTAGTCTTGCTTCTCTTCTTAATGAGGCGGGTCGTTGCCTCCATGTTTAGCCTGCCTTCCTCCTATGGAAATTTATATGAAAAGAAACCTGTCCTACTTTGCTCTTCCCTTGTGCTCATTTAAATTACGTATCAATTTTTATGACCGCACTTCTGGTGTATGCTCACCATGCACTCAGCTCCTTTTTCTCATTCTCACCTCTAGTCGGCATTTGGTGCCCTACCAAAGGCGGTTGCGTTTGAGGTACCTGTCGATGGTCAGGGGGCCCCGAGCTCCTGGCACTTCGCGCACGGTAGTTCCCACGCACCGTACAAATGGATAGTGACCGTAAGCCAAATAAGACTATGAGATAGGGAAAGGGGGGCCCCAAGGAGAATTACGTTTCCCTTACTTGTGTGCAGGACCTATCGGCCCTAGCTCCCCGCAGGAGTATGGTAGGAGCACCCAACCAATGGGCCACACCTACCAGGGGGCCGCTACGGGATCGCGCAAGACCGGATCTCCAAGGCAAGACCGAAGGATCCGGAACTCGCCCCCTCCGCAGGGGCGAGCCTCGAAGGCCCCACGTGTCTAGCGGGGTCGGAGCTCCCCTCCCCTCACGGGGGGGGGGGGGGGGGGGCTCCGGGCCCGCCACGTGGCCGGCAGAAGCCGGACCTCCCCCTCCGAGGGGAGAGCTCCGGAGCCTCCACGTGTCCCACGGGGCCGGGCCTCCCTCTCCTCAGAAGGGAGCTCCGGGCCTGCTACGTGGCCAGCAGATCCGGACCTCCCCATTCTCATGGGGCAAGTTCCGGAGACCTCCGAGACCCTTAATACAGTAAGGACCCGGGGAAGGTGTCTGTGCAGAGCTTCGAGATTGGTGAAGGCCTCTGAGTACCTTGTGGAGCTAAGGGCTCGGCCAGGCAAAACCAAGAAGAAGTCTAAAGCACACAAGACACAGAAGATAACAAGAGTCTATTCATTCAAGGCTCCATGAGCTGGGATACAGACTCAACAAAAAATAGAGAGAAGGTACAGGGCCTTTTGGCCATGGGGGCGGATGCCTAAGAGTCCCCGGACTCCCATTGGAACCTAGAGGCCACAAGGGCAGCCACGTCCTCGACCTCGGCCCTGGCAGCTTCCTCCCGCTCGGCGGCGGGCCCTAGACGGACTGGCTCCAAAGAGAAGAAGGGTCTTGGCTCCGGAAGCACGCCAACACATGCGTAGCGACCTCCTTCACCAGGCCTCGTCCCTCCACCTCAAGCTCGTCGGCGATCACCGCTTCTAGCCGGCCCAGCTTGCCGCCGATGGACTCAAGCGCCGGGATTGCCTCAGACACCTCCTGCGCTGGAGCATCCGTCCACACCGGGCTGAAACCAAGAGGAACCAAGGCGGACCCCGCCTCAGTAACAAAGCTCCAGACCGCCTGGGCCTCGACGGACCGCGAAGCCTGGAGCTTCTCTACCTCTTGACGGGCCGCCAGCTCGCGATCCAGCGCGGCCTGGCGCTCTCGGGAGGATTGCTCCTCCCTCGCAGCAGCAGCCGACTCGCGGAGCTCCAGCTCCTCGGCCCGAGCCCTCAGCTCGCCCTCTATGGCCTTCAGCTGTGCGGCAATCTTCTCCTCCTCAGCCGCCACGGCACGTTCCCGATCGGTGACGGCGCACTCTCGACGAACTACCTGCAGCCGCAACTCCTCCGCGGCAGCAGAGCGCGCCTAGGCCTTGGCTTCGGCCCGGGCTAGAGCTTCGCGGAAGGAAGCGTGGAGCCGTCGGGTCTCTGGGTCCAGGCGGCCGACGGCTTTCTTCTGAGCGTCGAGCAGAGCACCCATGGCCTCAAGCCTCGACTGCCTCGAGTCGAGCTCTGCCTTGGCCTCCTGGGTCCGCTGCTGCAGGAGGTGCTCCCAACTATGAAAGCGCTCCCTCTCTCCAGCCAGCGCCCCCCGCTGCCGCTCAAAGGCGGCCTAGAACTGTCGGGCGCCAGTCTGAACACGCCGCAAGGCATCCCACATGGGCACCAGGACGGCGGGGGCAGGAGTCGTGCCCCTGACCTCCCCTGTCGCGTCTACGACCGGCGAAGGTGCTGGTGCCTCAGCAACTGAAGCAAGACGCTAACCCGGGGGAGCCAGGGAGCCAGCAACTGCACCTACAGCAGCCCTTCCAGCCTCAGCACCGGACTTCCGGGTTGGTGAAGGAGGACGAACAGGTGCTGCCGCAACCACCACAGTGGGTGAACCCGCCGGCACAAAAGAAGCCCCCGCCGACTTGGGGGCCGTTGGAACCACCGCAGTTCCCAGATGCTGCGGCGCGGAGCCTCCGCCAACTTGAGATGGCCGGGTAATAGGCCCGCCCCCGGCAGCCGGTGGGTCCCTGCAGGAAAAGAAAGCTCTCAGGCTAAGAGAGGAGAAGGGAACGCTACTCCTACAAGCCAGAAAGGGCAACACTTACTGGGCAACATGAGCGCTCCAATGGGCTTGTAGCCCCGGCCTCTGGGCCACAGTAGAACCACCAGGACCTGCGGCCGGGACGTTCGCGGGCTGTGGCGTCTGGACCCCCGGCACACTCCCCGCCGTCGCCCCATCGGCGTCCATCCTAGAAGCCCCTCCGCCTGAGGAAGGGTGGCGGGATGCTTGGGGTTCTTCAGGCTGCCGCTATCTGGGAAGAGACCCGCCAGAGTGGGACACCCGGGGTCTCTTTGGGTCGCCACTCGATGGACCAGCGCCTCTGGGAGATGGGTGCAAGGGTGCACCGGCCCCCTGACTCGGCGCAAGCGACGCCCTCGGAGGAGAACGGGCACGTTTCTTCTCTGGCTGCCCAGGGGCCGGCTCCTTCCCCTTCCCCTTGTCGGTGGCTTGAGTTCCGCCGGCCCTCGGGGCGGGTTGGGCGGCGACAGACACCTCGCGCTCCGATCCGGAGCGCTCGGTCCCCGGGATCGAGATGCCCCGGAGGGTATCCCTAACTTGACAGACGGCGATCCCGATGTCATCGAGGTTCGGTATCTTCCACAGTAGCTCTGACCTCCTCTGCGGCTCTAAGAAGAGGGGAGTGGTAGAGGTCGGGAAGGCGGGGTCGCCACTAGGGATGTAGTCGCCGCTCACCTTGCCCACCATCTCATACAGCTCCTCATCGGAAGGATCACAGCCGAGACCCCTCTCCAACCTGGTGCAGTCCTGCTCACTAGTGTAGTACCATGCCGGGTGGTTGCGCTGCTGCAAGGGCGCAATACGGCGCGACAAGAAATCCATTAGCACCATCAGGGACGTTAGCCCCTCATTGGCCAAGAACCGGATCCGCTCCAAGACCGGTGCGTACTCCTGCTCCAGCTCTGGGACCTCCTCGGAGAAGCGACGCTCGGTGGTTGGGCCGGCAGTTGGGAGGTGCAGGCGATCGTGCTCGTCGGTCTGCACGATCACCCAGTTCTCCCTCCAGTTTTCCCACCTCGATGCACTGAAAGGTAGAAGGTACCCAGAGACCTTTGGGTCCTTGCAGAGATGCTGGAAATAGTACGCTCCCATCTGGGTCTTCGAGCCGCGCCCGGTCGTCCGCAACACGAAGAAGTAGCGGAAGAGCGTCACTAAAGCGTGCACCCCCACAAACATCTCGTAGAAATGGACGAAGACGGCGGCCATCGCGAAGGAGTTGGGGGAAAGGTGGTGGAGCTGGAGACCATACGTCTCCAGCAATGTGATGAAGAAGGAAGAAATTGGCGAGACGAACCCCGCCATGGCGTAGGCAGTAATGAAGACCATCTCCCCCTTTTCCAGGAGCAGGGGAAGAGATCCCCGGCGGAGCCGGCGTTTCTGCTCCTCCGTGTGCCAGCCCAGCAGCCTGCGCACTGGCCCAAGCTTGGCCGAACGAACGAGACGCGACGGAGCAGGTTGGAAGCCATGGTAGGGGAGGGCTCAAGGACAGGAAGACAAAGGCGCAAGAGTTCAAGGAAGGTGCAAGCGCTGGGAAGTGCGAAGGGAAGCCGCGATGCGGGTAAGATCCCCTTTTAAAATTTCCCAGGTGCGATTCAAAGCGATTCGAAACTCTTCGAATATGCCGCATGGGCAACCGCTTCGGCTCCAAGACCGAGCGCCGATGAAAAGTGGACCCATGTCGTCCAGCTGAAGCGGCGGGCCAAGAAGTCAGTCTCCCAAGGAGATGAGCCGGCAAGGTGCTTCGGCGGTTTCCGGAAAAAGCGCCGCAACATGCAGAAGTGGCAGCCTAGGGAACCGCCGTAGTAAAAACAACCATCAAGTGGGCTCACGCTCCCATGATCCCGCGATTGTTCATGCTCCAGCAACGGTCAATGCGGGACTTAGAGAAAGTGCGCGGAACGGAAGAGACGGAGGCCCCACCTCGGGCTCGCTATCTCCCCCGAGATGGGCCCGGGGGCCATGCGCCAAATGTCGAAGTGTGTGGTCGACACTTCCCCCGGACCTGCTCTGGGCAGCCCGCGGAGGTTCTTTTTCGGAGGAGCTAGACACTTGCGGAGAGCTTCAGCGTTAGGGACGAGTGAGGGAGAAGCTTGACACGGTGAGTTTTACGTGGTTCAGGCCGCCGGAGCGTAAAACCCTACGTCCATGGTGAGCAGAGGTGCTCGCTATATTGCTTGCCGCTCAGAACCGGAGTCCTGAGCTTGAGGGTGAGTGATGTCTAGAGTGCGAGTTCACAGGGATCGAACCCTTGCTAACGTTGCCTACCCGAGCCTTTTATAGTCCAAGGCTCGAGTGGCTTACAAGGTGGGCCCGGGACCCGACAGGTGGTCCCGGGGAGATTGTCTGCCGACTACCGTACCTGCAGTTATGCCGGTAGTTGTCTCTGGCGAAGACTTCCGAGTCTTCGTTCTGCCGTCCTGCCCATGCCGCAAGCTAGTCGTAGTGGTTGATGATGGCAGGGGCGGCAGGGGATGTCTTGTTGCTTTGTTTATTGGGGGCAGGCTCTGACACGGCGCGCCAGTCCGCGATGTGACTGGGCGCAACGGCACCTGACAGAGGCGTGCTCCGCGTCTCCGTGTCTTGGGAAGGCGCGGGCCTTGAATACCTTGTACGGGCAAGGTATGACGCGTCTTTACGCCCGCTGCCTACCGCGCGAGGGCAGGCACCGTTGTTCTGCTGGCCACGTGGCGGGCCCGGAGCTCTCCTCTGAAGAGAGGGAGGTCCGGCCCCGCGGGACATGTGGAGTCCTCGGAGCTCTCCCCGCGGAGGGGGGAGGTCCGACTTCTGCTGGCCACGTGGCAGGCCCGGAGCTCTCCTCTAAGGAGAGGGAGGTCCGGCCCGCTGGACACGTGGCGCCTTCGGAGCTCTCCCCGCGAAGGGGGAGGTCCGGCTTAGTTGGCTACGTGGCAAGTCCGAAGCTCTCCTCTGAGGAGAGGGAGGTCCGGCCCTGCTGGCCACGTGGCGAGTCCGGAGCTCTCCTCTGTGGAGAGGGAGGTCCGGCCCCGCTGGACACGTGGCGCCTTCGGAGCTCTCCCTGCGGAGAAGGGCGAGGTCCTTAGGCATTACCCCCTGTGCGCAAGGGTACCCCGTATTGAGGGTACCGACAGCTCCTGCTCTACGGCGACGTAGCCGGAGTGCTGCTGCGCATATGCCACGAGGCCCGTGGCCGGGTCGAAGGCCGTGGTGAGACGCACTGCAGTGGGGAAGTCGACGGAGCGGACGTGCACGGACGCGAAGCACTTGGAGGAGGTGCCGAGAGGTCGACGAGGAAGGAGAGGGTGAGTCGATCGTCGGGGCAACGGGCAGACGGCGTGCACGAAGGGCTCGGGCGAGGACTACACGGTGATGGAGCGCGCGGCGTGGAGGCAAAGGGTGGGCGAGGGCGAGGAGGTGGGGCGCGGGGAGCTGGCGCCGACGCCGTGGGGGCGCGCCCGGTGGGAGGTCCTCGAGGGGCGGCGGCGCGGGCAGGGAAGAAGAGCGGGGCAGCGGTTCGGGGCCGGTTGGAGGCCGAGCGCTGGCTGCGACGTGGTGGGGCGGTGGAACGGGGCGGCGCACGGGGAAGGCCGGAGGGGCGGCAGCAGGAGCTAGGGCGGATGGGGGCCGTAGGGGCTCGGGGGCGGGCGCGCCTGCCGAGGAGCCCGAGCGGGCGGAGCGAGGGCGCGGGCGGGGGAGCGCTCATGCGCGGAGGCGATGGAGGCGGCGGGGAGAGGCTCGAGAGGGAGGAGAAGAAGCAAGAAAAAAAGGTTAGGGTTTGGGGGGTGTGGGCTGGGCCAGAGGAGAAAAAGAAAGAAATATGGGTGTTACAATGGCAGCCCGGCTCTGTTACTTGACAGAAGAACTGACCTCTAGCCACATGGTATCACGAGTCGCTCCGAAGCCCATCCCCGCCAGTAGCATCGAGATGGGCCTCAACCCGTCCAAGCGCGTGGACGCCGCGCTCCGGCGCGCGCCGGCGTTCGCCACCGCCTGCGACGCCGCCTTCGACCGCTGTCTTGCCGACGCCCAGCGCGCCTTCCCCGGCGTCCGCCGCTACCAGCTCGCCGACGCCTCCGCGCGCCTCCACGCGGAGCTCCGGGCGTCCCTCCCCGTAGTCCGTCGTTGGGTGCCCGCGCCGCCGCCCCGCGCCCGCGTCGACGCCGCGCTCCGCGCCGCGGGGCTCGAGGAGGAGGCGGAGCTCTCGCGGGCCCAGTTCGGGGAGTTCTCCGCCGAGCTGTTCAGGGAGGCCGTGCTGGCCGGCGCGGCGGATGCGGCGCTCGTCCGCGCCCCCGCCGCCGCGGCCGGGATCGTCGGGGTGGGCGTGGTGGCGCGCGCCGCCCCCGCCGTGGTCGGGAGGGTCGTCGCCGTCTACGCCGCCGGCGTCGCCGCCGCTGTTTACCTCAGCCTGGGCTAGGTTTTCTTGTATAATTTCCCCAGAACACGTATGTACATGTACCATGTATGCTGTTCGACTCAGAATGGAGATCCTTGCATAATAAAGCACAGATTGAGGATGTTCTCGGTGAGCTCAATGCTTGGCTCTACTCTACACTGTCGAAAAATTCTTGTGGCCTGTTTAGTTGCTAGCTAATTTTCCTGGTTGATCAGTTAGGCCCATGGCCTAAGGCGTTGAGCTCTGCGCGTCGTGGGCACGGGAGCGTGTATTTCGCCATGACCATGACCTGAGCTTTGTGGGCGTCGCGTGGTGCATGTCGGTGCTTGATGCCAAAGTCGTTGGTAATTCAGTACTACATATAAGATGAAATGGTGTCAGAAAACGCTGCAATGGTTGCGCAGCACAAACGTGTTCTATCCGATTTCATCGCGTGATTTCGTGTTTGGGTGAGCTCGCCGGCGACACTTTGTCGTCCAATCCCCGGTGAAAGGCACAGGGGACAGCCGGACACCTTCTGCCGCGGAGTAGCAGAGCAGTGCGTGTATGCTTGCAGCAGTAACACCAGGAGAGCAACCTTGTTTCGCCGGGGCCAAACCAGGAGCAACAGACCTTGGCAGCTGGACGTATTCAGTCGGAGTTGAAACCAGAGTCCGGGCTTCCATCGATCGGCACACGCACGCACGCGCCTGCTCCCCTGCATGCCGGTGGAACCGACTGCTGGAGCGAGAACTAAACGAGGTAAGGAGACATGCGCTGCGCCGCCACCTACCTCGTGGCCCGGGAGGGTAGCCGGCCACGCACGCCCGAGTATGCCAAGGAGCGCCGGGTTGGAAGAATACCCTGTTCCAGCTCACGGCGCGTCGCGGTTGGTGGCGGTGCGGTGCCGCGGCTTGCACATGGCCCGCCGTGGCGCAGTAACTTGCCCTGAGCTCCTGATAGGATCGTTTCGTCAGATTCCTAGCCTGGTATTCATTTCTGAGTTCGAGGCGCAAGTAAAATACAAGACCGGGGGGCGTGTGGCCTGCACGGCTGCACAGGCATGACGCTGAGGTACGTAGCCTGCGAGGTAAACGGTGTGCCAGTGTGGAAACTGAAAAGGGAAAACGTAGGTACAGTACATCCTGCTGATCTGGCCTCCACTTTCAGTTCCGGTGACGTCCTTTTGCTCATCACGGTGGTTTTCCTGCAGGCTTTCTTCAGGGAATTCTTTTTAGACCCTTCCCGCTCGTGTTACCTCGCTTCTTACGCGCATTCACGTGACATTTTTCGTGGCGTGATAAAGATTAAAGAGGGGGAATAAATAATTGAGATGCAGATATTAGAGGATCAGTTACCGCCGACAATCTCCTCGTTTGACTGAATGTCTATACCTACCGACGAAAACGAACAGAGTGACACGCATGTCCCGCCGTCGAACTAGTAGATCCGTCTCTCTCTCCCCGTTTCCCATGCGAGGAGTCGCTATGAGATGTATACTTACAAAAAGATCTGCAAGAACGTCGATGACTTCGACGATGGCACCGGAATGCAGACTCGTAGTTCCACACGAGCTGAGGAGAAGAGATGGATATTTCTTTTATCTTCGATATAGTATATTACGGTAGCTGGCACGTCAAAATCGGCTCCGAGGGCTCTGTGCCTTTTGACGCGATGAGTAGGCCACGATGCCACCGACACTCGAGTTCAGAGGAGTAGCCTGCGCCCTGCTGTCACCGACGGGGCTCCGTACGTACTAATCATCCGCTGGGGCCAGCTCTCTCTCCCGTCCGGCGCAGGCAATCGCAGGCGGCACGCCGCTGCGTGGGTGGGCCAAGCTTTTCCGTCCCCTTTCCGCTGTTGGGCAGCTCAGCCCCCTTCCCTTCCCTTCCCGTTCCATGAGGCCATGAGGAAAAGGGAGGATGGCTTTTGTCTCGCCCCTGCCTGCGTCGTTCCAGCTCAAGCTCTACCGGACAAGCGACATGTTGGACTGGGCTGTGCCTGATTTGGAACGATCCTGGCCTCCTCCTGATTATTGGAGTGTCTAATCACGCTGCCTGCGCCTTGAATTACCACCGGGAGGATCACGCAACTTGGCGGCACGGTACCAGTATGTCAGGTCAGGAGACACCGCGACAGGTTAACAGTATGGCCGTGAGAGGACGGCTTACTGTTCTTTCAGTTGCCAAGTGCCGTGGCGATTAGCAAGGCGTTGATTGCCGCCATGTGCGCGCTTCCCTAGGTAAACCACTCATCATCACTCGACCAGACAGAGCACAGCTCCCCCGTGTCGCGCGATGCGCGAGCACACGGTCACATGGCTGGTGACACACATGTGACATGGAGTATATAGATACACATACATACACGCAGATAGAGAGACATACCCTTCGCGGCTTCAGTTGCACGCACCAGCCAATCTTGTCGCGGCGCCTGCCGGATCCGAGAAGAGAGCCAGCCAGGGGCCACACTCGTAGAGGCAGTGGAGGAGGAGGAGCAGGGGAGCGGCGGGGCGGCGCGGCGCGAGACTGACCGACTCACGCCAATGGCGGCGGCTTCTTCCTCCGTGCGCCTGCTCCTGCTCTGCCTGCTCGGCTTCTGCGTCGCGGTGAGCCACCAGCAGTCCACGGACTCGTGCCGCGCGTCGCGCCTCGGCGCCGTCGCCGACCTCGTGCCGTTCGACACCCCCTCCTTCCGATGCGTCGCCGCCTGGAAGGACGAGGACTTCGTCTTGAGGGTACGGATGCCTGCCCTTTAGCCGCGTCTTTTTGCAATCCACCTTGGTGTCTTGCTTGTCTCTGTTGGGAGTTCTTCCCAGATCCCCATTTGCCAGTGCACAGCCTCGAAGTAGGTAGCTAGACTGATGTTGTCTGGGAGCGTTGCGAATTGCCGTTTCTGTGATTACCGTTCACCATTTGGGTCGCATTGCATCAAGGATTGAACAGCGAGAGGTCACGTGATCTGATCCGATCTGGTGCTCCATGTGTTGGCAGTACAAGAACACCGCGCCGAGCGAGTGGAGCTTCGTCCTCTCGGCGCCGGACAAGGGCTCCTACGTGGCGGTCGGGTTCTCCGGCAAGGGCCTGATGGTGGGGAGCAGCGCCGTCGTCGGATGGGCGCCCCACGGCAAGGGCACCGTGAAGCAGTACTACCTCGGCGGCAAGAGCCAGGACGAGGTGTCCCCGAACAAGGGCCTCCTCAAGCTGGTCAAGAACAAGGCCGTCGTCATCTCGCACTCCGACCGCCTCTACCTCGCCTTCCAGATCAGCACCGACTACCCGCAGCCACACCTGATCTACGCCGTCGGGCCGGAGAACGACCTGCCGTCCTCCGACGGCCTGCTGCCGGTGCACCGGAACATGGCCTCCAACGCCTTCAATTACACCTCCGGTGAGTGAACCAGCACTCAGCAGAGTGGTGGATGTGTCCATTCGTTCGAAATTACTCACTTGTGATGCTGTTGCAAACAGAACGCGACCTTTATCCCATCGACAACGATGTAATAACGGAGGATTTCGTTCGATCTGTTCAGGGATTGCTTATAAAACCGCCGGTTCCCTTGACGCCGGCTTCCCGCGGCAGAGGCAACACGGGCTGCTGGCCATGATGGGATGGGGCGTGCTGCTGCCCATCGGCATGATAATCGCGCGCTACTTCCGGCAACTGGACCCGTACTGGTTCTACAGCCACATGGCCGTCCAGGCGATCGGCTACGTCCTCGGCATCGCCGCCGTCGTCCTCGGCTTCCGCATCAACACGGCCGGGCTCAACAACATCGGCATTCACAAGGCACTCGGCATCGTCGTATTAGCCATGGCATCTCTTCAGGTATGAACTGGAAACGTAAATGAACCTTCTCCTCCGACTCCGAGGCCCCGAGTTAGTTACACTAGATTGATGCGGTTACATGGGAGAAAGGCAATGACAGATCTGTGGCCAATTTGGGTTCACCCGCGTCGTCATCTTGGATCGGGCTGTTTCGTTCTGACCGCGTTTCGTTCCACGTGTTCCGAACGAACCACAGGTGATGGCGATCCTGGCGCGGCCGGACAAGACGTCCAAGGTCCGGCGGTTCTGGAACTGGTACCACCACAACGTCGGGCGCGCGGCGATCCTGCTGGCCATCAGCAACGTCTTCCTGGGCCTGTCCATCGCGCAGGAGGTCAGCGCGTACATCGTCTCCTACGGCGTGTTCGCCGCCGTGTGGGTGCTCGCCGTGGCAGCCTTCGAGATGAAGCTGCGCTACGCGGACGACGACTGATCCGCGGCGCCGGCGCCGAACCGCGGCGGGCGGCGACACGTGGAACCGCGATCCAGACGACTGGCAATAGGGAGGAGGAGGAGGAGGAGGAGGAGGAGGAGGAGGAGGAGGAATTGATTGGTGGACATGAACTTCACATGAAGGCTCACACGATCGATGACGTGACACACACACACGTACAAAAAAAACATATTCTTGTTCCTTTCAAAGGCGCGTTTAGTTTGTTCTTTTCGGGTATAGGATGTGAAGCAGCAGCGGCCGGGAACTGCGCTGTGTTGTAGCTCGACTGGACGCGCCGCTTCATGCTTGTACATTGGTACATGGTTGCGTGGTGTTTCGTTACCCTTTTGGACGATAGTTTGCTGTTCACATTTCCGTTCGCCTGTTCGTTGATCGATGACTGATGCTACCAGTATTTTCCGGAATTTCTGGACACCGCGACTGTGAGGACGACGCCAACAGCTAGCTGCATGTCCATATAGAGTCGCGCTGAACACTACCACTGGCACTGACCGTTCGACTGCAGCAAGACGAACGGAGTTTTGATTTGCATCATCTACTGGCGCCACGGGTACGGCGATACAAAACTGTTGTTCAGCTTGGGCGTGGTTGGACCATCGATCTTCGATCCACGGTCCACCCGTCGCTGAGAGCGTTGGTCTGGATTAGGCCGAGTGGAGCGCGCGGGGGCGATTGCACGCGAGCGAGTGAGCGAGCGCTGCCGTCCGATTAGCGTGGACGGCTGACACCGTGGCGGTTTCGATCTGACTCCGCGCGGTGGAAGCCAGATGATCTGGTTCCCTCCTCGTGCGCTCCGTGGACAGCCCGACGGACGCGGCGCGCACCTCCCAAACACCCGGCCGCGGCGCGTGGCTGAACGCGAACCGCGGCCGCATTCTTTGACTGACGCTGTAACGCAATGTCGCGACCATCGATCCGACGCACGCCGCCCTCATGGAGTCTGTTGTGCTCGTCACGTTGAGATCGAGGTTCCTTCCGTAAAGCATTTGGATCGAGGTGACCTGGATGGATCCTGTGGTCGTGTAGGGACTCACCACGTGGCCCGGGGCATCATCATCTCGAAATTGTCCAGTGGAATCTGCAGTTCCAGCTACAATTTCAGTCCGACGACATGCTGATGTGGTCCGGATCATCATGGCTCCAGGTCAAGTGGCCAACATCGAAGTTTGTCTGATGCCGTTTGCTTCAGCTGAAGGCTACACCTACTGCCGCGATTCCGCTCGACCGTGGGCAACGAACACACACACACACACGGTCATAGTTCCCTCGGTGAAACAATGCAATGCAAGAGCCGTTGTTAATCTCCTGTGCCCCAACCGACAATGGGTCTAGGCACAACAAAGCCAAGGCCCTTTCCGGCAGAAACGTTCGCCGCAGTACATTACTCGGCCTGGTTTCATCAGTTCTAGTCTACAGATTACAAATGAATGGGATCTATATAGGCCGCACAAATCTAAGTGCCTCGAACGGTTTGAAATTCAACTAGACACTGCGCTAGCTAGCCGATGGATGAATCGCTCGGTCAGATAGAGAACACAATATGATTACTGACAACTGACATGTACCAATGCCAAGTTCTCATGGCCCGCTCTTGACAGCGTGGCCGTCAGAGGCACCTGCATTTTGTGACTGTGATGCTGTGGCGAGTCCTTTCATTTTGAGGTCCCCAGGAAATGGAAGCGTCTCGTGCAGCAGCTGCTGTGCCGTGCTTAGATGCTGCTGGTGCTGGGAATGGATCTGAAGCTGCTGCAGCTGCTGAGCCGCCAGAAGGGATTGTATCTGGGTGCGCTGGTAACTTCGTGGGTTGCCTCCATTTGACGACAGGCCAAAGTTTCCCATTTTTCCAATGTTGGCATTAACCTGTCCTGTCGCAATCTTCAGATGCTGGATCTCGTCTCTTAGCCTATCATTCAGTGCTACAGGTAAGAAAGGAATTGTTCAGTACCAAATATGGAAAAAATCTTCTGGGTTGTTCCAAAACATAGCAACAAAAGTTACTATAAGTAAAATTTGATCCCAAGTTCATAAATTATATTATGAATATTTTCATTATCCTAATCAATTTTAGGTTGTTTTTTCTTTTCCATCATAATAAAAAAAGTTAAGGACAGCATACATTAACTTTGACAAAAAAGGTGTGAATGCCCTTGGATATCTTGGCAACCAATAGAAGATTCAAGACAATACTCCCAGTTGATCTTTTCATAGTAGACACGAGATTAAATCGACTTAGAATAGCATGAAATAAGAACCGAGGATCGTGCACCTTAATTTCCAAATTTTTCATTTATTTGCTCGGGATTCTTGATGCAAATATGTGAAAGAAAGTCTTACCATCCTGAAGCCTGACCTGCTGCTCCATTGTCTCCACCTGCATCTTCAAATCACTGTTCTCACTTGTCAAACCACTAGTATCTCTCTGCCTCATACAGATAAATCAATTATAAACTCGGAGAGAACTTAAAAGTCTGAAACAAAGTGCAACTATGATTATTTCTGCAAAAATCTTCCAATATGCTCAATAGGTCCAGTTCTATTAGAATGTATAGCAACCCGCAATAATAATAGGCATATGTGAAAAATTTAAATAAAACATAGTTCATATGATAAATAAATCATATAATACATTATGAAAGCAAATGGATGTATTGAACTCCCAAAACATTAAAATATGTGATGGCTGTCTGTTGGATTGAGAAGCAACTGTGAGCCATAACCAAATTGTTGACTAAAGTGTGGAGCATATATTCAAAATAAGGTAAAGATAAGTGAAATAACCTGTAACATGGCTAACTGAGCTGTTAGTGTAGTTGCTTCTGTCTGGAGAGTCTGTACTCTTCGCTCAAGCTCTGCTATGTAGCGCATCTTCCTTTCTTTTGACCTAGCAGCTGACTGCCGGTTTGCCAGGATCCTAAACATGCCATGAAAGAATATATTATTTAGTGATTTATATAATAACGAAACAAAATCACTTTAAATCAACAGTATTCTGTAAGATTACTTGAGAGATAACTCATGATTAGAATGGATTAAGTCACATGGTACAAGGTTTCTATCATATTACTTCTTCTAAAGACTATTACTAAATTTGTGCCGTATGTTTTAGAGCTTTAGAGTAGACTGCTGTAGCCCCTCCCACCTTATGATACTGACAACATATATCCAGAATATAAGATTTATACGCCTCCTAACTAGCTGATCTACTGAAGAGGCTTATTCAATGCGACTATGTAACTACAGGACACTGAATTGCTCATTAGCAGTATTATCAGGATTGACATGTCGAGGTATGTATCACACCCTAGGCAAGGACTATTCTGACTTTCAACTGAACAAGAATGTCATATTAGTTTTGAGATTTTTCACATGTTATACTACGATTAAGTGGACCAATTAGGCACCCTATAATGAACCAAATTGCGTTTGAACAGTGACAACGAAGGTCCAAGTGATATCATTATTCCTCTTGATAAGATAGACAGAAAAGGGCAGTGTGGTCTCATTTCAGTGAATAGTTCCAGACTCCAGATTCCAAAACTTTCTTCCGTTTCACACTCTTATTCCTGTGACCCCTTTTCAAGCCGGCTGCCCCCCTTCTATAAAATTAGTAACAACACACTCGTTGTGTGATCAGTCACTGTCAAACGCCGAAATCTATATCATATTTCCCCGATTGTTACAAACCGGAAACACTACAAAAGTGACAAACAACAGATAAACTTGATATACCGAAGTCTCAAGCAAAGGAGGATCTCTCCTCCATAGTTTAGGTTCTCACCTCTTGGCGCGCTTGGGGTCAACGAGCGCGAGCTCGGCGAGCTTAGCATCGGAGATGGCCTTCTTGGCGTCAGCGCCCGACCTCCCCGCCATCGCCGCCGCGGCGGGCCCCAGGGACGTGGAGCCGTCCATGGACATGCTGTGCTGGTGCCGCGGCCGCGCGGGGGGCGCCGAGGGCGGCGCCTGGTGGTGCGGCGCGGATTCCGTGGGTTCCGCGAGCCCGCCGCTGCTCTCGAGGAACATCTCGAACATCCGGCTGCCGCTGGACCCGCTCCCGCCGGCTCCCTCCTCCTCGTCCTCGTCGTCGTACTCCTCGTACTCGTCGCCGCCGCCGCCGCCACCGGCCTCCCCAACGACGCCGAGGTCAGCGTCGAAGGCGAGGTCATCGGGGAGCGCGCCCCCGAGGAGGATCTCCGACTGCGCGCGGCGGTGCCCCGCCCCGCGCCGCGGTGGCGAGTCCCGCAGCATCGCGGCGACGTCCCGCGACGCCGCCGCAGCTGCGGAGGTGGAGGCCGAGGCTATGGCAGCCGGGTCCATGGAGATCCGAGGCGGCGGAGCGGGTGGTGCAGGGAGACAAGGGGAGCTGAAGGAGCCGGGGTGGAGGAGCTAGGTCCTAGGTGGAGGAAGACATGCTCTTGTTGAGCTTTGACCGAGGCATTGACTCTGCGGAGAAAATCTGGAGATGTGTGGCAGTGTGGGGGTGTGACGGCGTGAGCGGTCGATGCGTTGGGCCGCCGATCTGATCTGGCCGAGATGCGCGCCGAGTTGAGGGCAGCTACAGCGGACTCAGGTTTCGTAGGCGCTTCAACTCCAAGCGGCCGTCCACTCTTGTTACTCGTGTTCATGTGTTCGAGAAAGCTGACGACCTGTCTTCACGCTGCGCAGGAAAATTTGATGGTTTTTACAGACTATTCTCTCACTTTTTAAATTATTATCATTAGAAAAAAATTCTATTCATCTCGAAAGAGAAGTAGCTTCGGGAGTTGTACATCCTGCACCTAGAATACCAACAACGACAAGGTGTAAAGGCATGCAAACTGCAGAAAAATTCAAGCTAATCCTACACTATGATTTCATCACATTATGCAGACGGTTAGTTTACAAAACAGGATAGAGTAAGAAGCCGAAAATGCTGTAGGAGCAGCCCTTGGTAACTACACATTTCAACCACCCGACTTGTGAACGTTTGGAAGATCAACATCTTGACGGAAGATGTAAAGGAAGGCAGACAGGGCGAGACGAGGAACTACAGAATGAACGAACAACACCAGGGCTGGCATTTTTATATAGCTACCTATCAGAAAAGCTGTTTGGGACTACAGCCGGTACTCTGTACAGTCGTCTGACTATCACTACTGCATCGGCACAGTTGGCCTCAGGAGCATTGTGTTGACGAGCTCCTCATTTATCTTCACAGGTAGCGGTGGCATCTGCTTCATGATCTCTGGAGCGTCATTGATCCTACAAGCATTTTGCATGAGAACCATAGGTTAAATCTTGGACCTGATGAATAAATGAAGGGTAAATATGGGATAGAGGAAATATTTGCTGTTTCAGTGGCCACAAGAGGTCGATATATTTTAGTGTTCGTCCCATGGGCACATGTACTTCCAGAATTGTAGGTTTATAAGGAACTTATTCATATGTAATCTCGTTAAGCCTATCACAACCGTCCCTTCTTCACCCGGACTTGGGACTGACTATGTTGAACCACGGAGTTTAGTATACAGTAAAAAATTAAAGTAACTTCTGCAGTTCAATAGTTTCTTAATACTGCATGAGAACTTTCATGCCAAATATTTCACATACGCAACATTGTCATGGTAGAATAAATTAGAGATCCTACATAAAGACATTTAAGATATGTTCAATTTTAACTTAAATCGATAGCTAACAAAAATAGCACAAGTACAAGGACACACAATTAACAAATAATGACTATCCCGTTTCACAATTTTGAAATAAAATGTGTTGGTTCAAAAACATACCCTTTTAAGACCCTGAGAATATTATCCCGAGTCTGGCATAGCAGAGAGATATTATCCTGTACCTGCAATAGCGAAAGTGAACCACAAGTAAACAAAAAGTAGCATTGGAAAAAAGGGTATTTCTGGAAGAGTGAAGACTGAATGAACTGAAACAAGGTTCGCTTGCATAAATCATGACCAAAAGGCATCTTGAAATAAAAAGGATACCTGCATGTTGCTAAGATTTGTTGAGATTTGACTCAAAACCTGGGCATTAGTTTTGAGAAGTTCGCCTGTTGGGCCTCCAATTACTGCAGAAAGATAACAAAGGTGAAGAATCCAAAGAAGCCAGTGTTGGAAATCCGGGGATTAATTTCCTCTAATCTGTTCTCTTAATCTATTCTCAATGGGGGGCTGTATATATAGTCCCAAATTATAGAGTCCTTATCTAATACTAACTCCTACTCTTATTGGACTAGGACTCTATCTCTAACACCAATTATTAGAAAAACGGGATTATATCTAACAATCACCCCCTAATCTCGTTTTTCTAGATCACACTCACACTAATTAGGATGGAGACACACTTCCACCCTAAACACACTTTCAGGATGGACACAACTGCACCCCCAGGATGGTCACATCTACACCCTGCACAACTCAATTTTGGGATGGGCACGTCTTCATCCCTAGGATGGCCGCATCATCATCCTGCACACAAATTCGGGTTAGTCACATCTTCAACCCAGGATGGGCTCATCTTCATCCTGCACAAGCATTTAGGTTGGTCACATCTTCAACCCCAGGATGGACTCATCTTCATCCTGCATTTGATCTCGGAATGGACACATCTTCATTCCGACCACATATTCGAGATGGTCACATCCTCATCTCGAGCACACCTCGCATTGGCCTGCTTTTCCTCACGCGACAGAGCACCCAATATTCTTCTTCTTCACCCTCATCGTCGTGGCGATAACACCTTGGATCAGTGATCTCGTACTCCTCCAAGATCCATCCCGTGCTACGACGCTTCTCGAGTTCTCCGCGCATGTAGAAGCAAAACTTGACCATACGCCATTGCACCACAACTCCCATGTTGGAAATTGACCGTGCACACTTGGTCGCGCTATGCTTTCAGATGCCGCCGCCGCCGGACCGCTGTACTTGA
This sequence comes from Neostapfia colusana, assembly GCA_030760725.1. Classification (NCBI taxonomy): domain Eukaryota; kingdom Viridiplantae; phylum Streptophyta; class Magnoliopsida; order Poales; family Poaceae; genus Neostapfia; species Neostapfia colusana. The sequence continues at coordinate 57,006,488 of JASWHV010000019.1, forward strand.
GGCTTGCTCCGCCTGCGCAACGTGAAGAAATATCCCAAGTCACGCAGGTCGTAGTTTGCCAACAGGTCCCACAACGTCATATCATAGAAGTCCGCTTCTATCACAATGTCTGCCTCACGCAGTGGAAAACCACGCAGCTGTGGTCGGAGAAAGTGAAGCACCAGCTCGTCCTCTGTTGGTCTGAAAGTCGAATTATGTGCCATGTTCTGCAGACACCTCCTTGATCGTGGGCTAGCACTTGACTTCCTCTGGCCCACCTCAGCCAAGCCAGCCCAGCTGAGCACACTAGGCCTTTGTTGGCGCAGGTCAGCCCAGCCGGCCCACTCTATCTCCCAAACCCTAGCAACTAAACAGCCACCGCCTTCACCTTGTGAGCGCCGCCGCCTTTCTCTTCAGACCCACCTTCTCCACGGCGTCGTCCGGTCTGGCAGGCTCGATCCGGGCCCGTGGGGGCGGGCTCCCCTTCTTCTCCCTCCTCGGGTCTCGCGGGTTCGATAAGCGCCGACGTTCCTCGACCTGCCCCTTTTTATCTCCGGCCGCTCTGGCTCCCGACCGACCAACCGCCGGGCGCCGGCCGGTCGACTCCGTTTCCTCCTCCTCCTTCTCGCTGCCAGGCGTCAGTGGCTCCGTGCCAGCACAGCCGCCCCTTCTGGTGTCCTCCTTCCGGCGCTGGTCAGGCGCTCCCCCACGGAGGAACACGCTCTCCCGCCTCCGCCACGCCCGCGCTGGTTCGCGGCGACCACGGGCGAAGCCGTCTCCGCCTGTGCGCCGCTCTACGACGCAGCCGGAGGCACCACCCCCAGCGCGGCAAGTCCAATCCGCCCTGGATCGGCGATGGCCACCTCGGTCGGGCGCCTCTGCCGCCTCACCGAGCTCGCGCTCGCCGACCAGGTACGACCGATAAACCTAGCTCTGATACCAAATGTTGGAAATCCGGGGATTAATTTCCTCTAATCTGTTCTCTTAATCTATTCTCAATGGGGGGGCTGTATATATAGCCCCAAATTACATAGTCCTTATCTAATACTAACTCCTACTCTTATTGGACTAGGACTCTATCTCTAACACCAATTATTAGAAAAACGGGATTATATCTAACAGCCAGTAACTAATCCATCACCCATACTTCCTATAAAAAATGTCCTGCCAAAAGTTAGTCGATGGATAACACAGAAATGTGCAGAGATGCCATGCAAATTTCAGCAATTAAATAGGCATAACATAAAAATGTGCAGAGATGATGTACATCCTGATAATTTGGGACAAGCCTGTTTTGCTAGTGACTATGACGAAGAAAGAAAAATCGAGCAGAAACGTGGTGTAAAGTCATCCTTCAATTGAATCGCAGTACGAACAATATATCAAATAGAAAATTGTTCATACAAAAAACGTTGCGTGTTAGACACTACCTTTTTGTAAAACATAATGTGCCCTGAATTCAGTTGAGTCTACATGATTTGTGAATCTTGTTGCTAAAATAAATGAAAGGTGTCACTATAATCAACCCGACACATGAAAACTAGCAGACAACCTGAACGTTACTTCTAAAAAAATACAAAAAGCCCATATGAAACACACGTTACACGATGCAAAAATCAGGCCTTACAAATGCAACACAAAAATAATGGAATGGATTTCAATATGACTTACGTTTCGATGAGATTTCGTCATCACCCATTGGAAGAACTGGAAGGGGGTATGGGGGAACATTAGGCCTTCCAGCCATATGAACAAGTGGTTTTGATGAAGAATCTAAAACCTTCTCCTGCAATGGTATCTGTCAGTGTACATTTTTTACATTTTATCAAACAAGTTGCACACTCACAAACGTTCCATGGTGATAGATGCATTGTAATTTTCCAGACCACGCTGTAACAGGATGGGAATGGAATAACAAATAAAATTTTCTGCAAACACCTTTTTATCATTGCTTTTCTTGGAAGAGTGGTGATCCCCTTTCTTTCTTTTGCCACTCTCTTTCCTCTGCGGCTTGAACACATTACCTTAAATCAGTTGCTGAAATGTAGCAAAGACTAAAAAGAAAAGGCCTCACAATACTACAGATGCTAAGTTTATCCCACTTACATTCATCCATCGGCAGCGCAAGGCTACATCTCGAACTGTTTTCTCTGGCAACTTCATGGCTATTTTTGCATAACGAACTACAGGTGTGTCTGATGCATACCTGAGAGCAAGTGCCAACGAACATCAATGGAACTGAAAGGCGAAAAAATAACGGTCTTCACAATACAGACCTTCACGATGTTGTATGAAATCTATTTGCAGTCCCAAAACAAAATTGACATGTATCGAGATTTTAACAGTCAGTGCCTTGTGGATAACAGTAGTATTATGTTACTACCGAGCATTCTAACGCTGCACAGCATGATAAAAAAAGTGCAACAGTGACTAGAGAAAGGAAAAATATTCTGGAAACATTATCCTCTGCTAACTACATTTCTATGATAAGCATTCGTATGGAACCTGACTAGAAACAAATTTGCTCGGACTGAATCCAAAGGAGGCGGTCGGATGTTGAAATTCACGCCTGTACAATTAGGCGCCAAATTCATAAGAAGGTCGTCCGATTCCTCCAAATTATCAGCCAATTCTTTGCAGGAGTCGGGTGCCAGAACCCAAAGCCACACGTTAGCCCAAACATCCGTACTCCCAAACCCGCGGAAACTAGCGATTCAGCAAACTCACTTTGCCAGCAGCTCGTCGAGGGCGGCCTGCTCCTCCGGCGTCCACTCCCGCGCTAGGCAGGGGTCGTGCCGGAGCGCCGCCGCAGGGCTCCCGTTGCTAGGGTTTGCTCCTCTCCTTTCACCTCCTCCTCCACCGCCGCCGGCGGAGTGGGAACCGTTCTGCGTGGTGGCGCTCGTCGGCGGCGGGTGGCCGTTGGCTCCCATACCCCCCGAATTGGCGCGAACGTTTGCTGCTCCCTTCGAGAAGGTGCTGCTCGCAGAGTTGGTGTTGGGGAAACCGTTCTGTTCTTCGGTTACAAATGAATGAGGTAATAAAAGGGAGTTTTCCGTTTCTTTTGTGGGTCCTTTTTGATCGATTTGAGGACCTCTTTTTTTTAGTTCTTGTAGCGCGTTTGCCTTTTTCCCTGTTCGGAAGGTACGAGGGGAGCCGGGCTTGGCTTTTTTCCTCCTGGATTTCTAGTTGCTCGGTGTTGTATGTGTGTTTCTTATTTTGCTGGTTTTCAGTAAAATTTATAAAATCATGACTATTTGTATCGCTATGTTAAAAAATTATAACTTATGATGTTAATTATAGAAAAATACAATTACTTTGATATTTTATATTAGAAAACTATATTTTTTATCTCTAATCCTACTTGTCTATTGCCTATGATTATCTGTTATAATCTGAGGCTGACAAGCGGATCGAACATATAAGTTATGTTTTCTAAAATAGTGGATCAACATTGTTGTAGTTTTTTACAATTAGATCTAAAAGTTGTAGATTTTTTACATAATGTCATAAATAGTCCACGGGGATTATGCAAAGAAAGAAAATTATCTTGTTTGGTTATTGATAAAAGTCGCAACATGTATAAGTCTCCCCTTCATTTTCAGACCACCGGGTGAGACCGCTTGTCGCCCATAATGAAGTATATCATATTTCCTCAAATTTAATTGAATTAAACATATTATCCTACCTATTAATTTGAGAACGGATGCAGTATATCTCTTCGAAGACACTACCAGTAGTCCATCACTTGACAAATTGCATCTTTGTCGCTACCCATCAATTGCGGTCTAGCGAAGCTTAGCCGGCTCCGCGGCGGCGCACAGAGGCGTCGGCAGATCCGATGGCGGGCGCCCACAATGCTCTCTCGTTGGCGTCCGCCGCATCAGAAGAATTACGGATTTTTTTTTGCCTAGACGTGGCAACAGATTCCGGAGTTCAAGGCCGCTCCGGGCTCTGTCGTCTCGCGGACGGAAGAGCCGTACCGGCACAGGGCCGAGCAAGTTCGAGTCGTTAAGGAGGCCTGTTCGTCCGGTTGGACAGATAGACCAGCTCGTAACCACGAGAGTTTCACCGACGCGTGACCAAGGTCTCAGTTACAGGGTAGTTTGCCACTGCCGTTTTCGCATCGTACATCACGCAGTCCGTCGATAGATGGATGGATACACACGGCGGTCTGTTCCCTCGAGACGAACGAGAAACGCAACACGGCACGTTTGGTCGAACTACGCGAGCGCCACTGCGTCCCCGCCGCGCGTGCCCAGGCTCGCGGACGCGACGGAGATCGGCGGCGGCTTTTGCGGTCAGCGAGCTATACTTAAACTCAAGATACTACTACTAGTTTGAATAATCTAAAGTGGGAGTATCTACGAAAGTGCGAGCCCAGGCGGCCGTCACCCGAGCGGAAATATGCCCCCGGCGACGTTGACGCCACCGAGCAAAGAGAGCTGCGTGCGGGGCGCACCGTGCGTCAGACTCGGTGGCGAGCGAACCACAGCCAAGCAAAATCTTTTGGTTCTCCGGAAAATCTTTTGGCGAGCGAACTCCTCAGCTTGCACCACCAGTAGCTAGCACGGCGCCAGTGCTGGTAACCACTTGATTAATCGGCGCACTAACACCTGAACTAATCAACCCCCGCCCCCCGCGGAAGCGATCGCAACAACGCGGCTACGGCTGTACGATACGCCAAGGTTTCACCGCCCGCTCCGTGACTGGGGAGTTTGTTCCGTCTCGAGCTCTCTCAGCGACCAGAGAAAAAGAGGAGTTCTTATCGGGAGGCGGCCGGGGGAGCTAGCTTATAGAAAAAGGGGAAGAATCAGCGGCGCCGGCGTAAAAGGACAGCGCACTGGCGTTGGGAATTCCACGGCCCGGAATCTCCTCCCCTCTCCCGCCCCATCCCTCCCTCGCTCCGCGGTGGTGGGAATCACAGTCGCCTTTGATTCCTCCCCCCGGCTGCTTCCTCAGATCTGCCATCCTTTTATCCCGGGGTTTACCCGCCGGCGCGCCGGGCACGGGCGAGGTGAATCTGCTGTTGGGTCTCTTTGTTCTGGTCTTTGTAAGTGGTGTCTAGGGATCAGAGGTTTTGTTGGGAGTCGGGTGATTGGGTTGAAGCGAGCCGGGGGCGAGTCTACGCCGTTCTTGCCGGCAGGAGCCAGGAGGTCCGGTGCTGAAGGCCGTGTTCTGTTTGATTCGAGAAATGGATTTGGTGCGGATGTTTGGGGTTCGATTGGTTCCGGCGACCCCAGAGCCGTGTGCTGATTCAATTTTTGCTCGCGCTTGATCGAATTGGCGTGTAACTTGAGCCTGCAGAGGTTTCTTGGGCCGAGAAGATTGAATTCTTAGGATCAGGGAGTTGGTCTCGATCGCAGGACCCTGCCGGCTTGTAGGATTGCCACCATTGGCGCTGTGCTTCCTGGTCGTACGCTCCTTCCTGTGTCAAAGTTGGATTTTGGCGGAGGAATTTGCTGGTTGGAAGCTGCTTTAAGTTGTTAACGTTGCTTACCTTTCTTCCCAAAGGCTTGACCTTTTGTTTCGGAGCTGATTGGCGAACCAGTGATCGACGATTCACACAGTATTGGTTGGTTGCGCTACCAACAGTACATTTTTTCCAAAGAAAAGTTCTCCTGTGCTGATACTGCCGAACTATTAATCTGCTCTTTGTTTTGAACAAAGGTTCTGTTTTAACAGAAGGTAGTGCTTCTCTTTATATCCTGTACGGAGCATAATATAGTACTCGGAATCCATACTGGAGCACTAGGCGTGGACAAGTATCTTCAGCTATACAAGCAGGTGGAGCAACGCCATGGATGTACCTGCACCTTCCAACCGTGCTGGCTGCAATGGCCAGATCGACAGCCCGATGGGATCTTCAGATGATCCATTTAGTGGTGCAGCCATGATGAACTTTGATGGATACTCGGAGCTGTGTAGCCCTTCAGTTGCTGATCAGTTATTCTCATTGCTGAATGATCCCTCCGCTACACAGCAGATGCTTGCTATGTGGTCATCCCTTGGATCGTCACCGCGTGCCTCTAGTATGGATGAAGATATGCTGTTTGATGCCTGTTCTGGACCTATGGAGACGGTGGCAGTACCTACCCAAAAGACCGATTTGGCATCGCCAGTGAATACAACTGAAGCGGACAGAGCATTAAAAGATTCATATGAGGTTGTCCCCAATGATGGCCAGCTTCAAGGGAGTAACATCATTCCAAGGTCTGTCGTGGGCAACTTACTCGCTGATAAGATGCTAATGGCACTGTCCTTGTTCAGAAAGTCATTGAGCGATGGTGTTCTTGCCCAAGTCTGGATGCCTGTTGAGCACAATGGCCAGGTCCTGTTGAGTACATGCGAGCAACCTTTTCTACTTGATGAGGTTCTTGCAGGTTACAGAGAAGTGTCTAGGCATTTTCTGTTTTCAGCGAAAGAAAAGCCTGGGCTACACCAGGGGCTTCCAGGGAGGGTCTTCATATCTGGGGTGCCAGAATGGACCTCAAATGTTCTCTATTATAGTAAGCCAGAGTATTTGCGGATGGATCATGCTCTTCGTCATGAAATACGAGGGTCACTGGCTATGCCGATATATGACCCCAGCAGGGGCTCTTGCTGTGCAGTGCTCGAACTTGTAACAAAGAAGGAAAAACCTGATTTTGATGCAGAGATGGACAGTGTTTGCCATGCCTTGCAGGCAAGTTCGAACCTGCATTAACCTATGAATATTTAATTCTATGACATCAGCGTAATGATGTGCCATGTCTTCTTCTAATTTTCTCGCATGCTATAGTATTTCGAACTACAGCAACAACAGCCTTTTAGTCCCAAGCAAGTTGGGATAGACTAGGGATGAAAGTTATATGTAATTGAATATTGGCAAGGGCAAAGCATGTTAGTTTGCGACCTGCATTTGACTTGGCACTATAATTGATACTTATCCTATGCTTTCTTCTGTAGGCTGTGAACTTGCTGACAACAATAGATCACAGCAGTCAGAAGGTGCTACTCTTCTAACATTTCTCCTATTTTTGTGTTTACTGTTTACCTACTGATTCACAACTGCCCCCTCATCTGCAGGTTTATTCTGAAAATCAGAAATCTGCTTTTACTGAGATTTTGGATGTTCTAAGAACTATTTGTCATGCACACATGCTCCCATTGGCCCTTACGTGGGTTCCTACATCAAATGGCATTGATAATGGTTATGGTGTGGAAAAGCATACTGGCATTGATTCAGAATCAGGAAAAGCAATACTTCGTATCCACGAATCAGCTTGTTATGTCAATGATGCAAAGATGCAAGGCTTTATTCATGCATGTAGTGAATGCCATCTTGATAAAAGGCAGGGTATTGCAGGTCGGGCACTGAAATCTAATCTGCCATTCTTCTCGCCTGATATAAGAGAGTACAGTATTGAGGACTACCCACTTGCACACCATGCTCGTAAGTTTGGCTTGCATGCTGCTGTAGCCATCCGGCTGAGGAGCACGCACACTGGCAGTGATGACTACATATTAGAATTCTTCCTCCCAGTCAACTGCAAGGGCAGTGGAGAACAACAGATGTTACTGAACAACCTCTCCATCACTATGCAAAAAATATGCAAAAGTTTACGGACAGTTTCTGAGGCAGAGGTCGATAATGTTAGTGCTTGTTCTGCAGCAATCTATAAGAACTCTAACGAATGTCTCCTACCAACTGGCAACTCTGATAGTTCCTCGCATGATGATCAGCCAGCCACAGAATCGGCATTCCAGGATCTATCTTTGGTTAATAAGCGTGGAGACATGGAACGTGGGCAGGTGCTTTACCATTATAAATATGTCGTTCTATCCAATCCATCTTGACTTTAATTAATGAGCTGGCTGTATTGGTACAACTTGAGATGAAATTCTTTTCTAATATGTTCATGTTCATTATTGCCACATCTTAAATGAGATATGCATTCACCTTCTATGATGTAGGACGAAGCATTATGAGAAGGACTTAACAAAACATCAACAGTTTTACTTGAATCCTTGAATACTTTGAATGGATGTGCACTAAAAGTAGGGAATAGTACCTATTCTTGATTAAGTTTCGTCAAGATGGTCCTTAGACATAACTGATGTTACCTGATGTGGATGCATGCCTTTAGTTTGACAGTAAGGGACTATTCATACCGTATTGATGGCTACCTTGTTCTGCACTGCAGGTACAAACTAGCCCAATGCGAGTTCCAGAGAAAAAGCACAGTACATCCGAGAAGGATTTCAGTCTAGATGTTCTTCGCAAATACTTTTCTGGGAGCCTAAGGGATGCTGCAGCGAACCTTGGTGGTGAGCCCCTAGTATCGTGTCAATTGTTTACCATAGCAGTAATTGTTAGGAGATAAGAAAATTAACAACTTCTGACACTTGCCTACACCATTGCAGTTTGCCCAACGACTTTGAAACGAATATGCAGGCAACATGGTATTTCACGATGGCCATCTCGCAAGATAAACAAAGTCAATCGCTCTTTGAAGAAGATCCAAACTGTCATCAATTCAGTTCATGGTGTGGACAGATCCTTGCAGTACGACCCTGCTACTGGGTCCCTTGTTCCAGTGGCCTCTCTTCCAGATAAGATGCAGTTCTCTGGTTGTGATACATTGCCTACTCCATCTATTGGGACGACAGCGGAGAAAAAATCTAGCCCAAAATCAAACCAAGGTTTTCCTTCACTTGATGGATGGCAAGGAGAACAATTGCAAGTCTCCAATGCACCTAAAAGGGAAGGTTATAAACTACGAGTGTTGGCAAGCGATAAGAATGGCAACCATGTTACAAACGTCACACAGCATTCCAGCTCTGAAGGTGCACAAAGTCCATTCTATCCTATTAGTGCTATTAATTCTTTACATACAAGAGAAACGGGTTACATTGATTCTTCAACCTCTCTTCGCCCAAGCATCGGTAGCATCAAAGACCAAACAATGAAAAGGAACTCATCCTTTATTCAAGAAGCAGATGTGGATATGACTGATGATCATGAAGCCAAGGAGCACATCCATCCTTCCACCTCTGGCATGACTGATTCTTCGAGCGGCAGCGCATCAAGTCAGCCTACTTTCAAGGGGAACCCTGTGCATGCTCTTAAAGACAGAACTAGCCCTGCACTTACTGTTAAGGCTACATACAACGGGGATACTGTGCGGTTCAAATTCGTACCGTCCATGGGCTGGTATAACTTGCTGGAAGAAGTAGCAAAGAGGTTCAAGCTGGCAACCGGCGCATTCCAGCTGAAGTACAAGGACGACGAGGACGAGTGGGTGATCCTTGCAAACGATTCAGATCTCCAGGAGTGCGTCGATGTCCTGGACTCGATGGGTTCACGCAACGTGAAACTGCAGGTACGTGATCTCCCGTGCCTCATCAGTAGCTCGGGGAGCAGCAGCTGCTTGCAGGTGGAAGCACATAGCTCATGACGACAGGATCTGTAGCCTCTCGTAGCAGGTCTAGGCTTTTGTTTTGGCAACATACGCTCTGTGTTATGCGCATATGCACGTGGTGTTAATGCTTGTCGCAGCTTTCGTCCCAAAATTGAAGCAATGTCAGGAAAATCTTGACGATGATCTATTGTCTTGACGGATCCAAAATGTGACGATACCTGTACATCTGAATTCAGAATTCGGTTTCTTTGCTATGCATACACACACACACGAGCAGACATATTTCAATCTACTTTCAGCTTATTTCAACCCTTTTTGAGACTTTGTCTACGTTCCCGTGGCCGCTGGTAATCCCCTGCAGTGCTAGATAACCATGCGGAAGCGACGCTATTTGGTGTCGGATCCGACCAATCTTTCCTCTGACCTCCAAAAAGTGACGTCCTGATAGCTTCTTTTCTGTGCGAATTGCGAAACGCCGCCTGGATTCGTACTGTTCAATTGCGTTGCCGTTGGGGAGAGCGAGCTGGACATCGAGTGCCAGCTATCAACGTTGCAATTGGCACCGTGTTCCGTGGCGCGGGTCGGTTGGGCTGTCAATTTGCACCGTGCCGTGGGGAGGCGTGGTCTAATCAATCGCAGTGGGGAAGAACAGCTCCACCCGAGAGATGGGTGCAGTCTGTGCATCACTTGTGCCGTGATTTTTTTCAGATGGGGATATTAGGACGTCCAAGCCAGCGTCGAAGCAATCCGTCGGCGGCAGGAAGGCATAGCGATCGAACATGACGGTTCTCTTCTCCTCGCGTGCAGATCCATTGTTTGGGACTCGCGTAAAACTGACCGGTTAAAACCGGACAATATTAGCGACGGTCCTGGATGGAAAGTTAATAACATACTTTGTCTTTAATCTTGTTCGTGTAGTCTCAGCTGAAACTCTGCAATAATGAACAAGGCTCTGTGTGCCAACGCAGAGACCGGAACTAACTATTTCCCTTTTAAGAAAAAAATGTAAGCTGTGTCGATCGCGTTGCTCCAAAAACTAAGGCTGAGCGCACTGGCAACCGCTAAGGCTATTCGCACTCGTGAACCTCTATATCGGATCTCTAAAGGAATATTATTAGTCTTTTACAGTCAACTCTAAAAGATTCCTGCCTTTACAGTTTAATTCTCCGCACTCGTTCACCTCTAAATCAGACTTCTATATCAACTATCACATATTTTATATTAGATAATACAACTATATAATATTTTATATTATTTTATATAACTATTTTTATATTAATATTATATTTACAACTTACAAAAAATCACCAAATTCACTTTTTGTTTTCTTTTTTTCCTCTCTTTTCTTCATATTTTTCCTTTTCCCTTTTTCTCTTTCCATCTCTTTTTCTTTCTTTCTTTTCTCCTTTTTCCCTCTCTTCTTCTATTTTCCTTTCTTTTTTCTCTCTTTTTTTTCCTTTTTTTCTTTCCTTTCTTCCTCTCTTCTTTTTCTCTTTTCTTTCTCACTCCCTGCTATACAGCGCTACAGTGCCGCGTTTAATTTACAGATGCCCTGTAGCGCCCTGGAAATAGAGGAGCGCTAGCGGGCGCCGCTGCGGACGCGCGCTACCCGCGCGGTCGCTGTATTTGGCGGCCGCGCGCTGGTAGCGGCGCCTACTGCGGGCAGCCTAAAGCGGCCTGGCCGGTGAATTTTCAGGCCAGCGCGATAGCGATGCTCTGGCGCAAGAAATAACGGTGACGGGAAGCTAGCGGCTGCTACAGACAGCCGCTAGTTGTGGAGAGCTTCTAGCCCCTGTACAGAGAGAAGAGGAGATAGAAAAATAATAAAGAAGAGAAGGAAAAAGAGAAAAAAGAAAAGAAAAAGGAAGAAAGGAGGGAAATGGGAGAAAAGAAAGGAAAAAAGAGGAAAAATAAGAAGAAAAGAGGGGGAAAAGAAAGTGAAAAATAATTTGATATTTTTTGTAATTTTTAATGTTATATTATATATATAAGTAGTTATATAAAATATTATAAATTATAATATAGTTGTATTATCTAATAAAAAATAGATGATTGTTGATATAGAGGTTTGATTTAGAGGCGAAAGGGTGCAGAGAATTGAACTGTAAAGATAGAAATCTTTTAGAGTTGCCTGTAAAAGGCTAGGAATATTGTTTTAGAGATCCGATATAGAGATCCACTAGTGCGAGCAGTCAGGCATCTCCTGCCGTGAGGTAATTCGAACCTGACAGCACTAGACCGTCGATTTAAAGAAGCAATTACGTCGGTTCCAAGCCATGATAGATGGCACAAGCAGAAGCAGGCCGTTTAACGTGCGGATGAGACCAACCGGACTGAATCAGCTCAGTTGAATCTAACTGCCGAACTGTCCAGCCTGCGGGGAACGCCGCCGATAGGGCTCAGCACTGGTCCATCTTGGGCGAGCATCAAGGGGTCGATCGGGCCGGCACCCGTCGACTCTAGGCTGCGTGCCTTGCGCTTTGGCGACACGTTTCGAGCGAGTTCGGTTAGCGTGACACCCCACCATATATACGGCTCGATCGCAGACAGGGTCCAAATAGCTACGAACTAGCTCAAGCTCGCAAAGCTAGCGGCATGATGAATCTTTTTGCTGCTGGCGAGCGGCCTAAAGCATCACGCGTCAAGGTCTCGACGCGAGATCATTGCTCCTCTTTTTTCCCTCTCCATATAGCCTTTTTTTATCGTTTTCGATCCCCCGGTGTTTCTACACCTCCGATATATCCAACATGGTCATCATCATGGTTCCGGCCACTGGCAGTTAGGGATTATCAAGTTTCAAGCATGTTCGTCCTGCGCGTAGCATTGTTTGATTTCTCGGTGTCGTTGTCGCGGACCTGCATCGCATTTTTTTGCATATGCATCTGGATCGGTTGATTCGAGGAAGCTCAGCACAAGCAGTCACTCACTTCGACCGTGATCCGGTTGACAGAGAACACGCCGTCTACGTACGCGTGGAAGAAGGTGAACGTTCCAAGCTTTTCTTTCAGAAAAAGATCAGCAATAATAAGCTCTTCCATTATATAAGTGGTTTACAAAGGTTCTTACGATCATACTAATTCCAATAGCATATAAGTTGGTGCATAGAATATAAACGGCCTTTATTCCTGATAGAAATATAATAAATGATATACTTACATTGCATGAGATCTTACATGAAACAAAAAAGGAAAAAACCTGGGATTGTACTCAAGTTAGATTTTGAAAAGGCATATTACAAGGTAAATTGGAAGTTCCTGTTTAAATGTCTTGAGGTAAGAGGATTTAATATAATATGGTGCTCCTGTATCAGGATGGTGATAACAGAGGGCACTTTAAGTGTGAAGTTAAATGATAAAATAGGTCCTTATTTTCAAAGTTATAAAGGGGTTATACAAGGTGACCCACTATCTCCTATACTTTTTAATATAGTAGCAGATTGCTTGACTAGCATGATACATAAGGCTCAAGAAAATAAATTGATAACGGGCCTAGCTGAAAATATTATTCTAGGTGGAGTACCGGTTTTGCAATATGCTGATGACACAATTCTGTGTATGAAGCATGATCTCGAGAAGGCTCATAATATGAAGTTTTTACTGGCTCTATATGAGTAGATGTCTGGGCTTAAAATAAATTTTGATAAAAGTGAAATTATTGTAATAAAGGAGATGAATATGTTATGAATAGTTATGCTTAGATTTTTAATTATGAAATAGGTACTTTTCCGATAAAGTATCTTGGGGTCCCTGTTTCAGCCAATAGGTTATATGTAGCTGATTGGCATAATATGGAAATGAAAATATTGAAAAAATAGATATTTGAAAAAGGAAAGACATTGACTATGGCAGGCAGGATTGTCCTGATTAATGCTTGTCTTTCTAGTATACCTGTATACCATATGTTGATGTTTTTGATTCCCAAAACTGTCATTGATAGGATTGATACATATAGGAGAAAATGTCTATGGCAGGGGGGTCGGAATAAAAGAAAATATCATCTTGCCAAATGGGAGATTGTATGTAAGAGCAAGAAAAAAGGTGGACTAGGCCTTAAAGACTTGAGAAAATTTAATATAAGTCTCCTTGTTAAATGGTGATGGAAATTAGAAAGTGAGGAGGGATTATGGCAAGATATTGTGAAAAGAAAATATATAAAAGATAAGCCTATTGGGGTGGTGAAACATAGAACAAATGATTCCCTAATATGGTCCACTTTATTGAAAGTTAAAAACATCTATATGAGTGGAAGGAAATATATCCTAGGAGATGGAAAAAGCATCAGGCTATGGATGGATGCTTGGATTGAAGACAAAGCCTTTATGCCAAAAATATCCACTGCTGTTTGATTTATGCAAAGACAAAAACTTGTCTGTTGCACAATGTGCAGCAAAAAAGTGGAATATTGAATTTAGAGTATCTCTACCTGTTATATTAAGGGCATAATGGCTCTTATTGGCTTCCAGATTGGGTGAACAAAAAACATCTAAACAGAAGGACAAAGTTAAATGTATGTGGACTAAATCTGATATATTTACTATGAGTTCAGTTTATAATAAACTCACTGCAGGTTAGAGCGATTACAAGTTTAATTCCATCTGGAAGGTGAAGGTTCCACCAAAAATTAGAGTATTCTTATGGCAAATACTAAATAATGCGATACTCACTAGAGATAATATGGTGAAGAGGAAATGTGCAAGGAGACTCATCCTGTTGTTATTGTACTGATATGGAAAATGTGGTATGGGGGGTGGTGATTGCAAGTTGTCTAGGAAATACTCGTAGACCTGACAATTTAAAACAATATAATGAGTGGATTAGATTGACATTGCCGAATGGTAAGGAAATATATTAGTTCGGACTTGCTGCTGTGTGTTGGGCAGCATGGAAGCTAAGAAACAGGGCAACCTTTGAAAAGAATTTTATTTCTCACCCATGTGAAATAATCTGTTTGGCTTGCTCTGTGATAAAATATTGGGTAGGGCTTTATTCTGAAGAGATGCAACAAACAGTACATGCTAGAGCTGAATCAATGCTGCAAGCTGTGATGAAGGTAATGAAGAATCAACGCGGATATATGCTCCTGCCTTTGCCTGATAAAGAAGAAGAGAAAAAGGAGGAGAATGAAGATGCAGAGCAAGAGTGAAAAGCTGCAATGGAGGAATCTGAAAGACTGCTGTTTAATTTTCTTTATGATGCTATCTTGGTTTTATGGTGTGATGCTTAGTGGCACATCAGTTTCTAATGGTAGTGCCTGAACTTGTACGGTGATGTTATTTTGGTGAGAACGGTAGTATCCTAGAGGGATGCTAAATTTAGGAGGGTAGTGTCATATTTAGTCATTAGAGTCTAGTGATTAGATAGTTATATAGTGGTTGAAGATCGACCACTATAACACTACAATCCTCTGTAACCAGATCTCTGTTTCAAATTAATGGAATGGAGGTGGAGGTTTCTGTCTCAAAAAAAAAAGCTCTTCCTTTACAAAAAATAAAATAAAACAAAGGTCAGTAAGCTGGCACGGACAGATCGGGTTTGTGTATGCACCTAGTTTTCGAACACTGCTACACGTACATACGGTACGGTTAGCTGGATCGTCCGATACCCAGCCGTACGACCAGTACGTGCAAATCACAACAGGTTCGCATGAATCTGCATATGGGTCCAACACTGCAGCCGTACGCATGCAAACCACGTCCGCTAGTTTTGTACTAGTAGGATGGGAGGGTTTATAAAATGGATCATGGGCGGCAGCTACGTTACGGTCATCGTTTGTTGCCTTTGTGCTGAAGGTTGAGAGGAATATAGTTGGACGCATCTTGGTGACATGACCCGAGTTCCAACAGCGTATACAAATTTAAGATGTTTGGATGGTTAGTTCAGAGCCATATACTATGTACGTACGTACGTACGTACGTACGTACGTACTCCACGATCGGAACAGATGGGAGCCTTTAATTTCTATACCTTCCCGTGGACACGCCTCTTCTCACCAACCGTAGGCACGCCTTCGTCTTGATTGTTGTTTAAACAGAGAAGTTTTTGTCAGCTAGATGAGTCTATACCCATCGAGTGTTTAATTTCTGACCAGTAGTTCCTCAAGCATGGCCACGGGCAGTTGTTGAGTCGTCGATCTTAAGAAAACTGAATGTGCTCTGACTGTGCCCTGAATTTCCGATGCATTTATGTTTGAGACAAGATTCATTAGAACGTTGAGATAACGTCCAAAGCGCTGGAGGGTACAGTTTCAAACAAGGGCGAGAATATCTCTTGCGGGTGCAGGCCACAGTGCAGAATCAAAACTGTGTGGCCCGTGGTACCTGATCGACCAATTCGACCGACGGCGGAGGATATGATACGCCTTGCGAGCCTTAACTACCTCCATATGAGTGAGTAACAGCAGACCTGTAGCCCTGTACTTCAGCGCCCGTTGGCGGCGGCTCGTATCATACGGTCCCATGCAGAAGCATCGAGCTCCCTTTTTTTGGATTTAAATTTAGAAGAAGCGTCATCGATTGATGAGAAAAAGGAACATGTGCACCAGTGCTTTGCTCACATGCATCAAGGGCATGGAGGAAGCAGCGGAAAGCAGCAAGCAAGCTTGTAAAAGCTCTACCTTTCGTGTTTGGAGATGTTATCATACTGGAATTCCTGTCGTGATGATGTCGAGTATACTAGTTAGTCTCAACTGAAATCATGGATATTTAAACAGCGTAGCATGTAACCTAGTCCTGTGATCATGTTTTGGAAGCAAGCTCCCCACTCCCCAGCAGAAAAAGGCTTCCCTGTTGGGCCATCCATGCACGCAGACGCAGCCTTATTCGCTCCGAGCTCTGACATCCTGCGCGACCGGCCGGAAGCGACGTTACCAAACTGCCCTCCCGTCTTGACCCCCCGTCACCTTCCTTAACTGACTCCCAGTGCCTCCACGCCATGGAAGCCCGTGGGAGAATGTTGCGGTACTGACCGCTTGACGTGACCTCAGTTCTCTACTCTCCCCCTCTCTCCGGACCTCTGTCGTTCGGTTCCACCTGTCTCCCCGCGGTGCAGCGGCACAGATGTTTCTCCACTCCCTGTTGATGCGGAAAATGGCGAAGAACACACAGCAATCAAGGTATATCCACGCCTCTCGTCACTGCTTGTGTCATTGTGTGTGTGTGTGTGTGTGTGTGTGTGTGTGTGTGTCTGGTGGTGGTGGTGGGTCGTGTCGACTGACCGTGCTCTCTCCGGCGGTGCACGCAGAAAAGACGGCGGCGCGAGGTCAGGCCTGTCGTCCAAGAAGTCGCCGTGGTACCAGCGCGCGGTGGAGCTGCTCCTCCTCATCTGGAAGCAGCCGGCGGGGACGACGAAGGCCGCCGCGGCGTCGGGGGTGACGGCGGCAGGGCCGGGGCCGGGGAAGCTGCGCAAGTCGTCGTCGCTGAACGTGGCGGCGTCGTTCACGCGGGTGTGCCTGTGCGCGCCCGTCTCCTCGTACAACACCGAGTCGCTGTACTGCTTGCAGGCCGACGCGGCGTCGCGCCGGAGCTACAGCTACCCGCGCGCGTCGTCCGCGTCGACGTCCGGGTGCGGCACCAGCCCGCTGGTGGCACCGCCGCCGGCCGCCGAGCAGCAGGCCGGAAGGGGGAGGCCGGCCGCGGCCGGCGAGGGCGCGCGGCGCGTGTTCCGGGGCAAGTCTCTGACGGACGACACCCTGATGCGGCGGTTCGTGGTGGACGAGGAGGCCACGCGGCGGCGGAACGAGATGGAGGTGATCCGGCGGCGCCACGCCGCCGCCGCGAAGCGCCGGCGCATGGGGCCCAGCCCGCTCCGCCGGATGGCGCTGGCGGAGTCGGAAGCCGAGGAGGAAGCGGAAGCCGCGAAAATGGAAACCGACAGATCCGCGGTCGCCGTCGTAGCGTAGCAACACTGGAAGAGCGAAGCTTTCGTATATGCTGTGGCGTGCTTGCGATTGCTCACTGCCTGCTCTTTTGTCTTTCTATGCTGCTTGCTGTACGTCAGTCTGTCATGCAAGAGATCGAAGGAGAACCTGGCGTAGCGCCAGTTCCGCACAGACTTGTCCCAGCCCCTGGCAATTAGCCTCACAAGCTGACGCTGGCGCGCCCGTGAGCCTGTGACGGAGATCGTGTCTTCTTCTTCTGCTTCGTTTCGTCACCTGCACATTTTCCTCTGGCTGTTTTCGGGCTCCCCGGTTTGGTCCTTCCGCCACCGCGGACGCAGGAGGCGGGGAGACGGACGGCGTCGTCGAGTTCTAGGGATGGCAATGGGTCGGGTTCGGGTCGGGTGGAGCAAAAACCCGCCCGAAATGAAAAAGCCAGCGGGTCAAAATTGACACCCGCACCCGCACCCGCGGGTCTAAATCGACATCCGCACCCGCACCCGTCGGGTTTCGGGCGGGTTTCGGGTGCCCGTCGGGTCTAACAGAATGTATTATAAAATTATTCTCTGCTGAATATTTAACTGCAACAAACTTATTTACACTAACAAAAATGACTTATTTCAAGTTTTCAACAACGAAATAAATAGCATAAAAAACAGATTCATCAACCATCAATTATAGTCAACACAGCACACAATATTATATCTTTGAGTCTCTAAAAAAACACAGATTCATCACAATTCAAAAGACACGTTATAAGTCCCAATCAACATCCATAGCCATAATTTTTTTCTCCGTACAAATATTACATAAATTAAACACAGTCTCGTAAGCCATAGCCATAACTTTTTTCTCCTAAAGTCCAAACTCCAAACTTGAACTTGAGACTTCATGATACCTTCAAACATTCACTCAATAATGGTGGATGAAGGATCCTCCTAGCAAATATCAAATTATCAACAGCAAGAACTAAAAAAGAACTGTATAAAAACTAAAATAACAAAACTACAGAAAATGAAGAGTGAATTACCATTTCTTCTTCTTCATCTTCCATATAAGTCATTTGTGCATTAATAAAACTGGAATGTTGTCCAAACATATCCGCACGGGACCAAGCTTGCATACACATCAATCCTTCAACTGTTGTTGGAGCAAGTCTACTTCGATGTGGGCTAATTGTTCTACCCCCGGTGCTAAAAACAGACTCAGATGCCACCGTTGTAACAGGAATTGACATAATATCTCTAGCAATCTTTCTCAAAGTTGGATACTTAACCCCTGCGTATTGCCACCAATGTATGATGTCCAACTCTTGAGTCCTTGGCAGTGTTGGCTCCTCCAAATATAAATCTAACTCAGTTCGCACATAAGTTGAACACTCCTCTACCTCCTCTGACAAGAACTTATCAAATATATTAAACACGAGGTCGTCTCCTTCGTTTTGGATAACAGATTTGCTAGCTGCACCTACACCATCAGTTGTTGCTATGCCCTCCATAGAGCCTTGATACTCCAATACTAGATCATACAACAAACTTGTAACTCTAGACACTTCAGTATTTGTAGCAGAATTCTCTTCACCATAAATAGTGCTATAAAAAGCTTTCATGAATTTCATTTTGTACCTAGGATCTAAAACAGTAGCTACTTCCATTAGCCCATGCACATCTGTCCAGTACTTACAAAATTTTTGTTTCATCAAGGCAGACATCTCTTCTACCTTAGGGATATTACTACTTCTCCATTTCTCGATAGCTAAATAAATGCCACAAATTTTTGGGTAAAAAAGATTTGCTGTGACATAATTATTGCCTGACAATAGCTCAGTTGCATCATAGAATATCTTCAACCTACCACAAAGCTCCCTAGCAAATTCCCAATCATCTTTAGTTGGTTTAAAAGGAGCACAAAGTTTTTCTTTATTTGCAAGACGTTCAAAAACTGTTTGATACTCTAGAGCAATGCTAATCATAAGGTAAGTTGAATTCCATCTTGTCTTACAATCTAGAGCTATCCTTTTACCATATTTAATATTCATTTGTGATGCTGTACGTTCAAAACGTTCATGTCTTTTTGGTGTGGCACACCAAAATCCAACACTTTCACGCACTCTTTCAATACCCTTTTCCATAACACTCAATCCATCTTTAACAATCAAATTAATAATATGTGCAGCACATCGCATATGCAACAATGTACCACGAAGCATAAGAGAGGAAAGGGGCATCTTATCTTGCATAGCTTGCATTAGATTGTCATTGGTGCTGCAGTTATCAAGGGTCACCGTTGAAACCTTCTTCTCAATCTGCCAATCTTGTAGCACCTCATAAAGAACATCACTTATAACTTCGCCTGTATGTGGGGCTGGCACATATATGAACCTACAAAAAGCCAAAAGCTCACATCAATTATAACAATACAGCAATATAACAGTACAATAAAACACCAAAATGGACCACAATGAAACAAAAATACATCACTAAAGTATATTACCTCAAAAGAAAACTTTTAAGCTTCCAATCATCATCAATATAATGTACTGTCACAGACATATATCCTTTCTTTTGATGATTTGCTGTCCACATGTCCGTAGTTATAGCAATTCGAGAATGACACTGCTGAAAAGAATTGACCAAAGAAAGCCTTTGCACCTCATACATATCCAATATGTCCTTTTTAACAGTGTTTCTGGACACTACTTTGAAAAGAGGTTGCAATGATGCACAAAATCTTCGAAAACCAGCATGATCAACTATAGATAGTGGATACTCATGGGCACATATCATTAGTGCAAGTTCCTTCCTAGCAATTTGCTGATCAAAAATATACTTTTCAACAACAGCAACCCCATTATCATCTTTGCTTATCTTCAAGGTTGCTTGTTTTAAGCCTTTCCTTACTTGTCTAGATGTGCAAATTTTAAGGTGACCACGCAAGTGATTTGTCCCTGCTCTACTATGTCCAACTAGAAGTTTTTTACACCAATTGCATTGAGCTTTAAGTTTACCACTCACAGTAACTTGTTCAAATTCTAGCCAAACATCAGATTTGAGCTTTCTCTTACCACCAACAGCCACATTGTCATCTACATCTAAAGGAACATCTTCTTCAGATGGTACTGCTGTAGGTTGAGATTGAGAATTTGTACCGGCAGCAACACCAACATTGCTGGAAGAAAAAGCAGCAGCACTAGCAGCGGTGGATGATGCAGCTTGATCAACACGTCGTTGCCTCTCTGCTGCAGCCGTAGCTTCTGTCGACATGCCGTGGATCTGGACCAAACTGATGAAATAAAGTGCAAATAGTTGTTCATTAGGTAGCAAAGTACTATCGCTTGAAGTTGAATAACAATACATACAGTAGGGTGGCGGCGGCCGGCTATACCAGTTTCAACGGGGTCGGGACTCGGGAGCAGCCGCCGGCCGGCGGCAGACTTCACGACGGGGTCGGGACTCGGGAGTCGGGAACAACGAGCTAGGCGGCGGGAACAACCGGCGACGACGAGGACCGCGAGGGCCGAAGCTGCAGCGGCGGCGCGGCGCGGTCCGCACGGAGGAAAGCTGCAGCGGCGGCGTGGCGCGGTCCGCACGGAGGAAAGCGGCAGCGGCCGGAGGCGCGGTCTACACTGAGGAAAGCGGCAGCGGCCGGAGGCGCGGTCTACACTGAGGCAAGCGGCGGCGCCGGCGCTGCGGTCCGGAGGCAAGCGGCGACGCGCGGCGCTCAGTCTGTCGGTCGAGGACTCAAGGAGGAGACTTGGGTTGCGGCGCGCCGGCGCTGGCGCTGAGGTGAGGGACTGAGGGAGTGAGGCTAGGGTTACGGGACTACGGGTTAAAACAATTCACGGTGGGCTGGGCCGGGCTAGTGGGCTACAAATTGGTGATTTCGGGCGCCCGATGGGGACCCGCGGGTTGAAAATGGAACCCGCACCCGCACCCACAATATATCGGGTCGGGTGCGGGTCAGACCCACGGGTGGAAATTTTAACCCGCACCCGCACCCGTCGGGTGCCAAACCCGACGGGGACCCGAACCCGCGGGTCCAATTGCCATCCCTATCGAGTTCACATTTTCGGTGCCGTTTCGGCTGGCGCCGAAAGGAGGAGTTAATGAGCAGGCAGCAACTGACGCAACGGCTAGAGCGCGCCTGGGACCAGTGCTCGGGCGGCGAACGGCGAGGTAATACTGCGCGGTTTCGTGGTAAAAATCACTTTTATAGGTCCAAAAATAATGGCTCGTATGTTTTCCTAAAAAACTACTGGCCAATATTTTTAGAGGGGCATATAAATTTTACGTTTTGAGCCGTGGAATCTAGTTAACTCACGTTCGAAGGCCTCCATGTATGATGCATTGGCCCGACCCGCTCGGCTGTTCCGACGACAAAAGAATAAAAAATCAGCCTGTAACGGCTCCGACAACGGAGAGAGAAGGCGAGCGGCAACGAACACGACCAAGAGCGCCGCCGCCGTGGCCCCCCACGGGCCGCCGCTGAAGAGCGTTGTCCGCTTCCTCCTAGCCGAGCCGTCGATCCCTCGCGAAGCTGCCACGGCGCCTCGTCCTGTTGGCTGTTTTCCCCGGGATAATGAACTCTATGTGTTATAGACTTTGTATGCACGCTCCGAAGGATTCAGTGCCAGAAAGGAGGCGTGGCTCGTGAGACGTGATACATACGCTCGTCTGGAGGATACAGAAGGCCCAAGTACTTTGAACGGTCAGATAAAACGAGACGGGCACGTGCACTGACCCGTTGTGCTTGCAAGGTAACCTTGAAATCCATCTTGTCATAGGAGTTCTGTTATGTAATTTTTGGTGTTGTCTGCTTTCTAGTGCAGTGGTCACCAATGTGCTCGCTTCTCTATCACCGAGGGGCCAACCAATGTGCTCGGTATGGAGGATTGCCTATGGTTGAGTTCGGCCTGCTACGTTTCATTTCGGGTTTGATGTCGTCTTCTCGAGGTCGTTCCCGCGGTAAAGTTCCGTTTGCGAATGCTGAGGGCTGGACGGGATTGGGGGCATAATCCCGGTGACCAAAGAGAGCGGATCCACGACGGGACCCGATCCACGCAGCGGGCTAAAGATGCATTTGGCAAGTGCGGGATTAGGAACCACGTGGAAAATCAGTCGCCGCCCGTTGCTGCTTCTCCGAGCGTAAGAAGCATCGGAGGAGTGGCCCGAATCATCGTCTAACGGTCGCAATCGAGCAAGTCGATGCTCAAATCCTCGTCCCTGTCGGGACTATATGCCACGGTAGAATGTGGAGTAAATAGATCTGCAGCGGGAGAAGGACGTACTGGTGGATTCAGTTACACACGTAACACACCTAAGAGTAAAAGTACAAAAGAACATTGCAGTTGCAGTGCTGCATAAAGCGAGCCGTGGCCACGTGCATCGCACGCGGTCACAGCTTGGAGTAGAGCTGCGGCGTGCACCACCTGAAGAAGGTGCCGGTGGGGAGCTCGGCGGGCGGGAGCAGCGCCAGCCGCGCGCCCACATCGGCCGCCTCCTCGGCGGTGCGCTTGCCCCAGCCCTTGGTCATGTCGGTGCGCGTGAACCCGGGGCAGAAGCAGTTGACGCTGACGCGCTGCCCCCGCGCCTGCAGCCGCCGCGCAAGCAGCCGGGAGTAGGCGTTCAGGGCCAGCTTGGACACCGCGTAGTCCGTCCACACCTTGGGCCACCCGCGCCCCAGCTCCGACCACGTCCCGTCCTTCACCTCCGCCAGGAACTGCGACACCATGCCCTCGATCGCCGCTTCCGTCAGCCGGTCCTCGTCCAGGAGCAGGGCCCTCAGTGACGGGTCCCTCACCTTCTGCACACAGATCATCAGTACAACGAAGAGTTAACGCTATTTCTCAAGCTGCTCATTGCTTTCTCTGTGTTTAAATTGTTATTGTTAGGACAAGAACTTTAATTCAACAATAAACTATAGTTGATCTCTTAACGGCAACAGTTTGAAAGATGAGTTAGTATAATTATTGATGACTTAGGTCTTTGCAAACACTACATGTTGTATTTTTTTAGGCGGTGCCCGGGCATGTACTATATGAGTTTTCTATGCAAATAAGCTTTGCCGCTCTAACAGATTGGCCTCAGATTTTTCATGTGAGTCTTCACAAGTCTAAGGCATTGGACATATACGCGTCATATGGACACGGACAATGTACCTAACTAATCTGATGTGATATATATATATATATATATATATATATATGGTTCGATATAGAATTAAAACTGTACAGATATCTACGACTAGCCAGCCTCGTGCGTTCACACTTCAGAGGCTGCCAAATTTTAAGTAATCTACAAGTGTAATTACCCAAGCGACGTGGTTCTTAGCAAGTGTCACATTTTCTGGAGATTGGCAAGAAAACCTTCTTGGATTCAGAGGATGCACTTGTTTGTTTACACCTTCAAGTTCCGACCAGTGCAAGTCTGATTTGACTCTTACACGTGAAAAGTAAAGGATAACGATGTTTCCCACGATCATCTCAAGCTTTCCAAAGTGATAAGAATTGACTATGCTCTCATGTACAGCTACCTCTCTCGGAAATTTTAGCTGTTGACAATGACATAGTATGAATTTTCTTGGGGTCGCTATCATCAACAGAATTTTATTTGTTGCCTATTAATGTTTTGTTAGGTACAATAAAGAGGGGCATGGAGCTAACATGCTTTTGAAAATCCTCTATACATACTGTTTACAGTTTTTGCAGATATCAAACAGTATCGTACAAGTTTTTTTGATAAAGAGTGTATATTAAAATTAAGAAGATAAGTATGGTACAAGTTATATTTCAGTTTTTGCAGATATCAAACAGTATCGTACAAGTTTTTCGTTAAAAAGTGTACATTAATATTAAGAAGATAAGTATGCATACGGTACAAGTTATATTTCAGTTTTTGCAGATATCAAACAGTATTTGCACCGCATAGTAGCATCTGAAATAATATGAGCAATGTGGTCTTCTGAACTTACGTTGAGAAGTCCAAGCTGCGAGCTGATGTTCAGGATCCGGCTGGTGGCGGGCGACTGCCGAAACAGCGGCAGGAGCGCTTCAGTTAGCATTTTGGCCCCGTAGAAATTGGTCCTGAGGACCGTCTCGGCGTGCTCCACGGAGTTGGTGTCGATCTCATTGAACGACACGGCAGCATTGTTCACCTGCATGCATCCACGAACAAGCAAAGACGAAACTTGAATTCCAGCTCCTCCGGAAAGTCGAGGTCACCTTACCCCAATAAACCAAAACTGGAGCTGTGTTGGGAAATGCTTGCGCTGCAACAGCTGCCTTTCCTCGTAGCTTTCTGATGTCTAGGCTAGAACTGGCAACAGCACTACCAGACACTACTGACGTGAGTGTGAGCGTGTACGGGTGGTGGTGCACAGCACGACGGCTTTCACTCCCAACATCCCAGGTCTGAACTAGATTTTTTTAAAACAAAGTAGTATGAACTAGACATGGAAAAAGCTTTTGAGATGAGTGGATAGAGATCTCAGACTGGGCCTGAGAAATCCTAACTCGAGACGAGTGGACTCATCATAGCGTTGGCTATCCAAGAATGGACCACCGTTTGAGCTATGATCGACGCCAGCACACGTAGCTTGACCCTGGCCGGGCCTGCACGTTCACGGCGACAGCTGAAATAGTGTCTCCTTTTGTTTCGCACAACCCGATCAAACCTTTGCGAGCAGATCTGGTGAAACAAGGATGAAAACTCGCACTGCCATCACTACCAGTTACTGTCACTCTGTCACTGGACGGCTACAGGTAAGACAGGGCCCGACTGAAAGAAAAGCGAGCGAATTCGATCTCCAAATCTGACGTGGTTGAGGGCTCAACTTGGCCTCCGGAACCAATCGTATCCGAGACTAGGTGTGCACCGCACCTGCCTAAACGGCATGTACCCACCTGGACAAGAAACCGGCCGTGGACCCTGGTTCACCGGCCGTCGCTGTCCGGCGGCGCGGGAGGCGAGACGAACATGGGTGGGAGGTCGTCTGGCGTGGCGATCACGATGGCGTCGCGCAAGCTTTGGCCCTATCTACGGGCGGAACCGGTTGCCTGCCCTGCTCCCCCTCTTTGTTTGTTTCGACCGGCGCAGACGCGAGCGACGTGACAAATTTGATTCCGGTGGTCGTGCTAAACTCGGTGCAGAGTTTACGGGAAACCTTACTGGTGAATGATACCAGAGGATACCTTAACGAGTCGTTCCAAAGGTGGTGTGGCCGGGGGGCTTTACCAGGATGTCGAGGCCGCCGACGGCGCCGCGGAGCCACGCTGCGAACTCGGCGACGGAGGACTCGTCGGAGACGTCGAGGCGGCGGAACAAGACGGCGAGCCCGCGGTCGCGGAGCGGCGCGGCTGCGGCCTCCCCGCGCGCGCCGTCCCGCGCGGTGAGCACCACGGTGAGGCCGCGCTCCGCGAGGCGCGCGGCGAGCACGTGCCCGATGCCCCGGTTCGCGCCAGTCACCACGGCCACCGTCTCCCTAGACCACCACGCGCTGTGCGAGGAAAGAGACAGGCAGGGCGGTACAGTACAGAACAGGCCAACCGTCAGGCAGGCGCCGACACGCGGGAGGAGATGAAGGGATGCATGGAAAAAGGAGAGGATGGCGTTTACCTGCTTGCGGGAGGCGGCGACTCCTGCTTGGAGCCCAAGTAGTCCATCGGCCGGCGCGGAGGTGCAGCTCGAGGACGGAGACGAGGCTGTGGGGGTGGGTGGGGGCAGGGCCGCCCCGGGGGTTGCGGGGAGTGGCCGACCGGGAGATGGCTGGCGACGGGCGAGAGCACGGGGCAGGGAAGGTATTTATACACGAACAGGCCGCGCTGCCGTTTCGAGTCAGTGCCAGTAGCGGCTTGAAACTTGACGGAGAGGTCCCCTGCCTGGCTTGGTCGCGTGTTCTGCTCCTGCTTCCGCAGCTGCACATGCATGCCGCACCTGCTCTCCGGTCTTGTCTTTCTTTGTCGAGCATTCTGCCTGTGCCAGCCATGCGCGCGCGGTTGCATGCTCCGCTCGTCACAACCCCCCCCCCCCCCCCCCCCCCACCCCCAACTCGTCACCGAATCCGGCCTGCATGCACCGCGTGTCCTCACCCGAGCAGTTGGTGCGCAGGGATGGAGATCGGTACCACAGAACAAGTATAGCTGCTTGTGCTAAAAAATCACAGCTAGAGCACAGGAGTTAATCAGCAAGTGGAATTCACTGTCACTCCCGCATCAGAGTGTTAGGTGGTTACTGTTTTTCTATCTAGCTGCATTCCCCGCCGTCCATTCTGGACGGAGATGGCATAGTTTAGTGACAGGGCCGACCATGTGTTTGCTGACAAAAGAAACAATCATGGAGCAGCTCAACGAGACCAGATCGGCTGGAATTTTTTGCCTGACCGGAAAGTAGGCCTTTCCGTTCTCCCCATCTTTGTTTTTGGAAAAGAAATCATGTCCTCCCCATCATCGTCTGGTAAGAAGAAGTGGACCCCGGCCTGATGCCGGCCACTGTTTCAGCGGCCGCTTGATCGGCTGCCCGTTCGCGTGTGGCTGCTTAATTAGGCCACCACATATGAATGGGGGATACGGGTCGGGGTGACGCGTGCGTGTGATCAATCTGCCAGACCTGATAGCGAAGCGACGGGTTGGTTATCCAAAACATGTCATAATCCCCGGGTGCCGGCCGGCCTATGTCTCTGCAGACTGTTAGATCATTCCCTGGACTGCAGAGTAAGTACCCGTCTACGAGGCTAGTGGCAACGCTACTTGGCTCTACGCATCGTACGTAATCCATCTTACGATTCCTGAAAACAGGGCTTAATTTCTCCACGGAAGCCGCGTGGTGGAGTCGATATCAATCGGACTTCTGGTCCACGTAAACAGGGCTTAGTTTCATTCGGAGTGAAGTTTCGCGGCAATCTCGTCGTAACTGCCCTTGTTTGGGGTCACTTAAAAGGTTGGTTTTGTGGAAGAGAAGACTTCAGTCTGAATGAAGCTTCTGTTGTCGTGTTCAGAGAGTTATCCGTAACAAGCAGGGTCAGGCTCAGCAGGGCCAGCTAGATGGGGAGATATAGGTGGCTCTGTCGTCTGTCAATCCGTTAATTGCGATAGCTCAGTTGTGTGGCACAATTATCGTTATGCCAGATCAAGAGGCAATTTATCCTTGTTTTTCTACGTAAAGATGGGCCGACTCAACTAGTGTCCTTCTCAAAACTTTGAGAGGAAGGTTCACATGATCTACTACCTAGTTTACTGCAAAAGTCAAGGTATAACGGAGAACTCGCAGACACGACCACAACTTTGTCAGGAACGGACGAACGAACGAATGAATGGGTGGTGCTGACTCTTGGGGCGTGACTTTGCCACCGATGTTCAGCGTGCCTCTCAAGTATTCTTCGTTCTTCCACATCTGATTGTCCTGTTGTGCCAGAATGAAGACGGACTGCGTGACCTTGGGTGGTGGCGTATGCAGTAGTGGGGGTGTGAGTTGTATTGCCCACAGGGCTGTGACTGTGAGTGGTGGTGTGCTCTTTATAGCATCAACTCTGTCTCTGTAGCGGCAGCAACAGCATGAACGAAAATAGTGAAAAGTAAACACGCCCCGCGGTAGGCTCGCCGCCGGCTACGGGGCGCTACACTACAAGTAGTGTGCCTTAACTGATACCGTCGGTTTAATCCTTCCTTAACTACAATTTAGGCTCAAACCTGTTAACGTCAGTGTCATCCTGTGGAGAGCACCAGAGAGGGTGCTGATTGAGATGTGATTTCACATAATATTGAGGAGCATTACAACATAACCATATTGCATTACAGAGCACAGCACAAACCAATGAACGAATCACATCCAGTCCTCAAATGTATGTACTGTTGGAATAATTTGGGCTGGGCCCATTGATTACCCAAATTAATCCTATTAATTTTAAGGCCCACATTAATGCTATGTGACTAAATTATTTAGTCCCACATGGGTAGTTGAAGAGGATTCTGACCAACTTAAATAGGTGGACTATTCCTCTCTATTTGAGAAGTTGGGAAGAAGATAAGGGAGTGCCACACGCGCGCCGAGCCGTGCCGTGCGCGACGCGCACGCGTCACGCGCATTTTCGCGTGAGAAAATCGCGTGACTTGTGACTTGTGACTTGTGCGTGTGTGGAGAAATTGCTGCATCATTTTTTATTGCGCTGAGTTAAATATTTTTACCGTTTCTGAGAATTGAATTAACTTAATTATGACGGTGAATTAAATACAGACATTATTAGTAACCGACGTATTAAAACAGACGTTACTAATAACTGACGTATTAAAACAGAGAATTAATCTCGCGCAATAAAGCTGATTCAGTATGCCTCAGCCTATATAAGGCGCTTCTCATTCACCCTGGAATACATACTTGACTACTATCGCTGCGCACTCTGCATTCCCATCGCAAGTCTCTGCGCGCACAGAACTTGCGAGAGCAGTCTTCCGAAACCTCGTCTAGCTGCGATATTTGCACGGGTAGGCGGACGATCAAGTTTTTGAGAAGCGCAACTTTGCGCGACTGCTCGCTTTCACGAACGACTACTATCTGGTGAAGGACGTTCGTGAGACTTCACTGCTTCCAGTCTTTCTGCCTCAACTAACGATCGACTACTTCAAGCAGCTCAACATGTCAACTGTTGGGAACGGCACCGCCGGTGCCTCTGGCACTGGTCCTGTCTCAGGGTACAACCTGATGGTTTCACATTCATTTGTTGTGTTATTTCTGTTCTTATACAGATTAAGCGTGAACACAACCAATCCTTATGAAGCCATAATATTGCTTATTTTCAATTATATCATGATTACTTTTGGAATTAAAATGTACCGTAAATTAAAGTGCCTAAATATCTAACATGTACTAATAAGTACTACAACAGTCGACTCAATGCTAACGATTTTCATCCAAGGAACTTTTCTCAGCGAAACTTCTCGCTTCCAACGGATCCTGCAAGTGACCACAAAGGTCCATCAGACCTGGAACGGCCATGGCCCGCCGGCGCGGTCCTCGCCGCCCACCTTGGCGCTGCGTCGGAGCGGGTTGCCGCCGCACTCCCTGTCGACGTAGGCGTAGTACCTGAGCACGAAGGCGAGCGCCAGGGCGACCCACTCGAGGCAGAAGATGGCGACGCCGAGCCCGCCGACCATGCGGAGGATGACGGCGCCGTCCTCCTCGCGGACGTACGACTTGAGCCCGTCAGAGAGGAACTCGGCGGTGCGGGAGAAGGCGAGCACGGCGGCGGCGCCCTGCAGGATGGAGGCGACGACGGTGGCGGCCATGTGGGCGGTGTAGCAGCGGCCCCGGGGCGGCTCGGGGGCCGCGATGACGGCGCACCCGGCGACGGCGGCGGCGACGGTGAGCGCGTGGAGGAGGATGAGGAGGAAGCCGTCGACGGAGGGCACGAGGCGGAGCGAGAGCGTGAGGAAGCCGCACCCGGACGCCGCGCCCAGGATGAGGTAGTTGGAGACGAGGAACGCCCGGCGCGCGCGGCGGTGCGGCCGCGACGCCGTGTCACCGGCCGGAGGCGCGATCACCGAGAGGCCGCCCATGGCCTTTTGTCTTGTCCGTGTGCAGTACACTAGCTCGGGGAGAGGAGAGCAAGAGCTTGCGCGCGAGAAGAGTGGAGTGGAGTGAAGTGGAGTGAGGTGGTCGCGGGAGGAGGGGGTTTAAATGCGTCGAGGGACTGGATTCGACCGTTTCGTGGACAGGGAGAGCGGGGGAGGAGGCGGACGCGACGCGACGCGACGCGACGCAACGGCTAGTTTGAGAAAGCATGGAGCAGCCACGCCGTGCCGCCGTGGACGGGGCCGTGTGTGTCGGTGGCGATGGTGCCACGCGAGAAATCTTCCCGTTGCTTGCTATATACTAACATCGTGGCACGCCATGGATAATCCTAAAAGCCACTAATAATTGGCATATCTATATCATCAAATAAACATCCTTCGCCACAGATTCATTAAGAAAGCTAAAAAAAGAGTAGCAGCGGGCATACCACTGCCACTATAAATCGGCTAAAAAGTAAAAAAAAAAACCTTCGCCAACTATCGCCCGATCCACATGTGAAACCCAATACATAACCTATTCGCAGCGGCAGACGCTATGCTGGCCGGGACTCCAAATCGGGTGGTGGAGGCTATAGCGGGCGTTTTCAGCGGGATCTGAAAAACGCCCGATAAAATACAGACTGCTACACTCGTCCTGTAATTCTGGAGTTCGGCTGTACCACCAGGAAAGGGAAGGAGGAAAGGAAATAAGAGATACAAAAAGAAAGAAGGTAGGAGAAAAAGTAAAAAGGTAAAAAAATAAAAAATAAGAAGAAAGAGATGAGAAAGAAAGTAAGAAATAAATTTGGTGTTTTATACTAGTTTCAAATATAATATTATTAACACAAAAAGTTATATGAAATAATATAAAATATAATATAGTTGTATTATCTAATATAAAATAGGTGATAGTTGATATAGAGGTATGATTTTAGAGGTGAACGAATGTGAAGAATTGAATTGTAAAGGTAGGAAACTTTTAGAATTGACTGTAAAAGGCTAAGAGTATTCGTTATATAGAGATTCACGATTACGAATAGCCTAAGTCATGCCTCCACCATTGATCCTGGTCCAGATATGGCGGCCCATATTGGACGACGCGCAGGAGGACGTACGCTTGGACCACTGCCAAGGGGCGCCAGGAAAATAAAAAGCGCAGGAGGACGTACGCTTGGACCACTGCCAAGGGGCGCCAGGAAAATAAAAAGCAACTTTGTTCCATATATGCCTCAAATATTAGATGACAACACCTTTGATAACACTTTATAGCTTAAACAAATTCAAATTCTAGGATTGGACGCCACTTTATGAATTTCCTTGCTTGAAATAAACATTAGGAATTCAGTTGCAGACCGAGCAAGTAGCTTGCAAAATTGAAGCTGTGGAAATTCATCTTATTAGGGGAGCGCTCTTTGGTAGTCTAGTGTTGATTTTCAAGTAGACACTATACAACTGAATATTGTTGGAGTTGATCTCTTTCTCGGGAACGGCCCAACGGCCCAATCTCGAGTCTATCCCCACCTCCGCGCCTTGATCGGGGGCGCTAACCAACCCATGGTTGGGGCCCCCTCTCACACCCACGCTATATTAAGTGGGGTGGCCGGGGCACACGGGTAACGTGCGTTCGTGCTCAAAAACACACCAAACACATTGAGAAAACCTATCTAATCCGTACAGGGAGTGAGGGGAAGGACCCGGCGCCGCCATCGCTGTCGACACCACGAAAACCGTGTGCCAACGACTATATTTCGGCGACACCATCATGGCAACATCCTCAACACCCGAAGGTATGTTCCAATCCGTTTTTGTTCTCATTCATATAGTCTTAGAATAATTTTAATCAATGTAACCGCTAGATCTAGTGGCTAGAGGAAGTACGAAACATACAATGGTATCAGAGCCAACTAGACCATTAGATCCATTCGGGATGAGCATTAAGTTTAGATCCATTCATAGCAAGTTTAGATCCACAACTATATTGAATAAGAATAGTAAGAACAAAACAATAGAAAAGTAAAAAACAAAAAGAAAGAACAAAATAAAATAGTAAGAACAGGAAGAAAAAACATGGTGGCTATTCGGTTTCGCCGGGAAGGCCCCACCGCTCATCCACGGTGAGCTATCCCGCCGGCGAGCCTTCCCCATGCAAAACCGGCCTCCAAGCCACCCTCCTTTTTTTCTCTCTTGGCTTTCTCTCACTATGGTGGCGGCTAGAGGAGAGAGAGGGGGTGAGTGAAAATGAAATTAGGGTTTCAGGGCTAGGGTACCCACCCCTTTCTATAGCTCCGAAATCAAAGGACAACCCTTGGATCAAAATGGAGGGTGGAGATTAATTAGGGTTTGGAATTTGAGCCAAAAAATTGAAAGAAACCGGCCCAACAGAGCCAACCAGGCGTGTCCAGCCCTAACAGGCGCGCCGCCACTGCTAACGGGTGGACCAGAAACCCTAACGGGCGCGCCGCCACTCCTACTGGGTGGACCAGAAACCCTAACGGGCGTGCCGCCACTGCCACCTGGTGGACCAGAAACCCTAACGGGCGCACCTTGGCCCAAGCGGGCGCCTGCGGCCCGCAAGTGGGCCCAACTGCCAGCTCCGAGCGGGCCAGCTGCAGCCGCGGCCTATGTGGGGGCACAGAAGCCCATGCGCGCGCGAAAAAGAATTGCCTCCGGTGGGGAGAGGGCCTTGTGCTCTACCAACTGAGCTAAGTTCTGATTGTGTTTAACTTTGATACTTAATATTCAAGTAATCTGATTAATGTTTTAGTTATGGCCTGAAAAATATTTTGTATATCATCAGTTTATCTCCAGTAATTAGCAACTTTATGGTAAAATAGTTTTTAGCCATATTTAATTCTGTTTGTCGAAGCATCTGCGGTCGACACTTCCCCTGGGTCTGGTCTGGGCTAACCACGGAGGTTCTTTTTTAGGCGGGGCTAGTCCTCTCGCGAGGGTCTCGCCGGAGTGGACGAAGGAAGGAGATGAAAGTGGTTTGACACCAAGGTTTTTACGTGGTTCGGGTCGCTGGAGTGTAAAACCCTACGTCCACGGTGAGCTGTGCTGCTCTGTGTATTGCTTCAAGCTTAGAACCGGAGTTCTAAGCTTGGGTATGAGGATGAACTGAGTGAGCTAAGGGTCGAATGCCAATGGATCCGAACCCAGCAGAGTCCGAACCAACCCCTTGTAACGTTGCCTACCCGAGCCTTTTATAGTCCAAACCTTGGGCGGCTTACAAGGTGGGCCCCGGGACCCGACAGGTGGTCCCGGGGTGATTTCCTACCAGCTACGCAGTCTTGGCGCTGACTTCGAGGTCGTCCTGCCACCCTGCCCCTGCCGCAAGCTAGGTGTAGCGTGTAGCCGTTTGCGATGGCAGGGGCGGTAGGGCATGTCTTGTCCGTGTCTTGTCGCTGCCTTCAATGGTCTGCAGCTTCTGACACTGTGCGCATGTCTTAACTATGACGGGTCACAGTGCCTCCTGACAGGCGTGTGCCGCGCCTCCGCACCTTGGGAAGGCGCGTCTTGAATGCTTTGTACGGTAAAGGCATGACGCGCCTTTATTCCCCCAGCCTACCGCGCCGGGCGAGCAGCGCTGCTCTGCTGGCCACGTGGCGGGCCCGGAGCTCACCTCTGAGGAGGGGGGGAGCTCCGGCCCCGTTGGATACGTGGAGTCTTCGGAGCTCGCCCTTGCGGAAGGGGTGAGGTCCGGCCTCCTAGTCCACGTGGCAGGCCCAGAGCTATCCTTCGAGGGGAGGGGAGCTCCGGCCCCGCTGGGCACGTGGCTCCTTCGGAGCTCGCCCCTGCGGGGTGGGGGGGGGGGGCGAGGTCCGGCCTTCTGGGCCACGTGGCAAGCCCGAAGCTATCCTCTGAGGAGAGGGGAGCTCCGGCCCTACTGGACACGTGGCGCCTTCGTAGCTCGCCTCTGCGGAGGGGGCGAGGTCCTTAAGCGATTTCACCCTGTGCGCGGGAGTACCGGCCGATACTGAGGGTACCGACACTGTTGTTGTGGATAGTTAAGAGTAATTAAGTATGTTTTAAGCTTCCGCTGTTGTATTGAAGTTTATTAGTTTTCTAATTAAATTTCAATTGAGAAATTTAATTAGGATAATTTTGATTAAGTCTTTTTTTTGTTAATTAAGTTATAGTAATTTTGTTAACTAGTCAACGTGAACAACAAAATTTACTATGTATTGAGTTCAATTTAAGTTATTTGGTTCATAGAAATTTTATTTGAGTAACCAACGTGAAAGAATAAAATTTACATGTTTATATTTTTGAATGACATGTTTTTTTAGTAACCAACGCGAAAAACAAAATACGACATTTCTATTGCTTTAAGTATTTTGTTCATAAAGAATTTCGTTGAGTAACCAACGCAAAAAACGAAATTTGTTATGATTTTGAATGTTGTATTTGGTGGAGTAACCAACGCGAAAAGTAAAATACAATATTCTCTATTGTTTAAGTTTATAGTATATTTACTTATATATATATATATATATATATATATATATATATATATATATATATATATACACACACACACACACACAATTTTATGAAGGTTACTCCGCTTTGTCTTCAGCACTGAGTTTTATTTCCAACATTGAATCACTCAATGGTTCAAATTATGGTACTTAGAAAGAAATATTGGAGATCACTTTGGCTATCTGTGAAATTGATTATGCACTAATGACACCTTGCCCCACTGAGCTTTGAGGTCCGTTCATCTACTGCTGGAGAGACTAATGAGTCCTTCGAGCTTAGGAAGGGACAATACCTAAGTTTAAAGGATAAGTACGATAAGGATCTCCCTAAGTAGATTGTCTCAAACAGAAAGTGTTTGATGGTGATGAGGGGGATAATCACTGAGGCCATTCGGGGAGCGATTCCCAAATGCGACACTGCTCTTGAGTACCTCCGTAAGGTGGAAAGTCAGTTCACTGGCTCTTCAAAAGCTATAGTGAGCATGCTTATCAGAAACTTATTATTGAGAGATACACTAGAGATGGTGTATGTGAGCACATCCTTAAGATTACCAACTTAGCCATGAAGCTCAAGCCAATAAACTTAGAAATCACTGATGAGTTGCTTGTGCACCTTATTTTTGCTTCACTACATAAGGAGTTTGAGACCTTCGTGATCAATTACAACTCTCAGCTAGAGCATTGTAACTTAGAGAAGTTGATTACCATGTGCGTTCAAGAAGAAGAATGCATTAAGTCCGAGAGGGGTGGTGACTCTGTCAACTACGCCAAAGGAAAAGGTAAAGGGAAGAACTTTTTTGTTTCTCCCAAAGGTGCTTCTTTTAAGACATATGACACTTCTTCTACTCATAAGGGCAAGGGTAAGGCTCCACTTCAGCATACTCTTCAGAAGGATATGAAAGTGGACAAGGATCAGTGTAGGTTTTGTAAGGAGAAAGGACACTACTAGAAGAATTGTGTGGGCTTCTTGAAGTGGTGTTACAAGAATGGTAATGATTTTGTGACTTTTGTTAATGATTCCCTGTTTTTAGATTATTCTCGATTTATTTGGTGGATTGATTCAGGTGGCACCGTGCACGTTTATAATTCTCTACAGGGATTAAGTATGAGGAGAACCCTAAGAAGAGGGGAAAAGACCATTAAAGTCGCTGATGGCCGTGAAGCTCAAGTTGAAGCCGTTGGAGATCTTCCACTTAGACTTAGAGATGGCTTTGTACTTAAATTTCATAATGTCCTTTATGTACCCTCTTTATAAAGAAATTTGATTTCAGTTTCATGTTTGGATGATTCAGGTTATGTGTGTCATTTTGGCAATGATAAATATTCTATTACGTTTAATAATAAAGTTGTGGGTCTTGCACTCCGACAAGACATGTTATATTTATTATCCTTACATGATGATATTAATGTTATAAGTAATAATCAAGTTTCTTCTCAAAACGACTTAGTATTCAACAAGCGCAAAAGAATCGATTTCGAAACATCATCAAAATTGTGGCATCGTCATTTATGCCATATTTAGAGTGGGGAATTGAACGTTTAGTTTCCTAATCAATTCTTCCCCACTTAGACTTTTCGGAATCAC
This sequence comes from Neostapfia colusana, assembly GCA_030760725.1. Classification (NCBI taxonomy): domain Eukaryota; kingdom Viridiplantae; phylum Streptophyta; class Magnoliopsida; order Poales; family Poaceae; genus Neostapfia; species Neostapfia colusana. The sequence goes on from JASWHV010000019.1 coordinate 57,042,344, forward strand.
AAGAATGCATTGATTGCATTAAAGGCAAATTTGTTTAGAAGATTAAGAAAGACGCCAAACGTAGCAAGGGAATATTAGAATTAGTTCACACGGATATTTGTGGTCCATTCCCAATAGTCTCCATAGATGGTTATGATTCGTTAATAACATTTACGGATGACTATACTCGTTATGCCTATATTTATCCAATCAAGGAGCGATACGAAGTAGAAAACTAGCACAATTTTAAGATCAAGGTAGTAAGATCCGATCGTGGAGGGGATTACTACGGTCGACCTACCCCGAATGGCCAAATTCCTGATCCTTTTGCAAGGTTTCTACAAGAAAATGGCATAGTAGCCCAGTATTCTTCGTCGGGCGAGACTAAGTAAAATGGTGTAGCGGAACGGAGAAACCGTATGCTCATGGATATGGTAAGAAGTATGTTAAATTATTCGACACTTCCGGTTAGCTTATGGATGGAGGCATTAAAAACCGCTATTCATGTGGTTAATCGTGTGCCGAGTAAATCAGTACCGTATGAAATGTGGAGAGGACGTAAGCACTCATTAGGCTATTTACACGTGTGGGACTGTTTAGCTGAGGCTAAAATGTTCAACCCAAAAATTAGTAAGCTGGACTCTAGAACTATTAGTTGTCATTTTATTGCCTATCCAGATAAGAGTAATGGATATCAATTCTGTCGAAGTGTTCGGTCGACACTTCCCCCGGGCCTGCACTGGGCAGCCCGCGGAGGTTCTTTTTTCGGTGGGGCTAGTCCCTTGCGGAGAGCTTGCGCGGATGGACGAGTTAGTAAGAGCTTGACACTGTGAGTTTTACGTGGTTCAGGCCGCCGGAGCGTAAAACCCTACGTCCACGGCGAGCTATGGAGCTCGCTGTATTGCTTGCTGCTCAGGGCCGGAGTCCTGAGCTTGGGGGTGAGTTACAGCCTGGGTGTGAATGGCTAGCGTATGAGTTGCAGAAATGCGAACCCTTCTATCGTCGCCTACCCGAGCCTTTTATAGTCCAAGACTCGGGTGGCTTACAAGGGGGGCCCGGAACCCGACAGGTGGTCCCGTGGAGATTGACTGTTATCTACCGTATCTGCAGTTATGCCGGTAGTTGTCTCTGGCGAAGGCTTCCGAGTCTCCGTCTTGCCGCCCTGCCCATGCCGCACGCTAGTCGTAGTGGTTGATGACGGCGCAGGCGGCATGGGATGTCTTGTCGCGGTGTTTATTGGCTGGCAGGTTCTGACACCGCGTGCCAGTCCGTGATGCGACTGGGCGCAACGACACCTGACAGAGGCGTGCTCCGCGTCTCCGTGTCTTGGGAAGACGCGGGCCTTGAATACCTTGTACGGGCAAGGTATGGGGCATCTTTACGCCCGCTGCCTATCGCTCGGGGGAAGGCAGCGCCGTTCTACTGGCCACGTGGCGGGCCCGGAGCCCTTCTCAGAGGAGAGGAGGGTCCGGCCCGCGGGGCACGTGGAGCCTCCGGACCTCTCCCCACGGAGGGGGAGGTTCGGCTTCTGTCGGCCACGTGGCGGGCCTGGAGCTCCTCTCTGAGGAGAGGGAGGTCCGGCCCCGCCGGATACGTGGCACCTTCGGACCCCTCGCCCGCGGAGGGGGAGGTCCGGCTTCTTTATGCCACGTGGCGGGCCCGGAGCTCTCCTCTGAGGAGAGGGAGGTCCGGCCCCGCCGGACGCGTGGCGCCTTCGGAGCTTTCCCTGCGGAGAAGGGCGAGTTCCTTAGGCATTTTCCCCTGTGCGCGGGGGTACCCCGTATCTCAGGTACCGACAGGTTCTATTGTCCAGATAGATACACTAAGTTCATAGAGACAAGACACGCTGTCTTTCTAGAGGATGCCATGATCAGGGGGAGTATGGTAAGACGAGAGGTAGATCTTGAGGAGAAGCGGGTGTACGCACCCACTCCCATGATTGAAGAACCATATTTCTCGATACCTACTATTGTTGAACCATCTGTGCCAGTCACTGATGATTCAGCACCTGTTGTTAGTCCTTCATCGGCAACGGAAGAAGTAAGAGAGGCTCAGCCTTCGGAGCCTATTGAGCCAATTGCCGAACATTATGAAGCGCAACAACAGACTCAACCAGAAGATGATGCGCCAATTAGAAGATCTCAATGAGTAATAAAATCGGCCATTCCGAACCATTATGAGGTCTATTTGAGTGAAGAAGTTCAAATGGAGGATGATCCCACCTCATTTGAAGATGCTATGAGAAGACCACAATCATCTGAGTGGCGTAAAACCATGGAGAATGAGATGAGGTCTATGAACGCCAACAAGGTCTGGGATTTAGTCGAGATTCCTCGAGTAGCCATGACAGTAGGTTGTAAGTGGGTCTACAAGATCAAACGTGACTCTAAAAGGAAAATCGAAAAATATAAGGCCGGACTTGTGGCGAAGGGGTTCACTGAAAGAGAAGGCATAGATTATAATAAGACGTTCTCACCTGTCTCTACAAAGGACTCTTTTAGAATTATTATGGCATTAGTACCGTATTATAATTTAGAGTTACATCACATTGATGTAAAAACGACGTTTCTCAATGGAGATCTATACGAGGACGTTTATATGACACAACCGAAAAGTTTTGTCATTAAGGGTAAGGAACACATGGGATGTCGCTTAAGGAAGTCCATCTATGGGCTCAAACAAGCCTCACGGCAGTGGTATCTCAAGTTCGATGAGACAATTAGAAAGTTTGGGTTTAAGGAGAATGAGGAGGATAATTGCATCTATGCTAAATTTAAGAATGGGAAATTTATTTTCATTATTCTCTATGTGGATGACATACTACTTGTGAGTAGCGATGTAAATCTACTATTAGAGACTAAGAGGTTCTTATCCTCCAACTTCGATATGAAGGATTTAGGTGAAGCATCCTATATGTTGAGGATCGAGATTCACCGAGATTTGGTTAAGGGGGTTTTAGATTTATCTCAGAAAGCATAATTAGAAGGTGTACTCAAGAAGTACGGCATGTATGCGAGTAAACCTTCGCCTGCTCCAATAGTCAAGGGCAATAAGTTTGGGAACTTTCAGTCCCCAGGAACCAATACGAGATCGATCAAATGAAATCGGTTTCATATGCTTCTGCGGTCGGAAGCCTTATGTATGCTCAAGTATGTACTCGCCCTGACTTAGCGTTCGTAACCGGGATGTTTGGCAAATATCCGCCCAATCCAAGGATTGATCATTGGAAGGCAGTTAAGAAAGCATTAAGGTATGTGAAAGGCACAAAAGGCCTCATGTTAACGTATAGTAAGTCAGACCCACTCGAGGTAGTGAGATACTCAGACTCAGATTTTGCGGGTTGTGTGCATACTAAGAAATCCACGTCACGTTACATATTCACCCTCACAAATGAAGCTATATCGTGGAAGAGCTCCAAACAAACCGTCACTGCATCGTCCACAATGCATGTCGAGTTTGTTGCTTGTTATGAGACCACGAGGCAGACATTATGGCTTAAGAAATTTCTAACCAGTCTTAGAGTGGTCTATAGCATTAAAAGACTACTTAAGTTATACTGCGACAATGAACCCGCAGTATTGTACTCTCACAACAACAAGTCGAGTGGTGTTGTCAAACACATCGACATTAAGTTTTATGTTGTGAAAGATAAAATCCAGGATCATACTATTAGTCTTGAGCATATTAGAACCAAACATATGCTTGCGGATCTGCTTACTAAAGGTCTTCCTCCCAATGTGTTCAGAGAACACGTAGTCGGCATGGGATTAAGGAAAAACCTATTATCACCTGGATACTTAGAGGCCAAACTAAGAATAAGGTTGTTTCTAAGTGTAAGATGTATTGTGGTCATCGAGTTAGATAGTACGTAATTGGCTATTTTGATGCGATGTGCTTAGTATGTCGAACATGAAGAAATAAGCAATAAGTTAAGTATTAAAGAATTAAGTAAGTTTTTGTAAGTCTTGATCAGTGGAGATCAAGGGGGGGGAATGTTGGAGTTGATTTCCTTCTCGGGAATGGCCCAACGGCCCAATCCCGAGTCTATCCCCACCTCCGCGCCTTGATCGGAGGCGCTAACTAACCCATGGTTGGGGTCCCCTCTCACACCCGCGCTATATTAAGTGGGGTGGTCGGGACACACGGGTAATGTGCGTTCGTGCTCAAAAACACACCAAACACATTGAGAAAACTGATCTAATTCATACCGGGAGTGAGGGGAAGGACCTCGGCACCGCCATCGCCGTCGACACCACGGAACCCGTGTGCCGACGACTACATTTTGGTGACACCGTCATGGCAACATCCTCAACACTCGAAGGTATGTTCCAATCCGTTTTTATTCTCATTCATGTAGTCTTAGAATGATTTTAATCAATGTACCCGCTAGATGTAGTGGCTAAAGGAAGTAAGAAACACACAAATATAAGAAGGCACAGAATCTGCATCTATAGCACTGAAAAACATTGCTTAACAATGATAAAAAGTTGCTTAACGCCAAGTTGCCCCAGCTAAACTCATACGAAAATACACGTAGTATATCTATTCTTACTGATTGATTGATCGGAAGTTACTGTTTGATTGACAGGGAGTCAATTGCATAATTCACTGCGCGCTAGGCTTGAAACGCTTACATTGCTGTTTCACAACTACATATAGTATAGGGAATAGCGACATGATAGAAGGGCATTTCCAGCGAGAAGAGACATTGCCGTTTGACAATATTTTATAAACTGGCAAAATCTCCTCTCAGCACAAAGTGTAACAATTACTCGGAACATTTCTTTCTAGTTGCAGGACGCCGTACTAGTTCTTAACCAAACCCTCCAATTTCTCACAGTTTGCTCCCTCAACATTCCAATAGTAGTCTGAACTGAATAATACAATACATCAATATCCACCGATGTACAGTTCCAAATGAAAAGATAATTCAGGAGCGAGCGAATTGATCGAGGGCACCCAAGATGCAATGTCTTTACTTCCCAAAAAAATTAGAGAGGCGTACTGGACCTTCTCCTTCACCCTCACTATCACTGCCGGAGTGCTTGGACCTTGATCGGTGCTTCTTTTCCTTCTTTGTTCTCTTCGATCTTGACCTCGACCTCGATCTGGACTTCCTTGTACCCCTTTCCTCATCATCACTGCTTGATGATTCTGATGATGAACTGGAACTTGAACTTGACTCCGATGAACTCCTGTGCTGTTATCCAAGTAAACATGAGAATTCTGAGCAAATATAAATTACCAAACCAAGCAAGTGTATTTGTGAAAGTCAGCTTGGTAAGATTTGTTTTAGTGACTCGATAAAGCCAGCTCTTCTAAGACAACAATGGGTGTAACCAAACCCAGAGAAAAAATGATAGTTATGCTAATGGAAATTTATGTAGCTAGATAAAAAATATGCGTGCTCAGGCTTAGTATATTGGTTATTTATTGTTTTAGTCAAAATTTAAACAATGATCTCCAGAAAGTAGGCCAGAAGTTAGGAGTATACCTTTCTTCTCTTCTTGGTCCTTTTCTTGGCATCCTTATCTTTCCGCTCTGTTTTCAATTTTTTCGTTAGAAAACTCAGATGACATATGGAACAAAATTATGAAATGTAAGACTGAATGAAGGTGCTACATCTAACTGTAAGAAGTATCATTCCCACTTACCCTTTTTGGTGGATGATGATTTTGATTTCGACCTAGAGTGATTTCGTCCCTGGGCTAGCTTCTGAGCCCTTTCAGCATCTAATTGTGCTCTATATTCCCTCATCATTTTATCTTTATCAGCTTCCAGCTCACCCCTTTTCATCTCCTCTTCCTATAAGAGAAGTATTGTACTCATAAAACAGTCTTGAAGTAAAAGTGTTGTCAACAGTAATGCTCAAATGCTTTGATGTAAATGCATGAAAACCAGGAATGAGATATAAATAGACAAGACAATATGATCAAAGTAGTGCAAGCTGGATTGGTCTGTTTTGAATTGCTATAAAGTTTGTCTATATGGATATTTTATGCACGAGTTACAACTGACTCATGATATGATATCATTATCCAAATCAATTCAAGATACCAAATTCAAATGAGACATGGACGAGGTTCCTAAACTACTACTGCAACCTTAGGTTACTTAATATTCGCCTATATCACCAGTGGTTCCATCTATTATACCATGAGTCTAGCAATGCAATAAATGTTTTCAAGCCTAAGTAGCAAAACACCATGCCAGGATTCACAACTAAGTTCTACGAATAAAAGAGAAGCCATGCTCGACATCAATAACATCAGGGGATTCTCACCAAGCATATTCTGACTGTGTTGAGACTGAACTACTGAAGGACTTTAGGAGTGCGTGGATGCAAGTAAGGATGCTGTAAACATGCAGCAAACGGGAGCAAGAAATCTAGTGAAAGTCAAGCGGTGCGGGCGCGCTTTTCCCGTACCTTCTGCTTCTTCTTGAACTCCTCCCAGGTGAGGGTGTGCGACTTGTTGAGGCTGGCCAGGCGCGCCGCATGCCACTCTGGAGAATGAAATGAACCGTCCGTCTGCGACGGCCCTCGTTAGCCAAAGTTACTGCCTGTTTCCTTTCTAGGGTGTTAGAAGAAGAAGAAAAAAATCGCTCAACTGCTATTAACTCGATATCTTCTTATCAACGGCCTAAATAGAGCTGCTAGAATCACCAGATCGGTATGGACTGCGAAGCCTGGAACTAGGAAGGGGAGCTGGAACCGGAGATCTGTGAGGGAAGGCGGGGGGAAGACGGGGGAGGAAGGGGACCGACCATGCCGTCCTCGGGGGCGTCCGCGGCGCCGGGCGCGCCGGAAGACGACGAACCCAGCCGCGCCCGCTGCATCGCCTTGTACCCCTGGTTCTTACCCATCTCGCCGTCGGCGGCGGCGGCGAGCCCAGATTGGAATCGGCCGGGGAGTGGAGATCCCTTTCGCTCCGGGCTCTAGCCCGGGTCCGTGGTGAGCTATGACCGGATGGTGGCGACGGATGGTGTGGTTGATAAGAGGAGATTATCTTTTTCCGAGCTGGAGATCTAATCTGAGCCGTTGCTGTTACGATCCGACGGTCCGTGATTATTTAGCTACTTGCTGCAGATATGCCGGAGCCTGACAGCCTATCTGTTCGAGTTTTTTTTTTGAACGGGTAGGTAGCTATCGTTACCCAGTATCTCCAGACAAATCGCGGGATACAAGTTCGGTAGCAAAGCTCGGCGACAAGCCCGATTAGCGCGGCCGAGCGCCGCTTTCCAGACCCTCTACTCTACGTACGACGTCCTCCACCTGGTTAGTGGAATCGAATCGTGTCCTTGAGAAGGCGAAAGCTGGTTTTTTTGCCTGCCATTCTAGCTTGCCGTTGCGAGAAAAAACTTTGGGAGCATCAGTAACTTGATTTTCATCAGTGAAACTTGCGCAAGTGTGTATCCATTCATTAAGCGTAATCGGTTATGCGTATAAACATCTACAGGCCACGCACGATGCATGCCACCGTCCACGGTGTTTGCTTACACAGTCAACGTCGTGTAGTATAAAAGAACTGCGCGATCACCAAAAATGGAACGACCAAAACGAACCACCGATCCACCAAACCTGCAACTAAGCGTCCGTCGGGTCCGCCGCCGCCACGAGCCCTCTCACGGCTTCCACAAAAACGGGGGCGGCGGCGCGGCGGGGAACGGGGGCGGCACCGCGGAGAACATGGTGTTCTTGTCGACCCGTGGCCACGCCGACGCCACGGCCGCTGTTGGTGGCGGCCGAGTACATGGCTCATGCTGCCGCGCGGCCTGCGCCTTCCCTTTGGCTTGCTTGGATCAGCAAAGCATGGAGGGGCGGTGGGTTTGCGGACCTGCGACAGGCTGGGGCGAGGACTGAGGAAGGAGGCTGGCTGGGGCAAGTTTTGAAGAGAGAGTGTACGCTTTGCAAAGCTCCCGTCAACCATGCCGCCTCACTTTTATTTTATCACAGCTTCTCGTCGTCTGGATGGGATGCGTTCATTTTGTCTAAAAAAAGCGACGTTCCCGGGAGAGGCCAGCTGCAGACACAGTGGCTTCGACAGTTTACTTGACACCGTATAAGATAACCGAATGGAGAAGATGGGAGCCCGGGAAAACATCGGTTTCCGTGTGTTTTTGTTTGGTAAAGCACAGTTTGCCTCGTGCAGCACGGCCGGTTTCTGGCCAGGGCAAGGTGGTGTGGGGCAGCACGAGTTGTTGTTCATGCAGCAGGACGGTCCCCGATTCGCAGTTTTCTCTGACGCGATAATTCTGGATTATTAGTTTCAACGGAGGAGTCTCTGTCTGATCAAGGGCAAGACAGGCCAAAAACTGCAAGCTCAACAACCATGTGCTTAAAAAACTAGTCACGGGCTTAAAAAACTAAGTTTGTTATCGAGTTGATAGCAGCACTAACCCCACGCCATGAGCAATCAGAAGAAACTCGGACGCCGACACATCGGCGAGACGGGCGAGCTTATGTTGCATGCAGAGCGAGTCGTTTATTCTTTATTCATCACGGGGGCAGGGGGTTGGCGATATACGAAGACCGTCCGATCATGTCGAGTGGTCCAGATTAACGCGGTGGGAAGGGGAGCGGGAGACAGACTGGGACGCATCACCCAAAGCCAGCACCAGGCAAGTGCAGATGCGATTAGTTCGGCTTCTTGATGAGGGCATCAGGCTAACGCAGACACCTACTACCATCTATTTCATCAACTCAAGATTCAAATAATAAAAAAACACTTTTTGCCAGGAAAAGCAGTAGATACTACAGGGCAGTCATCGGTAAAAGCACACAGTAATGCAGCGTTATTATGACCTTGTTCCGCACTTGGAAACAATTTATTCATTGTCTCAATTCTCTGACAGGAACACGCCTCGTGAGTTTTGCTAATACTCACGAGGATTGCAGTAATCGAGAAGGAAAAACAACCAATCAACACCCGGACTAACTTGAAAGTTACAACAATAGCTTAAACGCTAGCCTTCTGCAAAAAACTCTACTAGCCAAAAGTAACTCTGATAACCAGGTTGTTGCTCCAAGAAATCGGTGCCCACATGGTCTCAGCCTAAGTGATGCCGGAACAGCGAGGCCATCTCAATCTACAGGAAACGAGGGCTTGTCAGGTAAAAATAAATCCATGTGCGTATTTGCATAGGCAAGGAACACTTACAGCAGTAATAGCAGCTTCGGCACCCTTGTTTCCAGCTTTGCCACCAGCACGGTTTAAGGCCTGCAAAAGTTGACACCGTGTTTATTGTTTCAGCAGGGAATTTGATCTATGACCAAAATACTGTTGTTCATGCTCCCATGGCATGGGGAGCATGAACAACAGTATTTTGGTCACAGATCAAATTCTAGGCACTTGTCTTGTTTCCCATTTATACCGGCTCAATTTTCATACTCTGAATTTTATTCTTTCAGATACTTTATAAGCAACGGTAGATAATCACTGGATGTTCAAACAGACTTTGAATGGACACATAACAGAGGGTAGAGATGTTTTTTTTGAAAAAAAGTTCAAAAATGCCCACCTCCCCCGACTTGTTTTATCAAACAGGATCCAGATATATGTAGCATTTGATAAGATGTATGTGCAATAGAATCATAATTACCTGGTCCATATCTTCACAGGTTAGAACACCAAATACACAAGGAATACCTGCATTGACACACAAGAATAAATAATTTAACATAATAGAAGTTTCTAATTCGTAACCATATATAATCACCAGAAATATAACCAAGATGAATATATCACAAAATTTTCACTAAACCATGCAAAGTAATTTGACAGCACCAACAGATTCTGATGACTTAGTTACTATCATTGATCCTTATAGTTAAGATTATATAAGTCATATGGCACACATATTTGTTTCTTCTTTTTCTCAACCTCACAAGAGAACTATGTCATTGTATTTATACTACCCTAATATTTGTACCTGCCGGTTAACCATGTTAAGAACAAGAAGAATCAAAGCTCTACTTAGGCAGTTAGGCCTACTCCAGTCGACAGACGACAAAGAAAGTCTTGGTAAATCAAGTTTTGTACCGGTATCATATACAAGGAAGCGTAAGAGCTGAAAGCAACATACCAGCAGACAACCCAGCAGAGAGTACACCCGATGCAGCAGAGTTCGCGACGGAATCATAGTGGGTTGTGTCACCTCTAATCTGCAAATAGAGTTAACGAAAACTTTCAACATAAAAAAATAACAGCTACTGTTAAATGTTAACAGTGGTATACAGAGTATAAATTCAATTAGGTCTTATGACACGAGTAACATGATCAGTGTGATAAACAATGACTGAAAGAGAAAACTTAGATACAATAATTCTGTTTTTTATTAAAGAGACTTGCAATTTGATAGATGCCTCCCCACAGGATCGCTAAATAGATAACCCAACTCAGATTTGCTGTTTTTTTCGATGATTTTGCAGCTTTTGTTCTTTGACATCTTTTAGACCTTTCTTCTTTCAACTTTCTCTTGTTGTAAGATCGGAAGGATGCATAATATCGATTATTAGATTAGAAGGGTAGTTGTTCTATATCTGGAACTAGAGGATCAATATTATCAGCATGCTACATCAACATCAAACACAAAATGAGTGTAGACATGGAGCTGGTACTAAAACTAATCAACTTACCACTGCTCCAATGCACAGAATGGCATCAAATTTTCCAGACTTTCCAAGCTTTTGCGCTGTCACAGGAACTTCAAAGCTACCAGGAACACTAACAACCTGAACAAATAATAGTTTCTAAGGCATTTTTAAAGCATACACGACAAGGTTAATCAGTACAAAGGTCGTTTCAAACGATGGTGCATATACAAGTCTGAATCAATACATGTTTGCTGATTTATGCATGTGATTTGTAACATATAAGGAAGGCTTGAGATGGATATGCCTACTGTTATATTCTCCGGTTTGACTGAGTATCGCTCAAATGTCTCCAGGGCTCCCTGCAGTAGCAAATTTGTCACGATCTCATTGAACCGCGCTACAACCTGCAAGTGATTAGTGTACCATACAGTCATCGCCTCATGCATTCAAAGGTAAAACGGTGTCAATACAGGAACACGGCATGGCAGTAGTAAGCACTGCAGAGGCAAAGCCATGGTATCTGTTCGGTGAGATCCCATATAAGCTACATCAAAACAACGGGCGTTTTTCTCCAAGCAACCAACGACTCACCACCCCAAACCTGAGCCCCTCGGTGTTGGCGAGCGACCCCATCAGCTTCTGGTGCCCCGCGGCGGCGACCACGTCCGGGCGCCGCGACGGCCCAGCGCGCGCCGTCAGCGCGGGCAGCCGTGCTGCACGAATCAGAGACGAGAGGAGAAGTATCAATCACAGGACGAGTTGGGATAATATGTTGAGGTGACGACGGGCGCGTACGGCGGGAGGGGAAGGAGACGGCGGCTCTCATCGCACGCAGAGGGGCGCTGGACAGCCGCGCGCAGGAGGAGGAGGAGGAGGAGGCCGCGACCGCGGAGGACGCCGCGGGAGGAGCCGCCATCGCCGCTGGTGAGTAGGGGAGATCTGACCGGTTGCTGCTAAACTCAACGCCTCGAGTGCGGATGTTGTCAGCGGTGATTCCCCCCGCCTATCACGATGAATAAAATGGCAAGCAGCCGGCGTCGTCGTATCCGGTGGCATTTTGGTGAAATCGCGGTGCGTTCCGGGTTGCGCACGAGTTACCCGCCCAGCCCAGCGTTTCCTCACTTCTCAGCGTTTGGCTGTACCCGGATACAGTTTCATTTCCCCCTCATTCTCACTGTCGTTCATCATTCCTGGCTGGATTTTGCTCTAAGAAGCGCCGGCCATGATCGAAAGAACAAATGACACACACAACACCAACGGCCGCTTCCAAAGCTGCGGACGGAGGCAACACAGAATATGGGTGGGTTCCTCATTATAGGGCTATTGAGCTAATAAGACCCAAGAGGAACTGAACGGGAGACTTGAGTACGCAACCGTTTTTTTTTGTCCGCACCGGTGTATGGGAGGAGTGACGCCAAATGAACATTCGCTACAGCGCTACGTCTCCTTAGGCTATTCGCACTCGTGGACCTCTATATCGGACCTCTAAACAAATATTTTTACTCTTTTACAATCAACTCTAAAAGATTCCTACCTTTACAGTTCAATTCTCTGCACTCGTTCAACTCTAAATCAGAGCTCTATATCAACTATCACATATTTTATCATATTATTTCACTCTCTTCTCTTTTTTCCCTCTACTTTTTTCTTCCTTCCCCTGCTTGGAGGCGCTACAGTCGAACTCCGAAGTTGCAGTTGCCCTGTAGCCACCGATTAAATACCGGTCTGTTTGGAGGCCTCCACTGCGGACCATTTCTAGTAGTCGGACGTGAAGTTTACAGTCCAGTTGGACATAGCGGTGCCCGGTGCTACCAGTCTTCGGAGTTCGCTTGGCGTGCGGGAGAAAGTGGTCGTTTCCTTGCACGTGCCCGTCGAAAGGATGAAGAAGAGGACTTGGGCGAGTGGCCCAGTGGGGACGGGGACCGGCCCCCAGACCACGACGGCGTGGAGGGGGGCGTCCGCCGGAGTAGGGTGGGGACCGCGTGTCCGAGGGCGGGGCCGGGGTGGCGGGGGCTCCCGGGGAGGATGACGGGGCCGGCGGGGAGGGCGTGGTTGGGACGTCAGTCAGCACCGGAGGCGACGAGGAGGGTGGCGCAGGCGCCGGCGGGGACGGCGCGGGTGGAGGGGCGGCCGGGGGAGCAGGCGGGAACGGCGCAGAGGGTGGCGGGGCGGCGGGGAGGTCACGATGGGGGAGGCGGAGGGTGATGAGAGGAAGAAGAAGACTCCAGATGGGAGAGGAAATAAAAGAGGAAAGAAGGAATAAAAAGAAAAGGAAAAAAGAGAGAAGAAAAGGAAAGAGAATAGAGGGAGAAAAGGAAAAGAAATAGAAGGAAAAATAGAATGAAAAGGAAAGGAAAGGAAATAATGAAAAGATATACTCCCTCCGTTCTGAAATAATGACGTTTAGGATAAAAATTTTAGTTCAATTTAAACTAAATTAGCTGTACTAAATGTCATTTAATTCATAACAGAGGGAGTAATAAAGAGAGGGAAATAGAGGGAAAATTAGAAAGATATATTAAAAAATAGGTGGTAGTCGATATAGAGTACGTTCACGGAGTATGATGAATGCGGGAGCACATACTGTAAAACAAGAGAATATTTTGAAGTACGCTGTAAGGAGTTAGAAATATTCGTTTCGACCGACCGCACTCACGTACTGGAAGAGGAACTGAACTCGAGATCTGGAGTACGCAGCCGTTTTTTCGTCCGCACTGGTGTATGGGAGGAGCAACGCCAAATGAGCGTTCGCTACAGCGCTACTCCTCCTTGAGCGTTCGCTCGGCGTGCGGGACGATGGGCAACGGACTGGTCGTTTCTTTGCGCGCGCTCGCCGGAGAGACGAAGAGGACTTGGGCGAGTGGTTCGGCGGGGATGGAGACCGACTCCCGGACGACGACAGCGTGGAAGGGGGCATCCGCCGGAGGAGGGCGAAGGCGGCGTATCCAAGGGCGTGGCCGGGGTGGCTGGGGCTCCCGGGGAGGAGGACTGGGCCGGCGGGGAGGGCGTGACCGGGGCGTCTATCGGCGCCGGGAGGTGATGAGCACGGTGGCGCGGGCGCCTGCGGGGACGGCACCGTCCCCACCTGCTGGCGGCGGGGACGGCGCGGAGGGCGGCGGGGCGGCGCCGAACGACGGTGAGGGCTCGGGCAGGGCGACGCCGAACGACGGTGAGGGCTGAGGAGGGGCCGCTGGGGGCATCCACGGGACAAGCATGAAGAAGAGGGGATGAGAGGAAGAGGAAGACTCTAGACGGGGGAGAGGAAATAAAATCGGAAAGAAGGAATAAAAAGAAAAAGGAAAAAATAGAGAAGAAAAGGAAAGAGAATAGAGGGAGAAAAGGAAAAGGAATAGAAGAAAAATAAATGGAAAGGAAATAAAAGAGAATGAAAGGGAGGGATGAAAAAAAGAAACGTAAAATAGAGGGAAGAATATAAAAATGTATTAAAAAATGGGTGGTAGTTGATATGGAGTATGTTTAGGGAGTACGATGAGTGCGGAAGCACATACTGTAAAACAGAGAATATTTTAAAGTACGTTGTAAAGAGGTGGGAATATTCGTTTGGAGTAGATTTTTAGAGTATATGAGTGAGGATAGCCTTAGAGTAAATTTTTAGAGTATATAAGTACAGATAGGCTAAAGCCTCTGCACATGGATTTTTTGAGATGCCCCTTTCATGGTGGCCAAAGAAGTGGCTACCCTGCTTCCCACCAAAGTGCATTCCGCCACTGTTACTCTTCCAATCCGTGGAAAGTTTTCACAACGCAAGCCACATTATATCTTTGTATAAACCTGATGTATTTGCACTTTGCATTCGATCAAAAGATAGCAGGTTTCTGAGTAGAGAAGACTTTTCTAGGACGTAAGATACAAGATTTACAATTCGTTGTGGGTGTCAATACTTCTGTCAGTGAAATCAGTTCCACGGTACGATACTTCATTCCAGAAATTCTGGTAAACCAGTTATCGCAAACATAACTGGGGGGGGGATAAGTAACAGAGACAACAGAATGGTTCTTCTGAATTATACTAGACTTGATGTCTAGAGTTAGAGAAAGTAGAAGACATGCCCTCCTAAATTTCAGCATCTCTCCTAGCCTGAGTTATCAGCTTGTTCTGTAGATCTTGTTGCTTAGGAAGAACAATGCTAGCCCCTCGACCTGATAACGAGAAATATCTCTCCAAAATCATCTATAACCAAAGCAAACAAGTTACATTTTAGATAGGAACAATCTGTGATACTTAAATCGGTAAGAAACATAGGGAACATACCACAGCAGCATATGCATCAGATTTTACATCACGGGAAGATTTCTTAACGCCCCTGGAAATTGGGGGTCATGCTCAGACAAGCTTCATGGGTGGTAAAACATAGAAAACTAACAATTAAATAAGAATTTAGGGAATAGTCCGTGTAGGTAGAAGTAATCACTACAAATTTGAAGTCAGCTGCAAGAGTTCAGCTAAATGAGCATTGCAACAACAGGAAAGTCAGTAGCATGTCGAAACTGTGGAGGACTTGTGACCAATAGGTTAAGACTCACCTGGAGATCATGAAATCAAGAGCGTCTATGGATGTTCCATGCTCGTCCTGCAAATACACCCTCAAGCCCCTGCGCTATTCAAACAGACCCAATGAGGCACTCAGCAATCACCACGCCGCACACTGAACCAATCAGACCTACATATCCAAAGGAGCTCGAATTTGAAATTAGGAGCCACATCATGCACGAGACGCACCTCTCGGCCGCTTGGACGGCGAGCCTCCCGACGACGCTCCGCACCTTGTTGGACTGCGGCGTCTCACTGCCGTCGGCCGACACGGGAAGACCGACGATGAGCTCGTCCGCCTCCTGCAATCGGGTTGCAAAGAACCAGGTTCAAAAAACACCCAACTTATCATCGCGTTTGAAATTCGAAATACTGCATCACAGGAAAAGTCGAGCGAAACGCCACCTGCTGCCGAGCTATGTCGAGCAGCATCAGCTCCAGCTTCTGCCCGCGCAGCTTCAGAACCTGGCGAGAATGACCAACTCAACGTCAGATTCAAATCAACCGGAATGGCAGCGAATATGTAACCTCGTTGGTCTGCTCTGGAGCCTGGACAGTGGTTTTGAGCTTGAGGGTGCACGTACGGTGAGGGGGCGGGGGAGGGTCATGCCCCTGCCGACGGCGAGACCGGTCCGGGAGCCACCTAGGTCGACCCCGAGGCTGAACCCGCCGCCGTGCCAGAGCGGGTCAAGCCCCCGCCGCCGCGCATTCGGCAGGAGGGGCGCGGGGAGCTCGCCCGCGGCCCCCGCGCAGGTGGGAGCGGGTGAGAACCTGATGGCCTCGGTGGCTCTTCGACAGCCCGGAGGCGGGAATCGCGAGTAAGAATGCGCTGGGCCAGCGGTCAGAGGTGACGACGGGCGCGTGCGGCGAGAGCGGGACGCGGGGAAGGAGGAGGCGGCGGCGGCGGCTCTCGGCGCACGCAGAGGCGGGCAGGGAAGACGCGCGTAGGAGGAAGAGTTCGCCGCCGCGAGAGCAACCGCCATCGCCGCCGTGTGTCTGCTCTGCCGTGTGAAGGGTCCTGCTGTATCCCATGGCGTTTCGGTAAAACCACGGCATGTTTCGGATTGCGCATAAAAAAAATTCAGTTGCACACCGCACACCGGTGGGTTTTCTGATTCGAACAGGAAGTTAGGAACCGGGCTATTTCCTCCAATTTTTTTGCCAATCACGGTGTTCCAGCTGAATATGGAATTTCTTGGGATTATAAGTTGATTTCTACATAATATGCCGTACATTATGTGAGCCACTATCGATATCAGAATTCAGGTTGCTGTAAAGCTTTTCTTTCCCCCTTTTCAGCGTATAGCTTTAGCCACATAAAGTTCATTTTCCTCTTCTCATCTTCAACATGATTCATGATCTATCATGGTCTCCTTTATCAACAAGATAACAAAAACATAAAATAACACCACACTGCCACTCGAAGCTGCTGGCAGAAGCAACACAACATATATGTTTTCTCGTTATAAAACTAAGCTATGATAGTGTTTGGCATAGCTTCTGAACCAACTTTTTTTATAAAAATAAGCTGCGGGTGTACCAAACAGTCAGCTTCTCCAGCAACTTATTAGTTTAACTGCTTCTCAGAATGAACTAAAAGCAGGATATAAGTTTAAGCTGCTGTTCAACAGCTTTTCAGACAAGCTGCTTTTTCAATAAGTTTAACCCGTGCCAATCAGGGCCTATATATCTGGCCTCTAAGTAGAGGCATCAAACTTTCTGGGCTTTTTTGTTTGAGGTCCTCTCATGGGAGTCAAAGTTACGACCTCGCTTCCCACCAAAGTGCTTTCGGCCTTTGTTACTCTGCCAGTCCCTGGAAAGTTTGCACAGAGCAAGCCACATCAATATCTCTGTGAACTGTTTATATCAAACGCTAAAGATGGTATCAGATGTTAAACCCACGAATTCAGCAGTCTTTACCTTATCTAGAAGCTTAATTACAAAGGTTTTGCTGATTTCCATAGAGGGGATTGTTTCCTGAATATCTATCATAGTGCTTTGTGTAAGGATTTCATCAGCAACCATAGTGCAGCAGTAATTGACATTCCCTTTTTTTCTCAAAAGCTAGTAAAAAGCAGTGATAAGAACTGCATGCCGACAATTAGCATGATTTCAGCTCCCCCAGAAAATTCCCTTTGAGAGCCTTCAAGAATCAGCAGAGTCCCAGCTTTACATTCAAACGAAGTTGTAAAGTGCATAGACCAAACCTCCATAGTACTATCTTCGATCAGAAGAGTCCTTGCCGTGATCTTGATCAACATTTTCAAAAGGTGAATGATCAGCAGACAAAATTAGAGGCCTACACATGACATCCTAATAAACAAGGGTTAAGAGACTTCAGCAGGAATGTTCTTTAGGCAGTAGTAGATGGGAAATATTAACCTAATGTAAGATTAAAGCCATTGATTTGGTTGCTTTATGTTGGATAATGACGCCCACCGGCAAAGGCACTGTTGCCCCCTCTACAGAGTACGGAGTAGAAGAAGCAAATTGGGAGTTGCTCAATATTCCTCAACAACGGCGACAGGTCTGTATCATCTGCAAACACTATACCACGCAAATCATGTGGCCATTTCTTTGGAGAACGAAATAAAGTAATTTATCTATTAACGAAATTCTTCCTGATTTATGCTAAAGCAATTGTTCTGAATGCGACAGCCCTCATACCGTAGCTGCAACCAGAACAGGTTCGGTTCTCTCACTTAAGCCTTGCATTCACAATTTTAACCATACTGCAGCGTCATACTCCCACCGCTATCAAATTGATGCTGTTAGAACTTTGCGAAAAAATTGATGCTGTTAGGACAATAAATTTAGTCTAAAATATAACTAAATTATTTGTTCTAGCAATAACAATTTAAGAATGGGAGTACTTCATAACTGAGGAATACATACTTATAGATTGTTTTCCGCCTTGCAACCAGTCATGATCTCTGAACTGAATGATATGCAATATACCAACTTTCTTTTTTGAAAAGCCGATATACTAACTTTCTCTCTCTACAGTTTGCTACAGCACGATACTGTCAGATTGAACCCTGGTGCACTGAACATCACTAGATCCTTGCATTCTTTCTGGAATAAATGATGTTTAGGACAAAAAATTTAGTTTAATTTGAATTAAATTAGCTGTCTTAAACGTCATTTAATTTAGAATAGAAAGAGTACTATGTTACTAGACTACAATCTTAAGATCCATGAGGTACGTCTCTGCCCCAGCATTGTAGTATCGCACGCTTGGCAATGATGTTCGGAAAGTTCCGTGCATGAACATGGCACCCTTAGCTTGCTGCCTTTTCTGTTTTTATATTGCAGCAGTGGCGACCCAACATCTCATGTTCTATTCGCCTTTACTCGATTGGATTTGGATTAAAATACATAGGATCATTTCACTGGAACGCTAAGTATCTCTCTGCGTGGCAGTTTTTTAGTGGCCAGAATATGAACTCCAGCACCCAAAGTGCACGATCAAATGCCTCAATGTCCTAGGACAGTTATTGTGCTGCTAATTTTCTACTGTAAAGGCTCTGGGGTCCCCATTTTGATTCCATCATCTTTGTGTGCACCCAAAGCATAGGTGAAGCTCATGATCCACTCCGCTGCTCTTCCTCCCAAAAAGCGGATAATATGCTTGTTTAATTGGTACTCACATTTATTAACTCACTGCTTTTCCCTGTGACACCTGTTATGTTTCATGTTTTTTACAGCTAAAAGTTGGTTCTAGTGGTTGGTACTATCCTGCTGTTTCGTTCAAAGATCTGGTTCTTATTGCCAACACATTCTCTTGGACTGCACTTTGCGCATCAGAAAGACAGAGAGACTGCACCAGCACAACCGAAGCCCCAACTGCGCTATCCTCTATAAAATCTCTGAACCTTGCCTTTTGCTGAGCTGCTTCTGAGGGGACTAGCTTGGCCTCTAACCTGGCCATGGAACCGGACAGAGGCCTAACTGTCCGCGAGGAACCGCCTCCAGAGCCGATGGACCTGCTGTCGAGCTCTTGGTGCAGCTCCGCTATCCAAGTTCTTCAGATAGAACCAAAAGGTCACTCGATGGCGCTGGTGGAGAATCCAGTTCTCATGCTCGAGGCTGAAAAGAAAGACCTGTACCAAGTAAGTGCATATTTCGTACTGTAGCAAATACTTGGTCATCAGGTTGCTATTGGGATGAAAATTGGGGCATGGAACCATCTTATCAGGGCGCTTTGCAGAAGAGTGACCGCAGCTTGGTGGTGGACAACAGCAGTGTCAGCACAACCCAGTGGAAATATGATGATATCAAGGTAGCTGGTGTGATGTGATGTTCATGTGCAGTTTCGTTTTAGCCTAACCTCACATCCTTTCTGGCGTTCCTTCTTTTTTTCAGTCATGGATATGGCTTCAGAAGGCAATTCACCCAGAGCTGGATTATGATCTCTGCCTCAAGAAGAAATGGGTGAGTGAAAGAAAGTACAGAATTGATGGATAGAAAAGCATTTTCTAGTTCTGTTCATGCCTGAAGTATTACAGTCACATTCATCCTGACAAACATGCTGTATAATATCGAATTACATTGAGATGTTTTACTTGTCCTTTTCTCGCAAGATCTTCATTTATTCGTGAAACTCTTATGATCATGAAAGTTGACAATTGTGAATACCCTGTTACAAGTTTAGATTAGTATGTTTTAATGGAATGCTATGATCAGCCGTATCTCGTTTCCCAGATTCTCTTCATGTTTAACATCTAATTCCGAGTTATACATTAATTTTTTAGATAATGAGTTATACATTAATGAATCGAGGAAATCGTGAGATATTATTGTGAAACGAAAAATAAATGGTGAGATATGCTGCCGTGCTATGGTGCCTTCCGGAGATTGAAGTTCTGAACTCGCGTGCAGCTCCCGCGCAAGATGGCGCCGTGGAGCGGCATCTCGATCAAGAAATGGGTCAAGGAGCGGAAGCAGAAGCGCAAGGAGGAGGCGCGGCTGCACCGGGCCGAGGTCCACGCGGCCGTCTCCGTGGCCGGCGTCGCGGCCGCGCTCGCCGCCATCGCCGTGGAGAACGCCGTGCCTGCTGGATCAGCGGGGATTAGGGAGATGGCGGTGGCTTCGGCGGCCGCGCTCGTGGCCGAGCAGTGCGCCAAGGTGGCCGAGTCCGCTGGCGCCACGCGCGACCAGGTCTTGGCGGCCGTCGATGCCGCCAGGGCCTCCACGGACGCCGGCACCGTCTTCACGCTCACCGCGGCCGCCGCCACCTGTACGACTCAACCTCGCTTTCCGACCGCATGGACCTCATCTCCGGGCCACCCAATAATAAAACTCGAAGATAAACTCCTATGCTCGCCTGACATTCCACAGCACTGCGGGGCGCCGCGACGTTGAGGGGAAGGCGCAGCGTCGGGCACGGCCAGAACGAGAGGGCGGACCGTGCGGGATCAGCGCGATCGCAGGACGACCTCGACTTCGACTTCAACTACGCGAGGTCCCGGGCGGCGCTGGCTAAGGGCGACGAGATGTTCGTCGCGATGCCGGACGGTGAGTAACCGCCGCCTCTCCCGTGCCCATATCACAAGTAGCAACTTGCGCGTGAATTCGTTACTAAATACGCGCCGCGCTCTCCTCGCGCGACGCAGGGAAATGGAAGCTCCACACGGTGTCCGCGGCGTCGAACAAGCGCGGCGAGGTCATCCTCCGGATCAAGAAGGCGAACCTGGTCATGGCTTCTTTCTCCCACGCGAAGGAAAGTAAGTAAAACAGCAACGCCGTCAACCGATCACCTCGTCCCCCCATGATCGTCTCCTCTGTTTCCTTCACCGGCCGGACGAACCGAGCTGACCGGTCTCCTGTTCGTGCCCCGCAGGCGTCGTCAAGGACGTGCAGCCGTGTGCACCGGAGAAGCCGAGCCACGACGAGGGCGCGACGTACCCGGTGGAGGTGACCACCAGCAAGGGCAAGGTGGAGCTCCGCGCCGACGACTACGCCGTCTACAAGAGGTGGGTCGCCACGCTGAGCCACATGCTCGTCATGTCCACCGCCGTCGTCTCCACCAGGCTCGAGCCGCCGCGCCGGGACTGACCCGACCGGACGTCCGCGACCATGGCAGAGGATCGAGCCGCGCAATCTCTTCGAACAACAGCTAGCACGACGAACGACGACCCGGTTCGATCACCCCTGTACCGATGCCATTGCACCAGCATTAGCATCAAAGACTCCTTTCTGTTTGATTCCATGGAACTCTTTCTGAACTGAACTGTTGTGTGATGGGCTTGGGCTGTGCCTGTGTAATGGGCTGGTAAGCTTATGGGCTTGCTAGGCCAGCGCTCGACCGGGCTGAAATCTGTGGGCTAGATTGGATCGAGCTCTGCCGCAAGGAAAAATCCTATACGCAGGCGACCGGTAGCGTGCTTCAGGTGGACAGAAAATGGAGGGAGGATGCACCGCCACTTGTCGCAACTCCATTTAGGCGGGAGGGAGGAGGATTTCACCTCTTAAAAACATATTGCTCTTCCGCATCGTAAACCCGTTTACAAATCTACTTGAATTACCGTAAATTTTAAAAGTAGTACTATAAAATGAGGTATAATATAAACAGTGGTGGATCCAGAAAACGAACATAGGGGGGGAAATCCACGGGTATCCTTTCGCATCCACACAACTCAAAAACTTGGTCAGATTGTTCCAACTTGTAAAATATATAAAAAAAACATGGGTCATCAAGGAGAAAAATAACAAGAGTGAAACATCATTAGCTGTGTCGGAACAGAAAAAATTTTACCGACAAAAAAAACTAACGGCACTGCTGACAGATAATACTCCGGGCTAAAGTAATACTAGTAGCAGCTACCTATACCCCTGCTAAAGTAATCCCGTCAAAGCAGTGGCTCCCATCCCTCACGGCAGATTTTTTTCGAAGCACGTCATCTCAATCCTGACTATAGTTTTATATGAATAGAAGGCCTGATAACGGGTATAAAATAAATAAATTAAGAGTCGGAACAGAAGAATCGGACTATATTCATATTTATTTAAACTGAATTTTAATAAGAACTAAAAGACTTGTGACCCGAGGCCGATTAATAGAGATCTGCAATGTAGATAGGCATTTGGGCTGATCATCTACACCATCTATTTATACAGATTTATGGTGTGGGTAAAGTGCAGCTCACGCCGCGCATGTTTCCTTTCCTGGCCAACCCTAATTGCCTCCTGTTCACATGCATCGAGGTTAACGTCACCGCTATCTTACAAAGAATGGCAAGAGCTCGTGTGCGAGGGAGGGGGGAACCTGAACAAGGAGACAGAAAACCCGCATCCCCGGGCCACGGAAAGCAAGGGGCACGGCGCGCGCGCCTTAGCAGAGACGAACAAAAGCATCCGCCCGCTTCGGCAGAAGGATCGCGACAAAGCCAAGTGGCTGGACGAATCATGGACCAGGCCGCTTTCCGCCCGATTAAATATTTACAAGATATTGTCTGGCTACATTTAAGGGTCTGTTTGGTACGTCTTAAACTTGTTAAAAAATCAGTTTGTCTGAAAAGCTGGTGAACAGCAGTTTAAACTTATATTCTGCTTTTAGTTCATTCTGAAAAGTAGTTGAACTAATAAGCTGCTGGAGAAGTTGACTGTTTGGTACACCCGCAACTTATTTTTATAAAAAAGTGGTTCAGAAGCTGTGCCAAATAGGGCCTAAGTCTACCGCTTCGTTCACCATCCACTCAGTGCTACCGCGCTGAAAACGTTGGAAAACAGTTAAATTATTTTTATTTTCATATATAATTTTCGGAAATGGAATCTAAAACAGTACATCGAAAACGAATATGATATCGGAAATTTGGAAATATAACAGATATCAGAACACGAACATGTCGATATCGGAATGTTTTCATTTTTTCGAAAACAACACCCTAAAGGTCAAAGTATTATCATCATTATTTAAAATGATATAAGCAAATAATGATAATAACTTCACATTAGCAAGCGCGTCGAAAGTTCAGGGTCTTACCCCCTCGGGGCTGGGGTGATCTGATGATACGGCTCACGAAGGTGCGAGCACGATGGGATTAGGAATTTAGGGTTCCAAACTCCACTGCTTGGATGGCAGCTTCTCCTCACCCTTAGACTTATAAGGCTGACATAGTGCTGCTTCGGTTCGGACTCTCGACATCTTCGACCGTCAAGCATTGGGCCAAGGCCCATTTGTGCTTCGAAAATGAAAACGGAAATTGTTCGAAAATTTATAAATAAATATGGAATTTCAAGTATTCTATCAAAAATTTGCCCAAATCGTTTTTGTCCCGATTTCTAAATTTTCATTTTTGGCCAATTTTCAAACAATTCCGTTAAAAACGGAAAACGGTTCGATAATGCTCAAAAACGGTATCGGATGATCCGGAATATTTCCGCCCATATTTCACCCCTACGTCTCTTGCCGCTTGTTCTACTAGGCCTATGGCCACCCATCGCGCAGGCCGTCCGAACGCAACGAGGAGGGTCGGGTCGAGGCGTGCTGGCTCATGGGAGTATTTTTTAATTTAGCATGATTTTTTTAATAATTTTATATTAATAGCCTATATTTTTTTGCCGAACTAGCTACATTATCGTCCACGTCATGGACGATTTATCCACGTAGACGAGATGTCGTCCACCTCGTGGATGATTTGTCCACATAGACGACTTCATGATGTGACAATGTCATGTCACCCATTCGTGCACAAGGTGGACCACTGGATCAGTCGTATGCAATTTCATTGTATTCAGTTTTTGACAGTGATTTTAAAATATTTATTTTGTAAGTGTTGTTATAGAAGTAAATGTAATATACAATGTGTACTATATTTACATTTATAACAACACTTCAAAATACGTCTCTAATTATATTTAAATTACTGAATACAATCTAATCGTCTATTGTATTCAGGTTTTGATAGCACTTTAGAAATACTTAGAGACATATTTGAGAATGATTGTTATAGAAGTAAAATAAAACACATTGTGTACTACATTTATTTCTATAAGAATACTTACAAAATGTTTCTAAATATTTTTAAATCACTATCGACGGATGAGTACAATAGAATCGCATACAACTGAAATCCAATTGTGCACTGTGGACGACTTGGTGACGTGGCATGGAAGGATATCTCGTTTATGTGGACAAGTAGGCTAGTTAGATAAAAAATCGCTAGTTATTAATATAAAATTATTAAAAAATTCATGCTAAACTACAAAAATTTCCTCGCTCATGTGGTGCGTGGACTCCACGCGGCGGCCTTGATCATCCCGATCCAATCCAACCTCGAATGATCCCGATCCCAAGCGTACCGTGGCCTAGTCAGCAACCGGCTGGGCCACGGCTCTATCCTGGGGCCCGCTAGTCATTGCCTCCGTCGTTCGTGAACCACGGAGAGACGCTCTCCTCCCCGACACGGCTGGCGGCCTCGCTGCACCGGGTGCACCGTAGCCCAGTTCTTCTCGGCCACGAATTCCGAACCGCAGGGGTCCCACTGAACGAACCCTTGGTCCAGGGTGCATCCACGCGAGACGGGTCCAGGAACCGGGTCCATCCCGTTCACGGAGAACCCGTCGTCCCGTAAGGGCCGCTATAAAATGCGGGCCAAATCAGGGCTTCCTTACCTCAGCCGCACGCGCCTATCTGCCGAAGAATTCGTCCCCCTCGCCGCCGCCGCCGCAGCTCCGTCTCGCTGAGAGGAAAATACAAGCCACAGAAACAAAGAACTCGCCGAGTTCGTGAGGGGTCCGGGTCCGCTGCGTTCGGAGGGGGTAAAGGGGGAGATTTCGTAGAGATCTGAACCGAATCAGGCGTGCGCGCTCGGGGTCGAAGGGGTTCCACACATCGCTTCGTCGGATTGTAAGTTTCTTCCGGTCAATTCCTCTTAAGTTGTTAGATTTGGGGTTTGATTTTCCTGCGACAACGAGTAATTGGAGCTGGTTATTTTCTGACTTTCTTGGACGGTTATCCTGTAATTCCTCTTTGAGTTGATGGTTGACGATAGTTCAATGTTCCTAAAATTAAAGTTGATGGTTGTAAAGGTACTATTTACTCGTATCCAGGTTAGATCTAGGGAATCTCGAGCCAGAAGAGAACACATGATTCATAATACGCCAATACGGTTTTCTTTTGTTTGCTTCTGTTAGATCTGTGATCAAGTTTTTATTTGTCTTCGATATCTGCCGATACCGGTATGATCTTCTTAGGTTCGTTTTCCAGATGGAAATATTTATTGGCCATGTGAATCATATATGCGCTCGTTTGATTGTCGCATGAATGATCGATTTACTTGTCCAGCTTATGCTTGTGAAGGGTAGCAGCCTGAAGCCCTGATCTTTAAAAATTTGATGATGTAATAACATATTTTATACTTCTGCAGGAATTTGATGTACTAATGGAGTCTAAGGGTGGCAAGAAGTCTAGCAGTAGTCGTTCCATGATGTATGAAGCTCCCCTTGGCTACAGCATTGAGGACGTTCGACCTGCCGGAGGCGTGAAGAAGTTCCAGTCTGCTGCTTACTCCAACGTAAGGATTAGTCTTCACATTGATACCCGTAATTTCACCTTATTAGATGTTTCACTAATAATGACAATTGTTTCTTCTGCAGTGCGCGAAGAAGCCATCCTGATATCCCCTTCGACCTCCCCACCTCGTAGTTTAGGATTTCTTTTCTATCGCTTTGATTCTGACCATTCTCTCTGGCCTGCTGCTTCCTGATAATCAACCAGTTCTCAAGTCTTGCTCCCTGCACTCCTCCCTCCATCTCCTGCATTGTGTTCTGATCACCTGCTCCAATGGCTGTCCTTTCTGCTGCTGATGCTCCCCCTGTCTCAGCGATCGGGTTTGAGGGCTACGAGAAGCGTCTTGAGATCACCTTCTCAGAGGCGCCTCTCTTTGCTGACCCTCATGGGCGTGGCCTGCGCGCCCTCTCTAGGGCCCAGATTGACTCTGTTCTGGATCTGGCACGGTGCACCATTGTGTCCGAGCTCTCCAACCAGGACTTCGACTCCTATGTTCTTTCTGAGTCAAGCCTGTTTATCTATCCCCTCAAGATTGTCATCAAAACCTGTGGGACTACCAAGCTCCTGCTCACCATTCCTAGGATTCTTGAGCTTGCTGAAGAGTTGTCTATGCAGCTTGCTGCTGTGAAGTACTCCCGTGGGGTGTTCATCTTCCCCAGTGCGCAGCCAGCTCCCCACAGGAGCTTCTCTGAGGAAGTTGCTGTTCTTAACCGCTACTTTGGCGGTCTCCAATCTGGTGGTAATGCTTATGTTATTGGAGATCCATCAAAGCCTGGACAGAAGTGGCACATCTACTATGCCACTCAGTACCCAGAGCAACCTATGGTTACCCTTGAGATGTGCATGACTGGTCTGGACAAGAAGAAAGCGTCAGTCTTTTTCAAGACTTCTGCTGATGGCCACATATCTTATGCCAAGGAAATGACCAAGCTCTCTGGTATCTCTGAAATTGTCCCCGAGATGGAGATATGTGATTTTGACTTTGAACCCTGTGGCTACTCCATGAATGCCATCCATGGCACTGCATCCTCCAACATTCATGTTACTCCCGAGGATGGTTTCAGCTATGCAAGCTACGAGGTTATGGGCTTTGACGCCACTGCTCTAGCATATGGTGATCTCGTCAAGAGGGTTCTCAGGTGCTTTGGTCCTTCACAGTTCTCTGTTGCTGTGACCATCTTTGGCGGGCGCAGCCAAGCAGGAACGTGGGGGAAGAAACTTGGTGCCGAGTTTTATGACTGCAACAACATGATAGAGCAGGAGCTGCCCTGCGGTGGACTTCTCATTTACCAGAGCTTTTCTGCTGCCGAAGGCATTCACCAGAATGTTTCTGAAGACGTTGTTGTCGGCTCGCCTAAATCTGTTTTCTATTGCTTCGAGGGCGAGAATGTGGAGAATGCTGCTCCTGCGAAGGACGGTAAACAGGCTAATCTTCTCTCCTGGGAAGATGATGCCGTGAAGGACGGAGTGCTTGAAGAGTAAGATGGGCTTCTGGTGTCGATTTGCTGCCAAAGTTTTTCTTTATTCGTGTTACCATTGTCGCGGTTGTCGTTTGGTTATTCTGTGAAGCAGCTAAGCCAGGCTACTTAATAAGTAAAGGAGTTATCTTTAAGCATGTGTCCTGACATTGCAACATGCTTATGTATTCTGATTAAGTGTACGGTTCTAGGTGGTCTGCTTCGTCTACCACAATGAGCCTGTGCTTTTCAGAAATGTCCGTCAGAGCATATCAATAAATAGTTGTTTTTGAAGCGTGTTTTGTTTTTGTGTTCGATTAGCCTTGGTTCTTGTGATCGCAATCTGAGTTATTGGTGGCCTCACATTCTCCCGACGCCGCTGCTAACCGGTCTCGTGAAGTAGAGATTGGCATAAGTTACCTGCGCCTGAACTCTGCCAGTGCCAGCTGCGTCCGGGTCGAATAGGGTGGTCTTGTTTCAACCGGTGGCGGTAGGTAAGGGAAGGGAAAGCCTCATCATCGTCACGCGAGAAGCATCTCTGACGCGAACGACCACGTACATGGCCGCGGTCCCGTCTTCCGAGGCGTGATCATTGCGCCGTCGTCAGCGGAGGAGCTGGATGCTCTGCTTGAATCCCAGGCGAATATGCTGGCGTGCCAATAGTGGCGTGCGGCGTTGGTCCACGTCTCACTCCACCGCGGACGAAGGGATGAACTCCAGACGTATCGATTCGCCGAACTGCGACGTTGCGTGCGGCGTTGCCTGATATCACGGGCGGATACCGGTAGGTATTCCCAAGGATTTATTCTTCGCCGGGCCCCGGGCGAACCTGTTCATCCGCAAGCCGTTCCTTGTACTGAGAGGCTTTGGTTCCATCCGAGTGAAAGGATCGGCGTGTTGACGAAAGCGGTGAGGGGAG
Source organism: Neostapfia colusana (assembly GCA_030760725.1). Lineage (NCBI taxonomy): Eukaryota > Viridiplantae > Streptophyta > Magnoliopsida > Poales > Poaceae > Neostapfia > Neostapfia colusana. Next base: position 57,070,357 of record JASWHV010000019.1, read on the forward strand.
GCAGACCGTGGACGTCTGAAAAGAACATGTGCTTCCTCCTTTCTCGACGCGTTCGCCGTGGCTCTTGTGTGCATTTTTTTTTCCTGAATTGGGTTCAGGTACACACCAGTAAAAGGGTTGGGCCATAAGGCCCGGTTCCGGCGGTGCAAGAGGCCTCGAGTTGGGCTGGGCTCGAGAAGCATAGGGTTCGTCCGTTTCCGAACGAACGCCCGGCCACCTCCTCGGCTCGGCTCCTCCCGCCGGCTGCCGTGCGCCCGTGCCTCGCCATCCCGCTCGACCGCTCGCCGCCCCCGCCCCTCTGCCCTACCCACCGACGCGCGTCCTCCCAGGGCTCCTCTGCTTGCTTCCGCTTCCCGCACCAGCCTCGAGCTGCTCCCGTCGGCGGCGACCTCGTGCAGCTCGGGGTGTGAGGCTCGTGCCAATATTTCGAACACGAAGGGATGTTCCGTTAAAAAAGAAAAGGTACAAAAAAGCACTGTATTTCCAGTCAATCTAAGTACTGATATATCATAAAAGTTTTTTTGTGTTCATCTCAGTCCTGGGTGCCGCACTACAAAATACTGTAGTTTACAAGGGGGACAGTTTCAGAGAGGGGGCTTGTAGTACAGCAACTCATACATCTCAGTTTCTGTATACTAAGAATGCACTGGTCTTGCAGTAGCGGCATGCTAGTGCCTTCCCGGTGGAGGTTGGTGGGGTAAACGCACACTGGGAGATCCCCAACGTCTGGCCTTTGCAGAAGCTTTTCCTGCAGGGGATCAACGGGAGTGCTAATATCAGTTAGCAAAGAGCTCGGACTATGAAAACGGTGTCTTTAGCTGCGGAAGTTCTGTAAGATTTTGTACAGTCTGATAAAGCAATTTTATCTTTGGGCGAATTGACATATGTAGTGCATGGCAGAAAAGGATGAGTTACCAAGACAGGGTCTGGGGAATGCAGTACATAAAAAAATGTGCGGTGTCTGAATCAAAAGCAAAACATGCAGAGTGTGGAATCAACCTTAGACTTACCTGGCAACGTTCAATAATTTTGATCCTATTCGTTTTCTTCTGCGTGATGGTACTACCCAGATGGCTCGAAATCCACAAATTGCAGGGACAGCTTCCTCTTCACAAATTATAGCACCAGAATCCCTACACCCTTCTTTGATTTTGGCAGTGTAATCATGCCGTCTTAATACTTCCCTCTTGAAACTAATCTTCCCGAACTCTAGTATATGATCTATTTTTTCTGATTTGATATTGTTGGTTGGGAAATCACTAGAGCTTTCTTCTGCGGAGCCTGGAATAACTTTATGCGCTGTTTTAATTGGTTCAGTGACAAGGCATCCCACTATCCTCTGGCAAGATATGTACAGATAAACCTGTACAGTAATGATGATTTTGATGTATTAACAAATAAACATAGACTGTAAAATATGTAGGAGCCAAGAAAATTTAATTTTACCCTGCAAAGCTTATGAACGAGCTGCCCCTCACCGAACCCCAGCTCCTTCTCCATCACTTTGATCACCTCTTGAACCTGCCATATTTACATGGCATTACAAGCCTTGTGTATCATAAAACTATTCGACTCGCACATGATTCATGAAGTTGTGGGTTAGAGGAATTGTTCAATCATTTTTATTAGCATCAGCCAAAAGCAGAAGATTACGGCAGCTGTAATCACACAACAATTTACAGTCTGCATTTCTTGGGCAGGTGGTGCATTTTAACACAACGAGGAATTGAGCTGGCAGATTATACCTTACTGTTCCGCATATGAGAATTCTCATCCGTCACGAGAATTACCCGGTCTCCGCCCTCTGACTTTGCAATCACAGTTTCATTGCTCCATCCCTGCATCATCTCATGGGCTAGACGCTGTCGACACACAGTAACCAAAAAACAGGGACAACAAATAAAACGGATCAACCGTAGTAGTAGCGACACCTTGAACGGGACGCCCTCGAAGTAGTTCTTGTGATACCCCTTGTGCACCTTCTCATCGTGTTCGTTCCCGCGGGCGTACATCATCCCGCATACGGAGCACGCGTGGAGGACGAAATCGGACTGCCCCAGGTCCAGATGGAACTGCGCGTAGGTCCTCTTCTTGCTGAGGAGCTCACCACCGGAGCAGTTCTTGGGACGTTGCTCTGCCTCCGTCGCGCCGGTGCTTTCTTGCCCGTGAACGTCATCTCCACTGCCCAAATGCATAGAAACTAGTTGGGTGTCCCGCAGATTTGTGCGTCCTTTGATCGAGAAACGCAGCAACCGAGCGCAGAGATTTCAAGATTTAGTGCTAACAAAAGAAAGAAGAGAAACCTGTTCGGATCGGCTTCGGTGGCCTGTCGCTTGAAGAAGGCGCTGATCTTGGGCTGCATCGTCTCGCCTCGCCTTCTCGCTATTTCGCGTCTCCCCTTCTACTCTCTGCTGCCGGAAAGGGGAGGAGGCGGCGGCGGCCGGCGGGAGGTGCCTCGTGGGGCGTTTCTGGAGGAAGCGCGGATGGACGGAGGAGATGAGGCGGTGAGGAGGGTTGCGGGTCGGATAGGCGGGAAATGAGGCCGTCGCGCGGGTTTCTGAAAAGAAGCTGATGTGGGATTCGGCGCCAAAACGACTACCCCAGATAGTCGAAGGCTTAAAATATAAATTTTAAAGAGGGACTAAATAGAAAAGATCACGGTCAAATCTTTTAGAGCAGGTCATCAATACATAGGATCTACGTAAGCGTAAAATAAAGTAAATTTTCTACCGCTAGAATCATCTTGAAAAATATTTTTTGCACGATATTGACTGGTTTTAAACATCATATCTTTATCGTGGAATGTAGTTTCTATAGGCTATCTTGTTAACCATATAAGACTTTTTTCCTATAAAACATGTATTCCCTAATTGCAAGTATAAAATGTAAATCATGTGTGCTAAATAAATAAACTTTTCATGAATAAACAAAATAAATTGATTTTTTCGTCTTATACAGCTAGTTAACTTTTTGAGACATTCATATAAAATATTTACACAAATCCTCAACCAGACACTAATATGCTATTTTGATGCACGTAACGTTTCGTCACTAATATGATGCCATATTCATCAACAGTGTCCACTTGAAGGCAGACCATTGTAAATTGCGAATTCAAATTTGATGAACATACTTAGCAAAGTAGTGTGTCAAATTGCACATTCTCAATGTGCTATGTAGATAATTCTGAGCTTTCTTTCCCATCTCGCTGAAAAATGGCATTGGTATAGGGCTTTATTGATCTTATCTATGTGATTGGTTATAACAGGCTACCTATTTCGAAGCATGCTTTTATGGAGTGAAGTGCTGTCAAGACCTGCCAGTAAAAATATGGAGTTCGGATGCCGGATCACTTCTTCCCCGTGATTGATAACAATATTTCCCAAATGGTTGGTCAACTTAAATGGTTGCAAGTGGCAATCGGAAGTAAGGCAGTTTTGTGCAAAATGTTGGATCGTGATTAGGTGTTGATATGGAGCTATCTCGGCTGGGTAATGAAACGACTTAAAACTCTAGCTCAGCCCAGTCATTAAGTTTGCAAGTCAGCTCATTATGCCTTATGAACTGGACATAAAAAATAATCGATATGAAGATAGTGGTGTTGTACCTAAATTTATGTAAGCTATGATATCAGTCATATTAATTGTGCTTAAAAAATGAATATAACTTCACGTCACTTTTGTGGGTTTAAAACTTTGACAATAGATACTTTAAAGCTAATTAATATTACTCAAGAAAAAACTTATTAAATAATTCTTTGTTGGCTCATTAGTCTTGCGAGTTGTTCTCAAGCTAGCTCGTTAACAAAATAAGCTCGTTATTTAGCTCAACTCATTAAAATTTAAAACAAACGAGTCAAGCCAAGCCGAGCTAGAGGAGAGTTGAGCCAATTTACGAGCTACGAGTTTTTCATCCACCCTTAATCATGATTACTAATCCTGATACTTTTATTTGCTAAAAAACCCTATTTAGATCATGACTAATAGTCAATTAGTCGCGATCTCATTTAAAGGGTTTTATGTAAATTGTCAAGACACGATCATGCAAAAAACTTAACCAAAGTTTTGGGAGTTTTGTTCTTATTGGTGCGGGCCAATAAAAATATTTTGTTCTTATTGTCCACCTTTGTTTGAATTTAATTCCAAAAATTCAAGAATTTTATTTTTACCGGCAACCTCTGATATTTTTTGACCAACGGATTTTTTGCTTGGACACGATCAAAACGAAGAGTGTGTTCACAATATCTAGATCGCGAGGTTTTTTTTCTCGAAAAAATGACATCACGACGGATACTCTAGGCATGGGCGCAACCTCACCAAGGTCTAAGGAGCACGCCACGGTGCCATAGCTTCAAGCTCCACCGCGAGGATTTACGAATCCTTGCGCCATAATGGAACCCTACGAACTCAAAGGAGGAAAGCATGTTCGGAGATAGATAGCAGTAGGAGGGAGAGTACACAATGGCAATCATGGAGCTCTATTTGTGCAGTGCGGCGTGGCGGCGTCTGTGCCAACTTATACAACTATATCCCACACCCTCAAGTTTAAAAGATCAACAAAGCCGCCTTCTCGTAGAGGAAGAAGCGACTGAAACCAAAATCCCCCTCACGAAAATATGGGAAAACCAAAACAGTTGTTCCATCAATACTAGGTCGTGGCATGCTCTCATCAGCATCTTATTAAAAAGCATATCAACAACTTTGTTCCTATAATCAACATATAATTTTATAAAAACAAAAAAACAATTTTATAATATATCTGACTACTCAATAAAAAGATATATTAGTTTTATACGCGTGAAATTTAACATTTCTGATAAATTATTACTCGCTCCGTTCGCTGGTTAGTTCATCCAAATAAAAAAAGATTTTTTTGTATTTATACTGTTGGTTGCAAGTTTAATTATAATTTTACCCTTTAAAATTACACTGTGTATTTTTACCACTGCTTTTTAATAACAAAATAAAAGTATGCCACTACTCCGTTATGTGTTGTTAATGTGCTAAATTATGATGTCCTTGTAATTTTACTCTAGTTTTAATTTATATTTTTTATTTTACCTCTATTTTGCAGATACACAAATTAATTTGTGACTATATTAATATATAAGTAAAATAATAAATATATATAAAAAGTGAATGTAAAATCAGAAGGGAATTTTCATATTTTTATCATAATTTAACATCGTTAAAGCGCATAAGGATGCAGTGGTATAATCTGGCTTCGTTTTAAAAAAAAGCAGTAAAATCACAAATAAAAACATTATTAAACTTGTAACAAGGGTATAAAAAAACGCAGGAGGACCTCACAAACACCTCGGCAGCAACCAGCAAGCAACCGCTGGGACCTGCATTTCCAGTTGCTTTTCAGAGTCTCCCAGATCCCCATCAAAAATCGGAGGAGTCTGCTCCATGCAGGCTGCTCAGATGGAGCCCCAGGAAGACAGCGAAGCCGGCGCCGGCGGTAGTACCAATTGCTGCGCCGCCTCCCCCTGCGGCTGGTTGCGGCTGCTGTCGCGCAAGCTGCATTGGAGCTTCGTGCTCGCGGTCGTCGCCGTCTACGGCGCTTGCCAGGGCGTCGGCAACGCCGTCGGCGGCGTCGCCGCGGGGTACTACTGGAAGGACGTGCAGCACGTCCAGCCCTCGGCGGCCCAGTTCTACCAGGGCCTCACGGACGCGCCGTGGGTCGTCAAGCCCCTCTGGGGCCTGCTCACCGACGTCGTCCCCGTGGCCGGCTATCGCCGCCGCCCGTACTTCGTTCTCGCAGGTCAGGGATCTGAGTTTTCTTGGCTGCGTCGTATTGGTAGAGCCTGTGTGTTATGCTTCTATGTATGGCAATTATGCAGGCGTGATTGGTGTGTCCTCTATGCTCACTCTTTCTCTGCACCGCGACCTGGGGATCGTACCGGCATTGCTGGCACTGACGGCGCAGAGCGCTGGCGCCGCCGTAGCCGACGTGACAGTGGATGCCCTGGTTGCACAGAACAGCATCACGCACCCGTCCCTTTCTTCCGACATGCAAAGCCTGTGTGGGTTCAGCTCCTCCGTTGGGGCATTGTTTGGATTCTCCATCAGTGGCCTGCTTGTTCACACAATGGGATCTCAGGTTTGAGTCTCTGATAGATGATCCTGTTCCCATTTGCCATACAATCGAAATATGCAGCACGTGAAATGCTGAATGTCTGAAAAAGAATACCTGTTGTTAATTTTGTTCAAAGGGTGCTCTTGGCCTATTAAGTATCCCCTCTGCATTGGTACTCTCAGCTGGGATTCTGCTGAAGGAAAGCCGTGTTTGGGATTTTGATTACAAGCAGGTCAGAGAAAGCACCGACCCTTATGTTTGATTCGATTGTTGAATGCAGCACTGAACAATAATGCATTTAGGTGTTGCTGAATTCAGATTCACCAGAAGTTCTTCAAAGCAATCAAGTCCACGGGAACAACACTAAAGTGTCCTGAGGTCTGGCGGCCATGTGTATATATCTATGTTTCTCTCAATCTAAGCTTGGATATTCAGGGAGGAATGTTCTACTGGTACACAGACCCCGTTGTTGGACCTGCATTTTCTGAGGTATGCCAGTGATTGCTAAATCTGCATACATGGTAGTTTTGCTTCTGCAAAATCCATTGACATCTGATGTAATTCTAATTATCTATTAAAGACCAACCTTTGTACAAGCACTTTCTTGAAGTAGATGAACTTGAAACTTTTTTTGTTGCATTATCAGCCTACAAGCAGACCAATATGATTTATTTTTGGAGTGAGCTTTACAAAATGGAGTGCCAGTTAGCTCCGATGTTCTCAATGTGTGTATCTATGGTAAAATTAAAACTTCGTTTTATAGCATTGAAAGGAACTTTCCGTTACCGCCTTTAGCTGTTATGGTCAGCCTTTGTTATTGAAGGAAGGAACTAATGGAACATTTGCATTGGCACAGGGGTTTATCGGGCTCATCTATTCCATCGGTTCAGTGGGTTCATTACTTGGAGTTTTACTGTACCAAACTGCCCTAAAGGGCTATCCTTTTCGCAGCATGCTTCTATGGGGTCAAGTGCTATCAAGTCTGGCAGGAATGCTTGATCTGGTATTGGTGAGACGACTAAACCTGAAAATTGGCATACCAGATTACTACTTTGCGGTGATTGATAATAGCATTTCTCAAATGATTGGTAGACTCCAATGGTTGCCCCTTCTTGTGCTTTGCTCTAAGCTTTGTCCTCCCGGCATCGAAGGAACATTTTACGCACTGCTCATGTCTATACAAAATGTTGGGCTGCTTATGTCTGCTTGGTGGGGTGGCCTGTTGCTGCAGATGCTGAACGTGACTAGGACAGAGTTCAGTAATCTGTGGGTTGTTATCCTGATTAGAAACATCTCAAGACTTATTCCGTTGATGTTATTGTTTCTTGTTCCTCGAAGCGATCAGAGTTCAACACTGCTTCCGTCAGAGATGCTTCACGACAGTGCATCTACAGAACCTATGAAATCAGGATCAGGCAGTGTTGAATTCTCCGTTCTTGTTGCAGATGATAATAACTGTCTTTCATCCAATGTGGTTGCTGAGAGTGAACAGGCTGAAGTGTTTGATGCTGGGGATAATGATATAGAACTGATCCCACTCGTGCACAAGAGTTGACCGGCCAACAGGATTGACTACTGATGCATTTTCTTCTAGACAGATGCATGATGTGTTCATGCTACTAGCATTCTGATTGTGATCATCTCCTCGGTTTTTGAAGATGTAGGAGAAATTCTTACCAAGATAAAGTCAATGAAAGGGGATTGTAGTATATCGAGGTTGAAGTTGCCCTGTTGCAGAGGAGGGTGATAAAGCCATGTGCAAGGGTTGACTGAGTTTTTTTTAAAAAAAACACGAGTTGACTGAGCTTTAACGTGGCTTTGTGATGCACTTCAGCAGTTTAGTTTTTTCCTCCTTTTTCTGTGACCACACAGAAACTGTAGAAGTTCAGTTGCAGTGACAAACAATAGTAGTGAAAGTGGGTCTCCGTGCCTAACTCCCCCTTTACAATTGTGTTCCATTGAGCAAAATCTGTTAACCAGAAGCTTTGTTTAAAAACTTTAGAACTGAGTTTAGAAGTAATATTGGTTTGTAATCATTGATCTTCACTGGATTTTTTACCTTTGGTATTAGTATGATGAATATTCTATTAACTGATTCAAGACTGACTTATCCATTATAAAAAATCCTCATAGTTTGTAAAAGTCTAAAAATCCTCATATAGTTTGTAAAAGTCTCCTCAATAATGTGACCACCTTTTGATGAATAAACCATTGAAACCACCCGGTCCAGGTGATTTGTTAGTGGGCATATCTTTGACTATTTGATCGATTTCCTCTCTTGTGACTATGAGGCTGTCCAATTCCCTTAAGGCTGAATTAGGTTGTCCAGATCAAACTGCATTTGAAGCATGTCTGTTTTTCCCATTCTATTCTTATAATCCTCCATCTGAAGTTTCTATGCTCGTGGTTGTATTTATTTTGTACCTTTCGGTTGTAGCAATCTGAAATAGTGAATGGCATTACTCGTGCAGAATAGTGAAGTCTCTCACACGATAGAATAATGGCAGAACCATTAGAAACAAATTAATGTGATTCTCCATCCTAGAACCGCATTAGAAGAAAATGCATAGATTCATACCATCCAGCGCGTGGTTAACTGGATCAAAGTCCATAAACGTCCTCGTCGACCCGTTTCGCGATTGCTGCATGAGAATAATGGCATACCTCCCAGCCTACAAAAATGCCAGATGCGTATAGGCATCGACTTACGTACGATGCGGTGCAAGTGCAAGGGGGTGTTTATGACCAGCCACACCTTGTTGACCAAAACATTACATGAACCAGTTACCTTTCACAGGTTAACCAGCCCCGGTAAAAACTATTTCTAGAGGCAACTACATATCGCCACCTAACTGCATAACAAAGAGTAGACGCTAAAGAGCATCGTCAGTTGGCCTCACTCCTGACAGGTTCTGTACGCGCATTCAGTGTTTCGTGCATCGAGAAACCACCAAGGTCCTACCTTGTTCATCTCTCTACTTTATACTGCCATTTAGAGTAAACTAGCCACCTGTTAAACTCGGCCTGGGACGCGAATCGACTAACGGGACCGGGACGGAGACGTGGTTCCTCCAGGAGGCGTCCACGACGTATGGCAGCGACGTGCTGGGGACAAGGGGTGGCCACGCCGTCCAAAAATTCGACGAGGGACGGTAGTCCTTTCGCTTGTAGCTTAAGACTGCAGAGACAGGGAGAGGGAGAGGGCGAGATCTGTGGGGTAGGGCCGAGGGTACCGACGCCTGCCTAAAGTAGAGAGAACAATGGCAAGCCTCCCGTGGAAATTGTATACATTCCTCAGCTGACAAGGTAACTGGCATCGACAAAATTGCACGAGTTGCCTCAGCGAGGTGAAGCGAAATGAGACGTCCAGACTCCAGATAGCCAGTTAATATCACCCAGCTGGCAGCAGCAACATTCAGAAAAAGTAACACAACAACCTGGGGACATATCAAATCGATCCAGAGATAACGATCTGACTCCTAAATAACAATATATTGTAACCAACAGAATTTTTCAAAACCATAGTACATTGTTACAGAATGTATAGCCACGGAAAAGAACTAACATTAAGTGGACACAAAAAAAAAACATCATGTTTCAGCCTTGTTCATTTTGGGCTTTGGTGAATTGAAACCAACTCCCAAGAGCAAAAATCCATGGCTTCATTGGACAAACAATAATCAACACTCATCTGACCTCGCAAAAATATACAGCTCAAAACTGGTTGTTCCTCACATCTCCAGTACGAGTTTGTCGGAGACATCTAAACTATAGGGAATACACGATGCTGCCTTCACTGAACAGCATCTACGAAAGTTTGATAGGCCAAAGCTGCAAATAGCTGTTACTCTAAAAGGCTGTTGCACGAGTCAATTAGAGCAGCTTGTGAGCTCAAGATAGCCTGACCTGATGGGTTTGCCCCCATGGTTTTCATGACAGCGTTAAATACTGCTTTTCGGTAAAAAGTATCCTCCATTTTCTTCAAAATCTCCTCCACAGCTTCAAATCTCAAGCCACATGATAAAACCAAACGAGCAATTATTTCACCAAACTGGGTTGGCGCTTTAGGAAGGTCAATACCGATATCATCCAGTAGGGAGCCATATTGCAAGCATCCTGTTTCCAGATCTTCGCTCTTGAAGATTTTCTTCGAGTAAAGATGCTCCAGTAGCCTAACAAGAGGATCAACAAAATTGGTGCCTTTATCTAGAGCAAGATTTATAGCTTCTTTAACAATCTCTGGGTAGAAACCAGGACTCTTCAACTCCTCGATACATTGTTGTGCTTCATCTAAAATACGTATACCAAAATACTCCTCAAGAAGAGCTTTTGTCTTCTTTTGAAGGTCAGCAGGGACCTTGGGGGCACTGGCTGGTGTAGGTGTCGGAGCTACAGTCACTGGTTTTGGCGATGGTGCAGTTTGAGCTGGTGTATTGATTGGACCAGGAGTAAAGCTGGAAGGACGAGATGGTGGACCACCTGTGCCCAAAAGCGCACTCTTGCCAATAAGTGCTGCTCCACTGCCTTGAGGAAGAAGCCGGGTGTTAAAAGATGATGGCTTGTTAACTGATGATGGCTTAACTGACGATGGCTTGTTAAGCAATGGAGCCTGGTTGCGAAGTGAGTCTCCTCTTGGCATTGATCTAGAACGTTGAACTTCCCAGTTATCATTATCTATTCCAGGCATCCCAGGCATCTTTCTTGACCCAGGCATCCCAGGCATCATGCCTCCAGCTCCGGGTCGATTCATTGAAAAACCTCCGGGTGAAAGGGGGCCTCCTGGTGAATTACGGCCGTTTCTAATGACCGATGCTGCTCCAGGTCGTAATCCAAGATTCTTTTCAGCCTCAGAGTGAATTTCACTGATGGTCTTGGCCTTAATCTGAATTGCAAATAGCACAGATTTCAGATAATTTTGCAAATAGACCTGTGCAACTGTTGCTATAGAAACAGAATACTTAGGGTTGAAAGAAAAAGCCTGAAGATATGCTTTGCTATGATGCAGCCAAAGTGGTTCTCAATGCAACACACTAGCATATAATTTCCAGTTTTAGCATGCAACAGTCAAAGTCTCAGTATGCCTATTGACAACAAATTTGTTCCATGAAAATATCATGTTACCGATGAATGATTTATTTACCTCCTCACGTCGAGGTACCCAGTTATTCGATCGGAGATCAACCACATTACGAACCATGAACCTCAACCGTGGTGCCAGCTGAGGGTTTGCTGCTAGCTCCTTCATCTGTATGAAGTATGTATCATTAATACGACGAGATTTTGGGTTCTCATCGAGCTGTTTACCAATTGTGTTGAAGAAATGACAGATAGCCTCAACATTTTCCTCTTCAGGGCATGGCTTTTTGTCAGGCCCAGCACCCAATAGTTCCTGCATATGGAGAATGAATTAGGAGTCTTCACTTTAATGATAAAAATGAAATTGTTAGTTCCCGATATGTACCATAACAATGTGGTGAACTATCTTCTCAGGAACCATTTTTTGCTTGAGTAGCTCACCAATTAGTCGAATATTTCCAAGTGTTCTAAGTTTAACCAGGCGTTCCTTGTCCCTTCTCTCCATCTCTTGGTCAGGGCCAGTCATATTTGCAATCTCAGCTCTTAGGCTGCCAGCACCTTCAAAGGCCTCCTGACAATTGTTTAATAATACACGTTTGAACGTAATTTCTTTACCACCTGGTTCTTCAGGAGGGAATGTTGGGAGCTTTTCATTGAGATCAGAACAAAGTAGAGCATACATCGGACAGAATGTAGGCTCAAAAACAGCCTTCTCAAATATGAGAGAAATAACATCCTGAATCCAAAACAGCAATAAAGATGTCAGAAAACAGAAAGCAATTTAAAACACAGCAGTAAATAAAACAAACCTTCAGAATGTCGGCGGTAGTGATGCCAGCTTCCATCAGCTGGCCCTTGAGTAGATCAAATTTTTCCGGAGTAAGTTTATTAAGTATGCTGCACAATAAGAGCTATTAATAAACCACACATAAAAAGGCCAGGTTGTAACTGGAGAAACTTAAATCTATAATTTAGAACAAGCGAGTTCCATCAATTATATTATCATATTACCCTTTCACTGTTTTCAGGACTTTTTCTTTCTCCGAGAGACTGGCTCTTCGGGCAGACCAAGGTACTTCAGCCTTGATAAGAGCAGGGGTTGGGGCAGCCTGAGAATTGGCAAAAAGAACAGAATGGTGATGATATGAACTATTGAATTGCTGATATATGTGCAAGTAACAAGTAAGCCCCGGATATATGCTAAAAGTGAGAAACGAATTCACTGGAAGTATCCTTGATTGTTGAACGCTGACAACATTACCGGTTACAGTGAGACATTCTCACACGCGATCACAGGCTAATATTCATAACTAGAAAGTCATATAGACACTAGAGCAGTGAAAAAAATTTCAGGACAGATATTGGGTTAAATCATCAATTACATCATCAACACAATGAATGAGACAGCTGAAAATGATTTTTTAAAGAAAGAGTTGCATCAAGAAAGAACTAATTAATTATTGAGAATAGGTACTATCAAATCAGCTTTCAATTAGATAGCAAAACAAAAAAAATATTTAATACAAACAACAAAGAAGCAAAATAACAAACATATTTAGCACATTGGCGCCTAGTCAAAAAATACAAGAAAACACTATTTCTTCAAGGTACCTGTGTTTTCGAAGCAAATTGGGAGTGATCTTGCCTGTTAACTTGCTCTTGCTGCCTACCACTTGAAGCGTAGGATTCTTTAGCCTCACGAATATTATCCCACGATTTCGCTTCAACAACTGAAGGTGGTTGTGTGGAGCGTGCACGCCAATCACGGTTATCTGTCTCAGCATATCGATTATGTGTTTGGGGCTGTGCCTGGGCTTGCACTTGAACCTGCATAAGAAAACCGTAAGGGTGACTTACGCCATATGTGCAGAAAGGGTATGAGTACTGCTCCAAGTGTTAGCAACAGTATCCTCATAAATTCAGCAAGGTCAATGAACATCAGTACATCACAATAGAGAAGGTGAAACAAGTGAACTACAGAGCAATTAGGAGATAATGAGAAGCTCACAGCTGGATCATTGTGAACCCAGCTCTGATCATCACCATGAAGCTCTGCATCAATCTCATTCTTGATTCGTAAAATTTCATCAGGAATATCAGCAATCTGTCAGGAACAGAAAGTACTATCAGTCCATATAAATCTGATATACATTGTGATGCTGTATAACACATTTCATACCAAATGTCAGTCTCACAAGCAAAAAAAAAAGGACAGCCCGGTGCATGTGGCTCCCGCTTGCGCAGGGTCCAGGGAAGGGTCCGACCCACTTGGGTCTTTTGTACGCAGAAAAAGTGTTTACTAATGAAGACAAACATATCCACACTTAGATAAATCTAGATTTATGGGTTTCCATCCACTTAAAATTAGAACCATACATTTTGAGCTGACTAAAAAACAATGAAAATTCAGATTTTTTTAACAAAGATCTACTTAATACCAGTACTGATCAGACAGATTCAGCCAGCTGCAAGGTTTTCCGGTAAATCATTGTTACGTGCTACCTCAATGTTATCTAATGTGAATACTACATCCTGAGTTTTACAGACACATTGAGGTAGAATATTCCAAGTGATAGTGCTAAAGAAAGATTATACAATTACACAGACACTTCAAATAGAAAATTTATTGGAGCCAATTTAAAGTGACCAACCTGGCAACCTAGGGACTTTTGTGTACATTGTTGGCGAAAGTTGGTACTTTAACTGCAGTGACACTTACATATGCTTGTAGAGGTAAGGAGCGTAGTGTTTCAGTGCCTAGTCTGAGTTGTTTCAGCTATGCCGAACTATAGAATGTTTTCTGCTTTCAGATAACACAAACTGTACTATAGACACTTCCCATGCAAACCATAAACTGTACTATATACATGTTGCTGGTATTCAATCCAGAAACTGACTTTACATGAAATATCAGGTATTAACTATTAAGTGACAAGTACCTCACGCAGCTCAAGAAGTTGATCCCTCGTATAACGAACACGTTCACGTGGCTCAAAATGTGAGTCACCAATCTGCAATAGGGTACTAACCATGTCAGGATAGCATAAAAAAGAGCCACTTAACAGCACAGCATGTCAAAAAAATATGATGAGAACTTGAACCCAGCCACTATTAAGTCATCTTATGTGATAAACAGCAGAGCAAGGAAAGCTAATTTCAGTTTACTACTTGACCGCATCATATAGTACACCCACAATCACATAAGTGAAGCGCAAGGCTTGAAATCCAAACGCAAGTACACACTATTCATCAGAATCTAACAAATTGCGTCAGAGACAAGTACCAATCCTTTATTGCGCATCGCCACCTCACTCAACCTACCTAGGCGGTGTGAGGATGGCTAAATCTCTCAATACCTGACATCGAAATAACACCCAGCACAACTACGGCAACTCTACAGTGAACACAGCTCCCCAGCATCGAGATCTGATCGTTGCCCCCGGATCTCCGCCTCCCGCCTGCCCATAAACCAATCGAACCCGCTACGAATAGCGAACCCGTCCGCCCCCAGATCGGGCGCGACGAGGCTCCCTTACCTTGGAGATGCCGGAGGCGCTCCCGCCGTGCGGGCGAAGGAAGTCTCCGGAGCTGGAGGCGGCGGCGGCGAAGGCGGGGGAGAAGAGGCGGCCAGCGCGGGGGCCGCCGCCGCCGCCGGGGCGCAAGCTGATTACGGGCTGATCCGACTGCATGCTTCCGGGGAACGAATCCGACCAGACAAGCGGACCGCGCGGGGCTCGATCAAGGAATCGGCGAGAGCGCTAGGGAAATCCTAGAAGAAATCGAAGTTTGTGGGCGAGGAGAGTTCCGTCTGCGACCTCTTTCGGGGAAGAGAGGAGAAGGGAACGGAGGCGTGGGCGACGGGAGGAGGTGGGGTTTTATCGGTGGAGCTTAGGGCTGTTGGGCTGTGTCGTAGTTTTCCGAGATGGGAAGGGCATTTTCGTACTTGCGCGTAAGGTTTTGAGCAAACAGTAGTGCATCGGGCCCACCTGTCGGGGAGAATTGGGCTTTGTGGTAGCGGGTAATGACGGTTCTGGGCAGCTGAGGCTGGGGTATCTACAATGGGTGTCCGGTTGGGGTCAGCTGGGCTGTGGTGCTATCCTTGTCAGCAACAGTAGCCGTGAGTTGAGCATGTACAATGTTAGTATATTTACAATTTATGAAGCTTAAGAAGATGTATAAATCTAATTTTGATTGAAAAGGTTACGTGTCGCTAGAGAAGAAGATATAAAACTAGTTTCTGCTATTTAGATTAACTCGAAGAGACATGATTTATCTAACAATGTTTGTTGTCAGTAACATAGTAAAAAAAGGTTAGTATGGTCGGCCCTTCCAAGTCCTAGACTTAAAATTTGTGTGGGCAACAAAGATGGCAAAGTCATTGCGGGGTAAATGGCGTGCCTGCCAACAGTAATAAAATGTGTATTTCATCCAGTGTAAGTTTTATTTTGGACATTGATGTGCTCATCAACACAATACTTTAATTTGACTGCAATTATAGGTATAAAACATGTATAAAATATAGAAAATTTTGATTATGAAACTGTTATTGGAGACAATTTTTTTGGCAAATGTTCGATCAAAACGTTATAAAAAAAGATACTGATGGTCAAATCTTGGACGTGTTGGTTACAAATAACCTAAAGTGATACTTTTTTGCGGTTAAGAGATTAATTGTCTAAGCAATGAAATACTTCCTCTGTTTATTTCTAGTTCATTTTTTTAACTACTAGCGTCAGATAAAAAAACATACGGAGTAATGGTGGCGAAAATGAGATGTCCTGTAGTCAGCTTAGTGAACAGTGAGAGTGGGATAAGTCTCGGAATGCACCGAGACGGTCCAGTTTTTCCTGCCGGCCTGCGTTAACCTTAATCAACTAACATATCCGGCCCATTAGTTTGGGAACCACGGCCATTTTGCAGGCCCAGTTATCATACACTGTAGGCATATACTGCAGGCATGAAGAAAAGTGTTCAGTGTTTATGTGCTGGTCAAGGCCAGGGCCAGTGGCCAGAAACAAATCTACTTACAAAGTGTTTGTGTGCTGGGGCAATGACGTGTTGATCTCGTGTTTCTTCTGCCAGCCGTATTATGTGAAGACATATCAATCTTTCCTATCAGGTAGTCAGGTACTATAAGTCTATAACGATCGAGCTCCATAAAATGGATTTGGCACGTGCCAGCCATTTCTTGCCCTGGGGAAACCTAGCGCAGCAACTCATGCGTGAGATAACAGCTCCATGGACAATTGGACATGGTTCCTGCTCCTTCCTCTAGCTCACTTTCTCGCACGCTACTCGTCGGCAAGGCTGTTCCGTACATGCCAAGAGAGCGAGGAATCAGCGAAAGCAGCAGCAAGACGACGACCACCGTCGTCTCCCGCCTTCGCCTCCATCGCTGTCCGTGCTCGGCCACATCCCTCACGTCTCCCTTCGCTGCCTCGCCAAGAAGCACCGGTTAATTGGACCTCATGACGCTCCGCCACGGCCATGCCGACGCCGGTGCTCATCGTGTCGTCTCCCACGCACCGCGGAGGCGGTGCTGCGCACCCACGACCACGTGTTCGCGCACTCCCTGGCCGCCGAGATCATCATATGTACGGCCCGTCCGACATCGGCTTTGCATGCAACGACGGGGAGTACTGGCGGCAGGCAAAGAAGCTCGTCACCACGCACCTCCTCAGCTCCAAGAAGGTGCGGGCGTTCTGCCTCGCTCGCGAAGAGGGAGTAATCGAACTATTGCACGTGTCGCGGCCAGCTAATCGTGTCGCGCGGTTGAGCTGATGATCTGAGCCGGCATATGTTGTTCTTAGGAGGTGAGCACGGTGAAGTCGGTGATGGCACAGATTCGCGAGGCGGCCGCCGCGGGCACGGCGGTGGACCTGGCGTGCCGCGCCGTGAAACCGACCTGACTGACAACATGGTCTATACCTGAGAGCCGTCATCAAAGAGCCCCTCTCCGGCGGCTACACAACGTGACGCCCCTCCTCGATCGGGACGCGCTTCTCCATGGCGAGATGCAGCATCGACGGCCACACCATCCCCGCCAGGGCACGAGCCCTGATCAACACCTGGGCTATCCGCCGGGATGCAAGTTGTGTGGGCGAGAATTAAAAATGTCCGCGTTATTATTCCCTGGCCTCTGGGAATACGTGCAAGACCATAACCATTGGCATGGCAAACCTAGCACAGCAGTTCATGCGTGAGATCGCTGCTCCACGAGCATGGTTCCTGCTGCTCTTCCCTCTCTTGCTCTTGCTTGCGCGTTTCATGTTCGCTACGTTGCTGAGTAGTAGCAACCACACCGAGGAAGCAGCAGAGTCAAGACCAGTAGACCACCGCGGTCTGCCCTGCCGCCTTCCCCTCCGGCGCTGCCCGTCCTCGGGCACCTCCGCCTCGTGGGCTCTGTCCCTCACGTCTCCCTCCGGAGTCCGGAGCCTCGCCAAGAAGCGCGGCTCGGACCTCATGCTCCTCCGCCCCGGCGCCACGCCGTTGATCGCCGTGTCGTCGCCGCGCGCCGCCGAGGCGGTGCCGCGAACGAACGAACCACATGTTCGTGTCCCGGGCGCACTCCGTGGTCGCCGAGGTCATCATGACTCGACGTGCGGCCTTTATGAACAAACAAACTTTGCAGAGCCGTTTCACCTAATCGATTCCGCAATGAATTCAGCGGATCATCCACGTCACGAATCGAATAGCGCGCACGATTCTTACTATTTCTCCACACTAGTGGTAGTACTAACTTTTTTGCAGTTGGAGACTATCATGCCTGTCTAATGAAAAACTGGCAGCCTCTATATATCTACCCCGTACATCTGTTGTACGTGTTTGCTATCAGTTGAAAGACCTTTCCTTGTGTGCCCTCCCCGGCTGATCTAGAAAGAGAAAATAAAAAGATTTCCTTTTTGTATTCGATTTGCGCGTCTTTCGCCCTTCTGGTTACCGCTGTGGAGCTGATGCTGGCACAGGCACAGCACCTCAAGCACCGGACTGGGAGTTGCCGGCGGGGAGGACGAGGCGCGACATCGTTACGTCAGTGGTGAAAGAAGCTCCTCGTTGTTCCAAAGCTGCAGGCGTGGCGCGGTATCCAAGAAGTTCAAAGAAATGTTTCGGGGATGCGTCGTTAATGATTAGTTGGTCCTATGATTCGTATCGGTTCGTGCAACTTGAGTTTATTACTGTAGTTATTTCTATACAGATCGTTTCTCAACTTAGGTGATCTCAGATGTATTCCATGTGATGTGTACTATATACGGGCCGGACTCGCTAGTTGCAACAGGCACGCGTCTACAACTGTTTTTAGTTGTCGAATCTATTCTAAAATTTGTACGTTTATTATTAGTTTGTTTCTATTATCATAGAATTATGTATACTATCATCCCTGATGGCCTCCGCGACTGTGCGTTTTTCTTTCTCTTGCTGCGCTTATATAAGTCAGGGAAAGAGAGGCCGGCTGGTGCACACCCATCTAGCCAGCTCGAATTCCAGAATAACGCTGTCGTGCCATTCCACGGTCGATCTTTCTAAAACTGAGAGGGCGCTGCCCTCCATTACAATGGCCAACCTAGCACATCAATTCGTGCGTGAAATAATGGCTCGAGGAGCATGGCTTATGTTGCTCTTCCCACTCCTCATGCTTGTGTGCTACTCGTTGGCTGCGTTCACTGCCAAGAGAGCGAGGAAGAGGCAGCAGCTAGACCACGATCCACCGCCGCCGTCCCCTCCTGCGCTGCCCATCATCGGGCACCTCCACCTCGTCGGCTCTCTTCCGCACATCTCCCTCGGCACGCTTGCCAAGAAGCACGGCTACGACCTCATGCTCCTCCGCCTCGGCGCCATGCCGGTGCTCGTCGTGTCGTCGCCACGCGCCGCCCAGGCGGTGCTGCGCACGAACGACCACGTGTTTGCGTCCCGGCCGCACTCCGTGGTCGCAGAGGTCGTCATGAACGGCCCGTCCGACATCGGTTTAGCACCGTACGGGGAGTACTGGCGGCAGGTGAGGAAGCTCGCCACCACGCACCTGCTCAGCGTCAAGAGGGTGCAGGCTTTCCGCCTCGCCCGCGAGGAGGAGGTACTCATTAATTTTAGCGGCTAGCTAGCTAGCTCGGCGCCTTGGCCCCTTCGCCAAATCTTTTTGAACACAGAATTTTGAAATTATCTGGTACGCCGTGCTTGCTAGGTGAGCATGGTAATGGCCCAGATCCGCGGGGCGGCCGCCGCGGGGGCGGCGGTGGACGTGGGCGACCTGCTCATCTCGTTCTCGAACGACCTGGCGTGCCGCGCCGTGATGGGCAAG
Organism: Neostapfia colusana; assembly: GCA_030760725.1. Lineage (NCBI taxonomy): Eukaryota > Viridiplantae > Streptophyta > Magnoliopsida > Poales > Poaceae > Neostapfia > Neostapfia colusana. Next base: position 57,089,807 of record JASWHV010000019.1, read on the forward strand.
TCGTTCCGGAGCGAGGGCCGGAACAAGCTGCTCCATGAGCTCGTCGCCGCCACGTCGCCCCTGCTGGCCGGCTTCAACGTCGAGGAGTTCTTCCCGTTCCTAGCTCGCCTGGGCGTGCTCAGCAAGGCGATCCGCGCCAAGTCCGAGAGATTTAAGCGGACGTGGGACGACCTGCTGGACCCGCTGATCCAGGACCGTGAGAGCAAGCACGCATGCGACTCGGCGAGTGACAGTGATGATTTCGTACATGTCTTGCTCTCCGTTCGACAGGAGTACGGACTCAGCAGAGAGCACATGAAAGCTATCTTGCTTGTAAGTACTACTAGTTCCTCTGATTTCATTTTGTTGGCTTTAGTTGGTGTAAAACCAGCGCGTTAACCTTGTAAAACTAGAGGGCCCGGTCCAACATATTCCAACTTCCAAATCAAATAGGCCATCAACTTCTGCAAGCTGATATTTCTCCTAGTTATGAATTCACAGGGCATATTTATTGCTGGAATAGAGACATCATCTTCGGTACTCGATTTCACAATGGCGGAGCTCCTGCGGAGGCCGCATGTGATGGATAGACTACAAGCCGAGGTGAGGAGCAGCGTACCCGAGGGTCAAGGATTCGTCAGCGAAGCCAACCTAAGCAACATGGCCTACCTGAGGGCTGTTATAAAGGAGTCGCTCCGGCTACACCCCGGGGCGCCTCTCCTTTTGCCACACTTCTCCATGGCGACTTGCTGCATCGACGGCTACGTGATTCCCCGCGGGGTACGGGTCCTGGTCAATGCCTGGGCCATGGGCCGGGACACACGCTTCTGGGAGGACCCACTGGAGTTCGTCCCTGAAAGGTTTGTCGACGGCGGCAGCGCATCAGATGTCAGCTTCAAGGGGAATGATTTCCAGTTCCTGCCTTTCGGGTCTGGACGAAGGATGTGCGGTGGGATGAATTTCGCGTTGGCCGCCGTGGAGCTGATGCTGGCCAACCTCGTGCATTGTTTCGACTGGGAGATGCCGGAGGGGAAGGATAGGCGGGACATTGATATGTCGGAGGTGTTCGGGTTAGTGGTGCATCGGAAGGAGAAGCTTCTATTGACTCCGAAGTTACTTATGTAGCATCATCTTGCATCCAAACACCTTCGACTGCGTCATGCATGACAAGTTGCATGTTTGTTCCCGTCTGTCTGTCGTTTGTGCAATATATATATACATATATATATATATATATATATATATATGACAATCGAATCAACGCCCTCATATTATAACCAAGCGTCGTTCTTGCCGAGGATAGCGTCGGCGAACATGGTTCTAGCGACGTCAAAAGTGTCAGCCCAGACACGACCAAAGTCGTCGTTGAGGATGGCATTAGCAAGCGCGCCGACGACGTCGTCAAGGCTCATGGTGCTGCCGTACGTCTGGACGTCAAGTGTCGTTGCGGAAGTGACTGCCCTCGTCGTCGCCAGGCGATGAAAACTGATGCTCCATTTCAACACCAGGCGCGTCGCTGCGCATGCGGCGATATGGTCTAGCTAACGGGTGCGCGTGTGCGCGGAGACGGTAAGTACGCAGGTGCGTGCCCCGGCCCGTGCAGTTCGAAGGGGATGCCCGGCATCAGGTCGGTGATCAGCAGCTGCCGGTCGCCGCCGCAGCCGTCCGCGCGGCGGTGCTGCGGGGCGCTCGAGACATTCGCGTGCCCCTAAGCCCCCCTACCGGGACCTGATCGATCAACGATAAAGAGAAAAAACGGCTGCGCCAGCGAGATGTTCTTCGACGCCATCGTCCGCAGCAGGCCGTCGATGGGCCTCTTCTTCTCCTACGCGGCGGGGCTCCAGTGCTGACCAACTTTAAGTGTGTCATCGCCATACCACCTTATCGTTAGATGCCCGGCCGGACCAGTGTCAGCTACTGGTTTTTGTGCCGGACCGAGTTGACTATTTACGTACGCACATAACTCACTGTTCTTTGATAATCCAGGGATGCACACTTCGTTCCTTTCTGACAATCTTATTGCCCGTGTGAATAGCTTCTCTACCAAAATACACAGCTCGATCGATCCGTGTAACGACGCCGATCGTGCACGCTAGAAGCCGTGCGGACGTTGTGGGGCTGCTCGGGCGGGGGCGTCGTCCGTGTCCCCCGTTGCGAGCGCGGGGCTGTGGGGACTGGGCTCGTCGAAACTGCCTGCGTGCAGACGACAGGCGGCTTGACTCGGGGCTGAGCGTGCAGATCGCGCCAAGCGCAGAATTGAACTTGAACGCACTGAATGGCAAGCTACTATTACCAAACAGCTATTGGATAAGCTACTACAGGTAGTACTCCGTACTAGATAACGTTGCCTGTTCAACCTATAAGTGATTGAATAGGTCTCTGTCCGGTCCCCATTAGGACTTCTTCCGCTTCCCTCAGCCTCGCCTGGAAAGTAGTGCAAGTGGATCTGAAGCCTGGACCGAGCTGATCTTGATGACGCTGCCAATATCAAGGCCACGTAGAAGATGCTTCTCCAGCGTTATATCCAAATTGCTTGCTTACGGTATCGTCAACCGCTCGTCACCGGAACCGCAAATTTCGCCGCCGGGAAACGCACATGCAGACCAGCACGCACACCATGGCCGTCGAACGTGATCGGTGCCTTGTCACGATTTTGGTTAATCCGTACTATTTCACTTCTTAACTCCTGAAATAAGTCCGTTTATTAAATTTGATTGACTGTATTTGGTTCATCCGAGGAAGGCATCCTCAAGAAACTTGACTGAAAGCGCGCGGGAATACACGAAGGCTGTAGCTCACATGCATTACTCTTTTTTCCTAAACCTCCCTCTCTGCTACGGTCTACGGGACAATAATTAACGGGTCTACACTTGATTATGTAATCCAATCATCATGGTGACCTTGCCGTCCTAGTATATTCACCTCGAATACGACCCCACAAAGCGTGTTTTACACGTAGCTAAAAGAGGTGCCTTTGCTATATCTCCGTGGCGTAAGGTCGATAGGCAAGTTTAACTACAATTATGGGCTTGCTTCTATTGCGGGAGTAGGTAAACGTAACCAAAGCTTGGGCTAGATAAAGATCTTTTTGGCCCGATGTTGCTATGTATTTTTTTTTCGTTTTAAAATTATTGTAATCAACAACAATAATTTTAATTTAGAAATAAACTAATGTTTTTGTCCTAACATAACAATTTAAAAACAGAAAGAGTATTACCATACTAGACAACTGTTATTATCTGCTATAATTGTATCTAGTGATTTAAAACAGGTTCAACTAATAGTTCAGATAATTATGATTTAGCCCTCAGCTAATGATTATTTCACTAGCTAGTAGATGCACCAACTCAACTAACTACAGCTAAATGATGATTAATTATCAATTCGCCCTTTATGAAAAAGGCAACTGTATAATTGACTAAGCTATAATCCAATCACTATTATACCTAGCTAGTGATTTGGAACACCCCTGGCTAATCTTTAGCTACCTAATAAATATCCACTATATATTCTAGCTAATATTTATTGTTTGAAACACCATGAGGCTAGAAGTTGACTGTTCCATTTCGATTTATACATATACACGAATGGACCGCCGTAGGCTGAATATGATGGCCTGACGGCGTATCCCATGCCTGTACTAGAACTTTCTGATTCTGTCCCTGCAAACAGCGGTCAAAAACAGCAACAACAACCAGTCACTGTCAAGAGTACTGCTTTTTTTGGAGGGGATCTGCCAAAAGTACTGCTAGTGTTCGGGATTGCAAACAGCTAAGCCGTATCTGTCACTGTCCTACTCTGCTCATCTGCTGTCGCATTGCAAACAGCTCCTTCCATTGCGGTGGTCATTGGACCGTATCAATGAGTTTTTGGTGAAAACACCTGAGCAAACGCGGTCTTTTATTTCCCCCGCCCCTGTCACCACACTTCCTTCCTGATGACTGCTCAACACACTCCGTGCAAGATATCGGTACTATTACTTTTCATCCAAGGTGCACAAGAGGTTGCACTGGTCAGAACAATTTTCTCACGTAACTGTTACAATTTCCTGTAAAAGAAAGAAAGACTTTATTTAAACTCTCTGTCGTCATCCCTGTTATCAAGCCCCTTTGCTCCGTTAAAACTCACGCATTTTAATTTTATAATATCTCTAACAAAAATCTTCTGCTCATGAATCTCCTCATGTTGAATATCTAGCTCTCAATTGTTGTATCCACCGGTATCTATGACCGACTCAATACTTTCATGTCCTACTTGATACCACCAATCTATTTAAATTAATATACGATTACAACTACTGATCAATGTCAGTCTTAATGCAAGGGGTGTGCTGGATCCAAACTAGAACTGTAGGGTGGGCTGAACTACACGTCACATGAAAAAAATAAGAAGAAAGTCCGTTTACTGGCTCAGTGCCACGATATTACATCGTTTACTAGTTCGTTGTCGGCGTGCCCCCTTGTTATGCTGCTTGTCTGATCTAGTTCGCTTGTTTATGACCTGCATAGTGCAAAATGTCGTGTCGTCCCTGCATTGGAGTGTACACATTCTTTTAGAAATAAAAGTTTGTAGACTGTAGGATATTAGAATAGACTATTATTGTTGTTTGATTGTTGGACTGAACGATATGTAATAACAAATTCAATTTGTTTCTAAACAAACCAAAGTATGAAAAATTTATGTCTAATTGATATTTTCTACCATTTATTTAGTTGTCTTTAATTTTCAATTATTCAATGCCTCTCTTTCATGTCTAAAACAAAAACAAGAATTTAAATAAGCTTAACATGTGTTGGGGCTGGGCCACGAGAAACCGTGGAAGACCCCGCCTGAATGAAACTAACGAGAATCCGATGCTACTGTGCACAAGGACCGAGACCGTCCAGGGTCAGGTGGGGTGGACCGTGTCCACCAACCAACAGCCGCGGTCCCTTCTCTTCTCCGTCCCTATAGCTCCCGGCCGCGGTCCCCAGTCCCCATCCCACCAACCCCCCCTCGCTCCACTCGTCGCCTCCCTCTCCAACGCCACGGCCACGACGGAGACGAGGGAAAAAAATGGGGGAAGTGGAAGCCAAACAGAGCAAGTCATAGGGACTCGGCCCCGCGATCTCCTCCGCCTATATAAATCGCTCGACCGCCCACTCGCCCACCAGCTGCTCTCCACCAAGAGACGCTGCAGCTGCTACCTAACCTGTCGCTGGATTCGTCCGGAGTTTTTGCCCGTTCAGCCGCCCCAGATCTGATCCGCGCCGCGGCGCTTCGTTGAGGTCAGTCGCCGTTCCCGCTTCCTCTCTCTCCTCGCTGTAGCAACTTGTTTTACTTTCGAATTCTCGTTTCCAATCTTGCCGGGTTCTTACGAGCTGTTTCGGTGGGACGGAAATGAGCAGATGCCGATCACGGTCAGGCGGTCAACGATGGTGCGCCCGGCTCGGGAGACGCCGCGGCAGCGTCTGTGGAACTCCAACCTCGACCTCGTGGTGCCGCGCTTCCACACGCCCAGCGTCTACTTCTACCGCCGCCCGGAGGTGGGGCCCGAAGCCGCGCCGGAGGGGTTCTTCAACGCCGAGCAGATGCGGCAGGCGCTGGCGGAGGCTCTCGTGCCGTTCTACCCGATGGCGGGGCGTCTCTCGCGGGACGAGGACGGGAGGGTGGAGATCGACTGCAACGGGGAGGGCGTGCTCTTCGTTGAGGCCGACGCGCCGGACGCCTCCGTCGACGACTATGGCGATTTCGCGCCCACCATGGAGCTCAAGCGCCTAATCCCGGCCGTTGACTACACCGACGACATCTCAGCCTTCCCGCTCCTCGTGCTACAGGTGAGCTCACAGCTCTGTTCCCAGTATACATTACAATTCTACACGCGGCATGTTAGTAAGAGGTTAGATGTAGATACCTTTGCCACAGAGCTTGGCAAGCTGCACACAACTAATTTTGGTATACCGGTAATATTTGGCACAGGATTGGATAATTGGGTTCCTTGTGTGGCTGTTGTTTCGACCCTCTGAGAGCACCTAGTTCTATCATAGCGGTGGCCTACCTCGTTTTCTAGGTTGTTCTGTTGGCCTTTATTTAGCTGTGTGCCACTTGTTTAGTTTTACCGGAGCAGCTGCTGTCTTGTTCTTCTGATGAGCACTATTTTGGCTGGACTGGTACGATTGGTTGGGAGCTTCTGTTAGAATCGCTTAAAAATGTCTGGCACCATTATTTGTATTCGTAGGTATCCATCAAAATAAAATCTTGCTTCACCTTGACCAGCTAGAGCTAGAAGCTAATTATTGGCAAATTGATTTTGTCGTCAACTGATTGTATTCGTTATTTCGTTTGAAGTCTGTTATTTGTCTGCATTGTATTACATCCAACGTTATTTTCGACATGCCTTTCATTGCACTATCTCATAAGCTTACAACTGTCAAGCCCGTCAGTCACAAGAACATAGTCCTGCCACACATAAGAATTTTTTTGGTATAATGTCCCTTTACTATCTATTATTGGGTTTGTTGCAACTTGATGTTTTTATTTACCATGTGCTGACCTAACTATCTCATTGGGTTTTCTAGTGACTTCAATGTTTAGCCCTTAAAATATTTAGCCATGTACCACATAGTGTCAGAAATAAAAAGAATCTGCACGGAAGGGTAGCCGGTGCACTTAGCTCTCGCTTGTGCAGGGTCCGAGGAATAGTCTAACCCACTTTGGGTCTTTTGTATGTAGCTTTCCCCTCAAAACTGCAATAGACTGTTTACAGAACTTGAACCCGTGATCTCATAGTCACAAGGCAATAGCTGTACCGCTCGCATAGTGTCAGAAATAAAAAGATCCTTCATTAATCGTGGCAAATATATAGGCACAGTCTTGGACTGTTGGTCCTTGGCCATTATTTGTTGTCCAGTAGGGCATATGTGGCTTCAGATCAGGATTGACTGGCCAAGTTCTTAACTCCATGGAGTTAGCATTTTTCGGTTCTCTGGGATATGCATGGACTTACAGTTTGACATTGATATGTTCAATTCTTAGCTTTGAGCTAGCTCAATAGTTTAGCTATCCCTGTCTTAGAATTAAATACATGTCTCTACTCTCTACAAAACCGTTGCATTATCAAGCAATTGCAGCTTACTAGGTTTTGTGTATAGGCCATCCTGGTTTGACTTGCAATTCTGTTCTAAATACCTGCTGCCCTTCTGCTGGTTCTTCATCACATCCTATTTTATTTTGGAGTAGAATATTGAATAGGATAATCACCACTGCTATTGTATCCAATGTGTGTGATTTTAGAGAGTAAATATCACTGTACAGTACAAACTATAACAGAAAAAGTGTCACTTTGCTTTTTTTGGAGAACTATCGGAGCATGAATTGACTCTTCTTATATCATAAGTAGGGCACATACTCACATATTTATCTTGTAATCACAAATTTTCTCATGGTAAACTGAACTTAAGAAATACGCACCAGGTTATTAAGTGTTAATTATATGTGGACCCTGTGATTGTTTATTCATTAGCATGTAAGCAACTACTCACCACTGAATAATCTTTCTTGGGATGCACACTGCATATTGCCATATTGGTTGTATGAAAATGATAGCCTAACCCAGCCATGCCCATGTGTTAATTGTATACAGTTATGTGAAGCCAAACTGCTCTCTTCCTTTTTTCTTTATACAACAACAACAACAAAGCCTTTCTCTCAAGCACGTTGAGGTAGGCTAGATATGAAACTCAAACTAGGTTTCATATCCATAGGAATGGCTGGTTTTGATGTTGGCTCGCCAAGCCTACACAACCCTCCTTTACCCGGGCTTGGGACCGGCTATACCTAGAAACTGCTCTCTTCCTTTCTTTTTTCTTTATATAAAAGAAAAAGTTTGATGTTCCTGTTTTAACAGTTTTTGAACCCTCAAAGAAAGTTGCTGGTTCTATGAGGGTCAGTTGTGCAGTTGACCGGCTTCCAACTTTAGGAGGAGAACTAAGGTTTTCCAGTTCTCACTGAAGCGATTGGATTGGTTATAGACAAACTGCTTTCCCTACATTAATCTCATGAAGTTAGTTGGAGTTAAGTATTGTTGGTAGTTGAAAAATTAGAGTTCATGAGCCTATGGCTGCAACTAAGTTGACTATAAAATGATGCCTGCATCTTGCATCGTAAGAGAATATGATCTCTTTTCTTTTGTTAAAATGATTATCAAATTTGTTGTTGCATGATTAATTTCAGATGTGATTGTTCGATTCGGCGATTCTGCTAATCAAAACAACTATTCATTTATACTCTATTTCATATGTTTTGATGCAACAGTTGGAACTATGCATTTTATTTTTAGCATGGAAGAAAGCATGAAACATTTAACTCCGCCTATGTTGTAATGACATAGCCGGTCCCAAGCCCGGGTAAAGGAGGAGGGGGTTGTGATAGGCTTGGCGAGCCAACAACTTACACTTAGCCATTCTCATGGAAATGAAACCCAATAGAAATTCGTTGGGGCGTAACCCTCTTAGCGACGCGCCATATCGGAACCCGGGTATGGTGTTAAGTGGGCAAGGGCCGGGTCGCCACCGCCTTAGTGGCGCGCCATATCGGAACCCGGATATGGTGTTAAGTGAGCAAGGGCCGGATCGCCACCACCTTAGTGGCGCGCTACATCATCGCCCGGATGTAGTGATAAGTGAGCAAGGGTCTTTGCATCTTACTCGACGGGTGCAAAGCGTAAGGAAGCTAGCCGAGGAACATAGATTTCGGGTGGGTAGTTGGAATGTAGGATCCTTGACGGGGAAGCTACGTGAGTTAGTAGATGTTGCTATTAGGAGACGAGTAAATATCCTTTGTGTACAAGAGACTAGATGGGCGGGTGAAAAGGCGAGAGAAGTCGAGAATACCGGTTTCAAGCTTTGGTATTCTGGTTCAGCTGGGACTAGGAATGGCGTAGGTGTTCTAATAGATAAGAGTCTTAAGGATGGAGTAGTGGATGTTCGAAGACGAGGGGATAGGATCATCTTAATCAAGATAGTAATTAGGGACATTGTCTTGAACGTCATTAGTGCTTATGCCCCACAAGTTGGGCTCAACATGAGTGCTAAGAGGCAATTTTGGGAGGATTTGGAGGATATGGTTAGTAGTGTACCGATAACCGAGAAACTCCTCATAGGGGGAGATCTCAATGGTCATGTGGGTGCAACTAGCCTAGGATTTGAGGGAGTACATGGAGGTTTTGGATGCGGCGATAGAAATCAAGAGGGTAAGGACATCCTAGACTTTGCCGTAGCCTATGATCTGTTGATAGCAAACACCCTCTTTAGGAAGAGGCAATCTCACCTAATGACCTTTAGTAGTGCCCAACACTCTAGCCAGATTGACTTTGTCCTCACTAGGAGAAAGGATAGACGGGAGTGTCTAGATTGTAAGGTGATCCCGGGGGAGTGTGTTGTGACACAACATAAGCTTGTGGTAGCTGACTTTCGCTTCCATACATGCTCTTTGCGGGACAAAGGTGTCAAAATCACAAGAACAAAGTGGTGGAAGTTGAAGGGAGAATCACAAGAATCCTTTAAAAATAGGGTGATCACAGAAGGACCCTGGGCAGAAAATGGAGATGCAGATAGTATGTGGATGAAGATGGCAACTTGCATTAGGAAGGTAGCTAGTGAGGTGTTCGGTGTGACAAAGGGAAAGAAACTTGTAGATAAAGACACTTGGTGGTGGAATGAGGAGGTACAAAAGTCCATTAAGGAGAAGAAGGAGTGGTACAAGAGTTGGCATAATGATAGAAGCGCAAGCAACATGCTTAAGTACAAAGAGGCTAAGAAGAATGCAAAGCGGGCTGTGAGTAAGGCAAGAGGACAGGCCTATGATAAGTTATATGAGGGACTAGAGACAAAAGAAGGTGAAAAGGACATATACAAGGTAGCAAAAATCCGCGAGAGAAAGATGAGGGATCTCAATCAAGTTAAATGCATCAAAGACGAGACTGACCGCATTCTAGTGAAGGATGAAGAGATTAAGAATAGATGGCGTGATTACTTTAATGGGCTATTCAATGATGGGAATGGGAGCACTATGGTTGAGTTGGATGACTCCTTTGATGACTCCAACAGGCGGTTCGTGCGGAGGATACAAGAGTTTGAGGTTAAAGAGGCCTTAAAAAGGATGAAAGGAGGAAAGGCCCTCGGCCCTGACGATGTCCCTATTGAGGTGTGGAGATGTCTTGGGGACGTGGCAATAGTATGGCTCACAAAGCTATTCAACCACATTTTTCGGTCAAACAAGATGCCTGAAGAATGGAGGAAAAGTATATTAGTACCTATCTTCAAAAATAAAGGAGATATTCAAAGTTGTACTAATTATCGAGGCATTAAGCTTATGAGTCATACTATGAAGCTTTGGGAGAGAGTGATTGAACACCGTCTGAGGAAAGTGACCAATGTCACTAAAAACCAGTTTGGTTTTATGCCTGGGAGGTCTACAATGGAGGCGATTTTCTTGCTTCGTCAGCTTATGGAGAGATATAGGGAGCAGAAGAAGGACTTGCATATAGTGTTCATCGATTTGGAGAAGGCGTACGACAAGATACCAAGGTCAGTCATGTGGTGGGCACTAGAGAAAAATAAAGTGCCAACAAAGTACATTACCCTTATCAAGGATATGTACAATAATGTTAGGACAAGTGTGCGCGTAAGTGATAGTGAGACTGATGCATTTCCTATCACGGTAGGACTACATCAAGGATCAGCTTTGAGCCCATACATCTTTTCCTTGGTGATGGATGAGGTGTCGAAGGATATACAAGGGGATATCCCTTGGTGCATGCTCTTTGCTGATGATGTAGTGCTGGTAGATGGAACTAGAGATGGTGTTGATAAGAAATTAGAGTTATGGAGACAAACCTTAGAGTCCAAGGGGTTTAGACTTAGTAGGACCAAAACCGAGTATATGAGGTGTGACTTTAGTGGTGTTGGTCGTGAAGAGGGAAATGTTAGTCTACAAGGACAAATAGTACCTAGAAGGGACTCTTTCCGATACTTAGGATCAATGTTACAAAGCAATGGCGATATTGATGAGGATGTTTGCCACAGGATCAAGGTAGGGTGGATGAAATGGCGACAAGCCTCTGGAATCCTATGTGATAGGAAAGTCCCACAAAAGCTAAAAGGGAAGTTCTATAGGACGGTGATCAGACCCGCGATGCTCTATGGGGCGGAATGTTGGCCAACTAAACGGCAACATGTCCAACAAATGAGTGTCGCAGAGATGCGCATGCTACGGTGGATGTACGGACACACGAGAAGAGACCGAATAAGGAATGAGGCGATTCGAGATAAGGTAGGGGTGGCGCCGATTGAAGAGAAGTTAGTCCAGCATCGACTTAGGTGGTTTGGACATATCCAACGGAGACCTCCAGAAGCACCGGTGAACAGTGGGATCTTAAGAGGTAGAGAAAATATTAGGAGGGGTAGAGGACGACCAAGGTTGACCTGGGAGGAGGCGGTAAAACGAGATTTGAGAGATTGGAAAGTATCCAGAGACTTAGCTCATGATAGGACCGCATGGAAGGTAGCAATCCATGTGCCAGAATCGTAGTCTTGTTTTTTTCTTTTTTCTTTTCTCTTTCCTTTTTCTTTTTCTTTTTTTCTTTTTTCTTTTTCTCTTTTCTCTTTTCTCTTTTTCTTTTTTTTTTCTTCTTTTTTTTTCTTTTTTTTTTCTTTTCTTTTTCCTTTCTTTTTCTTTTTTTCCTTTTTTCTTATAACTCTTCCTCTCTTTTACTCCATTGATATTGGGTTTCATGTCTAGCCGACCCCAACAGGCTTGGGATAAAGGCTTGGTTGTTGTTGTTTGTTGTTGTAAGAAAGCATGAAACATTTAAAGAGACTAATCCCCTTTTCTTCTTTTGTGCCCCAGGTGACATACTTCAAGTGTGGAGGCGTCTCCCTTGGTGTTGGCATGCAGCACCATGTTGCGGATGGCATGTCTGGCTTGCACTTTATTAACTCATGGTCGGACATTTGCCGTGGAGCTAAAATTTCTGTTATGCCCGTCATTGACCGCACTCTCCTTCGAGCCCGTGATCCACCAACTCCATCTTTCCATCATATTGAATACCAGTCTGCCCCAGCCATGTTGTCATCAACACCTCAGGCCCTCACTTCCAATTCAAAGCCACCTGCCACCGCTGTGGACATTTTCAAGCTCACTCACTCAGATGTTAGCCGGTTGCGTTCACAGCTCCCCACAGGTGAAGATGCTCCACGATTTAACACATATGCAGTGATAGCTGCACATGTCTGGAAATGTGTCTCCCTTGCACGCAGCTTGCCTCCTGAACAGCCCACTAAGCTGTACTGTGCCACTGATGGGCGACAAAGGTTACAACCTCCACTTCCAGAGGGTTACTTTGGCAATGTCATCTTCACTGTGACACCACTTGCTGAAGCAGGCAAGGTGATCAGTGGGCTGGCAGAAGGAGCAGCAGTCATCCAAGCAGCACTAGATAGGATGGACAACGATTACTGCCGCTCAGCACTAGACTACCTAGAGCTGCAACCGGATTTGTCAGCACTGGTGCGTGGAGCGCACACCTTCAGGTGCCCGAACCTTGGACTCACCAGCTGGGTGCGCCTTCCAATCCATGACGCCGACTTCGGATGGGGCCGACCTGTGTTCATGGGGCCTGGTGGCATTGCATATGAGGGACTGGCATTCGTCATTCCAAGTGCAAATGGAGACCGTAGCCTTTCCATCGCCATATCGTTGCAGGCTGAGCACATGGAGAAGTTCCGAAAGCTAATCTATGAGTTGTAAATGGAATGCACTGCTTAGTGGAGCAGGATGTAACAGGGCAAGAGGCTTTGGGCTGTACCCGGTTTCTCTGTGATTAAATACCTGAAGTTCCAGTTGACCTAGCGAATTTGCGTTCTTGTTGAGCTCTTGTAGAGTGAACTTACGGGTCACCATTTGTGCCCTTGGCTGGGGGGAATATTTTGCAAAGCTTTTACTTGTATCACTTTTTTCAATAATGAGTACTGCTTAGGAAAAAATCAACATAGAGAAAAAGATGCTACATTTTAACCGTGTTAAGAATTTTACATGAAAAAATCATTACATCCAAGTGAGTTAGTCTCCGAACCAGATTGGATTGTTGCATCCTTCACCGTATAATGCTCTGTCTGTTGCTCCATCTCAACTTTAGTTTGAGCTGCAAGTGAAGGTTGCATATCAGGTTGGTTGGAAGCTTTCATCTACGGTAGATCTCATTCCAGATGTATTTCAGTGTTATTTGTTCTTGACTCAAACAGCTATAAACTGAAGGAAGATCCTTCATACTGCTGGGACAGGACGGTTTAACTGAGAAGCATCAGAGCCAATTGGGTCTTTGTCCGCGGCTGTCGATTGGCCTGGCCCCCAGCCGTCGCACACGAGAGGATGTATGCCTTGGCTTCGCTTTGGGCTCTCGAGCGCAGCGGAAAAGCGCCGTGCAGGTGCAGGGAGGACGCGTGTCCCATAACTACTGGTCGTCGTTGCCCCGTTCGAGGGCAGGCGTGTCCGCGGCCGACAAGTGGGGCGCCACGGTCGTCAAGGCTGATACACTCGGTGCCCCCACTGTTCTAGACTTGCACAAACCGAGGCCACCTCGCCGCGTCCGCCCAGTCCCAGTCTCTTGCGCCCCCGCGTCCCCGCCGCCTCCCGTTTCCCTCCCCCTCCGCGATCAGGCAGCGCCGTCCGGCTTGGTCCCGTCGAAACGCGACGATGCACGCCCGCCCGCCCGCCCTGCCTCGGGTCAAGCTCTTCGCGAAACGCCGCTGCGCCGCGATGGCCCCGCCGTGCTGAGAGTGTGCCGCCCCCGTCGCGCCGCGCGGGCTGGCTGGACTCCAGGGTGCTCCCCGTGCTCTCCCCGACGATCGCTACGGCGCCGCGGCTGCTGCCCCATTCCCCAGCACGCAGCGAGCCCTTGCTGGGTCCTCGTCGCCGCCGGCTCGTCGCGTCGCGGGCGCCTCAGGTGGACGCTGCCGCCACCTCGACGGCTTCCCCGTGTCCGCGATCCGGTTCCGGATGCTGCCGCCGCGACCTCGTGCGTCCCCTAAACCCTGGCCGTGCGCCAGCCGCCCCCGCCTTGGCGCACCGCACGTGGGAACCCCCGGAACGACGCTCGACACCAGGTACTCCTGCGCCAAACCAAAACTGCCTCGCGAGGATTTGAATTTTGAACACTTATTCGCTTCCTGGTTGTCGTGCTAACTGTTCAATGTGAATTTCCGCGGTTCTGTGCCCGTGCGTTAGCAGTAGCCCATTTCCTGGTTAACGTTATCGTTTCTTCCAAATCTACACACCGATGTTCACCAACCGCACCATTTTGGTTGGCAAAACACCGACCGATCGATGCTCACAAGACTACTGGTAGATTTAACCAAAGTTTATCTCACAATCTTGTGCTAGTAACTTCAGATCCGAAACGAATTCGCTTTTCCGCCGTGAGAGAGCTTTTTGTCCGCGGTTCTGGAATATCCCCGGGCGTAACAGAAAACGAAAGAGAAAATGGGAAACGTGCTACAGCTGTCACGGTCAAAAAGCAGGAGGGGGCTCTGTAACAGCAGAACTGCAGAAGTACCCTCCAAAGGGGTCGTGACGGCTTGAAACGGCAGCGCCCGTGTTGGCGTTCGACGTTAACCGCCCGTTGAAACGGCAGCCTTACAATTCTGTTCTAATGATTGCCGTTTAGTACATTTTAATCTGGTTTAGTTACTAACCGACTTCCTGATTAGACAAGCCAAGACGGCACGGATTTGTCCCGCGGCGCGCGGGGCGTGATCAAGCCGAGCCGAGCCGGACCCGAGCCGATCCATCAGTTTGCGCGCGCCTGTGCTAAGGCCGCGAAGAAATCGAGCCGAAGCGAGCGCTGGCGTGGAATGGGGATGGCGCTGGCTATAAAGTGCCCTTGCATGGCCAACCGCAGTCTCTCTCCTTCCTCTCTCCTGTGAAAGCCGCTCGGGAAGGTGGGATCTCCACGCCCTCCTCCTCCCCCTCCTCCTCCTCCTCCTCCCCCTCTCCCTTTCCCTTGCTTTGTTCGTCTGCTTCCTCCCCCGAAATCCTCACCCGGTGACCGTAAGATCGATTGCGTCCTGCTGCACTTGCGGGTCGCGCATTCTCGTCTTTCTCCCGTGCATCGATCCATGCCGTTGCGCTTTAGATGTTGCTGCTGTTTTCCATGTCGTGGAGCGGGTCCCGTTCGTGCTGTGCTCGAGGACTTCCGGTTCGCGAAAGTTTGTTCGATTTTTACTTGAGCGGATATGTTCATATCGCGAGTTGATGCGGGCTTCTGCTGTCTGGGGTGTTGCCGTTCCTGGGGTTTCCTTGGGAGAGGATGTGTCCTTGATTTGTTACTGTGCGTGGTCGTTCCCTTGGGAGCGGAGGTGGCTCAGGGGCACCACGAACCCACGGTGTTATCCCTTTGTCCTGTCTTCTCGAAATTCTACGGTTTTCTTTTCATCATCCGTTTCTTCATCGTCATACTTCTTGTCGTTCTTGCTAGTTGCTACCGTTGATGCGCCACACAATGACACGACTCGAAGATAAACATCTTTTCGCCTTTATTTGTCTCGCTTTTCCTTTGTATACCATTTATGTATGCTCGGAACGTTTAAGTGGTCGTCGATTTCTTCATGTCGGTTTAGGGTTTTAGAAATGGAAAGCTAAACTGCACTTGGGTGTTCTACAACATCTTTGCTCACGAGTTTTTCCTCCTCAGCTGCACTGAATATTTGAGTAAAAATCAATAGTGATCTTTCAGATCAAGTTGAATCTTATCGTAGTCACACATCTTGAATTGGAAGGCTGAAAATTCGGGTGTTAGAATCCCGAAAAACACCTGGGTGTCATATATACATTCCAAACGTGTGGATTTGAACCACATCTTTTTCTCATCACTCTCGTTTTTTATGTTGTAGCTAATGCACGCACGCAGAGATGTTATTTACCCATCTCACGTGTCTGTTTCGTTGTTTCCTTCTTTGGATCTGTTAGGGCCCCGTTAAATTTGTTTTTCTCAGCAATGTCTGATTGATTGTTCTTGTTCTTGGGTATTTGCGGGCTCTGGAAATCACCTGTTTACCTCTTTATGTTTCTCTTATGTTGCCCAAGGGATTAACATTTTCATGAGTCGTTTACTACTTGGTCCAGACCGAGTGAATCATGATTGCAAGATTGGGTGGTTCATTATATTAGTTCATGTCTAATACTATAATTTCTTGTAAAGGGGTGTCGTGCAGTCTAACTATTCTGTTTAGTTCCCTCGTGAAATATGTATGTAATCTACCGTTATGAGTGCCTGTACAAATTGTTTGTTATTCAGCTTGCACCCAGGTACAAACTGTTATTCTTTTATTAGTGTTCACGCATCTCTGAAAACTGCTACACCCAGGGACTTTGTTTCCTTTGCCTGAGTCACATCCTGACATTCAAGGTTTTATCTGTCGGTTCCTAGTTCATAGAAAACATGGGCAAATGGAATGATAAGTTTAGTGTTCAAGCATTGCAAGCAATGGCGTATCTGTGATTTCTTACTGTGATGAACTCCTAATTTTGCATATGGCATGATATCTGTGTGACTGAAACCTTCTATTTGTATTTCGTTCAATGCTTCTTCTTGTTTCTGTGATTGGCAATCTGATATCAGTCTGTTCATTTCCTCAAATTTTCTTGATATGGATTTTCATGATATTGCACTTATAATATTATGTACAGGATATATTGAACTACACTATGTCACTGCTTACCGAGCCCGTGACAGAAAAGTTCAGTAAGAATGGTGGGAATGCGAGACTTGACTATGGAGTGTCAGCTGTGCAAGGATACCGTGAACAAATGGAAGATGCTGTGAGTAATCTACCATCCTTTTCTAGGATCATTGCTTGCATAGGTCTGTGAAATGTTGACATGATTGGCTTTTGCCAGTAGTTGCTGCAAAACATTGGATCCTAACTCAACCCATTATTATGCAGCATGTAGCTCTTGAAAATTTTGATGCTGCGTCTGCCACATCATTCTTTGCTGTTTATGATGGCCACGGAGGTACCATCGACGTGATTTTAGCTATTTGAATTCATTACTTTCTGTTGGTTTCATTACTTCTATAAATTCAAGAAAACTGTTGACCCATTCGTGTGTTTTTAGCAAAATTTAATATTCACTGCAATATCTATGTCAGATGACTATCTGAGTTATTTATATTATGTTTCAGGACCTGCTGTAGCAAAGTATTGTGCCAAACACTTGCACACTGAGCTGCGTGCTAATGAAGAGTTTCATGGTAATCTTGCTACTGCAGTGGAGAACACTTTCTTAAGGTATTTGATTTTATAACTCACTAAATTCAGGCATTCCATATTCTGAAGATCAAATAAGTTCTCTCCCTTCGGTAATACCATTGGGAAATAGTAATATTATCTCATTTGTTTATAGTTGATAGCCGCATTTGCTGCATATATGAATGTAATACTGTTTCTTCTTAACTGGTGCAGAATGGATGTTATGTTAAGAGATAGGAGTGCAGGGAAGGAATTAGTTAAGTATGATGGTAAGAATGGACGATGGAAAGAATATGGGAAGAAACTGATGCGCAAACGTTTCATATGTTGGGAAGAGGTGCTAACTGAACTATACATTTTAAAAAAATCTGGCACATTGTAATATTTACTTCGTCCTGATTTTTTGCCACAGCTACCTGACTATGAGGGTCCAACTGATGATGGCTGTACTGCTTGTGTGGCTCTTATTAGAGACAACCATATCATTGTTGGAAATGCTGGTGATTCTCGTTGTGTAATCTCAAGGAATGGTCAGGTGAAGTAACTATTTTTTTATTGTGTTTATCTGCTGCCCCCAACGTGCTTGGGACAAAGGCTTTGTTGTTGTTGTTGTTGTCTATCTGCTGCCCAATTAGTGTGCTATTTTCTATATATGAATAGTTATAGTAACTAAATACTCTTTTTCCATTGAATGCAAAGGCAATTGCTTTATCCACCGATCACAAACCAAATGTTCCAGCCGAAACAGAGAGAATACAACATGCAGGGCGTCAAGTAATTCAAGAGAGAGGTGCCTTTCGCATCGATGGTGGAATTGCGACTTCAAGAGCAATCGGTATAGTTCAGCCTGATGTTTTAGTTGTTGTTGTGTTACACAATTGATTTTGCTGTAACTGGTGTTTCTTCTACTTCCTCATATGTCAGGTGACCTGAGGTACAAGGATAACGCAGGTTTGGGGGCCCGGGACCAAGCTTTGACTGCTTTTCCTGAAGTTCGCACTGTAAGTGTTATTAAATTGTCCTGCTGAACCAACTCGATGCCATCTTAATGCAAACTTTCTTTATTTCTTTTAGGAAGAGATAACCGCTGGTACTGAGTTTCTTGTTATAGCATGTGATGGAATCTGGTAAGTTTTCATTCAAAAAGCTTAGGTGCAGTGTTCTATTGTATTTTTTTCCATGACTATGATCCCATGCAGAAAACATTATAACTTGAAATGACAGTATCTTCCACACATTTTTTCTTTGAAGTCCCAAGATAGAATAGTACTTTCCGAGAAAATGAGTCTGCAGTTTTGGTTTGAATTAATTTGATTTTCTTTTAAACTGGTCCAGTCACCACCATGCTTAAGCTTTTTCCTGCATTCAATAAGGGGAGTAAGAACTATAGCAAATTGCAATATCTGCCAATCTTCTGTGTGCTAATGCTTCCTACTGTCCCGATATTGTTAACTCCACGAGTTTATTATTTGCCATGTTATTTGCTGTAAATGGTCGTTGTATTTAATTTATTTTCGAAGAACTTACTTAAAGAGCATGAATCTTAGTTACCAAATTGATTTGTTATAATACCATTACATCAGTACATACTCAATGAAACACACTGGCTAAGTCAATGAGGATCCCGGCCATCCTGAATAGCATTGCAGATGTAAAATAGTTTTCTCTGTGACGTTTGCTCTAAATTGATACACTATTTGTACATGTTTTTGTTGTTGTTGTAGGGATTGCATGACAAACCAGGAAGTGGTTGATTTTGTAAACATATACATCAATCATGTGAGTGTTCTTCCCACTCTGCATACATGTTCACTTTGGCAATGATACATTAAAAACAAAATTTGGTACATATGATAAAAAACAACGGAGAAGTGTGTTTTTCTACTGAAAGCTTTATAGGGCACACAGCTTTAGCGTGGTAGTTTAATTTAGTAGAGGATTTCTCTATATGAATTGTACAGTGTTTTCTTTTTATGACAAGGAATCGGACTGATTGGATTTTGTATCTGTTATTGCTGTTGCCTTGACAGGCTGAGCCGGCGGCCATCTGCGCGTACCTTCTTGATCTCTGTCTATCAACACCAAGAGGTATCGACAATATGAGTGCCATACTGGTTAAGTTCAAGAGGTATGCCCATCAAGCCGCCGGTCGCAGTGCCCAGCTGCCTCCTCCATCACGGCTGCCTCCACCTCAGCTGTCTCCACCACAGCTGGCAAGGTCCGGCCCACCCTCCTTCATCACGGGTGCTGGCACCTCGGGGGCTGACTAGGCCACCGACAACTCACAGCGCTTCATAAGCTCAGACTTATGAAACCGTTTTGTCATGGAAAGATGAGCTTGCTTATTAGGATGATCGAAGTTTTGGATTCGTTTATTAGGATGATCTTCTGAGTGGCCTGTCTCGTACTAGCTAGATAATAATAACAGAGAGATTTTGGCCTGAGAGGGGTAAGTTTGGGTTGACGCACCCGATATTCTTGTGTTTCAAAGCTCTGGAGGATGCTTGATATTGCACTTTCTAAGTGGTTAGTGCATGAGAATTTCTAAGTGGGTAAAGGAGGAGGGTTGTGATAGGCTTGACGAGTAAGCATCAAAACCAGCCATTGGATATGAAACCTAGTTTGAGTTTCATATCTAGCCTACCTCAATGTGTTTGAGACAAATACTTTGTTGTTGCTTTTTTTTTGCCTGTATGTGATGATCTTCGTTATTATACTATGCTAGGCAGGAAATCCTGCTTAGAGTTCTATATGATTGCTTGCTAGTTGGCACACACTTCTTCATATGCATCTGTTCAGTAATCAAGCACATTCTCCGGCAGTATGCTCATTATCAACATATGGCGCATGAACATCCACAGGTCAATGTGTTCTGGGAAGTACCATCTCTTTTTTGTACACCTCATCTTGATTCGATTTTAATATTTTTAGTTCTTGAATGATCATGCTAGCTGGGAACCTGAGATGCACTTATGAATTGCGAGCTGTGCGTGGGGTGGGTATTCATTCTGGAGCATTGTCGCTGTAGCAGGCGTGGTTCTGAGAGTTTCTTATGCTGCACTAGCTTTGCAGGTGGCCGGTGGGAGCCTCTTTGGTCAGGATAGCAGCAAATCTAGAAACAGAAGCTTGCATGCCGAACATGGTCGCCCTTTGTATCTTTCTTTCCGTTTTTTTTTAAACAAGCCAGCACGAGCACGAGCTTATGCCAATTTCATTAACGGAGCGGAAGGTTGACCATGTATCTTTCTCTCTTTTCTGAAAAAGAAAACAAGCCGGCACCGTGGAACGACCGCAATCAGGACCGGGCTAGTCGCCGGCTGCCATAGTGCACAAGCACAATCCAATTCTAAAGGAACACTCCGCCCTCGGTCCGCCGGCGTGAATGACGGGAGCCTATGGTGCACAGCCAATTCAAACGCGCGTGCGTACGTGACCGAGCCGCCGATACGAGCCACGCATCATTCATTCAGACTGAGAGGCCTGACCGTTAGCCCGTTACAGAATCTAAATGGGCTGGCCCATGCATCTGACACCATATTCAAGAATTTTTTTTATTTTTGACACTGTTGTTAAATAATTTAATATTAATAACATCTAAATATTTTTTTGCAAAATTAGCCACTCAATCGTCCACGGCGTGGACGATTTGTCCACGTGGACATGCACGACAGGACAGGGAGGCTTGATTGCTCTCTGCAGCAAATATTATAAGATTAGGTTTTTAGCATCCATTTAAAAATGCTTAGAGATATTTTTACAAAATGTTTTTATAGAATTTAATGTAGTATATTGTGTTATGATTTTATGTAAGTTATTTATTTTGATTTTTATTTAATAGATTCTATTTCACGGAATTTTGAGTTATGTAACACGATCACAAATTTTAATATTTCTTGTTATGGATGTAAATGTAACTAAATTTAGCAAAATAACAGCAGCACTTCATTTAAAACATTCAGATACATTACGAAGTTTATTAAATTGCAAATATAGATTCTACTGAGTGCTGCGGAGATATTTTCCCTTGCGCAATGCATCTGGCCCGGCATCCCTTGCGCGACGTGCTCTCTCGCGTAAGCGCTCCCGTTTATCCTCTCTCGCGCTGGCGAGCAATGCGTTCTTCCTCCTGAGCCTAGCGACGATACTTTTCGTCGATTCTTTGAAGTTCTTCCTGACATTTGCGCAGACGCTCGGCCTGTTCAGCCGCATCCTTCCTCTCCTGCTCAACCCGCTTTTCGAACTCCATCTCGTAGTGGAACTTGTCCCAGGCAACTCTGTGCATCACGTGTACGTACTCGACGTCTTCCGGTGTTTGTTTGTTGTCGATGTACCGGGTGAACTCACAAAGGGGCGGTGAAGACTGCATGATTAGTTGTGTGGTGTTATCAATATTAGAGCTAAAATACGAATACGTGAAGTAAACATGTTACCTAACGTCTACCATTTGGGAAAAATGGCGTGGTCCTATGCGTGGGGTCATATTCATAGTTGTTGCACATCCATAGTCTCAAAAAACCGTAAGTGACTCCTAGGCTTAAATCTTTCACGAACCGACAATCAGTGCTACATAGACACATTGGCGGTTGTAATCCCTCTGGAACGCGAACTCTCTCTTTTTGATTTGGTGGTGAGTACGGTGAGTCTATGTCCGCGAGAGTTGGGTCTGTGAAGTGTGGTTGTGGTGAATATCTGTAGTGCTTTTAAATAGACAATCGAAGATAGACGATTCGTCCACGAGGTGGATGATTCGTCCAGTACATGGACGATTAGTACATCAGTTGTATGACTCGTCAAACAGGTGGACTAGTCGTCCACTATGTGAACGACAAGTCCATCAGCGGTACGGCTAGTCTATTATTTGTATGACTCGTCCATCAGGTGCACGAGTCGTCCACCATGTGGATGAGTTGTCCAGTAGGTGGACGACTAGTCCATCACTTGTACTACTCGTCCATCAAATGTTCGACTCGTCTATTAGTTGTACGACTCGTCTATTAGGTGGAAAATAATAGTTACTCTCGTCCATCAACGATTTATTTCACTACAGTGCGAAAATTATAGAACAATAATAGTTACTCTCGTCCATATTTATTAAAACTCTTAGTGCAAGATCATACGTTACAAAGATACATTGCGAGCATACATGTTGCTCTACATTAGTGAAATCTAGTTCTAACGGTTATGGTTTGGCTTGTGGTGGGGACATTCACAATCCTTGTTGTCGTAGACGGGCGTAGCACCTATGTACTCGAATAGCCGTGACTCCATTTCCGCTAGTTTACTAACTATCTCTCGGTTTCAATCTTGTAAATATTTAATGTAATCTTCAGTTGGCTTTATTGGCGGTGGGTCAACCGAGAATGTGTATCCGCAATTATCATAATCGAAGTAACACTAGTTAAAAAGCAAAATACGGTAAAAAATGATAATATTTTACCAAAAAATTAATATGTATTTTGAACTTACTCCACCGTTAGGGCAACGAAAGAATCGACGACCGCTGCCCTCCCTTCCATCCTTCATTTGCACAACACAATCAATGCCAAAGCGGCATTTGGGTCACCCTTCTTTCGTGCTATCTTATGGATGAAGAGGATTGAACACACCAAAATCACTCTTGCTTAGAACTGTGAATCTGTCTACCTGTGGTTCATACCAATCAGGACCACCCACCAAGTAGTCGGGACACACCGATCTAATGTTTTCCACCTCTGTCCTACCACGACCTCTGCTCACCATTGTTTTAGTACTCTCTTCGCTCACTCTCAGTTTGTAATGGTGACTATTCAAGGCGCTACGACTTTTATAGGGCTAATGTCGTCCACCCCGTGGACGACTCATTTAATATATGGACGAGTGGACGACTCCTTTATTATATGGACGAGTCGTACACGTCGTGTGCTACTCGTCTAACTCGTGGACGATTTTGAATGGGTTATCAGGAACACTTTTTCATTTGTAGTTGGGTGTTTTGATATGTTTTGATACTAAAAGATTAATTATTTGTGACATAAAGTAACGTGCAATAGTAGAGATATAAATTCATTATCGTAAAAGATATAATACATAGAGTGAAACAAAAAAATTACACAATAAATCAATGTCTAGCACGCTTTCCACGTGCTCCCCTAGCAGCCCTACGCGCCGCTCGTACGTGGTCCGCATCGTAAGTCAGCGGATCAGAAGGGTTCCTGGGCCTAGGAGGTGCTGGCGGGGTCGCGTCGTTCATCGGCTGCGTCGGCTCCGGAGCTCCTTGCGTCTAAGGAAGTGTGTCCGTCATAGCATCGGCGACATACGCTTCCAAGTCAAAGGAGACTCTCAAATCCTGTTGCGTAGCATCGGACCCATAAGACGGGTCCTCAAAACCTACAAAACATGTTATTTGTCAAATTATTGAATATCTATAAAGATTAATAAAATAAATTAAAGTGGCATGTACCACTGCACCAGTTGGATGTCCCAACAATGTCACCGGGACACGACGAAGGCATTACACATAAAACAATATTAATGACTATGTTGAACCTATTTGTATAAATAAGTAATATATCTACGTCGTACCTGGCGGTGTAACAGTCGTCGCCGGTGCGTAGAGCGGCTGCTGTACGGAGGAGTCTTGACGACAAGACTCCGTGCACGATAGGGGCATATGCTTGATGGCGTAGGCTATGCACTTATGCATTTTTTCCACGCCGTTGCGTTCTCTTCTGCCGGGATGTGCAAACCCTGATCCGCCTTTTGTACCATAGCCCTCGCATCGATCTCGGCACTCCTAATCATCTGAAACTGTAAACGAAAACATGTAAGTAAAACAAATTATAATAAAACTTACGCAACTAAGAAAATAATAATTGGGAACTTACTGCTAGTAAAGTGTTACGATCTCTGTGTCGAGGGTACGTGTCTGTCGTCGATGCGACGTGTGCCTCCGGCTCTGCTGGGACGTACGAAACTCGCGTACGTGTATGAGAGACGTTCCAACGTAGGTACTCATCGTACGATTCCACGCTGAACGGGTAGACATCCGCGATTACGTCCTGAGGTGCCTCTGCCCACCGTTGTACCCAAGCCTCCATGTAAGGCCAGAAAATGGGCGTAGAGAAACCCTTCCATGTGTTTCTGCAAGGAAAATAACGTTTCTCGGTGATTAAAACTAATGTAAGTTAAATATAAATAAAGCAAAGTACTTACGTGTGTGAAGTAGGGGGAACTGCGAGACCCTTAGGAACTGGGAAGACCTGCTGCCGTCCAAATTGTTGCATAACTCTTTGAGGAGAGTACTCCTCCACGTAGATGTCGTACACGAGAGCCTTCCGTGTCCATCACACGTGCGCATCTCTCGTGCACAATGATGACAACATAACGGGTGCGCGACGCTCCACGACCTCGTACGAGAACGGAGTCCATACGACGTCGCTGTCCGCCTGTAGGCGGTCAAATGACATCGTATACTTTGGGTAACCACTGTACACGGTGTCATCACCCCAAATACGCTGAAAAAATATTATAACAAATATATAGTAATGTTAATAATGAGCATACATATTTTACAAGTTTACGTACCCTGCGTCGAGTCCACAATGTACCCGTCATTGGCCTGTCCTCTTGGGAGTTCCCGTACAAGGCATCACCGTATGGGGTGACGTCCACCCTAGGCCGACCTATCGAGAAACGCTCGTACGACCAGAGGATCAACAACAACTGACAACGAGACGGTATGTCATCCGTCGCTACCTATGAACAATAGAAATGTTAAAGGTCATTTGGTTAAGAAATGACAAGTTTTGAACAATGTGTTTATAGTAACTTACCTTTGTACATGCCGTACAAAGACCTCGATACGTGGCCGCTAGCACAGCTGAACCCCAACTGTACCGCGGAACTGCGTGAGGGGAACTGTCCGCTATCTCTTTGGCGAAGTAAATCAGACACTTGTCGACCGTGTCGCCGTGTGAGTCTGTGAACAGGATCCACCCAAAAAGCCACAGAAGGTACGCCTCCAAGTGTCTCGAGATCGTGTACTCATCCGCGTCCGGGTGGATATTCTCGGGCTAAAAGGAACAAATAATTACGTATTATTATATTAATTAGTAATGACGATATATTATATAAAAAATCCAAATAAACTTACCTCAAACTGCTGCAACCAAGTCTTCGGCGGACCGTGGTCTTGTCTATCTGTAATCGGTCTCACCGGTCCGTGCCTCTGAGTGTACCTCGGGTGTAGCACGACGCTAGAGAAACGGGCCTATAGGTCCTCGCGCCATCCGTCCGACAAGTCAGGCCTACAAACGGCCTGCCCAGCGAGCGGAAGCCCTAGCAGGTAGGACACATCCTCAAGCGTGACTGTCATCTTTCCACAAGGCATGTGGAAAGTGTGTGTCTCTAGTCTCCAACGGTCGACCAACGCAGTAAGTAGGAAACGGTCGTAGGTTAGTCGAATGGACTTTTCTTTAAACCGTTCCATTACCTAGGGCTCCAACATACTACACAGTGGTAGGAGCCCCGCTGCACTCAACGTGCAATACATAATATTAAATTACACGAAACAATCTAACATTTATTAATTAGTTAATTATACAATTTCGTACGTGTCGATCCACCTATCGTCCAGGTGTAACAGTGTCTTCGGCACCCTAGGCCGCAACGTGGTGAGTTCAACTCCTCGAACACTGCTCAAGTACGAGTGGTGTCGAGAGTCGAACTGAGCGTCCAGGAACTCGTAAGTACCACTGTCACTCGCAGCCATGGCTGCAGGGTTGAAATACATGAAATTGTTATTTATTATTAACTTATGTAAAGTCTTAACGAACAATATTGTTGTTAAACAACAAAATCTGTAATACACGGTGACGTTAAAACGAAAATATTACAATTTCAATTATTGATCATCCTGCCGTGAGCGACGAGCACGAGGACGCCGCACGTCATATGAATTTTCTGAAGGTCCCGCTTTTGCTGCTGCAGAAATATTACGCCGAACACAACTCTTATAACTATGGTCAACTTCATTACAGTTGTTACATCTCACTTGTTGCAACGATGAACACTCATCCATACCATTTCTTATACGTCAAATCTTACGACAGCCACGAGTCTGCTTCAACCTCAGATAATCAGGGCCTCTTTCGAATTGTGGTCCAGGATCGTTGGTGAATTCACCAAAAATACGGTAACCAAATATCTCTGCGTGCCAGTTTGTGTGTAAAGTCTCTTTTAAAAAATAATGTGACACATATATAGTTGGAGATAATTGACTCCGACTGCAGGCAACAATGACATGAGAACAAGGTCTATGCAGTAGCTTTAGTTTCATACATGTACATATGACAGAGTTCTCACGAAGAACGCACTCATGCACAATCCGTTCACTCGTGGCACAACGTCTGCCTCTGTCTCTGCATGTGATCTCAAACCTGTTCTGCACAGTTCCAGTTTGTTTAACACTGTGCAAATGAGCCTTTTTAATCTTCTCGTCCATGTAGTCACAAACAAATCTTGAGAAGACTAAATTAGATCAACCATCAATAGAGAAGCTTTTGCAAAACACTCACAGAAGTATTTCATCGTTCCATTCAATATTCCTTCAACGATACCAACTAGTGGTAAAACTCTTAACCCACGTAGTATAAAGTTGTAGACCTATATGAAGGTTGCATTAGTTTATAGTCTTACCATTGTTAAGATATATTTAAAGTATAACAACTAATTATATACCTCTTCTAAATTAGTTGTCATAATTCCATACCTAGCACCATGTGTGTCATATAACAATGACCATTTCTCTTTCGGCTCATTATAAATCCAATGTGAGAAACATCTGATAGATGATCGAGCCCTACGAGATATAGTCTGTTCGGTTGAAGGAACGGTGGAGAGTGGATCAGAGGCGTCTTCATTACTATTCCGTCCAAGTAAATCATCGGTTTGTTTATTAGTGAGCTCATCAAGACGACGCCATAAAGCACTGAACTTTCTCTCTTGATTTTGACTACAGAGACGATTAAACATGGTCATGAGCTGTTTATTTTTGAAGTGACTATAAAAATTTACACCCAAGTAACTTATACACCACCTTGATTGTATATACAGCCAAACTGGTGTGAGAGAGCTCTCTGCGCAGTCGTATTTAATATCCGTTGTTGCCTTCAACAAGCCAGCGTGACGGTCATGTATAACACATACATTTTCTCGGCCTTGAACTACATCAACTCTAATCCGTTTCAAAAACTAGTACCAACTGTCAGCATTTTCACTCTTCACAAATGCAAAGGCCACAGGTAAAATTTAATTATCGCCATCAACTCCAATAGCTGTGAGAATTTGACCTTTGTACTTTTCAGTTAGGAATGTGCCATCCATAGACAGAACAAGTCTACAATATCAAAATACATTTATGTATTGACCTAGTGAAAATAATGCACGGTGAAGAATAAGTTTCCCAACATATCGAAGGTTTGGAACATCCACGATATCCACGACTGTGCCAACATTCCGACTTCTGATAGTATAAAGTAGTTTCGGAAGATTACCACAAGATGCTTCATAAGTACCAAATCTTGCCTCAATAACTTTCTGTTTCGCCTTCCGAGCTTTAGAGTAACTTATTGTGTAATTAAAATCTTGCTCAATTGTGTTGATAATAGATTTAGTCTCAAAATAAATATTATCAATGATACGAGCATAGATGTGATTTAAAACAAACTTGTATGTTAGAGCAGTATTGCATTTTTTAAGATGTTGCAACTCGCAAGAATGATCAATCACAATAGAACACTTTCAAAGGCTACTCCATTTCTCTGCATATCCACGAACACGAAACGGGCAACTGATTGATAAGCATCCGACATCATAAAGTTTCTTAGTGTATCGAGAAATTTTAAATGATCTTTGAATTGAAAGAGACCAATATTTCACATCATCTTGCAAAGCTTCTTTATTTTTAAAAAGAGACCACGCTGTTATCGTATTGCCGTGATAATCCAACGACAAATGATAACCTTCGGTTACTCTTAGATTTTCAAAATTTAGATTACTCCAATCGGTAGGGATAGGAGGTTCAACTTCTTCGTCAGATGAATCGTAATCAGAAACATTATTATAATCGCTATCCTCAACAACCATCTTATGAACTATATGTTCTATATGCTCTCCTTCATCTGCTTGACCGGTTGCCTCAGTAACAAACTTATGTGACAATTCATTATAATCATACTCTTCAGCTTCACCACCATTATTATCTTTCCCATCAATATTTTGATCATGCGTCTCATCGACTAGTTCCTTGGCTTCAACCTGAATAAGAAGTATGAGAGGCCAGCCATATTGCATGGCTCTTGAAACATAAGCACGCAACACGGGTGTTCCGTTTAACAGCAGTAGTTTCCAAAAATGAACGTCAATTGAACGGCTGATAACTCCGTTTATTTTCAACTCATATTCATTCTCACTCAGTTTAAAAACTTTCAACAACCATCTGTATATACCCATAAATGTCTGTTTCGTTGGACTAGGTATTCCCCGATTTATAAAAGGGAGTCCTAATAGATCTACTCCACTAGAATTGTACCTAATTTCGTCATCTCCATAAAAGATTTAAAATTCTACTTTATTTGACATACCTAGCATACGTATATATGCAATTTAATAATTGTCACAACAAGAGTAATCATAATTGAATTAAAACAAATTGTATTAAAATAATAATATATACTGAACTATAAACTAAATTAAACTAATCAACATAATAACTTAACTAAACTGTAAACTGAATTAAAAAATTGTTCAAATCTAATAATAATACTAAAATTAAAATTTAAAGTTTTAATTAAATTAACATAAATTAATTTAACCTAATCAATAGTATAACTTAACTAAACATAATAAACAAAATAAACTAAGCTAGAAACTTATAAAAGATAGCATAAACTAAAATTGACGACTAATATAAAATTTAGATTGTAAACTAACTAATGAATTAAATTACCTTAATTCTAAAAACAATCTAACTAAGTCCTAATATGAAACTAACTAAGAATATACTAGTATTTAAGTATAAACTATCTAAAATACATAATTAAAATAAATAATTTCATAGTTTTTTTATTTATTTCTACAATTTTTTACCATTTCCTTTTTCTTTTTCCTTCTCTTCTTTTCTTTCTTCTTTTCTTTTCTTCTCTTCCTCTTCTCATTCTCTTTCTCTTTCTTCTCTTCCTCTTTCTCTTCCTCTTCTCCTTCCCCTTCCCTCTCTTTTGTGGTGTTTTTGTGTGGGAGATGATCTACCCGGGGGTTGTTTGTAAAGGAAAATCTGTCGTCCACCCGTGGATGACCCGTGACCGTTGGGCCGATGTGGAGTCCACATGGGCTCCTGTCGTCCACGCCATAGTTATTAAGGTGGTAAGGATACCTAAGGCGACCGACCCCCTTTTTACCTTTTAAGCGGTAAGGCGTAAGGCGAGGCGACGCCTTAGTAATAAATAAATATAAAATGAATACATTCCAAATAAATAAGGATAAAAGTAGTAATTAGAAAATAAAAGTAGATAAGTAGTTCAACATAAGATACAAAATAGACTAAAAGTTCAACATCTCTCATTCTCTCAAACTCTCAAGTCTCAAAGTCCCATGATCTCAACTCTCAAGTCTCAATATCCATCATCAAACTCATCGGGAATTGTAGGATTATTTTCTTCTCCACCAGCATCTCCATCCGAATCTTCATCACTATCAGTCACGTCTATGTCATCATGTGGATCTTCCTCCAAGTCCGAATCATTAGCATCTTCTTCACCTTCCTCAACTTCTTGTGCCCTCATTATTGCACGCCTTTGGTAGGTGTTCAACCTGCTAGCTTGTCTTGGAAGGTTACGACCTTGAAGCGAGCTTGATGCTCCAACGGCTTCATCAACATGATCTCATGTGAGGTCAAGTAGATCAGCATTATCCCTACCGGTGTGAACAACTGATGATTCTATCCATTCATTGTCCCAATCAAAATCTTCAATGACCAATGGGTCATAACTTGGGCCAGCGTTCTCCCTCCTCTTTTGAAACCTACTTTGCATCTTTCGGTTGTATGAAACAAAAACTAAATCATTCAACCTCTTGTGTAGCAGCCGATTCCTTTTCTTTGTGTGCATCTATAAATTAAGCAATGAGAAGCTAAATGAGTATATGGATTATGCAACTCTAGTATATGGATTGTGGATTCCAATACTTACAAATTCAAAGGTACTCCAATTCCGCTCACAACCAGATGATGAAGCACAAAGGCTAACTAGACGTTTTGCAAAGCTTTGCAATTCAAATGCTCGACCACCATATGATCGCCACCAATCAACTATAATGAGAAATGTAACCACATATTAGTTACAAACTAGAAATATAATTAATATGGAGAAGAGAAACTAGCAAGCAAAAGACCGATACTTACGAGGGCTTTTTAGTTGAACTTGTTGTTGTGCCATGACGTTTGAGAAGATAGGCCCTCGTTGGTCTTGATATTGCATTGCATAGTTATCAATCTTGGCCCGAACTTCTTCATCGGGTTCCATTCTTGCAAGCACATCATTGAAGCAACTTCTTAGCTCACCCACATATCTATCATCTCCCTTCCTTTGTATTGCAAAGAATTTTCCTGGGTTCAAAAAAAGTGCAGCTCCATACAATGGATGGTCCATTTGTGAGACCCATATACGCTCAATAATGTCCAAGACTCTTTTCAGCAAGGCTTGCTTGTTTTGGGTAGGAAAACTAGCACTTATCTTCTCTTTTGCAACATTCATTAGAGCTGCAACCTCAGGCATGGCTGGTCTCTCATCAGCATCAACCGCCCTAAGCACAATAAGAAGAGGTGCCGAAGCTCTAAGACAATCTTCAACTGAGGACCAAAACACCTTAGCAAGAATAATGTCACAAACATTCTTTCTAGCCGCAGTCTTTGCTAATTTGTTTTGGTTCCATGCTTCACTCACAAATAGACCCCTCAAGGCATCACGATGCTTGTGTAGGCTCTTTAAAGTAAGGGAACAAGTGGCAAACCGAGTGGCTGCAGGTCTTACCAAGTCCATCCCACCTGTCTTCTCCCTCATTGCTGCAAGAATCCTCCCATGCCTATATATAAAAGTGGTGACTCGTTTGGCTTGTGCAATTGGCTTCTTAAAATCTTTCAACTTTCCAATGTCTTCCAACATGAGGTCCAAACAATGAGCTGCACAAGGAGTCCAAAACAATGTGGGAATCCGCTGCATTAGAATTCTACCCGTCGCCTTGTAGTTAGCACCATTATCTGTGACTACTTGAACCACTTTATCTTTACCAATGTGGGCAATCCTCTTCTCTAGCAGATCAGCATGCATAGCTGCATCATGTGCCTCATTTGATGCATCAACGGACTCTAGGAAGTATGTTCCAGCTAGGCTATTGACAAGAAAATTAATTAAGTGATGCCCCCTTCTATCGGTCCATCCGTCGGACATAAGTGTGCAGCCATAAGTCTTCCATGCTAACTCATGATCAGCCCTCAAGTTGCTTGTATCATTTACACACTCATGAAGTAATGGCTCCTTGATCTCATGCATACTAGGAGGCACATACCCTGAATTATATTGTGTTGTGGCCTCACAAGCAATATGAAACTGTCTGGAGTTTATAGCATTAAAGGGTACACCACACTCATAGAACCATAAAGCCCATTGCTTGTTCACATAATTCCTGTCATCCTTTGACTTTGTGCTAGCCTCAATGGTGGTTTGGTGTGGTCCTGAAGAGCGCCTATCATCCACAACTTGTTCAGGTGTTCTTCGGAGCATGCTTGCAACTTTCCCAGATTGTGATTGTGATGCTGCATCTTGTGTCTTCTTTAAGGTCTTCATCTCAAACATGGCTTTCCTCCTTTTAGCAGCTGTGCCTGAACTTGGCTGAACAACAGCCTGAGAATTGTCCCCAACAGCAGGCTGCTCCTGTTGCTGCCCAACATCATCTAGGAAAATTGGTCTAGTTCTTTTATTTTTTTCCATGTAAGCTATCATCTTTTTTCTAATCTCAGTGGTAGTCTTGGAGCACATATGAGTATCAGCATATCCTCCTGCAAGATGCTCTTTCAACCTTTTGATTCCTCCTGTTATCACGGTCTTGCAAAGGTTGCATGTCACCTTGTCTCTGTTCCCAATTTCCGTCCAATAACCGTACTTCCATCCTGGATCATTGGAATTTGCTTTTCGTTTAGGATCAGCCATTGGATCATAAGCATCCGCATTTACAGGAGCATCGACAGAACCAACACTCTCAGTTGGGTTCATTGTCAATTGTCAATCCTACATGAGCAGCAAGCAAATTCATACATGAGACAATCTATTCAGTTCACTCATTTCATTCACACCAGAGAGAAGCTTTAGGCTATTTACCAGTCAGACCCTTAGCCAGCCGCAACACAGATGACAGAACAGAGCAGAGGGCCAGAGGCCGAGCTTCAAACAGTCCCGAGTAGAAGAGACTAGAGAGTCAGAGACAGAGCGACAACCGAGAAGACAGAAGTAGCGCCGCCGAGGAGGAGCGCCGCCGAGGAGGAGCACCGCCGAGGAGGCGCGCCGCCGAGGAGCGCCGCTCTGCGCCGCCGAGGAGGAGCGCGCCGAGGAGCGCCGAAGCCGAGACGCCGCCGGGGAAGCGCCGCGCTCACACAGGGGGCCGAGGCAACGACGTCTGAGCCAAGGTCTGAGCAGCCGCCGCCTAACCCTAACCTCTGCTTCTCTCTTCTTCTACGCATCGGCTGCGCGAGCCGCAAACATATAAAGGGCCGACCGGCCCGAAATCGATCTCGACCCGAGGCGTCGCCTTGAGGTCGCCTCGGCGGACGCCCCGGATGCCCCGGACGCCTTACTCCCGTGATTAAGGCGACAAGGACGCCTTGCCTCCTCCACTCGCCTTACCGCTTAAGCGTCGCTTAAGCGACGCCTTAATAACCATGGTCCACGCTGTGGATGACACCGTCCTGCGTGGACGACAGGACGTCCACGTGGACAAATCATCCGCGCCGTGGACGATAGGGTGGCTAGTTTTAAAAAAAGATATTTGGATGTTATTAATATTAAATTATTTAACAACAGTGCCAAAAATAAAAAAATTCCCATATTCAATGGGCTGCAGAGTAATTCCTGTCCATCCCATACAGGCCCACCCATGCCAGTGGAGTGAGTCAATCGGGTCCAATCTATATATCACCTGCCCACGGGGCTTAGGGTTTTCCCCGCAGCCGTCTTCGCTTCGCGTCCGCCGCCAGGAGGGGTAAGGTGAGCAGCCGCCGTGCTCTTTGCTCATCTTTACTTCCTTCCCGAGTCCGATCCATTTCGCCCTCATGTAGCGGGCGTAGAGTTCTAGCTGGTGTCTGTTGATTCGTGGGAGGGGCCGGATCTGCTTCCCACGCGCCTTTGCCCGCCTTTCAGATGTAGGTGTGGCACGCGAGTTGGAGTTTTCTTCGTCTCGTAGAGATGATATTGCTGTTCGTAGCTGTAGCTTATGCTATATTTGCAAAGGCTGTGGCGCTGATGTTTCTCCAAAAGTGATGTACTAGATGGGGACATCGAGACGATCTCTACGTTTCAGTATGCTTGTCGTGGTCGATTTAGGCTCTATGTACATGCTTGCTTAGCATTAATGTCTATTTTTTGTTGATTAGGGTCTAATCTGTTTGCTGTCTGAGCTTTGGTGGGTACACAAGTACATAGCGAAGAATTTGTTTGACCCTCTATTGTTCAGAGATAATACTGCACTGCATTAGTGATTAGGTTGCCGCTGTTTTTTCTATCACAGATTCACAGGGTTTGCTGTAATGCTGGACTGGGAATTGTTTTTGCTTGTCTTGTGCTTAGGCTTCCTCGTTATAGAATACGATCCTTCTGTAGTTCTGAGGCTTCCTCGACTGACAAGCCTAAATTTCTCTGTGTTTCTCTTGACCCTTATACCATTACCCATGACTCACTTGAGATAAATTGTCTCTCTCTCTATGCATGTAGTTCCAGGGGGAATTCCGAGAGAAGCTCAAATGGCTCCTAAAGGTACACAAGTACTATTGCTTGCTTCTCTTTAGATGTTTTGACTGGACAGTCTCGTTCCAACCATTTTAAGCACTACCTATTGGTTTTACATTCTTGCCCTGCACAAATTATTAATATATCAATTAAATGGGAATACCATAAAATTCAGAAACTGTGGTTGGTACTTTCCTTCTTGCATGTAACCGGGAACAAGGTTGTATCTGTACTGGCAATCTATCGTTAATTTGTTCCTTCCACTGTCCCAGAAACATTATTGTTTGTCCATCATCATGATTATCACAATCCATTGACTACTTCAAATCTGCAGTTTTAGATAGGCTTGGTATATATCAGTTTGCATTAACTAAATCAACTTATGTGCTTTGATTAGCTGCTCTGGCCAAGAAGGGCGATGCCAAGGCTCAGGCCATGAAGGTTGCCAAGGGTGTCAAGTCTGGGACAGTCAAGAAGAAGACGAAGAAGATCCGCACCTCTGTGACATTTCACCGCCCCAAGACACTGAAGAAGCCAAGGGACCCAAAATACCCAAGAGTCAGTGCGCCTGGAAGGAACAAGCTTGACCAGTACCAAATCCTCAAGTATCCCCTTACCACTGAATCTGCGATGAAGAAGATTGAGGATAACAACACTCTGGTCTTCATTGTCGACCTCAAGGCAGACAAGAAGAAGATCAAGGCTGCTGTCAAGAAGATGTATGACATTCAGGCAAAGAAGGTTAACACCCTCATCAGGTTAGCTCTTTGCTCTAACTGGTCGTTTCTCCTGCCTGTCGTGTGCTATCTTGTACTAAAAGCCATGGAATCTGTGGTGGTGCAGGCCTGATGGGAAGAAGAAGGCTTACGTGAAGCTGACACCAGACTACGATGCTCTAGATGTGGCCAACAAAATTGGCATCATCTAAGTTACTGGCTACTACTGAATTATGTATCTGTGTCCTGGTTTTATGTTAAACGAGAGTTCTGTAGCTATTCCTTAGCAAAGGCAAACTTAAGAATTTGATACCATCTCAGTGATCTATGTTGAGCTAATTTCTGCTTCGCACTTGCTACTGTTTGCTACTTAGCTTTTAATTTGAAGTCATCTGGAATCCTGAATGTCACGTTTTGCGTTACTATGGAGGCCTAATTTGTGATGATGGTGTTACTTCACCAATTTACGCTACTCTGGATGGAGCTTCTTTGCATCGTTTGGTAGCTGTGTCGCTTCATTCAACTCTGCCCTTGTATTAGTTGCATTTGTAGTTGAAAAGGAATCGCCCTCCCTCTATGTTGAGGTGAGCCGCCATTTGTGCCTTTGCTTGGTATTTCGTAGTACTAGGTGAACGTTTCTACATCTAGCCTCTCGTAGAAGTTTATTAAGATGCATATACACGTACATAGCATAATAAGTATCACCTTCGCGTGCTTAAGTATATCTTTCTTCCTAATTATTTTTGTTGGACAACCTAGAGAAGTTGTTAAGAATGAAATTTAGAGAGACAAACAAGTTGTGTAAAATAATTGTATATTTCTCATTCATTTCCTTTCCTTTTATAAATATGATGGTGGCCATTGGTAAATAGACGTGACTGTTGGTGAAGAGACGCGTCGATAACTGCCGGTGTGGCAGTTGCCTTCATTCTATTGTCAAGTGAGCATATGTCTCATAACACTTCCCCTTGAACACTTGAATATCGCGTTGAATGAATATCATCTTCGAAAAACCCAGTGAGAAAAATATGAAGATATATATAACTGAATGCTTATGTAAAAACTCCTGAAACTTTTGTTAAAACAGGAGAAAAGCACAGCATGAATGTCATAATCGTTTTCTACGAAAAACCCCGGTGGGAAAAATTAGGAAATGGACATTTATCTTACATTGTCGTAGCCTCATTAAAACTTATTGTGAGAAAATTTTAAAATAAAACTCACATATGAAAAAGTATAATTTATTGTTTAATTGTCAGGTAGCTTTATGATAAAACTCCCCCTAAACCCTGTAAATCATTAAGTCGACACATACCTATACGAGCGACATATTTAGAAAATATGGAGTACGGTAGCGACTTAGTGAATAAATATGCCAAATTATCACATGACTTGGTTTGTAGGAGATTAATTTCTCCATTTTTTTGAAGTTCATATGGGTAGAATAGTTTAGGTGTTATGTGTAGTTTTCATATAACCTGACTCCATCTAAGCAATGTAAGCGGCATTATCTTCATAGATAATGGTTAGTGACTCAATTGGTTCAATGTCGCATGAGTGTTGAATATGGTTAATCACTCTACGTAGCCATGAACATTCACGTGCAGCTTCATATAATGCTATGATTTCGGAGTGATTTGAAGACGTAGCAATTAGAGTTTATTTACAATACTTCCATGATATTGATGTCTGTCCGTGTAAAATGAGTTTGAGATCTTGATTTTTCGGAAAGGAAAGACCTAGATCTTTTGTACCTTAAAAATATCGTAAGACATCTTTGACTCCTTTTCAATGATGCATGGTTGGAGTGACACTATATCTTGCTAGTAGATTAACTGCAAAAGCAATATCGGGTCTTGTGTTATTAGCAAGATACATAAGAGCTCCTATACCACTTAGATATGGGTATTCTGAACCCAACACCTCTTTTTTTTCTTAGCGTGGCCGAAATGGATCTGTATCCTTTTCTAAGGCTCTAACCACCATAGGAATTTTAGATGGATAGACATTATCCATGTTGAATTTCTCCAATACTTTTTGGACATAAGCCGATTGATGTACGAGAATGCCCGTATGAAGGTGCTCCAGTTGTAAACCTAGGCAAAATTTAGTTTTACCTAAATCCTTCATCTCGAATTCCATTTTAAGATGATTATGTGCCTCATTAATGTCAAGCTCAGTGCCAATGATATTTAAATCATCAACATATACTGAAATAATGCAAAATCCTGTCAAGTATTTGCGAATGAAGATCGTTGTGCTGCGATCAATTAATTCTCCAGAACTAGTATAATTTATGAAAATTTCTTGTACCTCATGAAACTCATCCTGATTTCCCAACATGTGAAATTAAGGTCTTCCGATCCTACAACCTTCTCTATAGTGCACACTTGAGCACTGGATCATGGATTTATCAAATCCACTTGGTGTCCATCAACATTTAGTTGACTTACATCTACTTGCTTTGAGGAAGATTTTGTCCTCGTAGTCTTTATACGCTTGTTTGAATCATCTTTCTGCTGAATTGCTCTCTCACTTTTTAGGGGTGTGGTTTTGTTGGTACCTCCACTCGACAAGGTGCATTGATAGCAGGATTTAAACACTTTGTGACACCTTTGTAGTCAGTAAATGCGTCTGTCAGGTTACTAGTGATTTGCTGTAATTCAATAATTTTCTCAACTTGAAGTTCAGTCTTCTTTATACGTGGATCATAGGTTAGGATGGACTTGTCATCACAATTAATTTCTCGGCAATCATTGATAAATTTATTATCTCCCCCTAAAGACAGAAGATGATCCTCATTAAAAATACAGTTAGGAAACCGGGTCATGAATAAATCACTCGTTAAGGGTTCTAAGTATTTTAAAATTAACAGGAATTGAAATACCACGTATATCCCTAATTTTTTGTGAGGGCCCATAGAGGTTCTCTTAGGTAGTGAAATTGGTGTGTACACAGTACATCCAAATTTCCGCAGATGAGAAATATTTGGTTGATCTCCACGTACAAGTTCTAGTGGGGAGGTTGTATTGTATGCAATTGGTCGTAGTTGAAGAAGGTCAGCAGCGTGTAAAACTGTATGTCTCCAACAAGATGATGGTAAATTGCAACCTTTCAATAACGGTCTAGGGATTAGCTTGATTCTCTTTATTAGAGATTCTAACAAAACATTTTTTGTGTGTGAACATATTAAACAGAATGTTGTACTTCAATTATTTAAGCCATACAATAATCATTAAAGGCTCGAGATGAAAATTCAGTAGCATTGTCCATACAAATACTTTTTATCCTATATTCAGAATAATTTATGTTTAATCTAATAACTTGTATCATAAATTTGCCGAAAGTGTGGTTACGTGTAGATAGTAAACACACGTGTGACCATTTTGTAGATGTGTCAATTAGTACCATAAAGTATCTAAAAGGGCCACACTTTGGTTGTATGGAGCCACATTTGTCTCCTTGAATGTGTTCAGAGGATTTTAAAGGTTCGACATGGATTTTAAGCGAAGAAGGTCGTAATATCAACTTGCCCATAGCACATGAAGTACACACAAAATCATTAGATTTTGGAATTTTGACATTTCTTAAATCATGGCTGGTGCCATTTCCAATAATTTTTCGCATCATCCCTATTCCAGTGTGTCCTAAGCGTGAATGTCAGATTTTGAATATATCAACATTCTGGAAAATCACCTTGTATGCAACATATGATACGGGTTTAATGTATTTATAATACAATACATATGGAGTAGAAGGAATTCATTCTAAAATCTCATGCCCATATTTGGAATTGTTGATAATAAGAAAAAAATTCTTGTTTGTTATCTTCATGTAACCTATTTCTTCGGATATCTCTAAAACTTATGAGGGTACGAGTAGAATCGGGATACAATAAAGTGTTCTCGATTATTACTTGTGTACCATTTGGAACCATTATAGTGGTTGTGCTAGAGCCAACTATTGTTGCATCATGTCCAGCGATGGTTAAAACATTTTCTTACCTTCTAGTTAGCGTCTTAAAATATTTTGTTTCCCTAAGTGTAGAGTTTGTGGTGCAGCTATCCACAAGGCACATTTCTTTTTTCCATCAGAAAACTTCCCGTGAGATCTAACAATTAAGAATTGTAACAATTCTATTAATTGCATAATACATATGAATAATTGTAATACTATATAACCAACATTGTTTATTACAACATACTTTATTACATAGACTTAGTTGTTACATAATTTCTATGGTAAGCGATCTATATTATATCGCCGAACATGTCGTTCGATTTGTATTCCACCATACCATTATCCAAGTCCATGTAGTCATCAACATTCAACGTTGGTTCATTGTTGCTTGGAATTTTGGAGATCCTTGCTTGAACAACCGGCTTCAAACATTGGATTAGTCGTGATACTGAAATGAGTTTCATATCCATTTTCAGATACTTGAGCTTTCTTCTATTTCTTCAGGGATTTCTGGTATAATGCCATAAGATGTTTAGGTGTACAACACTTATCAACTGTATGCTTGAAAGTGCTACACGCTTTACACTGTACATTTTTTCCTTTGGAGGGAGTACCATCCTTTTTCATTGTCTTTGAGAAGTTATTATTTTTCTACCTATTACGGCGCGTCGAGCGGATCTGCCATTCTTCTTTGAAGTTGAATCCTT
This sequence comes from Neostapfia colusana, assembly GCA_030760725.1. Lineage (NCBI taxonomy): Eukaryota > Viridiplantae > Streptophyta > Magnoliopsida > Poales > Poaceae > Neostapfia > Neostapfia colusana. Next base: position 57,129,481 of record JASWHV010000019.1, read on the forward strand.
AGAAGCATTTGCTTTCTTCTTATTGTGGTGAATCTCAGGGAGAGGAGCAGCCCTAACACGACGTTGGTGATGATTCTTAATAGTAAATTCATCATGCTTCTGTGCCTGGAGTAAATCACGAATGAAATCTGCTTAGTGTTAGTAGTTACGAGCCCGGTATTGATGTTGTAAGAGCCGATCTAAGGGGAGTATTGTTTAAAGAGTATTTTCAATTTTGTCCTCCTCTGACGGTTCAATCTCATAAAACTGCAATTTGGCGCAGACCTTATGAATATCGTGATTATAGTCTTCAATAGACTTAAAGTTTTGAAGATGAAGTTGAGTCCATTCATGGTTGGCCTCTAACAATAAGATCACCTTTTGCTGTTCATAACGGCTTTTTAGTGCCTACCAAAAACTATGAGCTTCCTCCTCCATCACATATTATGACTTTAAGTCAGGGTGAAGGTGGTTCCGGATGATATATAGTGCTTGTTACTTGTATGTATCCAGAAATGCTGCATCTCTTTTTGCAGGAGGACTAAGAGCAGACATGATTTCGCGAAAAGCCAAGGTTATATTGATATCGAGAGCCCATTTAGGGTAGTTGTGACCATCAAGGACAAGTTCTTCAAACTCGCGAGCCATTGAGTCCTACGTATAGGCAACAAGAGATTTTATTAATAAAATCATCATGGTGGTGTTGTAATAAGTGCTATAATCATAATGGAAAACACATGAAATTGTTCGTTTTTGTCCAACCAAATTTCGATTAATTGGCATAATAAAAAGAATAAATCTGGGGTAAAGTCATGCTCCATAAGACCAACTAGAAAAATGGACAAATTAAAATAAGTTATACTCTTTGCTGCATTTATAGTTGATTCTTGGTCGTGTTAAGCCAAATTTTTAGGAAATAACTTAATTAATATGAAGTAAACCTTTTGTTATTTTATGTGTAATCATATTGCTTAGTCATAAGCCAAATTGAATTTAGCTTAGATAATGGCACAAGTAAATATTCGAAACATAGTAAACAAAAATCTATGATTTGTAAGTCAAAAGAATTTTGGAGAGTGTGTTGTAGATGGAATTTCTAAAATCATCCGGCCATAATTTTAAAATTTTAGCCAAAATGATAAATTAAATGTAACATTGCAAGAAAATATATTCTAATGCAATATAACACATGTCATAATCAAAATGTAAATTTGATCATAACTATATTTACATAATATTCTACTAGATTACATTTTCAAATGCAAATTTGAAATATATTTAAATTGCGGACTAATTTCAATAGGAAATAAATAAAAGAAAAGAAAATAATAGAAGTTTGTAGCACAACCATTATGACCCATACAATAGCCCAACCATCGCCAGCCCACGCAGCAGTGCAGCCAGCGGCCCAGTTGGCGGTCCATGCGACGAGGCCCTAGGCCAGCGCACACAATGGGCGTGGCCCAGGCGGCACGGCCTACGCGCGGGCCCTAGGCCAACACAGGTAGCGGGCGTTGCCCGGGGGGCGTGGCCAGGCGGTAGTGTCTAGCGGACAAAAAGTAAAATGAGAACCGGTTAGGGTTAACCCTAACCGCCTCCATCACCTCTCCTCCGCCTCTTCTCCGCTGCACTTCGGCTTCGATTGCTCTACCGGTTTCGCCCCTCCTCCAGTGCCGCCGTTCCGCCCTTCTGTCATAGCCCCTTCGGGCGCCGTACCTGCGCAACATATTGCAACGTCAGCCCGGCTAGCGCGGCCTCGCCCACCGTGGTCCAGCCGGCATGCCCTGGCCAGCGCGGCTCGGCGAGCGCGGCCTGGCCTGCGCGGCTTTGGCCACCGCAGCCCTACCGGCGTGGCCTGGCTGGTGCGGCTTCGGCCGCTTGTCCACCTCTCTGCAGCGTTCGACGCTTCTCCACCCTTTGACACTTCGGTCGCTTCTCGGCGTTCCTCCTCCATCCCACCTTGCCGACGCCACTCCCCTTCCCCCATTGCCGGCACCGTTTTCCCTCCACGCCACCACTCTCCGGCTTGAACCGGCGACCAAATCCCAAGATTCGGGTGCATGGGTTCTACCAGCGAGGTGAGCGAATCGGATGAGGATGCGGTTACCACACACGGGCTTGTCAGTGACGGCGGTGAAGCCGAAGGTTCGAGAGGGGTTGCCGGCGGTGGTTCATGGGTGGTTATTGTTGGAGTAGCCAAGGCCGGTGGAGTGGACGGAGTCCTCGGTGCCAATGGTCCTTGGGGTTGACGATTTCGGCCGATTCAAATACTTGCATTTCGGCGTATGGCCGGTGGTGAGATGGAGTTGGTAACCACCATGATCCAGCGGGGTACCATCTTCTTCTTGTCCTCCCACTCCCTCCCCCTGACGATCCGATGAAGAAGGATCTAGGACCGGTGCAACCCGGTTTGGGATATCCCCACCGTGAACGGCGCACGGTCCATCTCGACGACGCCTCTGACAGGCATCAGGATCCGAGAATCGTTCGGGAGAAGGGGATGGTGGCCGCTCCAATACTCGGCGGTATGGTGCGGTTGAAGTTGATGCAGGGGCGCCGGTGATGTTGCAACGGTGGCGTCGGCCTCTGCGGCGACAGCGGCATCGACGACAGCTAGGCACTTCTTCAAAGAAAATTGCAAGAACAACTCCATGGGTATGCATCTTACACGTTTTCTCTGTTAATTCGCTCGTAGAGCAGTGCTGGTGATGTGTTGAGAATGAAATTTGAAGAGACAAAGAAGTTGTGTAAAAATGATTTTATATTTCTCATTCATTTTTTTTCTTTTTATACATGTGATGGTGGTTATTATCGAATGGACGCGAGTGTTGAAAAAGAGACGCGTGGATAATTGTCAGTCTCCTAGTTGCCAAAAATTATAGCACATTCGCCACGTCACGTGCTAGCAGCTCGATCCCACCACGGGATTCTCAAACCCAATTCAATCATTCCTTCCTCACTCCGGAGTCTCGTAGGCTCTACGCGGAGATCCTTGTTCCTCCCGTCCAACGCAGCCGCCTCCTCCATCAGCACGTGACTGCCACCCTGTCCCCACCGGCCGCGATGGACCCCGACCTCAAGGACCGCCTCCTCCTCCCCTCCCGCGCCACGGCGGGTAATGGGACCCATCACCGCCGCGTCACGCCCGCGATGGGCGGCGGCGGCGGAGGTGCCGGGGGTGTCGGCGTGACGATCGACGTCAACGGGCTGAAGCGGCGCGGCGGCGGGCGGCGCTCGTGGGTGCGCGTGGACGCGGCGACGGGCGCCTCGGAGGCTATCGAGGTCGCCAAGCCGGCGCTGATGCGGCGCCTGGACCTCCCCGCGCGCGACCTCCGCCTCCTCGACCCGCTCTTCGTCTACCCCTCCGCGATCCTCGGCCGCGAGCGCGCCGTCGTCTGCAACCTCGAGCGGATACGGTGCATCATCACCGCCGACGAGGCGCTCATCCTGCGGGACCCCGACGGCGCGGGGGGCGCCGCGGCGGGCGAGTCCGTGCGGAGGTACGTCGACGAGCTGCAGCGCCGCCTCGTGGACCGTGCCGACGACCTGCCGTTCGAGTTCATCGCCCTCGAGGTCGCGCTCGAGGCTGCCTGCTCTTTCCTGGACTCGCAGGTCTGATCCTAGCTTTATCTGCTACTAATGGCACTAGACAATTCTAGTTTTGTGGTGTGGGCGCATCCCATGGTTAGCCTAATTGGTTTGGCCCTCTCATGTGTCTTAGTAGTTAAGTGATGACGGCTCCCCCTCCCCAAATTATCAGTTTGGTTTTTGCATTGGTCAGAAACAGCGTGCTATCACTTTACACTGTATGTGTTTTATAAGTGCTATCACTTTACACTGTATGTGTTTTATAAGTGCTATCACTTTTTCTTCATATCCTGTTTGATAAGTACTTTGAAAATTAGTATCTATGATTCGTCAAAAAAATAGCATCTCTTATTTTGTTGTTCATCGGTTCCCAGTGTCCCTGATTGCATATTTTACGGTTAGTTGATGAATCCCTGCATATTTACGCTCTGCAATTTAGTTATACTTCATGTTACAGATAACTATTTGAAAGCTCATTGGAGAAATGAAAATGTTTAAACATTTTGCCAGGCAGTTGAACTAGAGACTGAAGCTTACCCATTACTAGATGAGTTGACAACAACGATCAGTACCCTTAACTTGGAACGTGTCCGTCGCCTAAAGAGCAAGCTGGTTGCCCTGACAAGAAGAGTCCAGAAGGTAAAAGGGTTGTCTTGCTTTTGCTCTGCCTCTGCATACATTATATACATATTTCTCTCAATGTTCTGATCCTTTCTTTTTCATTTAAGGTCAGAGACGAGATAGAACAGCTGATGGATGATGATGGTGATATGGCTGAAATGTATCTCACTGAGAAGAAGATGAGGATGGAAGCAACACTGTTAGATGATGATGATCTTCAGGGAGTTGGCAATAATGGGTTTGGTTTATCTCTCTCTGCCCCAGTTTCTCCTGTTGCATCACCCTCTCTATCTCGGAGATTTGAGAAGGAATTAAGTTTTGCCAGAAGCAGGCAGGATAGCATCAAGAGCTTCAAAAGCTCAGCTAGCAGTCAGTACAACATTGATGAGCTGGAGATGTTGTTGGAGGCTTACTTTGTGGTCATTGACTACACCCTCAGCAAGTTAACTTCGGTACATGTCCTGAATTATATTTGTTTTAGCGTTCTTTTTCGTACACCAAACTTTACAATGGTTGAAATGTGTGCCACCTACACATTTTCCAGCTAAAGGAGTATATTGATGATACAGAGGACTTCATCAACATCCAATTGGTAACCCCGTCTCAAAATTGATTAAATTTGGGCTATTTAGATTTCATAAATCAGTCAATTTCACAAGAGAATTTTCTTTTTGCGACGAGCTGTTTGAAAACACGTAGATTATTTTCCCGAGTACTATTAGGTAATATAATGTGAACCCAAGTATAAACTGCTGAAAGTAACATGAAGCTTTGATTGAGCTTCAAACAGCTTAATGTTGGCATAGATGAGGCTTTACAGTAATAGTTGGCTCATGGAAGGCATTTTTGGTCAATTATAAGCTTACTTGAGCCTTCCAAATGTCTTCCATATTCCGTTATTTATTTACCACATGATCTGTTTGTGCACCATTTTTTCCACCTATCCTTTTTTTTTATGAAGTAAGATAGCCGATAGTCGTTTTCTTTACAAATGCACATAAAGCTGTCAGGTATAGGCACTGATTGAGTGTAATTACCCTTTATTTTTCACAAAACACTTCATCAAATGAAGGGAAAACCGGAAAAGAGGGAAAGCATAACTGAAAAGTCTGCTGTAGCTGAATATCAAGCAGATGTGGAAACTAGCATTGTTCAGAAACATGATTATCTTTTTCTCATTCGAGGAAAACAGTTTGCATGCTTAAAGATTATTATCTATTCAAAAAGCAGCGTCTGTAATGGGTTACGTTTTAGTATGATAAGAAAGATTGACGAGATTAGCTTTATGACACCAGCTATTTGGGATTGTACACTTTGCTGCAAACTTCCAGTTTCGAGAGAAACATATATCTTTCGCTCGCAATCCTGATAAAATGATCATCATAAATGCTGTTGTTGCAGGATAATGTCCGAAACCAGCTGATCCAGTTCGAACTACTCCTGACCACCGCCACATTTGTGGTGGCTATCTGCGGAGTTGTATCTGGGGTTTTTGGCATGAACTTTGAGGTCCCGTTGTTCAAGGTGCCACACGCGTTCGAGTGGACCCTCGCGATAACTGGGGTATGCAGCGCCGTCATCTTCTGCTCTTTCCTGTGGTATTTCAGGAAGAGAAGATTCTTCCCCTTGTAGCTGGAATTTTTCGGACCAAGTGTTTCTTTCGTTGTCCTCCCCTCTTCCCAGCCATCTTATTACTCTGCAGAAAGCACTGTATTGAAAGTTGGTTTCGGCAATTGTACATACCTTTTGTTTTTCTAGATGCATCCTGATGAAGCTGCGTTGCCAGTACACGCGAGCATTTCTTTTGAAGCTTACGATGCTGATCCTGCAGCTTCACCCTTCTGCTGTGTACCATTATTATCGTTAGGTATTTGTGCCGCTGTTCCCCCGAAGAGAAAAAAGGTGTTCTCTCAAGAAAGCAATGATATTTGCATTGCGTATGTTGCGTTCATCTGCGGTAAGTTGCACGTGATGCGCACCGCCTTGACTTTTTTGTGACATCCAGTAGCTTGTATCGACGTCAGGAATGGTAATGCCGATGCGTAGACTAAGTGCAGTTACAATGTTCTGTAAAAGTTCTTAAAGCCTCATTTGGAACGCCGAATTTCCAAGGAACTGCACTGGAATTTCAAAGAGCACATTCCCATTGACGTGTTTTGCTTTGCCAGGTACCAAAATGTTGTAGCTGTGGTCATTGTTGAATTTTCTTTCTGAGACAGTGATTGCTGAATGTTGATAGCTACCACTGTTCTGGGATTTGCTTACACGTGGAAATTATCTGTGAATAGCTCCAACGGATATGCCACACGCAGACGATTTCCGTTTGTCATGGGCCCTATGTACTTTGGTGGGCTGGTACGCCGAGTTCTCTAGCTCCAGCCCACGGTGGTCCAGGCTCCAGGGCGAGGGAGCTGCTCTCCTTGGTGCAGGAACACCGGATGCACCTACCCCAGCTTTTGGCTGCTCCATCGGGTCAAGCAAGATGGTAGTAAAAACTACCAAGTGGTCCCACTGCTGTTTGGCCAGGCCACTAGTCCAGACAGTATCCAGGTCCTTGCTGAAGCGGTGAAAACATTGGAAGTACCGCACTGCTCTTTATTATTATGTGAGAAACATATGCTTCATGGTTACTAAAAAGTTTATGAGCGTAGCACAATATCGTATTCTACATTTCTACTCAGTAGTAGTATTAGGCATGGCTACGCACCAATCTAGCTGGAAACTCTGAAAAATCCAGGGTTTACTTTCTTCTGACAGTCGAACGAAATAGTATCTAAGCGAATCTCACTTAAGATTTGAACTATATCTTTTTTTGGAAAATTAGAATTTGAACCTACAAGTGGTGTGACAACCCTTTGTCCCCCCAGATCTCGTTCTCCTCTCCTCGTCTTTCCAGAGTTCACACCAACAGGCTACGGCACGCGAGCGAGGAGAGGTGCACCGAAGTCACCGAGCTGCTTTACCTCGCCTCGCGAAGCCAGCCAAATCTACCGCCGAGCACTGCACCAGCCACCGCGCACCCACCCACCAATACCGGTGGCAGTAAATTTCGAGGCTCGGCTCCCCCTCCCCACCCTGCCCCGTGCTCCGCCTAGGGTTTCGTCCCCCGCGTCGCCATTGCGAGGAGGAGGTGGGTTCCGCCCGCCGCTGCTCGTCGCGCCGCGTGTCGATCCCTGCGAGGCTTTTGCGGTTGGGTTTTTCGTTTGGCTTTGGGAGCTTCCTTCAGGTGAGGGAGGTCCTGGCGCCTCCGGGGTTTGGATCGAGCGCTCTGGGCCGTCTCTCTGCAATGCCGGGTTGGTCGGGCGAAGATTGCTAGGGTTTCGCGGGGAAGCGCTGAGGCTTGCTTGAAGCGCGGGACCCGCGTGTTGTCCTGCGCTTGCTTTCTCCCCAATTTGGTGTTTCCTCCGCAGCAATGCCTCGCGATTTGGTCCCGCTCTGAGGGTCTTCTGAAAGGGGAGGGGTTTTTTCGGAGGGTTGTGATAAGAAGCCGGGTGCCTGCAATGTCGTCGGGGGCTAGCGCGAGGAGGCGCCTGTCGCCGGCGTCCGGTGGCGGTGACTCTGACCAGCGGTCCGCGGGGAGCAGGACGCGCTCGGTGTCCGCCACGCGGGGGCGGAAGCCCTCACCGAGGCCTGGAAGGGACGCATCGGTGGCGGCAGCAACTGCAGAGGAGAAGAAGCCTGCTGCCGTGCCCACATTGCTGCCCTCCCTCAGCGCGCCCGCAGGGATGCGCCGCCAGGAGTTACTTCTGCGCTCGGGGCTGTCTCTAGACGCGTCATGCTCGTCGGATGCGTCGACGGACTCATTCTGCAGCCGGGCGTCTACTGGGCGGATTGGCAGGCCAGCCTCCGTGGGTAGGAAGAAGAAGACCGTCTCTCACACTGATTACAAGGGGGTGTCCATGCTGGAAAGGGAGGGTGGATTGGCTTATACTGACGCCGTTGGCATGAAGAGGAGGTGCGCATGGGTGACAGCAAATACTGGTGCGTGCTTAGTGTTTTACTCATCTGTTTCAGCATTTGATTTTATACTATCCTGCAATCAAGTCTAGTATGACTGTTTATAGTGCTGCAGTAGTTGTTCTGTTCTTGAAGGAGAAGTTAAACCTTGATTCCACACTCTAGATGCAGAACAAAAGGACTCTTACTAATGAGTTGGAAATGCCAAGTGTAGCATGCTGAACAACATAAACTTGGGTATCGATAGTGGAAAGTGTAATAGGTGTTAAGAACTTAATATTTAGGATATTTTATCCTCGTTTCCCCCCGTATGATCTTTGTACCAATATGCCAGAATTCAGAGGTTACAGAAATGCTGTTTTTGTATGGTTATGTTTCAGTATCTATGTTATTCTACATTGAGTAGTCACTCACTTGGACTTGGAGACAGTGGATTGTTGTGTGCATTATTAGCCACCTGAAGGCTGAGGGTTAGTTTTTGATTGTTCCTTTTTATTCAGAAATGGGAAAATTACCTCAAATGTATGCAACATATGATGTGATCATTTATTGCTTTGAGACTACAGCAGGGGAAACCCCCACTGTAGTAATATATTAATATAGTAAAAAGGAAATAAAACGTCTGTACAAAAGCTAGGAAAACCCAAACGGGGTAAAAAACAACAGAGCTACTAGTTAGAAGAATCATTTTGACATGTTTGCCAATTTATGAAAATGTTGTTGAACCTGACCTTGGTAGGCACTCACTTTATTTCAGGGTGGCTTTTGCAATGCATTTTCATTATCAAGTACTCCCTCCGTCCCACTCAAAGTTTATTTCTGGAGTAACTTATTTTGGCGCTTATCAATCCCTCAAAAGTGATAGTTCCAAATGAAATCAAGTGCAGCAGCATATGTAACTTAGAGATATTTCCTTGTATGTTTGCATACATCTAAGACACCTGAGAACATTTTAGAGTTGTTAGTGGTTACCACCATATTATATATTTCCCTTAATTGCGAGAGAAAGAGAAGTAGAATTACAACTATCTATCCTATTTTTCTTGTATTCAATCATTGATTATTTTTTAATCATGATCACTTACAAGTGCAGATCCCTGTTATGCTGCATTTCATGATGAAGAGTGGGGAACTCCGGTTCATGATGACAAGTATGCAGTTACGACCTTTGATATTATTATTTTTTCTTATGACAACATCAAGTGCAATATTTCACATTATTTGCAGGAAGTTGTTTGAGTTGCTAGTGCTCTCAGGTGCATTAGCTGAGCTCACATGGCCTGCGATTCTGAACAAGAGACCTATATTCAGGTATCTCTTTGCAAAATTGGATATCTAAGGTGCCTTACTTTTGGCGTCTGACTGTGCTATTAACCATCTTCACGTATGCCTCACAGGGAAGTTTTCATGGATTTTGACCCAGTATTGGTCTCAAAATTAAGTGAGAAGAAGATTATTGCTCCTGGAAGTCCTAGTAGCTCCTTGTTATCTGAACAAAAACTTCGTGGTGTTATTGAAAATGCACGTCAAATACTCAAGGTTAGCTCTTGTAGTCTTGTTCAATAATCACACATGTATTTTAAGTCTCAAAGATTCAGCAAACTTTTCTCAGAACAATACCTTTTTCTATGTTCTAGTGACCTCAGTTCCTCCATGCTATTGCTGATGTGCCACATTTGCCTTTCTGCCATATGTTCTCGTCTGAACAAGTTGCTCATCTCTGCAGATTGTAGAGGAGTTTGGATCATTTGACAAATACTGTTGGGGCTTCGTGAACCACAAACCTATACTGAGCAGATTCAGGTATCCTCGTCAAGTGCCTGTCAAGACATCTAAAGCAGATGCCATAAGCAAAGATTTGGTTAGAAGAGGTTTCCGCAGCGTTGGACCAACAGTGGTGTACAGCTTTATGCAAGTCTCTGGCATGACCAACGACCACCTTATCTCCTGCTATCGGTTTGCTGAATGCGCGGCTGCCACCACTTGTGCTAAAGTTACCGATCAGAGTGAAGCAAATTCAAGCGGTAGCAACTATTCAACGGAGCAGAAGATGAACGGGGCAAATGGTCTTGCTGCTGATTTGGTGGAACTCTCCAGGTCTATAGATGAGCTCAACATCTCATAGTGACTAGGGATGGGATACCGAAGCGATGGGTTAGCATGTGTATTTTGGTGTGCTGTAGTTGTGATTCGACTTTCCTCATTTTCATAGCTTAACACTTGTCATGTAGGGTAGAACAGTCCTAGAAATCTCCATGTCAATACCATGGAATGACAGCAATGTAATGATGTATATTCTTTGTGACGCGAATGCACCTGCTTTTCAAAATTTCAGTTTGAGCTGGGGGCTAGCGCGTCGAGATTTTTTGGCACGGAAGAAGGTGGTGGGGAGGATGGCAAGGACTCTGAAGTGTAGTGTCATCGACGCCATCAGGAAGCGGCGACTGGGTGCTGGGCGTGGGATGGGCGAACAAATGATCCATGTGCCCCTGTGCTGCACACGACAGGTCCGCCTCGAAGAGGGACGGCGTTGCTGCCGTGTCCTCCTCCCCGGGGCCGTGGGCGAGGAGCTCAGCGTGTATGTTAAGGTAGGTGAAAACGACACATATCAAGTCCGCATGCCTTGTCAGTTGCTCGAAGTCGGCAATATAAGTTAGGTAAGAGTACAGGTACAGATTAAATGGACGCATCTCGTGCCTGCGTTGGTCCATACGCCGCCTCCTCCAGAAGTGGAGGGCAAGCTAAGCAGAAACAATTAGCTAACACTGTTCACACTCACTCTTATCTAAAACATTTTTTAAAAGAAGATTCTATGTATTTCACAGTTATTTTTTAAAAAAATTATCTATTTTACGGTATCCCACATTCGTTCTTCCCTATACCGTCAAATCAAAACAGAACATAGACTTACATATTGACCATTTGCTGGTGTTTTAGAAAGATGAACAGCTTTACTGTAAAGTTAAAGTAGCATTATTTATTACACTATTTTAAATTAATGTTTATAGGAATCACTGCGGACTAAGGACAACCCAGCATCTCAACCACCGTCTATCATGGGCAGCGGGTTGTCCCTGCCTGTGGGCCGGGAAGAGACGAGACAGACAGAATAAGTAGTGAGTGGGCCAATAGGTCCGCGTCCACCAGGTCCCTTTCATACACGGACCGGGACTGCAGCAGATCGCACTCAGCCTCAGTGTCCCTCCGACTACTTTCATCAGTACTCCTCCAGAAGAAGAAGATTTCACACAGACTAGACGTCGCGATGCTGATTCTCTACGCAACAAAAAAACAAAAAAACGCGTTTTGCATCGGAAGTATCGGTTCCTGGTCGTGAATGCGGTTCAGAGTTCGGTGCCCGAGGGCGCTTGACTCGAAGATTCAGGCTTCTGCTGTACTCCGTCTCTGATGGCCTCGTTCAGGTACGGCACGCACAGGTTTCACTCCAAGCCAAGTATTTGTCGTACAAGTACAACAGGTCTGTGCTGACAGAATCCTCTCTCTGTCCGGCAGGAAACAGCAGCACGGCATAAGAAATGATTCCAATCATATTAGTAGATAGCAGTACGTGCCTGTGACTGTGACACGGACACGCATCGTTTTCGTGTGCGCTTTACGCCAGGGACAAGCTTCCATGAGCAGTGGAGTAGGTTCGTCCGGCTACGTCGCGCCCTACCTGTCCTGCTGCCGTGGCTTCCTTCCGTTCCAAGTCGGGGCACAGGATAAGAAATTCGGACTGGATCTCTGCAGACGAGTACTGATACTACCCACTCCAAAAAAGCAAAGCTCGCCCACTCACTCCCTCCACTGGTTTCGTATCCCCGGTGTCGTAGAACGATGCTGATGAAGCCGCGTCACGTTGGAGTCAGCAATTACAGTTACAGGAGGTTGCTCCTGCACTGGAGACTGTCGGAGAACAGAGCACATGCTTCAATAGTAGTATCAAGAAGGAACGTGAAATTGCCCTGGATCCGCCCGCCTGCCGTTATGTCCAGTAGTGTGAGGTTGCAGGCCTGCCGAGAGGGGTTCACACAAGAACCCAAGATTATCTATCGGACCTCTCCAGACAGCCGTCACCGATGGTGCAGAAGAAGAGAAAGTCCCGGTGCTTGAATCGAATATTCGCAATTTTAGCTGGCAATCAATAGTTAAGCCTGCTTTTGCAGCGCAGAACAATCAAAAGTACACAAGGTACTGAGCAGGCACACGACGAACTCGCAGGGCCTAGTCGAGTGACCGTCAGATGATCGGCGGCGGCGGCGTCTCCCAGACGTCGAACACGTTCTCCTCGTTGTGCAGGGCGAAGAGCCGATCGCCACCGATGGAGAAGTCGCAGATGGCGCCGCCCAGGCTCCGGCGGAGCGTCGACGTCAGCACGAACTCGGGCCCGCTGAACACGGAGATGCTGTCGTTCATGGACGAGAAGAGCTGCCCGCCGTGCGTGGCGAGCCTCGGGTAACAGCTCTCCTCGCCGGGCACCTTCCGGTTCATGAGCTTGCTCCGCGAGCTCCACCGGACGCCGCCGGCGCTGCTCCTCAGGTCGAGGAACCCGAGGTCGTCGTACTGGTTGATCACGCAGACCGACCGCTCGTCCTCCATTGCGATGGCGTGGAGCACGCGCTTGTCATCGAGAGACGCGGCCGTGCCGGCGTCGGACCACGACCAGACCACGTTCTTGTCCCGGAAATCCAGCAGGCCGATAAAACAGTTGTCGGCCTTGGGGAAAAGCGAGGCAACCATGAGCGCGTTGGTGGCGTCCAGCCACTGGAGCTTGTCGGCGTCGCCCAGGGCGCAGCCCGGCGCCTCGTAGAAGAAGTCGGACTGCTCGCCGGTGGCGCGGTCCCAGACGCCGATGCCGTACTCGTTGAGGCGGCCCTTGCAGCTGGCGAAGATGCTCACGTCCTGGTCGAACGCCAGCGCGCCGGCGGTGAAGGACTTGACCTGGCGGTCGTGAGCGACGCGGAATCGGTGGCGGAGCCCGCCGGAGACGGCGGAGAACGCGGCCACGCCCCCGTCGCGCTTGCCGAGCCGCTCGCGGGCCGCGATCAGGAGCGTGGCGGCGTCGAGGTAGGCCGCGTCATTGACCTGCGAGTGGTCCAGCGAGACCGGCCGCCGCTCGTCGAGCATCCAGTTGTACACGTGCACGGCGCCGCCGTGCGCGACGCAGCACCCGCCGTCGGGCGCGGCGCGGATGGCCGTGCCGTCTCCGGGCGCGCGCCCCGGCACGGACGCCGCGAGGCGGAGGCGGTCGCCATCGAAAGCGCCCCAGCGCGCGGCGCGGACGTGGTCGAGGAGGCCGTAGTAGAGCGCCTCGCGGTAGAGCAGCTTCTCCGGCAGGTGCGGCGGCACGTGGAGGCTGCCGGTGCGGAGCAGGTCGAGCAGCACCGCGAAGCACGCCGGGTTGCGGTCGATGAAGTACTCGGCCGCGCCGCCACCGCCGCCGGACGGGGAGGAGATGTTCCAGGAGGAGTCGAGCAGCGCGCCGAGCATGGAGTCGCGGCCGGCGTTGGCGAGCGTGGTGGTGGTCGTCTCGAACACCTGCCCGCCCACGTTGAACCTCACGCGCCCGCCGCCCGCCATCGGACTTTGCCAAAGAACCGATCTTCACACCATCCCCGGAGTCATTTACACCTATTCCAGTTTTTGATCAATTCGGCGCCCCGAGAACGGAGAGGGAATTCCCTACAAATCCGGCGGGGTATCAAGAGCTGGATCTGCGGCTACTGCTTGCTTTATGGCATAAAATGGCAGCGGAGACACGGGACCTAGAGAATGAAGAAACGGCGGAAGCGGGTGGGGGCGGCGGGGTGGTTGTGTCGCTTCGACGTGACGACGGCGCTTGATTGGGAGGAGAGGTCTCCGGTTGGCCGGGTGTTTTATATTCGTTTCATCCATCCATCCATTTGGGGACGACTTGAGGTCACGCCGTGTGCCAAACTTTTAGCAGCGCAAAAGAAACACGCGCTTAACATAATGAGTACTTGGATGGATCAAATCCACAGCTGAATCCTCCGTTCCTAAGCTTGCTAACGCTTAAGATGGTCAACGATTCTCTCGGGGAACATTGGAGCAACAAGGATAGCTCCTCGCTGAACGTTTGGTAAGACCAGCTAGCTGCAACCTGCCGACGAAACGCGACCTGACTGACGGCCATGCCAACTCGCAGGACATTCCTTGCACGTTGTCGCAGCACACAAGTTCCGCGACAACACCGCCGTGGCGTGACGACGACGCTTGGTTGGGAGAAGTCTTCCGTCTACTCTTGTTGGATGGGTGTTCTTCCTCGCAGTTTTGTCCGTTTAAGAATACAGATGTTGAATTCTAAACTTTCAATAGCGTCAATTGAAGTCATTAGGTTCATGTTGAAACACAGTTTTATAATAATGTGAGGGGCATTTCGGTCCATATACAAAACTATCATAGCCGGACATGGTAGAAAAACGGGTCCAAGGCATACAAAATGACAAGGTTTAAATTGCAGAATAATTGTACGTAGTGATATGGTTCCAATATCGTAAATAGTAATGGTATATCCAAAAACAAAAATTATAATGGCATGAATCTAATTGACCTTTAAATGTTATAGCATGAGTATTTATGCAAAAAAATTTGGGGTACAATGTACCTGGTGCACCCCCGCAGCTTGTAAACGACCTCCAAATAAAGATTACGCTTGTCGGTACCCGCGATATGGGGTACCCCGCGCACAGGGGAAAATGCCTAAGGAACTCGCCCTTCTCCGCAGGGAGAGCTCCGAAGGCGCCACGCATCCGGCGGGACCGGACCTCCCTCTCCTCAGAGGAAAGCTCCGGGCCCGCCACGTGGCATACAGAAGCTGGACCTCCCCCCTCCGCCGGAGAGAGGTCCGAAGGTGCCACGTGTCTAGCAGGGCCGGACCTCCCTCTTCTCAGAGGAGAGCTCCGGGCTTGACACGTGGCCGACAGAAGTCGGGCCTCCCCCTCCGCGGGGAGAGGTCCCAAGGCTCCACGTGTCCTGCGGGGCCGGACCCCCCTCTCCTCTGAGGAGGGCTCCGGGCCCGCCACGTGTCTAGCAGAAGAGTGTTGTCTGCCCCCGAGCGGTAGGCAGCGGACGTAAAGTCGCCCCATGCCTTGCCCGTACAAGGTATTCAAGGCCCGCGCCTTCCCATGACGCGGAGACGCGGAGCACGCCTCTGTTAGGTGTCGTTGCGCCCAGTCACATCGCAGACTGGCGCGCGGTGTCAGAACCTGCCAGCCAATAAACACAGCGACAAGACATCCCATGCCGCCTCCGTCGTCATCAACCACTACGACTAGCGTGCGGCATGGGCAGGGCGGCAAGACGAAGACTCAGAAGCCTTCGCCAGAGACAACTACCGACATAACTGCGGATACGATAGTCTGCAGACAATCTCCCCGGGACCACCTGTCGGGTCCCGGGCCCCCTTGTAAGCCACCCGAGTCTTGGACTATAAAAGGCTCGGGTAGGCAACGTTAGCAAGGGTTCGCACTCCCGCAACTCATACGCTAGACATCAGTCATCCCCAAGCTCAGGACTCCGGTTCTGAGCAGCAAGCAATACAGCGGGCTCCTCAGCTCACCGTGGACGTAGGGTTTTACGCTCCGGCGGCCCGAATCACGTAAAACCCGCCGTGTCAAGCTTTTCCTTAACTCGTCCATACGCTCAAGCTCTCCGCAAGTGACTAGCCCCTTCGAAAAAGAACCTCCGCGGTCTGCCCAGTGCAGGTCCGTGGGAACTGTCGACCGCACACTTCGACAATTGGCGCGCCAGGTAGGGGCTTTTCCCTTGCGCGACGAGTTTCCGCCGACAAAGATGACCAAGCTTCCTTCAGCGGCAAACTCTCCTCCCCCGCGTTCACGGCGAACCGTGACCAGCGGGGAGTACATGTCGACGCACTCAGGACGGAGTGTGTCGGCACAAGCTGGTAGCCAGCAGCCGACTCCGGCGACGCCGACTCCGGCAATGTAGGCTCCGACCAGCGTGAGATCTTCTGCAGCGATAAGCGGACCCCACAGGGGTGCGCTAGCTGCAGCAAGAGCGCTACTGCGCAACCCACCTGCTGGGGACGCACCTCATTCAGCAACCCAGCAGTGGATACGCGACGTAGACCGCCTCGTCGTCGCCGCCGCAAACCCTTGACTTCGGTGGGGACGACACTCCGGTCAACCGGCAGTGTCGCTGACGCGCACGCCCACGGTTGACGGGCAGACGGCGGACCCCAGCTCCACCAGGCCTCCGTCGACGGACCTGAGGGCGGAGCTGGAGCGATGCCACTTGGGCCAAGATGCTCGAGTGTTCCTCGAGCGACGTCGAGAGAGGCGTCGCATCCAAGAGGCTGGTGACAGCATGACGTCGGCCTCGACCCAGCCTGGAGGGCAGATCTTCGCCACGCGAGCTCTGCCCCAGGCGTACGCCGCGCAGCATATGCCACAACCATATGCCCTGCAAACGGCGTCCCCGGTCTATGGCGCAGCCTTGCCCATGCCGGGGTACACAGTGCCAGGTGCGAACCAAGCGTTCGCGGCACCAATACCTGTGGCAACAGGAGCAGGATGTGCGGCTCTTGCACCCCACCTTCGTTTTGCGAGGTGGCCGCGCAAGTTTCGGCCGCACCTGCCCGAAAAGTACGACGGCAACGTCAACCCGGCGGAGTTCCTCCAGATCTACTCCACCGCCGTACTTGCCGCAGGAGGGGATGAGGCTGTCATGGCCAACTACTTCCCCGTCGCCTTGAACGGCCCAGCCCGGTCTTGGCTAATGAACCTCCCTCAGGGTTCCATAACTTCCTGGGGAGAGCTCTGCCGGCAGTTCATCGCCAACTTCGGCAGCTCCTACACCCGTCCCGGCATGGAGCTTGACCTCCACGCCATCAAGCAACAACCTGGGGAGTCGCTGCGCTCCTTCATCCAGCGGTTCTCCCAGGTACGCAACTGAGGGGGCCCGATCCCGAT
This sequence comes from Neostapfia colusana, assembly GCA_030760725.1. Taxonomy (NCBI): domain Eukaryota; kingdom Viridiplantae; phylum Streptophyta; class Magnoliopsida; order Poales; family Poaceae; genus Neostapfia; species Neostapfia colusana. The sequence goes on from JASWHV010000019.1 coordinate 57,146,577, forward strand.
CACGGGGTCGTGCCGCCTTGCCCGAGGAATCGTATTGGGTGGTGCCGTGTTATGCGGCACCCAACATCACACATATAAGGAACACAATATTACATAAATCAAAAGCGGAAGGTTACAATTATTCTTTGTAAATAATTTACACAAATTAGCTACAGCGGAAGTCTATAACCAGCTCACGATGAATAACTATGAAGCACCGAGAAGAGGTCCATCCCGCTGACTCTTCTCGCTAGCAACACGAAGACAAGGCAGCAACTAGGTTCTCCAAGTGTGACATGACTTGGAAGTTTCCGAGTCTCACCGGACAACCCTCTTTATAGCGTCGAGGTTTACCTGCAAAACCACTTATATAGCAAGAGTGAGCACAAAGGCTCAGCAAGACTTAACCGTCTCTCCTAAGACATGAAACTCTATATGAAAGTAACCTAAGACTTAAGCCTGTCATTTGCGAAAAGACTCGCCTACGAGTTCATCCTTAACTTTCAGATTTTAGCCATAATAGTAGTGACCTTGCGCCCAGCAACATTGGAACTCCACAATCAAACAAGAAACGCTTCATTCCAATGTTACTTGTCCCAAGGTGAAAAATAATTTTAGTTTGCTCTATCTCTACTTCAAACATGGTTTTCATGCAACTTAACATAATCACAACAACAATTATACTTTTTGCAAACTGTTTCCACACAAGTTGATTAACTACGTCACAACATGGGAGCAAGCGGTACTCAATAACCGCGAGGGACGGTGATTCGAATCAAACACTACCCGGATAACTCGACACATACGCCCGCCTCTGAAGACCCATCTCTGGCGTCCTTCATTACGTCGTATGTGGCAACCTTTCTCAGGACACTAGACTATAGAACCGGTCGCGCCGTCTCGGGCTCATAGGTCTAACGAGACGATGTGGTATGCCTCTACAATCCAGTGAACCTGGTACATCGGTTTCCTGGTTCCCATATATCAGTAAGCATCCGGTACACATCTCAATACTTGCTCCTGGACGCGGCATACACATCGGTCCTTAACCGACACAGGCAGAGCTACTCGACCAAGACCTCGTCTTGTCGCAGCCTAACCCCTCTGCCCAGTCTCATCTTTAGAAATGTAAACTTTAGTTTGCTTCCTTTCCCAACCACACTTATGATATTCTAAACTATAGCTCGCGAGTAGTTTCCAACTACTCGTCTTCTACCGGCTGTCCTAGCCTATTTAGCACGGCCTTATTCTACAGCGATGACACAATTCTACCCTTGACCTCAGGGTTCATGTTTGGTTATGCAAGTGGAGTATCAACATCCTTGACCTAATGCAGATACAAAACTTGACCAATAGTAGTGAACAAAGGGAAATCTTTAAAAACCACTTAAGTGCAAACCGGGGCTTGCCTTGGTTTTGCAGGTGTCTACAGTCAGATAAGATGAAGTTAGTTGCTGATGATGACTTGAAGCTGAATCACTGCCTTCTTGCTTCTTACTCCCAGCTCAACTCCTCCTTCTTCACTTTCCACGTCGAATCACTACACGTTATAAACTTGCATATCTTTAATTGTAAAACTTTTTGCTAATAAATGCTGAAGATAAGTTTAAAACTGGAACTTTGTTTAAGAATTTAAAATGACACTGGGGTGGTGGTTTGGATGTGTGTCTAAGCACTATCCTCAAGTGAGAAGTGAGGTTCATCACTTGGGTGGTGATCACCTAATGAGGTTGAATAGGACATAATGATACAGGGCTCCAATGGAGCTGGAAATTTTCTTGGGGGTTCCTTGTCACAAGAAAGTCCTCTGGACTAAAATTTAGAACATTTCACTAAGTGGATCACCCAGAACAATTCCCTAAGCATTTAAGCATAAAGGAATTAATTCTGATTACACTTGCACTTTCATGAAAATCTAAGTGAACCATAATTTCCTACATAGCTCATAGAGTATGACTGAATTTTCCTAGGATTTTTGGAGCTAAGAAATGGCTAGAACTGAATTTCCAAATTTTGGAAATTCTCTGAAAATGTTTCTGTATTCATGTGAATACAGAAATTTGAAATTGGAATTATCTTAACTAAATCAACTCCAAATGAGCTGAAACTTTTACAGGAGTCTCCTAATATCCTGAAGAATATCCTGGCAAAATTTGGGGAATTTTGGATGAACCAAACTCCCTCTAAAATTCCTTTTCTGAAAATATTTAAAGAATTTTACAGAATTTTCTATTGGTTTTCATGCAAATTGGGTTGTATATTTGGATAGAGCATTTAATCTTGAATCCAACCCAATTTGAATCACTAAATTTGGAGCTCTCTAGCAAAAGTTATGCAGATCCAAAGTTTGAACCAAATCTGGAATTCAAATTAATTCGGGAAAAGTTCAAACTCTGCCTGTGGGCCACAGGGCCACGTGTCGACCGCTGAAACACGAGCCACACGGGGCCACAGACCTTTTCCCGCGCCACCACACCGGATCCGGGGCCGCAGCGGATCGAAGATTTAAAATATCGCCGCTGACAGGTGGGACCGGCCGGTCGTCTTCAACCTCGGCCCGTCCCCTTTTTCCCGCGCCGCCCCCTTGCCGGAAACTCATCGGGGCTCGCCGGAGTCGGCTTTCCGGCCGTCTCCCGGCTCGGTACTCGCCGCCTGGGGGTTTTCAGGGTCGGGGAACATGTCTACGGGGTTGGCTCGGGCTGCCGGTCGCTGGAAGTAGGCCGGCGACGAGCCGCGGCCTTCGGTGATGATCGGCACCGTCGCCCGAGCACACTAGCCCGCCAAAAGCTCGGCGGATCCGCTCTAAAGCATCAGTGGAGGTCAGGAAAGTTCGGCGTGGCCTCAACCTGGCTCGGAAACGACGGCGAACCGGTTGTCACCGTGCGCCCGCGCGTTCCCGCCATGGCCACCGTCCGAAAAGCTCAAAATTAGCTGTAACCACGGTTTTTCTAGCTAGGGTTGTGGAGGAAAAAGGTTCCCTATCCTCTCTAGCTCTGGTGTGCGCAAAATGAACAACTTTAACCGAGAATTAAGCGTTAATTTCAACAGTTCTTACCCGCGGGTAGGTTTTCCTCGTCCGAGGGAAAAACTTGAAATTCCCAGGCTACGTTGCACGGCTTGGACTGAAACTCGGGGGAGAGCAGCGTGACGTCCCGGCGCGTCTCGGAGGGTGCTTGCTCGGCCGTGAAAAGCCTCGGCATGAGCTGTCCACGGTGACCCGAGTTGCCCTTTCGCCGGTGAGCGTTAGTGCCTCACGTTGATCGTTGATTTGGGCGCCCCACGAGTCAGGAACGACGGGGCCGAGCTGTGGAGGATCTTGTGCACTCGATTGCGCTCCCTTTTTGTGTGGACGGCTCGAGCAGAAGAGGGCGCGAGCTGGTGGACAACCGAGGGAAACGGAGGCGTCACCGGCGGTTGTCTTTCGGGCGCGGAAGCAAAAGGAGGCCACGGTACGAGTGAGAGGCTTCGTGTTTGCTTCGGTGGGAGGGATAAGAGCCGGATGAACCGCCTCTGGCGCCCGCGCGTGGGGGGGCAGCTCGAGCAGGAGGTGGCGGTGGCTGCCGCCTCGGTGGCGCCGGGAGCGACTTTGGTGGCTCGGGTGGAAATCAATACACCGTGGTAGACTTAAGCAGCAAGTTATAACCCCCACCTTTCTATGACAAGTGGGGCCCACAACTCCCTTCTGCCCCCAAAAGATCTCCAAATTTTTGGCACATGCAAATTCAGTTATGAGGGATCCAAATTCAAAAGCCCTTTTGCCATTTGACAATTTGTACCACAGTTTCAAATTTAAATTCAATTTTGGATGGAATTCACAAGTTCCTTTGATATCCCTATCAAAGCACCTCCAAATTTGCTCCAAATTTGCCCCCTCTACAATTTGAACCTGGGGAGTTTGAATATGCCCTCTGATCTATGAGTTGGTCATTGCAAATACAACTTTTAAACATCAGTTTGCATTTTTCCTTTTTGGGAGATGGCCTCTCCTCTTTTTGGAAGTGACCCTCTTAATTCAAACTGAATTCAAAGTTTTATAGCCCATGCCAACACTTTCATAAGTAAACAAAAGTTTTTGTAAGTCCCATTTCTTGTATTCAAACTCAACTTTATTCATAGCTTAAGTTTTCTATTCACAAGTTTTGGGACTTTTACATTCCTCCCCCCTTAAAAAGAATCTCGTCCCGAGATTCATGATTAAGGACAACGTGGAGAGGACAGTTACTCAACATACGCCTCTAATAACTCTGGATGATTGCGTTGTAAATACTCCTCGCTTTCCCATGTAGCTTCGTCGGACATGTGATTTTCCCATAGCACCTTGAAAAATCGCAGCGCCCGGCTTCTGGTTTCGCGAGTCTTTTCATCAATTATCCGGGTTGGACGTTCAACATAAGTGAGGTCCGGCTTCAAATCGGTTATGTCTCCCGTGAGGATTTCCGCTGGAACTTTCAAACACTTCCGCAACTGGGATATGTGGAAGACGTTATGCACTCCGGCTAAGGCTGCCGATAGCTCCAAACGGTATGCCACGGGTCCACATCTTTCAATGATGACGAAGGGACCGATAAAGCGCGGAGCTAATTTTCCTTTCACTCCAAATCGGTGAATGCCCTTCATCGGAGATACACGGAGGTACACGTGGTCCCCAACATGGAAATCCAGAGGACGACGTCTCTTATCCGCATAGCTCTTTTGTCTGGACTGAGCGGCTTTAAGATTTTCCTGAATAAGCCTCACCCGCTCTTCTGCTTCATTTACGAGATCAATCCCGTCAATAACTCTCTCGCCGGATTCACACCAGTTCATTGGTGTGCGGCACTTCCGGCCGTAGAGAGCTTCATAAGGCGCCATTCTGATACTTGATTGATACCCGTTGTTATATGAGAACTCTGCCAACGGTAAGTGATCATCCCAGCTCTTACCGTGGTGGATGACACATGCTCTCAGCATATCTTCAAGTATTTGATTCACCCTCTCAGTTTGTCCATCGGTTTGAGGGTGATACGCGGAGCTTCGAATCAATTTAGTTCCTAAGGATGTGTGTAGCTGTTCCCAGAAGCGGGATACGAACAGCGATCCTCTGTCGGAGACAATGGTACGGGGAACTCCATGCAAGCATAAGATCCGTGCTATGTATAACTCCGCGTACTGCTTGGCGCTGTAGTTGGTATGCACCGGAATGAAACGTGCCGATTTTGTTAACCGATCAACGATTACCCAAATCGAGTCATGGTGGTGGGAGGTCATCGGCAACCTGACACGACCCCATTTGGTCCTGTCGAGCCAGGATCACGCTGAGGGGTGCTGCGTTGCACAGCACCGTATAACACACGTCAAAGGTACAAAGCGGAAGCGGAAGTTTATTACATAAACAGTTTTATGACCTGTTTACATCAAAATACGTTTAGTCCACACTCTCGGGCGTAGACTAAGCATCAAGGGCACGTTCAGCCCTCGAACGTGTCCTTGCTAGCACACACGCACACTAACTCTGCGGCGTGCACGACTCCCACTCGACGGGGTTCCCCTCCTGGAGTTCCGTCTCCTCTTCGGGAGTCCCTTCCTCATAGAACCCTGCAAAAGCTTCAAACACAAGCAGTGAGCACGAAGGCTCAGCAAGTCTGACCCGTCTCACCTAAACATGGAACTTCTACATGAGGGTAATGGGTTGCATGAGGTAAAAATCATTTGCAAGAACTCGCCTAATTAGTAGAACCTTACTTTCAAGTTTTAGCAGGAGGTTGTGGAGAACCTTACGCTAAGGCACATGAGAGAGCCGCAATCAAACAAGAAACGCATTTCTCTCATGTACTTTGCCCAAAGTTGAAAAGAACTTTAATTAGCTCTAAGCTACAGCATATCATTAACAATCAATGTCCAGCTTTCAATCAGCAACGTTTTAACATGTAGCTAGCCTGTTCTTTCTACGTCACGGTACAGTGAACAAGTGGTACTCACTGACCGCGAGGGACGGCGATTATAATCGATTTACACCTGCAGGGTTACCCGAACAACCCGTCACGTATGCCCGTACTCGATGTTGCCTACAACAACCATCACGGACGCCGTACGCAACTACCTTTCACCCGTTAGCCAAATATTGAACCGGTCCCATCGTCCCGAGCAAGAGGTCTCTGCACGCGCATCTCTGTGCCGCCAGCCGATTTACACCTCGAGCTCTCAACCTACCCTCTGAACGACGGGCAATGCCTCAATACCCAGCTACCCGAGTTACATCAGTTTCCCGGTTCCCATATAGCCGGTAGGTCTTCGGTACTGTTCTAGCTTGTTCAACAGGCCCGCACACGGCTCGGTCCTCAATCGACACAAACGGAGCTACAGCACACAGGCCCCAAAGTCCTGCTGCCCTTACTCTCCGCTCGGTCTCATTTTCTTGCCATGTGTATCATGTGCTATCTCTACCCGAGCAATGTGCCTCTAGCCTAATCTCGCGAGTAGTTCCAACTACTCGACTTGTACCGAATCCTACTCTATCCTAGCAATGCAGTGGCTAACGAGGTTTTCAATCCTAAACCCAACCCATGGTTTTCTTGGCTGTGCAGTTGGGTTTCCAATCAAGACTCTAATGCAAAGAACAATATTTAAAGATGTGCTCAAAACAATAAACATTTGTAAAAAGGTTAATGCAAACCGGGGCTTGCCTTGCTGCTCTTGGTCGTAGGCTAGCTGTTCCTCCGGAGTAACGAAGTCTAGGACTTCGGGTTCCTCCTCGACCTTAGCGACTACATGATAGAAACAATACATGTATTAATTTAATGCATTTGTATTAAGTTTGAAGTTGTGAAGTCTATAACCTTTGCTAGATAGACCTAATGACTGTGAAACTTTTACTGTGGCTTGGTTACAACCTAAACAGAGACTTGGTCAAGTTTTAGTTGCAGCAAAGCTCAATTGAGCCCTCCACAATTAATTATGTCCTTGACCTTAATTAAAGGCTTTTAGGGTGTTCTAAGGATTTTCATGAAACAAACTATGACTTTCTAAAAACTAGATTTTCAGAGGGTTCTAATGGAGTTGGTCTCACTTAATTTGGAAGTCTCTAACTAAAGATATGAGCTAAACAATTTCAGAGAAAATTCTGAAAATGTTTCTGAGCATTTTCTATTTTCTCTGGAACAGTTTCACTAATCACACCATTAGGTGGATTAAATAAGCTCAAATGGATCTGAAATCTTTATGGTAGTTCAAGGATATTTTGGTGAACATCTCAGCAAAATTTTAGGATTTTCCTCCAAAGGATTCTCCAGTTAAAATTCCTAACAGTTTAAAGTTTAAGGAATTAATTCTGGAGAAATAAGGAATTTCATGAAGTGAAACTTGATTTTCTGGAAAGTACTCAGAGAGCTGAATCCAGCAAAATTTGGTTCACTCAATTTGGAGCTTTCTAGCCAAAGTTATAAGGATTTGAAGTTTGAAGGAAATCTGAAAATCGGGGAAAAGTTTAAACTCGCGCGTGGGCCCAGGGGACACGCGTCGCACGCCTAGGCGATGGCACATCGCGGCCCACAAGGATTTTGCGCGCCAGCACACCCGATCCTGGCCGCAGCCGGATCCCGATTCAAAATATCGGCCGCTGACAGCTGGGGTCCACCCCCTTCTTCAACCTCGCGACGCCCGCGCCCCGCCGCCGAGGGATCTCGCCGGAGAGCTCGCCGCCGGCTGCTGTACAGCTCCAAACTTCTCGATTTTGGCCGCCCCTGCCTACTTTTACTCGGGGAACATGATTCTAGGGTTAGCTGCTCATGACAATGGCCGGAGCATGGTCGGCGACGAGCCGCCACCTCAGAATGATTTCGGCCATGTCGGCTGACTACCCTAGCACCTCAGCTACTTGGGAAATCGGTCAGGGAGCATCAGTGGACCTCATAGAAGGTCGACATGAGCTCGAGGAAGCTCGGGGAAGGCCCGAAATAGGTCCTCACTGTGCGCCCGATGCCGCCCGTTCGTTCCGCCATTAGTAGACCTTAAATTACGCCGGGCACAGAGGTTCTCCGGCCCAGAGTTGTGAAGACAACTTGTGCGTTACCGTGTCTAGCTCGTGTGAGAGCGGCCTGAGGCCCTCTAATCCTTTCTAGAGCACGAATTAAACAGAATTGTACCCGAAGGTCATTCTGCACACAGAAAGGGGAAAGTGGAAATTCGCCGCCGGTGAGCAACCACTCGAGCTGTGGCTCGGGGATGAGCAGCACCGGTCACCCGCGCGTCCAAGGGTGCCTTGGCTCGGGCGTGACAACGCCCTGGTTGGGCTGTCCACGAGAGCCCGAGGTGCGGCGGTTCCAAGTTCCGAGTTTGATCTTTCGGCACAGCCGATATCAATCGGTTTCAACCGAATTCTAGCAATGGGGAGGATGGAGGAAGGTCTCTAGTACCTTGATGGGACTCTGGAGTGGAAGGAGGGAGCTGCGATCGGCGTTCTCCGATCAAGTCCGAGCTGCGGGAGTTTTCGGCCGGCGCTGAGTTCTTGCGGAGAAGAACTGTGGTGCCTCGGCCGAGGAGGGGGCAGACGCCTTAAGAAGGCTCTGCACCGCCTCATGCCCGCGCGTGGGCAAGCAGCTGGTGGCGCGGCGGCTGGCCTCGGTGGCGATCACCGCTGCGGCTCGGCGACCCGAGTGAAAAAGTCTCAGTCGGTTTGATCTGAGCAGTGGCTGACATGTGGGTCCCACCTCCAGTTTTAACCTCTGAAATTTACTCCTAATTACTGTTGTAAACAGTGAACCCCATACTAGCCTTGGAAATTCAAATTATTCACCCATGAGCCATTTGAACTGATCAAAGTTCAAATGAGGTTTGGTTTGAATGAATTTCAGCACAAGTTCAGTTTGAAATTCAAATAAAGTTTGAATTTCTCCCACTTAGCTCATGTCAAGGTCAACTCCAAATGGAGTGAAAATTGGTGTGTGAGCTCACAAAAATGTGCTGAGTAAGAATATGCCTTCCACTTTTTAATTCATGGGATAAAAATAGTTTGAATTTGAATATGGTTTCAAACTGCCCTCTTCCTATCTATACCCAAAATGACCTCAAAAAGGTTTTGAATTTGGGTGAAACTTGGCATGGACATCCTTAGCAAAGTGTAGGAGTTTTCATATGTCCAGCCCATCTATATCACAAGTGGGAAATACCACTTTTGCAATGTGTGAGTTTGTTCTCTAATGAGCATGTTGATAATTGTTACTTGCTCTTCATTTGTGTTCATCATTCTTGCTCAAATGAGGTGTGTGGTGTGGTGATGAACACTGCAAATGGGTGTCAAAAACTGAGGCCCTTACACAACCCAACGATGAAATCCATACTCAAGTCTTCCCACTTCCATGCCGGTATTTGTAGCGGTTGCAGCAGGCCCGACTTCTTCACATGGTCGGCCTTAACTCTTCGACACGTATCACATTCTGAAACATATTTTGCAACTTCCCGTTTCATACGTGTCCACCAAAACTTCTTCCGGAGGTCTTGGTACATTTTATTGCTGCCAGGATGAATAGAAAATTTGGATAAGTGAGCCTCATCCAAAATTTTCTTCCGCAGCCTCATATCACGGGGTACGACTATCCGGTCCTTGAACCACAAGGTATCTTCATCATCTAACCGGAAACATTTCATCTCCCCGTTCTTCAACCTCCTTTTGATATGAGCCGTGCCCTTGTCTTTCTTTTGAGCTTCCATAACCTCCTCTCTTATTGTGGGTATGAGAGCTAGATTATGTAAAGCTCCATATGGAACCAGGTAGAGACTTGGTTCTTCCTCTTCTATCGGTGTGATGGTTAGGTTATGGATATGAGACTTCCGGCTGAGTGCATCGGCAACCACATTTGCCTTGCCCGGATGATAATGAATTTCAATCTCATAGTCCTTGATCAGCTCCAACCATCGCCGTTGCCGCATATTCAACTCTTTCTGAGTGAATATGTACTTCAAACTCTTGTGGTCGGTGTAGAGATGAACCAGATTTCCCAATAGGTAATGTCTCCACATCTTCAAAGCTAATACTATGGCAGCAAGCTCGAGATCATGAGTTGGATAATGTTGCTCATGATTCCGTAATTGCCGTGATCCATATGCGACCACACGCCCTCCTTGCATGAGTACACAACCAAGCCCGACGCCAGATGCATCACAATAAACATCAAAAGGCTTGGTTGTATCCGGTTGAGCTAGAACCGGGGCTGTTGTGAGGTGTTTTACCAACGCTTGAAAAGCTTCCTCACATGGCTTGCTCCAATCATACTTGATGCCCTTCTTCAGTAGTTCCGTCATAGGTTTGGAGATTTTTGAGAAGCTCAGGATGAACCTCCGATAATATCCTGCCAAACCCAAGAAACTACGAACTTCATGGACTGATGTTGGAGCCTTCCACTTCAGCACCTGTTCAATCTTGCTTGGATCAACAGCAATGCCTTCTGCTGAAATAATATGTCCAAGAAACGGCACTTGGTTGATCCAGAATTCACATTTACTAAACTTTGCATAGAGCTTGTGATCTCTCAAGCGTTGAAGCACAATATGCAAATGTTTAGCGGGTTCCTCATCAGATTTGGAATAGACCAAGATGTCGTCGATGAATACCACGACGAACTGATCCAGCTCCGACATGAACACCGAGTTCATAAGGTACATAAAGTGGGCCGGAGCATTGGTCAACCCAAATGACATGACAAGATATTCATAGAGCCCATATCTTGTCGAGAATGCTGTTTTCGGGACATCTTCCGCTCGAATCTTGATTTGATGATATCCCGACCTTAAGTCCATCTTAGAGAAGACTTTAGCACCCACTAGCTGATCGAAGAGGATATCAATTCTTGGTAGTGGATACTTGTTCTTTATGGTCACAGCATTTAAAGGACGATAGTCGACGCATAGCCTCAGCGTCTCATCCTTCTTCTTCACAAACAAAGCTGAGCAACCCCACGGTGATGAACTTGGACGAATAAACCCCTTGTCCATCAGATCTTTGAGTTGCTCCTTCAGCTCGGCTAATTCATTCGGAGCCATTTTGTATGGTCTCCGAGAGATCGGCGTGGTTCCCGGTATCAACTCTATTTTGAACTCCACCTCGCGCTCAGGTGGTAGGCCTGGAAGATCTTCGGGAAACACGTCCGGATATTCACGGACTACCGGAATGTCTTCTAATTTGCAAGCCTCGGCATTACATACTTCCGGGTCTTTGGAAACCGCTTCGCCGAGATACAATGTTTGACGTCCGTGAAGTGGAGAGTCCAAGTGAACACTCCTGTTCTCGATGTCCAGGACAGCCTTATGGAAGGTCAACCATTATATTCCCAATATGGCATTGATTCCCTGGTCTTCGAGAATGATGAGGGTGGTAGGATAAATTTTTCCACCCAAGCAAAGTGGTGCTCGTGAAAAGACTTCATTAGTTGATATGTCTCCACCTGGCGAATGAATAAGGTAAGAACCTTTTGTGATAGTGGTGGAGATCTGATCCCGGATCACCGTTGCCCTGCTAATGAAGTTATGTGTTGCACCAGAGTCGAATAAAATGACAACCGGCTTGTCATTTAAGGTGAACCTGCCGGCAAGAACAGGTCCTCCCTTTGGCAGATCATCGACTGACACATAATTAACTGTCCCCACTTTGGACATAGCTTTTCTTTGCTACCCAAGATCACTCTGTGGAACTGGACCCGCAGACCCATTGTTGCTGCTCGGTTCAGTTGCTTCATTGACCTTAAGATCATTGTCAAGCTGAAGTGGGACAACACTTGGCTCGGCTGAGAAATCACCTTGTTCATCTTCAACCTCTTGAGGGAAAAAGTATTCTGGTGCACCTTGTTGATACTGAGGTGCATAAGAAATAAGTTGCTGCTGTGGTGGAGGTGAATAAGACCTCTGTGGAGTAGAAGAGTCGTCACACTCCCAGAATGATTGCATCTCTTGTGGAATCTCTCGACCGGAAGGTGAACGGATTACCAACCGATACTTCTGAGGTAGACGATTGTCTTCATCTAGTGATGAGTCCCTCTCCCTCTTTTCTTTGAGGTAAAGGTTCGAATAATATTCTTGAGCAATAGCACAACTCACGAACTCATCAAAATTCTCTTGGCTAACTTGAGCCAATTCACATCGCAGCCTAGCAGTCAGCCCTCGATAAAAATGATAACCCCTCATGGATGGTGATTTCACATAGTCAGGGACATATTGAGCTAAGCGATTGAATTCCTTCGCATACTCAATGACACTCATGTCCCCTTGCTTCAGACTCCAGAACTCATCCAGACTGGTTTGCATTATGCCCGCAGGGATGAAACGAGCATGGAATGCAGCCTGGAACTCTGCCCATGTGACACGATGCCCTGCTGGTTGGACAACAAGGTAGTCTGCCCACCATGCTCCAGCAAAGCCGTGAAGCTGCTGAGCGGCATATAGCGTCTTTGAGAATTCATCACATTGGATCAACCCAAGCTTGGACTCAATGACACGTAACCCGTGATTTGCTTCACAATGGTCAGCCGCCTCAGAGAATACCGGCGGTTGTGTCGCCAAGAAATCCAGATACGTGCTCTGGGTTGGCATATGACGTTGAGCTTCTCGATCTATGCCTTGCTGAACTAGAGTTTGGAGAGTTTCATTCATTTTGGCCATAATTTCCGCCAATCCGGTTGGCGATGGCTCTTGTGATGAAGTCGAGTCATCTCCCCCTCGACTTGAACCTCCAAGCTCCATTTGAGAATGTGTACGTACCATACTGCACGAAACAAAATTTTGAGTCAATCAAAATTCTATCTCAGTAGTAAGTAAAGATAAGTAAAACATGAACATGTCATGAACTTTATGAAAGCATAACCACATTCATGTTTAAACAAATCTTATGTACGCTAAGCTAATCAGCCGGACTACCCTGACCAGCTCACACAAACTCCAAATTTTACTCAAGTTATCAACAGATTCTTGACTTGAGTTCACTACCAAAGTTTTTGTAAACTTCAGTAGCCTTCCAACAAGTACTTATGTGCTCCTTAAGGATTTTTCTACAGGAAGTTATGGCTTAAAAACAGAAAGGTCCAGAGAGGTTTTTGCTACTGTCCTGGTTCTGAACAGTTTGCCTTCAACTGGACTTTTCACCAACTTAAAGTGTGATTCTGCTCTGGAGGCCTACCAGAAAGTTGTAGAGCACTTGAAAATCTTTCCAGAACTGTATCATACACCTTGATTGGTTAAATATACACAGAGTTATGCTCTGTCAAAGTCCAGCAAGAATTCCTGCCAGAAACAGAGCACTCTGTTTTTGAAAACTTTGAAGCCTAGTAATTCTCTCATTTGAATCTTAGCTCAAAATAAGAGTTCATTAACTAATACTTGTTTCAATCTTCCATTTTTAGTTGAAAGTTAGTTCATGAATCATTTCTTCATAGGGAAGAGATTATTAAGTGTAGTACGGTGTCGATGCACCGTAAGAAACATGTCGGTGCTACGTTACCTCACCAAAGAAAATCCTACACCGAATCATACCGGCATATACGTTTTATCAGTGGCACTAAGACGGTCTCTCGCACACGTGTACTACACGGGATACGTACGTGGTTAGTACCTGCAGAAGAACACTCAATAGTGGTGCACTCAAAGGTTGTTTCATTTCAGGCAGTTTCATATTTGAAAGTAAATACAAACGCCCGTATCATTGTCATACGGCCGTCCTTGAGTTAAGCCACGTCTCAAGGTACGTGATCGTGTTTCAACAGCACACGATGGGGAACCCGAGTATGTCATGAACGGGTCATCACAGTTGGGAATGTTATCAACCCAACGGATACCACCTACTGCCCTGCAGGGCACGCCGATGGCAAGCGTTGCGTATGTCCTCCTGGGCTATTTCCAGATGAACACACTCTCGCGTTACTGACCACGCGATGGGGTCTCCACTTACTTGCCTAATGCACGCTAGGGATCAGCGTTTCATATGAACTCAGGAACATGAAGAGTCCAAGAGTTTCATATTAACATCTCACGCCAAGCTGTGAGATCTAACCCTGAACCACTTTCCTCGTCAGGGGAGCTAACCGAAATTGAACCGCTTTCGGTGGCGTTCCTTACCATGCTTACCAGAACGTAGGTGCGTCGTTACATAATGAAAATTCAGAAGTAGAACACATAGGTTAGTCTTGCCACTTTAAGTAACTATACTACTATAGTCCTTATGTGGGCCTAATATCGTTTCCTCACCGTATCCTAAGTTTTTGTCGTAATACGATCCTTACTCTGTGCGCTATTACCAATGCGGCTCTGATACCACGCTGAGGGGGCCCGACCTCCATCACGGGGTCGTGCCGCCTTGCCCGAGGAATCGCATTGGGTGGTGCCGTGTTATGCGGCACCCGACAGCACACATATAAGGAACACAATATTACATAAATCAAAAGCGGAAGGTTACAATTATTCTTTGTAAATAATTTACACAAATTAGCTACAGCAGAAGTCTATAACCAGCTCACGTTGAATAACTATGAAGCACCGAGAAGAGGTCCAGCCCGCGGACTCTTCTCGCTAGCAACACGAAGACAAGGCAGCAGCTAGGTTCTCCAAGTGTGACATGACTTGGAAGTTTCCGAGTCTCACCGGACAATCCTCTTTATAGCGTCGAGGTTTACCTGCAAAACCACTTATATAGCAAGAGTGAGCAAAAAGGCTCAGCAAGACTTAACCGTCTCTCCTAAGACATGAAACTCTACATGAAAGTAAACTAAGACTTAAGCCTGTCATTTGCAAAAAGACTCGCCTACGAGTTCATCCTTAACTTTCAGATTTTAGCCATAATAGTAGTGACCTTGCGCCCAGCAACATTGGAACTCCACAATCAAACAAGAAACGCTTCATTCCAATGTTACTTGTCCCAAGGTGAAAAATAAATTTAGTTTGCTCTATCTCTACTTCAAACATGGTTTTCATGCAACTTAACATAATCACAACAGCAATTATACTTTTTGTAAACTGTTTCCACACAAGTTGATTAACTACGTCACAACATGGGAGCAAGCGGTACTCAATAACCGCGAGGGACGGTGATTCGAATCAAACACTACCCGGATAACTCGACACATACGCCCGCCTCTGAAGACCCATCTCTGGCGTCCTTCATTACGTCGTATGTGGCAACCTTTCTCAGGACACTAGACTGTAGAACCGGTCGCGCCGTCTCGGGCTCATAGGTCTAACGAGACGATGTGGTATGCCTCTACAATCCAGTGAACCTGGTACATCGGTTTCCTGGTTCCCATATATCAGTAAGCATCCGGTACACATCTCAATACTTGCTCCTGGACGCGGCATACGCATCGGTCCTTAACCGACACAGGCAGAGCTACTCAACCAAGACCTCGTCTTGTCGCAGCCTAACCCCTCTGCCCGGTCTCATCTTTAGAAATGTAAACTTTAGTTTGCTTCCTTTCCCAACCACACTTATGATATTCTAAACTATAGCTCGCGAGTAGTTTCCAACTACTCGTCTTCTACCGGCTGTCCTAGCCTATTTAGCACGGGCCTTATTCTACAGCAATGACACAATTCTACCCTTGACCTCAGGGTTCATGTTTGGTTATGCAAGTGGAGTATCAACATCCTTGACCTAATGCACATAAAAACCTTGACCAATAGTAGTGAACAAAGGGAAAACTTTAAAAACCACTTAAGTGCAAACCGGGGCTTGCCTTGGTTCTGCAGGTGTCTACAGTCAGATAAGATGAAGTTAGTTGCTGATGATGACTTGAAGCTGAATCACTGCCTTCTTGCTTCTTACTCCCAGCTCAACTCCTCCTTCTTCACTTTCCACGTCGAATCACTACACGTTATAAACTTGCATATCTTTAATTGTAAAACTTTTTGCTAATAAATGCTGAAGATAAGTTTAAAACTGGAACTTTGTTTAAGAATTTAAAATGACACTGGGGTGGTGGTTTGGATGTGTGTCTAAGCACTATCCTCAAGTGAGAAGTGAGGTTCATCACTTGGGTGGTGATCACCTAATGAGGTTGAATAGGACATAATGATCCAGGGCTCCAATGGAGCTGGAAATTTTCTTGGGGGTTCCTTGTCACAAGAAAGTCCTCTGGACTAAAATTTAGAACATTTCACTAAGTGGATCACCCAGAACAATTCCCTAAGCATTTAAGCATACAGGAATTAATTCTGATTACACTTGCACTTTCATGCAAATCTAAGTGAACCATAATTTCCTACATAGCTCATAGATTATGACTGAATTTTCCTAGGATTTTTGGAGCTAAGAAATGGCTAGAACTGAATTTCCAAATTTTGGAAATTCTCTGAAAATGTTTCTGTATTCATGTGAATACAGAAATTTGAAATTGGAATTATCCTAAGTAAATCAACTCCAAATGATCTGAAACTTTTACAGGAGTCTCCTAATATCCTGAAGAATATCCTGGCAAAATTTGGGGAATTTTGGATGAACCAAACTCCCTCTAAAATTCTTTTGCTGAAAATCTTTAAAGAATTTTACAGAATTTTCTATTGGTTTTCATGCAAATTGGGTTGTATATTTGGATAGAGCATTTAATCTTGAATCCAACCCAATTTGAATCACTAAATTTGGAGCTCTCTAGCAAAAGTTATGCAGATCCAAAGTTTGAACCAAATCTGGAATTCAAATTAATTCGGGAAAAGTTCAAACTCTGCCTGTGGGCCACAGGGCCACGTGTCGACCGCTGAAACACGAGCCACACGGGGCCACAGACCTTTTCCCGCGCCACCACACCGGATCCGGGGCCGCAGCGGATCGAAGATTTAAAATATCGCCGCTGACAGGTGGGACCGGCCGGTCGTCTTCAACCTCGGCCCGTCCCCTTTTTCCCGCGCCGCCCCCTCGCCGGAAACTCATCGGGGCTCGCCGGAGTCGGCTTTCCGGCCGTCTCCCGGCTCGGTACTCGCCGCCTGGGGGTTTTCAGGGTCGGGGAACATGTCTACGGGGTTGGCTCGGGCTGCCGGTCGCTGGAAGTAGGCCGGCGACGAGCCGCGGCCTTCGGTGATGATCGGCACCGTCGCCCGAGCACACTAGACCGCCAAAAGCTCGGCGGATCCGCTCTAAAGCATCAGTGGAGGTCAGGCAAGTTCGGCGTGGCCTCAACCTGGCTCAGAAACGACGGCAAACCGGTTGTCACCGTGCGCCCGCGCGTTCCCGCCATGGCCGCCGACCGAAAAGCTCAAAATTAGCTGTAACCACGGTGTTTCTAGCTAGGGTTGTGGAGGAAAAAGGTTCCCTATCCTCTCTAGCTCTGGTGTGCGCAAAATGAACAACTTTAACCGAGAATTAAGCGTTAATTTCAACAGTTCTTACCCGCGGATAGGTTTTCCTCGTCCGAGGGAAAAACTTGAAATTCCCAGGCTACGTTGCACGGCTTGGACTGAAACTCGGGGGAGAGCAGCGTGACGTCCCGGCGCGTCTCGGAGGGTGCTTGCTCGGCCGTGAAAAGCCTCGGTATGAGCTGTCCACGGTGACCCGAGTTGCCCTTTCGCCGGTGAGCGTTAGTGCCTCACGTTGATCGTTGATTTGGGCGCCCCACGAGCCAGGAACGACAGGGCCGAGCTGTGGAGGATCTTGTGCACTCGATTGCGCTCCCTTTTTGTGTGTACGGCTCGAGCAGAAGAGGGCGCGAGCTGGTGGACAACCGAGGGAAATGGAGGCGTCGCCGGCGGTTGTCTTTCGGGCGCGGAAGCAAAAGGAGGCCACGGTACGAGTGAGAGGCTTCGTGTTTGCTTCGGTGGGAGGGATAAGCGCCGGATGAACCGCCTCTGGCGCCCGCGCGTGGGGGAGGGGGGCAGCTCAAGCAGGAGGTGGCGGTGGCTGCCGCCTCGGTGGCGCCGGGAGCGACTTCGGTGGCTCGGGTGGAAATCAATACACCGTGGTAGACTTAAGTAGCAAGTTATAACCCCCACCTTTCTATGACAAGTGGGGCCCACAACTCCCTTCTGCCCCAAAAGATCTCCAAATTTTTGGCACATGCAAATTCAGCTATGAGGGATCCAAATTCAAAAGCCTTTTTGCCATTTGACAATTTGTACCACAGTTTCAAATTTAAATTCAATTTTGGATGGAATTCACAAGTTCCTTTATATCCCTATCAAATCACCTCCAAATTTGCTCCAAATTTGCCCCCTCTACAATTTGAACCTGGGGAGTTTGAATATGCCCTCTGATCTATGAGTTGGTCATTGCAAATACAACTTTTAAACATCAGTTTGCATTTTTCCTTTTTGGGAGATGGCCTCTCCTCTTTTTGGAAGTGACCCTCTTAATTCAAACTGAATTCAAAGTTTTATAGCGCATGCCAACACTTTCATGAGTAAACAAAAGTTTTTGTAAGTCCCATTTCTTGTATTCAAACTCAACTTTATTCATAGCTTAAGTTTTCTATTCACAAGTTTTGGGACTTTTACAGCAACACCATCCCGCATATTCAAAGTACTTCTGTGGTGGTGGTGTTCCGGCAGGGTGTCCGGGACGAGAAAATGCTTGAGAAGCTCGCGACCAGAGAGGTCCGCGACGTCTCTGAGCTCTTCAGCCTGGCGGACAAGTGCGCCAGAGCAGCTGAAGGGCGGAACTGGCACTCTCTGCCGACCTCCGAGTCAGGAGGGCAGCCTGGGTCCGGCGCTGCTTCCTATGGAGGTGGCAAGAAGGCCAAGAATCGGGGGAGTGGCAAGATGAAGTCATCGTCCGCGGCCCCCGTCGCCGCAGCAGCGGCGGCTAGTGGAGCTCGGGGGCCACGCCCCGACAAAAGGCAGCGGCAGTCGCCAGCCCCAGATAGTGATCAGGGCGGGCTATGCCCCGTGCATGGCGCCGGCAACCATTCTGCTGCCGAGTGCTGGGATATCCAGAGACTCGTAGAGCGCTTCCGCAAAGGGAGGCAACAGAGAGCTGAGGCACCGCTCCTCCCTCAGAGGGATGGCAAGCAGAAAGTCGACGCTTCAGTCAGCGCCGGCCACCAGGTGGGGTTTCAGGAGCCTCAGCGTGTCATGAAGACAGTGCATAACGGTGAGGACTCCAGCTCCGATGGTGACGGGCCGGGGCGGTAGCCGACCGTGGCTGCCGTCCCAGGTCAGTGGAGGCTGCACTGCTGCAGCATCAACCTTGGAGAAGCCCCAAGTAGTCGCAGCAGCCCAAGCACCAATCACAATGGTGCAAGATCGGGCCAGCCCCACCCAAGAGCATGCCTCCGTGCCTCGGTCATACCTCCCGGGGGCCGTCCAAGGTCTGTCAACCCCTTGAAGGCCTTGCCAGAAGAGGAAGATGCCTTGGGTCTCCCAAGACGAGCCTGGGTCCACCTACCCCTTGAAGGCCTTAGCCAGAAGGGGAGAACTCCCCGGGGGCGCCCAGGAGAAGCCGCGCAGGACCTGATCTAGCGTGAAGATGACAACCTCGTCGACGAGGCTCGGCTGCAGGTGACACCCCACAACGCATGGTCTCGGCTGCTGCTCTAGCACTACCGCCAAAGAACTAAACACGTCAGGGACCTGCAGAAAGGCAACCTAGTGTCGCGGCACGCACTTTCCCGAGAAGGACCTATAAACTCTCCCCCAGCCGGGAAGGTCCCTTCCGAATCACGAAAGTTACTGCCCCAGGTACACATGCCTTTCAACCGAGTGTGGGATCCGTTCCCAAAACCCCTGGCATGGAACAACACTGTAAGTCCTACCCCCCGAGCATTAGTAGAACAGGGTCATTCCCTTCTTTAATAAATCCCATAGAGTTTAGGAACAGCGCTTGGGGCAGCTAAGTCTCAAGGGACGGTCCAGGACTACGTCCAGCTTAGCCTGGTTCCGACCCTAAGCGCGTAGAGTCTTGCTTCCCTTGTAGACGAGGCGGGTCATTGCCTCCATGTACAGCCAGACTTCCACCTATGGGCATTAACACAGAAACTTTTCTACTTCGCTCTCTCTCATGTGCTCATTTAAATTATGCATTAATTTTTATGATCGCACTATCTATGTATGTTCATCGTACATCTAGCTCCCTCTCTCCCGCGCTCATCCATAGTCAGCATTTGCTATCCTACCGAGGGCGGTTGCGCTTGAGGCACCTGCCGATGGTCAAGTGAGTCTCTCGAGCCTCCCCCAGTCAGGTGTTGCGGTGCCAGTTGGTCGCCTCGAGGAAAGGCCTGTGTTGTGCATGGGGGGTCCAAGGTGCGTATCCCGCTTAGCCGGCTCCGTGCCCAAAGCGTGCGCATCCTGCCCTCCGGAGGTACAGGGGAGTACAACCGCTTTGCCTAGTCATGAACCCAAAGCGTGTGCACTCTGCTTCCCCGGCGCACGGCCCGGTACTAGGGATCGGACGGCCGTACCTGGACCTCGGAGGGAGCCGGAGCTCCGGCGCCTCGCGCACAGAATTGCCCAAGCCCCGCATAACGGATCAGGATCGTAAGACGAATAAGACTAGGAGACGGGAGGGTAGGACCCCCCGAGGAGAATTTCGTTTCCTCTGCCTGTGTGCAGGACCTCCAGGTTACAGCAACGGGGACTGCACGAAGCGGGGGGAAAGGAGCTACCAACTACTCCGACATAGGACTGGAAGGACCGGGTCCCGCCCCTTCAGCAGGGGCGAGGCCCGAAGGCCCCACGTGTCCAGCGGGCCCGGAGCTCCCGCCTCCCCTGAGGGGGGCTCCGGACTCGCCACGCGGTAGGCGGAAACCGGACTTCCCCCTCAGCGGGGGGGCTCCGGAAGCCCCACGTGTCCAGCAGGGCCAGAGCTCCCGCCCCCTCAGGAGGGGCTCCGGACCCGCAACGTGGCAGGCAGATCCGGACCTCCCCATAGGGCGAGATCCGGAGACCCCCGGGGGCCCCTAATACAGTTAGGGCCCGGGGAAGGTGTCTGTGCAGAGCTCCGGGATTGGTGAAGGCCTCTGAGTACCTTGCGGAGCTAAGGACTCGGTCAGGCAAAACCAAGAAGGAGGGAAAAGGCATCACAGGCACAAACATTCAAGAGAGTCTATTTATTCGAGGCTCCATGAGCTGGACTATAGACTCGATAAAAAGGGAGAAGCAAGTCCTAGGGTCCTCCCGGTTCACGCCGGAACCTAGCGGCTACAAGGGCGGCCACGTCTCCGACTTCAGCCCTGGCAGTCTCCTCCCGCTCCGCGGCAGGGCCCTCTCTCACTGGCTCCAGGGAGAAAGAAGGGTCCCGGCTCCTGAAGCATGCCAGCACATGTGTGGCGACCTCTAGGGCCAAACCTCGTCCCTCGACCTCAAGCTCGTTGGCAACCACCGAGTCTAGCCTGTCCAGCTTGGCGCCGATCGACTCCAGCGCAGGGATCACCTCCGCCACCTTCAACACAGGAGCCGCTGCCCTCACCAGACTGAAGCCATGAGGGATCAGGGCGGACCCCGCCCGATTAACGAAGCTTGAGACCGCATGCGCCTCGGAGGACCACAAGGCCGAGAGCTCCTCCACCTCGCGGCGGGCTGCCTGTAGGGCCTCTTGGTTTCTCTCGGAGAATTCTTTCTCCTTGGCCACCAGGGAGCTTTCCCGAAGGCGGAGAGTCTTGGCGAGCCGCTCCAACTCAGAAGCCCTGAAGTCGGCAGCCAACTCCCGATCCAGGACCGCCTGGCGTTCGCGGGAGACCTGTTCCTCCCTCATGACGAGGTCTACCTTCTGAGCCTCTAGCTCCTCAGTCCAAGCTCGCAGGTCATCCTCGCGCGCCGCCAGCTGCGCAGCGACCCTCTCCGCCTCGGCTGTCGTGGAACGCTCCCGGTCCTCAACGGCGAGTTTACGACGCTCCAACAGCTGCCGTATCTCCTCCGCGGCAGAGAGGCTCTTCTCGGGCCGAGCGTGTGACTCAAGGGCCTCCCTGTTGATCCGCCACGTTTCGGCGTCCAGGCGGTCGACAGACCGCTTCAGCCGGTTGAGGAGCACTTCCCTGAAGTCAAGCAACTCCTTCCTGGAGTCGAGTTCGCCCTTGACCTTCGCGGCCCGCTCCTGCAAAAGGTTCCCCCAGGTGAGGAGGCGATTCCTTTCAACCGTATGCTCCTCCCGCTCGCGACCAAGTGCGGCCAAGACATGTCGGACGCTCGTTTCGGCAAGCGCGAAGGCATGCGCCAGGGGCTGTGGGGCAGCAGAGGCTGGGGCAGCACCCCCGACCTCCTCCATCACCTAATCCTCAAGAGGAGTCGATGCACCAGCGACCGAGACGAGACGCCGATCAGGAGAAGCTGGCGCCGGGGCTCCGGCAGCCGGACCTGCCGGACTCTCTCTAGCTTCTGGCTTCTTGACCTGTGGGGAGGGACGAGCCGGGGAAGTCGGCGCTGAAATAGAGGCCGGGCCGTCTGGTGCAAGGTCGACCTGCGCTGGCCTGGGGGCCGCGGCGGCCGTCTCGGCAGGAAGAGATGATGCCGCCGCGGAATCCGGGCACACCGGAACAGGAGAAACTCGCGCTGACTTGGGGGCCGTGGCAGCTGTCCCGGTTTCCGAGCGCAACGGCGCAGACTCCCCGCCAGTCGGGGATGGCCGGAAGCGCGAACACTCCAGCGGGCTCTGAACCCCGACTTCCGAACCGGGGTAGGACTCCCAGAGCCCGCCGTCTTCACTAACGGCCGCTCCGCAGTCGCTTGAACTGGCGGAGCAGGGGACGCTCCAGAAGCTCCCCTCAACGCATTAGCCCGGGGCCTCTTTGTGTCGCCACCGGAAGGAGTGCCATCTCCAGAAGCAGGAGAGGCAGGCACCCCAGATCCCCGACTTGGCACAGACGCCACCACTGGAGGAGATCGAGCGCGCTTTTTCTCTGGTGGCGGGTCGGAGGCCATGACGAGGGAGGACTCAAAGGCAAGAAGACAAAGGCACAAGAGTCCAAGAAAAAGCGCTGGGAAGTGCGAAGGGAAGCCGCAATGTGGGTAAGATCCCCTCTTAAAACTTCCCAGGTGCAATTCCAAGCGATTCAAAACTCTTCGAATACGCCGCATCGGCAACCGCTTCGGCTCCAAGACCGAGCGCTGATGACAGGTGGACCCAAGCCGCCCAGCTGAAGCGGTGGGTCAAGGAGTCAGTCTCCTAAGAAGGCGAGCCGGCAAGGCACTCCGGCGGTTCTTGAAGAAAGCGCCGCAACATGCAGAAGTGGCAGTCTTGGGAACCGCCGTAGTAAAAGCAACCATCAAGTGGGCGCACGCTCCCACGATCCCGCGGCTATTCGTGCTCCGGTAGCGGTCAGTGCGGGACTTAGAGAAAGTGCGCGGATCAGAAGAGACGGAGGTCCCACCTCGGGCTCGCTATCTCCCCTGAGATGGGCCCGGGGGCCACTGTCGGTACCCGCGATATGGGGTACCCCCGCGCACAGGGGAAAATGCCTAATGAACTCGCTCTTCTCCGCAGGGAGAGCTCCGAAGGCGCCACGCGTTCGGCGGGGCCGGACCTCCCTCTCCTCAGAGGAAAGCTCCGGGCCCGCCACGTGGCATACAGAAGCCGGACCTCCCCCCTCCGCCGGAGAGAGGTCCGAAGGCGCCACGTGTCCAGCAGGGCCAGACCTCCCTCTTCTCAGAGGAGAGCTCCGGGCTTGCCACGTGGCCGACAGAAGCCGGGCCTCCCCCTCCGCGGGAAGAGGTCCGAAGGCTCCACGTGTCCTGCGGGGCCGGACCCCCCTCTCCTTTGAGGAGGGCTCCGGGCCCACCACGTGTCTAGCAGAAGAGCGCTGCCTGCCCCCGAGCGGTAGGCAGCGGGCGTAAAGTCGCCCCATGCCTTGCCCGTACAAGGTATTCAAGGCCCGTGCCTTCCCAAGACGCGGAGACGCGGAGCACGCCTCTGTCAGGTGCCGTTGCACCCAGTCACATCGCAGACTGGCGCGCGGTGTCAGAACCTGCCAGCCAATAAACACAGCGACAAGACATCCCATGCCACCTCCGCCGTCATCAACCACTACGAATAGCGTGCGGCATGGGCAGGGCGGAAAGACGAAGACTCAGAAGCCTTCGCGAGAGACAACTACCGACATAACTGCGAATACGATAGTCTGCAGGCAATCTCCTCGGGACCACCTATCGGGTCCCGGGCCCCCCTTGTAAGCCACCCGAGTCTTGGACTATAAAAGGCTCGGGTAGGCAACGTTAGCAAGGGTTCGCACTCCCGTAACTCATACGCTAGACATCAGTCATCCCCAAGCTCAGGACTCCGGTTCTGAGCAGCAAGCAATACAGCGGGCTCCTCAGCTCACCGTGGACGTAGGGTTTTACGCTCCAGCGGCCCGAACCACGTAAAACCCGCCGTGTCAAGCTTTTCCTTAACTCGTCCATACGCTCAAGCTCTCCGCAAGTGACTAGCCCCTCCGAAAAAGAACATTTGCGGGCTGCCCAGTGCAGGTCCGGGGGAAGTGTCGACCGCACACTTCGACAACGCTATATTAGTATATATTGTTGTTGCATCGCCTTTCTCCAACTAAAGAAGCTGATATTATTCAACGACCTGTAAAGCCTTATAAATCAAACTTTTTCTAACATTAAAGTGGCTCAAATGAGCTTCTAACGATGCTAAGCCCAAATAAAACCTACATCTAGGGATATAAATACCTCCCCCTCCAGCTCGTTTCTGTCGTACTAGCTAGGGTTGCCACCTTCTTCCCTCACTTGCGCCGCCTCCCGATGTTCTTTCTCTATCGCTCACACCCTAATGCAACCTTTTTGCATCTCATCGTCATTTCACTTTTTGCAATTTTGTGATGAAATTTTTTATTATTCGGGGAGTTGTCCATGCCCTCGTCCATTCTAGATCAGGTAATATTACAACAAAATCTCTACTGATCGATTTCATTGCTTCCCTCCCCATCTTAATCTTCTTTGCTAGTTTATTTATATACTTTGTTCTTCTATATGTTCCTAGGTTTGTTTGGTTTATCGATTATGATAGCATGCATTGTCCGTTATAGATCTATTGTATTATATACATTTTATTAAGTGCATGCTAGTTTAAATCTAGATGCTCATACATGAGTAGGCTACAGTTAGGCGAAAAAATTGAGCTTTTGCGATGAAGTTTTGTAACACCCTGTATTTTAAAAATGTAAAAAAAACTCTAAACATGCTAGAAACTTGGCTTAAAACTGAATTTGGATTAGCTAAATAAAAACCCAAGCAAAAAAAAAGAAAAATAGAAAAAAGGACAACCCAAAAGCAAATTGGGCCGAAACCCATTTCCAACCCGCAGCCCATCACATTTCCCTGCCAAAAACCCTAGCATAGGATTCTTTTCTCCTTTCTCTGGCTAGTGGGGCCCACGCTTCATCTCCACCTTCTCCCTTTCTTCTTTCCCCTCCCCCACGTCTCCTCCTCCTCTCGATCTCCTCCACGCCGCCACTTCTTCTGCCTCGCCTAGCGCCGCCGCCCCTCGGGCTCTCTGGCTGGCGCGCCCGCCCCCAAGTCCCCCACCCGCTCGCCTCGCGCCGCCCTCACCCCGCTCACCCGCTGCCCGCCTCCTCCCCAGCGCGGCTGCCTCCACAGCGCCGCGCCCTCCCCACCGTGCTCTGCGCCGTTGGCCCCGCCTCCCCTACCCATCGCTGTCGCCCGCGTGCTCCCCCACGGACCCCGCCTCAGCTCGTGCTCGAGCTCACCCCGACGCCCTCCCTCGCCGCCTCGCTCTTCTTCCATCGCCGCGGCCAAGTGCCTCTCCCGAGCCCCCACCCACGGCGCGCCACCTCGCCCCCCCCCCCACCCTTGCTTGCTCGGCGCCTGCGCCCACCTCCCGGCGCCTTCCTCCTCCCCACCCGAGCCCCTCCCGCCGCCACCAGCTCCCGGTCGCCACCCTCCACAACACGCAGCCCCCTCCCTCAGCGCCGCCGACCTCGCCGCCCGCGGCTCCCTCCACAACGCCGCTGCCCGCACGAGCCCCTAGGCCCGGTGCCCTAACGCCGCCTCGCCTTCCTCCACCCCGCCATGGTTGCCGCCCACCGCCTCCCCTACTACGGCGTCACCCTCTCCTGCATCCAAGCGCCTCGGTCGGTGCCGCTCCTGCCTCCGGAACCCCCCCTAACCTTGCGAGCTAACCCACCCTACACATCTTTACAGGCACCGGCTACTCCTCATTAGTCACCTCCGATGCAGATCGGCGCTGTCTTCTCCGCCCCGCCGTACACTGGTGAGTCTCCCTGTTTATCTCCGAAGAACTCCAAATTTCCTTCGGTTCTCCGCCCCCTAACGGCGTCGAAACCTTCACCATGTACCATAACACGTTGTGGACGCAAATACCGGGAAGGGTCACCACCAGGACACCGCCACGCCGACGACCCGAGGAGTTGTTCTGCTCTCCACGTCGCGATCTGAGTTGCACGTCGTCCGAGACCCGTCTACCCCCTAGGTGAGTTCCACAACGTGCCTCTTGTGTTTTCGTTGCTTGGTTGCGCATAGAATGGTTTGTAGTTGAGGATCGACGAAGTTTAAGGCCGCGGCCATGGCGCACCGCAGCTTGAAGATGGCGCCGGCGGCCGAAGACCCTCGGATATAATCCCCACAGCTAGATCTCGTTTGGACAGCTAGGATTAGACATCCCATATCGGTTCGGTTGTTTAAAGTCGGCACCACCGATCCCCTATCCGACGGTCCCCGCTGATTTGGGTGTCTCCGGTGGTGAGTTTTGCACCCATACCCCTGGGGATTCTCGGGATGGCGTAAAACTGACCCTGACTTCTGCGGATTAGGCCCTCGGCAGTGGAGAAATTAGGATCTCTGTCGAAAAATGATTTCTAGCCCCACCAAAACTCTCGGTAAGGGGGATTGGGTCCATGTAATCACTGTAGTTAATGAGTTAGCCCTTGGAAATATTAGAAACAATATTTTTTTAGGCCCCTGTACATTTCTGCTTTTGCAAAAGACCCCAAAATCGATCAGTTTATGTAAATAGACTCCCGTGATAATTTGTTTTAGAACTTTAAAACTCTGAGATTAGGAATCAAATGATCTTTTGACCTCTGGATTTTAGCAGGAACACCCCTGAGCCCTGCTGTAATTTCACCAAGTACCCTAGGGTGTTCTAAAATTACATCTTAGCCCTTTGATCCTTGCTGTAGTTTAGCAAATAAGCCCATGATCATGCTGAATTCCCATTATAACCCTGTTTTTAGTGCTGAGTTTACACAAAACACACTAGGACACGCTGGTTTGATGTGTAGTCCAAAAACCCTGCTGTATTTTTGCAGAAAACTCCCTGATCAGTTCTGAAATTTCCCAAAGTGACCCTGCAGCATGTTGAAGATGACCATAATGCCCCTGCCGCCTCAGCCGTATGCTTAAGTTCACATTTGAAACCTGTATAGTGCTGAAATGACGATGAACACCCTAGAATTAGGCTGGAATTACAAATAGCCCCTTAGAATGGTTTGGAATTACATTCCAGTCCCTGCACCCTGCTGAAATTTAGCAAATAAGACCCCAGAAAGTTCTGTCATTACCAGATAAGCCCCTGCTCAAGTTGGTTTTCACATTTTAGTCCTGGGAAAAATTACTAAAGTGCCCCTTGAACCACGCTCCTTACTGTATAATATCAAATAAGGCCCCAACTAATTCTGTAATTACCAAATTACCCCCTGTAATAGGCTGAAATGACTAGAACACCCCCCCACCATGTGCCAAAAGTTACATCTAGGGCCCTAAAACTGCTATTTTCACATGACACACTCTCATAAGGACAAATTAAGGATGAACATATATAAAAGAAAGAAATTGCACCCAATGGAAAAAAAACATGGCATGGGGTTGAATAATGAAATGCACACAGTGAGGTGAAAATGTAAGATCTGCTTAATTATGCGTTGATGAATTCTTATGCTTGAGAGTGGGATAACTTTTTCTTACTTGTTTCCTTGTTATTTTCTTTCACCTACAATGATATGGACCGAATCAGCCTCTGAGCATACGTTCGACCTACAAGCCTAAGACTTTGAAGATGAATAGGGTGGACTGAGCAACACTATAAGAAAAAGGCAAGTGCCCTTGACCATTTTGCTCCTTCTTAGGATTATTAGTTAGAATCTGCATGCATTGTCTTTAACATGAATCCCATGATAGGTTGTTTACTAGAATTTCCATATTATCTTCCTTGTAGCCTGGTTATGGGTTAGCTAGGTTTTACTACATGTCATTTATTGATGCTTAGCCCTGCTTAGTAGATGGGATGGGAGTAATTTATATTAATGCTTAATTATCATGATTATTGAGATGTTGTGTGGAGATATATATATGGTATATATGTGGGGATGTAGAGATAGGGGTCTAGCAGGCTGGTTGGTCTATGGTGGGTGCCGAGTGCACGAGACTCGGGTTTGTGTTTAGTGGCCTGTGTAGATCCTAAGGACCGGTTCGTGGGACTCTGTGAACTAGCTTACACCGTGCCACCACAAGAATTGGTATGGGACAGAGTGACTAAGTAATTAGGTGCATTCCCGATGTACTGTGAGTGTGTGGTAGGTGCGGGGAATGGGAGTCGGGCGGGATTGCCCTGGTATCCGCAAGGCTCAAGAGGGGGCCACTGCAGGCGGAGGTGAAAAAGACTCCAGGAGACCGCAGGGGTGAAACCTTAGTGGGCTCATGCTCGTCGGCTACCACGGGCAAAAGGGAGGTTTTAGTCCACCTGGCGACACGGGACGGAATCACGACTTGTGGGTAAAGGGTACAAACTCTGCAGAGTCAAAACTGTGTAGACAGCCGTGCTCACGGTCAAGAGCGGGCTAGTAACTCTCTCATGATTAGCATGGTTTGGTTGGTGGTCTTGGATTGGTTGGTTTTGGTATGTGGTTGGTGGTTTTGGGAGATGGATACAGATGGTTTTTGAGATATTCAGAGGATTGGTTGGGATGGTTGGGGTATTCATCTAGTAAATAGGATGCTTAATAAGACTAAGGTATAGGTTGCTTAGTGCATAAGCCGTGTTTATCCTTTCTTGATTCTTGCCTCATCATGCATAAAACATTCCCACACTTGCTGAGTACATTATGTACTCAGGCGTTTTCCTTTTTCCTCTATTATGATTGTTGCTCAGTGAAAAGAAGATCAAATAAAGACGGTGTGAAGGTCACGTAGCTGCCATTCGATTCACCTGTGGACGGCCCTAGAAGCTTCTCCTCTTCCGCTGCTATCCGAAACTCATTTTTAAGGTATGAATGTCGTTTATATTCGATATATAACTGTTTATCACTAGTTGTCCTACGTGTATGATGAAACCAATCCTGGCATACACGTAGATGGCGGCCGGTTTTGCTCTTTGTAAAACCGGGTGTGACAGAGTGGTATCAGAGCCATATATCGACTCTAGGCACGTAACCTTGGTTAGAAAAGACCCGCAAGACTTCCTTTTGACCTTACTCATGAAGACGAAGAATCAACTTAACCGGCAGGAGCTTAAAGATCAACGTTCGAAGATAACTTGGAGCGAGAAGAAGATTGCTTGAAGAATCGTATATGACACTCGCTTAGGTTTAATTGTTCTGCGAGTGAAGACCATGCGTTTGCTCATAACGAAATAGAAACACGCTGTTAAAAAAAACCATAACACTTTTCTATTTAAGTGGGGTAGCACGTCACGTAACAACACTTCCATTACGATTGGATTCGATAAACACCAGACCAACAAAGTCAGTGAAGAAGGAAGAGTAACCGAGATGACGCTCGACCAAGAAATCAACAAGCTTTGAAGATTTTCATGGAGCCAACGACTTTGGGGTACGGTGCATTCTTGGTTATCAGAATCTAAACTCCCGAAGCCTAGTTCACTAGAATCTCGGGGCGAGATTCCATTTAAGGGTGGTAGTGTTGTAACACCCTGCATTTTAAAAATGTAAAAAAACTCTAAACATGCTAGAAACTTGGCTTAAAACTGAATTTGGATTAGCTAAATAAAAACCCAAGCAAAAAAAGCAAAATAGAAAAAAGGACAACCCAAAAGCAAATTGGACCGAAACCCATTTCCAACCCGTAGCCCATCTCATTTCCCTGCCAAAAACCCTAGCATAGGATTCTTTTCTCCTTTCTCTCGCTAGTGGGGCTCACGCGTCATCTCCACCTTCTCCCTTTCTTCTTTCCCCTCCCCCACGGCGCCTCCTCCTCTTGATCTCCTCCACGCCGCCACTTCTTCCGCCTCGCCTAGCGTCGCCGCCCCTCGGGCTCTCTGGCAGGCGCGCCCGCCCCCAAGTCCCCCTCCCGCTCGCCTCGCGCCGCCCTCGCCCCGCTCATCCGCTGCCCGCCTCCTCCCGAGCGCGGCACCGCCGCGCCCTCCCCGCCGTGCTCTGCGCCGTCGGCCCCGCCTCCCCTGCCCATCGCTGCCACCCGCATGCTCCCCCACGGACCCCGCCTCAGCTCGTGCTCGAGCTCGCCCCGACGCCCTCCCTCGCCGCCTCGCTCTTCTTCCATCGCCGCGGCCAAGTGCCTCTCTCGAGCCCCCCCCATGACGCGCCGCCTCGCCCCCCCCCCCCACCCTTGCTTGCTCGGCGCCTGCGCCCGCCTCCCGGCGCCTTCCTCCTCCCCACCCGAGCCCCTTCCCGCCGCCTCCAGCTCCCGGTCGCCACCCTCCACAACACGCCGCCCCCTCCCTCAGCGTCGCCGACCTCGCCGCCCGCGTCTCCCTCCACAACGCCGCTGCTCGCACGAGCCCCTAGGCCCAGCACCCTAACGCCGCCTCGCCTTCCTCCACCCCGCCATGGCTGCCACCCACCGCCTCCCCTACTACGGCATCACCCTCTCCCGCATCCGAGCGCCTCGGTCGGTGCCGCTCCTGCCTCCGGAACCCCCCCTAACCTTGCGAGCTAACCCACCCTACACATCTTTACAGGCACCGGCTACTCCTCATTAGTCACCTCCGATGCAGATCGGCGCTGTCTTCTCCGCCCCGCCGTACACTGGTGAGTCTCCCTGTTTATCTCCAAAGAACTCCAAATTTCCTTCGGTTCTCCGCCCCCTAACGGCGTCGAAACCTTCACCATGTACCATAACACGTTGTGGACGCAAATACCGGGAAGGGTCACCACCAGGACACCGCCACGCCGACGACCCGAGGAGTTGTTCTGCTCTCCACGTCGCGATCTGAGTTGCACGTCGTCCGAGACCCGTCTACCCCCTAGGTGAGTTCCACAACGTGCCTCTTGTGTTTTCGTTGCTTGGCTGCGCATAGAATGGTTTGTAGTTGAGGATTGACGAACTTCGACGAAGTTTAGGGCCGCGCCCATGGCGCACCGCCGCTTGAAGATGGCGCCAGCGGCCGAAGACCCTCGAATATATCCTCCACAGCTAGATCTCGTTTGGACGGCTAGGATTAGACATCCCATATCGGTTCAGTTGTTTAAAGCCGACACAGCCGATCCCCTATCCGACGGTCCCCGCTGATTTGGGTGTCTCCCGTGGTGAGTTTTGCACCCATACCCCTGGGGATTCTCGGGATGGCGTAAAACTGACCCTGACTTCTGCGGATTAGGCCCTCGGCAGTGGAGAAATTAGGATCTCTGTCGAAAAATGATTTCTAGCCCCACCAAAACTCTCGGTAAGGGGGATTTGGTCCATGTGATCACTGTAGTTAATGAGTTAGCCCTTGGAAATATTAGAAACAATATTTTTTAGGCCCCTGGACATTTCTGCTTTTGCAAAACACCCCCAAATCGATCAGTTTATGTAAATAGACTCCCGTGATAATCTGTTTTAGTACTTTAAAACTCTCATATTAGGAATCAAATGATCTTTTGACCCCTGGATTTTAGCAGGAACACCCCTGAGCCCTGCTGTAATTTCACTAAGTACCCTAGGGTGTTCTGAAATTACATCTTAGCCCTTTGATCCTTGCTGTAGTTTAGCAAATAAGCCCATGATCATGCTGAATTCCTATTATAACCCTATTTTTAGTGCTGAGTTTACGCAAAACACACTAGGACATGCTGGTTTGATGTGTAGCCCAAAAACCCTTCTGTATTTTTGCAGAAAACTCCCTGATCAGTTCTGAAATTTCCCAAAGTGACCCTGCAGCATGCTGAAGATGACCATAATGCCCCTGCCGCCCCTGCCGTATGCTTAAGTTCACATTTTAAAACCTGTATAGTGCTGAAATGACGATGAACACCCTAGAATTAGGCTGGAATTACAAATAGCCCCTTAGAATGGTTTGGAATTACATTCCAGTCCCTGCACTCTGCTAAAATTTAGCAAATAAGACCCTAGAAAGTTCTGTCATTACCAGATAAGCCCCTGCTCAAGTTGGTTTTCACATTTTAGTCCCGGGAAAATTACTAAAGTGCCCCTGGGGGTCTGTGTTGGCAGATCTACCCCTGAAGTTAATTTTTATTACATTTTGAACCATGCCCCTTACTGTATAATATCAAATAAGGCCCCAACTAATTCTGTAATTAATAAATTACCCCCTGTAATAGGCTGAAATGACTAGAACACCCCCCACACCATGTGCCAAAAGTTACATCTAGGGCCCTAAAACTGCTATTTCCACATGACACACTCTCACAAGGACAAATTAAGGATGAACATATATAAAAGAAAGAAATTGCACCCAATGGAAAGAAAACATGGCATGGGGTTGAATAATGAAATGCACACAGTGAGGTGAAAATGTAAGATCTGCTTAATTATGCGTTGATGAATTCCTATGCTTGAGAGTGGGATAACTTTTTCTTACTTGTTTCCTTGTTATTTTCTTTCACCTACAATGATATGGACCGAATCAGGCTCTGAGCATACGTTCGACCTACAAGCCTAAGACTTTGAAGATGAATACGGTGGACTGAGTAACACTATAAGAAAAAGGCAAGTGCCCTTGACCATTTTGCTCCTTCTTAGGATTATTAGTTAGAATATGCATGCATTGTCTTTAACATGAATCCCATGATAGGTTGTTTACTACAATTTCCATATTATCTTCCTTGTAGCCTGGGTATGGATTAGCTAGGTTTTACTACATGTCGTTTATTGATGCTTAGCCCCGCTTAGTAGATGGGATGGGAGTAATTTACATTAATGCTTAATTATCATGATTATTGAGATGTTGTGTGAAGATATATATATATATATATATATATATATATATATATATATATATATATATGGTATATATGTGGGGATGTAGAGATAGGGGTCTAGCAGGCTCGTTGGTCTATGGTGGGTGCCGAGTGCACGAGACTCGGGTTTGTGGTTAGTGGCCTGTGTAGATCCTAAGGACCGGTTCGTGGGACTCTGTGAACTAGCTTACACCGTGCCACCACAAGAACTGGTATGGGATAGAGTGACTAAGTAATTAGGTGCATTCCCGATGTAGTGTGAGTGTCTGGTAGGTACGGGGAATTGGAGTCGGGCAGGAGTACCCTGGGATCCGCAAGGCTCAAGAGGGGGCCACTACAGGCGGAGGTGAAAAAGACTCCAGGAGGTCGCAGGGGTTAAACCTCAATGGGCTCATGCTCGTCGGGATTCTCTTTGTAAAGGTCACATCGTGATCTCCTGGCTGCACACCTTAGGAAGTGTGAAATGTGGCTAGCTACCACGGGCAAAAGGGAGGTTTTTTTCCACCTGACGACAGGGGACGGAATCACGACTTGTGGGTAAAGGGTACAAACTCTGCAGAGTCAAAACTGTCTAGACAGCCGTGCTCACGGTCAAGAGCAGGCTAGTAACTCTCTCATGATTAGCATGGTTTGGTTGGTGGTCTTGGATTGGTTGGTTTTGGTATGTGGTTGGTGGTTTTGGGAGATGGATACAGATGGTTTTCGAGATATTCAGAGGATTGGTTGGGATGGTTGGGGTATTCATCTAGTAAATAGGATGCTTAATAAGACTAAGGTATAGGTTTTTAGTGCATAAGCCGTGTTTAGCCTTTCTTGATTCTTGCCCCATCATGCATAAAACATTCCCACACTTGCTGAGTACATTGTGTACTCAGGCGTTTTCCTTTTTCCTCTATTATGATTGTTGCTCAGTGAAAAGAAGATCAAATGAAGACGGTGTGAAGGTCACGTAGCTGCCAGTCGATTCGCCTGTGGACGGCCCTAGAAGCTTCTCCTCTTCCGCTGTTATCCGAAACTCATTTTTAAGGTATGAATGTCGTTTATATTCGATATATAACTGTTTATCTCTAGTTGTCCTACGTGTGAAACCGATCCTGGCAAACACGTAGATGGCGACCGGTTTTGCTCTTTGTAAAACCGGGCGTGACAGAGTGGTATCAGAGCCATATATTGAATCTAGGCACGTGACCTTAGTTAGAAAAGACCCGCAAGACTTCCTTTTGACCTTACTCATGAAGACGAAGAATCAACTTAACCGGCAGGAGCTTAAAGATCAACGTTCGAAGATAACTTGGAGCGAGAAGAAGATTGCTTGAAGAATCGTATATGACACTCGTGTAGGTTTAATTGTTCCGCCAGTGAAGACCATGCGTTTGCTCATAACAAATAGAAACACGCTTGTCGGTACCCACAATATGGGGTACCCCCGCGCACAGGGGAAAATGGTTGAGGATCTCGCCCTTCTCCACACGGAGAGCTCGGAAGGCGCCACGCGTCCAGCGGGGCCGGACCTCCCTCTCCTCAGAGGAGAGCTCCAGGCTCGCCACGTGGCCTGCAGGAGCCGGACCTCCCCCTTCCGTGGGGGAGAGGTCCGAAGGCGCCACGTGTCCAGTGGGGCCGGACCTCCCTCTCCTCAGAGGAGAGCTCCGGGCCCGCCACGTGGCTGTTAGAAGCCGGACCTCCCCGCCGCGGGGAGAGGCCTGAAGGCTCCACGTGTCCTCCGGGGCCGAATCTCCCTCTCTTCAGAGGAGAGCTCCGGGCCCGCCACGTGTCCAGCAGAACAGCGCTACCTGCCCCCGAGCGGTAGGCAGCGGGCGTAAAGACGCCTCATACCTTGCCCGTAAAAGGTATTCAAGGCCCTCGCCTTCCCAAGACACAGAGACGCGGAGCACGCCTCTGTCAGGTTCCGTTGCGCCCAGTCGCATCACAGACTGGCGCGCGGTGTCAGAACCTGCCAGCCAATAAACACAGCGACAAGACATCCCCTGCCGCCTCCGCCGTCATCAACCACTACGACTAGCATGCGGCATGGGCAGGGCGGCAAGACGAAGACTCAGAAGCCTTCGCCAGAGACAACTACCAACATAACTGCAGATACGATAGTCGGCAGGCAATCTCCCCGGAACCACCTGTCGGGTCCCGGCCCCCCTTGTAAGCCACACGATCTTTGGACTATAAAAGGCTCAGGTAGGCGACGTTAGCAAGCTCAGGACTTCGGTTCTGAGCAACAAGCAATACAGCGAGCAGCCTCAGCTCACCGTGGATGTAGGGTTTTACGCTCCGGCGGCCCGAACCACGTAAAACTCGTCGTGTCAAGCTCCTCCTTAACTCGTCCCTACGCTTAAGTTCTCCGCAAGCGACTAGCCCCTCCAAAAAAAAACCTCCGCGGGCTGCCCAGAGCAGGTCCGGGGGAAGTGTCGACCACACACTTCAACATTTGGCGCGCCAGGTAGGGGGCTTTTCCCTTGCGCGACGAGATTCTGCCGACGAAGATGACCAAGCTTCCTTCAGCGGCAAGCTCTCCTCCCTCGCGTTCACGACGGACCGTGACTAGCGGGGAATACGTGTCGACACACTCAGGACGGAGTGTGTCGGCGCAAGCTGGAAGCCAGCAGCCGACTCCGGCAATGCAGGCTCTAGCCATCGTGAGATCTTCTGCAGCGCTAAGCGTACCCCACAGGGGTGCGCTAGCTGTAGCAAGAGCGCTACTGTGCAATCCACCTGCTGGGGACGCACCCCATTCAGCGACCCAGCAGTGGATACGCGAGGTAGACCGCCTCGTCGTCGCTGCCACAAACCCTCGACTTCGGCGGGGACGACGCTCTGGCCAACCGGCGGTGTCGCTGACGCGCACGCCAATGGTTGACGGGCAGACAGCGGATTCCAGCTCCACCAGGCTTCCGTCCACGGACCTGAGGACAGAGCTGGAACGGTGCCACTTGGGCCAAGATGCCCGGGTGTACCTCGAGCGACGTCGAGAGAGGCGTCGCAACCAAGAGGTTGGCGACAGCATGACGTCAGTCTCGACCCAGCCTGAGGCGCAGACCTTCGCCATGCGATCTCTGCCCCAGACATACGCCGTGCAGCATATGCCACAGCCATATGCCCTGCAAACGGCGTCCCCGGTCTATGGCGCAACCTTGCCCATACCGGAGTGCACTGTGCCAGCGGCAAACCAAGCGTTTGCAGCACCGACGCTTGCAGCAACAGGGGCAGGGTGTGCGGCCCTGGCGCCCCACCTTCGCTTCGCGAGGTGGCCACGCAAGTTTTGGCCGCACCTGCCCGAGAAGCACGACGACAGCGTCAACCCGGCGGAGTTTCTCCAGATCTATTCCACCACCGTACTTGCCGCAGGAGGGGATGAGGACGTCATGGCCAACTACTTCCCCGTCGCCTTGACCGGCCCAGCCCGGTCTTGGCTCATGAACCTCCCCCAGGGTTCCATAACTTCCTGGGGAGAGCTCTGCCGGCAATTCATTGCCAACTTCGGCAGTTCCTACACCCGTCCTAGCACGGAGCTTGACCTCCACGCCATCAAGCAACAACCTGGGGAATCACTGCGCTCCTTTATTTAGCGGTTCTCCCAGGTATGCAACACCATCCCACACATTCATAGTGCTTCCGTGGTGGTGGCGTTTCGGCAGGGTGTCCGGGACGAGAAGATGCTTGAGAAGCTCGCGACCAGAGAGGTCCGCGATGTCTCCGAGCTCTTCAGCCTGGCGGACAAGTGCGCCAGAGCAGCCGAAGGGCGGAACTGGCACTCACTGCCAGCCTCCGAGTCAGGAGGACAGCCCGGGTCTGGCGCTGTCTCCTATGGAGGCGGCAAGAAGGCCAAGAACCAGGGGAGTGGCAAGATGAAGTCATCGGCCACGGCTCCCGTTGCCGCAGCAGCGGCACCCAGTGGAGCTCGGGGGTCGTGCCTAGACAAAAGGCAGCGACAGTCACCAGCCCCAGATGGTGACCAAGGCGAGTTGTGCCCCGTGCATGGCACCAGCAATCATACTGCTGCCGAGTGCTGGGACATCCAGAGGCTCGCAGAGCGCTTCCGCAAAGGGAGGCAGCTGAGAGCCGATGGGCCGCCCCTCCCTCAGAGGGAGGGCAAGCAGAAGGTCGACGCCTCAGTCAGCGTCGGCCACTAGGTGGGGTTTCAGGAGCCTCAGCGCGTCATGAAGACGGTGCACAACCGTGAGGACTTCAGCTCCGGTGATGACGAGTCGGGGCAGTAGCTGACTACAGCTATCCCGGAAAGTCAACGGAGACTGTGCTGCTGCGATATCAACCTTGGAGGAGCTCCAAGTAGTCACAGCAGCCCAAGCATCAGCCCGGCGGTGCAGAACCGGGCCAGCTCCACCCGAGTGCACGCCTCCGTGCCTCAGCCGTACCTCCTGGGGGCACCCAGGGTCTGTCAACCTCTTGAAGGCCTTAGCTAGAAGGGGAAAGACGCCTTGGGTCTCCCAAGAAGAGTCCGGGTCCTCCTACCCCTTGAAGGCCTTAGCCAGAAGGGAAGGGTACCCCGGGGCTCCCAAGAGAAGCCGCGCAGGACCTGATCCAGCGTGAAGAAGGTGGCCTCGTCGACGAGGCCCGGCTGCAGGTGACGCCCCACAACGCACGGCCTCGGCTTGTGCCCTAGCACTACCGCCAAAGGACCAAACGCGTCAGGGACCTGCAGGAAGGCAACTTGGTGCCGCGACACACACTTTCTCGCGAAGGGACTGTAAACTCTCCCCCAGCCGGCAAGGTCCCTTCCGAGTCACGAAAGTTGCCGTCCCAGGTACACATGCCTTTCAACCGGGTATGGGATCCGTTCCCAAACCCTTGGCAAGGAACATCACTGTAAGTCCTACCCCCTGAGCGTTAGTAGAACAGGGCCATACCCTTCTGTAATAAATCCCATAGAGTCTACGAACAGCGCTTGGGGCAGCTAAGTCTCAGGGGACGGTCCAGGACTACGTTCAGCTTGGCCTGGTTCCGACCCTAAGCGCATAGAGTCTTGCTTCCCTTCTTAATGAGGCGGGTCGTTGCCTCCATGTACAGCCTGACTTCCCCCTATGGGCATTTACACAGGAACCTGTTCTACTTCACTCTCTCTCATGTGCGCATTTAAATTACGCATTAATTTTTATGATCGCACTCTCTATGTATGCTCATCGTACATCTAGCTCCCTTTCTCCCGCGCTCATCCATAGTCAGCATTTGCTATCCTGCCGAAGGCGGTTGCGCTTGAGGCACCTGTCGATGGCCAGGTGGGTCTCTCGGGCCTCCCCCAGTCAGGTGTTGTGGTGCCAGTTGGTCACCTCCAGGAAAGGCCTGCGCCGTGCATGGGGGGTCCAGGGTGTGTATCTCGCTTAGCCGACTCTGTGCCCAAAGCATGCGCATCCTGCCCTTCGGAGGTCCAGGGGAGTACAGCCGCTTTGCCTGGTTCCGTACCCAGAGCCTATGCACTCTGCTTCCCCGGCGCACGGTCCGGTACTAGGGATCGGACGGTCGTACCCGGACCTTGGAGGGAGCCGGAGCCCCGATGCCTCGCGCACAGAATTGCCCAAGCCCCGTATACCGGACCAGGATCGTAAGCCGAATAAGACTAAGAGACGGGAGGGGGGACCCCCCGAGGAGAATTACGTTTCCTCTACATGTGTGCATGACCTCCAAGTTACAGCGACGGGGGCTGCGTGAAGCGGGGGGCAAGGAGCTACCAACTACTCCAGCACAGGACCGGAAGGTCCGGGTCCCGCCCCTTCAACAGGGGGCGAGGCCCGAAGGCCCCATGTGTTCAGCGGGCCCGGGGCTCCCGCCTCCCCAGGGGGGCTCTGGATCCGCCACGAGGCCGGCAGAAGCCGGACCTCCCCCCTGGGGGGGGCTCCGAAGGCCCCGCGTGTATGGCGGGGCCAGAGCTCCCGCCTCCTCAAGAGGGGCTCCGGACCCGCCGCGTGGCCGGCAGAAGCCGGACCTCCCTCTACGGGGGAGGAGCTCAGAAGGCTCCACGTGTCCCGTGGGGCCGGACCTCCTACTCCTTAGATGGGAGGTCCGGGCCCGCCACGTGGTCAGCAGATCCGGACCTCCCCATCCTCATGGGACGAGCTCCGGAGACCTCCGGGGCCCTAAATACAGTTAGGACCCGGGGAAGGTTTTTGTGCAGAGCTTCGAGATTGGTGAAGGCCTCCGGGTACCTTGCGGAGCTGAGGGCTCGGCCAGGCAAAACCAAGATGAAGACAGAAAGCATCACAGACACAAACATTTAAGAGAGTACTTATTCATGGCTCCATGAGCTGGTCCACAGACTTGATAAAAAGAAAGAAGCGAGTCCTAGGGGCCTCCTGGCTCGCGCCAGAATCTAGAGGCTACAAGGGCGGCCACATCTCTAACTTCGGCCCTGGCCATCTCCTCCCGCTCCGTGGCAGGACCGTCTTTCGCTGGCTCCAGTGAGAAGGAAGGGTCCCGGCTCTTGAAGCAGGCCAACACATGCGTGGCAACCTCAAGGCCAGGGCCCGTCCCTCTGCCTCAAGCTCGCTGGCAACCACCGAGTCCAGCCTGCTCAGCTTGGCGCCAAGTGACTCCAGTGCGGGGATCACTTCAGCCACCTTCAGCGCGGGAGCCACCGCCTTCACCGGGCTGAAGCCAAGAAGGACCAAGGTGGACCCCGCTTGGTCGACGAAGCTCGAAACTGCGCGGGCCTCAAAGGACCGCGAAGCCAAGAGCTCCTCTACCTCGCGGTGGGCTGCTCGCAGGGCGTCATGGCTTCCCTCGGAGGATTCCTTCTCCTTGGCCGCCAGGGAGCTTCCCCGAAGGCGGAGAGACCGGGCAAGCCGCTCCAACTCAGAAACCCGGAAGTCGGCAGCCAGTTCCCGATCCAGGATCGCCTGGCGTACGCGGGAGACCTGTTTCTCCCTCATGGACAGGTCTGCCTCCCGGGCCTCTAGCTCCCTGGCTCGAGTTCGCAGGTCGGCTTCGCCCGCCGCCAGCCACGCGGTGACCCTCTCTGCCTCGGCTGCCATAGAGCGCTCCTGGTGCTCAATGGCGAGCTTGCGGCGTTCCAGCCTCTGGCGTATCTCCTCCACGACAGAGAGGCTCTCCTCGGCCTGGGCATGTGCCTCAAGTGCCTCCCTGTGAAGCCGCCGCGTTTCGGCGTCCAGACGGTCGACGGACCGCTTCAACCGGTCGAGGAGCGCTTCCCTGAAGTCAAGCGACTCCCGCCTGGAATCGAGCTCGCCCTTGACCTTCGCGGTCCGCTCCCGCAAAAGGTTCCCCCAGATGAGGAGGCGATCCCTTTCAACCGTATGCTCCTCCCGCTCACGACCAAGCGCGGCCAAGTCCTGCCAGACGCTCGCTTGGGCGAGCGCGAAGGCATCCGCCAGGGGCAGTGGGGCAGCAGAGGCTGGAGAAGCACCCCCGACCTCCTCCATCACATCATCCTCAAGAGAAGGCGATGCGCCAGCGACCGGGATGAGACACCGGTCAGGAGAAGCTGGCGCCGGGACTCCGACAGCCAGACCCGCCGAACTCTCACTAATTTCTGGCCCCTCAGTCCGTGGAGAGGGACGAGGGGGGGGGGAATCGGCGCTGAAATAGAAGCTGGGTCGCCTGGTACAGGGTTGACCTGCGCTGGCTTGGGGGCCACGGCAGCCATCTGGGCAGGAGGAGATGACGCTGCCGAGGAATCCGGGCACGCTGGGACAGGAGAAACTCGCGCTGGCTTGAGGGCCGCGGCAGCCGTCCCTGTTTCCGAGCGCAACGGTGCCGATTCCCCACCAGCCGGGGACGACCGAGAAGCGCGAACACTCCAGCGGGCCTTTAACCCCGACTTTCGAGCCGGGGTAGGACCCCCAGAGCCCGCCGTCGTTGCTGACGGCCGCTCCGCAGTCGCCTGGACTAACGGAGTAGGGGACGCTCCAGAAGCTTCCCTCGATGCATCAGCAGGTTCCCCAGAGACTCCACCACTTAAGGAAGGAGGGCACGATGTCTGGGAACCTTCGGCCTGTTGCCGCTTAAGAGGGGTCCCGTCGGAATAATCAGCCCAAGACCTCTTCGTGTCACCACCGGAAGGAGTGCCATCTCCAGAAGCGGGAGGTGCAGGCACCCCAGATCCCCGGCTTGGCACAGATGCCGCCACTGGAGGAGATCGAGCGCGTTTCTTATCTGGGGGCGGGTTGGAAGCCATGGCGAGGGAGGGCTCAAAGACAAGAACACAAAGGCACAATAGTCCAAGGAAAAGCGCTGGGAAGTGCGAAGGGAAGCCGCAATGCGGGTAAGATCCCCTTTTAAAACTTCCCAGATGCGATTCCAAACGACCCGAAACTCTTCGAATACGCCGCATCGGCAACCGCATCGGCTCCAAGACCGAGCGCCGATGACAGGTGGGTCCAAGCTGCCCAGCTGAAGCGGTGGGTCAAGGAGTCAGCCTCCCAAGAAGACGAGCCAGCAAGACACTCCGGCGGTTCCCGAAGAAAGCGCCGCAACGTGCAGAAGTGGCAGTCTTGGGAACCGCCACGGTAAAAGCAACTATCAAGTGGGCGCACGCTCCCACGATCCCACGACTGTTCGTGCTCCGGCAGCGGTCAATGCGAGACTTAGAGAAAGTGTGCGGAACAGAAGAGACGGAGGCCCCACCTCGGGCTCGCTATCTCCCCCGAGATGGGCCGGGGGCCACTGTCGGTACCCACGATATGGGGTACCACTGCGCACAGGGGAAAATGCCTAAGGATCTTGCCCTTCTCCGCAGGGAGAGCTCCGAAGGCGCCACGCGTCCAGCGGGGCCGGACCTCCCTCTCCTCAGAGGAGAGCTCCGGACTTGCCACGTGGCTTGCAGGAGCCGGACCTCCCCCTCCGCGGGGGAGAGGTCCGAAGGCGCCACGTGTCCAGCGGGGTCGGACCTCCCTCTTCTCAGAGGAGAGGTCCGGGCCCGCCATGTGGCCGTTAGAAGTCGGACCTCCCCCGCCGCGGGGAGAGGCCCGAAGGCTCCACGTGTCCTCCGGGGCCGGACCTCCCTCTCCTCAGAGGAGAGCTCCGGGCCCGCCACGTGTCCAGCAGAACAGCGATGCCTGCCCCCGAGCGGTACGCAGCGGGCGTAAAGACGCCCCATACCTTGCCCGTACAAGGTATTCAAGGCCCGCGCCTTCCCAAGACGTGGAGACGCGGAGCACGCCTCTGTCAGGTGATGTTGCGCCCAATCGCATCACAGACTGGCGCGCGGTGTCAGAACCTGCCAGCCAATAAACACAGCGACAAGACATCCCCTGCCGCCTCCGCTGTCATCAACCACTACAACTAGCATGCGGCATGGGCAGGGCGGCAAGACGAAGACTCAGAAGCCTTCGCTAGAGACAACTACCGACATAACTGCAGATACGATAGTCGGTAGGCAATCTCCCCGGAACCACCTGTCGGGTCCCGGCCCCCCTTGTAAGCCACACGAGCTTTGGACTATAAAAGGCTCGGGTAGGCGACGTTAGCAAGGGTTCGCACTCCAGCAACTAACACCCTAGGCATAACTCATCCTCAAGCTCAGGACTCCGGTTCTGAGCAACAAGCAATACAGCGAGCACCTCCCCTCACCGTGGACGTAGGGTTTTACGCTCCGGCGGCCCGAACCACGTAAAACTCGCCGTGTCAAGCTCCTCCTTAACTCGTCCCTGCGCTTAAGCTCTCCGCAAAACGACTAGCCCCTCCGAAAAAGAACCTCCGCGGGCTGCCCAGAGCAGGTCCGGGGGAAGTGTCGACCACACAATTCGACAACGCTGTTAAAAAGAACCATAACACTTTTCTATTTAAGGGGGGTAGCACGTCACGTAACAACACTTCCATTACGATTCGATTCGATAAGCACTAGACCAACAAAGTCAGTGAAGAAGGAAGAGTAACCGAGAAGACGCTCGACCAACAAATCAACAAGCTTTGAATATTTTCATGGAGCCAACGACTTTGGGGTACGGTGCATTCTTGGTTATCAGAATCTAAACTCCCGAAGCCTAGTTCACTAGAATCTCGGGGCGAGATTCCATTTAAGGGGGGTAGTATTGTAACACCCTGTATTTTAAAAATGTAAAAAAACACTAAACATGCTAGAAACTTGGCTTAAAACTGAATTTGGATTAGCTAAATAAAAACCCAAGCAAAAAAAAGCAAAATAGAAAAAAGGACAACCCAAAAGCAAATGGGGCCAAAACCCATTTCCAACCCGCAGCCCTCTCATTTCCCTGCCAAAAACCCTAGCATAGGATTTGTCGGTACCCGCGATATGGGGTACCCCCGCGCACAGGGGAAAATGCCTAAGGATCTCGCCCTTCTTCGCAGGGAGAGCTCCGAAGGCGCCACGCATCCAGCGAGGCCGGAACTCCCTCTCCTCAGAGGAGAGCTCCGGGCTCGCCACGTGGACTGCAGAAGCCGGACCTCCCCCCTCCGCGAGGGAGAGGTCCGAAGGCGCCACGTGTCCAGCGGGGCCGGATCTCCCTCTCCTCACAGGAGAGCTCCGGGGCCGCCACATGGCAGGCAAAGCCGGACCTCCCCCCTCCGCATAGAGGAGTCCGCAGGCTCCACGTGTCCTGCGGGGCCGGACCCCCCTCTCCTCTGAGGAGAGCTCCGGGCCCGCCACGTGTCCAGCAAAAGAGCGCTGCCTACCCACGAGCGGTAGGCAGCGGGCGTAAAGACGCCCCATACCTTGCTCGTACAAGGTATTCAAGGCCCGTGCGTTCCCAAGACGCGGAGACGCGGAGCACGCATCTGTCAGGTGTCGTTGCGCCCAGTCGCACCACAAACTGGCGCGCGGTGTCAGAACCTGCCAGCCAATAAACACAACGACAAGACATCCCCTGTCGCCTCCTCCGTCATCAACCACTACGACTAGCATGCGGCATGGGCAGGTCGGCAAGACGAAGACTCAGAAGCCTTCGCCAGAAACAACTACCGACGTAACTACGGATACGATAGTCGGCAGGCAATCTCCCCGGGACCACCTGTCGGGTCCCGGGCCCCCCTTGTAAGCCACGTGAGCCTTGGACTATAAAAGGCTCGGGTAGGCAACATTAGCAAGGGTTCGCACTCCAGCAACTCATACGCTAAACATAACTCATCCTCAAGCTCAGGACTCCGGTTCTGGGCAACAAGCAATATAGCGAGCTCCTCAGCTCACCGTGGACGTAGGGTTTTACGCTCCGGCGGCTCGAACCACGTAAAACTCGCCGTGTCAAGCTCCTCCCTAACTCGTCCCTACGCTCAAGCTCTCTGCAAGTGACTAGCCCCTCCGAAAACGAACCTCCGCGGGCTGCCCAGTGCAGGTCCGGGGGAAGTGTCGACCACACACTTCGACATGATTCTTTTCTCCTTTCTCTGGCTAGTGGGGCCCACGCGTCATCTTTACCTTCTCCCTTTCTTCTTTCCCCT
The DNA here is from genome assembly GCA_030760725.1 of Neostapfia colusana. Classification (NCBI taxonomy): domain Eukaryota; kingdom Viridiplantae; phylum Streptophyta; class Magnoliopsida; order Poales; family Poaceae; genus Neostapfia; species Neostapfia colusana. Next base: position 57,190,925 of record JASWHV010000019.1, read on the forward strand.
CCACCACGGCGCCTCCTCCTCTCGATCTCCTCCACGCCGCCACTTCTTCCGCCTCGCCTAGCGCCGCCGCCCCTCGGGCTCTCTGGCAGGCGCGCCCGCCCCCAAGTCCCCCTCCCGCTCGCCTCGCGCCGCCCTCGCCCTGCTCACCCGCTGCGCGCCTCCTCCCGAGCGCGGCTGCCTCCACAGCGCCGCGCCCTCCCCGCCGTGCTCTGCGCCGTCGGCCCCGCCTCCCCTGTCCATCGCTGCCGCCCGCGTGCTCCCCCACGGACCCCGCCTCAGCTCGTGCTCGAGCTCGTCCCGACGCCCTCCCTCGCCGCCTCGCTCTTCTTCCATCGCCACGGCCAAGTGCCTCTCCCGAGCCCCCACCCACGGGGTGACGCCTCGCCCCCCCCCCCCACCCTTGCTTGCTCGGCGCCTTCCTCCTCCCCAACCGAGCCCCTCCCGCCGCCTCCAGCTCCGGGTCGCCACCCTCCACAACACGCCGCCCCCTCCCTCAACGCCGTCGACCTCACCGCCCGCGCCACAACGCCGCTGCCCGCACGAGCCCCTAGGCCCGACGCCCTAACGCCGCCTCGCCTTCCTCCACCCCGCCATGGCTGCCGCCCACCGCCTCTCCTACTACGGCGTCACCCTCTCCCGCATCCGAGCGCCTCGGTCGGTGCCGCTCCTCCCTCCGGAACCCCCCTAACCTTGCAAGCTAACCCACCCTACACATCTTTACAGGCACCGGCTACTCCTCATTAGTCACCTCCGATGCAGATCGGCGCTGTCTTCTCCGCCCCGCCGTACACTGGTGAGTCTCCCTGTTTATCTCCAAAGAACTCCAAATTTCCTTCGGTTCTCCGCCCCCTAACGGCATCGATACCTTCACCATGTACCATAACACGTTGTGGACGCAAATACCGGGAAGGGTCACCACGAGGACACCGCCACGCCGACGACCCGAGAAGTTGTTCTGCTCTCCACGTCGCGATCTCAGTTGCACGTCGTCCGGGACCCGTCTACCCCCTAGGTAAGTTCCACAACGTGCCTCTTGTGTTTTCGTTGCTTGGTTGCGCATAGAATGGTTTGTAGTTGAGGATCGACGAACTTCGACGAAGTTTAGGGCCGCGCCCATGGCGCACCGCCGCTTGAAGATGGCGCCGGCGGCCGAAGACCCTCGGATATAACCCCCACAGCTAGATCTCGTTTGGACGGCTAGGATTAGACATCCCATATCGGTTCGGTTGTTTAAAGCCGGCACCACCGATCCCCTATCCGACGGTCCCCACTGATTTGGGTGTCTCCCGTGGTGAGTTTTGCACCCATACCCCTGGGGATTCTCGGGATGGCGTAAAACTGAACCTGACTTCTGCGGATTAGGCCCTCGGTAGTGGAGAAATTAGGATCTCTGTCGAAAAATGATTTCTAGCCCCACCAAAACTCTCGGTAAGGGGGATTGGGTCCATGTAATCACTGTAGTTAATGAGTTAGCCCTTGGAAATATTAGAAACAATATTTTTTAGGCCCCTGGACATTTCTGCTTTTGCAAAACACCCCCAAATCGATCAGTTTATGTAAATAGATTCCCGTGATAATCTGTTTTAGTACTTTAAAACTCTGAGATTAGGAATCAAATGATCTTTTGACCCCTGGATTTTAGCAGGAACACCCCTGAGCCCTGCTGTAATTTCACCAAGTACCCTAGGGTGTTCTGAAATTACATCTTAGCCCTTTGATCCTTGCTGTAGTTTAGCAAATAAGCCCATGATCATGCTGAATTCCCATTATAACCCTGTTTTTAGTGCTGAGTTTACACAAAACACACTAGGACATGCTGGTTTGATGTGTAGCCCAAAAACCCTGCTGTATTTTTGCAGAAAACTCCCTGATCAGTTCTGAAATTTCCCAAAGTGACCCTGCAGCATGCTGAAGATGACCATAATGCCCCTGCTGCCCCTGTCGTATGCTTAAGTTCACATTTTAAAACCTGTATAGTGCTGAAATGACGATGAACACCCTAGAATTAGGCTGGAATTACAAATAGCCCCTTAGAATGGTTTGGAATTACATTCTAGTCCCTGCACCCTTCTGAAATTTAGCAAATAAGACCCCAGAAAGTTCTGTCATTACCAGATAAGCCCCTGCTCAAGTTGGTTTTCACATTTTAGTCCCGGGAAAAATTACTAAAGTGCCCCTGGGGGGGTCTGTGTTGGCAGATCTACCCCTGAAGTTAATTTTTATTACATTTTGAACCACACTCCTTACTGTATAATATCAAATAAGGCCCCAACTAATTCTGTAATTACCAAATTACCCCCTGTAATAGGCTGAAATGACTAGAACACCCCCACCATGTGCCAAAAGTTACATCTAGGGCCCTAAAACTGCTATTTCCACATGACACACTCTCACAAGGACAAATTAAGGATGAACATATATAAAAGAAAGAAATTGCACCTAATGGAAAGAAAACATGGCATGGGGTTGAATAATGAAATGCACACCGTGAGGTGAAAATGTAAGATCTGCTTAATTATGCATTGATGAATTCCTATGCTTGAGAGTGGGATAACTTTTTCTTACTTGTTTCCTTGTTATTTTCTTTCACCTACAATGATATGGACCGAATCAGCCTCTGAGCATACGTTCGACCTACAAGCCTAAGACTTTGAAGATGAATAGGGTGGACTGAGCAACACTATAAGAAAAAGGCAAGTACCCTTGACCATTTTGCTCCTTCTTAGGATTATTAATTAGAATATGCATGCATTGTCTTTAACATGAATCCCATGATAGGTTGTTTACTAGAATTTCCATATTATCTTCCTTGTAGCCTGGGTATGGGTTAGCTAGGTTTTACTACATGTCGTTTATTGATGCTTAGCCCTGCTTAGTAGATGGGATGGGAGTAATTTATATTAATGCTTAATTATCATGATTATTGAGATGTTGTGTGGAGATATATATATGGTATATATGTGGGGATGTAGAGATAGGGGTCTAGCAGGCTGGTTGGTCTATGGTGGGTGCCGAGTGCACGAGACTCGGGTTTGTGGTTAGTGGCATGTGTAGATCCTAAGGACCGGTTTGCGGGACTCTGTGAACTAGCTTACACCGTGCCACCACAAGAACTGGTATGGGACAGAGTGACTAAGTAATTAGGTGCATTCCGAATGTAGTGTGAGTGTGTGGTAGGTGCGGGGAATGGGAGTCGAGCGGGACTACCCTGGGATCCGCAAGGCTCAAGAGGGGGCCACTGCAGGCGGAGGTGAAAAAGACTCCAGGAGGCTGCAGGGGTGAAACCTTAGTGGGTTCATGCTCGTCGGGATTCCCTTTGTAAAGGTCACATCGTGATCTCCTGGCCGCACACCTTAGGAAGTGTGAAATGTGGCTAGCTACTACGGGCTAAAGGGAGGTTTTAGTCCACCTGGCGACAGGGGACGAAATCACGACTTGTGGGTAAAGGGTACAAACTCTGCAGAGTCAAAACTGTCTAGACAGTCGTGCTCACGGTCAAGAGCGGGCTAGTAACTCTCTCATGATTAGCATGGTTTGGTTGGTTGTCTTGGATTGGTTGGTTTTGATATGTGGTTGGTGGTTTTGGGAGATGGATACAGATGGTTTTCGAGATATTCAGAGGATTGGTTGGGATGGTTGGGGTATTCATCTAGTAAATAGGATGCTTAATAAGACTAAGGTATAGGTTGCTTAGTGCATAAGCCGTGTTTACCCTTTCTTGATTCTTGCCTCATCATGCATAAAACATTCCCACACTTGCTGAGTACATTATGTACTCAGGCGTTTTCCTTTTTCCTCTATTATGATTGTTGCTCAGTGAAAAGAAGATCAAATGAAGACGGTGTGAAGGTCACGTAGCTGCCAGTCGATTCGCTTGTGGACGGCCCTAGAAGCTTCTCCTCTTTCGCTGCTATCCGAAACTCATTTTTAAGGTATGAATGTCGTTTATATTCGATATATAATTGTTTATCACTAGTTGTCCTACATGTATGATGAAACCGATCCTGGCATACACGTAGATGGCGGCCGGTTTTGCTCTTTGTAAAACCGGACGTGACAAGTTTTCTGCAGTGATTACTGGGCGAGTTGTCCACGCCCCCGTCCTTTTTAGATCAGGTATATATTACAATAAAATCTCTACTGATTTGATTTGATTGCCTCCCTCCCCACCTTAATCTTCTTTGCTATTTTTATATACTTATTTCTTGTAAATGCTGTTAGATTTGTTTCATTTATTGATTGAGTCTTATCATCGTAGATCTGTTGCATTATCATTATGTAAATTCTATTCAGAGCATCCAGATCTAGATATCAATACATGATAGGCTACGGTTGCAATTCTATAGTATGGGATGGCTGTTTTAACTTTATATATATATATATATATATATATATATATATATATATATATATATATGGCCTATACAATGCATATTCCTTGTTTATCAAGGTCTACTATATCTGACCGATGATGTTTGTTATTTTACTTTATGAGTTTTAGCAGATATATATATATATATAATAAGAGAAATACATTGTTCATGCTATAAAAATTTTAGTAAACCCATTAGTAACCTTGATATACGATTCTTCCTAATAATCTAAATTTGACTAAATCAAATGGATTAGTAGGGGAACATCTCACCTTCCTAGCCGGTCGACTGATTGTTTGGTTCACTCCGTTCATTTTATCTGTCCTTCACTTATCTGTTCCATTCCATAACGGATCCTTTGCAGTCCGACACCGTAGTGTAGACATGCGGTCGACAATCCAACTAGAGGAAGTCTAGTGTGAAGCCAAGAAGACGGAGGCAAGTATGGACGACTGATCATGTCAACTGCACAAAGATACAAGTGGCTTGACCTTCCTAGGATGAAAAGCCCCCCTTCCTAGAGGTGGGAGTCGGGCCGGGCCGGGCCGGCACGGCCCGAAATTTTCATGCTTCGGGCCGATTCGGCCCGCGGCCCGAAAGCACGCCGGGCCTTATCGGGCCAGGCCGGCCCGAATTACCAAACTGATGGCCCGAGCACGGCACGTGGCCCGGCGGGCCTATTTCGGATCAGGCCCGGTCCAAGCACGGCCCAATAACAGAAAAAACCCAAATAATTCAAAAAATCTAAAAATTTGTAAAATCCAAAAAAATCCAAAAATTTGTAAATAAAAAAATCCAAAAATCTGTAAAACCAAAAAAATCATAAAATCCTTATAAAATCAGGAAAATTCCAAATAAATCTAAAAAATCCAGAGAAAATTCCAAAAAATTTCGGGCTTTTTCGGGCATTTCGGGCCTTTTCGGGCCGATGGGCCAATTTCGGGCCGGACCAGCCCGAGCACGGCCCAAAACTCAATTTCGGGCTGGGCCGTCTGAAGCCTCTGAACCCGGGCACGGCACGGCCCGAAATCCTGTGCCGGCCCGGCCCGAATCTATTTTGGGCCATTTTCGTGCCTGGGCCGTGCCGGCCCGTCGGGCTTCGGCCCGCCCGAATTTGGCCCGGCCCATCTCCCACCTCTACCCCTTCCATGAGCTTCTTTTGAAACACAGGATGGACGGTAGGATAGCCTCCGCAAGTCCATTTTATTGGTTAGAACCGTGCAACCTGCTTAAACTGGCCGTGGCTGGCGTGCCAACTCGACAACTCCCCACCAGGGTTCGGCCGCGGGGCGGGGCCTGGTGGCTGGTCCCATGCCTCCGCCACTCCTCAGAAACTCCGCGCCCCGCTGCCGTCCGTCCGTCCGTCCGCCCTCCAATCATCGGCACCGGCCGAATCATCTTCCGGCCTCGTTCCGTGCGCGGCTTAGCTAATCTCTTCTTCCGCTGACCTGACCACGCGTCCGTGTCCGTGCCTCCGCCTACTTCTCCATTCTCTGCTCCCGCGCCTTTTGTTCCGCCCGATTGCTCCGGGGCACCTGGGCGCGGATAGTCGCGCGTCCCACGATCCGGGTGTGCAGAAATGTGAGGAAGGCACGTTTTTTTCTTCCCCATTCAGCTTGTGACACCACGGCGACAATTCAGAATGGTTGTGGAAGAATTGAAAGGTAGTCACCAATGAATAGCAAAAGGTATAACTGTAAGACAAGACAAATCAGCAAACAATACACTATTTTGATTGTCATGAAGAGCCCAGCTAGATTGTTGAAATCGGAGACATGGAGTCAAGAAGGAAAGTAAATATAAGGATGCACCTAAACCTTAACCATACTGTATAAATGTTGGTTCTCGAGAAACCAGGCTCATGCATGCACTTACAAGTCAACTCTTAACATGAGGCAATGTTGTTTTTGTTTAGGAATTTCAGCAGAATGATCTGCAGGTATGAATGAAGCGCAAAGAAGGAACTTCTGTACATGTACTATAGCCTACTGATGACAAGCATTACCTTCAGATTGGTATCCTCATTAGTGTCATTATCAGATACAACATCTTCTTTCTGTAGCTTCAAATTGAATTTATGTTGCTTCTTCACGGATTTTCCTTCAGCCGTCATCATTGATGAACACTTGGTTTCTTTTTTAGTCTGTTGCCTTGTAAATCTCCCTCCAGAATCACTAAAGGGGATCAACTTTTTCAGAGTTCAAGTCTTCTCCTTATTTCGTTCTAAAAGGCTTGTTCCCCTTCGACTTTGCTGCAACAGGTCAGCCTCGCTTTTTAATTACAGCAGGCATAGTACCACCAGCTTTTATACAAGTCTCTGCTAGCTGCGTATTATCACCATGATCTGTCTCTCGGGATAACTCCTCAGATGCTACAATACTTTCAGTGTCTTTCATAATCTTAGAATGTTCATTCGTCTCAGATCCAGTGGAAGAATCAAGCCTATGACTTTTCTTTGAATTGATATCGGATGACTTTTCAGTAGTGACTGGTTCTAACACTTCTTTATCGTCAGATACCAATTGCTCAATCTTCGTCTGATCATCATCTTATGATAGTCCAGGCTCCTATTTAGAAGAAGTTGTACATCTGGAGATTCGTTGTTATCACCTAGAGCACCACCATTGCTAATGCCAGTTGTGGGAGTAATGCATAGGCGAGTACCATCTCGTCCTCGACAGTTGACATCTTGCTCTAACTTTGAAGTTTTTTTAAAACAAGAAAATCAAGTTGTGTTATCTAGGCTACTTTCTAAAATTTAATCCATAGACTGGGGTGAATCTTCAGAGATAGACCTCTCACAAAGTTTACCTTCACCTGTTTGCAAGAGAAAAAAACACTTCTATTTGCCAAACTTTGTCAAGAGCCGCATTTACCATTTAAACAAAAATCTAAAAGTATTTTGCAAATGCCACAGGATGAGCTAACGCTAGACCAACACGTATCCATTAGTCCTCAGATTGAAATTGTAATATATAAGTAATTTCACTAACCATGCTCAATCCAGATGCATCAAGATAGTTGATAGCCACAGCATAGAAAGCCTCTTGGCATACAAACGTAACAACATTGTTGTAACTATATAGAGGTTTACCCCTAAGTAACTGAGCAAACACTGGTTTCAACCTGTCTTTGCATAAACCAAATAGTCTTTCAGAGAAGTATTTATTTAGAAGTTCCGGGAAGTATTTCAAAGAATTGTGGGCACGATAAATTACTATTCCACAGACATGTGAAGGTAAACTTCTGAGAGGTCTATCTCTGAAGAGTCACCTATGGATGCTCAGTGTATAAAGTTCTAGAAAGTGAGCTAGATAACATAACTTGATTTTCTTGTTTTTCAAGAAACTTGAAAGTTAGAGTATTATATCAATTGCCAAGGACAAGATGGTACTAGCCTAGGCATTAGTCCGACAACTGCCATTAGGGATGGTGGTGCTCTAGGTGGCAATAACGAATCCCCAGATGGTTCAACTTCTGAACAGAAGCCTGACTATCATCAAGTGATGATCAGGCGAAAATTGAGCAATTGGTATCTGGTGATAAAGAAGTGGCAGAACCACTCACCACTAAAAAGCCATTTGATGTCAATTCAAAGAAATGTCAGAGGCTAGATTCTTTCACTGGATCTGAGACGACTGAACATTCTAAGATTATGAAAGACAATGAAAGTCTTGTAGCATTTGAGGATCATGTTGATAATAAGAAGCTAGCAGAAATTGGTATAAAAGTTGCTGATACTGTGCCTGCTGTGATTAAAAAGCGAGGCCGGTATCTTGCAGCAAAGTCGCGGGGGAAGAAGCTTATTAGAACGAAACAATGAGAAGACATGAATATCGGAAAAGTTGATCCCGTTAGTGACTCTAGAGGGAGAGTTACAGGGCAACAAACTAAAAAAGAAACCAAGTATTTATGAAGGCTCCTGAAGGAGAATCTGTAAAGAAGCAACATAAATCCAGTTTGAAGCTATAGCAAGAATATGTTGTATTTTATAAATACACTGATGATGAGGATACCAAACTGAAGGTAATCCTTGTTATAATTAGGTTATAGTACATGTGTTGAAGTGGTTTCTTTCCGCTTCATTCATGCATGCAGATCATTGGCTTGATGGAATAACTTGTACTCTTGGTCTGTGTGGACTCTTGTTAGGACAGCATACCTTTGGTAGTACAACATCTTAGTCCTTGTTAGGACAACATTTTAGATCAAGGGGACATCATATCAGTCCTTGTTAGGACAACATATTAGTCCTTTGGTAGGACAACATCTTAGACCAAGAGGATAACATATCAGTCCTTGTTAGGACAACATATTAGTTCTTTTATAGGACAACATCTTAGACTAGCATCTAGGTATATGTTTGGCTGCCTTAACTATAAATATGTAACCTCAACCCCTAGATTGGTTATGGCATTGTGTGTGGAATGAAACAAAAATTTTTTTTCCAACTCCTAGTGTCATCCTCTCCATGAGAGTAATACTTCAGATACTAACAAGTGGTATCAGACCCATTCTATCCTGTAGCCTAGACATCTCATGCTCATCTCCTTCCCACGCCTCTCTTTGTCTTCAGCCGACAGCAATAACACTGGTTGTTTCAACTCATTCCTCCTCTTCTGCACAAACGAGCAACAGCTTGTCTGAGACAGCCTCTTCCCTACAGCACTCCCCCACTAGCACGTCATGTCCGAAGGACAGTCTCAGCACTCGGTCGCTTCGAGCGCGCAACATCGGCAGGAGGCTAAGGTCGCCGCGGCAGAAGAACGCGAGCGAGCAGCGGCAGAGGCTGCAGCGAGGGCGGCGAGGCTGGCGGCGGTGGAACTGGCAGCGGTGAAGGCGAAAGTAGAAGCAGCTCGCCAAACCGCCTATCGTGCAGCAGCCGAGGCAGAGGTAGGAGAGGCTGCAGCAAGAGAGGCTCGAACAAAGAAACGGGCTGACAGGGAAGCACAAGCCTCTCAGTCCGTTGATCCTCCAAGAAGGAAGAGGCTGATGATATTGAAGAAGAAACAACATGCTGAGTCACAAAGAGCGACTCAAGACAAAGGAAAAGGAAAAGCAGCAGATCCTCCTAGGAAAAAGGCTTTGGCCAACACGGGACTTGCCATTCGTGACAACCCTATACGGGGAAGGGAGAATCACCCACAAGGACCTATTGGGCCACTTGAGAGGGCACCACCTATGCACAATCGAAACCGTCAACCCAATTTGGCGAGTGCAGCTTTCAAAGGGAAAGGAGCCGACAAAGCCAGAAGGTTCAGGGTAGAGGAGGTCTACAAGTATGAGAAGCCCACACCAGACCCTCGTTTCTGGTGTGACTTCCATTGTGACTACTACCGGCTTGTCTATCTTGCAATGAAGACATCGGTAGTCGATGCTCAGTGGGTGGATTGGCCCTACATGGCAAAAAAGAAGCATCAAGCTTTTGATGCACTGATTGAAGCAGCAGAACGCCATAGGATCAAGGATTTGATGACTTTTCAGTATGATTGGAACATCGAGGTGATAGTCTAATTCTATACCACATGTTATTTCCACACGTATGAAAACAGAAAAATCACTTGGATGACAAATGGTGTAGTATCATCAGTATTGTATGATGAGTTTGCTAGGATTCTTAGACTTGAGGAGCACTTGAACTATGAGATCATAGTTCACAATGAGAGGACCTTGAGAAAGGATGACTTGGACTTCATGTATCCCTCATATCTCACCTATGAGCCATCCTCAACCCACAATATTAAACCCTTCTTTGGAGTGCTAAACAGAATCCTGAGGAAGACTCTAGCTCCAAAAGATGGGGATGCGGGGATGATACAAGGGTATCTCAGAAACATGTTGAAACTACTCAATGAAGAAGAACGATTCAACGTCTTCGACTACATATACAATGATATCTTCAACATCTCCTATACCCGAACAGGTCATGTGGATATGCGCCGTACATCATGTGCATGATAGAGAAAGTCACAGGCCTGGAATTTGCAAAGGATGTGAAGCACAGGAAGCTACGTCCACAGATGTCGACCCCCCTTCCTCGCCCTCTTGCGTCCTTGAGCAGGAGCTCCTCTGCAGCTCCATCCTCCTCAGCTGGGCCATCTGCTCATCCATCATCGAGTGACTCCTCTAGTGGGCTGCTCAAAATATTCAAGGTCATTTTCTCCTCATGCCAGAAAGTGGAAGTTCGCACGCAGAAAATAAAGCAACACCAAAAGAAGTATCTCAAGGCAATGTGCGACAAAATAGAGATACCTATGTCTCCACCGTTATCGGACGATGAAGAAGTGACAGAGTTTCCCACTCTGACCGAAGACTAGTTTGCCTACTTTGGTGAAGATGGTTCCTTCTCTATTGCTCCTCCTACCTCCCACGCTCATCATGAGGATGATGATGAAGACGAAGATGAAGATGAGGACTAGGAAACCCAGAGTGACCAAGCCGAAGATCAAGATGGAGATGATAGCGATTAGGCGTTTCTCTCTTCTCTTTCCGTTTTTGGTGCTTTGATACCAAAGGGGGAGAGAACAAGGGGGAGTAGTCTAGTCTAGCTCTTTAGTCTCGCTCTTTAAAATTATCTTGGTATGTAATAACTATGCCACATTATACCACGTTATGTTATTTTTGTAATGACTATGTCAACTATACCATTTTATGTCTTTATATTACGCTACATTAAGATGATCTTGTTCGTAAATGTTATATTTTCCTTAATGCGTTTAACACTCACTTCATCACATCACACTTAGACACCCCCACCATAACACATGTATGTATGAAAGCCCCAAAGAACTCACTCTTGTGCATATTTTTCCTTGACAATCTTTTGTGCACACATTTAGGGGGAGTGAACCATACACATGTATTATGAAAACAAACTATTATATCCATTTATTGAGAATCTTAATGTGTTGTCATCAATCACCAAAAAGGGGGAGATTGAAAGTGCATCTAGATAATCCCCGTGGGTTTTGGATGATTGATGCCGACAATTAAGATACTAATGAGTTTTACTGAGTATGAGCACAGGTCCTTATAAAAAAGAATGGATGTGGAGTCTCTCAAGAAGCAAAAAGGAAAAGAAGACTCGCAAGAGTAGAAAATAGAATTTTTCTATTGAATTTCACATTTTCTAGTTGTGTACAGTGTTTTCTCTTTTAGAGTGGTTGAGAATCATTAGAGAGCTCAAACTAAAGTTAGAATCGTGAGAGGAAGTAGTAATAGGTATGGCTGAAAAAGGAAGACCGGACTTGTCCGGACTGGGAGCCGGACTAGTCCGTTCCCAATCGGACTACTCCGTTTCTGGCGGACAAGAAGTCTCTGAGTGAGTTCGAACTTATCCGTTTTAGGTCAGACTAGTTCGTTGTCGAGTGAGTCTGAGCCTTTATGAGACTAAGTCTCAGAAGGCCGGACTAGTCCGCCCATGGGGCCGGACTAGTCCGCCAAGCGGACTAAGCCGTTTAGGTCCGGAGAAGTAGTCTCTGAGTGACCTCGGACTAGTCTGCTTCACAGGCCGGACTAGTACGGTTCTTTCAGACTAGTCAGGTTTAGGACGAAACAAAGGTTCCTGTATGAGCTCGGACTAGTCCCGATTTGGCCAGACTAGTCTGCAGTCCTATATTAGAGAGTTTTCGAGACTAAGTCCGGTAAGACCGGACTAGTCCGCCATTGAGACCGGACTAGTCCGCCCCCTACCAGACTAGTCCGTTCTCATTCGGAACAAAGGTTCCTGAGTGAGATCGGACTAGTCCGTACTTCACCGAACTAGTCAAGGATTTTATGACCGTTTGAATTCAACGGTCACGAGACTTTAGTTGGTAGCCTGTGACGTGAGTGGTCCCTCAACAACGGACTAGTCCGGGGTTCTGACCGGACTAGTACAGACTTTAGTAGGTAACGGCTAGATGTCGGGATCTCTATAAAAAGAGACCCCCGACTGAGAATTGGAAGAACAGAAACCCTAGCGCTGAAAACTCATTCTTAGAGCTCTTCTAAGCCTCTTTCCTCACCTTCTTGACCCCTAAGATAGGATCTTAAAGGGTTTGTGGATTTGTGAGAGGAGAGATGTGATGATCGACGTTTGAGCTATCGGTTTGAATCTCTTGCACTCTAATTGTTAATTTGAGTTCTTGCCTGTTGTATTTTGGTTCCTAGAACTGCTAGGTTGTTGCAGGGAGTCTTAAGTTGTGAGTAGCCCCTAAGAGCATTGTATTCACATTTGATTCATAGTGAAAGAGGCCGGGCTTGATCTTGGTGATCGCTCGGTGAGGGAAGGGTTGTAAAAGACCCAGTCCTTTGTGGACTCCTCAACGAGGATGTAGATTGTGTCTCTTGTTTCCTTTACCTTCTCGCTCCTTCTCTAAAATTACTTTTAAGCTTTTGTCTTGTTTAACACTTGTGAATTGCTCTGCTGTTGTGAGTCTCGCAATCTAATCATTCACAACTAATTAGTGAGATTGTTAGACTATTTACATATCTTCCGCTTAAACAAACTTGAAAAGAAAACCTAAACGCAATTTTATACCTAGACCGGACTAGTCCGCCCTCAGACCGGACTAGTCCGGCCTCCTTCAAGTTTAATCCGCTCTTTGCAGCAGTTTCAGGTTTTATAGCCTATTCACTCCCCTCTCTAGGCAACTTTCACTCGGGAGCAGTGGGAGGCCTGCCAAGGTGACGAAAAGAAGGGGGAGCCCTCCTCCTCGAAAGGCGGCCGCAAGCGTGGCAAGCCAAGCAAGGGGTGCGGAGGTGCCCAAGCCGGGGCGCAGAGAGGTGCCGAGGGTGGTGCCGACGGAGGCGCCAAGGGCGGCGCCGCCGGCAACCGGAAGCCAGCACGAGACGACACCTGCCACAACTGTGGCAAGCTTGGTCATTAGGCCAGGGAGTGTCAGCAGCAAGGATGCGGCCAGGCCCACATCGCACAGGTGGAGGAGGAGGAGCCGGCTCTGCTCCTAGCGCACGCAAGCATCGAGCCACCTCTAGTGGCATCGGCTGTAGCGGCTCTCCTCCACATCGATGAGCCGAGAGCACACACCTTCCTCGGTGATGGCTCTAGCAACGACAAGACTGACGGGTGGTGCCTCGACACCGGCGCCACCCATCACATGACTGGTCGACGAGAGTTCTCCACTGAGTTTGACCCCAATGTCCGAGGCTCCGTCAAGTTTGGGGACGCCTCTGGTGCGGAGATCAAGGGTGTCGGCTCTGTCATCCTCACCGTCGAATCTAGTGAGCATAGGTTGCTCGTCGGAGTCTACTACATCCCCGCGTTGAGGAACTCTATCATCAGCCTGTGTTAGCTGGATGAGAACGGTTCGCGCGTGGAGATCAAGGACGGAGTCATGAGGATTTGGGATCTCCATCGTCGCCTTCTTGCCAAGGTAACCAAAGGCACCAATCGACTCTACGTCCTTAACGTGCAAGTAGCACAACCTCTCTGCCTTGCTACTCATCGGGATGACGAGGTTTGGCAGTGGCATGAGCGCTTTGGGCACCTTCACTTCAAGGCCCTGAAGCGGCTCAGTGCCAAGGAGATGGTACGGACCTTGACCATGTGGAGCAGTTCTGCGATGTCTGCATAGTGACAAAGCAGAGGCGGCTCCCCTTTCCCCAGCACTTGAGCTTCCGATCCAAGGAGCGGCTTGACCTCATGCACGGGGACTTGTGTGGCCCGGTGACACCGGCTACACCGAGAGGACGACGTTACTTCCTGCTGCTTGTCGATGACCTCTCCCGCTACATGTGGGTGATGGTCCTCGACAGCAAGGGAGAGGTTGCGAACGCCATCAGGCGCGCACATGCTATTGCGGAGGCGGAGTGCGGCCGCAAGCTGCGCGTGCTGCGCACCGACAACGGCGGCGAATTCACGCGGCTGAATTGGCGTCGTACTGCACGGATGAGGGTGTTCAGCGCCACTACTCCGCGCCGTACAGCCCGCAGCAGAACGGCGTCGTCGAGCGACGCAACCAGACAGTTGTGGGAATGGCTCGGGCTCTCCTCAAGCAGAGGGGAATGCCGTTTATCTTCTGGGGAGAGGCGGTGGTGACGGCGGTCTACATCCTCAACCGCTCGCCCACCAAGGCTCTCAACGGCAAGACGCCGTACGAGGCTTAGCATGGGCGCAAGCCAACAGTCTCTCACCTACGGGTCTTCGGCTGTCTCGCGTTCACCAAGGAGCTTGGCCACATCAGCAAGCTCGACGACAGGAGCACTCTGGGGGTGTTCATCGGCTACGCGGAGGGCTCGAAAGCCTACCGTATTCTCGGCACGTGATGTAGTGTTCAACGAAGGGCGAGGATGGGCATGGAACAAGGCGGAAGACGACGGCTTGACTCCGACATACGACAACTTCATCGTCGAGTACGTCCACTTCAAGGGAACTGGGGGAATAGACAGCTCTTCTCCACCGACTTCAGCGCCACGCTCCCCAGTCATGACCTCGGCTGCGACGACCTCTCCACCACCACAGCCGGCGACCTCACACACACCAGCACCAACTGTCATCCCTCCGGGTACGTCCACTCCGACACCAGCTCGTGTCGAGCACAACCCGCTGGAGTTCGTTACTCCGCTCTCCCACGACGAGGAGCGCATCGACGCGTACCACGACGGCGAGCCGTTGCGGTATCGTACGATGGAGGTTCTTCTCGGCGACCAGTCGGTGCCGGGACTGGTCCCTCACGATCTGGAAGCGCAGTCAGAGATGGACGCGGTTGAGAACAACCGCATCTGGGAGCTTGCTGACCTCCCTCATGGTCACCGCGCGATCACCCTTAAGTGGGTGTTCAAGCTGAAGAGGGATGAAGCCGGCGCCATCGTCAAGCACAAGGCTCGCTTGGTGGCACGCGGTTTCGTCGACGACTTGGTGGGTGTCTACGTCGACGACTTGGTGATCACCGGCACCAAGGATGCGGAGGTGGCAGCGTTCAAGGAAGCGATGAAAGCCACCTTCCAGATGAGTGACCTGGGATCTCTCTCCTTCTACCTGGGGATCGAGGTGCACCAGGCCGACTCCGGGATCATGCTTCGACAGAATGTCTACGCCGCTGGGCTCACAGACTGCAAACCCAGCTCTCACTCCCATGGAGGAGAGACTGAAGCTGAGCCGCAGCAGCACGACGGAGGAGGTGGACGCCACGCAGTATCGGTGTCTTGTGGGGAGCCTTCGCTACCTCGCCCACACACGACCGGACTTGGCATTCTCTGTCGGCTACGTCAGTCGGTTCATGCAGCGACCGACGACGGAGCACCAGCAGGCTGTGAAGAGGATCATCCGCTACGTTGCGGGGACTCTCGACCACGGCCCCTACTACCCGAGGTGTCTTGGGGCGGCACACCTTGTCGGGTACAGCGACAACGACCACGCCGGCGACATCGATAGTAGCAAGAGCACGAGCGGAATTCTCTTCTTCCTCGGCAAGTGCCTCGTTAGCTGGCAATCGGTCAAGCAGCAGGTGGTGGCATTGTCCAACTGCGAGGCCGAGTACATAGCGGCCTCTACCGCTTCGACTCAGGCGCTCTGGTTAGTTCGACTACTTGGTGATCTCCTCGGCAAAGACATCGGAGCGGTGGAACTCAGAGTGGACAACAAGTCCGCTCTGGCTCTAGCAAAGAACTCCGTCTTTCATGAACGGAGCAATCACATCCGGGTGAGGTACCACTTTCTCCGAAGCTGCTTGGAGGAAGGGAGCATCAAGGCGTGCTACATAAACTCCAGGGACCAGCTTGCAGACCTGCTCACCAAGCCCCTTGGAAGGATCACGTTCCTTGAGCTTTGCTCCAGGATCGGGATGGTCCAACTCTCCTACAAGACAACGCACAAGATTTAAGGGGGAATGATGGAATAAGTCTTGTACTCTTGGTCTGTGTGGCCCCTTGTTAGGACAACATATTAGCCCTTTGGTAGGATAGCATCTTAGTCCTTGTTAGGACAACATCTTAGACCAAGAGAACAATATATTAGTCCTTGTTAGGACAACATATTTTTCCTTTGGTAGGACATCATATTAGACCAAGAGGACAACATATCAGTCCTTGTTAGGACAACATATTAGTTCTTTGATAGAACAACATCTTAGACTAACATCTAGGTATATGCTTGGTTGCCTCAGCTATAAATATGTAACCCCAACCCTTAGGTTGGGTATGACATTGTGTGTGGAATGAAACAAGAAAAATTTCACAACTCCTAGTGTCATCCTCTCCATGAGAGTAATACTTCAGATACTAACATGGCTGAAGTGTCAGTTTTTGTTGTGCCTACTTATAGTTTCACATTTAGATGCTCTTACTACTCAAAGGCTATTCGTAAGTAAAACATTGTTTATATTTTATATTTGCGTGCCGTTGCCCTTCTAACAGTAACACCATAGTTGGCCTCCTCTGTCTATTCCTTACAACATATAATGCTGAAGTTTTCTAGTCGATGGTGGTATTCTACGACGGAAATTCATTTAGTTTCAGTTACATATGAGATTGTGGTGAAGTTGGCATAAACAGGAGTCTAAATCATGCTATGATAACCTAATGTAATTGCCCACAATGACTAATTTTTATCAAATCTCATTACAGGAAACGGTGTCTGCAGCAAAGACATATACGACAAAGGGCCAACAAGAGAACAACGGGGTTTCGAAAAGGAAATGTCTACCGGAAGCTGGAGAGGTATGTATAGTTGATACACAACCTTAGTCTTCGACCTGATGATTTCTGTTTCGGATTTATCAGGACCATTCCCATGCTTTTTGGCAGGCCCTTCCCTAAAACAAAAATAAAGTGATTGATGAAAACCTTGTTGGTTCAAGAATCAGAGTCTGGTGGTCTGATGATAAAAAGTATGTTTTGATGACCATCATATTTTTTTCTTATCCTATTTTAATTATGTTTGTAGCATGGTTAGTTTATAGCCCTTTAGTCACCAGTGCTTCATTGTCTAATTAACTTTGATTATTTACTAAACAATGATATATGTTACCACTTGAAGTTTTTTCGATACACTAAGCATTGCTGTTTTTCAAGGCTTGTTATCATTGTGGTTGCTAATTTGATCTTGTTTTTCGAATACTCTCCTTATTTACTATGTGTTTAATATGCCATTTACTCCATATACTGGCATGTAGTACGTCTTATTCAAAACCAAGTCTTCGATTTGTTGGTTCCATAATGGTGTTGTTGAGTCATTTATTGCTTCTTCGAAAAATCACAAAGTGCCTGCCCATTTACATGCAACCTTTATCTGCAGTTCTGCGTTTTTCGTTTAAATTCCATTGGTATGTCTGAAGTCGGAATACTGAAATGTTATTTAAGATGGCCTTCTTATTTTGTTTTCTTGTTGGCATGCATATTGCCTATGATGATGGTGATGTGGAGAGATTACTGCTTGGGAAGGAAAGGTGGGAACTCATTGACGAGGTATGCACATGAAGATTGGTGCAGTTGTATATTCCTTTTCCTTTTTTTTCTTTTATTTATCTGTTATTTTGCAGGCGAAACACAGTGATCCTGATGCAGCATCTAATATGTAAGCAAAATATTCTACTTTATTTCTTCTATATGTTCAGTCTTGCTATGGTAGTTATAATTATTCCAGAACATTAAAACAATATATGTGATTCTGCTGGCAACTCCTAAACAAAAGCAGCACTGCCTCATATTAAGAGTTGACTTGCACTCTAGTTGCTCAAAGTAGTTTTTTTAAACTAACTGGGTTACTTATCTCAAAATTCAAAACGAAGCGTCTAGAGCATGCATGATATTGGTTTATCGAAGAAGCAACATTTATCTAATATAGTTAAGGTTTAGGTGCATCCTTATATTTACTCCTCCTTGACTCCATGTCTCCAATTTGAACTGTCTAGCTTGGCTCTTCATGACCATAAAAATAGTGTATTGTTTGCTGATTTGTCTGGTCTTGTAGTTATAACTTTTGCTATTCTTTGGTGACTTACAAATATAAGTTCCATGTTGATTTGTCATGGTGTTGCTTCTCTTATACATCTCAGGATTTACTTTCCGACTTGACAGATTAACTTTCGGCTTTTGTTCCTCTTTATTCCCCCCGCTGTTCTATGTCAGTCCTTCCTGGTACTCTACCCTCTGTTTAGCGTTGAGCTCTTATATAAAAGGATGTTATTTAGTCAATTATAAGTCGCTTCTTATTTCAACCAGTTCACATAGAAGAAGAGTTAAATGGAGCTCAGGTCAGGAAGGTTAGTATTTGATATGGACATTCCATCTCGTACATTGTGTGCACTGGAATTTATCTGAAACTGTTTATTTGTTTTCTGCACAGTGGCAGTAGGGGTCCTCCCAAGAAGACAGGGGCGTCCAAAAGGTGTGCGCTCCAACAACAATCTGTCAACCGCAGATAGCCATGCCAGTTCAACCAAACTGAAGGGAAAAGGTGCAGAGAAGGATACTAAGGAGACACCTGGCAGAAGGATCACTCGATCTTCTGCAAAGGCTAAACATGATGTCCTTAAGGCAAACAACAAGAATGAGTTCGGTAGCACTAAAATTGGTGGAATGACAAGGATGACAGTGAAGAGAACAACTCAATAGTGAAATCCAGTGAAGCTGTTGATGGATCCAAGACTAATGGTCTTTCAACCAAAAGGAAGCTGAAGGAGAAGGAAAGAGAGTCTTCAGATGAGGAGAAGGCTCCTACCAAAGTTTGTACCAGAAAAAAGCTCAGAAGGAAGAACCGCGACTAGTTTCTCTGAACTGTTCACCTCCTCCCATGGGCGTTCCATCCATCAAGCCTCAAGATTTGGGCACGGGGCATTGCTGTGTATCCCTTAGACTCACTGACGGTCATAGAGATTGACTGATCGTCTTATATTATAACTAGCAATTGTGGTGTTACTTTTTTCCCCGCTCATTCTTGCCATTAATTTTTGAACCTCTGGCCAGAAATGGATTTTGTTTTCTTTAGGCTCTCTTTTTTGTTGTTGGTTACCTCCTGTCAAACAAAACAATGTGTTGCTCATGTTATATAAGAAATTCGGTAAAAGAAAATATTTTTAATACCATCATGCAAATAACTATTAATAATCATACAATCCCAATTTCTGCTTTTTTATTTAAACTCTTTCGCAATGCAAATTGAAAAAATAAAATGTAAACACCGTTCCAACCTGCCACCGTTCTTGTAAGTCAACCGAGGGGAGGGGAAGCTTTAGACTTTGTTTGGGTAGAGTTAAATACTCTCCATTTAAGATGGATTGAGGGGTATTGAACTAAAAACTAGTTTATTTTCTACTCCACTCCAATAAATAGCCAAACAACTTAGAGGGTACAAATCCACACGGCTTGAGCTCGGGCGGAGACGGTAGAGGGAGTTGACGATATTGTGGGCTTGCGCGGGCCAAAAGCGTGACCAAATCTAGCCCATCTACCACGCACGGTGTATATTAAATCCACCGGATATCCCCGTTAGTCCATAGAGTGGGCAGCATTTGGTGCCCATGTTCCGAACGGGCCGAATGTCCCATACAGATACCGCGTGGCGGATTTTTTTATATTTTAACACTGTTGATAAAGAATTTAATATTAATAACATCTATTTTTTTGTAAAACTAACCACCCTCTCATCCATAAAGTGGACGATTTGTCCACGTGGACATCCTGTCGTTCACGCCGTGGACGACAGGCTGGCCCTCGTGGAATCCACGTCGGCCCAACGGTCACGGGACCGTTGGACCGACGTGTCCTGTCGTCCACGACATGGACGACAGAGATTTTCTATATAACCAGCCACCCCGGGGGCATTCTCTCCACATCCAACCAACAAACAAGAGAAGAAAAGAGGGTAGGGGAAGAGGAAGAGGAAGAGAAGAAAAAAGAAGAAGAAAAAAATAAAAAAGGAAAAGGTATAATCTTTAAAAAATAAATTAAGATTTTAAAATTACTTATATTAATTGTGCATTTTAGATATTTTAGATTTAAATAATAGTTTAAACTTATAGTAATAGTTTAGTTTCTATTTTACGTTTTAGTGTTTAATTTAGTTTTTATTGATTAATAGGATTTAGTTAGTTTGTAATCTAGATTTTATATTAGATTATGTTATTTGTAATTGGTTTTTAAGATCTTGTTTCGTACTTTTAGTTATAGTCTAGTTTAGTTTTTTTTTTAGGATTTTAGCTTAGTTTTAATTTATGTTTAGCTTAGTTATATTTTTTTAAAAACTTTTTATTATTTTGATTAGATTTAGTTTAGTTATAATTTTGATTAGGTTAATTTTGATACTGTTAAGTTGTTTATAATTTTGATTTGAATTTAAGAATTATGATTAGTTTATAGTTAAGTATAGTATATTTTAACACAATTTATATTACATTATGCGTAATTCAATTTTTTGTTACTATTCTTTTTGCAATTATTAAATTGCGTATATACGTATGCTAGGTATGTCGAATAAATTATAATTTTAGATATTTTATGGAGATGGTCAACTTAGTTATAATTCGAGTGGAGTAGATATATCAGGACTCCCTTTTATAAATCGGAGAATACCTAGTCCAACGGAACGGACATTTATGGGTATATACAGACGGTTGCTGAAAGTTTTTAAACTGAGTGAGGATGAATATGAGTTCAAAATAAACGAAGTTAACAACCATTCAAGTGAGGACCTTTTTGGGAACTACTGCCGCTAAAGGGAAATGGCGTGCTTATGTTGCAAGGGCTCTGCAATATGGGTGGCTTCTAATCTTCTTATTCGGGTTGAAGCCAAGGAAGTAGTCGACGAGACACAGGACAAAAATGATAACGAGGAAGATAATGATGATGGTGATGACAAAGGTGATGATTATAATGAATTGGCACTGATGGACGAGTCGTACAACTGATGGACTAGTCGTCCACGTACTGGACGACTCGTCGTACAACTGATGGACGAGTCATATAACTGATGGACTAGTCGTCCACGTACTGGACGAGTCGTCCACCTACTAGACGAATTGCCCACCTCGTGGACGAATCGTCTAGCTTCGATTGTCTATTTAAGAGCACTCTGGATATTCGTCATAACCACACTTCACAGACTCAACTCTCGCAGACATGGACTCACCGTACTCATCACCAAATCAAAAAGAAAAAGTTCATGTTCCAGAGGGATTATGTCACACCCGATATTCCATAAGGAACACCGAGCGTATACTCACATGTATGCCAGGATCAGTTGAGTCATACATGTGCCGACAAGAGTGAAATATCATCGTATTACAAGCCAAGTGTATCATACAACGTAATATTACATCATAAGACATAAAGTATCAATTATGAGTACAAGCACACTAATAATATAACAGCGGAAGACTCTAGCGTGGTGCTCCAGTTCCACAGGCGTTGCCCGGTGGTTACGCCAACCTAGAACAACTCCTCGGGGTCGAAGTACTCCTCGTCAAAGTCTACGTCCTCATTTACACCTGAGCCAACATATGATATCCAACAAAAGCAAGTTTGAGTACCGTAGGTACTCAGCAAGTGTAGGAAAGAATGTTATGTAGGCCAACAACAAGGGAGGCTAACATGGTTAAGCAATATGCATTAATCCTAAGCCTTAGCTTTGATTAGCAACCTATCTTACTAAGTGATAATCCCACCATCATCATAATTAAGTCATTAATGTTAGGTTACACCACCCAACAACCTCTTTTGACTCACTTCCATGTTTCTCTAATCATGGACAAGTCCAAGCCGCTCTTGACCGTGAGCACGGCTGTCATGACAGTTTGGTTCTCTGCAGAGATTGTACCACTTTACCCACAAGTAGTGATTTCATCCCCTGTTGCCAGGTGGACTAAGAAACCTCCCTGATATCCGTGGTTGCAAGCCACATTACACACTTCCTTTGGTGTGCGATCAGGAGATCACTACATGGCCTTTACAAAGGGTCTACCGGCAAGTACAAGCCCACTGAGGTTTCACCGCTGTAGTTCCTGGGAGTAACCCTCCCCTACAGAAGCCCCCTCTTGAGCCTTGCAGTTCCCAGGGCAGTCAAAAATGGACTCCCATTCCCCGCACCATCCAAACACTCATACTATACCGGCAAACTCCTAATTAATTGGCCAAGCTGCCCCATCTCAGTCTTGTGGTGGCACTGTAAAGCCGGGTTAATTGTTCCATGAACCGGTCCTTAGAATCTAGGACAGGCACTAACTCATTCCCGAGTCTCGTGCACGAAGCACCAACCAAACAACCAGCCTGTCTAGATTCATAACCACATGACACATACACTTGTGTCTTTCATATAATCCACAAGACTAGTATCAACTACATTTCATTCATCTCTAAAGTTCTAAGCATGGCTAAGCACATAAAATGATAACCATCAAGTCCTATCTAATTCCCTCCATGGTTTTGCAAGGAAAGATAAAGCAATGAAACTATGGAAACATCCTACACTGGGTTTCATATTAAAGACATCATGCAAATAATCTAACTATTCATCCTAGAATAGGAACAAAGTGATCAAGGAACACTTGCCTTCAACTTGTTTAGAATTCTTGAAAACTTGCTTTTAAAGATTGACAACTAGCTTTGGGGTTGGTTCTTAATGCGACGACTCCGAGAGGGCCACGTCGTCCTGACCATGACCAATAGAGGCGCGTGATGTCGCTCAGCCGCGTTAACGACTGTCTCGCCGAAGAAATGTGAGGACACAAAAAAATCACTAATTTTCAACTTTTTCTACCAAATTCAAAGAAAGGAACACACAAGGAACTCACCTAGTGTGGTTTGTTCGATCGGAACAACCCTGAAATGTTTTGGTGACGGTGAGGGGCGGTCACGATCGTTGATTTTCTTCAATGTAGCGCTCGAATCACAATTCCTCGATGATAGTTGCCACAGAATTTCTATACGATGAACCAAAATTGATGGGATGATCAAACAAGGAAAAGACGAAGGAATTCGATGGGGGCAACGGAGATTGGTAGCGGCACTTACCGATGAAAATCGGCGCAAGTGAGTGAGAGGAAATTTGGGGAAAAACGAAGAGGAGATCAAGTAAAATCTTACCGAAGTGATACGCGGTCTGAAAACAGTCGGAGATGAGTGTGCAACGGTGACGTGCGGCAGACAACAATCGGCAGCGATGGAAAGCGACACGAGCGGTGAACTCTCATTGCAAAAAGGGGGTCCTCTGGTTGTTTAAATAGAAGGGGAGGGCTGCAGTTTTCTTTTGGCACGAACAGAAGCCAGGCGTTGCGGTTGATCGAGCGGGCAGCAGCCGGAGCGCGCGAACGGGCGCGGCATGAGGCGGCACTAATGCAACGTATGTGGGCAGTTTTTTTTTTGTTTGTACGGGGTGTCACAGATTACAACCTCCAATGTGTCTATATGGCACTGATTATCGGTTCATAAAAGATTTAAGACTGGGGTCACCTACGGTTTGAGGCTATGGATGTGCAATAACTATGGATATGACCCCTCGTATAGGACCACACCATTTTCCCGAATGGTATACATCAGGTAACATATTTACTTCATAGATCTATGAATATTGTATTCGCATTTTATCTCAAATCTTTATAACAACACATAATTAGTCATGCAGTCTTCACCACCCCTTTGTGAGTACACACGGTACATCGACAACGAACAAACAACAGAAGGCGTCGAGTATGTACACGCGATGCATAGAGTTGCTTGTGACAAGTTCCACTATGAGATGGAGTACGAAAAGCAGGTTGAGCAGGAAAGGAAGGAGGCGACTGAACAAGTGGAGCGTCGGTGCAAACGTTAAGAAGAAGTTCAAATAATCGAGGAAAAGTATCGTCGCCAGTCTCAGGTGGAAGAACGCATTGCTCGCCAGGCGAGAGAGGATGAACGGGAGCGCTTACGCGAGAGAGCACGTCGCGCAAGGGATGCCGGTCCGGATGCATTGCGTAAGGGAAAATATTCTCGTTGCACTCAGTAGAATCTATATTTGATATTTAATAAACTTCGTAATGTATCCAATGACGAATGTTTTAATCAAGTGCTGGTGTTATTTTGATAAAAAAGATCATAATCAAATTTGTGATCGTATTACATAAATCAAATTACGTAGCATAGAATCTATTAAACAAAAGTCATATTAACCAACTTACATAAAATCATAACATAATATACTATATTAAATTCTATAAAAAATTCGTAAAAATGTCTATAAGCATTTTTAAATGGGTGATAAAAATCTAATCTTGGAATATTTGCTGCAGGGAAGAATCTTGGCTTCGTGGCCTGTCGTCCACGGCGTGGACGACAGTAGGGTCCACGTGGTGGACGACAGAGCTCCCTACGTGGGTCAATCGTCCACGGCGTGGACAACAGGATGTTCACGTTGACAAATCGTCCACGTCCTGGACTAGAGGGTGGTTATTTTTTTAAAAAGATTTAGATGTTATTAATATTAAATTCTTTATCAACAGTGTTAAAATAAAAAAATTCCCGCCTGGCGCAATCACGGCCCATCAGCATGTCAGCCCAGCAACTGCCGCAGCTTCGTTCCGCGCAAGAGGCAACGCCTTCCTGTCCCCTGCGGCCGTCCCGTCCCCGCAAAAGCTGCCTGCTGCTTCCACACTGCCCCGCCCCACTCCGCCCGCTGCCTCGAGATGGATCACGCGCCGGCGACGCCGCGCTGGAACCTGGAGCGGCCGTACCTAACCGGCCGTTTCCACCAGGTACGCCCCCCTGAACCCCTGCCGCCGGCATTACCGCCCCAGCCTCCGCCTCACCTCCCTCGCGCGCTCTGGCAGGAGGCGAAGGCAGCTGCGGCGGCGCAGGGACCCGGATCCAAGACGTTCTCCCTCGAATGCTACAGGTATGTCGTGTGCCTGAATTTTTGTGGTCTGGACACGAACGTCTCGGTGGTTGTTGTGGCTCCTGGTGGTCTCTGACGCCTGGAGTTGGTTTGAATCTGCAGCCGCGGTGCCGGCGCCGGTTCGGGGAGTGTCATCGGATCGTACGCCGTTTCGGTGCAGGTAAGGGTAGCTGGGGTTCAACCGGCGAAATTCAGCTCCGAGTGACGTCTTCCCCAGTAACTGGGAGCTAGAGTTTATGTTCTTCTTATGGGCTTTGAATTTGATTTCGATGATTTTGGGGATCAAGTAGGGTAGATTTGACGTTTTTGCTATTTGTCACTAATAACTTATGAATTCGAACTGTTGTGGGTCTAAGTTTAAATTTACAGAGGCAGTGCTGGAATGCCATTGGGATATTGTTTTTTGAGATTGCCTACCTTTAAAATGGAAAGAATTATATGCCCTTTTATGGTGTAATTATGCTTAGTTAGACTTTGCTTTCAATTTGTGTGGTCAGTTGATGTAGGTCTGAAAATAGTTTGAGACAGTATATGTTACAAAATATGCGAATTTCATCAATTGCCTGACCTATGAATGCGAATTTTCATTTGAAGCCCAAGGGTGGGTTGGCTGGCTGGCTGGTAATAGTTAGCAAAATAGTGGCTAAGCATGATGTAATGCTTTAGTATATAGTGAACTTTCAGCTGTTTCTTGATGCTTATTTTGTGTTTTACCTTTTCTTTTGGCGTTGTTAGATAACTGAACTTATGGAGCTTTTACAAGTGACAAACTATAAATGTTAAGAAGTTTCTTCAATGTAGCTTCTGTAATTGCAATGCAGGAGCTTTTTGTTATTGATGATTTGCTGTCAGCTCTAGTGGGTATTGAGGGACGATACATTTCTATTAAGAGAGTACGTGGAAAGGAGGGGTATGTCGTCTTCCAGATTGATTCTTCAATGGACCTCGCGCTCCAGGTAATTCATGAGTCAATTGGATCACACATACAGATAAGAATGATATGGTTTCATTTAACTGATCTTCGTTCACAGGAATTAACTCGGCGAATCTTCCCCTTATGCGAGAATTTTGTGCTGGTGAGCCAGTTTGTGGAGTCCAGGTCACATTTCAAGAATGGTCTTGTCAACCATGCTCTGGCTGCAGCTCTAAGGGCATTCCTACTGGTAAAATCTCTATCCACGAAAAAGGAAAAATTAAACAGTGCTTCTGTGCCCTCTATAGAGCTAACCTGCTTAAATCTTGAAGCAGTCTCTTAGTAGTCGAAAAAACTGAACAGTTGCTTATAAGATCCTCAATCTTCTTTATAATCTTTGCATTTCACCTTTTCTGGAGCTCACTGAAGTACCCTTAAGAACCCTTTCGGCTTTACTGTGTATAGAATTACAATATTTCTTCAATTTGAAGGCTATAGCCAACAAAAGGAAGAATAGTAGTAGTTGTATATTCTGTCCAAGTGTAAAGTCATATTCTGATATGGGAAAACTTTGTTGAATTGTGTTGGTGCTGAGATTATCTCGTCAATAGACATTGACCTTCTTAAATACTTGTTGTTACCATCAGAAAAGGATGCCAGTATTGCTGTATCAGTATTTACCTTATTTCAGTTTGCACAGTTATTAAGCATTTTTTTGAAACATGTCATCAGGATTATCAGGCAATGGTTGCTCAACTGGAACACCAATTCCGTCTTGGTAGGCTCTCTGTTCAAGGATTATGGTTCTTTTGTCAGGTGATTTTTCTTCATCTGCATTTACCTTGATTTGATCTCTCGCCTCAGCACTGAAAGTTATATGTGCTCTTTGGCAGCGAATGATGAGTTCATTGAATGCGCTGGCAGTTTTAGTCGAGAAAGCTACCTCTAACAATACAAGTGGTTCTGCGACACTTAATTTACTTCAAAGCCAGGTACTTTGCTGAACCTTATACCCCTGTGATTTGACGCTTTTCCTTTTTTTTTGATAGAGCAAATTTCTTCAATAGGATCGAGTTCTTAGTATGTATGTCTCTCATGGTCTGTTTGCTCTGATTGCCATGATTAACTACTGGAAACACTTAATGCAGCTATCTTATATGTTGGCTTAGGCAAAGGCGATGGGTGGCGATAGTGCTGTTCGGTCCGTACTGGAGAAGATGGCAGAATGTGCTAGTGGAGCATACCTTAGGATGCTAGAAAGGTTTGTGATTCTTCATAGCCTCTTTTCTGGTCCATCTAGTATATTTGCATCTTATCAACTGTTTGCTAGCTTGCTATTTAATTCAAATTGAATACACGTGTAAAAATTCTTAAAATGTCTTGTTTGGAGTTATAGTGTTGGGATTGGTTTACAAAAGAAAAGGTTTTGCAAGCTTTCTTGCTGTGTTCCTATAATTTCATTTTAATTATTTTCATATCAGGTGGGTGTATGAGGGTGTTATAGATGATCCTTATGGTGAATTTTTCATCGCGGAAAAGAAATCACTGCAGAAGGTACATATTGACTTCTGAAATTTGGACCTTAATGTTTTCTATTCACTATATTATTTGAAGCCTAAAATTTTGTCCTAGATTCTTTTTATTCTAATCAGGTACCTGTTTTCTGTTTTTTTAGGAGAGCCTCACTCAAGATTATGACGCCAAATATTGGCAGCAAAGATACAGCCTAAAAGATGGTGTTCCTAGTTTTCTCACAAATGTTGCTGCCACTATTCTGACTACTGGAAAATATCTTAACGTTATGAGAGAATGTGGGCACAATGTTCAGGTATCTTGATTATTTTCTAATGTTGAATCAGTATATCTATGACATAGTATGCACTTATTCTGAATATTATTTAGGTTTCCTTGTCAGAAAATTCTAAGCTTATGAGCTTTGGTTCGAACCACCAATATCTTGAATGCATCAAGTCTGCTTATGATTTTGCAAGCAGTGAACTACTGACCCTGATGAAAGATAAGGTGGTCACTTTTCATTAGTTTAAAGTTACTGTTACCTTTGCTCTGTTCTAAGCCTGTTGCTAATTTCATGTCCTTAATCATGCAGTATGATCTCCTTGGGAAACTACGCTCCTTGAAGCGATATCTACTCCTTGACCAAGTATGCAGAAAAATATTGAGAACATTACTTTATTTTTTATTATTCCATTCAGCATTCTCTGATTTACAAGCTGATAATGCACATATGCTTCTGTTTCGTGGCGTAGTCGTCGGTAGAGTAAGTCTATTAATATACAAAACAAATATCCGAATTCTGCTATATGAAATTATGAATGCCGTAAATCATTACATGTTACCTAATTTGATCTTGACCATTCATGTTGATTTTCCTGGCACTATTTATCTTATTTGCTCTCTCTAGTTTTACAGGGTGACTTTTTGGTTCATTTTATGGATATTGCTCGAGAGGAGCTTACGAAGAAACCAGAAGAAATTTCTACTGAAAAACTTCAGGTCTCTTGTGAAATATTTTGCTTGTTTCTTATTAGGAAAAAAATACTGGCATCTCTGGTAATGTAAGCTGGATCTGCTTTGGTTTTGTGTAATTCTTTCTTTGTTCATGGTACATGGCAGTCTCTGCTTGACATTGCTTTGCGAAGTACAGCTGCTGCTTCAGATCCAAGTCATGAAGACTTGACTTGTTGTGTGGTAATTGTCTCACTAGATCTTGTCAACCTATATTTTTGTATTTGTTATCTTATTTCTTTACATCTATGTTCCATAGGAAAGAAGCTCCCTCCTTAAGAAACTTACCACTCTGAAAGACTTGGACTGTGCTTATCCTTCAGACAAGCTTGCTGCAGTAGGTGTCGATCAGACGATGCAATTAGGCATCACTGGCTTGGAAACGTTCTACCTTAGCTACAAGGTTTTGTTTCTAGTGTTTAATGAAAATTCCTTATTACGTCTATTTTTTTTAATGGTAAAATGATATCCCTGTTCTTGTGTTCTATATTGCAGGTTCAGTGGCCACTGTCTCTTGTAATTTCAAGGAAGGCTTTGACAAAATATCAGTTGATCTTTCGGCTATTGTTCCACTGCAAGCATGTTAGTCGGCAACTATGTACAGCATGGCAAATTCAACAAGTATGAGTGAACGTGTTTTATTCTTTAAAAATTAGTTCAACTGTTTTTATATGTACCAACATTAACTGGATACAAAATCCTTAAACAGGTCTTCCGTCCGGTGAAGATTCTAGGAACACCAATTCTGCGGTCGTCAGTTCTCTGTGGCAACATGCTGAAGTTTGTAAATAGTCTTCTGCATTATCTAACGTTTGAGGTAAACCATATGGAGTACCATACTAACAAATTAGATGTTACCTTGGATGGAAAATTGTTAAATTATCCTTTTGCATCCCAGGTTCTAGAACCAAATTGGCACTTGATGCATGACCGCCTTCAAACTGCTGGAAGCATAGATGAGGTTTAAACATACTTATAGTTGATCCCACTGCTGCGGAGTATATTAACTTTGATGTTAATGCTGCTTGTAGGTCATCCAGATTCATGATTTCTTCCTCCAGAAGTGTCTGAAGGAATGCTTGCTATTGTTGCCTGAACTCCTCATGGTGTGTCCTTTTGTTTTATCACCCTTAAAAAAGTAATATACCGTCTGTCTTACTTTTCCTTTTCACAAGTTCCATAGATTTGGATAGGTGAACTTGTGGATATTGATTTATTTTTTAGCCATTTACTTCTAAGTTCTAATGAATTTTCCTTCCATACGACTTACACTTTTGCTCCCTCCATTCAGAAATTTATGATTTACGATTTTGAGCAGTCAAAGTTCATAGCCTTGGCAGCTAGTTCTATTTGGACTGATCACATGAAAATAGTACCATTAATTTTGTCACGTGGAGTACTTCAAGTATAATATCATTAATATTTTTACTGACCATTCAGTGGAGTTTGATTGCTGAAAATTGTTCATTGGAGAACACTTGTACATAACCCTCCCTCCCCCTCTCTGGTCGTACAAAAAAAGAAACAATGCTTAGTATCCGTTTACTTGCATGTGCAGAAAGTTGAGAAGCTGAAAGCTTTATGCCTCCAGTATGCCACTTCCATCCAACTCCTGATACCATCGATCGAAGTTACCAATCCTGACAATACATCAAAACCTGGGAAGTCAAGATCAAGAATAAATAAATTGCAAGAAAAAGACCAGCAGCTGAAACTAGCGTCAGAGAATGTTGTGATGTCAGAGTCAATCCTGTACGTGTCTTGTCCCTCTCTTTTATGCCGAGTATTTGAGATAAACAATATCAGCTCACAAGTATCTTATTGGCCTAATCTGTGCAGCAAATTTGAAGCGGCATTCAATTCTGAGCTCCAAAGCCTTGTGCCTACACTGAGCAACAGTTCACAGGCAGAACCATACCTTACGCATCTCGCGCAGTGCATTCTTGGCATGCGGATGGATCAGTAGTTATCTGATGTGTACCATGTCCATTCACTTGGTTTACCTACGTTACTGTGGACCGGTGGTTTGTGACAGTATTACAGCGTGTACTGTGTGATTGGTTGCAGGTAGTAGTTTTTACTTTTAGGATTTAGTGAGCATTACGTGCTGTCTTGGTGGCGTGGGCTGTGGGCATGTATCGCCCAATTGATTGTTTGAAGCATGTTTATTATCTGTGATTTGGCATTCCTATCTTGTGCATGCCAGGGAAGCTATTCGTTGGATCACCAATGTAGACTGCCGCTAGTGGCTCTGTGAGAACACAGTATGTGGACTATTGATTTTTAGGTAAAAATTTGAAAACTTTTCCTAAATGTGCTGTATTCGGTCTGCTTAATACAATACCGTGTAGAGAGTAGGATTTGAATCGAACTGGGAAGCATTTTTCTATTCTGGTCTCCAAATCGTGTCACTATCTAAGCCCACGGCATCATTACTCTTGACCGCGGCGGAGAAAACTGGCGCACACAGCACACTGGTATAGTGGCAGGTAGGTTCATTCCCAACACCAGCATAACTCTCCCTAACGCTGGCCGGCCCACACTCCCCCACCCCATTGCCGCTGTCCGCTCCAGTGTTCCTCTCACCACCCCACCGCCACGCCCCCGGCCAAAAACGCAAGACGAAGCCAGCCACGGGCGGTCACGTTCACTGCGCGACGACGCGACAGCAACACCGCCCCGGCTGCCACGAGCGCGGCGATCTCCCCCACCGGCATCATCTACCCGAGGGAGGGCGCGCGTCTCAGCGATGGTGGGCGGTGGGGCGCGGCGCACGGCGGCGGCGTGCGGGCGGTGGTGCCTGGTGATCCTGGCAGTGGCCTCGGCACTCGGCGTCTCCGGCCCCGCCTTCTACTGGCGCTACAAGAAGGGCTTCTCCTACTCCTCCTCCCCCACGAAGGCGGCCTCCGCCCCCTCGTGCCCACCCTGCAGCTGCGACTGCCCCGCGCCCCTCTCCCTCAAGTCCATCGCCCCAGGTGAGTTGTCCGATCCCGTTCCTCTCCACCAGATCTTAGCAGCTGATCTCCGTTCGGCGCGTGTTCTACTCGTAACCCATCAAATAAGATTTCGGTATCTAGGTTGGATGGTACTTATGACACCGCTGCCGCTTGCATAAACATCAGCAAATTAACTGATTTTAGTTGCGACTTATACCCTGAAAGCTTCCAGTTGCATCCAAGTCTGCCCCGCTGACAGGATTTTGCAATTTTTTTCCTTTGCAGGGCTTGTCAACATCTCAATGATAGGTTTGGCTTCTTCCTTCATCGTCCCTTCAGTTGAGATTCATGGATTTCCAGTGCTCTCGTAACAATTGGTTCAGATACCTGATGGAACATTTTGCTAGTGTTCTTCACTTTAGTCCCTACTGGTAGAAAACTAACTCATTAAGTAGGTCATAAAAACTACAATTTGTGTAAGGTTTGGCTTTTACGTACGCATGGAACTTCACCTATTTGTGTAATGGTAACCCAGTATGCTTTGCTGAATGACCTAATATAGACTAAAGGCATCGTAGCATAGTTGATAACTCGGTACTTTTCTGTTACCTTCTCTTAGAATAAGTTTGTGGCCTTAGGTAGTAGCTATGCTGTCCCAATATACCACATGGAAACATATGATACTGAAATCACTTCAGAGAAGCTAAGAAGCTAAATTGTTCTTCTACCAACCAGCGTTATCAAGGCGTCGCCTAGGCGGCGCCTAGACGTCCAGTCGGTGGTGGAGGGGGCGCCAGGGAGGCTCGCTTCACCTAGCCGGGCGTCGCTGCCGCCGGCACTGCCACCTCGCCTGGCCAGGCGCCGCCGCCGCCTCTGCCTTTGAGAGGAGAGAGGGGGGGGGGGGAATGAGTGTGTTAGGGTAAGGAGACCCTTTTATATACCCCACATAAAATGTGTGGACCGTCAGATGAGGTCCGTGATGGTTGGGCTGCTCAGCCCGAGCTCGCCTCCGCCCCAGAGCCCGCCTCTCCGCCCCCGCCGCCGCCCTCTTCAGCCTCCGCCGCCTCCACCGCCGCCGTTGCGCCTGGCCGGACGCCTGGCGCCCATTCGCAAGCTTGCTACCAACCAACTAGATTTTGGCACCTTTGGGACGCTCCAGAAGACATGCAATGAAGCATTTTGCAACTGAACATGGATTACTTCCAGATGTTTACGAAACAAAGGGGGACAACTGCCTTACTAATTTTGTTCTGTAATGCAGCACAGTGACTAGAACTGCTTCTGCTCATAATCTTTCACCTACATACTCTGCATTTCAGTGGTTCGTATGCTTCATTGATATATCACAGATCTTTTTACCTTGTTGAACAAAGTTGTCATGCTTCCTGTATACTATAACCACCCAGTATTCCAGACCTAGAACTGGTAAATAATTGAGTAACTCTCCGTGCATTTTCTCAAATTCTTCTACATTTTTTCGACCTTCCTTTCTATTGCTGTTGTCAAACTGTTACGTTCCCTGGATTAAAAATTCAATAATTCAATTGAAATATGCAGATTGTGGAAAAAATGATCCAGAGCTTGCTAAAGAGATGGAGAAACAGTTTGTCGATCTCCTTAACGAGGAACTCAAGCTGCAACAGGTTGTAGCTGAGGAGCATAGCCACCACATGAATGCTACTCTTGTTGAAGCTAAAAGACAGGCTACTCAATACCAGCGAGAGACAGAGAAGTGTAATGCAGCCACAGAGACATGCGAGGAAGCTCGTGAGCGATCTGAGGCTGCAATTTCAAAGGAGAGGAAACTCACGGCACTTTGGGAACAGCGAGCTCGAGAACTAGGTTGGCATGATTCTCGAGCCACAAGCTAATAAGCTTGCCTATGCGGCTCTTTCTCTACTAAAGGCTAAATTATTTCTGGTAGCTGCATGGGTTACATCTTGCAGCCAAATCAAGCAGAGTTGTACGGGTCCACTTTTAATCTGTTTATGTTATATCCGTTGCCACAGGAGCATAGTATTTTTTTAGGCCCAGCAATGTAGCTTCATTGCAAATGTAACTAGTATACAGTGTCAAAATATCTCAAGTTTCTGATAGCATTGTTGAGTGTTAAATTCAGTGCTCGATTAGAGGCTGATGCTATTGGGGATATTCAAATTTTAATCTGGATATTGGCATTGACACAGTTGCAGAGTTTGAACATTGAAATACTGTATTAAGAGGGAAGTGCAATTTTTTTGTTGGCTCATGGACGTGCCTTGCCTTCAGGATAAAATTTTGCGGTTGCCACATAAAGTCCGCCTATGGGCTTATGTACTGAGTTGGCTTTAGGTTTTAAAAGTTTGTTCTTATGTTACACTTTCCTTATTATTTTTTTCTTATGTAAGACATGATTAGGAGTCGTTACCTGGTATCTGTGCTCAACTCAAATTATACCGTTACCTCAGAAGTTGTGCTTAGTGATGTTTTGCCTTATATTGAGACCAAAATAAATAGAAAAAGAATGGGCGAAGATGGTGAAACTGACCGGCCTTAGCGTTATTAGCACGACGCTCTAACCAACTGAGCCAATATGCCAACCTGATTGTTGAAATAATCTACGTTTTGATAATTACAGCTTGTGTTATTACAATGCTACATTACCACACAGGCTTGTGCATTTTCGTCATCGAAATAATGGAACTCACACGCCTCTGGCCATCGATTCTGAAACTCAGGAGCCGCAAACGTCTGCTGGTCCTGCGCTAGGTCATCGTAAGGAGCGTCTGGTTCTTCTCCCCTGTCTTCCTCCTCGTTTTCCTCGGGGACCAAGATTTCGGCCTTCTTCCCGGTCTTCTTCTTGATCTTCTTCAACAACTTCTGTGTCTTGAAATCGCCTGTCACCGTGACCTTGTTCTCCTCCCTGTCCACCTCAACCGCCTCGACGCCTAGCGAGACGACGATCAGAGTTAGGAAGATATACCAACAGGCGTAAAAGGCAAGTATAAACACAAGTCCTCCGATAAGATTCAGCCACCTTTGATCTTCTTGACGGAACGGCGTACCAGTCTTTCGCAGGCGTCGCAATGCATGTATACCTTCAGTTCTGCTGTGACGATGCTCTGCGTCAAGTTACGAAGCAAGCAGAGATATATAGTGTGGCTTGAACAGGTAACAATGTGAATGTCGTCGGATTATATATCATGCGACCGGATGAGCATGCTCACCTTTGCAGACTCGTCATTTTCTTTGGCCATGATCCCGGGTTAAACTTGACAGAACACGATGCGAAAACTGACCTGAAATACGCAGCATGCATGTAGAGGCGAACGAACGCCTGAATGGACGGACATTCAGACTGACGGCAGGAACAACATCTGTCTGTCCTTGTTTGTGGTTTCAGAACAGCAGAGATTAATTACGAGGAGCGCCAGCAGGCCAGTGCTCTTTTCTAAACCAGAAACGAACGGAGGCCCAATGCAAGAAGGCGGTCGCAAAGCGTGCAGAGGTGAGCTCTAATCACAAGCAGCATGCATGCATATCTAGCGGCTCTATATATTTCGACTCTCACAACACAACGCATGCATGTCCGAGCAATTCATCAGAAAGAAAAAAGGCCTGCTCGATCGATAGTCATGCAAAGTTGATCTCGATCCTGACCTGGCCTCGTTGGCGCCCTGCTTGTCATGCGCCGGCCGGCCGGTCCCTCCCGTCACCACTGCACTGCACAGCCTCGAAACCGGCCAATGTCGATCACAATGCGATCTCGATCGAAGAGGGTAACGCCAGAGGTAAGAACACGATCGATGAATGAAACGGGGATGATGAACATTATTCGGAGAAACACAGGAACCGATCGAGCTTTGTTACCCAGAAATGGCTTGAAGAGAAGCTGGGGGGCGCTGTTTGGGAAATCGCATCGACCGACCACCAACCAGGTCGAGCCGGCTCCGTCGGGCGCTGGTTTTATGAGGCGACGAGAGAGAGAGAGATAACGCGGGGAAAACGTGCTTCTTACCTTATCCCGGCCGCAGCCTAAATATGCGGGGTTTTCTTATTATTAGACTCTTTTTACAACTATTCCTTTATCAATACTCTCTTAAGATCTATATACTCGTGTATAAGCCACGTCAAAATAGCTCATTAACACCACAGGTTATGCTCACTTGATCCGAGTGGCAGGTGAGACACCAACCCGTCGTCGATCTGTCGCTGACGGAGACAGAAGAAACGACGACAAAACTGGAAATATGCCGCCGCCGGTACGGTTAGAAACAGGTCGAGAACCATGCAATTAATGCAACGTCCTCCAAAACTATGAGTCAGTAGGGTATCAGATGGCACAAACAGACGTAGACACGGCTGCACTGACTACATTCTGACTACGTACCTTCCTCGATCCGAGACGACCCTGACAACAATCAACACGCCGCACTCAATCACGCGATACATACTTGTCTGGGTCACGAGACCTGGCCTTGCCAAGACCAAGAGGCGGTGCCAGCTTTATCGTCCCCAGACATCAAGCGGGCCAAGGGCGAGAGGCCGAAGGCGATTCTCCGGTGGGCGCATCGTTCTTAGCTGCTCATCGACCTCGCAAGCAAACGAGACGGGATTACGGTGGGCTTTGATGATGGGCTGTAAAAGTGGGCTGAAAACATTCTGCGGGCCTGCTAATGTGTATCGAGTCCAGCCCGTCGGCGGCCCGATCCCGCCCCCGTGCCTGCGCGGCTACGCGGCGCTGGTGGCGTGCCACGCGCGCGTCGGCCTCGCCTCGCCTCGCCTCGCTCCGCCCCTACTACGAGGAGCGCCAGAAGAGCCCCTTCGCGCACCACCAGCCCTGGGACGCTGGCCGCCTCCGCCTCAAGTTCGTGCTCGGCGGGCGCGCGCCGTCGCCCTGGGAGGACTTCCCAGTCCTCCCGCAAGGTGCTCGCCGTCGTCGGCATCTGCCACCTCCCGTACTCGCCCGATCTCGACCGCGTCGCGGCCAACTTCGTCGACGCCGCGCGTTCGTACCCGTCCGCGGTCGCCAACCGCTGCCTCGCCTTCTGCCCCACTGATGCGCAGGTACGTGCCCACTGCCGCCGCGTCTCGTCCAAAGGCTTATGATCGCCAGCTCGGAACCCGTGGATCTTAATCTCATTTTCGTAATCTCCCGTACATGTGTCGATCGTTTGGCTTCGTGAGTGCTCTACTATTAGCATTTGGCTATTACATGCTCATCTCGCAAGGATCTAGTAAGTTTAAGAGTGTCAGCTTCCCTAGTATTTGTTTTGCCCCTCCTTTGCCTTTGTTAGTTGCCAATGTTGTCAGTGGAGAACGTTCTATTCTTCTATATGAAGGAGAAATTCGTGATGTTTTGATAACAATGACAAATGCTGGAACTGTACCAGTTGAAGAAGCAAATATTGCATTGTCAGGGAAGAACCAGGATTCCGTTATTGCAATCGCTCATAACACATGGAAATCTGCACTTCCTATAAAACCAGGTGAAGTGACCTTTGCAGTGACCCTGAGAGCCTGGCATCTTAGTTTGGCAGATTTAGAAGCAGATGGTAGCAGATCTCCTGCAAATTCAAGGAGAACAGCAAGAGAGGGAATCAATCCATTCTTGGGTATTCACTATGCTAGTAGGTTTCCAGTTTGTGATTCTTGCATACTTTGTCATCCCTGAACATTCAATTTCTCTCATTTGTGACACTACCGAAATTTGTATGTCTCAGTTATAAATTTGTAGCTTTGTTAATTTCTATGTCACTAGAGGTATTAAAATATTTTCTTAAGCATTAACAACAGTCTTTGTTGTGGGAATTGTTGCTTTGACAAGGCCATCCTGTCTAAACTTAGTCTGTTCTTGGAAATATAGGGTTCCTAGTTTGCAATATTCTTGTGCATTTCGAACATTATAAATTTGTAGCGGATTTTTTCTCTAGGACAGCTTACATGCACCCCTTCGTTAGGTAGACGAAAATATTATCATTATAGTATTTGAAGACTAAATTTGTGCTTTTCTTTTCAGGTCCAGCTGCTACCGCTGAGAATGGTGAGGTTTTTCTTCCACCAGGAAGACGCTTGGCTGTCCCGTTGAATATTTGTGTTATACAGGGATTGCGCCTTGTAAGGGCACGCCTATTGTCCAAGGAAATACCTGCACAGTTTACTGAAGCAAACTAAAGGACTGTCAGCAGAAAATATTATACAAGCACCAAAACTGATGCAGCTCATAGTGACAATACCTTATTGAATATTGACCCCTTTAAACGAAGTTGGGGTCTCTGACTTCTGGAACTTGAGCTTTTTGTTAGACTGTGTGTGTACCCACTGTGTGTACTCTATATATGTAACCCCTTGGCATTATCAAGAGAGTTCAATTATTCTTCCAATATGGTATGATTAGGGTTTTGGTCCACTCCTAGTCTCTCTCCCCACAGCCACCGCCTCTCTCCACCACCAACCGCCGCCTGCGCCTCCTCTCATGTAGCGGGCGCAGCCACCACCCTGCCGCCGCCACGCTTCTGGACCCCTCTGTCGCTGCGTAGTGGGCGCGCGACACCGTCCCCGAGCGCCGCCACCGGTTTCCCCGGCTCGACGCGGTCGGATCCGTCGCCGCTGCAGCCCTCGCCGTAGACTCCCCCGGCCCCGGCGCGGCCAGATCCGCCGTCACCGCGCCTCCCGCTGCCGAGCCGGCGGCGGCCCGCCCTGCGTCTCTCCCTCACCAACCCCGGCAGCCACCAGCGGTCCTCGTGCCCTCAGTCACCGCCTCCGCCTCGAGCCCTCCCTCGCCTCCCGAGGCTTCCGGGACCTTCGGGCGACACGGGGCATGCAGAGCGCGACGGCCATTGGTCTCGTCCGGCCATGCGCCACGCTGCCGCTCGCGGGTAGCCCCCACCACATCGTCGCCGCCAGCCTCCCGCCCCGCGGGCTCGACCTCTCCGCCATCGCCCTCTCCGCCGCCGGATTCCCAAGCCCAGGCGCGGTCGGATCCTCCTCGCGCTCCCCACCGCCTGCAAGCGGGGCACGCGGGGTCGCCGTCGTCGACGTGCTGCTCCGAGGCCAGGACCACGCAGAGGTCGCGGCCTGAGCGCCTGTGCTACATCATCCAGCAGGTGCACAGCGGCCAGAACGAGGTGCAGTCGCTCGGGCTCCACTTCGACCGCCTCCTCGCCCCCCCCCCTTCCTCCTTCCCCTGTGCCGCCTCTTTGGCCGCTCCTGCGCCGCTGGCCAACTCTGAGCGGCCGCCGCCTCGCGCCGTCTCGGGCTCCCTCCTCCGATATTGCCTCCTCCCCCGCCGTCGCAGATCCGCCGGCGGCTACTCTGCCTTTCCAGCCACCGACGGCTTCCCTTCCTTCCTATGATGGTCGCCGCCGCCGCCGCGCCTCTGATGGCCGCCGCCGCGCCTCTGATGTCACAGCCGCCGTGCCTCACCTGACCGCCACGCCTCCGCTCCTCCCCATGGCCGCCGCAGCGCCTTCACCCCTCCTATCCCGCGCCGCCGGCCTTCCACGTGCGTCCCTGCCCTCCTACCCCGCGCCGTCGGCCTTTGCCGCGCGCGTCCCTCCTACCCGCGCTGCTGGCCTTCCGCGTGCATCCCTGCCCACCTACCCCGCGCCGTCGGCCTTCGCCGCACGCGTCCCTCCTACCCGCGTTGACGGCCTTCCGCGCGCGTCCCTCTTCCTCCTACCCCGCGCTGTCGGCCTTCCACGCGCGTCCCTCCTCCTACCCCGCGCCGCCAGCCTTCCGCGCGAGTCCCTTCCCTCCTGTCCCGTGTTGCCGGCCTTCCACGTGCATCCCTTCCCTCCTACCCCTCGTCGTCGGCCTTCGTCGCGCACGTCCCTCCTACCCCGCGTTGTCGGCCTTCCGTGCGCGTCCCTGCCCTCCTACCCCACGTCGTCGGCCTCCGCCGCGCGCGTCCCTCCTACCCCGTGCTGTCGGCCTTTCGTGCGCGTCCCTGCTCCTCCTACCCCATGCTGCCGGCCTTCCGTGCGCGTCCCTCCTCCTACTCCGCACCGCCGGCCTATCGCATGCGTTGCTGCCCTCCGCCACACGCACATGGGCCATCTCTACCGGCTGTGCTCCTCATGGCGAGGTGTGCTACGGTGTTCTCCGCCACGCGCACTCCGTCCTCGCCACCGCTCGGGAGCGTGAGTGGGCTCTTCTACGGTGCTCTCCGCGGAAAGCTGTTAGCGTGTGTGTTTACTCATGTATGTAGGGTCTTTTGGTTCAGTCTCAACATCTACCACGGCTATATGTTGTTACTGCGAGGGGGTCTTATTAAAGTGTGTTTGTGTTTCCTCATGTAGGAAGTGTGTTGTTGTCCAGTCTCAACATCTGTCGGAGCCAGAGTTTCGACTGCGGGGGATGTTAGACTGTGTGTACCCACTGTGTGTATCCTATATATGTAGCCCCCTGGCATTATCAAGAGAGTTCAGTTATTCCTCCCAATATTTTTCAATCCTACTGATGTTGTTTTTTATGTTGATGTTGCTGTACATTTAGATGGAACGAATGTGGATCAGAAGTTAATTGATGACGGTACTGCTGCTGATGCAGCTTGTCAGAAAACTAGAATTGATCGTGACTACTCTGCTAGAGTTCTCATACCTCTTGAGAACTTCAAATTATCTGTTCTTGATGCATCCTTCTTTGTAAAGGAAAGTGTAAGCACTGAACCCCATGGATCTAAAGCTGCTGCAATAGCAGAAAGGAACGACAAGGCAGAGCTAAACGCTTCTATCAATAACTTGGTTTCAAAAATAAAAGTGAAGTGGCATTCTGGGAGAAATAATTCAGGTGAACTGAACATCAAAGATGCTATTCAAGCGGCATTAAAAGCATCAATAATGGACATCCTGCTGCCAGATCCCTTGACATTTAGCTTTAAGCTTGCTAAAAATCGAACTGCGACCAATGTTGACTTCGAGAATTCTGGAAACCCTGATGATGATTCTGATCATTCTACTGATGCTAGTGTTAGCCTATCTACCAAAAATGTACTGAGATGTGAAGATCCTATATCTGCTAATGAAATGACCCATATGGTAGCTCAAAATAATTCGCAACAACACAAAGGAAATAATTTGGATGAACCTCAGCATTTCATGCAAAGATGTTGCAGATAAGAATTGCTTCAACGAAAACAGTGCAACTGTTCTCTGGGCTGGTAAGTGGTTCATCGTTATCCTTTCTTGCCCTTATTTTCTGATTTTGGTTTTAGTTTTGAGGATAGCACCGGTGCAAAATAACCGGTGGTAAAAAAAGCAACTCATACTGCAAAATAACGAAAGCTCAGAATAGTACATAAATTACTGATACACCAATAAGTTAGGCATTGAGTTTGTACATTTGTTACCCCTCCATTTTTTAACCTGAGCTATTCTAGTCCTTTTAGACAGATGTTTTTCATTCTGTAGGATTCAAAACTGGAGAAGAGCTTTTAGATTATTCATCTTAGCATTATTTAGCATCCACACTTGTCTGACAATTTCATTGGTTTGCCCTGCGTAGGTGTTCTTAGTGATATACACCTGGAGGACCCACCGCTTCAAGAGGTTGTACATCCATTTCTCGTGTACTTCCTCGTACCCGGTGACTACTCGCTTCAAGCTTCTTCTGTTATAATTGACGCCACAGACGTTCTTCGTGCACGGGCAAAGCCAGAGTCGTCAGATGAACCTATACTATGCCGTGGATCCCCATTCCATATACGGGTACTTTAGCCACCTCATTTTGTACCGTGACATTTGTAGCTGTGAAATTTTTGTACAAGAATATACCTACACCCATGTGATTTGTTTCTGAGCCGCTTGATGGCTTCTTTGTAACACAATCTTGTCGTGTACAG
Organism: Neostapfia colusana; assembly: GCA_030760725.1. NCBI lineage: Eukaryota > Viridiplantae > Streptophyta > Magnoliopsida > Poales > Poaceae > Neostapfia > Neostapfia colusana. The sequence goes on from JASWHV010000019.1 coordinate 57,232,296, forward strand.
TGTACAGGCATAGTGAATATTGTTTCAGCATTGTAGTAGTAATACGTTCCCAAGATACAATACTGCCAATGCCCAGAGGATGTGCTAGCACGACGAGCGACGACAATTGTTTATATACACGGTTTGGCTCGATGGACCCTCGCGCCGCGCGCTTCCAAGATTTTGCCGCCGCTCATCTAAAAACCGTTCAGGCTGCGACAGGCAGAATCCGTCTCAAAACATCTGATTGCGCTTACTCAGTATCACGGATTATAGAAAATCGGCAAGGAAAATAAGAACTCCTGCGACTGCCAAACTCGACCATCGAAGGCAAGTGATTCCGCACGAGCTGCCAGTGGCTGTAACAGTAACACATTCAGGATGCAAACATTTCAAACAAACAGTGATATTTTACGACACCCAGAAAGCATACCATTGATCACATGCTGTAATTGAAAAATAATGGTATTAAGTACGGCAGGTAACAAAGGGTTTGGAATTTTGGATCTCAAGCTCTGGAGATAATTTAAGTCCAATCCCTAGTACACATGGTAGATGCGTAAAAAAGGATGGTGACATCAGAGACTTCTAAAGTTTTCCAGGCCTGGACTTTTTACTCAACAATTTGTCATGATCTTAAGCTGCAGTGAATGCCTTCTTCACGACTCCACTCTTTGACCCAGCCGGAATGACTTTGAGAACATTGAACCTCACTGTCTTTGACAGAGGCCTAAAATCAAAACAATACAACTTATATCATTTGTAAAGACTGGACAGCGCAAGCTGCCGTTAAGGCCATAATAGGTATTACTAATATATGTTCAAAAGATTTAGAGTCACACTAAGCATATACGAGGGCCAGTTGCATTCTAAATGATCGTTAGAAATCCAGGTCACTAGAAAAAAAACGAGTCTTACCTGCACTGGCCGATGATCACATGATCTCCCTCCTTCACACGGAAGCATGGTGAAATGTGAGCAGGGATGTTGGAGTGCCTCTTCTCATACCTACCAAACACCAAACAAATGGTTAGTTTACGAACAGCCAACATGCAAGATTTAGCAAATTCAGGCTGACAATGAAGATCAGCTTGCCTCTGGTACTTCTTGACAAAGTGAAGGTAGTTCCTACGGACAATGATAGTCCTGTTCATCTTAGCACTGTGGCATGTCCCAGCTATGATGCGACCCCTGATAGACACAGTGCCGGTGAATGGGCATTTCTTATCGATGTAGGTTCCTGTGACAGGGAACACATTACAGATACGCAAACCACAGTTATTTATCAGAAAGATCTAAGACCAAGCACCTAAAGCAATTCACTAGCGAGCCTAAAACTTTGCCGTAACAAAAATTGAATGATTTCATCACTAGAGCAGTTAAAAGACTGCAACAATCTTAGCTGCTTAGACACGTATATTATCTAATCGACAATTAATAAGCATGTCAACATCCATATTCAGTGTACAAAGCAGCGCAAAATGGATTGCAAGTCTTAGCTGCTTAAACACGGATACATGATCTAAAATGACAACTAATAAGCATGCCAATATCGAGATTATGTGTACAGAGCTTATGATTTGTTTGTCATGATGTATTATAGTTATAATGTGGCATCAGAGATCCAAGGAAGAATTAACCAGCATAAGCTCTCGAGCCTGGCAGGCGAAAGCTCTCAGGCGGCAACTGCGAATGTTTAGAGAAACAAGCCTTCCTTTTGTCATCATCGCCAAAAGAGCGGCCACATCTAACTATTGATCAAAACTAGCTGGTTCCAAATAATAAGTTATCTACAGATAAATATTATAACAACAGCAGCAGCAGCAGATAAAGGCTATAACATGCTGTTGAATTGCACCGACAAGACAAAATGCCTAAATCTGACTACTTATATTTAGATCACCTTAGTTGATTCCAATTTCCAAATAATAAGATATCGAAAGATAAAGATCATAACAGCAGCAGCAACAACAACAGATAAAGGTAATTGCATGCTCTTGAATTGCATCGACAAGACTCAATGCCTAAATCTAACTACTTACATTTACATCACCTTAGCTGATATAAAAAAGGGCGTACCCAGTGCCGAAGGCTCCCACACATTGTGGGGTCTGGGATCACCTCAGCTGATAACTGGTAACTAAATTTTTGAATCAATTGTGATCATGTCACTGTGAGAAGCTAATAAAAGAAAGCTGACAGCGTAAATCATACTATCCATAAGGCCAACTGGTAAACCACTAAACTACTACACAGCAAGCGAGTAACTAAACCAAGCAGATCATATTACCCTATATGCTACAAGAAAACATAAGCTAAAGGGTAAAAATCCATACCTTCAATGGCTTCCCGGGGAGTCTTGAACCCTAGGCCAATGTTCTTCCAGAACCTGTTCCCATTCTTGCCAGGCTTCTTCCCCTTGGTGGTCTTCTTAGGGCTGCACTCGAAACAAGTCATAAGCATCTCACTCAAAATGAACGACGCAAACGCACAACAACAAACCGATTTCTGTTACCAGAGAAACACCTTGGGCTGCTTCAAGAAAGCTCTCTCCGTCTGCACAGACAATAGAAAAGAGGTGTTTAATACCGATTCTAATCACATCAATCCACTCGTGTACATATTCTACACCAAAATATGGAACTAGCGAATTTCTGAATTAGTGTAAATTAAACAAGTCTACACTTAGCGGTGAAATCAACGCAACATAATCCGCATTCTTCACAGCATAACCACCTAATCCTTCGAACACTCAGGCTAGAATACTACATGAGATTGCCGGGGCACAAGTTCGTCGCTCCAAAATCATAGAACTCAGGAACGTCAGGCTCGAGCCACGAACGAGGCTGTGCTTACTAGACACACAGCTAGTTCACCGCGGGCCACTAGATCTCCTCCAAAAGAAAACGAAGGGGTTCATCGTATCACCTGCTCCGCCATGATCGCCGCGCGGAGAACGAGGCTCGGAGCCTGGTGGAGAAGGACGAGCAGGCGGCGGCGGGAGCTGGAGGAGACGAACTGCCCGAGGCTTAAAACCCTAGCCTCTTCTCTGGTTAAACGAACGGGGGAGACGGAGGTGGGCTGGACTGAGCGATCTTTCAGAGTTCCGGCCTAGCGCGAAAAGGTAGTCGGCCCGTGGCAGGCCGGTATAGAATGGGCCGTATTCAAATCGGCTGAGCCTTCGCGCCCCGAGTCCTCGGCCAAACAGACAAGCAGTACACGACTCAGCGAAGTCCACGTGGCGGTGACGTGGTCTCGATTCTTTACATGCACCAGCAGGCTAGCTTTGAGACGCGCCACTGTCTAAGCCGAAGCTGGCGCTGGCTTTGACTTTTGCGAAGTCACCGAGCACGCCGGTCGGAGGGGAAGCCAAGTGCCATGGGGACGCGGGGATGGTCACCGCGGGACGGGGCATTGTCATCATCTGATGCCACGATGGAGAAAACCACACACGTGCAAATCGTTGGCCTCTGGCCGCTTTCTCGTACCGTAGGTGTCATGCACAGATGCACTTGCATCCAACCTCGGTAGCGGACCTTCCTGGTTAGCTTATCGCCCACCGCCACCGGAATGCTTATCAGATGCGCGTGGCGCGTGGTTTGGTGGTTATAAAGCGCGGGGAAAAGTTATGTTCCACGCGTATCATTTTATTCTCACTTTTTTTAATTTCTTACTCCGTCTGTTTTAATTAGTTGAAGTAAGGATAAATTGTTTAGTTCAAAATTAAAATAAAATTTATATCTTAACGTCAAATAAAAGAGAACAGGGGAAGTATCAATTTTACATAGAGGATTTGAATCTCCCACCTAATACCATCTATGCATATGAGCAGTAGACTGATGAAGGTCCAGATAATAAAGACGGAATATCCAATTTGATCCATGGAGGCTCAGTTTTACCTCTTTCCAAACCAGCCAATTTGTTCTCTCAACTTTTGTTTCTTGGGTCAATCTAGTACTTAAATACTACATGATTGATATGTAAGTATGTCGTGCCAGCTTAAGTTCTTGTAAGCTTCCAGTATAGATCAATAGTGTCCTTAACTTGCGAATGGTTTAAATTCAATAAAAACTCACTAGATCAAATAATAAAATAAACCAACCTCATTAACGAATTAATGCATTGTATCTCAATTTAAACATAAAATGATTAAACTCTAAATAGAATTCGATAGAAATATGTACTAGTTGTTGCTTCCACCTTCCCATGCTTGTGCCCGATTTTTTATGACCTAGTGCTTCGATTTTCCTTGATTACATGCCTGCCACACTTGCTTAGCATGCTTAGGTGGACGCGTCTCTATGGTGACCGTATAAATAATAACCTATGATGAAAAAAGCTCATGAAAATGGAACCGCTCGCTCCAATAAAAAGCGGCCCCGCCGCTGCGACGCGTCCCCCCCACTTCCGGTTGCCGCGGCTTCCCCTCGTTTTCCTCCCCTTCCCCTGCTCTGCAAGGCCTACGCATCGACGATTCGCCGCCTCTCTGACTTCTAGCAGCAGCAGCCTCTGGCACCACCACCTCGCGTCCACACCCGTAGCAGCCAACCGTTCGCCGGGCCGCACTCCAGAGACCATGGCTTCCTCCCGCCTCCCCCGCGCGGCCCGCCTCCTCCGATCCGCCGCCGGCCGTCTGAGCTCGAATCCGCCGGCCCGCGCGTTCTCCGGCGCCGCGGGGACGGGCGGCACGTCTCCCGGCCGCGAGGGGGTGCTCGCCGCCGCGGCCGTGGCGGTCGTGGGGTCCGGCCTGGGGCTGTGGCTCATGCCGCCGGCGCTCGCCGACTCTGGCGTGACCGCCGGGGGCCAGATCTCGGTCGCCGAGGCCGCCGCTTCCGGCAGCTTCGCTGCCGCCGCAGTGGAGGAACGGGAGAAGAAGGGGCGGTTCCTGTTCGGAGGTGAGCGTCCTCGCCTTCCTTGCACCTTACGCTTCCCGGCGCACGATCCCACGTACCAACGGGTTTCGTTTGATCGACTCGTGCGTTTATGCTGCCGCCGGAGCAGCTGTTGTACGGCATGGTTTAGTATTTGCTTTAGGACCGGAGCTTTGGCAGATGTAAAGCTACGCGCTCTGCGTGTCGTCGCCGTCAATAGCGCCTTTTCTAGTGTCGCCTCTGCTCTCATCGATCGTTTGGTTGCGAGGTGTCGCTTCAACCGGTGGCCTGTTACGATCGGTACGGTTCTTCCCTGGCTGTACTGACTACTGAGCGGATAAGTGATAAGCGAATTCACCACCAAGTTCCAAATCAGATGCCACGGCACCTTACAGTAAAGTATGTGGGCGTGTATACTTTTTCGTCAAACGGCACATGTAGGTGCATTTATGCAATTGTCTGGTTGTGTTCGCACTCATCTTCCTTAAGCTTTGACAATTTGAGTGATCTGTTTATCATAATCCTTGGCTTTTAACAGTTGTACTTTCTTCCATCTTTCTGTCCTTAGGCTTTAACATCCGTACTCTTATTTCCCCCTTTCCACAGATTCATTTCGCAGAAGAGTGTTTTTCAAGTATGAGAAGCGGTTACGGCTTCTCAGCCCTCCTGAAAAGGTAATACATGATGCCCGGCATTAAGTGCAGTTCTGTTGAATTTGTTTTTTCTTATAGTAAATTAAGTTCTAATTACACTCTGCCCTTGGATAGATATTTGAATACTTCGCATCTGTGCGCAACCCAGATGGTGAAGTTTTTATGCTTCCTGCCGACTTGATGAGAGGTGTAGTTCCAGTGTTCCCTCCTTCAGAGTCGACTGTAGTTCGAGAAGGGAGATTAAGGGGGGAACGCAAACCTGGAGAATTGCACTGTGCTCCATCGGAGTTCTTCATGCTGTTCGACACAAACAGCGATGGTCTCATCTCCTTTGCCGAGTAAGTGAAATTCAGTAGTGATGAACCATTTTGCTATATTTGGAAGACTGAACTTGTTGGATTCGAATTTTTCTATGTCAATTTCTTGCAAGAAAATTAAAATTTTATTTTGGTTGGTATAAAATATGTTCAGAATCATCATGATGATGCAATGTCATGGTTGCAGTGTGTACATTGAAATTCACTGTGGAGTGCCATAGGAATTTGCAATCACGTGCAGGTATTTTTTCCTGAGTTATGCATGTGCTGTGTTTGACAGGTACATCTTTTTCGTGACATTGCTTAGCGTTCCAGAGTCAAGTTTCAGTGCAATCTTCAAGATGTTTGACGTTGACCACAGTGGGTGAGTTCTATTTCCATTACTGCACCTGGTCTTGATAATGCATACCTGCTGCAATGCATTTGCTGGTTTCCATAGTTCAGAAACCTGATACTGTTTTGTCTCCATGTATGGTGAATCATTGAACATAATTTTGATAGGGTAAAGGGGTAAATGCATTTGTTCCTTAAGTCTAATTCGGTTTGTTATAGAATTCCTTTTTCTTTATATAGTCTGTTGTTTGGTAAAGTTGCTAAAGGTATGTTACCCCCTCACATTCTCTTGGATTCATGCATAAACATGGATACATTTGAATACTGTTTTGTTTATGCTATATTCTTGTTTACCTGTGACCATTCACATGCAGTTAATTTCTCTTGTCGCCCAGAAAGACCTGCTCTTTATGGGCATGTTCAATCACCTGACTTGTTATTTGATGGTAAAAGAAGGGTATGAACAGATTTTGACCAGCTTCTTTACTGTTATTTTGTTGTTCTCATCTAGTATATGTCGTTTTCAGGGTGATAGACAAAGAGGAATTTAAGAAAATAATGGCGCTGATGCGGTCAATAAACAGGCAAGGAGCCACCCATAGGGATGGCTTACGCATCGGATTTAAAGCTGGCCACCCTGTGGAGGATGGTGGAGTGGTTGAGTATTTCTTTGGTAATGATGGGAATGAACCTCTACACTATGACAAGTTTTCAAAGTTTTTGAAGGAATTGCATGACGAGGTGATTTGCTTCTTCCATTCTTTAGTCAACTTGATGACCTGTCCATAGAGATAGTCTCATGGTTTAACCCAAAACTAATACAAATCCTTTCTGCAAACAGTCTATATTTCTATTCCCTCATCATCTGTAAATCTTACTGAAACTTACCTCTTGTAAGCAGGATAACAAAATGTAATGATCTTTACCATAACTGAAGCTTTAAAAGGGCCACTCTATCTGTTTCTGACAGCGTGTGTTACTAGATAGTAGACGTTGGATCTCTGCATGCTATCTATTTCTCTTCCCTTTGCTTCCACTCGAGAATATGGAACAATAGCTACTGATGTGCTCAGTCTCTCCTACTACCTGATTTATCTGCAGATTATTCGTCTGGAGTTTAGTCATTATGACTTCAAGTCAACTAAAACTATACCCGTCAAGGATTTTGCCTTGTCCATGGTTGCTTCTGCTGACATAAATCACATCAACAAATTGCTCGATAGAGTTGATGATTTGGTCAATGAACCTAATCTGAAGGACGTGCACATTACCTTTGAGGTTTGATTTGTTGGATTGTTTTTTTTTCTTTTGAATGAACAGGAGGGGGAAAGTCCCCTACTGATTAAATTATATTAATAAAAGGAACTCCATAATTCGTTTCTCCTTAATGTTCTCATTGACATATCTCTGCAAATGCAGGAGTTCAAGTCATTTGCTGATTTGCGCCAGAGATTGGAGCCACTGTCAATGGCTATCTTCTCTTACGGGAAAGTAAATGGGTTCTTGACCAAACAGGACCTAAAACATGCAGCATATCATGTAAGGTTTCTTACCATGTTTGACAAGTACAGGATAAGTCACTTTTGGCTCGCTTGACCACAACTACTTGGTTTGCCCTATAGGTTTGCGAGGTTGTCTTAACGGATGGAGTGGTGGACATCATATTCCATGTGTTTGACACAAATGGTGATGGGCACCTGAGCTCGGAGGAATTCTTGAGAGCGTTACAAAGCCGATAAACTGATATTCGCCAGCCAGCAACACCTGGTTCCTCCGGGTTCTTGTCTTGCTTGTTCAACTCTAAGAAGTGCTCTCCGCTTCTACAGATGGTGCTCTAATTTGGTTCTTAAATTGCATTTGTATTATTCCTCGGCCTTTTGATTGCTGTCTCGTGGTACGTATTCAGAGCTTTGTTACCTTACGCTCTCATGCATCCGTATTAGTATCCCGTTGTGATTCTTTTTTAATGCAAGTATTTGAGGATACACTGTTCTTGTTAATTGTCGTGTTCAGCCGTTCAGGTGGCGTAGGAAGCAACTGAATCGCCCAGCAGCGTCCACTCCCGGGTGCCAGGCCATTTTGCTGTAAATATCGTGTGGATGATCGAAGCCTGCCAGCAATTGTATGGAGTAAAAGCTGTAGATATCCTCTTTGTAGCCATAGGGCTGGGCGATGTACATTTTATAATCGTTATGTTTATTAATTGAAACCCCATATAACTGAGGTTCGAAACCTTGTCAACTAGGCATCTTCCATTGCAGTTGTTCATCTTCACGCTTGAAAGTTTATGCCTTTCCCCATGGTTGATGAAACTGGCAGTAAGCCATGATATGAGCGAACTAGGAAGTAAATCTGGCACAGCTAATGACCAATAGAAAAAAAAAAGAAAACTACAGCACCTGATTCTGGTTAAAAAAAAAGTCTAACACAGAAGAGCCGAAACCACACGAATTCACCATGAGTCAACTATTTACATAAATCAGTACGAAGTACCATCCCACATGCAGAGGAAGCATGCTATATTTACAGTTGTTCCTTCCCATCAGCTTTGGTTGGTACACAGACGTAGCCAAAGCTTTTTCTTGCAAAATATGTACATTACCATTTCATAAAAAAAAGGTACGTGACGAAGGCCTCTCCAAGCAGAGGCACTTCACATTTACAGGTTAAGGCAGGCGCGTATCAACGACAACGAATCACTCTGGCCGCACGCTTACCAGGTTGGGAAGGGCGGCCAGCTGAAGCTTCTTAATCTCGGGCGCCGTCACCCTGCAGGACTCCAGGGTCAGGGAGCGCAGGTTCTGCAGCGGCTTCAGGTGGTGGAGACCTGAGTTGGATACTCGGGAGTTGGACACGTTCAGTGACACCAACGCGGTCAGGCCTGCGATGAGATGCAACTGTTGAGACGAAAAAAAAAAGAGATGTGTACCAAAAGAGAACAAGCTTCAGAGATCCTGTACCGGAGATCAGCTCCAGGGTTTTGTCCGACAGGTTGCCGTTCTGAGACAGGTTGAGCAGCGTCAGAGCTTTCAGGTCCTTGATATTCTTTACTCCGGCGTCCGTGATGAACCCACTGCAAACCTCCAGAGACTGCAGATTCTTGAAGTCTGAGACAGCGGCCTCCATCATATTAGACGCTGAGTGTTTTTGAAAATATGTATTGAAATTCCTAGTTTGCAAAGGAAATAAATTCACTATGATAAATGCAAAGCTCCATAAAATTGTTACAGAGAAATAAAACGCCTCCTGGCAAGATAAACCACCAAGAAAGTGCTTTGGCAATCACGAATGTATAAAAAATAGGTTTAGAAAGTAAATAAAATTCAGTATGATAAGCACAATGATACATAAGATGGTCACAAAGAAAAGTAATCAAACGCTTCCTGGCAAGGTAATCACCAAGAAAAGTTCAGCGCTACCATACTGGTCAACTTGGATAATCTTTTGAGCATGCACACTTACATCTTAAGCAGTTCATGCCAGTATCAGTTATCCGAGCTCCAAATAGATCAAGGTGTGTCAATCCTGTGAGACCTGCATTAAATTAAACAACCTTACCTAATGCCGTGTAATTTACATGTGACACACCATCACAAAAAGTGGATGTAGGTTAAGAGTGTCACTATTTTTCAAGTGAAACCAACTTATTTTTCAATCACCATCCAAGCCCATCAGACCAACACCAGCCAACCCAACTCATAATTAATTCAATGTTGATCTGACGGCTTGGAACATGACTTAAAAAAATAGGTTCGTTTGAAGATAGGTGATGATATTTTTTATAAGAAAGAAAGTCATAAGATACCCAACTATTATGAGAAACATACTTGTAAGAGCTGCTAAACCATTATCTGTGATCTGACGATTGTCAAGATTAAGAGACTTCAGTGAACTCAAGCCAGAAATTTTCTTCAAACTAATGTCAGTGATCAGCGTAAAAGAGAGATTGATGCTCTGCAAATTCCGCAGACCTGCAGAAATAGAACTTCTCTTTTAGAGGCAAAAACTACTATATATTTGATCTTTGACGATTCAAATGTATAATGCACCATCTTAGTGCATAAGTTAAGAATCAGAATCAGCATGTAGTGGACGGTCAATTTAATCGAAGGTCGCAGCATGAACAATAAAAATTAATGAACCAACACACCATGTAAATTGCATAAGCAGGATAGACAAAGACAAAACAGAAAACACCACTCGTCAATACTGTGTGCATTTGTGCAGGAGCTTAAACAAACCAGAGAGATGACGAAGTCCATTGCTCCCAACTTCAGTGTCTGAAAGCTCCAGGCTTTTTAGCTGCAAGAGGCCTACAATATATCGAAGCGCAAAGATAAATCAATGTATGATTTGCAACTATATTCTAGTTTACAAAAGGTAAGTTATGACTAAATGAGTAAATATGTTCAGTGGTAGACACCAAGTTCAAGAAGAAAAATAAGAAATGCTACTGCAATTCAGAAATCATCAACAGTGAAAACTCACCTTTCAGGTGTATTAGACCTGCATCACCAATCTTGCATGAGTCCAAGTTTAAGCACTCCAAGTTGATCAAATCTGAAAGGAACAGAGAGCATTAGGAAAAAGGCTATTTCCTCATTATGTACTAATTAGTCTACAGTGACACCATAATTCCAATGTACTTCTGGAAGGATCAATACAAGAAGTGTGCAGTTCCACTAAGCAAATAAATAAAATGATACCATAAAGAGTGCAACACCTTCCTTGAAGATCTCATATTTTCATTCATGTTATTAGAATTACTTGTATGTGAAAGAAACAGTGAGTACCAATTCAATAGCAAAAGGCGAGCAAGTTTTCCTGAATGATAATGATCAAATTTTCTGGAATACAACCATAAAATGGTTTGCCACAGTATAATACAAAAATAATATCCAACATACTTCTACATTAATTTAATTTAAAGGAACGAAAGCACTTTACCTTTTAAATGAACTAGACAGGCGTCTGTAATGTGATTGTATCCTAAATTTAGAGCCTTCAACTTGACAAGACCTGGAAGGCAACACCAGTCAGTGTGCTAAACAAAAGGGTAGCCCACAGGAAACAGAATGGAACTGCATACACAGTCAGCTCACATAAAAAGCTACAAACATATATGGACTGGGTAGAAAATGTTGAGAATATAGCCACATTCCTGTAACAGATAACCAAGTCCAAAAATTTAAGGAGTCCACAAAATAATATATTACCCTCCATATCCTCACAGCCTTCATCGTGTATGCCACACCGACTCAGATTCAACAAGACTAACGAAGAGAGTCCTGCAATAGCATGACTGCTAGTATTGGTACCTATGTCATTTTACTTGCAACTCTTATGGAAAAATTAAGGAGTCCAGGGTAAGTAATACTTTAGACTGCACCGCAGCACTCTTGTTAAAACAAATCCAGTAAACAAGTTTCCTTTGTAAGTAATAATAAAATGGTACTGTGTTCCATAGTATATGTACACAAAAAGAAACAAAAATATTCTGTATATATATCAGCAGCCAGGTTCCGATAGTAGCTGAAAAAGCACCTGTGAATTTAGAGCCGCAGTCATCCTCTTATTGCAACACCTTTAGTGGACTACTTATATGACTACTACCACTGGCACCACTCAAATGGCAACAAGAAAAACTACAAGGGCTCTGAAAAGATACAAAACCTGATATAACCTCCAAACAAGCTGCAGTTACTGGACAGCCCTCCAGATTTAGGTGGGCAAGCTTGGATAGACCTGAAGTAAATGGACCCATTATATGAAGAACTAGCTTTAAATATAACTTCATGTTACAAAACAACAAAGCTAGTAAAGAATATACAAACACAAGAGCATGTAAGTTTATACGCAGTCAAACATGCCAACATAAAACAAGCACCAAACCCTGTATGAAAGAACAAGAAAAAAAATATTATTCTTGTTTTTTGTAGTTACCTCTCAGATAAGAAACACCAAGATCAGAAATTTTACAGCAAGACAACTGTAGCTCCCTCAAACTTTTAAGATCTGCAGAAGAAAAATGATATTTGTTATTCTTGGAGATCATAGTGTTACCGTGCTGATTTACACTTCACACCAATCAGCTTAGGAGAGGTGCTACCTGACAGGTACTTCATATCTGAGTCTGTGATGCAATTACAATATCTCACATTCAGAGTTTCCAGTTTTTTCAATCCTGCAACACAAATTTCTGTTTTTGAGTTCAGTGAAACATAGTTGTTAATCGTTAATTCTAAAGGATGCATATAGGTTCTTATCCTTTTTTCCATCTGTCTCTTGAACATGCAAAGATAAGCATCACTCGTGTAGGTGCAATCATGTCTTTCATACTTGCAACTAGTAAGATGATAGTTGGCCCAAAGACCATAACTAATAAATTTAGGAAGAAAAGGACACCTTTTAAATGAACAAGCCCACCATGAATCTTTGGGCATCGCTCGAGGTCTAAGTTTACCAAATTAATTAAGTTTGCAAAGGCTTTTGCTCCTTCAGCAGTAACAGCAGCACACTTCTTGATGCTTAGTGATGTCATGTTTGAAAAACCTGCAAAATTAGGGGGTATATCATAGAAGAATTTAGAAGTATATACATATAAAACCAACAGGGTTGACACCACAATATCATAAATTCATACAGATGAAAGCAAACTCAGATGTCGTGCTCCAAGGGTAACACTGACCTGACAATGTTTCAAGTCCATGTTCTGATATTTGATCACAGTAATTGCATGTAAAACTTTGTATGCATGAGCAATCTTTCAGAAGGTTCAATCCACTATCAGTCACATCTGAGCAAGAGATGTCAACAGAGAGCAAGGATTGCCCTTGAGAAGCCACTACTTCCATCCAAGCATCCGTCACTCTAGGGTACTCTCCCAGACAAATATCCTGATATACATGATATGTCCCAAGTCAGGCTCTGTTTGGTGTCGTGCACAACAGTAAGGTTTAAGATTAGGTTATAGAACCTTGAAACCAGAGTTTTGTACCAAACAAGAACACAAGCCTCACCTGCAAAGCACAGTCACGAAAAGCTCCAAGCGACGCCTCCGTGAGGCAGCTCGAATCTACCAGTTCATTGAATATCTGCTGACTAAGATCCCTGGGCAGCAGTGAGAAGTCTGAATATCTGCTCATGTCCTGAAATGAACACCCAACAAATCAGTCAAGAACAACCATTCCTTCATCAGCCTCAGATAAATAAGACCGCAGTTCCACCTCGCGGACTTTGGCCACGCACAGCTCCACAAGCGACGGGCGCCGCACCGGCCCCGGCCCCTGTGCCCTCCGCTGCACATCGGAGCTGCTGCGGTGCAGCGTGTGCAGAAGCCACTTGAAGCTGCCGCTCTTGGAGAACCTGGCGCTATAGAGAACATCCTCGTCGACCGGCTGACCCCTCTTCCTCGAGCAGACGCCGCCCATGGCCACGGCGCCGCGTACTGGACACTATCCAGTCACCTCCGCGTCAGCTCAAAACAGAGAATCACAGAGTGGATTCAAGTCGATGCTCATCGCACATCCCTCGCGTGGCTACGACTTGGGACAGGGCTTCGGTTTCGTCGTCTCCTACTGCAATAAGCAAGCTCACGTAGCTAAACCTCTGAGTACGCAATTACGCAGGAGCGGTCCTAACTCATAAATGCAATCAAACCCAAAATAATTCGGTGTCAGGAGAGTATCGAATAAGTGGTTGATATTACTGCATCGAAATCAAATACCAACTGTGCGCCATAGGATCAATAGAGTGAGCGCACAATCAACGCAAGAACCCCTCAAAACTGCTAGTAAGTGTACCCAATGTCCCAGTGCTCTGCACAAGTCGTACAGATCACCCAGGCACCATTGAGAAGACCGCCCGAAATTCCAAACCAAAAATAGCAAACTGAGGGTGACAAAACACGAACACTACAAGAGCACGTTGCGCAGATCAACAATCACCAGAAATTCGGCAAATGAAGTTCAGCGATCAAAATTAGCATCGGATACGGGGGTCCTCACCGGAAATCCACAGGAACCAGCAAACCAGGGTTTAGTCGGAGATTAAAGTTAAACTAAAACAAACCCCTGAAATCATATCATTATCCAAATCAATCCGAGTGTTGAGAGAGGGCAGGGAGCGAGAGGGGCACGAAGAGGGGAGAGAAAGACGGAGAAGAAATGTAGAAAGCGAGAGCCCAGGCAGGGGCAGCGGGGAGTTCCACGTGTCGTCACGAGCGAGAGTGAGAAGGCACGCTCTCTGTCACCGGTTCTTACACTGACACGTTGGATCGTAAACACTGTGGTCGAACTGTCAGTGACACATAATGATGAAAGGGTTGGTAGCTAACAGAGACGGGGAATGCGGCCACAGGGAACTAGGGAAGTGAAGAGGATAAGGCAAAGCTGGAGAGAGTACCAGGCGCACGGCAGCGCAGCGAGCCCGGGCTTCGGTCCTCCGCGGCGGCCGACACGTGGGTCACACGATTTTACAAAAATCATCAGTGATATTATAGTTAGGAAAATAATTTTAATTGAAAAATAAACTAACGATTTAAAAATAAAGAAAAATATAGTTCAAGTTTTACCGTCGTAACATAACATGCGAAATATCTACATCGATGCAGGATTACAGAAAAAACATACGAGTCAACGCACTTTGTGACCAAACTTTTCACATCTGAACTTGGTGATATCACATATTTCCTAGTAATTTGTTTGTTTGAATATCAGTTGAGGTTAATGTATTCCTGTCGTGTCTTTTTATTTTTAAAGCAATGCTTTAGTTGTAACACTATTAACCAAGAACCAAACAGTCAGCCTGAAGAGAAGCATTTGTCCTTACCAATCAACTCGGTGTAGATGCACGATCCGTGTTAAAAGGCTACTAAAAAGGGGTGAATTTGACTGACCATAGGCTGACACGTTGAATTCCCGTCCTTTTAGTATTTCACAAGGTCTTATGTCTACTACCAATCATCTAAATCTCGTAAACATACAAACTGTTTTTTTTTGCGAGAAAAAAACGTATGAACCATTTGTATTACGTAGTGAAACAAATCGGCAATGAGAATCAAACTTATTTTCTGACCCGGATATAATTTTGTGACGATCAAAAGATGAATTTAACGAAGCCGATGAGCTGAACTCACCGTGGAGACCCATCCGATCAAAACACCTAGCCCCAGCCACTTTCCTGGATCTCGAGGTCTCGCCAATCTTCATCGTGTTACCTATCGCTGTCCCGGAAGTGAGGATGAAGATGGTAGCCATGCCCTCTTGCATGCTACTACTAGATATTTTTATTCCCTCATTACACAGCTTTTCAAATAAGCTGGAATAAAAAAAATGGTAGTCCGATGCATGTAGCTCCTGCTTATGCGGAGTATGGGGAAGAGTCCGACTCACTTGATCTTTTGTGCGTAACATTTATCTGTATGTATGCAAGAGGTTATTTTTAGAACTCAAACATATAATCATGAGGTACAGCTGTGCCAAAAGCCCCTCTTCATAACCTGGAATAAACTAAAATAAATTTTAAAAAATACTTCTACAGAACTAAAGTTTTTTTTCTGTAATTCAGATCCTTGCCAAAACAGGGGTACCAAACCAAACGGTTGAAATCGAGTCGTGCCAGTTAACAGTGAACGGCCGTCCCATCTGGCAGGTGTGGCCGATGAGGCCCGTTAGACGTTTCCTATCTGGCCCAAACCATCCTCACCCCAGCGGCCACTCCTCCCCACTCGCTCACGCACTCTTGCGTCGAGAGGCCAGTCACGCGGCTCGTCACTCTCCGTCCTCCACGGCGGCGCCGACGAGCCGAAGCCAACGGAGCCGGGCGAGACACACGCCGCGGGCACTGACCAGTCGGGACACCGAGCGGGCGGGCGAGCGCGCGACGGAGATGGCGTGCTACGGGGCCCTCCTGCACCATCCGCTGGCCTCGCTCGCGCCGTGCCCCTCCTCCCCGCGGCGCGCCGGGGCGTCGCGAGCCCCGCGCCTCCAGCTGCGCGCGGCACCTCCTCCCTCTTTCGCCTCCTCCTGCTCTCGCGTCAGGATCTCGCCGCGCTGCTCCTACCCGTCCGCCGGCGCCGTCCCCGGGGAGTCGCCCGCGGCGGCGCTCCGGCGGGTCCTGGAGGCGCCGGGCGCGCACCAGGCGCCCGCCTGCTACGACGCGCTCAGTGCCCGACTCGTCGAGCGCGCCGGATTCAGGGCCTGCTTCACGAGCGGTGCGTGCTCCTCCCAATCACCGGGCCTGTTCTAACCTTATGGCAATCGGCGGAACCTGCGTAGCGTTGCCAATGAATCTAGTGAGAAGGGCTTCATATGACGTCGCGCATGTGCTGATTTATCGTTGCTTTGCTTTTGATACTTTGATCAGGCAGCATCGTGCTATACTCGAGGATTTTACTGAAGGTTTCGTGTCTGCCAGTGCAGGTTTCTCAATCTCTGCTGCGCGGCTCGGATTACCAGATGTGGGTCTCATCTCCTATGGGGAAATGATTGATCAAGGACGTCTGATCACTGAAGCTCTATCAATTCCTGTGATTGGTGATGCTGATAATGGTTACGGCAACTGTATGAATGTCAAGAGAACGGTAAAAGGGTTCATTAAAGCTGGTTTCGCTGGACTTATTCTTGAAGACCAGGTATACTTTTTCAAGGAGCACCTAATGCTAATGCCTCTTTAAGTGTTTACTTGATCTTATGAATTGGTGTTCTCACTGTTCAGATAAACTTCCGTTTTCTACTTTATTGACCATAAGAGCCTTAACTAACACTGATAAGTAGAACGTTTACGTTACAATTTAGAAGTTCCAAATGAACATGGATTATGAAACAATTGTATTAGTTGTTGTCTGGATTCTTGGCCTCTTGGGCAAGCTTTATGTTTCATATTCTTAGGCTTGCTGAACTTTTATATTGGCAGAAACAATGTTCAGTTTTGAGTTGTGCGTTCACATATTCGTCATGATAGATATTCCTTTTTTTTACTGTTTCCCTTATAGTGATATGATATATAGTATTCTGAAGGTGTCACCAAAAGCATGTGGACATACACAAGGAAGGAAGGTTGTCTCAAGGGAGGAAGCAATTATGCACATAAAAGCTGCTGTAGATGCCAGAAATGAGACTGGTTCTGACATTGTTATTGTATCAAGGACAGACTCTCGTCAAGCTTTGTCTCTTGATGAATCATTGTGGCGAGTTCGTGCCTTTGCTGACGCTGGAGCAGATGTTTTGTTTATTGATGCTCTTGCTTCTAGAGAAGAGATGAAAGAATTTTGTTCTATCGCCCCTGGGGTTCCAAAAATGGTCAGATACTGGGATATGTTCTATACATCAATGCTTTTGCACGTTTTCCACATAGTGTGATCCTTCCATCATACTCTGTATTTTCTTCTACAGGCCAACATGTTAGAAGGTGGTGGTAAAACTCCTATACTGAGTCCGGTTGAACTCGAAGAAATGGGTTATAAACTCATAGCCTACCCATTATCTCTGATTGGGGTTTCAATGCGTGCAATGGAGGTTTGTTATTTATGTACAACAAGTGAATGTTATTTTCTCTTGTCACTTATTTTATACTGAGGCACTAAGCTAATTGTGCATGTCATTATTTCACACAACTAATTTCATCCTAAAGTACCCTGGACACTGTTGTGGATGCGTTTGTGGGCCGCCAATATGGTCGGCGTGGGGCCCACAAAGCCCACAACTAGGCCGGCCAGGCCCTGCAGCCGCACCAGGAGGAGATTTAGAAGAATTAATTAGATAATGTTTAGGAATAAAAGAGAGTTATAGATTGAGTCAGTTTAGATAGAAAGAAATAGACTAAAAAAAGAGAAGAAAAGAATCCTAGTCGGTTTGGGGGATTATCCCCAAACCGACTAGGAGTAGGCTGCAGCCAAGGGGGGGGGGGTCCTGTCCCCCCTTTATAAGCAGACCCCCTCCCTCATGTTTTGGGCATCCAGGAAAAAATAAGAATCCCCGTTGAGGGCTGTTCTTCTCCTTGGATCACGGTGGCTTCGAACCCTAACCCTAGCCGCCGTGACCAGCTACTTTGTCCCCCACGTTACGTACTGCGCAGCTGCCCCCACGCCTCCTCGCTGCTGGTTTCTCCCCCGCGCAGCCCTAAGCGCAGCCAAGGGGTCTCCCCCCTCCCTGTTTCTCAGCATTTGGTATCAAGAGACTCCGGGGCAGCGACCATGTCCGGCCCCGTGGACGATTCTGGGACTTTCACCCTCCAAGATCTCGGCAACATGATGAGCAAGATGATGGGGCAGATAGACACCATCAACAAGCGCTTGGACCGCCACGATATGCGCCTTGCGCGCGTTGAGAAGGCACCGGAGCGGGAGCTCTCCGGTGACGAGGACTTGCAACAAAACTCACCGCAGGTCAGCAACCTTCCCCGCAGCTGCGGCAGCGGCAAGGGCGGCGGCGGTGGCAGCGGCAGCCATGGCGGCAACGACGACCACTATAGTACCAGGCGCCCACCGGGACGCCCGACCTTCGACGACAGCGGGCTGCGTCGTCACAAGGTCAATTTCCCCAAGTTCGACGGGGAAACAGATCCGCTGCCCTGGCTCACCAAGTGTGAGACATACTTCCGAGGGACACGTACGATGCCAGAAGAAAAGGTGTGGCTCACGTCTCTCCACCTGGAGGGTGTCGCGGCCGAGTGGTACACTGCTCTAGAACGTGACTGTGGCATCGTGTCCTGGGAGCGGTTCGCGGACTTCGTCAACATGCGCTTCGGGCCTCCGCTCCGCTCCAACGACCTGGCGGAAATTAAAGATCTCCGTCGTACTGGCACGGTTGAGGAATATCAGCGTCAATTCCTGATCCTTCTTTGTCGTTGCGAGGACCTCAGCCAGCGCCAGCAGATCAACCTCTTCACAGCTGGCCTCGGCGAGCCACTTAGAACGGATGTGGAGCTGCAGTTTCCCACTAATCTACAAACCGCCATGAGTCTGGCCAGAGCCTTTGAACGTCGACTTGCGGCAATAACAGATAGCGGAATACAGAAGGGTGCCGCCTCTCAACGCTCCACGCGCTCTTCTATTGTGTCCCCCGCCTCTACTACGGCCTCAAGTGGCAGTTCTACAGCACCCGCCCCGACATCGTCAACAACAGCATCTTCTCGCCCGCGCTTCAAACGCCTTACACCCGATGAGATGGCTGCTAAGCGGGCAAGCGGCGAGTGCTATCACTGCCCTGAGCGGTACACACCGGACCATAAGTGTGCCGGCAAAGGAATCTTCCTTCTAGAGCTTGACGACGATGATGACATTGACGCGACCGTAGCTGATATGGGCATCTCCTTACACGCCCTGACCGGCATCGACTTCGCCAACACAATGAAGCTCCAGGTCTACGTCCACGGCAACCTACTGACAGCATTGGTCGACACAGGGTCCACTCACACCTTCATCAGGGAACCACTCATCAAGGAGCTCGGCCTGATGATGTTGCCACGATCAGGCGTCGGCGTCCGAGTCGCCAACGGTGACTCTATCTCCTGTACAGGCATCTGTCCACGTGTACCCTTGATGATTGCAGGGGATCGCTTCGACGTCACATGCTACGCACTCCCACTGGACGGCTTCGACTTTGTTCTAGGAGTCCAGTGGTTGCGATCTTTAGGACCCATTCTCTGGAACCTTGAGGACCTCACGATGAAATTGTGGCGCGGGGACCGTGAGGTGATCTGGACGGGGCTGCGAAGTTCAGCCCCGGTATGTGCCTCTCTAGCACCACCTACTGATATGATGGGTACCCTCCTGGATGGCTTCCAGGACCTCTTCGACGAGCCACGCGGGCTTCCTCCTGCACGACGCCACGACCACCAAATCAGGCTCCTGCCGGGCACAACTCCAGTAGTTGTCCGGCCGTACCGCTACCCCCAGCTTCTTAAAGACGAGATTGAGAAGCAATGCGCCGAGATGCTTCGCCAAGGCATCATCAGAGAATGCACATCTGTATTTTCCTCGCCAGTACTATTGGTCCGAAAAGCCGACGGCACGTGGCGCTTCTGCATCGACTACCGCGAGCTCAACGCCAGAACTTTGAAAGACAAGTTCCCGATCCCGGTGGTTGACGAGCTACTGGACGAGCTTCACGGCGCTAGGTTCTTCACCAAGCTTGACCTCCGCAGTGGCTACTTTCAAGTGCGCATGCACTCGGACGACATTGAAAAGACAGCATTCCGAACTCATCGAGACCACTATGAGTTCTTGGTGATGCCATTCGGCCTCACCAATGCGCCGTCCACGTTCCAGTCGTTGATGAACGATGTCCTCGACCCCTACATCAGAAAATTTGTGCTTGTCGTCTTTGATGACATATCGGTGTATAGCAGGTCCTGGGTCGAACACCTTCAGCACGTCAAGCAGGTGTTCCAGACACTACGGACAAACAAGTTGTTCCTGAAGAAATCTAAGTGCTTCTTCGGCCAGGAGACTGTGTCCTACTTAGGACACATCATATCCGCTCACGGCGTGGCAATGGATCCGACCAAGGTGGAGGCCGTGGAACGTTGGCCTACACCTCGGTCCTTACGAGCCTTGCGAGGTTTCCTCGGGCTCACCGGCTACTACCGCAAGTTCATTGCGGGGTATGGTGCGGTGGCCGCACCCCTCACCGTCCTCCTAAAGCGGGAAGCATTCCGCTGGACTGATGATGCGCAGGACGCTTTCTCCCAACTCAAGCAGGCGTTGACAGCGCCTCTATTTCAAATGTCGGACTTCGACAAGCGCTTCATCATCGACTGCGACGCGTCCGGCGCCGGCTTTGGGGCGGTTCTACACCAGGGCGACGGCGCCATAGCATTCTTCAGCCGCGCTGTAACGACTCACCATCATAAGCTACCGGCATACGAGCGTGAGCTAATCGGTCTTGTGAAGGCCGTACGTCATTGGCGGCCTTACTTGTGGGGTCGTCCCTTCACTGTTCGGACTGATCACTTCAGCCTGAAATATATCCTGGATCAGCGACTCACGACGATTCCCCAACATGCTTGGGTGAGCAAACTTTTTGGTTATGATCTGCAGGTTGAGTACCGACCGGGGCGCTTGAATGGGGCAGTTGACGCCTTGTCCCGCCGCGACGAGGAAGACATAGCTATTCACGCCATATCCGCGCCAGTCTTTCCACTCTTCGACTCGCTCCGCGCGGAGATCGCTACAGACCAGCAGGCGCAACAGCTATGTGCCCAACTCCGGGAGGGAGTCGCACCTGCTGACTGGGTCGAACGCGACGGCCTTCTACTTCACAAGGGGAAGCTCTTCGTTCCCGACAAGTCCTCCTTGTGGCCCTCTCTCCTAGCTGAGGCGCATGATGGGGGCCACGAAGGCATCCAGAAGACAGTGCATCGGCTACGCCTCTCCTTCTACAACCCGTCCTTGCTACGGCGGGTGCGTGAGTATGTCCACGGGTGTGCTACGTGCCAACGCAACAAGACTGATCATCTTCATCCAGCCGGCCTGCTACAACCGCTGCCTATACCGTCAGAAGTCTGGAGTGATATCTCCATGGACTTCATTGAAGGTTTTCCGAAAGTTGGTGGGAAATCAGTGATCTTGACAGTGGTAGATCGCTTCTCCAAGTATGCCCACTTCATTCCCCTAAGCCACCCTTACAGTGCTGCATCAGTGGCACGGGCATTCTTCGACGACATTGTACGACTACACGGCTTTCCCTGCTCCATCTTCAGTGATCATGATACCGTCTTCACCAGCCTCTTCTGGTCAGATTTGTTCCGGCTAGCCGGTGTCCAACTTCAGCTCAGCTCGGCCTTCCACCCGTAGTCTGACGGCCAATCTGAGGTCGTCAACAAGATCATCACTGTGTACCTCCGCTGCTTGGCTGGTGACCGACCAAAGACTTGGTTGCAGTGGCTTCCTTGGGCTGAGTATTGCTACAACACTTCCTACCAGACGGCCCTCAAATGCTCGCCCTTCAGAGTGGTCTATGGCAGGGACCCTCCGGCTCTTGTTGGTTACCAACCGGGCGTATCTAGAGTAGCAGCAGTGGATAAACAGCTAAAGGATAGAGATGAATTCTTAGCTGAAATCAAGAACAGGCTGGTACAAGCACAAGTCACCATGAAAAGCTATGAAGATAAGTTCCGCCGAGAGGTGGAATTTCAGATCGGTGATTGAGTTTGGTTGCGGCTTCATCAGAGGACAGCTGTGGGAGTAATGACGACACCTTCTTCAAAGATTGGACCAAAATATTTTGGACCATATCAGATCATTCAACGCATTGGGACTGTATCATATAAACTTCAGCTGCTTCCTCAAGCAAGGATACATGATGTCTTCCATTTGTCCCTGTTAAAGAAATTTGAAAGTCCTATTCCCATACAGGTGATGCCTTTACCACCACTTCTCCATGGACGTGTTGTACCTACGCCTGAAAAAGTACAAAGGGCGCGTTTGAACAGAGGTGTCTGGGAGCTACTCGTCAAATGGGCAGGACATTCTGAAGCTGATTCATCATGGGAGCAACTAGAAGATTTCAGGATGAAGCACCCCTCCTTTAAGCTCGAGGACGAGCTTTTTGTCGGGAAGGGGGGAAATGTTGTGGATGCGTTTGTGGGCCGCCAATATGGTCGGCGTGGGGCCCACAAAGCCCACAACTAGGCCGGCCAGGCCCTGCAGCCGCACCAGGAGGAGATTTAGAAGAATTAATTAGATAATGTTTAGGAATAAAAGAGAGTTATAGATTGAGTCAGTTTAGATAGAAAGAAATAGACTAAAAAAAAGGGAAGAAAAGAATCCTAGTCAGTTTGGGGGATTATCCCCAAACCGACTAGGAGTAGGCTGCAGCCAAGGGGGGGGGGTCCTGTCCCCCCCTTTATAATTGACCCCCTCCCTCATGTTTTGGGCATCCAGGAAAAAATAAGAATCCCCGTTGAGGGCTGTTCTTCTCTTTGGATCACGGTGGCTTCGAACCCTAACCCTAGCCGCCGTGACCAGCTACTTTGTCCCCCACGTTACGTACTGCGCAGCTGCCCCCACGCCTCCTCGCTGCTGGTTTCTCCCCCGCGCAGCCCTAAGCGCAGCCAAGGGGTCTCCCCCCTCCCTGTTTCTCAGCAGACACATATTTCCAATGGCATTATTGGGGAAATGCCGAAATGGATAAGCAAATTTCATGAATGTGTACCATGTGACCTTGTACATATGTATAATGGTCATCGTGTAGTTGTTAATTGAGCACATATGTTTTATAATTTATTTTGTCAATTGTAACTCTATAATATACATGGTCTGCAGGATGCTCTTATTGCTCTAAAGGGTGGTCGTTTACCTCCTCCAGGCAGCTTACCATCATTTGAAGAGATCAAGAGTACTCTCGGGTTTAACCGCTATTACGAGGAAGAAAAGAAATATGTGGCCCCAGCCCAGTCATCGTACTGGAGTGGTATGAATATCCACTCTTATTCCAAGATTAATACACACAACTTTTTTAACCTGCCGCTGCTCCACAACTGTAGGTTATGATGATACACGTGAATCAACCAGTTCAGAAGACTCCAAGTCTAGGACTGAAAAGTCACAGGAACCTATTGTTGACATATTGCCTCAGCTATATGATGCTGGTTCTGCTGGTAGCAGAGGACCTTCAACAGGGATGTGGTCTCGAACACTGCGGTTAAAGATTACAGGCAGAGATGGAGTCCAGAAATTTGATGCTAGAATACCTGTAAGAACCAATTGCCCGTGTCCAAAATTCAACATTTGTTAGTTAGATGTTCTGAAATGAAATCAAACTCGCATAAATCAACATCTGTTTTCGAATGAAACTCGGACCAACATCTTGATGCTGGGATACACGTGCAGCTAACACAGTAGTTACTCCAATTCTGTATTTTTTTACTGCAGTTTAGTGATTCAAACACTGATAAAAATGTTTGTTATCTTTTATTCCTCTTTTTTTCACAACAGGCTGGATTCTTAGAAGGAATGACAAAAATTATTCCAGGTTTGCATTTTTATTTCTTGATAGAAGAGCATAAATTTGTCAATCTTCGATGTTTCATTTGATCAATCTTCTCTTGCCAACTTGGCAGGCTTAGCCGGAGCCAATATCATGGAAAGGCTTCGGAATGCACCTATTGATGTGGACAACCCGCAGAACGGACAGTTATTGCTTGATTTTGAGGACGCTGTTGGAGATAGGATCCAAGTGTTCCTTGCGTGAGCTTGGCTATGCGTTTTCTGGCACCCCAGCCCCTAAAAGCATAGACGTTACAGTACAGGCTGCACCAATACTCCAGGCGTCTTACTCGTGTGTTGGGAGTTAAAGCAGATTTTAAACCATCGAATATGTGGAATTGATTAGTGAGATGATGCGTTTGCAGCGCCTGTCCCGACATCGATTAGTTTCTCACTGTTTCTGTCAAATGTTGAAACTACTACTAGTTCCCTGTAAAAGCCCTGGTGAATCAATAAATAGTCTGTCGTTGTTTCCTGAATTTCTGAATCCTGATGGAACCTAGCACAGAACATCATCGAAGCATCTGAATCCAGTGAGATACCATTTTACCTATACTTCAATGCTTGTATGCATCCTTAGTCGAAAGAAATTCTACACTTACAGCTGCATACTCCCAAGCCTAGGCTAACTTGTGCAGTCATGCTTCATCAAACAGATCCAGTGGGCCGGGCCGTCATCCTTGCCGCTGGCCTCTCCCGTCCCGCTGGTTCCCGCCTCTGGAGCGGCGACTCTTTGGCTTTCAATCTTCTCTGCCTCCACCCTCTGCATGATTTTCTGCCCCATGCGTCTCGACAATCTCTCTCCATGGCGCGGCCGCCCTATTTCACTTCCAAACCTTAGGCGCGTTGTTCGTTGCCTACAGTAAACACAACAACTCACTTTATCTATTTATTTAAATTACATAGATCAGCAACGGATGCTCAAACTTTACCGCCACAGCTACCGGTACCGGGAGAAGGTCGCGGAGACGGATTCTTCGGCTCCGAAGCGAGTGAAGAAGCGACTGGATTCGCAAGAGGAAGGGGTAGCGTTTAGGGAGCGGATCTTTTTTTTAATGTTTTGTATGTTTTATGTTTTACATGTTTATATAAACTGTCATGTGAGCTGATCATCGTGTCAGGTTATCCTAATTCTATTTTTTTAAAAAAAAATAAAAATTTTATTTACGACTGCCAGCTATACGGGCTGTCGTAAGTTAACCTAAATAACTTACGACGGCCTTTCACTACAAGAAACATCGCACCTTACGACGGCCTCTGTAATTTACGACGGCAAGGCGTCGTACGTAAACTAACTTACGACGGTCGCCCTGAGCCGTCGTAAGTAAACTAACTTACGACGGTCACGGGCCCATGGCCATCGTAAGTTAATGGACCATCGTAAGATAACCGTAACTTACGACGGCCCTAACCCTAAGTCATCGTAAGTTACGCCACCATCATAAACTAAGCGTAACTTACGACGGCCATAATCTAAGCCGTCGTAAGTTACGTGACCGTCGTAAGTAGATGGTTTTAACCGCAGCCCGAGCCCGCACCGCCGCAGCGCCGCCCCGCCGCCGATTCGTCGCCGCTGCCGAGCCGCCGCCAGGCGCCGCCGCTTATCGTCCGGCGCCGCCCCGAGCCACCCCGGGCCGCCCGACGCCGTCTTGCTGCCTCCAGCCCTAACCTCGTGCTTCCCGCAGACTGCCGCCGCCTCCGTCGCTGCAGCCATCACCGTCGTCGCCAAACTAATCAAGTATTTTTTTTAGTTTTTGTAATTAGTTGTTAGTTAGACTAGATAAAATTTTAATTAATTAATCAATTTGTATGTATTTAGTAGATAATTAGTTTAGTTGTTAATTATTTGGTTTAAATTAGTAATTGTTTCTGATTTTAGTTATTTAATTGAGTTAATTGATTGATTAGTTATTTAAGCACATTGTTATTGCTTTACCCCCGGCCCCGCTGCCACCAGCCCCCGCCGTCGCCGACAGCGTAATGACGCCTAGGCGTCCAGTCGGTGGCGGGGGGATGCCTCGGCGGCTCGCCTCGCCTGGCCGATGCCGGCGCTGCCTCCGCCCGCCGCCGTCACTGCAAGGCACCGCCGGCCCCCCGTGCTCTGGAGAGGAGAGAGGGAGGGGGATGAAAATGAGTGTATTAGGGTTGTGGGCCGTTTTTCATGACCCTCATAGAACGCGTGGATCGTCAGATTAGATCCGACGGTCGTGGGCACTTGGGCTGCTCAGCCCGAGCCAGACTCTCAGCCTTGCCCCGAGCTGACCTCCGCCGCCACCTCCATCGCTGCCCGCCACCGCCGCCTCCACCGCCGGCCGCTAGCCTTCAACCCATGACCGTCGTAAGTTAATGGACCATCGTAAGATAACCGTAACTTACGACGGGCGCAACCCTAAGCCGTCATAAGTTACACCACCATCGTAAACTAAGCGTAACTTACGACGGCCGTAACCTAAGCCGTCGTAAGTTATGTGACTGTCGTAAGTAGATGGTTTTAATCGCCACCCCGGCCCGGGCTCGGGCTAATAGCCCGAGCCCGAGCTCGCACCGCCGCAGCGCCGCCCTGCCCCCGATTCGCCGCCGCCGCCGAGCTGCCGCCCCGCCCTGCCACAGCCGCCACCGTCCTGCCCCAAGCCCTGCCTCGCCGCCCCTGCTCGCGTCGAGCCCCGGCCGCGCCTCGGCCACCGCCGCTCGCCCCGCCTCGAGCCCCGCCCTGCTGCGCCGCCCGACCCGCCTCGCCCGGCCCCTGCTCGCCGCACCGCCTGGAGCCCGTGCTCGCCACGCTTCGAGCTCCTGCTCGCCGCGCCGCTCGTCCCCTGCTCGCCGTGCCGCCTCCCGACGCTGTGTATGTGTGACCCGACACCGTGTGTATGTGTGACCCGACACCGTGTTTATGTGTGATTACATGTTTAATTTGATCTTAGTTGATTAATTGTTTAATTAGTATTGTAATTGATTATTGTTGAATTAATACTTTATTTGATTGTGTGATTAGTTACTATATGTAAATAAATGGGTTTCAGCCCGGTCCGACCTGACACGACCCATTTAGGGTCTGTCACGGCCCATTTTAGTGGTAATGTATTAGTCGGGACTGGCACGGAGAACGGCAAGCTCCCCCGCGTGGACGGCGGGCCCCGACGGGGCGGTTTCATCTTTGACCCACTTACGACGGGGCGTAATGTACGACGGCTAACCCTAAAGGCGTCGTAAGACAATGACAGGCCCCAACGGGGCATAACTTAGGACGGCTGACCCACTTCTTTGTCTCTCTCTCGTTCTTTCCTTCTCTCTCGTTCTTTCCTCTCTCTCTTTTAGATGACTCAAAAATGAAAGATTGACGTAAACTTATACAACACGTGTCACCCGTTTCGAACCGGCCCGTCTCACATGTGTTACGCATGTGAGGCGTGTAGGTTCGGAATTGTCCCTTTTTGGACAGCCTGGGAGTGACCGAGGGGGCGTGGCTTGTGATGAGACGCGGGTTTAGATCTAGACGAGATTTTCGACGGCATAACCCTGTTGTTCTCTGCTGCACCATTTTCGGGCGTGCAGTGGAGAACAGCGGGGTTATGCTGCCGAAATTTCATTCGTATCCAGACCACGCGTCTCGTCATGAGCACGCTCCGTTCGGTCACTCTTGGCTAGGTTTAGGACCTATCCTTTCCAATAGATGTAGGGTCGTGACATAAATAAATTATAAAGTAACTATAATTTCCTTGACATTAAACTGCAGATTCAAACATGGGTGAGGACCGTAGTTGGATGTATACCGATTGGAAGAACAGTTCCGGTGGTCACTCGGATGAGTGGTTCGCCAAGATAGATGTTTTTGTAGATCGAGCTTTTTCATTGTCAAAGATCGATAAGGTGCGGTGCCCATGTACGAAATGTCGGAATATCAAGTTTCTAGACAAAATGACGGTCTCGATACACTTGTGTCGAAACGGTTACACGCCACATTATACCGAGCTCTTTGTCGGTATTGGGCTAGCGATGACTTCAAAGCTAAGTCCATGAGGGCTCGAGGATGCAGAGGGTCCGACGGGAAGCACACCTATGGCGTGGATGGTCATTTGCGTTTGGCTAAACTCATGGTAAGTATATTATAAATTTGTTTATGTGTTTATAACATATTTATCCTACTAACACGCATCTACAGTAGCGAGAGACCGGCTAGGAGCCTAGCGTGATCGAGGTTTGGAAGAGAGGTCACAGGGGAAGTGACCCGTCGCAGCCGGGGCAGTGCAGTCAGGTCACGACCGATCGATTGGTAAGTTTACAGAATTATTCAATTTAATTATAACTAATACTATTATTGACACACTAACACCATTTCTATGTTTTTTAGGAAAAGTACGGGCAGAAAGTCATCAAAATACACGGTGAAGGTTACGACTGAGAAAACACGCCAATCGACCCTCAAGCCGTGTATGCAAGCGGCAGCGGGAAGACCCATGACCGGTGAGTTGTTTTCTTTGATTTAGGTTTTCCAATCTTACTTCTTTTACTTATTATTTTTCTTTTTTGTAGTTTTGCCATTTTCGATGGAGTTGTCGACTCGAGGTCGGCGCGACCTGCGAGAGGCACTTCATCGACGCAGGCTTCATCGGTTGGTCCGTCGAGTGGCCATCTCTCGCAGAGGGACATGGAGTTCCGTGCCATGCAGGAGAGGCCGACGCGGACCCAGAAGGAGCTCGACAGGACAAGGGTCATCCAGGAGTACCAAGCTAACTACATGGCCCAGATGCAGGCAGCGGTGGAGGTAAGTA
Source organism: Neostapfia colusana (assembly GCA_030760725.1). NCBI lineage: Eukaryota > Viridiplantae > Streptophyta > Magnoliopsida > Poales > Poaceae > Neostapfia > Neostapfia colusana. The sequence continues at coordinate 57,261,207 of JASWHV010000019.1, forward strand.
ATTTCAATTACTGTAGTTTACTTTCATAACATTTCAGTAATATATATGTTCTAATATTTTCTAATTATAGGCCTTAGCTCGATAGAACGGCCAACAAATCATGATTCCTGCGTGGCAACCGCCACAGGTGACCCCGTCACACGAGCCCGCAGCCCAGGTGCCTCCGGTACAGGTAATAAACTCTTTAATATTGTATTTTTCATCTAACATAAGGAGAGAGGGAGATGTAGAGTGGTACATAAAAGAGAGAGGGAGTGCGAGAGAGAGTGAGAGTGAGATGGAGAGATCGAGTGTTGCAATAGAGGGAGAGAGAGAGTGCGAGAGAGGGTGTGAGTGAGAATAACATAAAGAGGGGATGAATAGTACAGAGAGAGGAAGAGAGTGAGAAAAAAGAGAAAGACATTGATATTTGAATCCAAACCGTCGTAACACAGCTACCGGTTCCAAAAGAGACGCGTGGAGATGATATCTTTGGCTCCGGAGGTAGTCGAGAGGGTAGTGTGTAGCCCGTTTGTAATTTGTGTTGTGTGTGATGCATATAAACTATTTTATGACTGTTTACTCATAACTGTTTGTTCTGTGAGCTGGCCATCGAGCGAGGTTAGTGCGTTTCTATTTTTTAAAAAATTACAAACATAACTTACGACAGCTACTGCCCAGAAGCCATCGTAAGTTAGCATCTGTTACTTACGACGGTCACCAGAACCGTCGTAAGTTAGCCTCTATTACTTACGACGGTCACCAAAACCGTCGTAAGTAACGTGCCTTGGGCCACAACGTGGCCTGGGCCGTTACTTACGACGGATGCGCGACGCCGTCGTAAGTTAAGTTATTTACGACGGTAGCCGTCGTAAGTTAGGTTATTTACAATCGGGTAATTACCTCGGCTGTATGCCGTCGTAAGTAAAGAAATATCGTCGTAAGTAACTAATTTACGACGATTTACCACTTAATTACGACGGCCTCAGGTGTCGTAAATTTGTCGAATCCCTGTAGTGTTGCCTGGCCGTTCTAAGTTACACGCCTAGCTGCCACATGGCGCGACGATGAGCGACGGCCATTTACTTACGACGACCACTTTCAACCGTCGTAAGTTAGTTGTACGGTAACCGTCGTAATTAACTTTATTTACGACCAGAAAGCTAAAAATCGTCGTAAATAAAGTTTTTCTATTATTTACGACAGTTTTTAGCCGTCGCAATTGTCCTGCATTAGTGAAGACCAGAATCTCCTCCTTGCACCGAGTCTTCTCACTGATCTTCTCCGTAGAATCGACGCCGATGGTGTTTGCTCCGTTCCCTGCTACGCCGCCGCCCACAGTGACGACCTACAGTGTTTCCACGTCGAGTCCCTTCTCCACTTTGTCGTCCGGCCCAGCAGACCACGCCCCCGGTTTCCTCATCGCACCCGCGTGTATCCCTGAACACGTCGCCGCTGCCCTAGCCAACGTGGCACTGGCACCGCCGTTTTCGTCGGAGCGAGCCCCTCGCGGCGGCCACCAGGGCCTCGAGGCCGTCGAAACCCACGTGCAGGGGCTCCACGAGGAGCATACGAGCCCGTCCACCTTCCTGAGCACGCGCTCGGCGCGCGGGAAGAGCACCCCCCCCCCCCTCCCCCCTGGCCCGGCAGCAGACCGGGAATGTCATCGCTTCCACGCGCGATCCGCCACGGCCGGGATAAACTCGCTCGCCGCCGCTGAGCAGAAGGCGCAGCCTGCATCGGCCTTGGCGTTGCTTTCCGGATCATCATCATCCCGCTTACTCATGTGAAGGATGCACATGAGGTCGGATACTACTACTAGAGTACTAGTTGATCCGTGCAAATTGCACCTTACCATCGGCTTCGATCGGCTCCCAAGCGGAAGGCATCATCGGCCCCCGTTGCCTTCACCACTTGCCATCGCATGTCTCGTCTACTACCGCCGCCGTTCTCGAGTCCGATCCCGAGTCCGTCGAGTTCTTCGGTGCCTCCAAGGACCGCCGGCCACGGGCGGCGGTCATTCACATCCGGCCTCCCCTGTCCCCTCCTTCATCCCGCACCGCTCGGCATCAGACTCTTCGTGCTCTTCGCGCCTTTGGTGGGCGGCGGATCCAGCGGCGGGAGCCGCCAGAGACGGGGGCGGAGATCGCCGGAAAAGTGGGGGAGGGGAGGAGGGAGGGAGAGGGTGGCGGGCGAGGCGACCGGGCAGTGTTGGTGGGGCGCGTCGGGGTAGAAGGAAGAAGATATGTTTAGGCTGGCTTTGGAAGAGAACGCGGGAGACGCTTTTTTTTAAAAAAGAAAATTGTTTTTCAGCTTCATATGGCTCCGTCTCCAACAGGAACGGGCGACTGAGTCTGGTCTTGAAATGGCGGGACGAGGCAAGTGACACCATCTCCGGTATTTAACTCAGGGCTAGACTGGGCGCTATGAGAATGTTGACTTTATTCGCCAGAAAAAAAATCACTCGTACATATATCCAGCAAATAAAAAAAGCGAGATCTCACAATTATTTTATTTCATAATACGACTATAGTAGGTATCACAAGAACACACAGAAGTCCCCGCATCTTCTCAGATAACACCTTTTTGAGGTTGGGCAACAGAATTGCGTAAAGTAGATTGGGGCTACGAGATAAGTTATAATGTATAGATGATAAATGAGTAAATTAATTACAATTATAATGATATTTTAGTTATGAGTGGTATTTTAACCAAACCTAACATTGAGTGGTATAATTCTAATTGTCTCCTTGACAGGAATAGAACCTAATTGCTGTTGCACCATTTAGAATCTATTGTGATTCCTGACAAACTAACAGCATCGGCGCATGAAACAAAAGGCACGATTTGTTTCTGCTCACTCAAACCATTGATCAATAGCAAAACTTTCGACAAGGTGCAAGACAAATGAATTAACGCCCCCTAATAGTACTCAAAGCAAACTCGGAAATGAGTATGTTGCCGCCATGTCAGGACACTAACCCCACAAAATAACACCAGCATCCAATGTGAAAACTGGCTCACTCAAGCACAACCACAAAAAAGAAAAGGAGCAGTACTGTCATATGTGCCGGATAACCTCTGGAAATCAACGCACACAATTGTACACTAAAGATTGATACGACTTCGAGTTAGGAGATAATGCCGTCGGCAAGTGATAGTCCAGCAAGTTGACTGGTCGGAGTGTTCGGATTTTGCTGCTGGGCCACATTGCGGAGAACATCCATTGCCTCAGCAACCTTAGACTTGAGAGCCTCGGGGGACTCGAGCAAATGCAGGACCTCTGTCTGATCCATCTCCAAAAGCATTCCTGTGACCTTGGCAGCTTGGTTTGGTTCCAGTTGCTCAACGAGAGGGTACAGGTTTTCACCAAGTATCTAGATGTAGGGTAAAAAAAATAAGATTAGACAGTACATTAATATCAATATCATGGCAGAAATACACCTTAAAATATGCAGATTCTTGACTTTGAAATTAGTCTTCTAGGATCAAACTGATCAGATGAACACGAAATGCTATGGATATGAATGATTATTAATTAACTATAGAAACATACCGTTCTTTGCTGCTCAGGAGTAGCATTTGCAAGGGCAGAAGTCAAGGTCCCAATTTGAGCAGCAGGTGATGGGACGGCATCCCTTCCAGGGAAGCCACGCATATCATATGGCTGAATCATACCTCCAGCAACCCCCGGCATTGTTGGAACATCAGGCATGCCGCGGCCACCTGGTGGGTAGCGGTACATCCTTCCCCGCGGAAGCATCTAAAAACCATGTCAAGTTATATCATTCAGTAATCCAACATAGAATGAATGCTAGCATTACCCCACCCATTGCCGAAAGATCTAGAATGAGAATTTTGGAATAAAGGGGATGTGGTTTGAAAAATGAGCAATGGAAGGCTGGACCAAAATGCCAAGTCTTTGGGATACCATATGTTAACAATCAGTGTAACAGCAAGAAATTGAATAGAAAATACCTGTTGCTGAAAAGAATGAGCAGGCTGCTGTCCCTGAGCCCCAGCACCAGAGCGCCTAATACCTGGTCGTGGACCCTGTTGGCCTTGTTGGACAACTGGAACAAAGTAATTTGGCATGTGCGGACCCCCAGGCCTCATGCCTGGCACAAGCTGCTGCTGGAACCCAAACCCCGGCTATACAGAAGAAATGAAGACATATCAACATCAATTAAGTTCAGCAAATTAGGATACATAATTAAAATGATTTGTGCAGAGATTGAGCATACAAGATAATAATCAGACAAGAAGAGTTTCAAGTCAAATAGACAAATTGTTTCTTCCATGTAAACCAGAGAAATCAATAAAATGATATACAAGTCAATAATAAGGTAAAAATAACTGCAGTTCAAAAGAATTGCATTGCACTACCATTATTGGTTTTATCCAAGACGATAAGTGCAAGGAATTAAGTGTTCCTAGCAACATAATTTTTAATTAATAACAGAAAAGAAGACTAAACTAACATAGGATGACATTACCACACTAAAATATAATCAACCATGTCCCACTTTGTGTATCATTTTAATCATACCAAACATGATTCAATACTCCATAGAATCTGATGGAACAACTATTGCTAGCTAATCTTCACAGCAGATGGAAATGTCTCTCATTTTAAAATTGGATAGGGATTAACTTGTGGTTAATGCTAAGTTCAAAATAACAGAAAAATAGAGCTATGTTACCTGAGGAGTTATCATAGTTGGTGGAGCTTGCCCGTAAAAGAGTTGCTGAGGAGCCATAGGAGGGTACATTGGTATACGGGGAGCCAAAGTGGGTGTCATTGGTACCGCAGGGCGCATCTGAGAAAACTTTGCCTGGGGAATATGGAATTAACAACAATCAGCTTTTCAGTAGCTAGACAGTCAGCAACTAGTACATAATTTTAAAATATCTAAAATATTCAAGAAAAATTTTCTTATCTGAAGTAGTGCCACTGTCAACTAGTGAGAAACAAAATACAAAATACACAACAGGATGCCTCCATGCGTGCCAGGGTACCTCTTCAACCCAAAATAAATTATTACGCTACTTAGATTCTGCACATTAATTAAGAATACAAAAAATAGCCAATAAAAATTATTCATTTTATAAAATGTGCAATATACCATCAAGGTCAAGGAATATCAAGATCAAGATGGGAGATGAAACATTTGTAATAGGCTGCCCATATTAACGAGAGGGATGGTGAACATATTTAGGTGCAAAAGACCTCATCAACTCAATCGACGTGTGGGTCCTTATATATTTGAAGAAGAAAGTCGAAATGTGAAGGGTTTTCTATATTATGAAACAAAGATTGTATGCCTCGATCAGTAGTCACTGATAAAAAAACAATATTTTTGCTATTGCTTCTATAATGTTCCAGATGATAGAAAAGTAAGTCATATGCCATTCTTCATTTTATGTGAAAGGGCACATAAATGTTGTGTGCTCTGTGCCAGTATGTAATTTACATCGGCGGTACAATTTCAATATTAACACAATATATACAAAGACAGTTGTTCAAGGACAGTTACCTGCAACATTGCCTTTCTTTCTTCCTTACGCTGCGCAAACGCAACATACAATGGTTTCCCAGAAATCATTTTGCCATTCATTTCAGTTATCTGTATGGGAGGAAAAAGAGTCAGCCACGTGTAACATCAAACAGTTGATGCAATATCTAGTAAGTAAACTTACAGCCAGAACTGCTTCCTCACGAGTTGAAAACGCAACAAAGCCAGAGCCTTTGCTAAGGCCATTTTGGTCACGCATCACCTATTAAATAAGTCCAGTAAGCTATAATACAAAATCAAGTGATAGGTATAAGATAAGGAAAAAAGGATTATCTCAAAACGCAAAGGCACCTTGCATGATGTAATTTTGCCAAAGTTGGAGAACAATTCACGAAGTTGATCATCTCCAATGCTATCATCCAAGTTCTTGAGGTACAAGTTCAGTCCTTGATATTTGTCAGCAACATCTTTCATGCTTTGCTCAAATCTTCTTTTCAATTCCATCTCCCTTTCTGACTTCTTCTGAGCTCTTCCAACATACAGCTCTTTCTCATTTACCTTCTTTCCATTTAGTTCTTGAACAGCATGAGCAGCATCATCTGGGTTCTCAAAATTGATGAAGCCAAAGCACCTTGATTTACCATCAGTGTCAAGCATGACAACAGCACTTGTAATGTTGCCATAATCTCCAAAAATTTTGATTAGGTCCTCCTTTGTAGTAGACTCGGAAAGGTTTTTTACAAAGACATTGTTAAACTTGGTCTTGTCAACAGAATTATCTCTCTCTTGTTTGCGAATAAAAGGTCCAACGTAAACAGGTTTATCATTGATTAGCATCCCGTTAAGACTTTTTACAGCAATCTGTGCAGCCTCTTCTTTTTCATACTGAATAAAACCAAAGCCTTTAGATTGGCCCATTTCATCTGTGGCCAACTTGCAAGAGAGAATGGTACCAAAGGTCGAAAAGGTATGATGAAGAGTTTTGGTGTCTATTGTTTTGTCAAGGTTCTGGATAAAAGACGATTGAAAGTGTTATCATCAGAATAAGTGATAAACAGAGCTGAATATTATCGCATAAAAAATGCAAAGTTGAGAAACTGCAAGATGAAGCAGTACCTTAATGAAAATGTTAGCAGATCCACTCCTGCGGCTGCTGGGATCACGGTTTGAATACATCACCCGAATAGGCTTGTTGTTAAGAAGAGCAAAGTTCAGCAATTCCATTGCTCTTTCAGCTGTAAAATACAACAGTTAATCAGCCGTTTGAAGTCCTTAGCACTGACATAGACCAATAACAGGCCAATTACAAAAGTACAAAACAAATAAGTTCCCTGGCAGATGATGAACTAGAATACGAGATCCCGATAATTCTTAGAACAGTCACTTTGGTGCTGATGAGGTTTGTTATACATTACAATTATAATTTATACCTACATAAGAGCATCTCCAAAAGATGAACCAACATCCCCCCTAAACTTAATTATTGGTTTCTAGACAGAAAAAACGTCTCCAATTGGGCCCCAAGATGACCCCCATTATTTTAGTTCCCCCTAAACTTCCCTCATTTGGGAAAAGTTGGTAGTCCCAATCCTTCCTCTCCCAAGAGAAGCAACGTTTTGTGATCCCAAATGCTGAGGGCCAATTAAAAGTGTTTTTGGATACATTTAAGGGGAACTGTTGGAGAAGGGGTGAAAAATTACCACCACCACCAACAACAACAACAAAGCCTTTTTCTCAAGCACGTTGAGGTAGGCTAGATATGAAACACAAATTGGGTTTCGTATCCATAGGAATGGCTGGTTTTTTTATGCTGGCTCGCCAAGCCTATCACAACCCTCCTCCTTTATCCCGGGCTTGGGACCCGCTATACCTAGAAAGGCATAGGCGGAGTTAAGGGGTGAAAATTACCACTTATAATTTTTTTGGTTGCTCCCAAAAGCTGATTCTAGGGGCTAATTTTACGGGGCTGTTTTGGAGATGGTCTAATAACAATTCAGAAAACACCAGAAGCCAAGCTGTATCGAGATCAATAGCAAGGCATCGATCTTCAAACATACGGTATACCCTTGTCGCCAAGCATTCAGACACAGCAAATCGACCTAACTGTTTAGTTTGAAGGAAAGCCTGCCTTAAAACCCATAATCTATAGTGCATACCACCAACAAAGCTCCAGGAACGATAAGAATAATTGTCGGCGATCATCTTCCACACAACTCAGAACACATCAACGTGAAAGCATCATTACCAACATCCAAAATACAATAATCCAAACGACATTGAACAACAGAAACATACCCACGTAACAAATCGATTAAATAAATTCAACCTGCTAGGACATCATGTACCCAGATTGTCAAATGGCACCAATCCGCCACCTACTGAATAAGCAATCGTTGGTCCGTAACCCAAAACCTAGCCTAACCTGATCATACCGCAATTCCGCTACACCATAGCCTTAGGCAAATCCTGGCGTCGCGAATCCAACAGGGAGAGGGAGAGCGAGGAGAAGGCGACGATACCATCCAGGGGGTTGCCGAAGTTGACGTAGGCGTACCCGAGCGAGCGGTGCGAGTTGCCGTCCTTGCAGACGCGCAACGACATCACCTGCCCCGCCTGGCTGAAGAGCTCGTACAGCTGCGAGTCCGTCACCGACCCCTCCAGGTCGCCCACGTAGAGCGACGTGTTCGGTAGCGGCTGCGCCACGCCGACGGCCACCGGAGACCCCACCGCGGGGACAGCGCCCGTCGCTCCACCGTTCGCCGCCGCCGCCGCCACTTGCGCCGCCATCGCCTCCTCCCACACGACCGTTTTTCTTGGGGGGGGGGGGGGGGTTGGGGGTAAAATTCGGCTCTAAACCCTAGGTATCGGATCGGGTAAGTCGCTCGATCGGTACTGATAGATCTCGCGGATGGATTCTAGGAGAACTTTTTTTGGGTTTTTTGGGTTGGGGGATACAGAGGCCGGAGAGCACGCGGGGGGCGGACGACTCTCTCAACGAGGAGGTGAGGAGGGAGCGGGCGACGGGGGTGGTTATAGCGGCCGCGCTCCTCCCGCCTCCTAGGGCTTTGGCCGCTTGCCGTGCTGGCGCGCGGCTGTGGCGCTCGGCTCTGGTGGTGTACCGGTTCCAGCTGGCGCCAGCCGTTGCGTCACTCGGTTCGGCTGGAGCTCCAGGAGCCGGTCCGTTCGGCGCGCGGCCTCCGACGTGGCGTCTGCCGTGCTGCTGCGTGTTGTGTCCGTGTGCACCCCGTGGGTGGGGGTGGCTTTGGCTCGGCCTGTTTTGGGTTCCTTTCGGGCCGTTGGATTCGACTTGGCATGGAGCCGGATCTGCTTGGGGGACATGGCAGGTGATCGGGCGTGTTGGCGCAGTTGCATACCGTCCTCAGCTTCCAGGGGAGGCAAAGAAAATCCACGATGTATTTCACGTTGGCTTGCTAAAAAAAATCCATGGCGATCTGCCGATCTAATAGGCAAGCACGCACGCCCCGTCCGCTGCAGACGACGCGAGAACTGATTAACTGAAGACACTGCTGTTAAACAACACGAACCTAGCATCAGAGTGGCAGAGTAGGTAGTAGGTTCGCGTCACTTTGGTCGGAGCAGGTTCTGAGACTGATCTCCAGGGTCCACCAAGAACCAAAACTCAGCTTCTAGGCGGGATACGGTGGCTGGGACGCAGCAGGGAATCGTCATCACAGAGACTGATCGCCCCGATTCTGACCGTTCAATATAGAAGTGACAACGTATTCCCTCTATAGAGAAGCATAAATGCATCGCGGACAAAACCGGAACGAATGCAGTGCCTAATGCCCAGAGAAGACAACACGAGTAGGATGCCACGGGCGCCCAGGTTTCAATGCCATCGCAGAGAGTGGAGGATGCCAGCTCAAATATCGCGAGCAGAGTATCTTTGACCACAAGAGTAATACTACTTGCGAGCTCCTGACGAAGTTTTGTTTCCGAAGACTGGTCTGGAGAGAAGAAGTTGTCCATTGTCCTCATTTAGTTTTTAAATTCTTTTCGTTTACTGCAAAGACGTCCATTGACAAAAAAAAAATTGTGTTCCATTTTAAAACAGAGCAAGGTACTTTTGGTTCATAACTTCATATGAACTTCTAGTTGCTTGCTTCGTTCTGACATTCAAATTGTACATACCTATGCAGAATTCTATGGCATTGTTAGACAAACAAAAATGACACTTAGCGAGCTTAAGAGAACGACTACAATGAAAAAGAAAAACTCTTTGATGCAAACGTACAAAAGAATACTATGCTACACGATCTTCGTCCTATGATAATTAAATTTTTTCACTTAAACCCCTTCACCTATCAACACAAATTGCAAAAAATAAAATATAAACACCTGTCACTAGGTGGAATGACTTAAGTGAAAAAATACATTAATAATAAGATAAAGATCATGTGAACTAGAAAAGATTTTTACAACGGTTGCATCAAAAAGCTATTTGCATCCTAGTTGCCCCTTGCTACTGGGCAAACCCACAACAGCATTTTCAGATACTAATAGACACATTCGTGTATAGTCATTAGTAATTCTCATTAACAAAAAGAATCAGAGAAATGCTGATTTAATAGTAGCTTTGATCCAGTTTTATAGACGATACTGTGAGGCAAGAGCTACTTCAGGTGATGCAGTCGGCAGCCCTGACCTAACCCATTAATTAGCATTCAAGTGTTGTATCAATACACGGCATAGACAATGCGACAGCCACAAATTCACGCATACATCTCATTTGTTATGATATCCTTTGATGTCAGCATAACGACTACCACAGCTAATTATATTTCCAAGCAACAACCAACAAACTGTTATCCATGATCAACTGCACAAAAACAGCTGTGGCTTTGACATATGAACTGTTTGACTTTTTCTCAAATACATGGTTTCATAGACCAAACTAGATAAACTGCGTAGGATTACCTTTTCATACAGAAAAAGGAGATATTCAAGCATGCACATTACTTTCTTCAAACATAATGCATAAACAAATTATATAGTATGTACTATTACCGGTTTGCATGTACTCACAAACAGCATAGTGTTACATCTAGAGCTAATCCTACATTAATACCTACACGTTCAATAGTAATGGCAAATATTTTAATAGATTAAAGGAATCAGAGATTGTACCTCCATATTTTTCTCAATGCTACATAAAATTTAAAAGCATGGATGAAAGTACAGGCATACAATTACCACAATATAAATATGAAGAAACATCCATAAATGGTTGTCTTGCACTGATTGTATATGAAACGCAATAAGCATATGAACATGAATATTTGATTAGAAGACAGAAAGCAGTAAACAGTTCATCAATTGTCATCCCATATCACAGTGGCGGAGGATTACCAAACCTCCGTCGGATTGCGGACATGACGCTCCTCATCCTATTAAATGTAGGAGCTGATGATTGTGCGCCTGCAGAATTGGTTGGAAGGTCCATGTCTGCCATCTGATCGGTTAGCTCGGTAATCTGCGGTTGTCCAGCCTCCTGGGCACCATTTTCACTTGCACTCCCAGCATCATGCTCCAACACGATATCCAAGCTGATCGAAAATGAATCCCCCCTGGCCACCTTAAGATTCTGGACACACTCATATGACACTCCACGGCATCTCTTCAGCTTCACCTTAACCAAACTAGGGCAGCCCCCATTCAGTGCTCCCATTCCACGGTCAGACACCGGGCATCCCTTGATGCAAAGCTTCTTGAGGGCAGCACAGCGCTCAGCCAAGCAAATGATCTCAGCATCCCCCACAGTTTCACAACCACAAAGCGCGAGACGCTCCAGAGCACGGCAATGCTCACCAATCATCCGGAGGCTCAGCATGGTTGGGTTGACACCAATCAAGACAAGCTCCTGCAGCTCCGGACATTCTCGTGCCACAGCCATGAGCCCAAAGTCCCCAATTCGGTTAGTGCGCCACCCATCAATATGCAGTTTGCGCAGTTTGTGGCACCTCTCAGCAACACTGATGATGCCTGTGTCAGTGCACTCAGGAGTTTTGACAAGGAACAGCACCTCCAGGTTCCTGCAGGCCGAGAGCGCGGCAAGGCCACGATCACCAACCTGGAGCTTCTCAAGGTGGAGCTCAACAAGGCCAGGAGCACGTGCGGTTATGATCTCCAATGGCAGGTCCCAGGCGCCGGAGCATTGCAGTATCTTGAGGGAGCGGAGGTTTGGTGAGGAAGCCACAAGTGGCACAAAGCACAGGGCGCTATATAGATCCTTGAGGCAAACCGAACGCAGAGATGAAGCCGGCGGGAATATGATGTCCTCACTGATGGCGGTAGCAGCACCGGCTGGGAGGCCACGGAGGCGCTTGACGGAGAGGTCCTCCAGTTGTGGGCAGGACTGGAGCACGGCGACAAAGGCCTTGGGCCCGAAGGTGCAGGATGCTATGGAGAGCTTGCGCAGCACCGGTGCGGCGGTGGCGAGCGAGGCCAGCCCCGCGTCGGAGAGCTGCCTGAGGCCGCGGAGCTTGAGCCTGGCGAGGCGCTCGGACGGCAGCGCTGCGGCCACCGCCGCGGCGCCCTCGTCGGAGAGGCTGTCGGCGCCGGATCCCCTCGCGCACCGGAGAGAGAGCTTGGTGACGGCCGTGAAGCGCGCGAAGAGCGCGGGGGCGGCGTGGCCCAGCGCGGCGCGCGCGTCGAGAGAGAGGCGGTGGCGCGTGGCGGCGTCCACCTCCTTCCAGCGCGCGCAGGAGAGGGAGCAGGCGTTGCGGTCGGCGGGCGAGAGTGAGGCCAAGACGAGCGCGAGGATCTCGTCCGGGAGATCGAGCGTGTAGTCCCGCGCGGGCGGCGCCCCGTACGAGGAGGAGCCGCCGCCGCTGCTCCCCAAGGCAGCCAGCGTCGGCGCGGTTGGCTGCTGCGGCGCCATGGAGGAGATGCCGGGCTGGGTGCTGGGTTTGGAGAGGGTGGAGGGGGAGTGGCCCATCCGCTACGCCACCGGCGCGCGCCCGGGGCGGCCGGGGGAGGCGGTGGCCATCCGCAAGCCGCGCGCGCAGGGGCGGATCTGCCGATCTGGGGCTGCGCTGGGTCAGTGAGGGGATGGGAGTTTTAGGTTTGGAAATGGAGGAGACGGGGAAAGTGGCCAAGGCCTCCCGAGGCGTGTAATGGAATGGGGAAGGCGTCGCGATTTTCAGGTGGCTGTGGTGCGGCGGGGATGATGGCGGACGGCGAGCAATGGGAGATGGGTCGCGGACTCGGTCGCTCGTTGACGATTTTTTTTCTCTATGGGGTGTTTTTACCTTAGTTCGAGTTCTAATTGTGATTTAGTTCTCAGATTTTAGGATTTGTGATTTATCTTCAATTTTTTTAAAGAAAAAAACGAGCACGCCATTTACCCCTTCTTCTAACTCCGTTAGCACACGCCGGATTAATCTATATAAGAAAAATAAAAAACGATTGGGAAATGGGAAAGGACTGGACTACCCTTCTACACACCCTCACGTTGCTCCCAATATCCTACCATCGGTAACAGGAAGAAGACAGGAGAAATGGGGTATTTCCTTGCCTAATGGAACATATAATAAATACATCATGAGTCATCCTTCCTTGAAGAATGATCAGAAGATGCAGGGCTCGCGTGGTTCTCCTATCTTTAGACTCGCTTAGCAAAACTACCATATGCCGCATCGGTGTCCTCTCATATGGAGACAGATTAGTACAAAGCAAAGCAATTTTCAAGACCTCGATCATGTGATCGACAACGTCTTGATCTTGGAAATCCAAATTTTTGTCAAGAATATCTGGATCCAAAGAATTTTCTCTGATGTAATTCTTTACCCATGTCTCTTAACTTCTAAGGGTTGCACAGGTGCACGCCCAGTCAGCAGCTCCAACAGCACAACACCATAACTATATATGTCACTTCTTTCAGTAACCTTCATGGTGTACGCATATTCTGATTGAAGGTAAGAGCAAAACTAGGTCAGTAACTCGTAGTATACAACTGCATGAATTTATTAGCACAAGACAGAGAGGATTTAACTGGTAAATGGTGGCACACCGTGAAACAGCAAAAAGATGCACAAAGAGCGTTAGAATTTCAGAATTTCCAAGTCTTGGGATGGCAATGAAAATCACCAGAACATGGAAACCCTCCAGCAGCAAAGAGAGAACAAAAATAATGAGGAAGAACAGTAGACTTAATTTTGTAATTGTAGATTCTAAAATTCAGCACAAGTTATGGTTATCCTTTTTTTGGTTAGAAAATAAGCATGATCTGTCACAAAGCATTTCCCAGTTGATAACCATAAATCAGCAAACAAGACTCTCAATTACACTGTAGACACTGGTCCTGCATTAACTACATAAATGGATACACCCCATCTAGTAACAATATCTTGGGAGTAAAGCAGATACTCTCTCCGTTCTGAAATAATAATGTTTAGGACCAAAAATCTAGTTTAAATTGAACGGAGGGAGTAAGAGATAAAGTACCGGTGGACATGCAACAGAAGTTTATAGAAAAGAACGCCAATTAAACTTGAAAACTCACCAGGTGCTATGTAGCCATATGAAGCTGCAATTGCTGACATAGACTTCGAGTATGGCACGTCGGTCACCTTTGTCAACCCAAAGTCACCAACATGAACTTCAAAGTTCTCGTCAAGTAAAATGTTATTGGATTTTATATCACGGTGGATGATGTGAGGCTTGCAATCATGATGCAAGTAGAAAGCCCTTCAGCCGCGCGCCCCAAGGGCTATCACAAAGCGTGTCTCACAATCAAGTGAAGAAGATGATATACTGTCCGTGAAGTAGCTCAGCGAGGCTGCCTCTTGACATGTACTCGTACAGGAGGAGGTTGGAACTCTGGTGGTAGATGAAGCCATACAGCTTCACAATATTATGATGCCTTATATTTCCAAGAGTTGTGATCTCTGCAGAAAACTGTTGTCAGTATTGCTCCCTTCCCTGTTTGAAGCAAGCTTCTTCACTGCAATTGTCTGTCCAGCCTTCAGGATGGCTCTGTACCCTGTGCCACAAGAACCCCTTCCAATAACACAATTCTCATCAAAATTATTTGTAGCAGAGACCAATTCCTGAAATGTATATGCACCATTTGCAGAAACATGCATGTTATACCCTGATGAAAAAGAATGCTCGTCTTGCAAGGGAGCAACGGTCTCCAGTGGTTTTCTCATATGGTACACAATTATCGCAATAAGAACAAGTGAAATCCCTCCAATAACAGCAGCAACAATCGCTATGATCCTTCCCATAGGGCGACTAACTGAATTAGATGACTGTGAAGTAGGGGATGACCGGGGTCCACATTTACCAAGTTGTCCACCACATATATAGTCCTCTATTTCCAAAAAAGCAGGTCACAGCCATATTATGAAAAATTGGTATTGGGGGGAGGGCACCAGAGAGATCATTGTAGGATACGTCGAGCTCAAGCAAACTGGACAAATTTGCTAATGCAGGTGGGATTTCACCAGTTAGCATGTTGTTATTGAGAAACTAATTTTCCAACAGCGCAAAGTTACCCAGCTAATGCATATGTGTGCCCAAAATGTTCATCACACATACACATGTAATGCACAAACTGAATTCAGAATATAACCACGAATAAATATGGTTTAAGTACTTTATTACATCAACTAATTGTCTCACTCATGATTATCCATCTTGTTCTTGCAGCGGAAGTCTCTAAACGATAGCGGAAGCAACTGAACAACAACGACTCCATCTTCAACACCACAGGCAAGTTGACGGTAGTTCACACGCTTAGTACTCCACGTGATCCTCGAAGTACTCTTCTCCTGTAGCTGATGTTTTGTGTGATAATGCAAGGGTGAGTACATGTCGTACTCAGCAAGTGCGGGAAAAGTATGACATGTAGCTTATAACAAGGTAGGAATAAAAAGACTCATTTAAGAAAGCAAATTTTGTTTCACAACTATGATAAAAACAACAACTAAGTCTAGATGAATTTAATCCCAACATAACCATGTAAAATAGCAACATACCTCCATCAATATTCCTTCACCACAATTCACCGCTTATCATGTCTCAACCAGCCATTTATCTTTCTCAAGTTCATCTCATGCTCATAATATTCATAACCATCTCATTTTCATATCACCAATACCAAACTCAATGTCATGACTCAACAGTCCCAAAACCAATCCCAATGACCATACCACAACCATGCCGAACATCCATCCTAAGTTTTCCCTCTAATCATGTGAGTTGGCTAGGTGCTTGTGACCGTAAGCACGGCTATCATGATAGTTTTACAGTCTGCAGAGGTGGCACCACTTTACCCACAAGTTTGTGATTTCGTCACCCGTCGGCGACTGCAGAACCTCCATTATACCAGTACACAATTGTCGGTGTATGGCCAAGAGATCACAAAATAGTCTTTACAAAGGGGCTACTAGATGTATGGACTCACTAAGGTTTCACCAGCAGGATCGAATCACCATTCTCCCACCTATGGGCCCCCTCTTGTGCCATGCAATTCCCAGGGCAGTCCTCTCTCGACTCACGTTCCCCGCGCCTTCCACGGTCCATAACAATCTAGCAACTTATCTAATTAGTCAGCTAAGCCACACCCATATTTGGCCTTGTGGTGGCATTGTTTTTCTGGCATGTGCTGGCATGAACCGGTCCTTAGATCTATGGCAAGTAAACTACCATCTCATTCTACCACATCCATGAACCAAGCTTACATAGATATCCCGCGATTTTATGCTCATTATCATTATCAAGTTCTCATTATCATTATTCATATGAGTGTAGTACTTAGACATGTTTTACTTCGCTTCTCGTATCCTGTAAGCTAAGTGAAGCAAAAAGAAAAAACGACCATACCCGACTCATCAACTTTTCCGGCGACAAGGATGGTTAACAAAACTAGTAAACTCCTATAAAAGGGTGCCCCATCAAGTTGACTCAAGCACACACGTTTTCTCAAACAAAACAATTTTCAAAACATGGGATCAATATGGTCAAGGGGCACTTGCCTTGCTCCCGAGGCTCTTGTTGCTCAAGCGTCTCGAAGTCTTGGTGCTGTAGTTCTTCGTAGATGGCCTCTTGAGCTTGTCATTCTACTCAATGAACACACACATATAAAATTTATAACAATCAATCATCATGCACAGACTTTACTCAAGATGCAATGGATGCAATTCCTATGATGTTGTTTCATTAAACTAGTCTGTACGTGTTCTTGCATGTTTTAATGGGTTTTCATGGGGTTTTATGATGAACAAAGGTGTCGGGATCAAGTGTGGACGTGGTGATGATCTTGACTCAAGATCTAGATCAATTCCACTGTCAAAGACCGATCAAAACGTGATCTGTCCACACGAAAGAGTTTCTGTCCGAAGGAAGCAAGAAAACGGATGCGACGACGTTGTAAGATGGGTAATGAAGACCTAACTTACTTCATTATGATCGTCGGCTCTTTTCCGGTGACGGCAAAGCGTGACGGGGCTCGTCGGCGGGCTCACCGGCGACTGAACTCCGGCGAGGGAGGTGGTGGTCCAACTCGGCGAGTTGGGGGGCTAGGGCCTCCATGTCGTCGACCTCGGGAGGTGGAAAAAGAAAAAGATACGTGGTTGCGGCCAAGGGGTTTTGGGTTCTATTTATAAGGGGTGAAAGAAGAGTCCTACTCTAATTGGAACTCAAATAAGAGTCCAACTCAATTTTGGATCTTAACAACTTATCTCCAATTGATTTGGTGCAGCATCAATCGTGGGGGAATTCGTGTCGGTACCCTCCGTACCGGGTACTTCCACGCACAGGAGGAAAAACCGCCAAAGGACCTCGTATCTCCGCAGTGGTGAGCTCCGGAGGCGCCACGTATCCAGCGGGGGCCGGTCTTTGCTTCCCTTCAGAGGCGAGCTCTGGACCTGCCACGCGTCCAGCGGGGCGGGGCCTCCCTTTTCCTCAGAGACGAGCTCCGCGTGCGCCACGTGTCTGGCGGGGCGGGGCCTCCCTTTTCCTCAGAGGCGAGCTCCGCTTGCGCCACGTGTCTGGCGGGGCCTCCTTTTTCCTCAGAGGCGAGCTCCGCGTGTGCCACGTGTCTGGTAGGGCAGGGCCTCCCCTCTCTACAGAGGCGAGCTCCGGTGGCAACACGTGTCCAACAGCGTCAGACCTCCCTTCTCCTCGGAGGTGAGCTCCGAGGACGACACATGTCCAGCAGTGTCGGACCTCCCTTCTCCTCGGAGGTGAGCTCCGAGGATGACACGTGTCCAGCGGGGCCGGACATCTCGGAGGCGAGCTCCGAGGGTGACACGTGTCCAGCGGGGCCGGACCACTTGGAGGCGAGCTCCAAGGGTGACACGTGTCCCACGGGATCGGGCCTCGCCTCTCCTCCGAGGCGAGCTCCGAAGGCGACACGTGTCCCACGGGGCCGAACCTCATCCCTTCCGCAGGGGTGAGCTCCGCGGGCGCCACGCGTCCCGCGGCCCGGGGAAGTGTCTACAGCGCACCTCAGCAAACTAGAATTGGCTCATTTCTGCTATCTTTTTCCCATTTCTACTCCTTTTATAATGTTTCTCTATATAAAAAATGTATGCATGCAGGAAGGTGAATTTGAGTGTGTTACAAACCTACCCCCTTAAACTGAATCTCACCCTCGAGATTTGATAGAGTAGAGAATAGATGAGGGAATTCTGCCTTGAGGTCTTACTCACGCTCCCATGTAGCTTCGGCTTCCGTGTGATGGCTCCACTGTACCTTGCACCAACGGATCACTTTGTTTCTCGTGACCCTTTCCTTCACGTCCAAAATTTGGACGGAGTGCTCCACATAGGTTAGATCCTCTTGAAGCTCGAGCTCATCCATCGGTACTTGTTCTTCCGGTACTCTTAAGCACTTCTTGAATTGGGATACGTGAAACACGTCGTGCACGTCGGAGAGGTGCGTTGGGAGCTCTAGTTGATAGGCTACTTCTTCTCCCTTGCCCAAAATCTTAAATGGCCCGATGTACCGAGGTGCTAATTTGCCCTTGACGTTAAACCGTCGTTGGCCTCGGATAGGCGATACCTTAAGGTACACGAAGTCTCCTACTTCGAAGGTCAATCTTCTTCGCCTATTGTCCGCATAACCCTTTTGTCGTGACTGAGCCGCCTTCAGATTTTCTCTTATTGTTTGGACTTGCTTTTCGGCGTCTTGCAGCACTTCGGGTCCAAACACTTGGCTCTCTCCGGTCTCATTCCAGAACAGCGTCGTTCTACACCATCTACCATACAATGCTTCGAAAGGTGACATCTTCAAGCTGGCTTGGTAGCTGTTATTGTATGAGAATTCAGCATACGGCAAGCTCTCAACATGTCTTCCAAAATTTGGTTTGTCCTCTCAGATTGCCCGTCGGTTTGCGGGTGATAAGCGGAGCTGAAATTTAGCTGTGTACCCATGGCTTCATGCAACTTCTTCCATAACCTAGAGGTAATTTGAGAACCCCGATCTGAAACTATCATCTTCGGAACTCCATGGCTGCGACGTGGCACGTGGTTCTAACAGGAAGGAAATGGGTTGTTTTCATCAATCGGTCCACAATAACCCAGATGGAGTCGTAACCCGACCGAGTACGTGGCAGTCCTACGATGAAATCAATGCTGATGTCTTCCCACTTCCACTCAGGTACTTTCAATGGCTGCAACAGTCCAGCGGGTTTTTGATGTTCGGCCTTCAACCGTTGGCACGTGTCGCATAAGGCAACATATTCAGCTATGTCCCTTTTCATACCATCCCACCAATAGCAAGTTTTTAGGTCCTTGTACATCTTTGTACAACCAGGATGTATGGAATAAGGTGAGCCATGTACCTCCTTTAATATCGTGTCGCGGATGTGCTTCACGTTAGGCATGCAAATTCTTTTTCCTAACCAAAGCATACCCTTCTCGTCTTCTTTGAAATCCTTTTCTATGCCTTGTCAGATTCTTTTCTTGATTTCCTTGATTTCCTCATCCGTTGCTTGGTCGTCTCGTATCTCTTGTTCCAGCGAAGAGTTGAGTTCTATCAGTTCCATCTCGTTCAAGAACCCGAAATGTAACCGTTCGAACTCCTTGCGCAGCTCGGGCGGTAGCTCCCGAATTGTGAGTTGGTGACATGCTCCCTTTCGGCTCAACGCATCAGCTACTACATTGGCCTTTCCGTGGTGATAATTGATTCCAACATCATAATCCTTGATAAGTTCCAACCATCAACGTTGCCTCGAATTCAGATCCGTTTGCATGAATATGTATTTGAGGCTCTTGTGATCCGTATAGATCTCACATCGGTGGCCAAGGATATAATGTCTCTAAATCTTTAATGCATGCACCACGACTGCAAGTTCCAAGTCATGTGTGGGGTAATTCAGCTCGTTTTTCTTTAGTTGTCTCGACGCATAGGCTACCACTTGTCCTTCTTGCATGAGCATAAATCCAAGCCCTTGTCTTGATGCGTCACAATATATATTGAAACTCTTGCTCACGTCCGGCAATACCAAAACTGGCGTTGTGGTTAGCCTTTTCTTGAGCTCCTCAAAGCTTTATTGGCACACTGGTGTCCACTGAAATGTTTTTCCTTCATTAGCAATTCAGTCATAGGCTTCGCTATTTTGGAGAAACCATTGATGAACCGTCGGTAGTATCCAGCCATCCCAAGAAAACTCTGAATATCCCTCACATTCTGCGGTTGGTTCCACTTCAGAATATCTCCCACTTTTTCGGAATCAACCGATACTCCTTTCTCGGAGATGATGTGGCCTAGGAACGATATCTCCTTTAGCCAAAATTGACACTTGCTGAGCTCGGCATACAATTGATGCTCTCGCGGTTTCTGCAATGTCAATCTCAAATGTTCTTCATGTTCTTCCTCACTTTTTGAATATACCATGATATCGTCGATGAAAACCATGATGAACTTGTCCAAGTACTCCATGAAGACCTTATTCATGAGGTGCATGAAATATGTGGGTGCATTCGTTAACCCAAAAGACATAACGGTATATTTATACGAACTATACCGTGTTCGAAATGCAATCTTGGGTATGTCGGAGGGCTTAATCTTCAGCTGGAAATATCCCGACCGAAGATCAATCTTGGAGAAAATTCGAGCACCTTTCATTTGGTCGAACAGGTCCTCTATACGGGGCAACGGGTATTTATTCTTGATCGTCACCTCATTGAGAGACCTATAATCCATACACATCCTTCGGGTCCCATCCTTCTTGTCTACGAAGAGCACGGGGGCTCCCCATGGTGACGAGCTTGGGCGTATAAAACCCTTTTCTAGCTGCTCCTGAATTTGCTTCTTAAATTCCACTAGTTCATTAACGGGCATCCTATATGGCCTTTTCACTATAGGTGCAGTTCCAGGTACTAAATCAATGGTAAACTCAATGTCCCGGTCAGGTGGCATACCAAGAAGTTCTTCCGGGAACACATCCAAAAATTCTTGAACCACCGGAATGCTTTCCAATGTTGCTTCTTCGACGTGGTTCAACGCTGCCTTATCGGTTGCGGGTTGGGCTGACTCGAACTCAATACGAGTATCGTGCTCGTTTGTCAATTGCACGCTCCTCTCAGCACATTGAGTTACTCCGTTGTGCTTTCTTAACAAATTCATTCCAAGTATTATATCAATACCTTGGGAATCCAAGACAATAAGGTTGGCAAGAAAGTCTACCCCCTTATTTTAAGGTTTACGTTCGGACATACTATATTAGTCCTCATCTCTCCACCGAGAGAATTAACAACATAGTGTGTTTCATGTGTGATATGGGCAGATTATACTTGGCAACATACTTGGATGATATGAATGAATGCGATGCTCCGAAATCAAATAAAACAATGGCTGGGTTGGAGTTGGCAAGGAACATACCAGTCACGACGTCCTCAGCCTGTTGCGCTTCCTCAGCGGAGACATGATTCACGTTGCCACGAGCGTAGTTCTGCTGCCCATGTTTACCTCTGCTTGTGCATGCTGCTTGGCTGTCCAAGGCCTTTCTTAGGGCACTGACTTGCAAAGTGTCCCACCTCTCCGCATAAAAACATGCTCTATTTCCTAAAGCAGCAGGAACGTTGGGGCGAGGGTGGTTTTCAGCATAGGCGCCCATGTTGAGACGGGGCGCAGGAGGCAAAGGCATACGAGGTGTTTGCATAACAGGACGCTGTTGTGGTGGTTGATTAGGGCGAGGTAGGTTTGCTGGGCGGAAAGTAGAAGCGAACGAGCCATATTGTGGTGCGGCTAGGGGCATGAAACGGGGACGTACATTGCTCCCTTGTGGCTGGTATGACATCTTCCTCTTGCCCTCTTGCTCGATCTCACGGATCTTGCTCTCAACCACTATAGATTTGTCAACAAGCTTCTGGAAGTCTGTATAATCGTTGTTGAACAGTTGTACTTGGATCTCATTGTTCAATCCTCTCATGAACAAGTATTGCTTCCTTTGATCTGAGTTGACGTCTTCGGGAGCATACCTTGAAAGCTGCGTGAACTTGTTGAGGTACTCATTCACACTCTTTTTTCCTTGGCGGAGACCTTCGAACTCTTGTCTTTTAAGCATCATGACTCTAGCAGGGACGTAATGAGAGCGGAAACTCTCCTTAAACTAAATCGAAGTGATAGTCTCCTGGTTGACATGAGCATTGCAAAGAGCGTCCCACCAGTCAGCGGCTGCTCCCATAAGTTGGTGCGATGCGAAGAGAACTTTCTCTCGATCATTGCACTGAACTATAGCAAGCTTCTTCTCCATGGATTTCAACCAATCATCAGTCTCCATGAGATCATTAGCTTGTGCAAAGGTAGACAGTCGAGTACTCATGAACTCTCCCAACCTATTATGAACCAGCGGTATCCAAAGAGATTTGCAAGCTTGAGAGCAGACCCAACTCCTTTGGTATTCCACAGCAGAGAATTGATTGCCACCAACCTGCAGCGCTGTCAACCGTGAAAGTTTACCAAGAATAGGCGGGATCTGTCTAGTTAGCTTATTATCAGAAAAAGGTAGCAACTCCAGCTTGGATGTCCACCATCTTTTTAAGGTGGGTGGCCGACGACCTCTTGGCCGACGAGATGCTAGAGTTAAGGGCATTCATCATTCAACCTGTTGAATTGCCGCGTAGGACTTCGGTCCCTCATCAAAATCTCAACGGATTATTTTCACACAGGTGGAGGCTCATTAGCCTGTCAACTGTGTTAACTCTAAGACCAGGCCAAGACTTCTTCTAGCTAGAGTCTCTCCCCTCTCCGAGATTCAGAATATACGGCCGCTCGCTCATCAGCCTGATGCTCATCGTTGCTTCAAGCTAGGCTGAAGCGTAGCGTTTCACGTCGTCGGCCTGAGCCTCCCAACGAGGCAAAACGACCCAAGAGCTTATTCCGGCAGGGAGGGTAGCAGGTTCTACTACTAATGTTTACATTAAAGAGACGTATCCGGTTATTACCGTGGAGCGAATCGATCGGAATGGACAACGGCTGAGGATCGAAAGGTTTGGTCCAGTTGGAATCGGCGCGGCGCCGACGAGGATGACAGAGGAGCGCGCCGTGAATGTAACACCCTAAGTTAAAAAAATGAATGAAATGAAATGAAAAATGATGATAAAAAAATATATAGGAGAAAATTAAAATTTTTCAAACCAGAACCCAGCTATTTAAAATTCAAGATTTGAAAGGAAAATGAAACAAAGGGACAAATGAAAACAAAAATAAAAGAAGGAGAAAACAGAATTGGGCCGCAACCCAGCCCTTTTTCTTCCCCACAGCCCACCTCACCCTCACCCCCCCTAACCAGCCTAGCCCACAGTTCCCTTGTCTTTTTCCTCACCCTCACCGACGGGCGGGCCCCGGCTGTCAGCCACACCTTTCCCTTTTCTTCCCTCTTCTTCCTGTTGCCCGCGCGGTCCCCGCTCCCTCCTTTCTCTTCCGCTTTTCTCCGGTCGTCGACCGACCCCAAACGGATGTCGGCTTTAAGCAACCGAAAGCCGACGCTGCCCCCCCTCGGATGCCCCCTGTCCTCACCCTCCGCCGCGCTATAAAAGACCTCCAAAAACCCTACGCCTCCCCTGCTCCCTCTCCCCACCGCGGCCGGAGCCGAGCAGGCCTCCGTCTACCCCTCGGTAAAAACCCTCGCGCCGTCGTCCCTCCTCCTCCGTCTTCTCCCCTTCCTCACTGGCTGACCGTCGAGCGTTTCCACAGGGACACGACGACCCTCTCCCGACCTCCTCCGACGCAGAACGACGTCAAAATCCCCAGGCTACCCGAACCCCGGTGAGTCTCCATCTACCCCCCTTTACACCCTCGTGTCACCTTGATTCCGTGTGATCTGACACCACCGACGACTTCTCCTCACCCCAGAACGTGACGCCGACCCATAGCCTTTGGGCCAACGTCGCCCGGCGATGACCCCGACCAGGACCGAAGGGCTGCGCCACCCCTCTTCGTCGCGAGCGCTCTCCCGACCTCCTCGGAACCCGCAAGGACCTTAGGTGAGTTTCCCAGACCCCCTCCTCCGTTTCCCATGATTAGCTAGGGTTAGGAAGCTTTGTAGGGCAGAAACGACGAGCTCCGGTGAGCTCTAAAGCTCGGCCATGGCGCCCCGCCGTGCGTGGTGGCCGCCGGAGGCCGGTTTCGGCCGGATTTAACCCGAGCCATCCGATCTGGATCAAGGGCCGCGATTAAAATGTCCCTTACCGGTTCGTGTTTTAAATCGTAGCCACCGAAGCGGGATCTGACGGCCGACATTAAACGCGCGTTATTCCCGCCGGCGGATTTGCGCCCAGGT
The DNA here is from genome assembly GCA_030760725.1 of Neostapfia colusana. Classification (NCBI taxonomy): domain Eukaryota; kingdom Viridiplantae; phylum Streptophyta; class Magnoliopsida; order Poales; family Poaceae; genus Neostapfia; species Neostapfia colusana. The sequence continues at coordinate 57,285,459 of JASWHV010000019.1, forward strand.
CCCTGGATCTTTTGGATTAGAACGAGCAGGCCCCTGGGTTTTGCGGGAATGACCTTAGACTAGTTAAAAATTAGTGTTTTAGTGGGAACTTGACCCAGAGGCCCCTGTGCTTCTCTGTTTTCACGCTAGGCACCCCAGAAGTCCTTTGTTTTAGCATTACCACCCCTGGAAGTTGCTGATTTAACAATCTAACCCCTGGATATTCTGTTTATGCACTTAGACCCCTGTTTAACACTGCAATTGACAAAACAACCCCTGTAGGAGCTAGAAATTCATGTATTAGTCCTCAAAATACTAGCTGTTTTATAAAAAAAACCTGCAGCACCCCAAATTGACATTCGAAACCCCTGCATGATTTTCTTTATGCAAATTAGCCCCTGCCACAATCTGTCCTAGCAATCAAACCCCTAAAACTTGCTGAAAATTTATAAAAAGACCCCTGCACATGATGATAATTACTAAAAGGCCCATGATTTAGTTGTACCTAAGAAACAACCACTGAATAATGCTGAACAAACACTTTTGCCCCAGTTTTCACTGCTGAAAAATATAAAAAAACACCCTTGTGTAGCTGATAAGATCACAATAGCATCCCCCATAGTTGTGGAATTTGCCATTTAATCTCTAGTAGTGTTGAATTTACATATTTACCCCTCAAACCCATACCAACATTTTACAATAGATCCTAATGATGATTTTTGGCATAAGGCCTAAACCGGAACATGCACAAGGGGTGTAGAAATTGGGATTTATCTTGTATGCTTGATATGTAAATTATTAGAGAGTATTGGAATATCTTTGTCTTATTCATTTTTCTCGTTATTTTTCCTTCCCACCCTCGATGGCATGGACATTGATAGGAGGATGAGTCCCGATCTTCCGAGAGGTAGGGTAAACTTGATTGGGTGGAGATCTCGACGTTGATGATCCAAGGCTCCAAAAGAACGAAACCCCGCAATCACTACACCACTGCTCCGTTGTTTATCACCCGTGTCACACGAATGACCTCGCCACGAAGGCTTATCCCTGCAAGCGCAATCAAGAACACAAGCAAGAACAGAGAAGTTGCAATCAAAACTAAATTGATCACGAATTTGGGGTCTCACAACCGATGATCGACGAACTGTTCAATGACAGATTGTAACTAAGCAAAACCCAGCTGTTTGTGACGGCGGCTAGGGGGTATAAAGGAGGTGGAGGACGACCAGGGGGGTGATGAGGTCGTGACCTAACCCTAAGACACATACATAATGGACTTGGACTCGATACAAGGCCCAATGGCCCAACTAGGTGATGCAACACCCTGACAGACTCTAAACTTTATATTGTTTCGAAGTTTTCCGTCGAATCCGAGTGAATTTTGACATGGGTCCAGTTCCGTTGGAAAGTTTATCCTCTCAGCTTTCCGTGCATATGTAGAACGTCAAAAACGGAGTCCGTATGCCTCCTGTGCATCCATTTTAAGGTGGACTGCTCCTGTGCCCGAGTTGGACTCGAGTTTGAGTTGGGCTCGGTCTCTAACTTCTTGTTGGTGTATTTTCTGGCCCTCCACGCCTCCAAACCCCTCTCCATGTATATCCATGTCCTCTCCATGGTTCCTAATCATAATTAATCCATTAGGTAGCAACATACTCTCAAAATTCACATATAAAGAATTGTTCAGGAACGAGCTCACCTCTAAATTTAATTTTCGTGCTCGAGCTCTAGTAATTGGACCTTGCATGTCTACCATGTGAGTGTTGTGTATATCTGCAGGAGTGATGTCCACATCATCCTCCCCCTCTTGCATTGGAGTCGTCCTCAACTCAAGCTCATCTTCTTCTCCCAAGTATGGCTTCAAATGTGAAATGTTAAATGTGGGACTAACCCCAAACTCGGGAGGCAACTCAAGTTTATATGCATTGTCATTTATCTTCTTAAGAACCTTAAAAGGTCCAGCAGCACGTGGCATGAGTTTGGACTTTCTCGAACCTATCTTTTCTCAAATGAACCCACACCAAATCACCGGGTTCCAATTTTACCTCCTTTCTACCTTTACTAGCAGCAATGCGATACTTTTCATTCATTTTCTCAATTTATAACTTAGTAGTTTCGTGCAACTTAAGAATAAATTCAGAACGTTGTGTAGCATCTAAGTTCACAATTTTAGTATGTGGTAAAGGTAGCAAATCAATTGGAGCACGAGGATTGAAACCATACACTATCATAAACGAACTTAACTTGGTTGTGGAGTGAATAGACCTGTTATAAGCAAACTCAATATGTGGCAAACACCCCTCCCACAACTTCAAATTGTCTTTCAAAACAGCCCGCAACATAGTAGATAAGGTACGATTAACTACCTCCGTTTGCCCATCAGTTTATGGATGACAAGTAGTAGAAAACAACAACTTTGTTCCCAATTTATAACATAAAGTTCTCCAAAAGTGACTCAAAAACTTAGCATCCCTATCAGAAACAATAGTATTGGGAACACCATGCAAACGCACAACCTCATTAAAGAACAAATCAGCAACATGTGAAGCATTATCGGTCTTGTGGCAGGGTATAAAATGAGCCATTTTAGAGAAACGATCAACAACCACAAAGACACTATCCCTCCCCCCTCTTTGTTCTAGGCAATCCTAAAACAAAGTCCATAGAAATATCCTCCTAAGGTGCACTAGGAACCGGAAGAGGCATGTAAAGACCATGTGGGTTAAGTCGAGACTTAGCTTTGTTGCATGTCGTGCAACGTGAAACGTAGCGCTCCACATCACGCCTCATTCGTGGCCAAAAGAAGTGAGCGGCCAGCACATTCTCTGTCTTTTTAACACAAAAATGTCCCATCAAACCACCTCCATGCGCTTCCTGCAACAACAAAAGACGAACGGAGCTAGCTGGAACACACAGCTTGTTAGCACGGTAGAGAAGGCCTTCACGCAACAAGAATTTTTGCCACGTTCTTCCCTCTCTACAATTTTCAAAGGCATCTTTAAAGTCCAAATCAATAGCATATAACCTCTTTATGGTTTCCAAACCAAAGATTTTATGAGAATGTTGGGATAGTATGATATAACGTCTAGATAAAGCATCGACAATCACATTGTCTTTCCCTTTCTTATGTTTAATGATGTAAGGAAATGATTCTATGAACTCAATCTATTTAGCATGACGTTTGTTCAGATTAGCTTGTCCTTTAAGATACTTCAAAGACTCAAGATCTGAATGTATGACAAATTCTTTAGACCATAGGTAATGTTGCCAAGTTTGCAAGACACGCACTAAAGCATAAAGTTCTTTATCATATGTAGAATAATTCAGTGAAGGCCCATGCAATTTTTCACTAAAGAAGGCAACAGGTTTACCTCCTTGAATTAGCACTCCTCCAATGCCAATGCCGCTCGCGTCACATTCAAGCTCGAAGGTCTTCTCAAAATCAGGAAGTTGCAGCAGTGGTGCTTGTGTGAGCTTCGACTTGAGAACATCAAAATCTTGTTGTTGTGCTGGTCCCCATCGAAATGGCACTCCATGCTTTGTCAACTCGTGGAAAGGTGCCGCAATGGTGCTGAAATCCCGCACGAAACGCCGGTAGAAACCTGCGAGACCAAGAAAACTACGAACCTAACCTGCGTGACCATAGTCGGCAGTGGCCAGCTCGTGATGGCAACAATCTTTGCCTCGTCCACCTCAATGCCCTGCGAAGTAACAACATACCCAAGAAAAGACACACATCGGTGCAAAAGGTGCACTTCTCAAGGTTACCATATAAACGTGCATCGCGCAAGACATTAAAAACAGCACGCAAATGTTCAAGATGCTCATCATATGACTTGCTGTAAATAAGGATATCATCAAAGTAAACCACCACAAATTTACCAATGAAAGCACGTAAAACCTCATTCATCAACCTCATGAAAGTGTTGGGCGCATTAGTTAAACCAAATGGCATGACTAACCATTCATAAAGTTCGAATTTAGTTTTAAAAGCAGTTTTCCACTCATCACCTAAAGCCATACGAATCTGATGATACCCACTACGCAAATCAATCTTGGAGAAAATAACAAAACCACTCAACTCATCAAGCATGTCATCCAATCTAGGAATAGGATAGCGATAACGAATGGTAATGTTATTGATAGCTCTACAATCAACACACATGCGCCAAGTGCCATCTTTTTTTGGAACCAAAAGAACAGGAACAGAACAAGGACTAATACTCTCACGAATGTACCCGCAGTCCAGAAGATCTTGGACTTGTCGCTGAATTTCCTTAGTCTCGTCGAGGTTTGTCCTGTAGGCAGCACGGTTTGGCAAGCTCGCCCCTGGAACCAAATCAATCTTATGCTCAATGCCTCGCACAGGTGGTAATCCAGGGGGTATCTCTGATGGAAAAACATCCATATATTCCTGCAAAAGGTTAGCAACAAAAGGTGGACAGACAATGGATGTATACTCAATGGAATATAAAGCATGTTTGCACACTAAAGCATAGCAAGTTCCATTAGAGGCATATAAATCATCAAGATCAGATTTAGTTGCAAGCAAAATATGATTTTTTAACTTAATAGGTTGCTGAATTTCAGAATTGAAAACACCCTTTTGCTTTGCATTATTCTTTCTCTCCTGCTCAAATTGTACAATTTCAGTGGGACTCATAGGAAGCAACACAATTTTCTTGCCCTTATGCATGAGAGTATACTTATTAGATCGCCCATGGTGAATAACATCAGTATCAAACTCCCAAGGACGTCCCAACAAAAGAGAACAAGCATCCATAGGTACCACATCAAAATCAGCAAAATCGTGATAAGAACCAATGGAAAAATGTATCCTTGCTGTTTGTGTTAACTTAACCTTACCATTGTTGTTAAACCATTGAATGTGATAAGGGTGGAGATGCTCCCGTGTGATCAAGCCAAGCTTCTTGACCACCTCAACATTCACCAAATTGTTGCAGCTACCACCATCAATGATGATATGTACACGACAGTCCTTGACGATGAGAAACATGTTGAAAAGATTGTGACGTTGGCGGTTGTCGTCCTCTCGAACCGTGGCACTCAAAGCTCGCTGCACAATCAAAGTCCTATAGTTGTTTGTCGCGGATGTACCAAGAACCTCCTCAGCATCATCATCCGAACCTGAAATGTTAGTTGCAATAATATTTTCATTTTCAATATCAGAAGCACTAACATACCCACCATCAGCAGTGGCAATGATCGCCCGTTTGCTGGGGCAATCTCGTTGCATATGGCCAAGTCCCTGGCAGCGGTGGCACTTGATGTCGGAGCTGCGACTTGTCGAAGTGTTGGGTGCAACCGCCTTTGCTGCAACACCTAGAGGCATCTGGGACTTGCTGTTATCTCGTCCCCGTGATGTAGAAGGTGCGATGCGGCTGCGTACAACACCCGTGGAGGGTGGTGTAGAAGCACGTACGCTCGAGGAGGGCGCTGCCTTGGATGACACCGAAAATTGTCGTGGCGTGAAGGTATTGTTCCGCCGCTGCTGTTGGCGACCCTGCACTTCTTTTTCTGCTAACACAGCAAGTTGAAATAAACGTTGAATAGAATGATATTCCTTGTAGTCAACTATGTCCTGGATCTCACGCCGCAAGCCCCCATAAAACCTAACAATTTGGTCTTCCTGATCCTCAACTACCCCACAACGAAGCATACCTTTCTGCAACTCTTGGTAGTACTCTTGGACAGTCATGTCACCCTGATCAAAGCGTTGCAATTTCTTAAGAAGATCACGTCTATATGAAGGAGGAACAAACCTAGCGCGCATCTCTTCTTTTAACGCAGCCCATGTCTGTGGTGCATTACGTGTATTGATAAGTTCATTCCACCAAATTATAGCAAAATCTTTAAACTCACTAGTGGCTTGTCTAACTCTATGTCGCTCAGGAACAAGATGAGAGCTAAATTTTTGTTCTACCATCATCTCCCAATCCAAGTAAGTCTCAGCATCATAAGATCCATAAAATGTTGGAATAGAAAACTTAATCTTAACATAAGGATCATTATCTTGTTCAGGAGCATGAGGACGAGGTCTACCTCCCATACCTTGACGATTTCGTCGAGGGCGACGGCGCTGCTGTGCATCAACCTCATCGTTATTGAAGTCATCCTCTGTGTCGTAGTGAGCATGTGCATCACCATCAAGGATGATAGAGGGTGTAGCTTGTTGGGGAAGACGAGCCTCCATCTCGTCCAACCGTGTGGTCAGACCAACAACACTTGTATGGAGCCTCTGAAAGGTGGCTGTCGTAGTGGTCTGGTAATTGTTGAAAACTTCGGTCATTGCCTGCATCATGTCCTTTAGTTCCATATGGGACACGCACTCATCATCATCCAGAGGTGTAGAACCAGAGGTCTTATCCATAGGCTTCTTTCCTGTCATTGTTAGTACAAAACAGAAACGAAGACAAAAAGATCGTGAAGAACCCTATTACTACGCTATTCGAAGTGGGTGGAAAATCGATCAGTAAGATGCGTCTTACCCCACTCTTACAAGTTTCTTCCAGCACTGCAGATGGCCAACGGTGACCGGTGTGAAGCAAGCAGAGAGTGGGTGTGATTGCAAAGGTTACCTGTTCTGCTCGAGAGAAGGTGGAGCTTGGAAGGCTCAAATGCAGTATATGTATGTGGCACACAAGTTAGTAACAGATAGCAATGTTGAATAAGTGTCCAAAGAATTTCACCTAGTTGCTGGCCTAAGAATGTATTAGAACAGTTGTGGCAACAAGCAAGGGAAAGGATGAATGATGATGAACAACAAGGATAATATCAGCAAGTATCCAGCACCCACATAGAAATAGCACAACTAGAAAACCCCTTAGCCTCCTGTTTTTGTCTTGAAGCACTAGTAGAAATTAAAATCTTTTTTTTTCTTTATTTTTTTGATATTTTTTCTCAACTAGGGGCACAAGAATAGAAACAGCACCAAGTATTAGCTCAAACCAATGAAAGATGAGATCGACACAAATTCAGGAGCGATTGGAAAAACTGGTGCTGGAACTTCGGAGTTCGAAACGAGGGCCTTCTTAATTTTTTTGTAATTTTATTTTGAAAACACTGTATGTGGACTTTTTCGAGACCTTTCTGGGAAAAAAATGTGCCTCAATCGGAGTTACGATCAAAAAGTTATGTCTGTTTTAAGGAGGATACCTCGAATCAAGTTTTGGTGGTGGTGGAAACTGCAACAGAAACGAATCGGTGGATGAAATTTTCTTTGTAGATGGCAGCGGATGGAAGAAACAAAACTGAACCAAAAAAAATCTAAACCAGCAACCAGACTCAACCTAGGACACGAACTCAGAACTACGGACTCTGAAACTAAATTGTGCAAAAGGTTGAGCGGGGTTGTAGGTTAGGGAAACTAAATTTTTTGTGGCTTTTTGTGGACGATAGGACTGAAACAAAATAAATCTAAAGAGCACACAAGTATACCTCACGGTGAACCTGGAAATCTGATACCAATTGATAGGAGGATGAGTCCCGATCTTCCGAGAGGTAGGGTAAACTTGATTGGGTGGAGATCTCGACGTTGATGATCCAAGGCTCCGAAAGAACGAAACCCCGCAATCACTACACCACTGCTCCGTTGGTTATCACCCGTGTCACATGAATGACCTCGCCACGAAGGCTTATCCCTGCAAGCGCAATCAAGAACACAAGCAAGAACAGAGAAGTTGCAATCAAAACTGAATTGATCACGAATTTGGGGTCTCACAACCGATGATCGGCGAACTGTTCAATGACAGATTGCAACTAAGCAAAACCCAGCTGTTTGTGACGGCGGCTAGGGGTATAAAGGAGGTGGAGGATGACCAGGGGGTGCTGGGGTCGTGACCTAACCCTAAGACACGTACATAATGGACTTGGACTCGATACAAGTCCCAATGGCCCAACTAGGTGATGCAACACCCTGACAGACTCTAAACTTTATATTGTTTCAAAGTTTCTCGTCGAATCCGAGTGAATTTTGACGTGGGTCCAGTTCCATTGGAAAGTTTATCCTCTCAGCTTTCCGTGCATATGTAGAACGTCAAAACGGAGTCTGTATGCCTCCTGTGCATCCATTTTAAGGTGGACTGCTCCTGGGCCCGAGTTGGACTCGAGTTTGAGTTGGGCTCGGTCTCTAACTTCTTGTTGGTGTATTTTCTGGCCCTCCACGCCTCCAAACCCCTCTCCATGTATATCCATGTCCTCTCCATGGTTCCTAATCATAATTAATCCATTAGGTAGCAACATACTCTCAAAATTCACATATAAAGAATTGTTCAGGAACGAGCTCACCTCTAAATTCAATTTTCGTGCTCGAGCTCTAGTAATTGGACCTTGCATATCTACCATGTGAGTGTTGTGTATATCTGCAGGAGTGATGTCCACATCACAAATCAGCCCCCGAGCCGACACTGGACCTGCAAGCCCAAGACTTCGACGACCCCGAGCCGCAGCACTTCTCGAGAGGCAAGTGCCCTTGACCATATTTCTCCATTTTTAGGATTTTAGCTAGAAATGCATTCTTTAGGTCTTAATTTGAATCCCATGTGTCGGTTGTTTACTAGAATTTCTAAAACTTGCCTTGTAGCCGGGATAGGTAGTATAGGGTTTACATTTATGTCATTATTTTCATGCTTAGCCCTGCTTAGATGTCGGGAGGGGAGTTATTACATTTAAATTCAATATATCATGATGATGTGATGATGTGGTGATGTATGTGGTGTATGAGGAGGGTAGAATAGAGATCTAGCAGGCTGGTGGGTTACGGTGGGTGCCGAGTGCACGAGACTCGGGTTTGTGGTTAGTTAGCCTGCGTAGATCCTAAGGACCAATTAAGTTGTTCCTATCTTTCCTTGTGTACACCATAAAGATGTGTGAGTGGCGCAAGAGGGGGCTTCTGCGGCAGAGGTTTCAGAGTGCCGTAGCGGTGAAACCTTAGCGGGTGTGCACGGGTTGGGTAGTACAATGTAAAGGCCTTGTCGTGTACTCCTGGCCACACACCATAAGGAGTGTGAGATGGCGGAAAGAAGTTTCTTGAGTCGCCGACGGACGATGAAAACATGACTTGTGAGTAAAGGGTACAAACTTTGTAGAGTCAAAACTGTCTAGACAGCCGTGCTCACGGTTAAGAGCGGGCTGGTAACTCTCTCATGATTAGCGTGGGTCGGTTTGGTATGGTTTGGAAATGGTGGTTTGGGTTGAGACTACAGTGATAGTGGAGATCACTTTGAGATATGTTTGGGTTGGGCGAGAATGTCACTAAATAAATAGGATACTTAATAAAACTAAGGGATAGGTTGCGTAGTGCATAAGCCGTGTTTAGCCTTCCTTGATTCTTGCCTCATCATGCATAAACTTTCCCACACTTGCTGAGTACATTATGTACTCAGACGTTTGCCTCTTTTTTCTTTTCCGTGCTGCTCAGGACCCGAGGAGGCTGCTGAGGATGACGTGGACGACGGGTTTGATCCCGACGCACAGTTCTAGGCCGGCGTACCGCCGGACGGCGCCTGTGGAGCTCATCTTAGATTTTCCGCTGTCATGATGTACTTTTCTTTTGGGCTCATGAGGCATTTATATACTCGGTTGATGTAATCGCCGCATTTAGCTTAATATTAATAATGATACATTGCTCTTTATTATCTCGTGTATGAAATGACTTGATCCTGACACACGCCAGGGTACGCTTGATATCCGTTGCAGGTACTGGGCGTGAAAGTGAATCCCCTGACGTGTGGGGCAGAGCAATTGCTTCGCAGTTGAGCCTTGGACTTCATCATCCTGAAACTGGAGAACGAACACCAGCCTGATCGGGGAGGAGGCCCTCGCCGTCGTGGCCGGCGGCGGTCTCCATCTCCGATCTCCCTCAGCTCGCCCTCGGCGCGGGCGTTCTGAGCCTTGCACAACAGCGTCGAGGTCGCCGCATGCTGCGACACAGCACGAACGCCATTAGTGTGGCTGGTTGCAAGCACCAAGCAACGCCCCAGAACGCTGAAGCCATGCAGAAGCTGATAAGCATTGCAGCGAGAATCACTGCTCAACGGTTTGTACGGTGTTCGTACGGACGTTCTTGCCGAGGCCCATCAAGCGACAAAAGGTCCATCGAGTAGGGGACCATCAGTGGAGTGGTCCGGGATTCCAGTTACAGCGTTGCACAGTGTTGCTGTGATTAACGTGAGCTTGCTGTGAACCGAGACAGAAAGGTTGCTAGCGCGAGGCGTACCAAATGGGCCCAACCCAAGACCACTATTCCCCATTGCTTGTCCTTTCCGACTGTTAGCTCAGCTCAAGCAACCTACTCAACAGTTTACAGTTTCAAAAAAAGAACTTACCAACAACTTAAAGCAGAAATGTTACCTTCGTCGAATGTTTAAATTACTTTTTTCCTGGTGTATATAACTCCACAACCATCTAGAAGAGCTCTTTATACAGACAGTGTGCATCAATAGAGTACTTCTGCAGAAGTTCAGTGCACTGCAACTTACAAAGTCCGTGCATCCCATTCGAATATTGAAGGTTCAAACTTATGCATCTCCCGATGAGATCTACCATTCGAGGTATGGCCCTACAGTCTCCCACATTCAGATCGGAATGGCAGAGAATAACAACGAGAATAAACCAAGGTACTCTCTCCGTTCTGGAATAAATGATGTTTTGAACAACTAATTTAGTTCAAATTGAACTAGATTTCTTATCTAAACGTCATTTATTTCAGAAGGATGGAGTATCAATCTATGATTTTTTGTACGATTTCTCAGGTGCATATAGAGCCTTGCCAGGCAACAGCTCTAGGAGCAGGCCATTCTCCGTTGGCAGTTTCCGTCGACATGGGTTTTCCCTGAAATCACGGGCATGATAAGCTAAACGATACGCTTACTCGATCTCAAAATGCGAAAGGCTAGACGAATGCTCTGGGGCCCATGTTACTAGCAGTTCTGTAGAAATATATAAATGTTCCCAGGTCAATGCTGCCTCAGATCAGATGGCGCCAAACCTTCTGCCCAGGCGCATTCTTAAACTAGCACTGCTACATCTTGATATTGTAAGCAAAAGACTCCACCCGTCCAGACCAAAGAATTCGCACACCTCAAGAATGTCCGAACCAACAAGACAAGTGCTACTCACTACTACTACATTTTTCTTACCTCATCCTGTCGGTTTAAAATATACCGAGATTGGTTGACTAGGAAATTACATTTTTAATCCGTCCAGATTGACAGCAAAGGACAACAAGGTGCTCCTAACTGACAGCAGCACGTACTATACTCTTTGCTAATACATGGAGCAGTGTTCTCATGTAGCATCTCAAAGTCAAAGCCACATGGGGCTTGCATTTTTTTCCTTTCCCCAAAAGACACAATATTACTGACACCATCTCAGCATCTACGCTACAAAAGGCTTGTAATATACCAATATACCTGTTATTTGTGTTGCTCTGCAGACCTTCTGCATAACAGCACAATTTAGAAGATTTGGCCATTTGGGATTCTAGAATCTGTAGTGCACTACAGGCATATACAGAAGCAACTATGTTGATTTTATATAGAAGATATGAAGATGCTTACAAGTTCTTTTTTCAGAACAACAATTATAAGAGCACCATACTCAAAGCAGTTCTTTCTACAGCTTTTATACTGAGATTAGTATATCTTCATGTAGAGAACAAATTGCAAGATCACCCACAGCTTCTTCTACTAGTTTCTCAAGCACCTCCCAGGCAATCTGCATCATGATTTCATCCAGTTCCCATCTCATTGACTTCGTCCAAACTCTTCCTAAAACCCCCTCCTGCACATTTTTTTCCAGAATAGTTCCAGCATCGTCATTCTCGTTCAGCACAAACTTCCCTGAGCCATCAAGCCAATCCCTCATATGACGTGGTACTTCCCTCAAAACTCGAGAAAGAGTCTCCTTCCATGCGGTCGAGCATGCTCGGCTCCAATCACCGATGCACAGTAAGGCGTCCTCGCCAATCTCAATTAAGGCCATATTTACACAATCAAAAAGAAGCTTTTGGTTAGACCTTCGCTCCCTTGATTTAGCAGCCTCCTCTTTTTGGTCCAGTAATTTGTCACACAATCTGGGATCCAAAGGGCAATCCGGCAAGTACCACCCTGAGAAGACCATGCCAGAATGCAGATCGTCTAGCCCAGAAGATGATAATATATTTTGTACAAAGGCGACACACTCCAATTCATCATCATCTACATTGGAGAGAGGAGCTAACTTTGAAGAGCCAGGTGAGGGTGAGCTTATATCCTCCCATGAAAGTGAGCGGGTGATTGATTCAATTGCAGTAGATAGTGAGGCAACTCCTATGTATATAATGAGCAATCTAGTTAGTATACAGATAATGGGAGCAATAGCAAAGCCACAAGTCAAAAAGATGTAGGGCTTACTCCCATTGCTGCAAGTAATGCTTCCTGATGATTCAGATTCATTAATATTACTATCTTCAAATGATGCATCAAGAACTGAAGTAGGACTAGGCTCATTATGGATATTTTTTAGGCTTCCACTTGATTCCAATCTATCATGATCTCCACTTGCACGGTCAGAAGAAATGGGTACTTCAACAGAAACAACATCCTGCATTATATTCCCTCATCAGTTTATTGACAGTAAATAAGGTGAAGAGCAACATTGCACGAAAACAAACCAAAACTCAATCAAAGAGGAAAATAACAGTAATTTAATATAGTACTAGTTTAGGATAAGTGCATACTCCCGATGAATAGATTGTCTGAGTAGTCGAATTGTTATCTTTTTCCTCATAAAACGACATATTTTCATCAGCACCAATATTTTTGTCAGCCTTTGGTTTTATGTTGCCTAGACAAGTGACTTCAATCCTCTCACTGGAGCTAGCGGATGATAGGCTAATTTTCTCTTTTGACTGACTTTTACTTTTAGGGAAGAAAAAACTTGAAGCTTTTCCCTTGAATGATGATTTTCCTTTGTCTGGCCTTGTAACCACCTTCGGTGTTTTGCAGCTTTCAGAATTGGATGATGGGTCTATGAGTGCGATATTATCAAATACTAATGACAAGACGGGGACAGATTTTGATCTTGCTAGATTCTTTGCAGAACTTGGCCCGTTGCTGTTATCTTCTCTACATTTAGATATACATGTACCTTTTAGTGTCAACTCATTATCTGTGTGACATGGCCGACTGCTTGAAATAGAATTTATCCCACTACCATCTTTCTTGGCTTCTCGAAGTGAAAGCATCTCTCCCAAAGTGTTAGATGTTCTAGGCAACTGCATCTGTTCCTCGTTGGTCCCATCATATGCTACAGATGCCCATCTCTCTGAAAGCCGTTTTTTGGCTTCCCTGATAACAGATGACTCAGACAAATGAGACATTCTGCCAAAACTTGAGCCTGAGCAAGGAGCTCTATATCTTTTAATGTCACCCCATGAACACTGTGATGTTTGACTAACCACCTCTGACTCTGAGTCGCTTAGGCTACCACCTTCTTCATAGATGTAGTTAACTTCTGATCTGTTGAAAGAGCTTTCGTCCCCACCATAACCATTTGAGTTCACAGAAGATAACAGTGACTCATCCTGCCGATGCAGAGCATCTGGCAGGTATTGAACATCTCCTGGATATCCATAAAAACCTACCTGCTCAGTCACCTGAGATGGAGCAGCTCGGGGTGTTAGCTGGGCCATTGTTCTACTAGGCTTGCCTGGACTAGGCTTCAGGACCACTATCCTAGTTGGCTGAGGGAAGGTAACTTCTGCTGAATGAGATCTCTGGTGAGTCCTTGACATAACATGTTCATTTTCGTTATTAATTCGGTGTGCTCTGATTTCCCTTCTGCCCTCTCTCTCAACAAATTTGTTTGGTTTCAGCACAGTAATACACTTTGTCTGAGGTTGTGTTGGCATTTTGTGAAGTTCATCCAGCTGCTTTGACAAATTAGAGTTTGGTTCTTCGAGAAACTTAAGAAACAAATCTCTATTTGAACTTAGAACCTCAAGAGCTTCTTGAAATTCTTTTGAGTTGAGAAGCTTATCATTTGTGGCGAGGCGCTTTGCTTCCATGAACTTCTGGCGAACAATTTCCATCCTTGTGTCATTCTTGCTACTGGATGACATTCCCCTAGAAAACAATTGGTCCTGGACCTGGTTTATTCTTAATGGTTCTTCACTGACTTCGTAGACATCCTTATATTCAACTATTTCTTTGGGTCCTCTGAGCACGTGTCGTCTTGTATTGCTGGAATAGTACTGCTCTCTAGGTTGCAGGAGATTATTTGGTTCTGCAAAGTTGTCATTCAAGTGACTTTTCTTCAAATTTCTTTGAGCAGAATGTAGTGCTGGTCCTTGACCAGGTAGATCATCTTCAAGTCCCATTAATCTGGCAACTACACTCGGTGGCTTCTTCTTCAACTCCAATCCCACGGATATCTCCTTTGCTAATATCATATTCATGGGGAGTGCATTTGATCTATTGCTTGATGGGTTCCTGTTACTACCTCCCTGCAGCAAGGTTAGTATTAGAACAAAGAATTATGCCTGGCCTTGGAAAAAAGTATATTCTCTCCTACTATATCTTTAATGGAAAAACACTCATAGAAAATGACAGATTAGGCCAGTAGGTTACATGATATGATACTTACCAGTTTGTCCTCTGCATACACTTTGGCGGGATCAACGGTTCTCCTGACATCTTGCCTGCTTCTACGAGCCGGAGAACCTGAAATAATCAAAGTGAAGTAAGCCCAATTTGACTGAGACCAATCCCTTGCAAGTTCCGAAGAAGTAGCAACATAACTTCAATCCAAGAAAACCTAACAATCAAAAGGAACAGGCAAGCAAAAAATGTCATCGCCTAAAGGAAAAATGAAATTTATTCAAAGGAATCATTGCCCGGATGACACCAATGACTCTAGACCCATCAACTTTTGTGCTAGCAAGTGTGCCAAAACTTACAAGCCATCAGCAGGAAATGCTAGTTCTAGAAATGTTTCATCAACTTCAAGTAGAACAGATAAGCAAAATCAGGAGCAGCATAGCATTGCACTCAACGACCTTGCAAGAAAAACAGAAAGTGGAGGAAATCTATGTACCATCTCTACGAGCTCTATCGGTGAGCATGTTTGTGCTAGTCATCCCTGCGCTGAGGTCAAACAAGTTGATCATTGCTTGTTCTGATCATATATGCTGCCTCTGAATGTGGTGACATTGATGTAGAATCCTGAAAAAATATAGTTACAGGGAAAGAGACGTAAGAGACATGACATGACAAAAATGAAACATTATCAACCAAGTTTGTACATAAGACACATACAGCCTATCAATCTGACTAAAATGCAAGAGCATTACAGTTAGGTGGTACCAGTCACTGGTGGGTCAGTATAGGTAACCAAAGTGTGAGGAGTCTCGGAATGCTCTTAGCTCTCAGCATTTGAAGCCTCAGGATGAAAGTTTTAAAGGCATAAATTTGAACCCCTGGGGGGCAAGACTCCAGATGAGTTTACTATAGCAAGATGCTGTCCTTTCAGGGAAACTTCAGCACACACATGCCCAAGACAGACTTTTACAGGCATTAGTAGGCCATATCGTGCATGGAGAGCACAGTTCATGGCCCTGTTGTTGTTTAAAAAACAAAAGAAGGATAAACTGGCACTGGCACGCCCAACGAAATGAAACGATGAGGACTGAGCAACACTGCCACACTGGCACTAGCAAAGACCAGGAGATAACATAAAGCAAATGTGCAGGGCTATAGGGTGGGGAGTAATTAGTCCAAATCTATTATTATGCTCAAAAGGAATCTTGCAGCACGAAAGCCTTTTAAAAGCTGCACTTTTGGGTCAGATAGACTGGTAAACAAAGCTTTCACAGGAGAGAGAGAGGGGGGTTCAAAAAAAAAGGCTCTTAGCTTTGTGCTCCCAGGAGCTGTTAACTTCAGATGCATGTACCAAGAACAAATACGAATGAAAAAGAACAAAATTCCCGGGTAAAAAGAAAAGAACAAAATGGAAACCAGTAGCGACAACTGCAGGACTATGCAGTGGACACAGTGAGAGTAACGAAACAGTACGAATGGGCTTCAGAGGAATCTTGCAGTCACACTTTTTTTAAGACCCATTTTTCTTCTCTGCAAGTTTCATCGGTGGAAAGAAAAAGAGAGACGATGATAAAAGCGGGCGAGAGGCATAGCGACAAGTTAGAAAATTACAACCAACGAGGAGAACGAGACGTATAGTACAGTACGCTAAGTCCAAACCAACCCTGAACTCTGATTGAAACCGAGTGAAGACGAAAATGGAAAACCTCTTTACCTCTTACCGAAGTCTGCAGTTCTCACAGAACACGGGGAGAAACACCAAGAACTGGAAGCTTTCCACGCGGAACGCAGCCAGATCCGCCCAATTCAGTCCGGCGATCGAGAGGTACGCGTACGAGCAACCGCACGGGCTACGGAGGCTGGAGCTCAGAGCCAGGACTGGTGGCTTGTGAAGGAGGGGAATCTTGCAGCTAGCGGCCGAGCATTTAAACTGAAAAGCCTGCGTCTTTGCCGGAATGCGGACACCGCGAGCTGCAGGGAGCAGGAGCCAGGGACGGGACGCGCGCCCGAGCGATAAATTCTCGGGCGCGGGAGCGGAAAGGGAGGGGAGGCGAGCTGGCAAAGGCGGCGCCCTTACGCCGGCATGGTGGCGTCGATGGGAATTCCACCCTGCGAACCGTAAACTCGGCTCAGATCTTCAAATTCTCCTTTGCGCGGAGGCCTAGCCCCCACCAAATTCGCAGCCTGAACCCACCGAATGCAGCCTTGAATCGCGGCACAAAATGCAGAAGGCAACTACGCCATCTGTCGATCTGCGGCTAAGGACGGGCATCCGGACTAAATTCTGCTGAAAGGAGCCGGATGAGAAAAGAGAAAAAAAAACTGAAAAGGATCTCCAGCCGCATGTACCTCCCCTAACCCCCGGAGAGAGAGAGAGAGAGAGAGAGGGGGGAGGAGGAGCAATTCGGAGGCGCGCGCTCACCTGCGTCGACGAGGAGGAGGCCGCGAGACGCCGGCGTGGAGGACGACAGGACCGACGCAGAGCAGCGAGCCGCCGCGCTTAAGCGACGCGGGCTTCACGGGAGGTTGGTGGAATGGAACGGGGAGGGCTCTCAGTCTCAGCCCAGCGCTCGTGAACTGTTGTTCCTTGTTGTTTCTTCCCCGCCTTCGTCGCGTTTCGTTCGCTCCTCCCCTTCCCTTTGCTTCGGGCGTCGGCCACTCCACTCCCCCCACTCCTCCTCGCCTCGTGGGTTGCTTGCGTGCGTGCGTGCGGGGGATGCAACAAAAAGCTGCGATGATGACGGGGCGGCGTCGGATGACGAGGATGAAGAAGAGTGCGAGCGACTGGACTGAACCTCGCATGCCAGGAAGGAACGGAACGGAACGGAACGGAAAGGGGGCACAGAATTACGGGACACGTCACGATCGGACGCTACCGGGGGAGCTGGCTGGCTTCTACGGTTGTTTGTTCAATATGACTCTAGTACATCGCGCAATGTACGCTGGACTGTGTGTACACACGTCACGTGTACGGTGTACCTAAACTTCCCTCCGAAAAAATGGATCCGTGCAGTTGAAACGTACAACAAACTCAGGTAAGCAACATCAGAAATTAATAGATGAAACGGAGCATCGACATGGCTTGACTCCTACGAAAACATCTTAAAATTCTTACTCTCTCTCTCTCTGTTTCTTTGGAACTTTATTTCTAGATTTTCTCAAATATTTCTTTGAACAATCATATTTATAAATTCATTCAACTTTAATAACATACGAAATGTATATTTTTTCATGATGAATATTAAAGTATAAGTCTCATATTATTAAAGTTAATTAAAGTTATAGAAATCATGGATCAAACTAAGATTTGACTAAAACTAAAAATAAAGTCTTGTTATGACAGAGGGAGTACATACTTTCTTCATCTGAGAATTTTGGGGCATACGCCATAGATTTAAACAACATACATATCATAGAAACCTTACTATGTTTTGAAGTCGGTGTCATGGAAACCGTACTATTTTCATAGGCCAAAAACACACGAAAATAAAAAGAAAGCTCACAAAAATAAATATTTTCGTGGTTCCTGAAACACTAAAATAAACTGCCAGAAATAAACATATTTTCGTGGGCTGCTTACGAGAATAAAGCTATTGTCATGGGCCAAGTGAGACCTACAAAAATTACGTATTTTCATTGGCTACAACCTGGCCCACGAAAAATAATTACACAATATTTTCTTAGGTCAACTTGCAGCCCACGAAAATACTTTCTGATTATTTTCATGGGCCAGGTCGTAGCCCACGAAAATAATTAGTTTGTATATATAGAACAACAGTTTCACATTCGTATATATAGAACCGAACACGGCCTATAACTGAGGAAGAAGACGAAGTAGTCTGGAAGATGACAAACAATGGGAAGATCAGTGCAAAGGCGGCATACCAAATGCAGTTCCATGGCAGCATCGATTCTGGATTTTCTAGAGTTATTTGAAAGGTTTGGGCCCCCCTCCAAATGCAAAGTTTTCCTCTGACTACTTCTACGGAATAGATTATGGACAGCAGCGCGATTACAAAGCCGAGAATTGGAGAACCAATATTTCTGTGGATTGTGCCGTAAGAATCTGGAGACGGCCTCCCACCTGTTCACCGAGTGCCGCGTTGCTAAATTGATATGGGGAGCATTGCTAATTGGTGCGGAGTTCAGAATCTGTACCCCGCCCATTGGCACGAAGGTCTTAGGATCGATCAATGGTTTGCAGGACTCACATAGATAGTTGACAAGCCAAGGGTTAGTGTAGCAGAATTATGACAATTCTTGTTTGTTGGATGCTATGGAGAGAAAGGAATTCTAGTATCTTTAAAGACCAACAAAGGACAATTGCTCAATTATTAGAAGCGATCAAAGAAGAGGCATGACAGTGGTGCTTGGCAGGGGCTGGAGACCTTGTGACCATACTAAATCTTTGACTAAGTAGCTACCTTTGTTTCTGTTGTGCTAGGGAACAGTAGTCTACACTCCTTTACCATATTCATCCTCGTGTAGAAAATCCTCGAGGAAACCCTCTGTAGCCATACATATTTATGTACCTTGCTTTCTTGTACCTTGCTTTCTTGCTTATATTAATATACGCTGACCGACTCTTGGTTAGTATTTTCGGAAAAAAAAATGTGGCTTATATAGTTCTCTTTTGATATGGTCTCAAACAGCGGTCCTTACGAAGAGACAATTGCTATTATAACACTCGTTTCGACGGGTTTCGAAAAATAGCACTTACGACGTGGGCTTCGTTAAAATGACATTTTTATCGTTGACGCAACGTTAAAATAGGATTATAGTCCATTTTAGCTTCTTTTTGCAGTTTCTTTATCATTTATAATTGCTATATTTTCAAAAATGACTAGAATACCCTTTGTTGTATTTTTTCCTCTAACCTAATACCTGCAACACACGAAACAGCCGCCAGCCCTTTGCCACAGCGCCGCCAGCCCTCACCCGCCGCCGGCCGCCAGCCCACGGCGCGGCCCACTTGCCCCGTCGCCGGTTGGCTGGCCCCGCCGACCCCGCCGCGTGACCCCCTCCTGGCCCCGCCGGCCCGCCGCTTGGCCCCGGTCGTCTGGCCCCGTCCGGCCCGCCGCCTGGCCCCTCGCTGCCCGTTGCCTGCCGCGTGTGGCCCCCAGTTTCGGCGCCTGGCCACGACGCTGCCCGTCAATTGCCGCCTCCGGCGCCTCGCCCCCAGTTCCGGTGCCTGCCCCTCACTTCCGACGCCTGCCCGTCAACTGGCCCCCAGTTCCGGCGGCTGCCCGTCACTTCCGGCGCCTGCCCCCTCCGGCCCCGCCGCCTAGCTCCGACTTCCGGTGCGTGGCCGGCCGCCCGGCCCAGCAGCCGGCCCAACCCAGCCGACAGCAGATACAGGTGCACGCCCGGCCGCCATGTGCAGCACGCTGCCCCCGGCCGGCGACTGCAACACGCTGCCCTGGCACCGATTGCAGCACCCTGTCCTCGACCGGCGACTGCAACACGCATCGGTATGCAAAAGCCTTGCTGCTTTGTAAGAGTTGTGGGTAGTAAACTGAACGGCTTGCAAGTTAGCTCTTATGTGGTTGTCATCGGAAAAACTTGTGATGTGCATAGATGGCTTTTTGACAATGTAATTTTACAGTTCTGTTGTAATATCATCATGCAGGTTAATTTTTTGTTGCAATATTGACCATTGAGTGGTAGTTGGAATGGATTGGACCTTCAACGAGGATAACACAAGGTACGGTTTTTTAATGTCGTTCTAATTTTAGACCGTATGTTACAGTATAGGCACACCTTCTAACTCATTTATTTGCATGATTTTAGTTTATCAATGGGACAAACAACAATTCAAGCGGTAGAGCCATGAGCATCATTGGCAGATTTTACCTTCATTGGTAGATTGGGATTCATTACAATTCAAGAGGAAATGGAGGAGGAAGGAGTGATAGAACTTTGTAGTGAAGAACAAGTTTATGCGCTTTTGGGTTTGAGACACGAGGATGAGAGGGAGGAAGAAATGGCTAGGCAAGCTTCATCAAATTCAAGAGCTAATGGGCCAACTGTTTCTGGAATTCCTAAAGGTTGTACTGAAGGTGCATCTATGGTAGTGCATGATTATATTCCAGAGGAGACGGTGATGGTGTATGATCAAGATAATCCCACAATGGCTTTAGGTACCATATACCCTTCTATGGAAGAATTTCGATTGGCTATGAGACAATATGCTATAAATAAAGAGTTTGAATTGGGTATTGCGGCAACAAGCAAGTCAAGATATAGAGGATATTGTAAGGGTGTTGATTGTCCTTGGTCTATTGTTGGGTTCAAGAAGCCGGGCAACACGATAGTTATGGTACTAACTTTCAAACTAGCATGTTCATGACACTTGAATGTTCTTTCATATTTATTATATTTATTTGACTTATACATTTTTTAATTATTTATGTAGGTCACAGTGTTGAATGATGTACACACATGTATGTCTAGCAGCAGAAGAAGGACAACTACGCCTTCTTGTAAGTGGGTTGCTTCCAAGGTTGTTTGCATCCTTCGGAAAAATCCTCATATGGGTGCTAAGGAGTTGCAGATTAAGCTACAAAATGATCACAAGTGCACTATAAGTATGACACGGTATGAAAAGGAAAAGAGAAGGCTTTAGAACAATTGTATGGTACATGAGAGGAGAGTTTTCAGCTGTTATATAATTGAAAGGCACAGGTCATGAAAAGATCACCGGATAGTGTTATCGAGATTGATTACAAGATGGTTAATGGTAGAGTATATTTTCACAGATTCTTTTGTGCACTTGGTGTATTGAGGGTTTTTTATCAGGTTGTAGGCCATGGCTTGGCATCGACTCAACTGCACTCAATGGTAGGTGGAATGGTCATTTAGCTGTTGTAACTAGGGTGGATGGTCAAAACTGGATGTATCCAGTTGCGTTTGGATTTATAGATTCGGAAACAGAAGATAATTGGAAGTGGTTTTTGGCTCAGTTGCACAAGGCTTTAGGAGATCTTACTACACTTGCTATTTCTTTTCAGATGCTTGCAAAGGGCTATTAAATGCAGTGCATCAAGTATTTCTACTAGCTGATCAAAGGGAATGCTTTAGACATCTAATGCAGAATTTTATCAAGAGATTTTCTGGTGAAAGTATTGGGCACATTTGGCCTGCAGCTAGGGCATATGACAAGGATGTTTGTGACATGCACATGTCTGCAGTTTATGCAGGGAAACCTAAAGCTAAGCAGTGGTTGCAAGATTATCATAAGCTAAAATGGCGGAGGTCTGATTTTAATTCTGATGTTAAGTGTGATTATGTGACA
Organism: Neostapfia colusana; assembly: GCA_030760725.1. Lineage (NCBI taxonomy): Eukaryota > Viridiplantae > Streptophyta > Magnoliopsida > Poales > Poaceae > Neostapfia > Neostapfia colusana. The sequence continues at coordinate 57,307,329 of JASWHV010000019.1, forward strand.
AATAATATAGCTGAAGATTTCAACAATTGGATTAAAGATATAAAAGATATGCCTGTTGTTGAGCTTGTTGACAAGATAAGAGAGTTGATTATGATTCTTTTTCATAAAAGAAGAAGAATTGGAGAAAAGTTGTATGGGAGGATATTACCAGCAGTCTTACAAGCTTGTGTGCTAAGACTAGGGGACTTGGTCATTTGTCTGTAATCAAAGGTGACAATTATATTGCTGAGGTGTGGGACAACTGCAATCGTAGGTTTGTGGTTAGAGCACATTCACGTGAGTGCTCGTGCTATGAGTGGCAACACACTGAAAAGCCTTGTCAACATGCACTGTCCTTGATAACAGCTCAACAGATCAGAAATGTGATGATAGAAGATTTTGTTAATGACTGTTACTCCATCGAGAAATTTAGAAAGGCATATGCTAGATTGGTAGAGCCAATTCCTCACGAAGAAAAGTGGCCATATATTGACTTGCCATTTGAGATGGGTGCACCACTTAGTAAAAGGAGTGTTGGGAGACAACGAAAAAATAAGATCAAAAGTTGCCTTGAAGGTGGAAGTGTTGGGTCAAAATCAGGTTCAAAAAATGTTGCAAATGAAAACGAGAAGACAAGGAAAATGATTAGGGGAAAAGTGTGGTGTCCTAATTGTGGAGAATTGGGACATAGAAAAACAAGCTACAAATGTCCACTCAATGGAACTAAGAAAAGGTAAGATTTGAGGTTATGTCTTATGTTTGTTGTATCTATGTGCTATTTATTTTACCTCTTTTAATATTACAGAAAGAGAAAGCCAAGGAAAAGTACTATAAAGGGTTGGTTTCCTAAAGATTCAACACCAGAGAGACCAAGTAAAACAAAAGAACAAATAATGCAAGAGAGTTCTGAAATGGTGACAAGAGGGTATAAATTTATATTCTTTTGTTATGTATGCATTGTTTTGATACAAAAAACTTTTACTAATGTGTTGTCTCACGTGCAAACGTCTTTCTATGCTAATGAGAGAACACCCTTCTTAGGAGCTTCTTCTTCTCATGCTTTTGAGACCACTACCACAACCGCAAGAAAGATAACTCCAAAAAAGGCCAAAAGGATTTTAGATGTCTGATATGTCAAAATTTATGAGATGTAATATAATTTTTTTTATCAATACAATACTCATTTACTGTAACAAGTTCTCATAACATATTGGTGGCGATGTTTTTCATTGAATTCTATTATTAACATGTACCTTATTATCTTCGTGTTGATATTCTTGATGATGGATTATTTTGTTATTCATTATCTTGATCTCTTGGTATTTAAAGATATGTTGTTACCAGGTATGCTGAAAAAATATACCATGTGCGATCTTGGATATAACACTCTTATGGGTCGTATTTTTTTAGAAAATTAATGAGTTTAATATTACCCTGTCGATTGACACAAAAAAAGCAATGAAAAAAATGACGTTGATCATCTCCAGCGCTTTTTTGGCCTTGTAAAAAAATGACTTTTTTAGCTGCGGTTTGGTTGGAGTTGGAAAATATTAGGTTACAGCAAAAAATTTACAAAAGGGTATTCTGGTCATTTCCAATATTATAAGAATTATAAATGATAAAAAAACTGCAAAAAGAAGCTAAAATGGACTATAATCCTATTTTAACGTTGCGTCAACGATAAAAACGTCATTTTAACGAAGCCCACGTCATAAATGTTATTTTATCGAAGCCCGTCAAAACGAGTGTTATAATAACAATTGTCTCCTTACGAAACAAGTGTCCTTCGATTCCTTCTAAACACTTCTAAACAGTGGCCATCTCCATCCACACACAGGTTACAGCAAAATGGCCGAGCTTCTGCAATTCTATCCACCCCGTCGGTCGGCCTAAAGCACCCTCCCGTCCATCCCGTCGAGGAGGCCGGACCACATGCCTTTCACCGGCGGCAGCTGCGCCACGAACGCTTGCCACGGCGGGTAGCCGACGCCACTGCCGCGGACGCGCCCGTCCATCCGCAGCGAGAGGTACCTACGGCACGAGACGGAAATGTTCAGAAGGAAAAAAAATATGTCAGCTAGACGTGCAGGATCAGGCCGCGGGTGTTCCGTGGTGCGTGCTCACACGGGGGAGTCGGGCGCCACGCCGGCCAGCTTCTTCTGCTCGTCTAGCCACCTGCAGTATCAGCAGGAAGACGAAGCGGCGATAAGCGCGTGAGGCCTAAAAGTAATTAAGGTTATGGACACGGGCGTCATGAAGCTCGGAGTGTTCCGTACTCGGCCCATTCGGCCGTGTACACCGGCGTGAGCTGCCAGAGCCGCTTGCTCTTCCTGACAACGACATCGTCGTCCTCCACCTCCTCTTCTGTCTTGTCGAGCCGCAGCTCCGGCGTGCTCCCGTCCGTGGCGAACGGCACGGCCAGCACGGCCCGCTCCGCGAGCTCCCTCAGGAACGGCTGGCTCCGGCGGAACGACTCGGCGACGAACCCCGCGGGGCCGGCGACGATGACGAGCCGCGTGGTGCCCCTCAGCTCGCTGAGCGAGAACGGCCTGCCGCCGCCGCCGACGCGCAGCCTGAGCCTGGACAGGCGCTCCTCCCGCGCGAGCCTGGCGACCTGGGCGTCCTTGGCCTTGCTCTCGCGCGAGTAGAGGAAGGCGAAGAGCGAGACCGCGGCCACGTCGATGCCCAGGCCCTTGACCGTGTCGGCGGCCCTCGCTGGGCTCCCCAGCGCGGGCACGAGCTGCGTGAGCGCGATGAGGCCGCCCAGCGAGCCGCTGGCGATGAACGCGAGGTAGAAGAACATCCGCACCGAGCGGAACGGGGACAGAACCTCACTCCGTATCTTCGCCATGGAGCTGAAACAGCCGGTACTCCGGATGATGACTACTCCCGAACCACGAATTGCTAGGGCGACAAGCGGCAAGAAGGAGAACAGGGGAGCGGCTACCTTACCTCGCTGTCCGTAGCGGAGGGCTTGTTTACGGCGGAGCAACGGACGCCGGCGCCGCATGCTCGGTCGCCGGAGAGCGACGGCTTGCGGGAAATCGGCTGCCAGGAGAAGCGCGGGGCCGCGCAGGGGACGTGGACGGAGACGGAGGTGGGGGAGGGGAAGGTCGCCGCCATCCCGGAACAGCGGGTTCGCATGCCTGCCTGCACGCAGAGTGCAGGCCAGAGCGTCTGGTCAGCATCTGGCTGTTGGTGGTAGGATTTCGTTTACTACCCGCCACTTGTTTGTGGCGGCAATCGCAACAGCAACACTTGTTTGTGGCAGCAATCGCAACAGCAAAGAGAGGATACGCCTCGATCTTATTACGCCGCCGCATACACTCCCCTGGCAGGAAGGAGCTCAGGACGGAGCTCGACGTCTGGGTGGTCTCCAAGGTGCATGACAGAGCTTGCAAAATACAAATATAACAACCCAAACAAGCAGAAGAAATAGACGAACACTTGATGGTTTTTTGTCAAATTGATTCGTGTAACCGGATGTCCTCTTCTACAATGAATTGATTCTACCAGTGTTTAACAGTTCATCGAAGTGGCTGCTCTGGAAATACAAGAAACACGCTGCAACGAGCGCCTGGTTCCACGATTCACAAGCAAGCAACGACCGGCATACGTTGCAAAGGAAAATGGTCCCAAAACTTCATCCACATTGATTCTCCATGAAGCTACACTTTCCTTTTTTTGTACAGCATATGTACCAACCAAGCAGTACAAATGAAACAGATACTCAAAACACTCTCCACAAGGTAACAAAGAAAGAAGAAAGAAAAAGAAAGAAGAGAGAATACATAATCACAGAGCAAAACCCAGAAGCTCCCGTAGGGGGGGGGCACTTGTTTATACTATACACATAAACAAACAACTAGAAATAGCCTACCAAATACATGTTCATATAGATAACAAATAATAACAATGTGACACCTCATTGGTTAGAATCACTTGGTTTGCCAGACCTTGCCTGTGAAATCCGGTTAGCGTAGATAGTTACTAGGCGCAGTTGTGTGCTGCTAAGACCCTCCAAGTATGGAGCAAATGCTTTCCCAAGCATGATGTAGATATCCACCAAGCAAAACACGACAGTCTATTTTAAAAAAACAATGGAAAAGCATTGCAAATAGATTAGAGGTAGACAAAAAGTCAGTAACCAATAAAAAAGTCCCGTATAAAAAATATGTAAAAACATCATATATCCAGATCCTCGATTTCTACCCACCTTTCGAACATCTGGACTTTGGTTATTGAAAGCATCAAATAGTGATGGCAAGAATGTAGGCAATTGATCAATCAACTCCTCTTGGGAAAGGCGCCCAACAAGCTGTATCAAAAGAAATCAATCATCAATAATGTTTATATGTGTTTAGTTTAATACTCTGGAATAAGCCAGAGATAATCCCAAAACAAGCACGAATAAGTTTGAAGCAAATTCTGACACACGTGATTCCTTCAGAGAGATGCTTTAGCATAGTTATTAAGGCGGTAAGGCGACATAAGGCAACGTGCCCCCTTTTTATCTTTTAAGCGGTAAGGCGTAAGGCGAGGCGACGCCTTACTAATAAGAATAAAATCTCAAATATAGTAGCATTTACTGGTAAAATTTGTCAATTAAAAAGAAAAAGGAAAAACAAGAAAAAAAAACTACATGTGCTTATTTCAGTGGCCCATCCAGCCCACTACCACCCCAACAGCACTTATTTACCCTAAGTCCCTAACCCTAGTCACCACGCCGCCTTCACTTTCACAGCGCGAGTGTCCAACCTCCTCCGTCCGGCCGCCTCCGCTTCTCTACGCCCGGCCGCCGCTGCCGCCTCCTCCTCTGCGCCCGGCCGCCGCCTCCTCCTCTGCGCCCGGCCGCCGCCGCCGCTTCCTCTGCGCCCGGCAGCCGCCGCCTCCTCTGCGCGGGCGCCGCCGCCCGTGTGCGCGGGCACCGCCGCCGCCTTCACCCGCCTTACGCCGGGATCTAAGGCGACGGGGCGCCTTACGACCCCAGGCGCCTTACCAATTAAGCGAAGCCTTAACAACTATGTGCTTTAGTGCTTTACTAGCCTAACCAACTCTCTAGATGTTTAGATTGTTTTCCTAACAGGTCCTCTAGCTCTTGTATCAACTATGCTTTTATACACGTTTATGACCCCTCTACATACAACATTGGATTTAGTGCACAAAGCCACAAACTAGTGGGAAAAGCTCAGTGTGATAGGGAGGAATCGAAGTTATGAGATACCTTTGTCAAACAGTTGATACACACAACAAGTATCTTCTCATCATCACAGACCAATAGAGGTACTATAATCTGCATGCAAACCAAAGACAATTGAAGTCCAAGTATAGTAAATTGCACTAACGTAAAAGAACAGTAGGAGAAAATATTTGTACATACAGCAAGACATCTGAAAGGATCATATTTTGCCAACAAAACATTTAAGCATTGGTTCGCCTCATTCGAGATCTGCATAGCAACAAGGCCAATAAAAGTAGACATAAAGCTATGAATCCTGAATAGCATTGTGCTTATCCACAAATCTCTTTTTAAACATAGAACAATATCCTATGGATTACAATGGAGAAAACGAAGGAATGTAAGACCTTAGCAACCACATCTTTGGCCACATGCAGGAGTTTTTCAAGAACAATCTCAATAGAGTCTTCAATGGATTCCTTCTGGGAGAAAATAATTGTTAGTAAAAAAAGAATTGGGGAGCGAATCAACTAATTTAAACTTGTTCATGTGCAAAAACACCTTGTTTGTGTGCAAAAAAAACAGTGAAAACCAGACCTGATTGTTGAGCATCTCCACAATTAAAGATAACGCAAGCTCCTTCGTGGGTGAATCGGAGTCATCCAGAACCTCAAGTACGGTCGTTAAAATTTGATTGAAGTACTGTCGAAAGATTGAAAGCTAACATTAGTAGGCAAATAATAAAGATGGGACTTTCATCCTAGCTTACTCGTATAGAACATTTCGTAAGCTCATCAGGTTCATCCTAGCTTACTCGTATACAACATTTCGTAAGCTAATCAGGTTGCAAACCTTTGCCCAAATGGAGCTATTGTTATCAAGGGAAGCATTAACCAACTGTTGCAATGCTTCCCGCTTTTCCGAGGTTGAAACTTCAGTGTCATTGCTTATCTAAAAAGTTCAGATCCATGAGTTACGATAATTGAGAAATACTTAAAATAAGAGAAACAGTCTCAGTCCAACAATGCACTGATAGCAAAAGGATATCAAGGACTTTCCACTGGTACCTGATGAAGAAGTTGTGGTACACTCAGCCCATTGTCAGCATGTATGCTGGTCTTTATAGAACTAAGATTCACTATCATATCCCCCTCATGTACACTTTCTCCCGTGGTTGAACTAACAGTATTTTGCCCATCAGAAGTGGGAAGACGGCTGATATGTAACCGAGGAGTGCCGGCAGCAGTATTACCATCTAAGTAGGCATCAGTTTTTTCAGGATAGTTTGTCCAAGAGCGTGCAGCTTCTGCAATGGAGCTACTATTATTTTCTGGTTCTCTACTTCTATGTAAAAGAACTTCAGTTCCAATGGATGGTTCCGAGCTTTGAATAGCATGATCTATGCTCATATCAGAAGCTGTCCGACCTATGGAGACATTATGCATTGTTGATTCTTGCAATGTACTAGCCTTCGTCCCCCCTTCAGCATCAAGGGAAGTAGAAGAATACTGCCCAAAAGGATAGCTCTTCTTGGATGTCAGTGCATAGCCATCCTCCGATGAAGTTCCAAAATCTGCCTGGTCATAAGATTTGGGGCGGGGACGTTCTTTCTTACTCTGCAAGTAATTCACTAGATCAACCTCAATACGAGGGGTGTATTGCTTCAAAGCTCGCCTCAAAACATTTTGATCTTCAATTGACAAACTCAGAATAAAATTTAGCACTGCTGTTGAATCAAAATGGCGATAAACAGCTATGATACCAGAAATAGATGCCTCCTTCAATTTTGCATTCTTTTCGTTTACTAAAGGTGCCAGTTTTGCAAGCCATAATTTAAGGAAGCCACTGTTACTGTAACCATCAGAATCCACAGTGTACTTGCTGAATGATTTATTTGCAAACTCAATAACAGCCAATTTTGCCTTTGGGGACCTCTGTTCATCTAATGAGCGTACTAGTGCAGGCAGCAACATATCAATAGCATATGCCCGACCAACAATTTCCAAGGTCGAGGAGCATGGTTTTTTCACCAACTCTTTTGGATCAATAAGTCGGGAAAATACATATGGCAGAATTCTTTCAACATAACTTTCAAATGGCTTCTTGCAAGCTGGAATAATCTCTGCAAGTGTAGAGAAAGCTGCTTGTGCAACCTTATGATGAGGATCATCCAAATGACGGAAAAACAGCTTCATGACCTTTTCAAAATTTTGTGTAATTTCTTGAATACCTCTTGGACCTTGTTGTAGCAAATTCCGAATAAAATCAAAAGCTGAAACTCTTGCTACCCAGTCAGAACTAGGGCTGAGACCTTCAGAAAGCGCATCGTTTAGAGTGGCCAGAGAATCTGCATAACTAGACACATCACCTGATGGTACATGGCTATCATCAAAGCTGTGTCTGCCACTTGCAGAGGCCCTCGACATCACTTGCTTCCTTAAAAGAGGTCTTTGAAAATTTGGGACATGGTTATTATGTGCATCTCTGTACGTGGCATCCCTATAAGGCATATCAACATAGTTTCTCTCCATGTGCATTTGAGATATTCGCCTAGTTGAACGAATATCATTGCTCTCATCCATGCGACCTTCTTGAAGCCTCTCTGAAGATCTTCTTAAGTTCGGCAGTGATAAGCCAGACATTGACTCAGACGATCTATTACTAAAATATGGTGATCTTGATCGCTCTTTGCTGGCCAAATGTGTTGTCATTGTATCCAGGAAGCGAGAACCTCCATTTCGTGAACTGACGCCTGTAATTGTAGGAAGGGATGAATCCAACAATGCTGAGTTCTGCAAGGACAGAAGATTTGAAGCTGGGGCTGCAAGTGGCACAGGAGGATCACGAGATGATGGAGGATCAACTCCTGCACTAGGATTAAAAATAAATAAGAAACTGAAATTCAAGTAGTATCATTGGCAAATTAGAAATGAAAAGTAGGCTGTCTAGAAGTGCTGCATTTAATTTTGAAAGGCATATAATTCTCATGGTGCGTATAATATAAGGTGTGCACGCAAAATTTATTAATATTTATTCGTTACAGTCTTCTATATCCCGCATTTACAAGTAATAATGCTCTCATTGACTATCCTCTCTCCTATTCCAACGTATTCAATGTTCCCCTCTCCTTCATTTTTCTTCTCTATCTCTTGGCTTCATGCCCGCACCCCTCTCCAATAATTGTATTGGAAATAAACATTGTATGCAGTGGATGGAGTAAAGGATAATTTAATATGTAAATAGCAATATGAAACTATGCAGTTGAAGGAATACCAAGAAAGCTTGTTGACCGTGCAGCAGAGAAATTTTGCCTATCTGATATACTGACGCCCTTCAGCAAACTTTCAATGGCACAAACCTTTTCTTTGCTGGAGTTAAGGACACTTTCCAAACTTCTTTCAGAGTTTCTGCCAATTGTTTTTGAATGTGATAAACGAATACTGTTTGATGAAAAAGATGAATCGGAAGAAATAGCCGCACTCTTGTCCATTGCAACAATAGCTGAAGTGCCGTATCCAGGTATATGTGTACCACTTGAATGAGATGAAGCACGAGAAGGCTGTGCAACCCTATCACGCAACGAGGGAGAAGCATACCTTTTGTGTACACCATCTTCCTCATTTATTATCTGCATTTATTCTCCAGTTAAATAATGCAATAAAAGTTTATTTATCTCTGAAAAAGGAATCTAAGAGGGGAAGAGCACACGAGCAGAATGCATACCCTCTGTATAGCAGGATCAAATGTCATAAAAAGCCTGCGTGACCTCTCAGGCCATGTCTTTGCAAACATTCTATAGCAGGCTCTTGCAGTTGCACGAACCTAGAGTTGCACCGCAAAACACAAATGAATTGAATCAGCAACCCCAAAAATGTTTGCTTTCACAAGACCAGTAGCACAGAAAGAAAGAAAAAAGTACATGTATACTGAATAATTACATCCTTCAGTGATCAAAAAGCAGGCCAACATAATGCATTAACAATATTAAGCATCCTCATCGTTCTCCTCACAGCCATTTTACATGACATGCAAGGTTGGTCTGTAAAACAGTACAAAAGGAATTGCTCACTCGTGTTTGCGCCCACGCGAGTGCATCCATGAGCATAAATGTTAATTCTTTAACTATAGTCTGAGCCAGTTCTTTCATTTCACTGTAAACAGAAACCAACATGTAGCATTCACCGCTACAAGCACATTAAAATATTTCTCAATCCACTCACAAAAAAATCTGAACCAGTTGTGTAAATCTTCTAGCAGACTGCAGGCCAGGGACACTAGTTAAACATTGGATAATTTGTTAGATAAATGACTCGTTTTTAGTGCAAAAAAGAATGATAAGGACATGACATGCAATGAAGACCGGAAACCTGATTTACCTCACTCATTGCGTCTGCCACACAGCATTTTATCATGTCTTCGTATAGATCAGCTGAACGTTGTATTTCTGGGGCATCAGCCCAATACTCCAATACTAGAAGTGCATATTCACAACACCTGGGATAATGGGAGTAAACTTAAGTACATTAAGCATACATGAACACTAGAACAAAAAATAAGCAAATAACGGTACCTTGCACGAAGGATTGCACTTCGGTCATTCTTTGCTGTATCAGCAATTCGAGGAAGTATTCGTGCAACCTTGCAGTTCCGCAGAATCTGGAAGATATTCCACGTTTGGAAAGAGATGAAGGAAATGGCATCCATGAATATTGAGTATTTGCAACTATATGATTACGAGTATATCAACAAACATACATTAACTCACAGTATATTAACAGTATATAATAACTCACAGTTTTTATACATGTGTCTGCAGATTCGGCAATTACAAGCACAGTTATGACAACAAGCTTAAAAAGCACCTGAAATTCCACAAACATGTTAGGCTTAATTTTGAATAATATATGGAAGGATAAAAAAAAACTGTTCATTCAATTACCGGAATTAATTGTTCGGCACATGGCTCAAAGTCACCAAGGAGTTCTTTTGATAGTACATTGAGTAGATGACATGCCTAGGCATAGAAACAAGAGTGAGCAGTTTTTGTCGTGAAGAAGACCATCATGTCAAGTAATAAATCCATTTAGGGAAACAAAACAGGGGTAAAAGGAGCAGATCTAGAAATAATACTTAATGTAACAGCAATACCTGTTTTACAATGGTAGAACGTCGGTCAGACAGCTGAGTGGACAATGGAGGAACCAGTTGCTTCAGGAGCATAAGAAATGATGGATAATCAGCAGCACCTGACAAAATTCATAGGGAGAATAAGGAACTTGTGTTTTACAATTAAGCATACAAAATCATATTGGCAGTGATAGAACATTCTTCTAATTGATAAGGTTCAGAGGCACAAACTTTCTCAGCTTCATCACATGTGATAATTTAAGTGATACTTTCTCTTTTTCAAATCTTGAATCAAATTGAGAAGTCAACCCTTATTTGTCCCTATTTTCAGCTCTCTCCCTCAGGTACCCATCAATGCCCTTCCATGCCCTTTTGGGATTAATCCAGTTATTGCCAACATAAGCATACCCTTCTGAAAGGTGGGGTCCAATGTCGTATAGGACAAAAGAAGAGAAGATTGTCTTCTTCCTAGAGTGTAGCATGTGGTCATTTCTGTTTCATCTAAGCTCACGGCAGCAGACATATGGAGGTGGAGACACATGGGAGACTGCAAAAGCCGAATGAGCATAGGCACCTTTTTGGGGTCATTCTACAAGGACAGCAGCAGCATTTGCAACTGACGTGCATGAATGACAATGTATTTATGTGCCAATGGAATGGAATTAAAATTGACAGCGTGACAAGTCAATACGTTGGGCAGGGAAAGAGTAATGCTGTAGAGGGGGGTAACTGCAGGAAGGTCCACACATGGAGCAGTTGACTGGAAACAGAGGCGGCAACAGGGGATCCAGGCATGGAGACAATCCAGGTGTGTCACCCCTTGTCTGCAACCACTTCATAATGGAAAAGGAAGTCTATGTGCCCTAATGTTTCTACATAAAGAATATGCAGATGGTCTCCACGAAAGAGTGGGTATGGGAGGGGGGTGCTCAAAAGAGGCCCAAATAAGGGATAATGTTACTCTGCAAAGACAAATAAGGGATCAGTGAAGGATGTTTAGTGGGTTCAGGATATCCCATTGATTCAAATGAGTGAATTCCCATTTATTTTCACCTTAGTGCATATTTTAAAAAGCTTGCAATCATCTGAAGAGTCACATAGTTGTAATGGAATGGAAGGAAAATGTCTCCAATTTTCAGTTCAAGCCTACCTAGCAAGTCTAGCCATATAAACCATGTCTAACTATTGCAGCCAAGACATACTGCAAAATATTCTCAGTGGTTATGGTCTAGCAGAAGTGGCTAAAGCACTATTTACGAAATAATGATAAAGATGCAGAAAATCAACCTCCATAGACCAGGGCTTCAATCCTTTGCATGGCAGCGATACGTAAAGACCAATCCTTTTCTGGAACAAGGGTAGCTGCAATCTTCTCAAACTCCCTAAGTAATTCTTTCTCGGAATGAACTTTCACTGGTTCCACTGGCTTTTCTGTTATATCCGTGTCACCTGCAAATAACACAATAACTTGCACATGAAAAACATGTTGTATGTTTGGCAGGCAGCAATTATCAAAAACACACACCAAGTACGAACCATAACTTGATATACAGATTGTAGCAGATCTACTCTTAACCAGGAAACCACTATTTTCTCCCAAAAGATTCAAATGTCTTGTGATAGGAGTATAGAATGCATACTCCTAAAGTTTTAGGAAAGACAACTGAACTAGAGTGAATCTAACAATAAGAAAATGCAGTTTCCATGTTCACGAACCAAACAAAAAAGAATTTAAAGCTGTTGCAATTCCAGCCCCAAAATTGTTTCTGTTCTTGCTGAACAAGCTGATCTGCCCTAGCAGATCAGTCTGTATTCAGGCTTTGATGGAGGCGCAGAACAAGGAGGAAACAGGGTCGGCGGCTGATCCTAGCCTGGTGGCAGCTAGGGTTGAGGAGGGAGGCGGCGGCTTGAAGGGAGGTCCTGGCGGCGGCTGGACCAGCAAGCCTGGTGGCGGCTACAGACCCTAGCCCCTGTTGGCGGATAGGGTTCTTGAGGGAGGCGCCGACCTGGGGAGAGAGAGGGGCGGCGGCAGCAAGGGGAAGAGAGAGGCGGCTAGGGCAGAAACTTGGGAGGAAAATTCTTTATTGATCTCTCTCAAATTTGGGATGTTTTGGCTTGTTTATATAGCCCCCCTTTACAAAAGTCCTGATCTATTACAATAGGAGGAAAACAGTTTATTCTTTAAACTAGGGCTGCCGCCTAATTATGGTGCAGCCGCACCAACTAGGGCTGACCAGCCCTGACCTGGCCGTGCACACAACAGGGGGAAATCAGGGTTCGCCCCCCCCCCCCCCCCTGTCCTGGCCGCCCAGGCCCAGCGGCAGGGTCATCCCACATTCTCCTCCTGATCCTGACGCTGGCCCACGTCCAGGATCCCGATCCTTCTTCTCATCTCCACGAACTTCTGTCTTCCAAGGGCCTTGGTCAAGATGTCCGCCATCTGGTCTTGAGTGGAGATTTGCTCAAGCACAATAGTACCGCTGTCCACACACTCCCGTATGTAGTGGTACTTGACATCGATGTGCTTGCTTCTGTCATGGTGTACCGGATTCTTGCTTAAGTCTATAGCTGACTTGTTATCAACCCGCAGCACCGGCGCCTTCGATTTTTCAGCTAAGTCCTCCATCAGTCGTGCCATCCATACACCTTGACATGCCCCTTGAGCTGCTGCGATATATTCTGGTTCACATGAGGACAAGGCCACCACCTTCTGCTTGTAGGACTACCATGAAACGGGGTTGTTTCCAAGACAAAACAGCACCCCGCTTGTGCTCTTGCGGTCCTCCACGTCTCACGCAGTCACTATCCGAGTACCCAATAAGCTCCATGTCTCCTCCTTTTGCATAGAAGACTCTATAGTTGATTGTACCCGCTATGTATCGTACAATGCGTTTGACTGCAGCCTGATCCTCCTTGAGCTCCTCCAGAAACCGACTCACGTACCCGACCGAGTAGGCAAGATCAGGACGTGTGTTCACCAAGTATCGCAGTCCTCCCACCAAGCTCCTATAGTCCGTTGCATGCACAAACGGACTATCACTTGTCTTGTAAAGCTTGAGGCCTTGCTCCATGGGGAATGCACAGGAGTTGCATCCTTCCAGACCAGCTTTAGAGACAAGTTTGGAAGCGTAAGCCGCCTGCCCAACGCTTATCCCTGCATCAGCTTGCCGCACCTCCAGGCCAAGATAATATGACAAGAGACCCAAGTCGCTCATCTTGAACCTCTTCATCATCTCCCCCTTGAACATCTTGAGGTCGCCTCCTCCTGTGATCACAAGATCATCGATGTACACGCCGACGATGATCTTCTCATCTTCAACTCCACGGAAATAGATCTCGTGCTCGCTCGTACTCTTCTGGAAACCAAGCGATAGCAAGCTATCGTTGAGCTTGGCATTCCAGGCCCTGGGCGCCTGACGAAGTCCATATAAAGCATTCTTGAGCCTATACACCTTGTGTTCGGCTCCGTTGATGATGAAACCAGCAGGTTAGGAGACGTACACCTCCTCCATCAAGTCGTCGTTCAGGAAGGCGCTCTTCACGTCCATGTGGTGTACCTCCCACCCCTTGTGCGCAACAACTGCAAGGAGCAAGCGAACAGATTCGAGACGAGCTACAGGAGCAAATACCTCGTCAAAATTTATTCCTTGCCGTTGGACATAGCCTTTTGCCACCAATCGAGCCTTGTGCTTCACCACCTCCTCGTGCTCGTCCCTCTTCACCTTGAACACCCATTTGAGGCCAATGGGCTTGTGTCCTGCAGGAAGATCAACAAGTTGTCAAGTCTTGTTTTCTTCTATAGACTTCATCTCCTCGAGCATGGCCCGTCTTCAGCACTGGTGTTCCTCTGCATCGGCGAAGGACTTGGGCTCCTCCGCGGTGGTGAACATGAGCTCTCCCTCCTCCAAGCCTGGTGGGCGCTCAGCCCGACCAAGAGGGGTGAGGGTTCCAAGCAGTTGCGCATCATGCGGAACCATAGTTTCGCGCTGTCGTCGTAGTAGTCGTCGACGATGTTGTTTCCGGGGTCCGACAGTGATGTGTTTCGAAGCAGATGGGCCGTGGAGGATTCCATGGCATGACGAAGATGCTGGAATCTTCAAGTCCGGAACCCCCCGCTGCTGCTGACCCCCGTGCAGGACTGTCCCAGCCCTGTTCTGCGCTGGACAGTCCCTGCAGGAGCCTTTGGACCGACACCGTGGATGCTGGACCCCCTCCAGCAGGTACGAAGGCTGGCGCAGGAACTCCTAGGGTCTGGACACTGGACAGACCCTTCTGTGCCCCTCCTAGGCACTACATGGGTGCTGTTCGGGCCCTCCGGACCCTGCAGCACCTCTCCGGGTGCTGGAACAGCAGGTCCAGCACCTGCTGGACCTAAGGAGTCGACGTGGAAGGCAGTGTAGTCCTCTTCTACTGCTCCTTCTCCCCAGTCCCACTTGGCCGCATCGTCGAATATCACGTCACGTGATATGTGTGTGCGCCCATCAGCCATATTATACATCCGATAGCCCTTCGTCCCTGCAGCATAGCCAAGAAAAATCATCGGAGTACTCCGGTCTTCCAACTTTTTCAGGTGGGGGCGCGTGTTCTTGACATGTCCCACACACCCAAAAGTTCAGAAATAGTTGACGGATGGTCGCTCCCATGCCAAGCTTCATATGGCGTCTTCCCGTCGAGGTTGCGGGTGGGGGATCGATTTAAGATATAGATAGTCGTGATAACTGCCTCATCCCAAAAAAATCCTGGGCATACCCTTCGCCTTCAACATACTCCTTGCCATACCGACCACCGTCTGGTTGCGCCGCTCCACAACACCGTTTTGTTGCGGCGTATACGGGGCTGTGAGCTAACGTTGTACTCCGTGCTGAGCGCAGTACTCGCCGAACTCCTGTGAGGTGAACTCTCCTCTGTGATCAGTACGAAGTAGCTTCAGCCTTCTCACGGACTCTATTCAGCTGTCGCCTAGAATTGCTGAATTAAGTCGGGTGTCGTGTCCTTAGTTGCTAGAAGATAGAGCCACATATAGCGGCTCATGTCATCCACTAGCAACAAGAACATCTTCTTGACGTCTGGAGTCGTCGGCGTGATAGGCTCGCAGATGTAGCCGTGGACAAGGTCGAGTGTGCCCTCCGCGCGCCGCCGAGCTTGCTTGGGGAAGCTAGAGCGTCTCTGCTTCCCGACCAAGCAAGCTTCGCACAATTGATCGACGTGATCAATTTTCGGAAGCCCGAGCACCATCTCCTCTCGTGCCAACTTCCGAAGCGCCTGGAAGCCGACGTGTCCGTAGCGTTCGTGCCAACGCCACGCAACATCATCACGCCTCGCGGTTAGGCAAATCGGACGTGTAATGTTGAGCCTGAGTACAGCTTATTGTCGTCGCGCTGAACTCATGTGAGGAGACGCTGCTGCTCGTCCCGTGTGTGCATCACTCCTCCGTGCACCGTGATGTTGTAGCCATCCTCATCTAGCTGGCCAACGTTGATGAGGTTGGTGGTGAGGCGCGGGATGAGGTAGACGCCAGTGAGCCTCCTGTGCTCACCCGTCTTGGCGGCGAATAGTACTGTACCCTTCCCCTGGATACGCACGACGGAGTTGTCGCTGAACTTGATGGCTCCTACGACTTTTTCGTCAAGCTCGAAGAAGACGGCGCGCGAACCCGTCATGTGGTTAGTCGCGCCCGTGTCGAGGTACCAACGAGTGTCGTCAAAGTCGTTGTCGTTGCTGCGGTGAGCGAAGACACGTCCCTCCACTATCTCCAGTGGGCCCAGTGGCCCTTCTTCCCACGCTTCCTGCACTGGTCCCGTGGAATATCCTTCCCGGAACCTCCCTTCTTGCCTCCGTTCTTCTTGGGCGGGCCCTTTCGGCCGCCCCTCTTAGAAGAACCCGCGGACTGGGTAGACCGCTCCTCCTTCCGCTGTGCCTCCCACTCCTCCTGAGTGAGGTACAGCTGGCCGTTGTGTACTCCTCCCTTCCGCTGTGTCGAGTCGAAGGCGTTCTCAGCCGCCCTGAGACGCCCCGTCACCTCCGACAAGGTGAGGATCGACACGTCCAGCAGTGTCGTGATCGCCACCACGATTTGTTGGAAGCATTCTGGAACGCTTCGCAGGAGCTTCTCCACGGCCCTCTCTTCTCCTATCTCCTCCCCTAGCGACGCAAGCCGTGATAGCATGCCGCTCAGGCGGAGGGAGAAGTCCTCCACGCTTTCGCCATCCTTGAAGACAGCGTCTTCGAACTCCTTCCGGAGTTGCTGTGTTGTCGTCTTCTTCACGCGGTCGGCCCTGACCCGCATGATGGTGATCGTGTCCCATGCCTCCTTCGCCGTCCTCTTTTATTCGATCGTCGTGATCATCTCCGGCGGGACAACGCTGACCAAGATGTCAAGCGCCATCATATCTTCCTGCTCGCTCACGTTGCCCTCCTCCACGGCCTTCCAAAGCAGCCGTGCCTTCAGCTTGATCTTCATCATGACAGCCCACTCCGCGTAGTTGGTCTTGGTGAGCACGGGGAACCCCGTCCCGGTGTTCACCTCACGAGCTGCCGGTGAGGGTATCGCATGGCTGATGGCGCTGCCGCTGCTTGTAGGTGTAGACGACATCTTGCAAAATTCAACCTAGAGTTGAAACCGGCTCTGATACCACGAATGTTGCAATTCCAGCCCCAAAACTGTTTCTGTTCTTGCTGAACAAGCTGATCTGCCCTAGCAGATCAGTCTGTATTCAGGCTTTGATGGAGGCGCAGAACAAGGAGGAAACAGGGTCGGCGGCTGATCCTAGTCTGGTGGCAGCTAGGGTTGAGGAGGGAGGCGGCGGCTTGAAGGGAGGCCCTGGCGGCGGCTGGACCAGCAAGCCTGGTGGCGGCTACAGACCCTAGCCCCTGGTGGCGGCTAGGGTTCTTGAGGGAGGCGCCGACCTGGGGAGAGGGGTGGCGGCAGCAAGGGGGAGAGAGAGGCGGCTTGGGCAGAAACTTGGGAGGAAAATTCTATATTGATCTCTCTCAAATTTGGGGTGTTTTTGGCTTGTTTATATAGCCCCCTTTACAAAAGTCCTGCTCTATTACAATAGGAGGAAAACAGTTTATTCTCTAAACTAGGGCTGCCGCCTAATTATGGTGCAGCCGCACCAACTAGGGCTGACCAGCCCTGACCTGGGCGCGCACACAACAGGGGGGAATCAGGGTTCGCCCCCCCCCCCCTGTCCTGGCCGCCCAGGCCAGGGTCATCCCACAAAAGCCCCCAATACCCCGTATAAACTCCAACTGCCTCCTGCAACAAACATCATATATGGACTGTTTCTGAATATGATTCCATAAGGATCGCACTCCTCTACGCTGTACTATATTTTCCAGTTAAGAATCTATGAGATGTTCTGGGCCACACTATTTTACATAAACCATAGCAGTGAATGTGGTCGCCTTTATGGATGCTTTTAAGATGTGTTTTATGTGTTATCATTAACTCTGCTGGATCACAAATGGTTCTATATCAGTGGCAAAGACAAGCCAAGTACACCATCCACAAAAGAAACGCGTAGACCTACATATTACCACGCAATTGCAGGTTAGGGGATGCATGGCAAAGCTAGTTTAGTTTGTATAGCCACAACTAGAGTACTAGATGGCTCACTGAGCAAATGTATGTTGCCTACTTCAAAGACATTAATTGAGATGAAGCTGTGGACTAAAATCTCACCAGTCATAATATCTTCAAATGATTTGTGTGCAGTTCAAACATATTTCAGTACCAGTACCATGTCCTAATTGCAATTCAAATATGAAATCCATTTTTGGTAGAGAAAATTCCGAACCACTAGTAGGGGATACACAACACAGGGTTTGCCTATCTGTCTGGATGCTGTTCGGAAAAGTAGGATGTCTATAGCTAACTATACCCAATTAATAACACGTCGGAAATATTTGGAGTGTCTGCAAATGTCAAACAATGTACCCAGCAAGAAAAGGCGGATCTGAAACAATGATATCCTGCCTTGTACCTACAGTCAGATAAAATATCTTCTGTTGCTCTTGCTCATGTGCAACGTGCAAAGTTTCACCAAATTATAGAAATTACCTCCAAATAATGTGCTTTCCCTTGATGTGCTTTTTGTCCTTGGGCTGCCTCTTTTTGGATTAGAGCTAACAGATCTAGACTCAGAAACCTTGTATTGCACTACAGTATCAGATGATCGAGCTTTTGGTTCTATTCTGTCCAACCTTGAATTTATTTCTTTTAGCTGCAGGCATCATACAAAACAAATTAGGCTAATCTAGTTGTTCTGCTTTGCAGACTATTATAAACACTAGCACGTAATCATCTGGTGTACGGGATTCATAGTCCAAATATTAAAAGGAAATTCTAGCAGCAAAAGCACCATGTATGAAGGCAGATTATGGCGCTGCAACTCTTCATGAAACTGTGATCCCATGTGCTTGTACATCTCCTGTAGTGAACAAAAAAACTGATAAGTCTTGCCACATAACTTTATGCTGCCTAGATAACGGGTGCAAAACACCAACTACTCTATGTAACCAGTTTCCAGTAGTTCCACCAGTAGTCCCACCACCAGTTCCAAAAAAAATATTCATATTCATATTTGTATGCGTATTATAATATGGATACAGATACAGGAAAGGCACTATCTGATCCGTATTCGATTCGTTTCCACACCTACTGGTAAATATACATAAAACACAAGGCTATAATCATGAGGGCGAAAAGAATAGCATCAGCTGAAGAAAATCTACATAGTACAGACCATGGAATCAACTAACCTCAATACAATGGATAGCAGCTTCTCTAACACTTTGGTTTGAATCGTTCATCAATTGCAAGATCTGTTAAGTCAGAAAATCTTAAGGCCCATATAATGTTGGACCTAATAGTAAAAAGGATAAATAGCACCATCTTAAAGTGTTGACTTACAGGCGAAAGCAAAACTCGTTGCAAGGAGATCTCTGTATAAGCAAATAGCCCAACTGCAGCTGCCACTGTACGTACAAACTCTTCTCGTACCCTCCAACTCTTGTGAGTCCACGCATAGCTTCCAGCTCGTTCAACAATGATTGTTGGCGAAGAAACCTAGAATTTGGAAAAAAAAAAAGAGTGAAAGGATTGCAGGGTTACAGTCAACACTTTTTAACACAAAACATGATTGACTTAGCAGTTACATGATGAAGTAAATATGACAATATGTAATGATTATTAGATAGCGCTGTAACCGCGTACTGACTACTGAGTGGCAAGAAGAGAAGGATTCGGAGGTTGTTTATATTATGATTTGTGAATGTTGAAGCACTGAGACAACTACGAAATTTGCAGCTCCAACGAAGTTTCTAGATTACAAAGCCAATTGTAAGAACAAAATGAACGATGTTTGCACTCTCCAACATCAAAAATCACACATGGAGAAGTAGATAAATGTTTAAATAAATTCCAAATGTATTTTTGCTATTGTTACAACTAAATTCATCCAGTAATTGGTAAGATGCACCCGGAGGGTCAACTTAAGCAAGACTCAAGCTCGACAGCACACGATTTCTGTAAAATTTAGTCGATTGATCGACTAATATATTAGTTCTGTCAATCTATTATGGTCCGCCAGATAGAACACTGGATTTCTCACTTCAGTTCAGCTTTGCTCTGCAACTTTACGTGTAATGTGCCCAGAACAAGGTTCAAATCTCAATTGGACTCCTGCTAGAACTATGAACTCAAATTCACGACTTCATACTATTTCCGAAGTACATGCATTTCCTTGGAGAGATTAAAAGCTGGTAATAGCACCAGCGGGGGCTCACCTCCATCAGCGTGATGAGTAGCTGCCGCGCGGCCTCACGGACAGGCTGCTTGCCATCGCCGAGCCTCTCGACGGCGGCGGGGACAAGGCCGTTGAGGTGGATCTTAAAGTGGTCGCCGGCGACGACGGCGGCGGCGGAGAGCGCCTGGAGGCCGCCCTGCGCGACGCGGAAGTTGGCGTCCCGGGTCAGATCCATGCAGGTGTCCACCAGCGCCGTGACCTCCGCGGCCGTCAGCCCGCGGCGCGCCGCCGCGTCCAGCGCCTCGTGCAGCCGCTCCACACCGGCCAGGCGCTCCTTGGTGTCCTTGGCGCGCGCCGCCTCCAGCGCCGCCTCCATTTTCCGCGCGAGGGCTCCTCCACGGAGCTAGAGCTAGGGTTTAGGGTCCGGGTGCCGGCGGCGCGGCGAGACGAGGGGGCGGGGGAGTGGCCGGATCTGAAGGCGGGAGGGTGAGGAGGGGGGCGGGGCAGTGAGAGAGCACGCGCAGCGAGACGAACGCCAGATGCCAGGGTGGTTGGGGGGGCTTTCGGTGGCTTTGTGCAGTTAAGCCCCTAACTTTTCGTAAGCCGTATGAACTCCGACCCAGGAGACCGGAACGGTGGAGCTCGCTGCCGAATCCAGCCAAATACCGGTGGCGCGCGGCAGAATTTGGCCTTTTTCTTTCCGAAAAGCGTCCCACAATTTGAATAGTTAGTTTCCGGGTTGGCTTTTACTCGTCCGTCAGGGAAAGGATTCAACGGAACTGATTAGGTTTTAACTTGGCGACAAACGTTCGACGGTACGGTACAAACACCATACTCGTCCATTCAAAATCATTTCCATCGTGATCGTGTGTTCTGCCGCTGCGCTGTCTCCCTCGGTCGATTCATGATCATCTGGGGGGAAGCATCATCTCATACTGATGATCATTCTCGGAAGGATTTCAGAGATTAGTCGACGGATCGGCACTTTCGCACGCATGCTTGCTTGACGTCGACGAACCAGTTCTGCAAAAAAAATTGCTTGTGTTTCTCGTCACACCCTCTTCCAGAAACGCAAGTATCCGGACGGGACAGGGATAGAGGTATCTCCATTTACTCCCTCCGTTCCTTTTTAATTAACGTTGAGAGAACTAAAACTAGTTCTCCCAAAGTCAATTAAAAGGGAACAGAGGGAGTACATCGCACCGTCCATGCATTCCTTATCTGCAACTAAGAGTCTACGGCCGCTTGACGGAAGCCGATGTATGTGCAGGCCGGCAAGCCAGGAAAGCGTTAACGTTTCAGGCCGAGCCTGGTCTCCTGGGGCCAAGAATGATAGGCAATCGATTGAAGCCTGACGAAGAGAGGGGACTGGCCATCATCTTATCTGATCACCTTTTGCAATCGTGGCGCACTCGTGCTGAAAGATGCGACATGGTGTTTCCTTTTTCTGCTTTCACCCCAGGGACACAAGGTCACGGCCTGGACTTCAGAAGGACGGGACCTGGGGTCGGGTCACCAGGCATGGCAACCGGGCCGGAGGACCAGGCCTCCTCGCTGATTCCTTATGGAGGTTTTGCACTACTGAGGATCGATCGACGGGTGAATTCTGGTTCCTGCGACGGCTCTGCCACAGTCATGGGCCCTTGGTCCGGGGCTCTCTGTGCTGGACAGGTGGGCTGTCCTTAGGCCCAACATAATGTCAGGAGCCCTCTTCCGCGCAGCAGTGCACACGGCAGCATCAGGCATGGAAGAACTGTGAGCTGGCGTCCGGCATCAGCCTTGGCCCTCTTCGTTCCCGTTGCTATTCCTCCTCCCCCAAACTGAGAAACTGCCCTTTAACTCGAGGGCGCTTCCAGTAGAACCGTAAAGGCATGTACGATACCTGCGGGATGAAGGACGGGAGCGTACGCGTACCACGAAACCATCGGATCTCGCCGTGCCGGGGCCGGCGCGGATGGAGGGAGGGAGGAGCTCGTTGAAATCTTTTTTCTACCCACTGCTGCTTTATTATGGGTTTCACACGCCCTGCTTGCTACGCTGTCGTCGCCGTCGCCTGGCATGCATGCGCCGGCCGCGCTCCCCCACCGGCGACCCGCGAGCCCAATCAATCGAAACCGCGCGTCGGTTGGCTGTCGACGCTGCACGACCGACACTGTACTGTGGTCGTGGCTTGCTTTGCATTGTCTCCCGCGCCTGCTGTCTGGTGTTTTTTCGGATAATTCCTGGCTCAGCAGGTGGAGCTTAGAGTACAGATGGAGCTTCGTCTACCCGTCAACGACCTCTCCGAGTTAGAGTTGCGGAACTTGCATGCATGCACGCCAAGCAGCTAGGTGGATTGTTTGGTGAGAAGGCTTTGGCGTGTTCAGTTCCTCGGTAATGTATGTCGAATCCATGGGTGTGACCAGTAATAAGAGTTTAGTTTTTATCTGCGAGGTGGAGGAGCACCAGCACATTCCCCTGTGCTCGTAGCAAGCCACGCCTTGTACTACCCCCTGCACTGCACTGCACTGCACTGCACGGCGGCGCGTGATCCGATGCACCCCCTCCCCCCAGTTTGCCATGTTACGGCCAGAGCAGCTAGGCGCCGCGCGCATTTAGGCTGCCAACCACCGTTCATCTCTGGCAACGCGCGCGATCTGCTCGTGAGTATGTTGTAGTACATCCCGCCAGCCCGTTCGCATTGTGAGGTGGTCCTTGCGAGTTGCGAGGGAGGGATCGAGCGAGAGCACACGACGCAAAAGCAATTGCTCCGCCTGCTGTTCCCCTCCCGCTAACCCACTGCCCCCACGTCTTAACTGTCACGCCCGGTACCTGCAACAGTCACCAAGCGTACCCCCGTGTGTGGCAGGATAAGTCATTTCACACACGAGATGAATAAGAGCAATGTATCATTATTAATATTAAGCCAAGTGCGGCGATTACATCAACCGAGTACATAAATGCCTCAAGGGCTCAAAAGAAAAGTACATCATGACAGCGGAAAATCTAAAGTGGGCTCCACAGGCGCCGTCCGGCGGTACGCCAGCCTAGATCTGCGCGTCGGGGTCGAAGCCGTCATCCACGTCATCCTCAGCAGCCTCCTCGGGTCCTGAGCAGCACGGAAAAGAAAAGAGGCAAACACCTGAGTACAATGATGTACTCAGCAAGTGTGGGAAAGTTTATGCATGATGAGGCAAGTTACAAGGGAGGCTTGACACGGCTATTGCACTACGCAACCTATTCCTTAGCTTTGTTAAGCGTCCTATTTGTTTAGTGACATTCCCGCCCAACCCAAACACATCCCCAGGTGATCTCCACTATCACCGTAACCTCATCCCAATCCACCAACTCCCAAACCATACCAAACCAACCCACACTAATCATGAGAGAGTTACCAGCCCGCTCTTGACCGTGAGCACGGCTGTCTAGACAGTTTTGACTCTGCAGAGTTTGTACCCTTTACCCACAAGTCG
The DNA here is from genome assembly GCA_030760725.1 of Neostapfia colusana. Classification (NCBI taxonomy): domain Eukaryota; kingdom Viridiplantae; phylum Streptophyta; class Magnoliopsida; order Poales; family Poaceae; genus Neostapfia; species Neostapfia colusana. Next base: position 57,330,815 of record JASWHV010000019.1, read on the forward strand.
TGTTTTCATCACCCGTCGGCGACTCAAGAAACTCCTTTCCGCCCTCTCACACTCCCTATGGTGTGGGGCCAGGAGTACACGACAAGGCCTTTACATTGCACTACCCAACCCGTGCACACCCGCTAAGGATTCACCGCTGCGGCACTCTGAAACCTCTGCCGCAGAAGCCCCCTCTTGCGCCACTTACACATCTCTCTGGTGTACACAAGGAAAGATAGGAACAACTTAATTGGCCACACTGCCCCATAACAGTTCTTGTGGTGGCACTGTATAAGCCAGTTGACAGGTCTCACGAACCGGTCCTTAGGATCTACACAGGCTAACTAACCACAAACCCGAGTCTCGTGCACTCAGCACCCACCGTAACCCACCAGCCTGCTAGATCCCTACACTACCCACCTCATACACCACGTACATCACCACATATATATATATACCATATACATATGTCTGCACACAACATCTCAATGATCATGATAACATTAATGTAAATTACTCCCATCCCATATACTAAGCAGGGCTAAGCATGAAAATAATGACATAAAGGTAAACCCTATACTACCCATCCCGGCTACAAGGCAAATATTGGAAATGCTAGTAAACAACCAACACATGGGATTCAATTTAAGACCTAAGCATGCAATTCTAACTAGAATCCTAAAAAGGTGCAAAATGGTCAAGGGCACTTGCCTCTCGAGAAGTGCTGCGGCTCGGGGTCGTCGAAGTCTTGGGCTTGCAGGTCCAGCGTCGGCTCGGGGGCTGATTTGTCCATGCCATCGAGGGTGGGAAGGAAAAATAACGAGAAAAATGAGTAAGACAAGGATCTTCCAATACCCTCCATTAATTTACATATCAAGCATACGAGCTAATTCCCAATTTTATACCCCAGGTGCAGGTTCAGGTTTAGGCCTTATGCCTACCATCATGTTTTAGGGCTTACTGTAAAATGTTGGTATGGGATTGAGGGGTAAATATGTAAATTCAGCACTACTAGAGATTATATGGAAATTTTCACAACTATGGGGGGTGCTTTTGTAGTCTTAGCAGCTACCCAAGAGGTATTTTCATCCTTTTCAGCAAGGAAAAACCGGGGTAAAAGTGTTTGTTCTACTCTATTTAGTGGTTGTTTCCTAGGTACAACTAAATCATGGACCTTTTGGTGATCATCATCATGTGCAGGGGTCTTTTATAAATTTTCAGCATGTCTTTAGGAGTTTGATTGCTAAACAGATTGCGGCAGGGGAAACCTTGCATAAAGAAAAATCATGCAGGGGTTTAAAATATTCAGTTTGGGGTGCTGCAGGTTTTGTTATAAAACAGCTAGCATTTTGAGGGTTAGTACATGAATTTCTAGCTCCTACAGGGACTGTTTTGTCAAATGCAGTGTTATTCAGGGGTATTTCCACCATATACCGGATTACTCAGGGGCTCGGGTGAAAATGGGGTACTCAAGGGTGGGCAAATAATTTTTTCCTAACAGCCTAGGGCTAGATGTGCTAATTCAGGGGGGTACAGGGGCTCTATTTGCGAAGAATACCGAAATTTCATATTTATCCGAGAGTCCAGGGTGTAGCTCGCAAAAAATCAGGGGCTAGTTTGCGTCTTGTTGAGACCCTCAGGGACCTAGACGCTAAATGGCCGCGGGGAAAAGATCCCTTCAACGTGGGCCGTTGGATCTAGCTCCTACGGCCCAGATTCAAAACAGCGAAACGGTATCCGCCTTCTAATCCTATCCCTTCGTTCTTCATCGGACGGCGGGCCTCGCCCCGGGGAGACCCTCGGCCGTCGGCGACCTCCGATCGCGGTGGCGCGCCATGACCGAGCCTGTGAGCTCGTCGGCGGCCGACGTTTTCGCCCTACAGGGCCCTCTGGACCTATCTACATATGGAGAGCGGAGGAGAGGGCGCCGGGGAACTCACCTAGGGCTGATGCGCGGTCCAGGGAGGTCGTGGGTGCGCTCACGGCGGGGAGGTCCCACGGAGCTCTCTGATCTTCGGTGGAGGGGCTTCCTGGTGGAGTCTTTCTTGCGCCCTTCGGTCCGTTGGTGCGTGCTGGTGGGAGAGGGTGACTCAGGGGGGGTCAGATCACACGGAGAACGCGGGAGGGCGAAGGCGCACGGGGTAGACGGTGTAGCTCACCGGAGTTGTAGAAAACCGAGGATATGGCGCTGTCCCGCGCCGGAGAGGACCGTGGGGGTGTAGTCTGCCTCCCTGCGGTGCATGTTCACGGTTAGCTAGCCAGAGGGGGGGGGGGGTAGGAGCGGGGAAAGGATAGGATGCCGCTCACCGGAGTGGAGACGGGGAGGCTGCTCGGCTCCCGTCCGCGCCGGGGAAAATGGGAGCAGGGGCGCTAGGGTTTGTGGGTGTGGCTTTATAGGGCGGCGGTGGTGGCGGAGGATCCGAGGGAGCTGGGGGACAACCTTGCTTTAGGGCGGCCGGCTTTCAGTTGGAGCTGGTCGGCGACCGCAGAAAAGAGAGGAGGGAGGGGACCGCGCGGGCAACGGGAAGGAAAAGAGGAAGAAGACAGGGGGCGGCTGACAGGTGGGGTCTCCGGTTCAGTGGGAGAAAGAGGTGGTCGCGGTGGGCTGGGCCAGCTAGGGGAGGAATGGGGTGGTGGGCTGAGCAGAAAAGGAAGAAATGGGTTGCGGCCCAATTTTGTTTACCTTGTATTATTATTATTTTTTTCCATCTGTTTTCTTGTTCTTCATCTAAATCTGAATTTAAACATCTAAGTTCCAGTTTATTTAAAGAAGTTCCTGAAATTTCCTTCATATATATCATTATCATTTTATATATATATATATATATATATATAGGGTGTTACATTAACTCGGCGCCCGCGCGCGCCCTCGATCGGTGACGGCGCCGGGCGGGGCTCTGGACCTCTGGCTATAAGAGAGAGACACCGCCGCGCCACCTTTTCCGGCTCCGTGCGCCACGCCCCTGCCACTCGGCTCCTCTCCATCAACTCGACCTCGCCCTTTCACTCGTCCAGTATCAAGCCCTGTCTGTACTCTGTACTCGATCGGCGTCGTGAGTGAACGCCCGCCTACCGCCACGCACACGCGGAGCATGGACGCCCTGCGGCTCGTGGCCTTGGTCGTCGTCGCCCTCGCTGCGCCGACGGCGTCCGCGGCGCCGCGCGCCTTCTTCGTGTTCGGCGACTCCCTCGTCGACAACGGCAACAACAACTACCTCATGACCACGGCGCGCGCCGACGCGCCGCCCTACGGGATCGACTTCCCCACCCATATGCCCACGGGGAGGTTCTCCAACGGGCTCAACATCCCCGACATCATCAGTTGCGTCGTTCCTCTGCCTCTTGCCGCACTACCGCTCTCCGTCGTTTGCTTGCTCTGTTCGCGTCGACCACGCGCGCGCACGGCTCGGTCTTCGTGGCACTACTGTATGTTTGTTGCAGCACGCACCTGAACGCCTCTCATATGGTGCCGCAGGTGAGCACCTCGGCTCCCAGCCGGCGTTGCCGTACCTGAGCCCTGCCCTTCGCGGCGAGAACCTGCTCATCGGCGCCAACTTCGCGTCGGCCGGCGTCGGCATCCTCAACGACACCGGCGTACAGTTCGTAAGAAAGAATTTAAGCTTCCTAGATTCCTTCATTTCTCTTCTGACCTCATTAGCTAGTACTTTCGTTCCTAGTAGCTGGCTAGTGTGTGGCTGTGTTTGGAGACCGGAATAACGCGTACTCATGCATGGCCGGTCAGGTGAACATCATCAGGATCTGGCAGCAGCTTCAGAACTTCCAGGAGTACCAGCAGAAGCTGGCAGCGTTCGTCGGCGAGGACACGGCGACGCAGCTCGTGAACCAGGCGCTCGTGCTCATCACGCTCGGCGGCAACGACTTCGTCAACAACTACTACCTGGTGCCCTTCTCCGTCCGGTCTCGCCAGTTCGCCATCCAAGACTACGTCCCCTACCTCATATCCGAGTACAAGAAGATCCTCTCGGTAAGTTCCTCTTACTTCCAAACTGTACAGCAATCATCCTTCAAAATTATGCCCTTCAAAGATTACTATTTTTCATTGCAATTAAACACATGTTAGCTAGATTCAGTCCAAGCGGATCATATAGCGCCCCTCACTTTCAAACGAAATTTATCTGAAATATTCAAAATAGAAATGCTGCATACTGGCTCAAAATAGAAGCACGGGGGGCATGGGGCGGTAGGTAGCGAGCTGTTCGCATTGGATCTCGGGAAGCAGACATCAATAGTATGAGGGGGGTCATTTCTTGGAGTGTAATTTTGGGCGGTATGTTCTGCATGCTGTAGTAACTGTCATGGCCTGTGGTTTCTCCTCCATACCAAAGTACCAGACAGTTTCTGCTCAGGGTTCCAGTAGTTTTAGGCATCGGCCAATGAGAGATGACAAGACCATCTCTCATTGGCCGATGCATGAAGTGAGAGTCGGTTCTTTCCTGTAGAAGCAAGGGCCCAAACATGCAATTCAAACTTAATTTCCAAGCTCACTCCATCAGCATGGATTTTAATGCAAGAATACATCAGAAATTGGACGAACACGCCCAAACTTCGATAGCATTTTGAACATTAACCAACTTTCTTAACCAGCAACATGATGCGCTCAACAATTAGCATCACAAAAGTACAGAGTAGTATATATTGAAAACACTGCAGCAGGAAGCACTGGAAGAAAAGGGGGTCAAATCGTCGTATCAGATCTCTCTGCCGCAGATCCACATCCTTCCACATTTATGATGATTTATGCACTCATGGTCCAATGACAACAGGCCTAGGTTACAAACAATTACTGACCTAGCGTGGTACGCTTAAAGTTTCCAAGGAACGAAGTTTTTATAGTAGGTTGCGTGTTATGCTGGAACGTACGACGTGCATGCTGTTAGCCTGTTACCTACTACACTCACTGCACAAGCGATCGGTCAGTTGTAGCTCACGCGCATGGCGGCATTTCAGAAGACTGCTCCAATTCGCGCGGTAAGAACCAGCTGGAGGCTGTCCGTGAGCGTGAGTATTAAGTGATCAAACATGCATCAAGGGGCCGCGTGTTAGCGTGTCATTTACTCTGTACGCTGCAGTAAGTGAGTAGTTGGGCAATATTTACTACGGCACGTGCAAGAACAGTCGTTGTCGTTGTCATGCAGCCGATGCTTCGTCGTGTCTACTCGACTCGTGTCGTATAGGTGCAGCATGAGTGGTCGCGGTTAGTGATGGCAATGGGTGCCCATTTTCTGTTTACCCGTGGATATCCGATCCAATGCGTACGGATTCGGGTATAAGTTCAGATCCACGGGTACGGGTTCGGGTAACGGGTTGAATCCAACGGACATTTCTTATCGGGTAAAAAATCCATACCCATATCCGTATACCCGAACCCGTTCTGACATGTAGGCCAATACACCATTATATAATAGTTCTAGCTTCTAGAGTTTGGTTTTCTTTTCTTTCCAACTCCCTTGCTCGACCGCTCGGTGTTAAACTGTTCCATAAATCTATATGCAATGCATTTTTTTTATTAAAGGTTTTCGGGTAACGGATATACCCGCGGATAAAAAATATCCGCGGGTAACGGATACGGATAATGTTTTATACCCGCTGCGGGTAATGGGTACGGATTCGGGTATCGATTTTATCCAGCGGGTACAGGTAACCCAGAGTGATATCCACGGTTTTTTACCCGTTGCCATCCCTAGTCGCAGTACTACGAGCTACGTGTGCTTTCGTTGAAGCAAGCTGATTAGCTAGGGGAGAAGGAGACCAATGCAATTAACTGGTCTCGGCCGGCAGCTGTGCCACCACACGACGTGATGTCCTCCTCTAAGAGCGCGCACGGAACTGTGTGTGCAGCGGCTGTACGAGCTCGGGGCCCGGCGCGTGGTGGTCACCGGCACGGGGATGATCGGGTGCGTGCCGGCGGAGCTGGCCATGCACAGCATCGACGGCGAGTGCGCGCGCGACATCACGGAGGCCGCCGACCTCTTCAACCCGCAGCTCGTCCGGATGCTCGCGGAGCTCAACGGCGAGATCGGCAGCGACGTCTTCATCGCCGCCAACACCAACCGGGTCAGCTTCGACTTCATGTTCAACCCGCAGGACTACGGTAACTCATTTACACACAGCTAGCACTGCTGCTACGGAAATGGCCGGGAACACACCACATCTGCTGGCCATGCACGGTTTCAGCCAATCTGATCGATCAGTGAATCGAACCGCGTTGCAGGGTTCGTGACGTCCAAGGTGGCGTGCTGCGGGCAGGGGCCGTACAACGGGATCGGGCTGTGCACGCCAGCGTCCAACGTGTGCACGAACCGCGACGTGTACGCCTACTGGGACGCGTTCCACCCGACGGAGCGCGCCAATCGGATCATCGTCGGCCAGTTCATGCACGGCTCCACCGACCACATCAGCCCCATGAACCTCAGCACCATCCTCGCCATGGACAACAGGGCCTAGCCATGGCGTTCCCGCACAAGCTATACGCATAATCGCCGCGGTGTATGCCGGTTCTGTTCTTGGTTGCAGGAATAAAATTCTTCCTGGGGCTGGTGGATTAGAGAGTTTTGATGTTCTCTTTTGTGGTATTGGATTGGCCAAGTGAATGGGAATTAAGCTTAGAGTGTGTTTGTTTATGTTTGTTGTTCAGGATTGTTTGGCAGGACTAGTTAGGATCTTGAGACGGTGGTCTTTAGTCAGTTATATTAATTCAAGAATTTGTTGTACTGGTAGATTGCGAATTCTCTACACTCCACGGTACCGAGAAATCATTGTGAATATTTCCTTCCGTGGTTTGTTTGCTGGGCACAATTATACGTTTGTACCATTGCAGCGAAGTAGGTAGCAAGTGTGAAGACGGCCAAGGCCAAAAAATACATAGCACAGATCTGATCTGTTCCAATGGGGACCGATTGGAGAAAAAGCAGAGGACTCAAAGCAGTGCATCTCCCCTGAGGCTGAGTAATGCGCTACAGTGGGCCTTAAAACTCCAACAACTTTCATGCTTCCTTGTTCTAGTCACCAACTGGAATTTAGGTCATAGCACAAATTTGTCTAAGACGTTTCGCGGCCAGATAGCTCCCGCCCCGCGAAACAGCATGCCGGTCGGCACGACCAGTGCTGCTCTTCCATCTCATTGTCCACTTTATAACTTTATATCATACCGCTCCTGCACCACGAAGGGTAGGCTGAAGTAGGAGGTGATAATGTTCAGGCCCCTCTGTTATTATTGTTTGGTCATGTATTCGGCCCCTCGCTGCAGTTAGACTCTCCGAGTCGCAACTAGGTTTCCCATGAGCGCTCCACCAAGCTCGTAGTGCTTTGCTGAAGAAAACCCGGGTTCTCTGGCTAACTTCTCCAACTCCTCTCCTACTTAGGACAAACAAACACGAGCTAGATGTTGCAACATGAGAGCGATAACAACCTGAGCAGTATACAGTTACTGACGAAATGCCAAATACCATTTTAACAGTTTGGAAGCTTATTAAAAAAAAGAGAGCTCTATGTTGACGTAAGTGTTTGTGATCTGGTGTAGGAAGGGAAAAAGTGATGTCCTTTTGTACCTACTTAGTACGAAGAGTACAAGAGTGAGGATATGTATGTGCTGCACTCCCATCATAATGACATGATATTTTGTTCTGGTACAAGGGTGAGGATACTGTAAGTTGAAACTGAGTTATATGCTACTCCCTCTTTTTTGATTTAGTCGACGTTGGGACAACTGCGTCAACTAAATCGGAATAGAGGGAGTACTACTAAAAGACGAATTTCTAGATCCCTGTTTATATAGATGAAGCAGCCGTATGAAATATGACGATAAAAAATTTGAAACCAAAAGGAGAAACTAGAAAGATTATAAGAGAAAGAGAAGTACTCTTTCGTCTTCCCCTTTATCATGGTCTCGAACCTGAACTGCAGATTTGTATGCGGACTTTACCAAAAACCGCCCAACCGAATCATAGGGCAAACGGGCATGGCTAGAATCGTTGCAGCGCCCTCAGGCCGAAAGGTGTCGGTCACCGGTTGATCATCCCCATCCACAGTAATTGGGATGGGTTGATCAACTCGTTCACCCGTATTAACAAAGAAGCACCTTTTGTTGTCGTAGGTTTCATAGTCGTACATTTTGAGAACCAAGAATCCCTTTAGATGTTGACAGAAGGCCCAACCCCGATTCTCCGCAACACTCTCCAAATATTGGGAGAGAACGCTTCTCTAACGGACGCTCCAGCAGAGGTGTTAAGAGAGATACCATATTAATTACTCCATCTGTTCTGAATTACATGATGTTTAGGACAACTGATTTAGTTTAAATTGAACTAAATGCTTTTATCCTAAACATTATTTATTTCATAACAGAGTAATAACTACTCATTGCATTTCTTTTTATTTGACACTCGTTAGATTAGATAAAAAGTAGGGATACACTACCTGCTTTTCTAGGGCTCTAAATTCTTGTAGAATCCAAGCCGCACAATATTCCACACAAGGCATCTTTACCGTCCAAACTAATGGCCGAGGAGGCCTCCCGCCTCCCAGTCTCTGACGTGACCTCGCCCTACGCCCCTACCTGGTTTCCTTTGACCCGCCGCCTCTCCGCCCCCGCCCCCGCCCCCGCCCCCGACCTCTCAGGAAACTCCTCCCCGTCCGCCATGGCCGGCGGCAACATGTTCGCGCGCGCGCTGAGCTACGTCGTCAATGAGTTCCTCGTCGAAGGCCTTGCCAACAAGTAAGCCGCCTCCCCCCTCTCCCTCCCCCTCTCCTCCTCCCCTCATCCGCAGATCCGTCTAGTCACTTCGCGCGCGCGCGATTTCGCTGTTAATTCGACGCGTTGTGATGCGAGTTGTTGGGCTGTCATCTGGTCCTTGGTAGGATCGGCTCTCCCGATCGGTTCCCAACGGACTCGTTCCCTTGAAGCCATATCACCCTGTTGTATCATGATTCATGAGCCTGCCACGTGAAGCAGGGTACATCACGGCTCTTACGTACGTGATACTAGTATATTTCTACGATGCCTTTCTTTCTCATGAAGTTTGCTCTACAATATTTTGTAGCGTTTAATCCTTGTTTTGTATGTACCATCTGGATCGTGTCGATGACGGCTATAAGCCTTTACGATCCTGTAACTATTCTTACTGGAATGATCGCTTGATGCGAAGAGCATCTAAGGAACTGAGCGCAATCAATTGTACTAGTAATATTGCTCTGGGTCTCCTGTTAGTGTGCGAAGGTTAGGTTTACTTTGAGATGAAGTGCTATTGATAACGACAGTGATGAGTCCTTACAGACCTGTAATGATTCTACTGTTATTTTTATGAACAGCTAAGGAGCCGAGTTGTTATGTTCGTTTGAACATGTATCCTAAATCCTAATGTTTAGTTAATATTGTGTTCATGGCAACTGTGATGAGTCCTACAGACCTGTAATGATTCTTGCGGAAATGATCGCATAATTTATAAAACATCTAAGGGACTGAGTTGCCATGAGGCCTATGTGCTAGATGTTTGTACTGTTTTCTGTACATACATAGGTTTATTACTTACTCCACAAGTATTTATCTGTTGCCGCCAATTCTCTGTATCTCATGAGATGTATTTTGTGCCTCTTCTATTTGTTCATGCTCATGAACTGATTTTGATTCTTGAGCTTTGGAAAAGTGAAGGAACATGTTTGTTGGTTCCTCTTGCTACCTAGGACTGATTTTTGTGATGCTACTGGACGTCGAGGAATCACATTTACCAGTTTCCCATGAATTTCTTGCTGTTGTCATGTTACAAAGAATTTCTGTGGCAACTTTTTAGATGTTTCTGCTGTTTTTGTTTTGTTGCTTGTAACCCTTAACAGTGATGAATCTTTAATTTCACAGCCGCGCATTCCAGAGGTTTGCTGTGAAGACTAACAGGACTCTTGAGAACCTTTCGTCTAAAGGTAATATCCATAGCCATTGCAACTTCCTTTCATTATGTTGCTAATGGTATAGTTTAGTCTCATAGTAGAAACAAATTGTGTTGAAACAATACCAAGTCGTAACATGACTGAGATGTTGAGGATACTTTTTCTTATTTGTCAAAATGCACTATGGGTAAAGGAGGAGGATTGTGATAGGCTTGGCGAGCCAGCATCAAAACCAGCCATTTCTATGGATATGAAACCCAGTTTGGGTCTCATATCTAGCCTACCTCAATGTGCTTGAGACAAAGACTTTGTTGTTGTTGTCAAAATGCGCTATATTTCACATTTCTTTTGTTGATTGAACTTCATATTGGTGCAGTTTTTCTTATAAAACTGACCAACCTCTCTCCATTTCAGTTAAAGAAGTGAGGGAAGAAGTGTCAGAGCAGTTTAAGGATGCTCGTGGCTTTGACGATGTAAGTGTTTACCTTTAGACCTTTATCTGATCGCTTGCTATGTTATATTGTACTATCATCTCAGGGATATTCTAGTTGCTTGCTAGTTTGAAGTGTTATATCTGATCAATAATCTCTGTTGGCAGCGATTCAAGCACTGAAGCATGTTCGCACATCTCATGCCTGCACTGGATGCTAACTGCAGAATGCTACCAGTCTCATGTTCCACTGTCCTCATGCTGAATGAACATTGTATAGAACCCTTGTGTACTTCAGTTATTCTGGGCTTCACATCAAATATGTAATTGTTTCACGAGACTTGAATAGAACATATCCTACTGGTTGTTAGTGACCTTCATTCAGATAACTGTTAGTAAGATGTCCTTGTTATTGCCCGTTGACTGTGCAAATCGGTACTATTCGTGGATACGTTGTTGTGAGTTCTTGGATCATATGTGCAGATACTGTCTTGAGTGATAATGGATCATGCTGGCCCTGTTTGCCTAGGTGCACGACGTGATTCTTCTTTATTTGTCAGTCCAAACTCTTATCAATTATTTGTTCTGGGAAAAAGAAAAAAACTAATGATTCAACATGGTTATCCTATTGATTCCACTAGTATATCTGGCATGCTAACTGTGGGTGCGTTTGGGAGTATTGTTGGTTAATCCACACGTCGTCATAAAATTATTCTTTCAATAGTTCTTAATATTTTCTCTTTAACTTATCTACTTCAAAATCAGCCATCTTGGTCGTCAGATATGCGTAGTGAATGAGGACTGTCGATCATGAAAGCTTTTTGGTGAAGTTTACATATGTCCATTTCACCTTTTACATAATATTTGGAAACCATATATTGAGAACTGTTAGAGAACACGATCTATTTTTACTCCTAATAATTTTTAAAACTCTCTAAACTAGTTTTTTCTAAGTCTTTTTTTACATAACCATTAGAGATGCTAGAAGGACCGACCTGACATAGTGGTAGTGTTTTTTCACTTGTGTTCTGAGGTGTTGTGTTCGAACTAGGCTCTTTGCAAACAGTAGGGGTAATGCTGTCTAGAAATAACTCTTCCCCATATCACACATGTGTAGGAGGCTTGATACACCTTTTTTTTAACCATTAGAGATGCTCTAAGTCGGTTTGTTCTTTGCGAGCGTCGTCTGGCACATTATTTTTCCTGATCTACCTAAAGTCGGTTATTTTTTAAAAAAACGTCAGTTACAAGCTTTGGCAACGCCGGAGACCGTGGAGCAGCGATCCGTCCCGTCACAGCTTTTATCACAGTGCAATCGAGCGAACATTTTATCACAGCGTGGCGGCCCGGCATTCTTTCAAATCCGAACGCTGTACGGGCAACCCCCCGGCACAACACAACATAATTCGAACGGATTTCGAGCTAAAACGAAACAAACGCTGCCCTGACTGAAACTGCGCCGGCCACTGGTGTGTCGTCTCTTTCCTCCGGCTCAAGCAAGGCCGCCACGCTCATCTCGCCCACGCCGGTGCGCGGTGCGCTCCATCTGCTCCCCCACGTGCCGCATGGGGTGTGCCACCTGCCACTGCCCCGCGGCCTCCACTCTACCGCCTCCATGGCCCGCGCCTCCGTCACCGCCGCGGCGGCCAGAGCCCTGGTCCCCCTAAACCCCGCCCGCGGCCGCCCTCGCCTACCCGCGCGCGCGCCTCCCTCTGCCGGCCGGCGGGTGTTCCGGGGCTTATCGCTCCGCTGCTACGCCGCCGCGGGCCGAGCAGCACCGCATCAAGGTCCAGAATCCCATCGTCGAGATGGACGGTACCGTGCGCTGACCCTCCGCCCATCCCTTACCTTCCAATCTCTTCACCAGGGTTTAGGCGTGTGGACGATGATTGACTTGCCTGCTTCGATTTTGCACCCCCTCTTTCAGGCGATGAGATGACGCGGATCATTTGGAGGATGATAAAGGATAAGGTGCGCGCTGGATTTTGTGCGTTTGTTTCTCTGTTGTTCTCGATCAGTAGTTACTTGCAGCTTGATGGTTTGATGATGCGAACGGGATGGGATTGTATGGTGTGCAGCTCAACTTGCCGTACCTGGACGTGGACTTGAAGTACTATGATCTCGGCATCCTCAACCGGGACGCGACAGATGATAGGGTCACCGTTGAGAGTGCGGAGGTTACACTGAAGTAAGTGCATTCATCATTCCTGTTTCTTAGCTCTGGGTCTATGCACCATTCATATGGTATTCGACGTTTAGGAAAGTGGGATAACTTAAGTGTTAACTGCCATGTTTGCATTGCCATTTTGGCCTCTGTCTTGGTACTAAACTATCAGGATTGGTACGATATCTGATGTGTAGAGGAAAGTGATCAAATCGATATAACTTAAGTATCAAGTGCCATGTTTGCATTGCCATTTCAGCCTCTGTGTTGGTACTAAACTACCCCTTCTTAGTAGCCCTTTTTCCTTGAGAATGATTTTCTGAGTTTATACCAGGGGCCTTGGTGACCCCTGATAAATTCGTTGTTGAACCTATAAATCTCAGAATGGGAAACTAAGACGACCTTACAGACTTTCTGCCGCCCAGTGTCCAGACTGATTTCCTAAAATTAAGTGTAGCCTTAACTTTGGTACTTAGGGCAGCCGATTCATGAGCCGTCCAACTTAGTTGAGAATGGCCATTTTGTCTTGCCTCTGCCATATTCAGTGAGGTATTATTGCTAAAAAAGGTCAATATCAGATAAGCTTACATAATTACATCATGGTGTCGTAGTTGATGTGCCTTATTTTCTTTTCCTAATGGATTTCCATGCATAGTCTATGAATTACATTTAGTGCTGCAAGCTTAGAGGCAGGACACCTTCGCCTTGGACTTTATGCAAGAGGCTTGGATATTTTTAGTCCCCACTTGATTCGGTGGTAGTACAGTTTTATCGCCTATTATTTTGAATTAGAATAACTACACCCATTTAATTTACAGAAGGGTGGACCTGGATTACTGGTAGTGTGTCTCCACTTACGTTTTGAGGTATTGGGTTTGAACCAGTCTATCTACAAAAGCATGGGTAAGGTTGTATAGAAATAACTCTTTTCCAGACCTCTTGAGTCTTTGACACTTGGTACGTCCTTTATACTCATTTAATTTATACAAAACTAGATGTATTCATGTTATCAAGAATAAAAAAGATATAGATTCAGTTGATTATCTGAATTATTGAACTATTCATTCTTCTACTGTCCTTCTGGTAATCAAGCCTAAGAATTATGTTTCGGGAGGGATGATAAATTATGGTTACTCTATACGTCATGCTGCAGCTTTTGTTAACTTCCCTATGCACTTCCTTGTTTCCTTAGCTTTAGCTTTAAATTATTAATTTTTGTTTCCTCTGCGAATTGGTCTTTTATTATTCTTTCTTATTTTTTTATAATGACCTCTTTTCTTGTTCTTTCTAATAGGTATAATGTTGCTATTAGGTGCGCTACAATTACTCCTGGTAAAGTCTTGTGGAGTATCATTTCCAGCATTTGATTATAATATTTATGCTGAGGTACATTTATTGATACACAGATGAAACAAGAGTAAAAGAATGTAGCTGAATTCTACGTGGAGGAGCCCAAACGGAAACAGCACAATCAGGACCTAAGTTTGGAGAGAAACACTGATGGGTGCTTCTCGTGTTTCTATCAGGTACTGCGAACTAAAATCATCCGTCTCATACTGCTTAAACATCGACGTAGCCTAGTTGCCCCATTAGATCCTTTATTCTAGAAATAATAGTGACGTTAGCCGCCGCCTCAATCTCAATTATTGCTCTAAAATTCGCCGTAGTTGATGATGCTTGGTATCAGGTTTGTATTCTGGCGAACCGGATGCTTGGTTTGACGCAGCGAACGCGTATAACTCCTGAGCTTGGAGGCGTGGCGAGGGCGATTATCAGATAGCCGCCGCGCGGAAAGCCGGGAATCCCGCTCTCACACCTCGCTCCTCACGATTCCCGGCCCAAATAGGCAACTACCACCACCGATCTTCGTCGTTCCACGCCAGACCCCTTATAAATACGAGGCGCAGAGAGGCAGGAATGGGAATCGCTTCTTCTTCATCCTCCAAGCCGGAATCCAGAGCTATGGCGCTCGCTAAGGCCAAGGAGATCGTCGCCTCCGCGCCCGTCGTCGTCTTCAGGTCTCTCTCTCTCTCTCTCTCTCTCTCTCTCTCTCTCCCCCCCTCTCTCTCTCTCTCTCTCTCCTCCCCCCTCTCTCGATTCGATCCTGCCATGAACCAGTATTACTGCACTTTGAAAGCCAAATCTGAAGAACTGAGAAGGAGGGGGGGAGGACATTGTGGACGAAGACCTGTATCCACCTCTTTTCTTAGTCTTGCTTTCCCGTCCATATGAGTTAATTCCAATTTTTTTTATTCGCGAGAATATTCTTTGTTTATTAGAGGACTGATTGCATCAAGTTTTTTTAATCAATGCATCTAGTTTCGTGAACAGAACTGTATTTCTAGCGGTGTTAGTTTTGATTACGGGTTTACTCCCATCAATGTAGAAAATCACGTGGAATTCAATACGTACCCATCCTATTTTGGACATGAGCTTCGTTTTTTAAGTCTGGAATTCTTGTAAAGGATCAATAAAATCATCTAGGGGCTTATTTTATGACTTCTGGTCCACGAGGCCTCTGGAACTAGTTCAAATTTGAACCAGTCTTAATAGCCCCTGAGGTAATCCCCAAATTGGACACATGCTCTATATAGTTTGATGGCCCTGCTCTCTGTACTCTTCTAGTGTTTATCTTCATTCTTCAGTAGAAGAACTGCGTTTTGTTTCCACGCTTTCAAGTAAGTGAAGTACTGTATTTGATACTTTGCTCTGCTTTCGCTTTCAGCTACACTGCGATTTTTGTATTCTTTTTATTTTTTTGGTGTTTATCTCCCCCGTGCTTTGTGGCTGATCTGAATCTGGATTATCTGCAGCAAGACGCACTGCCCATTTTGCGTACGTGTGAAGAAGTTGTTTGAGCAGCTAGGTGCAAGCTTCAAGGCCATTGAGTTGGATGTGGAAAGTGAGTGCATCTAAATTCTGTTTCTCTGTTCGTAGTTTACACTGTACTCTTGCAATTCTTAGTTGGACTGGAGGACACTAACAATAGCTGAAAAACGACATGTCATGTGAAAAGCCTCAGATGTTTCTGACATATGTTTTTTCTGAAATATAGAATGGTTATACGAGCTTATAGATGACATCTTTTATGCAAGTTTATGATGCGGCTATTACAAAATTGGATTTTTTGTACAAGTTAGTGGTGAAGCTGGCCGGTAGTAGTTTAGATTGCTTGGTTCGGTGGTCGAGAAACACTGATGATGGAAAATAAATAAGAATGTATCTATTACCATATAAATACAGTGTTAAATGCAGAACTTATATATGTTGCATTGTTTCTCTTGCTTTTGCAAACATATTCTTCAACGCTGAAATATCATGGTCCCAATTAGTGTTTTCCTGCTCATCTCCTGCTGAATACCGAATGTGTGCATAGTGATGATCATCATAGGATTCAAAACTCATTAAACGAATCTGTTTATGTAGGTGATGGATCTGAGCTTCAGGATGCTCTAAAGGAGTGGACTGGACAAAGGACTGTCCCAAATGTCTTCATCAAAGGGAAACACATTGGTGGCTGTGATGGTGAGCCGTTTTAACTTCACGTTTTTTTTTTTGAAATTGCAGAAACCCACCTGCATTCAAAATTTTTCATATGCCCACCTATTTTGTTTTCAAATACCCCTCTAATAGGTTTCACCGGTCATTGTTGTTCTTGGCAGACCTTCATTGTAGGCCAAAATGGCCTATCATACCATAGATATATCTCATATAGTCTGAATGTTTTTTTTCCTACTTTGCTCATAGCATCATGGCTAGGTTTTCGTACCGTTAGTGGTTATGAGGCGAAATTAGATGATGTAAAATCTGATGATATTGTAACTATGATATCGTGAAGCCTTCAAAGCAATGTTAAAGGTCATGTACGGGTCACAGTGGCAGGTCAGGGAGTATTTGAAAATTAAGTTGAACTTGTAGGTGTTAGACAGAAATAAAATGTTTTGCAGGTGGGTATATGACAATCCTCCTAATGTGCAGGTGGATTTTTTCCATTTTCCTTTTTTTTGACTTCACGTCTCCCCATACCAAATTAATGACCATGATGCCAAGTAAATAATAAAAACAACTTTACATGGTGGACCCTACTCTTTGGTTTCTCTGAAGTTACATGACATGTTAATGTCTCCTCCTGGGCAGATACAATGGCACTGAACAATCAGGGGAAGCTGGTGCCTCTCCTGACCGAAGCTGGAGCGGTCGCTGGTGGTGCCTCGAAGGCAACTGTCACTGCCTAGGTCTACCTGAGAGGTGTCGATGTTTGTACCGGTCCCGTGCTTGAATAAAAGTGCGCTGCTTGACAAGTCCTGAACTTGTTGATGTAAGTAGTACTGTCCTGGAGTGACTGTCGAGTCCCCTTTGTAGAACTTTCCCAGACATGAGTGGAGTCGAGCAGTAATGGGCTAATGATTCTTAATATGAATCCAGCTTTAGTCTTATGTGTTCGTCCTTTTGCTGGGATGTATGTGCTTCCGTTAGTGGATGAGCGCTGACTCTTTGCCGAGACTCGATTGCATTTCAGTGTTCCTAGTGAAAAGATTTGCCAAAACGCACTGATCCTCGATGGGATCATGTTCTTTATATAGATAAGGGATACAACGTTACATTCAGTTGCAGATCCTGCAATTACGCACGCACGCACGCCACCCCGCCAGTTCACGCTTTACGTGATCACTACCTGGTGCTCGCGTTAACCGTCTATGACTCAGTACTATTACATCAATTCTAACACTTAGGGCATGTACAAAGGCGGTAATTATACCGTCTGTATGATGCTATGTCCGCGTGATTATCCAGCGTCGAGGCAATTAAACGAGGAGAGAGAAATCTGTCGTGGTCTCCCTGGGTGACGATGGCATTGGCGGCTCGTGCTCCCAGAGCAAATCGGTCGGTCGAAGCCGGTGTTACGCGCTGCTCCTAGCCGACGACGGATTAGCCTGATTTGCTACGGCGAGCATTGTTTTGACTGGCAAAACCAGCGATGGCAGCGGCACGTGAGCGGATGGCCACAGCCCAGCGGGAGGCTTTGTTATGCGCCGCTCGCGCGACGTTTCCAGTCAACCGTGCGTGATCGTAGTATTCGTTTTGCGGGCCGTACATGTGTTTTGCACCCGACGGTGCGGATGGGATTTTTCACTTGCGGGTCTAACCCGCACCCGATCCGACTTGTCACGGGTGCGGGTTTTATTTCGTACCCGCGGGTACCCGACGGACACCCGAAATAATTTATGTTTATAATTTTAAAGTTAAATTTGATTGTGTTATATTATTTAATTGTTTCATATTACTTATCAAGACCTATATTTATAATCTTTATAAGTAACTTAATATTTTTGTTGTATTGTCATTCAAAACGGATGATTTTTAGAATTATTTTATTAAATATTCTAGTATGTTTATAAAAAAAGTCAAATCCGACGGGCACTCGAAACCCGACGGATGCGGGTATCAAATTCCACCCGCAACCTTTTTTGTTTGGGGCGGGTTTTTGCTCCACCCGACCCGAACCCGACCCATTGCCATCCCTAGTACCAAACACCGAGTCCTACGCACGAGCACAATCCATTATTGATAAAAAAATTTTGCAAGGGAGAGCACGATCCGTTTGACTGCCTCTCCAGTCATCTTTCATCTCCAGTTCTCTTCTCATCCTGAAAAGTGTATACTCCCTCTGTTTATCTATCGTATTTTTCACTACAGGATTCCAGTCAACATACGACGGCCAAAACCATCGTATATAAGGCAAAAGCCATCGTATATAATCTATATACGACGACAGTGGTTTATATACGACGGTTTGTGGTCGTCGTATATATCTTGTCGTATATAAACTTATATACGACGGCACCGTCGTATAAAAGCCTATATATACGACGGCCAATAATATACGACAACACGTTTCGTAGGGAAGGGCCAGTGGGTTGGGCCTTTATATACGACGGCTCTGTGCCCTAGCTGTCGTATATAAGCTCTTATATACAACGGTCTGTGACTAGCCGTCGTATATAATTTAAGCTTTGATACGATGATTTGGGCCTAGCCGTCATATATAATTTAGCCTTATATACGACGGGTCTGTATAGACACCGACGTATATAATTTATACAGGCCGTCGTATATAAGTTTTTCCATTTTTTTAAAACAAAAAAGGCTAACCTGGCTCGATGGACAGCTACACATACACAATTACAAAACAGATTCACAAAACAGATTCACATCCAAAATCACAAGGTGCAATAGTACATATCCACAATCAAGAACAAAATCACAACGCTATTCATTACTAGCCCCTCCACTACCTTCGGGGGCAAAGAGTTCATCCTGCCGCGGCGAACCTAGCGCCCGTAGGTGCGGCGATGGAGTCTGAGCCTCCGTCCCTGATCCCTGCGAAACACGGTGACATATGTATAAGTTTACAATGGTGTCTTCATATTCAATTGTTTAGTTGAACTTAATGTAACTTTTTTTGTACCTGTACTCCAGGAAACTGCTCCTGTGGTGGCGACGGCTGCAACACGAACGGCGGTGGCTGCCACAACGATATATGGATTTGCTGCCCTTGCTGTCGAGCTAGCGCCTGTTATTTCAAACATTACAATTTATAAAACCGGTTAAAATGCAATGTAATTAAAGTACAATTGTATGTTTCTTACTTCCATTGCCACTTGTATCTGTGCCATATAGGACGCATGGTACGCGATGGCGGCCCTGTTGTTCTCTCGCTCTCTCGCCAAGGCCTCCTCCTAATGAGGTCATGCCTAGCATTCACTCATCTTCAAATAAAAATCCACTTGATATAGCTGGTTCAATTACAAGTAGTAGAGCTAAACAATTGCAGAAGGAAATTTATTCTCAGGTGAACGCTAACCTTATGTTTAATAATCAGTCTATGTTGAATGAGCCTATGCTTTTGAGTTCTTGTTTCAATGTCCTTAGGAATGATGGAGTGTATGAACCAGCATGGGATCAAAATGGATTCAAACCTCTGGCATTCAGAACCGAGAAGCCTATGGTGTGCATGAATAAAATGGTGGTTCATCACCTTAGCATGGGAATGCAACCAGAAGCTAGATGACTGACACATGGTATAAATTCCAAGCATCACTGCGGATAGAATACAAGGAGTTAGATGGTGTTCTATAAGTGGATGGAAGCGTCTTCAAGTCTACTTTATAGCCCATCAAACGGTTCATTATTTAGATGTCTTAATAAGGAGTTATGCTCATTTTAGTAACTGCAGCCAGAAGCTGAAAACACGCGCGAACCAGACACGAAATCCACTAGAGCATGCACATGCAGCCATTTACTCAAAGCTGAACACCCCTATCTCTATATATATCTTGTACTAGACAATGAAAATGACATCTTATTTTTATTGAATTCAGAATACACAAACTCGTGGAGTTTTGTTTATGCGTGAGTCTTGAGAGGCTTGCAATATTTGTTCTTTCGATTCCTGAGGGAGTTGTAGAACGCCGAACTGCGGTTCACCCAGTTCGTGCCTTTACGTCTATAGGGCGTGATTGCGTGGGCTGTTTCGTCGATACGTGGAAGGGTGATTGTCTCGGTAGTTCGTTGCGTGGACAGCCTCGCGGTGCGCTGCCTCTTCACCAGGTCACGCAGCGATAATTTATCAAGTTCGCAGATCCTACGAGAAGATCGGGCCACAACAACTTGTTACACGTGCTGCCTAGGCGCGTGCATATCATCTGGTATCAGAGCCTCCGTTTCCTCAGTAGGATTATTCTTGCTTTTGGTAGGATAGATTTTTATATACCTACTGTCCACTAATAGCCAAAAAAACCTACAACCTAAATTCATACGTGATACTGATTTTGTAGTTTGCTTTATCGAGTTTTAATCCTTTAAGATTTGTCTAGTTGCTGAAATTTTTTTCTTTTCCACATCGCTCTAGTTGTTATCTTTGTTCTAATCATCAAATCGCTTGCTGCATATACCCACCCATCCCACCCTTGTTTTCTACCCGCTATAAATTCCCCACCCGAGTTTCATGTTTTTGTGCTGCACCATCCATCTTAGTTGATCCTTATGCGCCCTTTAGTTGAAAGTTGTGCTGCACTTGTCACAAAGGTTAAAAGAAAAGATGTATATGGGCCCAAAGAAGACTGAAAACAACGGGTTCTTGCTCAAAAAAAAAGAGGAAAGAAGAAATAAAAGAGAATTGTGTTCAACACATCCAAAGGGGTTTGGGCAACAATAAGTTTCGGTTGATGCATTTGGTGTTCATCTATCCACTTCCTACATCTTGTTTCTACATCTTTGTGCATATTTTCCTTTATATTCAGCAACTTAGACTTGTGTTTTTGGATTATTATTCGGTTTTGCATCACTACATTTTCAGCACATTCCACTTACATATTACCCCACCAAGCTCCACTTAAAATGCACCGTGAGTTGTTATACCGTCGTCGCTTTTACAATCACTCTTCCACTACAAATTGCAGCCCGATTCTTGCTCTTTTCAGGGAGAGAAAGAACTTGTTTTGTCAGTGGTGAGGGAGTGATTCCACATATATTTTGTCCTATTATTTTCTTCCTTTGTTACTAACATGGCAGAAAATGAAGATTCCCCTTCTCACACTGTTTCTGGTCAAGAAATTCAGGAAATGCGTGCACAAATACAACAATTGATGCAGGGGATGCAAGCGCTTCAACGATCACTACAGCAGCAACACGGGGAGCATCCACCTCATGATGATGAACACATTGAGGATGATGATCAACATGCCGGTGGCGGTGGTGGTGGTCATGGCCGAGGATTCGTTGCTGGTTTTGATAACTTTGCAGGTGGTCGTGGCCGAGGATTTGCTGCTGGTTTTGGTCGTGCACGATGTGTTCCTGTTGGGCATCCTCCTGATTTTGATGCTGAAACATTTACAAATTATAGTGCTAAACATGGAGGTGATCTTTATGGTCGCCGTGGTGCATATGATGATCATGGTGGTGACAACTTTGGCCGTTTTGGAGCCCGTGGTCGTTATGGTGATCACCGTCGACGTCATCATGAACGACGTCATAATGATGATGGTTTGGGCAAGGTTAAAGTGTCCATTCCTCCATTCAGCGGCAAGGAGAATGCTGATGATTACTTTGAATGGGAAACCAAAGTGGAGCAACTATTTGATTTGTATGAATACCCTGCTAAAAAGAAGGCAAAGCTTGCAGCCATTGAGTTTAAAGGCTATGCCATAACTTGGTGGAATCAGATCCGTACTGAATATCAAAAAGTTGGGCATGTTCGTATAACTTGGGAAGACATGAAGAGGGAAATGCGACGTCGTTTTGTTCCTGCATATTATTCTCGTGACCTACATTTGAAGTTGAAACGTCTTGTGCAAGGTACTCGTACTGTTGATGAATATTTTCAAGAATTGGAAATGAGTTTACTTCGTACAGGGATAACTGAAGATGAGGAATCTACAATGGCCCGGTTTATGGTTGGCCTCAATAAATCCATTGCTGATAAAGTGGATATGACAAATTACACTCGTCTCACTAAGTTGGTTCATTTTGCAAAGAGGGCTGAACGGCAAGTTGCTACGTCTTACAAATACAATGCTTCATGGCGTCATTCCCAACAACAAGGGGATGTCACTCCTCAATTCCAATAGCAAGGAGCTGCAACGCCCAAATCCTCATCGCGTGGAACAAATAGATCCATCCCACCTTCTTCCAAACAATTGGATGCGAAAGGTAAAGCTGTGAGTTCAAATCAGCCCACTTGTTCTACTGCAGCCACCCAACGCAAGACAAGCAAGATTGAGTGTTTTAAGTGTGGTGGTCATGGGCATAAACAAGCTGAATGTCCCAATCGTCGTACTATTATTGCCATTGCTGATGGTTCTTATGATTCACAAACTGAAGAGGAGGACGAGTTTACCAATGTATTTGCAGATTTTAATCTTGACACTTGTGAGTATTCAGCAGAGGATGGTACATTTGAGCTAGGTCTGAATTGTTTAGTGATTCAACCTATTCCAACTTTTGTTCCCAATGACATGTTACAAGGTGTTATTTCTCCATCTTCTGATGAGATTACTAGTGCAGATTTTGATGAGTTGCTTGCTGATTTTATTGCTTTCGAGCCTTCTACAATGAATACACCATCTCCTTCTTTAGTGGTTAGGAGAGTTCTGTCCACTCAGTTTGTTGCAGCTGAACAAGGACAATGCCATAATTTATTTCAATCCTGATGCAAAGTGCAAGGCCAAGTGTGCCTTTTCATCATAGATGGTGGGAGCTGCAATAATATTGTTAGTGCTTTACTAGTTGAGAAGCTTGGTTTGCAGCCACGTCGCCATCTACATCCGTACCATATGCAATGGCTGAATAATTCCGGGACAGTTAAGGTTTCAGCCATGATTCGTTTGACATTTTCCATTGGTGGTTATCATGGAGAGGTGGATTGTGATATTGTCCCCATGCAAGCATGCCATTTGTTGCTTGGTCGGCCCTGACAATTTGAAGTGGACTCGGTGCATTTTGGATGGTCTAACAAATAACTTTCATTCACAATGACAAGAAGGTGGTTTTTGTTCCATTATCTCCAGAGGAGATACATACTTCAGATATGGCTCGCAAGAAAAGAGAGGAATCAGACAAAAGAAAATTGAGCGAGACCCTCAACCCAAGTAAGGAAGAGAGTTCTAACCCATCCAGCCACATAAAGCCTCATGCCAATCCTAAACAGCCACGCCACACTGAGTGTCTCTTTGTGAGCAAGAGTGATTTGAGAGAAGTGAGAGACACCACAACCCCATTCTTTGTGCTCTTGCACAAGGAGGTCCTACTTTCAACTCATGATTTACCTTCATCGCTGCCTAGTGTTGTTCTTGATCTCTTACAGGACTTCGAAGATGTTTTTCTCGATGAGATACCAGCTGGACTTCCTCCACTCCGTGAAATTGAGCATCAAATTGATTTGGTAGCAGGTGCTTCGCTTCCAAATCGTCCAACCTACCGCACCAATCCTGAAGAAACAAAGGAAATTCAGCGACAGGTAAAAGAGCTTTTGGACAAAGGGTATGTTCGTGAATCCTCACCATGTGCAGTTACCATTCTTTTAGTTCCAAAAAAAGATGGCTCTTGGCGCATGTGTGTTGATTGCCGTACTATCAATGCTATAACTGTTCGATATCACCATCCCATTCCACGACTTGATGACATGTTAGATGAATTGAGTGGTTCTATCATTTTCACCAAGATAGATTTGCGTAGTGGTTATCATCAAATCCGCATGAAACTTGGTGATGAATGGAAAACATCGTTTAAAACTAAATTTGGTCTCTATGAGTGGCTTGTGATACCATTTTGCTTGACAAATGCTACTTCAACTTTTATGCGCTTAATGAATCATGTTTTACGAGCTTCCATTGGCAAGTTTGTAGTTGTTTATTTTGATGATATTCTGATCTATAGCAAATCATTTGATGAACATCTTGATCATATCCGTCAAGTACTTGCTGTTTTGAGGGGAGAGAAATTGTATGGCAACATAAGTGCACCTTTTGCACAGACCGTGTCGTTTTACTTGGCTTTGTTGTTTCCGCAAATGGTATTCAGGTTGATGAAGAGAAGGTTAAAGCAATAAAGGATTGGCCTACACCGGTAAATGTGAGCCAAGTTCGAAGCTATCATGGTCTTGCAAGTTTCTATAGGCGTTTTGTCAAAGATTTCAGCACTTTCGCTGCACCACTTAACAATCTCACAAAGAAGAATGTTCTATTCAAATGGGGACATGACGAAGACCTAGTATTTCAAACGCTGAAAACAAAGCTTTGTGAAGCACCGCTGCTGCAACTTCCTGATTTTGGTAAGACATTTGAGATCGAATGTGATGCAAGTGGTATTGGCATAGGAGGTGTACTGCTGCAAGAAGGTAAACCTGTTGCCTACTTTTCTGAAAAGCTAAATGGTCTACATCTGAATTACTTAGTTTATGACAAGGAGCTTTATGCGTTAGTTCGCGTTTTGAAAGTTTGACAACATTACTTGTTACCTAAAGAATTTGTAATTCATTCTGATCATAAAGCTTTGAAATATCTTAAAAGTCAAGACAAGCTAAACCGTCGACATGCTAAATGGATTGAGTTCATTGAAACGTTTCCCTATGTTGTCAAACATAAGCGTGGTAAAGATAACATTGTTGCCAATGCCTTGTCTAGAAGATGTGCGTTGATTACACAACTGGATACAAAAGTGCTTGGTTTGGAATCCATTAAAACACTTTATGCTGCTGATGCTGATTTTAAAGAACCTTTCTCTCGTTGCATTGATGGAAAAGGTTGGGATAAATATTATACGCATGATGGCTTCTTGTTTCGGACTAACAAAATATGCATTCCAGCTTGCTCGATTCATCAAATTCTTTTGCAGGAAGCACATGCAGGTGAACTAGCTGGTCATTTTGGTGTCAAAAAGACATTGGACATGCTCTCTGATCATTTCTTTTGGCCACATATGCGACGTGATGTCCAGCGGCACGTTGGGTGCTGCATCGTTTGCTTGAAAGCTAAGTCCCACCTCAATCCCCATGGTTTATATACTCCATTACCTATTCCACATGTACCTTGGAAAAATATATCTATGGACTTTGTTCTGGGGTTACCTCGATCTTAGAGAGGGAGTGATTCTATTTTTGTTGTTGTAGATCGCTTTTCTAAAATGGCACATTTTATCCCCTGTCATAAGAGCGATGATGTTTCACACGTTGCTGATTTGTTTTTCACGGAGATTGTTCGTTTACATGAAGTTCCAAAGACGATTGTTTCAGACCGGGATACTAAATTTCTCAGCTACTTTTGGAAGACATTGTGGGCTAAGCTTGGCACAAAGTTGTTATTTTCAACCACTTGTCATCCACAAACGGATGGACAAACTGAAGTTGTCAACCGTACCTTGTCAACCATGTTGCGTGCTGTGTTGAAAAAGAATTTGAAGCTCTGGGAAGACTGCCTTCCACATGTAGAATTTGCTTATAACAAGGCAGTCCATTCCACAACAAACTCTTGTCCATTTGAAATAGTTTATGGGTTTAAACTGCATACTCCCATGGATCTTTTACCTTTACCATTACAGGAACAAGTTAATTTGGATGCCACAAAAAGATCAGACTTTATCAAGCGGTTACATGCGGAGACAAGAAAGAATATTGAGAAGAAATCAACACAATATGCAAAGCAAGCAAACAAAGGTAAGAAGAAGGTTACATTTCAGCCAGGAGATCTTGTATGGTTGCATCTACAAAAAGATCGCTTTCCCTAACAGCGTAAGAGTAAGTTATCTCCTCGGGGTGATGGTCCATTCAAGGTTCTCCAAAAGATAAATGATAATTCTTACAAAATTGAGCTACCACCTGAATATTCCAATGTGAGTACAACATTCAATGTCAAAGACTTGCTTCCATTTGTTGGTGAGCCTGAGTCGAGGACGACTCCTTCTCAAGAGGGGGAGGCTAATGAGGTCATGCCTAGCATTCACTCATCTTCAAATGAAAATCAACTTGGTATAGCTGGTCCAATTACAAGGAATAGAGCTAAACAATTGCAAAAGGAAATTCATTCTCAGGTGAACGCTAATCAGTCTATGTTTAATAATCAGTCTATGTGTATGAACCAGCATGGGATCAAGATGGATTCAAACCTATGGACATCTGAATCGAGAAGGCTATGGTGTGCATGAATTAAATGGTGGTTCATCACCTTAGCATGGGAATGCAACCAGAAGCTAGATGACTGACACATGGTACGAATTCCAAGCATCACTGCGGAAAGAATACAAGGAGTTAGACGGTGTTCTATAAGTGGATGGAAGCGTCTTCAAGTCTACTTTACAGCCCATCAAACGATTCATTATTTGGATGTCTTAATAAGGGGTTATGCTCATTTTAGTAACTGCTGCTAGAAGCTGAAAAGACGCGCAAACCAGATACGAAATCCACTAGAGCATGCGCATGCAGCCATTTACTCAAAGCTGAACGCCCCTATCTCTATATATATCTTGTACTAGACAATGAAAATGACATCTTATTTTTATTGAATTCAGAATACACAAACTCGTGGAGTTTTTTTTTTATGCGTGAGTCTTGAGAGGCTTGCAATATTTGTTCTTTCGATTCCTGAGGGAGTTGAACGCCGAATTGCGGTTCACCCAGTTCGTGCCTTTACGTTTATAGGGCGTGATTGCGTGGGCTGTTTCGTCGATACATGGAAGGGTGATTGTCTCGATAGTTCGTCGTGTGGACAGCCTCGAGGTGCGCTGCCTCCTCACCAGGTCACGCAACGACAATTTATCAATTTCGCAGATCCTACGAGAAGATCGGGCCACAACAACTTGTTACACATGCTGCCTAGGCGCGTAAATATCACCTCCTGCCGGGCCAAGCTCTCCCGAAGCGGCATGACCTCGAGATCTCTCTCGGTGACGCGACGGCTGGAGGAGCCTGCGCTAGTAGTCAAAGACCGCGAGGAGCCACCTCTCGCAGGTCGTGCCTCCCTGGAGTCGACGACTCCAGAGAATATGGCAAGCCTATAAAAATGAATGAATTTATGGTAATATCAAATAGTCTTGAATTGAAAACAATGAAAGTAAATGAATTCACCTTCCGTGTGCTTTTCCATCACCGCTTGCATACGCGGCTTGAGGGTCGATGTTGGGGGGAGTTTTCCCAATCGAACCCTTCGTCGTGTATCCTCACAACCTCTTGCCCATACCTAGTATGAAAAACAATGAAATTGTGCAAGTTCAACAACATATATTATGCCAACTAATTTGAGAGGTCAAGAAACTTACGAGGCGCTCCGCTGCATACTGACTACACTGCTCCGTTATAGAAGGGTCAGCGTGACCTCTCCTATATACTGCAGTAGCGCTCTGTCGCACGCATCTATTGGAAATGATAGGTCCTAAATCCACCCAAGAGTGACCGAGACGAACGTTCTTATGACAAGACACGGGGTCTAGATTCAGACGAATTAGCTCAAAGAATTACTTGCGGCGAGCAGACTATCGGCGAGGGCGACGGACGGCGACGGCCGCGGCAGCGGCTCAGACGGCGAGGGCGACGGACGGCGGTGATGACACGGGGTGGCCCCGCGGGGAGAGCGGCCGGCGGCGCGGTTCAGCTGCAGCGTGGGGGCGGCTGCGGCGTCGGGGCGGCGGTGTGGAGGCGGCAAGGTGCGGTGGGGGCGGTGGCGGGGTCAAATGGGCAGTGGCGGGGTACGGTGGGGGCGGCGGCGTCGGGGTGGAGGCGCCGGCGTGGAGGCGGGGGCGCACGACGGTGGGGGAGGGCGGCGGCGGCGGCGCTAGTGGCGGTGGCTCGGGCGACAAGCGGCGGCGGCTCGAGCGGCAGGCGGCGGCGCGGAGCGGGTGAGGAGAAAAAATAGGGTTTGGCCCGATGGGCTCTATATGTGACCTATATACGACGACCGGCTTGAGATACGACAGCTAGACGAACGGGTTCTCGTAAATAAATGCTATATACGACACTGTCACACCCGGTTTTCAATAAGGAACACCCGAGTGTATTCTCACATGTATGCCAGGATCAGTTGATTCATACATGTGCCAACAAGAGTGAAATATCATTGTATTACAAGCCAAGTTTATCATACAACGTAATATTACATCATAAGATATAAAATATCAAATATGAGTATAAGTACACTAATATCATAACAGCGGAAGATTCTAGCGTGGAGCTCCAGTTCCACAGACGTTGCCCGGGGGTTTCGCCAACCTAGAACAACTCTTCGGGATCGAAGTCCTCCTCATCGAATTCTACATCTTCATTTGCACCTGAGCAGCAATATGATGTCCAACAAAAGCAAGTTTTAGTACCAAAGGTACTCAACAAGTGTAGGGAAGAATGTTATGAAGGCTAATAGAAAGGAAAGGCTAACATGGTTAAGCACTATGCATTAATCCTAAGCCTTAGCTTTGTTTAGCAACTTATCTTACTAAGTGATAATCCCACCAACTTCATAATTAAGTCATTAATGTTAGGTTACACCACCCAACAAACTCTTTCAACTCACATCCATGTTTCTCTAATCATGGACAAGTCCAAGCCGCTCTTGACCGTGAGCACGACTGTCATGACAGTTTGGTTCTCTGCAGAGATTGTACCACTTTACCCACAAGTAGTGATTTCATCCCCTGTTGCCAGGTGGACTAAGAACCTCCCTGATATCCGTGGTTGCAAGCCACATTACACATTCCTTTGGTGTGCGATCAGGAGATCACTACATGACCTTTACAAAGGGTCTACCGGCAAGTACAAGCCCACTGAGGTTTCACCACTGCAGTTCCTGAGAGTAAACCCTCCCCTGCAGAAGCCCCCTCTTGAGCCTTGCAGTTCCGAGGGCAGTCAAAAATAGATTCCCATTCCCCGCACCATCCAAACACTCATACTATACCGGCAAACTCCTAATTAATTGGCCAAGCTGCCCCATCTCAGTCTTGTGGTGGCACTGTAAAGCCGGGTTAACTGTTCCATGAACCGGTCCTTAGAATCTAAGACAGACACTAACTCATTCCCGAGTCTCGTGTACGAAGCACTAACCAAAACAACCAGCCTGTCTAGAATCCTAACACCATGAAAACACACTTGTGTCTTTCATATAATTCCACAAGACTAACCACATTTATGTTTCTTTCATTCTCTAAATACTAAGCATGGCTAATCACATAAAATGATAACCAACAAATATCAACTAAGTCCCTCCATGGTTCAACAAGGAATGATAAAGGAATATAACTAGGGAAACAACCTATATTAGGTTTCATATTGATGACATCATGCAAGCATCCTAACTAATCATCCTAGAATAGAAACAAAATGGTCAAGGAACACTTGCCATTGAATGAAGGGTGATTCACTTCAAACTCTTGCTCTTGAAGATTATGAAATAGTTCTTGAGTTGGTTCTATCCATCCATATGCACACAAAACAATGCCAAACATGCCATAAGAATCTTAGCCATGCATTTCAATCATATATGTTTGATTACAAACATGCATCTATTGATTTCATGTCATTTCATGTGGTTTGAAATAAAAATAAGTTTCAAATGGGTATCTGTATCTTTCTACTTTATCTTTGTTATAGCCAAAATACTCATTTTCTAATTTTATAGTGATATTACTAATTTCTAGCATTTTATGTGTATATATGTTAATTTTTATAATTAATTAAATCCTAAAAGTCATTTAAATTATTACTATAATCATTTTCAGAACTCATATTACTATTTTCTATATTTCAGAACCTATTTATGTATTTGGGACAGTTTCCATAATTTTCCTTCATTATATAATATTTTTATCTATATTTCAGCATTTATTTAATACTTAAAAATGCATTTTCAGCCATTTAAATAATTATTCTGGACTACAGAAACTTCAAATACATAAAAATATAAAAACAGAATAATCTTATGCTGTTTAATAAATTTCTATAATTTTTCTGATATCTATATTGTTTTTATTTTAATTTTCAGAATTAATTTGTCACTATATAATTAATTTCAGCTTCTGAAAATTATTATTTTAATTTCAGAGTTGATATACTGATCAAAATGTTCAAATGAAATTTTTGATAAATTTCTACAAATTTTCAGAAGCTATTTAGGCTAATTTCATCATTAACAGAATCAAAATTTAAAAATTCTAAATGATTCTGGATCAAAATGAAATGATTATAATCTTTCTGGGGTCTAAAATGTGATTATAGAACTGCTATAGTAATTTACATAATGCACAGGGGCTGTTTAGTTAGTTTACAGTGAATTACTTAATTTTTATAAAGCCAAGGGTCGATTCGGTAAAGAACATGGGCTATTTCCTAGTTATTTAAATCTCTAGGGACCTAACCAGAAAATTCCTAACGTATATAACTGCTTCAAACGTGGGCCGTTGGATCTGAGATCAACGGCCCAGATTTAAATAACCGAAGCGGTACACTCCTTCTAATATGAGCCGTTGGCTCAAATCCGACGCGCCACAAGCGGCCACGTCGCCCTATACTTGTCTCCCTCGCGTCCGACGGCGCGCGATCGCCGGCGAGCGGCGGCGGTGGCCGGAGACTCTCGGTTTCTTCGATTTCTCCACCAATTCTTGATCTATTTGCACCAGAAGAGAGAGGAGAGGATGGGGAACTCACCTAGGGGGATCTCGGGGACCGAAATTGGCCGGAGAAGGCTGTCGACGGTGATCAGTGGAGAAGTCCGGCGATCTGCGTCGGCAGTGCTTCCCGGTTGTTTTTCTTCAGAGGATTTCATCGAGATTGTAGAGGACGGAGGGGTGACGGTTGGGGAGGCGCCGGTTGCTAGAGAGGCGCCGCAAATCGGCACATGGCCGAGTGGTTTTCTCACATGTGATAATAAGAATCGGGAGAAGAGAGAGGGAGGGGCTGCGGTGGTTTTGGGGGGAGAAACAACTGCCTCCGGGCTCCATTAGGCGGGGAGAGATGAGTGTTACAATTCTACCCCCCTTAAGAGAAATCTCGTCCTCGAGATTGGGGTTTTCAAGGGAATAGATTAGGAAATTATGACTTTAACTCATCTTCCCTTTCCCATGTAGCTTCTGCCTCTGAGTGATGTTTCCATTGAACCTTGCACATAAGAACTATTTTGTTTCTTGTAACCTTTTTCCATTGTGTCAAGAATTTTTACAGGATACTCGGTATATGAAAGGTCTCCTTGTACATCCAACTCATCCATTGGCAGTTGCTCTTCTGGTGTTCTCAAACACTTCTTGGCTTGTGATACGTGGAACACATCGTGTACATCTGACAACCGGGAGGGTAACTCCAACTGATATGCTACCTCTCCTTTGTGTTCTAGTATTTTGAATGGTCCGATATACCGAGGTGCTAGCTTCCCTCTTACTCTAAATCTCTTAAGTCCACGCATTGGTGACACTTTGAGATACACGTAGTCTCCCACCTCGAAGACTAGTTCTCTTCGTCTTGTGTCCGCATAACTCTTTTGTCTTGTTACGAATTTCTCTTACTTTCTTTTCTGCATCTTTTAGTACTTCAGGTCCAAACACCTTATTTTCACCTATTTGATCCCAAAATAGTTGAGTTCTACATCTTCTTCCATATAAAGCCTCAAATGGGGACATCTTCATACTAGCTTGGTAACTATTATTATAGGAGAATTCTGCATATGGTAAATTCTTATCCCAACTCCTACTATTTTTAAGTGCACAAGCTCTGAGCATATCTTTGAGAATTTGGTTGGTTCACTCAGTCTGCCCATCAGTTTGTGGATGATATGCAGAACTGAAATTTAATCGAGTTCCCATGGACTCATGTAATTTCTGCCAAAATCTTGAAGTAAACTGTGTACCTCTATCTGAAACTATGTTTTTGGGTACCCCATGTAGGCAGACTATTCTTGACATATACAGTTCTGCTAATTTGGAACCGTTATAATTTTCTTTCCCTGGAATGAAGTGAGCAACTTTGGTCAATCTATCCACTATCACCCATATTGAGTCATACCCTGTTTGTGTCCTGGGCAAACCCACTATAAAGTTCATCCCAATTTCTTCCCACTTCCATTCAGGTATCTTTAGTGGTTGTAATAGCCCTGCAGGCCTTTGATGTTCTACTTTGACTAGCTGACATGTGTCACACAATACCACATGCTCTGCAACATCTCTTTTCATTCTGTACCACCAATACCTTGTCATAAGATCATGATACATCTTTGTACTTCCAGGATGGATAGAATAATCAGAATCATGAGCCTCTTTTAAAATTAACTTCTTTATTTCCTTGATGTCTGGCACACATATTCTTTTACCATGCCATATGATACCATTCTCATCTTCTCTAAATCCCGGGGCTTTGTTTTCTTTGATCAACTCCTTGATTTCTTTGATCTTTTCATCGTTCTTTTGACCATTTCGTATATCTTGTTCTAGAGTTGAGTCAACTTCCATTGCTATGGCTTCTGTATGATTCACCAAGCATAAGTTGAGTTTTGCGAACTCTTCACAAAGTTGGGGTTGTAGATATCTTATTGTTAACATGTGTCTTTCTGCTCAAGGCATCTGCAACCACATTAGCTTTTCCATGATGGTAATTGATTCCCACATCAAAATCGTTAATGAACTCCAACCATCTCCTTTGCCGAAGGTTGAGATCTGGCTGAGTGAAGATATACTTCAAACTCTTATGATCGGTATAGATCTCAATTCTTTTACCCATTAGGTAATGTCTCCATAACTTCAACGCATGTACAACTGCTGCCAACTCTAGATCATGGGTAGGATAGTTCTTCTCATGCTTCCGAAGTTGTCGGGAAGCATAGGCAATAACATGCCCTTCTTGCATAAGCACACATCCTAACCCTTGTCCTGAAGCATCACAATAGACAGAGAATGATTTCTCCATATCTGGCATAACCAAAACTGGGGCAGTTGTTAACTTCTTCTTTAATTCTTGAAAGCTTGATTCACATTCTTGGGACCATATAAATGCAACTCTTTTTTCCAACATCTCTGTGAGTGGCTTGACTATTTTTGAAAATCTTTCAATGAACCTTCGGTAATAGCCTGCCAATCCTAAGAAGCTTCGGATTTCTCCGACATTCTCTGGTGTCTTCCACTTTTGAACACCAGATATCTTTTCTGGATCTACTGATATTCCTCCTTCGGAGATAATATGTCCTAGAAAAGCAACTTTCTTAAGCCAAAATTCACACTTACTGAATTTGGCATAAAGTTGGTTTTCTCTTAGCTTTTGTAACACTATTCTCAGGTGCTCTTCATGTTCTTTCTCATTCTTTGAGTATATGAGGATATCATCAATGAACACTACTACAAACTTGTCCAAATATTTCATGAATACCTTATTCATAAGGTACATGAAATATGCCGGAGCATTTGTTAGTCCAAAAGGCATAACTGTATATTCATACAGTCCATACCTAGAAACAAATGTTGTCTTAGGAATATCCGATTCTCTTATCTTTAGTTGATGATATCCGGAACGGAGGTCAATCTTGGAGAATACACATGCACCTCTTAATTAGTCAAACAAGTCCTCAATACGAGGTAAAGGGTACTTGTTTTTTATCGTCACCTCATTGAGGGCACGGTAATCTACACACAACCTCTTGGTCCCATCTTTCTTTGGTACAAATATCACCGGAGCTCCCCATGGTGAGGAACTAGGATGGATATACCCTTTCTCCGACAACTCTCGGATATGATCCTTGAGTTCTGCTAGCTGTTGAGTATCCATCTGATATGGTCTTTTATATATGGGAGCAGTACCAGGTACTAATTCTATAATGAATTCTACTTCTCGATCTGGTGGCATACCTGGTAACTCCTCGGGAAACACATCTGGAAATTCATTGACAACTTTTATATCTTCATTAACTACTTTGGTCTTGTTGAGTTGAACATTTCTAGAGGGTACTTGAATATATGTGAACTCAACCTTTGTTCCATCCGTATACGTTAGTTCCACCGTTCTCGTTGAATAATGTATAACTCCTTTGTACTTGGTTAACCAGTCCATTCCCAAGATGATATCTATCCCTTGTGATTCTATCACAATGAGATTTGTAAGGAATTCTACTCCATTAACTCCTAGCTTTACCTTAGGACATATTTATTTTGTCTTTACTTCTCCTGCAGGAGAACTCTCTACTAACACTCGATTCATAGATATAATTGTTAATTTGTGCTTGGTTATGAATTCATTGGCTATGAACGAGTGTGTTACACCAGAGTCAAACAAAATCGTAAAAGGATAAGTATTGGCAGAGAACATACCAATAACCACATCTGGTGCCTCTTGTGCTTCCTCCATGGTCGTCACATGGTTCACCTTGCCATGCACAAGATTCTGTTGTTGAGGTGGCTTCTTGTTTGGACACCGGTTGGCATAGTGTCCCGTTTCTCCACAGTTGTAGCATTGCCCTGTGACCTTGTTCAGTGGTGCTTTATGGCCTTGTTGTGCACTTGGAGGATTTGACCCTGCAGTACGAGGTTGAAAGGCAGGACGTTGTTGCTGCACTTGTTGTCGCTGCTGTTGTGGTTGAAAAGTTGGATTCCTAGGAGCAGGTTTGTAGTTTCTCCGAAACTGATTGGGAGCTATAGGTCGGCTCATTGCTCCCGTCGGCAGTGACGAGAAACGGGGCCGACTGTTGCTGCTAGAAGACTGTCTTTGCCAATTCATTTTCCTCTTTTGCTCCTCAACTAACTTCTGTCTTTTCCTTTCCACTATGAAAGCCTTGTTGATAAGGTTCTGAAAACTTTCATAGTCACTAGAGGACATAGCATATTGTATTTCTGAGTTCAAACCTTCAATGAAACAATCTTGTTTCTTCTCGTCAGTGTCAATGTCTCCCGGAGCATAGCGTGACAACTGGGTGAACTTAGTAAGATGTTCCCGTACTGACATGCTCACTTGTTTCAGACCGAGAAACTCCTTTCGCTTGTTCTTTATTTCTCTTGCTGGAACATAGTGGTTGCGGAAGGCAAGTTTGAACTCATTCCATGAAATACTCTCTGGTTCCTCATGAGCTTCCTTGTATGCCGTCTACCAGTCTGCTGCAGACCCATATAGTTGATAAGAGGCAAAGAGTACCCTCTCACGTCCTTGGCATTGTATGATCTCCAACTTGTTCTCAATGTTTTTGAGCCAATCATCAACTTCTAATGGCTCTATAGCATGTCAAACCTTGGTGGTTGGATACTCAGGAACTCACTTAACTTTAGTTGACGTGGTGCATTTTGAATTTGTGGATGGGGTTGTTGCATGTTGGCCACCACTTGTGTCAAGTTTTGAATGAGTTGATTCTGCATGTTCATCATTTGTTGTATCACCTCTCCATCAGCTCTGCGTGTAACTCTTGGCTGCCATCCAGGTAAAGGAAACTCTGCGGCCTCATTGTTGTTGTTCCCTTCATTGCGTCTCCTTCTTCCTGCCATCTATTGTGAAATTTTACGTTTAAATTTAATATATACATATGCTCTCTTAATTGTATTATGTTGTATATATACTCCATCAGTTCTACACAAAAGTTGCAAAAGTTTTTACTTCATTCATTTAATGATCAAGTTTGAAGCAAACTAAGTATTTATATTCATTAATAGATATGTACATACACTAACGAGGTTGTGAACATAAGCCTATGGCTTTCACAACTCACGTTCACACACTAACAACACATTATATCATCAACCTAAACAAGTACACTAAACAACTATTACACACTAGTCATTACAATACCATACTATACGTACTACACGAGTTAAGTTCATAAATAGGGACACCTATCCTAGTTATCCCCTGAATTCTGTGCATTCTCCTGTGGGTCCTCGCCATCACCATCAGGAGTGCTAGCCTCTGACTCAGCTGTGGAGGCCTCAGGTGGTGGTGAAGCATGAGGGCGTTTAGCTGCCCTACGGTCTGGAGAGTCCGGGGTCCAAGTGTCTCCATCTGAAACATAGAGATCACTGATCTCTCCATCCCTCATCCTTATCAGTCCATGCATTATGGCCTCCGTCTTCTTCAGTAGGTCACACACGTCCTGAAGTTCCTGCTGGCAGTTCTGTAGCCTGGTGCTGACGTCCACTCTTACCTCGAGGCTCACATCCATCTGCACTATGTTGCAATCTTCATGGATTGGCTCGTAGTTGAACACGGCACTTCCACTTTGTCGCCGAGGGGTGTACATGTATTGCGTCCCCTCAAGGCGGCCACGGTTGGTGTAGCTCTAGCAAGTGATTGCCTCCCAAGTGGCATCCTGTGGGTCTGGTGTCTAAGGCGATCCACCATGCCTCTAGTGGACTCCGTGTGGGTCTGGTCTCTAAGGCGATCCACCATGCCTCTAGTGGACTCCCTGTGGGTCTGGTATGTGGCGGGGTTATCAACATCCTCGACAGTACGTGCAGCCAGCTGGTGTCGAGGAACTCGCCCTCCGCTGGACTTACTGGCCGTGAGACGTGTGCGTGCCATATGTTTCAAGAAAATTTAAAGTGAGTTAGAAAAATAAACAATAATATACTTTTGAGTATAGATGAGGTTAGACAACGTATATAAAATCCTTCTTCTACCAAAATCTTTGGTAAAATAGTTTTTACTAAAATAGCGATACTCATCTCATCCATTTCTAACTAGGTTTGCGTCCTACGGGCAACCTGGCTCTGATACCACTTTGTCACACCCGGTTTTCCATAAGGAACACCCGAGTGTATTCTCACATGTATGACAGGATCAGTTGATTCATACATGTGCCAACAAGAGTGAAATATCATTGTATTACAAGCCAAGTTTATCATATAACGTATTATTACATCATAAAATATAAAATATCAAATATGAGTATAAGTACACTAATATCATAACAGCGGAAGATTCTAGCGTGGAGCTCCAGTTCCACAGACGTTGCTCGGGGATTTCGCCAACCTAGAACAACTCTTCGGGATCGAAGTCCTCCTCATCGAATTCTACATCTTCATTTGCACCTGAGCAGCAATATGATGTCCAACAAAAGCAAGTTTGAGTACCAAAGGTACTCAGCAAGTGTAGGAAAGAATGTTATAAAGGCTAATAGCAAGGAAAGGCTAACCTGTTTAAGCACTATGCATTAATCCTAAGCCTTAGCTTTGATTAGCAATGTAAAAGCCCAAGAAAAGGGACTTGTTAAAAATTTTTATGCACCTCACAACACAACAGTTTTGTTGTGGGTAGGTTGTGAAATATTGTGAAGAGCAAGTGACCTCCATCAAAGGAGTGATTAGAAGGGAAAACCTTCACTTTCACAAAGTAGGGTTTCTGCACATGAACATGAGAGGTTGAGCTCACCCTAGGATTTAAAAAGTCTTGGGAAGGTTCAGTCCAAAGCTCATGCAAATTCAGCAATTTTTGAGGCACTTTTGGGTTATTTCAAAAAGAGGCCAATTTGAATGTAAATTCAAATTGCAGCAACTTTCATCATCCAAATTCAAAAGTTAGCTCCATATCTATACTCAGCACATTTTTCTGAGTAAACCCACCAAGTTTCATCTCCATTGGAGCTCATCTTGTCAAGAGCTAAATTTGCTAGAATTCAAAACTGAATTTGAATTTCAGTTTAAACATGCAGCAAATTTAGCCAAACACAGTTCAAATTTGAGACTTCAAATTTAAACTAAGACTTGGTGACTAAGTCTCACATTAAATTGTGAGTAGCTGAGAATATTTGGCATAACAGAATTGGAAAAAAATTTGGAAAAAGAATTAGGGGGAGAGGGGGTCCCACCTGTCAGTAGACTTCACAGAGAAGTATACCTCTGATCTTTTCCTCTCTCGGCCGAGACAGCACACCGGGACGCCGGCGCCGGACCCCCCTCGCGCTGCCACCTCCTGGTCTCCTGCCCGAGCTGGCGAGCTGCTCCCGGATCGATCAACCCCTAGGCGGTCGGTCGCCCACAACACGAAACCACCGAGGCTCGGGTCCTTTACGCGTGAACAGAGAGCGCTACGCTCGCCGCCGTTTCCATTCGATCAAGAAACCGGAAATTCACCGCGAGCAGCGCCTCCCCTAGCCCAAAAACCACACCAACTACTCACCCTCTACCTCCTCCGGCCGAAGACAACCGAGTTTAGCTGCCCAGAACCTAGCCTGGGGACTATCGGCGGTGACCGAGAAACACAGCCGGCACGGGCTCACCGTGGGCAGCTCGAACCCGAGGCTTTCCTGGCCAAGCTAGGCCACTCAGAGACGCGCCGGATAGTCACGCTGCTACTAGCCAAGCCACAGCCCCGACGGTGGACCATTGGGCGTCAATTTGACGTTTTCCTCCCGGTACATCCACTCGGACCTCCGGGTAAGAATCCATCGAATTTATCCTCAATCTTCGTTCTTAGGCCACCAAAGCGTGCACACAGGACCTAGACTGGCTAGCGTTCGATTTCTCTTCGCAACCCTAGCTAGAAAACCGACCCAGTTCGGGGTATTTCATGTCATTCCATGCTCAAACGCGCGGCAGGAGTCGGGCGCACGGTGAGAACTCCTCTGGAGGTGTTGCCATGCGCTGGCCTTTACTTGCCGAGTGTCCCTAGCACCCACTGGTGCTCTAGAACGGATGGGCTGAGTCGTGGGTAGGCTAGGACCACCGGGCGACGATGCCGATCGTTCCCCGAGGCCGCCGCACGCTGCCGACACCGTTCCGATCCTCTAGCGCCTAACCCGAGCCAACAGACATGTTTCCCGACCCCATAAACCCCCAGGCGGCGAGCCTCCGGCCGGGAGACGGCCGGAGACACTTAGCCGGTGAGGCGCCGCCTCGCTCCGGCGAGGTTAGCGCGCGCGCGGGAAGGGGGGGCTCGGAGGAAGAAGAAGGGTGGGGCAGGCCCACCAGTCAGTGAGGGCGAGTTTAAAACGGGATCGAATATGGCCAGGATTCCGTGTGGCTGTGCACAGGAAAACCCAGTAACCCTGTGTGTCCTCGATTCTCACTGGCTGCGATTTAAAGAGTGGGCCCAGGTTATTTTCCAATAGTAAAACAATTCCAGTTTCCACTCAAACTTTAGAAATCCATAACTTCTGCTAGGCAGCTCCAAATTTAGTGATTCAAATTGGGTTGGATTCATCTTGCCTAGCTCTGTCCAGAGATACAACCCAATTTGTATTAAACCCATTAATTAATTCTGGAAAATTCTTTAAAGCTTTTCAGCAAAAGAATTTTAGAGGGAGTTTGGTCCATCCAAAAATCCCCAAATTTTGCCAGGATGTTCTTTAGGACATTAGTAAACCCCTGTAAAAGTTTCAGACCATTTGGAGTTGATTTGGTCAGAGCAATTCAAATTTGAAGGTGCTGTGTTCATTTGAATGCAGAAACATTTTCAGAGAATTTCCAAAACTTGGAAATTCAATTCTGGGCAAACCCTGACTCCAAAAATGCCAGGAAAAGTCATGCAAACTCTATGAGCTATAATATAAATTGTAGTTCATTAAGTTGAGCTTGAACAGGGGTATTACCTCAGAATTAATTCTTCCTTGCTGATTTGCCAAGAGAATTATTCTGAGCAAACCACTCCATGAAAAGTGCTAATGTTTGGTCCAGAGAGTTTTCTTGTGACAAGGAACTCACACAAAAATTCTCAGCTCCATTGGAGCTCTAGATCACCCCTGTCCTGTTTACCCACTTAAGGGATTAATATGGAAAAGGGGGGGAAAACCACTTAGCATTTAACCATGTGATTAAGTCCAAGCCAAACCACCAACACCAGTTCATATTTAAATTCTTAAACAAAGTTCCAGGTATTAGAGGCTGGTTATTAGAACCAATAGTATAAGTCTTACTCTAAACTCACTTTTACATATAAATTAACGTGTAGTATTTCATTAACGTGTAGCCGTTGAAGAAGAGACTCCGGAAGTGCTGGACTTCCTCCTTCCGGACGAAGAACTAACTCCTGACCAGCAGCAACAAGGCAAGCCCCGGTTTGCATTAACCCTTTTTAAAAGTTTTACTTTGTATACATGTGTCTTATGAAGTATGTATGTGCATTAGGTATCGGATGAATGAAACCCCACTTGCATAACCAAAGTTTCCTAAAAGAGTGAGGGTAGTGTCAAGGACCTCGAGTAGACAGGCTATGCTTAATGAGTCATAGGACTTCGGTACAAGTCGAGTAGTTGGAATCTACTCGCGAGATAGGCTGGGGACACACGGGTTCGGTTGAGTGATGTGAGATCACTTTAGTAATGAAAATGAGACTAGGCAGGGGCTAGGGCGCAGCAAGAGAGAGTCTTGTGTGCGCAGCCCTGTCCGTGTCGATTGAGGACCGATCCGTGTGCGGCCCTGCTGAACAAGTATTGAACGTACCGAAGGCATATCGGATATATGGGCCCCGATAAACCGATGTAGCCTAAACCTCCGGGCGTCGAGGCATAGCACACCGATTTATAGGTGTAGGTTGAGGGCAGCAAGGTGGAAATCTGCCAACGGGCATAGAGAGATGCTCCGTGTGGAGAACCTCCTGCTCGTTTCGGTGCGACCGGTTCGACGTTTGGGCTGTTGGGTGAAAGGTTGTCCCGTACGACATCGAGTGAGCGTGCTGTGCAGCTCCACGGGTGGGCGTACGTGACGTGCTCTTTGGGTTTTCCCTGCAGGTGTATATCGAGTCGATTCGCCGTCCCTCGCGGTGACGAGTGCTGCTTGTTCACTGCGTCGTAACGTAGACTAATGGATGAAATATGTTGAATCAATGATGCTGATTGATATAATTGTATTGCTACATGTGTGCCACCAAATACTGCTTACTAAATTTCAGATTTCATGAACTGTTAACTTGTTGCTAAAAGATGAACTAAGGATGAACTTGTAGGCGTGTCGTTCTGCTGAAATGTTACTATCCTATGTCCATTGTACACCTCATGTAGAGTTTCATGCTTAGGTGAGTCGGTTAAGCCTTGCTGAGCCTTTGTGCTCACGGTTGCTGCTTAAGTGTTTTTCAGGTGAGGAGCCACCCACGGACTCGGAGTACGAGTCCACCGGCGAGGGTTACCCTCCGTCGGGGACCACGGCTGAGTGGGAGCCGTACACGCCGCGCTGAGCTGAGGAGTGCAGCTAGTGTGGGTTGCCCTAGGGCTGGGCAACCGACTTTTGCTAAATAGGCGGGCGTGAGTTGTATAGTGTAGTCTTCCGCTGTGTAATAGAACAATAATTGTAACTGAAGTTTGTACTTATTTGTACAGTTTCAGCTGTTTTTCCCATGTAATATATTGTGTTCTTATGACGTGTGCTGTCGGGTGTCGCATCGCGCGGCATCACCCTCTGCGATCCTGGATGAGCGGATTCCGGTCCGCCACAAGCAACCTACCTTACTAAGTGATAATCCCACCAACTTCATAATTAAGTCATTAATGTTAGGTTACACCACCCAACAACCTCATTCAACTCACATCCATGTTTCTCTAATCATGGACAAGTCCAAGCCGCTCTTGACCGTGAGCACGGCTGCCATGACAGTTTGGTTCTCTGCAGAGATTGTACCACTTTACCCACAAGTAGTGATTTCATCCCCTGTTGCCAGGTAGACTAAGAACCTCCCTGATATACGTGATTGCAAGCCACATTACACACTTCCTTTGGTGTGCGATCAGGAGATCACTACATGGCCTTTACAAAGGGTCTACCGACAAGTACAAGCCCACTGAGGTTTCACCACTGCAGTTCCTGGGAGTAAACCCTCCCCTGCAGAAGCCCCCTCTTGAGCCTTGCAGTTCCCAGGGCAGTAAAAAATGGACTCCCATTCCCCGCACCATCCAAACACTCATACTATACCGACAAACTCCTAATTAATTGGCCAAGCTGCCCCATCTTAGTCTTGTGGTGGCACTGTAAAGCCGGGTTAACTGTTTCATGAACCGGTCCTTAGAATCTAAGACAGGCACTAACTCATTCCCGAGTCTCGTGTACGAAGCACCAACCAAAACAACCAGCCTGTCTAGAATCCTAACACCATGAAAACACACTTGTGTCTTTCATATAATTCCACAAGACTAACCACATTTATGTTTCTTTCATTCTCTAAATACTAAGCATGGCTATCACATAAAATGATAAACAACAAATATCAACTAAGTCCCTCCATGGTTCAACAAGGAATGATAAAGGAATATAACTAGGGAAACAACCTATATTAGGTTTCATATTGATGACATCATACAAGCATTCTAACTAATCATCCTAGAATAGGAACAAAGGGGTCAAGGAACACTTGCTTTTGAATGAAGGGTGATTCACTTCAAACTCTTGCTCTTGAAGATTATGAAATAGTTCTTGGGTTGGTTCTATCCATACATATGCACACAAAACAATGCCAAACATGCCATAAGAATCTTAGCAATGCATTACAAATCATATATGTTTGATTACACACATGCACCTATTGATTTCATGTCATTTCATATTGTTTGAAATAAAAATAAGTTTCAAATGGGCATCTATATCTTTCTACTTTATCTTTGTTATAGCCAAAATACTCATTTTCTTATTTTATAGTTATATTACTAATTTCTAGCATTTTATGTGTATGTATGTTAATTTTTATAATTAATTAAATCCTAAAAGTCATTTAAGTTATTACTATAATCATTTTCAGAACTCATATTACTATTTTCTACATTTCAGAACCTATTTATGTACTTGGGACAGTTTCCATAATTTTCCTTCATTATATAATATTTTTATCTATATTTCAGCATTTATTTAATACTTAAAAATGCATTTTCAGCCATTTAAATAATTATTCTGGACTACAGAAACTTCAAATACATAAAAATATAAAAACAGAATAATCTTATATTGTTTAATAAATTTCTATAATTTTTCTGATATCTATATTATTTTTATTTTAATTTTCAGAATTAATTTGTCACTATATAATTAATTTCAGCTTCTGAAAATTATTATTTTAATTTCAGCGTTGATATACTGATCAAAATGTTCAAATGAAATTTTTGATAAATTTCTACAAATTTTCAGAAGCTATTTAGGCTAATTTCATCATTAACAGAATCAAAATTTTAAAATTCTAAATGATTCTGGATCAAAATGAAATGATTATAATCTTTCTGGGGTCTAAAATGTGATTATAGAACTGCTATAGTAATTTACATAATGCACAGGGGTTGTTTAGTTAGTTTACAGTGAATTCCTTAATTTTTATAAAGCCTAGGGTCGATTCTGTAAAGAATATGGGCTATTTCCTAGTTATTTAAATCTCTAGGGACCTAACCAGAAAATTCCTAACGTATATAACTGCTTCAAACATGGGCCGTCGGATCTGAGATCAACGGCCCAGATTTAAATAACCGAAGCGGTACGCTCCTTCTAATCTGAGCCGTTGGCTCAAATCCGACGCGCCAGAAGAGGCCACATCGCCCTATACTCATCTCCCTCGCGTCCGGCGGCCGCGCGATCGCCGGCGGTGGCCGGAGACTCTCGGTTTCTTCGATTTCTCCACCAATTCTTGATCTATTTGCACCAGAAGAGAGAGAGGAGAGGATGGGGAACTCACCTAGGGGGATCTCGGGGACTGAAATGGGCCGGAGAAGGCTGTCGACGGTGATCAGTGCAGAAGTCCGACGATCTGCGTCGACGGTGCTTCCCGGTTGTTTTTCTTCAGAGGATTTCGTCGGGATTGTGTTCTAGTGATCGAGGGAGGGCTCAGAGGGTGTTAGATCCGAAGATCGACGTGTGTTTCTCGGGAAATTGAGAATTGGCGGTTTTATCTTAGGGAGGGGATGGCTTGCGGTTTTTGTGAGGGAAAATGACCGGCTATGGGTCGGTCTTATAGAGGACGAAGGGGTGACGGTTGGGGAGGCGCCGTTTGCTGGAGAGGCGCCGCAAATCGGCACATAGCCGAGTGGTTTTCTCACATGTGATAATAAGAATCGGGAGAAGAGAGAGGGAGGGGCTGCGGTGGTTTTGGGGGGAGAAACAACTGCCTCCGGGCTCCATTAGGCGGGGAGAGATGAGTGTTACAGACACTCTCAGGTTAGTTGTCGTATATAACTTCTATTTACCACAGACCACGTAACATACGACGGCCAGCCGTCGTATATAAACTTATATACGATGGCCTATATAAGTTTATATACGACGTCTGACCATCGTATGTTATCTGGACTGTCGTATGTTGACCTCTTTCCCGTAGTGTTTTTAATATTTTAGTAAATATTTGGAAACGTTCTGGTGCATTTTTGAACATGTTGCGAATTAGTACTAATAAAGAATACCATGGAATTATTATTGGGTAATTAGTTGTCACCCTCACATATCCTCCCACCCATTTGTTTTTGAGGTACGGATGATCAGAGAGCTGCTGCGCGTGCTGCTTCATTCCGTGTTTCCCCATAAAGAAAGTGCCGCGGAGCTTCAACGACGTGGCATCAACTGAGCCTGCGCTGCTGCAAAATGGACGTACGGCAGCAGTTGTTCCATCGTTATCCACCAGCACCACACCTGCCACCACGACGGCGGCCACAGGATCAGCTCAGCTGCGAGCGCGCGCGCTTGTACTCCACCCCTCTCGCTATCGATATTCTCTCCTCCCCCACCCTCTAGCTAGCTAGTGGAAGGCATGCAAGCAGTTCTTGCTGGGATGTCGCAATGCTCGTCTACTATAGTTGCCTAGCTGGCGGGGGACGAGGAGTTG
Organism: Neostapfia colusana; assembly: GCA_030760725.1. NCBI lineage: Eukaryota > Viridiplantae > Streptophyta > Magnoliopsida > Poales > Poaceae > Neostapfia > Neostapfia colusana. Next base: position 57,375,488 of record JASWHV010000019.1, read on the forward strand.
AATTATTATGTACTACCAACCTAATTAACAAAGCTTGCATGGCGCCCCGCCGTCGACAACGACGTCTTCGAGGTTCCAAAGGCTACCCCATGTGGGGCCGTCCTCCTCGCCAGACCCGTACTCCTCGCTGGTGGAGCTGCAGCAGCTGCCGCCGGCGCCGCCCTGGTGGTGCCCGGCGCCGTGGAGGAGGAGGAGGAGGGCGCATGGCATGGGGCACATGAAGTCCATGGCGTCGTGCATGATCAGGTCCACGTGGTGGTGGTGGCGGGCGCCGGCGGACTCCGTCGCCGCCGCCGTCGTCGCTGCGCACGCGTCATCGATGACAGCGCTGCCGCGGTCGTCGTCGTCGTCGACGGGGCCGGTGCGCCTGGCGTCGTCGTGCTTATTCTCGTCCTTGTCGCCGGACTGCGGCTGCTGCTGGCTCTGCATGATCTCGCGGCGTTGCTTGAGGAACCGCGCCCTTGCGCGCTCGATGTTCTTGGACGGCTTGCCCTTTTTGAAGTGCGTCCTCCAGTAGTTCTTGATCTCGTTGTCCGTCCTGCCCGGGAGGCTGCGCGCGATCGTCGACCACCTGCGCATTTAATTGGCCGAATATATCATTTGAGTGCTCAAATAATCGATGTTCATTTCATGCTTAGTCGTTCACCACAGCAAACCGGTGATGATATATCATGTCAGGCGATCATTAAGTACCTATTTCCCCACATAGCATGGAGCTGGACTATGATGCTCTCCTCTTGGGGCGTGATCTTGCCGCGCTTTAGATCAGGTCTCAGGTAGTTCACCCATCGCAGCCTGCAGCTCTTGCCGCTTCTCTTCAGCCCTGCAGCAACGGAAGGCCAAAAGGAGAATATAATGTATCTCATCAGACAACTCAGCAAAGCATGTACGTAATGAAGTACATATGTGGCACATGCCATAATAGTTAATCCGCTAACTTTAAGTGGTAAGAAAGTGATGGCTATTACCATTTCAAAAGAGAAAATGGAAATCTGGAAGTTACATATTAATTCCTAAAAAATAAATTCTTTTTGTGGATTTTGAGTAATGAAAAGACTTTGACTAGCTAGGGATCAGTTACTGAAAAGAGGATGGAAAGGGGACAAAGTTTGTAGTTTTGCAGTCATGATGAATCTATTGATCATCTTTTCTTTCAATGTTCAGTTGCTTTGCTGGGTTGGTATGTTTTGAAATTTTGTGGTGTTTTCGATAGTATACCTTGTAGTGTAGAAGATTGGCTCCAAACTGGAGGTTTAAGTAAAAGCAAAGTTTCTCGGATTTGTTGTATAGCCTTAATGTGGTCAGTTTAGAAATGGAGAAATAATACTCCCTCTGTTTTGAATTATTTGACGCTCGTTAGTTTAAAATTGAACTAACGAGTGTCAAATAATTTGAAGCGGGGGGAGTACTAGTTTTAATTCTAAGTAGCCTGGAAGTCTAGATCTGATTAACATTTCTGTGATGGGTTATTTGGCAGTATGGGTTTTGCATATAGACAGAGCGCGTGTGTCCTTGCCAACTGTGGGCTATCACCCAGTTCTCACTGTTTGGTTAACATTCATCTGAAGGTTATAGGACTTTTTTATGCTGCATCCACGGAGGCTGTTTCTAACAAATTAACAATATGCATGAAAGCATGTCGCTCACACAGAAACAGTAATAGGCAAGAGCGAAAAGGGGAGATATATCATGAAAGTATTATTCTTCAAATAAGAAGGAAAATTCAACATGAGATCGAAGACGACAGGAGAGAGGAAACACCACGTTGGGCGTGAATGCAAGAGCGTCGTTCATAAAAGAATCATGCGACATATATAGATGACCTGCAACTCTGCAAGTTGGCACTTGAAGATCCTGGCAATTCCTCGGTACGCCGTACAAAAGGGAATGTCCGGCTGGTTGACTGCCGAGCAACTTGCAACTTGCTTGCAAGTTGTGCAATAAAAAGAGGCTCTTTAAAATTTGTACATGAGAAGGGCTAGGCTCGTACTTGAGCCTCATCGGGCGAGCCAAAAAGGAATTAGAAATCAAAAGGAAGAAATTAGTTAGCTTGTCCAGTTCATGGTAGGATTAACAGTACCTGTGAGCTTGGAGACTGAGTTCCACCTCCCTTCCCCGTGCTGTCTGACATGCTCGACGAGCATCTTGTCCTCCTGCGTGGTCCACGGCCCTTTCCTCCACCCGTCCACCTCCTGCCTTCCCCAAGAGACATGCTGCCCCTCCATTGCCGCCGGGCGCCGCCGATCCCTTGATCGATCGAGCAGCTAGCTCAACAGAAAACTATGGAGCTTTGTCTCGAATGGCGGCCGCTGTGTTTTCCTGGAGATATTTATGTTGCTGCCGGCCTGCAGGGGAAGCAGCAAGCCAGTCTCTTTCCTCTTATGCTGTCCCGCAATGAGTGATACTGGCATGTAAACGAGTGAGCCGCTGCCGCGTATATATGGGGCACAGGCGAGCTCTATCCTCCCTGTCGCTCGCCAAAGGCCACGTCCTTGTCAGCGAATTCCATACTCCACTAGCTACCTGTCGAGTTGGACTCCCCAAAATGCCCACCGGTAAAATTTTGATTGTTTCCTTCTCTCCTAATCGGGTGTGTACCGAGTTTTACTGCGTGTTTCTTACCGAAAGCGCCAAAGTCGTCCATTAGTGCGTCAAGGTGATCAAGCAAGTCTGTAAAAGAATGCTCCCTCACAAGAAAGCAAACATGTTAAGAGCTGAGCAAAATACTCCCTTCAATTCTTTGGCTAGTTCAAAATTGAACGAACTCATGCTATATGTAGAAAATATCGAAGGGAGTATTATATTGTTGTATACTACATATAATATTATATTTACTAACTAGAGCCTCCTCTTAAGTCCTAGACGTTAAACCGATGAAAATCTAAAAAATCCTCATAAAAAGTAAAACTTCAAGCCGTCAAATCGTAGCTAGAAAACAATAGTCGTTAGATCTAATATAGTCTAAATTACTTATCTCTGCCATTATAAAAATTCTATGTCAAACACTATACAAAAATATTAAAACTTAAAATAAAAAAAATAAAACAATTGGAGTCTGCATTAAAATCAATACTAAATATGTAAAATTCGAAATGAAATGTGAAATTAAATTTAGATTCCAAATTAATTAAGTTAATATTTATCATTTTATATGTTAAATATTTTTTTATACAATATTTGTAATATAGTGTTGTTAGAAGAAATAGCCAATTTGCTGATTAATTCCGGAAAACCACGACTTCGAACAGCGAGAAACACCAGCAAACGAGAAGTCAGATTAGGCGTACCGATCTAAAACTGGAGTAATCGCCGCAAACGTAGATCTGACGACAGTCGGTCGGTGCAGATGTTGGTGGCGACACTAGGTAGCAGCGCTCGATCTCAGTTGTAGGCAACCCGTGATGAAGAACTCGAGCAGTCGCGTAGAGCGCTTCCCAAAAACCTTATTCGCCTCTCCCGGTGTAGGATCGCAAGGGCGAGCGGTTTCGGAGACCTGCTCTCCTGATCGTCGGTGCACGCCGGCGCTCAGGATGGAGTACACAATAGCGGCGCAAGAAACTAGAACGTGGGAATGATTTGTTTCGGGGTATTTCCTCTGTCACGCACGTCATAATATATAGTTCGTGTTAGAGATCGATTCGGTTGCGGATCCGATTTATCTGCAATGTGCGGATACTACTACAAGAAGCTTCATCTCAGGCGGCTCCAAATATCTTATCACATGCGAAAACTCGAACCTCCTATGAAAGAGTTATCACAGGCGCCTTCATGAATCTGTCTGTGAAGACTCTTTATCCTAGGCAGTTTTTGTAGTAGTGTCCGGTCCGTCTCTAACTAACTCAGCCTAATTTGGAAGTCCAAAAAGCCCACAAAGACCAACCAAATTTTTTGCCGCAAAAATAAAAGTTTGGGTCGAGACTCAAATATACACGAACACGCACGCGCGCATGGGCTACTACTCTCCTCTCTTCTTACCTCTCACTTAGTGAGTGAAAGAAGAACCTCCCTTATATGTAGGAGTTGCTTCCCTCAAACTTCCTATGTGGTACTAAACCACTGACACCACTCTCTCTTACACTAATGGGTTTTTGAGATTTATTTGAAGCTATTGTTATTTCCTTCATGGAGCTTGGGTCAAAATTCTAACAAGTGCTAGCCCGGGCAGATGCACAGGATCGATGTACTGGTACTATTAATTAGTATTGTACAATAGAAGATCCGTGCACATATAATAGAGATCATCATCATATAGAATTAGCACCTTGCTGCTTCACATTATTGGGCCCCTTGTATAATCCTCGGTGTCCGATGAGGTTAGCTTGGTGCCCGAAAAAATACGTTTAAGAAGCACATACTTCTCGTGGAGGGCTCTAGAGAGTCGACACGTGGAATGACTAGACTCGCTACAAGCGGTCCTTCATCCGGTGCATCATCAACGCGAATAAAGCTTCTTCGATCGTCGCTCGTGGCAATTGCAACTTCTTCTTTAATTAATTTTGTGTTTGCGGATCCGACGACGACGGGACGGCAATCGAACTCGATCGTCCGTGGCGATCCGTCGACCTCGATCACTTTCCGACACACGATCGAACGGGGTAAACTAATCCCCGTGCAGGTAACTTTGACGGCCGCGCGCGCGTCATGGTTCACGCACGTACGCATCGATCCTCGGTACCTGGTCCGTTTTAGACGTGTTCTTAGCTGGCATGCACGCGGTTGCAGAGGATGCATGAATGTTGTTCCCGTTAATTTCTTCGATCGGTACATCGATAAAGGAAAGTTTACTTTGCTCTGAATCGATATCACGGCACATCTCTGTCGCCATCGATCACGAGAAGGACACAAAGCACTCACAACACACCAAGCGTAGATGTATATACATCTATACGCGTATATGGTATAAGAAGACTAGTAGGATATACACGTGCATGCGTGCACCCACTCGATCGGTCCACCTACCGGTTACGTCTGGTGTCTGCTCTCCATCAACACGGTGCCTAACTCGTAATCGAATCGTCACTGTGCCACCACTAGTGCATGCAGAGCAACAGAGTTACTTCAACTCTTGACGCCGCCGACGACGACGTAAAACGATTCAAGCTGGAGAGACCTCACGATCACGTAGTACGAGTAGGGATGGCAACGGGTGCCCATTACTCGTTTAACCGCGGATATCCGATCCGATGGGTACGGATTCGGGTATAAGTTCAGATCCACGGGTACGGGTTCGAGTAACGGGTTGAATCCAACGTATATTTCTTATCGGGTAAAAAAATACATACCCATATCCGTATACCCGAACCCGTTCTGACACGTGGGCCAATACATCATTATATAATAGTTCTAGCTTCTAGTGTTCGGTTTTCTTTTCTTTCCAACTCTCTTGCTCGGCTGCTCGGTGTTAAACTGTTCTATAAATCTATCTGCAATGTATTTTTTTATTAAAGGTTTTCGGGTAACGGATATACCCGCGGATAAAAAATATCCACGGGTAATGGATACGGATAATGTTTTATACCCGCTGCGGGTAACGGGTATGGGTTCGGGTACGGATTTTATACAGCGGGTACGGGTAACCTAGAGTGATATCCGCGGGTTTTTTACCCGTTGCCATCCCTAAGTACGAGCGAGCGGGCGCGTGAGATGGAGCTTGACTTTAGACCAAGAACCGATCCAGGTAAAGATGGATCGGGCGAGCCCACATGGATCCGTTCCCGGCCGGCAAGACTGGTATAAAACGTTTAATTGGGGGATAGCACGTAATACCCGTTGCCATCCCTAAGTACGAGCGAGCGGGCGCGTGAGATGGAGCTTGACTTTAGACCAAGAACCGATCCAGGTAAAGATGGATCGGGCGAGCCCACATGGATCCGTTCCCGGCCGGCAAGACTGGTATAGAACGTTTAATTGGGAGATAGCACGTAATAACACAAATCTCTTGGAACTTTTGGGACGAGACGACATCAAGAGAGGTGGTGTTTATACAACAATCTGAGTATATCACCGTGCCATTCTGTATTGCACACAAGGCGCGGGAGTACGAATTTTTTGGGACGAGCCGGACCGTGTCGCATGAAATTACAGAAGGGCAGCTTTGGAACGCCGCGCGCGTGCATGGATGCACCTAATGACCGGCTGAGAAAGGAACCGAAGGCGAACAGCTCGCCGCTTCGAGAGACCTCTCGTCGTGGCATTCCGCCCAAGAATGATCCGCTCATAAGTACTCCTTCTGGTGCATAAAAAATTATTGTTTTGGACATTTTCTCGCATATCAAGAAAGTATTAAATAAACTTTCTTTTTATTACTATCATAATCTTTTTAATAGCTTGACTGGTCTACTTCACTAGTTCTCAGACCTCTCATACAGGTTCAATTCCTATCCACACACATTATCACATGTTTATTACATTTTTTTATGAGACAAACTCATCGGTTCTACTTCAACGTCAATTTTTTATGCACTTATAGCTTCTGTGTAGAATGGCAATTTTTTATGCACCGGAGGAGTACTAACTAAGCAGACCAGTAGATCTCGTCCTGGGATTTAAGAAAATATATAACTGGCACGGTCCCGTCCCGGGATTTAAGAAAATATATAACTGGCACGGTCCCCTGCCCGCACGCGCCTCGATCCCCGTGCCGCCACCTCACTCACCTTGCGTACGGCCGCCCTCCTCTCCAACTCGCTCCTCCTGCTGGCGAGCGCCTCTCGCCACCTAATCACCGGAGCTCCAAATACGCATCACTCACCTCGCGCATCAATGGCAGGACGATGGTGCACCCAGCGTGAAATATGGACGGAAGTATCCCGGACCCGATATCGTTTTTGAGAATTCTCGAACCATTTTTTTTGTTTTTAACGGAATTGTCTGAAAATTGAACGAAAACTGAAAATGAAAATTTGAAAATCGGAACGAAAACGATTTGGGCAGATTTCCGACCGAATACTCGAAATTTCGTATTTATTTGGAAATTTCCGAACAATTTCCATTTTCATTTCTGAAACAGCAATGGACCTTGGCCCAATGCTTAGCGGTCCAAGACACCGAGAGCCCGAACTGAAACAACCCTATGTCAGGCGTTACAGGTCCAAGGGTGAGAAGAAGCCGCCAGCCAAGTAGTGGAGCACCGAACCCCAAATCTGTAAGCTCATCGCGCTCATGTCGTCCTAAGCCCTATCGCCACGTCACCGTGGCCTCGAGGCAGCAAGACCCCTAATGTCGGACGTGTTTGCTAGTGTGAAGTTATTATCATTATTTGCTCAATTAAATAAATACGATAATATTTTGGCCTTTAAGGTGTTGTTTTCGAAAAAAATCGAAACTGTTCCGATATCGACATGTTTTCGTTTCGATATATCCGTTTCCGATATTTCCATAATTTCCGATATCATATCCGTTTCCGATGGTACTGTTTCTGATTTTGTTTTCAAAAATTATATATAAAAATATAAATAATTTAACTATTTTTCCGACCGTTTTCACCTCTACACCCTAGCGATCCACTAACGTACGAGAAGGGCGAGAGGGGGTTGATAGAGAGCTGGCTGCTGCTGGTGGCACGGGTTATTTTATGCGCGCATCGCCGTCTCCGCGCGTGGGTGCGCTGACGTACGTTGGAGCCTCACGGCGGCGACGGGTGTCGCCCGCCCGCCGGCCGGTGCAGGACCACGTACCGCCTTGTTTAATCGATCGCCACCGCGGCTTATATATTATAGCTAGCCTTGCAGTGCATGTTACGGCTGCATGCCTTTTTCTCTAGCTTTTCTTCCGTCTGGTTGCATGTCGTTGTTTGCGATCGATCGGGGGCACGTAGGCCGCATCTCATTCGCGTCTGGGTTTACTGTGGTAGCAGCTTCTCTTCTCTCCGTCCGGGCGTGACGATGTGGCTGCAGCATGCACGCGGCAAGAGGGGTTCTGTTTATATGTGTGTGCGCGTGCGGTGAAATGAAAGCCGCATCGTCCCGTGGATATAAGTATTGGCCTGCAAGTCTCTTTCTAATAGAGTGCGCAGCTCATCGCTACACTTTACTAGTTACTTTGCGATCTAGAAGCCTCGAAAAGCTTGGTTATAAAAACCCTAAAAGGCCAGGGTGTATATATTTGGATTGGCGTATCACTGCAGGATTCCCGTCAGCATACGACGGCCAAAACCGTCGCATATAAAGTAGAAGCCGTTGTATATAATCTATATACGATGGCAGGTGTTTATATACGATGATTTGTGGCCGTCGTATATATTTTGTCGTATATATAGTTATATACGACGACATCGTCGTATAACAGTATATATGCGACGGTCCCTTATATACAACGGCCCGTTTCGTAGACTTGGGCCAGTGGGCCGGGGCCTTTATATACGACGGCTGGGCCCTGACTGTCGTATATAAGAGGTTATATACGACAGCCTGGGCCCAGCCGTCGTATATAATTTAGGCTTTATTTACGATGGCCATGTATAGCGACCGTTGTATATAAACTATACAGGCCGTCGTATATGAGCTTTTCCATTTATTTTAAAAAACAGAAAATGGCTAACCTGGCTCGATGGCCAGCTACACATCCACAACAACATGACAACAACAAAACAGTTTGACATACAAAATCACAACAAGGTGTAATAGTACACATCCACAATCACGAAGTCTGACATCCACACAATCAAAAATAAAATCACAAGTCTATTGATTACTAGCCCCTCCACTACCTCCAGGAGCGAAGCAGTCATTCTGCCGCAGCGAACCTGGCGCCCTTAGCTGCGGTGATGGAGTATGAGCCTCCGTCCCTGATCTCTACGAAACACAGTGACATATGTACAAGTTTACAACGGTGTTCTCGTATTCAATTGTTTAGTTAAACTTAATGTAACTTCCTTTTTGTACCTATACTCCAGGAAACTGCTCCTGTGGTGGCGACGGCTGCAGCACGAACGGAGGTGGCTGCCACAACGGTATCTGGATTTGCTGGCCTTGCTGTCGAGTTAGCGTTTGTCATCTCAAACATTACAATTTACAAACCGATTGAAACACAATGTAATTAAAGTACAATTGTATGTTTCTTACTTCCATTGCCGCTTGCATATGTGCCATATAGGATGCATGGTACGCCATGACAACCCTGTTGTTCTCTCGCTCTCTCGCCAAGGCCTCCTCCTGCCGGGCCAAGCTCTCCCGAAGCGCCATGACCTCGAGATCTCTCTCGGTGACACGGCGGCTGGAGGAGCCTGCACCAATAGCCGAAGACTGCGAGAAGCCGCCTGCCGCCTGCGTCAGGAAGTAGGGGGCGAGGGCCCTCATGGACTAGGAGATGCTATTAACTTAAATCTAAGCATATATAATAATATAACATAACAAAACAATAATTCCTAAACAACAACATAACAACAACAAATCTTAAAGCATGAATAACTCCTGAACAACAATAACTCCTAAACAACAACATATAACAACATAACAACAACAAATCCGTCGTATATTAAGCATTATTAAGTATGAATAACACAACAAAAAATCTTAAATATTATTAAACTAAACCTAAACGTATATAATAACAAGTATTTTACAACGGACAACTAATTAGCTAAATTATAAACTACTATTCTAACGACATGAGCATAATTACCAACTAATTAGCATAATTATCAAGTAACTGAATTAATGGTTAGAATTACTTGCGACGAGAGAGACGGACGACGAGGGTGACGAACGGTGAGGGCTACGCGGGGCGGCCGCGCAGGGGTGGGGTCGCCGGCGGGGTGGGGCGCTGGCGTGGAGGAGCGGGCGGCGGTGGGGCGCGGCCGGCGGTGGGGCGTGACTGGTGGTGGGGCGCGGCGCGCGCGCGCGGGGCGGCAGCGGCGCGGGGTGAGGAGAAAAGAACTCGGGCCAGGCCCGTAGGATTTATACGAAGTATATACGGCGGCCTTTTCAAGATACGACAGACAGCCGCAATGGCCGTCGTATATAACTGCTGTATACGACAACCTAGGTTTGGCTGTCGTATATAACTGCTATATACGACAGCCATATACTAAACGATGACTGTACTGTCGTATATAAAACTTATATACGATAGTCTCTGCTGACCGTCGTATGTAAGTTTATATACGACAGGTAGCCGTCGTATAATATACAGGTTGTCGTATGTTGCCTTATTTCCTGTAGTGTATGTTTATACTCCAAGCTAGCAAGCTAGCGGATCGGTCATCGATCACAGGACTCCGGAGCTGAAAGTAGAAAGCAAGATACGGGTCGCTCTTCGCTGGTGATTAGTAGTTGCGGCATTAGCAACAGTCTCTCTGGTCCGCCAAATGAATTGTGGCGCCTGAGACCGATAGATAATACTACTAAATACAGGCAACCAAAGGGTTCTCACACTCTTCTTTCTCTCTTTGTCGACCGTGATGAGCTGCTTTACAGCTCAAGGGCAAAGGTAAACTGCACTAGCTACCTAGCTAGGACAGTAGTAACTTTATTTGGTCATTCCTTTTGGTTATACACGTTTCCTAACCTCCACACATCCTCGGTTTTAATCGACCCGCCTCAGTTACGCACTCTGAACAAACTTTCTTTGCCAAATTAAGGTGATATGTATCTTTTGAAGCCCTAACAATCACTACAGAAATACGATTTATTCTCGTCAGCCAAAAACACACAAAACAATTATTTTCATGGGTTTAGCTAGACAAAGCCCATAAAAATAAACCATCCAAAATAAAATTATTTTTGTGGGCGGCACACGAAAATAAATTTATTTTCGTCATTCTTTTCTGACTCATGGAAACAAGTATTTTCGTGAGTCAAAATCTGGCTCATGAAAATAATACCTCAGTATTTTCGTAGGCCGAGGCGATGGCGGCGTGTTGCGAGCGAGGCAGTGACGGCTCGACGCGGTCTGAGATGGCGGCAGCTCGGCGCAAGCGGACGACAGCGGGCGTTTGGTCGGAGAGGCCCAGCGGGAGAGAAAGAAAAGCGGAGCTTGATCCGGTCGGGAATAAGAGGGTATTTTCGTGAGCCGCGTCGGGGCTGACGAAAATCACGTGTATTTTCATGCGCCTTGTCCGAACAACGAAAGTAACCTTTATTTTCGTGTGCCGAGTCCGAATCTGTCAAAAATATTCCTAGTTTCGTGTGCCCTGTCCGAAGCCGACGAAATAAACATATATTTTGGTGACCCCTGTCATGCCCACGAAAATAGGCCTAGTTTCGTGTGCCCTATCCGAAGCTGACGAAACTAAAGCATATTTTTATGTGCCCCGTCTAAAGCCCACGAAATTACCTTGTATTATCGTGAACTGCTGCTTGGCTCACAAAATTATACTTATTTTCGTGAGTGCCCAAGAAAATGCGTTTGGCCCACGAAAATTGGATGATTTCCTGTAGTGAATGGAAACATATGTTGTCGCTTTGTTTTTTATATATCCATGGTTATTGTAGATCAAAAGTACATGTGAATTCTGTACTATAAAGGTATATCTCATGATGAATCTGAAAACATAAATCTTCGGACAGAACTAGCAGAACAATTTTTTTAAGGAATTACTTCCAATTCCATTTCAGCTAAAACAGAGGTCCATACAAACACTTTTGAGAGAGATTTTACTCCCCCATATTTCTCAGTATCGCTAGGTTGTTTCAAACATAGCACTATAGGCTTGACAGTTTGACAACATATCAAGCTGGCAGCAGAACAAATATAATGTGATATCTGAATTAGAGGTAGTACTACAGAATGTATACTGTATAACAAATTAAACATATCTAGGATAGGAATCTAGGCCTTGTAGAGCAAAGGAAACACTTCTATGTAAAATCCCCAAAAAGTGGTAGCAAGAATTTTCAGCTCATGTAAACTTAGGAAAATTGAGGAGAATTAAAACTTTGAATTATAGCGGTGGAAGTTCAAATTGAGGATTCAAACTTCCCAAAACTTCCAAACATGGAGATCTAAATTCATAACTTGGGACTTCATATTTCAAATATTCAACCTTCCAAATTTCAGCTCATTTGGAGGTGTCGGTACCCTCAATATGGGGTACCCCCGCGCATAGGGGAAATTGCCTAAGGACTTTGCCCCCTCCGCAGGGGCAAGCTCCTAAAGCCCCACGTGTCCTGCGGGGCATGACCTCCCTCTCCTCAGAGAAGGGGCTCCGGGCCCGCCATGTGGCCGGCAGAGCCGGACCTCCCTTCTCCACAGGGAGAGCTCCGAAGACTCCACGTGTCCAGCGGGGCCGGACCTCCCTCTCCTCAGAGGAGAGCTTCGGGCCCGCCACGTGGCCAGCAGAGCCGGACCCCCCTCCGCGGGGAGAGCTCCGAAGGCTTCACGTGTCCAGCGGGGCCGGACCTCCCTCTCCTTAGAAGAGAGCTCCGGGCCCGCAACGTGGCCAGCAGAGCCGGACCTCCCCCCTCCGCGGAGAGAGCTCCGAAGGCCCCACGTGTCCCGCGGGGCTGGACCTCCCTCTCCTCAGAGGAGAGCTCCGGGCAGCCACATGGCCGCAAAACAGCGCTACCTGCCTCCGCGCGGTAGGCAGCGAGAGTAAAGACTCGCCATACCTTGTCCGTACAAGGTATTCAAGACCCGCATCTTCCCGAGACGCGGAGACGCAGAGCACGCCACTGTCAGGTGCCGTTGTGCCCGGTCGCATCGCAGTGAAGACTGGCACGCCGCGTCAGAAGCTGTACACCAATAAACACAGCGACAAACCCTGCCACCCCTACAGTCATCAACCACTACGCCTAGCTTGTGGCGTGGGTAGGGCGGCAAGACGAAGACTCAGAAGCCCTCGCCATAGACAGCTACCGACATAACTGCAGGATACAGTAGATGGCAGACAATCTCCCTGGGACCACCTGTCGGGTCCTGGGCCCACCTTGTAAGCCGCCCGAGCCTTGGACTATAAAAGGCTCGGGTAGGCAACGTTACAAGGACAGACGCTGTTCGGTTGGAACTCTGTCGGTTTGAACTCTGACGGGTTCGCCTCTTAGCTCAGCTCATCCTCAAGCAATACAACGAGCACCTCTGCTCATCATGGACGTAGGGTTTTACGCTCCGGCGGCCTGAACCACGTAAAAACCCCTGTGTTCATCTGTTTCCTTCATCTAGTACATCGAGACTCAGGCGGGGGGACTAGCCCCTCCGAAACTAGCCCCTCCGAAAAAGAACCTCCGCGGGCTGCCCAGTGCAGACCCAGGGAAAGTGTCGACAGCTACACTTCGACATTTGGCGTGCCAGGTAGGGGGCTTTACCCTCTCGCGTCCAGTCTTTGCTCACGAAGATGACCAAGCTTCCGTCCGCGGCAAGCTCTCCTCGCCCTCATTCCTGGCGAACGGTGACCAGCGAGGCTTACGTCTCGACGCACTCAGGGAGGAGTATGTCGGGACAAGCTGTAAGCCAGCAGCCGATTCCGGCAACGCGGACTCCAGCAAGCCCAAGATCGCCTGCAGTGCCAAGTGTCTCCCATGGGAGCGCACTAGCTGCAGCGCGAGCGCTCCTACGCAACCCACCTGCTAGGGACGCGCCTCAGGCAGTGACCCTGCAGTGGATTCGCGACGTAGACCGTCTCGTCGTCGCCGCCGCCAATCCTCAGCTTCGGCGGGGATGACGCCCCAATCAACCGGATGTGTCAATGTCGCGCACGCCAGCGGTTGACAGGCAGACGGCAGACTCCCGCTCCATCAGGCTCCCATCGGCAGACCTAAGGTCGGAGCTAGAACGACGTCACCTGGACGAAGATGCCTGCGTGGCCATCGAGCGATGACGAGAAAGGCGTCGCAACCAAGAGGTCGGCGACAGCATGTCGACCGCCTCGACTCAGCCTGGGCCGCAGACGTTCGCTACATGATCTCTGCCCCAGGCATACGCCACACAGCATATGCCTCAACCATATGCCCTGCAAATGGCGCCTCCGGTTTATGGCGCACCTTTGCCTATGTTGGGGTACACGGTGCCAACAGCGGACCAAGCGCTCGCGGCACCGACACCTGCAGCAACAGGAGCAGGGTGTGCAGCTTTGGCACCGCACCTTCGCTTTGTGAAGTGGCCGCGCAAGTTCTGGACACACCTGCCGGAGAAGTACAACGGAAGCGTCAACCTGGCGGAGTTCCTCCAGATCTACTCCACTACCATCTTTGCTGCAGGTGGGGATGAGGCTGTCATGGCCAACTATTTCTCCGTCGCCTTGACCGGCCCAGCACGGTCTTGGCTCATGAATCTCCCCCAGGGTTCCATGACCTCCTAGGGAGAGCTTTGCCGACAGTTTACTGCAAACTTCGGCAGCTCCTACACCCGGCCTGGCACGGAGCTCGACCTCTACACCATCCAACAACAACCTGGAGAGTCGCTGCGCTCCTTCATCCAGCGGTTCTCCCAGGTACGGAACACCATCCCCCATATCCAAAATGCTTATATGGTGGTGGCGTTCCGACAAGGTGTAAGGGACAAGAAGATGCTCGAGAAGCTCGCGACCAGAGAAGTGCGCGACGTCTCGGAGCTCTTCAGCCTGGCGGACAAGTGCGCCAGGGCAGTAGAAGGGCGCAACTGGCACTCACAGCCAGCCTCCAAAGCCGGAGGACAATGGATCTGGCGCTGCTTCCCATGGAAGCAGCAAAAAGATCAACAACAAGGGCGGTGGCAAGATGAAGCCACCGACCGCAGCTCCCGTTGCTGCAGCAGCAGCACCCAGTGGAGCTCGGGGGCCACCCCCCGACAAGAGGTTGCGACAGTCACCAGCCCCACACAATGACCACGGCGAGCCACACTGCTGTTGAGTGACGGGAAATCCAGAAACTCGCGGAGCACTTCCGCAAGGGGTAGCAACCGCGAGCGGGGACGCCCCTCCCTTCCGTCAGAGGGAGGGCAAGCAGAAGCTCGACGCCCGCGACAACGTCGACCACCAGATGGAGCTCCAGGAGCCCCAGCGCGCCGTAAAGGCGGTGCACAACTACGAGGGCTCTAGCTCCAGCGATGACGAGCGCCGGAAGGCGCTCTACGTCATCTACGGCGGGTCCTCTGACCCCTCGTCTCGGAGTGCAGTCAAGACTCTACGCCGAGAAGTGGGGTCGGTGGCTCTTGTCCCAAGCGCAACGCCACACCTCAAGTGGATGGGGACCCCCATCAGCTTTGACGCCACCGACTGCCCAAAGAACATGGCTGGGGCCGGGCAGCTGCCGCTCTTGGTAGCTCCCACCATCGCCAACGTGAAGATGTACCACGTTCTGGTAGATGGCGGGGCCGGCCTGAACCTCATCAGCCGCGCAGCTTTCTAGAAGCTGCAAATCCCGATGGCCAAGCTCACCCCCTCGAGCCCGTTCTCAGGGGTAGGGCCGGGACAAGTCGTCCCCTACGGCAACATCAGCCTTCCGGTCACCTTCGGGGCACCGGACAGCTACTGGACAGAATGCATTCTGTTCGATGTGGCGGAGATTGATCTCCCCTTCAATGCCATCATCGGCAGGCCAGCCCTGTACCGATTCATGGCGGTAGCCCACTACGGCTACCTCGTCTTGAAGATGCCTACACCAACAGGCGTTCTCAAGATCCGTGGAGACCACACTGCTGCAGTGTCAGCCTTGGAGAAACTCCAAGCACTTGCAGCAGCTCGAGCACCAGCCCCTGGCGGTGTAGAACCGGGTCAGCTCCACCCGAGTGCACGCCACCGTGCCTTGGTCCCACCTCGCGGGGGCTGCCATGGCCCTGTCAACCTATTGTCGGCCTGAGCCAATGGAGGAAGTCATCCCGGGTCCCCCAGGGAAAAGTCGCGCAGGAACAGCTCCGGCGCGAAGACACCGACCTCGTCGACAAGGCTCGATTACAAGCAACGCTCCGCAACGCACGGTACCGGCAGGCGCTCCGGCGCTACCACCAAAGGACCGTGCGTGTCCGGGAGCTCCAAGAAGGCGACCTGGTGCCGCGACACATACTTTCTCGCGAAGGGACCGACAAACTCTCCCCCAGCTGGGAAGGTCCCTTCCGAGTCACAAAAGTTTGCCACCCCGGGTGCGTACGCCTCTCCACCAAGGATGGGGATCCGCTCCCGAACCCTTGGAACATGGAACACCTCCGTAAGTTCTATCCCTAGAGCAGTAGTAGAACAATTCTTTTTCTTTATGTAATAAATCCCATAGAGTCCAGGAACAGCGCTCGGAGTAGCTAAGTCCTAGGGGACGGTCCAAGACTACGTTTCAGCTTGGCCTGGTTCCGACCCTAAGCGCGTAGAGTCTTGCTTCCCTTCTTAATGGGTAGGTCGTTGTCTCTATGTTTAGCCTGTCTTCCTCCTATGGATATTTATACGGAAAGAAGCCTGTCCTGCTACACTCTTACCCTTGTGCTCATTTGAATTACTCATTAATTTTTATGATCGTACTTTTCGTGTACGCTCACCGTACACTTAGCTCTCTTTTCCCACTCTCATCCCTAGTTGGCATTTGCTATCCTACTGAAGACGGTCGCGCTTGAGGTACCTGCCGATGGCCAGGGGGCCTTTCGGGCCTCCCCTAGTCAGGTGATGCGATGCCAGTTGGTCACCTCCAGGAAAAGCCTGCGCTGTGCATGGGGAGTCCAGGGTGCGTAACCTGCTTTGCCTGGTTCCGACCCAAAGCGTGCGCGCCCTGCCCTTCGGAGGTCCAGGGGAGTACATCCTGCTTTGACTGGTTCCGTACTGAAAGCCTGTGCACTCTGCCTCCCCAACATTACGGTCCAATACTAGGGGCCGGACGGTCATACCCTGACCTCGGAGGGAGCCGGACCCCCGGCGCCGTGCGCACTGAATTGACCAAGCCCCGTATACCGGACCAGGACCGTAAGCCAAATAAGACTATGAGATAGGGAGGGGAGAGCCCCCAAGGAGAATTACGGTTCCCTCACTTGTGTGCAGGACATCCTGGCCTTAGCTCCTCCGCAGGAGTATGGTAGGTGTGCCCAAACCATTGGCCACACCTACCAGGGGGCCATTACGGGGACCGTGCGAAGAGAGACCGGAGCTCCTGACTACTCCAACTCAAGACCGGAGGAACCGGACCCCGCCCCCTCCACAGGGGCGGGCTCCGAAGGCCCCACGTGTCCGGCGGGGCCGGAACTCCCCTCTCCTCAGAGGATAGCCCCGGGCCCGTCATGTGGCCGGTAGAGCCGGACCTCGCCCCATCCGTAGGGGCGAGCTCCGAAGGCTCCACGTGTCCCGTGGGGCCGGACCACCCTCTCCTCAGAGGAGCTCCGAGCCCGCCACGTGGCAAGCAGATCCGGACCTCCCCCAGTCCTCACGGGGCGAGCTCCGAAGACCCCTTGGGCCCTTATCACAACAAGGACCCGAGGAAGGTGTCTGTGCAAGACTTCAAGATCGGTGAAGACCTCCTGAAGTCCTTGCGGAGCTAAGGACTCGGGTGGGCCAAGCCAAGAATAAGATAAAAAACACATACACAAAAAACAAAAAGAGTTTATTCATTCATCAAAGCTCCATGAGCTGGACTACAGACTCAACAAAAACAAAAAAGAAAAGATATAAGGCCCTCCGGCCGCAGGGGCGACTACCTAGGAGTCCCCGGACTCCTGCTGGAACATGGAGGCTACGAGGGCGGCCACGTCCCCGACTTCAACCCTGGCAGCTTCCTCCCGCTCGACGATGGGGCCCATTCTTACCGGCTCTAGAGAGAGGGAGGGATCCCGACTTCGGAAGCATGCCATCACGTGCGTGGTGACCTCCTTCGCCAAGCCCTGTCCCTCTGACTCAAGCGCGTCGGTGATCACGGCTTTGAGCCTGTCCAGCTTGGCGCCGATGGACTCGAGCGCCGGGATCGCCTCGACCACCTACTGCGCCGGAGCCCCCGTCCTCCCGGGGCTGAAGCCCAGGGGTACTAGGGCGGACCCCGCTTGGCCGATGAAGCTCCAGACAGCTCGGGCCTCGACGGACCGCGAAGCCTGGAGCTTCTCCACCTCTTGGCGGGCTGCTAGCAGGGCGTCGAGTCCCTCCTCGGATAATCGCTTCTCCTTGGCTGCTAGAGAGCCCTCTTGAAGTTGGAGATCCCTGGTGAGCCGCTCCAACTCCGATGGCCAGAAGTCGGCCGCCAACTCACGATCCAGCACCGCCTGGCGCTCCCGGGAGGCCTGCTCCTCCCACACGGCCAGAGCTGCCTCCCGAAGCTCCAGCTCCTCAGCCTGGGCCTTCAGGTCGCCCTCGCTGGCCTCCAGCCGTGCGGCGACCTTCTTCTCCTCGGCCGCCACAGCGCTCTCCCGATCCGCGATGGCGCACTCGCGGCGCACCAGCCGCAGCCGCAGCTCCTCCGTGGCAGTGGAGCGCGCCTCGGCCCTGCCATGAGCCTCGCGGGTCTCCTAGTGGAGCCGCCGGGTCTCGGAGTCCAAGCGGTCGACGACCCTCTTCTGAGCGTCGAGGAGTGCCTCCTTGGCATCAAGCCTCGACCGCTTTGCGGAGAGCTTCTCCTTGACCTCCCGGGTCCGCACCTCCAAGAGCTGCCCCTAGCTGCGGAGGCGGTCCCTCTCATCTGCCAAGACCTCTCGCTCGCGTTCGAGCGCGGCCAGGACCTGCCGGACGCTAGCCTGGGCAAGCTCCATGGCTTCCGCCAAGGGCAGCGGGGCGGCAGAGGCCGAAGCCGCGCCCCCGACCTCCTCCATCACATCGTCCTCCCGAGGATGAGAGGTCGGCGCAGCAGCGTCCACGGAGACTGCGATGAGGCGCCGATCTGGAGAAGCCGGCGCCGGAGCAGGGCCGCTCTCGACGTGCCCCTGTGCGCCGCCCGCTGCAGGACCTGCGGCTTCTCCTCCTGCCTCGACAATGGAGGGCTGGACGCTGCCAGCCGGCCCCACCGAGCCCTCGACAACCACCGGCTTCTGAGCTGGCGAAGGAGGACGAGCGGGTGCTGCCGCCACCACCGCAGGAGCTGGTCCGACCGGCACAAAAGAAGCCTGCACCGACTTGGGGGCCTACGAAACCACCACAGCTTCCGGACGCTGCGGCGCAGATCTCCCGCCAACCAGAGATGGCTGGGGAACAGAGTCGTTCCCAGCACCTGATGAGTCCCTGCAAGCATGGGAAGCTCTCGGGTCAAGGAAAGAAGAAAAGAACGCAAGTTCTGGAACCCGGTAAGAGAAACACTTACCGAGGGACGCGAACGCTCCAACGAGCATGGAGCCCCGACTTTCGAGCTGGGGTAGAGCCGCCGAAGCCTGCCGCCGCCACCGGGGCCTGAGCCACAGGCACCCGGACCAACGGGACAGGGGGTGCTCCCGGAGCCCCCCTAGGAGGCGGAGCAGTAGTACTCCCGTCGGTCGCGTCTCCGGTGCCGCTCGTTGTCCCATCCCCAGAAGCCCGAGGCACCTGCGTCCCCGGACGAATCCCGGTGCTGCTCCCTCTGGCGCCGCCGCCTGCCGAGCCTACAGCCGGGACGTTCGTCGCCCGGGGCGCCTGAGCCCTCGGCTCGCCCCCGGGCGGAGCAGCGCCGGCGTCCCTCCTCGGAGCTCCTTCGCCTAAGGAATGAGGATGGGACGCCCGGGGCTCCTCGGACCGCCGCTGTCCAAGGGGAGTCTCGTCGGAATGGAAGGCCCGAGGCCTCTTGGGGTCGCCGCCCGACGAACTGACACCTCCAGAAGGAGGACGCGAAGGTACCCCGGTCTCGTGGCTTGGCGCGAACGACGCCGTTGGAGGCGACCTGGCACGTTTCTTCTCTAGCAAACCGGAGGCCGGCTCCCTACCCTTCCCCCTGTCAGCGGTCCAAGCTCCAACGCTCTTCGGAGGCAAGTTGGAAGCCATGGCTGACGGAAGCGCAAGAACTTGGGGGCTGAGAAGGCTTGAGCGCTCAGAGGACTCTAGAGGGCTCAGGCGTGGTCAAGTGCAAAAGGAAGCCTTCGATGCAGATGAGATCCCCTTTTAAACTTCCCAGACGTGATTCAAAGCGATTCGAAACTCTTCGAATACGCTGCTTGGGACAACCGCTTCAGCTCCATGCCCTAGAGTCAATGACAAGTAGGCCCAGGCCATCCTGCGGAAGCGGTAGACCAAGAGGTCAGACCCCACGCGGAGAACCCAGCGGTTCCCGAAAAGGCGCTGCAACGTGCAGAAGTGGCAGCCTTGGGAACCGCCGCAGTAAAAGCAACCATCAAGCAGGGATCACGCTCCCACGATCCCACGACTGTTCGTGCTCCAGCAACAGTCAAAGCGGGTCTTCGAGAAGGTGCGCGAAGTAGATGAGACGGGGCCCCACCTCGGGCTCGTTATCTACCTTGAAATGGGCCCGGGGCCACTGTCGGTAACCTCAATATTGGGTACCCCCGCGCACAGGGGAAATCGCCTAAGGACTTTGCCCCGTCCTCAGGGGCAAGCTTCTAAAGCCCCACGTGTCCTGCGGGGCCAGACCTCCCCCCTCCGCGAGGAGAGCTCCGAAGGCTCCACGTGTCCAGCGGGGCCGGACCTCCCTCTCCTCAGAGGAGAGCTCCGGGCCCGCCACGTGGCCAGCAGAGCCGGACCTCCCCCTCCGCGGGGAGAGCTCCGAAGGCTCCATGTGTCCAGCGGGGCCGGACCTCCCTCTCCTCTGAGGAGAGCTCCGGGCCCGCCATGTGGCCAGCAGAGCCGGACCTTTGCCCTCTGCGGGGAGAGCTCCGAAGGCCCCACGTGTCCCGCGGGGCCGGACCTCCCTCTCCTCAGAGGAGAGCTCCGGGCCCGCCACGTGGCCGCAGAACAGCTACCTGCCCCCGCGCGGTAGGCGGCGAGAGTAAAGACTCACCATACCTTGTCCGTACAAGGTATTCAAGACCCGTGCCTTCCCGAGACGCGGAGACGCGGAGCACGCCACTGTCAGGTGCCGTTGTGCCCGGTCGCATCGCAGTGAAGACTGGCACGCCGCGTCAGAAGCTGTACACCAATAAACACAGCGACAAGACATCCCCTGCCACACCTGCCGTCATCAACCACTACGCCTAGCTTGCGGCGTGGGCAGGGCGGCAAGACGAAGACTCAGAAGCCCTCGCCAGAGACAGCTACCGGCGTAACTGCAGGATACGGTAGATGGCAGGCAATCTCCCCGGGACCACCTGTCGGGTCCCGGGCCCACCTTGTAAGCCACCCGAGCCTTGGACTATAAAAGGCTCGGGTAGGCAACGTTACAAGGACGGACGCTGTTCGGTTGGAACTCTGTCGGTTCGAACTCTGACGGGTTCGCCTCTTAGCTCAGCTCATCCTCAAACAATACAATGAGCACCTCTGCTCACCGTGGACGGAGGGTTTTGCGCTCCGGCGGCCTGAACCACGTAAAAAACTCCTGTGTTCATCTGTTTCCTTCGTCCAGTACAGCGAGACTCACGCGGGGGGACTAGCCCCTCCAAAAAAGAACCTCCACGGGCAGCCCAGTGCAGACCCGGGGGAAGTGTCGATAGCTACACTTCGACAGGAGGGGTTTTAGTATTTGTTTGGGATTAAAAGAGGAAGCCCTCTAATCTGAAATTCAAATTCAGTTTCAAATTCCAATTCCCTCAATTTGCAAATTTGGTTCCACAGATGTTTTCTCCATCTTTGAATTAACAGCCATGCCAAAAATCAGAAATTTTGGGCCTGGTTTGCTATGTTTTTGGAGCAAGACAAAGGGGAGAATTCAAATTCATTTCAAATTCAAATGACCCAACACAATTTAAACTTCACACCAGAATTCAAATCATTTGAATTCAGCAAGTTTAAACAATGACTTGGTGTGAAAGTATATCCTTAAATGTTGAGTAGCTGGGGAGGAAATATCAGTGGGAATTTGGATGAAAATTGGAGGTGGTGGGACCCAATTGTTAGCCACACAAAGGAACAACCCGACCTGTTTTTCCCCTCGGACGATCACAGCGCGCCAGCGCTCGGCTGCTACCAGCGCCCGAGGCTCCACCGAGCTGGTTCTCGCTGCCCCCAACGTCGGCGCGCGCGTGGGCGATCAGGGCAGCCGCCCGAGTGCCCCAGCCCTATCTCTCTTCCCCCTCAGCTCGTGTTGCGCCGCAGCTGCTTCATTCACACCGAAAACCACCGGCAGTTTCTCTCCCGATCACACCACAGCCACCGAGTTCGGTTGCCCGAGCTCCCAACAGCAAAGAGCTGCGCCCACCAGTTCTCTAGTCGGCCAGCCCTTCTTTTGCCCTGTCCCGAGCTTGATTGCACCAGAAATTGGCAAAATTGCCGCGGTTCTCGGGTGAACACTGAAAAACCGAGAGAGGTCATCGTGGACAGCTCACACCGAGAAAGATCACGTCAAATCAAGCCAGCCCCTCGGTGCATCCTCGACCCTAGCTGCTCGAGCCCAAAGCTCAGCCCTGGACATTGATCACCGCAGAAGAATTTGAGTTTTTCCCCCGGGTGGTATAAACCGACCCCGAGGTAAGAATTTACCAAATTCTTCGCTAGTTCATGTTCTCGTTGATTCAAACTGTGCACAAAGCTTCCTAACTACTTGGTGCACTTCCTTCATCGGTTTTAGACCTAGATATGGGGTGTAGAGGGAGAATTCCCGTGTTTTGATCATGGCGCACCGCTGGATCACATCGGGCGCACAGTGTCGATGGGTTTGCAGCGCTCCCCGACCCGTTTAGACTCCATGTCGAGCTTCTACACCGTTCATTGATGCTCTAGAGCAAAAATCCTGATCATTTTGTGAAGGGATGAGCCGCCGCGACATCACCGGAGACCTAGGTCTCACTGTTGCCGGTGTGCGGCGGTTTCCGGGGAGAGTCGGCCGCCGGCGACCCTACCAGAGTGTTCAACGTACTTGAAAACAGGGAGCGGCCAGTTTAGACTCGGGAGATGGCCGGGGAAGCCTTTCCCGCCACCCTTGCCGGAGCAACACCGCGGGTTCCTCTGTTTGGCGCGAGGTAGAAGAGGGAGCTGACGAGTGGGTGTAAGGATCGAAACGCCCAAGAGGGGGGGGGGTGAATTGGCTTTTTTAAAATTTTAGAGCAATTTAAAACTTTAATGGTTGAAGCCCAATTCCCTATGCAAACTAACTACGCAAGCAAGAGAGTTAAGTGCGGAATAGTAAAAGCGTAATAGTAAGGGGTGAGGAGAAAAATGCAAACTCCCGCGGAGACTCGGAGACACGACGATTTTTCCCGTGGTTCGGTAAGATCACAAAAATCTTCCTACGTCCATGTTGTGGCACCCACCAAAGGGTATAGCCACTCCCAAGTCACCAAGACGAGGGAATCCACTATCTTTCTCCGTTCGCCTTCTCCGGCAAGGTGGAGCTCAAGCCTTGTACAACGGTGATCCTCCGGGCTTCCACAAACACCTTGGTAAGCTCCGGAGTGATCTCTTCTTCCTCCAACGTTTACAAGGTGAGAGAAGTCACCAAGACACTCTCTCTCACTAGCCTAGAGATTCCAATCACCAAGAATGGACGCACACAAGCTTCTCTCTAGCTAGATATAACCTATAGTTGGAGTACAAGAGGTTTTAAAGTGTGGAAGTGGTAGCTCTTGGTCTTGAATGCTTGAGAATGTGTAGTGAGGCTCTGGTGATCAAGACTTATCGAAATGGCCGGTTGGAGGGGTATTTATAGCCAGCCCACACGAGATAGCCGTTGGAAAAGTGGGCAGACTTTTGTCAGTTAACATCAGATCCTCCGATGCACCCCTTTATATGATCATCGGTCGAATTCCAAATTAGCTGATGTCATGTGTCAGATGTGACCGTTGGATATAACCGTTGGATCTTTTAATCGACCGATGTTATTTTAACTCATCATCGGATGATCCGGTGAGTTGATCTTCAGAATTGGTTCAGAAATAATGTTTCGGTTGAACTTGACCGATGTTCACTTACTTTATCATCGGATGATCCGGTGAGTTGATCTTCAGAATTACTCAGAAATTATCCTTCTGTTGAAATCAACCGATGTGCCACTTCCTTCACATCGGATGATCCGGTGTGTACTGGGCTCTGAGGTCTTCTTCTTCTGCCAACTCAAATTCGACCGATGTAGTCATTTTGCAAGACATCGGATGATCCGGTGAATGCAACTTGTTTGCTTCGAGTTGTTTTGAGTTGATCTTTTAGAATCTTCTTGAGTGACCTCTTTGACACTTGTTTGAAATGATATTACGATGAAGTGTAAGCTTCTTGTGTTGCCAATTTTGATAAAATAGAGTCGTTGTATGAGTTCTTCATTTAGTTTTCATGAGTATCGAATAACCCCTTAGAATGGATCGTTGAGGGGTCTCCATTTGTATCCAATGAGCAGTAGATGGTGTGAATAGATAGTTCATTTAATGTTTGATGTGATGTACGTGAAACCTCGCATCCACAAACTCATTAGTAATAACGAACGGTTGTCATTAATCACCGAAACCATATCTCACGGGGGCCTAGATGCTTTCAATCTCCCCCTTTTTGGTGATTGATGACAACACAACGAGTAGAGTATAGAATAAATGAAATTAAAACGCAATGCTCAAAAAAGAAACATAACAAGTACAAATTGCAGCACAAGTGACTCGAAGGCTCAAATAATAATTAATAAAGCGTAAGAGCACAGAGTAGCACCCGGAGTACAATAATAACAAATAATAATAACAGTCAATCTCAAATAAAGTAACAATCTCCAATAAAGTAGCAAAAGGGATAGACACTCCCCCTAGAACCAAGTACTCCCCCTAGAACTAAGCTAACCTCCCCCTGACTCTAACTCTTCTCCCCCTTTGGCATCAAGGCACCAAAAAGGAAAGTCGAGTGACTACGACTCAGGCGCGCTCCTGGCGATGGTGAAGCGGTCGGCGTCGACGGTGCTGTCGTCGGAGCTGCTGGAGGTGGAGGTCGCTGGTGCTGGAGCTGGAGCGGGAGGAGCTGGAGCTGCTGTGGGGGCTGGAGCTGGAGCTGGAGCTGCTGGGGGATCCGCTGAGACTGCTGGCGCCGGTGGAGGTACTGCCGGAAGAGGTGAGGACTGGAGCGACGTCGGTGGCAGTACTGGAGCTGGTGCCAGTGGGGGTGCACCTGGAGCCTGACTGAGTCCCAAGTGCTGAGGTGGAAGAGCCACTCCAGTCTGCTGGTAGAGGTTGGTGACCAACCCCAGGATGCCCAACAGCATCTGCTGAGTCTGCTGCTGCTGGTCCAGAGTGCGTCGCGTCATCTGATCGACAAGGTTGGTGAACCTGTCGGTGTCCTCTCGCCTCTGACGGGCGATCTCCAGCTGCATCTCCTGCTGCTGCCTCTGAAGCTGCTCCTGTCGAGCTGCTTGCAGCTCCTGCTGCTGAGCCATCCGCTGAAGTAAGGTGGTGAGCTCTGACGGCTGAGTCACCTGAGCCTCTGACACTGGAGGAGGTGTAGGTGGTGGAGCAGCTGAGCCTCCTGCCTCTGCATCGTGCTGCCTCGGTGAGGGAGGAGCAGGAGGGAAGTACTCCTCGACACTGTCACTAGTGTCGCTATCCGACCATACGTGCTGTAGGTCTCCTCCCTGAGCCTCTGCCTGTGCCAGCTCTGCGTCCTCCTGAGTCAGCTCTGTCCAGTCCTCCTCTGACAGTCTGGCTCGAACCTCACGCTCGACGGGACGGCCAAGGCGGCGGTCTCCCGGAGTGGGGACTCGGTAGTGGCTGAACCGGGTCACGTGCATCTCCGTCAGCTGAGAGACTCCTGGAGTGTCCTCTGGAACCAGCTGGTGAAGAAGGTGACAGATCCAGTGACCAAAGACCAGCTGTCGTAGCATCCCAACTCCGTCGGTGATCACGTCCTCCATCTCGCAGATCAGAATGTCTACTATGTCGAACTCCATCCCGTTCATCACATAGAACAGGATAGTCTGCTGAAGGCTCGTGAAACCCTCCAAGTAGCCGGACCTCGGTAGCAGGGTACGCCTGAGGACGTGGTGAACTGTCCGAGCTGCTGGGGTGAGAAGCGCTGGCACCCTCGGCTGGTCAGGTGTGAACGGCTGTGTGAACAGACCTCTGATCTCCTCGAAGGGCGGTGCCACTCCTCCAGTCAGTGGCCTCCTCGGCGGATCTACGTCTCCGTAGACTATCTGGTGCAGGCACGTAGTGGAGAGCTCCACACCAAGCAGTCTGCCCAACAGGTCTCGAGATACGTCGTGGATTCGCCCCATGAACATGAAGTGAATCGAGCGACGACCCTCAGAGACGTAGAGTGTCGCGTAGAACACCCTAACCCACTCCTCGACGTAAGCACTCCTCGGGTGTGAGAGCAAGTCCGCCAGTCCTCTGTATCTCTCAAACAGGGGCCTGATCCCGTGTCCTGCTGCCACTGCAAGCTGATCCCAGTCAATGCTGTTATGCTGGAATAGCTTGTGACCCCGACGCCTGTAAGTCTCGTATAGGGACGCCTGTGTCAGGGTCCAGAAGCGGGAGTCCACTCGAGCGTCCCTGGGCCGTGGGAACCACTCCTCGATCAATGCTGACCATCTGAGCTTCTTTAGTTGCCTCGCCTTCATCTTCCTGTAGTCAGTGAGTCTGACCTCTTCGGCAACACGGACTGCTGTGTCCATCAGGTGGATGGCCCTTTCGGCCTCTCTGTCCTTGGCGCGGTCAGCTGCAGAGGGGCGCCGACTCACCGTAGGAGTCTGTCCACCTCCCCGAGTCCTCGGGGTGCGCCGGCGGATGAGAGGCGGCACCTCGGTCTCCTCCTCGTCGG
Organism: Neostapfia colusana; assembly: GCA_030760725.1. Taxonomy (NCBI): domain Eukaryota; kingdom Viridiplantae; phylum Streptophyta; class Magnoliopsida; order Poales; family Poaceae; genus Neostapfia; species Neostapfia colusana. Next base: position 57,402,084 of record JASWHV010000019.1, read on the forward strand.
AACCCTCGGGAGGCACCGGCTGGATCGGAGGCTGCTCCTGCCTCTGCCGGGACTCGCGGATCCGTAAGGAACCGCGATGGCCGCGCTCACGCTCCTCGGCGGCGTGAGCGGCCAACTCCGCACGACGAGCGTCCTTGGACATCTTGCGCTTCTTCGCGGCGGGCTCCTCAATAGCCTTGCCCTTTCCTTTGCAATCGCGACCCATCTTGATGCAATTGAGAGCTAGGGTTAGCGACGGTGAAGATGAACGACGAAAACAACGAAGGGCGTCGCGCGGCATGGAGCAAACCTTATCGACGAGCGGCGAAGCACGACGAGATCCTAGCGGAGAGGGTGATGTGAACCGGCGGCGAGTGGTGGAGGGGATACGGCGAGGGAGGCGCGGCGGTGCGGTGGAACAGCGACGACACGCTCGGGAGAGGCGGCGGCGCGGGCACGGATGGCGCCTAGGTGGCCGAAAGATGGCGGTGGCGGCTCCTGGGAGGAGGCTGCGGCGGCGCCTGGGAAGGGCGGCAGCGGCGCCTGGGAAGGGCGGCGGCGGCCCCTCGGAGGAGGCGACGGCGGCGCCTGGGAAGGGCGGCGGCGGCTGGGAGGCGGAGCGCGCGGGAGGCGGCGTGCGCGGGAGAGGCGGCGGCGGCGGCGGCGCCTGGAGCCGACGGCGGCAGCTGGGAGGCGGAGGCGCGTGGGAGAGCCGGCGAGGGCGACGGATGGCGGCGGAGGTCGGGAAGAAGAGAAAAGAAAAAAACGAAATCCGGCCGAGTCCGCTTTTTAAACTGTTCGGGCAAACCCTAGCCGCGCATAAAACACCGGATGGACCAATGATCATCGGAGGATGCATCGGTCGAGTTCAACAGAGAGTTGTTCCAAAAACTCTCTTTGAACACCGGATGGACCGACGTTGAGGTGGCGATCATCGGTCGATTTCTGCAGGGCACCAGGAAAACTGAATACCGGATGCTCCGATGTCTTCTGAAATGAACTCATCGGTTGATTTGTGACATCTGACTTGAACTGAAGCACCAATTGATCCGATGATCTGTTGGCCCTGGCATCAGATAATCCGATGACTACAGAAAACCTAAGACTGCCCATATGTGTCCTTGGACTTAAACACACAAAGATAAGGATGGGTCCTCGGACTTTTTGGGCAACTCCTAACCTCTAATATAAGGCTTTAAATATAGTGCCACATATTGGCTAAGCCCTTAAGCAAAGAGAACACACAAGGTTAGGAGTGAAACCATGAAAATGTAAGGCCCATGCTTTGTGAGCTAGAGTATAGAAAACTTCTATCTCCTTAAAGCATGTACCTTTAGAATTTTGCTCTATCCACATTATATGAGTTGAGATATTGCATTTTGAACAGGTCTCCTTCTCATGATGTGGGTTCCCCTTTGTGACAATCTACCGTATGCAATGCCAAACAAAATAATGCAAGATATTGAATGAGTGCAAGTCTATATGGCAGGAATCATGCAAGGCGTAATGTAAATCTATCTTGCCAAGTTTAAACCTGCCAAAGGCTTCCTCAGGAAAAGCTATTTCTAGCTTGCCCCTATCCTTTGGGAGTTAGACAAGACCTATTTGATATGCAACCTTACATGAACATGGCAACTTACATGACGTTAGATGCATCTAGCACATTTAATTCACTTCTTAGTCTAGAAAAAGTTTTCTCATCAAGTGGTTTAGTGAAGATATCCGCCAATTGTTCTTCGGACCTAACACCTTGCAAAGAGATGTCTCCTTTAGCCTCATGGTCCCGCAAGAAGTGATGGCGAATATCAATGTGCTTAGTGCGGGAGTGTTGAACGGGGTTTCTAGCTATCTTAACCGCACTTTCATTGTCACAAAGGAGAGGCACACAATCAAACTTAATTCCAAAGTCCAAAAGGGTTTGCTTCATATATAGAATTTGGGCACAACATGCACCGGCCGCTATATATTCTGCCTCCGCGGTGGACAAAGCCACGGAGTTTTGCTTTTTGCTCGACCAAGATACTAGGGAACACCCAAGTAAGTGGCACCCACCGGAGGTACTCTTGCGATCCACACGGCATACGGCAAAGTCCGAATCCGAGTAACCCAAGAGATGAAAACTAGCGTTCTTGGGGTACCACAAACCTACACTTGGGGTATGCTTGAGATACCTAAGTATCCTAAAGACCGCCTTACGATGCGATTCTTTAGGTGCCGCTTGAAAGCGAGCACACAAGCACACACTAAACATGATATCGGGCCTAGATGCGGTAAGATATAATAATGAACCAATCATGGAACGGTAATGAGATTGATCAATAGGTTTACCGTCCATGTCCGCGTCGAGATGACAATTTGTTGCTATTGGAGTACTTCTTGAGCTGCAATCTTCCATTTTAAACTTCTTCAAGAGGTCTTTGGTGTACTTTTCTTGGTAGATGAAAGTCCCCTCTTGAAGTTGCTTGATTTGAAATCCTAGGAAGAAATTGAGTTCTCCAATCATTGACATCTCGAACTCCCGTGCGACCGGGGCAAATGTCTCTCCAAAATCTAGTCCTTCAACTTGTGAAAAACCTTTGGCCACAAGCCTTGCCTTGTTGCGGACCACCACGCCATTCTCGTCTTGCTTGTTGCGGTACACCCACTTTGTTCCGATGACGTTCTTGTTCTTAGGTTGCTCCTCCAATACCCAAACTTCATTTCGGGTGAAGTTGTTGAGTTCTTATTGCATAGCCATCACCCAATTGGGATCTTGGAGTGCTTCCTCAATATTTGTGGGTTCTACACACGAAACAAAAGAGTAGTGCTCACAAAATGAAGCAACATGGCGAGAACGAGTACTTACTCCCCGTGACGGACTTCCGATGATTTGATCCATCGGATGTGCCTTGGAGATGCGCCCATGCCTCATAAGAGGTTGTGAGGCACTTGGTGGTGGTGAGGCATCTTGCTCGTCTTGTGGTTGGACTTGACCTTGGACTTCTTCTTCTTCTTGGTGTTGTGTGCCATGTGAATCTTGCATTGGAATGGATCATTTTTCTCTTCTTCTTCATCAATTTGAGGCGCCATGGAGGTGTTGATGTTGGAACTTGAGGCTCCCCCTTGATCATGGCTCTCCCCAACTTCGGACTTGATGTCTCCTATGGTCATGTTCTTCATAGCTTCTCGTAGAGGCTCATCATCTATATCATCATGACCAAAACTCTCCTCTTGGGAGCCATTAGTCTCATCAAACTCAACATCACAACTTTCTTCAACTAACCCGGAGGTTTGGTTGAATACTCGATATGCTTTTGAGTTTGACGCATAACCTAGAAAGATGCCAACATCACACCTTCTTTCAAACTTACCGAGCCTTTTCTTGCGGTAGATGTAGCACTTGCACCCGAAGACTCGGAAGTAGGAGATGTTGGGCTTTCTCCCAATGAGGAGCTCATATGGGGTCTTTTGAAGTAGTCGATGAAGGTAGACCCTATTTGCGGCATGGCACGCCGTGTTGATTGCTTTGGCCCAAAACTTTTCCGACGTGCCATAGTCATCAAGCATTGCTCTTGCAAGGGTGATAAGAGTCTTGTTCTTCCTTTCAACGACACCATTTTGTTGAGGGGTGTATGTGGCCGAAAACTCGTGCTTTACGCCTTCTCGATCACACCACTCCACAATGTTGTAGTTCTTGAACTCGGTGCCGTTGTCACTCCGGACCTTGATGATAGGAAGTTGAAATTCCCTTTGCGCTCGTTTAGCGAAGGTCTTGAAGATTTCCGGAGTTTCACCCTTGTCACCTAGAAACAGTGTCCAAGCATACCGAGAGTAGTCATCAACAATGACAAGACAATAAAGGTTACCGCCAAGGCTTTGGTATGTGGACGGTCCGAAGAGGTCCATGTGAAGTAGTTCAAGTGGCTTGGAGGTTGACACCATTGTCTTCATCGGATGGTGTGAGGCAACTTGCTTCCCGGCTTGACATGCGCTACAAAGCTTGTTCTTTTCGAATGTGACATCCTTCACGCCGGTCACCATCCCAAGCTTGAATGACTTCTTGAGCTTGCTCATCCCAATGTGAGCAATGCGCCGATGCCATAGCCATCCCAAACTTGTCTTGGTGAAAAGACAAGTGGTCAAGCTAGCATCCTTGTTGGAGAAGTCCACCAAGTAGAGATGTCCATGCCGAAAACCTTTGAATATTAGTTTTTTGCTTGAATCACTAGTCACCACAACACCATTCTTGTCAAATGTGCATGTTAGTCCAAGATCACATAATTGTGCAATAGAAAGTAAATTAAAACTAATAGACTTAACGTAAAGTACATTAGAGATAGACAAATCGTGAGAAATAGCAATTTTACCCCAACCAATCACCTTCCCCTTTGAGTTATCACCAAAGGTGACTTGTTCATGATTGCCGGGGTTTTCTATGGAGGTGAACATACCATCATTACCGGTCATATGTTGAGTGCACCCACTATCAAGTACCCAATGCTTTCCTCCGGCTTTGTAATTCACCTACACACATGAAGTTAGTTTTTGAGTTTAGGAACCCAAGCCAACTTAGGTCCTTGTATGTGTGATACAAGTGTTTTTGGAACCCAAAGTTGCTTGGGGAGCTTCCCCTTCATGCCCTTGATGTCTTTGCCGATGAACCTTGCCTTCACTTTTCCACCTACTTTGCTCAATAGATAGTGATAATCATTGAACGTAGATTTATAGTTGGGAGGCAATTTGGGAGAAGGACGGTTGGGAAGAGGACACTCCCTCGTGTGATGTCCGGTGACCTCACAATGTTGGCAATAGGAACCAACTTCCTTGATGAAGCTTGTCCTAAGCTCCGGTGAGGGCACCTTTCCTTTGTTGGGCACCGGGAAGGATCCAAGTCCCCTCTTGTGGAAGCCTTTAGCTTGTTGGTAGAGGATTTCCTTGTGCTTGTCCTCCCCCTGAGAAAGTCTTGCCACACTAGTGCGAAGACTTTCAATTTCGTCCATTAGCTCCTTCTCCCTAGGGCTTGCTTTCAAAGGCAAAGACTCATCCAAAATATTAGTGGCATGTGAATTAGGTGATATTTTGCCATTAAGGGTTTCTTTCTTTGTGTTTTTCACTTTAAGTTCGATCGCTTCATAAGCGAGGTTAAGCACTTCATGTTCTTGAACCAACTCATTGTGCTTTGCCAAGAGTGCTAAGTTAGCTAAGTCAAGCTCATGATACTTAAGCTTGATTTGAGCATTCTCCTCCTCCATTTGCTTAACATTTGATTTGAGCGTGTCATGCTCTTTAAGTATGGTTACATACTTATTATGCAAATCGAGGTTGGCACTTTAGAGATAGACAAATCGTGAGAAATAGCAATTTTACCCCAACCAATCACCTTCCCCTTTGAGTTATCACCATCGCTTGACTCTTCATCCGTAATCCACTCATTTGCTTCACACATGAAGACCTTTTGAGGCCCTCTTCTTTTCTTTGGAAAGAGCTTGGTTTTCTTGCCTTTGTCAAATTTCTTCTTTCCAAAAGAGCGCTTGGGCTTAACCTCCTCTTCATCATCACTTTTTCTAGCTTGTGATGCTTCCCACTTTCCTTCCTTTTGTCCGGTCTTGGACAATCATATGATATGTGGCCTAGATCACCACAATTGTAGCACGTCTTGTTTTCATCTTTTCTTGGCAAGAAGGCTTTCTTTTTAGGATCAAAAGAGTATCCTTCTTTGCAATCTTGGAGTTGAGGCGTGAGAATTTCCTCATCATCAAAGCAAGTTCATCATCATCATCTTCGCTTGTTTCTTGCTCTTCTTCACTTGAGCTAGGCTCAACCACTTTCTTCTTCTTGGAAGTTGTCTTTTTGGTTGAAGCCTTGAGAGCAATGGTTTTTGATGATGACTCCTCCATCATTCCAAGTACGCTCATCTCATGAGCATGGATTTCTCCAATGAGCTCCGAAACTTCAATGTTGTCTAGTGACTCTTTTTGGAGCATTGAATTGATAATGTTGTACTTGGGCTTGGGTAGAAGCATGAGGATCTTGCGATTGATAAGTCCCTTGCCAAGAGAAGCAATGTCAAGTGCGTTAATTTCCTCAATGAGCACATTTAAGCGAGAGAACATTTGGTTAACATTCTCATGAGGAAACATCTTAAATTCATCATATTTTGATTTAAGCATGTGATATTTGAGTTCTTTAACACGAGATGAGCCCTCATGTATTTCAATTAAACATGCCCAAATTTCACACGCTTTTTCCTTGCTAGCAATCCTAGCAAAGACATCTTGACTAATGCATAAATATATGACATTTCTAGCCTTAGCATCCCATTTTAGTTGGTCACCAACATAGTCAAGATTTCCAAACCCCGCATGGGTCGCTTCCCACACTTCGGGAGCAATTGCCTCAAGGTAAGCGCGCATGCGTGCTTTCCAATAAGCAAAATTCTTGCCCTCGAAGGTAGGAACCGAACCCCCATTCTTGGCCATTTTCGCTCTCTAGCGGTGAAGCTAGAATGATCCAATGAGCAACCAGGCTCTGATACCAATTGTAAGGATCGAAACGCCCAAGAGGGGGGGTGAATTGGGCTTTTTAAAATTTTAGAGCAATTTAAAACTTTAATGGTTGAAGCCCAATTCCCTATGCAAACTAACTACGCAAGCAAGAGAGTTAAGTGCGGAATAGTAAAAGCGTAATAGTAAGGGGTGAGGAGAAAAATGCAAACTCCCGCGGAGACTCGGAGACACGGCGATTTTTCCCGTGGTTCGGTAAGATCACAAAAATCTTCCTACGTCCACGTTGTGGCACCCACCAAAGGGTATAGCCACTCCCAAGTCACCAAGACGAGGGAATCCACTATCTTTCTCCGTTCGCCTTCTCCGGCAAGGTGGAGCTCAAGCCTTGTACAACGGTGATCCTCCGGGCTTCCACAAACACCTTGGTAAGCTCCGGAGTGATCTCTTCTTCCTCCAACGTTTACAAGGTGAGAGAAGTCACCAAGACACTCTCTCTCACTAGCCTAGAGATTCCAATCACCAAGAATGGACGCACACAAGCTTCTCTCTAGCTAGATATAACCTATAGTTGGAGTACAAGAGGTTTTGAAGTGTGGAAGTGGTAGCTCTTGGTCTTGAATGCTTGAGAATGTGTAGTGAGGCTCTGGTGATCAAGACTTATCGAAATGGCCGGTTGGAGGGGTATTTATAGCCAGCCCACACGAGATAGCCGTTGGAAAAGTGGGCAGACTTTTGTCAGTTAACATCGGATCCTCCGATGCACCCCTTTATATGATCATCGGTCGAATTCCAAATTAGCTGATGTCATGTGTCAGATGTGACCGTTGGATATAACCGTTGGATCTTTTAATCGACCGATGTTATTTTAACTCATCATCGGATGATCCGGTGAGTTGATCTTCAGAATTGGTTCAGAAATAATGTTTCGGTTGAACTTGACCGATGTTCACTTACTTTATCATCGGATGATCCGGTGAGTTGATCTTCAGAATTACTCAGAAAGTATCCTTCTGTTGAAATCAACCGATGTGCCACTTCCTTCACATCGGATGATCCGGTGTGTACTGGGCTCTGAGGTCTTCTTCTTCTACCAACTCAAATTCGACCGATGTAGTCATTTTGCAAGACATCGGATGATCCGGTGAATGCAACTTGTTTGCTTCGAGTTGTTTTGAGTTGATCTTTTAGAATCTTCTTGAGTGACCTCTTTGACACTTGTTTGAAATGATATTACGATGAAGTGTAAGCTTCTTGTGTTGCCAATTTTGATAAAATAGAGTCGTTGTATGAGTTCTTCATTTAGTTTTCATGAGTATCGAATAACCCCTTAGAATGGATCGTTGAGGGGTCTCCATTTGTATCCAATGAGCAGTAGATGGTGTGAATAGATAGTTCATTTAATGTTTGATGTGATGTACGTGAAACCTCGCATCCACAAACTCATTAGTAATAACGAACGGTTGTCATTAATCACCGAAACCATATCTCACGGGGGCCTAGATGCTTTCAATCTCCCCCTTTTTGGTGATTGATGACAACACAACGAGTAGAGTATAGAATAAATGAAATTAAAACACAATGCTCAAAAAAGAAACATAACAAGTACAAATTGCAGCACAAGTGACTCGAAGGCTCAAATAATAATTAATAAAGCGTAAGAGCACAGAGTAGCACCCGGAGTACAATAATAACAAATAATAATAACAGTCAATCTCAAATAAAGTAACAATATGGTTCTAAGAGCATATGCAAACGCTGATCTCTAGCGTGATTCAGACAAAAGTGAGAATACCCCATCGTGTGGTAAGCAACACGATAGTATGCAACTCTTGAACATTCAATGTTCAAAGGGCCATACGCAGCGCTCGCCATCGGCGTGCCTCAACGGTCATGAGGCAGTAGGTGTATCCGTTGGGTTGATAAAATTCCCAACCGTGACGACCTGTTCGCGCTCTACTCGGGTTCCCCGTCGTGTGGTGTGAAAACACGACCATGTACCTTGAGACGTGGCTTGACTCAAGGACGATCCGTATTGCAATGTTACGGACCATATGTTTTTATTATGATATGGAACTGCCTGCAATGTTAAAACCTTTGTGTGCACCATTATTGTGTATTCTTCTGCAGGTACATTAACCACGTTAGTGCATGACGTTTAGAAACCGTTTGTGAGTGACGTTCTTAGTTCCACCATTTGACACGTATATGCCGGAATACCGGCTTAGGATTTTTTCTTTGGTGAGGAAACGTAGTACCGAGACTGCATAAAAGGATATTTTTAAAGAAAAGAGTTAAAATGAAGTTTAGGATTCCATTTGGGGGTTAGTAAACTCCTATATTGAACTAAGAGTCAATTGGGAGTATAGATTCAATTTCAAAGACTTAGGAACAACCTCCCCTGTTTTCGGCAGAAATTTTGCTGAACTTAAATAGGGTATAACTTAGAATTGGTTGAACCAATGGTGATGTGGGATACCATTCTGGAAATTTTTTGAAGTACTCTACAACTTTCCTGTATACCTCCAGAACATAATCTCCCTCTAAAGGGATGAAAATCTCAGATGAGTAGGTACTGTCAAGAAACAGGGCAGACCAAAATGCTCTCTGGAATTTTCTGTATTTCAACCACAACTTTCTGTAGAAAAATTTCTAAGGGTCAAGTAAGACATTGTTGGAAAGTATAGGAAATCTACTACAACTTTGTAGTTCAGTGTTTTCCTAGATTGAGGGCAGAAATAGATGTAATTTTGTGAACAAAACAGCCACTTACAAAGGAGGTGCTGTCAAAATTCCTAAAAAATTCTGTCAACTTGTAGGAGTCATAACTCACAAACTAGGAAGGCCATAGAGGCAAATAAATACAATCTGGATTCCTTGTTGAGTCTACTACAACTTTGTTGTTGAACTCTAGTCCAGATTTTGCCTCTAAGGTGGACAAAACAGTTAAACTTTTCCCAACTGGTCTGCTGGACCAGAAGCTGGACAGTGAACACCATGTTGAAGTGTTTCAACCAAAACACTTAGTTTCACAATTCGACGTCCAGTGGCTGTTGTAAAACAGCGAGTGGAGTCGAAAAGTTTATTCATGTTACATATCACTTTAAGCTAGTGCATGTTTGGATCCAGTACAATAGCGACAAATTACGCATGCTAACACACAACATCCCGTGGCGACCTACGATGGTCGAAATGAACTTTTAACCCATACAGTTCAATACCTTGGAACTCGATCGTGTGACATGGTCCAGGGATGTATATGTTGTATAAAGTTTATACTTTATCTATATGTGTGATTGTTATGCGTATCATTTATTCCATTCTCGCACTACTATTGTATAAACTGGATGCAATAAACCAACATGTGCTGATCGTTTGAATGGTATGAATGCAGAATGGTTCGTACACGGTCCACGCAAGAGGAGGGAGGTCCGAGTCAAGTTCGTGGTGATGAGTCTCCACCTCCGGAGCAAACCACGACGCAGCAGCAACCACCTCCTCCACCGCCAGAACTTCCCAAAAATCTTGCGGAGGTTCTCGCCACAGTGCTCGGCTCGCGCGATGAGCAAACCGAGTTGCTGCAGATGCTAGTCCAGCAGAATGCGTCCCGTCCAGGAGGACGCCAAGACAATGGGCAACGCCAGACCCAACAAAGATCTTATTCAGAATTTCTGGCGACCCATCCACCGGTCTTTAGGAGGCCGAAGAGCCTTCGGAGGCGGACAACTTTATCCGCACTCTGGAGGCGAAATTCGGGCTGCTATGATGCACCGAACACCAGGAGGCGCTGTATGCAGCGCAACAGCTTCAAGGAGAAGCCGGTACCTGGTGGGCGAACTACGCCGCCTCCTTACTGGCTGTCCATGCCATCACATGGACAGAGTTCTAGGAGGCGTTCCGCGTCTATCACATACCTCCCGGAGATATGGAAAGGAAGCTCCAGGAGTTCCTGGCGCTACGACAAGGCGAGAGGAGTGCTAATGAGTACTCCAGGTTATTCAACCGACTGGAGCAATATGCGCCAGGATTTGTGGGAACGGAAGATGACAAGCGCAACGCGCTCTTCCGGGGCCTGAATTCAAAGATGGAGGTCCATCTCGCCCAAAGTAATCGCGGCACTTTCAACGACCTCCTTAATGCCACGATTTTACAAGAGAATGCTCAGCGCGAGCGCGGTTCTGATAAGAGGAAACGCAGCGCGCTGACAAGCAGCAGTGGTGGGACACCACAAAATATCGTGTGGTGTATCACTCACCATCTGGTCAGAGATGGCAGCCACCGGCGCGACCGCCTCAGTTCCGCGGTCGACAATATAATGCGCCTGGCTTCCGACCGACGTATCCACCACAGCAACAACAGCAACAAAGGATGGTTCCGCATGCGCCTCAGTTTCAACAGCGTGCATCGGGATTCCGTCCTCAAATCGGCGGGACCCCGACACCTTACACGTGCTTCACGTGTGGCCGTGTCGAGCACATTTCAAGGGACTGCCCTGAGCCGCGACAGGGTAGTGGTGCAACACCGTATCAGGGTGCCAATCAGCCCCGTAATCAGCCCAAGAAACCAGCACTAAAACCCGGCAACGTCCACCACTTAGCCATCGAAGACGTGCCGGAAGGCGAATCCGTCCTCGCGGGTACGTTTTCTTACTTAGATCATCCCGTAGTCATACTTTTTGACTCCGGTGCCGCCCATAATTTCATAAGTCAGTCTTATGTTATTAAATACCAACTGCCTATCATTCTCACAAATAATTCATACTTGATATGTTCTCTGGGTGGGAAAATAACAGCTGATAGAATGGTTTATAGAGCACCATTACAGTTGGGTGGGAATCTATATCCGACTTCTCTAATCATGTTAGAGAGTCAGGAACTTGATGTTATTTTAGGAATGTCATGGCTACATCACCATGGTGTTGTTCTTGACATCATTCCACGTGTGGTTCGTCTAAACTCTCCACTTCATGAACCACATGTTCTTATTCTTGACCGTTCGGTTCAAGAAGCTCCAGCCACATATAACACGGAAGCCATAAAACTTGAGGATATTCGTGTGGTCCGTGAATACCCGGATGTATTTCCGGATGATCTTCCGGGCATGCCACCCGAAAGAGATGTCGAGTTCAAGATTGAACTTGTATCTGGGACGACACCGATCTCACAGAGACCGTACAAGATGGCTCCAAATGAGCTGGCTGAACTGAAGGAGCAGCTCAACGACTTAATGAAGAAGGGTTTCATTTGACCGAGTTCCTCGCCATGGGGATGCTCGACGCTGTTTGTGAAGAAGAAGGATGAAATCTTGAGGTTGTGTGTCGACTACCGACCTCTCAATGTCGTCACCATCTCGAATAAATATCCACTGCCCCGCATCGAATTCTTATTCGATCAACTTGTGGGGGCGAGTGTATTTTCAAAGATGGATCTTCGCTCTGGATATCACCAAATCAAGATCCGAGCGAAGGATATTCCGAAGACGGCCTTCTCGACGAGATATGGGTTGTATGAATACCTCGTCATGTCCTTTGGTCTCACCAACACCCCGACACATTTCATGTATCTCATGAACTCAGTGTTCATGCCGGAGTTGGACAAGTTCGTTGTTGTGTTCATAGATGACATCTTGGTTTACTCCAAGTCTGAAGAGGAACACGCCAAACACCTGCATATCGTGTTTCAACGATTGCGAGTCCATAAGCTTTATGCCAAGTTCAGCAAGTGTGAGTTTTGGATCAACCAAGTGCCATTCCTGGGTCATATTATTTCTGCAGAAGGCATTGCAGTTGATCCAAGCAAAATCGAACAAGTGCTGAAATGGAAGTCCCCCACATCAGTCCACGAAGTCAGGAGTTTCCTTGGGTTAGCAGGATTTTATCGGAGATCATACCGAACTTCTCCAAGCTTGCTAAGCCGATGACTGAACTGTTGAAGAAGGGGATCAAATATGTTTGGAGCTCAGCTTGTGAAGAAGCTTTCCAAGCATTAGTGAAGCATCTTACAACAGCCCCGGTGTTAGCTCAACCGGATACAACCAAGCCCTTCGACGTATACTGTGATGCGTCCGGTATCGGGCTTGGTTGTGTATTGATGCAAGGAGGATGAGTGGTCGCCTATGGCTCACGTCAACTCCGTAACCATGAGCAGCACTATCCGACTCATGATCTTGAGCTCGCTGCTGTGGTGTTAGCCTTGAAAATATGGAGGCACTATTTGCTTGGGAACTTAGTGCACCTCTACACCGACCACAAAAGTCTAGAATACATATTCACTCAAAAGGAGTTGAATATGCGAAAACGGAGATGGTTAGAGTTGCTCAAAGACTATGAAATCGAGACTCATTACCATCCCGGGAAGGCAAACGTGGTTGCCGACGCCTTAAGCTGCAAATGCCATGTCAACAGTCTGTCCATCACCCCACTTGAAGAGGAGGAGCTGAGTCTCTACTTGGTTCCGCATGGGGCATTGTATAATCTTGCTCTCGTCCCTACAATACGAGAGGAAATTATGGAAGCTCAAAAGAAAGACGTGGGAATGTCGCACATTCAGAGAAGGATGAAGAATGGCGAAATGAAATGCTTCCGGAGAGATGAACATGACACTCTATGGTTTAAAGACCGTATAGTGGTACCCCGTGACATGAAGCTTCGGAAGAAAATCTTGGATGAAGCTCATTTATCCAAGTATTCTATTCATCCGGGCTGCAACAAGATGTACCAGGATTTGAAAACCAGGTTTTGGTGGACACAGATGAAAAGAGAAATCACAAAGTACGTACGAATGTGATACGTGTCGGCGTATGAAAGTCGACCATATGCGTAAAGCCGGACAGCTGCAACCATTGAACATTCCGGCGTGGAAGTGGGAGGATATCAGCATGGACTTCATTGTTGCCTTACCTGTCACATCTCACAAGCATGACTCGATTTGGGTAATAGTCGATCGACTAACCAAGTCGGCTCATTTTATCCCTGTACATACAAAGTACGTGTCCAAGCAATATGCGTAGTTGTATATTGCAAGGATCTTGTGCTTGCACGGTGTTCCCCGCTCCATTATTTCAGATCACGGTGCGCTGTTCGTCTCTCGGTTTTGGAACAGCTGCACGCGTCGTTGGGGACCAAACTGATCCGAAGCTCCGCGTATCACCCGCAGACGGATGGTCAAACTGAACGGGTGAATCAAGTGCTTGAAGACATGCTACGCACTTGTGCCATCCACCACAACAAGAATTGGGACGATCATTTACCGTTGGCGGAGATCCCTTACAATAATGGCTATCAAGCTAGCATTAAGATGGCGCCGTATGAAGCTCTCTACGGCTAGAAATGCCGCACACCACTCAACTGGTGCGAGTCCGAAGAGCGAGTTATCTACGGCATTGAACTTGTAAATGAGGCTGAAGAACGAGTGCGAGTAATACAAGCCAATCTCAAGGCTGCTCAATCTCGTCAAAAGAGCTATGCGGATAAAAGACGCCGCCCTCTCCACTTCGACATCAGGGACCATGTTTATGTCCGTGCATCTCCTATGAAGGGAGTTCATCGTTTCGGAGTGAAGGGTAAACTTGCGCCACGATTCATTGGTCCGTTTGCCGTCATTGAAAGATGCGGACCCATGGCCTATCGCTTGGATTTACCGGTGTCGCTTGCAGGAATTCACAATGTCTTCCATATCTCTCAGCTGAGGAAGTGCCTCAAACCCTCAGCGGAAATCCACACTGAAGACATAGAAATTCTTCAACCGGATCTCACGTACACGGAGTATCCATACCGCTGATGAGGCGACATGGGAAAGCGAGGACTATCTACAAGCGAATTATCCAGACTTGCTATCATCATATACCCGGTAAAGTTTCCCCACTTTGCTTTTACTTTGGAATCTCGGGACGAGATTCTTTTGAAGGGGGGAGGGATGTTGTCGGTACCCTCAATAAGGGGTACCCCCGCGCACAGGGGAAACTGCCTAAGGACCTCGCCCTTCTCCGCAGGGAGAACTACGAAGGCGCCATGTGTCCTGCGGGGCCGGACACCCCTCTCCTCAGAGGTAAGCTCCGGGCTCGCCACATGGCTAACTGAGCCGGACCTCCCCCCTCCGCGGGGAGAGCTCCGGAGGCTCCACGTGTCCAGCGGGGCCGTACCTCCCTCTCCTGAAAGGAGAGCTCCGGGCCCGCCATGTGGCCAGCAGAGCCGGACCTCCCCCCACCGCGGGGAGAGCTCCGAAGGCTCCACGTGTCCTGCGGGGCCAGACCTCCCTCTCCTCAGAGGAGAGCTCCAGGCCCGCCACGTGGCCAGCAGAGTCGGACCTCCCCCCTCCGCGGGGAGAGCTCCGAAGGCTCCACGTGTTCCGCGGGGCCGGACCTCCCTCTCCTCAGAGGAGAGCTCCGGGCCCGCCATGTGGCCAGCAGAGCAGCGCTGCCTGCCCCCACGTGGTAGGCAGTAGGAGTAAAGACGCGCCATACCTTGCCCGTACAAGGTATTCAAGACCCACGCCTTCCCAAGGCGCGGAGACGCGGAGCAAGCCTCTGTTAGGTGTTGTTGCGCCCAGTCACATCGCAGTGAAGGCGGGCGCGCCGCGGCAGAGGCTGTACGCCAATAAACACAACGATAAGACATCGCCTGCCGCCCCTGCCATAATCAACCACTACAACTAGCTGCGCGGCATGGGCAGGGCGGCAAAACGAAGACTTGGAAGCCCTCGCCAGAGACAGCTACTGGCGTAACTGCAGATACGGTAGATGGTAGACAATCACCCCAGGACCACCTGTCGGATCTAGGGGCCACCTTGTAAGCCGCTCGAGCCTTGACTATAAAAGGCTTGGGTAGGCAACGTTAGCAAGGGTTCGCACTCCAGCGATTCACACCCTTAGACCCAACTCATCCTCAAGCTCACGACTCCGGTTCTGAGCAACGAGCAATACAACGAGCAACTCAGCTCACCGTGGATGTAGGGTATTACGCTCCGGCGGCCTGAACCACGTAAAAATCCCTGTGTCAAGCTTCTCCCTCCATCGTCCCTAACGCGTAAGCTCTCCGTGAGTGACTAGCCCCTCCGAAAAGGAACCTCCGCGGGCTGCCCAGAGCAGGCCCGGGGAAAGTGTCGGCTACACACTTCGACATTTGGCGCGCCAGGTAGGGGGATTTTCCCTTGCGCGATGAGCTTCTGCCAACGAAGATGACAAAGCTTCCTTCAGAGGCAAGCTCTCCCCGCCCATGTTCGCGACGAACGGTGACCAGCGGGGACTACGTCTCTACACACTCAGGATGGAGTGTGTCGGCGCAAGCTGGGAGCCAACAACTGACTCCGGCAGCGCCGACTCTTGCAGCGCAGGCTCCAGCGAGTGTGAGATCCACTGCAGCGCTGAGTGTCTTCCACGGGGGCGCACTAGCTGCAGCGCGAGCGCTATTGCGCAATCCACCTGCTGGGGACGCGCCACAGTCAGCAACCCAGCAGTGGATTCGCGACGTAGACCGTCTCGTCGTCGCCGCCGCCAACCCTCGACTTCGGTGCCAGCGGCGAACCAAGCGTTCGCGGCACCAACACCTGCAGCAACAGGAGCAGGATGTGCGGCCCTGGCGCCACACCTTCGCTTCGCAAAGTGGCCGCGCAAGTTCCGGCCGCACCTGCCCGAGAAGTACGACGACAGTGCCAACCCGGCGTAGTTCCTCCAGATCTACTCCACCGCCATCCTTGCTGCAGGAGGGGACGAGGCCGTCATGGCCAACTACTTCCCCATCGCCTTGACCGGCCCAGCCCGGTCTTGGCTCATGAATCTCCCCCAGGGTCCCATAACTTCCTGGGGAGAGCTCTGCCGGCGGTTCACTGCGAACTTCGACAACTCCTACACCCGGCCTGGCACGGAGCTCGACCTCCACGCCATCCAGCAACAACCTGGAGAGACGTTGCGCTACTTCATCTAGCGGTTCTCTAAGGTACGAAACACCATCCCGCATATCCAAAATACTTTTGTGGTGGTGCCGTTCCGGCAGGGTGTACGGGATACGAAGATGTTTGAGAAGCTCGCAACCAGAGAGGTTCGCGACGTCTCAGAGCTCTTTAGCCTGGCGGACAAGTGCGCCAGGGCAGCAGAAGGGCGGAACTGGCACTCACTGCCAGCCTCCGAGTCAGGAGGACAGCCCGGATCTGGCACTACTTCCCATGGAAGCGACAAGAAGATCAAGAACCAGGGCGGTGGCAAGATGAAACCACCGACCGCAGCTACCGTTGCTGCAGCAGCAGCACCCAGCGAAGCTCGGGGGCCACGCCCCGATAAAAGGCAGCGACGGTCACCAGCTCCAGATGGTGACCAAGGCGAGCTATGCCCCGTGCACGACGCCAGCAGCCATACTGCTGCTGAGTGCCGGGAGATTCAGAAGCCCGCGGAGCGCTTCCGCAAGGGGAAGCAACCGCGTGCTGATGCCCCTCCCTTCCGACAAAGGGAGGGCAAGCAGAGGGTCGACACCCAAGACAACGTCGACCACCAAGTGGAGTTCCAGGAGCCTCAGCGCGTCGTAAAAGCGGTGCGCAACCATGAGGACTCCAGCTCCAGCGATGACGAGCGCCGGAAGACGCTCTACGTCATCTACGGCGGGTCCGCTGATCCCTCGTTCCGAAGCACGGTTAAGACTCTGCGCCGAGCGGTAGCGTCGGTGGCTCCTCTCCCAAGTGCCGCGCCGCACCTCAAATGGATGGGAACCCCCATCAGCTTCGATGCCACCGACTGCCCCAGGAACATGGCTGGGGCCAGCCAACTACCGCTCTTGGTAGCACCCACCATCGCCAACGTGAGGATGTACCACGTTCTGGTAGATGGTGGGGCTGGGCTGAACCTCATCAGCCGCGCAGCTTTCCAGAAGCTGCAGATCCTGATGGCCAAGCTCACCCCATCGAGCCCGTTCTCAGGGGTAGGGCCGGGACAAGTCATGCCCTACGGCAACATCAACCTTCCGGTGACCTTTGGGGCACCGGACAGCTATCGGACAGAGTACATTCTGTTCGACGTGGTGGAGATCGACCTCCCCTTCAACGCCATAATCGGCAGGCCAGCCTTGTACCGATTCATGGCAGTAGCCCACTACGGCTACCTTGTCCTGAAAATGCCTACACCAACAGGCATCCTCAAGATTCGTGGAGACTGCACTGCTGCAGTGTCAGCCTTGGAGAAGCTCCAAGCACTTGCAACAGCTCGAGCACCAGCCTCTGGTAGTGCAGAGCCATGCCGGCTCCACCCGAGTGCATGTCGTCGTGCCTCTACCTCAGCACCCCGCGTGCAAACCCTCGACAAGGACGACGTCCCCCTGAAGGTCGTCCAAGTCGGCGCCGATGCTGCCCAGACCACCCGGGTAGCCGGGGGCCTGGACAGCAAATAGGAAGACGCGCTCATCACCTTCCTCCGGCGCAACGTCGACGTGTTTGCATGGCAGCCGTCGCAGATGCCGGGGATCCCTAGGGAGGTGATCGAGCACCATCTAAAGGTCTTCCCCGACGCCCGGCCAGTCCAACAGAAGCCTCGCAAGCAGTCCATCGAGCGGCAGAACTTCATCCGAGAAGAAATCAAGAAGCTATTGGACGCTGGCTTCATACGGGAAGTTCACCACCCCCGGTGGTTGGCGAACCCCGTCGTCGTCCCGAAGGCCGGCGGGAAGCTACGGATGTGCATCGACTACACCAGTCTCAATAAGGCATGTCCCAAAGATCCATTCCCTCTCCCTAGAATAGATCAAATAGTAGACTCGACATCACGCTGTGATATGCTATGCTTCCTAGACGCCTACTCGGGCTTTCATCAGATCCCTATGTCTAGAGAGAATGAAGAGCATACTTCCTTCATCACAGTAGACGGCCTGTATTGTTATGTCTCTATGCCTTATGGCTCAAAGAATGCTCTTCCCACCTTTGTCTGTGCAATGCACAAAACCTTTGGAGAGCTAATAAGAGACTTAGTCGAGGTGTATGTCGATGACATCGTTGTCAAAGTCAGGCAGAGTTCATCCTTCTTAGATAACCTAGCCCTAGTCTTTGACAAACTGCGCTCCACGCGCACTAAGCTGAACCCCGACAAGTGTGTGTTCGATGTATCCTCTGGGAAGCTCCTAGGATTCCTGGTCTCACAACGAGGAATTGAGGCCAACCCAGAGAAGGTCAAGGCCATCGACATGATGCGGCCCCCCGCCCGCATCAAAGATGTCCAGAAACTCACGGGATGCCTAGCCGCGCTGAGTCGATTCATACCGAGGCTAGCAGAGCGAGCGCTCCCCTTTTTTAAGCTCCTGCGAAAATCCGGCCCATTTGCTTGGACCGACGAAGCAGAAGAAGCTTTCCAGGAGTTGAAGCAGCTCCTGACGACCCTATCCATCATGGTATCCCCTGAGCCCGAAGAGCATTTGTTGCTCTACATCGCGGCAACAACTGAGGTGCTGAGCATGGTCCTCGTCACAGAGCGGCCGGACCCCTCGTCACCGCAACCTGCTCCGGTAGCAGAAGACAAGCACCAGGAGGCCTCGAAGGTCCAAGACGACCTCCCGGAGGTCCAATGGGATCTTCCGGAGCTCCAAGACAACCTCCCGGAGGTCCAACGGGACCTCCCGGAGCTCTAGGATAACCCCCCAGGAGGTCAAGACGTCCTCCCGAGGGTCCAGGAGAACCACCTGGAAAACCAGTCGGATCTCCTGAAGGTCCGAGACGGGCTACAAGCCTTCGAGTCCCAGCTCCCGAAGGCTCCCCTGGACCCGTCTACCTCCTGTCGGCCTGAGCCAATGGATGAGGGCATCTCAGGCCCAGGGGGAGGGTCCGGACCATCCAGAGGCATGTCTACTACATCAGCAAAGTCCTCCACGACGCCAAGACAAGGTACCTGGAGGTCCACAAGCTGCTTTATGCAGTGCTCGTGGCATCCAGAAAGCTCCGCCACTACTTTCAAGCCCACCGGATCTCGGTGGTCACCTCCTACCCGCTGAAGGCAATCCTTCACAGCCCCAACACGACCGGCAATGTCGCTAAATGGGCAGCGGAATTGGCGTAGTTTGAGCTGGACTTCCTTCCTCGCCACGCAGTCAAGAGCCAAGCACTGGCTGACTTTGTGGCCGAGTGGACACCAACAAAGGCTAACCCAGGGGGCCACGAAGACGGTGAACCAAAGCCTTGAGATCCGGTCTTCACCGGGCCTCACTAGACGCTCTTCTTCGACGGCTCCTCACGAAAGCAGGAGGCCGGTGTTGGCGTACTGCTTCTCATGCCATCGGGGGAGCAGTTTGGGTACATGGTGCGTCTCAATTAAAAGGCAACCAACAACATGGCAGAGTATGAAGCACTCATCTTTGGCCTAAAGACAGCCCTGTCTCTGGGCGCTCACCAGTTGTTGGCACAGGGCGACTCCCAGCTAGTCATCAAGCAAGTTAAGGGTGAATGCTCCTGCAATGACCCACAGCTAGCTGTCTATCTGCTTCACGTGCAAATGTTGGAGAAAGACTTCCTCGCCTTGGACCTGCGCCATGTACCGCGCGCTAGCAATGTCGCGGCCGACGACCTCTCAACGAAGGCCTCCACCAGAGCCCCTGTGCCCGAAGGAGTCTTCGAGAGGACGTTACTACGGCCCACAGCCCGGCCTGCCGAGCCGGGCGAAGGGGTCTGGACCAGCACCTCGAAGCTGGCGGTCCCGGCGGCCCTGCAGCCATAGACGCCGCCAAGGATTGTAAGCGTCACTAGGGACTCCGTGCAACCCAGCGCTCAAGATCCAGAAGCTCAAGTCAGACCCGATGCATGGATCACGGAGATCCGGGACTACTTGAAAGACAACATCCTCACTAATGAACGTGTATCCGCTAAACGGATCGTGCGCATGGCTAAAAGGTACGCGCTGGTAGAAAGGGATCTCTACCGGCGTGGCGTGGCGCCAACCACGTCCTATTGCGGTGCATAATCCAGGGGGAAGGCTGCGACTTGCTCGCTGAGATTCATGGAGGCGAATGTGGGAGTCACTCTTCCTCACGCACGCTCGTTGGTAAAGCCTTCCGGCACGGCTTCTACTGGCCGACAGCACTCCAGGATACCATCAAGTTGGTCGAGAGCTGCAAGGCATGCCAGTTCCACGCCAAGCAGATCCACACACCGGCTCAGGCGGTTCAGATGATCCCGCCCTCGTGGTCGTTCGTCGTATGTTGGTTGGACATCCTGGGACCATTCCCCAAAGCCGTCGGGGGATTCCGGTACCTCTATGTCGCCATCGACAAGTTCACCAAGTGGTCGGAAGCTACACCCGTCGTCACCATCAACAAGCAATCAGCAGTAAAGTTCATCAAGTCAACCGTCTGCCAGTTCGGGGTCCCGAACAGAATCATCACTAACAACGGGACCCAGTTCACCAGTGCAGCGTTCCAAGACTACTGCGAAGACCTCGACATTCAGGTGTGCTATGCCTCCGTTGCTCACCCAAAGAGCAATGGGCAAGTCGAGAGGGCCAACGCCGAAATTCTTCGGGGCCTCAAGACTCCCACCTATGCCGGCTTGAAGAATATGGCGCCAAGTGGGTGGACGAGCTTCCGAGTACACTGTGGGCTAACCGGACATCCCAGAGCCGGGCCACCGGAGAGACACCCTTCTTCATGGTGTACGGAGCCGAAGTTGTGCTTCCCCTAGAGATCACCATGGGGTCTCTCCGTGTTCGAGCTTACGAAGAAGCCGCCCAGGACAACCTCCAGCGTGAAGACATTGACCTCGTCGACGAGGCTCGATTACATGCAGCACTCCGCAACGCACGGTCCAGGAAAACGCTCGTGCGTGTTTGAGAGCTGCAAGAAGGCGACCTGGTGTTGCGACGCATACTTTCTCTTGAAGGGTATGACAAACTCTCCCCTAGCTGGGAAGGTCCCTTTCGAGTCACGAGAGTTTGCCGCCCCGGTGCGCACGCCTTTCCACCGAGGATGGGGATCTGCTCCCAGACCCTTGGAACATAGAACACCTCCGTAAGTTCTATCCCTAGAGCAATAGTAGGACAGTCTTTTCTTTCTGTAATAAATCCCATAGAGTCCAGGAACAACGGTCGGAGCAGCTAAGTCTCAGGGGACGGTCCAGGACTACGTTCAGCTTGGCCTAGTTCCGACCCTAAGCACGTAAGTCTTGCTTCCCTTCTTAATGGGACGGGTCGTTGCCTCCATGTTTATCCTGCCTTCCTCCTATGGATATTTATATGGAAAGAAACCTGTCCTGCTTTGCTCTTCCCTTGTGCTCATTTAAATTACGTATTAATTTTTATGACCGCACTTCCTGTGTATGCTTACCATGCACTCAGCTTCTATTTCCCGTTCTCACCCCTAGTCGGCATTTGCTATCCTACCGAAGACGGTCACGTTTGAGGTACCTGCCGATGGCCAGGGGGCCTCGAGCCCCTGGCGCTTTGCGCACTGAAGTACCTAAGCCCCGTATACCAGACCAGGATCGTAAGCCAAATAAGACTATGAGATAGGGAAGGGAGAGCCCCAAGGAGAATTACGTTTCCCTTACTTGTGTGCAGGACCTCCCGGCCTTAGCTCCCCCGCAGCAGTATGGTAGGTGCGCCCAAACAGTTGACCACACCTACCAGGGGGCCATTACGAGACCGCGCAAGACCGGAGCTCCAACGCAAGACCGGAGGATCCGGACCTCGCCCCCTCCGCAGGGGCGGGCTCCGGAGGCCCCACGTGTCCGGCGGGGCCGGAACCCCCCCCCCCCTCTCCTCAGAGGGTAGCTCCGGGCCTGCCACGTGGCCGGCAGAGCCAGGCCTCGCTCCCTTCGCAGGGGTGAGCTCCGAAGGCCCCACGCGTCCCGCAGGGTCGGACCTCCATCTTCTTGGAGGAGAGCTCCGGGCCCGCCACGTGGTCCGCAGATCCGGACATCCCCGTTCTCACGGGGCGAGCTCTGAAGACCCCTGGGGCCCTTAACTTAATAAGGACCCAAGGATGGTGTTTGAGCAAGACTTCAAGATTGGTGAAGACCTCTGAGTACCTTGCGGAGCTAAGGACTCGGTCAGGCCAAGCCAAGAAGAAGATAAAAAAACACAGACACGGAAAACAACAAGAGTCTATTCATTCAAGGATCCACGAGCTAAACTACAGACTCGACAAAAGAAAAAGAAAAGATACAAGCCCTAGGATTCCCCTGGCTCGCGCCGGAACCTAGAGGCTACAAGTCGGCCACGTCCCCGACTTCAGCCCTGGCGGCTTCCTCCCGCTCCATGGCGGGGCCCTGTCTCGCTGGCTCTAGTGAGAAGGAAGGATCTCGGCTCCGGAACCACGCCAACACGTACGTGGTAACCTCCATCGCCAGGCCCCGTCCCTCTGCCTCGAGCTCACCGGCGACCACTGCTTCAAGCCTGTTCAGCTTGGCGCCGATAGACTCGAGCGTGGGGATCACCTCGGCCACCTTCAGCGCCGGGTCCGCTGCCTTCACCAGGCTGATGCCAAGGGGGACCAGGGCGGACCCTGCCTGGCCGACGAAGCTCAAGACCGTCAGGGCCTCGGAGGACCGTGAGGCCAGAAGCTCCTCCACCTCGCGGCGGGCTGCCAGCAAGGCGTCGAGGCTCCCCTTGAGAATTCCTTCTCCTTGGCTGCCAGAGAGCTTTCCCGAAGCTGGAGAGTCTAGGCAAGCCGCTCCAACTCTGAAGCCCAGAAGTCGACTGCCAGCTCCCGATCCAGGACCGCCTGGCGCTCCCTGGAGACCTGCTCCTCCCTCGTGACCAGGTCTGCCTTCCGGGTCTCTAGCTCCTTAGCTCGGGCCCTCAGGTCACCCTCGCCTGCCACTAGCCGTGCGGCGACTTTCTCCGCCTCAGCCGCCACGGAGCGCTCCTGGTCCGCGACGGCGCGCTCACGACGCGCCAACCTGTGCCGCACCTCCTCCAAAGCAGAGAAGTTCTCCTCGGCCCGGGCATGCGCCTCGAGGGCCTCCTTGTGGAGCTGTTGCGTCTCGGAGTCCAGGCGGTTGACGGCCCTCTTCTGACGGTCGAGGAGCACCTCCATGACATCGAGCGATGCCCGCCTCGAATCAAGCTCCTCCCTGACCTCCTCGGTTCGCTCCTTCAAGAGGCGTCCCCAGGTGAGGAGGCGATCCCTCTCACCTACCTGCTCCTCCCGCTCGCGACCGAGCGCGGCCAGAACCTGTCGGACGCTCGTCTGGGCGAGCACGAGGGCATCTACCAGGGGCAGCGGGGCGGTAGAGGCCGAAGCCGCGCCCCCGACTTCCTCCATCACGTCGTCTTCGGGAGAAGTCGACGCTCCAGCAACCGGGATAAGGCGCTGATTAGGAGAAGCCGGCACTGGGGCAGGCTCGCTCCCGGTGCGCCCCGGTTCGCTGACCACCGTAGGGCCCGTGGCAGCTTCTCCGGCTTCGACAACAGGAGGCGGGACACCGCCAGCCGGTCCCTCCGAACCTTCAGCGATAGCCGGCTCCCGAGCCGGTGAAGGGGGGTGAACGGGAGCTGTCGCCACTGCCGCAGGAGCCGGGCCGACCGGTGCAGAAGGAACCTGCATCGGCTTGGGGGCCGCTGCGACCGTTTCTTCTTTCGGGCGCTGCAGCGCAGATCCCCCGTCAGTCGGGGATGGCCGGGAAACGGGAACGTTACCGGCACTCGAGGGGTCCCTGCAAACATTGGAGACTCCCGAGTTAAGAAAAGAAGAAGACAATGCAGGCTTTGGAACCCGGTAGACGTCACTTACCGGGGGACACGAGCACTCCAACGGGCTCTCAACCCCGGCTCCCGAGCCGAGGTAGGTCCACTAGAGCCCGATGTCGCCGCCGAGGGCTGTCCTACAGTCGCCCGGACTGTCGGAGCATGGGACGTTCTTGAAGCTCCCCTGGGCGCCGATCCAGCTCCCGAGGCTTAGGGCGCCTGAGCCCTAGACTCGCCCCTGGGCATCGCCGCACCAGCACTACTCCTTGGAGCTCCACCTCCTGAGGAAGGAGGACGCGACGTCCGGGGACCTTCAGGCCGTCGCCGCTCTAGAGGAGTCCCATCGGGATGATGAGCCCGAGGACTCTTGGAGTCGCCACTGGACGGGGCGCCGTCTCCAAATACAGGACGCGCAGGTGCCCTGGATCCCTGACTTGGCGCAAACGCCGCCGCCAGAGGAGACGGGGCGCGTTTCTTCTCCGGAGGCAAGTTGGAATCCATGGCAGAAGAAGGCTCAAGAACAGGGAAGACAAGGGCGCTAGAGCTCAAGAAAGATGCAAGCGCTGGGAAGTGCGAAGGGAAGCCGCGATGCGGGTAAGATCCCCTTTTAAACTTCCCAAGCGCGATTCAAAGCGATTCGAAACTCTTCGAATACGTCGCTTGGACAACCTCTTCAACTCCGAGAACAAGCGTCGATGACAAGTGGACCCAAGCCGTCCAGCTGAAGCGGTGGCCCAAGAAGTCAGTCTCCCAAGGAGACGAGACGGCAAGACGCTTCGGCGGTTCCCGAAAAGGCGCTGCGACGTGCAGAAGTGGCAGCCATGGGAACTGCCACAGTAAAAGCAGCCATCAAGTGGGGCACATGCTCCCACGATACCGTGACTGTTCGTGCTCTGGCAACGGTCAATGCGGGTCTTCGAGAAGGTGCGCAGAGTAGAAGAGACGGTGGCCCCACCTCGGGCTCGCTATCTCCCCCGAGATGGGCCTGGGGGCCACTGTCGGTACCCTCAATAAGGGGTACCCCCGCGCACAGGGGAAAGTGCCTAAGGACCTCGCCCTTCTCCGCAGGGAGAGCTCCGAAGGCGCCATGTGTCCTGCGGGGCCGGACACCCCTCTCCTCACAGGTAAGCTCCGAGCCCGCCACATGGCCAACTGAGCCGGACCTCCCCCCTCCGCGGGGAGAGCTCCGGAGGCTCGACGTGTCCTGCGGGGCCGGACCTCCCTCTCCTCAAAGGAGAGCTCCGGGCCCGCCACGTTGCCAGCAGAGCCAGACCTCTCCCCACCGCGGGGAGAGCTCCGAAGGCTCCATGTGTCCCGCGGGGCCGGACCTCCCTCTCCTCAGAGGAGAGCTCCGGGCCCACCACGTGGCCAGCAGAGCCGGACCTCCCTCCTCCGCGGGGAGAGCTTCGAAGGCTCCACGTGTCCCGTGCGGTCGGACCTCCCTCTCCTCACAAGAGAGCTTCGGGCCCGCCACGTGACCAGCAGAGCAGCGCTGCCTGCCCCCGCGCGGTAGGCAGCAGGAGTAAAGACGCGCCATACCTTGCCCGTACAATGTATTCAAGACCCGCGCCTTCCCAAGGCGCGGAGACGCGGAGCACGCCTCTGTAGGGTGCCGTTGCGCCCAGTCACATCGCAGTGAAGGCAGGCGCGTCGCGGCAGAGGCTGTATGCCAATAAACACAGCGATAAGACATCCCCTGTCGCCCCTGCCATCATCAACCACTACGACTAGCTGGCGGCATGGGCAAGGCGGCAGAACGAAGACTCAGAATCCATCACCAGAGACAGTTACTGGCGTAACTACAGATACGGTAGATGGCAGGCAATCTCCCCGGGACCACCTGTAGGGTCTCAGGCCCACCTTGTAAGCCACCCGAGCCTTGACTATAAAAGGCTCGGGTAGGCAACGTTAGCAAGGGTTCGCACTCCAGCGATTCGCACCCTTAGACCCAACTCATCCTCAAGCTCAGGACCCTGGTTCTGAGCAACGAGCAATACAATGAGCAACTCAGCTCACTGTGGACGTAGGGTATTACGCTCCGGCGGCCTGAACCAGGTAAAAATCCCTGTGTCAAGCTTCTCCCTCCATCGTTCCTAACGCGTAAGCTCTCCGTGAGTGACTAGCCCCTCCGAAAAAGAACCTCCGCGGGCTACCTAGAGCAGGCCCGGGGGAAGTGTCGGCTACACACTTCGACAGATGTAATATCCCCAAAAGTGGTAGCAAGAATTTTCAGCTCATGTACACTTAGGAAAATTGAGGGGAATTAAAACTTTGAATTATAGCGGTGGAAGTTCAAAGTGAGGATTCAAACTTCCCAAAACTTCCAAACACGGAGATCTAAATTCATAACTTGGGACTTCATATTCCAAATATTCAACCTTTCAAATTTCAGCTCATTTGGAGGGGTTTTAGTATTTGTTTGGGATTAAAAGAGGAAGCCCTCTAATCTGAATTTCAAAGTCAGTTTCAAATTTCAATCCCCTCAATTTGCAAATTTGGTTCCAAAATGTGTTCTCCACATTTGAATTAACAGCCATGCCAAAAATAAAAAATTTTGGGCCTGGTTTGCTATGTTTTTGGAGCAAGACAAAGGGGAGAATTCAAATTCATTTCAAATTTAAATGACCCAACACAATTCAAACTTCACACCAGAATTCAAATCGTTTGAATTCAGCAAGTTTAGACCATGACTTGGTGTGAAAGTATAGCCTTAAATGTTGAGTAGCTGGGGAGGAAATATCAGTGGGAATTTGATGAAAATTGGAGGTGGTGGGACCCAATTGTCAGCCACACAAAGGAACAACCCGACCTGTTTTTCCCCTCGGACGATCACAGCGCGCCAGCGCTCGGCTGCTACCCGCGCCCGAGGCTCCACCGAGCTGGTTCTCGCTGCCCCCGATGTTGGCGCGCGCGTAGGCGATCAGGGCAGCCGCCCGAGTGCCCCAGCCCTATTTCTCTTCCTCCTCAGCTCGTGTTGCACCGCAGCTGCTTCATTCACATCGAACACCACCGGCAGTTTCTCTTACGATCACACCACAGCTACCGAGCTCGGTTGCCTGAGCTCCCAACAGCGAAGAGCTGCGCCCACCAGTGCTCTAGTCGGCCATCTGTAAGGATCGAAACACCCAAGAGGGGGGGTGAATTGGGCTTTTTAAAATTTTAGAGCAATTTAAAACTTTAATGGTTGAAGCCCAATTCCCTATGCAAACTAAGTACGCAAGTAAGAGAGTTAAGTGCGGAATAGTAAAAGCGTAATAGTAAGGGGTGAGGAGAGAAATGCAAACTCCCGCGGAGACTCGGAGACACGGCGATTTTTCCCGTGGTTCGGTAAGATCATAAAAATCTTCCTACGTCCACGTTGGGGCACCCACCAAAGGGTATAGCCACTCCCAAGTCACCAAGACGAGGGAATCCACTATCTTTCTCCGTTCGCCCTCTCCGGCAAGGTGGAGCTCAAGCCTTGTACAACGGTGATCCTCCGGGCTTCCACAAACACCTTGGTAAGCTCCAGAGTGATCTCTTCTTCCTCCAACGTTTACAAGGTGAGAGAAGTCACCAAGACACTCTCTCTCACTAGCCTAGAGATTCCAATCACCAAGAATGGACGCACACAAGCTTCTCTCTAGCTAGATATAACCTATAGTTGGATTACAAGAGGTTTTGAAGTGTGGAAGTGGTAGCTCTTGGTCTTGAATGCTTGAGAATGTGTAGTGAGGCTCAGGAGATCAAGACATGTCGAAATGGCCGGTTGGAGGGGTATTTATAGCCAGCCCACATGAGATAGCCGTTGGAAAAGTGGGCAGACTTTTGTCAGTTAACATCGGATCCTCCGATGCACCCCTTTATATGATCATCGGTCGAATTCCAAATTAGCTGATGTCACGTGTCAGATGTGACCGTTGGATATAACCGTTGGATCTTTTAATCGACCGATGTTACTTCAATTTATCATCGGATGATCCGGTGAGTTGATCTTCAGAATTGGATCAGAAATATTGTCTCTGTTGAATTTGACCGATGTACACTTTCTTCATCATCGGATGATCCGGTGTGTATATCTTCAGAATAACTCAGATATCAACCTTCGGGTGAACTCAACCGATGTGCCACTTCCTTCACATCGGATGATCCGGTGTGTACTGGGCTCTGAGGTCTTCTTCTTCTGCCAACTCAAACTCGACCGATGTAGTCATTTTGCAAGACATCGGATGATCCGGTGAATGCAACTTGTTTGCTTCGAGTTGTTTTGAGTTGATCTTTTAGAATCCTCTCGAGTGACCTCTTTGACACTTGTTTGAAATGATATTACGATGAGGTGTGAGCTCCTTGTGTTGCCAATTTTGATAAAGTAGAGTCGTTGTATGATTTCTTCATTTAGTTTTCATGAGTATCTAATAACCCCTTAGAATGGATCGTTGAGGGGTCTCCATTTGTATCCAATGAGCAGTAGATGGTGTGAATAGATAGTTCATTAATGGTTGATGTGATATATGTGAAACCTCGCATCCACAAACTCATTAGTAATAACGAACGGTTGTCATTAATCACCAAAACCATATCTCACAGGGGCCTAGATGCTTTCACCATCCCTTCTTTTTCCCTGTCCCGAGCTTGACCAAACCGAGAGAGGTCACCGTGGACAACTCACACCGAGCAAGATCACGTCAAAGCAAGCCAGCCACTCGGTGTATCCTCGACCCCATCTGCTCGAGCCCAAAGCTCAGCCCTGGACATTGATCACCGCAGAAGAATTTTGAGTTTTTCTCCCGGGCGGTATAAACCGACCCCGAGGTAAGAATTTACCAAATTCTTCGCTAGTTCATGTTCTCGTTGATTCAAATTGTGCACAAAGCTTCCTAACTACTTGGCGCACTTCCTCCATCAATTTTAGACCTAGATATGGGGTGTAGAGGGAGAATTCCCGTGTTTTGATCATTGCGCACCGCCGGACCACATCGGGCGCACGGTGCCGATGGGTTTGCAGCGCTCCCCGGCCCGTTTAGACTCCATGTCGAGCTTCTACACCGTTCACTGATGCTCTAGAGCCAAAATCCCGATCATTTGGTGAAGGGATGAGCCGCCCGACATCGCCGGAGACCTAGGTCTCACTGTTGCCGGTGCGCGGTGGTCTCCGGGGAGAGTCGGCCGCCGGCGACCCTACCAGAGTGTTCAGCGTACTTGAAAACAGAGGGGCGGCCAGTTTAGGCTCGGGAGATGGCCGGGGAAGCCTTTCCCGCCACCCTCGCCAGAGCAACGCCGCGGGTTCCTCTGTTTGGCGCGAGGTAGAAGAGTGAGCTGACGAGTGGGCCCCACAGCCAGGATTTAAACATTTCCAGATTTTCCTAATTCGCTTCAAACTTTGGAGACCCATAACTTTGTGTAGAAAACTCCAAAAAGGGTGAGATCAATTTTGTTGGAATCCTCATGAGGAGTACTTCACAGAGAAACAAATTGCTTGCTATTAAAAGGCCCAGGAATTTCTGTAGAATTTTTTTTATTAAATCCTTTAGAGATTTATTACAGGAGCAATTCTTCATGAAACATTCCCAAATTTGGGCAGAAAATCCTTCTCATAGTAACTGATCTCCAGTAAAAATTTGGGATTCATTGTATAATTTGCTAGGCTAAATTTCCTTCAAAAGTTCAGCCTTTATTTGGAAATTCGAATTTAAACAGAAACTTTTCAGAACTCCTATCCAACTTCAAAAATTCATATCTCTCTGTTGGTAGCTCCAAAAATGGTGAAACAAATTTTGTTAGAACCATTGAGACTTACCCTAATCAGATCTTCCACTTTTAGCTATGTCAAAACTCCTGATTTGGGCTCAAAATTCAGAGAAGTCTTATACTTGTAGGAATTTTGGAGACTACATTGTGCAATAACATTTCTCCAAATTTTGCTCAGATTATCCTTAGAGAGTCTAGTATCCACTGTAAAAATCCCAAAACCAATTAAGGATTCTAAATGGCAGTAGCTATGAATAGAAGTTCAATTCTTATAAGTCCTTAATACTTATACATATATTTTGCTACATTTCATTTAGTGACCGAAGTTGAGGACGCACCGGAGCCCTTGGACGTCCTCCCACCAGAAGATGACTTCCCATTTAACTCGCAACCAGGCAAGCCCCGGTTTGCACTTAAGTACCTTTTATAAAGTTTTTCATTTGTATCACTTATGTCTAGGTTAAAATGTATGCATTAGAGTTAAGGTGATTGAAACCCCACTTGCATAACCTTTTTAACTCCTATAAAGAGTTGGGTAGTTTACAAACTCGACGAGTAGAGAATGCCATGCTAATGTTTAGGATTCCGGTAGAAGTTGAGTGGTTGGAATCTACTCGCAAGATAGTACTTATCACACGGAATGAGAAGAGGTAGAAAATGGCTTGAGTTGTGAAAATGAGACCCAGCAAGGGGGATAGTGCAGTGTGCAGAGGTCTCACGTGCGTAGCCCTGTTGGCGTCGGTTGAGGACCGTCCGTGTGCGGCCCTGCTGGACAAGTATCGAACAGTACCGGATGCGTACTGGCATATGGGAACTAGGAAACCGATGTAATTGGTTAACCTGGGTGCCGAGGCTTATCCAACCGTAAATAGGAGTGGGTTGAGGGTAGCAAGGTGTAAATCTGCCGGTGGGCACAGTCACGCTCCACGCGTGGACCTCCTGCCCGTTACGGATGGACCGATTCGGCATTTGAGTTGCCTTTGAAAGGTTGTCGCATACAACAGAGTAGCAAGGGGTGTGGAATCACGCTTCTGAAAGTGGATGTATGTGACGTGTTATCCGGGTGTGTCTTGATTGCAATCACCGTCCCTCGCGGTTATTTGAGTATCCGCTTGTTCACTGTGCTGTGACGTAGTAAGAAGTGAAATAAGTCAACTAAATATGCTGCATTGAATTATAAATGACTTGAAACCTTGTATGCTGTAGTTATAGAGCTAATTAAGTTTATATTCCACTTTGGGCATCATCACATCGAAGGAAAGCGTTTCTTGTTTGATTGTGGACTTCCGATGTGAGGGTTGTCTCAGGCTCGATAAACTGTTGCTATAAAAATGAAAGTAAGGATCAACATGTAGGTGTGTCTTTATTGCAAAGTCCTTCTTCCTATTTTACGCATCCTTGCATGTAGAGTTTCATGCCTAAGATTGTCGGTTAAGCCTTGCTGAGACTTCGTGCTCACGGTTGCAATATTTGAGCTGTGTGCAGGTGAGAGTTACGAGGACGGTTCCGAGGACGAGGCGATGCCCCCGTCGGGGTACACGGCCGAGCTGGAGCCCTGCACGCCGCCGTGATCTCCGGTTCCATGCTGCTAGTGTGTAGCGTCCTCGGACTGGACGAGTGCACTTTTACGTAGGTAGGAGTAGAGAGTAGCTATGTATATACTTCCGCTGTATAGTTAAGCTTTTGTACAACGATTTCCGATGTTTTATATCAAATAAAAGTTTGTATGTTGTTTTTTAATCTTTTCATATGTGATGTTGGGTGCCGCATCGCACGGCACCACCCTCTGCCATCCTGTAGTGGGTGAACCACTGGGTGGTCCCCATAACTGAGTTGACATTCTATACAAAGAAGCACCACGTTCTTGGGGGGTGGGTGGGGGGGGGTTCTTCTAGCTACGTGACACGAAAATAGAAACCAAACTTGTGGTATCTGATCCGTTTTGTACGTAGCAGCCAGATCCCGCCACGAGTACCGCGCATCCTTGTGTGAGCTTCCAGCGTAAAGAGGAACCAGAATCTTGACGTTGCGAGATCTAACTGTTAAAGATGCTTGCATCTTACTGTTGAGAACATGTATGTTGTCATAACATGCCAGTGTGTAAAGCTGGTCGAGACCAGATTAGACAAGTGACACAGCGAGAGAAGTTTGAGGTTCAGGTTTGGAGGTAGGGTGGTAAACGGACTCGGCTGACGGGCTTTTTATAATTAATTTTTGTTTCTATTAAATATTAATTCAAATATTAATATAAATTTAGTCCGATACTAATTTGATCTGACCCTTTATATTATTATTTTATTTTTTGAGCCCTTTCACATCCCTAGTCGGAGGTCGTACTTTACTCATAAATATTTCATGGGTTAATTAATGAGCTTGCTGTTGCGTTTGTTTTTGGGTACGCAGACAATGTTTGTGCTTACTGAGCGAGCGAAGCACACGTCGGCGCAGGAGAGAAGAATGGACCTTTAAAGCCCAAAGGTAAATTTGGCCTGCAAAGAGCTTTGGCCCACCATAAAAGGTGATCTCGGCCCATGTGACAGGCCCGCGCTACCCTCGGTTCATATTATCGGTTCTGAGCATCTTTTTGTAGAGGGCGGAAAATTCTTGTGATCGCCTTCTGGTTGTCTGACGCATGCATGCGCTCTTCTACCGGCTCTCCCGTGGTCATCCCTAAAACCCGCCACGCGCATCGACGAGCCCCCCTCTCTCTCTCTCTCCGTTCATGTCTTCGTGCACGGCGCATGCCACGTTTCTATCTATGGCAAGCGCAGGCAACAGCATTCCTCACTCGCGGCCACGAGCGAATGGCGTGACAGGAACCGGATCGACGTGACCAGCTCGATCGATCAATCTCCATGGCCGCCTCCGTGTTCCTCGCCGTCGCCACGCTCCTCTTCGCCCCCGTCGCTCGGGCGGAGATCAAGACGACGCGCATCGTCGCCGACTCGCGCCCGGTCATCCTGTTCGAGGAGTTCGGGTTCAGGCCCCGCGGCGTCGCCTCCGTCACCGTCACCGGCGCGACATGGAAGGTCCCCGAGGGGTCGCAGCTGCAGTCCGTGGACCCGTCCCTCATGGGCTTCATCCTCATCTCCAACTCCCTCTTCTACAAGATCGACAACGAGTCCGAGTACGCCGAGGCCACGGGAGGCGCCTTCTGCCCGCTCACGAGCAAGTACGTCCAGCCGCTCTTCCGGTTCAAGGAGGTCGCGCCGGACGGCACGGCGAGGGGCACCCTGACCATCGACGCCGCCGACCAGTACACGGTGCTGTTCAGCAGCTGCCAGGAGGGCGTCGAGGTCACCATGGACGTCCGCACCGAGATGTACAACGTGCGCCGCTCCGGCGCCAGGGACTACCTGCCGGTCGGCCTGCTGCCGCTGCCGGGGATCTACGCGGCCGCGTCCACGCTGTACGCCGCGTTCCTGGGCGCGTGGGTGCGCACCTGCGTCAAGCACCGCGCGACGGCCGAGCGCATCCACGCCGTGATGGGCGCGCTCCTGCTGTTCAAGGCGCTCAAGCTGGCGTGCGCCGCCGAGGACTCCTGGTACGTGGAGCGCACCGGCACGCCGCACGGCTGGGACGTCGCGTTCTACGTGTTCGGCTTCTTCAAGGGCGTCCTGCTGTTCACCGTCATCGTGCTCATCGGCACCGGCTGGTCGTTGCTGAAACCGTTCCTCCAGGATCGCGAGAAGAACGTGCTCATGATCATCATCCCCCTGCAAGTGGTCGAGAACATCGCGTCGGCGGTGATCGGGGAGACGGGGCCGGCGGGGCGGGACTGGCTGGCGTGGAACCAGATCTTCCTGCTCGTGGACGTCATCTGCTGCTGCGCGGTGTTCTTCCCCATCATCTGGTCCATCCGCAACCTGCGGGAGGCGTCCAAGACCGACGGCAAGGCGGCGCGGAACCTCAAGAAGCTCACCCTCTTCAAGAAGTTCTACCTCGTGGTGGTCTGTTACCTCTACTTCACCCGCATCGCCGTCTCGGCCTTCACCGCCGTGCTCAGCTACGAGTACCAGTGGGTTGTGAAGGTCACCGTCGAGGCGGCGAGCCTTGCCTTCTATACGTTCGTCTTCTATAACTTCAAGCCGGTGGAGAGGAACCCGTACCTGTATATTGGTGAAGAGGAAGAAGAGGCTGCAGGTGGGCAGCTTGAGCTGGAGAGCACCTTCGAGATCTGACACTTATTACTATGTACGTGCGTGTCTCGCCGATTTTGTGCAATCTATTACTACATGATGGACTTGATATGATTTTCATTTTTTTCCTGTCATATTCACGTGCAGTTTCATGTCAGCAAATCAGAATATTGATTTGTGGTGGACGCCTGGGCATTGCCATACTGTTCTGTGTCACCATAGATATACACGAACACAATGATGGTTTGAGTACATCAAAACTACGAATCAAGTGAAACAATTCATTCCATGTTTCCAAAAGGATGGAATGTTTCATCATTAACAAACTTTAGAAAACATCAAATATCCAACCCCCCTTCCTAAATCATATCATTCTTCCTTCACATCACAGGGTTATAGCTCCCACAATATACGCAGTATTCACCACCCCGCACCTCAGTTGCTTTGGTTTAACCCACCAGGACTCAAATAAATAGAAGATTAAATAGGACTGCCAGCAATCATACGCTAAGGCTATGAAAAAAAGCTACGATGGACCTTTCGCCATCATCACAATATTCGTTGGCAGGACAATGGCGAAATTACCTTGCCTGAGGCTTCTCAGGGAACGACCTCGCTGACCGGATTTGTGGCCTTTGACCCCGAGGCGAAGGGCAATGGTTCTGGGAATTCTGTAGCATCTGGACCATTGATGGTGTTTGATATGAGTAAACAAAAGTGTTGTTATCTGTAGAGTCTCCACGGGCTGTCGCTCTCTGCCAAGAATGTGAGCTCAGTCCAGACAGCATGTACGCCCTCCCTGAAGCCTCGTAGAGTTGGCGGTTTGCCATTCTCTCCTGCATCTCCCTTAGTTCTGCGTCAAGGGCGACGCAAAGACCATCTCCACTTTGGCTTGCGAAGGACTGTGCTAATACCCTCCGGCACTCCTCGAGAATGGTCACAGCCTCCGAGAGAGCTCCCCTCTCAGCAGCAGCGCGTGCAGACCCAATAGAATTGGCGGCTTGTATGCGGTTTCGTTCTCTATCCACTTCTATGGATAATGATTCAGGTGTATCAGATGTTGACCTCATGAGCTTTACCTCATTTCCTTGAACCTTGACGGTCTCGTCTGTCACTGGGTCTCTGTAAGCACAAGCAACTTTTACCAATGAAGTCGGTTCATGAGATTTTGGGATGGTCACAGTCAACAAAACGTCTCTCTCCTCATCAGCATACAGATGACCAATATCAACTGATCCATGTCGTCCATCACTTGCCAACTTACATGGATAGCTGCCACATTTAACGGAACAGAGTTGAACACCAGGGTGAACACATTCCATGCTAAGTCTCATCTCCTGAACAACCACGCTAAGAAGCCCACCGATACACTGAGCAAATGCATTTTGTATCACACCTTCATAT
Organism: Neostapfia colusana; assembly: GCA_030760725.1. Lineage (NCBI taxonomy): Eukaryota > Viridiplantae > Streptophyta > Magnoliopsida > Poales > Poaceae > Neostapfia > Neostapfia colusana. Next base: position 57,437,452 of record JASWHV010000019.1, read on the forward strand.
TCAATAAAGGAAAATGTGCCCCCAGAAGCTTCAGCAATTGAGTGCAAGGTATCTGAATCATGGTCTGCTCCAAATCCGAAAGCATGAAGAGGTACACTACGACCTTCGTCATTTAGAATAGAAGATGGAACAAGTGACCTATGACCTGCTGAGGTTCTTTGGACACTTGACGAAATGTTGTAGGTGTCCTGGCCATCTGACAGAAGAATCACACTGCATACTGAATTCTTATATCTGCGGTCCTCAATAACCTTCATAGCTTTCTTTAGTGCATCAGCAATGTTCGTACCACCTCCAGCGCCAAGTGAGTTGACTGCCTGCAATGCCTGCTGCCTGCCATGATGTGACATTTGTCTAAGGGGAAACTGTCTTCGTGCAGTTGATGAAAAAGCAACGACTGAAAGGCGATCAGATGGTCCAAGATGCTGAACAACAAAACCCATTGCCCGCTTCATAAGTGCTAGTTTTGTGCCTGCCATACTGCCACTAACATCAAGCACAGTAACAAGATCAATAGGAGCTCGGCTTGATGATTTCACAGAGTTTTCATTGACCAAATTTCCTGTGAAGTTGTCTGAGCTAGCAGTAGGGGCCTTCACATGGATCAGAATATCAAGTTCATGTAGAGGTGATGACTGTGGAATTGCTTTGTATTCAGGGTATGAGCTGATTTGGGCAGTTTTACTAGATCGAGAGTTAATATTGTCAAAAGCCTCTTTGTGCCGCAAAGGTTCGTCATCATTGTAGTCTGCTGGCTCAGAACTGTGCAAGCGACGAACATCTTGCCTACGGTATCGAACTTGCTGGTGAAGAGCCATATGAGGATTTTGTTGGGGAGATTGACTTTGGTTAGCTCCAATTCTTCCATGAGAGCTGTTAGAAGATAGCAAACGATAGGGTACCTCTTTCCATTTTGCTCGACAAACTGGGCAGACATAGTTTCCATGCTTTACATTGGATGAGATGCAGTGAAAATGGAACATATGAGAACATTCTGCAGTGAACAGAGCTTCACCATGTCCAGATTTCATGGTACCAAAGCATATTGCACATTTCCCCTGCTGAAATAAGAACCAAATAAATGATCAGATTAACTCATCAAAGACTTTTTTAATGAGATATTGCCATCAGAAAAACAGCTCATATCACTAATGCATCATCCAGTAATTATCCATCTCGACCATAAGAGTTGACATGACAAATATCCTATCTAGAACATCTACAGGAACTGAACTGAAGCATCTTTGTAGCCAGTGCCAAAATGGGGCCTATCTCTTCAGGGGTTGAGCAAAACACAGTGTAATATCAGTCTCCGTTGAAATAGTCATCCATATGTCAGTGCAACTCTTCAATTCTTTTTTTACTCTGGTTACTCGAGGCTCTAATCAAATTTTATTCATCCAACTTCATCCGTTGAAATCACATGTGTATCTTAACCCTTCATTTATTGAGCCTCAACAACCATTTTGCTTGAGGTTAGATGTGAATGCGTACCATTTTGACAAGCAACGTCACAAGGATGTCGCCTTAATGGCCTTTTTGTCTACATGCGTCTCATGCCATTGAGGCAAAATGACCACACATTTAAACAGAAAAAAGCAATCAGTTAGGCAATTTGCATTCCATGCAATGGACAGCAGCTGTCAAGTTGTAACGTTTGCCGTAAAGATAGAAAGCTGGTGGTAGGAGGAAAGAGTGGGGTTCGCTACACGTGACCACCACGGGCAGGCGATGAGCAAGAAGGTAGCTTTTCGCTTTCCTTTTCAGGGAGATCGGCAAGTGGGATACAGGTAAACATAACAGCGAATGGAATAGAGACGAAGAGGCTTGCGTTAAACAATTGATTATCTGTGAGTACGGGAAGCATTGACTAATGCAGAGACGTCAGAGGACACCGATCAGACCACAGCTGGCACAAATTTGAAAGAATCTCTTGAACAATGATTAATTTTGTTGAGCAGTTAAGCATTTATTAGCAGTCTAGCACTGAGACACTAGAGGATGCAGAGCACGCAGACCACAGATTGCACAGTAGTTTATCTCCTATTATATTGTATTCTCTTAGAATTAGAACGGAACTGAGATTATTAAAAGGGAAATACGGAAAACGGACCGGGGGGTTGATTGGAAAAACTTCCTTTCTGATAAAAGGTAATGAAACGGTTCAGAACTGCATCGCAATATGACTAGCGTAATTGAGAAAAGCTTTCCTTCCCGGATTGATGATCTCCGACTTACAATTCAGAAACGCTCGTATCTCACCTTCGAAGAAGAGGACGCGGACCCGGCCGCGGACTTGGACCGCCGGAGCGCTCCCGCCGGCGCGGCCGTCCCCGCCGGAGCAGCAGCGGTCACCGCCACCGCCGCGGCGTCGCGCCGACAGACGCCTGCGCCCGACGTACCGCGCCGGCCGCAGTCGCCCGCGCGCGCGGAGAGGCGCAGGCCAAGCGCCTTCCTGACCCTCCTCCACGCGCCCTCCATCGCCGCGACCGGCCCCGGGCTCCAGGCTCTCTCCTACGCCGACACGCACGCGCGCGCGGCCACTTACGACAGCGAGGGGAGTGGCGGTGGTGAGACGAGGCAGTAGCGGTGGGTCTTGGAGGGGAGCCGAGCCGACATGGGAAGGCGTGGAGGTGGAGCGCTCAGGCGCGGGACTGCGGGCTGGCCGCCTTTGTTTTGGTTTGACTCGCGTCTCTCTCTGATTCTCTGGCGGGAGGAAGGAAGGAAGGAACGAAGCGTGCAGCGGCAGCAAACCCGGTAGTAGTAACGGAAACAGCTGGGGTTTGAATTACGCGGCGTGGTTAGCGTTCAGAGTTCGCTTCGTTGGGTCCTCTCCTAGCTGGAACGTGGGGGGGGGGCCTCGTCAGCCTAGCCCATGCCGGTGGGATTGACTGACCGGGCCCAGAATAGGCCCAGGCCCAGAGCGTAATTATAGAACGTATCAAATCAAAACTGTACTACGGCCGAGAAACTATTAAAATATTCGGCAGAGGCCAGTTCAGTGGTAGAAGCAATTAGCTGGATACACGTATGTATATCTGGTCAAATCCTTTCGTTTCAATTTACTTACTATTACTGTTTCATAATACATACACATATATATATATATATATCTTAAACCCTCTTTATTTTTAGACATCATATATCTTTCACTTCTTTTTTAATTCTTATGATTAAAGCTAGAATCACGACCAGGAGAGAGTACTGCTCCCGTTGGCCGTTGCTGAGATGAGCTTGGCAACAAGTCGGCGTTCGCCGTCTCTTATCATCATCATCTGCCACTGCCAGTGTCATCTATGCAAAGCTCCCAACCACTCTATAGTTCTTATTGAACGACGGCAGCAGAAAACAGAAAAACGAGAAGAAAACAAAAGTTAGCCCCAACCATGAAGAACGCGCGCCTAGTTAATGAGATTTATGTACCTGGCCTGTCGCGGCGCCGGTGGTTGGGATGCATGCCCCGCAGGTCGCGACTTGCCTCGTCGCCGCCGATGCGGTATTAATACTGCTACGGTGACAAATGAGAGTGCATGCAGCGCGCAGGTGATCGAGCGCTCGTCGGCACCGCACACCGCCGCAGGAGAGTATTATAGAGGAGCCGTTCGACTGTCGTCTTGGATCCCCGGCCTGCTCGTTGACACGGGCGTGTGCAGCGTTCAGCTGTGCTTGTGCTTGGCTGCTTGTTCTTGTCGTCTCGCCGTCGAGCATCGGGTGGACAGCGTTCAGCATCTGTGCTTGTGCTGTTTGATCATGATTCTTTGGCGAACTTCAAGCCATGTTAATTACCCAGGAAAGTCACGCCTAAACCTCAGAGTTTTGACCGATTAAGCTACGTACGCTAGCACTGTTTAGACAAGAACCCGTCACTTCTTCATCTATACCACACCGGTGGAGCTACAGAGACGCGCGCACGTCGTTGATGTTCAAATTGTTTGTTTGCAAGGAAAAAAATGATAAAGTGTGCTTGGCCGATCGTCACGGTAGGCGGGTGATAGATATGTGCACGGCATTCCGTCAGCATAGAGACGAACGGCCTGAAGGAGGGCATCCTATTTTGCCTTCGCGACGAGAGGCCCGCGCCCGGGCCACGGAGCCCCGAGCCGAGCGGCATAATTAATGGAAATCATGCCCTTGTCTCTCCAACTCTCCTAGACACCATCGTCGCGCGAGCTTGATGACGACGCCGCACACCGGGAACCGTCTATATGTAGACCGACCGGCCACATCATCCATCAGAAAGCTACTCTGCGAGTGCGTGAGATCACTAGTTCACGATAGAAGAAAAAAAAAAGAGCTCAGCTGCAGAGCGGCGTAGGGAGCGGCCGGGCACGGACACCGAGCGCTGGCACGCACTTCTCACCGGATCGATCGCCGGGGCCACAGCTGAGCAGGCAGATGCGCCACCAACATGGCTGCATGCGCTCCAGCGCGTCCATGCACTGACGAACTGATGAGCAGCTGTCCCTGGAAGCTCAAGCGACATAACATCATGGCACAAAAAAACTTCTGGCAGGAACGCGATTCCACTCGCTACCCAGGTAATGCTTGTTCAGTTATTCCTCTTCCCAAAGGATTGGGCCGAATTCAACCCCCCCCCCCCCCCCCCGACAAGTCACATGCGAATTTAATCCCATCTAGTCCTCACTATTCCCTCCCAATCGAATTACAGCCGAACAACCCGTTAAGCGGGCATGACGATGACCTATGCCTACAAAGGCAACACTACAAGTATCGCTTCTATGTTGATTTCCCTCGAAAGCAATGCGAGGAATATCGTCAGCAACGAATTAGCTCACAGATACAGTCCTGATGTGGTCTTTCTGGAACCGGAACTGCTACTTGTTGCAGTACCAATTCAATTACACCAACAGTTTTGCAGTTGAGAACACAAAGATAGCAAATCATTTACTCTACATATAATCCTACTGTCACAGATCTTGAAAGCAACCTAGAAGTTAGATTATACTTGTACATGTAACCTTCGTGTCAGGCTGCCAGCATGCAAACACAAAGGTCATGATATCAGGAAAGATATCGTCTTGCCTCAGAAAAAAAAAACAGCAAGAGTTACAAGTCACAGTGAAGTAACATATTTTCAACTAATACATCTCTTCTTCAAATAATGCTATACTATCGAATCCGCATCTAGGCCTCTATTATTTCTCAATAGCTTAACTAGCTGCTCCATCAGACAGTAGTCGACAAAAAGGATGCCGTGCATTATATTATCTGTAGGCTCTTTTACCATTGATGTCAGTTTACCAGAAAGCTTACAGTGAGTGACAACAGACCAGCTGACCCAGGAAAGGTACAACACCTGGATCATGTACAAAATGGTCTCTCTATAAAGAGAAACTGCGCTGACTCTCACAGCCAGGACAATTGTGCAAGCTCTCATGGATGTAAATATCACAATCAAGGCAAAAGTGCTGGTTGCACTGTGGGCAGCGAACATGGAGGCTAGATTGACTATCTGCAAGGATATTTAAGGAATAATTAATGAACCCGATTATTCCTAAAATATATGAGGTGCTTGTGCAACATCAAACAAAACAGTGAAGGAAAGGTAAATTAGAAGAAGTATGAGAGCTGGGAAGGAAGAATAACAATCAAATAAATAATAGTGAAACTACTAGGAGCTTTCCTCTCAGTAATGCATGTGTTATCTATGTTTTATAAACTGTTCAGTTTAACTGCAGAAAGAGCTTAAGGCTAAATATCATTTGGTAAGCTCTCCTGTTTTGCTGTTAATGAAGTTAACCAATGGACAATCTTCACAAAGTGGATATAGTAGTCAAACATAGACATGTATAGCTATGGAAGAAGTTATGAAGTTACAGACAACTTGCTCCAGTGTTAAGTTTAGTAGCACTGAAACATGTGTGGGATTGTGGGAAGGGTGTTAAAAGATATATTTTCTTGTCTGAATATACAGAATTATGTTGACTATAGCAGACATGAGATTTGATTTGCGTACCAGGGTTAAAAAGGCTCTGCTGGCAGCCAAAACAATTTTGTGCACCCTTTTGACCTCTATTTGGCATAAAAGATACCTCATCAAACGGTGCTACCGGGAAGAGATGATGATATGACCTTGCAAGGTGTGGAGAACTAACTAGTGTTAGACCACAGGTTCGACATTCTGTTGGAAGCTCGCACACATTAACTTTGCATCTAGGACATATGAAACCTTCAGCCCCAGACTTTATCTTCTTGTGACACGAGCAAATAGAGATGAGATCTTCGGCCCCTCTCTGTGGAAAACCCATCTTAATCAAATTAGCAGCAGCATATTCTGCTATAGCAGGAGGTGGGGGAGCATGCTCCAGCAACAATTCTTTGAAATGAGACTGCCAAAAGAAAGGAGATGTCATCACTCAAGAAAATTCAATTAGAAAAAGTAAAATCGCAAGCATATTGTGGCACCTCATCCAGCGCAACCGTGTAGGATCCACCGGTCTCTTCACAGAGATGTTTGCAAACAAAGATCTCTGCAGCAAGGCCAATAACAGAGCATCTAAGCTTGGATTTCTTACATTTTTTTATTGTCTCCATGATATCACCAGGGTCACAAGTATTTAGCGCGGAGTACAAAATTAAGACTTCCTTGTGACCATATGAAGGAACTTGATCTAAATAACCATGTACAAGTTCTAAAGCATTCTGCAGAGATGAATCCCCAGAACACTCGAGCTTCCCCATCAAAGCCTTAATCTGTGACTCTGGGCTCCCTCCCATATCTGTAAGTCGATGAGAGATACCATCTTTAATCGTCACTAGGCCCACATGGCTCAAGGGATTCTGGTCAAAAAATTCTCTTATGAAAGCCTCAGCATGCTTTGCAACAACAGCCATTCGACTGGGACGATAATCTGTCTCTGAAGCTGCCTAAATGAGTTTTAAGAATGCAAAATTAGAACAATTTTCACCAGAATTACTTTTTTGCAGGCTATTCATTTGAAACTAAATCATTATGGATGCTAAAATGTATGAGGTATCGAGGACTTGAGGTTATAACAGGACTAGGGAAAATGAGGACAGGGGGATAAAAAAAGGGCGTACCCAGTGCCGAAGACTCCCACACATGTGGGGAGATAAAAAGTAATTATAGGAAAAAGCACACTTTCTGAAAAAAAAATGTAAAGTGCTTTGTCAAATGTTTTTATCATGACAGATACTAGAGCAGTGCAGCTCCTTTCTCTTTTAACATAAACAAGTCCAGGTGTACCGGTACCAATAAGTCCATGAGTAGGCTACCTAATTCAACAACAAACGACAGCATTCACTGGCAGCAATCCATAGGATATGTATCAATGTTTTTAAAAAACGAAAGTATCATTTCTTCTGTTGTAAGTGTGAATACTAATGTAGATTGTCTGCCTGTACATAGCACAGAAGTTTTCCATTGAGCAGTTTTGATCAACCATAAAAGACTCAATTCTTATCCTGCAATTCTAATTCCAACATTTTTTGTGCCAGGTAGAATTATTCAAGTCATAAACAGAGAATAAGTAAAGTAACTTCAGATAGGAATATTCAGGAAGCAAATAGAAATAGACACCAGAAACCCTTCAAACTAATCAACAGAACAGTGCACTTGATGTCGCGAGACTGCAATTCAAGTGAGGTGGTCCTCTATAACATTACACATACATATAAGCTACATTACATATAAATATCAAGATGTAAACCAACTTTAGGTCAAAGGTTTCATATAATAAGACAGGACTTATCTGATACGGACGTTGTAGCTAAGAGGATTCAGATTCTCAACATATAAGGTCTTAGATTATGATATATTGTGTCATCCACAATCCAACTATTGTGCTTGCATATAAATGGAGCCTGGCTCTGATAGGATTGAGCTCAGGACAAGAATACTGCTAAGGGTAATACCATGCAATAACCTAGGCCCATGATCCCCATTTTTCTATGATTCATGAACATGAATCTGTGGGTACAGAAACAATTGTAGTGCCAACTTAGACAGCATTAATTTCTAGAGATAATGGAGACTTTAACTCTCGATACCTGAATAATGGGTACAAAATCATACGTGAGCTCAGTTTTTCTCAAGCACCAGCTAATAACATTACAAACGGTTTCCTTTCATAGTAAAATTGAACTCTCATACTTCAAGTTTTTCTATAAAGCCCCTGATTATTTTCAGGCAATGTAGTTAGATTTCAAAAATGACCACCAATCCGCCAACTACTACAGAACCATCCACGCCCAAGAATGCATGAGCTCCAAAGAGGCAATCCGATACAGGATAGCCCCGAGGCTGAATGAATGACACTGATCAGATCATCCTGCCTGTGTGGTTCTTCTGAGAAGCAAATGAAGCACCTCGGTTTGTGTAAATCTGCATCATCTCCACACCAATCAAAAGCTTCTCCCCTGCTAAAATATGAAAACAAGTAGGAGGCACTATCCTGGTGCTCATCACTTGACCATTCCTACCTCAATTACAGACCTTAAGCGAATCAACTCTAGAGCCCGGACAAGCCTATCAGATCCCTCTCGGAACAATGTATCGTACTCCACCAAGACCAGGTGCGACGAGCTCGATCAGCATTGCTACATAGCCTGCCTGATCCCAAGCAGCTAATCCGAGTTCATACAAAATAAGGTCACCATGCTCGACGGGGCTAGCCGAATGACTGAGTACAAACCATAGAAGAGGACGTAACACGAAAGTAACCAACCCGGGAGAGGTCGATGACGATGTAGAGGTAGCGGATGAGTCCTTTCTGGATGCGGGCCGCCGCCGCGGCGGCCGAGCGCTGGAGGAGGCGCCGGCGGTACTGCGCGTGGACGAGGTTCTTGGTGTCTATGGGGCGGAGGAGGCCCGACTCGTCCTCCTGCAGCGCCTCCCACGACCGGTCGTCCGCGTAGGCGCGCTCCCACGCCTCCAGGACGCGGCCCTCGGCGGCCTCCTCCTCTTCCTCGTCATCATCGTCGTCCTGGTTCCGGCGACGCCCCGGGGTGGCGGCGGGCGCGTTGAAGCCGCCGCCGCTGCCGCCGACGCCGTACATGGTGTCGAGGTGGGCGGCGGCGGCGAGGAGTTGGGAGTGGAACTGTAGGCGAGGTCTGGTCGTCTGGAGTCTGGACCAGAATACGGGCCAGGCTGGGTATGGGTAGGGTCTCTGGGCTTTTTTGGGGAGTGGAACTTGCAGTTTTGCTTTTGCTAGACAGCCTAGACTTGCAGTCGTTAGAAAGATTAACAAATTAGCAACATTTCTTACTGTACTTTTTTTAGAAAAGAGAATATTATATTATTCCACCTCTGCATGGGAGATGCATATAGCAGTAACTTATTACTCCCTACATTATAAAATAAACGATGTTTAGGACAAAAAATAGTATAATTAAACCAAATTAGTTGTCCTAAGCTATATTTATTTTAAAACGGAGGGATTAGTATATTTCTTATTGTATTATTGCGTTCCAATTCATCCTCTTAGACTTTCCACATTTACGCCTCTGGGAAAACTGTGACTTTGGTCTGCAGAGTGGACCGTACGTTTAGTAACATCGTGCGCGAGGGCGACTACTCACTGGTGAGCGGCAATATCGTAGCGCCGTGCTCAAGTCCTCTGTGTCCTGCCGCCGGCCTAGAACCTGGGGAGTCTCGTGCGTCGAGGGCTACGCGCGACGTGTTCCCCAATCCATACTGCCCCCTGCCTCCAGTGCCTGTGACCTGCCTGTGGTCGGGCAACGAAGCACTGCCCATGAGTTCTTGCTTCGCATGGGGCGCCACGCCGCAGGAGCAGGGCCGGGGATGGATGGTGGAAGCGGTTAACTCTGTGGTATATGGTTTGGTTTTGTGTGGCCTCTGCAACAATGAACGCCTCACATGACCGCATGTATGGATATCGCCTGCAACAACCTCGTAGTCAGTCCAATAGTTACGGTTTTGAAGCTGAAATATTGTACCTTTTTAGTTTTTTGTGCCGCAGATTTAGGCAAAAATTCAGACCTTCCAAGCGGCCAAACCACACTTGGATAGCTAGTGGTTTTGTGATTTTGGTCATGAGTAACAAACCAAACACTGCTTCCTTCACTTCTGATTCGGATTTGAGCGGTTTTTTTCATCACCATATGTGACTTTCAATGCATACTTCGATCAAAAACAGGACACCGCTATGTTTCGGGTAACTAAAAGCTTATAAACTTTGTTCACTTGCCGACTCGCAATGGACGAGGTGGTCGAGTTGCTAAGCCTTTACGCTCTTCCTTTAATTAAGCTCGCTCATCTCAAGTGTAGGGGCGTATACGTGGGCTGGCAAGGGCGCAAGGCCAGTCTCGCACGGGCAGCACCGCTGCTGTTCATCTCACGTGACAACAACGTATTTTGCTCGAGGTCCACGATAGCCTCACACATAGCATCTGGACCTGACTATTTTGAGTGCATGGAACCATGGCACGCTTCATGGTAATGGGCAAAAAAAATTGAAAAAAGAAGAAGTAAACATTGAGAGTACCAAATTGTATTGAGTATATATCTCGAAACTTAGTAATATACACAAATAGTCCTGGTACATAGTAGGTAGAAGGTATTTGCTTCCCGATATAAAGGCTGAAGTTGGAAAGCATCTGGCAACACTAGGATTGAAGATTGCTATTTATCTCCAAAAAGGAAGGGGTACGAAAAACCATTCCAAGCTTTTCACAGCCAGTTAATTATGTAAAATTACCAAAAAAGTCAAATTGTTACCAAGATAAGTATATACTCCTTCCGGTGCACAAAAAATTATCGTTCTACACAAAAGCCATGAGTGCACAAAAAATTGACGTTGAAGCAGAACCGAAGAGTTCGTCTCGTGAAAAAACATAATAAATGTGTGGTGTGTGTGGGTAAGAATTGAACTTGCATGAGAGGTCTGGAAAGTAGTGAAGTATACCAGTCAAGCTATTAAATGGACTACGATAGTAACGAAAAAAAGTTTATTTAATACTTTTTTGGTATGTGATAACATGTCCAAAACGACAATTTTTTATGCATCGAAAGGAGTACATAAGTACACAAAAAAATATTTGTGTGTCATACCTGGAAACCATTCTGCACCCTGGAGAGAAAAAAAATAAATTTTACAAGGACACACATGGAAAATCTTCAAAGACCTCGGTGTATCTTCCACCCGCCAGTTAATGCGCCCTCGGAGCCAGCGCCTCACTTGAATGCGAAGAACCAAAAAGGAGTAAAAAAAACTGAAACAGACTGGGAGGAGGAGCAGCAGAAGCAGAAGCAGAAGCAGAGAGGCGACTGCGCGAGGAAGAAGGCGGACTCTGGCTGGGATCCCCCGCCCGGGGTCCACATGGCAGCTGCGCTTTGAACCCGGCTAGCCCACCGGAACGCCGGCGCCGTGCCGCTGGCGCCGTCCCGAGATGCCGCCGCGGTTGGCCCTCTTCCTTCTCGTGGTTTGTGGTACGTGCCTGGGATTTTCTTTCTTCCCTCTCTTCCTCGACCGAGCGTTCTTTTTTCTTGAATTCGTGTTGCAATGCCGGGTAGAAATCTTCTTAGTTTGAGGGCTCGTAATGGGATCATCTGGTAGAGGCGACGGGCATGGCGTGCTTGGCAAGTTCCCCTCCCTATGTGGTGTTGGGAAATGGTTTTACCTTTGCTTCATGGAGCTGTTTCTCTTGTGATTCGTTTGAGTGCATCTGAATCATGCAGGAATTGGGGATAGAGGAGGGTGATCGTTTCTTATATAAGCTCTTCTTTGTATCAACTAAGGTTTAGCATCTGGAAGCTGTTCTTGTCCCCGGAAATTTTGTACTCTGAATTTGTCGCATTGGTGTTGTGACAGCGATTTTCTGTGCGCGTCTCCGCGTGCCGATCGAGTTGCTAGCCAATTTTAACAGCTCTGACGGTGACTGCAAAACTGGAAATCACAATTTTCAGGCTTTGGTGGCTGGTTCAGTGCTTGGTGATGGTTTAGGACTCTTAATTGTTTTTTTTTCTTTTGAAGCAAGAGCCCCTCATTTATCGCGCTGAGGTGTCAGCACTCCGCGTTGTAACTGTATACATAGTATACTGTACAACCCCAAATGCTTGGTACAAAACGATGTGAACTGGCAATCCAACTTTCACTGCATTTAACACATTCTCATTTTAGTTATACCGCACTGCGTTATTTTAGCTATTGTAACGCTTTTATCCATTCGAGCTACTAATTATTTTCTGGCTGGATATCCTATGCAGTGCAACTGGGAACATCAAGTTCAACAAGTATTGTTGTAGCATACTTTTTTAAACTCTGGAGTCAAACACATCAGCATCATTTTGCTGCCCTAGCTCCACCGCCTTCTCCTCAACCTCAACATATTGTTGCCCCAGCCCCGGCGCCTTCTCCTCCACCTCAACGTATGTACAAGTACACTTGAGATTGGTGCAGATGAATAGTAAAATATGTGTAACAAACCTATACACAATTCTCATCACGACATAAACTGCATTTTCAGCACTTAGATCTCTTCTATTTAGCATTCATTATACAAATCATTGTTCCTTTTGATTCTCAGGCCCCATTGTTGGTCACACAGATCACAGACATCACAGAAAAAGGCCTCATACGTCCCCACCACCTTTATTGCCATCATCAGAAAGACAAGGTTTTAATTGTGTCCACTGATCAATAGCATGTGTGAATCTTGTTGTTACTATAAAAGAAAAAACGATAATATACATGTTCGTGCCTGCATTTTAACAGATTGCAGTCGAACAACTTGTTCTGCTCCGCTTACTTCTACTCCAATCGGTTCACCTTGTGGTTGTGTATATCCAATTCAAATTCAACTTGACCTTGGAGTAGCACCATATCAGTTATTTCCAAGAATTGATGAGTTAGAAATCGAGATTGCAGCAGGTAATTTCCTGAAACAGAGTCAGGTTCGGATAATGGGTGCTGGGAGTAGTATTCAAGATCCTGAAAAGACAACGGTAACCATTGATTTGGTGCCACTAGGTCAGAAGTTTGATAGGACTTCAGCTTTATTGATTAGCGATAGATTTTTACAAAAGAAGCTGCCAATAAAACCATCCATATTCGGTGACTATGATGTCACATATGTTCATTATCCAGGTGAATAATATCGATACACCTTCGCTAGCCTTTCGTGATGACCTCTGGTGCCGTCTTTATTTATAATCAAGAAGCATTGTGCAGGGCTTCCTTCTTTGGTACCTGTCACAGGATCCTTGGGTCCAGTAAGCAGTAATGAGTATCCTTTCGGTGCAAATATTCACAACAGAAGCCATCACAAGATTAACTCTAAAATAGTTGCAATAGTTGCTCTGTCAGCTGTGATTCTTGCTTTGATGTGCTTTGCCATTGGTGTCATTTGGAGATATAAAATATTCAAAAGGTCTCATGCTACTGGCCATATTTCAAACTCGTTCACAAGAAAAGGAGGTAATTTTCTTGACTGTTGACACGATACACTACATTGCTGGTGTATTGCTTGTTTGAATTTAAATTCACTAAGCTCCAAATTACATGTTACCCCACTGTCCTTTTTCTGGACAAGGGGGTATCCTACTCCTGTTACAGGAATTACTGAAATAGAATATGGGTCAGAGGATGCACGCTCCTGTGCTCCCACTCTGATCTTCGTAGTCTTCTACTATAGTGGTAATTGCTTGTTGGTTTATTTCCATTTGTTTAAATGGCTCCCTTCATTCCTATGGTGGATCCACCATTACTGTAATTTATCATGTGTCAAGTTTGTTACAACATATCCCATTACCTACTACTTTCTAAACTAAAAGTTAGCTCACAAATAGCAATGATGTCATGAACCATGATAAGGGTTTACTTTCTACTTATGATCTTTCTTTAACTCACCAAGGATCAGAAAAATCATGTACTACTTTGATGTTTTTTTAGGTATGAGGTCACCTTTCTGCAGTATGAATAGCTCGGCAGCATCGTTTGCTTCAACAATAGATTCCTGCCCATCAACTGTTAAGATGTTTTCAATATCAGAGCTTGAGAAGGCCACCGAAAATTTTAGCTTCAGCAAAATAATAGGTGAAGGGGGTTATGGACGTGTTTATCGTGGCATAATTGATGATAATGTTGATGTTGCTATCAAATTGCTCACGAGGAAACATCAGAACAGAGACCGTGAGTTCGTTGCAGAGGTTGAGGTGTTAAGTCGTTTGCATCACCGCAATCTTGTTAAGCTGATTGGTATATGCATTGAACGAAGCACGAGATGTTTAGTATTTGAGCTTGTTTCAAACGGAAGTGTTGAATCTCATCTACAGGGTATGTGAAACTATGTTAGTCTCCATAGCATCTTAGCGGTACCAACATGCCAGTTCTAAGATACTTGGACCGGGAAGCCTAGAATATTATGCTTGATTTTTTCTTCATATGCATTATAATAATCTCTTCCTCACGTACTTCTATTTTGACATTTCAGGATCCGATAAAATATATGGCCCTCTTGATTTTGACACTAGAATGAAAATAGCCCTTGGCGCAGCAAGGGGCCTGGCCTATCTGCATGAGGATGCCATCCCCCATGTCATTCATCGGGATTTCAAGGCCAGCAATGTTTTATTGGAAAACGATTTCACCCCCAAAGTCGCTGATTTTGGGTTAGCGAAGGAAGCATCAGATGGGGTTGAACATATTTCTACTCAGGTCATGGGAACTTTCGGGTAAGCCCTGTAGGCTATTTACTGGTACCCAAATGCCACTGAATAATTATTGGATGAAATTATCATAATGCAAACTAAGTTGTCCAATTACATTTCTAATCTAACAGTTATAGGTAGTACAATTTCCCAACTTTAGATCATTTGCCTCCGTGCTTTTCAGGTACGTTGCCCCAGAATATGCAATGACGGGTCACCTGCTTGTCAAAAGCGACGTGTACAGCTACGGGGTGGTGCTGCTGGAGCTGCTGTCCGGCCGGAAGCCCGTGGACATGACCCAGCCGCCAGGGTCCGAGAACCTCGTCACCTGGGCGCGCCCGCTCCTCACCAGCCGGGAAGGCCTGCAGCGGCTGGTCGACCCGTCGATGCCGGCGGTCTACGACTTCGAGAAGCTGGCCAAGGCGGCGGCCGTCGCGTCCATGTGCGTGCACGTCGAGGCGTCGCACCGGCCGTTCATGGGCGAGGTGGTGCAGGCGCTGAAGCTGATCCACGGCGGGACCGGCGACGAGACCTGCGGCGGCGTCACGGAGGAGTCGTCCGCGTCGGGCGACGGCGGCTGGAGCAGCACGTGGAACGATGAGCCCCCCACCACGCCGGCCTTCCCGCGGGGCTACTGCTCGGACCCCGCCGGGGCTGAGGAGACGCCGCCCAGGGCGCGGTCGGCGTCGAGCGCGGTGCTGGGCAAGGTCGAGTCCCTGGCCATGTACGACTGGTCCGGCCCGCTGCGCTCCAAGGGGAGGCTCAGCTTCTACAGGCTGGGGGGCAGCATGAGCGAGCACGGCCGCCCTTCCGACGACGGCAGCGTGGTGGAAGGATACTGGATGTAGCCTGCGGTGGCCCGCAAGGTTTGCCGCCGGGCGCCGCGCCCTCGCGCGTTCGTCGTCTCGGCCCCGAACTGAATTGTATAGCTGCTGCCTGATGAGATTTTGGCGCCTGCTGCGGAGGAACACTCACTCACCTGGTCGCTTTTTGTATGGCGCCTCCCCCTTTTCTCACCTCTTACAGTCTTCAGTGGTCCCGTTGGGGGTGTGACTACGCGAAGTGGATGGTGATGCCGCATCCTCGCTGATCCGGCGAAGTCCGGTCCAGCTGAAAGACGATGGCCCTCGTCTCGGCCACTTGGCCCTCCGCTTCTCGTTGCCGCATTCGCGTGACCGCTTCGTCGTTCCGCGTACCATGATGGACGGCGCTCGTGTCCGTTCGAAATAATTCTCCCGGGAATCGCAGCGGTTGCTCACACGTTCAGGGAGAGCGGGGGCAACTTTGGCAAAGATTTCGGCCCAAACCGACTTGAACATGGCCCTTATGCAGCCCAGTCGCTACCTAAAATTGTTTGCATCCCCGTCGATTTGTCAACGTCTCAAGTCCGCAACAGCTGCGGCTTACATCAAGTCTGAACTTTAACTAAAACGTTTGGAGGAAAGACGCGTCCGAAAGACACTGCGGCAGCTGAGCGCCGCTATCAAGATCCCTCCCTTTTCTGACCAGCAAATAGTGATTAAATATTCAGTTGCGTTGTAAGACGCATATTTTAAGCATCCTTTTTGCATTGTAGAAGAGAACTTTTGTACAAGTAAGCCGTATTCACTTTGCATTGTACATGCTTCAATGCAGTTTATTCTAGTATCGTGCAGGTGCGTAACTCTTGAGAAAAAAGGTATAAATTAATTGAGATGCATGTTTTTCTTTGCTAAACAGCTTTCAGCAAGTCATCTAATGGACAGGAAAATGCCGCACCAGCTAGGTACTTGGGCTGACTTTGCATCGTGTATATACAACTGATGCTGTTCCTCTAAAGTCTAAACTGAATCTTTTTAAAAAAAAGTGTTTTAGCGTCTGTAGTGACAGGGCTCGAAATGGCAACAATAATCGGATAGTGGGCTGAGAGCGACGCTCTGCATTGTTTTATTGATCAACCAGCTCAGGTATGAAATTTTTACAACGAATCTATTGCAAGTAGATGGCCAAATGAACTGTATCTGAAACTCTGAATCAACTGATGGCACCATTCGACGGTGGAGAAGATACCAGAACCTCGTCGATTCCTCTGCTATAATTATTCTTCGTGGCTCCGCAATTAAAACTGTGATTCTTTACGCATCTGCATCTTTATTTTTTGTGGAATCTCAGTCAATCGTTCCCTCTGCCTCTAGTATTCCGATCCATTCTATTCCATACGCTATGGCGCACCCCGAGGAAGCCAAGGTGGACTTTGCAGCATCACTGAATATCAAACCGTCACCATCACATTTCGCTCTCGTTGCCACACTGCATCAGCAATAAGTTATACTGGCGAAACGTTCAGCTTCTGGCGAAATCGAGCCTCCAAGTTGCAGATCATTCACAGTTTTTTTTAATCTTTATCAGTAATAGTAGAATAATTGCAAACGTTTCAGACAGGAATGTTCTCAACTGCTCATAATCATTCAGTACATGCGGGACAAGAACCCAAGCCATGCAGAGGTGCAATGGCAATCCCTTGGGGTAGGTATAATGCAGTTTGCCATCAAAGGGCGCAAATGTTTTGAATTGCCCGTGTGTAAAAGTGCAAAGGCTCCCTCTTTCGTCAGCTGAATGGACATATCGCCATCTGTATTCAGAACCAAATGCAGTAAGAAGAGGTAGTGGAAGTTACAGAATGGAGTTCTCGCCGAGTTCAATCCTCCTCGTTACTTTGCTAGGGGCAATGATAAGTTTTTTACCATGAGGACCATGTTGTAGTGTCATGAGCAAAATACATCCAGGTCAACGCGAAATTGTTAAGCTCATGCATGGGATCCGAACTGCCAATTATACGCGCGCAAGCATGTCAAATGACAGTGACTCTCTAAACCAGGGATTGCAAAGCTATATATCTAAAATGGTTGCTGGGATGTAATACAAGTATAGATTAAAATTCTACTCATCTCCTCACATGGCGCCCTTGTCTGTCAGAGGACGAACAGCTAATAAACATACTAGCATTTGATACGAGCTCCGGCGAATGGATGTGGAGGCCAGCTGCAAGAGGAACTCAACTGGCAAACATAACATTAGTCTAAGTGTCTTACCAGATTGTTCAAAAAACATAGTCTAACCAGAAGGTAGATCAGATGCTGTCGCATTACGACTTCTTAAAACAGAAACCAAGTTCACTAAACCAAGGCCAGGGATCCCAAGTGCGGATGACACAAGCATATAGATAAGTAGACAACTAGAACAAGTAAACAACAGACTCGAAAACAGCTCTTCGGGACGAGAAGGAGCATTACCCGAAAACGACGATTAGCCTATTGCCGCAGGCGCGATGAGGCAGCAGACCGTCGATCGATAAACAAGTCGGCCGTTGACCCCTTCCTGGCGGTGATCGATGGCGATGCATGCGATCCAATCCAACAGCGTCGGGTCTCCACAAGAGTTGCTTGCACCATTTGGGGATCCGTTGTTTATCAGTTTGGTCTTCGTTCCCAGTCCCAGCCGCGAGTTAATTTACAGTGAAACTGGTGCGGTTCAGCAGTAATCTGATGATCACGTGTGTTAATCACTCGTCCGGTCTAGGTTAGATTAATTAGTTCGATCGATGTAAATGTTTGACAAGTTTCATATAGCTTACTCTTTTACTTGGGGTATCTTCTCAAGTTGGGGTTTAAAAGTATACGATTCGCTGAATTCTATGCGTGTGTCAATTCTGTGTCGTGGGGACTAGGAGAATAGTGTTTACAGGTTTGCGGGTTGAATCGCATTTCGAGCTCTTCCTTTCTACATGATTAGATAAATGAGATTCGAACTTTGGGATCTGCTAGAGATCGGGACAAGATTTTCTGAATGGAGAACGGATAATGCGTACGATTTTCGTAGAAACCCAGGACTGAATTTTCAAAGTCTTTGGGTGAAATCAGAGTATGGAGGTTGATACAGAAACGTTTAAATCGAAACCCTGCATGAAGTAACGAACAAAATCCTTGTTTATTTCTCAGAGCCTCCGAAATGAAATCGTGCGGTCGTCAGTCTTGCACGTCGTCATTACGAGTGTGGACAAGCCAGATGAGTAGATTATGCACCGAAGAGCCTAGTCACCGCAAGATACCTTCGTTTTACGAAAACAGGTGAACTGTCATGCTGACCGGAGCAAAACGAACACAAGCTTCTCCGTGGACATCGACGTGCAGTGAATCCAAACGATTGAGCAGTGGGCATATATATGAAAACAAGGCCCGCGGGTTCCGTTTCATGGCATACTAGTGCTTATATATTCACACAAAAGTCCCCTTCCATGACGTCGGCTTTTTGGAATATTCTCCGTGGACATCGCCGTGCAGTGAATCCAAACGATTGATGCATCTTGCCTGTCTGATAGAGCAGTGGGCCTGTCTTTCAAGGAGCATGCCACTGAAACTGAAGGAATCAAGGGGGCATGCACGAGACAGCTGTTTTACCATGCCACTGAAGCTGATGGAATCAGGGGCCGCACACACGGTTGTTTTATCAGTATTGAATTTCTGCTATTACCTGGCGTGAAAGAATTTATCCACGCAACAGAGGAATGAACATCTACAATCTGGCTTTTAAAGGTTTTGGGTGAGAAATTATGGACATGACCACGGCCATTCATAGAAAAGCACCCACGTGCATTGGAATTGGAACGTACCAGAAACAGATACTGTACTATGGGAAACAAACAAACAGAATCAACTTTTTTTAGAAGCACATAAAAAGGAAAAAAGATCGGAAATTAGTTTTGAGGCAGCGCCAACTCACACGTAACCCTCAAAGTCAAAGGACAACAGGATGGGCGTCGCGAGGAGGCAGGGTCCAGCTAATCTCCAGATTCCGCACCGGCTGTGCGAGATCCCCCGGGCACCACAGAAGATTCACTGCCAGCGGGCCCCACCCCTTCCCCGTCACTCCTGGATTCCCCGGCTCACGGAATAAAAACAAACCCCCATCTGTTTTTTCTTTTGTTCAAAACCAGAGCTGCTGCAATTTGCACTTTGATTTCTACTCCTTTTCTACCTGCATCTCCTGCACGCCCGCCTCCTATAAATCCGTCCGTTCTGTTCGTCTCCCATCTCACGCCACACCCTCCCATTCCCGTACCTACCGTCCTCTACTCCGACCGCCGACGCGGAGTGCGCGTCCAGCGTTCGAGCGGCGGCGAGGATGTCGACGTGCGCGGCGGACCTCGCGCCGCTGCTGGGCCCGGCGGCGGCGAACGCGACGGGCTACCTCTGCGGCCAGTTCGCGGACACGGCGTCGGCGGTGGACTCCACGTACCTGCTCTTCTCGGCCTACCTCGTCTTCGCAATGCAGCTCGGCTTCGCCATGCTCTGCGCCGGATCCGTCCGCGCCAAGAACACCATGAACATCATGCTCACCAACGTGCTCGACGCCGCGGCGGGGGCGCTCTTCTACTACCTCTTCGGCTTCGCATTCGCCTTCGGCACGCCGTCCAACGGCTTTATCGGGAAGCAGTTCTTCGGGCTCAAGCAGCTGCCCAAGACCGGCTTCGACTACCCCTTCTTCCTCTACCAGTGGGCCTTCGCCATCGCCGCCGCGGGCATCACGTCGGGCTCCATCGCCGAGCGGACGCAGTTCGTCGCCTACCTCATCTACTCGGCGTTCCTCACGGGCTTCGTCTACCCGGTGGTGTCCCACTGGATCTGGTCCGCCGACGGCTGGGCTTCCGCGGCCCGCACGTCCGGCCCTCTGCTCTTCGGCTCCGGCGTCATCGACTTCGCCGGCTCCGGCGTCGTCCACATGGTCGGCGGCGTCGCCGGGCTCTGGGGCGCGCTCATCGAGGGCCCCCGCATCGGGCGCTTCGATGCCGCAGGCCGCTCCGTGGCGCTCAAGGGCCACAGCGCGTCGCTCGTCGTGCTCGGCACGTTCCTGCTGTGGTTCGGCTGGTACGGGTTCAACCCCGGGTCCTTCACCACCATCCTCAAGTCGTACGGCCCCTCCGGGAGCATCCACGGGCAGTGGTCCGCCGTGGGCCGCACGGCCGTGACGACCACGCTGGCCGGCAGCGTCGCCGCGCTCACCACGCTCTTCGGGAAGCGGCTCCAGACGGGGCACTGGAACGTGATCGACGTCTGCAACGGGCTGCTCGGAGGGTTCGCGGCCATCACTGCTGGGTGCAGCGTGGTCGACCCGTGGGCGGCCATCATCTGCGGCTTCGTCTCCGCGTGGGTGCTCATCGGGCTCAACGCCCTCGCTGCGCGCCTCAAGTTCGACGACCCGCTAGAGGCCGCGCAGCTCCACGGCGGCTGCGGCGCGTGGGGGATCCTCTTCACGGGCCTCTTCGCCCGGAAGAAGTACGTGGAGGAGATCTACGGCGCCGGCAGGCCGTACGGGCTGTTCATGGGTGGCGGCGGCCGGCTGTTCGCGGCGCACATAATCCAGATCCTGGTCATCGCCGGGTGGGTCAGCGGCACCATGGGCCCACTCTTCTACGCGCTCAAGAAGCTCGGGCTGCTACGCATCTCGGCCGACGACGAGATGTCCGGCATGGACCTGACCCGGCACGGTGGATTCGCATACGTCTACCATGACGAGGACCCCGGCGACAAGGCAGGGGTCGGCGGGTTCATGCTCAAGTCCGCGCAGAACCGTGTGGAGCCGGCGGCGGCGACGACCGGCAACCAGGTGTGAGATCACGAGAAAATATGTAAAGAGATTGCGTGTTTCCCTTTCTGTCACGGCGTCGTGTTTTGATCACGTAGCCGACGGTACTGTCTGGTCCAATGCTTCGTCGCTCGAGCGCCCAAAGACTGAAGAACAAGAGTAGGACAAGGATGAGGGAGTGTTTGCTTTGCTTTGGTTGGGGTTTCTTCGTACATGCACGGTTAAGGTGCGGTCTGCTACTGGTCAAGATAGGTGACTTGTGATTTGTGAAGGTTGAAAAATCTGGTTGGTTTTGTCCAGTGGTTTGTCGTGTTCGTTGAATCTGAACTTTGTCTATGTTGATATAATATTCCTGCCAGAAACATCTTACTGTAATTTCCTTTATGTACAGGACCAGTACATCTTCTGTTTACATCCTTGCATCGTTATAAAAAGTTACCACTTTAATTTCATAGTACGCTGATGCGGATGACAAAAATTCCTTTTGATACATAACTTTTTAGGACTGGCTTCATGTGACGGCAAATTTAGTACTCCCCTGTGTTTGAAACATTTGACGTTTGTTAGTTTAAATTTAAACTAATCAACATCAAATAATTGAAACGAAGGAGTAATAACGTAACAGCGCAGAATAACCCTCATTTCTGTTCCACGGCAATGAACTGCTCCAATATCTTCCTATACTGTCACACCTGAACAAAACACACGTCAGAGTAAAATAATATACCATACAGACAGTAGTAGAAGTAGAATAATACTAGATTACTAGCACATCCCTCCCTTCCTCTAGTAAGTGACATGGAGAAGGATTGAAATTCGGACGGTACTGTAGAGCATCACATAGAGCTTGCCCATTCGTCACCTGACCAGATGGCCAAATACATGACAAACAAAGCACCCCGTTTGAAATACGTACACCGCACAGATGAAAAGCAGACCTGCGTAGACGACACGGAGGGGAAACCAACAGAGCGAGAGCCGTCACGATCCCACTGCTGGTGACGTGCCTGCCAATAATCGATCAAAGGCGGTAGAGAAGAAAGCAGGAAAAACTCTTGACGATTCGGTTTTTTTTTGCGACGATGATGTTACCTGATCGTTTCTGCGAGGGAAAAAAACGATTCGGTTTTGCGCTTTGCGGCGAGTTAATCGGGGTATCAGCTGCTCCGCTCGTTAGCGATGCACGGGTACGGAAAAGGACGTCGCCGCACTTCCCTCGCCGCCGGAGGTCCTCTTTCGTGACGTCACGAAGCACGGCACGACTCTTCCGAAGCCGCCGGCCTGGATCTGTGAGAGCCCACGCCGCACTGGCTCCGGTGCGGCGGCCGTGACTTTTTTCCCGCGAACGAGGCCAAACCAGCCACTCCGGGCGCGCCACGCCACGAGCCCGAGGACTCAGGAGGCGCGACCCGGGAACCTGGCACGGGGAGGCGCACCGTCGTCTCGGTGGATCACGGGGATCCCAGGTCCCCGGCAACTCGCGACGCGACGGAGACTGATTGGTTTCTTCCATTCGTTCTTCGTTCCCAGCAGTTGGGCGTTGCGTGCGTGCAGCCCTGTGGATTTTGGTGGGCTGCCTGGACAGGCAGTGGTGAGCGCAGTAGAATATTGCTGCGAGCAAAATCCGCTGGCCTCTCTTCTGCGTCATGGTGGGTGGTGGTTCCTTTGAAAACATTATCACAATATCTACTAGCGCAACAACCATTTTATAAACTACTAATTCCTCTGTTTTAAAATAAATAATGTTTAGAATAAAAATCTAATTCAATTTGAACTAAATTAATTATCATTGACGTTATTCAATTCATAATAGGAGTAATACGATGAGCATGGGCCGGGCACACCACTGTCCTAGTAGACGAGTAGTTTTTGTTTCATCTACCCATTCCGTGGTCTCACCCTATCGAGAAAATTAATATTGTAGGATTCTTAACATGCGGTTTTGATAGAATAGCACCTATAGTAGCAATTTGCTCCACTCTGTCTCATCTGATAAGTGATAACCTTGGTCACCGTAAATAACTCCATCATCGTTGACAGTAAAACACGCCGTGCAGGTTAGGTGAACGCGGTGCTCATGCATGCATGCAACCAGCTCAGTTCAGTCAGGCTCGTGACCAAATTTTGGAGTGGCGCGCACGTGCGGCCACCACCGACCGGGCTGGAATCCCGGAAAGCTTGTAGGAGCAGTGATAGTATAAGCTTGCATGCAGCACGAGTTCGATCCGTTGTTTATTTATCTCGATTTCGTCGGTCACGGCTCACTTGATTGGCCAATATGCAAACCGTTCGGTTCCTTTTTCGAACGAGGTGCCTGGCGATGTTGTTCCTAGCGCAACTTTTTGCTGTTGTTTTGTGTTTTTCTATGCGTGTATGACGTGCCACAAAAACCTCGTGCGCTTCTCGAAATAAACTCGTCTGTACGGTTCCCGTGTGCTTGCAGCAGAGGTAAGAAGGTGCGAACCAAAGTGTTTCACGAGCACGGAAAGGTGCTTTTGTGTCATAGAAAGACTAAAAGGGAAGTGAAGCGTGTGTGTACTAGAAGAGCATCAATTAGAGTTCTTCAAGTACCAACTCCCACGCACGCGGAAAAAAATTCGTGGAAGGCGAACCGAGGGAGAGTCGTGGACTCGTGGTGGGGCCGTCTCGGTCGCATGGAACCTGGGGCGTTGGCCGAAGGCGTTGACGACACGGTTGGCCAAATTCAGAGCAAGCCCCTAGCGGCGCTCGGCGTTGCCGAGCCCGAGGAGCAGCGTGGTCACCCCGGATAGCAGCATTGGGATCTCGTCGTCCGCGTCAAAGGGGCGCAGGCCCGTGGCGGAGTTGCGATGGGAGGTCCCCCTTTGTTTTCGTCGGCTTGCGGGCTTGGCACAGGGGACGATCGCGCGGAGGCGGACGCGGACCTGACTTCCGCGGGCCGGCGGCTGCGGCGCCTGTGTGTGGCAGTCGGGTAAACCAGCAAACACAAGTCAGCGTTGCCGCGAGCGAGTGGAAGTGGCCTCGAAGCCGGATCTGTACGGCTCTGCATCGTATTCGCGCGTGAGCTGGTCCTGCTCCCTTTGCTGGCGGTGGCAGCGCGCGACGACGCTCGTCTCGTCAAGCAGCGCACAGTCCGCAGGACAAGCTGCCGTTTGCGTTGGCTGCAAAAGTTCGAATCTTTCAGCATGTTCGACGACGGTGCCGTGGTGTCGGCTTGAGCTCTGACGGCTACCCGGCAGCGGCTGAATATCGCAGCGATTTTCCCTTCCCACGAAACGAACCCTTGACGCTGGCTGTTCATTTCCGTACTATGCTGCGTCGTGTTTGTCCGTTTAATCTCGGAGGCGGAATTTCCGACTCCATGCAGTCATCTTATTTCTAATTGGATTGGAAGGCCGCGGCAAAAGTCAACACGACAATACTAGCCACCTAACGTCTCCGCAGCAGATTGAAATCGTTTGCTTTTTATCTACTGCCAGCCTCTTGACGGGCCTAATAACGTGCCGCATTTGCTTTCCCCAAAACTAGCCTTAGGTTCAATGGCTAGCGTTAGATACGTATTCCCAAAAATATCAACCGCAAATTAAAGTTAGACCTGATCGATCGATGGTTCTGAACTGCAGGTGGAGTTGTCAAACTGTGGCGACCTGAACAAGACGGAACACATGGACGCGGGTTGGATGAGTATATGGGGAAGATGGTGAAATAGTTGGGATGTATCAAAAGCAAAAGGGCCAGTGTACGTCGCATTTTATGCTGAAAAATTAAGAAATAGGGTGGAGGAAGTGATAGTGGTGTACTGTGGCTTGCTGCAGAATAAATCCCAATGATATTTAGGCTTTTCGTATGAGTTCTTTTGAGTTACTCCTCCGTTCTTTTTTCCTGTCGTTAGGACAACGTTGCTAGCGAAAATTTACACTGGTTGGCTTGGACGAACGACGAGAAGAGGAGATTACAGACTTGGTCAGTTTTATACTCACCACTACAAGGATCAGAAGGGTGGGAGTAAAAAAGCCCAAGGGTCACAGCCTACTCGACTGCAGGCTGAACCGCACGTGCACGTGCACCTGCCCACCGGCCTTCTACGGATAGGAAGCAAATCTACCACCACGATCTACAGCCCAGCTTGTTACCTGCCCTGGTCCGAGTGAATAACAAGCCCAAGAAGACCTTAGCCGGCAGCTGGATCAGCCCAAGTATCCTCGCGCACACAAACGAATTTTTTTGTAAGTGAGGGCAGTCAACATGAGATTTCACGAACTCTGACCAAACCTGGACAATTATAGGCAAGTACATTATTCATCAAGAAAAAAACTGATTACGTAAATACTACTCCATAGCCCGAGACAGTTCATCGACGACGACCATTCTTTTTCTTATCGCCGTCACGAATCGATGGGTGCCACTGCTGCTGCTGCCCCCTTGGAGCGCCGCCTCCGCCTTTGCCACGGTAGTGACGTT
Source organism: Neostapfia colusana (assembly GCA_030760725.1). NCBI lineage: Eukaryota > Viridiplantae > Streptophyta > Magnoliopsida > Poales > Poaceae > Neostapfia > Neostapfia colusana. The sequence continues at coordinate 57,463,163 of JASWHV010000019.1, forward strand.
GATCATGGCGTGGGAGCCGTCTGCCGTCGACTCCTCCGGGTAGGCCGCCTCGTCGTCGTCGTCGCCGCACTTCAACATCTCATCGATTGTACGGACGTGGTCGCTCCATCCCGCCTCAAGGTTAGGGTCAGTCGTCTCCCGTTGTCGACGCCCGATACCTCATCGCCGTTCCCTGCTCCCGTGGTGGTGGCGCCTCTCCGTCCTCCACCGACGCCGTCGTCGACATAGAGCTCGAACGCGAGCGCGCGAGGAGATTCTCCGGCGGGAAGCGGTACCTGGGGTCGTACATCACGTACGGCCGGGTCGGGGGGCTCCCACACCGCGCTCGCCATCAGAAAGTCGAGCACGCCCGTCGTCCCCTCCGTCCCCGGGGCCGGTGAAGGGAACAGCTCGACCCGCTCCATGCGCGTGCTGGGTAATCTGGTCGATCGTACGTCTGGTCGACGAGCCGCGCGTGGGGCCTCGTTTCTCGAGGAGGAGGGCGGCCAGGGCCGCGCGCGCGCCTGAGAATTTATGGAGCAGTGACCGTACCATACGTCCGGGAGCGATACGGGTTCGGACGTCGCCGGAGTCGGAGCTCTCCAGCAGCATGCGCGCGCATCCATGTGGGTTCGTTTGTACCTCGGACGCGGTCGGTGCGACACGCGATCGACAAGCCAGGGACGCTGGCTGCTGTGCCTGTGCGCAAGCGAATCGAGGGAGGAACACCGGATGCAAAACGGATCGTGGCTTTGTGCAAGCAGTCTGGGGATGATGAGGCAAGCAGCCTTGTAATAAGTAGCGTCAATCCGTGCAACTACACAGCCTAGTTTAGAAGGCAAACCACACTTTATAATTTATAGGGGAAGTAGGACATTATTTTTGAAAATAAGGATAAATGTATAGCACTGTATTTTAAGATTAATGGAAATATGCTCCCTAAAAAAAACTACCACCTTCTATCCAACTGCATATAATGATAAAGAGGCAAAAAAAATAAACTAATAATGTTAAAGATCGATCGAATTAGAATTGAACCAAATTTATATTCATTCTTAAATTAATATTTAATAAAAATCGAAATAAGTTGTAAAAAGACCAAGTAGGCCGAACCCAATTACCACCCTGTTACAACCAACCAAACGCATACTGTTTTTGGGCATGCATATGTTCTTGGGCCTTTTGGGCGAATACCCGGTTAAACAGGCTGGGCTGGCCTCCTGAGAGCTGACCAACTGGGCCCGCCTTCTTTAACAACGATTTAGAGTCCACATCCATGCAACGGCAACGGAAGGCCACACGCGTCGGCTCCTCCGCAGGATCGACTGAAAAAGTGCCGCCGCTCGCCAGGAGAGCCGCGACGCGGACTCGCTGCCAGCGCGGGGGTTCGATTGGCGCCGCATTTCCTCCGAGACAGGCAGCACCTAGCCCACTTACTCTCACAGACAAGTGGACCCCGCATTTCAGTACTCCTGCGGGACCCATCGGTCAATCGCAGTACTCGCGTCCTCTCCCCCAGTCTCCGCCCGATGACCGGGAAAAGCTTCGAATTCCAGAAGCGAAACGGGAAGGGAAAAGCCGGAACAAGCAGGCAGTAAAACGGAGCAGCCATTTTAAAACCTCGCCCTCCCTCTCCACTCGATCCCCAACCGTTCCCCCGGCGGCGAGCCCCCCGCGCCCGCTTGATAACCCTAGTCGCCGCCCTCCCCTCCTCCGCTCCTTCGCCTCTAGGCACCCTCCTCACGCCGGCCCGTCCACGACCCGAGCTCCTCCCCGCCCTAGGGTTTTGTACTTTTTGTGGCCGGCCATGGAGCAGGAGCAGGAAATCGCGGGCCACGCCTACGCCTCCCAGGTGAGCATGTGTCGGATCTCAAGCGGCGGGTGGAATGCCGGGGCGTGGGGTTTTCGGCGGGGTTTTGGTTGGCGCGTTCGCTGGGGTTTAGCGTTGGTGCCGCGGTTTTCACCACCGGTTCGCGCGCAGGTGGGCTCCTACTTCCTCACGGGATACTACAATGTCCTGGCGAACCAGCCGCACCTGGCGATCCAGTTCTACACGGACAACAGCAGCGTCGTGAGGCTGGACTGCGAGACGGGCCATTGGTCGTTCGGAGAGACCCTGGAGGTAATTAGCACCCTTCATTTTATTTCCCTGCGTTGGTAGATTATCATCATTCTGTGAAATGCCAAGCACTAATTGATCGAGTGTAAGATTTTGTTTGGCCGAAGTTAGGCAGCGATTATGCTTTGGAAGCTCGTGTTTTATGCATCCAGCCATCCAGTGACGGATGGCTTGTGTTGAGATTGTTTGCGGTGTTCTCATTTTGGGGGAGGAATCTGTTACAGAGCGCCACAAAACTAGCTACTGCTCTCCTTTTGATTTTGTGTTCTTGTGTGTTAGAATTGTATTAGGAGAGTTACCAACACCAGTTTTTTTAAGGTTTTGTGATTTTGGTTAAATCGTCATTTGTGCTGTATGGTTGTGCTATTCACAATCATCTTATGCACTGTTTATTGATTTTTGTATATTTCCGGGTGGTTCATCAGTTCTGTTCTTATATGAAAAGAATAATGTTGGAGTGTAAATAAAGGGGAAGGCCATAATCTATATGCATCTTACTTTTATTTATTCACCTACTTGCAGGTTATCAACGATATAATCATGTCCATGAATATACACAAGGTTGAGGTTAAAACGGCTAATTTCTTAGAGTCATGGGGTGGGGCAATTACACTGTTGGTTACTGGTCTAGTGCAATTGAAGGGCTACCCTGCTCGCAAGAGATTTGTTCAGACTTTTCTTCTTGCTCCACAAAAGGATGGATATTTTGTTTTCAGTGACATTTTTAAGCTCGTCTGTGACGAGTATGATGATCAGTACCATGGTGTTGATTACAGTTGTGTGAACAACATTCCACAGGTGGATGCTGCTTATACCATGGCTGAAACAGGTATCTCTTCCCAACAGTATTGAATTTATTTACACTTCTTGACAACTTGCATTCACCATCTCATGAATCTGTCCAACTTCTGTTATTTATCATCATGTCCATATCATAATACATTACTTCTAATTATTAAAAATTTACTCCAGTAGCATAGTCTCTTCATTTGATTTACATACAATAAAATCCACTTTACAACTCACAGGTTCACTAGTTAATTCTCATTCATCATGCAACTGAATTCTAGGCATTCACTGATACCAAAGACACCATATAAGTCTCACATATCATGCCACCGATTTTTTTCATAGCCTACCCCAACATGCTTGCGATAAAGGCTTGGTTGTTGTTGTACTAATATCTTTTTCATTCTTAAGTCTGAAGTATATATAAGAATAAAGTTCCCGGATAGTAAAGTCTACCATGTAACTCCTAGCCTTTGTTATTACCAGATAGCTATTGAGATTAAATTGAAAAATTGTCTCTAATAGTAGCCATTCATATGACTGTGATGAGGATTCTTATCTTGTATTGTTTGATTCACCAGCAACTGATTATTTGGCTGGAGAACATGAGGTGACAGAGATTGTGACTCCTGCTGAAAATCATGAAGTGCAACACCAAGCTCCTTTAGAGTATAGGGCTGAGATTTATGATGACAGTCCTTTGGAAGAGCATAATCCCCCAGTCCCAGGTTCAACAGATATTAAACCAGATTCACCTCATGCTCCTCCCCACGCTCCTTCCCCTCCTGCCGTTGAAGAAGAGCCTGTGGAAGAGGCCCCTGTGACATATGCATCAGTGGTAAGCAAACATGTCACGTTTTGTAAGATGAATTCCTAGTTTTTTATTGCTTTGTTGATTGATCACAATGATCTCAGTTGCGGAAAAAAGGAAACACCAGTCATCAGGCTGTTCACCCTGCACCTGCCAACAAGGTCACAATGGGAGCTGCAGAATCGCAACAGTCTGTACCAGTGCATGAAAAACAGAACTTGGACACCCATCGTGTTGCTAGTGTCCCTGAAGATGAAGGTTTCTTTCTTTTGTGCACTGTTTTACTCTTGCTTCTGATACTTTTTCTGGACCTGTGCTTGAAAAGGCTACTATTTTTTATTTTGATTTTCTTTGTAACATTTCCCCTCTCGGTTTTAAGCTCATTTTTTCCATAGCCCTGTGCCCTGGTATAGATAGAGGAGATTCAGATCCAAATTATTGAAGATTAAACCATATGAGATTTCCTAGAGGAACCTAGTTTCGGTTCCAGTCGCTAATTTTTACTAAGCCTAACAGCTATCGTATCAGTTAGCAATAGTGAAACATCTTAGTGGAGAGCTCTTGTTAAAATAAACAAAGCAGATTTAACTGAACTCATTTGGTTCCAGACGTGGGAGTATCTGAGCGCTGTTGAATAATCATGATTTGAGTTGACCTAGCTCTTTGCTGCTCGCTAGAGCTACTGCCCTGCAATTCATCCTGAACAATGCTTGCAGAATGTACAGTGGATGGTGTATCTATATGCTGCTGATTAACCACTCTGGAAAATGGAAGTTGAGCATTTAAATTATTTCTTGGTAGATGCCTTCTGGCATTATTTCATTCTGTGTCATAGCATCTTTGTGTTTCAAAAGATTTAGTGCTCCTTTAGACTCTAGAGTTGTAAATTAATAAAGAGACCTGTATAGGATCTTCTGCCTCATGTGATAGATTTTCTGTAGCCAGTCAAGGGTTCGTTATTTGTATATATGTTACACAGGACTAAACAATTTACTGTTGAATTTAGGCAGCATGTGGGTTTCCTATAGCTTGACTGATGATGGTTTCCTTTTTCTATCAGAAGAGTTTCTGTCAGTATATGTTGGGAATCTTTCGCCATCCACTTCAGTCTTTGATCTTGAGAAGGTGTTCCAGGCTTTTGGAAGAATTAAACCTGATGGAGTTGCTATTCGGAGTCGCAAGGTTTATTGCCTTCTATCTAATGCTTTTTATACATTTTTCTTTTTTGTTGGCTTCCTAATTTGATCTGCTCGTACACAGGAGGCTGGGGTTTTCTTTGGCTTTGTTGAGTTTGAAGACCACTCTGGCATCGATAATGCTTTAAATGTAAGTTTCCCATAGTGTGGCATACTTATACATTCTGCGTTATATGGATTTAGCTAGCTGTAACTATAACCAGATCAAAAGAGAAATCTGACATGAAATATCAAATTATTTGCTTTTTTGGGGGGTAGTTTCCTGAACATGATAGGGGCCACAGTAGTGAGTCAATTGCTATTATGGAACCCGTATCGAGCGGCTTCGGCAAAATAGCACTTACGTTGTGGGCTTCGATAAAATGACACTTTTATCGTTGACGCACCGTTAAAATAGAATTATAGTATATTTCACCTCCTTTTAATATTTTCTTTTCTTTTCTAATTCTTTTAGACTCTGAAATGACCATAGTGCCCTTTATTGAATTTTCCTGTACCCTAATCTCCCAACACCCCGCCGCCAGAATTCCCTTGTAGTGAAATAAGCAGGTTTCATCTAAGCATGAGAAGGCTACTAAGGTTGTACAGTGAATTGCCTGATCTTCATTTGATCATTTCAAATTTGGGACACGACGCTTGTGCTTTTAACTGGATAATCAGGAGAGCTCACCAGTCCGTTCTTCTGCATAACTAGAATGATTTGTGTCTTTGATATGGGCAGCTGTGAAGGTAGAGTAAACAGTACAGATGAAGTAGAGGTTGTTGTAAAAACAGATATATGAAGGCTCACAATTACATGCTCTGAAATGATTTGAGCATTTCATATAGGTGAATATCAACGCCCAGGGAGTCGCAGGCGGCGGGCAGGGAGTCGCAGGCGGCGGGGCGCCGCCAGGGAGTGGCAGCATGGGGGGCGCGCGCCAGGGAGTCGCACGCGGGGCAGGGAGTTGCACGTCGGGGGCGCGACTAGGGGGTGGCAGCAGCGGGTCCAGGCAGTTGCACCGGCGGGGGCTTGCGCCAGGGAGCTGCAGGCGGCGGGGAAGCAGCCATGGAAGGCTTGCGGCGGGAGCGCGGCCAGGGATGGCTGGCGGCAGGGTGTTGGGAGATTAGGGTACAGGAAAACTCAATAAAGGGCACTATGGTCATTTCAGAGTATAAAAGAATTAGAAAAGAAAATATTAAAAGGAGGTAAAATATACTATAATTCTATTTTAACGGTGCGTCAACGATAAAAGTGTCATTTTATCAAAACCCACGACGTAAGTGCTATTTTGTCGAAGCCGCTCAATACGGGTTCCATAATAGCATTTTACTCCACAGTAGCTGTGTCTGTGGAAGTGTAAACTAAGGTTTCTGGGACCCTAAAGTGAAAAATAGATACATTGATAACAACTTTCTAAAACTGTAATGAAGCTGGATGTAATTACAATCTGCAGGGTCAATCAAAATAAAAAAGGAAAGATTTGTGCTGATATTATTGCCTTAAAACTTTAATGATTTAATTAGTATACAGTTTTTTATTTAATAACCAATCAATTCTAAGTTTTTAAATTCAGTTTTATGTCCATCTTGATGTTTATAGACTAAAAAAAGCTAATGATTTGTTATGAAAGATACAATTTCAGTGCACCTGAATGCTCTCTTTTTTATCATTCTTATAATCTTATTGCCAGGCATCTCCAATTGAGTTGGATGGCCGTTTAGTGCATGTTGAGGAGAGGAGGCCTAACTGTGGATTCCCTCGTGGTGGAAGTAAGTATCCACCTAGGATTTTCTCTAACATACATCACCTTGGTCCCAAAAATGATTTCATTTCTGGCTATGATCTTGGTTGATAGCCAGAAATGAAATCTTTTGAGATGGAGTTAGTAACCAAGAAGAAATTATAAGTACCAATTTATGCCAACAGTTAGCAGAGAGCCTTTCTGTATGATAGTTTGGGCAGAAACATGAAGAAAGCAGGGTTACATATCAGAATCATTTCTGACTGTCGCCATGCTGATAAAACTTGTGGTTGAAATAGTGAATGGCGTTCTTGGAACCTTTTCATATAAAGGGGATATACTGACTTTTTATTGCGATAGTGATTCCCCTACAATGATTTTAACAAGAATTGAGTAAACTATTAGCCCTTGTTACTCCTGTGTTTATTCTCTTCTTAGCATTGCTAACTGTAGTTTCTTGCTCTGCAGGGCGGGGACGAGGACGGGACCAAGTTGGTGGGCGATATGACGAGTATGCTACTCGATCAAAGGGAAGTGGGCAGCAGAAGAGGGGTGGACGGCAATATGATGGCTACTACTAACTTTGCACAGCTGGTGAGCGCCTATGAAGCATCGGGTACCTGGTTCAGTTTTGGGCATATTTTTGTTACAGATCCCTATATCTGCAGAACAGGAATTCCTGCTTAGCTGATACTGAGCGCTGGTCATTTTTGGATGGGCTTCGCTTACCGTTTTGTTACATTATGGTAGTTTTTACTTCTCTGCTACCATGTCCTATCAGAAAAGGATCATGTTGTCGTTGGATCAGTGTGCATTTAGAACACAGAGAAGTATTGTGATGTCGATGAACAATTTCAGTAATTTATGTGTGAATATTTCGAAAGATCCATTTCCCAATATTTCAACCCTGGTTTGCTGTTGATATTGCCTTTGTATTTTTATATCTGCGGCCCTTGGGTGCCAGGGCCTACAACGTCGTGTTACCTAGGGTGGCAAAAGACAAGACGCCATATAAAAGAATCATTTTCAGAAATGGATTCCTGGGGTTTAAATGTTGTAAAAGTTTTTAGACTTAAAACAAAAAATTCGTTGCTTGCTCGAAGGATTTGATATGCCTGGTAAAAAAACAAATGAATTGGCATCAATGTTTCCGAAACTGTTCCGAGTTGCAAAAGCAGGATTATAAAAATAAAGGCAGGAAGCCACAAAAAATATATTGTTGGTCCAATGAACCGAGGTAATAGGTTTTTTTCTTTTGTTTAGCTTATCCTTTTTGATACATATTCCAATAATCACCGCACGAAACACTCCAGTCGTCAGTTGGCATCAACATGCGATGGTAGGTAGACCTGCTGCGTCGTCAGGCATGAACCTTCCTCTTCGCCGGCACGGATGGTGCGCTGCTCATCGCTAACAACCGACGGCCGGAACCGGGACGAGGTAGGACATTATGTTCACTGGCACGGGCAAGCTGAGTTCCCCTGCGTCGCGTTTGTTATCCATGAACAGAGTACGCATGGCATGTTTCGCCACGCCTCATTCTACCCCCTCTGGTTATTGTAATCATTAGGATAAGAATTACACGGGCCGTCCGCTAGGGTCATCCGGCACTCCGGATGCCCGAGCCGGCCTATGACATCTTGGCGTGCTGCTCCGCGACGTACTCGAAGAGGCCGCCGCCGTACACGCGCCGCACGGCCTCCCGCGACAGGCATCCCAAACCTCGTCCCGCGCCGCGCCAGCAGGTATAGAATCGTCCACTCTAGCTTCCCCGCAAACCTGCCGCACGTTCGATTATCTCGTCGCGGCTCACAATCATCGCCCAACTCACTTTCACAGGGCGGCGTTACCAGTGTGCCCGCAAACAAGTGACATATGGACACGGAAGTACGACTAGTCGGTGGAGTGTGTGGTGTAGGGGGGCAGGTCGTAGCAGAAGCGAGCCTCCGCGTTGCGGGGCCGTAACGTGCCGCGGGACGCAGCGAAATGATGTTCCTCCCGTGTCCGGGGCCCGGATGCTTCGTTTGGCCACCCGAGACTCCGGGTGCGTAGTCAGCCTACTGTCTCCCCATCGTGCAAGGATGCGGGTGCCCTTTTTCGTCGCCTGCTGTGGGACGGAAAGTTTTTAATTTTCCGAAACAGAGGCGACGGAAAAGTTTGGTGGGGGAACACCCAGAAATGAAGCACCGGGCTCCAAGCTCACCCGCAGAGGCCCATGGGGCCAAGCTCTGCCGCGGCCCATGGAGGGGTCGTTACTCGTTACCAATCTAATAGTAATGATGAACGCAGTGAGCAGCTTCCGACGCAAGCCATTTTTATTTAAAAGAAGAAAAAAAGATATAGTAGCTAACGTTTTTTCACAGTTTCAAAACTACGGATTATTCCTAATTGGATCCATATTAAATAAACAAAAAGAGATGCCGACCCCATCCCCCTTTTACGGCGTAGCGAGGCCGATCTCGCGGCCGCCTTTGGTCATCTCGACGTCGTCGTCGCCGCCGCGGTACCTCCTCCACGGCTTGTAGTCCTTCCTCTCGAGCATCCTCTCCACCTCCTCGAACTGCAGGCCCTTGGTCTCCGGCACGGTGAAGAAGACCGCGACGAGCGCGAGGAACGAGACGCCGCAGAAGAGGAAGAAGGTGGCCGACGTGCCCAGCGCCTTGGTCAGGGACAGGAACGTCTGCGTCACCACGAGGTTGGACACCCAGTTCGCCACGGCCGCGACGCCGCCGCACACGCCCCGGAACTGCAGCGGGTAGATCTCCGAGTTGACGATCCACGGCACCGTGCCCATGCCAGGGGAGTAGGACACGATGTACGCGCCCAGCCCGATGAGCGCCAGCCACCCGAAGTTGTTGGGGCACCCCTCCGTGTAGAGCTCGCGGTGGCCCGCGCGGCACGCCCCCCGCGACGCGTCGTTCAGCGCCAGGCACGCCCCCGGAAGAAGCTGCGCGGGCGTAATTAAAAGCGAGACGAGGTCAGTAGCGGTTCCAGACAGATGAACCTGCAGTAACGACGCGGATATAACATAACGACTTGCCTTGTCTCCTTGGTGGGCGCAGAAGCCGCAGGTGGACGCCGCCCTGAGGCAGTTCATGCAGCTCCAGCGGGCGTCCGGGGTGAACTCGGGGCACGTCTGGTTCGCGAACCGCCGGGTCTCCAGGTCGCTGACGGGCGGGGCGTGGTGAGCGGCGCCCATGAACGTGCCGCCGAGCACGGCGAGCCACACGACGATGCCGACCAGGCTAATCAGCATCAGCCGCCTCCGGCCGGCCCTGTCCACGAAGAACATGCTGACGATGGAGCCGACGGCGTTCAGGCCCGAGGTGATGAGCGACAGCGCCATGGCCGTGTTGTTGGACGCGAACCCGGCCAGCTGCACGATCGTCGGACTGTAGTACATCACGGTGTTGATGCCGACGAACTGCTGCGCGACCTGCGCGATGACGCCGGCCATCAGACCCCGGCGGACGACCTTGCTGCCCAGCGCCTTCCTCAGCTTGCCCAACAGGCCCTGCTCGCCAATGGAGCCTTCCAGCTGCACCTCATCCTCCACGGACTGGCGCATGGCGTCGATCTCTTGATCGACCTCGTTCGCAGGGTAAATCTTACGCAAGATTCGTGATGCTTCCTCTTTCCTGCCCTGTTGGTTCAACCAATAAAAGGCAACCTTTTATAAGTTTCTTTTTAGCAGAAAACATCTACATTGACAGTAGCAGTTCGCTAGATCTACCCTCTAGCATCTGCATATACAAACCAAACTGAAGAACGAAATGTTCCAAATGGTTATGCCAAATGTTTTTGCTTTTGTGAAGCGATACCAACCTTCCTGTACAGCCACCTTGGTGACTCTGGCAGCATCAGCATCAGTATAAACTGGAGCAGGGCAGGAACCCCTGCAATGCCAAGCATCCACCTCCAGGTTCCCGGCACCTGACAGAGTCATGGAGATAACATTATGGAATGCTGCTATTTGAGATACAAGGCCTAAGAATGTTCATATGTTTATAGTATGGCAAGAGATCAATGTCTAGCTGAGTACCTTAGTGAAGGCTAGATTAATGAGGTACGCCATGAACTGGCCTCCGGTAATCAAAAGGCCATTTGTGCTCACAAGAGCACCTCTGATTCTAGCAGGGGAGGCTTCGGAGATGTACAGAGGAGCCGTCATGGAGGCCATTCCAACACCAAGACCAACAAAGACCCTCCCAACAATGATAATCTGAGGTGTCGGGGCGAAGGCCATGATCAAGGCACCGGCAAGGAACAGGATGTCAGCGATTATGATGGACGGCTTCCTTCCAAACTTGTCGTTCATCCAGCCACCAATTGCAGCTCCAACTATGGCTCCGGCAACAGCCATACTGACTATTGTTTCCTGTTATTTTGGAGTGGAACAGTGATGCCACATTAGCCTCATGGGATAGAGACACGAATTCACGGTGAATTTGGACCGCGGTGCTTCATGAACTGGAAGCTACACGTACCCTTAATACGGTGCTCTTTTCCACCGAGGCAAAATCATCTCGAATGTACAGAAGTGCTCCAGATATGACACCTAGCAAGAAATTATCAATAAGGTGTTGCACGTTCATAATATATGCATTGATGCACCACTGTACTGATTTCAACATGATTGTTATAAAATAAAAGGATTGTTTGTGGAGTCTTGTTTTAATTAGAAAAAACGTTTTCTAAAAGTAATTCCAGTCCTTATCTATTATACATATATTTGGATAAAAGGGCTAGAAATTACTGCATTAATCAGAGAAATAAATAAAGGAAAAAGTATCCACTACTTACTAAAAAATTAGACTACAATATCCCTCCTCTTGTTTTAAATACCCACCATTGCCATTATAAAATACAATCCAAAAATGCCTAAATACAAAAATGTAAATATAATCCAAGAATGGTATGATAGTGATTTGGAAGTTTTAAATTTTCAGAATACATGCATTTTGTTAGACCACATGGTCCTCATCCATTTTTCTTGGGAAAAGTTCAAAAATACATATATTCCATTAAAGCCTGTCCATGAGAGCAGTATAATAATTTATATTGAAACAGCAGCAGTACAACAGTTACCTGTATCATATCCGAAAAGAAGACCACCGATGCCAGCAGAGAGAACGAGCTGAAGAATGTAAGGCTGCGTCCAGGTCAGCCGCAGGCATTCCTTGAATTCTGCCTTATCTGCTACAGTTACACCTCCCTCCATTGCATCCAAGTGCGTCTTTACTCTCCAAGAAGAAGTTTATGATCTACTTGGCCTCTCGCCCCGCTGTATCGGCAAAACAGGAGTTCATCGGGGTTAGGCGATCAGCACGTGCTGACACAGGTTGCATGAGAGGCTTGAAGGGCAGAATACAAAAGTTGGCCGAAGCAAAAGTACTGTGATCTTCATGATCGTATAATTAACACGACCACTCAATCAGAACAAATGAAAAATCAAAACTGGTGAAATAAAGGATAAGAAGAAGAAATTGGCCAGCCCTCCAGTATAAAGATAAGAAGAAATTGCGCTGCTTTGTCCAAATAGAGGAAAAGTGGGGATCTTATTGTGATTTCTTCACGTGAAAATAAATATCTTTTAAGCCACAATGATATGATCCTTACTATTTATAGGGCCCCACAACTGGCGCTGGAAAGAACAATCAGCCTGTAGGTTCAAGACTTGAAAGCAACCTAAAATCCCCCCCCCCCCCCCCCCCCAAATCTAGAAGCACGGTCCCTAATGGCGTGGCAGATCATCAGCTATCGTAGCATTATCGGAGGGTTAAGACGGAGCCACACGTAACCACTGACAGATTGTGATACGGATCGATTCTAGCCTTCTGCTTATGATCTGGTGGCTAATACGTGATCCTACCCTGGCGCGACGGAAACGATAAACGGAATCCCATACCATGCGAGGAAGATGACAAAAGGATGAGACGGAAATCTGCAGAACGGTATGAGTGGTGGTGATCTTCATCCGGAACCAACGACAGACCGGATCTTCTGGAACGGCAGGATCACGCTCTTGTGGAGGAGGAGGAAGGAAAAAGAGAAAAAGGATTTTTTTTTCTTTCGCAACCTTTCCACACGAGTACACGACGGAGCAGGGAGGAGGATGGAAGAGGAGGGACGTAGCCGGCAGCAGGAGAGGAAGCCACAAACCTCTCGGAGAAGGACCGGAGAAGCAATCAGAAGCGACCCCACCACGTCTGGCGCGACGACGGCGCCCGGCGAGTCCCCTCCCCACGGACGAGCAATAAGCAACAGGTGGCGACGCCGCCGCGCGGGGCTCGACTGATCTCTAAACGTGGCGCGCGCGGATCCACCGCCGATCCCGGGCGTACGTCCGAGCCGACGAACGCGACCGCCACGGAGCGGATAAACTCGGCGGCGCGCGCGCGGCGCGGGGGCTCTCGCCTGCTCGACTGATGCTGGCGGCCACAAAGGAAAACGTCGGACTGCTCCGCGTGATCCCCCTCTTATTCACCGGATCTCCCTGCCCCTTCACCTCTTTATAGGCCGAGCTCGGCTCGGCTCGGCTGGGAGCACGGTTGCGACCGCCGACCGTGGTCCGCGCGTGTATGGCAAGCAGTTCGTCGCTCGGAACGTTCTGGATCGTTGCGCCGGCGCGTACTGGGATCCGGGCGCCGGCCTGCTAAATATAGCAGGGTGCTCTGACTCTGTCCGTTGGAGCCACCACAAACGGAGCCTTATCTCAACCGTTCGCCTGTCGCTCCCGTCCCGGCTCGATCCACACGGAGTCGGGTTTACTACACGTCGGATTCGATGGGGGTAAGAGTTGCGTGTCAATACGTCTCGTACTCTCTCGTGTGTCGTCAGGACTCAGGAGTCAGGAGCCTGCCTCAAGGACTCAAGGTTGGACCACGGTCAACGACGTTCGCAAAAGAGACCCCTAAGAATCCACGATTTTTCATTTAGTCCTTTAGATTGTATGGCGATCCAAATATTTTTGGGTAGCCCCTGTTCTGCACAGTATTCTCAAACAAGGCCCTACGGGCGAACGGAGACGGGCTACTGATGGTGGAGACGACGAGATGCCTGCAGAGACCATGCTACTAATGCGGTAATGCTCGTAGAGTGCCGCTTGCTGCGACGGCATGGCCTGGTGCCGTGGTGCGCGCGGCGTGACGACGACGGCAACGGTGGCCTCGCTAGCTTAAGATTGGCTTCGCTCGCGCGTCTTCGGAGGTCCGGCCGACGATTAGACGGCGGTTATGGTGGCTGTTAATTAATGATGTTGCCACAAAGCTTCGGAGATGACTGCAACGCTAAATTAGACTCCTCTTAGAGAGTCGGAGGTTGGTGATGTCTAGATCGGAGGTGGGGCGGCGGCGGCCTTCGCCGTCGCTGGACTGGAACGATGAGATGAAGAGGGGGACGAAGTGAAGAACGAGGCGAAAGGTTGCGAGCTAGCTACATGTGCGGCTTCGAGCAAGCCCATGCACGCGCTCGCTGTTGGAGCTCGTGAGGTTGTACATATTTGCCCCTTATGAGCAGATCTTGAGCATAACCAGCAGACGTGTTAAGATAAACTCTTACGCTCGATCGATGAGCACATGACGGTGGTGTGGCTTCCTGCGGCGGATCCGTTTCAATGCGTACTGTACTCGCCGTCATCCTGTCCGGGCGCTGACTTGGAGAGAACTGGCCGGAGCCAAGGGGTATTCGTCCGCAACGACTGTACTCTGTGGTGGTTAGTGCCGCTGCGCAATTCTGCTGTTGCCCCCTGACGACGACGACGACGACTCACGACCGTGTGGCGTGCTTGGCGTGAGCTCGCCGCCTAGCGGCAGGGTCAGCGCGTGGTCGCATTCATTTGCCTTCTTTCTTTTTTTCTTTTTTCGAAAAACCGCTTCCATTTGCCTTCAAGGCCGAGAGTCCGGACACGGCGTGGAGCAAAATTTTTATTTGCCAGTATAAAACATATTTTCACTTATTTATCATTTTAAATATATACTTCCCTTATTTACTATCACCTTTAGATTTCCTATCCCTTCTATATCCCTTATTTTTATTGTTTTTTGCACCCCCAAGATGATCTCAAACCCTCGAAAATTTAAAAAGAATGGTGGATAGGTTTGGTCAGAACTCCTAAAAAATGCACCAGCCGGGAATCGAACCCGGGTCTGTACCGTGGCAGGGTACTATTCTACCACTAGACCACTGGTGCCTGCGCAGATCTTAATCGTTTGTAGTTTAATCTGTCATTTCGGACTGTCAGTTCTGCACTGCCCATCGACTTTTCTGCGAGTGCAGACCTTATGTAGCTAGTTACTTCCTGTGTTTTTAAAATGTTGTTGTTAAAACAATGTCTAGTTTAAATTTGATATATTTTTCCTAACAAAAAATTAAAAATAAAGAATGTAGCACTCCAAGATCACTAGTTTTCTTACAAAAATATACACGGAAACATTTAGAGAAGGGTTATAAGGAGGGAAAAGTTAGCTGCTCGTTTTTCGTGCGGTGGAACTAGTGGAAGAGCGTGGGTGTATACCAGAGTACCAGACAATGTTCAGAAAATTCCACATCGGCAATTTTGGATTCATACTTGGCAACGGATTCAGAATAAAGATACCCCTCGTTTCCTCCTAACACCAGCGAGGTTAATGTTCCCACAGCCCTTAATAGCACTCTCTATTCTTAAATTGTTATTTTAGAACAATGAAGTTCAAATTTGAATTAAAAGTTTGTTCTAATGATATCAATTTAAGAAGGATGAAGCATTGATTGTTAAGAAAGTTGTAATCTGCTCTCAAGAATAAACCATAACTTTTCATTAATCATGGAAAAGTAATACCTGACAAACAGTTAATAAGCTATACCCTTGATGCCCATTGACTTAAAATGTCGACATACAGAAGTGATGCGGTTATGCCCACGAAACATTGAGCAACCAACAGCGGAAAATATGTTTGGCACAAGAAGCCAGAACAAGAAAGTGCAGCCTCTAATTCTAGGGATGCAAGTGGCAAGTGGGTACCCAATGGTAGTTGTGGGTCAATACTCTAATTCATTTGCGCTACTAGCTTCATATTTGAAGCTTGCATCTCTATCTCCTTGCCACCAACGGAAACAGAATAAACTGCAGCTGTAGACTTGATGGCTAAAATTTATCTAATCCCTGACTTGCAGATAGGGCATAGTTTCTTTCTTCTCAGCCACTCATCGATACACTGAAACGTGAAACACAACGTGGCATCAGCAATGCACGTCACCGAAGAATAATGACAAATCCGCCAGATTTTTATTCTTGACGTTAGGACAAGCTAGTTAGCACAAATTCGTGATAATTATCTTGTCTAATGACAAGAAAAAAAATACCGGAGGTAATATCAATTAGACAACATACCTCTTTATGAAACTTGTGAAAGCATGGCAAATGGCGGATGGTGTCCCCCAGAGAGGGATTTTCAAGGCAGACAGCACAAGGCTCTTCTATGCTGTTCGACTGTCCAAAACAGATAATCACACAAGCGAGTTAGGGCTTTCCAAACAAGAAGAAAACTTATAACACTTCAGAAGCATTAAAATAAATTTGTACCTGAACTACTGACTGTGGCAAACTATTGATCTGGCTTTCTGAAGCACCAGTGTGCTGGTGGTTATTTTCATCTAGTGCAAGTAGAGCGTCATAGTCATTTCTGCATAAGAAGATCATCACATGTTCCAAAATCCAAGGAATTCACCCAAATGTAGTAATACATGCAAGAAAGTATCCAACAAGAGAGCCAGAGAGGTGAAATAAAATGAACAAACGAGGTTATCAACCACATAATGACCAAAGCGCATAAACAATGAAAATGCTAAAGTATATATGACTGAGCTGAAGGCTATAATTACAAATTTTCATTCCTGAGCAATACCTAAATGAATCATACATGTAAAACTGTTTTGATCAATCAAGCTAATCAGGTTGAAGAATGGTTAATAAAAACAGATGAATGACCACTTACAAATCAATGTTAGGTTGAGTGTGTGAAGCACCAGAATACCTTGGGGAAACAGCTCCCTGCAATTTGTGATTTAAAAGCTGTCAATAATCATCAAGGATCATTTCAGTAAAGAAATCAGGAAAGATAAATCTATCAGTAAATTCAAAGAGAAGCCATGTTGCTTTTCCAAGGATTTCAATGGATATTAAAGTATGGGTCAACATAGACGCCAGTATGAATCTCTTAGCTAAAACAGTTAGAATGCTACTTCAATGCAAAAGAAATCTTATTCCCTGCTAGCAATTGATGGGATACAGGTGCTCCAATTTATTTAACCAGATTCCAATATATATCTAACAATCTAGTTATATAAACGAAGACAACACAAGCAGTATAATCTCGTCTGATGATTTTTTGGACTTTCTACAAGTTGAAGGAGTGGTACTAAATTGACTTCCATCATGATTCTTGAAGCCTGAATAACACATAATTGTCTTTTGAAAGAAAAAAGATTTTCCTTTACAGAAGAGATAGTATATTAACATTTGTGGGTAATGAGAGCAAACATAGAAACAATACCAATCCCAAAGTTATTGAGGCAGTATTCTGCAGACGAGAAATCATATTGTTTGTCCTTGCAGCAGCATTCTGATAAACATTTGAACGGGATCCCTGGGCACCTCTCTATGCAAAGAAGGATAATCATGTCAATTGAAACAGATAACACAGCAAAAGAGCTTTGTCAATTTGTCAGTATGTTTTCATATTTATGCCGGAAGAAGACCCATGATGTCATATAGCTGCTACCACACTTGCAGATATACTGGTGATGTGCGACCACGAGTGCATATGCCAGGAGAAACATCATGTGTGATTTAGTTTATGTAATCTCACCGTAACATATTGAGGCCGTCTAACAGCTCTAGATGTCCGATATGCATTTTCTTCATGCTGAAGTGACATCGCCATGAGAGCATCAATCTGCAGTAGAATGGATCATATAGAGATATTATTGGAAAATGCAAGTCTTGTGAGCTTCAAATAGTAGAATGGATTATTTAAGAAAGAAAGATAAAAAGAAATTACATCTTCTGTAGGGACAACATGAGGAGTCTCATTGTAAAGCTGCTCCTGTAGTCGGCGAGCCAGTAACTCATCAGACTCTAACTGTGCTTGTACGGTAGGATCAACAGAAGTACCATTATTGCAGCCACTGGAACTAGGAACAACTTCAGGGAGTACACCATCTACGGTTATTACAGGAGTGTTATGCCTACGAGCTGTGTTGTATCTGCCAACTGTTATTTCCGAGGATGCTAGAAATGAAACTTTAGATTCGTTAAGAGCACTAGAGCTTTCACCAGGATGGGAACAATTAAAGGCATGTTTCCGCCTTCCTGCAGCAATCCTTAATGTTCTGTTCCCCAATCGTTCAGTACGTATTGCGGTTGCTGCACTAGTCGAACTGTTGGTTTCTGCTGATCCATGATCCAGATCAAACGGTGCGGAAGATCCAGATTCTCGTCCGGAACAGGTTGATGAAATGAGTAATTTACTAGTGTGATTACGTGTTGTTCTCCAGCCTCGCTCAAGATTTACACAAGAGCTGCTGGTTTCTACAGCAGAAGAAGTTCCTGCAGAACTGAGACAAACCCTGCAAAGGCAGAGGTTCTCAAGTTCAGTCTATATCATGTGTTGACTGTAATGTAGGGAAAACAAGAAATATAATTATATAAAGGATTCATTACATACATGCAAAAGAAATTTCTCAACTAAGTGTATTCAACAATAGATTACTTTCAAATATCAAGACATCAGATGGATTTGAATACGACATCAAGCAAATGCACATGCACTACAACTATATGAAATTCAATTCAGCCAAATGACTTATTAAGCCCTCCCGTGAGTTTAGGCGGAGAAGACAACTCTCTAATGCTTTCGGCTCATATCGGTAAGCACACAGGCACACAGCTATAACATAAAATGAATCCCCATCAATAAAAGAATGAACTGATGACAGTTAAGAACAAATAGGATAATGACATACCGCCTTGAATTAGCCTCTCCAATCCGCTTACTTTCCAGCATATCACAGCTGATTTCTTTTCCTTTGTTCTTGCGACCTGATAAACTAACTCCAAAACAATTGCTGCCATTTGCAAGATATTCAGACGGTGGAACCAAAGCCTTAACGGCTCTGTTTGTTCGCAACCTTTTTACTGCTCCTGTGTCCTTAACGTCTGCAGAAATGTTTACTGTGCCTCCATGCCTTGTTATTGTTGGTGAATTATCAGTGAGATCAATCACATTGACTGCGCCATAAACATCAAGCTGTGGATGTGGATGATGTAAAACTACACTTGGAGAGCACATTTCCTGACTTTTATCAACTATCACACTTTTTTTGGCTATGTTAGAGGGAGAAATACATCCATTGAGGACCAACTTTTTTTGACCCACATGCCTTTGAGGAACAACAGATGGAGGGTTTGAAGGTCCTGCAATGACCACACTAGTGATCACTTCATGTTTGACCTCCTCAGAAGACGGTCCTGGACAAACAACAGGACAAGCTACAGCCTTTAGACTATTAGGGATGCTGATACCTGTTCTGTTTCGTGGTTTTCCCACTAGGCCAGTCGGAAGATCTGATCCAACACCAAGGGAGTTTGCATTTCGATGATCGACATCCTGCTGGTTGACTTCCCCATCTCCAATTTGGCAGCTACGTCTCCTTTCTCCAGCCTCACTAGAACTTATGTGGTTTAACATGCTGCTACTCTGATCCAAAACACGTTTTCCAGCCCTCTTTTCATTGAGTGTAGTCTTGTTGGATATTTGTGAAGGCAATTTTGCTTCAGAATCTTCTGGAAATGCAAGAGCCCGCGCCACATCAGCTTGTCTGAAAATATTGTCAGCATCTGTATGTGCAGGAAATACACTACTAGCATCAGCTTGACTTGATGGATCATGCATGAAATTCTTTCTAGTTTTAATTCGGAATTTGCGGTGTGGTGATGGATTAATGTCCCTCATGGCAATAAAACTAGATACAGGGCATGGTGACTGCTTTATTCGATCAGGAGTATCAGGGACTTCAATAAAATAATCAGAATTCATGTCAACCATATATCCCTTCAACCTATTCAGCTGCGCACAAGTTGCCACTTCAGTTTATCTAACATCACTGCAAAATATGATTAAAAAGTGAGTGTTCATACATAACTAGGAGTACGCAATGGATCAAGTTGGCACTCGGTAAATGGATTGCATATAGTTTGGTAATTTTAGTAGGAATGGAACTCACAAACTTCACACAACAAAATACTACTCCCTCTGTTCTGAAATAAATGATGTTTAGGATAAAAAATCTAGTTCAATTTGAACTAAATTAGCTGTTCTAAACATCATTTATTTTAGAACGGAGGGTAACAACAAAAAAGACAGAAACAAGAGATTCACCTGAACTAGGTGAATTCAAAGAGATTTTGGAGAATTCTTATCCCAGCATAGTAGGATCTATTAGAGGGCTAATGGTGGCTGTATTAGATGAATGATAATGTTGAGGTACAGGTCTGATTATATAGAGGGATTAGGAGGGAAAAAAGGACTAAACTACCCCTAACCCTAATCCCTCACTAATGACTAATATGCCCCTGTGACACACACATAATCACAGTTTCTAACACCCCCCGCAGTCACAACATCTAGCCACTGCAGATGTTGAGACTGGACCGAAACTCGAAGAACAACGACGACTGGAGGCCCTTCGTGAAGATGTCGACGAACTGCGTCGTCGTCAGGACATGGTGTACCCGAACCTCGCCGCGTGTAACCCGCTCACGAACAAAGTGGAGGTCAATCTCCACATGTTTCGTGCGCTGATGCTAGACCGGGTTGGTGGAGAGGTACACGGCGCTGACGTTGTCGCAGTAGATGAGGGTGCTCCTGGCGATGGGAGTGTGGAGCTTCTGAAGCAGTTGCTGGAGCCAGGAGGCCTCAGCTACGCCGTTAGCCACGGCGCGATACTCCGCCTCAGCACTCGAACGCGACACCACGGGCTGTCGCTTCGAGGACCAGGAGACGAGGTTACCGCCCAGAAAGACGGCGTACCCAGAAGTAGAACGTCGTGTCTGGGCAGCCTGCCCAGTCAGCATCGGTGTACACGACCAGCTCGGAGGTCGTGTCACGTCGAAGGAGGAGGCCGTAGTTGAGAGTACCTCGTAGGTACCGAATAATCCGCTTCACAGCGGTGAGGTGCGGCTCCCTCGGGTCATGCATGTGGAGGCACACCTGCTGAACTGCATACGAGATATCCGGCCTAGTGAAGGTGAGGTACTGAAGAGCACCTGCAAGACTCCTGTAAATAGTGGGGTCTGTAAGTAGTGGGGTCAGAGACGGGTGTCCCGTCGGTAGCGGAGAGCTTCGCCTGAGTATCCACTGGAGTGGAGCAAGGCTTGCACTCAGTCATGCCCGCTCGCTGGAGGATATCCAGGCAGTACTGTCGCTGATGAAGGAATAAGCCGCCTGGTCGGTCCTCGACCGCAATGCCCAGGAAGTGGTGAAGACGGCCCAGGTCCTTCATAGCGAACTCCTGCTGTAAAGCAGAAATGGTGCGCTGAAGCAGCGCCGGACTAGACACTATTAGTACAATGTCATCGACGTACAGTAGGAGGTAAGCAGTGTCACTGCCACGTCGATAGACAAACAGCGAAGTGTCCGACTTAGCTTCGACGAACCCCTGTGAGACCAAGAAGGAGGTGAACCGGCTATACCAGGCTCGCGGTGCCTGCTTCAGTCCGTATAGGGATTTGTTCAGCTTACAGACCATGTCTGGGTGAGCTGAATCAACAAACCCTGCCGGCTGACTGCAGTACACCGTCTCGGTCAGTGTACCGTGGAGGAAGGCATTCTTGACGTCCAACTGGTGGACAGGCCAAGAACGCGAGAGCCAGCGACAGAACGGTACGAACCGTCGCCGGCTTTACCACCGGGCTAAAGGTCTCGTCGTAGTCGACTCCAGGGCGCTGAGTGAAACCCCGGAGTACCCACCGAGCCTTGTACCTCTCCAAGGTACCGTCCGCCTTCTTCTTGTGCGTGAACACCCACTTGCCCGTGACAACATTGCCACGACCAGGACGGGGAACCAGGTCCCAGGTTCTGTTGGCAATCAGAGCCTCATACTCTTCCTCCATAGCGCGACGCCAATGAGGGTCGGCGAGGGCGCTACGCACGGAAGTAGGTATGGGTGAGATCGAAGAAGAGTCGGTCGGTGGAGAAGTCGTCGACGAGAAGGAAGCTCCGGTGAAGCGCTCAACTGGCCGAAGACTCCCGGATGCACGTCGAGTCACCATCGGGTGGACGTGACCAGGATCCCTGTGGAGAAGAGGAGGGTTGTACACCGGGCGCTCAGGTACAACAACCTGCTCTCGTCTCGGGGCCACGCGTGGTGCAGCTGGAGTAGCCCCCCCCCCTGCTCGTCGCTGGTAGGCAAGTACAGGGTCGGCAAAGCGAGAAGTCGTCGTCGATGCTGCTCCTGGTGCGTTTGGTGATGTCGGGCTTGCTGCAGGTGATGTCGGGGAAGCTGAGGCCGCGCATGGCGCAGTGGTCGACGTCGGGGACGCCGAGGCCGCGCTTGGCGCAGCAGGCGTCGTCGGGGACACCAGGGCCGCGCATGGTGCAGTGGGTGACGTCGGGGACGCCGAGGCCGCGCGTGGCGCAGCTGGAGGCATCGGGGACGCCGGTGCCGTGCGTGGCGCAGCAAGTGGCGTCAGGGACGCCGGAGCCACGTAAGGCACAACAGGTGGCGTGGAAGATGCCGAAGTCGTGCGTGGTGCAGCGGGTGGGTAACCTGTAAGAGGTAACTGACAAGGTCGTTGTATAGGAGCGGCCTCAGGGTCAGTAGAGAAGAGGGAATCCAACTCAGCGACGGAGTCAGAGGACAGGGTGGAAAAGGGAAAGGAAGACTCGTCGAAGACGACGTGTCAGGAGATCAAGATACGATGGGTGGTAGGGTCAAGGCACCTGTACCCCTTATGGTCAGGGGAATATCCAAGGAAAACACACTGAGTCGAGCGAGGCGCAAGCTTATGGAGAGCTGTGGCAGAGAGGTTCGGGTAGCAAGCGCACCGGAAGACTCGAAGATGGTCGTAAAGAGGATGGGTGCCGAACAAAGCGAAGTAAGGGGTGGAAGCACTAATCGCCTTAGTAGGAAGGCGATTAATGAGGTAGGTGGCAGTGTGAAGCGCCTCCGCCCGGTAGCGAGCAGGGGTAGAAGCCTGAAACATCAGGGAGCGCATGACATCGTTGGTGGTCCGAATCATGCGCTCAGCCTTGCCGTTCTGGGGGGAAGTGTACGGGCATGACATGCGCAACTGAACACCGCGAGAAAGCAGAAAGTCACGGAACGTAGAGTTGTCAAACTCGCGCCCGTTGTCGCATTGGACCGCACGAATCGTGCGCCCAACCTGGGTGGACACCCAAGCGAAGAAGTGAGAAAGAGTACCGAAAGTATCAGACTTCTGTCGCAAGGAAAAAGTCCACGAATAGTGCAAAAAATCATCCACGACCACCAAGTAATACTTGCATCCAGAGACACTAAGAACAGGTGAAGTCCAAAGACCACAGTGAATCAAATCAAATGTGTGCTCGACACGAGTGATAGAGTGCGGAAAAGGAAGTCGAACGTGGCGACCCAACTAACAAGCATGGCAAAGAGACTCATGAGTACCCCGAGTACACGAAATCACTGAACTACCAGACAACTTCGACATAGCATCAACACCGGGGTGGCCAAGCCGACGATGCCAAATGGTCGAAGAAGCTGTCGTAGTCAGGGCAAGAGGCGGAGCGGAAACAGGAAGGCGCATCGTGTACAGGAGACCCGTACTATCACAACGAAAGAGAATGCGTCGAGTAGTAAGATCCTTCACGGTTACACCATAAGGAGGAGCCCATCCTTCACCGCTGTTAAGCTACTATGCGCCGACCGATTGACCCCAACAACTTAAGCTGATGGGGAAGGATGGACAATTCACTTATATTTCAACACTCCCCCTCACGTGCAGTCGCTCTCGGGCCGCAAACGTGGAATAGGAGTCGGCTACAATTTATTTAATAAATCGTGTCTGCCAGGATTCGAACTCGAGACCTCTGGCTCTGATACCATGTTAAGCTACTATGCGCTGACCGATTGACCCCAACAACTTAAGCTGATGGGGAAGGATGGGCAATTCACTTATATTTCAACAGGATCAATAGATTAAATGAAGATGAGAACACTTAGCGTTATGCATATCCAGTATCTAGCAAGTTGCCCAACTTTGACATGCACAATACTATTTTAGTTATTATTGCTGTTATCTGAGTGAAATTAGAAACAACTTGCTCATTTATTCAAGTTTTCCCAAATCAGCACTATATTGTTCCACTCTCATGAATAACTTAGCTACGTCAATAAAGAATAGAAAAAATAGTAATTTTAAATGTTCTTCCAAAAATTTAAAAGAGATACATAAATAAGGTACAAAATCTAATAATTTTATACTGGTAATGAATTAATAAATAAAAACTAAAATTTCCCAAAAAATTACAGAAGCTCGGTTAAATTTTCTACTCTAGTACATTTTTAATAAGGTATCCTACATGGCAGGTGTATCAAGGCTGGTAAAGGTATTCGGCCCACGACCCTTTCACAATTTATTTCGGCGGTTCAGCCTTTATTAAATATTAGGTTAAAAATGAGTATAAATTTGGCCCGATGCTAATTCGATCCGGCCCTCCTCATCATTAGTTCATTTTCTGGGCCCATTATCAGGCCTAGGTGTATGTAATCTAGCACAGAGTGCACTCATGGTTACTGCCTTCCTCCCCAGCAGTCCACAAGGCTCCACATTATAGGTGGACTAAGACCGGCCGTGGCGAGGAGCGCCATACGATGTGTAACTAGCTATTTCGCGTGGTGCTCGCGAGACATTGATGCACCGGGGTACTGGAAGAGGTGCTCCAACCGCTCGTATGCTACAGCAGTGCGCCTTCTCCTCCTCACAAAAGGGGTGCGGGATGGCCTCCAATGCTCACGGTAGTTGGCGCTCGCGGGCAGAAAAGGAAGGTTGGTCAGCTGCGAGGCTAGTGTCCGTCTTTGCACCACGCCAGAAACTGAAGCCTCGACCACCATCGTCACATTCCGGGGACAAGCCGCGGGCTCCAAAACTCTCACCCCTCTTCATGCCGCACCATAAACCGAAGTGTTGTCAACGCTGTCAAGTTTCAGGGATCAACCGTCGCTATGGAAGCCAAGGCCTAGGACAAAGCGCGTGTGGGAGGTGGCGGCGGCTTCACAAGGGGCGGTTGTGGAGGAGGCTGCCGAGGGCTTTGGCCAGGACCACCAGGTGGTCTGCAAGTGAGTGCTTTTACCTCTCTTGTTCCTCATGTGCTTATTTTTTGATGTCACCTTGCACAGTTCGATTAAGTCAGATATGCCGTATGAGACTGTTGCTCTTAGAAACTTGATTCATTGAATCCCGGGAGATGTGATTGTTGACATCAGAAATGAGTTGTTAATTTCACCTTTAATGATGAGAAAGTTCATACCACTCTTAATTCCATCGGCTTATTGACTTCTTTTGTGCCATGCATTGGTACAGAGAATGAGATGATTTTCCATACATATTGTTTTACATTTCCTCTCAGGGTTTCTGCTGGTGAGGCATGATTGAAGAAATTTTGTGTGGTTGTATAATTAACAAGTCCCGAACATTTCAATTGGACTAATAGGAAAACACTTAATGGCTGAATCAACAGAAAGTATATCCAGAGCAATACTTCAGCTTTGTAATTTTATGTATAAATAAAAAATTAAAAATATATATTAAATATGAATGGTAGTCAGACATAGAGTATAGATTTAGAGTACAGTGAGTGCGGGAACACATACTGTAAAGTAGAGAATCTTTTAGAGTATACTGAAAAGAGATTAGAATCTTCGTTTAGAGTAAGTTTGTAGGGTACATGAGTGTGAATAGCTTAATGCTCTATCAATTCAACACCACCTGCAGCCACCTTGCCATTAGGCTATCCGCACTCATATACTCTAAAAATCTGCTCCAAACGAATATTCTCAACTCTTTCCAGCATACTCCAAAATATTCTCTACTTTACAGCATGTGCTTTCGCACTCATCGTAGTCCCTGAACGCAACTACCACCCATTTTTTAATATATCTTTCTATTCTTTCCTCTCTTTACCCTTTCCTTATTATATCTTTTCATCCTTTTCTTTACATTTATAAACACTTGCATTTAAAAAATACACCCAATTCCTTTTTCTTTCTTCCTTTTTTCTTTTCTTTTTCCCCTTTTCCTTTTCTTCTCTTTTATTTTCTTTTCTTTCTTCTCCTTCTTCCTTTTTTTTATTCCTTCTTTCCTTGATTTCTTTCCTTTCTCTCCCGTTTGGAGTCTTCCTCTTCCTCTCAACAGCTACCATGGTGCAGCGCCGGCTACTC
The DNA here is from genome assembly GCA_030760725.1 of Neostapfia colusana. Lineage (NCBI taxonomy): Eukaryota > Viridiplantae > Streptophyta > Magnoliopsida > Poales > Poaceae > Neostapfia > Neostapfia colusana. The sequence goes on from JASWHV010000019.1 coordinate 57,489,239, forward strand.
GCGAAGGCGCTGAACAGCAGGCGAAAGACGCTCAACGGGCTGCCGGCGAAGACCTGCAGGCGGCAGTGCGCCAAGAAGCTGCAGTGGCTGCACGAGAGCGTGGTGCTGGTGAAGGAGTCGGTCGAGCCTGAGGAGGACTTCCTGGCGAGCATGGTGGAAATGATCGCGGCCAAGGACGTGTGGTCGCCGTGGAGCCTGGAGGAGCTAATCGTGCGGCGGAGCAGGCCGAGGACATCGGGCAGCGCCCGACGAAGAACGCCGAGGAGGATTGGGGCGCGCGGCCAAGAATGCCGAGGAGGAGAGGGACACATGCCAGCGCTGTCCTTGGACCGGCACCGCGGCGGAGAGTGTCGCCTCTTCCTTCCCCACGCGCGAGTGCCACCGGCCGGCTGTGGGCAACGATCCAGTATCAATTTTGTGCAGGGGAGAGAGCGTTGTCGTGTAGCATGCTGGCTGATGGCGTCGCTCAACCAGTAGCCCGGTGCAGATAAAAAAGTAAGGGGTAACTCCATAGAGCCAGTCCTGCACGGGGTGCAGCACCCAGTGCGAGTAGTCTTAGCCTATCCACCGCCACCACTCAGGAAATTCAGGACCTCCCAAAGAGAATTTCAAGCTCTTATAGGAAAGGTATCATTCCCACTTCAAAATTTCACAGCCAGTCTCTAGAGCACGAGGACGAGATTCGGGGACCGCCCAGGTACAAGGGCGCCACAACGGAGCAGAGAAGAAGAGCCGCGGCGCCGGAGCGGATCCAAAGGAGCGTGGAACCGAGGCGGAGGAGCGGCGCCGGAGTGAAGGACGAGGCGGTGGCGGGGCCCGATTGGAAGGGACGTGAAACGCGGCCGCATAACCCGAAGCACGTCGAATTTGGCCTAGATCGTTAACAAGACCCCTAAAAACACATCGTGGAGAAATGGTCTCGCCGCTCGAAGCCCATCAGGAAGCGTAGACCTAGTGAGGAACCCTAGAACACGATTCATCTGGTAACGAAGAACAGGAGTTACCTTGATTTCCGCCAGCCCAATCTGATGTCCAAGCCAACGAAGCTCCAGACCGTGCGAATCTGGGAAAGGGGCAGTTCGTGGGTAGGACTCCGGATCAGGGTGGGGGGCGCCGCAATCCTCGCGTCCCCCCAACGACTCTCGGTTCCTCGGATTTTACCCTCTCTTTTTTTTTTCTGGTTTTCGGGTTGAGTTTGAAATTTATCTCCTCGCCCCTGGTTCGCGTTTCCACCTCGCGACACAGTTGTGGCGGGCTCTGGTGAATCCGGCGGTGACACGCGACGGTTTCGACGTGGCGAGGTCAGGGGCACGTGAGACGATAGGCCCCGGACCAGTAGCGTTGCTGGTACAACGTTTGGGCCCTAGGCCCTGAAGCCCAGTTGCTTGAACGCTGGGGAATTATCACGAGATCGTCAGGATTCACACACCGAGACCGAGGTCGTTAGGGTTCAAACACCAACCAGTTGGATCCGGCTACAGGGGTGTGCCCAAAGCAGCTTGCGTTTGCACAATGAGGCATTGTCGCTGGATCCAATCAAAAGGGGAGCCTGTTTCTGCTAGAGTTCAGATACGCAACCGAAGTACACTTGCAAACGGGCAAAAGATCCAAATGAACACTCAGGCGCCATCATCGAAAAATAGCATGATGTTCGATTCAATTTCTGTATCACAACTCACGAGGAACAGGAGAATCACTTGGTCGTATTCAGTCACAGAATAAGCTAAGTAAGAGGAAATCAGTACAACGATGAGCCTCGAAGATGCAGCTTCAGGCTGGTTGGCCAAGATTAATAACACGATCAATGCAAAGATATATTAATAACACGATCAATGCAGAGATAGATGGCCAATAGCCTGGCCCAGTTATTATCATTCTTATCACACAAGTTACAATCATTTGCCATATACAGACACAAACAAGACCAAGTTTTCAGAACTTCTGCATCCGGCAGCTTGGACAGGAGATGTGCACGTTTCTCCCAATTTACAGAAAATGCCGTTGGATTCGCACATGAATGATACAAGACTAAACAAAGAGCGGGGAATTTCTCGCGACCACAAACAAATACTTAATTAAATGAAGTTTTCTCGCATACCGCTCCAAGACTCATCACGCTGAGGTTTTCTCCAGGGCTCTATCCAGCCTAACGTTGAAGGGAGTCGAGTGCCAGTTCACCCTTCTATCCTACAAAGGACAATTAGATAAGTACATCACTAAAATGTCCCAGGAAACGTATGATTTAGTTTTAGAAGAAGGAAATGCAAATGCACCTCTCTGTACTTGCTTGTTGTATTGGGGATCCCATTGGCTCCTGAATCTGATCTAGAAGTGCAGTGATCATTTTCCTGCTTTGTGCAACTCCAGTAACTTCCTATTGTACCCAGGATCAGAGGACCCTCCTGGTTATGGCTTGGAGACCTTTGTGGAGATGATGCAGCAGATGATTTCTTAAGGTCATAAATGGTCAGAGCACCATACCTTTCATCCTGGCTGACTGAGGAGATGGAACAAGGAGATTTACTTTGCATTTTATCCACTGTTGAATTATCTGAAGAAACCAACCACGTAGAGAGGCTTGCGTCTACCGAGGCTTCTTTTTTGCTGGAGTTGCTATTGTCCACTTTTGTCTGGCTAGCAAAATTAGAGATCCGGCTTGTGCCTACATATGGGACTACGTTTACATTCTCCTTCTCCAACATTTTACTTGGTATTGGTTGGGTCTTGAGACTCTTAATTTCCTTCCATTCTGACATATTCTGCACCGGATTCAGCACAGGACGAATGCACTTGCTTCTGAGATTGTTTCCCTTAATCAGAGGGCTTTCTTCCTCTACAGAGGTACCACTTCTCTTGTGTGCAGAACTGATAACTTCGTCATCATTCTGCTGATCATTAGCCATTGGCAGTGAGAATAGAGACTCATGAGACTCCTGTTTGTTCTCTTCAGAGCTCATTTCCTCCTCGTCCATTAAATCAAACTTGCAGTCCATATATTCATCTTCCTCATCACTACTATCACCATATACATCATCCTCTGCGTACTCATCTCCAACGTCGTCATCACTGTCAGGGCAATTCCGATAGCGGTGATTCTCTGGGAGCACCACAGTCTCCTGCCCATGGTTTTCACCTTCATCTTCAGCGTAGCCCTCCTCCTGGTCAGGTGCTGCTACATTTTCATATGTTGTGACGTTCATGTTGAAGGTTACTTTCTTCTTGCCACTGTTCTTTCTCTCATGATCCCTCAGATTCCTATTCGTCATGAAAGATGGGTTTCTTAATAGGCACGAAAGTTATATAAAAAACATAGCAGTTCTTCACCTACCTGAGCTCTGAATCAGGAGTGGAAGCAACTGCTGCAACCACAGGAGAACATTTCAGTAAATCCTGTATGCAATCAGCTGCTACCACCATAGTAGAACATTTCCCAGGGGAGTCTGGTGGTGTAGACTTCTCTCGCAGCAAAGAGCTCACAGGTAACGCCTCTGGCTCACTCAATTCCCTGCGAATATATCAAGATTAAGAAGCATGACAGCATGAGATAATTACAAAATGATGGAAATCATTAGCAGATATAGGCAGGAAGTTGTCAGGTAAGCGTGGGCCATGCAGGCATTAACTAGTTCTTCTCTAATTCTAATATTTTTATGGAAATTTCACGAAATTCTGGAAAGTTACGTAATAAGGCATGGGAACAAGTCTACTTCACTCTCCAAACTATTACCGGTTGACTACTTAACCCTCTGAATTATAAAATCAGGTATTGTGCCCCCCTAACTTTTTCAAAACCATCTGCTTAACCCACTAAAGTGGTTTTATAGTAGTTTTGCCACATGGGTAGGCTGAGGTGGCGCTAGCGGGGCCTGAATGTAAGTGGCTAGTAGTCTAGTACCATAGCAGCTAGCCTGGGCATAACTCCCCCTCGCTCTCATCTCTCTCTTGTGCTCAAGATTACCACCGCCGCAAGAAAAATCTGTATAGACATCCACTTTGAGACCTAGTGGCTGCTTTTAGAGCTCAAGTAGGAGGTAGGAGCCAGGAGGAAGGCTCCTCGAGTCGGAGCCCGCTCTGCCTCAAGTTTGGAAGGCTGACTGGCTGAGTAGACTTATTACTAAGGTAGGGGCATCTGTAAACAGACAGTTGGGTACCAAGCAGTATCACCCATGGACAGAAGCGACTGTAGGCAGCACGAAGCCTTGCATCACTGAATTGATGAATAGCGTGGCACTGGTTCTTCTCTATAGCATTTTAGCCAACATCTGAGCCGCATCTCTCTTCCCCCGGACATGTACATATAGGAGCACACGCGCGATGAGGAAGCAAAGCAGGTCACACGCACCTCAGGTCCTTTCCGGGGTTCGAGCTGGTGACGACGTCATTCGCGGCCACCACAGCCGGCGGCTGCGGCGGCATGGAAGCCTTTGCCTCACGCGACGGCGGCAACGCCCCGTCGGACGCCTCGCCGACCACTTGGTCCGTCACCTCCATGGCCGACGGCGGCCTGGAGGCCCTCGCCCCGCGCAACGTCGGCGATGCCTCCCTGAGCACCACGTCGGCTGCCACCGGCGTCGCCACGGGAACCTGCGCAGAGAGACCGCCAGGCACGTCAGTAACCCCGCCGCCCAAAGCGGCGCGCCAGCGCCACGACGGAACGGAAGCGGCCCGGGACGGGGTGCCCGAGCCCGGAGGAGCTCTCACGTGGTTCGGCCGCGGCGGGGGCCTCGTGGGAGGCTGCCTCCGCGACCCCCGCCGGCGGTCACCGTCCCCGCCGAAGCAGGCATGGAAGCAGCCCATTGCGGAGATGCGGAGCCGTTGGGGCCGCAGGGCTTGGTTCGGACTTTTTGGAGGGGGGTTCGTTACTTCGTTGCCTCGCTGGCGCCTTGGGTTCGTGGCGTGGGGATCCGACCGTTGGCGCGGGGGACGCGCGATGTTTGAATTGCCGGGGGGAGATGGACAGATGGTGGGGCCGGATTCGGGCTTACATTTAAGAGTAGCATGTAAAAAAGGCAAGCTGCAATTTTGCGATTTTTAAGCTCAAAGAAATCGCGCACCGCCGCACTCTCAGCAAGCCTCACCCTGCGGTGCGGGCATGGGCCCAACACCTCCGTCCCCACGAGACATTTACGATTTCTATCCGCGTCAGGAGTGGCATTCACTCGATGGTGCACCCAATGGTGCCTGTTCAAATTCCTATATATGTGCAGTGAGGACTGAGGAGGTAAGAGATGAATTCCTTATGATTCATTGGGTGGTGGATGATGATAGTTAGCCTGCAACATCACGCCTGTTGGCCGGCAACATGACCGTAAACTCACTGCGCAAGTCTTTCGCAGTAGTACTATCCTTGTTGCTAGTCTTTTAGGGTTCACTCTAGCCTGTGGTACTTGGGCTCCTTGTTGCTGCGCGGCGTCGTGAGCCTGGGCACCGCGAAACACTGGCAGTGCCGCCTTAGCCGGTCGTCCAGGCCTCTCACTCGGATCCGCAGCCGCAGCCTCTTGTTGATGTTGTCGACGACGGCCCTGAAGCCCTTCTGCAGCTTCTTGTTCGCCCTTCTTCCGAAGCTGATCAGCCTTCTCCTGCCCTTCTTGATATCTGTACCTTGGAGTTTCCGCTCGTCGTCGTCGTCCCCTCGCAGCCTCGCGTTCCGGATCACCTGCAACTCGAATCGGCAAACCGAGTGGTGTCGTCGTCATTGCAACAACCAGCTGCTGGTTTCGATCAGTCACGTACGGCGACTACGCGTGCCCCGGACTGAGGAGTTCACGGCACGCATATAGTATAGTACCTCCGTCAGGGTCTCCAGCCGCTCCCTCATCCTGCCCTGGATGTAGCCCCGGGTGCACTGCGCATGCAGAACGATCGAGCTTTTCACCGTCAGCCAGCCATGGCGCAGCTAGGCCTGATCGATGGATGAGCAGCGCTGAGTATCTAGTCGGCTGACCTTGATGTGGTACTTGACGTAGGCCTGGAAGTTGAGCAGGATCCACGCCGTCTTCGCGGCCCGCTTCCCCCTCACGTGCCGCGACGACACGCCTGCAAGTGTATGTATTAAGCGGGAAAAGAGACCGGCCGGCCCGTCGTCGTCACACAAGAGGCTCGCTCCACCAAGCACTTGGGCGCCCGCCTGGCGCGAGGTGGAAGAAGGTGTTCTTGCAAACGTACGTACCGAAGGAGACGAAGCCGCCGTTGGTGGTGAGGTGGTGCGCGTTCTCTCCACGCAGCTCCGGCGGCGGGATCGGGGACCAGCTGCACTTGGGCGCTTTCGCGAACGAATCCCCAAGGTCCTGCAGCTCCTGCAAAAGTACTCCTCGACGATATATGAGAACCAACACGCAGGGCGCTCATCCACCGGCCGCCCACCCCCTCCCTCCTCGATGACTGGTCGATCGGACGGGATGAATCCCCGGAAAAGCTGGCGGCACCAACCTGGAAGAAGGACGTCGCGATGGCCAGGTCCGTGTCGTCCCCGAAACGCATGGGAAAGACGGCGTTTATCTTGCCAGCCTGCGTGCACGCCACGGCAACGCGTTGTTATCAGTTAGCAGCGACCGAAGGCTAGGTTTCACTAGCTCGCGCGCGGGGCTCTGTTGCATGAAGACTTTCAGTTGCGCGCACGCACACGCACCGTTCTGCTGACGAAGAACGGCTCCCGTCGGCTGTACACGAGCCTCATCGTGCCGGACGGGCCGAGGCGCCGCAGCATGTCCTTCAGCTGCGAGCTCAGGACGACGGACTGCAGCCGCGATACCTGGTCGATGGCCTTGCTGCGATCTGCACGTTCTTCCGTGTGTCACGGCTGCGGCAATGGCCGCCGATCCGCGCGTCATCGAGGAACTGAAAGGAGAGAGAACGTGAGAGCGTCGGCCGGTACCTTTTGGTCGGGTGAGGCCGGAGAAGTTCAGCTTCAGCGTCAGGACGTACCCCTCTCTAGGCGGCTGCACGATCTCCGCGAACCTGCGGTACGTCTTCCTCGTCTCCTGCAGTGTGATTTCAGGCAGGCCGCTCGAGGACGGGGAAGCTTCGTGGGAAAGAGGTGGCGTCGATATCGACAGGTAAACGTTCTCTGCAGGATCGGACGCGGAAGCCTGCGTGCATGCGAGATTTTGCAGATAGATGGGTGCGATAATTAAGCAGAATGTAGAAACATGATTGTTCTAGGTCTCGTTTTGCTGCATCCGTTCTAGAGAGTGAGATCTTACCTCGACGTGATACCGAATTGATCCGAACTCAAAGAAGGTGTGATCAACAGGCATTGGTCTTTCGGTGCTGCAACAAGATCATAAAGACGGTTTGTGACTGACGATAATGTGTGCATGTAGGAGCTGCGAGCACTGGTGCACCAGGCGCATGGAAGTTCAAACAGTTCTTTTTGCTCGCTGCGTAAACACATAGTTCAAGCTACACGAATTTCAATTTTGTTTCTGGATAGATTCGAATTCTGCAGCATGGAAGCGCCTAAAGATAACTTCTCGGGTTAAACGTATCGCACATGACAGGCAAAATACAAAAGACTAGCAAGCAAACCGCAACGCACCTTTGCATTCTCGTCAGGATTTCGACCAGCGCCCGCGACCCACTGTTGAAGAACGCCATGCCCTTGCCACCGTCAGTTCTTCACCCGTATGCGTGCCTCCTTATAAGTATCTAATGAAAAGGAGAGAAAAAACAGAGAGGTACAAGTGTTGCTTCGACATCAGGATCAGGGTTTGGTGGAAGAGAAAAACGAGCTCGCGAGACGTTACGTAAGGACATTGGTGACTGTCTGACTGGTGAGACTTCAGAGCGTGAAGGCGACCTCTCCTGGCCGTGGGCTGTGGCTGGTAAACTGCTTCCGAAGCAACCAAGTGAGCTCAGCCATCAAGTTGCTTTGTTTCAAATGCACTCCACAATCATTTCATGCTTTCCTCCCATTTTCTGTAGCAGTGAATGATTGACTCCAGAGCTGAGTGTGGGCATTTTTGAACCGTGCCCAAATGTTGGATGGGGGAACGAACAGCCCAGATTGATATCCACCAGGTAATAAAATCCCATTACTTGTTGAATGGGGTGCAAACCTGACCGACAGGTGCCAGCTTTTGCAGAAAAGAAAAATCAGATCAACTGAAACTATCAGTTACTGAAACATGTGAAAATGACAGCATGATAGTAATAAGGGATGAGATACTAAGGTTTATTCAAATTCATCTGTACGCTCATGTTACAACACCTGCAGACGTTTAGGATCAACAAGACAACATGTATAGATCACATTCTAAACTCTATTATTTAGCAAAAGAATAATGGGGAAATATAGAAATCAGATCCTAAGAAATATACCCTAGCTTCTAATCTAGGTACAGTGTTACGCAGACAATTGAGGCGTTCAGGATGCAATAGAGTCCAGAAGCCATGTATGAGAAATAGCTTTGCAGCCAGCTGTGGCTGCCAGTTCTTCTGCTTCAGCCATTCTCTTCTTGATAACCTCATTAAGAGTATCCTGATCACTTCCTTGAGGTGGCTCCATGCTGTAAACAATCAAGGATGTGCTACAGAGCTCAGCCATTCTCCAATATTGAACCCCCTGCTACCGCAATCAAATCTTCAAGGTGAACCTTGTATGCTGGCATGAAATGGCCACTGAAGTAGAAGGTCAACTCAGAAAACAGACTTAGGGCCTAGAGTACAAGAGTTCTTTGCGGTCAGTACACTAAGTAAATTGTCATTGGAAAGTTCTATGTATAGCTTATTTACACCAAGAATTCATTTGCAAACCTGTTGCATTGCTCGAAGCCTTCCAGTGCGAGGGCCATGAAAGGATCAATGTTTAAAAAAGCGGTGGAGAAAAGCGAGCAGAGGGGATCCGCCTAGTGCCTAGGACGCCTAGGTGGCGTGTAGACGTTTCGCAAAAAACGGAGTCGACTCTATATATGTTTCACTATATATTGTAATTTTTGGAAAGGGGTTCTAGCTCGGTGGTAAAGTTGCTGTTCTGTGAGTCCTGGAAATAATATCCTGTAGAAATGTAGGGAAAGACCACATATAAAAAAACTAGAGTGAGTGGGGCTACTGTAAATTTTTAAATTTGACAATGATGAATACTTCAATCAGTGAGATAAGTGGCTAAAAGCTGCCAGAAAAAGGTAAAAAGCGGTGAAAAAGCGCAAGAAAACGATAAAAAATATGTTTTCAAACGCTTAAGCATTCAACCGCTTAACTTTCAGGAAAGCGAAGCGTTGAGTCATCGCTCAGCGCCTAGGCGCGCTTAAGCGGTGCCTAGGCGCCGCTTTTTTAAAAGAGGAAAGGATCAATGAACATCAGAATTGATCTCATAAGGCTCTTCTGGGACTGGTTCTCCAGCCTCAAGGCAAGCTTTCAGCCCTAAGTATCACATGCAAATTTGTATTAGATCTTTGAAAAACAGGGTAACTAAACTATAGCAACCAAGTAGATGTAGGCACTATGCTTGCACAGATAGAAATAACCTACCAAGATAAAATTATAAGTATTACACTACCATACTACCAAGTGACAAACAAAAAGAAGCCATAAGGTAGTTAGCCACGAGTAAATTCAATCTTCAGAGAAGTTGTGCTTGTGCTTACAATTACACTGAGAACCCATTTCCCAGATAACATGGCCATGAGAACCTTGAGTGTCCTAGTGCATGCCCCACCTTCATCCGTATTAGCAATCACGTGAGGCACATTTGACCTCCAAGTTTTGATTACTGTGATCCCAGTTTGCTGCTCAAATTGATCCACAATTTCCTGATTTTTTTAAGATGCCAGGTCAGGCTACATTTTTCAAAACAGCTAGTCATTAAGCACTGGTTCTTGAAGATTGTATCAAACAAACAAGGATTACCTTGTCTTATCCGTTTAGGGCAGATCCACATAACACCCACTAATTAGTTAGAAAAGGTGAGTCAGTCCAAAATTCATCTCTTTGCATCGGAGAAGGTGAACTCAAGTCATCAACCGCTACATCAGAAGATGGTCTGGACAATTGGAAAATGGGGTCATCAGAAGACACGTTTGGGTGGGTCTGGCAAAAATGCTTCTAAGAATAACAGGTGTAAAGAACATACTGATGCGGCTTCATCTTTTTTCAATTTTAATCTCTCACAGGGCAACTTCTTTGATGAATGAGAAGGGCAAAGCATAACAAAGTTTTCTGGCCTGAGCACGTCACAATCATTCAGTGAGACAAATTGACTAAATAGTTTAGCACAATAAGGGATCTATATTCGCTGATATAGAATGGAACGGATAACAAGGATGAAGGTATAAGACTTACTTCATCCCATCTGCAGCCTGAGATCTGGTGGGCACACGGGGCATGATAGCTCTTGCGGCAACTCTTAACAAGGCAGCCAAGAGCTGCGCCTTTCAGTCCACAAACACTGCACTTGATCTTAGAAGCACGAGCCAACTCAGGTTCCAGGTTGTTTGCAATATCACCGGTAAAGAATGCTTGAGGAGCCCTGTATTGGTATCATAACTTAGTACTGCAAATAGTTCTGTTTAGAAAATGGTGCACAAACAACCTGGAAGACAAGTTTCGCACCTAAAAACAACCATAGAAACACTGCTTTCAGATGATAGGGCCTGTCGGTACCCTCGATATGGGGTACCCGTGCACAGGGGAAAATGGCTAAGGACCTCGTCCTTCTCCGCAGGGAGAGCTCCGAAGGCGCAACGTGTCCAACCGGGCCGGACCTTGTCGGTACCTGAGATATGGGGTACTCCTGCGCACACGGGAAAATGCCTAAGCATCTCGCCCTTCTCCGCAGGGAGAGCTCCGAAAGCGCCATGCGTCCGGCGGGGCCGGACCTCCCTCTCCTCAGAGGAGAGCTCCGGGCCCGCCACGTGGCATACAGAAGCCGGACCTCCCCCTCCGCGGGCGAGGGGTCCGAAGGTGCCACGTATCCGGCGGGGCCGGACCTCCCTCACCTCAGAGGGGAGCTCCGAGCCCGCCACGTGGCCGACAGAAGCCGAACCTCCCCCTCCGCGGGGAGAGGTCCGGAGGCTCCACGTGCCCCGCAGGCCGGGCCCTCCTCTACTCTGAGAAGGGCTCCGGGCCCGCCGCGTGGCAGCAGAACGGTGCTGCCTGCCCCCGAGCGATAGGCAGCGGGCGTAAAGACGCCCCATACCTTGCCCGTACAAGGTATTCAAGGCCCACGTCTTCCCAAGACGCGGAGACGCGGAGCACGCCTCTGTCAGGTGCCGTTGCGCCCAGTCGCATCACAGACTAGCGCGCGGTGTCAGAACCTGCCAGCCAATAAACACCGCGACAAGACACCCAATGTCGCCTGCGCCGTCATCAACCATTACGACTAGCGTGCGGCATGGGCAGGGCGGCAAGACGGAGACTCGGAAGCCTTCGCCAGAGACAAGTACCGGCATAACTGCAGATACGGTAGATATCAGTCAATCTCCCCGGGACCACCTGTCGGGTCCCGGGCCCCCTTGTAAGCCACCCGAGTCTTGGACTATAAAAGGCTCGGGTAGGCGACGATAGCAAGGGTTCGCACTCTGCAACTCATACGCTAGCCATACACTCCCAAGCTGTAACTCACCCCCAAGCTCAGGACTCCGGCCCTGAGCAGCAAGCAATACAGCGAGCTCCATAGCTCGCCGTGGACGTAGGGTTTTACGCTCTAGCGGTCTGAACCACATAAAACTCACCGTGCCAAGCTCTTACTAACTCGTCCATCCGCGCAAGCTCTCCGCAAGGGACTAGCCCCACCGAAAAAAGAACCTTCGCGGGCTGCCCAGTGCAGGCCCGGGGGAAGTGTCGATCGAACACTTCGACATTTGGCGCGCCAGGAAGGGGGCTTTTCCCCTAGCGCGACGAGTTTCCGCCGACGAAGATGACCAAGCTTCCTTCAGCGGCGAACTCTCCTCCCTTGCCTCTGCGGCAAACCGCGACCAGGGGGGAGCACATGTCAACACACTCGGGACGGAGTGTGTCAGTACAAGCTGGGAGCCAGCAACCGGCTCTGGCAGCGCCGACCCCGGCAATACAGGCTCCAACCAGCATCAGGTCTTCAGTAGCGCTGGACGTACCTGGTGGGGGTGCGCTAGCTGCAGCAAGAGCGCTACTGTACAATCCGCCCGCTGGGGACGCGCCTCAGGCAGCGACCCAGCAGTGGATTCGCGAGGTAGACTGTCTCGTCGTCGCCGCCGCAAACCCTCGACTTCGGCGGGGACGACGCGCTGGCCAACCGGCCGTGCCGCTGATGCGCGCACCATTGGTTGACGAGCAGACGGCAGATTCCAGCTCTACCAGGCTCCAATCAACGAATCTGAGGACAGAGCTGGAGCGGTGTCGCCTGGGTCAAGATGCCCGGGTATACCTCGAGCAACGCCGAGAAAGGCGTCGCTACCAAGAGGCTGACGACAACATGACGTCGGCCTCGACCCAGCCTGAAGAGCAGACCTTCGCCACGCGATCTCTGCCCCAGGCCTGCGCCGTGCAGAATATGCCACAGTCATATGTCCTGCAGATGGCGCCCCCGACTTATGGTGCAGCCTTGCCCGTACCAGGGTACACTGTGCCCAGTGCGAACCGAGCGTTCGTGGCACCAGAACCTGCGGCGACAGAAGCAGGGTGTGCGGCCCTCGCGCCCCACCTTCGCTTCGCGAAGTGGCCGCGCAAGTTTCGGCCGCACCTGCCCGAGAAGTACGACGGCAGCGTCAACCCGGCGGAGTTCCTCCAGATCTACTCCACCGCCGTACTTGCCGCAGGAGGGAATGAAGCCGTCATGGCCAATTACTTCCCTGTCGCCTTGACCGGTCCGGCCCGGTCTTGGCTCATGAACCTCCCCCAGGGTTCCTTAACTTCCTGGGGAGAGCTTTGCCGGCAGTTCATCGCCAACTTCGGCAGTTCCTACACCCGGCCTGGCACGGAGCTCGACCTCCACGCCATCCAACAACAACCTGGGGAGTCGCTGCGCTCTTTCATCCAGCGGTTCTCCCAGGTGCGGAACACCATCCCACACATTCAAAATGCTTCTGTGGTGGTGGCGTTCCGGCAAGGCGTCTGGGACAAGAAGATGCTCGAGAAGCTCGCGACCAGGGAGGTCCGCGATGTCTCAGAGCTCTTCAGCCTGGCAGAGAAGTGCGCCAGGGCAGCCGAAGGGCGAAACTGGCACTCGCTGCCGGCCTCCGAGTCAGGAGGACTGCTCGGATCTTGTCCTACTCCCTGTGGAAGCAGCAGGAAGGCCAAGAACCGAGGCAGAGGCAAGATAGAATCACCGACCGCAGCTCAAGTCGTCACTGCAGCGATGTTCAGTGGGGCACGGGGGCCGCGCCCCGACAAGAGACAGCGAAGATCACCAATCCCAGGAGGTGATCAAGACAATATATGCCCCGTGCACGACAGCTGTCGACACAACACTGCCGAGTGCCGGGAGATCCGAAAGCTCGCAGAGCACTTCCGCAAAGGGAAGCAGCAGCGGGCTGATGCCCTACCTTTCCGTCCAAAGGAGGGCAAATAGAGGGTCGATGTCCCAGACAGCATCGACCACCCAGAGGAGGTCTAGGAGCCTCAGCGCGCCGTGAAGGCGGCACGCAGTCATGAGGACTCCAGCTCCAGCGACGATGAGCGTCGAAAGAAGCTCTACGTCATATACAGCGGGTCCGCCGACCCCTCGTCCCGAAACGCAGTCAAGACTCTACGCCGAGCGGTAGCGTCGGTGGCGCCACTCCCAAGTGCCGCGTCGCACCTTAAGTGGATGGGGACCCCCATCAGCTTTGACGCCACCGACTGCCCCAGGAATATGGCTGGGGCCGGCCAACTACCGCTTCTGGTAGCTCCGACCATCACCAACGTGAGAATGTACCACGTTTTGGTAGATGGAGGAGCTGGGCTGAACCTCATCAGCCGTGCAGCGTTCCAGAAGCTGCAGATCCCGATGGCCAAGCTCACCCCGTCGAGCCCGTTCTCAGGGGTAGGGCCGGGACAGGTCATTCCCTACGGCAACATTAGCCTCCCGGTGACCTTCGGAGCTCCGGACAGCTATCGGACAGAGTACATTCTGTTCGACGTAGCGGAGATAGACCTCCCCTTCAACGCCATAATCGGCAGGCCAGCCCTGTATCGATTCATGGCAGTAGCCCACTACGGCTACCTTGTCCTGAAGATGCCAACACCTACAGGCGTCCTCAGGATTCGTGGAGACCGCACTGCTGCAGTGTCGGCCTTAGAGAAACTCCACAGCTGGGGCATCAGCCCCCGGTAGTGCAGAGTCGGACCAGCTTTGCCCGAGCGCACGTCACCGTGCCTCCGCCACAGCACCCCGGGTGCAACCTCTCGACGAGGGCGGCATCCCCTTGAAGGTCGTCCAAGTCGGCGCCGAAGCTACCCAGACCACCCGGGTAGCCGGGGGCCTGGATAGCAAATAAGAAGGCGCGCTCGTCACCTTCCTCCGGCATAACGTTGATGTGTTTGCATGGCAGCCGTCATAGATGCCGGGGATCCCCAGGGAGGTGATCGAGCACCACTTAAAGGTCTTCCCCGACGCCCGGCCGGTTCAACAGAAGCCCCGCAAGCAGTCCATCGAGCGGCAAAACTTCGTTCGTGAAGAAGTCAAGAAGCTGCTGGACGCTGGCTTCATTCGGGAGGTCCACCACCCCCGGTGGTTGGCGAACCCCGTCGTTGTCCCGAAGGCCGGCGGGAAGCTCCGGATGTGCATCGACTACACCAGTCTCAATAAGGCATGTCCCAAAGATCCATTCCCTCTCCCTAGAATAGATCAAATAGTAGACTCAACGTCAGGCTGTGATATGCTGTGCTTCCTAGACGCCTACTCGGGTTTCCATCAGATCCCCATGTCTAGGGAGGATGAGGAGCACACCTCCTTCATCACGGTAGACGGCCTTTATTGTTATGTGTCTATGCCTTACGGCCTAAAGAATGCACTCCCCACCTTTGTGTGAGCAATGCACAAAACCTTTGGGGAGTTAATAAGAGACCTAGTTGAGGTGTACGTCGATGACATAGTTGTCAAGGTCAAGCAGGATTCATCTTTGTTAGATAACCTAGCCTTAGTCTTTGACAAGTTGCGCTCTACGCGCACCAAGCTGAACCCCGATAAATGTGTGTTCGGTGTGTCCTCTGTGAAGCTCTTAGGATTCTTGGTCTCGCACCGAGGGATTGAGGCCAACCCAGAGAAGATCAAGGCCATTGACTTGATGCGGCCCCCTGCCCGCGTCAAGGATGTCCAGAAACTCACGGGATGTCTAGCCGCGCTGAGTCGGTTTATACCGAGGCTAGCAGAGCGGGCACTCCCTTTCTTTAAGCTCCTGCGCAAGTCAGGCCCTTTTGCCTGGACTGACGAAGCAGAAGAGGCTTTCCAGGAGTTGAAGCGACTCCTGACGACCCTACCTATCATGGTAGCCCCCGAGCCCGGAGAGCACCTGCTGCTCTACATCGCGGCGACAACTGAAGTGGTGAGTATGGTCCTTGTCGCAGAGCGGCCGGACCCCTCAACTTCACAACCTGCTCCGGTAGCAGAAGACCGACCCCAGGAGGCCCCGCAGGACCAAGGCAGCCTCCCAGACCTCCAAGGCAACCTCCCGGAGGTCCAGGTCAGCCTCCCGGAGGTCCCGGGCAGTCTCCCGGACCCCCAAGATAAACCCCCGGGGGTCCTGCGGGACCCCCCGGGGGCCGAATGGGACCTCCCGAAGGTCCCTCAAGACCCCCTGGAGCTCCCGGATAACCAAGATAGCTTGAGAGCCTCCGGGTCCCAGCTCCTGGAGGCCCCTGCGGGTCCACTCACCTCCAGCGGGCCAGGGCCAATGGACGAGGACCTCCCAAGCCTAAGGGAGAGGGTTCGAACCATCCAGAGGCTTGTCTACTACATCAGCGAAGTACTGCATGATGCCACGACAAGGTACCTAGAAGTCCACAAGCTGCTGTATGCGGTGCTCGTGGCCTCCAGGATGCTCCGCCATTACTTCCAGGCCCACCGGGTCTCGGTAGTCACCTCGTATCCGCTGAAGACGATTCTTCACAGCCCCCATGCGACTGGCAATGTTGGTAAATGGGCGGCGGAGCTGGCGGAGTTTGAGCTGGACTTCCTCCCACGCCATGCGGTCAAGAGCCAAGCGCTGGCTGACTTTGTGGCAGAGTGGACACCAACGAAGATTGACCCAGGGGGCCATAAAGGCGGTGAACCAGAGCACCAAGCTCCGGTCTTCACCGAACCCCACTGGACACTTTTCTTCGACGGCTCCTCGCGAAAGCAGGGGGCCGGTGCCAGCGTACTGCTCCTCATGCCATCGGGGGAACAGTTTGGGTACATGGTGCGTCTCAATTTCAAGGCAACCAACAACATGGCAGAGTATGAAGCACTCATCTTTGGCCTGCAGACAGCCCTGTCTTTAGGCGCTCGCCAGTTGTTGGCACAGGGCGACTCCCAACTGGTCATCAAACAAGTCAAGGGCGAATGCTCCTGCAATGACCCGCAGCTAGCTGCGTATCTGCTTCACGTGCAAATGTTGGAGAAAGAATTCCTCGCCTTGGACCTGCACCACGTACCGCGCGCTGGCAATGCCGCAGCTGACGGCCTTTCAACGAAGGCTTCCACCGGAGCCCCTGCGCCCGAAGGAGTTTTCGAGAGGACGTTGCTGCGGCCCACAGCCCGGCCCGCCGAGTCGGGCGAAGGGGGCTTGACCAGCACCTCGAAGCTGGCGGTCCCGGCGGCCCTACAACCATGGATGCCGCCAAGGATCGTAAGCGTCACTGGGGACTCCGTGCAACCCAACGCTCAAGATCCAGAGGCTCAAGTCAGACCCGATGCATGGATCACGGAGATCCGGGACTACTTGAAAGACAATATCCTCCCTGATGAACATGCAACCGCTGAGCGGATTGTGCGTATGGCTAAGAGGTACGCGCTGGTGGAGGGGGATGTCTACCGGCGTGGCGCCAACCACATCCTAATGCGGTGCATAACCCAGGGGGAAGGCTGTGACTTGCTCGCTGAGATCCATGGAGGCGAATGTGGAAGTCACTCTTCCTCACGCACGCTTGTCGGTAAAGCCTTCCGACATGGCTTCTACTGGCCGATAGCACTCCAGGATGCCGTCAAGCTGGTCGAGAGCTGCAAGGTGTGCCAGTTCCACGCCAAGCAGATCCATACACCGGCTCAGGCGGTACAGATGATCCCGCCCTCGTGGCCATTTGCCGTATGGGGGTTGGACATCTTGGGACCATTTCCCAGAACCGTCGGGGGATTCCGATACCTCTATGTCGCCATCGACAAGTTCACCAAGTGGCCGGAAGCTACACCAGTTGTCACCATCAACAAACAATCAGCAGTAAGATTCATCAAGTCTATTGTCTGCCGGTTCGGGGTCCCGAACAGAATCATCACCGACAAGGGACCCAGTTCACCAGCGCAGCCTTCCAAGACTACTGCGAAGACCTCGACATTCAGGTGTGCTATGCCTCTGTCGCCCACCCGAAGAGCAATGGGCAAGTTGAGAGGGCCAACGCGGAGATTCTCCGGGGCCTCAAGACTCGCACCTTCGCCAGTCTGAAGAAACATGGTGCCAATTGGGTAGATGAGCTTCTGAGCACACTATGGGCTAACCGGACATCCCAGAGCCGGGCCACCGGAGAGACACCCTTCTTCATGGTGTATGGGGCCGAGGCTATACTTCCCCCAGAAATCACCATGAAGTCTCACCGTGTCCGGGCTTACGACGAAGCCGCGCAGGACAACCTCCGGCGTGGAGAAATCGACCTCGTCGACGAGGTCCGATTACATGCAGCACTCCGAAACGCGCGGTACAGGCAAGCGCTTCGGCGCTACCACCAGAGATCTGTGCGTGCCCGAGAGCTGCAGGAAGGTGACCTGGTGTTGCGGCGCATACTTTCTCGAGAAGGGGCCCACAAACTCTCCCCTAGTTGGGAAGGTCCCTTCCGAGTCGCGAAAGTATGCCGCCCCGGGTGTGTGCGCCTTTCCACCGAGGATGGGGACTTGCTCCCAAACCCTTGGAACATAGAACACCTCCGTAAGTTCTACCCCTAGAGCAAAGATAGGACAGAACCTTCTTTCCGTAATAAACTCCATAGAGTCCAGGAACAGCGCTCGGAGCAGCTAAGCCCCAGGGGACGGTACAGGACTACGTTCAGCTTTGCCTGGTTCCGACTCCAAGCGTGTAGAGTCTTGCTTCCCTCTTAATGGGGCGGGTCGTGGCCTCCATGTTTAGCCTGCCTTCCTCCTGTGGAAAGTTATACGGAAAGAGACATGTTCTACTTTGCTCTTTCCTCGTACTCATTTAAATTGTGTACTAAGTTTTTTATGACTACCCTTGCGGTGCATGGCTGCCATGTGCTCAGCTCCCCCTTCTCATTCTCACCACTAGTCGGCATTCGCTGCCCTACCAGAGGCGGGTGCATCGGGGGTACCTGCCGATAGTCGAGGGGGCCCTGAGCCCCCGAACGCTTCGCGCACTACGGTCACCAAGCACCGAGCATATGGATAGGGGCCATAAGTCGAATAAGACTATGAGATAAGGGAGGGAAAGCTCCCAAGGAGGATTACTTTTTCCCTACTTGTGTGCAGGACCTCTCGGCCTCGGATCCCTACAGGAATGTGGTGGGAGCACCTGACCAACGGGACGCCCCTGCCAGGAGGCCACTACGGAATCGTGCAAGACCAGAACTCCAAGGCAAGACCGAAGGATCCACGGCTCCGGCGGGACCGGACCTCCCCACCTCTGAAGGGAAGGGCCCAGAGACCCCACGTGTACCGCTGGTCCGGACCTCCCTCTCCTCAGAGGAGAGCTCCGGATCCGCCACGTGGCAGACAGATTTGGAGCTCCCCATAGGGCGAGATCCGGAGACCCCCGGGGGCCCCTAACATGGTTAGGACCCGGGAAGGTGTCTGTGCAGAGCTCCGAGATTGGAGAAGGCCTCTGAGTACCTTGCGGAGCTAAGGACTCAGTCAGGCAAAGCCAAGAAGGAGAGAAAAGACATCGCAGGAACGGAGGGTCATAAGAGTTCATGTATTCATGGCTCCATGAGCTGGGCTACAAACTCGATGAAAAAGAAAGAAAGAAGTTGCAAGATCGGCCGCGCCGGGAGCGGGAGAGCGCCTCCCTCATCACCAGCGCAAAGGCCGGTGTCATCAAGGGTGCTCCTGAGGCCCCCTTCGCAGCTTCAACGGTCTTCTGGGAGACTCTGCCGCCTAGGATCCTCCTTGGTGCATCAGCGGTTTCCTTCTCCTGAAGTTCCCTCATCACCGGCGCAAAAGCCGGTGTCGTCAAGGGTGCTCCTGAGGCCCCCTCTGCAGCTTCGGCGGTCTCCTCGGAGGCCCTGCCACCTGGAATTCTCCTTGGTGCTTCAGCGGTTTCTTTGAAGACTCCACCATCTGAGAAGGGACGCAACGCCAGGGAGCTTGCTGCCTGCCGTCACCAAGGAAGGGCTCCGTCGGGAGGACAAACCAGAGACCCCTCGGAGGCGCCACCACCAGAGGCAAGGCAGGCAGGCTCCCTAGGTCCCAGACTTGGTGCAGACGCCGTCGCTGGAGGGAATCGAGAGCGATTCTCCCCCCGTGAGGCGGGCTAGAAGCCATGGAAGAAGACAGGACTGAAGAGACTCAAGGGGGGCCCAAGGGCTGGAAGCCTTATAAAGGGAGCGTACCCGCGTGGCGGTTTCTTTTTACACCTCCCCGGGTGCAATCCCAAGCGATTTGGAACTCTTCGAATACACCGCATTGGCAACCGCTTCGGCTCCTAGACCGAGCGCCGATGACAGGTGGACCCAAGCCGCCCGACTGAGGCGGTGGGTCAAGGAGTCAGTCTCCTAAGAAGACAAGCCGGCAAAGCACTTCGGCGGTTCCCGAAGAAAGCGCCGCAACATGCAGAAGTGGCAGTCTTGGGAACCGCCGCAGTAAAAGCAACCATCAAGTGGGCGCACGCTCCCACGATCCTGCGACCGTTCGTGCTCCGACAGCGGTCAATGCTGGACTTAGAGAAAGTGTGCGGATCTGAAGAGACGGAGGTCCCACCTCGGGCTCGCTATCTCCCCCGAGATGGGCCCGGGGGCCACTGTCGGTACCTGAGATATGGGGTACCCCCGCGCACAGGGGAAAATGACTAAGGAACTCGCCCTTCTCCGCAGGGAGAGCTCCGAAGGCGCCACGCGTCCGGCGGGGCCGGACCTCCCTCTCCTCAGAGGAGAGCTCCGGGCCCGCCACGTGGCATACAGAAGCCGGACCTCCCCCTCCGCGGGCGAGGGGTCCGAAGGTGCCACGTATCCGGCGGGGCCGGACCTCCCTCACCTCAGAGGGGAGCTCCGAGCCCGCCACGTGGCCGACAGAAGCCGAACCTCCCCCTCCGCGGGGAGAGGTCCGGAGGCTCCACGTGCCCCGCAGGCCGGGCCCTCCTCTCCTCTGAGAAGGGCTCCAGGCCCGCCGCGTGGCAGCAGAACGGCGCTGCCTGCCCCCGAGCGATAGGCAGCGGGCATGAAGACGCCCCATACCTTACCCGTACAAGGTATTCAAGGCCCGCGTCTTCCCAAGACGCGGAGACGCCTCTGTCAGGTGCCGTTGCGCCCAGTCGCATCACAGACTGGCGCACGGTGTCAGAACCTGCCAGCCAATAAACACCGCGACAAGACACCCCATGCCGCCTGCGCCGTCATCAACCATTACGACTAGCGTGCGGCATGGGCAGGGCGGCAAGACGGAGACTCGGAAGCCTTCGCCAGAGACAACTACCGGCATAACTGCAGATACGGTAGATATCAGTCAATCTCCCCGGGACCACCTGTCGGGTCCCGGGCCCCCTTGTAAGCCACCCGAGTCGACTATAAAAGGCTCGGGTAGGCGACGATAGCAAGGGTTCGCGCTCTGCAACTCATACGCTAGTGTCAGTACCCTCGATATGGGGTACCCCGCGCACAGGGGAAAATGCCTAAGGATCTCGCCCTTCTCCGCAGGGAGAGCTCCGAAGGCGCCACGCGTCCAGCGGGGCCGGACCTCCCTCTCCTCAGAGGAGAGCTCCGTGCTGGAATAAGTCTTGTAGTCCTTTGGTCTTTGGTCCCCTAGTCCCTTGTACCCTAGTCCTTTAGTTTGTTGCACTTTAGTCCTTGGTCTTTGTTGTACTCTAGTCCTTTGGTCTTTGTGGCCCCAATTAGGACAGCATCTAAGGACACTAGGACAGCATATTAAGGACACTAGGACAGCATCTTAGTGTCAGCCATGGACAGCATATTAGGACAGCATCTAAGCATCTTAGACTAGCATCTTTGTGGCATATGCTTGGCTGCCATGGCAGCTATAAATATGTAGCCTCAACCCCTTGGGTTGGAATGGCATTGTGTGAGAAATAGACAAGAAAATTGCCCCAACTCCTAGTGTCATACTCTCTTTCAATGAGAGTAAGAATTCAGCTACTAACATTTGGTATCAGAGCCGTTCTATCCTGTAGCTTAAATATCTCCTGCTCATCCCCTTCCCGCACCTCTCTCCATCCGCAACCGGCAGCAGGAACACCTGCTGTTCCAGCTCATTCCTCTCCTGCACAGACGAGCAGCAGCTTGTCTTCCACATACAACAGCCCTTCCCCACTAGTGCGCCATGTCCGACGGACAGTCTCAGCGCTCGGTCGCCTCGAGCGCGCGGCAGACGGAGGTCGCCGCGGCAGAGGAGCGCGAGCGAGCGGCGGCAGAGACTGCGGCGACGGCGGCAATGGCGGCAAGGTTGGCGGCGGCGGAACTGGCAGCAGCGAGGGCGGAAGTGGAAGCAGCGGCGGCGGCGGCTGTAGCGCGTGCGGCGGCAGCGGAGCTGGAGGCTCTGCGCGGCAGTAGCTCCAGCGGCTCTGTAGACGGCGGCGTCGACGATGAGCTCAGGCCGGTGAGGGAGGCGGCGCGAGCACGAGAGGTGCAGCTAGCAGCCGCGCGCCCCCATGGGCGCGACAACCGCAGCCCAGACGGGCGCGGACGCGCCGGTGGCGCTCCCGGCGGCGGCGGCTGGGTCGACGGAGAACGCGTCCATTACAGGCGGCGCGGTTCTCCCTCTCCCGACAGGTACCATGGACACCACGGGGTCCAGGCCATTGTCAGGGACGTCGGTCCCGGCGGTGGGTGGCCTACCCTCACCAAGACCAACTACGTCGAGTGGGCCGCGGTGATGAGGGTACGGCTCCAGGTGCGACACATGTGGGAAGCAGTTCAGTACGGCGACGTCGACTACTACGAGGATCGACGGGCGTTGGATGCTCTCATTGCTGCAGTCCCGCCCGAGATGCAGTTCTCGCTTTCCAAGAAGCGGACTGCTAAGGAGGCATGGGATGCCATCGCTGCAGCACGCATCGGCAGCGACCGCGCCCGCAAGTCCACACTGCAGGCGCTTCGCAAGGAGTGGGAGAACCTGGCCTTTAAGCCAGGTGAGGACGTTGATGACTTTGCGCTCCGTCTCAACACTTTGTTGCAGAAGTTGGTGCAGTTCGGCGACGACACCTACAACGAAGAGAGAGCTGTCGAGAAGCTCCTTCGGTGCATCCCCGAGAAGTACAAGCAGATCGCTCGCTCGATCGAGTTTCTGCTGGACCTCTCCACGATGTCGATTGAAGAGGCGATAGGTCGCCTCAAGGTCGTCGACAACGACGAACCACAACCTCTCTCGGGGCCTATCACCATTGGCGGGAAGCTTCATCTCACTCGCGAGCAGTGGGAGGCTGGCCAGGGTGACCGAAAGAAGGGGGAGTCCTCTTCCTCGACAGGCGGCCGCAAGCGCGGCAAGTCGCGCAAGGGGCGTGGAGGTACCCAGGCCGGGGCACGCGGACGTACCGAGGGTGGCGCCCGCGGAGGCGCCCAGGGCGGCACCGTCGGCAACCACAAGCCGACACGAGACGACACCTGCCACAACTGTGGCAAGCTTGGTCATTGGGCCAGGGAGTGTCGACAGCCACGACGTGGCCAGGCCCACGTGGCACAAGTGGAGAAGGAGGCCCACGTGGCACAGGTAGAGGAGGAGCCAGCTTTGCTTCTGGCACACGGAAGCATCAAGCCACCTCTAGTGGCATCGACCGCAGCGGCTCTCCTTCATCTTGATGAGCCAAAAGCACACGCTTTCCTCGGCGACGGCTCCAGCAACGACAAGACTGACGGGTGGTGCCTCGACACCGGCGCCACCCATCACATGACCGGTCGACGGGAGTTCTTCGTTGAGCTTGACTCCAATGTCCGAGGCTCTGTCAAGTTTGGTGACGCCTCCGGCGTGGAGATCAAGGGTGTTGGCTCCGTCATCCTCACCGCCGAGTCTGGTGAGCACAGGCTGCTCGTCGGAGTCTACTACATCCCCGCATTGAGAAACTCCATCATCAGCTTGGGACAGCTGGATGAGAACGGTTCGCGCGTGGAGATTAAGGACGGAGTCATGAGGATTTGGGATCGCCATCGTCGCCTTCTTGCCAAGGTAACTAGAGGCACCAATCGACTCTATGTCCTTCACGTGCAGGTAGCACAGCCTGTCTGCCTTGCCACTCGTCGGGACGACGAGGCATGGCAGTGGCACGAGCGCTTTGGGCATCTTCACTTCGAGGCCCTAAAGCAGCTCAGTGCCAAGGAGATGGTGCGAGGCATGCCATGCCTTGACCACGTGGAGCAGCTCTGCGACGTCTGCATATTGACGAAGCAGAGGCGGCTTCCTTTTCCCCAGCAGTCGAGCTTTCGAGCTAAGGAACGGCTCGAGCTCGTTCACGGGGACTTGTGTGGCCCGGTGACACCAGCTACACCGGGAGGACGACGCTACTTCCTGCTGCTCGTCGACGACCTCTCCCGCTACATGTGGGTCGTGGTCCTTGGCAGCAAGGGAGAGGCTGCGAATGCCATCAGGCGCGCGCAGGCCATTGCGGAGGCGGAGTGCGGCCGCAAGCTGCGTGTGCTACGCACCGACAACGGCGGCGAATTCACGACGGCTGAATTCGCGTCGTATTGCGCGGATGAGGGTGTTCAGCGCCACTACTCCGCGCCCTACAGCCCGCAGCAGAACGGCGTCGTCGAGCGGCGCAACCAGACGGTTGTGGGGATGGCTCGGGCCCTCCTCAAGCAGAGGGGAATGCCGGCTATCTTCTGGGGAGAGGCGGTGGTGACGGCTGTCTACATCCTCAACCGCTCGCCCACCAAGGCTCTCAACGGCAGGACGCCGTACGAGGCTTGGTATGGGCGCAAGCCGGCGGTCTCTCATCTACGGGTCTTCGGCTGCCTCGCGTTTGCCAAGGAGCTTGGCCACATCAGCAAGCTCGACGACAGGAGCACTCCGGGGGTGTTCATCGGCTACGCGGAGGGCTCGAAGGCCTACCGCATTCTCGACCCAGAGACACAACGTGTGCGCACGACGCGCGACGTTGTGTTCAACGAAGGGCGAGGATGGGCATGGGACAAGGCGGTGGACGACGGTTCGACCTCGACGCACGACGACTTCATCGTCGACTACGTCCACTTCAAGGGAGTTGGGGGAGTAGGCAACTCTTCTCCACCGAGCGTGTCTACCCCAACCCCCGACCGTCCACCTCCACCTCAGCCGGCGACCCCACGCACTCCAGCACCGACGGCCACTCCTCCGGGCACGCCCACTCCGTCCCCAGCTCGTGTCGAGCACGGCCCAGTGGAGTTTGTTACTCCGCTCTCCCACGACGAGGAGCGCCTCGACGGGTGCTACGACGGCGAGCCGTTGCGGTATCGCAAGATGGAGAACATTCTCGGCAACCAGCCGGTGCCGGGACTGGCCCCTCACGATCTGGATGATCAAGATCTGGAGGCGCAGTTGCACCTTGCGTGCGATGACGGCGAGCCTCGGTATTTTGCGGAGGCCGAGAAACACGCGGCATGGCGTGCTGCGATGCAGTCGGAGATGGACGCGGTTGAGACGAACCGCACTTGGGAGCTTGCTGATCTCCCTCGCGGTCACCGTGCGATCACCCTTAAGTGGGTGTTCAAGTTGAAGAGGGATGAAGCCGGCGCCATCGTCAAGCACAAGGCTCGCTTGGTAGCACGCGGCTTCGTGCAGCAGGAGGGGATCGACTTCGACGATGCTTTTGCCCCCGTGGCACGGATGGAATCCGTGCGACTCCTTCTTGCACTTGCTGCCCAAGAAGGCTGGTGTGTCCAGCACATGGACGTCAAGTCGGCGTTCCTCAACGGCGACTTGAAGGAGGAGGTCTACGTACACCAGCCGCCGGGGTTTGTGGTCCCCGGCAAGGAGGGCAAGGTGTTGCGCCTGCGCAAGGCCCTTTATGGCTTGCGTCAGGCACCAAGGGCGTGGAATGCCAAGTTGGATTCCACGCTCAAGAGGATGGGCTTCGGGCAATGCCCGCACGCGGCAGCCATCTACCGGCGAGGCAATGAAGGAAACACCCTACTGGTGGGTGTCTACGTCGACGACTTGGTGATCACCGGCACCAAGGATGCGGAGGTGGCAGCGTTCAAGGAAGAGATGAAAGCCACCTTCCAGATGAGTGACCTGGGATCTCTCTCCTTCTACCTTGGGATTGAGGTGCACCAGGCCGACTCCGGGATCACACTTCGACAAACCGCCTACGCCAAGCGCATTGTTGAGCTAGCTGGGCTCACAAACTGCAACCCAGCTCTCACTCCGATGGAGGAGAGGCTGAAGCTGAGCCGCGACAGCACGGCGGAGGAGGTGGACGCTACGCAGTACCGGCGTCTTGTGGGGAGCCTTCGCTACCTCACCCACACACGGCCGGACTTGGCATTCTCCGTCGGCTACGTTAGTCGGTTCCTGCAACGACCGACGACGGATCACCAGCAGGCTGTGAAGAGGATCATCCGCTATGTTGCGGGGACTCTCGATCACGGCCTCCACTACCCGAGGTGTCCTGGGGAGGCACACCTTGTCGGGTACAGCGATAGCGACCACGCCGGCGACATCGACACCAGCAAGAGCACCAGCGGGATCCTCTTCTTCTTCGGCAAGTGCCTCGTTAGCTGGCAGTCGGTCAAGCAACAGGTGGTGGCCCTGTCCAGCTGCGAGGCCGAGTACATAGCGGCCTCCACCGCTTCGACTCAGGCGCTCTGGCTTAGTCGACTGCTTGGTGATCTCCTCAGCAGAGACACTGGAGTGGTCGAACTCAGGGTGGACAACGTGTCCGCTCTGGCCCTGGCAAAGAATCCCGTTTTCCATGAACGGAGCAAGCACATCTGGGTGAGGTACCACTTCATCCGACAATGCTTGGAGGAAGGGAGCATCAAGGCGAACTACATCAACACCAATGACCAGCTTGCGGACCTGCTCACGAAGCCCCTTGGGAGGCTCAAGTTCATTGAACTTCGCACCAAGATCGGGATGGTCCAACCCTCTCAGAAGACGACGTACAAGACTTAGGGGGAGAATGCTGGAATAAGTCTTGTAGTCCTTTGGTCTTTGGTCCCCTAGTCCCTTGTACCCTAGTCCTTTAGTTTGTTGCACTTTATTCCTTGGTCTTTGTTGTACTCTAGTCCTTTGGTCTTTGTGGCCCCAATTAGGACAGCATCTAAGGACACTAGGACAGCATATTAAGGACACTAGGACAGCATCTTAGTGTCAGCCATGGACAGCATATTAGGACAGCATCTAAGCATCTTAGACTAGCATCTTTGTGGCATATGCTTGGCTGCCATGGCAGCTATAAATATGTAGCCTCAACCCCTTGGGTTGGAATGGCATTGTGTGAGAAATAGACAAGAAAATTGCCCCAACTCCAAGTGTCATACTCTCTTTCAATGAGTAAGAATTCAGCTACTAACACTCCGGGCCCACCACGTGGCATACAGAAGCTGGACCTCCCCCTCCGCGGGAGAGAGGTCCGAAGGTGCCGCGTGTCCGGAGAGGCCGGACCTCCCTCTCCTCAGAGAGGAGCTCCGGGCTCGCCACGTGGCCAACAGAAGCCGAACCTCCCCCTCCGCGGGGAGAGGTCCGAAGTCTTCACGTGTCCTGCGGGGCCGGACCCCCCTCTCTTCTGAGGAGGGCTCCGGGCCCGCCACGTGGCCAGCAGAACGGCGCTGCCTGCCCCCGAGCGATAGGCAGCAGGCGTAAAGACGCCCCATACCTTGCCCGTACAAGGTATTCAAGGCCCGCGCCTTTCCAAGACGCGGAGCACGCCTCTTTCAGGTGCCGTTGCGCCCAGTCGCGTCACAGACTGGCGCGCAGTGTCAGAGCCTGCCAGCCAATAAACGCAGCGACAAGACATCCCATGCCGCCCCCGCCGTCATCATCCACTACGACTAGCATGCGGCATGGGCAGAGCTACAAGACGAAGACTCAGAAGCCTTCGGCAGAGACAACTACCGGCATAACTGCAGATACGGTAGATATCAGTCAATCTCCCCGGGACCACCTGTCGGGTCCCGGCCCCCCTTGTAAGCCACCCGAGTCTTGGACTATAAAAGGCTCGGGTAGGCGACGTTAGCGGGGGTTCGCACTCTAGCCATTCGCACCCTGGGTTCGCATTTCTGCAACTCATACGCTAGCCATTCACGCCCAAGCTGTAACTCACCCCCAAGCTCGGGACTCCGGCCCCGGGCAACAAGCAATACAGCGAGCTCCATAGCTCGCCGTGGACGTAGGGTTTTACGCTCCGGTGGCCTGAACCACGTAAAACTCTCAGTGTCAAGCTCTTACTAACTCGTCCATCCGCGCAAGCTCTCCGCAAGGGACTAGCCCCACCGAAAAAAGAACCTCCGCGGGCTGCCCAGTGCATGCCCGGGGGAAGTGTCGACCGAACACTTCGACATTTGGCGCGCCAGGAAGGGGGCTTTTCCCCTTGCGCGATGAGTTTCCGCCGACGAAGATGACCAAGCTTCCTTCAGCGGCAAACTCTCCCCCTCCGCGCTCACGGCGAACCGTGACCACTGGGGAGTACATGTCGACACACTCAGGACTGAGTGTGTCGGCACAAGCTAGTAGCCAGCAGCCGACTCCGGCAACGCCGACTCCGGCGATGCAGGCCCCGACCAGTGTGAGATCTTCTGCAGCGCTGAGCGTACACCATGGAGGTGCGCTAGCTGCAGCAAGAGCGATGCTGCGCAACCCACCTGCGAGGGATGCGCCCCATTCAGCGACCCAGCAATGGGTCCGCGAGGTGGACCGCCTCGTCGTCGCCGCCGCGAACCCTCGGTTTCGGCGAGGACGGCGCCCAGGGCAACCGGCTGTGTCGCTGACACGCACGCCCACGGTTGACGGGCTAATGGCGGATTCCAGCTCCTCCAGGCTCCTGTCGACGGACCTGAGAAGGGAGCTGGAACGGTGCCACTTGGGCCAGGACGCCCGGGTGTACCTCGAGCGACGCCGAGAAAGGCGTCGCAACCATGAGGCTGGCGACAACATGACGTCGGCCTCGACCCAACCTGGAGGGCAGACCTTCGCTACGCGAGCTCTGCCCCAGGCGTACGCCGCACAACATAAGCCACAACCATGTGCTCTGCAAGCGGCGTCCCCGGCCTATGGCGCAACCTTGCCCATACCGGGGTACACTGTGCCAGGCGCAACCAAGCGTTCGCGGCACCAGTACCTGCACTGGGAGCCAGCAACCGGCTCTGGCAGCGCCGACCCCGGCAATGCAGGCTCCAACCAGCGTCAGGTCTTCAGTAGCGCTGGGCGTACCCGGCGGGGGTGCGCTAGCCGCAACAAGAGCGCTACTGCACAATTCGCCTGCTGGGGACGCGCCTCAGGCAGCGACCCAGCAGTGGATTCGCGAGGTAGACCGTCTTGTCGTCGCCGCCGCAAACCATTGACTTCGGCGGGGACGACGCTCCGGCCAACCGGCTGTATCGCTGACGCGCACGCCAACGGTTGACGGGCAGACGGCGGGTTCCAGCTCTACCAAACTTCCGTCGATGGACCTGAGGACAGAGCTGGAACGGTGCCACTTGGGCCAAGATGCCCGAGTGTTCCTCGAGCGACGTCGAGAAAGGCGTCGCACTCAAGAGGCTGGCGACAACATGACGTCGGCCTCGACCCAGCCTGGAGGGCAGACCTTCGCTACGCGAGCTCTGCCCCAGGCGTACGCCGCACAGCATAAGCCACAACCATGTGCTCTGCAAGCGGCGTCCCCGGCCTATGGCGCAACCTTGCCCATACCGGGGTACACTGTGCCAGGCGCAACCAAGCGTTCGCGGCACCAGTACCTGCACTGGGAGCCAGCAACCGGCTCTGGCAGCGCCGACCCCGCAATGCAGGCTCCAACCAGCGTCAGGTCTTCAGTAGCGCTGGGCGTACCCGGCGGGGGTGCGCTAGCCGCAACAAGAGCGCTACTGCACAATCCGCCTGCTGGGGACGCGCCTCAGGCAGCGACCCAGCAGTGGATTCGCGAGGTAGACCGTCTTGTCGTCGCCGCCGCAAACCCTTGACTTCGGCGGGGACGACGCTCCGGCCAAACGACTGTCTCGCTGACGCGCACGCCAACGGTTGACGGACAGACGGCGGATTCCAGCTCCACCAGGCTTCCATCGACGGACCTGAGGACTGAGCTGGAACGATGCCACCTGGGCCAAGACGCCCGAATGTTCCTCGAGCGGCGACGAGAAAGGCGTCGCAGCCAAGAGGTCGGCATCAGCATGACGACTGTCTTAACCCTGCCTGAGGCGCAGACTTTCGCCACGCGAACTCTGCCCCAGACATACGCCACGCAGCATATGCCACAGCCATATGTCCTGCAAACGGCGCCCCCGGTCTATGGCGCAGCCTTGCCCATACGGGGGTCACTGTGCCAGCGGCAAACCAAGCGTTCGCGGCACCAACACCTGCAGCAACAGGGGCAGGATGTACGGCCCTGGAGCCCCACCTCCGCTTCACGAGGTGGCCGCGCAAGTTTCGGCCGCACCTGCCCGAGAAGTACGACGGCAGCGTCAACCCGGCGGGGTTCCTCTAGATCTACTCCACCGCCGTACTTGCCGCAGGAGGGGATGAGGCCGTCATGGCCAAACTACTTCCCCGTCGCCTTGACCGGCCCAGCCCGGTCTTGGCTAATGAACCTCCCTCAGGGTTCCATAACTTCCTGGGGAAAGCTCTGCCGGCAGTTCATCGCCAACTTCGGCAGCTCCTACACCCGTCCCGGCACGGAGCTTAACCTCCAAGCCATCAAGCAACAACCTGGGGAGTCGCTGCGCTCCTTCATCCAGCGGTTCTCCCAGGTACGCAACACCATTCCGCATATTCAAAGTGCTTCTGTGGTGGCGGCACTTCGACAGTGTCCAGGAGAAGAAGATGCTTGAGAGGCTTGCAACCAGAGAGGTCTGCGATGCCTCCGAGCCCTTCAGCCTGGCGGACAAGTGTGCCAGAGCAGCCGGAGGGCGGAGCTGGCACTCACTGCCAGCTTCCGAAGCCGGAAGACAGCCCGAAGACGGTGGAGTTCAAGCTGAGCTCCCGACCACGTCAGACAGCCAAGAGCCAAGCACTGGCTGACTTCGTGGCTGAGTGGACGCCAACGAAGGCTGACCCAGGGGGCCGCGAAGACGGTGAACCAAAGTACCGAGCTCCGGTCTTCACCGGGCCTCACTGGACGCTCTTCTTCGACGGCTCCTCGCGAAAGTAGGGGGCCGGTGCCGGCGTACTGCTTCTCATGCCATCGGGGGAGCAGTCTGGGTACATGGTGCGTCTCAATTCCAAGGCAACCAACAACTTGGCAGAGTATGAAGCACTCATCTTTGGCCTAAAAGACAGTCCTGTCTCTGGGCGCTCGCCAGTTGTTGGCGCAGGGCGACTCCCAGCTAGTTATCAAGCAAGTTAAGGGTGAATGCCCCTGCAATGACCTACAGCTAGCTGCTTATCTGCTTCACGTGCGGATGTTGGAGAAAGAATTCCTCGCCTTGGACCTGCGCCATGTACCGCGCGCTTGCACGGCCGCAGCTGACGACCTCTCAACGAAAGCCTCCATCGGAGCCCCTGCGCATGAAGGAGTCTTCGAGAGGACGTTGCTGCGGTCCACAGCCCGGCCCGCCGAGCCGGACGAAGGGGGCTGAACCAGTGCCTCGAAGCTAGGTAGTCCCGGCGGCCCTGGATGCCGCCAAAGGATCGTAAGAGTCACTGGGGACTCCGTGCAACCCAGCGCTCAAGATCCAGAAGCTCAAGTAGTCCCCATGCATGGACCACGGAGGTCCGGGACTCCTTGAAGGACATCCTTCCTGATGAACGTGCATCCGCTGAACGGGTGCGTAACCCAGGAGGAAGGCTGCGATTAGCTCGCAGTAGTCCAAGGAGGCGAGTGCTGAGAACGCTCATCGTCCCGCACGTTGGTCGGTTAAGCCGCCCGGCATGGCTCCTACTGACCGAGAGCCACCTGGACGCCGTCAAACCGGTTAGGGATGCAATGCGTGCCAGGTCCACGCCAAGCAGACCCACACAACCGGTGCAGACGTGCACCCAGAGCCGTCGGGGGATACCGGCTCCTCCATGTCGAGGGCCAGCCGGACTTCCCAGGGCCGGGTCACGGGAACTACCCTTCCACATGGTATGCGGGGCCGAAGCCATGCTTCCCTCTGATATAGCCATGGGGGTCCCCCCGTGTCCGGCGTACGACGAAGCCACGCATGACCCGCTCTGCGTGAAGACAGGCGCTCTGACGCTACCCAGTAAGTTCACCATGCTTACTTAGGTGTTTATTTAAATTACGCATTAATTTATATGAACACCTCCCCACGCTCTAGACAGTGTGCGTCCATTGTACACTCGGCTCCTCTTTCCGGCTCTCATGCATAGTCGATATTTGCCGTCCTGCCGAAGGCGGTAGTGCTTGGGGTACCTGCCAGAGGCCCGGTGGCCTTTTGGATCTCCCCCTATAAGGGTACTGCACCGCCAGTTGGTCTCCTCCGAGAAAAGACCTACGCTAGAACGGGGGGTCAGGAGCCTTGCTTTGCCCGGTCTTGCACCCAAAGCATGCGCACTCTGCCTCCCGGCGCTACGGTCTGAGTACCAGGGGGCCGGGCGGTTACACCCTGACTGGGGCTGGGGCCAGACCTCCGGGACCAAGTGCACTGGATTACCCAAGCCCCGTATTCCGGCCTGGGACAGTAAGCCAAATGAGACTAAGGGATAGGAAAGCGGGGACCACTGAGCAGTGCCGGACTCCGCCCCCACAGCTGGGCCGAGCTCCGAGGCCAGCCCTCGCCCTCCTTTCAGAGGCGAGCGCTGATGCCGGACCTCACGACCTTCGTGGGCCTGAGCTCCGATGACTTCCGAACTCCGCCTCCACAGCCAGACCGAGCTCCGAGGCCAGCCCTCGCCCTCCTTTCAGAGGCGAGCGCTGATGCCGGACCTCACGCCCTTCGCTGGCCTAAGCTCCGATGACTTCCGGACCTCCGCCCCAACAGCCGGGCCGAGCTCCGATGCCAGCCTTCACCCTCTCCTAAGAGGCTGAAAACCGAAGCCGTCAAGACCCTGCCAGTACAGGGAGTACTCAAGACAAGAAAGTGCGCGGATCAGAAGAGACGAAGGTCCCACCTCGGGCTCGCTATCTCCCCCGAGATGGGCCCGGGGGCCACTGTCGGTACCCTCGATATGGGGTACCCCCGCGCACAGGGGAAAATGCCTAAGGATCTCGCCCTTCTCCGCAGGGAGAGCTCCGAAGGCGCCACGCGTCCAGCGGGGCCGGACCTCCCTCTCCTCAGAGGAGAGCTCCGGGCCCATCACGTGGCATACAGAAGCTGGACCTCCCCCTCCACGGGAGAGAGGTCCGAAGGTGCCGCGTGTCCGGAGAGGCCGGACCTCCCTCTCCTCAGAGAGGAGCTCCGGGCTCGCCACGTGGCCAACAGAAGCCGAACCTCCCCCTCCGCGGGGAGAGGTCCGAAGGCTCCACGTGTCCTGCGGGGCCGGACCCCCCTCTCTTCTGAGGAGGGCTCCGGGCCCGCCACGTGGCCAGCAGAACGGCGCTGCCTGCCCTCGAGCGATAGGCAGCGGGCGTAAAGACGCCCCATACCTTGCCCGTACAAGGTATTCAAGGCCCGCGCCTTCCCAAGACGCGGAGACGCGGAGCACGCCTCTATCAGGTGTCGTTGCGCCCAGTCGCATCACAGACTGGCGCGCAGTGTCAGAGCCTGCCAGCCAATAAACGCAGCGACAAGACATCCCATGCCGCCCCCGCCGTCATCATCCACTACGACTAGCATGCGGCATGGGCAGAGCTACAAGACGAAGACTCAGAAGCCTTCGGCAGAGACAACTACCGGCATAACTGCAGATACGGTAGATATCAGTCAATCTCCCCGGGACCACCTGTCGGGTCCCGGCCCCCCTTGTAAGCCACCCGAGTCTTGGACTATAAAAGGCTCGGGTAGGCGACGTTAGCGGGGGTTCGCACTCTAGCCATTCGCACCCTGGGTTCGCATTTCTGCAACTCATACGCTAGCCATTCACGCCCAAGCTGTAACTCACCCCCAAGCTCGGGACTCCGGCCCCGGGCAGCAAGCAATACAGCGAGCTCCATAGCTCGCCGTGGACGTAGGGTTTTACGCTCCGGCGGCCTGAACCACGTAAAACTCTCAGTGTCAAGCTCTTACTAACTCGTCCATCCGCGCAAGCTCTCCGCAAGGGACTAGCCCCACCGAAAAAAGAACCTCCGCGGGCTGCCCAGTGCAGGCCCGGGGGAAGTGTCGACCGAACACTTCGACAGCTAGCCATACACTCCCAAGCTGTAACTCACCCCCAAGCTCAGGACTCCGGCCCTGAGCAGCAAGCAATACAGCGAGCTCCATAGCTCGCCGTGGACGTAGGGTTTTACGCTCCGGCGGCCTGAACCACGTAAAACTCACCGTGTCAAGCTCTTACTAACTCGTCCATCTGCGCAAGCTCTCCGCAAGGGACTAGCCCCACCGAAAAAAGAACCTCCGCGGGCTGCCCAGTGCAGGCCCGGGGGAAGTGTCGATCGAACACTTCGACAGACCTCCCTCTCCTCAGAGGAGAGCTCCGGACTCGCCACGTGGCCAACTGAGCCGGACCTCCCCCCTCCGTGGGGAGAGCTCCGAAGGCTCCACGTGTCCCGCGGGGCCGGGCCTCCCTCTCCTCGGAGGAGAGCTCCGGGCCCGCCACGTGGCCAGAAGAAGTCGGACCTCCCCCCTCCGCGGGGAGAGCTCCGAGGACTCCACGTGTCCCGCAGGGCCGGACCTCCCTATTCTCAGAGGAGAGCTCTGGGCCCGTCACGTGGCCAGCAGAACAACGCTGCCTGCCCCCGCGCGGTAGGCAGCGGGCGTAAAGACGCGCCATACCTTGCCCGTACAAGGTATTCAAGGCCCGCGCCTTCCCAAGACGTGGAGACGCGGAGCACGCTTCTGTTAGGTGCCGTTGCGCCCAATCACATCGCAGACTGGCGCGCCGTGTCAGAGCCTACCCGCCAATAAACACAGCAACAAGACATCCCCTGCCGCCCCTGCCATCATCAACCACTACGACTAGCTTGCGGCATGGGCAGAGCGGCAGAACGAAGACTCGGAAACCTCCGCCAGTGACAACTACCGGCATAACTGCAGATACGGTAGTCGGCAGGCAATCTCCCCGGGACCACCTATCGGGTCCCGGGCCCACCTTGTAAGCCACTCGAGCCTTGGACTATAAAAGGCTCGGGTAGGCAACGTTAGCAAGGGTTCGAACTCTGTGAACTCGCACTCTAGACATCACTCACCCTCAAGCTCAGGACTCCGGTTCTGAGCAACAAGCAATACAGCGAGCACCTCTGCTCACCGTGGACGTAGGGTTTTACGCACCGGCGGCCTGAACCACGTAAAACTCCCCGTGTCAAGCTTCTCCATCACTCGTCCCTAACGCTAAAGCTCTCCGCAAATGTCTAGCCCCTCCGAAAAAGAACCTCCGCGGGCTGCCCAGAGCAGGTCCGGGGGAAGTGTCGACCACTGACTTCGACATTTGACGCGCTAGGTAGGGGGTTTTTCCCTTGCGCGACGAGTTTTTGCCGGCGAAGATGACCAAGCTTCCTTCAGCGGCAAGCTCTCCTCCCCCGCGTTCACGACGGACCGTGACTAGCGGGGACTACGTCTCGACACACTCTGGACGGAGTGTGTCGGCGCAAGCTGGAAGCCAGCAGCCGACTCCGGCAGCGCCGACTCCGGCAACGCAGGCTCCAGCGAGCGTGAGATCCTCTGCAGCGCTGAGCGTCCCCCACGGGGGCGCGCTAGCTGCAGCAAGAGCGCTACTGCGCAATCCGCCTGCTGGGGATGCGCCTCAGTCAGCGACCCAGCGGTGGATTCGCGAGGTAGACCGTCTCGTCGTCGCCGCCGCAAACCCTCGACTTCGGCGGGGACGACGCCCCGACCAACCGGTTGTGTCGCTGACGCACACGCCAACGATTGACGGGCAGACGGCGGATTGCCGCTCCACCAGGCCCCCATCGACGGACCTGAGGACGGAGCTGGAATGATACCACTTGGGCCAAGATGCCCGAGTGTTCCTCGAGCGACGACGAGAAAGGCGTCGCAACCAGGAGGCCGCCGACAGCATGTCGACTGCCTCAACCCTGCCTGAGGCGCAGACTTTCGCCACGCGATCTCTGCCCCAGGCATACGCCACGCAGCATATGCCACAACCATATGCCCTGCAAACGGCGCCTCTGGTCTATGGCGCAGCCTTGCCCATACCGGGGTACACGGTGCCAGCAGCGAACCAAGCGTTCGCAGCACCAACGCCTGCGGCAACAGGAGCAGGATGTGCGGCCCTGGCGCCCCACCTTCGCTTCGCGAGGTGGCCGCGCAAGTTTCGGCCGCAACTGCTCGAGAAGTACGACGACAGCGTCAACCCGACGGAGTTCCTCCAGATCTACTCCACCGCCGTCCTTGCTGCAGGAGGGGACGAGGCCGTCATGGCCAACTACTTCCCCGTCGCCCTGACCGGCCTAGCCCGGTCTTGGCTCATGAACCTCCCCCAGGGTTCCATAACCTCCTAAGGAGAGCTCTGCCGACAGTTTACTGCTAACTTCGGCAGCTCCTACACCCGGTCTGGCACGGAGCTCGACCTCCATACCATCCAGCAACAACCAGGAGAAACGCTGCTGTCGGTACCCGCGATATGGGGTACCCCGCGCACAGGGGAAAATGCCTGAGGATCTCGCCCTTTTCCGCAGGGAGAGCTCCGAAGGCGCCGCGCGTCCGGCGGGGCCGGACCTCCCTCTCCTCAGAGGAGAGCTCCGGGCTCGCCACGTGGCCTACAGAAGCCGGACCTCCCCCTCCGTGGGGGAGAGGTCCGAAGGCGCCACGTGTTCGGCGGGGCCGGACCTCCCCCCCCCCCCCCTCAGAGGAGAGCTCCGGGCCCGCCACATGGCCGGCAGAAGCCGGACCTCCCCCTCCGCGGGGAGAGGTCCGAAGGCTCCACGTGTCCTGCTGGGCCGGACCCCCCTCTCCTCCGAGGAGAGCTCCGGGCCTGCCGCGTGTCCAGCAGAAGAGCGTTGCCTGCCCCCCGAGCGGTAGGCAGCGGGCGTAAAGACGCCCCATACCTTGCCCGTACAAGGTATTCAAGGCCCGCGCCTTCCCAAGACGCGGAGACGCGGAGCACGCCTCTGTCAGGTGCCGTTACGCCCAGTCGCATCACAGACTGGCGCGCGGTGTCAGAACCTGCCAGCCAATAAACACAGCGACAAGACATCCCCTGCCGCCTCCGCATTCATCAACCACTACGACTAGCGTGCGGCATGGGCAGGGCGGCAAGACGAAGACTCAGAAGCCTTTGCCAGAGACAACTACCGGCATAAGTGCAGATACGGTAGATGACAGACAATCTCCCCGGGACCACCTGTCGGGTCCCGGGCCCCCCTTGTAAGCCACCCGAGCCTTGGACTATAAAAGGCTCGGGTAGGTGACGTTAGCAAGGGTTCGCTCTCCAGCAACTCATACACTAGGCATACTCACCCTCAAGCTCAGGACTCCGGTTCTGAGCAACAAGCAATACAGCGAGCACCTCAGCTCACCGTGGACGTAGGGTTTTACGCTCCGGCGGCCCGAACCACGTAAAACCCGCCGTGTCAAGCTCTTCCTTAACTCGTCCCTACGCTCAAGCTCTCCGCAAGTGACTAGCCCCTCCGAAAAAGAACTTCCGCGGGCTGCCCAGTGCAGGTCCGGGGGAAGTGTCGACCACACACTTCGACATTTGGCGCGCCAGGTAGGGGGGGCTTTTCCCTTGCGCGACGAGCTTCTGCCGACGAAGATGACCAAGCTTCCTTCAGCGGCAAGCTCTCCTCCCCCGCGTTCACGGCGAACCGTGACCAGCGGGGAATACGTGTCGACGCACTCAGGACGGAGTGTGTCGGCGCAAGCTGGGAGCCAGCAGCCGACTCCGGCAACGCCGACTCCGGCAACGCCGACTCCGGCAATGCAGGCTCCAACCAACGTGAGATCTTCTGCAGCGATAAGCGTACCCCACAGGGGTGCACTAGCTGCAGCAAGAGCGCTACTGCGCAATCCACCTGCTGGGGACGCACCTCATTTAGCGACCCAGCAGTGGATACGCGAGGTAGACCATCTCGTCGTCGCCGCCGCAAACCCTCGACTTCGGCGGGGACGACACTCCGGTCAACCGGCTGTGTCGCTGACGCGCACGCCAACGGTTGACGGGCAGACGACGGACTCCAGCTCCACCAGGCTTCCATCGACGGACCTGAGGACAGAGCTGGAACGGTGCCACTTGGGCCAAGATGCCCGGGTGTACCTCGAGCGACGTTGAGAAAGGCGTCGCAACCAAGAGGCTGGCGACAGCAATGACGTCGGCCTCGACCCAGCCTGAAGAGCAGATCTTCGCCACGCGAGCTCTGCCCCAGGCATACGCCGCGCAGCATATGCCGCAACCATATGCCCTGCAAACGGCGCCCCCAGTCTATGGAGCAGCTTTGCCCATACCGGGGTACACTGTGCCAGGTGCGAACCAAGCGTTCGCGACACCAATACCTGCGGCAACAGGGGCAGGATGTGCGGCCCTCGCACCCCACCTTCGCTTCGCGAGGTGGCCGCGCAAGTTTCGGCCGCACCTGCCTGAGAAGTACGACGGCAGCGTCAACCCGGCGGAGTTCCTCCAGATCTACTCCACCGTCGTACTTGCCGCAGGAGGGGATGAGGCCGTCATGGCCAACTATTTCCCCGTCGCCTTTGCTGGAATAAGTCTTGTAGTCCTTTGGTCTTTGGTCCCCTAGTCCCTTGTACCCTAGTCCTTTAGTTTGTTGCACTTTAGTCCTTGGTCTTTGTTGTACTCTAGTCCTTTGGTCTTTGTGGCCCCAATTAGGACAGCATCTAAGGACACTAGGACAGCATATTAAGGACACTAGGACAGCATCTTAGTGTCAGCCATGGACAGCATATTAGGACAGCATCTAAGCATCTTAGACTAGCATCTTTGTGGCATATGCTTGGCTGCCATGGCAGCTATAAATATGTAGCCTCAACCCCTTGGGTTGGCATGGCATTGTGTGAGAAATAGACAAGAAAATTGCCCCAACTCCTAGTGTCATCCTCTCTTCCAATGAGAGTGAGAATTCAACTACTAACATTTGGTATCAGAGCCGTTCTATCCTGCAGCTTAAACATCTCTTGCTCATCCCCTTCCTGCACCTCTCTCTGTCCGCAACCGACAGCAGGAACACCGGCTGTTCCAGCTCATTCCTCTCCTGCACAGACAAGCAGCAGCTTGTCTTCCACACACAACAGTCCTTCCCCACTAGTGCGCCATGTCCGACGGACAGTCTCAACGCTCGGTCGCCTCGAGCGCGCGACAGACGGAGGTCGCCGCGGCAGAGGAGCGCGAGCGAGCGGCGGCAGAGACTGCGGCGACGGCGGCAATGGCGGCAAGGTTGGCGGCGGCGGAACTGGCAGCAGCGAGGGCGGAAGTGGAAGCAGCGGCGGCGGCGGCTGTAGCGCGTGCGGCGGCAGCGGAGCTGGAGGCTCTGCGCGGCAGTAGCTCCAGCAGCTCTATCGACGGCGGCGTCGACGATGAGCTCAGGCCGGTGAGGGAGGCGGCGCGAGCACGAGAGGTGCAGCGAGCAGCCGCGCGCCCCCATGGGCGCGACAGCCGCAGCCCAGGCGGGCGCGGACGCGCCGGTGGCGCTCCCGACGGCGGCGGCTGGGTTGATGGAGAATGCGACCATTACAAACGGCGTGGTTCTCCCTCCCCGAACAGGTACCATGGACACCACGGGGTCCAGGCCATTGTCAGGGACGTCGGTCCCGGCGGTGGGTGGCCTACCCTCACCAAGACCAACTACGTCGAGTGGGCCGCGGTGATGAGGGTACGGCTCCAGGTGCGACACATGTGGGAAGCAGTTCAGTACGGCGACGTCGACTACTACGAGGATCGACGGGCGTTGGATGCCCTCATTGCTGCAGTCCCGTCCGAGATGCAGTTCTCGCTTTCCAAGAAGCGGACTGCTAAGAAGGCATGGGATGCCATCGCTGCAGCACGCATCGGCAGCGACCGCGCCCGCAAGTCCACACTGCAGGCGCTTCGCAAGGAGTGGGAGAACCTGGCCTTTAAGCCAGGTGAGGACGTTGATGACTTTGCTCTCCGTCTCAACACTTTGTTGCAGAAGTTGGTGCAGTTCGGCGACGACACCTACAACGAAGAGAGAGCTGTCGAGAAGCTCCTTCGATGCATCCCCGAGAAGTACAAGCAGATCGCTCGCTCGATCGAGTCTCTGCTGGACCTCTCCACGATGTCGATCGAAGAGGCGATAGGTCGCCTCAAGGTCGTCGACAACGACGAACCACAACCTCTCTCGGGGCCTATCACCATTGGCGGGAAGCTTCACCTCACTCGCGAGCAGTGGGAGGCTGGCCAGGGTGACCGGAAGAAGGGGGAGTCCTCTTCCTCGACAGGCGGCCGCAAGCGCGGCAAGTCGCGCAAGGGGCGCGGAGGTACCCAGGCCGGGGCACGCGGACGTACCGAGGGTGGCGCCCGCGGAGGCGCCCAGGGCGGCACCGTCGGCAACCACAAGCCGACACGAGACGACACCTGCCACAATTGTGGCAAGCTTGGTCATTGGGCCAGGGAGTGTCGACAGCCACGACGTGGCCAGGCCCACGTGGCACAAGTGGAGAAGGAGGCCCACGTGGCACAGGTAGAGGAGGAGCCAGCTTTGCTTCTGGCACACGGAAGCATCAAGCCACCTCTAGTGGCATCGACCGCAGCGGCTCTCCTTCATCTTGATGAGCCAAAAGCACACGCTTTCCTCGGCGACGGCTCCAGCAACGACAAGACTGACGGGTGGTGCCTCGACACCGGCGCCACCCATCACATGACCGGTCGACGGGAGTTCTTCGTTGAGCTTGACTCCAATGTCCGAGGCTCTGTCAAGTTTGGTGACGCCTCCGGCGTGGAGATCAAGGGTGTCGGCTCCGTCATCCTCACCGCCGAGTCTGGTGAGCACAGGATGCTCGTCGGAGTCTTCTACATCCCCGCGTTGAGAAACTCCATCATCAGCTTGGGACAGCTGGATGAGAACGGTTCGCGCGTGGAGATTAAGGACGGAGTCATGAGGATTTGGGATCGCCATCGTCGCCTTCTTGCC
This sequence comes from Neostapfia colusana, assembly GCA_030760725.1. Taxonomy (NCBI): domain Eukaryota; kingdom Viridiplantae; phylum Streptophyta; class Magnoliopsida; order Poales; family Poaceae; genus Neostapfia; species Neostapfia colusana. The sequence goes on from JASWHV010000019.1 coordinate 57,529,720, forward strand.
AAGGTAACTAGAGGCACCAATCGACTCTATGTCCTTCACGTGCAGGTAGCACAGCCTGTCTGCCTTGCCACTCGTCGGGACGACGAGGCATGGCAGTGGCACGAGCGCTTTGGGCATCTTCACTTCGAGGCCCTAAAGCAGCTCAGTGCCAAGGAGATGGTGCGAGGCATGCCATGCCTTGACCACGTGGAGCAGCTCTGCGACGTCTGCGTGTTGACGAAGCAGAGGCGGCTTCCTTTTCCCCAGCAGTCGAGCTTTCGAGCTAAGGAACGGCTCGAGCTCGTTCACGGGGACTTGTGTGGCCCGGTGACACCAGCTACACCAGGAGGACGACGCTACTTCCTGCTGCTCGTTGACGACCTCTCCCGCTACATGTGGGTCGTGGTCCTTGGCAGCAAGGGAGAGGCTGCGAACGCCATCAGGCGCGCGCAGGCCATTGCGGAGGCGGAGTGCGGCCGCAAGCTGCGTGTGCTGCGCACCGACAACGGCGGCGAATTCACGGCGGCTGAATTCGCGTCGTATTGCGCGGATGAGGGTGTTCAGCGCCACTACTCCGCGCCCTACAGCCCGCAGCAGAACGGCGTCGTCGAGCGGCGTAACCAGACGGTTGTGGGGATGGCTCGGGCCCTCCTCAAGCAGAGGGGAATGCCGGCTATCTTCTGGGGAGAGGCGGTGGTGACGGCTGTCTACATCCTCAACCGCTCGCCCACCAAGGCTCTCAACGGCAGGACGCCGTACGAGGCTTGGTATGGGCGCAAGCCGGCGGTCTCTCATCTACGGGTCTTCGGGTGCCTCGCGTTTGCCAAGGAGCTTGGCCACATCAGCAAGCTCGACGACAGGAGCACTCCGGGGGTGTTCATCGGCTACGCGGAGGGCTCCAAGGCCTACCGCATTCTCGACCCAGAGACACAGCGTGAGCGCACGACGCGCGACGTTGTGTTCAACGAAGGGCGAGGATGGGCATGGGACAAGGCGGTGGACGACGGTTCGACCTCGACGCACGACGACTTCATCGTCGACTACGTCCACTTCAAGGGAGTTGGGGGAGTAGGCAACTCTTCTCCACCGAGCGTGTCTACCCCAACCCCCGACCGTCCACCTCCACCTCAGCCGGCGACCCCACGCACTCCAGCACCGACGGCCACTCCTCCGGGCACGTCCACTCCGTCCCCAGCTCGTGTCGAGCACGACCCAGTGGAGTTTGTTACTCCGCTCTCCCACGACGAGGAGCGCCTCGACGGGTGCTACAACGGCGAGCCGTTGCGGTATCGCAAGATGGAGAACATTCTCGGCAACCAGCCGGTGTCGGGACTGGCCCCTCACGATCTGGATGATCAAGATCTGGAGGCGCAGTTGCACCTTGCGTGCGATGACGGCGAGCCTCGGTCTTTTGCGGAGGCCGAGAAACACGCGGCATGGCGTGTTGCGATGCAGTCGGAGATGGACGCGGTTGAGACGAACCGCACTTGGGAGCTTGCTGATCTCCCTCGCGGTCACCGTGCGATCACCCTTAAGTGGGTGTTCAAGTTGAAGAGGGATGAAGCCGGTGCCATCGTCAAGCACAAGGCTCGCTTGGTGGCACGCGGCTTCGTACAGCAGGAGGGGATCGACTTCGCCGATGCTTTTGCCCCCGTGGCACGGATGGAATCCGTGCGACTCCTTCTTGCACTTGCTGCCCAAGAAGGCTGGCGTGTCCAGCACATGGATGTCAAGTCGGCGTTCCTCAACGGCGACTTGAAGGAGGAGGTCTATGTACACCAGCCGCCGGGGTTTGTGGTCCCTGGCAAGGAGGGCAAGGTGTTGCGCCTGCGCAAGGCCCTCTATGGCTTGCGTCAGGCACCAAGGGCGTGGAATGCCAAGTTGGATTCCACGCTCAAGAGGATGGGCTTCGGGCAATGCCCGCACGCGGCAGCCATCTACCGGCGAGGCAATGGAGGAAACACCCTACTGGTGGGTGTCTACGTCGACGACTTGGTGATCACCGGCACCAAGGATGCGGAGGTGGCAGCGTTCAAGGAAGAGATGAAAGCCACCTTCCAGATGAGTGACCTGGGATCTCTCTCCTTCTACCTTGGGATTGAGGTGCACCAGGCCGACTCCGGGATCACACTTCGACAAACCGCCTACGCCAAGCGCATTGTTGAGCTAGCTGAGCTCACAAACTGCAACCCAGCTCTCACTCCGATGGAGGAGAGGCGATAGCGACCACTCAGAGGAGAGCTCCGGGCCCGCCACGTGGCCGGCAGAAGCCGGACCTCCCCCTCCGTGGGGAGAGGTCCGAAGGCTCCACGTGTCCTACTGGGCCGGACCCCCCTCTCCTCCGAGGAGAGCTCCGGGCCCGCCGCGTGTCCAGCAGAAGAGCGTTGTCTGCCCCCGAGCGGTAGGCAGCGGGCGTAAAGACGCCCCATACCTTGCCCGTACAAGGTATTCAAGGCCCGCGCCTTCCCAAGACGCGGAGACGCGGAGCACGCCTCTGTCAGGTGCCGTTACGCCCAGTCGCATCACAGACTGGCGCGCGGTGTCAGAACCTGCCAGCCAATAAACACAGCGACAAGACATCCCCTGCCGCCTCCGCCGTCATCAACCACTACGACTAGCGTGCGGCATGGGCAGGGCGGCAAGACGAAGACTCGGAAGCCTTCGCCAGAGACAACTACCGGCATAACTGCAGATACGGTAGATGACAGACAATCTCCCCGGGACCACCTGTCGGGTCCCGGGCCCCCCTTGTAAGCCACCCGAGCCTTGGACTATAAAAGGCTCGGGTAGGCGACGTTAGCAAGGGTTCGCTCTCCAGCAACTCATACACTAGGCATACTCACCCTCAAGCTCAGGGCTCCGGTTCTGAGCAACAAGCGATACAGCGAGCACCTCAGCTCACCGTGGACGTAGGGTTTTACGCTCCGGCGGCCCGAACCACGTAAAACCCATCGTGTCAAGCTCTTCCTTAACTCGTCCCTACGCTCAAGCTCTCCGCAAGTGACTAGCCCCTCCGAAAAAGAACCTCCGCGGGCTGCCCAGTGCAGGTCCGGGGGAAGTGTCGACCACACACTTCGACAGTTGCGCTCCTTCATCCAGCGGTTGTCCCAGGTATGCAACACCATCCCGCACATTCAAAGTGCTTCTGTTGTAGTGGCATTCCGGAAGGGTGTTCGGGATGAGAAGATGCTTGAGAAGCTCGCGACCAGAGAGGTTCGCGACGTCTCAGAGCTCTTCAGGCTGGCGGACAAATGCGCCAGGGCAGCTGAAGGGCGGAACTGGCACTCTCTGCCAGCCTCCGAGTCAGGAAGACAGCCCGGATCTGGCGCTGCTTCCTATGGAGGCAGCAAGAAGATCAAGAACCGGGGTGGTGGCAAGATGAAGCCACCGGCCGTGGCTCCCGTTGCCGCATCAGCGGCACCCAGTGGAGCTCGGGGGTCACGCCCCGACAAAAGGCAGCGACAGTCACCAGCTCCGGATGGTGACCAAGGCGAGCTATACCTCGTGCATGGCACCAGCCACCATACTGCTGCCGAGTGCCGGGAGATCCAGAAGCTCGCGGAGCGCTTCCGCAAAGGGAGGCAGCTACGAGCTGATGCTCCGCCCTTCCGTCAAAGGGAGGGCAAGCAGAAGGTCGACGCCTCGGCCAGCGTCAGCCACCAGGTGGGGTTTCAGGAGCCTCAGCGCGCCATAAGGACGGTGCACAACGGTGAGGACTCCAGCTCCAGTGATGACGAGCCGGGGCAGTAGCCGACTACGGCTAACCCGAAAAGTCAGTGGAGACTGCACTGCTGCAATATCAACCTTGGAGAAGCTCCAAGCAGTTGCAGCAGCCCAAGCACCAGCCCGGACGGTGCAGAACCGGGCCAGCTCCACCGCCCAGGGTCTGTCAACCTCTTGACGGCCTTAGCCAGAAGAGGAAAGGTGCCCTGAGTCTCCCAAGAAGAGTCCGGGTCCTCCTACCTCTTGACGGCCTTAGCCAGAAGGGGAAGGTATCCCGGGGCTCCCGGGAGAAGCCGCACGGGACCCGCTCCAGCGTGAAGATAACGACCTCGTTGACGAGGCACGACTGCAGGTGACACCCCACAACGCACGGCCTCGGCTGGCGCTCTAGCACTACCGCCAAAGGACCAAGCGCGTCAGGGACCTGCAAGAAGGCAACCTGGTGCCGCGGCACACACTTTCCCGCGAAGGACCTATAAACTCTCCCCCAGCCGGGAAGGTCCCTTCCGAGTCACGAAAGTTGCCGTCCCAGGTACACATGCCTTTCAACCAAGGATGGGATCCGTTCCCGAACCCTTGGAGCAGGGAACAACACAGTAAGTTCTACCTCCTGAGCATTAGTAGAACAGGGCCATACCCTTCTGTAATAAATCCCATAGAGTCCAGGAACAGCGCTCGGAGCAGCTAAGTCTTAGGGGACGGTCCAGGACTACGTCCAGCTTGGCCTGGTTCCGACCCTAAGCGCGTAGAGTCTTGCTTCCCTTCTTAATGGGGCGGGTCGTTGCCTCCATGTACATCCTGCCTTCCTCCTATGGGCATTTACACAGAAACCTGTTCTACCTCGCTCTCACTCATGTGCTCATTTAAATTACGCATTAATTTTTATGACCGCACTTTCTATGTATGCTCACCGTACATTTAGCTCCCCTTTTTCCCGCGCTCATCCATAGTCAACATTTGCTATCCTACCGAAGGCGGTTGCGCTTGAGGCACCTGCCGATGGCCAGAGGGCCTCCGGGCCTCCCCCAGTCAGGTGTTGCGATGCCAGTTGGTCACCTCCAGGAAAGGCTTGCACCGTGCATGGGGGGTCCAGGGTGCGTATCCCGCTCAGCCGGCTCTGTACCCAAAGCGTGCGCACCCTGCCCTCCGGACCAGGGGAGTACAGCCGCTTTGCCTGGTTCCGTACCCAAAGCCTGTGCACTCTGCTTCCCCGGCGTACGGTCCCGTACTAGGGGCCGGACAGTCGTACCCGGACCTTGGAGGGAGCCGGAGTCCCGGTGCCTCGCGCACAGAATTGCCCAAGCCCCGTATATCAGACTAGGACAGTAAGTCGAATAAGACTAAGAGACGGGAAGGGGAGAACCCCCCGAGGAGAATTACGCTTCCTCTATGTCGGTACCTGAGATATGGGGTACCCCCGCGCACAGGGTAAAATGCCTAAGGTGCTCGCCCTTCTCCGCAGGGAGAGCTCCGAAGGCGCCAAGCGTCTGGCGGGGCCGGACCTCCCTCTCCTCAGAGGAGAGCTCCGGGCCCGCCACGTGGCATACAGAAGCCGGACCTCCCCCTCCACGGGAGAGAGGTCCGAAGACGCCACGCGTCCAGCGAGGCCGGACCTCCCTCTCCTCAGAGGTGAGCTCCGGGCCCGCCACGTGGCATGCAGAAGCCGGACCTCCCCCTCCGCGGGAGAGAGGTCCAAAGGCGCCACGCGTCCAGCGGGGCCGGACCTCCCTCTTCTCAGAGAAGAGCTCCGGACCCGCCACGTGGCTGGAAGAACGGTGCTGCCTGCCCCCAAGCGGTAGGCAGCGGGCGTAAAGGCGCCCCTCACCTTGCCCGTACAAGGAATTCAAGGCCCGCGTCTTCCCAAGACGCGGAAACGCGGAGCACGCGCCTGTCAGGTGCCGTTGCGTCCAGTCGCATCACAGACTGGCGCGTGGTGTCAGAACCTGCCAGGAAATAAACGCCGCGACAAGACATCCCATGCCGCCTGCGCCGTCATCAACCACTATGACTAGTGCGCGGCATGGGCAGGGCGGCAAAATGAAGACTCAGAAGCCTTCGACCGGAGGCAACCACCGGCATAACTACAGATACGGTAGATAGTAGACAATCTTCCCGGGACCACCTGTCGAGTCCCGGCTTCCCTTGTAAGCCGCCCGAGCCTTGGACTATAAAAGGCTCGGGTAGGCGTCGATAGCAAGGGTTCGCATTCTGCAACTCATACGCTAGCCATACACTCTCAAGCTGTAACTGACCCCCAAGCTCAGGCCCCCGGCCCTGAGCAGCAAGCAATACAGCGAGCTCCATAGCTCGCCGTGGACGTAGAGTTTTACGCTCCGGCGGCCTGAACCACGTAAAACTTCCCGTGTCAAGCTCTCACTAACTCGTCCATTCGCGCAAGCTCTTCGCTAGGAACTAGCCCCTCCGAAAAAAGAACCTCCGCGGGCTGCCCAGAGCAGGCCCGGGGGAAGTGTCGATCGCACACTTCGACATTTGGCGCGCCAGGTAGGGGGCTTTTCCCCTAGCGCGACGAGTTTCCGCCAACGAAGATGACCAAGCTCCCTTCAGCGGCAAGCTCTCCTCCTCCGCATTCACGGCGAACCGTGACAAGCGGAGAGTACATGTCGACGCACTCAGGACGGAGTGTGTCGGCGCAAGCGGGTAGCCAGCAGCCGACTCCGGCAACGCCGACTCCGGCTATGCAGGCCCCGACCAGCGTGAGGTCTTCTGCAGCGCTGAGCGTACACCATGGGGGCGCGCTAGCTGCAGCAAGGGTGCTGCTGCGCAACCTACCTGCAGGGGATGCGCCCCATTCAGCAACCCAGCAATGGGTCCGTGAGGTGGACCGCCTCGTCGTCGCCGCCGCGAACCCTCGGTTTCGGCGAGGGCGGCGCCCAGGGAAACCAGCTGTGTCGCTGACGCGCACACCCACGGTTGACGGGCTAACGGCGGATTCCAACTCCTCCAGGCTCCTGTCGACGGACCTGCGAAGGGAACTGGAGCGGTGCCACTTGGGGCAGGACGCCCGAGTGTACCTCGAGCGACGTCGAGAGAGGCGTCGCAACCATGAGGCAGGCGACAGCATGTCATCGGCCTCGACACAACCGGAAGGGCAGGCCTTCGCCATGCGAGCCCCGCCTCTGGCATATGCTGCGCAACATATGCCACCACCATATGCGCCGCAAGTAGCGGCCCCGGCCTATGGTGCAGCCTTGCCCATGCCGGGATACGTGCTGCCAGGTGTGAACCACCTGCTCGTAGCACCAGTACCTACAGCAGCAGGTGCAGGATGTGCGGCCCTTGCGCCCCACCTTCGCTTCGCAAGGTGGCCGCGCAAGTTTCGCCCGCACTTGCCCGAGAAGTACGACGGAAGCGTCAACCCGGCGGAGTTCCTCCAGATCTACTCCACCGCCGTACTTGCTGCAGGAGGCGATGAGGCTGTCATGGCCAACTACTTCCCCGTCGCCTTGACCGGCCCAGCCCGGTCCTGGCTCATGAATCTACCCCAGGGGTCCATAACCTCCTGGGGTGAGCTCTGCCGGCAGTTCGTCGCCAACTTCGGCAGCTCCTACACCCGTCCCGGCACGGAGCTCGATCTCCACGCCGTCAAGCAACAACCTGGGGAGTCGCTGCGCTCTTTCATCCAGCGGTTCTCTCAGGTGCGCAACACCATCCCACATATTCAAAGCGCCTCTGTGGTGGTGGCGTTCCGACAGGGTGTCCGGGACGAGAAAATGCTCGAGAAGCTCGCGACCAGAGAGGTCCGCGACGTCTCGGAGCTCTTCAGCCTGGCGGATAAGTGCGCCAGGGCAGCCGAAGGGCGGAACTGGCACGCACTACCGACCTCCGAGTCAGGAGGGCAGCCTGGGTCCGGAGCTGCCGCCTATGGGGGTGGCAAGAAGACCAAGAACCGGGGGAGTGGAAAGATGAAGCCACCATTCACGGCCCCCGTCGCCGCAGCTGCGACAACCAGCGGAGCTCGGGGGCCGCGCCCCGACAAGAGGCAGCGGCAATCGCCGGCCCCAGACAGTGGCCAGGGCGGGCTATGCCCCGTGCATGGCACCTGCAACCATACAGCTGCCGAGTGCTGGGAGATCCAGAGGCTCGCAGAGCGCTTCCGTAATGGAAGACAGCAGAGGGCTGAAGCACCGCCCTACCCTCAGAGGGATGGCAAACAGAGGGCCGATGCCCCAGTCACCGCTGCCCACCAAGTGGGGTTCCAGGAGCCTCAGCGTGTCATAAAGACAGTGCATGACGGTGAAGACTCCAGTTCTGACGGTGACGGGCCAAGGTGTTAGCCAGCTGTGGCACGCCTCCGTGCCTCGAACATACCTCTCGGGGGCCGCCTAGGGTCCGTCAACCCCTTGAAGGCCTTGCCAGAAGGGGGAGACGCCTTAGGTCATCCAAGGCGAGCCCGGGTCCACCTACCCCTTGAAGGCCTTAGCCAGAAGGGGAGAACTCCCCGGGGGCCCCAGAGAGAAGCCACGCAGGACCTGATCCGGCGTGAAGACAACAACTTCGACAAGACTCGGCTTGCAGGGAACACCCCACAACGCACGGTCTCGGCTAATGCTCTAGGCACTACTGCCAAAGAACCAGACGCGACGGGGGCCCGCAAGAAGGCAGCCTGGTGAAGCGGCACGCTATATTCCAAGAAGGACCCATAAGCTCTCCCCCAGCAGGGAAGGTCCCTTCCGAATCATGAAAGTTGCCGCCCCAGGTACACATGTCTTTCAACCGAGAGTGGGATCCATTCCCAAAAATCCTTGCCATGGAGCAACACTGTAAGTCCTACTTACTGAGCATCGGTAGAACAGGGTTATTCACTTCTGTAATAGACCCCATAGAACTTAGGAACAGAGCTTGGGGTAGCTAAGTCTCAAGGGACGGTACAGGACTACGTCCAGTTTAGCCTGGTTCCGACCCTAAGCGCGTAGAGTCTTGCTTCCCTTGTAGACGAGGCGGAACATTGCCCCCACGAACAGCCAGAATTCCACCTATGGGCGCGAATACAGAGACCTGCTCTACTTAGCTCCTTCTCATGCGCTCATTTAAATTATGCATTAATTTTTATGATCGCACTATCTCTGTATGTCCATCATACGTCTAGCTCCCCCTCTCCTGCGCTCATCCATAGTCGGCATTTGCTATCCTCCCGAAGGCGGCTGCGCTTGAGGCACCTGCCGATGGCCGAGTGAGTCTCTCGGTCCTCCCCCAGTCAGGTGTTGCGGTGTCAGTTGGTCACCTCTAGGAAAGGCCAGCGTTGTGCATGGGGGGTCCAGGGTGCGTATCCAGCTTAGCCGGCCCAGAGCCCAAAGCATGCGCATCCTGCTCTCCGGAGGTCCAGGGGAGTACGTCCGCTTTGCCTGGTCATGAACCCAAAGCGCGTGCACCCTGCTTCCCCAACGCATGGCCCGGTACTAGGGATCGGACGGCCGTACCCGGACCTCGGAGGGAGCCGGAGCTCCGGCGCCTCGTGCACAGAATTGCCCAAGCCCCGTATAGCGGGCCAGGACCATAAGACAGATAAGACTAGGAGACAGGAGGGGAGGACCCCCCGAGGAGAATTACGTTTCCTCTACCTATGTGCAGGACCTTCAGGTTACGGCAACAGGGACTGCATGAAGCGGGGGGAAAGGAGCTACCAGCTACACCGGCCTGGGACTGGAAGGACCGGGACCTGCCCCTCCAGCAGGGGCGGGGCCCGGGGGCCCCACGTGTCCAGCAGGCCCGGAACTCTCTCCTTCCTTGAGGGCTCCGGGCTCGCCACGTGGCAGGCAGGAACCGGACCTCCCCCCTCAACGGGAGGGCTCCGAAAGCCCTACGTGTCCAATATGACCGGAGCTCCCGTCTCTTGAGGAGGAGCTCCGGACCCACCACGTGGCCATCAGATTTGGAGCCCCCCATAGGGCGAGGTTCGGAGACCTCCGGGGGCCCCTAACACGGTTAGGACCCGGGGGGGTGTCTGTGCGAAGCTCCGAGATTGGAAATGGCCTCTGAGTACCTTGCGGAGCTAAGGACTCAGCCAGGCAAAGCCAAGAAGGAGGGAAAAGCATCACAGACACAAGTATCCAAGAGAGTCAAATTAAGCAAGGCTCCTTGAGCTGGACTACAGACTCGATAAAAAAGGGAAAAGCAAGTCCTAAGGATCACCCGGCTCTCGCTGGAACCTTGCTGCTACAAGGGCGGCCACATCCGCGACTTCAGCCCTGGCAGCTTCCTCCCGCTCTGCGGTTGGGCCCTCTCTTGCTGGCTCCAGTGAGAAAGAGGGGTCGCGGCTCTTGAAGCATGCCAGCACATGCGAGGCGACCTCTAAAGCCAAGCCGCGGCCCTCGGCTTCAAGCTCGCTGGCGACCACCGAGTCGAGTCTGTCCAGCTTGGCGCCGATCGACTCCAATGCAGGGATCACCTCTGCCACCTGCAATGCGGGAGTTGCGGCCCTCACCGGACTGAAACCAAGAGGGATCAGGGCGGACCCCGCCCGATCCACGAAGCCTGAGACCGCAAGGGCCTCGGAGGACCGTAGGGCTGAGAGTTCCTCCACCTCGCGGCGGGCCGCCCGCAGAGCCTCCAGATTCCTCTCGGAGAATTCCTTCTCCTGGGCCGCCAGGGAACTCTCCCGAAGGCGGAGGGTCTCGGCTAGCCGCTCCAACTCAGCGGCCCTGAAGCCGGCAGTCAACTCGCGGTCCAAGACCGCCCGGCGATCATGGGAGACCTGTTCATCCCTCAAGTCGAGGTCTGCCTTCAGAATCTCCAGCTCCTCCATCCGAGCTCGGAGGTCATCCTCGCCCGCAGCCAGCTGCGCGGCGACCCTCTCTGCCTCAGCTGCCACGGAACGCTCCCGCTCCTCAACGGCGAGTTCGCGGCGCTCCAACCGCTGCCGTATTTCCACAGCAGCTGAGAGGCTCTCTTCGGCCCGGGCGTGAGCCTCCAGGGCCTCCCTGTTGATCCGCCGCGACTGTGTGTCCATGCGGTCAACAGCCCGCTTCATCCGGTCGACGAGCGTTTCCCGGAAGTCGAGCAACTCCCGTCTGGAGTCGAGCTCGCTCTTAACCTTCGCGGTCCTCTCCCGCAAAAGGTTCCCCCAGGTGAGGAGGCGGTCCCGTTCAACCGTATACTCCTCCCGCTCGCGCCCTAGTGCAGCCAAGACCTGCCGGACGCTCGACTCGGCGAGCGCGAAGGCGTCCGCCAGAGGCAATGGAGTAACAAAAGCTGGGGCAGTCCCCCCGACCTCCTCCATTACCTCGTCCTCGGGAAGAGCCGGCGCGCCAGCCGCCGAGACAAGACGCCGATCAGGAGAAACTGGCCCAGCAGCCCTAGCAGCCGGGCCAGCCGGGCTCTCTTCAGCTTCAGGCTCCTTGACCTGAGGAGGGGGACGAGCCGGGGAAGACGGAGCTGGAGAAGAAGCCAGGCCGCCTAGTGCAGGATCAACCTGTGCTGGCTCGGGTGCCGCGGTAACCGTCTCGGCAGGAAGAGACGGCGCCGCCGCGGAGTCCGGGCACACCGGAATAGGAGAAGTCCGCGCTGGCCTGGGGGCCGCAGCAGTCGCCCCTGGCTCCGAGTGCATCGGCACAGATTCCCCGCAAGACGGGGAAGGCCGGGAAGCGCGGACACTCCAGCGGGCTCTAAACCCCGACTTCCGAGCCGGGGTAGGATTTCCAGAGCCCGCTACCGTCTCCGACGACCGCTCCGCAGTCGCTTGGACTGGCGGAACAGGGGACGCCGCAGAGGCTTCCCCTAGCACATCAGCCCACGGCCTCTTCAAGTCGCCACCAGAGGGAGTGTCAGGCATCCCAGAATCCCGACTTGGCACCGGTGCCGTTGCTGGAGGAGATCGGGCACGTTTCTTCTCTGGCAGCGGGTTGGAAGCCATGGCAAGGGAGAGCCCAAAGGCAAGAAAGCAAAAGCGCAAGAGTTCAAGAAGAAACGCAGAGAAGTGTGAAGGGAAGCTACAACGTGGGTGAGACCCCCTCTAAAAAGCTTCCCGGTGCAGTTCCAAGCGATTCGGAACTCTTCGAATACCCAGCACCCGCAACCGCTTCGGTTCCTAGACCGAGTGCCGATGACGGGTGGGCCCAAGCCGCTTAACTGAAGCGGTGGGGGCAAGGAGTCAGTCTCCTAAGAAGATGAGCCGGCAAGGCCCTTCGGCGGTTCCCGAAGAAAGCGCCGCAACGTGCAGAAGTGGCAGCCTTGGGAACCACCGCAGTAAAAGCAATCATCAAGTGGGCGCACGCTCTCACGACCCCGCGGCCGTTCGTGCTCCAGCAGCGGTTAAGTCGGGACTTAGAGAAAGTGCGCGGATCGGAAGAGATGGAGGTCCCACCTCGGGCTCGCTATCTCCCCCGAGATGGGCCCGGGGGCCACTGTCGGTACCTGAGATATGGGGTACCCCCGCGCACAGGGTAAAATGCCTAAGGTGCTCGCCCTTCTCCGCGGGGAGAGCTCCGAAGGCGCCACGCGTCTGGCGGGGCCGGACCTCCCTCTCCTCAGAGGAGAGCTCCGGGCCCGCCACGTGGCATACAGAAGCCGGACCTCCCCCTCCGCGGGAGAGAGGTCCGAAGACGCCACGCGTCCAGCGAGGCCGGACCTCCCTCTCCTCAGAGGTGAGCTCCGGGCCCGCCACGTGGCATGCAGAAGCCGAACCTCCCCCTCCGCGGGAGAGAGGTCCGAAGGCGCCACGCGTCCAGCGGGGCCGGACCTCCCTCTCCTCAGAGAAGAGCTCCGGACCCGCCACGTGGCTGGAAGAACGGTGTTGCCTGCCCCCGAGCGGTAGGCAGCGGGCGTAAAGGCGCCCCTCACCTTGCCCGTACAAGGAATTCAAGGCCCGCGTCTTCCCAAGACGCGAAAACGCGGAGCACGCGCCTGTCAGGTGCCGTTGCGTCCAGTCGCATCACAGACTGGCGCGTGGTGTCAGAACCTGCCAGGAAATAAACGCCGCGACAAGACATCCCATGCCGCCTGCGCCGTCATCAACCACTATGACTAGTGCGCGGCATGGGCAGGGCGGCAAAATGAAGACTCAGAAGCCTTCGACCGGAGGCAACCACCGGCATAACTACAGATACGGTAGATAGTAGACAATCTTCCCGGGACCACCTGTCGGGTCCCGGCTTCCCTTGTAAGCCGCCCGAGCCTTGGACTATAAAAGGCTCAGGTAGGCGTCGATAGCAAGGGTTCGCATTCTGCAACTCATACGCTAGCCATACACTCTCAAGCTGTAACTCACCCCCAAGCTCAGGCCCCCGGCCCTGAGCAGCAAGCAATACAGCGAGTTCCATAGCTCGCCGTGGACGTAGGGTTTTACGCTCCGGCGGCCTGAACCACGTAAAACTTCCCGTGTCAAGCTCTCACTAACTCGTCCATTCGCGCAAGCTCTCCGCTAGGAACTAGCCCCTCCGAAAAAAGAACCTCCGCGGGCTGCCCAAAGCAAGACCGGGGGAAGTGTCGATCGCACACTTCGACACTCTACCTGTGTGCAGGATCTCCAGGTTATAGCTACGGGGGTTGCATGAGGGGGGGGGGGGGGGGCAAGGAGCTATCGACTACTCCAGCGCAAGACCGTAGGAACCGAGTTTCGCCCCTTCTGCAGGGACAAGACCCGAAGGCCCCACGTGTCCAGCGGGGCCGGAGCTCCCCACTCCTCAAGAGGGGCTCCGGGCCCGCCACGTGGCCGGCAGAAGTTGGACCTCCCCCTTCGAGGGGAGGGCCCCGAAGGCCCCACGTGTCCAGCGGGGCCGGAGCTCCCGTCTCCTCAGGAGGAGCTCCGGGCCCGCCACGTGGCCGGCAGAAGCCGGACCTCCTCCTCCGAGGGGAGAGCTCCGAAGGCTCCACGCATCCCGCGGGGCCGGACCTCCCTCTCCTCAGAGGGGAGCTCCGGGCCCGCCACGTGGCCGGCAGATCCGGACCTCCCCATTCTCATGGGGCGAGCTCCGGAGACCTCCGGGGCCCTTGATACAATAAGGACCCGGGGAAGGTGTCAGTGCAGAGCTTCGAGATTGGTGAAGGCCTCTGAGTACCTTGCGGAGCTAAGGGCTTGGCCAGGCAAAACCAAGAAGAAGACAAAAGCATAACAGGGACAAAAGGTCACAAGAGTCTATTTATTCATGGCTCCATGAGCTGGACTACAGACTCAATAAAAAGAAAAAGAGGGAGATACAAGCTCTAGGGTCCCCCTGACTCGCGCCGGAACCTAGAGGCTACAAGGGCAGCCACATCGTCGACTTGAGCCCTGGCGGTCTCCTCCCGCTCCGCGGCAGGGCCCAGTCCCGCTGGCTCCAGTGAGAAAGAAGGGTCCTGGCTCCTGAAGCATGCCAGCACATGCGTGGCAACCTCCACGGCCAGGCCCCGTCCCTCTGCCTCGAGCTCGCCGGCGACCACCGCATCTAGCCTGCTCAGCTTGGCGCTGATTGACTCCAGCGCAGGGATCACTTCAGCCACCTTCAGCGCAGGAGTCGCCGCCTTCACCGGGCTGAAGCCAAGGGGGACCAAGGCGGACCCTGCCTGGTCAACGAAGCTCGAGACCGCACGGGCCTCGGAAGACCGCGAGGCCAAGAGCTCCTCTACCTCGCGGCGGGCTGCCCGCAGGGCGTCGCGGCTTCCCTCGGAGAATTCCTTCTCCTTGGCTGCCAGGGAGCTTTCTCAAAGGCGGAGAGTCTGGGCAAGCCACTCCAACTCTGAAGCCCGGAAGTCGACAACCAACTCCCGATCCAGGATCGCCTGGCGTTCTCGGGAGACCTGCTCTTCCCACATGGCAAGGTCTGCCTTCCAGGCCTCTAGCTCCCTGGCCCGAGCTCGCAGGTCGCCTTCGCCCGCCGCCAGTCGCGCAGCGACCCTCTCCGCCTCGGCCGCCACGGAGCGCTCCTGATCCTCAACGGCGCGCTTACGGCGCGCCAGCCTCTGCCGTACCTCCTCAAGGGTAGAGAAGTTCTCGGCCCAGGCATGCGCCTCAAGGGCCTCCCTGTGGAGCCGCCGCGTCTCGGAGTCCATGCTGGAATAAGTCTTGTAGTCTTTTGGTCTTTGGTCCCCTAGTCCCTTGTACCCTAGTCCTTTAGTTTGTTGCACTTTTGTCCTTGGTCTTTGTTGTACTCTAGTCCTTTGGTCTTTGTGGCCCCAATTAGGACAGCATCTAAGGACACTAGGACAGCATATTAAGGACACTAGGACCGCATCTTAGTGTCAGCCAAGGACAGCATATTAGGACAGCATCTAGCATCTTAGACTAGCATCTTTGTGGCATATGCTTGGCTGCCATGGCAGCTATAAATATGTAGCCTCAACCCCTTGGGTTGGCATGGCATTGTGTGAGAAATAGACAAGACAATTGCCCCAACTCCTAGTGTCATCCTCTCTTCCAATGAGAGTAAGAATTCAACTACTAACATCTGGTATCAGAGCCGTTCTATCCTGCAGCTTAAACATCTCCTGCTCATCCCCTTCCCGCACCTCTCTCTGTCCGCAACCGGCAGCAGGAACACCGGCTGTTCCAGCTCATTCCTCTCCTGCACAGACGAGCAGTAGCTTGTCTTCCACACACAACAGCCCTTCCCCACTAGTGCGCCATGTCCGACGGACAGTCTCAGCGCTCGGTCGCCTCGAGCGCGCGGCAGACGGAGGTCGCCGCGGCAGAGGAGCGCGCGCGAGCGGCGGCAGAGACTGCGGCGACGACGGCAATGGCGGCAAGGTTGGCGGCGGCGGAACTGGCAGCAGCAAGGGCGGAAGTGGAAGCAGCGGCGGCGGCGGCTGTAGCGCGTGCGGCGGCAGCGGAGCTGGAGGCTCTGCGCGGCAGTAGCTCCAGCAGCTCTGTCGACGGCGGCGTCGACGATGAGCTCAAGCCGGTGAGGGAGGCGGCGCGAGCACGAGAGGTGCAGCGAGCAGCCGCACGCCCCCATGGACACGACAGCCGCAGCCCAGACGGGCGCGGACGCGCAGGTGGCGCTCCCGGCGGCGGCGGCTGGGTCGACGGAGAACGCGGCCATTACAGGCGGCGCGGTTCTCCCTCCCCGGACAGGTACCATGGAAACCACGGGGTCCAGGCCATTGTCAGGGACGTCGGTCCCGGCGGTGGGTGGCTTACCCTCACAAAGACCAACTATGTCGAGTGGGCCGCGGTGATGAGGGTACGACTCCAGGTGCGACACATGTGGGAAGCAGTTCAGTACGGCGACGTCGACTACTACGAGGATCGACAGGCGTTGGATGCCCTCATTGCTGCAGTCCCGCCCGAGATGCAGTTCTCGCTTTCCAAGAAGCGGACTGCTAAGGAGGCATGGGATGCTATCGCTGCGGCACGCATCGGCAGCGACCACGACCGCAAGTCCACACTGCAGGCGCTTCGCAAGGAGTGGGAGAACCTGGCCTTTAAGCCAGGTGAGGACGTTGATGACTTTGCTCTCCGTCTCAACACTTTGTTGCAGAAGTTGGTGCAGTTCGGCGACGACACCTACAACGAAGAGAGAGCTGTCGAGAAGCTCCTTCGGTGCATCCCCGAGAAGTACAAGCAGATCGCTCGCTCGATCGAGTCTCTGTTGGACCTCTCCACGATGTCGATCGAAGAGGCGATAGGTCGCCTCAAGGTCGTCGACAGCGACGAACCACAACCTCTCTCGGGGCCTATCACCATTGGCGGGAAGCTTCATCTCACTCGCGAGCAGTGGGAAGCTGGCCAGGGTGACCGGAAGAAGGGGGAGTCCTCTTCCTCGACAGGCGGCCGCAAGCGCGGCAAGTCGCGCAAGGGGTGCGGAGGTACCCAGGCCGAGGCACGCGGACGTACCGAGGGTGGCGCCCGCGGAGGCGCCCAGGGCGGCACCGTCAGCAACCACAAGCCGACACGAGACGACACCTGCCACAACTGTGGCAAGCTTGGTCATTGGGCCAGGGAGTGTCGACAGCCACGACGTGGTCAGGCCCACGTGGCACAAGTGGAGAAGGAGGCCCACATGGCACAGGTAGAGGAGGAGCCAGCTTTGCTTCTGGCACACGGAAGCATCAAGCCACCTCTAGTGGCATCGACCGCAACGGCTCTCCTTCATCTTGATGAGCCAAAAGCACACGCTTTCCTCGGCGACGGCTCCAGCAACGACAAGACTGACGGGTGGTGCCTCGACAGGCGCCACCCATCACATGACCGGTCGACGGGAGTTCTTCGTTGAGCTTGACTCCAATGTCCGAGGCTCTGTCAAGTTTGGTGACGCCTCCGGCGTGGAGATCAAGGGTGTCGGCTCCGTCATCCTCACCGCCGAGTCTGGTGAGCACAGGCTGCTCGTCGGAGTCTACTACATCCCCGCGTTGAGAAACTCCATCATCAGCTTGGGACAGCTGGATGAGAACTGTTCGCGCGTGGAGATTAAGGACGGAGTCATGAGGATTTGGGATCGCCATCGTCGCCTTCTTGCCAAGGTAACTAGAGGCACCAATCGACTCTATGTCCTTCACGTGCAGGTAGCACAGCCTGTCTGCCTTGCCACTCGTCGGGACGACGAGGCATGGCAGTGGCACGAGCGCTTTGGGCATCTTCACTTCGAGGCCCTAAAGCAGCTCAGTGCCAAGGAGATGGTGCGAGGCATGCCATGCCTTGACCATGTGGAGCAGCTCTGCGATGTCTGCGTATTGACGAAGCAGAGGCGGCTTCCTTTTCCCCAGCAGTCGAGCTTTCGAGCTAAGGAACGGCTCAAGCTCGTTCACGGGGACTTGTGTGGCCCGGTGACACCAGCTACACCAGGAGGACGACGCTACTTCCTGCTGCTCGTCGACGACCTCTCCCGCTACATGTGGGTCGTGGTCCTTGGCAGCAAGGGAGAGGCTGCGAACGCCATCAGGCGCGCGCAGGCCATTGTGGAGGCGGAGTGCGGCCGCAAGCTGCGTGTGCTGCGCACCGACAACGGCGGCGAATTCACGGCGGCTGAATTCGCGTCGTATTGCGCGGATGAGGGTGTTCAGCGCCACTACTCCGCGCCCTACAGCCCGCAGCAGAACGACGTCGTCGAGCGACGCAACCAGACGGTTGTGGGGATGGCTCGGGCCCTCCTCAAGCAGAGGGGAATGCCGGCTATCTTCTGGGGAGAGGCGGTGGTGACGGCTGTCTACATCCTCAACCGCTCGCCCACCAAGGCTCTCAACGGCAGGACGCCGTACGAGGCTTGGTATGGGCGCAAGCCGGCGGTCTCTCATCTACGGGTCTTTGGCTGCCTCGCGTTTGCCAAGGAGCTTGGCCACATCAGCAAGCTCGACGACAGGAGCACTTCAGGGGTGTTCATCGTCTACGCGGAGGGCTCGAAGGCCTACCGCATCCTCGACCCAGAGACACAGCGTGTGCGCACGACGCGCGACGTTGTGTTCAACGAAGGGTGAGGATGGGCATGGGACAAGGCGGTGGACGACGGTTCGACCTCGACGCACGACGACTTCATCGTCGACTACGTCCACTTCAAGGGAGTTGGGGGAGTAGGCAACTCTTCTCCACCGAGCGTGTCCACCCCAGCCCCCGACCGTCCACCTCCACCTCAGTCGGCGACCCCACGCACTCCAGCACCGACGGCCACTCCTCCAGGCACGCCCACTCCGTCCCCAGCTCGTGTCGAGCACGGCCCAGTGGAGTTTGTTACTCCGCTCTCCCACGACGAGGAGAGCCTCGACGGGTGCTACGACGGCGAGCAGTTGCGGTATCACAAGATGGAGAACATTCTCGGCAACCAGCCGGTGCCGGGACTGGCCCCTCACGATCTGGATGATCAAGATCTGGAGGTGCAGTTGCACCTTGCGTGCGATGACGGCGAGCCTCGGTCTTTTGCGGAGGCCGAAAAACACGCAGCATGGCGTGCTGCGATGCAATCGGAGATGGACGCGGTTGAGACGAACCGCACTTGGGAGCTTGCTGATCTCCCTCGCGGTCACCGTGCGATCACCCTTAAGTGGGTGTTCAAGTTGAAGAGGGATGAAGCCGGCGCCATCGTCAAGCACAAGGCTCGCTTGGTGGCACGCGGCTTCGTGCAGCAGGAGGGGGTCGACTTCGACGATGCTTTTGCCCCCGTGGCACGGATGGAATCCGTACGACTCCTTCTTGCACTCGCTGCCCAAGAAGGTTGGCGTGTCCAGCACATGGACGTCAAGTCGGCGTTCCTCAACGGCGACTTGAAGGAGGAGGTCTACGTACACCAGCCGTCGGGGTTTGTGGTCCCTGGCAAGGAGGGCAAGGTGTTGCGCCTGCGCAAGGCCCTCTATGGCTTGCGTCAGGCACCAAGGGCGTGGAATGCCAAGTTGGATTCCACGCTCAAGAGGATGGGCTTCAGGCAATGCCCGCACGCGGCAGCCATCTACCGGCGAGGCAATGGAGGAAACACTCTACCGGTGGGTGTCTACGTCGACGACTTGGTGATCACCGGCACCAAGGATGCGGAGGTGGCAGCATTCAAGGAAGAGATGAAAGCCACCTTCCAGATGAGTGACCTGGGATCTCTCTCCTTCTACCTTGGGATTGAGGTGCACTAGGCCAACTCCGGGATCACACTTCGACAGACCGCCTACGCCAAGCGCATTGTTGAGCTAGCTGGGCTCACAAACTGCAACCCAGCTCTCACTCCGATGGAGGAGAGGCTGAAGCTGAGCCGCGACAGCACGGCGGAGGAGGTGGACGCTACGCAGTACCGGCGTCTTGTGGGGAGCCTTCGCTACCTCACCCACACACGGTCGGACTTGGCATTCTCCGTCGGCTACGTTAGTCGGTTCCTGCAACGACCGACGACGGATCACCAGCAGGCTGTGAAGAGGATCATCCGCTATGTTGCGGGGACTCTCGATCACGGCCTCCACTACCCGAGGTGTCCTGGAGAGGCACACCTTGTCGGGTACAGCGATAGCGACCACGCCGGCGACATCGACACTAGCAAGAGTACGAGCGGGATCCTCTTCTTCTTCTGCAAGTGCCTCGTTAGCTGGCAGTCGATCAAGCAGCAGGTGGTGGCCCTGTCCAGCTGCGAGGCCGAGTACATAGCGGCCTCCATCGCTTCGACTCAGGCGCTCTGGCTTAGTCGACTGCTTGGTGATCTCCTCAGCAGAGACACTGGAGCGGTCGAACTCAGGGTGGACAACGTGTCTGCTCTGGCCCTGGCAAAGAATCCCGTTTTCCATGAACGGAGCAAGCACATCCGGGTGAGGTACCACTTCATCCGAAAATGCTTGGAGGAAGGGAGCATCAAGGCGAACTACATCAACACCAATGACCAGCTTGCGGACCTGCTCACGAAGCCCCTTGGGAGGCTCAAGTTCATTGAACTTCGCACCAAGATCGGGATGGTCCAACCCTCTCAGAAGACGACGTACAAAACTTAGGGGGAGAATGCTGGAATAAGTCTTGTAGTCTTTTGGTCTTTGGTCCCCTAGTCCCTTGTACCCTAGTCCTTTAGTTTGTTGCACTTTTGTCCTTAGTCTTTGTTGTACTCTAGTCCTTTGGTCTTTGTGGCCCCAATTAGGACAGCATCTAAGGACACTAGGACAGCATATTAAGGACACTAGGACAGCATCTTAGTGTCAGCCAAGGACAGCATATTAGGACAGCATCTAGCATCTTAGACTAGCATCTTTGTGGCATATGCTTGGCTGAGCCTCAACCCCTTGGGTTGGCATGGCATTGTGTGAGAAATAGACAAGACAATTGCCCCAACTCCTAGTGTCATCCTCTCTTCCAATGAGAGTAAGAATTCAACTACTAACAGTCCAGACGGTCGACAGCCCGGTTCTGTCGGTCAAGGAGCGCCTCCATGATGTCAAGCGACTCCCGCCTGGAGTCGAGCTCGCCCTTGACCTTCGCGGTCCGCTCCCGCAAAAGGTTCCCCCAGGTGAGGAGGCGATCCCTCTCAACCACCTGCTCCTCTCTCTCACGACCGAGCGCGGCCAAGACCTGCCGAACGCTCGTCTGGGCGAGCGCGAGAGCATCGGCCAGGGGCAGTGGGGCAGCAGAGGCTGGAGCGGCGCCCCCGACTTCCTCCATCACGTCGTCTTCAAGAGAAGACGACGCACCGGCAACCGGGATGTGACGCCGGTCAGGAGAAGCCGGCGTCGGGACTTCGACAGCCGGACCCGCCGAACCCTCACCGGCAGCTGGCTCTTGAGCCGGTGGAGAAGGACGAGTGGAGGGGGTCGACGCTGCCACAGAAGCCGGGCCGCCTAGTGCAGGAGGAACCTGCGCTGGCTTGGGGGCCGCGACAACCGTCTCGGCTTTCGAGCGCTGTGGCGCAGACTCCCCATCAGTCGGGGACGGCCGAGAAACGCGAGCACTCCAACGGGCTCTGAACCCCGGCTTCCGAGCCAGGGTAGGACCACTAGAGCCCGCCGTCGCCGCCGACGGCTGCTCCGCAGTCGCCCGGGCTGACGGAGCAGGGGATGCTCCTAAAGCTCCCCTCGACACATCAGCAGTCTCCTTGGAGACTCCAGCGCCTGAAGCCCTCCTTGGCGCGTCAGCAGTTTCCTTGGAGACTCCACCGCCTGAAGCTTACTCAACGCATCAGCAGTTTCCTTGGAGACTTCTCCGCCTGAGGAGGGAGGACGCGACGCCCGGGAACCTTCAGCCTGTCGTCGCTCAAGAGGAGTCCCGTCGGGATGATGAGCCCGAGACCTCTTGGGGTCGCCACCGGACGGAGCGTCATCTCCAGAAGCGGGCCGTGCAGGCACCCTGGTTCCCTGACTCAGCATGGACGCTGCCACCGGAGGAGATCGAGCGCGCTTCTTCTCTGGAGGCGGGTTGGAAGCCATGGCAGAAGACAAAGGCGCAAGAACTCACTGAAAGTGCAAAAAGCTGGGGAGTGCGAAGGTAAGCCGCAATGCGGGTAAGATCCCATTTTAAAACTTCCCTGGTGCGATTCAAAGCGATTCGAAACTCTTCGAATACGCCGCATGGGCAACCGCTTCGGCTCCAAGACCAAGCGTCGATGACAAGTGGACCCAAGTCGTCCAGCTAAAGCGGTGGGCCAAGAAGTCAGTCCCACAAGGAGACGAGTCGGCAAGGCGCTTCGGCGGTTCCCGAAAAAAGCGCCGCAACGTGCAGAAGTGGCAGCCTTGGGAACCGCCGCAGTAAAAGCAACCATCAAGTGGGCTCACGCTCCCACGATCCCGCGATTGTTCGTGCTCCGGCAACGGTCAATGCGGGACTTAGAGAAGGTGCGCGGAATGGAAGAGACGGAGGCCCCACCTCAGGCTCGCTATCTCCCCCAAGATGGGCCCGGGGGCCACTGTCGGTACCCTCGATATGGGGTACCCCCGCGCACAGGGGAAAATGCCTAAGGACCTCGCCCTTCTCCACAGGGAGAGCTCCGAAGGCGCCACGTGTCCAGCGGGGCCGGACCTCCCTCTCCTCAGAGGAGAGCTCCGGACTCGCCACGTGGCCAACTGAGCTGGACCTCCCCCCTCCGTGGGGAGAGCTCCGAAGGCTCCACGTGTCCCGCGGGGCCGGGCCTCCCTCTCCTCAGAGGAGAGCTCCGGGCCCGCCACGTGGCCAGCAGAAGCCGGACCTCCCCCTCCGCGGGGAGAGCTCCGAGGACTCCACGTGTCCCACAGGGCCGGACCTCCCTATTCTCAGAGGAGAGCTCCGGGCCCGCCACGTGGCCAGCAGAACAACGTTGCCTGCCCTCGCGCGGTAGGCAGCGGGTGTAAAGACGCGCCATACCTTGCCCGTACAAGGTATTCAAGGCCCGCGTCTTCCCAAGACGCGGAGACGCGGAGCCCGCTTCTGTCAGGTGCCGTTGCACCCAGTCACATCGCAGACTGGCGCGACGTGTCAGAGTCTGCCCGCCAATAAACACAGCAACAAGACATCCCCTGCCGCCCCTGCCATCATTAACCACTACGACTAGCTTGCGGCATGGGCAGGGCGGCAAAACGAAGACTCGGAAGCCTTCGCCAGAGACAACTACCGGCATAACTGCAAATACGGTAGTCGGCAGGCAATCTCCCCGGGACCACCTGTCGGGTCCCGAGCCCACCTTGTAAGCCACTCGAGCCTTGGACTATAAAAGGCTCGGGTAGGCAACGTTAGCAAGGGTTCGAACTCTGTGAACTCGCACTCTAGACATCACTCACCCTCAAGCTCAGGACTCCGGTTCTGAGCAACAAGCAATACAGCGAGCATCTCTGCTCACCGTGGATGTAGTGTTTTATGCTCCGGCGGATTGAACCACGTAAAACTCCCCGTGTCAAGCTTCTCCATCACTCGTCCCTAACGCTAAATCTCTCCGCAAGTGTCTAGCCCCTCCGAAAAAGAACCTCCGCGGGCTGCCTAGAGCAGGTCCGGGGAAGTGTCGACCACACACTTTGACAGGGTCTATTAAATGATACAAACAATTAGCACAAAAGATGTCAGGAACATACCATTTAATGCATTTCTCATGGACATGCAGAACATTTGATTTCCAAGCTTGGTCAGCCTCTAATGGCTCCCCATGCAGATAATGTGACAAAGGGCCGGTAAACTACAAGTTCCAAATTCACATTAGATTCTCAGAATACAAAGACAACCAGTAACAGGCCATGTCATGAATACAAGTAAACAAACAAAGTGAAACTCTTGCTTAAGTTTGCCTTTTGACTGACCTCAGTGATTTTGGAAGAGTGGCAAAACTCACATTTCCAAAGACCAGGAAGGGTTGGATGCCATGTATGTACTTATGTTCCAAGTTGTATGATTATCTTACATACCCAAAGATTCAGAAAGGAGAGCAGTTAGATGACATATTGGAAGCTCTGACGTGCATCGGTACTGTTTCCTTTTTCATGTCTAACTCACATCTAGACTCCAGGCTCAGCAAAAAGTATGCGAAGAAAGAAGGAAACGAGAGAGATGTTGGAAGCCCCAGACGGGACAGGTGAGCTCCAGCCCCATATTCTGCAGGTTGAGCGCCAGCGGGTTGAGGAACCTCCTCATGCCCTCCATCTTCTCCGCTCACGAGACGAGCCACGAGCGCACCGCTTCTTCCCCGGCGGCCGTGGTTTATGGAGGCGGAGAGCCGGCGAGATAGGCGCCGCGAGGTTGAGGAGAGAGAGGCTTTGAGCTGGGCCGCTGGCTCGGGAGCGCGCTCTGAAATACGCGGGGCGCGACGGGAGGAGATGTTTCGGGGCCGCGTGGAGGCGGCCGGTAGGAAATGTCTGGACACCCGAGAAGAAGGAGGAAGCGGGAGGATTTGAGGCGGCGGGGACGAGCTTCTGTTTTGCCATTTTCGGATGGGAGCTGGCGGTTCCGCGCGCGCGGTGGCGCGGGACGGCGCCGTGTCACAGCGCCGGCGCTCCAGACGGCTCTGCTAGAGCTATAGTAGTCGTAGGGGGCTAGCCGCATAAGTGGTGGAGTGGAGTGCAGTGGAGCGGCGTGCGGAGATGGGCTGCACGCGTGGTGTGGGCCTCATTGGTGGCCCGAATCCCGGAAGATTCGGCCCTGACTGAGGAGCCCATTTCGGACCGCCTGCCTTGACGCGAACAGTTTGCCAATGCCGCACGCTCACGCGGATGAACTCTGAAGGCGATAGGCATCTTTGCATTATTCGGTGGTTATTATTGGTCCACCAGGAAGAGGGCCAGGAGGATGATAATAAAAGCATGGTTTAATGCCTAATCAGAGATGGCATTTCTAGGACCCAAGGAACTGCTTTGCGAAAGAAGAGTGAATTTGTCTAACGGTCTCTTTGGCACCTCCCGGTAGAATCTGTGAAGATGTACCAAGCACTTCTCTAAAATTAATTAAAAGATGCATCCTGCTATAACAGTACCTATCAACAATAGGCTTAAAAAAGGGACAACAATAATAGAGCTAGAAGAGAGGGACTGATCGCGTTGGAGACTGGATGTGGTGGCGAGAGGGAAGGTGACTGATTGAGGGGCAGACATGGCGCGCGTCTTGGTGAGAATGTAGCGGAAGGAAGACTCCGAACCGATGAAGAGAACCGGCCGCGGCTAGGAACAGGGCTTGAAAAAATTAGGATTCCAAAAATAGTTGTACTACCACCGCACATAAGGTAGGAGCGTGCATCAGTACATTCAGGCCAAGTTGCACGTCCGTTAGACTTACAGAAGAGGAAAGAAATAACATAGATCCGTTATGGTTATAGGAGACGAAACTTGGTTGGATATAATACAACTTATACATGATTTTTTAACAAGAAACTAGATACAAAAGAAATAACGTTCAAATGATAATCCATTTGCATCCTCTCTCTTCGCAAACCAATGTGCTAGTGTGGTCGCACAGTTGACCGACCAACCGCGCGAAAACACGTGGCTCCACGGGCCACGACCTAGGGCGCGAACTCGGGGTGAAGCCATCGAAGAATGACTCCGGGGATGGGAGCGGCGACCGACCTCCGAGCTCGGACGACAAAACTGGGGGGGGGGAAGCGATCCGGGCTAGAGTACGGACCAAGGGCACGCAAAGAGGACTTAAATACTGACGTGACGGAACGGCGAAAGAGATTTAAGACGGAGTGTGAGGCCAAGCGACAGGACAAGCACGACGTCGGACCATCATCACCACTCGTCCCATTCTGCTTGACGCGGATGTACAAGGACGGAAAGTAGACACAGGTTATAGACTAGACGGGAGGAGATGTACTCATCGCCTTTATACCGCTTTGGGCCGCGTTAGGCGCTGACACACAATGTAAACCCCCGTCTCATTTATGAGGAGCGGGTGGGTAGGTATAGGCATTCGAGCTATAGGATGCCCGAAACCTCCCCTCGTACGACGAAACGGCTCACATACGCTCGACACTTATATTTTCTCTTCGTTCTCGCGCACGAAGGGAGCCTCAGTTGTAACCACGGTTCCTTGAACAGACTAAGCTAATAGAATGCCGACGAACACCTCAGACTGGACGTAGGACACGTTGTCTGAACCAGTATAATTTTTTTATCTTTGTTAGCTAGCCATCCAGACATAAAACGTAAAACATTCGATTACTAGCTGATGCTAAAAACACCGACGAGATGACTCCACCTACTATCATCAAAGGTAACCTAAAATGTAACATTCCAGGCTCAAATTGATTGTTTCCTCTTTTTTGTCAACTCGAGAGTTATATAAAAAACTTGAAGTAATTTTCTAGAGTAAGGAACTTTTTAGATATGACTTGTGGGACTTGAGACTTCTTTTACCAGACACCTAAATATTTACATGTTATCTTTGTCTGAGAGGAACTATTTACATAAGATGGTATCTCACTATGGCGACTCGTGCGATTCACATGTTAACCTTGTCTGAAAAGGCTTCAGTATCCCATATTTACCTAACTTGACCATCTTATCGCCTGGACCTCGAAAAATTTTTAGACAATTACTTCATATCAATAGATACATGGGTAGATCATGATGCACCGTGCCTTTCAACCCTCTCTCCCGAGCCAGACCAACACCTTTTTCTGCCTCTGTTATCTAGCCCTAGTTACCCGGACCATTGATCAACACTAATGAGATGATGAATAAAAAGATGGAGTAGATCAATACATACCCCATCGCATTATGACAGACTGAAAATGGACCAGGTTGATAGGAGAACTAAATCGCCCTCGGGCCAATACATTGCGGATCAAATAATGGCAACAAACAACATCCAACCAAGCTTCCTCTCGGAAACAAGATGGGGACTGACCTAACCCGTTTTATTGCCCGAATAAACAAACGGTGGGACCTCGACAGGAATGACGCATACTAGATTTTTTATTCTAAACATCATTTATTTCAAAACGGAGGGTGTATCATTTATGCGATTTCTTTATATGCCCACCAACTCAAAATTTCATACTACTGCAGATCATAAGTGTTAGCTACGGACACCATATAAGAATGAAGAAATAGCTCTCCTTCCTGGTAATGGAGGACCAGCTGTTCTTTTTCTTTTCCCCTGCACGCAAAGGGCGCCAGCGTCTGAAGCCGGCGTTCCTCCAAATAAGGAACCCACGCACCGATTTCAGACGGAACCACATGGACGGGAGGAGAGAGAGGCGGAGGGAGTAACCCACACACCCAGAAACCAACCACCCCCGCCACGCCAGGCGGTTGCCGTCCCTGCCGATGGAGCCGCGCGCGCGGCATGCTCGTCGCACGGCCCCACGGTCAAGGGGCAACGTGACATCTTCGCGACGATCGGTCAGCTCCTCGCCGTGGATCAGTAACGCCGGTCGATCCTATCAGCGCCGCTAGGGCTCGAGAACCAGCGAGACGGACGGAGAGAGGGAGGGAGGAGCCGTGTCGTTTGTTGGATTCTTCCCGTGGACGGGGGAGGGGGCCTCCCACCACGATCGGGAGAACCCCACGATCCCAACCCGTTCGGCGAACTTATTTCCATGCGGAGACGACATGACGCGGCAACAAACTACTGGTGATAATAACGAGTCAAATGAAGCTGGTACAAGGCAGGTTTTGATCTCTCGCTAGATCTAGAAATTCTAAATAAAAGGCACAACCGTAGCAGGGCGAGGAGGCGAAAATGGCGAAGAAGCCGCATGACGAGTGTGCACTCGGCGCCAGCCTCCAATGGCGCCGCGCGGCGTCGGCTTCAACGCGGTCACTCCTTTATCCGCAGCCAGCGCCCGAGCTGCGTCGGGTTGACGACGCCGGGGATGTGGGCCCCGCTCGACATCAGCAGCCACGACACCTCGGCGTACCTCCGCTTACCGGCCTGCGTATCCTCGGCCGGACCCGGAGCCGGACCCAGAGCCGGAGCCGGGCCGCCGCGGCTCGGCTCGATGCGGCGCCCGAGGAGCGTGCCGCGGCTCAGGAACTCGTGGGCTAGTTGGCCGGCCAGGAGCGTGTTGCCGCTACCGCCGTGAGCCGGCTTTACCGGCTCGGCTTTAGCCGGCCCGGGGGCGGCCAGCCCCTGCTGCGCCTTCAGGTCCCGCTCCTTGCGCTTGCCGAGGGCGACACGCGCCGCCTCCAGCTTCTCGCTGAGCGACATATCGACGGCTCCGCTACACCGCGCTCCACGTCAGCACGGAGCCGGAGTCGAGGGGTGTTTTCTCTTGTGGCAAGCAGGAGAAGAAAAAAAATTGCAAAAAAGAGGCAGGTGGAGCCCACCGAGGGCAAGATGGTAAATTCACGGAGCACGGAGCGAGAACAGGGCAGCAATCAAGACCAAGGAGAAGACGGGACGGCGGAAGAGAAAAATTTCCGGGTAACAAGAGGAAGGGGGGGGGGCGTCAGGAGAGGGGGCAGCCTCTTATTTATATTCGATCTATTCCGGGGGTACCTCTCGACTCACGACTAATTACAAAGATGCCATCGTGGTATCTCGCATAGGCGGCACAACAGAAGGGTAGGATCGCGGTTACCGAAAATCCAGCAGGGTATTCTAGTAATTGTATCATACCGGGGAGGCGGGCTTGTGTGGCGAGGGGGTGGGCCGCTCTGAAAACACCCGCGGCCGCGTACGCGCGGGCCATGTGTGGGGCCCATGTATTGGGACCACCGTCAGTGTTACTGTAGTGGTGAGGTTTGGGCGCGGGTGTCCGAGTGTCAGGTATCTGGAAGCCTTGGACACAGACAGGCATGTCCAAGTAGCACAGCACAGCACAGGCCTATTCTCTGTTTCTCCCTGTGATGATAATGCTTTCCTTTTTTTTTCTTTACAAAATCACGAGGTACATAGGAACACCGTTTCGCAACCATTTCATAAACTGTTCACGTACGTACCCGCGCGGATAGAAAACGAAATGAAAGGAAAAAAAAATCTGCGCCACGGGAACCTCAAGGTCGCCAAAAAACCTAAAATCACTAATTTTATAGCCTGGTCGCGCCACACATGCTTAGCTCTTTTGTTTTCTTCGCGTTTGCTTATATTTCTTCCCCGGCGAGCTATTTCTTTCTCTCTTTTTTTTTTTTGCGTTGGGTACGTTATGCACTGCATATTACTCTATTGTGCTCGTCTTTATAGCTTTTCCTGATTTTGCTTATTTACCCATCTGTACGATCGTGTGTTACAATCAGAGATCCAGGATTTAATTCCTTTGACTGTGGTTCACTTGGTTTTTAAACCATAAGGATCTCTGATGGTAACGTAGGTATTTGGAGAACTTAGGTACTATATTCGAGCCCGGTATTTGGAGAAGATTTAAGACCGAAGTCCATGGTTGTCCCAAGTTTTACAGTAAAGTTGGCCCTTCCATCCATACCTTCTGCGTCGTTTGAAAATCTGTTGAGAGGTTGAAAATTGTGAAATGCCCAAACCTTGACGTAGTCAACAATTGGCAGCAATACCATTTCAAGAAAATAACCACAAGCAGGTAAACTAAATCCGATATTTAAATTCTGACAGGCGCCACTGTACACCATGTCTCAATTCTGATATCTTGGTAGAACTTATCTTAGCTCATTTATCCTATCTGCAGGGATGCTACGGTTACCTTAATCTAGTAGAGGAATCCTGATACAATACAAGCATGTGAGTACTCGCAATTCCGGAGGATGCGTACCAAGCTGCGCCGCCCGGGAATGAACGGAACGGACCGCCGGACCGGACCGGAGCAGAGGCCAGTTACAGGGCGCCACCAGCCCACCACTCCGCGCTTGCGCATGCCGAAGGGAGAGGCCGGCGATGACCGCGAGACCAGCGTCGGCGCCACCGCGCCGCCAGGTCCCTGCGGAGGGAGGGAGGGGCAGAGGCCGTGGCGATGCGAGAACGGCGTGAGCCCGTGGCCCGCGGACAAGAATAGAACGTCGGCCCATGGGCACTCGTCTATGGGCTTTTCTGCGCCGGGGCCAGGCTTGGGCCCTAACCCCAGTAAAGACCTGGGCCAGCGAGCTGGCCGCTGCCCTAGCCGGTGGAAGCGTACGTGGAGCACGCAGCGACTGCGCTCGACAGGTCGTCGCCGTGACCAACCGTCCAACCCACCACGTGGTGACCCTGCCTCACCTGCCCCTATCCTCGCATCCTCCGGTGGCCGAGGCCGTTGAGCTCGAGCACCCAACCCGCAACCGTCCGCAGCTCCGCGCGGGGGCGCCAAAGAAGACGGAGGCGAGAGGGCATGGCGCCACCGCCGGCGACTCTCTCCTTCTCCACCACCCGCTGCGTCCCTTTCCCCGCCCCGAGGCCCCGTCGCGCCTTCCACGCCGCGGCCCCCTCCTCCTGCCGAAGGCTCCCTAGATTCGCAGCCCGGAGTAGCAGCGGCGGTGGAACACCCCCCGAGCCAGGTAACCTGTGGACTTTTGGGGTGTACCGGGAACCTAATTGAGGGGCTGAGCCTTACCCTGCCGTCGCGGGCTGTTTTGCAGGCCACGACGAGAGCAAGGCTGTCCTCGACGCTTTCTTCCTCGGGAAGGCCTTCGCGGAGGCGCTCACCGAGCGGGTCGAGTCGGTTGTCGGTGAGGTGTTCAGCGTCGTCGGGCAGTGGCAAGCGGAGCAGCAGAAGCAGGTCCAGGAGTTCCAGGTACTGCACGAATACGCGCTTTGCTGCAGATGGTCGGTAGTACTCAACTGAGTGTTCGTGGCATTTTACTTGTGGTCCCTAGTTCCCTATGATGCATTAACCGTGCGTCACAAACATGTTTTCAGTTCTGGTATAAATTTTCGAGAACCATATTTCTTATTATAATAAATTATCGCGTGTGAAACGATGTACGAGAAAAGACTGACCACTGAACTGCGTAGTAACACGTAGCCCACAAGTATGAGACTGGATAGGTTCCTTTGTGTTGGAACTTGGATACAGTCAAGCTTCTGGCTTCAAAATTGGCAGCATAGAAACTGTTCTGCGGTTCTGTCGTTCATTTCTCAGAGAACAATATGACATAGTAATAGAGTCTGGATGCTCAATCCCCAAACTAAACTTTGCTGGGTTGGATTTCAAGTGTCGTGTGATGAAGTGTAACATAGCTACTACATACAGTGAAAAACTACCACTGCCCATTTCTTCATTATTTGTTTATTGCAAACTTACTGTATGACTTGATATTAAATTCTCTCGCGGGTATGGTAAATACAGGAGGAAGTCGTTCAAAGAGCCCAAAAAGCTAAGGAGAGAGCTGCGACAGAAGTCACTGACGACAAAGGGCTAAAGACACTTCGGGAATCTTCAACGACCATTGTGACATCTGCACCTACATCACCTCCTACTACTCCTACCCAGGCAGAATAGTTATATCCCTCTTGGTTGTGATGAAGAGTTGGTGCTGCATGTAGATGCAGTTTCACATGCTACCAAAGTTTGTAGAGATTCTCACATGATATGTAGCAATCAAAATAGCCTTTGACAGTGAAATCTGAAATGTTGTGCAATTTTGCATATGAGTGGGATGAAATGCTTTTAAATGTTAATATGATCTGAATTTGAATACCGGAGATAACTGATGATTATTGGTGTAAGTTACTGCAGGTAAGAAAGCATTGTGTTCTCAATCATGTGTGAGCTAGAATTGCACTAAAATGATCAAAGAGATGAAGAGCAGGTAACTTTGTCTTAAAGACGTGCTTCTGTATACGCTTCTTGAGATACCATTAAATTATTGCTAAATTTATAGTAATACACTCCTGTATGATTTCTAATCTGGGAAGGAGGGTCATCAGAGTAGTGATATTCTAATTCCTAGTAAAATATGCCTATTGAAACATGTACATAAATAAAATGAAATTTAGGTTGAGAAGAAATAGGCATTTATAGGCTTGAGCTATAATGAAATTTACAAAACTAATTTCCTGTGTACACTTCTTCACCACATCATGTAATGCCTGTACGAACTTGAACCTCGAGAATACTGTATTCCAGTGCTAAGAAGCCAAATAACTAGGGTATTCTTCAGAGGTCGCCTCTATCTGTTGGTAACCCTTGATAAACTTGCTGTACCATTTAGCAGATAATTTCGGTGTTCGCTTTAGTGACTTGAAGTCCACGTGACAAAGCCCATACTTTATCGTGTAGCCTGAGAGCCATTCAAAGTTGTCCATCAAAGACCATACAAAATAACCTCGCACATCGGCTCCTTTCCTGTAGAGAACAAAAATGCAATTTTACTTTTTGTATTTTTGCTGCAGAGCAGGTTACCTGAAAAGATCACAGAGAAATGCAATAACCTTATCGCATGGCCCACGTAAGTGAGGTAGTCACGGATGTAACTTAATCGTTCAGTATCATTAATTAATTCTTCTATGGCAGTGCTGCTATTTCCTATTTGACCATAACCTGAAAGAACAAATAGACCCATTCAGATATTAGTATGGCATTGGAGTACTGCAACCATTATATATATAGAGCGATGTAGAACTGAACAAGGCTTCTATAGATAGCCGTAGTGTTTATAGCTGATATGTACATTTGTCCAAACTCACCATTCTCTGTGATGTACATAGGCGTGTTGTTATATCTCTGCTTTAAGTTCATGACCAACTTCTCCATAGAGCTTGGAACCACGAAGTTGTTTGCCACTGGTGTCTGAAATATTTTATTTAGCGCCATTAAGTTTTGCAAGCTACATTTGGAAGGGAATTTTCAGTGCATAGAAGAATGCAACATATAATGTTCTGTTTTACCGGTTTTCCAATTGGTATCCCATTTCTTTCTGCTAATTCAAAGACTAAAGCATCACCATTATAGGTGTCCAAATCACATCGAGAAAATATGCAATCCTTAACATATAGTGTTTTGTAGTGATTGATTCCAATGAAGTCAATTTTGTTTCTCAGTAGCTGCTTCTCCTCTTGTGTGAATTTTGGCAAGCTTGAACCTAAGATTTGGCGCATGTGGTGAGGATAGTCGCCAAAGAATAAGGGATCCAGGAACCTATTTTTCATGTAACATCAAGTACAGATTCAATCATGGAGAGCAGAAAAGGTGTATCCATAGCAATATATTATGACTGAAGGTAGCAAAGAATACCATGGAGCTTCGAAAGACTGAGCTCGGCTTACTGCCAAGTGGTCCGCCGTGATATTCCTTAGTGGTTCGTACCATCTCATGTATATTGTCATTCCCACAGAGCCGCCTTGCTTTGTCTGAGAAGGGAAATGTTTAGAACACCTCATGCCATGTACATCAAGGTAAGGGCAATGTATGGTTAAGTTATCCTCCCTTTTTTTCATATGCTTTTTGTACCTTGTACTTCTTTCTATAGATATCAACTGTCTTTGCATGTGCTAATATGATGTTATGTGCTGCAATGTAGGGCTCCGTTGATGAATTCCCAGAAGCACATTTTCCAAACGGACTGGAACAGTGGTTGGGAGGGTATTTGCCACTGAAATATTGTAGTTTCACCATGAGGTTTGGCTCATTGAACGTAGTCCAGTGCTTTACTCGGTCACCAAACATCTTGAAGCAAAGTTCGGTAAAGTAGATG
Source organism: Neostapfia colusana (assembly GCA_030760725.1). Taxonomy (NCBI): domain Eukaryota; kingdom Viridiplantae; phylum Streptophyta; class Magnoliopsida; order Poales; family Poaceae; genus Neostapfia; species Neostapfia colusana. The sequence goes on from JASWHV010000019.1 coordinate 57,562,708, forward strand.
TAGTCTTTTCTGAAGTAAAATGCAGAAACAGATATTGACTTGCTGTAGATTCTTGCAAGAGCTGCGGAGGTTAATGAGAAGTGTATGCATGGTATATATGTTCTTACTGCATCTCAGAGCTCAACCAGGAGCCATATCTGTCATCTAGTTCTTTGGGTATGTCGAAATGGTTGAGGGTCACAAATGGCCTTATTCCTGCTCCAAGCGTATCAGATGCCAGGTCCACATGAGTGGGATTGATCTGAAGATTTTACTTGTTTTGCTGGGCGGTTTTTCTGCAGGAAGTCAACGACATGGTAGTAAAGGTGTACCTTTCCGCAGGAGGTCGTTGATAAGGCCGTTGTAGAATCTCACTCCTGCCGCATTAACGCTGCCGAAGCGACCCTCTACACTCGTAAGATAAGCACAGCTTAGCGCTGGTATAAAGAAGTTTTTTTTGCAATCTGATAACTGATTTCTTCTCGACCTGATGTTTCAGATAGTATCTTACTTGGAAGTATTCTCGACCAGGAGAGAGAGAATCTGTAGGAGTCAAGGCCGAGCGAATGCATCATCTCTATGTCCTCCTGTCAGTGTTCATTTTGAGTTAGCTTCTATGAGAGTTGCCGACGCCTATATTTTTGCTGATTTGTGCTTGATTGAGAAATGCGTCTAAATAAGTACAGATGAATACATACAGTTGTTTGCTCTTTCTGATTGTAACTCACCTTGTACCGATGATAGTGGTCAAGAGCCACATCTCCATTACTACCGTCCATAATCTTTCCTGATTTATGAGAAACAGTAAGATCAAGCAAACCAGCACGATCAGTAATTAACTTTCAGGAAACATTTGTAATTGTCGAAAAAGAGACATGCTTTTGCTTGTCAAGAGAGCGGGGGTCCACCATAGCAAGCAAACAATTCGTTTCGTACATCTTGAGAGATGAAGGACAACCACCCTCTTATTGATAATGACATGGTCCATTGTTTCCAGCAGAAACTGTTTTAAGCTAGCGACTTAAGTGTGCTCCAGTTAGTGTAGGCCTCATGGCAGTCATCACCAATCGAGTAGGTGCTCTATATGATTCTCCTAAAGAACCCAGACAAGATTTATGACTTATTTGGCTACATCAATATTCCAATATGGTTTACTGGCCATTTTTTAAACTTTGGTATTCAATAGCAAAAAGTTTGTGATGATTAATCTACAGCGTAGAAATGATGCTATTAGACTGGTCGTGAACCCAATTTTCATAATAATTTACTACTCAATAAATATTGGTAACAATTAATAAAGTTGACTTTCATTCCTCGTATTTGTAGAGCCTATTTGAATGTGAAACTGAACAGAGAAAAAAAGGGAGAGGCAAGAGTAGAAAATGGTGTGCCGAGACAAATTGTGATAGAATTGAAAATTCGGAGAGAACTGCAGAGAGGAACTGCAGCACGTAATATAGCTCTTACTTCTCACAGACCCCCCCTCCCCTTCCAAGAAGGAACAATTAGGAGTCGTGATAATCGATCACTGTAACACCAAAATGACACAGAAGGGAATTTCTCTTCTTCCACAGGACTGACGATCTAATCCAGCAAATTAAATATCCTGAAAAAATTTCACTTGTTCTACAGGGAAACTTAACGAGTTTGCTGATTGAGGCGGGCCATCTTTAGTTATCTGGATGGCTTAATCAAGATCATCTGATTCCCGCATAGCTAATAAGACTTGCATGCACCTTGAATATGGGTGAAGGCATCCCAGTTGCTCAGGCCCTTGTTGTCATCTATGTATGCGCCTTCAATCTGAAACGAGGATGCAGAAACATCGTCACGGAGAGAAAGGGACACGAGGAAAAAATCAAAAGGAGAAAGTATCCAACCAACGTACGTGCTATATTTTACGACGACATGCATAGAAGAAAATCAAGTACATATTTTTTTGGCAAGGTTTTATACTTACGTACCACAGGCATGAAAGAAAATCAAGCATACTAAACTACTGTCGTTGATAAAAGTTGAGGGGGGGGGGGGGGGGAACGCTACAGCGGTTTATATGGTAGTTACAGAGAAAAGGCAAGATCATATCTCGATTGAACTAGATTTTGTATACTAAACATCATTTATTTCAGAACTCAGGGAGTAGAAATTCGACTGCTCGGGCACGCAGCTTTCCTGTGATCAATGGGCTGAATGAAGCCGTACCGTACGTAGCTCGATCGAGCCCTTTGAGTACACGCCGTGCATGCGTTGTTAGCTGGTCGAGGACTCGATCGCCGTGTATATACCTACCTACCTGGTAAGACGACGTGCCGGCGCCGAAGAGGAAGGACGGCGGGAACTCGCTCCGCCTGAGCGCTGCGGCCATGGAGAAGAGGCTGACGAGGAGGAGTAAGAGGAGGAAGAAGAAACGCGCCATGGTACTACGTGGCGGGCAGCACGTCTCTCGCGCTCTTTTGGTCTTTGGGCTTTTAGAGCCCGGAGCAAGAAGGGGGCGGCCGACATATATAGCAAGCGTGATGGTGGTTCCAGAAAGACGGGAGGGAGGTTTTGAAGACACGCCAAGCTCGGATCGATGCGTGGTACCTTATCTATAAGGTCCCCGTCACGTACGTACGTAGTAATCTACACTCAGTGGCGAAGCTAGCACTACGATGACCCGACTATCGACGATCATCCACTCCTCGTGAGCATTTCTGAGTGTCTCTCTTGAACACTTCTGATTGATGCACGTGAGGTCAGACATGAAGCTTTCTCTGAAGTTTCCATATATTTCCCCCGGTACTATCTGTGCACCCGGGAGAGCTCGATCACCTAGCTTCGTCTCCCTAACTAAGTATTCTCTCCATTCTGAAATAAATGACGTTTAAGACAATTAATTTAGTTCAAATTGAATTAGATTTCATGACGTTGCTGTTCCAGCCTCAGTTACAGGTTGTGGTTTTGTAATAATCGACTAGCTATTGCCAGGCCGTATGCTGCACTACGTGATGCAAATGCCGGCCGGCCGGAAGAACGTTTTCTACCATGTAAAAAAACGCTGGAGGTGCGCGGTTGGTGTAACTGCTCCACTCATATGGACGAAGAATATATAAAGTGGTCTTAGAAAAACCTAAGGGCGAGAGGACCGTACGATCGGATGAAGTACGTCGCTGTACTGTACGTGTACGTACATGCGTACCAAGCAGCAGAAGGTGGTGGTCGATCTCGATCGGGTCTCCGGCCGGCCTGGCTGTTCCTACCTAGCTAGGATACAGCGCGCGTGCCATTTAGGAACCTGGTTAGCAGCGAATAGTGGCGGCGCGTAAGCGTAGATAAGATAAGCTAGAGCTAGGAACTAGGGAGTCTCGCATCCAGCTGCACAATTAAGGTGATCTAAATACATCTACGAATTTTGAATGTGGAAGATGTGCTAGCTAGAACCTGTACACAGCTGCATCTCACGAAGCCGCGATCGAGCGATCGAGAGCCAGAATCGTTATTGTTGAAGGTTCGTCCTAGCCGTCAACAATACTTAGTTAGGTATTGTTGAACTGATCAACACACGAACACGACTCCCTCGAGTTGAACTGATCCCGTGTCTTAACTATACTAGAGCCATAGTATCACATCACGACGACATGGTTATGGCAGATACGGCACTCCAACCTTCGGTCCGACAATTGAGTACGTACGTACGTGATCGAGACCTGACTGATCGAGAGTAGTACTTGTACTGTCATGCGTGACGCGACAACCTTACTGCTTATTATTGTGACACACACGAATTGAAGGTCACTAATTAAACATCGTTATTCTAAGATGGCAAAAGCATCTTTTCTACCTGAGTTAATTAGTTTTGGACTGTTCCGGCCGGGATGGAGTGAAAACAAATGGAGAGCTGCTGGGTGTACCGCTCAATTATTGTTCGGATTTCTCGTAACCGATTTTTTCATTTTTCCTAACGGAATTGCGGTGTGTATATATATATATATGGTGGAGCTAGCTAGGATTCTAACTTGGGAATGTCGAGCCAAATACTCGGAAATTTGATAAATAATGATAATAATTGGTAGCTACGTACACAAGTGCATAACTTGGTAATATCTAGATTATATAATAATATATTTAGAAGTGTGATAATATATTAAAAATCACTCAATTATCCCTGGCCTACGGACTACGATCACTATATTTTCTCATTTAATTAATCCCCTCAACCTGGTAACACAATTTTTTAAAAAAAAAGTGTATGCACCGTTGTTAGGTGGAGGAGCTACTTGCGCTATATATAAAATATTAGTTTACAGACAGTCCATACAAACATGCATGAGGTTGTACAAGTTGTCTGTTTTGCTACCTATGTACGACAATCAAGGCAGCTTGTAGACAGCAACTGTCTCAACCGTTAGAGGCATTTTTTTCTGGCTAAACCCTAATAATTTGATTTAGGTGGTATTTTAGTACATCTTGTAGCGATGCTCTTTATTATGACAACTATATATAGGAAGGACCTCATTTATTAAAGAGGTCAAGTAGACTTATATTTCTTAATTATAAACTGTCCTTCATGCCCAGTAGTGTGATCAGTCACTTTGAATTGAATCAGATACAAAGTTTACCGGACGACCGTTTTAGTTAACCACAACCCAAATCCATGCATGTCATATCGTGTCTGCCACTACAAGCGAACATATCCGGAAATCGGCTTCTGTCCTCAGCCGCTTTGCAATTCTTCCATAATTCCTACGTGGACGGACGGAGCATATGCGACACGATCGACTGCATAATTTCATACGGCAGCCACTCAAGTACACGTGGTTGCTCTTATCTTTTTTTTTTTAAAAAAATTATTCACCCCCAAAGCGTTGTCATCGAAAGACCGAGAGCCAAGTTAACATCGCATGCATTACGCGCGCTTCTTATCTAAACCAACAACATAACAAAAAAAATCTAGGCCAAATTGTCGCATCAACATAGCTGATTGAGTGTCTGAAAAGTATTCAAGGCCACGCGACGCTGACGAAGCGACGGTTTTTCTTTCGTGTCCAACTGTTAAAGGCCAAGACAACTACAAAAAACTACCCCGTGGTGGAGATTTCGAAAAAAAAAACTACCCCGTGGTGGCTGGTGGGTGGCGGTACGGGTATGAGCACGAATTTCGATTATATTTTTTATTTTTAACACTGTTGATAATCAATTTAATATTAATAACATCAAACTTTTTTAAAAAAACTAACCATCCTCTCGCCTACGGCGTGGACGATTTGTCCACTGAACATTCTGACGTCCATGCTGTGGACGATTAGGCCACGTAGGCAGCCATATCATCCACAGCGTGAAAGACAGAGCCGACGTGGAGGCAACATTCCTCTCTGCAGCAAATATTATAATATTAATTTTTTAGCATCCATTTAAAAATGCTTAGAGATATTTTTACAATTTTTTTATAAAATTTAATGTAGTATATTGTGTTATGATTTTATGTAAGTTGTTTAATATGACTTTTGTTTAAATTCTATGTTACATAACTTTAATTATGTAATACGATCATAAATTTGATTATGACGTGTTATGGAAGTAAATGTAACTGAATTTAGCAAAATAACAACAACACTTGATTAAAAAATTCGTCATTGGATACATTACGAAGTTTATTAAATAGAAAATATAGATTCTACTGAGTGCAACGGAGATATTTTCACTTGCGCAATGCATCCGGCCAGCCATCCCTTGCTCGACGTGCTCTCTCGCGTAAGCGCTCCCCGTTCATCCTCTCTCGCCCGACGAGCAATACGTTCTTCCTCCTGAGTCTGGCGACGATACTTTTCCTCGATTCTTTGAAGTTCTTCCTGACGATTGCGCCCACGCTTCGCCTGTTGAGTCGCCTCCTTCCTCTCCTGCTCAACCCGCTTTTCGAACTCCATCTCGTAGTGGAACTTGTCCCATGCATAGAGCATCGCGTGTACGTACTCGACGTCTTTCGCTGTTTGTTCATTGTCGATGTACTATGTGAATTCCCAAAGGGGCGGTGGAGACTTCATAATTAATTATGTGTTGTTATGAAGATTATAGATAAAATATGAATACAATATTCATAGATCTATGAAGTAAACATGTTACCTGACGTCTACCATTCGGAAAAAATAACGTGGTCCTATGCGGGGGGTCATATTCATAGTTGCTGCACATCCATAGCCTCAAACCGTAAGTGACCCCAGTCTTAAATCTTTTACTAACCGACAATCAGTACCACATATACACATTGGTGGTTGTAATCCCTCTGGAACACGAACACTCTCTTTTTGATTTGGTGGTGAGTACAGTGAGTCCATGTCCGTGAGAGTTGGGTCTGTGAAGTGTGGTTGTGGTGAATGTCTGGAGTGCTCTTAAATAGACAATCGAAGTTAGACGATTCGTCCACTATGTGGACGATCTGTCTAGTAGGTGGACGAGTCGTCCAGTACGTGGACGACTAGTACATCAGTTGTACGACTCGTCCATCAGGTGCACGAGTCGTCCACCAGGTGGACGAGTTGTCTAGTAGGTGGACGACTAGTCTATCACTTGTACGGCTAGTCCATTAGTTGTACTACTCGTCTATCAGTTGTACGAGTCATCTAGTAGGTGGACGAGTCATCCGGTTAAAAGTCCCTATTGATTTTTGGCAAAATAGATAATTTGCATTTTGATACACCAATAACGGTTCATTTCACTTTAGTGTGAACATCATAGAACACTAGTATTTACTCTCGTCCATACTTATTAAAATTCGAATTAGAAGATCATACATTATAAGAATACATTGCAAGCATACATGTTGCTTCACATTAGTGAAACCTAGTTTTAACGGTTATGGTTTGGCTTGTGGTGAGGACATTCACAATCCGTGTTATCACAAACGGACCTAGCACATATGTACTCGAATAGTTGTGACTCCATTTCCGCTAGTTCAGCAACTATATCTCGGTTTCGATCTTGTAAATATTTAATGTAATTTTCAGTTGGCTTAATTAGCGATGGTTCAACCCAGAGTGTGTATCCGCAGTTATCATCATCGAAATAGCATTAGTTAAAAAGCAAAAAGGGTAAAAAAATGACAATAATGCAGCGAAAAAATGACAACAAGGCATGTGAAAAGTGTGTGTCTACGGTCTCTAACGGTCGACCAACGCAGTAAGTAGGGAACGGTCGTAAGTTAGTCACGTGGACTTTTCTTTAGACCGTTCCATTACCTAGGGCTCCAACATCCTACACAGTGGTAGCAGCCCCGCTGCACTCAACTTGCAATACACGATATAAAATTACAACGAAATAATCTAACATTTTTGAACTATTTAATTATAAAAATTCGTACCTGTCAATCCACATATCGTCCAAGTATAACAGCGTCTTCAGCACCCTAGCCAGCAACTGGTGAGTTCGACTCCTCGAACGCAGCTCAAGTACGAGCAATGTCGAGAGTCGAACTGAGCGTCCAAGAGATTGTAAGTGCCACTGTCACTCGCAACCATGGCTGCAGGTTTAAAATACATTAAATTGTTATTCATTATTAACTTATGTAAATTCTTAACGAACAATATTGTTCTTAAACAAAAAAATCTGTAATACATGGTGATGTTACATTGAAAATATTACAAACCCAATCATTGATCATCCCGCCGTGAGCGACGAGCACGAGGATGCCACCCGTCATATGGATTTCCTGAAGGTCTCGCTTCTACCGCTCCCGGAACATTACGTCGAACGCAATTCTTGACTATGGCCAACTTCGTTACAGTTGCTACATTCCACTTGTTGTGACGATGAACACTCGTCCATATCATTTTTTATACGTCGAGTCTTATGCCGGCCACGAGTCTGCTTTAACCTCAAATAATCAGGGTCTCTTTCGAATTGTCGTACAGAATCATTAGTGAATGCACCAACAATATGATAATCAAATATCTCTGCGTGCCAAGTTGTGTGCAATGTATCCTTAAAAAAAATAATGTGACACATATATAGTTGGAGATAATTGACTCCGACTACATGCAGCAATGACATGAGAACAAGGACTATGGAGGAGCTTTGGCTTCATACATTTACATATGGTTGAGTTCTCACGAAGAACGCACTCATGCACAACGTCTGCCTCTGTCTCTGCATGTGATTTTAAACATGTTCTGCACAATTCCAGTTTGTTTAACACTATGCAAGTGAGCCTTTTTAATCTTCTCGTCCATGTAGTCGCAAACAAATTTTGAGAAGACTAAATTAGAATCAACCATCAATAGAGAAGCTTTTGCAAAACGCTCACGAAAGTACTTCATCGTTCCATTCAAGATTCCTTCAACAATACCAACCAGTGGTAAAACTCTTGACCCACTAGAACAAAATTGTATATCTATACGAAACTTGTATTAATTTGTAGTACTATCATTGTTAAGATAAATTTAAAATATAACAAATAATTACATACCTCGACTAAATTAGTTATCATAATTCCGTACCTAGCACCATGTGTGTCGTATAACAACGACCATTTCTCTTTCGGCTCATTATGAATCCAATGTGAGAAACATCTGATAGATAATCCAGCACTACGAGATATAGTCTGTTCGGTTGAAGAAACGGTGGAGAATGGTTTAGAGGTGTCTTCATTACTATCCCATCCAAGTAACTCATCGGTTTGTTTATTTGTGAGCTTATGAAGACGACGCCACAAAGCATTGAACTTTCCCTCTTGATTTTGACTACAGAGACGCTTAAACATGTTCATGAGTTGTTTGTTCTTAAAGTGACTATAAAAATTTGCACCCAAGGGGCTTATACACCACCTTGATTCTATATCCGGTCAAACTGGTGGGAGAGAGCTCTTTGCGCAACCGTATTTAATATCCGTTATTGCCTTCAACAAGCTAGCGTTACGGTCGTGTATGACATATATATTTTCTCGGCCTTGAACTACATTAACTCTAACCCGTTTCAGAAATCAGTACCAACTGTCAGCATTTTCACTCTCCACAAATACAAAGGCCACAAGTAAAATTTGATTATCACCATCAACTCCAATAGCTGTTAGAATTGGAACTTTGTACTTTTCGGTTAGAAACGTACCATCCATACACATAAAGGGCCTACAATATTGAAAGTGTTTATGCATTGACCTAGCAAAAAGAATGCACGGTGAAGAATAAATTTCCCAGGATGTCGGGGGTTTGGAACATCCATGATATCAACAGTTGTGCCAACATTCCGGCTTCTGATAGTATTAAGTAACTTCAGAAGATTATCATAAGATACTTCATAAGTACTAAATATTGCCTCAATAACCTTTTTTTCGCCTTCCAAGCTTTAGAGTAACTTATTGTGTACTTAAAATCTTGCTCAATTATGTTGATAATAAATTTAGACTCAAAAGAAATATTATCAACCACACGAGCATACATGTGGTTTACAACAAACCACGATGTAAGAGCAGTATTGCATTTTTCAAGATGTTGTAACTCGCACGAATGATCAATTACAATAGAACACTTCCAAAGGCCACTCCATTTCTCTGCATATCCGTGAATACGACACGGGCAACTGGTTGATAAGCATCCGACATCACAATGTTTCTTAGTGGATCGAGAAACCTTAAATGATCTTTTCACTGAAAGAGACCAGTATTTAACAACATCTTACAAAGATTTTTTATTTTTGAAAATAGACCCCGCTGTTATTGTATTGCCGTGGTAATCCAACGACAAATGATACCCTTCGGTTACTCTTAGGTTTTCAAAATTTGGATTACTCCAATTGGCAGGGACAGGAGGTTGATCTTCCTCGTCAGATGAATCGTAATTAGGAACATTATTATAAACCCTATCCTCAACAACCATGTGATGAACTATATGTTATATATGCTCTCCTTCATGCGCTTGACCAGTTGCCTCAGTAACAACAGTATGTGGCAATTCATTATAATCATCCTCTTCGGCGTCACCACCATTATTATCTTCCTCGTCATTATTTTTGTCCTGCGTCTCGTCGACTACTTCCTTGGCTTCAATCGGAATAAGAAGTATTAGAGACCAGCCATATTGCAGAGCCTTTGCAACATAAGCACGCCACACGTGTGTTCCCTTTAGCGGCAGTAGTTTCCAAAAATGGTCCTCACTTGAACGGCTGATAACTCCTTTTATTTTCAACTCATATTCATCCCCTCTCGGTTTAAAAACTTTCAGCAACCATCTGTATGTACCCATAAAAGTCCGTTCCGTTGGACTAGGTATTCTCCGATTTATAAAAGGGAGTCCTGATAGATCTACTCCACTCGAGTTATAGCTAATTTGACCATCTCCATAAAATATTTAAAATTCTACTTTATTCAACATACCTAGCATACGTATATACGCAATTTAATAATTACCAAAACAACTATATTTAACTATAAACTAACCATAATTCTTAAATTCAAATCAAAATTAAAATCAAAATTAACATAATCTAAATTAACCTAATCAAAATTATAACTAAACTAAATGTAATCAAAATAATAAATAGTTGTAAAAAAATTATAACTAAGCTAAAATCGTAAAAAAACTAGACTATAACTAAAAGTATGAAACAAGATCTAAAGACCAATTAAAAATAACATAAACTAAAATTTAAACTAATATAAAATTTAGATTACAATCTAACTAAATACTAATAATAAATAAAATTACAACCTAACTTAATCCTAAAAACAAACTAACTAAGTCCTAATAACAAACTAACTAAGATTAAACTAGTATTTAATTCTAAAATATCTAAAATGCACAATTAAAATAAGTAATTTCAAATTCTTAATTTGTTTCTAAAATATTATACCTTCTCCTTTTTTTCTTTTTTATTTTCTTCTTTTCTTTTTTCTTCTCGTTTCTTCTCTTCCTCTTCTCTTCCTCTTTCCCTTCTCTTCTACTCTTTTGTTGTGTTTGGATGTGGGGGAGAAGGCACTAGAGCGGCTGGTTTATATAGCAAATTCCTGTCATTCACGTCGTGGACGACAGGACACGTCGGTCCAATGGTCTTGTGACCGTTGGGCCGACGTGGATTCCACGTGGGCCGGTGTTGTCCGCGTCATGGACGACAGGATGTCCACGTGGACAAATCGTGCGCGGACAGCATCGGCAGGCCGTCCACAGCGTGGACGACAGGATATCCACGTGGACAAATCGTCCACGCCGTGGACGAGAGTGTGATTAGTTTTGCAAAAAAAAATGTTTGATGTTGTTAATATTAAATTAATTATCAACAATGTTAAAAATAAAAAAATCCACGAATTTCAGCCCACGTTTTTTATGAAAAAACCCTAAGGGCTTGAATTATATATAAGATTCAGCCCGCGGTTGAGGACCCTATCCGCGAATATTTTCTCTGTTGTCATTGTGGTCATAAATGACAGTAACGTGCTACAGCTGCGGCAAAATGGAGCCATGCATGGGTTAGATTGGCCAGGAGCAGGAATAGAGAAAGGTATCCGGTGGACCATGTTTATTTGACATATATATTAAAAGAAATTGATGAATCAACTTATATTTATAAAAATATGCACTCAACATTCTTACACAAATTTAAATTCAAGTTTGTATCAAAGATAATAAAGAATGTTGAGTCCTTTTTTTTTAAAAAAATGCGCCTTAAGAGCAACCTGAAGTTGCTATCGTTCTGCCGACCCGAAGACAGAAGATGGCCCCGCCCCCGCACCGCGTCACGACATCAACGGATTGTAGCTCTGAAAACATCTTCTTCTGAACCCGAAGTGACGAGGTAAAGGAAATCCAAACAGCAACAAGAAGATAAGATCTTCGTTACTACTGCTAAAGAACATGTCGATTCAGGAAGAGATCAGTCCAGTATCAGCTCCTTTCATGGCACGGCCTGATGCGCGCAAATGACCAAGAAGGTGACATGAACAGCTGACAACTAACCATGTACGGCAGAAGGTGACATGCACTACGATGGTAGGAGAGACGTCTGCGTCGCATTAGAGTCTGAGCAGCTCTTTTTAGTGGTTGTTGGTTGCCCACTTGACTGGTTCTGATGAGAGGATTCAGAAGAATCTTTTCACTCCAGAATACGAAACTTCTGCATTCAGATTCTGGTCCTAGCTCAAGGAGGACCGTCGCCTCCCTCATCGCCGGCCGCAGCAGCCATCCAGCTGGTCGGCAGGCTCTCAGCCACCGCACCAACAATTGGTTGGGGTTGGAGCTCAACCTTCGTTAGCTTGTTGTAGGCCTAGAGAGGGAAGGGAAATTAATGCACCAGTTGGCAAGGGAACAAATCTACGATCTCACGGTTGTTTGTGTGAGCTGCACCGGTTGTTTTAGGTATCGTAGGCGGCTGCATCGATCCTGATATAGAGATCGAAGGATGAAGAATCCCACGAGCTAGTACCCGACAAACTGTCAAACTTACGGGTGAGCGTATCATAGCCCAGCGGAAATGGATAGGAGCAGTTGCGTCACACTGAAATCGATCATATCGCGCCTTCCCGGTGAGTCGAGGGCTCAGCCCAGGTGCGCAGCTAGCACCCGTCGCGACCCTGACTTGGAGCTAGAGATTATCAATTACTAGCTGTAGGTAGACACACGACAAGATCAAGCTGATCTTCGTGTTCATAAATTCGAGGAGCTAGATTACCATACTATTCAACCCACTCCTTTCAAAATCTGGACAGTAGTAAAGATTATGTTCTCTCTATTGAGCCTCATGCAGACCGCTCTGAAGGAACCCTTTGTACCACTCGGCAGACGACTTGGCATCGCAGTCTGCACACAGAAGACACAGGACCAGCAGCAGGTCGATCTTCTCATCCCCGTTTCCGAGTGAGTGAATATCCGTGTATGTATCATCAACCTACCGGAGGTCCGATCGATGGGGAGTGCGTCTCTTTCTCCGGTGACGGCCGCCAGCGCATGCTGGGTCTCCTGCCCCGGTGCGCATGCCGAGAACATGCAGTCCTTGGCGTACAGCGTCGTGTGTGGTGGTTTACGCCGATGAAGTCCAGCCTGTAACCCAGCTTCCTCCTGTCCTCCGGAGAGAAGCTCGGCAGCCGTGAGCCCAGAGGAGCTGCCGCATCTCCGGCGGGTAATCGCCGTAGACAAGCGGCTGATCCAGAAACCTGAACAGTTGTGGTCAGAGGCGTTAACATCTTACGAGCACGATACTGGCCGGTGCAGCACCGGAAACTTAAGCATGACACTCGATCGGCAGCTCAATTAGGTGGTCTTCTTTATCTTACCATGGAGCGTCGAAGGACACAGCGCCCGCTCAGTGGCCAGCCGGTCCTCTGGCGCGTTCGTTAGCGGCTCCAACCAGATGGTCGACATCACGATGCCGATCAAGCCCTTCTGCTTGCAATGAGATATATAGTAGTCTTTTATACACACCACTATTTTTTTGTTTGTTTTGTAATGTTAGGATCCCTTTCGTCGTCATCGTAAGTAAGCAGATGCAGAGCTTTCTACGGAAGCAATAGGCCTCTCTCACACAAAATAGGGAACCACAGCAAGCAACAACGGAAATCTATCGGTTGCCTCTTCTCGTTTCGTTCTTCCTATTTCTCTTCCGTTTCAAGGGCTCCGTTCAAGAAGTTACCTTGCACATTTTTTGCTCTGGATCGGTCCGTGAAGGATCCCTCCTTTCGCCTCCCGGTTTACAAGCCGCGCGTCCGTATCGCGCCGCGTACGTGTCGGCGCGTGCATGTGGGAAAGACGGACTCAACGATTCTTCTCACCATGCAAAGAAACCTCGACACACGTTAAAACTGTCGACGGGCGACGGTCACGTCCGGTGAAAAAGCAGCAGCAGCGGCGGCCCTGTACTTTTCCAGCCGGCCAAATCTTGGAATGATGTCACCTCGCCACGAGCAGATCGGGTAGTCCGAGGGCCAGGACGAGCAAAAGGGAAATCTTCGTGTAATACCAGGCCCCATACCACTTTGTAAATGGAGAGTTTAAAGCAGTCACTGTAGTCATGACACATGGTTTACACAGCTAGAATCCATTGTTTTTGCAGCATGCTGCAAACGGAGCAGCTGCTACTCCTGTAAAAAGGTTTGCAGAGATGTTCGACCGACTATGGTCACACAAAATGGTGCCTCACCAGTGGGATCTCCGAACCAGTGTTTAAAAGGCGTAGGAGACCCCCACTGCTGAGCACAGGATGAGCCAGGAGATCAATCATGGTCCTTACAGTAGCATCGAGCAGGGTTCTAGTCAAAACGAGTTCTCACCCCTCAAGCAAGAATTCCAGATGAAATAAGTTGACCACATTCCTCAGTTTTGTCGTCTTTCTTCATTATTGTAGTTAGATTGCCAAGCGTTTCATAGATGCTCAGAGTGTCCGGGTGGTCTTTATCCTGTACAACAAATACGCTAGTCTTGTTTCCCACAGTGATCCAACTACAACCTGGAAATTTTGTCACTCCTTTTTCACGCATTGTTTCTCTGGCTACCTTAGATTCAAACCAATTACCAGCTGCAGCATGTAAGCTTGAAAGGAACACATACGTGGACGGGATTTGTGGTTCCAATTCAATAAGTCTATTTGCAGCAATTTTGCTCTTTTCTTCATCCTTGTGCATTCTACAAGCTGCAAGAAATGTAGCCCAGATCACACCATCAGCTCTGAAGGGCAGCTGGTCAATAACTTCTTGGGCCTCTTGAAGGTGACCACCACGGCCAAGGAGATCGATAAAGCATGCATAATGATCAACTCTGGGTGTCAACCCGTAAACTTTGCTCATAGAATCAAAGAAATTCCGACCTTCAGAAATAAAACCAGAATGATTACAAGCAATTAGGACACCTAAGAATGTTACTTCATCAGGCTTTAGTTGTGACTCCTGCATCTTTTGGAAAAGAAGAATTGCCTCGTTAGCATAACCATTTTTGGCAAATCCAACAATCATGGAATTCCATAACATCACGTCTTGCTTGTTTTGTAACTCGTTGAAAATTTCAAAGGAAGAAGTCACATCCCCACATTTGGAATACATGTCTATGAGGGCACTACATGCAGTCCCATAAGAACCAAATCCAGATTTAATGATGAGTCCATGTATCTCTTGTCCATCAGCAAGAGCCGCCATCTCCGAACAGGCTTTCAGAACACTTGCAAATGTGGCCTCATCCGAAAGGACATTATAACTGCGCATTCTCCAAAATGAGAGCAAAGATTGATCGCTGTAACCATTTTGAGCATACCCTGAAATGATAGTTGTCCACTCAACCAGGCTTTTGTGATCTGGCATCTCCATTAAGAGTTTGTCTGCATCCTCGAGCATTTTGCACTTCAAATATATTCCAATCAGTGAAATGCCAAGGGAGCTATCCTCATTTAAAAGACCAGACTTCAGTATGTAGCAGTGGACCTGTTTGCCAATAACTGAACTGACAATGCCAGTACAACCTGAAAGAATGCTTGCAAATGTAAAGCTGGAAGGCTTGAAACCATCTTTTAGAACTTGCCGTAACAATTCGGTTGCTTCATCATGTCTGTTGTTCTGTACAAGACCTGTAATTAGTGCATTTCTTGGGACTACACTGCTTGCATCTACCTGTGCCAAAATCTTTCTTGAAGATCCTATATCCCCATGCTTTGAATACAGGTCAATGAGAGAGCTGCCAACAGCATGATTTGAGCAGATATTATACTTGATGGATGCACAGTGGATCTGCTTTCCAGTCTCAGTAGCCTGAATATTGGAACAGGCATTAATAACAGTAGCAAAAGAAACATCATCTGGTGTTATACCGCACAACATCATCCTTTTGAGCACGCGAACTGCTTCCTCCTCCTCTTCATTATGTGCTAGTCCCACTATAAGAGCATTCCAGGATACACTATCCTTGTTTGGAATGAGACTGAACAGTGCTTTTGCAATGTCGATCGCTCTAAGTTTTGAGTACATATCTAGTGTTGCATTAGCTACAAACAAGTTTGCATCCATCCGGTTCCTGATTGTAATACAGTGTACCTGCCTTCCCAATGAAAGGGAACTCAAGTAAATGCATGCGCCAAGGACACTCACAAATGTAAAGTCATCAGCCTCCAGGTCAATCCTCCTCATATACTGGAACATTTGAATGGTCTCTTCTTGCATGTCATTTTGAACAAACCCATTAAGCATTGCATTCCACATGACAATGTTCTTTTCAGAGGAGAAGTCAAAAACCTTCTTTGCATCAGTGATGCAGCCATGTTTCACATACAAGTTGATCAGAGAACTGCCCACAAAAACGTTGGCATCCAAACCATGACTTACTGCCGCTGCATGTGCTTGCTGGCCTTCATCAAACGCCATTATGTTGGCTGTTGCGCTTATCACGCTCGCAAAAGTGGGCCTAGTTGGTCTCAACCCCTGAGTCCTCATATCCTTGTACAGGCCAAACACTTCACCCTCGAGCCCACTTTGAGCGTAACCAGAGATTACAGCATTCCAAGCCACTGTGCTTCGCATATGTATCTTCTTCAGCATAGTTCTCGCGTCCTCTAGTCTACCCATGCTTGCAAGAGTGGAAATGATGGTGACACACGTTACTTGATCAGGGACAGTGCCCATCTTTTCCATCCTTGAAAACAAAGCCAGCGCATGTTGGTGGCAGCCAACCCGATGATAGCCGGCAATCATGCTTGTCCAACATATCGTGTCCGGGCAGGCAATCCCATCGAACACCCTCCGAGCACCTACGACCTCACCGCATTTGGCATACATGTCCACCAACGCCGCTTCACAGAAGGCGCTGGAGCAGAACCCGCTCTTGAGCACGTCGCAGTGCACCTGCCTGCCGTAGTCGAGGACGCCAAGCCTCGAACACGCGGAGAGAACCACCGCAAGGCCATATTGGTCCGGCCGGCCACCGACAGAGCACCTAACGCGCCGAAACGCGTCGAGGACGTCATGGGGAGACCCCGACCGCGCGTGGCAAGACAGCACCGAGCTGGTCGCCGCGCCCGAAGCCCGCGCCCCGAGGCAGCCCAGCGCGCGCCAGGCAAGGCCTGAGCGACCGGACCTGCAGTACAGGTCGACGAGGCCGTCCCCGAGCGGCAGGCCAAGGCGCAGGATCCGCGCGTGCAGAACCCCGCACGCCCGCGATGGGTGGGCGCCAGGGGGATTTGCGTCGAACGGGCTGCGGGCGCGGCACTCCCTGGCGAGGGAAGCGATGAGGCCGGCGTAGTAGGCCGCGGGGTGCTGGTCGGAGGGCGGGGAGGGGTAGGGAAGGGCAAGCTGCTCGGCTCTCAGCGTGGGCGCGAGGCGGAGCCGGGCTAAGGAAGCGGAACGCATGCACGCACGGCCGCCGCCTCCGCCGACGCCGCCGCATGTGCTGTTCAGTTTTGCTGGGCCTCTGAGCACGCGGCGTCGGCCGAGATACGCGGGCGGGCGGCTATGCTAGCGAGGGCGTTGGCTGTGGCGCGCCGCCGGATGCCGGCGCCGACTGTGAGTATTTGACTGGAACGGAGCGGCGTGGGCGCGGTGCTGGCGCGGCCGTGAAATTGGCGGGGCGGGCCGGCGCGGTTTAGCCGGAGGGTTTTGGATTTTGGTGTGCGGGCGACGCGACCATACACGGCCACACGGGGCGGGCTTTGTAAGTACTGAAGTATCGAACCAGGTATTTCTCTTTTCTTTTGCAGATATATCAATCAGGTTAACCGTAGTTTTCCCTAAAAAAACAGGTCATGTATCAATACAAGTGATTATTATAGAAGTAATACGGTAGTTTTTCCAAACAAACAAATCATTCAAGTGTGATGGATGACATTTATCCTCGATAAAGAATTGATGGCATTTACAAGTTCAACAACGAACAAATGAATCATATCATGTACAGTTCAGGAATGTAAAACATCAGCAGTGTGCATATACGAGCATTTCACAACATATACAGATTCCGGACCACCAGGGAATCCTCCCTGGTCATGCATGAACCATGGAAAGTGGGATCTTGTCAGATTGGAATGAAGTACTTGCTCTCCATACGGCTCGCCTCTTCCCTGTCCTCCCACCGTAGTTTGTCCCACCAATCAATTGTACCACATACCTGCTTCAGCTTTGCAAAGTTGTGTGTGCTGTTCAGCGGGACGTTCCTCAAATTTGGACAATCCTCCACCCGAATGGTCTCGAGAGAGGGGAAATCTCTTGGCATGCAAATGCTTCTCAGCTTCTTAACGTCAGTTAATACAATCGATCTCAGCTTCGGAAAGTCAGTTGGGATTGTCCCATCACTTAATTCACTCACGCGCTTGCTTTGATAATCACAATCTTGCTCATTGCATAAATCTTGTACCGTAACATCATCTTGTTGTTCTTCAGAAGGATGATCCTGAAGTTTTAATTTCTGTGCCCCAGACTCCTCGTCACTATCAACTTCTTCAACAATGTGCAGCATTTCGTCACATTGGGATACAACAAGCCTCTCGAGCATTTCAAGCCTTAGAACCCATGTGATATTCTGCAGTTTGGGGCAATTCATAATGACCAGTTTGCGGACATATCGAAAATGATGGGGCATTGGCGCAACAATGACATTCTCCAATGAAGGAAGAACCGAGAGGGTCAGGAACTGCAGGCATGAGCTCGTCAGCTCAGCATCAGAAACCAGTGTGTTCAGATCATAGCACGATTCAATGTACAGCTCCTCAAGGTGTACCATGTGGTTGAGATCAGATATTCTGATAGACTGCATTTCTCCACAGTACTTCAAATTCAAGCGGTGTGTTGACTTTGCCAAAGGATTAGTTTTGTTCAATTTTTTTAACACTTCTTCTGAATAAATTGTGATTCCGAGGAACAGAAGAGCCTTCAAGGAATCCAGATTCAGGTCATCGACATCATGAATGCCATAGTGGCTGCGAAAGAGATTAAGTACTCTTAGCTTGAGTAACTTGGAGCAATTGTTCAAGGTATCTTCAAGTGCAACAGTCACACTGAGATCTAGATGCCTCAATTCTTTCAATAACCATAGCCGTTCGGGTAAACTTGTGATGTTTGTATGTGATAAATTGAGATGCTGCAGTGCAACCAATGTCTCACATTCTGGCAGTGATGTTATTGCAGTATGAGAAAGATCTAGCACTTTCAAGGAGGGCATAAACTTGAAGAAACCCCAGCTCAGCTTGTTCAAATTTGGGTTATTCTGGATCAACAAAGTGGTGAGGTTCTTGCATTTTGGTGAGAAAGAAAGCTCTCTGATGTCATTAGACATGATGGAGATTCTTGTAGGTCCTTTCCACTTTTCTGGTGATGGAGCATTATCCAAAGCCATCCCTGCTTGAACAAGAAATTTTTTATCTGTCTTGTTAACCAACCAAAGCCCCAGATGCCTGATTACATGGTGCATTTTTACCTTTGATGACATTGAACTACTGGTCTGCAGCAAACAAGCTGAAACAAGACTACGAATTATGTGATAACCATTCCCATAATCATTGAGCAACAAACCTTCAGCCAACCAATAATCAATAAGTTGCTCCTTACTAATAGTACCGTACTCTGGGAAAAGAGCGCAGTACAGAAAGCACTGTTGCTGAGTGGGTGTGAGCCTGTCATAGCTGTATTTCAGCTGAGCAAACATTTCATCCACACCATCAATGTTGTCCATGTTAGCCTTAATGGCATCTGCAGCTGAAATCCAGTCCTTTGGTTCCTCCAAGCCTGCCACAGTGGTCCCAATTATATTCAGTGCAAGTGGTAGACCTCCACAACTTCGGCATATTACCATGGCACGCTCCCTAACAACATTGTTGGAAATGCGTGATTCAACTACTGCACAAGCTTCATTACTCAGTTTGCTCAAGAACAGTTTCCAGGCAGCATCATCATCTAAGACTTGCATTTTGATCAGGCTCTTTTGCGCACCCATCTGGAAGCATACTTCTTGGTAACGTGATGTCAGGATTAGTTTGCTTTCACTGTTGGTATCTGGAGTTGGAATACCAACATCCTCGAGTTTGAATTTCTTTCTTACATCATCAAGCAGCACTACAAATCTTTTCCTAGCCAGTGCCTTTACCAAGAATTTAGCCCGTTTTTCAACTGCCTCTGCTTCATTCCATGGCAAATTAAGTCTTTCGGAGATAGTCTGTTGTATATCTACCATGTTTAGTGACTCTGAATTGGATACTTCAATAAAGATAACAACCTGCCACCACCAATTTAAGGGAAAACAACAATATTAGTTGAAGTATAATTAGTAAATAAAATGATATAGCAAAGTAGGATGTTGAATAGTGACAAGCCAGAGAAGTACGAAATTGGTATGTGAATAAAGGTTCAAACTGTACTAATTCAATGCCATATTCAACTTATGGATTTCATGTGTAAAAATTATTGAATGTGCCTTGTAAATAGGGACATCACACTTGTGCACAACTGCACATATGGACAGAAAATTTTTAGCAACATCAATCATCTTCATGGAAAACATTATATTGTGTTTGCTCTATCTCCATCTAAGTCCATTGTCTTCTAGCAAAGAAAGCATTATTTCATTTCAAAGGAAACAGTCATAAACAAGGGTATGTTCAATCTTGATTGGAGCTTGTGAATTTTCACAAGGGTTCTCAACTAGAAGGTCAGGATAGCAAGTCACAACCCCACAACTGAAGCTAGCCCATGAGATCAGGTCCCAAGTTGCTAAATATTTTTGCAAAATTGATACCTACTTATAATTTTGTTTTTAAGTCTGTGAAGATAGCAATAAGGTCATGTGAGGAATGTGTCTCTAAAGTTAGACATATCAAAGAATGAGACAGTAATATATAATTGTCACTGCACGTTAATTCCAAATATTTTTTTATAGTAAGCTTAAGAAACTGACAAGATAAGAATCGTATGTTTCATGCTGCAAAAGATAATCTGATAGTGTTCCTTTATTCTACTGGTGTACCCTTCTGCAAAAAGTTTGAACTAGCAGTTCTGAATAACATGAGCTATACATGTGATAGAAATGTTGAATTATGTCCTTCCTATATAAGGACAACATTTTCCTATTATTACTGACGCACAAACTTTTGCAGTTGAATAATAGCTGTTTTATCGCTTCTGCATACTTAACTGAATGTAATCATCATTATAGAAAAACAACAGCAATTCTGTACATGATGTCTGAAAGAGCAGTCAAATATAAACATGCTTTTATTCCGATGTATAAATTGCAGTCTTGGGAGAAACATTATAGTACCTGATAGTCGTGGCCTTTCTTTTCAAGATCATTGTTGAAGACGTGAAGGAGTGTCGTCTTACCGATGCCTCCTTCACCCCAAACACCAATTATGTTCGAGTCACCCTTCTCAAGCAGATCATGGAGCCGAGTCAGCATGCTCTCCAGCCCAAAAGTCTCGATCTGAGGCAAGCGCTCAACAACCTCAGGCAGAGGCTTGAATCCAAATTTCTTGAACCCCCTCCCTTCGTTTGAAAGTTCGTTCACCTCGTCCAGGGCCTCCACAATACGCTTGCCGATCCTAGCACGACGAGCAGCATGCATGGTGCACTGGCAGAGGCAGGAATACTTCATAAACTGACCGTAGTCCTCATCAATCGTGTCCAGCTGTAGCTCTTCCACACGATTCAACCACACCTGCACCTGAGGATCACAGACATTGAGCTTGTTTAGCTCCATGGTGACCTGTGCTTTAACCGTCGTCTCGATGGCCCGCAAGCTGGCCCTGGCCTTATCGAGATCACTCCAGTTGGACTTAAGGCGGAGGAACGAAGCGATCTCTTGGGTGGCCGCATCAACCACGCCCGTGCCATCCAGGCACTCCCACAGGGGCTGCAAGCACGAGCCTGCCGCGCTAATCGCATCAACCATTGGGGACGGTAGTCAACGGATGCGAACATAGAATTAGCAAAAGGCAGTGTTCTTGAATGAAGTTTATAAAGGAATCATGTAGGACAGAGGAGAGATGTCACGCAATCCCAGAAGCGATTGGAGCAAAACGGCAGAATGTTCTGCACATGGTGGTTGGAACTTGGAAGGTCAGGACTCGGTTTTTGCGAGGAAAGCGTCCACGCGCCAGATGGGCGTCTGGAGCTAAGGAAAGTCTTACCACTTGGGGCAGAAAAAAATAACTGGAAGTTGAGTGCAGACGACAAATCTCGCCATGGTCCAGTTTTCTCCTCATTTCCTGATAAGAACACCCCGCAACGGCGCCGAACGTTCTTGGTTCCGGACCGTGTCCGTGGCGGGGTTTACGTGGAAGAGGAAATCCGCCAAACAGCTTGCGTGCGGCGCCATCTCTCATGAGCGCACAGCCGTACGCCTAAGAGGTTCGGCGACTTTTCTCCGCCCGCCGGTTTCCGGAACGCGGTGGTGGTTGTAGATGGGGCTTTCCGCCGGCGCAAGGCAGCATAGTTGACTTTGGATTCCGTGGTCGAGACGTGCACTTGCGCTGACCCGAGGCTGCCGGCCAACTTGCTTCGGAGGTGGGAGTGAGGCGGCAGCAACAAGCGTACGGTTGGATTGGATGCCCTTCACCCATAGGCCAACGTGTCGGATGGTTCAGCCAGGATTGTAGGCCCGAGTTAGCAGGGAGTGAGCAGGTTGACTGGTCCGGCTCGGTGCCAGGCGGAGAGCTTTGGCTGCGGCTGGTGGTGGTGGTGGCGCCAGCTTTCGCCGTGACCGCCATGGCGGCGGCGGAGGTGGCGGGAGGCGTGACCGATTAGTTGCACACGGCATGGCTAACTACAGATGCACATGACTCCAGTAGAGCGAACTGCCCGATTCAGAACATGTCGTCTAGATACTGGTTTAAAAACTAGCATAATGTAATCCAACTGTTCCGCCAGATACCAGTTTGACCGCCACCTCCTCGCCATTCTGCACGTTCACGCCTGCAAAACCAATCCGACCAGTCCTGTCATAAACATGCGCACACCAAAAAATCGCACCCGGAGGGGGCGGGGGGTGAAGGCGGCGGCAGTATACCACAACTATCCACAGCGCGTACCGAGGTAGAGCTAGGTAGAGCTCCCCGAACGATCTGCTCCCAATCTTCTTCTCGAGCTTGAACTTGCTCCCGATCACGTGGTCCATCCCCGCGACCCCCGAACCCGACGCCGACATGCGAGCTACTAGCTAGCCCCTGTTCGCCCCCCGCCTGGCCCACGCCCAGATCCCGGCCTCGCGCCCACGAGGCAGCCACATTGCCCGGGCGCCTGTAGCCGCGATCGACGGCCCGGCCCGGTACCACGACGAGCCGGGCCGAAACGGACGCTAGTCCTCGCGGGAGAAGGGCTGCGACCGAGCTGGGCGACCGGTGACTCGGTGGGAGATCCGAGCGGCTCCTCGGTTAATTAGGGCTCAGTTTGGTATGATTCTTTGAGATGCAGAAATCTTTTAATTTCAACCAAATGGCCTATCTATTCTTGATGTATTATATTATTTTTATCATATTATAATATATAATAAATTTTTATAATATATATTATTTATAAGTGTTATTGTAAAATATATGTCATCATCCACATGCATGGATAAATCGTTGATTCACTGGAACAGTGGCTATGAGTTGAGAATAAATATAGACGATGACAAATCATTGTAAACAATTAAGATATTGGAGGGGAGTACAACAATATGAAATGATTCAGAGCGTGGAACAACTTTCTACGTGTTTCATGTTCATACGCAAAAAATATAATCGTTTCTCATGGATTCACTGCTGAAACGTTTTACGTTTTTGCCGTTTGATACGGTTTCAAGCTAGAATATAAAATGTTTCTTCTTGTCAAACGTACAAATTTCTCTGTACCGGTACCTGGGCGAGTTGAAGAGGCGTGTCCGGGAGCGGCGAGGAGAGGACCGCGGCGCGGCGAGGAGGTTGTGGGAAGGAAATGGAGGAGCGGATAGGTGTGTGTCGTCGTCTCGTGGAGGAGGGCGGGACGCGTAACCGTAACGCGTTCTCTGTTTTCTTTTTTGCTTCCGCCGTTCGTGCTTTCCTCCAGGTTATCCGGCTCGGGCTGTCCTCGTTCGTCGCCTGCGCAAATTTTTTTGGGTGACCCCGCTGTACCTGCGCGATTAGTGTGCCTGTGCCAGTGGCCGGTCTTCTCGTGTACGTTCACGTCTCTGTCAGAGCGTATCGAGCATGTGCACGGACCAATGGTACTACCTTCGTGTGGGCAAACGACTACAAAGAAATAGTACGTGGAAGTAACAGCATTTTTTGCACGTTCACAATTACAATCACCCCAATTGACTCCAGTCCTTTCCTTGAACAAACTAATCACGGGACTTTCCGTTTGCTACGTACGGATCGTTGTTAATCAAGTTAACTTCGATAAAAAATAACCTTAGCCGTGTTAGAGCATCTCCAATTGTTATATTAAAAAGTTTATAGAAAAAAAAGATTAATCGTACGTTTGGAACTTTCGAAAAAAAAGATTAATCGTTTCAAGAGGCACGGAAAAGATTTCAGGGGTTAAGAGAGAGTTCCTAGGGGAGGAGCATGTATAACATCAAGAAGTACCGAAGTAGCGTAGGTGCTCCAAAACCATGCGCGGCGGCGCACGTTGGATTAGTCTAGATCTAGACCCCAGTCTTTTGGGCTTCAGTTTTGAATCGAAAGCAGGCCATGTGCTGGTCTTATCCTTTGGCACGCCATGTCCACACTCCAGCAACTTGTCATTTTGGCACGCGCGGCACCTCCCCCAACTCCAGTCCCACTTCTCTCTCGAAAAAGAAAAAAAATCCAGTCGCACTGTGTGCAACCTTAGCGGCTTAGCCACACAGGGAACTGCAAGCCCTGGGGAGTGGGGATATATATAAGATAGGCTTGTATTCCTGCTTTGCATGCTTATGCCAGCACACTGAGACACCGTGAGCTAGTGATCCAAAAATGTACCTGACCAGGCCGATGTCGCGGTACCTTGCCGACCCGAGCGCCGCGGACGAGCCGCCCCCGGAAGGCCCGGGCTCCGGGCTCCTGGTGGTGGTAGACGAGGCGGCCGTCGAGCGTGAACCCCGCGGTGACGGGCACCGAGTGCTTCTTGGAGATATTAGGGAGCAAGCTGTGCCTCGACCTCAACTCCGGCAGGCCCCCCGGCGGCCACGCACCCGCGCCCACCGAATACGTTGTATTCGTGCCCGTCGTCGGCCACCCGCTGTCGGCCCGCCGCTACTACGTCGTCCAGGCAGCCGGCAAACACGCCGGGTAAGAAGATCGATCAATTTGCCAGTCATGCGCTAATGCGCTATTGATACCCTTTGGCAAAAAAAAAGAAGGGAAAAAGAAGCAGTTTTTATTGAGAACTACTAGAATCATCCATGCGTGCAGGAAGGTGTCGGCGTGCTCCAAGGAGGAGGACAGGACGGCGTGCTGCTTCGGCACCTGCGTCAACGACGTGGCGCCGAGGCCGTTCGACCGCGGCGACGTCTACCAGCAGGTGGAGGTGGCGCCGTCCGGGGGTAAGGGCTTCAGGGCGGAGGCGGTCACGGCTGACGGCATCCCGCCGGACAACCTGAGGAAGAAGGGCTGGAGGGTGAGCATCGCGTCCCCGGTGTACGACCTCGCCGACGACGCGCAGGGGGTGGACCGCGCGCTCCGCCACCGGACGCCGGGCCTCGACGTCGCCTCGCCACCCGTCGTCGTCGGAAAATGGTACGTCCCGTTCATGTTCGTCAAGGCCGACGGCGAGCGGCGGCTCAAGGACCAGGCGCGGCGGAGCATGTTCTACGAGATGACGCTGGAGCAGAGCTGGGAGCAGATATGCTGCCGCACCGTCGGCGAGGTCGGTACGCGCGAGCAGGAGGTCGCGGTGACGGCGACGGTGCGCCGGCGGACGGCGCTCCTGGGCGGCACTGACGCGGTGCAAGAAGGCAGCCCCCGGGTGGACGGCGGGGCGATGTGGTTCCGAGCGGCCGTGGGGGCGGTGGCGCTGGACACGGTGCTGTGGGAAAGGATGACATGGGAGCTGGAGAGGGAAGGGTGGGCCGCCGCAGGCAACGGCGACGACGAGGATCGGATCGAGAGGGTGGAGAGGCGCGACGGCAGGCTGGGGCGGTGGACCGAGTTCGCATGCTACCTGCTGGTGGAGAGGTTCGTGCTCAGGAGGACGGATCGCAGCGTGGCGCTCACCTGTGAGTTCAGGCACGCCGACAAGATCAGAGCCAAGTGGGCATGACCAGAATGCTTCGCATGCGCTTTTGTATGTTTCGTTCTTTTCTGATATGCTTGAATTTATAAACAAGGTTAAATCTTTGAATGATTTTTTACCAATGGAACTGGGGGCATACACCCTGTTGATCTAAAACAAGGTACAGGAAATAGGAATAACGACAGTGGGCTCGGCCGCTACGTGTTGCTGCGAAGAAATCATATTTCTGACTAGTGCAACAAAATAATAGCGAGAAAAGCAAAGACCCTTGCGATGACATCGACAGTCTCCTCGAAGTCAGCGGGCACCTTGACACATTTGACTTTGCTAAGAACTCGTCGACCGATGGCGTTCCAATGTTATAACCCCTGAAAAGTGAAAATGTTTTCTTTTTTTCTCTCAACCACGTACATGAGAAGCCATTGCGCCGCACGTGAGCGTGAGCAGCTCCAAATTCTAAAACCAACGAAGATGACCAGGGCCAGGTTCAGGAGCTCCCGTCGCCGGACGTGACGGTACGGTATGAGACTGGAGACTACGGGAAGTTAGGCTATCCGCACTCATGTACTTTAAAAATCTACTCTAAATGAATATTCTCAGCTCTTTTCAGTATACTCCAAAATATTCTCTCCTTTCCAGCACGGCCTTCTGCACTCATCGTACTCAATAAACGTACTCCATATCAACTAACACCCATTCTTTAGTATTTCTTTCAGTTATTTTCTTTACTTTTTTACTCTCTTCTTTTCCTTTTATATTCTTTCCTTTTTTCCTCTCTTCTTTTCTTTCTTTCTTTCTTTTTGCACTCATCATTTCCATTTATTTTTTTCTTTTTCCCTTTCCCCTCAATTTCCTTTCCTTTTCTTCTGTTTTCTTTCCTTTTTCCCCTTTCTTTCTCCCCATTTCCCTTTTGTTCCCGAACATTTTCCTATCTTCACACGCTTTCCATTCTTGCTAGCGCCTCCACCCTCCCCTTCTTCCTCTGCATAGCCAGATGCAGCTGTCCTTCCCGATGAACCAGCGCGTGGAGGACGCCACGAACACATGAGAGCGGCGAGCACGGCCACCGTGGCTGCCGTAGGAGCGCCAGGGGGAGCAGCGCGGGCTGGGCGGGCCACGGACTGAGCCGACGGTGGGTCACGCTGAGAAGCGCCGCCCGCGCCTTCTTGTGGTCATCGAGCGCGTGGAACGGCACGGGCGCGGCCCGGACGGTCGGCGACCGCATCAGCGACAACGTCGTCCGCGTCAGCTTACCCGTCCCCATCGCCCGCCTCCTCCTCATCGGCCTTCTCCCCCGTCGCGCCTTCTTTCTCCGTGTCGTCCTCGTCCCCATCGCGTCGGCCTTCTCCTGCTGCTTCTCCACGGCTCATCCCCTCCTTCCTCGTACTCGCGCGAAAACCAACTGCCGCGCTCGCCCCGTACAAGAGTATACTCGTTGCTGAGCGTACCCTTGTAGCAACTTGGAGCTTGGCGTAGGTTGTGCAGTTCGCCGGTGCAGCGCAGGAAAATGGTACATGCGCCATATTTGGAGCCCAGTACCCGATCCAGTACATCAGTGTGCATGGTCTTAGCGCTTCAGCTCGCCGCTCTCCTTCCTCCGCAGACTGCAGCCGTGAAACCCGTACAAGCACCGGCAGGCGCAGATCGGGAACAGCCCGTCAAAAAACCCTTGGCTGGATCCGACTCGCAAGGCGGTGGATTCACCATCTTTCTTCCGGCGATGATAAGGCGCCAGCGATGCCGCGTGGGCTTCGCATCGGGTCGCGCCGATATGCTGCGCATGTCGTGGGTGCGGCGTAAAGGGGGACAAACGGATACTTCTATCATCAACGTATCAGAATAACAAACTTCCCCGCACTCTAAACAGGATTGTGGCAAATAACAAAAATAAGATATGCTTAAAACTGAAATTTCAACAAGCTCCAATAAACTTTCAAATATTTCGCATAATACATTGTTACATTGAGGATCAAAAATCTCAACAGGTCAGCCAACAAAGCAACCTAAGCCGCAGCAACCTCCCTTTTAAGCTTCGCGAGCTCTTGACGGATAGCACCACCCCTCTGTTCATGTTCACATGAGGATCATAACATTAGATTGCGTTAAAGCAACAAGATACACAAACTCAATTCTATTATATTAGTGCTAAAAGCAATACGGTACGTAAATCAGCAAGAGAACAGGAGTATCAAACCTTGATCTTCGCCAGCATGACTTTGAACCTGTCAAAATCATTAAGCGATGCTCTCCTCTTCTGGACAATCAACTTCTTGCCCCATGAGCTGTTCTCCCACTTGGTTTCCACATCTGCGTCGGTCAGGAGACAATACAATTAAACAGGAGTCAGTAAACAGATCAGTATAGATTCAAATATTGAAGAAATAATAAATTTACCAGCTTCCTCCATTGCCTTAATCAAGGTGGACTTCTTGGGGACACGCTTGATGTCAATCTTGATGTCGGTCAAGGCAAGCCGCTTGAAGTTGATCTGGCAACGGACCATATCGGGGGCATCCACTAGTGCCTAAAATACCACAGAACGTAAGGCAGTCACCAAACAGAACAGAAATAAAAGTTACAAGGAGCAAGTAACCATTGGGTCCAATGTCAAACACAATCCATCAACATGAACAAGATTATCAGCTAACCACAAAACGGGACATGCCAAGCCAGACAAGACAGAGAACTCAATGCTAAATGACAGATAAAAAGTATGAGGCAACGACCACGAACACTAGAAACTACACTAGACTTTGCCCCAGAAACGCGATTCATGTACATCAAGCAGGATACTCTTATGAAATGTGGAAGTGTGGATCAAACACGTAAAATCCACTAATAATAGCAACAACGGAGATGCGTTCTCGAACAATCGCTTGAACAGCTCAAACCTACAACCTTACACTCAAGGGTGCGATAAAAAGGCTGAACTGCAGACGAAGCTCCCGCGCGATCTAAACTCCAACACCCATTGAGACAATTCAGGCCAAGCAATCCATCAACGACCGAGGGGAACAGAGATCCCCAACTCACCCTGTTCTGGTCGACGACATCGACGATGACGACGAGACGGCCGTAGTCCTTGCCGTAGTTCACCAGGGCCACCCGCCCGATCTCCACGAACCTCTTGAACGGCTGCACAGCCACAACAACATCGACCAGAGACGCACCGTTAGCCCGGAACGCAAAGCTGAAAAATGAAGGTGCAAAAGCTTTTGCTACGCGATGAAAGCGTGCGAGGTCGCCCTACCATTTTGGCGGCGGTCAGCGACGACGCGGGAGCGAGACGACGGCGTGGCGGGTGCGGCAGGGGGACGGGGTTTAGACGCCGCAGATCTATATAGACGAGGGGGAATGGTGATGGCTGAGCCGGTGGATCCGGGAATTGCTGGCTGCTGGCCGTCCGATCTAGGTTAGAGGGCTGGGACTGGGAGGTTTTTTGGTGGTCTACTCGCGTGCGTAGTTGAGCCGCGTTGTGTAGGCCGGGCTGGTCAGTGGTTGAACGTCCATTCTCGCTTCCAAGATGTTTTCTTCTTTTTGCGAACAAATTTTCTTCCGGGGTGTCGTCGCCCACTGACTTCTGTTTAGAGGCTCTGTTTGGCACAGCTTCTGAACCAGCTTTTTTATAAGAATAAACTGCGGGTGTACCAAACAGTCAGCTTCTCCAGCAGCTTATTAGTTTAGCTGCTTCTCAGAATGAACTAAAAGCAGGATATAAGTTTAAGCTGCTATTCAACAGCTTTTTAAACAAGCTGCTTTTTTAACAAGTTTAACCCGTTCCAAACAGGGCCGAGTTTCAGACTTGGGCACAGCAATTTTTTACAGATTTACAGAACACGACATACTGCAACCACAGCTTTTCGACGGCGCCTTAACCACCCTTCTCGAATTGGCGAGACATGACATCCGAGCAAATGCATCTCGCCGAGGCCTCGACCCATGCGGTGCTGCCTCACACATGGCACTTGATGATGATCATATCTGTAAAGATTCCACGAGATTACGGTGCACCCTCAAATCTAGCAGTTGTTGATGATGATGATACTCTCTCTCCGCTTCTAAATATTTGATGTTGGGTAGTTTATCTTAAATAATTTAAAATGGAGAAAGTATTTGTAAAGAATCCACGATATTAATGTGCACATTCAGTGCTTCCCTTTCGTGGCAACGTCTTCCTTAGAAAACATGCATTACAACAAGGTAAAACTTGACTCGCATACATATCAATGACCAAGCGCCCAATGCTGTTAATTGCGCCCAATCTGGCCACAACCATTAAATAATTTCTAGATCGCGTCGAGGGCTGTTTATTACTCGCGACCTTTGCTGCGGGCGTGCGAGTATATAAATCCCCTCCGCCTCGGCGCCTGCTTCCCGAAGCACCAAACCGGAGCACCTCCCTCGGTTAGTGCTTCTTCTCGAGGTCGGTTGTTTTGAGGCGAGATGGAAGGTGAGAAAAGGGTGGTCGCCATGGAGGAGCAGGAGCAGGAGGTCAAGAAGGAGGTGGTTGCCGTCGATGTGAGCCTGAAGCAGCTGTCCAAGAAGCTCGATGACTTCGCCAGGGAGAGGAACTGGGAGCAGTACCATAACCCGAGGAACCTTCTGCTCGCCATGGTTTGCATCTTCCCCTCTTTTCCAGGATTGAAACCTTTAAAATTTTCTCTGTTTTCCTTTCTCGTTCATCTTCTTTTTCTTTCCATGGGTGGGTGTTATGTTTCCTTTTGGTTACCTCCGTCGAGATTACTACGCCTGAAACTTATATCTGAAGAACCGTTCATTTGTCCCTGACGAAGTTGGAGCGTGTCATCAATGGTTTCAACGATCATCTTTCGTTTTTCTTCTTATAGGTAGAAAAAAAGAGTGTTTAATCTTCAATGGACTGGAAACAGAGAGTCTTTTCACTCAATATTTACAGTACTTAAATCTAAATCTAACAAGTATAGCTTATAACTTTTTTATAGTCAATACATGGATACATTTTTTCTAGATAATCCTGCAAAAATAGAAAAAAAATAACATGTAACAATCGCATAAATTTTGAGATAGATTGGTGTATACGACTCTAAATTTCTACCTGTTGAGAATTAGCATTCTTGATAGAAAAAAAAGGAGGTGGGAAAGACCAGCATTAAAGTGTTTGGATGTACTTTTTTTTGTTCAATGCGTAGAAAGTCATATAAAAACACATGTTTACCATTCACGGAGTGTCCTTGAAAAGTCCACCCGTCGGCACAACAAAATATTGTACCTTTGTTTTTTTCCATGTTTTTTAGTCGGGTATTTCCATCTCCATTCATCATAAACAGAGATCCATTACATTAGAGATAGTGAGTAGAGATCAGGCTCTAATCTCTACCGATCCACCTAGCCACTAGACTCTGATGACTAAATAGACCGCTATCTACTCACAAGTCCATACCGAACTCATACCGTTCTCAAAAATACATCACTGTGTTTATATGCTACAGAATTCTATAGACAGTACATAGTTCTTTTGATGAAATGTGCTACAGAATATCATAAAATCTTATGCATCCCGACGGTAGTAATTTTTATGGTAACTCGAGTAACCATTCTAATGAATTGAGGCCTTAATTAGACAGTACTCAGTACCGTTGCAATTAAATATTTTGGTTAGCACTACGCATCTCAAGAGAGAGCGATACTCATTAGTAGTTAGTAGTCGGCATCTCCAGAAAACAGCACATCTTGTGCACATAAACAATGCATCCATCAGTCAAAAGAAGTTCCCTTGTAGTTAACTATAAAGCCTCCAGAGAAAAAGTATTTAAAATATTATTCGGCCCATATCCACCATCGATGTGTGACGTATTTATTCTAATTGCGCTGTATAGATTAAATTATCACAATAGAATGCGTTCTCTTTTGACCAACCGAACCGGTTCAGCGAGATTCTTGTTTCATTAGCCATTTCTTCGAAGAAGTGCTTAGATTCTTGAGATATGTCAGATTTTACTTTATTCATGTAACTAACGCATGTGGACTGCCTTCGAACTGGTCATGAGCTAGTCTTTTACTCTAAAATCCCCATCCACAAGATTAACAATTAGCTAGCTACCTTAGGTTTATAGAGGACGATGTTCCCCAAAGTGCTGCCAGTATATCCAAACTGTTGGCACAAGTACAGATGCTTCATAGCCACATTGAAAAGGACATCGTTAAGTATCCTGAATTTACCATGATGCTGTTCCTTACGACCCTACCCTGTCCACTTCAACAGTTTCGCTCCTGGTATTTTGGAGTCTTTTATGCGTCTTGGATTGGATGCCACATGTTGCAACTCGTCCCCTGCGCGTAGGAATTTGCCGCGTCACCATCGAGTTTATACCGGTTCAGACTTCAGGCTCAGTGCTGAAGAAGGATCACTGCCATCTTATGGCTCAACTTTCTGAGCACTGAACTTATGCGATCCACTGCTCACCTCCCCAATATGGAAAAAGCACGAGCGTATTATCGTTTTAGATAAGAGGAGCCTATCGAAACATCATCGAAAACATCCTTCGTTCCTTGGTCCACTGCCTTCGTTGACGTTGCGGTCTGTTTAATTTTGTGCTCGACAGATTGCTGAAGTAGGGGAGCTGTCAGAGGTGTTCATGTGGAAGGGGGAGGTGGCGAAGGGACTGCCGGGGTGGGGAGAAGCAGAGAGGGAGCACCTGGGCGAGGAGCTCTCGGACGTGCTGCTCTACCTGATCCAGCTCTCAGATATGTGCGGCGTCGACCTCGGCGACGCCGCCACCAGGAAGATCGTCAAGAACGCCGTCAAGTACCCGGCGCCCTCCGAAGGCGCCTGAACGACCAATGCGGCGGCATTAGTTTTTTTCTTCTTCTTTTCCTGAGCTTCTTTGATCGCGGTATCTGGCTGCTGCCTACCAGCGAGGGACTCGTGACGTTATAAGAGACTTTATTTAGACGCGGCACTGAATTTTGCCAGTGGCTGGATGTGGTAAGGTTATACACCTACTTGAACACATAGTTGAAGGTTTTTCTCTCGGTTAAACTCGCGGTGCATGTTCATTTTTTCTCTCTCGTTCTTATTTTTGTGGGAACGATAGTCTGCAAAAGGGAAGTCGTTCTGCAGATTCTAACGTGACATCCCGTGTCTATTCTTATATATTGAAGCGTTTTGAAAATTAGCGGTGTGGTGCTACTGTAGTTTGCGGTTTTCAAACACCAGGTAAATTATTAGACCGTACGAGGCCTATTAGCTCAGTTGGTTAGAGCGTCGTGCTAATAACGCGAAGGTCGCAGGTTCGAGACCTGCATGGGCCAAATGATATTTTGATTCCTTCTTTCTTTTTTTGTTGGACGAACGACCTCTAACTAATTGCAAAGGAAATTAATCGCGCCTGGAGCATGGGTTCTGATCTCTGGTAGCGTCGGGTGGCCCGTGGCCCATCAATGAGCGAGCCCGGTTGGGTTACCCACCACCACCAAGTCGCACAGGGGGCGATCCGTCATCCATGCCATGCGCGGCGCTGGCTGGCTGGCCGGGTTATCACCAAGTCCCGAATATACCCGATCGAGCCCGACGAGCGAGTGCTCGTTGCTTCCGCATGCCTCGCGCCCGCGCGGCTTCCCTGCACAGCTTGTACACGAGGAGGTGGAGCCATCTCCATCGATCCATGCGGCCGCGTGGAACCAAACGTACGCGACGAGAGCATCCAAACGTACTCCGTCCGGGACGCCAGCGGCAGCAAGCAAGCAACGTTCACGAAGCTTATTTATGACACCCCTGCCGCTCGATCGCCATCATCAGTGACGTCGCCCGCCTCTACGCGTGCCGCCATGGCTGTACTACAACTACTACTACTACACACGGAGTCAGCTCCTCCTCTGCCGCTGCCGATTGTTCATTCCATTCCGTCGCGCTCACTCACTCAGCTGGTTGCATTATTACTAGTCTTTGTGTTTGTGCATAGATGATCTCCAGCCGAAGCGTGGGGTGGGGCTGGGGTATCCAGAGAGGCGGAAGAATGTCGCCCGTGAACCAGCCTGCCCCAACGTACACGGTACACGTGTGTGTGCCACATAGGCCACGCGCCTCAGGAGGGCGGACCTGCCGG
Organism: Neostapfia colusana; assembly: GCA_030760725.1. NCBI lineage: Eukaryota > Viridiplantae > Streptophyta > Magnoliopsida > Poales > Poaceae > Neostapfia > Neostapfia colusana. The sequence goes on from JASWHV010000019.1 coordinate 57,596,854, forward strand.
AGCGCGAGGAAAAGTGCGTCTGTGTGTGTGTCTTGCCCGTGGCGGCGCCCCCGTATAGAGAAGCAGCAGGAGTAGCTGGAGGAGGTCCCTTGCCAACACGTCGCGCCCTAGCATTGCCTCGAGGAGCGCGTCGATGGGCCGCTTCCCTTCCCCTTCCCATTCCTCCGCGACGGCGGCAGTGCCGCCGGAGGTGGGTGAGCTGTTGGCTGGGCGCTAGGGTTTGGCCGATTAGCCCTGACTTGGACGACTCCGAGAAGGCTTCTTGTTCTTTGTAGGGAATCTTTGCAAATCGATGAGTTGGATGGTTGTAACTTGCCGCATAAATTCTTTGCACATTATCTTGTTAGCGAGATGTGATCCGGGTGCGTGATTTATGCATGATGTCGATTTAAACTTCGTGTAGAAAATGTCAATGCAAACTGACGTATATCTGTGCCATATATACGCTTGGTGTTAGTGGAAGTGCATGTCTGTTCCTTCAATATTTTAATCCTACATTTCAATGTGAAAATTGAAACTGCCAAATAAAACAAAATACTTAGTTTTACCCAAAATGTTATACTCAAGCATTTAATAGGCCTAAGGTCGACGTTTCAGAGATTTTACACCTCAAAGCAATAATTTGATTTGCCAAACAGACAGATATAGATTATATGATCTAATCTAGTGTCTATAATCTGGACTATATAATATGCAGATGAAACAAACGTGGCCAAATTCCATGCAGAATGTTATTTGCACGATGTCATGCAATATCTGGTATTATTTCTTTGAGGATATGTAGCAGCTAAATTGTAGCCCTTTTGTCAATCCAGAAAACAAATAAACATGGCAAATCCAGCTAAATTGTAGCTCCTATGCTTCAAGTACCACCAGAACATCAAATAGCAGAGCTAGCCCATACGATTGGACGCAAGTATTCAGAAATCCACGGGAAAAGATCAGTTGTAAAACTAAGAACAGCGTGCAGGAAAAGGAGGGCAATAGCTCCAATCAACGCATCCATCCAGTGCTTGCCAGCACATACACAAGCCACATCAAGCACCAGCAGTACTCTTAACACTGGCTTGTCCTCATATTTGGTGCGTGGTACTGTACTAACCTCGCCTTGCAGGCAACTGGGCATAACCACTGTTGAAGTGTATGAGCTGCGACACTCTTCCCGGCCTGCTATGGAAGCAACCTGTGAGGTTCTTTGATTGGAGGGGGCTTGACACCCTCACGCGATCGGCTCGAGGGAGTGGGTGAACACCGAGATTTACGTGGTTCGAAGCGCCAGAGAGTAATACCCTACGCCCACGGGAGTGGTTGTTGTATTGCGTGCTTGTATGAGTGTGAGAGGGTGCTGGGTTGTGAACCCTTTGTCGGGTGGTCACCCCGGTCCTTTTATAGTCCAAGGCTGGGGTAGTTACAATGTGGCCTAGGGCCTGACAGGTGGCACTGAAGCTATGTGAACCCTACACATGATCTAGGGTTTTATACTCTGAATAGAGTAGTTGGTGGGGGAGTTAAATCCCGCCGCCTGGCGCACTAAGCGCCCCTGTCCGTGCGTGAGGTGATGATGAAAACGCAGTCTTGTCACCGCGTCTTGTCGTTCCGCTTGGGCGGCCCAATGCCGTTGGGCGGCACCGTACCACTATCACGCATTGTCGTCCTGTCATGTCACCGTAATGGCGTTCAGGCGGAGGACGGAGGCGTGCACCGTGCACCATTCTTCTAGGAAAGGCGTGAGCCTTGAATGCGCAGCCTGACAGCGCACTTCCACCTTGACTTCGTCGACCCATGGCCCATGACGGATCATGAGGCACGTGGCGGCTTCGGAGCTCTTATCGACGGGTTTGGAGCAAGGGGACACGTGGCAGCTCCGGACGTCACCTCGGCGGGGAGGCTCGGACCGGAGCCCAAGGCACGTGTCAGCTCCGGAGCTCTCCTCAGCGGGGAGTAGGCTCTGAGCCAGGAGACAAGTGACAGCTCTGGACGTCACCTCAGCGGGGAGGCTCGGACCGGAGCCTAGGGCACGTGTCAGCTCCGGGGCTCTCCTCGGCAGGGAGGAGGCTCTGAGCCAAGAGACACGTGGCAGCTTCAGACCTCGCCTCAGCGGGGAGGCTCGGACCGGAGCATAGGGCACGTCTCAGCTTCAGAGCTCTCCTCAATAGGGAGGAGGCTCTGAGCCAGGAGACACGTGGCAGCTTCGGACCTCACCTCAGTGGGAAGGATCGGACCAGAGCCCAGGGCACGTGTCAGCTCCGGAGCTCTCCTCAGCAGGGAGGAGGCTCTGAGCCAAGAGACACGTGGCAGCTCCGGACCTCACCTCAGCAGGGAGGCTCGGAACGGAGCCCAGGGCACGTGTCAGCTCCAAAGAACCTCCTCAGCAGGGAGGAGGTTCTGAGCCCGGATACACGTGGCAGCTCCGGACCTCACCTCAGCAGGGATGCTCGGACCGGAGCCTAGGGCACGTGTCGGCTCCGGAGCTCTCCTCGACCGGGAGGAGTGTCGGAGCCCCGACTCACGTGGCAGCTCCGGACCTCACCTCAACGGGGAGGCTTGGACCGGAGCACAAGGCACGTACGTGTGAGCTCCAGAGAACCTCCTCAGCAGGGAGGGGGTTCTGAGCCAACTGATACATGGCAGCTCCAGATCTCACCTCGGCGGGGAGGCTCGGCCCAAAGCGTAGGGCTGACCTCGGAGCCAAGGACACGCGGCTGCGCAGGAGCCCGTCTTAGTAGAGAGGCGGGGCCTAGACTATCTTTCTAGGTATCCGGTCTGCAGGGTACCAACATGCACCATTCAGATTGATGTCGCTTCAGTACCATAAAAAGGAAACGAGACAGGAGCAGATGTTCCACACAGAATTGAATTGACACATGAATGATGCGCAGAGTTGGACAGTAAAATTAAACAGGCTTTAAAATCTCTAAACCTCAGAGAGGTGACACACTCCTCAGTTCAAAGTTTAACAAACATCTTCTCACCCTTACAAGCAGCTAGATTCGACGACACAAAGCTATCCAATGGAAAGACACAAGCAATGCAGTATACGTACGAGCACACACGACACTTAGCTCGCGCGACAGAGTACACAAATCAGCAGCACGAAGCCACTGCCATGCACATGCATGCACGCATGCAGAAGCAGATGATACATAAAATACATGTGCTCAAGCTCAATCTTGCATACCGGCCAAAAAGGAGAGCGTAGGTCGAGCGATCGGTCGGCGTTCAGCAGGCGGCGGCCGGCGGCGGGGGTGGAGACTGGTGGTGGTTGCCTTGAAGGCCGCTGCCGTCGCCCTGCAGCTGCTGTGGCTTCTTGCGCTTCTTCTTCTCGTACCGGACGCCGCGCGCGCGGGCCTGGTGCTCGCGGACCTCGCGGAGGTAGAGGCGGACGGCGCGCGCAGCGAAGGGGTTGGACTCTGGGCGGCCGCCGTTCTCTTCGAAGGCAGCGCGGAGGCGGCCGACAAGAGCGTCGAGGCTGCCCCAGGCTTGCCGGAGTGGGCAAGGGCAGGGCGCCGGCGGGTTCGGGTGGCCGAAGAAGGTACAGGCCGGCGCATGCACCTTTGTCTTGCCGAACTGGTCCAGATAGCGCAGGAACTCGAGGACGTGCGCGCCGCTGCACTGAGCCAGGCTCAGCGGCGGGTGGTGGTTCCGCAGGTACTGGCAAAACGTGTTCCAGTCGCGCCGCTTCTGCGCCTCGTAACGGCTCGGGTATTGCTGAGTCATCGAGCCAACGGACGGCGACGCGCCGGCGCTGCTCGAGCCCAAGCCGCCGTTGGCCCCTCCCGACGAGGGGCTGTCCGGATTCGGTGACATGTCCATGGACCAACAAGCTCTATAGAATTAGAAGAGCAGTGCGGCTGTGATCTGGAAGCCTGAAACAGTCCCCTCTTTAATTAAATCCAGTAGGGTTCACCTTTGCTGTTCAATACTCAAAGAAACTATAGGAACTATTTGGTTAAAGAGGAGTACTATATTGGCATTTGGGAACGGAATACTCCATATTCTTGTAAGCATGATGATGAGTTCTTACATGCATGCCATATGTTGTGGCACTAATCCTAGTTGGGATTCGAGGGATCTGCTTGGGATTTGATGCTCATCAGAAGCTCGAAATGAATGCACGTTTATATGATTAGAAACAGATGTCGTTGCATTTTGTAAAAATCTTTCTTTGAAAGAAGTTTAGAGAAAGGTACCAGTCACCCTTGGGTGGAGTTGACGGCTGATCTTGATTCGCTGGTGTCAGAAGTGGAGGTTGCTGGCTATTAGCTTCTCGAGTTCGCATAAGATCTATGCAGCGTCAGGAAAGCAGCGATCACATAAACAGAAGAATCTTAAGGCTTAAACACTGGAACGATCTGGAACATGATCTCATCTTTTACTCCTTACTCTTTCTCGGTGGTGTCAAGTACCTGTCGCTGCTGACGGCTCGCTTATAGGTCCATCTGGTGATTGGGGAGCTGCAGGGAGAGCAGCAGCTTCATGATATGTTTGAAGGTGTGGGAGATTGCACGCTGGTGCTTCTATTTTTAGGGAGGAGCGCAGGGGGTGGTGGAGTGAGGTGGTGTTTGGCCTAAAAAGGAGAGATGTGAAGTGACAGAGACATGGAATACGCATTGTTGGTGAGCAGTGGTTTGAGGCAAGACGGAGAGGGGAGAGATGCAGTGCTAGTACACTACTACTGCTAGGGCTTTTCTCAGTGAAGGGTTGAAGAAAGGACATTGGCTGAGGGGGTGAAAGGTGACGTGACACAAAGTATTTTTTTCTATTGATAGGTAGTGAACAGCTTAGTAGGGGTTGTCGTTATTTCAGCGCGAGAGTTACTTGTGGTGATTAGAGGCCCCAGCTACTAATTCGCTTCCATAGGTGCGACGATGCTGACCTACTCATAACACTTAGAGTGTATCTCATGTAGGGATGGCAACGGGTAAAAAATCCGCGGATATCACTCTGGGTTATCCGTACCCGCTAGATAAAATTCGTACCCGAACCCGTACCCGTTACCCACAGCAGGTGTAAAACATTATCCGTATCCGTTACCCGAAAACCTTTAATAAAAAAAATACATTGCATATAGATTTATGGAACAGTTTAACACCGAGCAGCCGAGCAAGAGAGTTGGAAAGAAAAGAAAACCAAACGCTAGAAGCTAGAACTATTATATAATGGTGTATTGGCCCACATGTCAGAACGGGTTCGGGCATACGGATATGGGTATGGATTTTTTTTACCCGATAAGAAATATCCGTTGGATTCAACCCGTTACCCGAACCCGTACCCGTGGATCTGAACTTATACCCGAATCCGTACCCATCGGGTCGGATATCCGCGGGTAAACGGGTAATGGGCACCCGTTGCCATCCCTAATCTCATGCCAGATGTGGCGCTCTGGTCGACTCATTAATGCAAGAAAGTTACAAATTAAAGATAAAGATTTTATTAATACTTATTTGTGAATCAGAATTTTCTTAAATTATATGCACCAAATGCGTCTGTCGAAGTGTTTGCTACGATATTTCTCCCGGTCTACTCGGAAGCAGCCCGCGGAGGTTCTTTTTCGGTGGGGGCTAGAGTAACTCGAAGGATTTGACACAATGGCGAGAGATACACGAGGATTTACATGGTTCATGCCGTCGGAGCGTAAAACCCTACGTCCACACGGGAGTGCTTGGTGTATTGCATGCTCGCGTATGAGAATGAGTAGGCTGGGTTGCGAACCTTTTGCCTGGAGGCTGCCTCGGTCCTTTTATAGCTCAAGGCCGGGACAATTACAAGGTGGCCCGGGGCCCAACATGTGGCCCCGCAGCTACCTGTCTCCTACACATAAACTATGGGTATTTACAGATACATGCATTGTCACTGTCAACGGAGTTACGGTGCGCCGTATGTCCCACCGGGCGCCTCTGCCCGGGTGGCAGGTGATAATGAAGTCCCCGTCTTGTCGTTGCATCTCCACGTCCTGTTAGGTGTCTCTGTACCGTTGGGTGGCACTGTTGCGCCGTCAGGCCTTGCCGCCCTATCTTCCATCGTAACAGTGCGCAGACGGGGAATGGAGGCATGCGTCGTGCGCCATGCTTCTGGGGAAGGTGCGATCCTTGAATGCTTGGCCTGACAACACACCTTCCTCATTACTTCCGGTCTACCTGCCCGTTGCCTGCTGAGGTGACGTTAGGGCAGATGGCCCCCGAGACACGCGTCTCTACCGGTGTCGTCTCGGGGAATAGTGGGCGGTCTGGAGTTGTTGTGCACACGGCAACACCGGAGCCCTCCCATGCTGGAGGTCGGATCCGGGACTGCGGGACACGTGGCCCATCCGGAGCCTTCCCTCAAGGGGAAGGTACGTCCGGAGTTGCTGCCCATGTGGCAGCACCGGAGGCCTCCATGATGGAGGTCGGATCCGGAGCTGCAGGACGTGTGGCTCCTCCGGAGCCCTCCCTGGCTGAGGGGTGCGACTTGGAGGATCCGGGCACGTGGTAGCGTCGGAGCCCTCCTTGGTGGAGGATGGGGTCCAGCTCTACTGGACGTGTGTCGACCCCCGAGCCACTCTCGTACGGTAGTTATGCTCAGAGCTTGATGACATGTTTCAGCCCTTTGACAACCCATGGGGCATAGGGTGCATGACCTATGCTGGGGCCCACCTAAGCTGGGAAGGCGGGGCCCAGGTGCTTTTTACCCACTACGCGAGGGTACCTGGTCCCCAGGGTACCGATAGTGGCCCTCGGTCCCATCTCGGGGGAGGCTTTGAGCCCACAGGTGGGGCCCCTATCTCCTCCGCGTCATGGGTTTGGTCTTGTAATTCCTGGGAATCAAGCGGTGGAAATTTTTTGCGCAGTGGGCGAGCGGCTGTACCTAAGAGATGAAAAGTTGTTCGTCCTCGGCGTACTGGGCGGACTCGGTCAAAGCGGCAGCGCATCGTCGCGTTCGCTCTGATTTGACTGGTCATGGTGTGGCAGCCGAGGGGTTGCCTCGGGGCTATTACTGCGACTGCCCGTGACCGTAGGAGCACTGCATCGCTTCCCTCGGGAATTGTCGGTCGTTCCTGAGTTTATACTCGCCTGTCCCACTAGTGCCTCACTGGTGGACCTGGGCCCTACCCATCATTGGCGGAGGCTAGGACGACATGCCCGAGGGGTTACCTCGGGCTATTTCCTTGCGGCAGCCGATGAGCCGGTCGCACCGCTCCTCTCGAGAACTGTCGGTCGCTCCCGAAGGGTTATCTTCCCGACCCCCAGTGGCTGGCAGGTGGTCCTGAGTTCATCTCTTTATTGGAGGAGGCGAATAGCCATGGTGTGCAGCGGTGGTGACTCAATCGTCGCACCTGTTGTGCTGCTTGAGGTTGCGGACGGTTATAAAAGGAGGCCTTGTGCTTGTAAGACGACACTCCTCCTCACCATGCGACCTTCGCCCTCCTCTTGTGCGCTGGAAGCCTCTGCTTCTAGACGCTCTCACCCACCAGATGTCTCCTTACTAGTGGTCATCTTCGTCTGCCTCTGCGATATGTTCGTATGTGTGCGGCCTTCGGTGAGGTTTTCTAGTACATCCGTCTCTCTGACGGTTCCGGATAGAAGCACAATCCATCTTGATGGCACGCCGATGGCCGGGGATGCCATCGGGGACAGGGTCTTTGACCCGCAGTGAGCCCCGACGTCAGTGCCGAGTGGAGCATGTCCACTAGGTGCTTTGTCGCCAGAGGGCTGTCTGCCAGTACCAGAGCAAGGCTAAGTCAAGAGTCATCAAGCTTTCCTCCTGGTACTGTTGTAGATAACAAAATCTGTCATAGACGACGATTTTGTCCACCATGTACTCGATGTTACTACCATGTGGTACAGCATGTGTCGCCTGATACAAGACAAGGATGTCATCGTTGTGATCATCCAGCGTGCATTGCTGCCGACCTCGGTCTAATAGCTGGTGGCCCTCCTACTGCTCAGAGACCGGTTCGGGGGACAACCAAGCAGTCCATGGAGTAGAAGACTACTCAACTTGAGTTTCTTAATTGCCTTGTATCCTCCCCTGTATGCTGGGACCCCTGTGTTAATGAAAATGTTTCTGCTCTAAGTCTTTCATAGCCTTGTCTTGTTTTTCTGTATTGATGAATGAAAAAGTGATTCTGGTGATCTCCCTTCTATCAGTCGCTTGGTGCTTGCATCGATAGGTAGAGCCGTCTACAATTTCTGTGACGCACCCTGATCCTCGATGCCGCCAAGACCGGGTGGTCCCTTAACTTGCCCAAGCAGTTGCCATCTCTTTGTTGTTTGCCGTAGATATGCACCCGCTTCTTTTTATAGGTTGCCGGGTCCGAACGTATAGCTTATTTTGGCCAGCCGTGATGACCCTCTGGCAACGGGTGCCAACGTAGGACACAACTCCAGGGCCTTCGGAAAGTGTCAGTTTTTTGGGGGTCTGAAAGTGATTTGTTTGGGAAGGTAGGAGCTACGAACCTATGGACCGGAGCCTTGCGACTTGCACAGAGACTAAGGGCAAAGGATACTCTGTGCCGTGTAGTTGCATTTCCTCTGCTCGAGGGCTTCATTATGGGTTATGATCATCTACTAAGATACGGGACCTGGGCAATTTAGTGTATCGACATCCGGACCTCGGTTATCATCCCTCCCGCGTGGTGTGCCGTCCAGGCCCCCCGCACTCCGGGTGCTGCGCCTATAGGAGCAGGGCGCATCTGCTCAGGGCGCATGCCCGATCTAAGGAGGCTACACACCCTAGTCCTCCTGCTGACCAGGCACTCTAAAGAGGGGATGCGTCCTTCGGGCACTACCGGACCCTGGCTGGAAGGTAACTAGGGGGTCCGGAGGTAATACAGGTGCCTCAGGTGTTTTTGCCTTGTAGCAGGAATTTCGCCAAGGGTGAGGCAGATAAATGAAATTATATGCACGTCGAGGGGCATGCAATAATATATGTAAAAGCTTGGAGGGGAAGTTATGTTGACAATGGAGCACAAAGGTCTAGAATGACTTAGCTGGTGCGAGCAGTACTTTGCTCATTTCCATGCTTGCTCCTCGTATCACTTAGCGACGTAAATACCCGGGGCACCCGAGCAGCGTGAGTATCCCTATTTCTGGGCCCCCTGACAACGTGGGGACCCTAGGGGAGCTCGGCCCTTGTCTCTAGTGTTGTTGTAGCCAGCATTCTGAACTTTCTACTCGCTGCTGGAGCGGTCCGATGCCTAGCCCTCATGATTTACCGGGATGGTCCCCTGGTATGTGTGGTCACCTAGTGAGGGGGGCGCACCTACCAAGTGACTAGATGAAGCAAGATGTTAACATCGGGCCTCTCGAGGGGTCCGGGTCACCATGGACCTATTGAGACGACCCCGGGCTTGGGCGACGTGGTCCCCGAGGACTTAGTTGACGCTTTTGTCCAGGGGCACGTGTCACCTGGCTTCCCGACGCTGCTAAGTTACAGCGCCGGGGTGCCCAGCCGTCATGCCTTTTAACGGTCATGTGGGTAGGACGATTTGCAGCGTCTGCACCGGTGTGTGGATCTGCTTAACACGGAACTGATATGCCACGCATCTCTTGACCAGCTCGACGACATCCAGGGGGGCTATCGGCTAGTAACCCATGCCGGAAGGTTTCTTCGGCCAGCGTGTGAAACAAAGTGGTTGCCACACTCGTCCTCTTGGGTCTCTATGAATATCTTGCAGCCCTCCTCCCGGGTAATGTACCGCAATAGATCGCTGTCAGCGCCACATTGATAGAGATTTTCGTCTACCAATATGTATCTTCTAGGCATACGAATGATTGATCCAGCGGATACACGTTCATCAGGAATGATATTGTCTTTCAAGAAGGTCCGGACCTCAGTGATCCCTGCATCAGACCTACTTGAGCTCTTCGAATCTTGGGCATCGGGTCACACGGAGCCCCCGGTGACGCATATAATCCTTGGTGGGCGCCATGGTTGCAGGGCCGCCGGGACTGCCAGCTTTGAGGAGCTGGGCTCGCCCCCTTTCGTCTGGTTCAGCAGGTCAAGCTGTATGGCACAGTAGCTTCCTTTCAAAGGTGCCTTCAGGGACCGGAGTCCATGCACATGCTTTTATTGAAAGGTTGTCTGCTACCGTATTGTCGGCGCAGGGGACATGGCGCTACTGCAAAGTATGAAATCCCTTTCCTAAAGTAGGCTGCTGGCTATGGATCGGCGTAAGAACACTCTCGCTCGCCCTGTTTGGTGGCGAGTTGGGAGTCTACTTTTAACCAACTTCTGATGCACTTCTTGAGAAAGGGCAATACTTAAGCCAAATATGAGGCTTCATACTTTGCCATGCTATTGATAGACTTGGAGTCAAGATGCACCACGTACTTGGACTGCTCTCCTAATTGCGAGGTGAGTAGGACCCCGCTTTGGCACCTCGCTCACGCGATGGCAGTCGCAGCAGAGTGTCTAGAGAGGTCCGGTGGAATCCAGGGCTCTTGTATCGGGCCACCGTCATCTTGAACCCCTAGATGGTTTGGAAACGGAACTAATTCCACCTCAAATACGTAGGTCTAGCGTATAGACCTAGCGTGTAGGATGGCTCCAAACACGCCATTTATAACTACTATGCGTGAGCCAATAATAGGCTGTGATGGGGCACACAAGACATGACTCACTTTTTCTTGTTTCTGGCTTCCTTTGGGCAATTGGGGGCCATAGGTCATGCCGGAAGGCAGTGGTTCCTCCCGGGTACCGAGAGAGCCTGGACCCTTCTGGAACTTTAGTTGTTCTAAGCTCTATCCCTGGTCCCTATGTTACCCTTACAAGAAAGAGAAAAAAGAAAAAATAGTCTACCACGACTTGGAATTAGACCTTGAGAGGTGTCCTATGGCCTGTGGCAGAGCAGAGGTTCCTACCCTTTACAGCAAAACGGACGCACCCGAGAGACATGCTCGGTCCAGCCGGAGCATAGGCTTGTCAGTCCTCCTTGAGAAAACCCTGCCGAGGCACCAGGCGACCCTTCCCCGGGCCGCCCGCTCTTCTCGATGGAAGAGGGACCGCCTGGTCAGGCGTGGAGTGTCTTGCGATGCTCGCTATGGTTGGAGCCGGAGTCCTCTTCTGATCGTAGAGGACCTTTAACGCCCGCTTGGTGTCTTGGAACTCCATCTTCAAGTCGTCGCCGTTCTCCGGACCAGCCTTCTATTTGCCCTCCCACTGACGAGAGGGCGCACCGTCCTGGCGCTGCTGTCGGAGCTCTCGGAAGCGCTCTGCCAGCCTCTGGATCTCCCGGCATTCGCTGGCGCTATACCGGTTAGTGTCGTGGACCGGGCACCGTTGGGCACCATCGTCACTGTCAGATGGCTATCGTGGGCGCTTGTCGGTGCGTGGCCCCCAACCCTTTACAGCTCCTCCTGCTGCTGCAGTATGAGCCCCAGCCAACGGCTTGTCCTTGCCACCGGTCTTCTTCTTCTTGCCGCCAGAACTCTCCTTGGTGGACTCACCTCCCTTACTGGGCGGCGTGTGCCAGTTGCGGTCCTCGGAGGCCCTGGCGCACTTGTCCGCCATGCTGAAAAGCTCGGAGACATCCTGCATGTCATGCGTGGCCAACTTCTCGAGCATTTCCCTGTCGCGGACGCCTTGTCGAAAGGTGAGGACGACGGACGCGTTGAAGATGTGGGGGATGGTGTTCCTAACCTGGGTGAAGCTCTGGATGAATGAGCGCAGCGACTCTCCCGACTGCTGCTGTATGGTGTGGAGGTCGGCCTCTGAGCCCGGCCGGATGTAGGAATCGCAAAGTTGGTCGTGTACTAACGACACAACTCTTCCTAGGAGGTCACAGACCCCTGGGGCAAGCTCATGAGCCATGACCGGACTGACCCGGTCAAAGCTACTGGGAAGTAGTTGGACATGATGGCCTCATCCCCCCTGCAGCTAGGATGACAGTGAAGTAGATCTGCAGGAACTCGGCGGGGTTGACTGTCCCGTCAAACTTTTCTGGCAAGTGTGGCCGGAACTTGCGCGGCCACACCGCCATACGAAGGTGCGGAGCCGGAGCCATGCAGCCTCCCACTCAGACTGGGGAGACGGGGTTCTGGCCCACGTAAATGGGGCGCACAGTACCTGGGGTACCATACTCCTCTCCGAGGCTACGACGCCACTCATGCTGTCGCTCGATGGTGACGCGACCATCTTCCTTCTGACGACGACGACGGTCCAGCTCGCCCTGAGGTCGGTGGTGGGGAGCCTAGATGTCGCCATCGAGTGGGTTGTCGTCGTCCTGTAATCCCTTGTTAGGTTACGAGGCGGCAGCTGTCCCGTTCCTGGTCGCCATCTCCGGTGACACGGCGAGTTGAGTTGTGTAGGAGTGCGCGGGCTGCTAATAGCACGCTTTTCGGACTGGTTTCGGTCGGCGCTTGCAACGCTGTCGCTGTCACTGCCGAGGGCTTCCAGGAGGCAATGGGTACCGTCGCCGTAGGAGCAGGCACCGGTCCGGAAGGTCCTGCTTTGGGACCAGAGGATACTTCCTGCTCACTCTGCCGCTGATGGCGTGAGGGATAGAAAGAACCTCCGAAAGACTGGATGTTCATTATTGTGGGTCACGGACAACTTCACAAACCAAAAGCCTATAAAAGTCTGAAAACTTGTAAATGGAAAACTTGTGTTGTGAATAAAGCTTAGTTTAAATTCAAAAAATGGGACTTGTTCAAACTTTTCCACAAATGATAATGCACATGAGAGTTCTTCGTAAACAAGCTTATGGTCATTATAGGCTTGGACCCTAGGTGGTTTAAAACCACATATGTGAGGCCCCATGTGTAATAGTGTCGGTACCCTCGATATGGGGTACCCCCGCGCACAGGGGAAAATGCCTAAGGACCTCGCCCTTCTCCGCAGGGAGAGCTCCGAAGGCGCCACGTGTCCAGCGGGGCCAGACCTCCCTCTCCTCAGAGGAGAGCTCCGGACCCGCCACGTGGCCAACTGAGCCGGACCTCCCTCCTCCGAGGGGAGAGCTCCGAAGGCTCCACGTGTCCTGCGGGGCCGGACCTCCCTCTCCTCAGAGGAGAGCTCCGGGCCCGCCACGTGGCCAACAGCAGCCGGACCTCCCCCCCTCCGTGGGGAGAGCTCCGAAGGCTTCACGTGTCCCGCGGGGCCGGACCTCCCTCTCCTCGGAGGAGAGCTCCGGTCCCGCCACGTGGCCAGCAGAGCAACGCTGCTTGCCCCCGATCGGTAGGCAGCAGGAGTAAAGACGCGCCATACCTTGCCCGTACAAGGTATTCAAGGCCCGCACCTTCCCAAGACGCGGAGACACGGAGCACGCCTCTGTCAGGTGCCGTTGCGCCCAGTCACATCGCAGACTGGCGCACCGTGTCAGAGCCTGCCCACCAATAAACACAGCGACAAGACATCCCCTGCTGCCCCTGCCATCATCAACCACTACGACTAGCTTGCGGCATGGGCAGGGCGGCAGAACGAAGGATCGGAAGCCTTCGCCAGAGACAACTACCGGCATAACTGCAGACACGGTAGATGGCAGGAAATCTCCTCGGGACCACCTGTCGGGTCCCGGGTCCACCTTGTAAGCCGCTCGAGCCTTAGACTATAAAAGGCTCGGGTAGGCAACGTTAGCAAGGGTTCGAACTCTCTGGACTCGCACTCTAGCCATCTCACACCCTCAAGCTTAGGACTCCGGTTCTGAGCAGCAAGCAATACAGCGAGCATCTCTGCTCACCATGGACGTAGGGTTTTACGCTCCGGCGACCTGAACCACGTAAAACTCCCCGTGTCAAGCTTCTCCCTCAATCGTCCCTAAAGCGGATGCTCTCCGCGAGTGACTAGCCCCTCCGAAAAAGAACCTCCGCGGGCTGCCCAGTGCAGGCCCGGGGGAAGTGTCGGCTACACACTTCGACATTTGGCGTGCCAGGTAGGGGGCATTTCCTTTTCGCGACGAGCTTCTGCCGGCGAAGATGACGAAGCTCCCTTCAGCGGCAAGCTCTCCTCCCCCACGTTCACGATGGACTGTGACTAGCGGGGACTACGTCTCGACACACTCTGGACGGAGTGTGTCGGCGCAAGCTAGAAGCCAGCAGCCGACTCCGGCAGCGCCGACTCCGGCAACGCAGGCTCCACTGAGCGTGAGATCCTCTGCGGCGCTGAGCGTCCCCCACGGGGGCGCGCTAGCTGCAGCAAGAGCGCTACTGCGCAATCCACCTGCTGGGGACGCGCCTCAATCAGCGATCCAGCAGTGGATTCGCGAGGTAGACCGTCTCATCGTCGCCGCCGCAAACCCTCGGCTTCGGCGGGAACGAAGCCCCGGCCAACCGGCTGTGTCGCTGACACGCACGCCAATGGTTGACGGGCAGACGGCGGATTCCCGCTCCACCAGGCTCCCATCGACGGACTTGAGGATGGAGCTGGAACGATGCCACTTGGGGAAAGATGCCCGAGTGTTTATCGAGCGACGACGAGAAAGGCGTCGCAACCAAGAGGTCGGCGACAGCATGACGTCTGCCTCGACCCAGCCTGAGGCGCAGACGTTCGCCACGCGATCTCTGCCCCAGGCATACGCCACGCAGCATATGCCCCAGCCATATGCCCTGCAAACGGCGCCCCCGGTCTATGGCGCAGTCTTGCCCATACCGGGGTACACAGTGCCAGCAGCGAACCAAGTGTTCGCGGCACCAACGCCTGCAGCAACAGGAGCAGGATGTGCGGCCCTGGCGCCACACCTTCGCTTCGCAAGGTGGCCGCGCAAGTTTCGGCCGCACCTGCCCGAGAAGTACGACGGCAGTGTCAACCCGCCAGAGTTCCTCCAGATCTACTCCACCGCCGTCCTTGCTGCAGGAGGGGACGAGGCCGTCATGGCCAACTACTTCCCTGTCGCCTTGACCGGCCTAGCCCGGTCTTGGCTCATGAACCTCCCCAGGGTTCCATAACCTCTTGGGAAGAGTTCTGCCGGCAGTTCACTGCTAACTTCGGCAGCTCCTACACCCGGCCTAGCACGGAGCTCGACCTCCACGCCGTCCAACAACAACCTAGAGAGACGCTGCGCTCCTTCATCCAGCGGTTCTCCCAGGTACAGAACACCATCCCGCATATTAAAAATGCTTCTGTGGTGGTGGCGTTCCGGCAGGGTGTACGGGACAAGAAGATGCTTGAGAAGCTCTCGACCAGACAGGTTCGCGATGTCTCAGAGCTCTTCAGCCTGGCAGACAAGTGCACCAGAGCAGCAGAAGGGCGGAACTAGCACTCTCTGCCAGCCTTCGAGTCAGGAGGACAGCCCGGATCTGGCGCTGCTTCCTATGGAAGCGGCAAGAAGATCAAGAACCGGGGTGGTGGCAAGATGAAGCCACCGGCCGCGGCTCCCGCTGCTGCTGCAGCAGCACCTAGTGGAGCTCGGGGACCACGCCCCGACAAAAGGTAGCGACAGTCACCAGCTCCAGATGGTGACCAAGGCGAGCTATGCCCCGTGCACGGCACCAGTTACCATTCTGCTGCCGAGTGTTGGGAGATCCAGAAGCTCGTGAAGCGCTTCCGGAAAGGGAAGCAGCTGTGAACTGATTCCCCACCCTTTCGTCAAAGGGAGGGAAAGCAGAAGGTCGACGCCCCAGACAACATCGACCACCAAGTGGAGTTCTAGGAGCCTCAGCGCGCCGTGAAGGCGGTGCTCAACCATGCGGACTCCAGCTCCAGCGATGACGTGCGTCGGAAGATGCTCTACGTCATCTACAGCGGGTCCGCTGACCCCTCGTCCCGATGTGCGGTTAAGACTCTGCGCCGAGCGGTAGCGTCGGTGGCTTCCCTCCCAAGTGCCACGGCGCACCTCAAGTGGATGGGAACCCCCATCAGCTTCGATGCCACCAACTGCCCCAGGAACATGGCTGGGGCCGGCCAACTACCGCTCTTGGTAGCGCATACCATCGCCAACGTGAGGATTTACCACATTCTGGTAGATGGCGGGGCTGGGCTGAACCTCATCAGCCGCGCAGCTTTCGAGAAGCTGTAGATCCCGATGGCCAAGCTCACCCCATCAAGCCCATTCTCAGGGGTAGGGCCGTGACAGGTCGTTCCCTACGGCAACATCAGCCTTCCACTGACCTTTGGGGCACCGGACAGCTATTGGACAGAGTACATTTTGTTCGACGTGGCGGAAATCGACCTCCCCTTCAACGCCATAATCGGCAGGCCAGCCCTGTACCGATTCGTGGCAGTAGCCCACTACGGCTATCTCGTCTTGAAGATGCCTACACCAACAGGCGTCCTCAGGATTCGTGGAGACCGCACTGCTGCAGTGTCAGCCTTGGAAAAGCTCCAGGCACTTGCAACATCTCGAGCACCAGCCCCTGGCAGTGTAGGACCGGACCGGATCCACCCGAGTGCACGCCACCGTGCCTCTACCGCAGCACCCCGTGTGCAACCCCTCGACGAGGGCGACGTCCCCCTGAAGGCCGTCCAAGTCGGCGCCGACGCTGCCCATACCACCCGGGTAGCCGGGGGCCCGGATAGCAAATAGGAAGGCGCGCTCGTGACCTTCCTCCGGCACAACGTTGACGTGTTTGCATGGCAGCCGTCACAGATGCCGGGGATCCCTAGGGAGGTGATCGAGCACCACTTGAAGGTCTTCCCCGACGTCCAACCAGTCCAACAGAAGCCTCGCAAGCAGTCCATCGAGTGGCAAAACTTCATCCGAGAAGAAATCAAGAAGTTGCAGGAAAGCTAGCTTCATACGGGAAGTCCACCACCCCCGGTGGTTGACGAACCCCGTTGTTGTCCCGAAGGCCGGCGGGAAGCTCCGGATGTGCATCGACTACACCAGTCTCAATAAGGCATGTCCCAAAGATCCGTTCCCTCTCCCCAGAATAGATCAAATAGTAGACTCAACATCAGTCTGTGATATGATGTGCTTCCTAGACGCCTACTCGGGTTTCCATCAGATCCCTATGTCTAGAGAAGATGAAGAGCACACCTCCTTCATCACAGTAGACGGCCTGTATTGTTGTCTCTATGCCTTATGGCCTAAAGAATGCTCTTCCCACCTTTGTACGTGCAATGCACAAAACCTTTGGAGAGTTAATAAGAGACTTAGTTGAGGTGTATGTCGATGACATCGTTGTCAAGGTCAGGTAGAGTTCATCCTTGTTAGATAACCTGGCCTTAGTCTTTGACAAACTGCGCTCCACGCGCACCAAGCTGAACCCCGACAAGTGTGTGTTCGGCGTATCCTCTGGAAAGCTCATAGGATTCCTGGTCTCACACCGAGGAGTTGAGGCCAACCTAGAGAAGATCAAGGCCATCGACCTGATGCGGCCTCCCGCCTGCATCAAAGAAGTCCAGAAACTCACGGGATGCCTAGCCGCGCTGAGTCGGTTTATACCGAGGCTAGCAGAGCGAGCGCTTCCCTTCTTTAAGCTCCTGCGCAAATCCGGTCCATTTGCTTGGATCGATGAAGCAGAAGAAGCTTTCGAGGAGTTGAAGCAACTCCTGACGACCCTACCCATCATGGTAGCCCCCGAGCCTGAAGAGCATTTGTTGCTCTACATCGTGGCAACAACTGAAGTGGTGAGCATGGTCCTCGTCGCAGAGCGGCCGGACCTCTCGTCACCACAACCTGCTCCGGTAGCAGAAGACAAGCACCAGGAGACCCCGGAGGTCCAAGACGGCCTCCCGGACCTCCAAGACAATCTCCTGGAGGTCCAAGACGGACTCCCGGACCTCCACGACAACCTCCCGGAGGTCCAACGGGACCTCCCGGAGCTCCCGGAAAACCAGCGGGATCTCCCGGAGGTCCAAGGCGGCTTAGGAGCCTTCGAGTCCCAGCTCTCGGAAGCCCCCCTGGACCCAGCCACCTCCGGTAGGCCTGAGCTAATGGATGAAGACATCTCTGGCCTGGGAGGGAGGGTCCGGACCATCCAGAGGCCTGTCTACTACATCAGCGAAGTCCTCCACGATGCCAAGACATGGTAACTGGAGGTCCACAAGCTGCTGTATGCAGTGCTCGTGGCATCCAGGAAGCTCCGCCACTACTTTCAAGCTCACCGGATCTCGGTGGTCACCTCCTATCCGCTGAAGGCGATCCTTCACAGCCCTCACGCGACCGACAATGTCGCTAAATGGGCAGCGGAACTGGTGGAGTTTGAGTTGGACTTCCTTCCTCGCCATGCAGTCAAGAGCCATGCACTGGCTGACTTCGTGACTGAGTGGACGCCAACGAGCTCCGGTCTTCACCGGGCCTCACTGGACGCTCTTCTTTGACGGCTCCGCTGAGGGGCCACGAAGACGGTGAACCGAAGCACCGAGCTCCGGTCTTCACCGGGCCTCACTGGACGCTCTTCTTTGACGGCTCCTCGCAAAAGCAGGGGGCCGGTGCCGGCGTACTGCTTCTCATGCCTTCGGGGGAGCAATTTGGGTACATGGTGCGTCTCAACTTCAAGGCAACTAACAACATGGCAGAGTATGAAGCACTCATCTTTGGCCTAATACAACCCTGTCTCTGGGCGCTCGCCAGTTGTTGGCACAGGGCGACTCCCAGCTAGTCATCAAACAAGTTAAGGGTGAATGCTCTTGCAATGACCCACAACTAGCTGCTTATCTGCTCCATGTGTAGATGTTGGAGAAAGACTTCCTCGCCTTGGACCTGCGCCATGTACCGCGCGCTGGCAATGCCGCAGCTGACGACCTCTCAACGAAGGCCTCCACCGGAGCCCTGTGGCTGAAGGAGTCTTCGAGAGGACGTTGCTGCGGCCCATAGCCCGGCCTGTCGAGCTGGGCGAAGGGGGTTGGACCAGCACCTCGAAGCTGGCGGTCCCGGCGGCCCTGCAGCCATGGACGCCGCCAAGGATCGTAAGTGTCACTAGAAACTCCGTGCAACCCAGCACTCAAGATCAAGAAGCTCAAGTCAGACCCGATGCATGGATCACGGAGATCCGGGTCTACTTGAAAGACAACATCCTCCCTGATGAACGTGTATCCGCTAAACGGATCGTGCGCATGGCTAAGAGGTACGCACTTGTAGAAGGGGATCTCTACCGGCGTGGCGCCAACCACGTCCTATTGTGGTGCATAACCCAGGGGGAAGGCTGTGACTTGCTCGCTGAGATCTATGGAGGCGAATGTGGGAATCACTCTTCCTCACGCACGCTTGTCGGTAAAGCCTTCCGGCATGGCTTCTACTGGTCGACAGAACTCCAGTATGCCGTCAAGCTGGTCGAGAGCTGCAAGGCGTGCCAGTTCCACGCCAAGCAGATCCATACACCGGCTCAGGCGGTTCAGATGATCCCGCCCTCATGGTCGTTCGCCGTATGGGGGTTGGACATCCTGGGACCATTCCCTAGAGCCGTCGGCCGATTCCGGTACCTCTACGTCGCCATCGACAAGTTCACTAAGTGGCCGGAAGCCACACCCGTAGTCACCATCAACAAGCAATCCACATTAAAGTTCATCAAGTCGATCGTCTGCCGGTTCGGGGTCCCGAACAGAATCATCACTGACAACGAGACCCAGTTCACCAGCGCAGCGTTCCAAGAATACTGCGAAGACCTCAGCATCCAGGTGTGCTATGCCTCCGTTGCTCATCCAAAGAGCAATGGAAAAGTTGAGAGGGCCAACGCCGAGGTTCTTCGGGGCCTCAAGACCCGCACCTATGCCCGCTTGAAGAAACATGGCGCCAAGTGGGTGGACGAGCTTCCGAGCACACTATGGGCTAACCGGACATACCAGAGCCGGGCCACTGGAGAGACACCCTTCTTCATGGTATACGGGGCCGAGGTTGTGCTTCCCCGAGAGATCACCATGGGGTCCCTCCGTGTCCGAGCTTACGACGAAGCCGCACAGGACAACCTCAAGCGTGAAGACATCGACCTTGTCGACGAGGCTCGATTACATGCAGCACTCCGCAACGCACGGTACCGACAAGCGCTCCGGCGCTACCACCAAAGGTGTGTGCGTGTCCGGGAGCTGCAGGAAGGCGACCTGGTGTTGCGGCGCATACTTTCTCGCGAAGGGACCGACAAACTCTCCCTCGGCTGGGAAGGCCCCTTCCGAGTCACAAAAGTATGCCGCCCCGGGTGCGTACGCCTTTCCACCGAGGATGGGGACCCACTCCCGAACCCTTGGAACATAGAACACCTCCGTAAGTTCTACCCCTAGAGCAATAATAGGACAGTCTCTTCTTTTTGTAATAGATTCCATAGAGTACAGGAACAGCGATCGGAGCAGCTAAGTCTCAGGGGACGGTCCAGGACTACATTCAGCTTGGCCTGGTTCCAACCCTAAGCGCGTAGAGTCTTGCTTCCCTTCTTAATGGGGCGGCGTTGCCTCCATGTTTAGCCTGCCTTCCTCCTATGGAAATTTATATGAAAAGAAACCTGTCCTACTTTGCTCTTCCCTTGTGCTCATTTAAATTACGTATTAATTTTTATGACCGCACTTCCTGTGTATGCTCACCATGCACTCAGCTCCCTTTTCCCATTCTCACCTCTAGTCGGCATTTGCTATCCTACCGATGGCGGTTGCGTTTGAGGTACCTGCCGATGGCCAGGGGGCCCCGAGCTCCCGGCACTTCGCGCACTGTAGTTCCCAAGCACCGTACACCGGATCAGAACCGTAAGCCAAATAAGACTATTAGATAGGGAAGGGGGAGCCCCAAGGAGAATTACGTTTCCCTTACTTGTGTGCAGGACCTCTCGGCCTTAGCTCCCCGCAGGAGTATGGTAGGAGCGCCCAAGCAATGGGCCACACCTACCAGGGGGCCACTACGGGACCGCGCAACACCGGAGCTCCAAGGAAAGACCGAAGGATCCGGACCTCGCCCCCTCCGTAGGGGCGAGCCCCAAAGGCCCCACGTGTCCAGCGGGGCCGAAGCTCCCCTCTACTCAGGAGGAGCCCCGGGCCCGCCACGTGGCCGACAGAAGCCGGACCTCCCCCGCCGTGGGGAGAGATCCGAAGGCTCCACGTGCCCCACGGGGCCGGACCTCCCTCTCCTCAGAGGAGAGCTCCGGGCCCGCCACGTGGTCGGTAGACCAGGACCTCCCCGTTCTCACGGGGCGAGTTGCGGAGACCTCCGGGGCCCTTAACACAGTAAGGACCCGGGGAAGGTGTCTGTGCAGGGCTGCAAGATTGGTGAAGGCCTCTGAGTACCTTGCGGAGCTAAGGGCTTGGTCACGCCAAGCCAAGAAGAAGACTAAAGCACAAAGACACAGAAGATAACAAGAGTCTATTCATTTAAGGCTCCATGAGCTTTATTACAGACTCAACAAAAGTAAAGGAAAAAGGGAAAAAGATACAGGGCCTTTTGGCCACGGGGGCGAATGTCTAAGAGTCCCCGGACTCCCGTTGGATCCTAGAGGCCACAAGGGCGGCCATGTCCCCGACCTCGGCCCTGGCAGCTTCCTCCCGCTCGACGGCGGGCCCTAGGCGGACTGGCTCCAGAGAGAAGGAAGGGTCTTGGCTCCGGAAGCATGCCAGCACATGCGTAGCGACCTCCTTCGCCAGACCTCGTCCCTCCACCTCAAGCTCGTCGGCGATCACCGCTTCGAGCCGGCCCACCTTGGCTCCGATGGACTCAAGCGCCGGGATTGCCCCAAACACCTCCTGCGCTGGAGCCTCCGTCCGCACTGGGCTCAAACCAAGAGGAACCAATGCGGACCCCGCCTCGGTAACAAAGCTCCAGACCGCCAGGGTATCGACAGACCGCGAAGCCTGGAGCTTCTCTACCTCTTGGCGGGCCGCCAGCTCGCGATCCAGCACCGCCTGGCGCTCCCGGGAGGATTGATCCTCCCTCGCGGCAGCAGCCGACTCACGGAGCTCCAGCTCCTCGGCTCGAGCCCTCAGCTCGCCCTCTCTGGCCTTCAGCCGTGCGGCGACCTTCTCCTCCTCAGCCGCCACGGCACGTTCCCGATCAGCGACGGCGCACTCACGGCGAACTACCTGCAGCCGCAACTCCTCCACGGCAGCAGAGCGCGCTTCGGCCATGGCTTCGGCCTTGGCCTGAGCTTCGCGGAAGGTAGCACGGAGCCGCCGGGTCTCTGAGTCCAGGCGGCCGACGGCTTTCTTCTGAGCGTCGAGCAGAGCACCCATGGTGTCAAGCCTCGACTGCCTCGAGTTGAGCTCTGCCTTAGCTTCCTAGGTCCGCTGCTGCAGGAGATGCTCCCAGCTAAGAAGGCGCTCCCTCTCTCCAGCCAGCGCCCCCCCGCTCCCGCTCAAAGGCGGCCTGATCTGTCGGGCGCCAGTCTGAGCACGCCCCAAGGCATCCCATATGGGCATCGGGGGCATGAGTCGTGCCCCTGACCTCCCCTGTCGCGTCCACGACCGGTGAAGGTGCTGGTGCCTCGGCAACTGAGGCAAGACGCTGACCCGGGGGAGCCAGGGAGCCAGCATCTGCGCCTACAGCAGCCCCTCTAGCCTCAGCACCGGACTTCCGGGCTGGCGAAGGAGGACGAACAGGTGCTGCCGCAGCCACCGCAGAGGGCGAACCCGCCGGCACAGAAGACGCCCCCGCCAACTTGGGGGCCGTTGGAACCACCGCAGTTCCCGGATGTTGCGGCGCGGAGTCTCCGCCAACTGGAGATGGCCGGGGAATAGGCTCGCCCCCGGCAGCCAGTGAGTCCCTGCAGGCAAAGAAAGCTCTCAGGCTAAGAGAGGAGAAGGGAACGCTACTCCTACAAGCCAGAAAGAGCAACACTTACTGGGCGACGTGAGCGCTCCAACGGGCTTGTAGCCCCGGCCTCTGGGCCGGGGCAGAACTGCCAGGACCTGCAGCCGGAACGCTCGCTGGCTGTGGCGTCTGAGCCCCCGGCACACTCCCGGGCGTCGCCCCACCGGCGTCCTTCCTGGAAGCCCCTCCGCCTGAGGAAGAGTGGCGAGACGCGTGGGGTCCCTCGGACTGCCGTTGTCCAGGAAGAGATCCGCCGGAGTGGGACACCTAGGGTCTCTTTGGGTCGCCACTCGATGGACCAGCGCCTCCGGGAGATGGGCGCAAGGGTGCCCCGGCCCCCTGGCTCGGCGCAAGCGATGCCCTCGGAGGAGACTAGGCACGTTTCTTCTCTGGCTGCCCAGGGGCCGGCTCCTTCCCCTTCCCCTTGTCGGCGGCTTGAGTTCCGCCAGCCCTCGGTGCGGGTTGGGCAGCGACAGACGCCTCGTGCTCCGATCTGGAGCGCTCGGTCCCAGGGATCGAGATACCCCGGAGGGTATCCCCAACCTGACGAACGGCGATCCTAATGTCGTCGAGGTTCGACATCTTCCGCAGCAGCTCTGACCTCCTCTGCGGCTCCAAGAAGAAGGGAGTGGCAGAGGCCGGGAAAGCGAGGTCGCCACCGGTGACGTAGTCGCCGCTCACCTTGCCCACCATCTCGTACAGCTCCTCATCAGAAGGATCAGAGCCGAGACCCCTCTCCAACCTGGTGCAATCGTGCTCACCAGTGTAGTACCATGCCGGGCGGTTGCGCTGCTGCAAGGGTGCAATACGGCGCGACAAGAAATTCACTAGCACCATCAGGGACGTCAGCCCCTCGTTGGCCAGGAACCGGATTCGCTCCAAGACTGGTGGGTACTCCTGCTCCAGCTCTGGGACCTCCTCCCAGAAGCAACGCTCGGTGGTTGGGCCGACAGTTGGGAGCTGCAGACGATCGTGCTCGTCGGTCTGCACGATCACCCAGTTCTCCCTCCAGTTTTCCCACCTCGACGCACTGAAAGGTAGAAGGTACCCAGAGGCCTTCGGATCCTTGCAGCGATGCTGGAAATAGTACGCGCCCAGCTAGGTCTTCGAGCTGCGCCCGGTCGTCCGCAACACGAAGAAGTAGCGGAAGAGCGTCGCTGAAGCGTGCACCCCCACGAACATCTCGCAGAAATGGACGAAGACGGCGGCCATCGCAAAAGAGTTGGGGGAAAGGTGGTGGAGCTGGAGACCGTACGTCTCCAGCAGCGTGACGAAGAAGGAAGAAATTGGCGGGACAAACCCTGCCATGGCGTAGGCAGTAAATAAGACCATCTCCCCCTTTTCCAGGAGCAGGGGGAGAGATCCCCAGTGGAGCCGGCGTTTCTGCTCCTCCGTGTGCCAGCCCAGCAGCCTGCGCATTGGTCCGAGCTCGGCCGACCGAGCGAGACGTGACGGAAGCAGGGGAGAGCTCAAGAACAGGGAAGACAAAGGCGCAAGAGCTCAAGGAAGTGTGGGGACCACTCCGTGGTTCACCCACTCCAGGATCGCATAGGGTGGTGCCGTGCGATGCGGCACCCAACAGCACACACGAAAAGAATAAAGGATAACATACAAACTTTTATTTGATGTAAAACAGCGGAAGTCTTTTTACAAAACCTAATTAACAGCGGAAGTTATATACATAGTTGCTCTCAAACCCTAACTAAGCAAAAGTGCAGCCGTCCAGCCCGGGGACGCTACACACTAGCAGCATGGAACCGGAGATCACGGCGGCGTGCATGGCTCCAGCTGGGCCGTGTACCCTGATGGGGGCATCGCCTCGTCCTCGGAACCTTCCTCATAACTCTCACCTGCACACAGCTCAAATATTGCAACCGTGAGCACGAAGGCTCAGCAAGTCTTAACTGTCAACCCTAGGCATGGAACTCTACGTGCAAGGATATGTAAGATGGGAAAAGGAATTTGCAATAAAGACACGCCTATAAGTTGATCCTTACTTTCAGTTTTATAGCAGCAGGTTCATGTGCCTTAGGCAGCCCTCACATCGGAAGTCCACAATCAAACAAGAAAAGCTTTCCTCCGATGTGGAGATGCCCAAAGTGGAATATAAACTTAATCTGCTCTATATCTACAGCAATCAAGGTATTCAAGACATTAAGATCAATACAGCATTTTCAGTTATCTTATTTCACTTCTTACTACGTCACAGCGCAGTGAACAAGCGGGTACTCAAATAACCGCGAGGGACGGTGATTGCAATCAAGACACACCCGGATAACACGTTGCATACACCCACTTTCAGAAGCGTGATTCCACACCCCTTCCTACTCTGTTGTATGCAACAACCTTTCAAAGGCAACCCAAATGTCGAACCGGTCCATCCGTAACGGGTAGGAGGTCCCCGCGTGGAGCGTGACTGTGCCCACTGGCAGATTTACACCTTGCTACCCTCAACCCACTCCTATTTACGGTTGGGTAAGCCTCGACACCCAGGTTAACCAATTACATTGGTTTCCTGGTTCCCATATGCCAGTATGCATCCGGTACTGTTCGATACTTGTCCAGCAGGGCTGCACACGGACGGTCCTCAACCGACACCAGCAGGGCTACGCACGTGAGACCTCTGCTCACTGCATCCTATCCCCCCTGCTGGGTCTCATTTTCATACAACTCAAGCCATTATCTACCTCTTTTCTTTCCGATGATAAGTACTAGCTCGCGAGTAGCTTCCAACCACTCGACTTCTACCGAGATCCTATACATTAGCATGGCATTCTCTACTCGTCAAGTTTGTAAACTACCCAACCCTTTATAGGATTTAAAGAGGCTATGCAAGTGGGGTTTCAATCACCCTAACTCTAATGCAAACATTCACCCTAGACATAAATGATACAAATAAAAAGCTTTATAAAAGGTACTTAAGTGCAAACCGGGGCTTGCCTGGTTGCGAGTTAAACGGAAAGTCAGCTTGTGGTGGGAGGACGTCCAAGGGCTCCGGCGTATTCTCAACTTCGATCACTATTATGAAATGTAATAAAATACATGTATAAGTATTAAGGATTTATAAGAATTGGACTTCTACACATAGCTACTGCTATTTAAAATCCTTAATTGGCTTTGGGATTTTTACAGTGGATACTAGACTTTCTAAGGATGATTTGAGCCAAATTTGGAGACATGTCATTGCATAATGTAGTCTTTAAAATTCCTACAAGTACAATGCTTATCTGAATTTTGGAGACCAAATCAGGAGCTTGACATAGCTAATGGGGGAAGATCTGATTAGGGTAAGTCTCCATGGTTCCAACAAAATGTGTTTCACCATTTTTGGAGCTACCATCAGAGAGATATGAATTTTTGAACTTAGACAGGAGTTCTGAAAAAGCTTCTGTTTAAATTTGAATTTTCAAATAAAGGTTGAACTTGAGAAGGTAATTTGACCTAGCAAATGACCTCCAATGAAGCTCAAATTTCAACTGGAGATCGGTATCTATGAAGAGGATTTGCTACCCAAATTTGGGAATATTTCATAAAGAATTTCTCCTGTAATAAATCCCTAAAGGATTTACTAAAAACAATTCTACAGAAATTCCTGGGCATTTTCATAGTCAAAATTTGGTTTCTCTGTGAAGTACTCCTTATGAGGAACCCAACAAAATTGGTCTCACTCTTTTTGGAGTTTTCTACACAAAGTTATGGCCTTGTAAAGATCAGCTAATTCCTGGAATTATTTCTCTAATAGAAACTTCAAATAATTGGGCTGGGCCCACTGTTTTAATTCGGACCAGTCAGATTTCGGCAACACCGGGGGCAACGGGGTTATTCCCGTGCAGCCGCACCAGATCCGGCGCCACAAACCGATCCTCGCGCGAACCCGGAGGCTGACCGGTGGGACCGGCCCTCCTTCGTCTTCCTCGCGCTGCCCGCGCCTTCCGCGGCGGCGCACGCCGGCGAGGCTCGCCGGGACAGGGTTTCTGTGGTCCGAACTTCGTCAAACTCGCCGCCTGTGAGTTCTACACCGTGCTGAACACGATGGTGGGGTCGGGAGCCGATGACAACGGCCGGAAAGGTGCTTGCACCGGCGACCATGTCGAAGCTTACTTCGGCGACCTTGCTCTCCCTTAACAGTGGGTCATTCAGGCTAGGGTTTGCTCCAAAAGCACCAGTGTCCCATGGACATCCTCAACCCATAGCTCGCTCTCCCTGAAACCCACCGGAGAGGGGACCTCACCGGCGACCCGAGCCCGCAAAACTCCGGCGGCGACAAAAACTCGGTACCTATCATCTCTACTTGATCGTTTGAGCTGCTAGGACTTCGGGAAGATGCGCAAGCATGTGCTGGAGCTACTCTAAGCTCATCTAGCGCGGAGCTATCCCGAGCACAACGAATTTTTGGTTAGACCGCGCACTACCCGTCGGTGTACCGTTTGGGGAAACGGTGAGATTCTTGCCATCGGTCCTAGCAAACGCTAAACGGCCTCCGGCTACACGACCAGAACATGTCCATGCACCTTTCTTGTATAGGAAGTCGGGGGAGAGGGTGGCCGGTTGCTGCTGTCGACGGAGAGCCGAAACGGCGAGGTCCGGGCACCTTGAAGCTTTGGCGCCAATCCGCGTTTCTCGAGCAGTTCGGACCGGCAAACCTCGAAGGGGATTTGGCAAGGGCTAGAGCACGTCCAGGCGATGCTCTTTGCTGTGGAGCGTTCAAGCAATCGAGCTTGGAGGCTGTGGTGTGATCGGAAGGAACGGCGGCAGTGTTCTGGACGAAAGGAAACGGCGGGGGCGCGAGTTATAGCAGGGGAAGAAGGAAAACATCTCCGGCGCACCCTTTGCCGTGATCCAACTGAGCCACCGAGGCAGCAGGAGGTGGCGCGGGCTCTCCCTCGGGCGTGGGTTCAACCGGGAGCTGGCGCACTCCCGCTGTTCGACCGCCGTCGGCTGAGGCGGCAACTCCAGTGGGTGGCTGACAAATGGGCCCCACCTCCCCTCTTTGTTTAATCAACTTTTCCTGATATTTTCTCACCAGCAACTCAACATTAAAGACTTGACTTCAACCCCAAGTCATAGTTTGAATTTGCAGAATTCGAATGGTTTGAATTCTGGTGTAGAATTTGAATGGGGTTTGATCATTTGAATTTGAAAAGGAGTTTGAATTCTCCACTTTGTATTGCCTAAAAAATATAGCAAACCAGCTCCAAAATTTCCAATTTTTGGCATGGCTGCTCATTCAAAGGTGGAGAACACATTTGTGAAACAAAATTTTCAAATTGAGGGAATTGGAATTTGAATCTGAATTTGAAATTCAGATTAGAGGGCTTCTCCTTTTAATCCCAAACAAATATTAAAACTCCTCCAAATGAGCTGAAATTTGGAAGGTTGAATATTTGGACTATGAAGATCCAAGTTGTGCATTTAGATCTCCATGTTTGGAAGTTTTGGGAAGTCTAAACCCTCACTTTGAACTCACACTTATTATACTTCAAGGTTTTAATTCCCCTCATTTTTCATAAGTGTACATGAGCTGAAACTTTTCTTGCTACCACTTTTGGGGATTTTACAGGAAGGTGCAAGCGCTAGGAAGTGCGAAGGGAAGCCGCGATGCGGGTAAGATCCCCTTTTAAAACTTCCCAGGTGCGATTCAAAGCGATTCGAAACTCTTCGAATACGCCGCTTGGGCAACCGCTTCGGTTCCAAGACCAAGCGTCAATGACAAGTGGACCCAAGTCATCCAGCTGAAGCGGTGTGCCAAGAAGTCAGTCTCCCAAGGAGACGAGCCGGCAAGGCGCTTCGGCGGTTCCCGAAAAAAGTGCCACGACGTGCAGAAGTGGCAGCCTTGGGAATCGCCGCAGTAAAAGCAACCATCAAGTGGGCACACACTCCCATGATCCCGCGACTGTTCGTGCTCCGGCAATGGTCAATGCGGGACATAGAGAAAGTGCGCGGAGTGGAAGAGACGGAGGCCCCACCTCGGGCTCGCTATCTCCCTCGAGATGGGCCCGGGGGGCACTGTCGGTACCCTCGATATGGGGTACCCCCACGCACAGGGGAAAATGTCTAAGGACCTCGCCCTTCTCCGCAGGGAGAGCTCCGAAGGCGCCACGTGGCCAACTGAGCCGGACCTCCACCCTCCGAGGAGAGAGCTCCGAAGGCTCCACGTGTCCTGCGGGGCCGGACCTCCCTCTCCTCAGAGGAGAGCTCCGGGCCCGCCACGTGGCCAGCAGCAGCCGGACCTCCCCCCTCCGTGCGGAGAGCTCCGAAGGCTCCATGTGTCCCGCGGAGCCGGACCTTTCTCTCCTCGGAGGAGAGCTCCGGGCCCGCCACGTGGCCAGCAGAGCAACGCTGCCTGCCCCCGAGCGGTAGGCAGCAGGAGTAAAGACGCGCCTTACCTTGTCCGTACAAGGTATTCAAGGCCCGCGCCTTCCCAAGACACGGAGACACAGAGCACGCCTCTGTCACATGCCGTTGCGCCCAGTCACATCGCAGACTGGCTTACCGTGTCAGAGCCTGCCCGCCAATAAACACAGCGACAAGACATCCCCTGCCGCCCCTGCCATCATCAACCACTAGGACTAGTTTGCGGCATGGGCAGGGCGGCAGAATGAAGACTCGAAAGCCTTCGCCAGAGACAACTACCGACATAACTGCAGATACGGTAGATGGCAGGAAATCTCCCCGGGACCACCTGTCGGGTCCCGGGTCCACCTTGTAATCCGCTCGAGCCTTGGACTATAAAAGGCTCGGGTAGGCAACGTTAGCAAGGGTTCGAACTCTGTGGACTCGCACTCTAGCCATCTCACACCCTCAAGCTCAGGACTCCGGTTCTGAGCAGCAAGCAATACAGCGAGCATCTCTGCTCACCGTGGACGTAGGGTTTTACGCTCCGGCGGCCTGAACTACATAAAACTCCCCGTGTCAAGCTTCTCCCTCAATCGTCCCTAACGCGGATGCTCTCCGCGAGTGACTAGCCCCTCCGAAAAAGAACCTCCGTGGGCTGCCCAGTGCAGGCCCGGGGGAAGTGTCGGCTACACACTTCAACAAATAGAAAGTTTAGAAATTGAATTATAAACTAATTGTTCAACTTGAGGTTCAAATGGGGAAACTACAATAGGAATTTCAAACTGTGGTGTTCAAAAGCTCAAGTGCAGCAGCCAAATTTTAAATCAGATTCTATAGTTGTGGGTATGCAAAGTTTCATAAATCTTCGAAATGTCTTGCTACTCATTTTTCCAAAAGGACTCTAAATTGTAATGAGTTCAAATATACATTTGAATTTGGATGAAAATTTGCCAAATTATACAAATGCAATTCAGTTTTGAACTCCCAACAATTAAACCTCAACAGTTGCCAAATTTGAGAGATTTTGGAGAAGATAAGGGGGATAGTGGGGCCCACTGGTCAGTACACTCAAATATCTACAAATTGAGCCAGTACTCTGCTTCTCTGTTCACACCTGAATTCAGACCAAATGCAGCGCAGGCCGACATCGAGGCAACCGGCGACACCTCCCGAGCAGCTGCTGGAGTCTCCTCGCCCTTATCAGTCTCCATCGGGAGTGTGCACCTCACAACACCGAGAAAACGCCCGAGCTACGCCTCCTCCACGCCACAGCGTTATTCCCGGGAGTTTTTGCCGCCGCCGCGTGCACACAATTGGTTTCCCGTCGACAACCATCTCCCTGAGCTGTGACACCCGAACAAACTCGGAAGCGGCGTCGCCCACGCTCCCTGAAGCCTGTCAAAGCAAGTTTGAGAGTGCAGCGGGCTACAATCGCGTAGGCAAGCCTTTTCTTCTCCAGCGGACCGACCTCGGCGGCTTCACATCAAACTGAGTCTCTCCGGTGTTTCACGCACAACAAAGCCACGAATAAGGTTGGTTACCACCTCCCCTTGCTGTCCATCAAGTGTGGGATCATTTCATAGGACCACCTAGCCGGAATTTAAGTTTTCCTCACGGCGGGTTGTCGGTACCCTCAATACATGGTACCCCTACGCATAGAAGGAAATGCCTAAGGACCTTGCCCTTCTCTGTGGGGAGTGCTCCGAAGGCGCCATGTGTCCAGCGGGGCCGGACCTCCCTCTCCTAAGAGGAGATCTCCGGACCCACCACGTGGCCAACTGAGCCGGACCCCCCCCCCCTCCGCGGGGAGAGCTCCGGAGGCTCCACGTGTTCTGTGGGGACGTACCTCCCTCTCCTCAGAGGAGAGCTCCGGGCCCGCCACGTGGCCAGAAGAAGCCGGACCTCCCCCCTTCGCGGGGAGAGCTCCGAAGGCTCCACGTGTCCCACGGGGCCGGACCTCCCTCTCCTCAGAGGAGAGCTCCGGGCCCGCCACGTGGCCAGCAGAGCAGCGCTACCTGCCCCCGCGCGGTAGGCAGCAAGAGTAAAGACGCGCCATACCTTGCCCGTACAAGGTATTCAAGACCCACGCCTTCCCAAGGCGCGGAAACGCGGAGCACGCCTCTGTCAGGTGCCGTTGCGCCCAGTCACATCGCAGACTGGCGCGCCGTGTCAGAGCCTGCCCGCCAATAAACACAACGACAAGACATCCCCTGCCGCCCCTGCCATCATCAACCACTACGACTAGCTTGCGGCATGGGCATGGCGGCAGAACGAAGACTCGGAATCCCTCGCTAGAGACAACTACCGGCGTAACTGCAGATACGTTAGATGGCAGGCAATCTCCCCGGGACCACCTGTCCGGTACCGGGCCCACCTTGTAAGCCGCTCGAGCCTTGGACTATAAAAGGCTCGGGTAGGCAACGTTAGCAAGGGTTCGCCTCTTACGCACCCTCGCACTCTAGCCATTCGACATCTCACACCCTCAAGCTCAGGACTCCGGTTCTGAGCAGCAAGCAATACAGCGAGCAACTCTGCTCACCGTGGACGTAGGGTTTTACGCTCCGGCGGCCTGAACCACGTAAAAATCCCCGTGTCAAGCTTCTCCCTCAATCGTCCCTATCGCTGAAGCTCTCCGTGAGTGACTAGCCCCTCCAAAAAAGAACCTCCGCAGGCTGCCCAGAGGAGGCCCGAGGGAAGTGTCGGCTACACACTTCGACATTTGGCGCGCCAGGTAGGGGGCTTTTCCGTTGCACGACGAGCTTCTGCCGGCGAAGATGACGAAGCTTCCTTCAGCGGCAAGCTCTCCCCGCCCACGTTCACGATGAACAGTGACTAGCGGGGACTACGTCTCGACACACTCTGGACGGAGTGTGTCGGCGCAAGCTGGAAGCCAGCAGCCGACTCCGGCAGCGCAGGCTCCAGCGAGCGTGAGATCCTCTGCAGCGCTGAGCGTCTCCCACGGGTGCGCGCTAGCTGCAGCAAGAGTGCTACTGTGCAATCCACCTACTGGGGACGTGCCTCAGTTAGCGACCCAGCAGTGGATTCACGACGTAGACCGTCTCGTCGTCGCCGCCGCAAACCCTCGACTTTGGCGGGGACAACGTCCCGACCAACCGGCTGTGTCGCTGACGCGCACGCCAACGGTTGACGGGAAGACGGCAGATTCCCGCTCCACCAGGCTCCCATCGGCGGACCTGAGGTCGGAGCTGGAACGATGCCACTTGGGCAAATATTCCCGAGTGTTCATTGAGCGACAACGAGTAAGGCGTTGCAACCAGGAGGCCGGCGACAGCATGTCGACTGCCTCAACCCAGCCTGAGGCGCAGACGTTCGCCACGCGATCTCTGCCCCAGGCATACGCCACGCAACATATGCCCTGCAAATGGTGCCCCCGGTCTATGGCGCAGCCTTGCCCATACCGGGGTACACAGTGCCAGCAGCGAACCAAGCGTTCGCGGCACCAACGCCTGCAGCAACAGGAGCAGGATGTGCGGCCCTAGCGCCACACCTTCGCTTCGCGAGATGGCCGTGCAAGTTTCGGCCGCACCTGCCCGAGAAGTACGATGGCAGTGTCAACCTGGCGGAGTTCCTCCAAATCTACTCCACCGCCATCCTTGCTGTAGAAGGGGACGAGGCCGTCATGGCCAACTACTTCCCCGTCGCCTTGACCGGCCCAGGTCGGTCTTGGCTCATGAACCCCCCCCAGGGTTCCATAACCTCCTGGGGAGAGCTCTGCCGACAGTTCACTGCTAACTTTGGCAGCTCCTACACCCGGCCTGGCACGGAGCTCGACCTCCACGCCATCCAGCAACAACCTGGAGAGACGCTGCGCTCCTTCATCCAGCGGTTCTCCCAGGTACGGAACACCATCGCGCATATTCAAAATGCTTCTATGGTGGTGGCGTTCCGGCAGGGTGTACGGGACAAGAAGATGCTCGAGAAGCTCGCGACCAGAGAGGTTCACGACGTCTCAGAGCTCTTTAGCCTGGTGGACAAGTGCGCCAGGGCAGCAGAAGGGCGGAACTGGCACTCACTGCCAGCCTCCGAGTCAGGAGGACAGCCTGGATCTGGCGCTGCTTCCCATGGAAGCAGCAAGAAGATCAAGAACTGGGGCAGTGGCAAGATGAAGCCACCGACCGCCGCCCCCATTGCTGCAGCAGCACCACCCAGTGGAGCTCGGGGGCCACACCCCGACAAAAGGCAACGACAGTCACCAGCTCCAGATGGTGACCAAGGCGAGCCATGCCCCGTGCACAACACCAGTTACCATACTGCTGCTGAGTCCCGGAAGATTCAGAAGCTCGCGGAACGCTTCCGCAAGGGGAAGCAACTGCGAGCTGACGCCCCTCCCTTCCATCAAAGGGAGGGCAAGCAGAAGGTCGACGCCCCAAACAACGTCGGCCACCAGGTGGGGTTTTAGGAGCCTCAGCGCGCCATAATGACGGTACACAACTATGAGGACTCCAGCTCAAGTGACGACGAGTCGGGGTGGTAACCGACTACGGCTGCCCCAAAAGATCTGTGGAGACTGCACTGCTGCGGTATCAGCCTTGGAGAAGCTCCAAGCAGTTGCAGCAGCCCAAGCACCAGCCCCCGGCGGTGCAGAACCGGGCCAGCTCTACCCGAGTGCACGTCTCTGTGCCTCGGCCTCACCTCCCGGGGGCCGCCCAGGATCCGTCAACCTCCTGTCGGCCTGAGCCAAAGGAAGAAGACATCCTTGGTCTCCCAAGAAGAGTTCGGGTCCTCCTACCTCTTGTCCGCCTGAGCCAATAGGGGAAAGTACCCCGGGGCTCCCGGGAGAAGCCGCGCAGGACCCGCTCCAGCGTGAGGATATCGACCTTGCTGACGAGGCACGATTACAAGCAACACCCCACAACGCACGGCCCCGGCTGGTGCTCTGGCACTACCGCCTAAGGGCCAAGCGCGTCTGGAAGCTACAAAAAGGCGACCTGGTGCCGCGGCGCACACTTTCCCGCGAAGGACCTATGAACTCTCCCCCAGCCGGGAAGGTCCCTTCCGAGTCACAAAAGTTGCCGTCCCGGGTACATACACCTCTCCACCAATGTTGGGATCCGCTCCCGAACCCTTGGAGCACGGAACATCACAGTAAGTTCAAACTCCTGAGCATTAGTAGAACAGGCCTTTACCTTTCTATAATAGATCTCATAGGCTCCAGGAACAACGCTCAGAGCAGCTAAGCCTTAGGGGACGGTCCAGGACTACGTCCAGCTTGGCCTGGTTCCGACCCCAAGCGCGTAGAGTCTTGCTTCCCTTCTTAATGCGGCGGGTCGTTGCCTCCATGTTCAGCCTGTCTTCCTCCTATGGGCATTTACACCGAAACTTGTTCTACCACGCTCTCACTTATGTGCTCATTTAAATTACGCATTAATTTCTATGACCACATTTTCTATGTATGCTCACCGTACATTTAGCTTCCCTTTCCCGCTCTCATCCATAGTCAGCATTTGCTATCCTACCGAAGGCGGTTGCCCTTGAGGCACCTACCGATGGCCAGTGGGCCTTTCGGTCCTCCCCCAGTCAGGTGTTGCGGTGCCAGTTGGTCACCTCCAGGAAAGGTCTGCGCTGTGCATGGGGGGTCCAGGGTGCGTAGCCTGCTTTGCCGGTTCTGACCCAAAGCGTGGGCGCCCTGCCCTTCAGAGGTCCAGGGGAGTACAGCCGCTTTGCCTGGTTCCGTACCCAAAACCTGTGCACTCTGCTTCCCCGGCATACGGTCCGGTACTAGGGGCCGGACGGTCGTATCCACACCTCGGAGGGAGCCGGAACCCCGACGCCTCGCGCACAGAATTGCCCAAGCCCCGTATACCGGACTAGGACCGTAAGCCAAATAAGACTAAGAGACAGGGAGGGGAGAACCCCCCGAGGAGAATTATGCTTCCTCTACCTCTGCGTAGGATCTCCAGGTTTTAGCTACGGGGACCGCATGAAGTGGGGGCAAAGAGCCATCGACTACTCCAGCGCAAGACTGGAGGATCCGGGTTTCGCCCCTTCTGCAGGGGCGAGCCCCGAAGGCCCCACGTGTCTAGCGGGGCCGGAGCTCCCTTCTCCACCGGAGGAGCTCCGGGCCCGCCACGTGGCCGGCAGAGCCAAGCCTTGCCCCCTCCGTGGGGGTGAGCCCCGAAGGCCCCACGTGTCCAGCGGGGCCGGACCTCCATCTTCTCAAAGGAGAGCTCCGGGCCCGCCACATGGTCGGCAGACCCGGACCTCCCCGTTCTCACAGGGCGAGTTTCGGAGACCTCCGGGGCCCTTAACACAATAAGGACCCGGGGAAGGTGTCTGTGCAGGGCTTCAAGATTGGTGAAGACCTCTGAGTACCTTGCGGAGCTAAGGACTCGGCCTGGCCAAGCCAAGAAGAAGACAAAAGCACACAGACACAGAAAATAACAAGAGTCTATTCATTCAAGGCTCCATGAGCTGGACTACAGACTCAATAAAAAAGGACAAGGGCGCTTGGTGCCCCCATGCAGGAAGGCGCCGATGCTGCCCAGACCACCCGGGTAGCCGAGGGCCTGGATAGCAAATAGGAAGGCGCGCTCATCACCTTCCTCCAGCACAACGTCGACGTGTTCGCATGGCAGCCGTCGCAGATGCCGGGGATCCCTAGGGAGGTGATCGAGCACCACTTGAAGATCTTCCCCGACGCCCGGCCAGTCCAACAGAAGCCTCGCAAGCAGTCCATCGAGCGGCAGAACTTCATCCGAGAAGAAATCAAGAAGCTGCTGGACGCTGGCTTCATACGGGAAGTCCACCACCCCCGGTGGTTGGCGAACCCCGTCATCGTCCCGAAGGCCGGCAGGAAGCTCCGGATGTGCATCGACTACACCAGTCTCAATAAGGCATGTCCCAAAGATCTATTCCCTCTCCCTAGAATAGATCAAATAGTAGACTCGACATCAGGCTGTGATATGCTATGCTTCCTAGACGCTTACTCGGGTTTCCATCAGATCCCTATGTCTAGAGAAGATGAAGAGCACACTTCCTTCATCACAGTAGACGGCTTGTATTGTTATGTCTCTATGCCTTATGGCTTAAAGAATGCTCTTCTCACCATTGTACGTGCAATGCACAAAACCTTTGGAGAGCTAATAAGAGACCTAGTCAAGGTGTATGTCGATGACATCGTTGTCAAGGTCAGGCAGAGTTCATCCTTGTTAGATAACCTGGCCCTAGTCTTTGACAAACTGCGCTCCACGCGCGACAAGCTGAACCCTGACAAGTGTGTGTTCGGCGTATCCTCTGGGAAGCTCCTATGATTCCTGGTCTCACACCGAGGAATTGAGGCCAACCTAGAGAAGATCAAGGCCATCGACCTGATGCGGCCTCCCGCCCACATCAAAGAAGTCCAGAAACTCACGGGATGCCTAGCCGCGCTGAGTCGGTTTATACCGAGGCTAGCAGAGCGAGTGCTCCCTTTCTTTAAGCTCCTGCGCAAATCCGGTCCATTTGCTTGGACTGACGAAGCAGAAGAAGCTTTCCAGGAGTTGAAGCAACTCCTGACGACCCTACCCATCATGGTAGCCCTCGAGCCTAAAGAGTATTTGTTGCTCTACATCGAGGCAACAACTGAAGTGGTGAGCATGGTCCTCGTCGCAGAGCGGCCAGACCTCTCGTCATCACAGCCTGCTCCGATAGCAGAAGACAAGCACCAGGAGACCCCGGAGGTCCAAGACGACCTCCCGGACCTCGAAGACAACCTCCCGGAGGTCCAACGGGACCTCGCGGAGCTCCCGGAAAACCAGCGGGATCTCCTAGAGGTCCAAGGCGGCCTAGGAGCCTTCGAGTCGCAGCTCCCGGAGGCTCCCCCAGACCCACCTACCTCCGGTAGGCCTGAGCCAATGGATAAGGACATCTCAGGCCCGGGAGGGAGGGTCCGGACCATCCAGAGGCTTGTCTACTACATCAGCGAAGTCCTCCATGACGCCAAGACAAGGTACCTGGAGGTCCACAAGCTGCTGTATGCAGTGCTCGTGGCATCCAGGAAGCTCCGCCACTACTTTCAAGCCCACCAGATCTCGGTGGTCACCTCCTAGCCGCTGAAGGCGATCCTTCACAGCCCCCACGCGACCGGCAATGTGGCTAAATGGGCAGCGGAACTGGTAGAGTTTGAGCTGGACTTCCTTCCTCGCCATGCAGTCAAGAGCCAAGCACTGGCTGACTTCATGGCCGAGTGGACGCCAACGAAGGCTGACCCAGGGGGCCACGAAGACGGTGAACCGAAGCACCGAGCTCCGGTCTTCACCGGGACTCACTGGACGCTCTTCTTCGATGGATCCTCGCGAAAGCAGGGGGCCGGTGCCGGCGTATTGCTTCTCATGCCACCACGGGAGCAGTTTGGGTACATGGTGCGTCTCAATTTCAAGGCAACCAACAACATGGCAGAGTATGAAGCACTCATCTTTGGCCTAAAGACAGCCCTGTCTCTGGGCGCTCGCCAGTTGTTGGCACAGGGGGACTCCGAGCTAGTCATCAAGCAAGTTAAGGGTGAATGCTCCTACAATGTCCCACAGCTAGCTGCTTATCTACTCCACGTGCAGATGTTGGAGAAAGACTTCCTCACCTTGGACTTGCGCCATGTACAGCGCGCTGGCATTGCCGCAGCTGACGACTTCTCAACGAAGGCCTCCACCGGAGCCCCTGTGCCCGAAGGAGTCTTCGAGAGGACGTTGCTGCGGCCCACAGCCCGGCCTGCCGAGCCGGGCGAAGGGAGCTGGACCAGCACCTCGAAGCTGGCAGTCCCGGCAGCCCTGCAGCCATGGACGCCGCCAAGGATCGTAAGCGTCACTGGGGACTCCGTGCAACCCAGCGCTCAAGATCCAGAAGCTCAAGTCAGACCCGATGCATGGATCACGGAGATCCGGGACTACTTGAAAGACAACATCCTCCCTGATGAACGTGTATCCACTGAACGGATCGTGCGCATGGCTAAAAGGTACGCGCTGGTAGAAGGGGATCTCTACCGGCGTGGCGCCAACCACGTCCTATTGCCGTGCATAACTTAGGGGGAAGGCTGCGACTTGCACGCTGAGATCCATGGAGGCGAATGTGGGAGTCACTCTTCCTCACGCACGCTCATCGGTAAAGCCTTCCGGCATGGCTTCTACTGGCGAACAACACTCCAGGATGTCGTCAAGCTGGTCGAGAGCTGCAAGGCGTGCTAGTTCCACGCCAAGCAGACCCACACACCGGCTCAGGCGGTTCAGATGATCCAGCCCTCATGGTCGTTTGCCGTATGGGGGTTGGACATCCTGGGACCATTCCCCAGAGCCGTCGGGGGATTCCGGTACCTCTACGTCATCATCGACAAGTTCACCAAGTGGCCAGAAGCCACACCCGTCGTCACCATCAACAAGCAATCCGCAGTAAAGTTCATCAAGTTGATCGTCTGCCGGTTCGGGGTCCCAAACAGAATCATCACTGACAACGGGACCCAGTTCACCAGCGCAGCGTTCCAAGAATACTGCGAAGACCTTGGCATCCAGGTGTGCTATGCCTCCGTTGCTCACCCAAAGAGCAATAGGCAAGTTGATAGGGCCAACGCCGAGATTCTTCGGGGCCTCAGGACTCGCACCTATGCCGGCTTGAAGAAACATGGCGCCAAGTGGGTAGAGGAGCTTCCGAGCACACTATGGGCTAACCGGACATCCCAGAGTCGGGCCACCGGAGAGACACCCTTCTTCATGGTGTATGGGGCCGAGGCTGTGCTTCCCCTAGAGATCACCATGGGGTCCCTCCGTGTCCGAGCTTACGACGAAGCCGCGCAGGACAACCTCCGGCTTGAAGACATCGACCTTGTCAACGAGGCTCGACTACATGCAGCACTCCACAACGCACGGTACCGAAAAGCGCTCCGGCGCTACCACCAAAGTTTTGTGCGTGTCCGGGAGCTGCAGGAAGGCGACCTGGTGTTGCGGCACATACTTTCTCGCGAAGGGACCGACAAACTCTCCCCCAACTGGGAAGGTCCCTTCCGAGTCACGAAAGTGTGCCGCCCAGGGTGTGTATGCCTTTCCACCGAGGATGGGGATTCGCTCCCGAACCCTTGGAACATAGAACACCTCCGTAAGTTCTACCCCTAGAGCAATAATAGGACAATCTCTTCTTTTTGTAATAGATTCCATAGAGTCCAGGAACAGTGCTCGGAGCAGCTACTCAGGGGACGGTCTAGGACTACGTTCAGTTTGGCCTGATTCCGACCCTAAGCGCGTAGAGTCTTGCCTCCCTTCTTAATGGGGCGGGTCGTTGCCTCCATGTTTAGCCTGCCTTCCTCCTATCGAAATTTATATGGAAGGAAACCTGTCCTACTTTGCTCTTCCCTTGTGCTCATTTAAATTACGTATTAATTTTTATGACCGCACTTCCTGTGTATGCTCACCATGCACTCAGCTTCTTTTTCCCATTCTCACCTCTAGTCGGCATTTGCTATCCTACCGAAGACGGTCGCGTTTGAGGTACCTGCCGATGGCCAGGGGGCCTCGAGCCCCCGGCACTTCGTGCACTGAAGTTCCCAAGCCCCGTACACCGGATCAGGATCATAAGCCAAATAAGACTATGAGATAGGGAAGGGGGAGCCCCAAGGAGAATTACGTTTCCCTTACTTGTGTGCAGGACCTCCCGGCCTTAGCTCCCCGCAGGAGTATGGTAGGAGGGCCAAACAATTGGCCACACCTACCAGGGGGCCACTACGGGATCGCGCAAGACCGGAGATCCAACGCAAGACCGAAGGATCCGGACCTCGCCCCCTCCGCAGGGGCGGGCTCTGGAGGCCCCACGTGTCCGGCGGGGCCTGACCCCCCTCTCCTCAGCAGGTAGCTCCGGGCCCGCCACGTGGCCGGCAGATCCGGGCCTCGCTCCCTCTGCAGGGGTGAGCTCCGAAAGCCCCACGTGTCCCGCGGGGTCGGACCTCCGTCTTCTCAGAGGAGGGCTCCGGGACCGCCATGTGACCGGCGGATATGGACCTCCCCGTTCTCACGGGGCAGCTCCGAAGATCCCTTGGGCCCTTGATAAAATAAGGACCTCACGAAGGTGTCTGTACAAGACTTCAAGGTTGGTGAAGACCTCTGAGTACCTTGCGGAGCTAAGGACTCGGCCAGGCCAAGCCAAGGAGAAGATAAAAATATACAGACACGGAAAATAACGAGAGTCTATTCATTCAAAGCTCCATGAGCTGGACTACAGACTCAACAAAAGTAAAAAAAAAGAGAAGAGATACAGGGCCTTTTGGCCAGGGGGTGGCTGCCTAAGAGTCTCCGGACTCCCGCTGGAACCTAGAGGCCACGAGGGCGGCCATGTCCCCGACCTCGGCCCTGGCAGCTTCCTCCCGCTCGACGGCGGGGCCTAATCGGACTGGCTCCAGAGAGAATGAAGGGTCTTGGCTCTGGAAGCACGCCAGCACATGCGTGGCGACCTCCTTCGCCAGACCTCGTCCCTCCACCTCAAGCTCGTCGGCGATCACCGCTTCGAGCCGGCCCAGCTTGGCACCGATGGACTCAAGCGCCGGGATTGCCCCAGAAAGTTTGAAGTACATATTCACTCAGAAAGAGTTGAATATGCGACAACGGCGATGGTTGGAGTTGATCAAGGATTATGAGATTGAAATTCATTATCATCCGGGCAAGGCAAATGTGGTTGCCGATGCACTCAGCCGGAAGTCTCATATTAATAACTTGACCATTGCGCCGATAGAAGAGGAAGAGCCAAGCCTCTACTTGGTTCCATATGGAGCTCTACATAATCTAGCTCTTATCCCCACAATAAGAGAGGAGGTTAAGGGAGCTCAAAAGAAGGACAAGGGCATGGCTCATATTAAAAGGAGGTTGAAGAACGGGGAGATGAAATGTTTCCGGTTAGATGATGAAGATACCTTGTGGTTCAAGGACCGGATAGTCGTACCCCGTGATATGAGGCTGCGGAAGAAAATTTTGGATGAGGCTCACTTATCCAAATTTTCTATTCATCCAGGCAGCAACAAAATGTATCAAGACCTCCGGGAGAAGTTTTGGTGGACACGTATGAAACGTGAAGTTGCAAATTACATTTCACAATGTGATACGTGTCGAAGAATTAAGGCCGACCATGTGAAGAAGTCGGGCCTGCTGCAACCGCTACAAATACCGGCATGGAAGTGGGAAGACTTGAGTATGGATTTCATCGTTGGGTTGCCAATGACCTCCCACCACCATGACTCGATTTGGGTAATCGTGGACTGGTTGACCAAATCGGCACGCTCCATCCCCGTGCATACCAGATACACCGCCAAGCAGTATGCGGAGTTATACATAGCACGGATCTTGTGCCTACATGGAGTTCCCCGGACGATCATCTCCGATCGAGGTGTGTTGTTTGTTTCTCGTTTCGAGGAGCAGCTACACGCATCCTTGGGAACCAAATTGATTTGAAGCTCCGCGTATCACCCTCAAACCGATGGGCAAACAGAGAGGGTGAATCAAATACTTGAAGATGTGCCATCCACCACGGTAAGAGCTGGGATGATCTCTTACCGTTGGCAGAGTTCTCATATAACAACAGGTATCAATCAAGTATCCAAATGGCGCCTTATGAAGCTCTCTACGGCCGGAAGTGCCGCACACCCTTGAACTGGTGTGAATCCAGCGAGAGAGTTATTTACGGGATTGATCTCGTGAATGAAGCTGAAGAGCGAGTGAGGCTTATTCAGGAAAATCTTAAAGCTGCTCAGTCTAGACAAAAGAGCTATGCGGATAAGAGGTGTCGTCCTTTGGAATTTTAAGTTGGGGACCACGTATACCTCCACGTATCTCCTATGAAGGGCATTCACCGATTCGGAGTGAAAGGGAAATTAGCTCCCCGTTTCATCGTCATTGAAAAGTGTGGACCCGTGGCATACCGTTTGGAGCTACCGGCAGCCTTAGCAGGAGTTCATAATGTCTTACACATATCTCAGTTGCGGAAGTGTTTGAAAGTTCCAACGGAGGTTCTCACGGGAGACATAGCAGATTTGAAGCCGGACCTCACTTATGTTGAGCGACCAACTCGGATAATTGATGAGAAGACTCGCGAAACAAGAAACCGGACGCTGCGATTTTTCAAGGTGCTATGGGAAAATCACACGTCCGAGGAAGCTACATGGGAAAGCGAGGAGTATTTGCAACTCCATCATCCGGAGTTGTTAGAGGCTTATATTTAGTAGTTGTCCTCTCCACGTTGTCCTTAATTATGAATCTTGGGACGAGATTCTTTTTAAGGGGGGAGGAATGTAAAAGTCCCAAAACTTGTAAATAGAAAACTTGATCTA
Organism: Neostapfia colusana; assembly: GCA_030760725.1. NCBI lineage: Eukaryota > Viridiplantae > Streptophyta > Magnoliopsida > Poales > Poaceae > Neostapfia > Neostapfia colusana. The sequence continues at coordinate 57,639,051 of JASWHV010000019.1, forward strand.
TGAATAAAGTTGAGTTTATATACAAGAAATGGGACTTACAAAAACTTTTGTGTTACTCATGGAAGTGTTGGCAGGCGCAATAAAACTTTGAATTCAGTTTGAATTAAGAGGGTCACTTCAAAAGGAAGAAGGGCATTTTCAAAAGAGGGAATTCAAACTGTTGTTTGAGAAGTTGTATTTGCAATAGCCAACTCAAAGATAAGAGGACATATTTGAATTCCTCAGGTCCAAATTATGAGGGAGCCAAGTTTTGAGCAAATTTGGAGGGGCTTTGATATGAATGTCAAAGGAACTTGTAAATTTCATCCAAATTTGAACTTAGATTTGAAACTGTGGCACAAATTGGCAAATGGCAAAATGGCTTTTGAATTTGGATCCTTCATAGATGAATTTAAAATGTGCCAAAAATTTGGATATTTAGGAGAGGAGATGAGTGGGACCCAATTGTCATTGAGGAGAGGGGAAGACTTAGCACTTAAGCAATACTTTCCCTGTTCAGCCTCACTCAACCGGTTCTCTGTTTTTCGCTCGAAGGCGCTGAACAGCCGACGCCCACGCACGGGCGCTACCGAGGCTACCCCGAAGCCACCGCCTCGCCCCCGCTCTCGCGCTGGCGACCAGCTTACCAGCCCCCCCTTAACCTCGGCGTGATCCTTTCCCTCTGAACCGAGCCAACGCTGTTTCTCTTCTTCTCCTCGCGCTCAATAAACGTCGAGCTCGCTGCCGCCTCGGTTCTGATCGGGGATGCATGTAAACCCCGCGCACAGCACCGCCTGAACCGCAAAACGGCAAGGCCTGATCGCCCTCCACTCCCTCAGCACGAGAGCAGCCCAAACTACGGGTCCCTTACCCAGGAAACGGTTCCCCCGTGGCGGCTTGAAACGAAACCGACGTCGGGCTCTCGTGGGCAGCTCACCACCGGGGGTTTCACACTCAAGCAGTGACGCTCAGAGGTACGCTGTACCACCGCGGTGCTTCTCCCCGGAGCTCAGCTCAAACAGTGATCCTCAGTGACAAAATTTGAAGTTTTTCCTCCGGAGCACGACCACGGACCCTCTGGTAAGGATCTCCTAAATTCGCGCTTAATTTGCACTTAGAGATCACCAACTCGTGCACAAAGGGTCTAGGCTTAACGGCGGTCCGATCCCCTTCACAACCCTAGCTAGAAACCCCGTGGTTACAGCTAATTTTGAGCTTTTCGAGCGGCGATCATGGCGGGAACCACCGGGCGCACGGTGAGACCCCATCTCGAGCCGTTACCGATTCAGTTTGAGCCAAAGCCGAGCACCCCCATGACTCCCTGATGCTTTAGAGCAAAGTCTCGGACCCTTTGGCGGGCTAGGATGTTCGGACCACGGCGCCGAAGCTTCACCGAAGGGTGCGCACGTCGCCGACCTAGTTCCGAGCGACTTTAGCTTGTGCTGACCCCTTAGATGAGTTGCTCGACCATGAAAACCCCCAGGTGGCGAGTAGCAGGCCGTGAGATGGCCGGAAAGTCAAGTCCGGCGAGGTCAGCGTCGCGCCGGCAAGGGGGGTGGAGCGCGCGGGAAAAAGGGGGGGGAGGAAGAAGAAGCTGCTGGCCCCACTGGTCAGTGGCCATGGCGGTCGACTGGGATTTGCTGCGGCCACCCGATCTACTGCGGCTACAGACTGGGCAACTGTGGGCCATGGTGTGGCTACAGCGAGGGACTGACACGTGTGCCGGTCAGAGTTTAAACTGTTCCCGATTCAGTTTGAATTACAAATTCAGTTCAAACTTTGAAACCTCATAACTTTTGCTAGGGAGCTCCAAATTTAGTGATTCAAATAGGGTTGAATTAAGGATGAAAAACCCTCTCCAAATATGCAACCCAATTTGCATGAAAATCAATAGAAAATTCTGGAAAATTCTTTAAAGCTTTTCAGAAAAAGAATTTTAGAGGGAGTTTGGTTCATCCAAAAATCCCCAAATTTTGCCAGAATAGTATTTAGGATATTAGGAGACTCCTGTAAAAGTTTCAGCTCATTTGGATTTGATTTATTTAGGGTAATTCTGATTTCAAATTTATGTATTCAAATGAATACAGAAACATTTTCAGTTCAGTTCTAGCCATTCCTTAGCTCCAAAAAAATCCTACGAAAATTCAGGCATACTCTCTGAGCTATGTAGGGAATTGTAGTTCACTTGAATTTGCATGAAAGTGCAAATTTATTCAGAATTAATTCCTCTTTGCCTAAATGCTTAGGGAATTGTTCTGGGTGATCTGCTTAGTGAAATATTCTAAATTTTGGTACAGATGACTTTATTGTGACAAGGAACTCACAAGAAAATTCTCAGCTCCATTGGAGCCCTGGATCAGTAGTGTTCTATTCAACCCATTAGGTGATCACCACCCAAGTGATGAAACCCCACTCATCACTTGATCATAGTGCTTAAACACACACCCAAACCACCAGCCCCAGTGTCATTTTAAATTCTTGAACAGAGTTCCAGTTTTAAACTTGGCTTTAGCATTTGTTAGCAAAAAGTTTTACAATTAAACATGTATGCATGTTCATAACGTGTAGTGTTTAAACGTGGAAAAGTGGAGGAAAGATGAAGCTTGAATCAAGGAGCAAGAAGGCCAGTGTTTGATATCCAAGTCATCATCAGCAACTAACTTCATTTTATCTGACTTTAGTCACCTGCAAAACCGAGGCAAGCCCCGGTTTGCACTTAAGTTGTTTTTAAAGTTTTCCTTTGTTCACTACTATTGGTCAAAGTTTGTATGTGCATTAGGTCAAGGATGTTTTATACTCCACTTGCATAACCAAACAGGAACCCTGAGGTCAAGGTTAGAATTGGGTCATCGCTGTAGAATAATGCCGTGCTAAATAGCTTAGGACATCCGGTAGAAGTCGAGTAGTTGGAATCTACTCACGAGCTATAGACGGGACTACCTGGGTGTAGATGGAAAAAAAGAGGGCAAACTAAAGTTTACATTTCCAAAGATGAGACCGGGCAGGATGGTTAGGCAGCGACAAGGCGAGGTCTTGGTCGAGTAGTTCTGCCTGTGTCGGTTAAGGACCGATGCGTGTGCGGCACCCAGGAGCAGGTATTGAGTTGTGTACCGGATGCTTACTGACATATGGGAACCAGGAAACCGATGTACCAGGTTCACTGGATTGTAGAGGCATACCTCATCGTCTCGTTAGACCTATGAGCCCGAAACAGCGCGACCGGTTCTACAGTCTAGTGTCCTGCGAAAGGTGGCCACATACGACGTAATGAAGGACGCTAGAGTTGGGTCTTCAGAGGCGGGCGTATGTGTCGAGTTATCCGGGTAGTGTCTGATTCGAATCACCGTCCATCGCGGTTATTGATTACCGCTTGCTCCCTGTGTTGTGACGTAGTAATCAAGTTGTGTGGAAATAGTTTGCAAAGTTTTAAATGCTGTTATGATAATTGTTAATTGCATGAAAACCATGTTTGAAGTAGAGATAGAGCAAACTAAACTTATTTTTCACCTTGGGACAAGTAACATTGGAACGAAGCGTTTCTTGTTTGATTGTGGAGTTCCAATGTTGCTAGGCGCAAGGCCACTACTATTATGGCTAAAATCTGAAAGTTAAGGATGAACTCGTAGGCGAGTCTTTTCGCAAATTACAGGATTAGGTCTTAGGTTACCCTCATATAGAGTTGCATGCTTTAGGAGAGACGGTTAATTCTTGCTGAGCCTTTTTGCTCACTCTTGCTATATAAGTGGTTTTGCAGGTAAACTTCGACGCTATAAAGAGGATTGTCCGGTGAGACTCGGGAACTCCCGAGTCATGTCACACTTGGAGAACCCAGCCGCTGCCCTGTCTGCGTGTTGCTAGCGAGAGGAGTCCGCGGGCTAGACCTCTTCTCAAGTGCTTCTTAGTTATTCGATGTGAGCTGTTTATAGACTTCCGCTGTAGCTATTTTATGTAAATTATTTACAAAGAACAATTGTAAGCTTCCGCTTTTGATTTATGTAATACAGTGTTCCTTATATGTGTGCTGTTGGGTGCCGCATAACACGCCACCACCCAATGCGATCCCCGGGCGAGGCGGCACGACCCCGTGGTCGAGGTCGGGCCCTCTCAGCCTGGACCTGTCGGACGCCAGCCTGAGCACGCCCCAAGGCATCCCATATGGGCAGAGGGGCGGCGGGGGCAGGAGCCGCGCCCCTGACCTCCCCCGTCGCGTCCACGACCGGTGAAGGTGCTGTTGCCTCGGCAGCTGAGGCAAGACGCTGACCCAGGGGAGCTAGGGAGCCAGCAGTTGCGCCCACAGCAGCCCCTCCAGCCTCAGCACCGGACTTCCGGGCTTGCGAAGGAGGACGAGCAGGTGCTACCGCCGCCACCGCAGGGGGCAAACCCGCCGGCACAGAAGAAGCCCCCGCCGACTTGGGGGCCGTCGGAACCACCGCAGTTCCCGGATGCTGCGGCACAGAGCCTCCGCTAACTGGAGATGGCCGGGGAATAGGCTCGCCCCCGGCAGCCAGTGAGTCCCTGTAGGCAAAGGAAGCTCTCAGGCTAAGAGAGGATAAAGGAACACTACTTCTACAAGCCAAAAAGAGCAACACTTACTGGGCGGCGTGAGCGCTCCAACGGGCTTGGAGCCCCGGCCTCGGGGCGGGGCAGAACCGCCAGGACCTGCAGCCGGAACGCTCGCTGGCTGTGGCGTCTGAGCCCCCGGCACACTCCCGGGCGTCACCCCACCGGCGTCCTTCCTAGAAGCCCCCCCCTGCCTAAGGAAGGGTGGCGGAACGCTGGGGGTTCCTCGGACCGCCGCTGTCCGAGAAGAGACCCGCCGGAGTGGGAGACCCGGGGTCTCTTTGGGTCGCCACTCGACGAACCAGCGCCTCCGTGAGATGTGCGCAAGGGTGCCCCGACCCCCTAGCTCGTCCCAAGCGACGTCCTCGGAGGAGACCGGGCACGTTTCTTCTCTGGCTGCCCGGGGGCCGGCTCCTTTCCCTTCCCCTTGTCGACGGCCTGAGCCCCGCCGGCCCTCGGTGCGGGTTGGACAGTGATAGGCGCCTCGCGCTCCGATCCGGAGCGCTCGATCCCGTGAATCGAGATGCCCCGGAGGGCATCCCCAACCTGGCGAACGGCGATCCCAATATCGTCGAGATTCGACATCTTCCGCAGCAGCTCCGCCCTCCTCTGCGGCTCCAAGAAGAGGGGAGTGCCAGAGGCCGGGAAGGCGAGGTCGTAGCCGGTGACGTAGTCGGTGCTCACCTTGGCCACCATCTCGTACAGCTCTTCATCAGAAGGATCGGAGCCGAGACCCCTCTCCAACCTGGTGCAGTCGAGCTCGCCGATGTAGTACCACGCCGGGCGGTTGCGTTGCTGCAAGGGCGCAATACGGCGCGACAAGAAATCCACCAGAACCACCAGGGACGTCCGCCCCTCGTTGGCCAGGAATCGGATCCGCTCCAAGACCGGTGCGTACTCCTGCTCCAACTCCGGGATCTCCTCCTAGAAGCGACGCTCGGTGTTTGGGCCGGCAGTTGGGAGCTGCAGGCGACCGTGCTCGTCGGTCTGCACGATCACCCAGTTCTCCCTCCAGTTTTCCCACCTCTACACACCGAAAGGTAGAAGGTACCCAGAGGCCTTCGGATCCTTGCAGCGATGCTGGAAGTAGTACGCCTCCAGCTGAGTCTTCGAACTGCGCCCGGTCGTCTGCAACACGAAGAAGTAGCGGAAGAGCATCGCTGAAGCGTGCACCCCCATGAACATCACACAGAAATGGACGAAGACGGCGGCCATCGCGAAGGAGTTGGGGGAAAAGTGGTGGAGCTGGAGACCGTACGTCTCCAGCAGCGTGACGAAGAAGGAAGAAATTGGCTGGACAAACCCCGCCATGGCATAGGCAGTAAAGAAGACCATCTCCCCCTTCTCCAGGAGCAGGGGGAGAGATCCCTGGCGGAGCCGGCTCTTCTGCTCCTCCGCGTGCCAGCCCAGCAGCCTGCGCACTCGTCCGAGCTCGACCGATCGAGCGAGACGTGACGGAGGAAAGTTGGAAGCCATGGCAGGAGAAAGCTCTAGGACAGGGAAGACAAAGGCGCAAGGACTCAAGGAAGATGCAAGCACTGGGAAGTGCGAAGGAAGCCGCGATGCGGGTAAGATCCCCTTTTGAACTTCCCAGGTGCGATTCAAAGTGATTCAAAACTCTTCGAATACGCCACTTGGGCAACCGCTTCGGCTCCAAGACCAAGCGTCGATGACAAGTGGACCCAAGCCGTCCAGCTGAAGCGGTGGGCCAAGAAGTCAGTCTCCCAAGGAGACGAGCCGACAAGACGCTTCGGCGGTTCCTGAAAAAGCGTTGCGACGTGCAGAAGTGGCATCCTTGGGAACCGCCGCAGTAAAAGCAACCATCAAGTGGGGCACAAGCTCCCACGATCCCGCGACTGTTCGTGCTCCGGCAACGGTCAATGCGGGTCTTAGAGAAGGTGCGCGGAATGGAAGAGACGGAGGAAACACCTCGGGCTCGCTATCTCCCCCGAGATGGGCCTGGGGGCCACTGTCGGTACCCTCAATACGGGGTACCCCCGTGCACAGGGGGAAATGCCTAAGGACCTCGCCCTTCTCCGCAAGGAGAGCTCCGAAGGCGCCATGTGTCCAGCGGGGCCGGACCTCCCTCTCCTCAGAGGAGAGCTCCGGACCCGCCACGTGGCCAACTGAGCCGGACCTCCCCCCTCCGTGGGCAGAGCTCCGGAGGCTCCACGTGTCCTGCGGGGCCGGACCTCCCTCTCCTCAGAGGAGAGCTCCGGGCCCGCAACATGGCCAGCAGAAGCCGGACCTCCCCCCTCAGCGGGGAGAGCTCCGAAGGCTCCACGTGTCCCGCGGGGCCGGACCTCCCTCTCCTCAGAGGAGAGCTCCGGGCCCGCCACGTGGCCAACAGAGCAGTGCTGCCTGCCCCCGTGCGGTAGCCAGCAAGAGTAAAGACGTGCCATACCTTGCCCGTACAAGGTATTCAAGACCCGCGCCTTCCCAAGGCACGGAGACGCGGAGCACGTCTCTGTCAGGTGCCGTTACGCCCAGTCACATCGCCGACTCGCGCGCCGTATCAGGGTCTGCCCGCCAATAAACACAGCGACAAGACATCCCCTGCCGCCCCTGCCATCATCAACCACTACGACTAACTTGCGGTAATGGCAGGGCAGCAGAACGAAGACTCAGAAGCCCTCGCCAGAGACAACTACCAGCGTAACTGCAGATATGGTAGATGGCAGGCAATCTCCCCGGGGCCACCTGTCGTGTTCCGGGCCCACCTTGTAAGCCGCTCGAGCCTTGGACTATAAAAGGCTTGGGTAGGCAATGTTAGCAAGGGTTCGCCTCTTACGCACCCTCGCACTATAGCCATTCGACATCTCACACCCTCAAGCTCAGGACTCCGGTTCTGAGCAGCAAGCAATACAGCAAGCAACTCTGCTCACCGTGGACGTAGGGTTTTATGCTCCGGCGGCCTGAACCATGTAAAAATCCCCGTGTCAAGTTTCTCCCTCAATCGTCCCTATCGCTGAAGCTCTCCATGAGTGACTAGCCCCTCCGAAAAAGAACCTCCGCGGGCTGTCCAGAGCAGACCCGAGGGAAGTGTCGGCTACACACTTCGACACGGGTTCTTCGGGTCGCCGGCTCCAAACCATGAAATTATCTTCTGAGGTGTAGAGGCTCCCAATTGTGTTCTGGGGTCATGATCCTTAGCCTCCTTCGGATCTCCTCGACCAAACAGAGCATGATTCCATCAACCCTAGGCGAAGAACGTCAAGTTTTTCTCCGTCGCCACAAAAAACGTCTCGGGCGCACCTTGACGGCATAGCTAGCAGCCTCCCCAAGCAAATTTTTGTACACGTCGACGAGCTACACCTTCCACTGATGCTGTAGCACCAATCCTTCGTGTATTTGGCAAGCTAGAACATCGGCGGTATGTCGCCGAAGCTCGGTTAAGCCGCCGCACCGTCGCGAGCTCGGTTAGAGCCGACGTGGGTGTGGGGAAACCCTCCCCATGTGTTCAGCGCACGAAATTAGGGGCTGGCAGCAAGTTTAAGCACGGGAGATGGACGGACGACCGGGTTCCGAAGTATTCCGGCGAGCTCCGACGGCGGGGGTCGCGCGGGAGCGGGAGGTAGACGAAGGGGGGTCGGCCCCACTCGTCAGCGTCTAGATTTAAACGTGTGGGATCTTCTGTGGCCTCGGATCGAGCTGTGGCAATGCGTTGTGGCCCGTTTGGCTTGATTGCAGTGGTCGACACGTGGCCCTGGACCCATGGTTAGAGTTTAAACATTTCCCGGTTTATTTGAATTCCCAAATTCAGTTCAAACTTTGGAACCAAATAACTTTTGCTAGGAAGCTCCAAATTTAGTGATTCAAATTGGTTTGGATTCAGGGTGAAAAACTCTATGCAAATATGAAACCCAATTTGTATGAAAGTCAATATAAAATTCTGGAAAACTCTTAAACTTTTCATAAAAAGAATTTTAGAGGGAGTTTGGTTCATCCAAAAATCCCAAAATTTTGCCAGAATATTCTTTAGGATGGTAGGGAACTCCTGTAAAAGTTTCAGCTCATTTGGAGTTGATTTAGTTAGGATAATTCTGAAATCAAGTTTCTGTGTTCAAATAAATACAGAAACAATTTCAGAGAATTTCCAAAACTTGGAAATTCAGTTCTGGGCAGTTCTTAGCTCCAAAAATCCTAGGAAAATTCATGCATACTCTATGAGCTATGTTTAAAATGGTAGTTCACTTAAATTTGCATGAAAGTGCAAATTTATTCATAATTAATTCCTTTTTACCTAAATGCTTAGGGAATTGTCCTGAGTGATCTACTCATTGAAATATTCTGACTTTTGGTCCAGATGACTTTCTTGTGACAAGGAACTTATAAGAAAATTTTCAGCTCCATTGGAGCCCTGGATCAGTACTGTTCTGTTCAATTCCATTAGGTGATCACCACCCAAGTGATGACCCCCACTTATCACTTGATTATAGTACTTCAACCCAAACCCAAACCACTAGCACCAGTGTCATTTTAAATTCTTAAACAGAGTTCCAGTGTTAAACTTGTCTTTAGAACTTGTTAGCAAAAATTTTACAATTAAACATATATATGTATTCATAACGTGTAGTGGTTAAACGTGGGAAAAGTGAAGAAGTGAAGCTTGGATCAAGGAGCAAGAAGGACAGTGATTAAGCTTCAAGTCATCAACAACTAACTTCATAATTATCTGACTTTAGTCACCTGCAAAACCAAGGCAAGCTCCGGTTTGCATTTAAACTATTTCATAAAGTTTTTCCTTTGTTCACTACTATGGTTCGAGTTTGTATGTGCATTAGGTCAAGGATGTTTATACTCCACTTGCATAACCAAAATGAACCCTGGGGTCAAGGGTAGAAATGTGTCATCGTTGTAGAATAAGGTCGTGCTAAATAGGCTAGAACATCCGGTAGAAGACGAGTAGTTGGAATCTACCCACGAGCTATAATTCAGGATTACATAAATGTGGGTGGAAAAGAGGCAAACTAAAGTTTACATTTCTAAAGATGAGACCGGGTAGGAGGGTAGGCAGCGACGAGATGAGGTCTTGGTCGAGTAGCTCTGCCTGTGTCGGTTAAGGACCGAAGCGTGTGCAGCCCCGCTGAGCAAGTATGAGTTTTGTACCGGATGCTTACTGCTATATGGGAACCAGGAAACCGATGTACCAGGTTCACTGGATTGTAGAGGCATATCACATCGTCTCGTTAGACCTATGAGCCCGAGACGGCGCGACCGGTTCTACAGTCTAGTGTCCTGCGAAAGGTTGCCGCATACGACGTAATGAAGGACGCCAGATTTGGGTCTTCAGAGGCAGGCGTATGTGTCGAGTTATCCGGATAGTGTTTGATTCGAATCACCGTCCCTCACGGTTATGAGTACCGCTTGCTCACTGTGTTGCAACGTAGTAATCAATTTTTGTGGAAACAATTTGCAAAAGTTTTAGTTGCTCCTAAGATTATTGTAAATTGCATGGAAACCCTGTTTGAAGTAGAGATAGAGCAAACTAAAGTTATTTTCCACTTTGGGACAAGTAACATTGGAATGAAGCGTTTCTTGTTTGATTGTGGAGTTCCAATGTTGTTGGGCGCAAGGTCACTACTATTATGGCTAAAATCTAAAAGTTAAGGATGGACTCGTAGGCGAGTCTTTTTGCAAATTATAGGATTAGGTCTTAAGTTACCCTCATGTAGAGTTGCATGCTTTAGGAGAGACGGTTAAGTCTTGTTGAGCCTTTATGCTCACCCTTGCTATATGAGTGGTTTTACAGGTAAACTTCTACGCTATAAAGAAGATTGTCTGGTGAGACTCAGTAACTTCCAAGTCATGTATCACATGGAGAACCTAGCTGCTGCCTTGTCTTCGTGTTGCTAGCGAGAGGAGTCCACGGGATGGACCTCCTCTTGAGTGCTCATTAGTTATTCGATGTGAGTTGTTTGTAGTTTTCCGTTGTAGCTAATTTATGTAAATTATTTACAAAGAACATTTGTAAGCTTTCGCTTTGATTTATGTAATACAGTTTTCCTTATATGTGTGTTGTTGGGTGCCGCATAACACGGCACCACCCAATACGATTCCCGGGCGAGCGGCACGGCCTCGTGATCGGGACTGGGCCCCGACAGCGTGGTATCAGAGCCGCATTGGTAATAGCGCACAGAATAAGGATCGTATTACGACAAAAACTTAGGATACGGTGAGGAAACGGTATTAGGCCCACATAAGGACTATAGTAGTATAGTTACTAAAGTGGCAAGACTAACATATGTGTTATAATTCTGAATTTTGATTATGTAACGACACACCTATGCTCTTGTAAACATGGTAAGGAATGCCACCAAAAGTGGTTCAATTTCGGTTAGCTCCCCTGACGAGGAACGTGGTTTAGGGAAAGGTCTCACAGCTTGGTATGAGACGTTAATATGAAACTCTTGGACTCTTCATGTTCCAGAGTTCATATGAAATGCTGATCCCTAGCGTGCATTAGGCAAGTAAGTGGAGACCCTATCGCGTGGTAAGTAACGCGATACTATGTTCGTCTGGAAATAGCCCAGGGGGACCTACGCAGCGCTTGCCATCGGCGTGCCCTGCAGGGCAGTAGGTGGTATCTGTTCGGGTGATAAAATTGCCAACCGTGACGACCAGTTCGCGCTCTACTCGGGGTTCCCGTCGTGTGGTGTAAAAACACGATCACGTACCTTGAGACGTGGCTTGACTCAAGGACGGTGAAAGCATCTAGGCCCCCGTGAGGTATGGTTTCGGTGATTAATGACAACCGTTCGCTATTACTAATGAGTTTGTGGATGCGAGGTTTCACGTATAACATATCAAACGTTGATGAACTATCTATTCACACCATCTACTGCCCATTGGATACAAATGGAGACCCCTCAACGATTTATTCTAAGGGGTTATTCGATACTCATGAAAACTAAATAAAGAACTCATACAACGACTCTATTCTATCAAAATTGGCAACACAAGAAGCTTACACTTCATCATAATATCATTACAAACAAATGTCAAAGAGGTCACTCAAGAAGATTCCAAAAGATCAACTCAAAACAACTCGAAGCAAACAAGTTGCATTCACCGGATCATCCGATGTCTTGCAAAATGACTACATCGGTCAAATTTGAGTTGGCAGAAGAAGAAGACCTCAGAGCCCAGTACACACCGGATCATCCGATGTGAAGGAAGTGGCACATCGGTTGATTTCAACAGAAGGATAATTTCTGAGTAATTCTGAAGATTGACTCACCGGATCATCCGATGATAAAGTAAGTGAACATCGGTCAATTTCAACCGAAACATTATTTCTGAACCAATTCTGAAGATCAACTCACCGGATCATCCGATGATGAGTTAAAGTAACATCGGTCGATTAAAAGATCCAACGGTTATATCCAACGGTCACATCTGACACATGACATCAGCTAATTTGGAATTCGACCGATGATCATGTAAAGGGGTGCATCGGAGGATCCGATGTTAACTGACAAAAGTCTGCCCACTTTTCCAATGGCTATCTCGTGTGGGCTGGCTATAAATACCCCTCCAACCGGCCATTTCGACAAGTCTTGATCTCCAAAGCCTCACTACACATTCTCAAGCATTCAAGACAAAGAGCTACCACTTCCACACTTCAAAACCTCTTGTACTCCAACTATAGGTTATATCTAGCTAGAGAGAAGCTTGTGTGCGTCCATTCTTGGTGATTGGAATCTCTAGGCTAGTGAGAGAGAGTGTCTTGGTGACTTCTCTCACCTTGTAAACGTTGGAGGAAGAAGAGATCACTCCGGAGCTTACCAAGGTGTTTGTGGAAGCCCGGAGGATCACCGTTGTACAAGGCTTGAGCTCCACCTTGCCGGAGAAGGCGAACGGAGAAAGATAGTGGATTCCCTCGTCTTGGTGACTTGGGAGTGGCTATACCCTTTGGTGGGTGCCACAACGTGGGCGTAGGAAGATTTTTGTGATCTTACCGAACCACAGGAAAAATCGCCGTGTCTCCGAGTCTCCGCGGGAGTTTGCATTTCTCTCCTCACCCCTTACTATTACGCTTTTACTATTCCGCACTTAACTCTCTTGCTTGCATAGTTATTTTGCATAGGGAATTGGGCTTCAACCATTAAAGTTTTAAATTGCTCTAAAATTTTAAAAAGCCCAATTCACCCCCCCTCTTGGGCGTTTCGATCCTTACAATTGGTATCAGAGCTTGGTTGCTCATTGGATCATTCTAGCTTCACCGCTAGAGAGCAAAAATGGCCAAGAATGGGGGTTCGGTTCCTACCTTCGAGGGCAAGAATTTTGCTTATTGGAAAGCATGCATGCGCGCTTACCTTGAGGCAATTGCTCCCGAAGTGTGGGAAGCGACCCATGCGGGGTTTGGAAATCTTGACTATGTTGGAGACCAATTAAAATGGGATGCTAAGGCTAGAAATGCCATATATGAATGCATTAGTCAAGATGTTTTTGCTAGGATTGCTAGCAAGGAAAAAGCATGTGAAATTTGGGCATGTCTAGTTGAAATACATGAGGGCTCATCTCGTGTCAAAGAACTCAAATATCACATGCTTAAATCAAAATATGATGAATTTAAGATGTTTCCTCATGAAAACGTTAATCAAATGTTTTCTCGTTTAAATATGCTCATTGAGGAAATTAACGCACTTGATATTGCTTCTCTTGGCAAGGGACTTATGAATCGCAAGATCCTCATGCTTCTATCCAAGCCCAAGTACAACATTATCAATTCAATGCTCCAAAAAGAGTCACTAGACAACATTGAAGTTTCGGAGCTCATTGGAGAAATCCATGCTCATGAGATGAGCGTACATGGAATGATGGAGGAGTCATCATCAAAAACCATTGCCCTCAAGGCTTCAACCAAGAAGACAACTCCCAAGAAGAAGAAAGTGGTTGAGCCTAGCTCAAGTGAAGAAGAGCAAGAAACAAGCGAAGATGATGATGATGAGCTTGCTTTGATGATGAGAAAATTCTCACGCCTCAACTCCAAGATTGCAAAGAAGGGATACTCTTTTGATCCCAAAAAGAAAGCCTTCTTGCCAAGAAAAGATGAAAACAAGACGTGCTACAATTGTGGTTATCTAGGCCACATATCATATGACTGTCCAAGACCGGACAAAAGAAAGGAAATTGGCAAGCATCACAAGCTAGACGAAAGTGATGATGAAGAGAAGGTCAAGCCCAAGCGCTCCTTTGGAAAGAAGAAATTTGACAAAGGCAAGAAAACCAAGCTCTTTCCAAAGAAAAGAAGAGGGCCTCAAAAGGTCTTCATGTGTGAAGCAAATGAGTGGATCACGGATGAAGAGTCAAGCGACGAAGATAGTGAAGATGAAGAAAACTTGGCGGGCCTCGCCATCGTCAACAAGGATAACTCACCTCTTCGTCCACCTCCTATGTGCCTAATGGCGAAAGGTAACTCAAAGGAATGTGCTAGCGATGATGATGAGGAGCTTTCACCCGATGAATTAGCATCTATGATTAATGAATATCATGCCATGATAAAAAGGGAAAAGGCTAAGGTTAAGGCTCTTGAGCTTGCTCGTGCTAAGCTTGAAAGTGCTAACCTCGATTTGCATGACAAGTATGTAACCATACTTAAAGAGCATGACACGCTCAAATCAAATGTCAAACAAATCGAGGATGAAAATGCTACAATCAAGCTTAAGTATCATGAGCTTGACTTAGCTAACTTAGCACTCTTGGCAAAGCACAATGAGTTGGTTCAAGAACATGAAGTGCTTAACCGTGCTTATGAAGCTATTGAACTTAAATTGAAAAACACAAAGAAAGAAACCCTTGATGGCAAAATATAATCTAATTCACATGCCACTAATGTTTTGGATAAGTCTTTGCCTTTGAAAGCAAGCCCTAGGGAGAAGGAGCTAATGGACGAAATTGAAAGTCTTCGCACTAGTGTGGCAAGACTCTCTAAGGGGGAGGACAAGCACAAAGAAATCCTCTACCAACAAGCTAAAGGCTTCCACAAGAGGGGACTTGGATCCTTCCCGGTGCCCAACAAAGGAAAGGTGCCCTCACCGGAGCTTAGGACAAGCTTTATCAAGGAAGTTGGTTCCTATTGCCAACATTGTGAGGTCACCGGACATCACACGAGGGAGTTTCCCCTTCCCAACCGTCCTTCTCCCAAATTGTCTCCTAACTACAAATCTACTTTCAATGATTATCACTATCTATTGAGCAAAGTAGGTGGAAAGGTGAAGGCAAGGTTCATCGGCAAAGACATCAAGGGCATGAAGGGGAAGCTCCCCAAGCAACTTTGGGTCCCAAAATCACTTGTATCACACATACAAGGACCTAAGTTGGCTTGGGTTCCTAAACTCAAAAACTAACTTCATGTGTGTAGGTGAACTACAAAGCCGGAGGAAAGCATTGGGTACTCGATAGTGGGTGCACTCAACATATGACCGGCAATGATGGTATGTTCACCTCCATAGAAAACCCCGGCAATCATGAACAAGTCACCTTTGGTGATAACTCAAAGGGGAAGGTAATTGGTTTGGGTAAAATTGCTATTTCTCATGACTTGTCTATCTCTAATGTGCTTTACGTTAAGTCTCTTAGTTTTAATTTACTTTCTATTGCACAATTGTGTGATCTTGGACTAACGTGCACATTTGACAAGAATGGTGTTGTGGTGACTAGTGATCCAAGCAAAGAACTAATATTCAAAGGTTTTCGGCATGGACATCTTTACTTGGTGGACTTCTCCAACAAGGATGCTAGCTTGACCACTTGTCTTTTCACCAAGACAAGTTTGGGATGGCTATGGCATCGGCGCATTGCTCACATTGGGATGAGCAAGCTCAAGAAGTCATTCAAGCTTGGGATGGTGACCGGCGTGAAGGATGTCACATTCGAAAAGAACAAGCTTTGTAGCGCATGTCAAGCCGGGAAGCAAGTTGCCTCACACCATCCAATGAAGACAATGGTGTCAACCTCCAAGCCACTTGAACTACTTCACATGGACCTCTTCGGACCGTCCACATACCAAAGCCTTGGCGGTAACCTCTATTGTCTTGTCATTGTTGATGACTACTCTCGCTACGCTTGGACATTGTTTCTAGGTGACAAGGGTGAAACTCCGGAAATCTTCAAGACCTTCGCTAAACGAGCGCAAAGGGAATTTCAACTTCCTATCATCAAGGTCCGGAGTGACAACGGCACCGAGTTCAAGAACTACAACATTGGGGAGTGGTGTGATCGTGAAGGCGTGAAGCACGAGTTTTCGGCCACATACACCCCTCAACAAAATGGTGTCGTTGAAAGGAAGAACAAGACTCTCATCACCCTTGCAAGAGCAATGCTTGATGACTATGGCACGTCGGAGAAGTTTTGGGCCGAAGCAATCAACACGGCGTGCCATGCCGCAAATAGGGTCTACCTTCATCGACTACTTCAAAAGACCCCATATGAGCTCCTCATTGGGAGAAAGCCCAACATCTCCTACTTCCGAGTCTTCGGGTGCAAGTGCTACATCTACCGCAAGAAAAGGCTCGGTAAGTTTGAAAGAAGGTGTGATGTTGGTATCTTTCTAGGTTATGCGTCAAACTCAAAAGCATATCGAGTATTCAACCAAACCTCCGGGTTAGTTGAAGAAAGTTGTGATGTTGAGTTTGATGAGACTAATGGCTCCCAAGAGGAGAGTTTTGGTCATGATGATATAGATGATGAGCCTCTACGGGAAGCTATGAAGAACATGACCATAGGAGACATCAAGCCCGAAGTTGAGGAGAGCCATGATCAAGGGGGAGCCTCAAGTTCCAACATCAACACCTCCATGGCGCCTCAAATTGATGAAGAAGAAGAGAAAAATGATCCATTGCCAATGCAAGATTCACATGCCACACAACACCAAGAAGAAGAAGAAGTCCAAGGTCAAGTCCAACCACAAGACGAGCAAGATGCCTCACCACCACCAAGTGCCTCACAACCTCTTATGAGGCATGGACGCATCTCCAAGGCACATCCGATGGATCAAATCATCGGAAGTCCGTCACGGGGAGTAAGTACTCGTTCTCGCCATGTTGCTTCATTTTGTGAGCACTACTCTTTTGTTTCGTGTGTAGAACCCACAAATATTGAGGAAGCACTCCAAGATCCCAATTGGGTGATGGCTATGCAAGAAGAACTCAACAACTTCACCCGAAATGAAGTTTGGGTATTGGAGGAGCGACCTAAGAACAAGAACGTCATCGGAACAAAGTGGGTGTACCGCAACAAGCAAGACGAGAATGGCGTGGTGGTCCGCAACAAGGCAAGGCTTGTGGCCAAGGGTTTTTCACAAGTAGAAGGACTAGATTTTGGAGAGACCTTTGCCCCGGTCGCACGGTTAGAAGCTATTCGCATACTCCTTGCTTTTGCTTCACATCACAATATTATGCTTTATCAAATGGATGTGAAAAGTGCCTTCCTCAATGGTTATATTAACGAGCTTGTTTTCGTTGAGCAACCTCCCGGGTTTGAAGATCCGAGGAATCCTAACCATGTGTATAGGTTACACAAGGCGCTCTACGGGCTCAAGCAAGCACCTAGGGCATGGTATGAACGTCTAAGTGATTTCCTAGTCATGCAAGGATTCAAGATCGGGAGGGTGGACACCACACTTTTCACCAAGGACATCAACGGGGATTTATTTCTTTGTCAAATTTACGTTGATGACATTATTTTTGGCTCAACTAACAAATCTCTTAGCCTTGAGTTTGGCACCATGATGTCTAGGGAGTTCGAGATGTCAATGATTGGAGAACTCAATTTCTTCCTAGGATTCCAAATCAAGCAACTTCAAGAGGGGACTTTCATCTACCAAGAAAAGTACACCAAAGACCTCTTGAAGAAGTTTGAAATGGAAGATTGCAGCTCAAGAACTACTCCAATGGCAACAAATTGTCATCTCGACGCGGACATGGACGGTAAACCTATTGATCAATCTCATTACCGTTCCATGATTGGTTCATTATTATATCTTACCGCATCTAGGCCCGATATCATGTTTAGTGTGTGCTTGTGTGCTCGCTTTCAAGCGGCACCTAAAGAATCGCATCGTAAGGCGGTCTTTAGGATACTTAGGAATCTCAAGCATACCTCAAGTGTAGGTTTGTGGTACCCCAAGAACGCTAGTTTTCATCTCTTGGGTTACTCAGATTCGGACTTTGCCGGATGTCGTGTGGATCGCAAGAGTACCTCCGGTGGGTGCCACTTACTTGGGCGTTCCCTAGTATCTTGGTCGAGCAAAAAGCAAAACTCCGTGGCTTTGTCCACCGCGGAGCCAGAGTATATAGCGGCCGGTGCATGTTGTGCCTAAATTCTATATATGAAGCAAACCCTTTTGGACTTTGGAATTAAATTTGATTGTGTGCCTCTCCTTTGTGACAATGAAAGTGCGGTTAAGATAGCTAGAAACCACGTTCAACACTCCCGCACTAAGCACATAGATATTCGCCATCACTTCTTACGGGACCATGAGGCTAAAGGAGACATCTCTTTGCAAGGTGTTAGGTCTGAAGAACAATTGGCAGATATCTTCACTAAACCACTTGATGAGAAAACTTTTTCTAGACTTAGAAGTGAATTAAATGTGCTAGATGCATCTAACGTCATGTAAGTTGCCGTGTTCATGTAAGGTTGCATATCAAATAGGTCTTGTCTAACTCCCAAAGGATAGGGGCAAGCTAGAAATAGCTTTCCCTGAGGAAGCCTTTGGCAGGTTTAAACTTGGCAAGATAGATTTACATTACGCCTTGCATGATTCCTGCCACATAGACTTGCACTCATTCAATATCTTGCATTATTTTGTTTGGCATTGCATACGGTAGATTGTCACGAAGGGGAACCCACATCATGAGAAGGAGACTTGTTCAAAATGCAATATCTCAACTCATATGATGTGGATAGAGCAAAATTCTAAAGGTACATGCTTTTAAAGAGATAGAAGTTTTCCATACTCTAGATCACAAAGCATGGGCCTTACATTTTCTTGGTTTCCCTCCTAAACCTTGTGTGTTTCTCTTTGCTTAAGGGCTTAGCCAATATGTGGCACTATATTTGAAGCCTTCTATTAGAGGTTAGGAGTTGCCCAAAAAGTCCGAGGACCCATCCTTATCTTTGTGTGTTTAAGTCCAAGGACACATATGGGCAGTCTTAGGTTTTCTGTAGTCATCGGATTATCCGATGCCAGGGCCAGCAGATCATCGGATCAATTGGTGCTTCAGTTCAAGTCAGATGTCACAAATCAACCGATGAGTTCATTTCAGAAGACATCGGAGCATCCGGTGTTCAGTTTTCCTGGTGCCCTGCAGAAATCGACCGATGATCGCCACCTCAACGTCGGTCCATCCGGTGTTCAAAGAGAGTTTTTGGAACAACTCTCTGTTGAACTCGACCGATGCATCCTCCGATGATCATCGGTCCATCCGGTGTTTTATGCGCGGCTAGGGTTTGCCCGTACAGTTTAAAAAGCGGTTCGGCCGCCCTTCGGTTTTTTCTTTTTCTTTCCCCGAGCTCCGCCGCCGCCCGACGCCCTCGCCGCCGTCCTCACGCCCCCCAAGCGCCGCCGCCGCCGCCCTCCCCCAGGCGCCGCCGCCGCCGCCTCTCCTGCGCCGCCGCCTTCCAGCAGCCGCCGCCACCACCTCTCCCGCGCCGCGCCGCCTACCAGCCGCCGCGCCGCCTCCCAGCCGCCGCCACCGCCTTCCAGCAGCCGCCACCGCCGCCTCTTCCGCGCACGCCGGCTCCAGGCGCCACCGTCAGCCCGTGCCAGCGCAGCCGCCGTTCCACCGTGCCGCCGCAGATCGCCTCCCTCGCCGTTTCTCCTCCACCACTCGCCGCCGGCCCGCATCACCCTCGCCGCTAGGGTTTCGCCGTACTTCGCCGTTCGTCGCTAAGATGGGTCGCGATCGCAAAGGAAAGGGGAAGGCTATTGAGGAGCCCGCCGCGAAGAAGCGCAAGATGTCCAAGGACACGCGTCGTGCGGAGTTGGCCGCTCGCGCCGCCGAGGAGCATGAGCGCGGCCATCGCGGTTCCTTACGGATCCGCGAGTCCCGACAGAGGCAGGAGCAGCCTCCGATCCAGCCGGTGCCTCCCGAGGGCTCCGACGAGGAAGAGACCGAGGTGCCGCCCCTGATCCGCCGGCGCACCCCGAGGACTCGTGAGGGTGGACAGACTCCTACGATGAGTCGGCGCCCCTCTGCAGCTGACCTCGCCGAGGACAGAGAGGCCGAAAGGGCCATCCACCTGATGGACACAGCAGTCCGAGTTGCTGAATAGGTCAGACTCACTGACTACAGGAAGATGAAGGCAAGGCAACTAAAGAAGCTCAGATGGTCAGCGTTGATCGAGGAGTGGTTCCCACGGCCTAGGGACGCTCGAGTGGACTCCCGCTTCCGGACCCTGACATAGGCGTCCCTGTACGAGACTTACAGGCGTCGGGGTCACAAGCTATTCCAGCATAACAGCATTGACTGGGATCAGCTTGCAGTGGCAGCAGGACACGGGATCAGGCCCCTGTTTGAGAGATACAGAGGACTGGCGGACTTGCTCTCACACCCGAGGAGTGCTTACGTCGAGGAGTGGGTTAGGGTGTTCTACGCGACACTCTACGTCTCTGAGGGTCGTCGCTCGATTCACTTCATGTTCATGGGGCGAATCCACGACGTATCTCGAGACCTGTTGGGCAGACTGCTTGGTGTGGAGCTCTCCACTACATGCCTGCACCAGATAGTCTACGGAGACGCAGACCCGCCGAGGAGGCCACTGACTGGAGGAGTGGCACCGCCTTTTGAGGAGATCAGAGGTCTGTTCACTCAGCCGTTCACTCCAGACCAGCCGAGGGTGCCAGCGCTTCTCACCCCAGCAGCTCGGACAGTTCACCACGTCCTCAGGCGTACCCTGCTACCGAGGTCCGGCTACTTGGAGGGTTTCACGAGCCTTCAGCAGACCATCCTGTTCTATGTGATGAACGGGATGGAGTTCGACATAGTAGACATTCTGATCTGCGAGATGGAGGACGTGATCACCGACGGAGTCGGGATGCTACGACAGCTGGTCTTCGGTCACTGGATCTGTCACCTTCTTCACCAGCTGGTTCCGGAGGACACTCCAGGAGTCTCTCAGCTGACGGAGATGCACGTGACCCGGTTCAGCCACTACCGTGTCCCCACTTCGGGAGACCGCCGCCTTGGCCGCCCCGTCGAGCGTGAGGTTCGAGCCAGACTGTCAGAGGAGGACTGGGCAGAGCTGACTCAGGAGGACGCAGAGCTGGCACAGGCAGAGGCTCAGGGAGGAGATCTACAGCGCGTATGGTCGGATAGCGACACTAGTGACAGTGTCGAGGAGTACTTCCCTCCTGCTCCACCCTCACCGAGGCAGCACGACGCAGAGGCTGGAGGCTCAGCTGCTCCACCACCTACACCTCCTCCAGTGTCAGAGGCTCAGGTGACTCAGCCGTCAGAGCTCACCTCCTTACTTCAGCGGATGGCTCAGCAGCAGGAGCTGCAAGCAGCTCGACAGGAGCAGCTTCAGAGGCAGCAGCAGGAGATGCAGCTGGAGATCGCCCGTCAGAGGCGAGAGGACACCGACAGGTTCACCAACCTTGTCGACCAGATGACGCGACGCACTCTGGACCAGCAGCAGCAGACTCAGCAGATGCTGTTGGGCATCCTGGGGTTGGTCACCAACCTCTACCAGCAGACAGGAGTCGCTCTTCCACCTCAGCACTCAGGACTCGGTCAGGTTCCAGGTGTACCGCCACTGGCACCAGCTCCAGTACTGCCGCCGACGCCGTTCCAGTCCTCACCCCTTCCGGCAGTACCTCCTCCACCGGCGCCAGCAGTCTCAGCGGATCCACCAGCAGCTCCAGCTCCAGCTCCCCCCGCTCCAGCTCCAGCTCCAGCTCCCCCCGCTCCAGCTATAGCACCAGCGACCTCCACCTCCAGCAGCTCTGACGACAGCACCATCGACGCCGACCGCTTCACCATCGCCAGGAGCGCGCCTGAGTCGTAGTCACTCGACTTTCCTTTTTGGTGTCTTGATGCCAAAGGGGGAGAAGAGTTAGTGTCAGGGGGAGGTTAGCTTAGTTCTAGGGGAAGTACTTGGTTCTAGGGGGAGTGTCTATCCTTTTGCTACTTTATTGGAGATTGTTACCTTATTTGAGATTGCCTGTTATTATTATTTGCTATTATTGTACTCCGGGTGCTACTCTGTGCTCTTACGCTTTATTGATTATTATTTGAGCCTTTGAGCCACTTGTGTTGCAATTTGTACTTGTTATATTTCTTTTTGAGTATTGCGCCTTAATTCCATCAATTCTATGCTCTACACGTTGTGTTGTCATCAATCACCAAAAAGGGGGAGATTGAAAGCATCTAGGCCCCCGTGAGGTATGGTTTCGGTGATTAATGACAACCGTTCGCTATTACTAATGAGTTTGTGGATGCGAGGTTTCACATATAACATATCAAACGTTGATGAACTATCTATTCACACCATCTACTGCCTAAATGGAGACCCCTCAACGATTTATTCTAAGGGGTTATTCGATACTCATGAAAACTAAATAAAGAACTCATACAACGACTCTATTCTATCAAAATTGGCAACACAAGAAGCTTACACTTCATCATAATATCATTACAAACAAATGTCAAAGAGGTCACTCAAGAAGATTCCAAAAGATCAACTCAAAACAACTCGAAGCAAACAAGTTGCATTCACCGGATCATCCGATGTCTTGCAAAATGACTACATCGGTCAAATTTGAGTTGGCAGAAGAAGAAGACCTCAGAGCCCAGTACACACCGGATCATCCGATGTGAAGGAAGTGGCACATCGGTTGATTTCAACAGAAGGATAATTTCTGAGTAATTCTGAAGATTGACTCACCGGATCATCCGATGATAAAGTAAGTGAACATCGGTCAATTTCAACCGAAACATTATTTCTGAACCAATTCTGAAGATCAACTCACCGGATCATCCGATGATGAGTTAAAGTAACATCGGTCGATTAAAAGATCCAACGGTTATATCCAACGGTCACATCTGACACATGACATCAGCTAATTTGGAATTCGACCGATGATCATATAAAGGGGTGCATCGGAGGATCCGATGTTAACTGACAAAAGTCTGCCCACTTTTCCAACGGCTATCTCGTGTGGGCTGGCTATAAATACCCCTCCAACCGGCCATTTCGACAAGTCTTGATCTCCAAAGCCTCACTACACATTCTCAAGCATTCAAGACAAAGAGCTACAACTTCCACACTTCAAAACCTCTTGTACTCCAACTATAGGTTATATCTAGCTAGAGAGAAGCTTGTGTGCGTCCATTCTTGGTGATTGGAATCTCTAGGCTAGTGAGAGAGAGTGTCTTGGTGACTTCTCTCACCATGTAAACGTTGGAGGAAGAAGAGATCACTCCGGAGCTTACCAAGGTGTTTGTGGAAGCCTGGAGGATCACCGTTGTACAAGGCTTGAGCTCCACCTTGCCGGAGAAGGCGAACAGAGAAAGATAGTGGATTCCCTCGTCTTGGTGACTTGGGAGTGGCTATACCCTTTGGTGGGTGCCACAACGTGGACGTAGGAAGATTTTTGTGATCTTACCGAACCACGGGAAAAATCGCCGTGTCTCCGAGTCTCCGCGGGAGTTTGCATTTCTCTCCTCACCCCTTACTATTACGCTTTTACTATTCCGCACTTAACTCTCTTGCTTGCGTAGTTAGTTTGCATAGGGAATTGGGCTTCAACCATTAAAGTTTTAAATTGCTCTAAAATTTTAAAAAGCCCAATTCACCCCCCCCCTCTTGGGCGTTTCGATCCTTACAGACGGCCCATATGGAAACGATACGGGACATATGTTTTTAGTATGATATGGAACTGGCTGAAATGAAAACAACCTTTGAGTGCACCACTATTGAGTGTTCTTCTGCAGCTACTAACCACGTACGTATCCCGTGTAGTACACGTGTGCGAGAGACCGTCTTAGTGCCACTGATAATACGTATATGCCGGTATAATCCGGTTAGGATTTTTCTTTTGGTGAGGCAACGTAGTACCAACATGTTTCTTACGGTGCATCGACACCGTACTACACTTAATAACCTCTTCCCTATGAAGAAATGATTTATGAACTAACTTTCAACTAAAAATGGAAGTTTGAAATAAATATTAGTTACTGAACTCTTACTTTGAGCTAAGATTCAAATGAGAGCATGACTAGGCTTCAAGGATTTCAAAAACAGAGTGCTCTGTTTCTGGCAGGAATTCTTGCTGGACTTTAACAGAGCATAACTCTGAGTTTTTATAACCAATTAAGGTGTATTATACAGTTCTGGAAATATTTTCAAGTTCTCTACAACTTCTTTGTAGACCTCCAGAGCAAAATCACACGTTAAGTTGGTGAAAATTCCAGTTGAAGGCAAACTGTTTAGAACCAGGACAGCAGCAAAAACCTCTCTGGACCTTTCTGTTTTTAAGCCATAACTTTCTGTAGAAAAATCCTTAAGGAGCCTATGATACACCGTTGGAACGGTTATGAAATTTGCAACATCGTTGTAGTTCAAAGTTTGCTAAGATTCTTATTGAATTTTCATATACAACTGTGATAATGTAGCCACATATAAAGGAGATGCTGGCAAATTTTATCCAGGAATTCTGTCAAATTTGGAACATCATAACTTTTGATACAGAGATGATCTAGAGGCCTATGAGTACTTGTTGGGAAGATACTGAAGTTTACTATAACTTTCGTATTGAACTCAAGTCAAGAATCTGCAGTTAACTTGAGTAAATTTTGGAGTTTGTGTGAAGTGGTCAGGGTATTCCAGCTAATTAGTTTAGCGTACTTCAGATTTGTTTAAACATGAATGTGGTTATGGTTTCATAAAGTTCATGACATGTTCATGTTTTACTTATCTTTACTCACTACTGAGATAGAATTTTGATTGACTCAAAATTTTGTTCCGTGCAGTATGGTACGCGCACACTCTCAAATGGAGCTTGGAGGTTCGAGTCGAGGTGGGAATGACTCGACTTCATCACAAGAGCCATCGCCAACCGGATTGGCGGAAATTATGGCGAAGATGAATGAAACTCTCCAAACTCTAGTTCAGCAAGGCATAAATAGAGAAGCTCAGCATCACATGGCAACCCCGAGCACTTATCTGGATTTCTTGGCGACACAACCACCGGTATTCTCCGAAGCGGTTGACCATTGTGAAGCAAATCACTGGTTACGTGTCATTGAGTCCAAGTTTGGATTGATTCAATGTGATGAATTCCAGAAGACTCTATTTGCAGCTCAGCAGCTTCACGGCTTTGCTGGAGCATGGTGGGCAGAATACCTTGCTATCCAACCAGCAGGGCGTCGTGTCACATGGGCAGAGTTCCAGGATGCGTTTCGTGCTCGTTTCGTTCCTGCGGGCGTAATGCAAACAAGTCTGGATGAATTCTGAAATCTAAAACAAGGAGAAATGAGTGTTATTGAGTATGCGAAGGAATTCAATCACTTAGCTCAATATGTCCCTGATTATGTGAAATCACCATCCTTGAAGGGTTATCATTTTTACCGAGGGCTGACTGCTAGGTTGCGGTGTGAGTTGGCTCAAGTTAGCCAAGAGAATTTTGATGAGTTTGTTAGCTGTGCTATCACTCAGAAATATTATTCTAATCTCTACCTTAAAGAAAAGAGAGAGAATGACTCATGAATGCAATTATCTGCCTCAAAAGTATCAGTTGGTAATCCGTTCACCTTCCGGTCAAGAGGTTCCACAAGAGGTGCAATCATTCTGGGAGTATGACGACTCTTCTACTCCCCAGAGGTTTTATTCACCTCCACCGCAGCAGAAACTTATTTCTCATGCACCTCAGTATCAACTAGGTGCACTAGAATGTTATTTCTCTCAAGATGTTGAAGAGGATCCCGGTGATTTCTCAGCTGAACCGAGTGGTGTCCCACTTCATATTGACAATGGACTCAACGTCAATGAAGCAACTGAACCGAGCAGCAACATTATGTCTGCGGTTCAGTTCCAAAGAGTGATCTTGGACAGCAAAGAAAAGCCATGTCCAAAGTGGGAACTATTAATTATGTGTCAGTCGATGATTTGCCAAAGGGAGGACCTATTCTTGCAGGCAGGTTCACATTAAATGACAAGCCGGTTGTCATTCTCTTCGACTTTGGTGCAACACAAAACTTCATTAGCAGGGCGACGGTGATTCGGGATTAGATCTCCACAACTATCACAAAAGGTTCTTACCTTATTCATTCGCCAGGTGGAGACATATCGACTAATGAAGTCGTTTCTCGAGCACCACTTTGTTTGGGTGGAAAAAGTTGTCCTACCACCCTCACTATTCACAAAGACCAAGGAATCAATGCCATATTGGGAATATCATGGTTGACCTTCCATAAGGCTGTTCTGTACATCGAGAACAGGAGTGTTCACTTGGACTCTCTAATTCACAGGCGTCAAACATTGTATCTCGGCAAAGCGGTTTCCAAAGACCCAGAAGTATGTAATGCCGAGGCTTGCAAGTTAGAAGACATTCCGGTAGTTCGTGAATATCCGGAAGTGTTTCCCGAAGATCTTCCAGGCTTACCACCTGAGCGCGAGGTGGAATTCAAAATAGAGTTGATACCGGGAACCACGCCGATCTCTCGGAGACCATACAAAATGGCTCCGAATGAATTAGCTGAACTGAGGGAGCAACTCAAAGATATGATGGACAAGGGGTTTATTCGTCCAAGTTCATCACCCTGGGGTTGCTAAGCTTTATTTGTGAAGAAGAAGGATGTGACGCTGAGGCTATGCGTCGATTATCATCCTTTAAATGATGTGACAATAAAGAACAAGTATCCACTACCGAGAATTGATATCCTCTTCGATCAGCTAGTGGGTGCTAAGGTCTTCTCCAAGATGGACTTAAGGTCGGGATATCATCAAATCAAGATTCGAGCGGAGGATATCCCGAAAACGGCATTCTCGACAAGATATGGACTCTATGAGTATCTTGTCATGTCATTTGGATTGACCAATGCTCCGGCTCACTTTATGTATCTTATGAACTCGGTGTTCATGTCGGAGCTAGATCAGTTCGCCGTGGTGTTCATCGATGACATCTTGGTCTATTCCAAATCAGAAGAGGAACATGCTAAACATTTGCATATTGTGCTCCAACGACTGAGAGATCACAAGCTCTATGCAAAGTTTAGTAAATGTGAATTCTAGATCAACCAAGTGTCGTTTCTTGGACATATTATTTCAGCAGAAGCCATTGTTGTTGATCCAAGCAAGATTGAACAAGTGCTGCAATGAAAGTCTCCAACATCAGTCCATGAAGTCTGTAGCTTCTTAGGTTTGGCAGGATATTATCGGAGGTTCATCTCGGGTTTCTCAAAAATCTCCAAACCTATGACGGAGCTACTGGAAAAGGGCATCAAATATGATTGGAGAAAGACATGTGAGGAAGCTTTTCAAGCGTTGGTGAAACACCTCACAACAGCCCCGGTTTTAGCTCAACCGGATACAACCAAGCCTTTTGTTGTTTATTGTGATGCGTCCGGCATGGACTTGGTTGCGTCCTCATGCAAGGAGGACGCATGGTCGCATATGGATCACGGCAATTACGGAATCATGAACAATATTATCCAACTTATGATCTCGAGCTTGCTGCTGTGGTATTAGCTTTGAAGATGTGGATACATTACCTATTGGGAAATCTGGCTCATCTCTACACCGACCACAAAAGCTTGAAGTACATATTCACTCAAAAAGAGTTGAATATGCGACAACGGCGATGGTTGGGTCTGATCAAAGACTATGAGATCGAAATTCATTATCATCCGGGCAAGGCAAATATGGTTGCCGATGCACTCACCTGGAAGTCTCATGTTCATAATCTGACCATTACGCCGATAGAAGAGGAAGAACCGAGTCTCTACTTGGTTCCATATGGAGCTCTACATAATCTAGCTCTCATACCCACATTGAAAGAGGAGGTTATGGAAGCTCAAAAGCGAGACAAGGGCATGTCTCATATCAGGAGAAGGTTGAAGAACGGGGAAGTAAAATGTTTCTGGTTGGATGATGAAGGTACCTTATGGTTCAAGGACCGGATAGTCGTACCCCGTGATATGAGGTTGTGGAAGAAAATTTTGGATGAGGCTCACTTATCCAAATTTTCTATTCATCTGGGCAGCAACAAGATGTACCAGGAATTGAAGACTAAATTTTGGTGGATCCGGATGAAGCGAGAGGTTGCTAAATACGTATCAGAACGTGATACGTGTCGGTGAGTTAAAGCTGACCACATGAAGAAAGCGGGAACCTTACAACCGCTAAGTGTTCTGGCATGGAAGTGGTAGGATATTAGTATGGACTTCATTGTTGGACTACCTCTCACGGCTAATAAGCATGACTCGGTTTGGGTAATCGTTGATCGGTTAACCAAGTCAGCGCATTTCATCCCGGTGCATACGGGATTCCATGCCAAGAAGTATGCGGAGCTATATATTGCAAGAATACTATGCCTACATGGAGTTCCCCGGACGATCATCTCCGATCGAGGCGCGTTGTTCGTTGCTCGTTTCTGGGAGCAGCTACATGTATCACTGGGGACCAAATTGATTAGAAGCTCTGCATATCATCCTCAAACCGATGGGCAAATGAATAGGGTGAATCAAGTTCTCGAAGATACGCTTCGAGCATGTGCCATTCAGCACGGTAAAGGATGTGACGATCATCTACTGTTGGCGTAATTCGCTTATAACAATGGGTATCAAGCGAGCAACAAAATGGCACCGTATGAAGCTCTCTACGGCCGGAAGTGCCGCATACCCTTGAACTGGTGTGAATCTGGCGAGAGAGTGATTTACGGGATTGATCTCGTAAATAGAGCTGAAGAGCTGGTAAGGCTTATTCAAGCAAATCTTAAAGCTGCTCAGTCCAGACAAAAGAGCTATGAGGATAGGAGACGTCGTCCTCTGGACTTCCATGTTGGGGACCACGTATACTGTAAAAGTCCCAAAAACTTGTAAATAGAAAACTTGAGCTGTGAATAAAGTTGAGTTTAAATCCAAGAAATGGGACTTGCAAAAACTTTTGTTTAATCATGTAAGTGTTGGCATGTGCAATAGTACTTTAAATTCAGTTTGAACTAAAGGGTTCACTTCAAAGAGAAGAAGGCCATTTCCAAAAAGGAAATTCAAACTGTTGTTTAAAAATTTGTATTTTCAATGGCCAACTCAAAGATCAGAGGGCATATTCAAATTCTTCAGATTTGAATTAGTGAGAAGGCAAATTTTGAGCAAATTTGGAGGTGTTTTGATATGTATATCAAAGAGACTTGTAAATTTCATCGAAATTTGAATTCAAATTTGAAACTGAGGTAAACTTGTCAATTTGCCAAAAGGTGTTCAGATTTGAGCTCTACATGTTGTAATTTAGTACCTGCCAAATTTGGGAGATATTTATGGGAGTTTTGTGGGATAAGAAGGGGGTGGACCCCACCTATCAAAAAGACATTTAGTCTTGCACACTAAGTCATATCTCCCTGTTTCACTCGAGCAGCCGTGACTCTCTCCGGGCGACACCGCGGCTACCGCCGAAGCCACCGCCTCGTTTCTCCTCGCGCTGGCAACCTGCTTCACCGTGTCTCTCACGCTCAAGAGGATCCACTCCCCACAAAACCGAACCAAACGGGTTCTGCTCTCCTCGCCCACAACACGCTCGCACCCCGCCAAGCTCACTGCCGCCGCGAGGAAACGATCGGGAACCACCGAGCTTGTGCCCCAGAGCCCCACCAAGCGGAAAACCATCGTGGTAGAACCCTCACCTACCTCCTCGGTGCCGAAACCGAGCAGAGTTCGGTTCCCTTTTCCTTCGGGCGCACGGTTCTTCACGACGACCTAAAACCACCGATGATCGGGCGTACGTGGGTAGCTCGCCACCGCGACATTCATGCCCGAGCAAGGACGCCCCCGGAAGCGCTGTTGAGCCGTGCTGCTCACCTCCAAATCCCAAGCAAAGCCGTGGGCTACCGAGTGAGAATTCGGGAAAACTTTGCCGGCGGCCACAGAACGACGTTCCGGTATGAAGTCTCAAAATTCCCGTTAAATTCTAGTCTTTAGTTCACTAAACTGTGCACAAAGGATCTAGACACGATGGAGCACCAATCCCCTTCCCAATCCTGGCTTGAAACCCAGTGTTAGCGGCCCATTTCAAGTTTTCCGAGCGGCGATCATGGCGGGAACCGCCGGGCACACGGTGAGACCCCATCTCGAGCCGTTGCCGATCAAGTTTGAACCAAAGCCAAGCACTCCCATGACCCACTGATGCTTTAGGGCGAATTCTCCGAATCTTTGGCGGGCTAGGGTGCTCGGACCACGGCGCCGAAGCTTCACCGAGGTCTGCGCACGTCGCCGACCTAGTTCTGAGCGTCGTTAGCTTGTACCGACTCCCTAGATGAGTTACCCGTCCCTGAAAACCCCCGGGCGGTGAGTAGCAGGCCGTGAGATGGCCGGGAAGTCGGGTCCGGCGAGGTCACCGCCGCGCCGGCGAGGGGGGTGAAGCGCGCGGGAAAAAAGGGGGGCAGGAGGAAGAAGAAGCTGCTGGCCCCACCGGTCAGTGGCTGTTGCAGTAGATTGAGATTTGCTGCGGCCACTTGATCTGTTGCGGCTACGGCCTGAGTAGCTGTGGACCACGGTGTGGCTGCATCAAGGGATTGACACGTGTAACCGGGACCCGCGGTCAGAGTTTGAACATTTTCCGATTTAATTTGAATTCCAAATTCAGTTCAAACTTTAGAACCTCATAGCTTTGGCTAGGAAGCTCCAAATTTAGTGATTCAAATTGGGTTGGATGCAGGATGAAAAACTCTATCCAAATATGCAACCCAATTTGTACGAAAATCAATAAAAATTCTGGGAAATTCTTTAAAGCTTTTCAGCAAAAGAATTTTAGAGGGAGTTTGGTTCATCTAAAAATCCTCAAATTTTGCCAGAATATTCCTTAAGATGTTAGGACACTCCTGTAAAAGTGTCAGCTCATTTGGAGTTGATTTAGTTAAGATAATTCTGAAATCAAGTTTCTGAGTTCAAATGAGTACAGAAAACAATTTCAGAGAATTTCCAAAACTTGGAAATTCAGTTCTAGGAAATTCTTAGCTCCAAAAATCCTAGGAAAAATTCAGGCATACTCCCTGAGCTATGTAGGAAATTGTAGTTCACTGAAAATTTCATGAAAGTGCTAATTTATTCAGAATTAATTCATTTTGCCTAAATGCTTAGGGAATTGTTCTGAGTGATCTACTCATTGAAATATTCTGAATTTTGGTCCAGATGACTTTCTTGTGACAAGGAACTCAAAAGAAAATTTTCAGCTCCATTGGAGCCCTGGATCAGTACTATTCTGTCCAACCTCATTAGATAATCACCACCCAAGTGATGAACCCCACTTATCACTTGATCATAGTACTTTAACCCAAACCCAAACCACTAGCACCAGTGTCATTTTAAATTCTTAAACAGGGTTCCAGTTTTAAACTTGTCTTTAGAACTTGTTAGCAAAAGTTTTATATTAAACATGTATGCATATTGATAACGTGTAGTGATTAAACGTGGAAAAGTGAAGGAGAAGTTAAGCTTGGATCAAGGAGCAAGAAGAACAGTGATTAAGTTTCAAGTCACCAGCAACTAAATTCATACTTATCTGACTTTAGTCACCTGCAAAACCAAGGCAAGCTCCGGTTTGCATTTAAGTTGTTTTATCAAGTTTTTCCTTTGTTCACTACTATGGGTCAAAGTTTGTATGTGCATTAGGTCAAGGATGTTTTATACTCCACATGCATAACCGAAAATGAACCCTGAGGTCAAGGGTAGAAAGGTGGCATTGCTGTAGAATAAGGTCGTGCTAAATAGGCTAGGACATCCGGTAGAAGACGAGTAGTTGGAATCTACTCGCGAGCTATAGTTCGGGACTACATAAGTGTAGTTGGAAAGGAAGCAAACTAAAGTTTACATTTCTAAAGATGAGACCGGGCAGGAGGGTTAGGCAGCGACAAGACGAGGTCTTGGTCGAGTAGCTCTGCCTGTGTCGGTTAAGGACCATGCTTGTGTCTAGGAGCAAGTATTGAGTTGTGTACCGGAGACTTACTGCTATATGGGACCCAGGAAATCGATGTACCAGGTTAACTGGATTGTAGAGGCATACCACATCGTCTCGTTAGACCTATGAGCCCGAGACGGCGGGACCGGTTCTACAGTCGAGTGTCCTGCGAAAGGTTGCCACATACGACATAATGAAGGACGCCAGATTTGGGTCTTCATAGGCGGGCGTATGTGTCGAGCTATCCGGGCAGTGTTTGATTCGAATCACCGTCCCTCGCGGTTATTGAGTAACGCTTGATCCCATGTTGTGACGTAGTAATCAACTTGTATGGAAACAGTTTGCAAAGCTTTAATTGCTGCTATGATTATTATAAATTGCATGAGAACCTTGTTAGAAGTAGAGATAGAGCAAACTAAAGTTATTTTACACCTTGGGACACGTAACATTGGAATAAAGTGTTTCTTGTTTGATTGTGGAGTTCCAATGTTGCTGGGCGTAAGGTCACTACTATTATGGCTAAAATATGAAAGTTAAGGATGAACTCGTAGGCGAGTCTTTTCGCAAATTACAGGATTAGGTCTTAAGTTACCCTCATGTAGAGTTGCATGCTTTAGGAGAGACGGTTAAGTCTTGCTGAGCCTTTGTGCTCACTCTTGCTATATGAGTGGTTTTGCAGGTTAACCCGACGCTATAAAGAAGGTTGTCCGGTGAGACTCGGAGACTTCCGAGTCATGTTACACATGGAGAATCTAGCCACTGTCATGTCTTCGTGTCGCTAGCAAGAGGAGTCCGCAGGCTGGACCTCTTCTCGGGTGCTTTGTA
The DNA here is from genome assembly GCA_030760725.1 of Neostapfia colusana. Lineage (NCBI taxonomy): Eukaryota > Viridiplantae > Streptophyta > Magnoliopsida > Poales > Poaceae > Neostapfia > Neostapfia colusana. The sequence goes on from JASWHV010000019.1 coordinate 57,671,532, forward strand.
GTTATTCGACGTGAGCTGTTTATAGATTTCCGCTGTAGCTATTTTATGTCAATTATTTGCAAAGAACAATTGTAAGCTTCCGTTTTTGATTTATGTAATACAGTGTTCCTTATATGTGTGCTGTTGGGTGCCGCATAACACGGCATCACCCAATGCGATCCCCGGGCGAGGTGCCCCGTCCCTGTGATCGGGATCGGGGGCCCTCGTCATATACCTCCGTGTATCTCCTATGAAGGGCATTCACCGATTCGGAGTGAAAGGAAAATTAGCTCCGCGTTTTATCAGTCCCTTCATCATCATTGAAAGATGTGGAACCGTGGCATACCGTTTGGAGTTACCGGAAGCCTTGGCCAGAGTTCATAACGTCTTCCACATATCCCAGTTGCGGAAGTGTTTGAAAGTTCCAACGGAGATTCTCACAAAAGGCATAGCAGATTTGAAGTCGGACCTCACTTATGTTGAGCATCCAACCCAGATAATTGATGAAAAGACTCGCGAGACCAGGAACCGGATGCTACGATTTTTCAAGGTGCTATTGGAAAATCACACGTCCGACGAAGCTACATAGGAAAGCGAGGAGTATTTACAACGTAATCATCCGGAGTTATTAGAGGCTTATGTTCAATAGTCGTCTTCCCCACGTTGTTCTTAATCAGGAATCTCGTGACGAGATTCTTTTTAAGGGGGGAGGAATTTAAAAGTCCCAAAACTTGTAAATGGAAAACTTGTGCTGTGAATAAAGCTGAGTTTAAATTCAAGAAATGGGACTTGTTCAAACTTTTCCACAAATGATAATGCACATGAGAGTTCTTCGTAAACAAGCTTATGGTCATTATAGGCTTGGACCCTAGGTGGTTTAAAACCACATATGTGAGGCCCCATGTGTAATGGAAAGTTTAGAAATCGGATTATAAACTAATTGTTCAACTTGAGGTTCAAATGAGGAAACTACAATAGGAATTTCAAACTGTGGTGTTCAAAAGCTCAAGTGCAGCAGCCAAATTTTAAATCAGATTCTATATTTGAATTCCTTATGTACAAATAAGTGGGTATGCAAAGTTTCATAAATCTTTGAAATGTCTTGCTACTAATTTTTCCAAAAGGACTCTAAATTGTAATGAATTCAAATATACATTCGAATTTGGATGAAAATTTGGCAAATTCTACTAATGCAATTCAGTTTTGAACTCCCCACAATTAAACCTCAACAGTTGCCAAATTTGAGAGATTTTGGAGAAGATAAGGGGGACAGTGGGGCCCACTGTTCAGTACACTCAAATATCTACAAATTGAGCCAGCACTCTGCTTCTCTGTTCACACCCGAATTCAGAACAAATGCAGCGCAGGCCGACACCGAGGCAACCGGCGACACCTCCCGAGCAGCTACTGGAGTCTCCTCGCCCTTATCAGTCTCCATCGGGAGTGTGCACCTCACAACACCGAGAAAATGCCCGAGCTACGCCTCCTCCACGCCACAGCGCTGTTCCCGGGAGTTTTTGCCGCCGCCACGTACACACAATCGGTTTCCCGTCGCCAACCATCTCCCCGAGCTGTGACACCCAGACAAACTCGGAAGTGGCGTCGCCCACGCTCCCTGAAGCCTGTCAAAGCAAGTTTCGAAAGTGCAGCGGGCTACAATCGCCTGGGGAAGCCTTTTCTTCTCCGGCGGACCGACCTCGGCAGCTTCACGTCAAACTGAGTCCCTCCGGCGTTTCACGCACAACAAAGCCACGAATAAGGTTGGTTACCACCTCCCCTTGCTGTCCATCAAGTTTGGGATCATTTCATAGGACCACCTAGCCGGAATTTAAGTTTTCCTCACGGCGGGTTCTTCGGGTCGCCGGCTCCAAACCGTGAAATTCTCTTCCGAGGTGTAGAGGCTCCCAATTGTGTTCTGGGGTCAAGATCCTTAGCCCCCTACAGACCTACTCGACCAAACAGAGCACGATTCCATCAACCCTAGCCGAAGAACGTCAAGTTTTTCTCCGTCGCCGCGAAAAACGTCTCGGGCGCACGGTGACGGCATAGCTAGCGACCTCCCCAAGCAAATTTGTGTACACGTCGACAAGCTACACCTTCCACTGATGCTGTAGCACCAATCCTTCATGTATTTGGCAAGGTAGAATGTCGGAGCTACGTCGCCGAAGCTCGGTTAAGCCGCCGCACCGTCGCGAGCTCGTTTAGGGCCGATGTCGGTGTGGGGAAACCCTCCCCACGTGTTCAGCGCACGAAATTAGGGGATGGTGGCAAGTTTAAGCACAGGAGATGGACGTACGACCGGGTTCCGAAGTATTCCGGCGAGCTCTGGCGGCGGGGGTCGCGCGGGAGCGGGAGGTAGATGAAGGGGGGTCGGCCCCACTTGTCAGCGTCTGGATTTAACGTGCGGGATCTTCTGTGGCCTCGGATCAAGCTGTGGCAACGCGGGAAAGATTCTGTGGCCCGTGTGGCTTGATTTCAGCGGTCGACACGTGGCCATGGACCCACTGTCAGAGTTTAAACATTTCCCGGTTTATTTGAATTCCCAAATTCAGTACAAACTTTGGAACCTCATAACTTTTGCTAGGAAAATCCAAATTTAGTGATTAAAATTGGGTTGGATTCAGGGTGAAAAACTCTATCCAAATATGCAACCCAATTTGTACGAAAGTCAATAGAAAATTCGGGAAAAAATTTTAAACCTTTTCATAAAAAGAATTTTAGAGAGAGTTTGGTTCATCCAAAAATACCCAAATTTTGCCAGAATATTCTTTAGGATGGTAGGAAACACCGGTAAAAGTTTCAGCTCATTTGGAGTTGATTTAGTTAGGATAATTCTAAAATCAATTTTCTAATTTCAAATAAATACAGAAACAATTTCAGAGAATTTCCAAAACATGGAAATTCAGTTCTGGGCAGGTATTAGCTCCAAAAATCCTAGGAAAATTCATGCATACTCTATGAGCTATGTTTAAAATGGTAGTTCACTTAAATTTGCATGAAAGTGCAAATTTATTCAGAATTAATTCTTTTTTGCCTAAATGCTTAGTGAATTGTCCTGAGTGATCTACTCATTGAAATATTCTGAATTTTGGTCCAGATGACTTTCTTGTGGCAAGGAACTCACAAGAAAATTTTCAGCTCCATTGGTACCCGGGATCAGTACTGTTCTGTTCAACCCCATTAGGTGATCACCACCAGGTGATGACCCCCACTTATCACTTGATCATAGTACTTCAACCCAAACCAAACCACTAGCACCAGTGTCATTTTAAATTCTTAAATAGAGTTCCAGTTTTAACCTTATCATTAGAGCTTGTTAGCAAAAAATTTATAATTAAACATATATGCATATTCATAACGTGTAGTGGTTAAATGTAACACCCCAAATTTTTAGTCAAAACCCAAAATTTTGATTTAAAACCCTAAACCATGCTCAGAGGGGAATTTAAAATTTTTTGGACGTGTTGCATGTTTTACAAAAATTCAAATTCAAACTGGAATTCAAATTATACCCAAAACAGAAAAGAAATGGAAAAAGAAAAAGGAAATCGGGAAAAAAACTGGCCAGTGGGCCGAAACCCCAGCCGGCCCAGCAAACCCCCGCGCCAGCCCGCCCCCGCGCGCGCCGCGCTGCCCCTCGCTGACGGGTGGGACCCACCTGTCATCCCTAACCCGAGCCCCGCGACCCCGGACTTCTTTCCCCCGCGCGCGCGCGATCGCAACCGATCGGGAAACCGCATCCCGCAGCCGAATTCTGGACCCAACGGACTCCAACTCGATCACAACAGAACCACCGCCCTCCCCCGGCTATAAAAAACCCCGATCCGATCAGTTTTTCCCACGCGATCGCCGATTTTCACTCCGGTGAGCACCGAGACTTCGCCGGTGAATTCTGGCCGATCTAAGCTCGGAAACTCTGATCTAACTCGCTGGTCTTGATCCACCGCCTCCGGGGAACTTTGCAGGTGCAGAAAACCCGAAGACTTACGGTGCAAATCCAGCTCCGACGAGCTTCGCCGTGGTTTTGTCACGGACCTCGCCGCCGATCACTTTCCAGAACCCTCGAGCTCGAGAAAACCCCCGAGGTGAGATCCCCGACCTCTCCTCTACCGATCTATGCCATAAGATCACAGTTCTAGGCAGAATTCTCGAGGATCCGAAACTTTCCGGCGAGATCGCCGCTTCCCGCCGCCGTGCGCCGCCGGCAGCGCCGCCCGCGCTCGATCAGAGCGACGTGGCCGCTTGTGCGCCGTTTATTTTAAATTGCACGGTAGACTTTAAAACCCCGCGTACCGGTTCGATCTTATAATCTCAGCCGTCGGTTTAAAATCGGACGGTCCACGTCGACCCCGCGTTATAAAGACTGGAGTTCTTACGTGCTACCCCCTGGGGTTCTCTGGAATTGAGAGCTAGCCCCGGAAACTTCAGATCTAGCCCCTGGAACTTCAGAAAATCATGTAAATTCATTTAAAAATCAGTTTTAGCCCCTGGACTTAATAGAAATTAGGAAAAACACCTCTGATAAGTGTAGATAGACCCCTGGAAATTATGAAAATAATATTATAGACCCTATAATGGGGTGAATTCATTATTTTAGCCTTGTTTAGTATTTAATTTAGAAAATTGAATATGTAACTAGTGTTTAAAAATTAAAAGGGGGACAAACATAATTGTCCAAATTAATTAAAAACTTTCTCAGTACTTAGAAAATTTTGGAGTGAGATAAAAATATATTTTTGGGCTGAAATAAATCTGTTTTTATCTATTATTCACATTTATTAGTATAGGGACACATTTTTAAGTAAAGAATAGTTAAAGAAAAATACGGAAAATAATTATGAAATAGTATACATCATAAGCCATGGTCAAAATATGATTTCAAATTATTTAGGACCAGAACTAATCTGTTTAGATGATGTGTATTACTAATTTCATAATAAAATTATACATATATATATATATATAGTATGTAAGTGTACATATAAACACCAAAGTAGGAATCATATACATATAAATAAAAGTGTATGCAAGCCACAAGTCAACACATATAAAGTAACCACAACACATATAAGGGTAAAGAACTTTCATAAAAGAGAATGTGTGGTTTATATGAAGTGGAAGGGTGAACTATGTCTTATGGATTGTTGTTTTTCTTTTGCTATGTGTGATGGTGTGATTTAGAACCCATTCAAGAGCAAGTTATTTCTTTCCAAGACCAGGACTACCAATTTCAAGAGCAGCAAGAAGGAGGCAAGTGTCCTTGACCACTTTGATCCTATGCTAGGATGTGTAGATAGAATTATTTGCATTGTCAAATGAAATATGAAACCCATGCTAGGATGTTTCCTTAGAATTGCATTACCTTGTTTCCTTGTAGCTTGGGTTGGGATTTATTTTGTCATGTCATTTATTTACATGCATATGCTTAGCCATGCTTAGAATGGGATAATTGGGATATGAGATCATCAGTTTATTTTACCATACTCTTGAATGAGATATTGTGAGTTATGTAGAGGTAGGGATCAAGGCAAGTTGGATGTTTTGGTTGTGTGCTGGGTGCACGAGACTTGGGTTTGTGTTTAGTACTTGCCTGGATCCTAAGGACCGGTTCATGGAGCATGTAACCCGGCTTTACAGTGCCAACCACATGCTGAGATGGGGCAGCTTGGCCAATTAATTAGGTGTATCTCCGGCGTAGTATGGGTGTGTTAGATGGTGCGGGGAGTAGGTGTCAGCTGGACTACCATATGAACCGCAAGGCTCAAGGGGGGGCCACTGCAGCGGGGTTGGAGCCTCTTGTATGCTGTTAGGGGTGAAACCTCAGTGGGCCCACGCTCGTCGGGAATCCCTTTGTAAAGGCTTCGTAGTGATCTCTTGGCCACACACCTGGGAAGTGTGAATGTGGATCGTAGCCACTGGCATAATGGAGGTTCTTTTAGTCCACCCGGCAACGGGGGATGAAATCACTACTTGTGGGTACAGTGGTACAAACTCTGCAGAGTCAAAACTGTCTTGACAGCCGTGCTCACGGTTAAGAGCGGCCTGGACTTATTCATGATTAGAGGATTGATGGTTTTGGAAGTTAAGCGGGGAGCTTAACATTGGTAATGATGTTATGGTTATTAGGTTTATAATGATGGGATGGGAGATTGGGACCATTTCACCTGTGTAGTCATGTAGGTGCTTAATAAGCTAAGGTGATAGGTATTAAATGCGTAGTGCTTTAACCATGAGTTCAACCTCTCCTTGTTCTAGCCATGCATGATATAATTTTCCCACACTTGCTGAGTACCATTGGTACTCAACCTTGCATATTTGTTGGTTTATATTGCTGCTCAGGTCAAGATAATGAGGTGGTGTATAATGACCAAGATTTTGGACCCGAGGAAGGTTTTTAGGTTCATGAAGACCCCCGGGCAACGCCTGTGATGGAGCCCTAATGAATAATATTCCGCTGCTAGTTTATTTACTTGTGATGAAGCATTTGTGTCCATTGAGACATTTGCGATGTAAGACTTATTTATATTCGACACCTGGCTTGTAATAAATGATGCTTCACTATTTGTCATCACATGTATGAGAAAATGATCCTGGCATACATGTGATATTCACTTGGTTGTTCTTCGGAAAAACCGGGTGTGACAGAGGTGGTATCAGAGCCAAGGTTGCCCGTATGAACGTGGACCTAGGTAGAAATGGACGTATTTAAGGGCCCTATTTTCCTAAAAACTATTTTCCAAGGCGTGGGTTGAAAAGTGTTATTAAAGGAGTCATTTTCTTCATCTTACCCCAACTTTCATTCAAAATAGGATTTTTGTTTGAGAATTTATCTAACCTAATTTTAAATTCTTTTGTTTTAGATGGTTCGCATGATTCGCACCGCTCGTAAGTCCACAGGAGGGAGAGTTCCCGTAGTTGCCCTTGCCGAAAGAGAGGAGAGTCGTCCAGTGACGTACCTTTCCTACGGATTGGCAGTAGGAGACTTGTTGCACCGTCTTCGACGTATGCTCGAAGCCGCCGGCAATACGGGCAAGCTCATCATCCACTATAACTCCACCAGGACCATCCGTGAAAAGAGGGAAGAATGGAGTTCGGAGATGAGGATTATACACGAGAATCAGCTGCTTAAGATTCACCACTCTCCAGCTTGTCGAGCAACACAAGTTGACGCGGAGAGAGATGTCACCTGGGAGGCCATCACCTGCCAGAGTCACATCTATCGTCGCCACTTGGACAAAACTGAGTACATGTATGTCCTCCAACGTGAGAGTGGTACCACGGAGTACAAGTACTGTCACACCCGGTTTTTCCGAAGCACAACCAAGTGAATATCACATGTATGCCAGGATCATTTTCTCATACATGTGATGACAAATAGTGAAGCATCATTTATTACAAGCCAGGTGTCGAATATAAATAAGTCTTACATCGCAAATGTCTCAATGGACACAAATGCTTCATCACAAGTAAATAAACTAGCAGCGGAATATTATTCATTGGGGCTCCATCACAGGCGTTGCCCGGGGGTCTTCATGAACCTAAAAACCTTCCTCGGGTCCAAAATCTTGGTCATTATACACCACCTCATTATCTTGACCTGAGCAGCAATATAAACCAATAAATATGCAAGGTTGAGTACCAATGGTACGCAGCAAGTGTGGGAAAATTATATCATGCATGGCTAGAACAAGGAAAGGTTGAACTCATGGTTAAAGCACTACGCATTTAATACCTATCACCTTAGCTTATTAAGCACCTACATTACTACACAGGTGAAATGGTCTCAATCTCCCATCCCATCATCATAATCCAATAACCATAACATCATTTCCAATGTTAAGCTCCCCGCTTAACTTCCAAAACCATCAATCCTCTAATCATGAATAAGTCCAGGTCGCTCTTAACCGTGAGCACGGCTGTCAAGACAGTTTTGACTCTGCAGAGTTTGTACCACTGTACCCACACGTAGTGATTTCATCCTCCGTTGTCGGGTGGACTAAAAGAACCTCCATTATGCCAGTGGCTACGATCCACATTCACACTTCCCAGGTGTGTGGCCAAGAGATCACTACGAAGCCTTTACAAAGGGATTCCCGACGAGCGTGGGCCCACTGAGGTTTCACCCCTAACAGCATACAAGAGGCTCCAACCCCGCTGCAGTGGCCCCCTCTTGAGCCTTGCGGTTCATATGGTAGTCCAGCTGACACCTATTCCCCGCACCATCCAACACACCCATACTACGCCGGGGATACACCTAATTAATTGGCCAAGCTGCCCCATCTCAGCATGTGGTTGGCACTGTAAAGCCGGGTTACATGCTCCATGAACCGGTCCTTAGGATCCAGGCAAGTACTAAACACAAACCCAAGTCTCGTGCACCCAGCACACAACCAAAACATCCAACTTGCCTTGATCCCTACCTCTACATAACTCACAATATCTCATTCAAGAGTATGCTAATATAAACTGATGATCTCACATCCCAATTATCCCATTCTAAGCATGGCTAAGCATATGCATGTAAATAAATGACATGACAAAATAAATCCCAACGCAAGCTACAAGGAAACAAGGTAATGCAATTCTAAGGAAACATCCTAGCATGGGTTTCATATTTCATTTGACAATGCAAATAATTCTATCTACACATCCTAGCATAGGATCAAAGTGGTCAAGGACACTTGCCTCCTTCTTGCTGCTCTTGAAATGGGTATTCCTGGTCTTGGAAATGAATAACTTGTTCTTGAACTGGTTCTACTTCATACCATCACACATAGCAAAAGAAAAACAACAATCATAAGACATAGTTCACACTTCCACTTCATACAAACCACACATCCATATTTATGAAAGTTCTTTACCATTATATGTGTTGTGGTTACTTTATGTGTGTTGAGTTGTGGCTTGCATGCACTTTTAACCATGTGTATATGATTCCTTCTTTTGTGTCCACCTTTATACTTGCATACAATGTGCCTTCACAATTTCTATCAACCCTAAACTGAATTCTTTGTATTTTAGAAACTCCATTTATCATTTACTAGTTTCTATATTTTCAGATTTATATTCCTATGCATAAATGTGCATTTTATTATTAAATTAGTAATACACATTACCTAAACAGATTAGGTTCTGGTCCTAAATAATTTAATATCATATTTTGACCTTGGCTTCTGATGTATATTATTTCATAATTATTTTCCCTATTTTTTTCTATAACTATTCTTTACTTAAAAATGTGTCCTTTTTCTTTTTTCATTTCTTTTCTGTTTTGGGTATAATTTGAATTCCAGTTTGAATTTGAATTTTTGCAAAACATGCAACACGTCCAAAAATTTCTAAATTCCCCTCTGAACATGGTTTAGGGTTCTAAATCAAAATTTGGGTTTTGACTAAAAATTTGGGGTGTTACAAGTACCCACCGGTGCAACAAGGGACTTCCCATGAGCACATAGACTTGTGCTTGGAGGATGCTGCCATGCTCACCACTCGACTGCAGGAGTGTCAACAAGAGCTTCAGGATGTCCGAGACACCCTGAAGGACACGGAGGCGTTGTTGCGAGCTTGCTTAAAGGCGAGAGAAAGAGGAGATGGGAATGAACTGTGCGTCACCGTGAATGATACATGGACTCCTGACTCCCCAGATCGCCGAGCAATCAGGCGTCGTCGCACTTCTCCACCAGCAGCCTCCCCACCCAAAGCAGAGTCAGAAGGTAGCCGAAATGAGGAGGAAGATCCCGAGGAGCCAGCTCAAGAGGACGAGTAGTGTAGAGTCTTTCCCCTAGCTAGCAAGAGGTCGAGTAGTCGAGTCGTTGCGTAGTTAATGAAGTGATAATGTTTGGTGTGTGACGTGAGTTGTGGAAGCCATGAGCAATTGTCCACAGCCTCGTCTTCAGATTGTTTTGCTTTGGTGTGTAAACCCACAGGGAATAATAGTGCATTTGTTTGTTGTGAGATATAAACCCTCGTAAAATTTTAACAAAACTTCAACACTTCAAGAGTACAAACAAGTGAAAGTAGTAAGATGATACTAAATGCTTTCAAATTAACATTGGTTGATTCTGCCAGATGGCCGGAAGAGGAAAAGGACGTGCTGCCAACCCCGCCAACAACAATGATGAGGCATGCAACCCTCATCTTTCTGGAGGCCAGGACCGGGGTGGTCGCCGTGAAGAAGTTGATCCTCTCCACCAAATGCTGGAGAATCAAAATCAGCTCATCCAGAACTTGACTCAAGTGGTGGCCAACTTGCATCAAGTTCCACCTCCACAAGCTGCACCACGCCAACCAAGTTTGAGTGAGTTTCTAGGAACTCAACCTCCAAAGTTTGCAAGTGCTGCTGAACCTCTGGAGGCAGATGATTGGCTGAAGACCATTGAAAGTAAGATGAGGATCATACAGTGCCAAGGGTATGAGAGGGTGCTGTTTGCCTCTCATCAATTGCATGGACCTGCTGCTGATTGGTGGACCGCCTACGTGGCCGCCCATCATGACCCTGAGAACATCACTTGGGAAGAGTTCAAGCGTAGCTTCCGCAACCATTACATCCCAAGAGGTGAACTCAAAAACAAGAGGAAGGAATTTCCGGGACTGCAGCAGGGAAACATGACGGTGAGGGAATACCTCACTAAATTTACTCAACTATCCCGTTATGCTCCACGAGACATAGAGACTGATGAGCAGAAACAAGATTGTTTCGTGGAAGGGCTTACCGCAGAAATGCAGTGTGCAATGTCCTCAAATGAGTATGAAAGCTTTCAAAAGATGGTGGACAGAGCGTTTGTGGTGGAAAGGAAGCTAAAGGCCCTGGAAAATGAGAATAAGAGGAAGGCTGGGTGGTCACATCAAGCCTCAGGGAGCAACACCCGCCCACGTATGATGCAGCAACCTACGGGGCAGACGAGCCGTGCTGCGGTACCCTATTCAGCACCAAGAGGGTACAACCCAAACTACAGGCCACCCGCAGCACCAGCACAGCCGCAACGTCAGTTTGTGCAGCAGCCTCGCCCCACATATCCACCTCGACCAGCAGTGCAAGGACCCCCAAACCAACCCCAAGACAACAAGGGTCAAGCATCTAAGATTGGGGTGCAATGTTTCAGCTGTGGTGAAGTGGGGCACTACGCCCATAAGTGTCCAAAGAAGAAGCCCACGCAGCCACAGCAGCAGAACGTAATGAGAGGACGGGTGAACCACGTCACTATGGAGGAAGCACAAGAGGCACCCGACGTGGTAGTTGGTAAGTTTCCTGCCAATTTACACCTTGCAACTCTGCTGTTTGATTCTGGTGCTACCCATTCGTTCATTGCTCAAGGGTTTGTTAAGGAACATGCCTTTCGGGCTAACCAATGCCCCGGCATATTTCATGTACCTCATGAACAAGGTATTCATGGAATATCTGGATAAATTTGTGGTGGTTTTCATAGATGATATTCTCGTCTTCTCCAAAAATGAAGAAGAACATGAGAAACATCTAAGGTTGGTGTTACAGAGGCTGAGAGAACACCAACTATATGCTAAGTTGAGCAAGTGTGAGTTTTGGCTGAAGAGAGTTCCCTTTTTAGGACATATAATCTCGGAGGGAGGAATCTCCGTAGATCCCGCCAAAATCGAAGATATCCAGAAGTGGGAAACCCCTGAAAATGTCGGGGAAGTTCGAAGCTTTTTGGAATTGGCTGGATACTATCGACGGTTTATTGAGGGATTCTCCAAGATCTCGAGACCTCTCACTAAACTGTTGGAGAAGGGAATCACATTCACCTGGACGCCACAGTGCGAGACGAGCTTTCAAGAGCTAAAGAAGAGATTGACAACAGCCCCAGTGTTGGTTATGCCAGATATGCAGAAGAATTTCACAGTGTACTGCGATGCCTCTGGAAACGGGTTGGGATGTGTTCTCATGCAAGAAGGACATGTCGTGGCATATGCATCCCGACAGCTTCGGAAGCACGAGAAGAACTATCCTACACATGACCTAGAACTAGCCGCAGTGGTACACGCGTTGAAAATTTGGCGGCACTATTTGATGGGGAAGAGGACAGAGATATATACGGATCATAAGAGTTTGAAGTACATATTCACACAGCCTGATCTCAACCTCAGACAAAGGAGATGGTTAGAGCTAATCAATGACTTTGATGTGGGCATCAACTATCATCCCGGGAAAGCAAACTTCGTGGCCGATGCTTTGAGTCGGAAAGTGCAAGTCAATAAGTTGAGCTTAAAGGACATGCCTGCAGAATTGAAGGACGAGGTTATAAGGCTCAATCTATGTCTAGTAAATAGTGGTGAAGCCATCGCCATGGAAGTGGACTCCACACTCGAGCAAGACATACGCGAAGGCCAAAAGAATGATGAGAAGATACAAGAGATCAGACAGCTCATCAAGGAAAATAAAGCTCCTGGTTTTAGAGAGGATGAACAGGGAACGGTGTGGCACGGGAAAAGGATCTGTGTGCCAGAAGTAAAGGAGATCCGTGAATTAATTTTGAAGGAGGCTCACGATTCTGACTATTCTATTCATCCTGGGAGTACGAAGATGTACCAGGACCTCAAGAGCAGGTATTGGTGGTATGGCATGAAGCGAGATGTCGCGGAACATGTTGCCCTATGTGACACATGTCAGTTGGTGAAAGCAGAACATCAACGACCCGCGGGATTATTGCAACCACTTAAAGTACCTGAATGGAAATGGGAAGAAATCAGCATGGATTTTGTCGTGGGATTGCCTAGGACCCAATCCGGGTATGATTCAATATGGGTCATTATTGATAGGCTAACCAAGGTAGCTCATTTCATTCCTGTGAAAGAAAGCTACAGCGGATCCAAATTGGCAGAATTGTACATGTCAAGGATTGTGTGTTACCATGGAGTGCCAAAGAAGATAGTGTCGGACCGAGGGACACAGTTCACCTCGAGGTTTTGGCAAAAGTTGCATGAAACCATGGGAACCCATCTGAACTTCAGCTCTGCCTATCATCCCCAAACTGACGGACAGACGGAAAGGACCAATCAGATCCTTGAAGATATGTTAAGAGCATGTGCACTCAAAAACAATAAGAGTTGGGACAAGAACTTACCGTATGCGGAGTTTTCCTATAACAACAGTTATCAAGCTAGTATGAAGATGTCACCGTTTGAAGCTTTGTATGGAAGGAAGTGCAGAACTCCCCTATTTTGGAACCAAACAGGAGAAAGTAAAGTGTTTGGTCCAGAAGTGCTACAAGAAGCCGAAGCGAAGGTGAGGGAGATTCGCAACAACTTGAGGATAGCACAAACACGCCAGAAGAGTTATGCTGATGTACGAAGAAGAGAACTCGTTTTCAACGTGGGAGACTATGTTTATCTCAAGGTGTCCCCTATCAGAGGACTTCGTCGGTTCAAGGTGAAAGGGAAGTTGTCACCTCGATACATCGGACCCTTTCAAGTTTTGGAAAGAAAAGGCGAAGTGGCGTACCAACTAGAGTTACCGGTTCATCTATCGGACGTGCACGATGTATTCCATGTGTCACAACTCAAGAAATGTCTGAGGACGCCTGAAGAGGTGTTACCCATGAATGAAGTGGATGTAGCTGAGGATTTGTCTTATGCCGAGCAACCATGCAAGATTTTGGAGACGATGGAACGCCTCACCAGAAACAAGAGAATCCGGATGTGCAAGGTGCAGTGGAAGCATCACTCAGAAGAAGAAGCCACCTGGGAACGGGAAGATGAGCTTAAGGCACAATTTCCGGAATTGTTTTCTTAGAAACACCAATCTCGAGGACGAGATTTCTTTTAAGGGGGGTAGAGCTGTAACACCCCAAATTTTTAGTCAAAACCCAAAATTTTGATTTAAAACCCTAAACCATGCTCAGAGGGGAATTTAAAAATTTTTGGATGTGTTGCATGTTTTACAAAAATTCAAATTCAAACTGGAATTCAAATTATACCCAAAACAGAAAAGAAATGGAAAAAGAAAAAGGAAATCGGGAAAAAAACTGGCCAGTGGGCCGAAACCCCAGCCGGCCCAGCAAACCCCCGCGCGCGCCGCGCTGCCCCTCGCTGACGGGTGGGACCCACCTGTCATCCCTAACCCGAGCCCCGCGACCCCGGACTTCTTTCCCCCGCGCGCGCGCGCGATCGCAACCGATCGGGAAACCGCATCCCGCAGCCGAATTCTGGACCCAGCGGACTCCAACTCGATCACAACAGACCCACCGCCCTCCCCCGGCTATAAAAACCCCCGATCCGATCAGTTTTTCCCACGCGATCGCCGATTTTCACTCCGGTGAGCACCGAGACTTCGCCGGTGAATTCTGGCCGATCTAAGCTTGGAAACTCTGATCTAACTCGCTGGTCTTGATCCACCGCCTCCGGGGAACTTTGCAGGTGCAGAAAACCCGAAGACTTACGGTGCAAATCCAGCTCCGACGAGCTTCGCCGTGGTTTTGTCTCGGACCTCGCCGCCGATCACTTTCCAGAACCCCCGAGCTCGAGAAAACCCCCGAGGTGAGATCCCCGACCTCTCCTCTACCGATCTATGCCATAAGATAACAGTTCTAGGCAGAATTCTCGAGGATCCGAAACTTTCCGGCGAGATCGCCGCTTCCCGCCGCCGTGCGCCGCCGGCAGCGCCTCCCGCACTCGATCAGAGCGACGTGGCCGCTTGTGCGCCGTTTATTTTAAATCGCACGGTAGACTTTAAAACCCCGCGTACCGGTTCGATCTTATAATCTCAGCCGTCGGTTTAAAATCGGACGGTCCACGTCGACCCCGCGTTATAAAGACTGGAGTTCTTACGTGCTACCCCCTGGGGTTCTCTGGAATTGAGAGCTAGCCCCGGAAACTTCAGATCTAGCCCCTGGAACTTCAGAAAATCATGTAAATTCATTTAAAAATCAGTTTTAGCCCCTAGACTTAATAGAAATTAGGAAAAACACCTCTGATAAGTGTAGATAGACCCCTGGAAATTATGAAAATAATATTATAGACCCTGTAATGGGGTGAATTCATTATTTTAGCCTTGTTTAGTATTTAATTTAGAAAATTGAATATGTAACTAGTGTTTAAAAATTAAAAGGGGGACAAACATAATTGTCCAAATTAATTAAAAACTTTCTCAGTACTTAGAAAATTTTGGAGTGAGATAAAAATATATTTTTGGGCTGAAATAAATCTGTTTTTATCTATTATTCACATTTATTAGTATAGGGACACATTTTTAAGTAAAGAATAGTTAAAGAAGAATAGGGAAAATAATTATGAAATAGTATACATCATAAGCCATGGTCAAAATATGATTTCAAATTATTTAGGACCAGAACTAATCTGTTTAGATGATGTGTATTACTAATTTCATAATAAAATTATACATATATATATAGTATGTAAGTGTACATATAAACACCAAAGTAGGAATCATATACATATAAATAAAAGTGTATGCAAGCCACAAGTCAACACACATAAAGTAACCACAACACATATAAGGGTAAAGAACTTTCATAAAAGAGAATGTGTGGTTTATATGAAGTGGAAGGGTGAACTATGTCTTATGAATTGTTGTTTTTCTTTTGCTATGTGTGATGGTGTGATTTAGAACCCATTCAAGAGCAAGTTATTTCTTTCCAAGACCAGGACTACCAATTTCAAGAGCAGCAAGAAGGAGGCAAGTGTCCTTGACCACTTTGATCCTATGCTAGGATGTGTAGATAGAATTATTTGCATTGTCAAATGAAATATGAAACCCATGCTAGGATGTTTCCCTAGAATTGCATTACCTTGTTTCCTTGTAGCTTGGGTTGGGATTTATTTTGTCATGTCATTTATTTACATGCATATGCTTAGCCATTCTTAGAATGGGATAATTGGGATATGAGATCATCAGTTTATTTTACCATACTCTTGAATGAGATATTGTGAGTTATGTAGAGGTAGGGATCAAGGCAAGTTGGATGTTTTGGTTGTGTGCTGGGTGCACGAGACTTGGGTTTGTGTTTAGTACTTGCCTGGATCCTAAGGACCGGTTCATGGAGCATGTAACCCGGCTTTACAGTGCCAACCACATGCTGAGATGGGGCAGCTTGGCCAATTAATTAGGTGTATCCCCGGCGTAGTATGGGTGTGTTGGATGGTGCGGGGAATAGGTGTCAGCTGGACTACCATATGAACCGCAAGGCTCAAGAGGGGGCCACTGCAGCGGGGTTGGAGCCTCTTGTATGCTGTTAGGGGTGAAACCTCAGTGGGCCCACGCTCGTCGGGAATCCCTTTGTAAAGGCTTCGTAGTGATCTCTTGGCCACACACCTGGGAAGTGTGAATGTGGATCGTAGCCACTGGCATAATGGAGGTTCTTTTAGTCCACCCGGCAACGGGGGATGAAATCACTACTTGTGGGTACAGTGGTACAAGCTCTGCAGAGTCAAAACTGTCTTGACAGCCGTGCTCACGGTTAAGAGCGGCCTGGACTTATTCATGATTAGAGGATTGATGGTTTTGGAAGTTAAGCGGGGAGCTTAACATTGGTAATGATGTTATGGTTATTAGGTTTATAATGATGGAGATTGGGACCATTTCACCTGTGTAGTCATGTAGGTGCTTAATAAGCTAAGGTGATAGGTATTAAATGCGTAGTGCTTTAACCATGAGTTCAACCTCTCCTTGTTCTAGCCATGCATGATATAATTTTCCCACGTATGCTGAGTACCATTGGTACTCAACCTTGCATATTTGTTGGTTTATATTGCTGCTCAGGTCAAGATAATGAGGTGGTGTATAATGACCAAGATTTTGGACCCGAGGAAGGTTTTTAGGTTCATGAAGACCCCCGAGCAACGCCTGTGATGGAGCCCTAATGAATAATATTCCGCTGCTAGTTTATTTACTTGTGACGAAGCATTTGTGTCCATTGAGACATTTGCGATGTAAGACTTATTTATATTCGACACCTGGCTTGTAATAAATGATGCTTCACTATTTGTCATCACATGTATGAGAAAATGATCCTGGCATACATGTGATATTCACTTGGTTGTTCTTCGGAAAAACCGGGTGTGACATTAAACGTGAAAAAGTGAAGAAGTGAAGCTTGGATCAAGGAGCCAGAAGGACAGTGATTAAGCTTCAAGTCATCAACAACTAACTTTACAATTATCTGACTTTAGTCACCTGCAAACCAAGGCAAGCTCCGGTTTGCATTTAAGCTATTTCATAAAGTTTTTCCTTTGTTCACTACTATGGTTCGAGTTTGTATGTGCATTAGGTCAAGGATGTTTATACTCCACTTGCATAACCAAAATGAACCCTGAGGTCAAGGGTAGAAAGGTGTCATCGTTGTAGAATAAGGCCGTGCTAAATAGGCTAGAACATCTGGTAGAAGACGAGTCGTTGGAATTTACTCGCGAGCTATAATTCAGGATTACATAAATGTGGGTGGAAAAGAGGCAAACTAAAGTTTACATTTCTAAAGATGAGACCGGACAGGAGGGTAGGCAGCGACAAGACGAGGTCTTGGTCGAGTAGCTCTGCCTGTGTCGGTTAAGGACCGAACTGTGTGCAGCCCCGCTGAGCAAGTATTGAGTTGTGTATCGGATGCTTACTGCTATATGGGAACCAGGAAACCGATGTACTAGGTTCACTGGATTGTAGAGGCATACCACATCGTCTCGTTAGACCTATGAGCCCGAGAGCGCGACCGGTTCTACAGTCTAGTGTCATGTGAAAGGTTGTCGCATACGACGTAATGAAGGACGTCAGGTTTGGGTCTTCAGAGGCGGGCGTATGTCTCGAGTTATCCGGGTAGTGTTTGATTCGAATCACCGTCCCTCGTGGTTGTGAGTACTGCTTGCTCACTATGTTGTGACATAGTAATCAAGTTGTGTGGAAACAGTTTGCAAAAGTTTTAATTGCTGCTATGATTATTGTAAATTGCATGAAAACCCTGTTTGAAGTAGAGATAGAGCAAACTAAAGTTATTTTCCACCTTGGGACAAGTAACATTTGAATGAAGCATTTCTTGTTTGATTGTGGAGTTCCAATATTGTTGGGCACAAAGTCACTACTATTATGGTTAAAATCTGAAAGTTAAGGATGAACTCGTAGGCGAGTCTTTTTGCAAATTACAGGATTAGGTATTAAGTTACCCTCATGTAGAGTTGCATGCTTTAGGAGAGACGGTTAAGTCTTGTTGAGCCTTTGTGCTCATCCTTGCTATATGAGTGGTTTTGCAGGTAAACTTCGACGCTATAAAGAAGGTTGTCCGGTGAGACTCGGGAACTTCTGAGTCATGTATCACATGGAGAACCTAGCTGCTGCCTTGTCTTCGTGTTGCTAGCGAGAGGAGTCCACGGGCTGGACCTCCTCTTGAGTGCTCATTAGTTATTCGACGTGAGTTATTTGTAGTTTTTCGCTGTAGCTAATTTATGTAAATTATTTACAAAGAACATTTGTAAGCTTTCGCTTTGGTTTATGTAATACAGTTTTCCTTATAGTGTGTTTTGGGTGCCGCATAACACGGCACCACCCAATGCGTTTCCCGGGCGAGCGGCACGGCCCCGTGATCGGGACCAGGCCCCGACAAAGCCCCCTTCCTGGCACGCCAAATGTCGAAGTGTTTGCTACGACACTTCCCCCAGTATGCTCAAAAGCAACTCGCGAAGGTTCTTTTTTCGGTGGGGGCTAGAGAAACTCGAAGGATTTGGCACAATGGCGAGAGAGACACGAGGATTTACGTGGTTCAGGCCACCAGAGCGTAAAACCCTACGTCCACGGAAGTGCTTGGTGTATTGTTTGCTCGCGTATGATAATGAGTAGACTGGGTTACGAACCCTTTGCCCGGAGGCTGCCCCGGTCCTTTTATAGCTCAAGGCTGGGGCAGTTACCAGGTGGCCCAGGGCCCGACATGTGGCCCCCCGGCTATCTGGCTCCTACACATAAACTATGGGTATTTACAGATACATGCATTGTCACTATCGACGGAGTTACGGTGCGCCGCCTGTCCCACCGGGCGCCTCCGCCCGGGTGGTAGGTGATGATAAAGTTCCCGTCTTGTCGCCGTGTCTCCTCGTCGTGTTAGGCGGCTCTGTACCGTTGGACGGCACTGTTGCGCTGTCACGCCTCGCCACCCTATTCACCATAATGGTGCGCAAACGGGGAACGGAGGCGTGCGCCGTGCGCCATGCTTCTGGGGAAGGCGCGATCCTTGAATGTTTGGCTTGACAACGCACCTTCCTCATTACTTCCGGTCTACCTGCCCGTTGCTTTTTGAGGTGACGTTTGGGTAGATGGCCCCCAAGACACACATCTCTACCTGTGCCGTTTTGGGGAGTAGTGGGCGGTCTGGAGTTGTTGTGCACGCGACAGCACCGGAGTTATCCCATGCTGGAGGTCGGATCCGGGGCTGCAGGACACGTGGCCCATCCGGAGCCTTCCCTCGGGAGGAAGGTACGCCCGGAGTCGCTGCCCACGTGGCAGCACCGGAGGCCTCCATGATGAAGGTCGGATCCGGAGCTGCAGAACGTGTGGCTCCTCTAGAGCCCTCCCCAGCCGAGGCGTGCGACTTGGAGGATCCGGGCACGTGGTAGCGTCGGAGCCCTCCTTGGTGGAGGATGGGGTCCGGCTCTACTGGACGTGTGTCGGTCCCCAAGCCACCCTCGTCCGATAGTTAGGCTTAGAGCTTGATGACATGTTGCAGCCCTTTGACAACCCATAGGGCATAGGGCGCATGGCCTACGCTAGGGCCCACCTAAGCTAGGAAGACAAGGCCCAGGTGCTTTTTACCCACTACGTTGGGTACCCGGTCCGTAGGGTACCGACAACATCCCTTTTTACTGAGAATGTATACATTGTAGTATTGAAACGATTCTGAAAAGAAGGAAAGAACAATGACTATACTTTTATGTTGGATCCTTTGGTGCGAAACGAATCGGAGGGTCTTTGAGGGAAAGGAAATGATGGTGGATCAGTTGTCCGTGGATATTTGGCATACAATTAAGTTGTGGGTACTGGCAAGAGCGAATCATCTCTCCATAGAACCACATGTTTTTTAAGGCAAGAGTATTTTGTTGTAGTTACTTCGGCCATATAGCACATCTGGTGCTGATGTAACTGTCACTGTAAATTTTTCTCTCTAGTTATTAATATAAGCCGGTTCACCGGGACTTTCGAAAAAAAATATACATTGTAGTATAATGGCTTTATCTGTCCAGCTCCCTTGAACAATTTTTCATCATCTAGCAATTATCAATAGATGCATATATACAGATAACTGCGACAATTAGGCCACAAATGTATACATGGTTGATGGTTCATGTTCATTTTTTCTCAAACACTGACACCGACAGATGATGATACATGTGGAAGGAAGAAATATTAGCAACTAATAAGAGTACGTCATGATTGATAAAGTACAGTATAAAGAGAGTGTGTGACTGACTAATGATCGTTTAATCAAATAATGCAATATTATATATTTGCTCCTGTGACTGGTTACTGAGTAGCAGATGGTTCTAGGGTCCAGCTATGCACATTAGTAATAACTGTGCCTCTCATTTCTGATTTAAAAATAATCATTGTACTATAGGTTGAACTTCCTTAGAAACTTAATGAGGAAACTCACACGAGACTAATCATTAAAGAAGCTTATAGATCTTGATTGATGACTCTAACTCACATATATAATACATGGACGCACTCGCGCTCCGGACAATAATTTTTAAGCCCTTCCGGAAGTTTTTCTGAAGGTCGCCCAACGTCATCAAAAAAGAGGCCGAAGGGGAGTCTGATCAACCCCATTAGCATGAATAACCAGAGCCCGCTTACCTCGATCTGCACGTCGAGCAGCAGAGTTGCATAGTTTCCTGAAGTGACCCGCACGACAGCGGCATTGCTGAAACACGGCTAGGTGGGAAGGAATCTCACTGTTGGGGCCTGGTTAAGTGCTGCTACCAAGCTGGTGCTAGCAGCGCAATCAGTCGAAGTGTCGAACAGTCCCCCATGGAAGACGAGTTAGCAATCTCAGAGCAAGGGCAAGCTTCATTGTTGGTGCCACGCCATGCTTCTATATATGGATATAGTGCAGGTTTAGGGGTTCAGAAATTTCTGAATAGAATAAGACGATCTCAAGCCCAAACCATATATGAAGTCGAAGATTCAGGCAAAGAGACAAAACAAAAACATGAGCACCGTTTTGTTTTTTCTTCCCTTTATTTACAGAAAATAGGAGGGTATTCGCCAGCGGTGTTTCTATTAAAATATTAGAGGTTACATAGTTAGTTATGTACGAAGAAGAGTTACAAAGATTGAAGCCACTGAGTCGTACTATTTTCTCTTCCCCTTTCATTGTGCCTCTCAACTTTCATGGCAACCAATATACGTGTGGAGAACACATATGCGACGAATTATATATAGATTCGCCGATGCCTGGTAGTGTAGGTTCATGAGTTGGGCACTAGATAGGTAGGCAAATGTTTATGTAACGCAATAAACATCGAGATCTGCGAGCGCTCTGTCGCTCGTCGTGAATTGACGCTATGAGCAGTCGATCAAAGGCATGATACAGAGCATTCGACCGTCCCAAACAAGAGCAAGGCTGTAACACTCCGGCCCAGCCCACTTCTCCACCACCCCCAAACCCTACCTTTTTTTTTCTTCTTTTTCTTCCTTCTTTCCTGCTTCTTCTCCTTCCTCCCGAACATCCCTTGCTCCCGCCGCCCCTCGGGCTTCCCGGCAGGCGCACCCGCCCCCCAGCCCCTTCGGCCCGCGCCCTCAAGCCCTTGCTCCACCGCCGCCTGCCGCTCATCTCCCCGCTCGCACGCCGCCGCCCGACCCGCACGAGCCCCACCGCCTGCCAGCCGCCGCCTCCCCCATTCCCTCGCTCCCCCACGGCGCCGCCACCCTCCACAACGCGCCCGAACCCCCAGCAAAGCCGCAGCTACGCGGCCCCCCCTCGCCTCGCGCCGCCCTCACCTCGCTGCCCGCCTCCTCCCGAGCGCGTCCGCCCCGCAGCCCGCGTCGCCACCCCCTCGAGTTCCTCCTGCGCCTCAGCCGCGCCCCGCCCCCGCGCCCTCTTCTGCTCGCTGCGCTCGACCCTGAGCCTCCCCCCCCCCCCCCCCGCCGCCTTCACCACTGCTCACGCGCACCGGCCTCGCCACCAGCGCGCTCCTGCCGTGCCCTAGCCCCGACCGGCACCCTCACCCCCCCTCGGACCCTTGGCGGCTGCTCTCGCCTGGCTCGGCAGCGACGCTCGCAGCGCCACCACCGGGACGCCTCGCCGCGGAGGAGACGACCCTCCCCCATGGTGAGAAACCTTATTCTTGATTTTGGTTGGCGCATGTGCTGTGAGCACCTCACTGTGTGCTCTGATTTTGTTGAAATGGATTGCTCAACGGTGTTTGCTAGATTAGTCTATGTTCTTGGGCATGTTTAGTAAGCGGGATAATTACTAGGATTGGTGGTGTGGTGCAGATTTCCATGAGAGGGCCCTGGTTCAGGCCACGAACGCTCGACATCCACAAGAAGCTCCAGATTCTCAAGTTCGTGCAGGAGTTCGAGGATGATAACCAATTGTACGCGTCAGACGCCACGGTGAGAGGCAGGAGATCATCTTGCAGCTCGACCGCTGCAACCCCGCCTCCAGACCCCCGACCAAGTGTCGCGCCACCACTCCATCCGGGATACCGGCAAGCTCTCCCAAGCCTTTACCGGCGCGGATTACCGCTCCCACACCCACTTTGACAAGTCTCCGGTAAGATCTTTCGCCCTCACGATGAACCTCACTTTTCCTTCGGTTTCCTCACAATCTAACACCACAGATGTCCCTACTTAGCTCGCAGACCCACCACCGACCCGAAGGAAGCAAGGAAACACTGCTTCTACATCGATCTCGGCGAAGACCGAAGCGATCGGCCGCCCCACACGTCGCGGGCACCCCACCACGTTCTCCCGGACCACACGGACCATCTTGGTGAGTTGCCCCAACGATCTTCTTCCGTTTTCGATGTTCACCTAGTCGTAGAAGGCGTTGTAGGCGTAGATCCATAGCTCCGGCGAGCTCTAACGTTGGGTTCCTGGCGCTCCGCCGCTCAGACTAGCCGTCAACGGCCGAAATCGGCCGAGGTCTACCCGAGCAGTTCGGTCTCAGCCAACGGCCGAGATTAGAACACCCGGTACTCCTTCGCTGTATAAAATCGCCGCCGCCTAGATCAGATCCAAGGATTCACATTTAAACCCCCTTTTCCTGTGACTATTTTGCATATAACCCCCTGTATTAATGTTTCAGCCCTAGGAAAATTCTAAACTTATCATCAAACCCCTGTATTAATTTGTACATACATAAAACACCCCCAAAACTGCTGAAATTTTACGAAACACGTTAGGGTAATCTGAAAGGACACTTTAACCCCTGCACTTTGCTGCAAATCAACACATACGCCCCTTGTAGGTGCTGAATTCCCAAAATAACCCCTGTAATGCTACTGTTTTGACAATAAAACCCTCTTAGCCATGCTGAATTTACACAAAGCCGTTAGTGCATGCTGATTTGATGTGTTAACTCATATACCCTACTATTTTTACACAAAAGCCCCTAGTTATTACCAAAATTACCAAAATGACCCCCAACATGCTGCATTTACAAAACAGCCCCTGCATAGCATTGGTAATACACTCTAGCCCATGATTAGTTGCTGCAATCATCTCATAACCTTTAGATAGTTGCTGGTTTACATAGGACACTAACTCCTGGACTTAGGGATGCATAATAATACGTGAAATATATAATAACATTGTCATCTTGCGTAATCATAAGAAATTGATGATCTAAAACAGAATAAAGAGTCAACACGCGACAACTTAATAAGTTTAGCTTGTATGTAATATACCATAAATGCATATGTGGTAGTGTTACTCATTGTTTTCTTGATATGTGTATTTCACGTGTGATGGCGTTCGGCCTGCAAACTCAAGACTTCGAAGATCAAGAGCTCGACCACTAGACTGAGCAAGGTTATAAGAAAAAGGCAAGTGCCCTTGACCATTTTGCACCTTTTTAGGATTTTAGTTAGAATTGCATGCTTAGGTCTTAAATTGAATCCCATGTGTTGGTTGTTTACTAGTATTTCCAATATCTGCCTTGAAGCCGGGATGGGTAGTATAGGGTTTACCTTTATGTCATTATTTTCATGCTTAGCCCTGCTTAGTAGATGGGATGAGAGTAATTTACATTAATGTTATATTATCATGATCATTGAGATGTTGTGTGGAGATACATATATGTGGCATATATGTGGTAATGTATGTGGTGTATGAGGTGGGTAGCGTAGGGATCTAGCAGGCTGGTGGGTTACGGTGGGTGCTGAGTGCACGAGACTCGGGTTTGTGGTTAGTTAGCCTGCGTAGATCCTAAGGACCGGTTCGTGAGACCTGTCAACTAGCTTATACAGTGCCACCACAAGAACTGTTATGGGGCAGTGTGGCCAATTAAGTTGTTCCTATCTTTCCTTGTGTACACCAGAGAGATGTGTAAGTGGCGCAAGAGGGGGCTTCTGCGGCAGAGGTTTCAGAGTGTCGCAGCGGTGAATCCTTAGCGGGTGTGCACAGGTTGGGTAGTGCAATGTAAAGGCCTTGTCGTGTACTCCTGGCCCCACACCATAGGGAGTGTGAGAGGGCGGAAAGGAGTTTCTTGAGTCGCCGACGGGTGATGAAAACACGACTTGTGGGTAAAGGGTACAAACTCTGCAGAGTCAAAACTGTCTAGACAGCCGTGCTCACGGTCAAGAGCGGGCTGGTAACTCTCTCATGATTAGTGTGGGTTGGTTTGGTATGGTTTGGGAATGGTGACTTGGATTGAGATAAATGAGATTACAGTGATAGTGGAGATCACTTGGAGATATGTTTGGGTTGGGCGGGAATGTCACTAAATAAATAGGACGCCTAATAAGACTAAGGATAGGTCGCTTAGTGCTTAACCCGTGTCTAGCCTTTCTTGTTAAATGCCTGCATGTCATCTACTTCCCACACTTGCTGAGTATATTATGTACTCAGACGTTTGTCTTTTTCCTTTATTATAATTGTTGCTCAGTGAAAAGAAGATCAAATGAAGACGGCGCGAAGAAGGTCACGTAGCTGCCAGTCGATTCGCCTGTGGACGGCCCTAGAAGCTTCTCCTATTCCGCTGTTACTCGAGACTCAATTAAGGTATAAATGCGTTTATTTTTGATATATAATCTGTTTATCACATTATGTCCTACGTGTATGAACTAAACCGATCCTGACATACACGTAGAGTGTGGCCGGTTTTGCCCTTTGTAAAACCGGGCGTGACAAAGGCGCCATCGGCTTGCTCGTCCATACAAGCCCTCTACACTGTGTCGGATCGTCACAACCCCAGAGGCGATCTGAAAAGCAGGCGCACGTACTGGTGCAGAGATTCCAGTCTCCAGAGCACGATGAGAAGTCTGGAAGTCTTTGTAGGAGTCTCCCTGGCGTTTCTTTTGTTGAAAAGCCGGAGTCTCTCTGGCGTTGAGGTCGACGGCCGGCCAATCGGAGCGTCAGTGGTCGTCGTGTTTTCCGGGTGGTGACCGGTAATCGTCGTCCATCTCTCACATCTGTCCAAGCGCGTGCAACCGCCGGGAAGTGGTGAACTGGAGGTTCCCTTTTCTTTGTCCCGTGGAAATAAAAAGCGCAGGCCGCACGTACGGGCATTGACCGGCCCTCGCTCCTGACTCATGCATGACCCCGGTCGCAGGTAGGCAGGCAGGCAGCCCTTGACTTCAGTGGTGTCTGGGATGCACGGGATTCAGTGCTCAGATCAGCAACACCCGAGCGGAAGCTCCCGGTCGAACAGAGTTCAAATCAGCTGGCACGCTGCTGATGTTGTTGAGCTGTGATCCGCGTATGTCTCGGCGATGTTGATGAAGCAAAGTGGCCAAACTTGAGCAACATCTCGATCTCGCCCCGGTGCCACACCACACTTCGATCCCACCTCTGCCGGCCGACAATTCTTGGTGTCTCTCTCGACCCGGCGTCGTCGACCAGGAATTACCTCTGGAAACGAGATGACTACCATCCCGGCGCGCGTTAATCCCCACCCGTGCCACAGAGAGGGAGGTAGATCCCTAGGGAGATCAAGTATACCGCAGCTTTTGTAATTGAATCATATGTCCTGTTTTTTATATTCGCATCTCGTCAGCTTTCATGACTGATTTACCTTTCTTTTTTATAATCGTCAATGAAAATAGTTGCTACGTCAAAATGTAATTTGATACATGTAGCAATCATGGTCGCGTGGCCTAATGGATAAGGCGCTCGCCTCCGGAGCGGGAGATTGTGGGTTCGAGTCCCACCGTGATCGTTTTTGTGTTCTCTTGTTTCTTTTTTGGCATGACAAGGAAAGACAGGCCCCGTCTTCTTCTCATTTCAAACTGTGCTCCATAAAGCCTGACGCGTTGCGGAGAGAGAGAGAGGGGGGTGGGGGGAGGGAGATGGGTTCTCTAGCCTGCTTCGTCTTCCTCCTCTGCGCGTCCTTCGCGGCTGCAAATCAGCAAATGGGGTGTACGGTAGGGTTGGCGCGACCGCGGCACCGGAGGAGAGCAGGAGGCTGCGAGCGGCTGCGCACCGACGCGCGCACGCTTGGCCTGGGTACCTCTACACCCGAGCTGTTTGGTGACACACCGTGATCGTTTTTGTGTTCTCTTGTTTCTTTTTTGGCATGACAAGGAAAGACAGGCCCGTCTTCTTCTCATTCCAAACTGTGCTCCATAAAGCCTGACGCGTTGCGGAGAGAGAGAGAGGGGGTGGGGGGAGGTAGATGGGTTCTCTAGCCTGCTTCGTCTTCCTCCTCTGCGCGTCCTTCGCGGCTGCAAATCAGCAAATGGGGTGTACGGTAGGGTTGGCGCGACCGCGGCACCGGAGGAGAGCAGGAGGCTGCGAGCGGCTGCGCACCGACGCGCGCACGCTTGGCCTGGGTACCTCTACACCCGAGCTGTTTGGTGACACGGCCGCGTAGAAGGCGGCTGGTGAGTCCACGGGCTGCTGGGCCGCTACCAACGGGAAGACCGGGCTAGCTGGGTGCATTTCGGATGTGGGAAGCGGGCTTGCCTGAGTTTGGGTTTTCTTTGACGGCATCATCATCTCTTCTATGTTTCCTTTCTTCCGGTTCAAAGATCAAAACCGGGTACCCACTAGACCGACGAAAACGACATCAAACCAAACCGCATATAATCAAATGGCACGCGGGCCATTAATATTAGCTTCACGGGATCGGCGTAGGAGGATGATAGTATATCTTGTCCCTCAAAAACAAAAACAAAAAGTATATATATGCTATCGACGTGTAAGCGGCCGCACCTTCTCTAGATTCGCGTTCATTGAGGAACGCAAGTTGCGTTATCGTCAGTCGTCACCCACCACCACCATCAGCTAATCCACATGTCCAAGGAAAGCCAAGTTGCGTTACGGTTCAGTAGACCACACGCGACAAACGGAGCCGTGCTGACTGACGAGCGATCGGCCCCGTTCGCCAGCGTGTCCTCTCTAGGCCGCAATCAACACCCGCAAGAGCGCACGAGGGAAGATCTCTGGAAAACGATCGCGTGTTCTCCCCATTCGTCTGATGTGACATTTTCTGACGGTTGACATGACAGCGGCGTTGCGAGCGTTCCTGCCGACGGTCCGACGTGATTTCTCTCTATTCGTCGGTGAGCTGTTGTACTAACTGAACCGATGATCGGTGGGA
The DNA here is from genome assembly GCA_030760725.1 of Neostapfia colusana. NCBI lineage: Eukaryota > Viridiplantae > Streptophyta > Magnoliopsida > Poales > Poaceae > Neostapfia > Neostapfia colusana. The sequence goes on from JASWHV010000019.1 coordinate 57,699,221, forward strand.
AAGCTACGGAGCAGCGGTGCCTTTGTCAGGGTCAGTTTCAGGTTCCGGGGGGGGGGGGGGGGGTAAGGAGACAAGATTTTAACTTCCAAAGGGAAAAAACGAAGTTCGTAGCGTTACTCCGGCACTGTCTTTTTCTGATTGGCTGTCAGCCTGTGATGTCAAGGAGAAACCATACAAATAGCAAATAGTACACGTACTATAGATACTACTACTGTATGTCTGTATCACTAGAACCGAGCAGGGAAACGTGCTAGTAGGAAGCACATCTATAACACGAGAAGCTTGAACTCTTGCTTTGATTCTAAGGGCATCATGACTATAAACATTGGGAAAGAGAAGTTTCAACCTCCGAAACTACGAGCCTTTCACGGGTACAGGTGTGAGCCGATCGGCCATTTTTTTTCTCAATGTAGATTCAATGTCTCGGTAAACATGTGCAAACTGTAGTGCCTCAGAAGTCTCCTGCTCCGTGGAACTCTGACCTCGCCGAAGATCGTTCTGTTCATAGGCACGCATGAGGAGCACCTGGACGCCTAGTTCTCAGATCGCAGGTCTGCCTTGATGCAGAACTTTTCCTGTACATTGAACAAAACCATGTCAGGACAACAAGTGAGGCACCAATAATTCAAACATTTACAGCACCGTAAATTAACTTCTGGTAATCTCATTAGGCAGTCCGATTTTGCTTCTCAGTGGTAGAGAAGTTTCTTGAGGTAAAAGTTGTGGCATTTCGTCGGATACTTTGAAGTTTCCATGTCTGATTTGATGATATCTTGCACTGAAAGCTCAGCAACTATGACCTTGAACTCCTTCAGTCAATATGGAGGTCGCTATCCGACACGACAGCCTAGATTAAAACTCGAGACTAAGATGAATTTATTGACATGCATTTTTACAGGCTTCAAAAGGTTGAAGTCGATATATTAAGCGAGCTGTTCGTGTTGTCCATCGTTCATTCCTTCGTGTTGTCGGGTCTTGGCTTGTTTATTACGCGTTGGAGTATTCGGTGAAACTATCGGAAAATACTTTTTTTTTCTGTTCTAGTTATGAAATAGATTATTGGAGATGGCTGCTAATGGATCTGTTCCTGAGACTACATGTGCGATGGCTCATGCTCATCTGTCAATCATGTTCCTAACTGTTTACCAAAGGTTTTTTGTTCCTAACAACTTCATGTACTCTGCGCCACGCTCTGCACTCGCTTCCAATAAACTACCAGAATCGAGCCAAAGAAATTTGCCCGAACCTTTGCGCGGTTCCCCAATTAACATCAACTACAGGATCACTAGTACAATCATACTTGATAATTTATTCAGGTGTCACTGCTAAGAAGTAGACTTTTCAGCAAGCTTAGAGTCCTTCATTATGGCTTCCACACAAGTTGAAACCGGCAAATGAACAAAGCACGTGTATATTAATATATCGTGAGGCGTAAATGATCTTTTCTCCAAATAAGAGGAAAACAGACTCGATCAAAGGATCAGTAATACTCTAATTAACATGAAAAAAAAAGCAATGGCTGCTTGCGTTGGGATCACATGCTTTTGCTGGTAGACTTCGTGCTACCATCATGTGACCATTTTGGCCGCGCGCCCTGCTCGCCAATTATGAATATGCACATGCAGGTGTTGTAACCACGTTATAATCTAAGGAGATGCCACAAACCTTTTGTTGATGTGAAAATGCACTCAACAAGAGCATGCCTCTGTGACCGGAGACAGGCCTCTCAGGACTCTGTCGGACCCGTTTAATAAACTGGTCAGACTGATTTTGGTCGAAATTTTCGGGTGAATCAAGGAAAGCTCGCCGGGAAGCGACACCATCAGGAAAAGCTCGCTTACAGTTGCCTTAGCGTCGGGAGGTAGCTAGTGCGCCTTCAATGGTCGCTAAGACCAACAAATTAGGGTTTGGAAGAGAATTAGGGTTAGAAAATAACGAAATAAAGATAAATGACGTTTTAATCGATTGGATGCTCTCAGCCATGAACCCTTCATATTTACAGGGGTCATCTTATCCCGTTAGGGGTAAAAAATCTCACAATTTTCGTGTCGAACTCCAACTCTCCTCTTTCCGTATAATCATTACTGAAAGCATATAGTACTGTATAATCATTCAAAGAAACTGATGTATTGTATACATAGAGTATATGACAAACAAGAGGCCCATCCCACTGTTCTGGTCGTCATAAAATTGCCGGCGGTAATTAGCAGTGTATTTCACTATACTCGAACAGCTCAAAATATATCCTCAGGGAAAAAAAGCAGTAGATTATCTGAAGCTAGCCTTGCATAAACAAAGGTAGCACACCTGCTAGTCTAGTTGGAAACTGTTGATAACCCTAAAAGGCACTGTTTGGATTATAAAATTGACAGCACAGTATATTTGTGTGTGAATCAGTATCGCACATGTTCTTCGTTTACTTTTCCAGATCAAATAAAGGCGATGCAGGATCAATCAGCAGACAGCCATATCTGTTCTTGTCATTATTTAACTGTAAACAACACACAGGATATCTTTCTTTAGTATGTCCCAGTCTCGAAACATATGTTTTCCAGACCTTTCCTGGTGGCAGATCATAAGCGTGCACTGGAGTCTGGAGAAGAACAGATCACAATACAATATGTGTAATACTTTAGCATTCACATGTTTTGATTTCATAACCCAAGACGAATAACATCTAGTACTAAGATAAATTGAATGAACATAACTTAGTGCTGAGTCCGCATCGGATGAACTCTGCTCTACATTAATACCTGCACATTGTGCAAATGAAATTTCAGAATTGGATTTTGCGCATTGATCTCTTCTCTTTATATACAAGGAGGCAAACAAGATCGATCGAAGTTGCATAAACGCGTCGCATTCGTTCTTCCTAAAGCCCACTTGGACACTCTTCTCTGTCAGCTATCCCCTCCGATGCAAAGATGACAGAGAGAGAAAAGGAGCAACCAATGAATTAGCCATGGAGCCGGAAACTCTCTAAATCTGCGGCAACTCTTGGACGTCGTCGGTCTCCATGAACACTCCGAGCCAGAAGTCCATGTCTTCGGCGCCGCCGGACGACGAGGAGGTGGCCACGGCGCCGAACGCGTCGGTGGGCTCCATGGGGACGTCAAAACTGTCCAGTGGCATCGACAGCGTCTCCGACCAGAAGCTCTCGTCGATCTGGAACTCCTCCGAGGAGGTGAAGCTCTCCTCCTTGGCGAACCCGGAGCTCCCCGTGTTGCCTTGCTCGGCCATCGACGACTCGGTCACCGACGACGAGACGGACCGCTCAGGCGACACCGGCACGGCGGTGGTCGGGACCTCGGGAGTCTTGCTCTTGCCCGCGCTGCCACGCCTCGGCGCGGCGGATTTCTGCTTCTTCCTGTTGCCGGCGCCGCCCGCCGGCGCGTGGTCCTGCTTGGTCGGCTCGAGCCGCTTCTTGAGGTGCGTGTGCCAGACGTTCTTGATCTCGTTGTCCGTCCTCCCGGGCAGCCTGGCGGCAATGGCGGACCACCTGTGACCAAACAGTTCAGAGCTCATCAGCGCGCATCTTAATTTGTCAAAGGATTTGATTAACAAGGAGATGGCATATTCTATGCAGTCCCAGCGTGACGTTTCGAAAAAGAAATGCAGTCCTAGCGTGATTTGATTCCCGCTACAGGGATCACATGCTTGCTGCGGTTGATTAAGTGCGTGTTTCTTTTATTACCGCACTGAAATCAAGGGAGCGCTGCTGGTGCGCGAGAACGACCAAACGAGATGGAATCCCCGGCAGATCTCGCGCATCATCAGTGACGCGGTTAACTACAGTACTAGTAACCAAGTGGCTTACGCTTGGATTTTCTTTTTCTTCACTCATTGTGCTCGAGGACAGGAGGGGCCTACGAGGATAATCTACTGTATGATGTCCCCACAGGGGGGGGGGATAAAGAATTGCCTGTTTCTATTGTCTTCCGTTTGGAGAAACGATCATCGCTCCAATTTCGTACTAATAAACACTGAAAAGACAGGGATGCAAGAACGGAAAGAACACGGAGGCCGAGCCGTACCGGTTACCGAGCAGCTCGTGCAGCTGGATGATGGCGTCCTCCTCCTCCTTGGTGAAGTTGCCGCGCTTGATGTCCGGCCGCAGGTAGTTGATCCACCGGAGCCGGCAGCTCTTGCCGCACCGCAGCAGCCCTGCAACCAATCACAGGCACCTCTCTCGTTTAGCACTCGGCAAGAGTACACGCACGAGAAAAAAAAAAGGTGAAGCCTGGGCAGCGTGCGCCTCACCGGCTTGCTTGGGCAGCGCGCGCCAGTTGCCGTGGCCGAAGCGCTGGATGTGGGCGACGAGGGTCTTGTCCTCCTCGGGCGTCCACGGCCCCTTCTTCAGACCCATCTTCTCGCAGCACGGAGCCCTCCCCATTGTTTCTCTCTTTCTCTGAGTGGTATCTGAAGCTCGGCTTGCGCACGCGCGCGCCTTGCTTGGTCCGGTCGAGCTGCGGGGGCAACAGAGGTAGTATGAGTCCTCGTCGTCTTCGGGGCAGGGGCGGCACTCGTGCTGCAGAGCAAGAGCGGAGTCGCGAGGGGCTCCGGGCATTTATCCTTGGAGCCGGGTGAGAGTGCTTCCATTCAGGAACGTGCGCTAATGTGCCGCTCCGCGCAACTTCGCGGAAAAATAAAGGCGGCTGCTCTTCAATTGTCGCTGGTGATTGGATAATTTTCTATCCTCTTGCCGTCTTGCGTGAGCGTGAGCCTTGGATGAGGCACCGGAAAATAGGCGGACCTCTATTATGGTGAGCAAAAATAACTAAATAAAAGTGATGGAAAGCTGTTTTCCACTATTGATGCGCAGACTAGACTTCGTAAAACGTATTCACTTTGCAGCGGCGGGCAGGGCAAGCAGGCGGTAAAGTTCACGTCGTCGTCCGCGAGCTTGTGCGCGCTGCCGTTTCGTCGTAGCCGTATCGAATCCAAGCTCCTCGCTCGCCGCCGCCGCCGCCCGCCGGCACGGCACTCCTCAACGGTGTGTGGTCCGTGCGACGAAACGCTGCGTGCTTGTAGTTGTTTAATTAAACTCCCGGTCGGCACACTCTGTCCTCCCCGTGCAGTACTTTCTCATGGACGTTACTCTAAAGCGGCTTTAGGACGCCGGTACTTTGATCCGTGTCGATCGATAGGGATGAAAACGGTCGGTAAATTAGTTAAATCGTTTTCATTTTCGAAACGGAGTCGAAATCGGTACCATCAAAAACGAATATGATATCAGAAATTTAGGAAATATCGGAAACGGATATATCGGACCGGAAACCTATCGATATCGGAACGGTTACGATTTGTTCTTCCGGAAACAACACCCTAACTTCAGTCTAGTAACCATAACAAAATAATAATAAGTAATGCAAGTAAAATATAATCATTCATACCATGCACCCTCATCCATATGTAGCACATACAATAAAGTTAACTAAAAATAAAATATTGTGTCATACATCCATATCACGACCACAAATATAATTAAAAATAACATTAACCACCTAGCTCCTCACTTTCATCCATCACATCTGGATCACTTTCTACGTCCTCATCCTTCAAGAAAAAAACAAAAGGATAAATAAAACAATTAGATTGTCATTTTCTCTAGTATTTCTTAAAATAAAAGAATATTTTATATTTTATTATAGCAAGTAAACCTTAAATGCCATGTTAGTCATAACCTCTATATTTTATTGTAACAAGCAAACCAAGCGGTGACTGGAGCGGGACTGCGGGAGGCGGGCAGGCGGCGGGCAGGTCGACCGACTGGATTGGAGGCTGGAGCGGCTGGGGCTGGCGCAAGGCGAGCTAGGCCTGACCTAGGCGCGCTGGCAGCTGGGTTGGGCTGTAAATGGGCCAAGCTAATTGGGCAGAGTCGGAAATTAATCGGAAATTGTTCGAAAATTTTCAATTCGGAATTCTGACAATTCGGTCGGAAATCTGGCCAAATCATTTCCGTTCCAATTTCTGAATTTTAATTTCCGATTTCTGACTCATTTCCGAAAATTACCGACTAAAACGGAAAACGGTTCAGAAACTTTTAGAAACGGTTTCAAATGATTCGGAAAATTATCATCCGTTTTTCACACCTATCGATCGAGTCTCCCTGCTGCTGCTGTGCGCGCACGTCGATCAACCCGTGATGTCACCAGCCGTATCGGCTATCGATCGAGCTCCCGCAACTTGCAGGTCGCCAAGAATAACAGTGCCATAGCGCGCGGCATGTGCCTGCGTCTTAAGTTTGGCCATGCATGGTGTGGAAGCAGGGCCGCGGATACGCTACTACTACAGTGCCAGAGAGCACGAAGGGTCAAGCCGTCAACGGCTGTTTGTGTTCGCCGCTATTGTTGGCCGACGATACGAGCTCGCGAGGGCGCAAGTAGCCAAGTAGGTGTTCCGTTGAACCGTCTGTACATGACGACCGTGCCGCCACGATTCGGCATCATATCGCAGGCAGAATACCCGTTTTTTTTTTCTCTTTCGTTGAAAGGAAAAGGAGAAACTGAGGCGCGCGCCTTCCTTTAAGGATTCTGTTGAAATAATCAGAACTTGCAGATTATTCGATCACCCTGATCGATCCATGATCCACACGCATGCAGGCGAAAACGTACATACCCGTATATGACAAGGAACAGGTCACAAGGTGCGCGTGCGCGAGAAACATGCATCTCGATCTCGCGTCGCGTTCAGACGGCATCGCGATCGATCGAGGTCGTCGTCACCTCCTTCCATATATAAAATTGGACCGGATCGTCGTGCCAAACCGCACTATCCCGTGGATTGATAATTTAGATCACGAGTATGACTTATTAAGTTAACTAGCTGACTAATCAAGTACGTACTAGCATATCTAAATAAGCAGCACGTTTTCAATCATACCGATGGATGGTCGATGCCGAGTTAAAAAAAAAAGAGCTCACCACCGAGCGACGCAGGGATTTCCACGGCGCGTGGGCGCGCGCGGGACCTCGTCGCCCTCGCTCGCACGCGGTCGTTTTTAGTTGAAGCCAAGTGACGTGCCGCTTAACAATCCACCCAGAGCCCGCCCGGTGCGCGACGACGAACGAACGAAGCTAACAAAAGGCGCGGCGTCCGTCGGGGGGTACGCCACCGTACCGTACGTTCCGCCCGCGTTGGGGTTGGGAAGCCCGTTGCGTCGCCCCCCTCGCCATGCGCGCGTCACCCGCCACTACGGACTCCGTCTCCCACCCTTCTCCCGCGCCCAAATGTGAAAAGCGGCGTACGTAGCTTTCCGGCATTTTGGAAAGGATGGCCTGCAGGGTACCGACTCGAGATAAATAAGGCAAAAGATCTACCCTACCTGCGGGCTGCGGCCGGCGATGATACGCCTGCCTGCACTACACGTACCTGTGCGGACGCTACGAGCGTAGAGACTCGGTTCACTCCACTCCCATCCATCGTCATTCGTCACGCATGTGTCCACTGGAGCGGAGGAGACGGGGGAAGAAGCGAGTAAGTTAACTGGAGGATAAGACCCGCTCGATCCGAGGCCCGGATCTTCACCGAGTAATCCTTCGCGAGCATGCACCGTGCACGGGCATCGCGGCCTTCTTGTTACGTACTGATCAGGGCACGTGTACAAACAAAACAGACTCATGCAGCAGCCGTCGCTGGCTCGATCAGTCCACCCTTTTTCCCGTGGAGTGGAGCACACGTACGCGTGTCCAACTGAAGCTGGGGGAAAACGCGCGCCGTTTCGGTTGCCTGACATTTTCGATCGGTGATGAAGTGTCACGTCCTCCATCTGCCGATCGCTACCGTTGGCTGCCGCATCGTAGGATCGGGCTGTGCGCCTAGCCCCAGTTCGTTGTTTCATTCATGCATCTCGCGACCGCCGGAACTTGGAAGCTACCTATCTACGGCTAAGTAGTACCTACACAGCAACGTCACGTCCATCTAAAGTACCGTGAAAGCCACCGATAACTTCGCCAAGTCCGTAACCGGAAGAGCATGCAGTTGCCTGGCGAACGCGCCTCCGTCCGCGACAATACGGAGACCAATGACCTGTGCGGCATCCAAAAAAAAATGATCTATCAATTTGTCACTCTGAAAAGCGAGTGCACGGCTCATCATTGTCTGGCCTCTTCCTACACAAGTAGGAAACCTTAGCAACTACTGAAACTTTTCAAATGCAATCCGACTGCCATTACCGTCTAAAAACTGATCTGTGTACCATCCTCTACTCCTGACTTCAGATACAAACGCGGGGAAAACCCTCTCCATCTTCTCGTAGGCTCCAGTCAGAACTGTATCACGTGAACCGATGCCTGACCTCTCCATTTCCGAAGCAAACGCAGCGACCAACCACCCTCTCAAAGCATCCTCTCCACTCGCACTTTGGTCCAGAACCATGTACGTCTTGTTGCTTTTTTGGCTAAGCAAAAACTTCTCGTTTGGAAAGGTTTCCCTCAACTGTTGGACGAGCACCGGGCTCAAAACTCTGCGAAGCGGTTGCCCGATTTTTACACTTCCAGCTTCTTCTATTAATCGGTTTGGAAATAGAAGATCTTCTCTGTATCTTAGCTCAGCTGGACTAGAAACCTTTCCCCTCTGTAGTGCAGACAAACGTTAGTCCTGTAATTAGAAGGAACAAAAGATACAAACATGCTAACCTTAACAAAATCAGCCACAACCATCGCTGTTCTCTGTGGGTTGAGTGTGTTTACAGGAGTTGCTCTCATCTCTTGTACAACTCCGCATATATGTACAGCAGAAAGCAATGGACCTGCAATTAACTGGAAAAAATAACAAGGCAATTAGAAGCTTGTATCCAATAGAAAGCTCTTAAACAAGCTAATGGGTAAGATGATACATAATAACTGAAATATTAACACAGGGTATGAATGAAAAAATAGAAACAGCTATTACATCGCATAACAACATAATCGTGCCTGGCCCAAATAGCACAGAAACTGTCTTCAAAATCTATTCACTAGAGTGGATACCATTATATTTACAGTATGAGTAACAACTTTTTTTAAAAAAAATCCCCAGACAGCGTCCAGGTAGTATGAGTAACAACTGGCCTGTCTTGTATCCTCAGTTGTCAAATGAGTTACAGAATATATGTTCCTGTTTCCTAAGGTACAAGAAAATCCAAAGAAATAAAGCTATTTACTGAGATATCTATTAACTCCGCCTATGTTGTAATGACATAGCCGGTCCCAAGCCCGGGTAAAGGAGGAGGGGGTTGTGATAGGCTTGGCGAGCCAACAACTTACACTTAGCCATTCTCATGGAAATGAAACCCAATAGAAATTCGTTGGGGCGTAACCCTCTTAGCGACGCGCCATATCGGAACCCGGGTATGGTGTTAAGTGGGCAAGGGCCGGGTCGCCACCGCTTTAGTGACGCGCCATATCGGAACCCGGATATGGTGTTAAATGAGCAAGGGCCGGATCGCCACCACCTTAGTGGCGCGCTACATCATCGCCCGGATGTAGTGATAAGTGAGCAAGGGTCTTTGCATCTTACTTGACGGGTGCAAAGCGTAAGGAAGCTAGCCGAGGAACATAGATTTCGGATGGGTAGTTGGAATGTAGGATCCTTGACGGGGAAGCTACGTGAGTTAGTAGATGTTGCCATTAGGAGACGAGTAAATATCCTTTGTGTACAAGAGACTAGATGGGCGGGTCAAAAGACGAGAGAAGTCGAGAATACCGGTTTCAAGCTTTGGTATTCTGGTTCGGCTGGAACTAGGAATGGCGTAGGTGTTCTAATAGATAAGAGTCTTAAGGATGGAGTAGTGGATGTTCGAAGACGAGGGGATAGGATCATCTTAATCAAGATAGTAATTGGGGACATTGTCTTGAACGTCATTAGTGCTTATGCCCCACAAGTTGGGCTCAACATGAGTGCTAAGAGGCAATTTTGGAAGGACTTGGAGGATATGGTTAGTAGTGTACCGATAACCGAGAAACTCCTCATAGGGGGAGATCTCAATGGTCATGTGGGTGCGACTAAGCTAGGATTTGAGGGAGTACATGGAGGTTTTGGATGCGGCAATAGAAATCAAGAGGGTAAGGACATCCTAGACTTTGCCGTAGCCTATGATCTGTTGATAGCTAACACCCTCTTTAGGAAGAGGCAATCTCACCTAGTGACCTTTAGTAGTGCCCAACACTCTAGCCAGATTGACTTTGTCCTCACTAAGAAAAAGGATAGACGGGAGTGTCTAGATTGTAAGGTGATCCCGGGGGAGTGTGTTGTGACACAACATAAGCTTGTGGTAGCTGACTTTCGCTTCCATACATGCTCTTTGCGGGACAAAGGTGTCAAAATCACAAGAACAAAGTGGTGGAAGTTGAAGGGAGAATCACAAGAATCCTTTAAAAATAGGGTGATCACAGAAGGACCCTGGGCAGAAAATGGAGATGCAGATAGTATGTGGATGAAGATGGCAACTTGCATTAGGAAGGTAGCTAGTTAGGTGTTCGGTGTGACAAAGAGAAAGAAACTTGTAGATAAAGACACTTGGTGGTGGAATGAGGATGTACAAAAGTCCATTAAGGAGAAGAAGGAGTGTTACAAGAGTTGGCATAATGATAGAAGCGCAAGCAACATGCTTAAGTACAAAGAGGCTAAGAAGAATGCAAAGCGGGCTGTGAGTAAGGCAAGAGGACAGGCCTATGATAAGTTATATGAGAGACTAGAGACAAAAGAAGGTGAAAAGGACATATACAAGGTAGCAAAAATCCGCGAGAGAAAGATGAGGGATCTCAATCAAGTTAAATGCATCAAAGATGAGACTGACCGCATTCTAGTGAATGATGAAGAGATTAAGAATAGATGGTGTGATTACTTTAATGGGCTATTCAATGATGGGAATGGGAGCACTATGGTTGAGTTGGATGACTCCTTTGATGACTCCAACAGGCGGTTCGTGCGGAGGATACAAGAGTTTGAGGTTAAGGAGGCCTTAAAAAGGATAAAAGGAGGAAAGGCCCTCGGCCCTGACGTGGAGATGTCTTGGGGACGTGGCAATAGTATGGCTCACAAAGCTATTCAACCACATTTTTCGGTCAAATAAGATGCCTGAAGAATGGAGGAAAAGTATATTAGTACCTATCTTCAAAAATAAAGGAGATATTCAAAGTTGTACTAATTATCGAGGCATTAAGCTTATGAGTCATACTATGAAGCTTTGGGAGAGAGTGATTGAACACCGCCTGAGGAAAGTGACCAATGTCACTAAAAACCAGTTTGGTTTTATGCCTGGGAGATCTACAATGGAGGCGATTTTCTTGCTTCGTCAGCTTATAGAGAGATATAGGGAGCAGAAGAAGGACTTGCATATAGTGTTCATCGACTTGGAGAAGGCGTACGACAAGATACCAAGGTCAATCATGTGGTGGGCACTAGAGAAACATAAAGTGCCAACAAAGTACATTACCCTTATCAAGGATATGTACAATAATGTTAGGACAAGTGTGCGCGTAAGTGATAGTGAGACTGATGCATTTCCTATCACGGTAGGACTACATCAAGGATCAGCTTTGAGCCCATACATCTTTTCCTTGGTGATGGATGAGGTGTCGAAGGATATACAAGGGGATATCCCTTGGTGCATGCTCTTTGCTGATGATGTAGTGCTGGTAGATGAAACTAGAGATGGTGTTGATAAGAAATTAGAGTTATGGAGACAAACCTTAGAGTCCAAGGGGTTTAGACTTAGTAGGACCAAAACCGAGTATATGAGGTGTGACTTTAGTGGTGTTGGTCGTAAAGAGGGAAATGTTAGTCTACAAGGACAAATAGTACCTAAAAGGGATTCTTTCCGATACTTAGGATCAATGTTACAAAGCAATGGCGATATTGATGAGGATGTTTGCCACAGGATCAAGGTAGGGTGGATGAAATAGCGACAAGCCTCTGGAATCCTATGTGATAGGAAAGTCCCACAAAAGCTAAAAGGGAAGTTCTATAGGACGGTGATCAGACCCGCGATGCTCTATGGGGCGGAATGTTGGCCAACTAAACGGCAACATGTCCAACACATGAGTGTCGCAGAGATGCGCATGCTACGGTGGATGTGCGGGCACACGAGAAGAGACCGAATAAGGAATGAGGCGATTCGAGATAAGGTAGGGGTGGCGCCGATTGAAGAGAAGTTAGTCCAACATCGACTTAGGTGGTTTGGACATATCCAACGGAGACCTCCAGAAGCACCGGTTAACAGCGGGATTTTAAGAGGTAGAGAAAATATTAGGAGGGGTAGAGGACGACCAAGGTTGACCTGGGAGGAGGCGGTAAAACGAGATTTGAGAGATTGGAATGTATCGAGAGACTTAGCTCATGATAGGACCGCATGGAAAGTAGCAATCCATGTGCTAGAATCGTAGTCTTGTTTTTTTTTCTTTTTTCTTTTCTCTTTTCTTTTTTCTCTTTTCTTTTTTTTTCTTGTTTTTTTTCTTGTTTTTTTTTCATTTTTTTTTCATTTTTTTCATTTTTTTCTTTTTTTTTTCTTTTTTCCTTGTTCTTATAACTCTTCCTCTCTTTTACTTCATTGATATTGGGTTTCATGTCTAGCCGACCCCAACAGGCTTGGGATAAAGGCTTGGTTGTTGTTGTTGTTGTACTGAGATATCTATTATGCGAGGTTGCATGTGTGCTAACAGAAAGTACATGGACTCTAACCATCAAAACATAATGTTCATTTTGCCAACAAATAATTTTGATACTCTGGGCTTGTTGCAGTTAATGCGACATAAATGATGCACAGAAGCTATTTTAGAGGATCAATAACCAGACCTTGGAATATAAGGGGGTGTTGGCAGTTCTACAAGATCCATTCTAGTATGATAAGAGATATGCAAATTGTATAGCTCTACGATTGCCATTGACCTAATTCATGTGATTGTCTGGCTATGTTAAGTTGTTTCCAATTTTTGTTTTTGGCACGTCACATGGTAGATAATATGGTATAACTGAACATGGTATAGTCCCAACTTCCTCTAAATATGTACCTTCCCCTGAGTTGTCGAGCAGACAGTAGATGCTAATCCAATTCCAGCTCCTATTCCCATGACATTGAAAAGTGTTGAGATGGCTTCTCCTTTAGCAAATAAGTCGCTCAGGTTACCTTCTTTGGCAAAAGAAGAATAAATCGGAAGCCTTGTCGCTCTGGCAGCAACAACAGCAATTCCCTGCAGTGACAAGCAATAATTTATTATGATTGCAACTTAATTTTTCAGGATGAGAAACCTGGGCGTACCAGTGCCGAATGCTCCGACACATGTGGGCTCTGGGGAAGGGTTATTTCTAGACAAATACAAATTCATTTTTTATGCTTTTGTTCTATGTAATTATTTAAAAACCACAGATGCCTGCCGTGGGTCAGGCAAATTTTACTAAGCACAGAAGCATAGAAATAAATATTCAAACTCTAAATCCAAAACTAAGTTATAAATATGAATTGTCTTCTGTGGACACAAATAATAATTTGCACCTTTGCGAAATTTCCCAAGCCTGCCACTTCAAGAAAAAGTTGTGGACATAATGGTGAAATGACATCCAAGGCAGTACCAAGATCATAGAGAACATCAGCTGAGAAACAATAAAAAAAAGCTATAAAAACTTATATTCAAAAATAGTAACACAAAAGGAAAATACATATAAAACTGCAAGAGAATAGAATCATGAGGTGAGAGAACTTAGACCACCATTACTCACCAAATATCCTCCAACTCTTTGGCTCTGAATCCATCCTTGCACCCATGCTGCTACAGATTAGCTTCCCCGCGTGTTGCATCCCATCTTTCAGAATCTGAAATAGATACAGAAAATCAGCCAATATGTTTGAAAGCAATACCTGTTTGAATTTTTAGCATCTCTGCTTATATGCTTACCCAACTTACAGCAGTTGCTTGCGCAGGAGTAGGTCGCAAACCTGCAGCAATTAACAAAGACTGAGCCACAGCCCACTTGGGCAGTCAGTTGAGATGCACTAATATTGTTCATAAACAACGCCGTGTAGAAGTAAAAGGGCCCAAGAAGCCTAAAGGTCTGTTACAACATTTGGATTCACGGAATCAACACACAAGGTTTCGACTCAACGGCTTGTACTGCTTTTCAAGGGAGAGTTACTGACCTGTGTTGACAGCACATGCAGCATAGCACTAGTAAAATGCTGGAGTGCTCGGAATTTTGTGTAAGTCAAATAACCCTCATTCACACTGCACAATTAATAACAGAAACTTAACATAGTCGAATGTTTCAATTATCCAGGATAACGACTCTAGGTACTTCATACCTGTATGGATAACCTGATGGGAAAAATTTGTTCAAGAAAGAGTCAACAACTTTGTCATATATAGGTCTCGAATCCTGCATAACTTTTACCTACAGAGGAAAAATTAGGTTATGGACTAGACAAGATTTCCAGCTAAACTCTGCCGATACAAGAGTGATTGTGCTAATTCACAAGGGAGTTATGTCTGCACAAGCACAGTAAGGATTGTATAATTTACATTCTCCAAAGGCAACATTTAGTTGTCATTTCTATGGGAAGAGCTTGTACATTTCTGGTGGGCTCATTACAGGATGTGTGCCTGCACGGCAACTAATCACTACCATCAAATAAACAATCTAGCACCTAAAATAGATATGGTTTGTAGTGAGCTGGACACACTTCCTATTGCAGCATCGATGGACAACCATTTAAATTGTTATAACTTATAAGTAGCAAAAGAAAGAAGTACGGGTTTGTCAACAATGCAAGCCCGGACCCAACAAAGGACGAGCATAACGACCATAACATGTTCGATTGCTGGGATGGTAGTCTCTCCATCACAAAAGTAAGTGCAATCATTCTTGTAAAACTGAAAGACACAGATTGACCAGTCATGAAACATTTTAACACGAGACCAGACAGGATCAGGAGAATGCTAGGGCCTAGGTGAACTGCTCCGGTTCTGTTTTCTCCTTATTCTTCCTTCTTTTTTGTGGGGAATATTTAATCTGACGTGTATCAAAATTAATGCATCCTCGATATTACAGTTTAAAATGAGCTGATTTCTGTTATCCACGGAAAAGATAAAAAGAACAGTCTGTGATACTAGGCAACAGGGAGCTTATCAAGAGGTTCTAAGAAAAAGAGAAGGGTTACAGAGATGCTGCGGCCGCCTCCGGCGGCGGCGTCAAAGGTGCAGAGCCGCGAGACGGACTCCGAAATCTCCACCCAGCACACCGGCTGCGGGGGATTCTCCGTCCCGGCCGCCCTGTCTCCGGTCCCACGTATTCGTTCCTGCAGGAGATTCGTCCACATGGTAAAGAAGACTAGAAGAGCGGCTCTACCACAAGGAAACACCGCCGCGGCACACGGTTGGTTAAGCTGAGTGCCTGTGCTTACGAGTATGTTCATCTCGAGCGGAGCGCCGCACCGGCTCGGGAGCTCACGGCACCTTCTGCCCTCCTTCACGCGCCTTCCTTCCACGGACCACGGCCGACGGCTCCCCCTCTCCTCAGCGGCGGTGGAATCGAGAGAACCGCGGAAAAGGATGAGGTGGCAGCAGATGCGGCGGGGAGTTTACCTGACTCCCTCCTCCGGCCCGTCACCACCCGCTACTGGATTAAGCGGCTGCGAGCAGGCCGCTGGGCTATACTAGACTGCCACTGCTGTCATTCGACTGAAGCTATTCGGCCCAGTTGGCCCGGATGCATGCAGACTTGACCGGCCTGCACAAGATCACTTTCCTCGTCTCTCCGGTGAGGAATCACACGCTCTCTCTCAATTGCCGGCCGCCGCCTCCTGGTTCCCGTGATCGCAACGCTGTCGTCTAGATGAGCCAGCCGCCCCGCGAATTCCAAGCTGGACGGACCCTTTGACCGAAGCGGCCAGTACTAATCCCCACGGCGACGTCATAGCAGCAGCGCTCGAGCACCACCGCCACCCCCGGGGAACGGAACCAACATCCCCCTCCCAATTCCCAAAAGCTCCGGTCCGATTCCGAGGCCAGCCTGGCCCCGCTGCGCCGCACCCACATCCAGCGCGCTCCTCTCTCCAGCCGCGATCCCGTCCGGGGCCGGCCCCCGATGCGGCCGCCGGCGCTCCTGGCCGCCCTCGTCGCGGCGGCGCTGCTGCTCGCCGGGGCGGTGGCGACTTCGGAGGAGGCCTACGTCACGCTGCTGTACGGCGACGAGTTCGTCCTCGGCGTGCGGGTCCTGGGCAAGTCCCTCCGCGACACCGGCACGCGCCGCGACATGGTCGCGCTCGTCTCCGACGGCGTCTCCGAGTACTCGCGGAAGCTCCTCCAGGTTCGTGGGGTCACTCCGATCGGCTAGTAAATTTAGCAGCTGCGGGCGTTGGAACGTTCATTGCGGTTCAGTAGCTGCGTGAAACGCGTCTCCTGTGGCGTGTAGTTAAAAAGGGCTGGAATTCAGAGGCCGTGAGTTTGTTGTTGCTTGATTTAAGGGTGCTCACTGTGATCTCCATTGTCAAAATTGGCTTCGAGTTAGTAGAGACTTACTGCTGAATTTTATGGTACTCATGAGTAGTGTGATCTGTGAAGCTGCATGAGAGAAAATCATTCTTCTAATCCATTTGGCTTCAAAAGATACCTTGAATGGACCGTTACTGATTTGATCCACAAATGGCAACATGTTTGCAAACTAGTGACAGGCTTTCAGTGCTTAAGTTTACTCTTGCTGGAGCTCAGATATTATAGATGGCGTGTCATTTTGATCATGTAGTGAAATTAATGTTTCGTAAATTTTTAGGCAGATGGTTGGATTGTGAACCGTATAACTCTACTTGCAAATCCTAATCAAGTTAGGCCGAAGCGGTTTTGGGGCGTCTATACCAAGCTGAAGATATTCAACATGACAAGCTACAAGAAAGGTAACATTTCAGTAAGGTTTCCAGTATATCAGAGTATCTTCATTAAAATGGCTTCCATTTCATTTTTTTGGTTTATCGAACTAATTGGGTGCTTCTTTGCTAGTTGTTTACCTTGACGCGGATACTATAGTCGTTAAAAGTATCGACGACCTTTTCAAGTGTGGGAAGTTCTGTGGAAATTTAAAGCATTCTGAAAGAATGAATTCTGGAGTGATGGTTGTTGAGCCCTCCGAAATTCTTTTCAACGACATGATCGGCAAAGTGGGTCGTTTGCCCTCTTACACTGGAGGTTACTGCACTCTCCTGTCTTGTTTGGCCTTTTCTCTTTAATGACGAATACCTTCTATTTACTCCTAAATTCCACATCCATGAAGCTTTCGTTGCCTCACTGTCCTACACCTGCCTCCATGATGATCCCTCACTAGTTTTCTGGTGGCAACACCTCTGCTGCCCTTAGTTTGTCATTTCTGATGCAGAAGTTTCATGTACAATCCAAGGCCATACATGAACAATTTTAGATGCTTTAGCATGCCCTACAGTTATGTGATGTTTTGTATGTTCCTAGCTGCATATACTATCTTCAATCGACCCCCATCTTTTGTTCTGGACCAAACGTGCTACAGACCTGCTATGATAGACCAATTATTCGCAATGTTGCCCAAAAGCCCAAATCCCATTATGATCAGTATCTATATCTTTGCTGGGTCAGAGGAAGGCAATATGTCATCATGATCATGGAAAATAGTACTAACTCGTATGTTTTTACATTTGCCAAGACACCACAGTTCCTTAGAGAACTCCTCTTTAATACAATGGGTCATCTTTCTAGGGCTGATATTATCACTTAGTATAGATAGGGGATGACGGGCCTGGCGCAGTGGTAGAATCTCTCCACCTGTGTCCTGGAGGTTTTGGGTTCAAATCAGCCTCCTTGCAAATTAAGTAGGGGAATGTTGTCTAGAAATACCCTTCTCTATGTTGCAATTCCTGCGCTGAAACTGCCTCTGTTCTTGCTGAACAAGCTGATCTGCCCTAGCAGATCAATCTGTCTTCCCTGAAGACAGACCATAAATCTCTTCAGCCAACAACAGAGGAATAACAGCAGGGAGAAGAACAATCCTGGTGCAGAAAACTGAGCAGATTAATTCTGTTCTTGAGAGAACAGAGCAGGAGAGAGATCAGAAGGCGCCCGATCTGTTCAGGTGTTGAAGAAACGCAGAACAAAGGGGGGAACAGAGGTGGCGGCTGGTTCTAGCCCCTGGTGGCGGCTAGGGCAGAGGGAGGCGGCGGCTAGGGTTTGAGGTGTAGAAGTATTTTCTTTTATTGATCTGAACAAAACTGCGGTGTTTGGCTTCTTTATATAGCCCCCCTTACAAGACTCCTACTCTATTACAACTCAAAATATAAAGTCCCGCCTATTTTGTACTGCTGCACCATAGAGTCCAAACCGGACTCTAGGTCCTGGTGGCCGCACACAGGGGGAGTCCAGTTCGGACTCCCTGTTCCTGGCCGCCCTGGACCCCTATGGCAGGATCATCCTACACTCTAGACCCCACATTGTGCGAGAGCTTTCAGCACTGGGTACACCCCTTAGTAGAGATAGGTCTCAGGTACCATTTATACGTATACATGGCCAAACGGGCTATGCCAAATGGGCCGGTCTGAAGCATCGAATTTTGGCACGGCCCGAGGTGGCGTACCGTGCTTTTGCTGAAAGTGCAGCCCGGTGGGCAGCATGACACGGCCCGATTATGAAATATTAAATATATTTCAACTTTATATGAAAGGGGACAGTTGTACATAATTAAAAAGTAATTGTTCCATCTTCTTATACCACCTTCAGTATGTTGTTGATCCCATCTTTTGACTCATATGGAGTGTTCAATGAATTCATGCAGGGGACCAAGGTTTCCTTAATTCATATTATTCAGATTTTCCCAACTCCCGTGTCTATGATCCAGACTCACCTTTAACTCCTGAACCTGAGACACAACGCCTTTCTACCTTGTATAACGCTGATGTTGGTCTTTACATGCTGGCCAACAAGGTATCAGTCCTTATGTGTAATTGTATATTGATAGGGCTAGTACCTTGGTCATTCGTTAATGATTCAGGATTATTTTGTAAGGAAAATATTACAATACTATACCTGACATCATGATTGCCTAATTGACCACAACCATTATTGTCAATCACCTTATGCAGACTTGCTTGATTATTTTTAGAAAACATTGCTTTTGTTAATTGTGCATAACTCATTGTGCAAACTCATTTTGTCAAACTTATGCTCCCTGAAAAGGATTTTTATAACCCAAAATTGTGATCTGTGGAAGTGTGCAATCTGCTTTTGTAACTGTTGAATTGGTTGTCTTCGACTTCTTTTTATTCTTGATGGATAATTTGGAGTTTACTGGCAGGATTGTTTGTCAAAGTTTAAGAAGAATGCCTTTAGTTGTGTTTTTATGCTACTTGTTGTTTTTAGATGTGAAAAACCTAGCGCCCGGTGTCATGTGAATGTTTATTTACATTTGCACATGGTGCTTGATTCTGGACCTTATTTTCTTATCTTATGCTATAGTGGATGGTTGATGAAAAAGAGCTAAGAGTTATTCACTACACGCTGGGTCCCCTTAAACCCTGGGACTGGTGGACAGCTTGGCTTGTAAAACCTGTCGAAATATGGCAGGTAATACTCCATTTCGTTTATCTTTTACTGATTTTCTTTTGCAATTTCTAAGGAAAGTTGATTTTGTAGTTGTAGCATGTTGACAATAAAGTTGTGCTCTCCACCATTACAGGATATTAGGCAAAAACTTGAAGACTCTCTCCCGGGAACTGGTGGGGGAGGAAACCCTCATGACCAGCTGGTCGTCAAAATTTTGTTCATTCTCCCATTTTGCTTACTGTTATTGGGTTACTACCAATCTTGTTTTCAGGTTATGCCCTGATCCTAGCTATTTCTTTCTTTAATACCGTAGGCACATGCACCTTCTCATTTTTTTAGGGAAATACAGTAGAG
The DNA here is from genome assembly GCA_030760725.1 of Neostapfia colusana. NCBI lineage: Eukaryota > Viridiplantae > Streptophyta > Magnoliopsida > Poales > Poaceae > Neostapfia > Neostapfia colusana. Next base: position 57,719,101 of record JASWHV010000019.1, read on the forward strand.
GGAACCCCTACTGTATGCACCTTCTCATTTTGTCTACATAATATTTTTGACAGACAAACAAAGAGTTTTTAAGTATAAGATCTCTATGTGCATTTGCTAGAAGAGCTCGCTATAAATACAAGTCCGAGGAGCCACTTCCATCTTATTCAGTGGTTGGTGTTTCACCGTCTGCATTTGGTACTTCTGACCAAAGGGTTAGTCCTCTCCTCTTCGACAAGAAATCATGAAGCATTTGCCTGCTTTTGGAGATATGTTATCGGATCAATGTGTCACCTTTAAGAGCAGTTCTGAAATCAAAACTGTTCCGTTTGATAAATTTAGTTTCTCCTTACGCCCTAATTTCCAATATTTTGACTGTTGATCAATTATCCATTCTATACAAAAGTACAAAATTGGGTTAAGAGGAGGAAATATGTTGCATATGAATTTGTAACCCTGATTGTTTTACATCTTTATGTACTATGTTTATGGAATACAGAAACATATTCAGTATATGATTTTGGCTTAATAGTTTATTGCAATTTCTGCAGTTCTCACATGGGACACATTTGAGGCTACCTTCTTACTTTGGAGCTATCTCTGTTGTAGTCTGCTTTTTATCTGCTGGTGTCTCTCTTGCCTTTGCTTTTGTTATTATTCCAAGACAGGTTATGCCATGGACAGGTTTGCTACTGATGTTTGAGTGGACCTTTGTGGCATTCTTCCTAATTTTTGGGAGTTATCTCCGTTTCGCCTATCTATGGGGAAGTATTAGTGCTAATCATGTAGGGCTTAACAACTCTGATTCATCTGAGAATGGTATGGTTACAGGTATGTTGAACTACTCCCTCCGTTTCGAATTATTTGACGCTGGTTAGTTGAAAATTTAACTAACCGGCGTCAAATAATTTGAAACGGAGGGAGTATATAATATCTTCCACTTCCAGAGTTTCCTCCTGTGTAACAAATATTCTTTGGCCTTTGCAGGCCATCAACGGAATACATCTGACTGTGATATGGATGCAACATTTTACTGGACTGGTATGGCAGCTATATCTACTGTTGCTGTACTATTACCGACTTTATTGGGCATAACCGCATTGTTCACAAAGTAAGTCACCAGCCGGCCCCTTTTCTTTATCCCCTTGAATATAAAGAAAGTAGGGAGGGAAACTATATGGGGCCCCAGGTTCAGCATTCCAATAGGACTAAATGAAGTGGTATGAAGCATTAAGGGTGTTAAGATGGGTCTGTAGCCTTCTGGTGAGGATTAGGGTCGTGCCTGTGAACATCAAATTTTTTGTAGTTCAACGCCAAACTCTATAGCCTATGCCTTGACAAAGTCAGCAATTTCTGTTATTAGGATTTCACACAATTGGACTAAAGGATCTTTTTTTTTAACAAGGATCCTGCCTGGTTTTGCTTTCTAATTCATGCATTTTTTTCATTTGGCAGGCTAGGAATAATGGTCGCTGGTGGCGTTGCGCTGGCTTCCTTTATGACATACGCCTCGGAGCGTCTTGCAGTCTCAGCCTTCAACAAGGGTCTGAAAGACAGAAATGCGTTAAGAACTAGAAGCTTTTGTTTTTTCTGTTAGCTACTCTGCACCTACGCCATTAATCATGTCGTTGGTTCATAGATCCATGTTGTATTATAGGTCTGTACTAATTGTATACAGAAAAGAATGATGATTCCTTTTTAACACGCAGCCACCATGGCCCGTTTTTGTAGCGCACAGTGTAATGTTGTCAGTCAATGGTAAATAGTTCCAACATTTTTTTTGGGCTGGTCAGTATCAGTACGGTGGGCGTGGCGCTTGCAGACCTGCACGTATTCTTGCACGAAGCATTCAGTGCCATTTGTCTGTTACTCCAATGTGTTACCGTGGGGGCAGTTTTCTGCAGGAACATAAATAGATATATAGATGACGCTATGTCGACAGCACGGCGTCAAAACATTTTCAGAAATAGATTTGTGAGTAGGTCCAAATGTAAACAAAATTGAGAACAAAAGGCAAAAAAAAATTACACGGGTGTGCCCGCGTCGGCGGCCGAGGCTCATCCACCGGTGGAACTGAGACGCTGCCGCCGTTCGGTTGATCGCATCGCCGCCGGCCCGGTCCGCGTCGGCGCAACTGGGTGGCAGACCGGAGGCCCCATGCTCCGGAGAGTGAGGACTGAGGAGCAGGTCCAGAGCTTCCTTCCAACGCCATCACCCCGTCCAATGTGGCCGCGATCCCTCTCTCGTCCTCCCACTCCCACTATCCCACAGCCGTACAACTACCGGCCGGCCTTATCCTCCTCTCCAGGGCCAACCACGTCGAGTGATGGGTGCAAGAATCTAAAGCTCCGTTGCCAACTTCGAGGCGGAGGAGTTCGTTATTCCATTCCCTGTCCATTATTGGAGAGAGAGAGAGAGACGAAGACGACGATGACGACCACGAGATAGAGGACCCGCCGGCCAGAATCTCCTCCTCGCCTCTGCTTTACGTACTTGATGAATCCTTTGCCCGTACTTCTTCTTCCCAAGCAGATAAAAAGCGGTCCGCGCGCGGAGTACAAGAGGACTACACGGTCGCGTACCATCTGTCTCCATGACCATGCGTTCAGTTCAACCGCGTATGAGATGCCATTTGTGTTTGCTTCTGTACTACTAGTATACTGTTCTATGAAGGCGACGGCAGTGTGCGTGGTAAACGCACGCGTTCGTGTTCTGCAGATGAGCTCGCCCCCAAGTTGCTGATGGCAACGGCGCTGCGCGTCTGCGACTTGCACACAGTGTCCTCCCATCAAAATTCGGTGGCTTTTGGCTTCTTCGCATGTGCGCTCTCTGTGGCTGGCACTGAACGCGCGCGGCCTCTCTCTCCCTTGTCCAGAAAACGAAGAACACAGGCAATATATGAACGAACAGCACTGCAGAAACGGCAGGCACGCACGCAGCCACTCATCAGCCTTTGACAAATTGAATGGCGCCAAGGACGACGAGAGGAAGTAGAGCTGCATGCCCACACAATGATGCGTGACGGCCGAAGGAATCCCCATGGTGGTTGAGAGCCCAGTTGCAAGTCGCACGTACGTACGTAGCTAGACCTACGTGTGTGCGTGTTCTCATCTGCCTTCGAAAACGGATCCTATTTTGTCTGAGCTTTTATCCAAACGCTCCCTCACATACAGTACAATACATACATCGCTCAAGCGCCTTTCCAGCTCATCCTACTACCGATCTACGTGTGCGTAGCACGAACCTTAAGACTAAACTGTCAGCATTTACTGACCAAATCCACAAACAATAACAAGGCATAACACAAGCCCAGCTGGAGCTGTATATATATATAGCCAAGCTAGCAGCACAGTGCCACATGAACAACCTGATACATACAAGCAGCATGAAGGGAGGGGCATCGTCCAGGAGGAGATTCCTCAAGGCCTTCCTCCGTGCGTGGAAGAAGAGGCTCGCCGCCGCCCAGCAGGCGGCCGGCGGCTGGGCCCAGCTCGACGGCGGCGAGGGCGCCATGGCCTTCCCGAGGGACGTACCCCGGGGCCACACGGTGGTCTACGTCGGCGAGGAGCTGCGGCGGTACGTGGTCAGCGTGTCCTGCCTCGGCCACCCGCTGTTCCGCGAGCTGCTGGACCGCGCGCGGGACGAGTACGACTTCGCCGCCGGGAACGCGAGGCTCTGCATACCCTGCGACGAGGACATCTTCATTGGCGTCCTCTGCCATGTCGAGGCCGAGCGGGAGTGGAAGCTGGCGGCGTTGTGCAGCTGACCGCGGTATCTGCCGGCCGGCCGGCCGGATAGCCCTTTACCAGGCCTAGCCATGCATGGGCCACCGGGCGGAACGCATCATCGGCGTGTCAGGCGCTCCCCCGTGTGGTAGGATGAGCACTTCCGTCCAGAAATGATGCTTTGACATGCTGTCAGGTGTATAGGGTGGTAGGGCTGTAGACCATTTTAGCATGTTGTCAATTAGTAATTAGTGTTACGTAATCTGCATTATTCCACCTATTACAAATATAATCTGTATTATTACACCAAGAAAAGTGCTTTGAACATTCTTAGGCCCCTTTTAGATTACGGAATTTTTTTCACAATCCTATGTTTTTTAGTGGAATTGAACTGTTTTATCCGGTTTTCTAAAAGGGGCTTTACTAAAATTAGAACGACACCCCATGCGTGCATGTGTACAGGGGACCATTTTTAGTATCTCCAGCCAGCAGCTGTTCTTGCATGAATTAAGTTACGCAAGCAATCTAGTCAGTGTAACACGAGTGAACAAGGCATATATTCATCAGCAATTCAGCATTTGACCTGTATATTACATAAAGTGGGACCACAAACGTGGCCGGATCATCTTAGGTGAGAAAGTATACAGAGTGTCATAAAACTGTGTTGTCTGTATTTATTCCTCTCAATATACTGAAATCGCTTTAGTTGAAGTCAGGCTTTTCAGGGTACGTGCAGCCAGAACGCTGGATGATAACGTTCGCAGCGTAGCAAGCAGCTCTGACACAGTCGTCAATGCTCTTTTCTTGAACCAGTTGAGATAAAAATCCTCCGACAAAGGCATCACCTACAAACCAGGCGTAAATGTCAGGTCAACTATGAACCAAAACAGAATCATCAAAGGCATATGCAAAATTTCTCCATCCTTATTGGCAGTTATTGTTTAATGTATGTTTAAGGAGTTTTTCGTGAAATATAGCATGGCCTAACGAGAGTATTGAATACCTGCGCCATTGGTGTCAACAAGCTTTTCCTTGGGCAAAAGGATCACAGGGTAAGTTTTCACCTGCTAGCATACCGATATTCAGGTACCAGGAATCAAAACAAATATAGATAAACATCTAGCCAAAGTAGCCAAGATCTCAGCACACCAAAATGATATGAATGTCAACTTTGTCAAGACTCACGATTTTTTGCAAATAACCAATATATATCTTGAACCGAACACAAATATCACGACTATAGCAATGTGATGTACTCTTGTAGCCTCTGCCTGTGAAACCAACAGAGCTACTGAGAACATGAGATTTACCTTTCCATCATCAGCCACAACCACTGGATCACAACCTTGAGTGATCACAGTAATTCTCCTGTGTGTCCCTGAAGCCTTAGGCAGTTGTGAGATCTTCAAAGCAATCTCCTCAACATTCTCAGTCTACAATATTTTTTATAAGCAATTTATTAAAACTTTACAGAACCAAATGGAAATAACAAGCTGAAGCATGACAAGTGAGTAATTACCTCCCATCCACCAACTTTAGCAAAGGTCCTTGCCTCAGTTTCATTTCCAAAGATGTAGTCCACATACCTATGCTCAGTAACAGAAGGAACTTTAGTAAGTAAAATATGAAGGGAAACAAATTAACATACATCAGAGTTAAAGAATAGCTCGGAACCATAATGTAGGCTTCTCTGCACTGCTCTCACATAAAGGTAGCATAATAAACATCACTATGCATACAGTACTTACGGAAGAGCTTTATCTTGGGCATCACGGAAAAACTCGCAGATAAAGGGAGCAGAAAGGTTCATCATAAACACCTGCAAACATTATAGTCAATATAAATCAAACAACATTGGAAAACAGGCTTTTACTAGCATCATTTTACCTTGTTAGTTGCAGTAGCATGCTCAGCAACAAGTTGAACAGAATCCGGTGATACCGTAAGAAAAAATCCGGCAATGTAAATGTATTTTGCCTTCTCAACTACAGTCATGCACATGATTATCAAAAAGCACAGTCCACCAAACAGAAAATTGGTGAAAATGTAGGTGTTATGTAAAAAACTGATGGCAAGTACTTGAAGGTCTCTTGATACAGTCGACCAAGCAAAAACTTTGTGTAAAAATAACTAAATAAGGAACATTGATGCTATGTAAGAAACTGATGGCAATGACTTGAAGCTATGGGTGTTGGAAGGTGCTATATTTCTAAATACAAAACAGCAAACTAACTAATGTTTACACAAGGAGTCAAGCTGCATACATCTGCGGCGCTCCAGTGCACAGTGCACTACAGTGCACATGGCCGAGAATTAGAAAGGTGAAGTACCACTAAAAAATGTCAAGAAGGGCAGTACAGATTATGTAACTAATTTCAAGTAGGAATTAGAATACTTTCCCAATACAGATCCAGATAATAAAATTCAGATATTAGTTGGGTCATTTGCATGAGTATTACTATTTACTAAAATTCACAACATTATATTGGTTTCACTCAAAAGTTTAGCAACATGCAAACTTATAAAATTTCACTAAGACGTCTTCTATACTGGACATCCAAAGGAATAAACCTGTAGCTTGTAGCACAGAATGGGCAATTGGAGCAGTGCGCAATATGCATCTACAATTATGTCCAAACTATATGATGAACCTTGTCTGTACCAAGAGACAATAAAGGTGAAAATCCACAAATGAGCTCTAGTCTAGTGATTATTTTCTTACCAAGTGTCCAGTTCTCAGGTTTCTTCAGATGTTCAGACTTGTAGCAGTTTGCCGCAGACAAGTTAGCAATAAGTGATCTGATTATAGATAGAATGAAACAGTTTAGATCAAGACACATTTCTTGAAGCACAAGCGTTATAGGAAGAAAACCTTTCACCACCAACAACACAGACAGCACATGTTCCTGTCGGAGCAGTCTCAACCTCATAATAATGGGCCTGGTTGATAATGTTCGTGAGGTTATACAGTTATAGTCACTGATAGAAAATATTGACATGCCAGAGCATGAAGAAATAAAGGAAATTACAAAAGAGAAATTATATAACTTACATTAACACCAGCAGCTTGTGCATTTTTCTTCATCTCCTCACCAAACTTGTCCTTCCCTATGCAACCTATGTAACTTGTTGCACCAGGAATTTGAAGCATCCACTGAGAAGCAATCAATATTGCCATGATTTAGTTTTTTATGAGTAGAAGAAAACTGGTCATAGGCTAATAGCTTTAGATGTTCATGATTTAGTATATTCAGAATTTACTTGGGCAACCCTGATAGAATTCTGAGTGGCTCCTGAAAGATTTTAACATAATAAATAAAAAAGGTGAGTTCAATGCTGTTCTTTTACATGCACTTCATAGGTAAAATAGAGGATGTTACCTCCAGCAATGTATTCAACGTTGTTCTTGGTAGCCAATTCATCGTACCTGGCATAACACACAAATACAGGTCATCACATCTCCACACCGTTTGTATATTTTATCTATTTTATTTATCTGTATAGAGCCATTTTACTGTTATACAGATAAATTCGAGGTCTGTACATATCTGATCATACAAAATGGAAAAGACTACCATGTTTTTTCTTTCTTCTCATGCTTAATGTGACAACATTTTCTATTCTCAACGAAGTAGCAACAAGCCAATAGCAATGATAATGCAAAGGAAGTTAGGATGAAGAAACTTACATAGGCAAGTGCTTTTCTTCAGCTAGAATGGCATTTCCCGGCTTGACATCATACCTAGAACACAGGTGCAGAGAGAGACGTGTCAACAAGCTCATGATGACTTCAGATGCTGCCTAACTATTTCGAACAAGCAATCCAAAGAGCATGGTTCAATCCAACACAGATACTGCTTCTGATTGACTGACAGAAACACGCTCATGATGACTTCAGATGCTGCCTAACTATTCCGAACAAGCAATCCAAAAGGCATGGTCCATTCCAACACAAGACACCGCTTCTGATCAACTGATCGTCCAAGTAGTTCCGGGAAGGTGCTCTGAACATTGGTTACGGACTGATCGTTCAGAGTTTCAAAGGTACCTACCACCTCCAAAACCCGCGCATCAGCAGAGTGCTGGCGAATACGACAGGGATGGTGACGCCCGAGCTCGGGTCACACGGGTAACAAAATTTACATACTGACACGTTCGGAGAGACGTGATCCAGGAAGGAGCGAGTACTTGGCGAGGAAGGCCTCGTCGACGACGGCGGAGATGTCAAGGAGCGGGTTCCCCATCCCGAGCAGGACGCCCTCGTAGCTGCCGGCCGCCATCTCGTCCTCCTCAACCGAGCGGCGGCGGAGCGGGGGGATGGCGCCGGATGGGTGGGCGAATTCGGAATTGGGAAAGGCCGGGACGCTTTGTTCAGCAGAGAAGAAGATCCTTGTCGCGGGAGAGGAGGAAGAGCCGAGAACGGGGTTCGCCGCCGGCCCAACACGGCCGCGCTGCGGGTCCACTCACAGCACAGTCAGTCACCTGGAGCTGCTGTTTCTAGAACAGGGTCCAGGTCCACTCACAATCTGGTGTTTTTCATAAATACTCCTTTCGTTTTTAAAATATTTAACGTTATTAATTTAATTTAGTATAATTAGTGTTAAATAATTTGAAACAAAGAGAGTAATAGCAGCATGTGTTGTAATGTGTGACTAGCTGAATACGAGTATTGCATGAACATCTACACTTAAAAAACAATTAATCTCGCCTGGCATCGGTGCGTGGTTTTACGGTACCACTGCTCTGCTCTCCCGGCGTCCAAGGGCACGGCTACCGCTGGCCCCCGTCCCGATAAAGTGCCTTTACACGAATTGTAGTCTGATCCAAGATAGAGTCGTCTAGTTACTCCATGTTTAACATGCTTCCGTTTGTTTGTTTTATGCTCCTTTTCTTCTCTTATAAATTGCCCCAAAGTCCCTTCTAAAAACCTGTGCACTTTCTTGATGACTACTACACATGAATTCAGATTCATGTCTTGGTGACGCCCCATGGAAGACGGCTTAATGCTCCTAGGTCGGCCCAAGAGAGAAATCACTAAGGGCCCAGTGATCGGAGATCGTCGAGGCCCACACCTTCTGTTCTGTCCATCAGCTCGACCAATCGATCCCAGTCTCCGAGACAGGCCTGCCGTCTTCATAACGCGGCAACCAGTACACTAGTACAGTTCATTTCGAGGTGAAGAGTGTTCAAGTGTGGACGCCAAGTCCTACTCGAGTGTGGACGTGTTTGATTTCGCATTCTTCAGAGTTTCCAGTCTATGTATTTCCCCAGTTCTGGAGGTGGAATCCATGTCTTGGAAGAAGATTTTGGTGTTTCACTCCGCAGCCGTCCCCAAACAACACCATGTGTTCATCACTTCGCGAGTGCAGTAATAAAATGATATTCTCCATATGTAATACCGGGGCGATGCATTCTGACTCATTAAGGCCTTTGTGCACATGTGTATAAGAGGTGTGAGAATTTAGTTCTACCTTGCTAATCTAGTGGTGGGAAATCAATATATAAGGCTAGTGAGTCCATCATCACTAGCGTTCGGTTCATCCCTTTTAAACGAAACGAGGACAAAGGTGTAACTAGGTTAGTGGGTGCTTGAACTTCAACCAACGTGTGAGTAGGTCTAATCATGTTTAGACCCTATGATGTTACTGCTACGATGATTGTGTATTTTGTGGATGAAATGAGTATCTTTTTAGAAAGAAAATAATATGGATTTGTCGACAAGAAAGGTTGGAAGGCCTGCTTAGAGCCCCCCGGGCCAACGAATTCTTAACCCCGACCTGATGCCTGTTGGTAAGTGGTACAAGTTTGGTTTTGAGCAATCATTTGCTTTCCCATTGTATTTTCACACGAACTCGGTTGAGCTGCACCACCATACCTCAGCATTCTTCTCACTAGTGGAGTGTGGTGGTTGGAGCTAACTTTCAAAGGTTAAGCGAATATTCATCCATCTGATAATAAGTTTTTGGGGCCAACCTGTGCTTTCCTCACCTACCACTCTCCCCGGGACGGATATATGTGTACCATCTAATTTCGCCCAAGTGCATGCTTGATGCCGTGACAACTAACGGTCCACATGTGTCGTGTCGCACACAACTAAACGTCTTCCCTGCAGGTGATGCCAGTCTTGGGTTAGCTACAACCACCACCTCCATCTTATATAGCCTACGAACTAGACCCATCTTCCTGCTTTTCCTTAATTTCCTTAAATCTGTTTGTTTACTCCAAGTCCATTTAGGCACATCTTGTGCTTGTTTCATATACCGGACCGATCTGCTTTTCGCCTTAATATAATTCCCCAGGTCGTTTCGAAAAAACAAAAAGTATGCGGATCCAGCAGAATGGTGGCTGTTTGTTCTTCTCAACCATGTAAACAAGATTCGGATATTTGATAATCATGTAATAACAGAAGACATTCCCAAGACTGGAGCACATGATTTACTTCCAAAACACAGTAACAGATGAGAAAGCTGCGTGCCAGGTCATGCACACTGCAGGCCACGGCATTGCAACAACGATCTAGGTAAGAGCAACAGATAGAATACACGATTACATGTAACAAGCTCAAAGGGAAGCATTGCAAAAACATAATCTGCGCAAACATAATCTCCTTTTTTTTAATTCTCGTGTAGCATGGTCTTCTCCTCTCGGCATTCATGTTCCGTTTAGCAGATGGGCAGGGGCTTGCCGTCCCACTCTTTGAGGCACTCGAGCATCGGGTCAATGAGCTTCCCCTGGTTGATGGCCAGGAACACCTTGTTGCACTCCTCGCCGGGGGACTTGAGCTTCTCGCCGGTGAGGTAGACAGCGCCTAGGTCCTGGCGGACGAAGCGGTACAGCGGGTACGACCGGCTTTCCTTGATCCTGCTGGCGATCGGCGCGGTTCCGGTCTCGAAGGCCATCCGGGTCGCCTCCATCTCCCTGGGCAGCGCCTCGCGCAGCTCCTCCTCGAACACGGTGATCTTGGAGAACACCGAGGCGCTGGGCTCCTCCTCGGCCTCGCCGTTGGCGAGGGCGTGGTCCACCAGCACGGCGCGGATCTTCTTCATAAGCGAGGAGTTGGTGCCGCAGGGGTCGTCGTAGTAACCGTACACCGCCTCGCTGTCGATGGCGGTGAGCAGGGCCTTCTCGCTGAAGCGCGCGCTGTGGAGCTCTCCGTCGGGGCTCGTGGTGAGCACCTTCCTGGCCACAGACGTCACGCAGTTCTTGACGGCGCTCTTCAGGTTCTCCTCGAGGTGGCGCAGGTCGACGGCCTGGCACAGCGCGACGATGTACGTCGCGGACATGAGCTTGAGGATGTCCACAGCCTCGGCGGTCTTCCTAGCGGAGACGAGGCCGAGGGAGTTGACGTCCTGGTTGTGCTGCTCCGCGCTCTGGACATGGTTGGTGATGGGGTTGGCCAGGAACTGGAGCTCGGAGCAGTAGGATGCCATGGCGATCTCGGTGCCCTTGAACCCGTAGTCCAGGCTTGGGTTGCGGCTGCCGGCCAGGTTGGAGGTCAGCCCGTTGTTGTAGAACTCGTTGACCAGCTCGGAGAACTGGGCGAACATGAGCTTGCCGATGTTGGCGATGGCGAGGCGGGCATTGTCCATGGACACACCGATGGGGGTGCCCTGGAAGTTGCCGCCGTGCAGCGCCTTGCCGCGGTGAACGTCAATGACCGGGTTGTCGTTGACCGAGTTGACCTCGCGCTCGATGGACTTGGTGGCGGCGCGGATGACCTCGATCTGGGGGCCGAGCCACTGCGGCGACGTGCGGAGCGCGTACCTGTCCTGCTTCGGCTTGAGGAGCGGGTCCATGGCGTTGACCTCCTTGGCGTGCTTCATGAACGAGCTGCCCGCCAGGATGTGCTCCATGATGGCGGCGGCCTCGATGGATCCCGGGTGGTGCTTTAGTTTGTGGGTCAGGTGGTCGGTGTACTCGGGCTTGCCGTTCATGACCTCGCAGAAGACGGCGGACAGGACCTCGGACAGGACGGCAAGGACGTTCGCCTCGAAGCACACCATGGCCGCGAGGGCCGAGCCCACGGACGTGCCATTCACGATGGCGAGGCCCTCCTTGGGCTGCAGCTTGAAGAAGCCGCCCTTGACGCCTGCAATCTTGAACGCCTCGGCGGCGTCCACCTTCCTGCCGTCGACGGTGACCGCCTGCGCGTTGGGGCGCCCGGTGATGAGGCCGGCGATGTAGGACAGCGGGACGAGGTCGCCGGACGCGGTGATCGTGCCCCGGAGCGGCAGGCACGGGCTGACGCCGGCGTTGATGAGCTTGGTGATGGCCTCAAGGATCTCGAAGCGGATGCCGGAGTAGCCCTGCAGCAGGGTGTTGATGCGGACGAGCATGGCCGCACGTGACACCTCGGACGGTAGCGTGTGGCCATCGGAGCCATTGCCGAAGATTCCGGCGTTGAGATGCCTGGTTCGAGAAAAGGAAACAGAGCATTCAGTTTTCAGCCACGTAAACTAATTTCTAAGTTGCATCGGACAGTCATAGTGAGCAGACAGAGAACTACAAGTTTCAACTACAGAGCGGTCGTCGCCAGTGCACGCGTCGACAACGTCACGCACATGAAACATTGGAAACAGCAAGTACTCCACTGTACTTTACACTGCAACAAGTGCAGCGGGGACCTGATCAACGAGTAACAAGTAAAGCTGATCACCTGAGCAGCTCGACCTGGAGCGCGGGCCCGTCCTTGGTGCGGCGGTGGGAGGTGCCGCCGAAGCCCGTGGTGACGCCGTAGATGTCGCCGCCGTTGGCGATGCAGCTGAGGACCCACTCGCTGCTGGCCCTGACGCGGGGCCGCGCCTCCTCGTCGAGCTCGACGGCGACGCCCGAGGCGTCCTTGGCCGTGGCCACGGCAACCACCTGGCCGACGCGCAGGCTGGAGCCCTCGATCTTGACGACCGGCTCCCGGGACTGCGCCACCATGCGCTTGACCTCATTGAGGTGGCTCCCCGTCATCTCCGCCGCGGCCTTGCCCCAGTTGAGCGGATCGCTCTCGACGATCGCGGCGTTGCTCGCCATGTGGGTCGAGAAATAGGGAGGATGAGAAGCGTTGGTGTGGCGGAAGTGGAAGAAGAGCTGGTGAGGCCGTGGATTCGGAAGCTCTTCTTGGAGGGGACACTGAGCTTGGAGCAGGCGCTTATATAGCAACAGAGCAGCAGGGAGTTTAGGTGAGACCGGGTGTTTGGTGGGTTAGCTGGCGACTGGTTTGGTGTGCTGAAAGTGATATTTCTTTTTTTTCCCATTGTTTTCCTCTTGACAAACAATCAAACAAGAGTATGTGCGTGCAGGTGTGCGCGTATGTTGACATTGTTGAGCTGAGGGATCCAGCGTGCATTGCTCCTTTGTTGGAATTGGAGAAGAGTGAATTGGGGTGTGGAGACCTTCGCAGCGGCCCTCGTTTACGTTCAGCTTTGCTACTGGTTCAGTCCTCGAGCTCGCAACAAGTAACGGACGGGTGTCCTGGCGCCGCGACGAACGCTAGCCCTCCCGCCGGCGGTCACGTCCACGTAGCAGCGGAGCCACAGCTCGCACCTCGCTCTCCGTCTAACGCAGCGTGGTGGTGAACCCGTCACTTCTTCATCCATATCACCGGGGGATCGAAGAACCGAGGTCCCAACCGATCGGCCTCACCAACCCCTGAAAGAGGAGGACCCTCGACTGTTGCGAAACCAGGTTGTTGGGAGCTCGATAATGGTGCTCCTGTCCGGCATCGCTTTACTCCGTGCTCTTTTTACGTGCGCATAACGTCACGATGCAACACCGTCTTACCTACGGTCCGGCAATGGTGCTGGTCTAAAAAAACACAGAACATTGTTGAATGTTTGAAGCTAGTATGAATAATCTAATGATGACTAATGTTGTAATTTCGCTAATTTATTATTGCATGTCCATCCTATTTCTCTTTTAACTACTCTTTGCAGACAATCATTTATTTTTTGCGAGAAATGTAATGGCCATAGTTGACAATTTATAAATCTGAAATGCTCTATGATTCATTGTGCTGAAATATGAAGTATTGTAGCTGCACTCCCGGGGGTGCGGAAGGCAGAACACGTCTGAGGGCGGCAAGCTGGACGTGCTGCTATCCTCTCAGCAGAACTTGTGCTGTGCACAGAAACATTATGGGTATCTATGTGTGTTTTACTTGATACCAGAGCCTGTTCTTTCGAAAAAAAATACTTGATACCAGAGCCCAGCCTGACTACACCTGATTGGGCCGATTATATGTTGGGTAGGCTTTTTCTTGCTAATGGGTACTAGAAAGACGTAAGTGGGCCACATCAGCCAGTATTGGCACCGTTCTAGTGTAATACTTCCTCCGTTCTTAATTAAATTATGTTTAGGACAGCTAATCTAGTTTAAATTGAACTAGAATTTTTATCCAAAACATGATTTATTTCAGAACAGAGGGAGTATTTAGACAAAAATATATCACAGGAGAGGACATCGACGTCAAACTTATCGGCGGCGGCGGCGGTTGGCAAACCCCGCGCCGCTGCGGCAGGTGCCTATGTAACTGTTTACTGCAGTTCTGAAAATCTTCTGCTGTATTTGGCGATGCCACAGGGGCACGGGACCGAGAGCCAGAGACCCCAACATGCGAGCAACCGAGCAGTACACGGAACTACGGCGGCGCCAATGTCCACAGGTGTTTGTAGAAAAGGAGAAAGTGAAGCCCCACCCACCCACCAACCAACCAACCAACGAAAACGTATGTGCGCCATGCACCAGCAGCTTCAGAACTGCACGCATCCATCGCCTACAGCACCTAAAATCTATCTGCCCATTGCCCACGCGTAGACTTTAGGGGAGTTATCTACCCAAGTGGAGGGGGGTACTTCTTAATTATCCGGGCCTTCCATGCCGAACTCATGGCGTGTCTCTAACTTGTAGCTATTTTTTTCGAAAGATCCGGACAGCGTTCGGCATTTATTTTAAAGCAGGTGAACAGAGTTTATGTTACATGTAGCGAGCGGACAATACATTTCAACTCAAGTAAAAGTACCACTAAAAAAGGACTCATGTGTGTATTGCCTCTATATTAGGGTGTACAGCCTCATCACCACATCAGGCTAATAGACCCGTCGGATGCCGAGCACCACCACGATGCCATAGTTTTGCAAGCTCTGAACCTGGTGGACGACGTCTTGTTCGTTATGGTAAATATTCTGAAAGATTTGACCGTTTCTTTCTTTCCAGAGTACCCAACACGTTAGCATGATCATATCTTGGAAACTTGTAGCTATTAATTACCTGTATTTTTACAACTATGATTAGGTGATGATCGAATCAAATGCACTGGCGGTAACATATCAGTGCACCTCGGGGAAAACAGAGGCCACTGGCCACAAAAGAAATTCCTTTACAACGGTTTGTAACAATATTTGCCAGTTAGTCGCTCCGTTCTAAAATAATGATGTTTAGGAAAAAATCTAATTCATTTTGAACTAAATTAGCTGTTCTAAACATCATTTAATTCAGAAAAAAAAATTTCTTATTGGACTGTATGTCGTCTAAATAAACTGAGCATTGCCATGAAAAGTTTTAATACCACGCTGTACCCTTCAAACTACATTAACATAACCTCTTCCTGCCATCCCACTGCCGAACCATGCAAATTGCAAACTCTGGCAATGGTAAAGCAGCCATAAAAAAGATTTGCAATCAAACTCGGAAAAGAAAAGACAAAAGAAGTATTATGAGCTAAACACATCTGGACACGTTCAGTGTCCCGAGTTTGAATTCTGGATCTTTCCTTTGTACTGTCTCCTGGTGCCTCGGTCTTCTGTTCAGCAGATAGGCAGGGGCTCACCGTTCCAACCCTTGAGGCACTCGAGCACGGCATCAATGTGCTTGCCCGCGTTCATGGCGACCAACACCTTGTCAACCTCCTCGCCGGGCGACCTCGTCTTCTCCCCGGTCAAGTACTCCGTGCCGAGCTCCTCGCGCACGAACCTGTAGAGCGGGTACGACCGGCACTCCCTGATCCTGTTCGGGATCGCCGCGGTGCCGTTCTCCACGGCCGCCCGAGCGCCGTCCACCGCCCCCGGCAGCGCCGCGCGGAGCTCCTCCTCGAACGTGGCGACCTTGGCGAACACAGAGGTTTCCACGTTGCGCTCGGCCTCGCCGTTGGCCAGGGCGTGCTCGATGAGCACGGAGCGCATCTTCTGCATCAGCGGGTAGTTGGCGCTGCAGGGGTCGTCCGCGTACGCGAACACCGCCTCGCGGTCGATGGCCTGGAGCAGGTCCTTCTCGCAGAAGCGCGCTTTGTGGAGGTCACCGGTGGCGCTGGTGCTCAGGGTCTTCCTTGCCACCGTCGTCACGCAGCTCTTGACGGCGCTCTTCAGGTTCTCCTCAAGGTGGCGCAGATCGACGGCTTGGCAAAGCGCGATGAGGAACGTCGAGGACATGAGCTTCAGGATGCCGATGGCTTCGGCTGTCTTCCTGGACGAGATGAGGCCGAGAGAGTTGACGTCTTGGTTGTGCTGCTCAGCGCTCTGGACATGGTTGGTCACCGGGTTGCCAAGGAATTGGAGCTCAGAGCAGTACGAGGCCATGGCGATCTCGGCTCCCTTGAAGCCGTAGTCCAAGCTGGGGTTGCGCCCGCCGGACAGGTTGGAGGGCAGACCATTGTTGTAGAAGTCGTTCACGAGCTCGGAGAACTGCGCAAACATGAGCTTCCCGATCGCCGCTACGGCAAGCCTGGTGTTGTCCATGGACACACCGATGGGGGTGCCCTGGAAGTTGCCGCCGTGGAGCGCCTTGCCACGGGAGACATCAATGAGCGGGTTGTCGTTGACGGAGTTGATCTCGCGCTCGATCGACTTCGTGGCGGCACGGATGACCTCTATCTGAGGGCCGAGCCACTGCGGCGACGTGCGGAGCGCGTACCTGTCCTGCTTCGGCTTCATCAACGGGTCGAGCTCGCCGAGCTTCTTGGCAAGCATCATGTAGGAGCTGCCCTCCAAGATGTGCTCCATGATGGCCGCGGCCTCTATCTGTCCTGGGTGGTGCTTCAGCTTGTGGGTCAGGTGGTCGGTGTACTCCGGCTTGCCGTTCATGACCTCGCAGAACACGGCTGAGAGGACCTCGGCAAGGAGCGCGAGGACGTTCGCCTCGAACAGCACCATCGACGCGAGGCCGGAGCCCACCGCCGTGCCGTTCACCATGGCGAGGCCCTCCTTGGGCTGCAGCTCGAAGAAGCCTTGCTGGATGCCGGCCATCTTGAATGCCTCAGCCGCGTTAACCTTCCGTCCATCGGGCGCCACCGCCACAGAGTTCGGCCGGCCCGTGACGAGCCCCGCGATGTAGGAGAGCGGGACCAGGTCACCGGACGCGGTGATCGTGCCCCTGAGCGGCAGGCACGGCGTCACGTTCGCGTTGAGCAGCTTGGCGATCGCCTCGAGGATCTCGAAGCGGATGCCGGAGTACCCCTGCAGCAGGGTGTTGATCCGGACGAGCATCGCGGCGCGCGTGGCCGAGGCCGGGAGCACGTGGCCGTCCTCGCCGGTTCCAAACGCTCCGGCGTTAAGGAATCTGTAGAGAAGAAACGTGCGTGGTAAGGTAAGGCCTCTGTTTTGGAAAAAAAAAACAGAGATTTATGTATTTTTCTTTTTCGAATAACGTCACGTTTTTATTGCTCTGTCCTTACCGGATGAGTTCTCTCTGGAGAGCGCCGCCCTCCTTGGTCCTCCGGTGGGACGTGGCGCCGAAGCCGGTGGTGACACCGTAGCTGTCGGTGCCGTTCATCATGCTGCTCATGACCCAGTCGCTGCTGGCCTTGACGCGGCCGCGTGCAGACTCGTCGAGCTCCACCCTGGCCTCGCCGGCGGCGGCCACGGCGGCGACCTGGGCGACGGTCAGGCTGGCTCCCTCGATCTTCACCAGCGGCCTGCGGTACTCCTCCACCATCCGCTTCACGGCTTGCAGGTGGCTCCCGGTGAGGTCCTCCGCCGCCTTGCTCCAGTTCAGAGGGTCGGCCCGCGGCGCTGCCAGGCAGACACCGTTGCCGTTGGCGGCGACGTGACCGTTCTCACACTCCATCGGGAACGTGCACGGAGTAAGGTAAGGAAGCTGGTGTGGCTGCGTATGGAACTTGGAAGTGGTGGCCGGCGTCTGGAGGAGACGTTGGGTGGAGAAGAGCTCGAGAAGCTGAGTGAGGAAGCGGAAATGCTCTTCTTGAAGGGCAATGGAGCAGGGGGGGAGAGTTTAAATAGGCAGCGCAGCCGCGCCGGGTGGGTAGGTGGGGGTGAGGGTTGGTGCGGATGAAGAAGGTCGTCCCGACTTGACCACCGGACTGTTGTGCCCGAGTGGCAAGGAAGGGCTGACCGTGCGGTGGCTTCGCCCGCCCGCGCGCGCCGTGACCCGTGGTCGGCCTGGTTTGGTGCGCGCCGCGCGGGCGGACGGGGGTTGGTGGTGTGCTAGCTAAGGCACGGAGCACGCGGTCCTGCGGTGTAACGCCCCCACACAGCCACACTTAAAAAGAGAGAAATTTTAGAATTTCCAAACAAATTAGAACCTAGTCACTTAAATTTAAAATTTAAAAGAGAAAAGAAACAAAGTAACAAGGGAAAAAAAAGAAAAACAAAATCAATTGTGGGCCAAAAGCCCGCCTCTTTCTTCTTCCCTCAAGCCACCCCTTTTCCCCAGCCGGCCCACCAGTCTTGTCCTTTTCCCTCTCCCACCGACAGGCGGGCCCTAGCTGCCAGCCACCGCTTTCCCTTTTCTTCCTCTTCTTCCCGTTGCGCCGCGGTCTCCTCCTCCTCCTCTCTTTTCTTCGGTCGTCGACCGCTACTAACCGAAAGTCGGCCGCCTCAACTGAAAGAGGAATTTGTCCCCCCAGTGGTTCCCCTCGGATCCTCCCCCGCACCGCCTATAAAAGCCCCTCCGAAAACCCTATCTCAGTTTGCTCCCTCTCCCCGCCGCGGACGGAGCCGAGCAGCTTCCCGTCTACCCCTCGGTAGCGCCGCCACCCCTTTTCTCCCCGTTCTCCTCTGTGTTCGAGAGCTAACACCTCTGCTCCTCCGCTAGGACGCAAGCTATCCCCTCCCGGTCTCTCTCGATGTGATCCGGCGCGGAAGAAAACCACCCCCACCGATTACCGATGAGTACCCCCGTCTACCCCCATGCAACTCCTGTTTCCCTCCCTCTCCTCGCAGTCTAACACTCCCAACAACTGCACCAGGCTCTAGTACGCCTTGTCGGCCTGAAGAACGCGAGAAAGACCCCGCCGAGACGCCCCCCATCGAGGACTCGAAGACCTCCGACGTCGTCCCTGTTGCGAGCCTTCACCGAAGACTTCCCGGGCCCAAAACCCCCTCTAGTGAGTCCCCTGCGACCTCTTCTTGTGTTTCCTGCACCTAGATGCGAGAAGGGATTGTCGTAGACATAGGTCGGCGAGCTTCGGCTCGGGTCCTATGGCGCGCCGCCACGCGCTAGCGCCGCTGGCCGCCAGAGATCCCCGGTTTTAACCCCCACCGTACGATTTTGATCAAGGGCCCCTATTAAAACATGCGTACTGGTTCAGTCTATTTAAATCCCAAACATAGCGAGCAGATCCGACGGTCCCCTTTAAACGGAACCCCCTCCCGCGATTAGATTTGCACAAGACCCCCTGGGATTTTCGGAAGAGATGCAAATTAGCCCTGACCCTTGCAGAAACGCCCCTAGGCCTTTGGAAAATTATGAATAATTGCGGAAAAATGATGATCTAGCCCCCAAACTCTCTGTATTTTGCTTTTAACCCCTGATGTAGTATGAAAAGTTACCAAATGGCCCCTAGACCTCTAAATTTGCATCTTAGGCCCCTGGAGTTTACCCAAAAAAATAATTAATAACCCCCTATAAGCTCCTGATATAGCAACTAAGCCCCTAGAAATCCCTAAAAACCCCCTAGCTGTACTGATTGCGTGATTAGGCCCCTAAAACTGTTCTGTATTCTCATTCTAGCCCTGGGAACAATCTGTATGTGTGTCCCATGCCCATATGAAATTTTGGAAATTTACAAAATAGCCCCTGTACCCTTCTGAAATTCCCAAAAACACCCCTGTAGGCCCTGTTTTTGCAGTCTAGTCCCTAGTAAAATCTGTCTTAGTATACTAGCCCACAACACTTGCTGTCATTTAGCAAATAAGGTCATGCACCTACTGAAACCCACCCTTTTGGTCCTATATTTGGTGCTGAAATTAAATCAAACATCCTAGAACATATTGTATTAGCATATAATTCTGAGTACCTTGCTGTATTTTCATGGGAACCCCCTTGACAGCTCTGAAATCACATTCTAACCCATGTATATGTGCTGAAAATTTACAAGGACACTCTCCCACTTGCTAAAAACCACACTTAGGACCCAAATAAATCCCTAGCTTTTGCAAAACACTTTCACATGAATATATACACATGATGGTATGGGGAGTAATCTTACTTTTGTGCTTTGATGATTATTATGTTAGAATGATGGGTGGTTTTTGCTTACTTGTTTCTCCTTATTTTCACTTCACCTGTTACAACATGGACAAATCAGCCCCCGAGCCGACGCTGGACCTGCAAGACCAAGACTTTGACGACCCTGAGCCGCAACACTTCTCGAGAGGCAAGTGCCCTTGACCATATTTCTCCCTTTTTAGGATTATTAGTTAGAATTGCAGGCTTAGGTCCTAATTTGAAATCCCATGTATTGATTGTTTACTAGAATTTCCATGACATGCCTTGTAGCCGGGTTGGGTAGTATAGGGTTTACATTTTACGTCGTTGTTTCATGCTTAGCCCTGCTTAGATGTTGGGATGGGAGTTATTATATTTAAATTTCAATATAACATGATGATTGTGATGATGTGGTGATGTATATGGTGTATGAGGAGGGTAGTATAGGGATCTAGCAGGATGGTGGGTTCACGGTGGGTGCCCAGTGCACGAGACTCGGGTTTGTGGTTAGATAGCCTGCGTAGATCCTAAGGATCGGTTTATGAGACCCGTCAACTAGCTTATACCGTGCCGCCACAAGAACTGTTATGGGACAGTGTGGCCAATTAAGTTGTTCCTATCTTTTCTTGTGTGCACCATAGAGATGTGTGAGTGGCGTAAGAGGGGGCTTCTGCGGCAGAGGTTTCAGAGTGCCGCAGCAGTGAAACCTTAGCGTGTGTGCACGGGTTGGGTAGTGCAATGTAAAGGCCTTGTCGTGTACTCCTAGACACACACCATAGGGAGTGTGAGATGGCTGGAAGGAGTTTGTTGAGTCGCCGACAGGCGATGAAAACACGACTTGTGGGTAAAGGGTACAAACTCTGCATAGTCAAAATTGTCTAGACAGCCGTGCTCACAGTCAAGAGCGGGCTGGTAACTCTCTCATGATTAGCATGGGTCGGTTTGGTTTGGTTTGGGTTGAGGCTATAGAGGTAGTGTAGATACTTGGAGACATGATTGGGTTGGGCGGGGAATTTCACTAAACAAATAGGATGCTTAATAAAACTAAGGAATAGGTTGCGTAGTGCAATAGTCGAGTCTAGCCTTCCTTGTAACTTGTCTCATCATGCATAACTTTCCCACACTTGCTAAGTACTCTATGTACTCAGGCGTTTGCCTCTCTTTTCTTTTCCATGCTGCTCAGGACCCGAGGAGGCTGTTGAGGATGACATGGACGATGGCTTTGACCCCGGCAAGCAGTTCTAGGCTGGCGTTCCGCCGGACGGCACCAGTGGAGCCCTTCTTAGATTTCCGTTGTCATGATGTACTCTCTTTTTGAGCCCTTGGGGCCTTTATGTACTCGAATGGTGTAATCACAACACTTGGCTTAATTAATTGAATGATACATTTGCTCTTATTTATCTCCTGTGTGATGAGACTCGATCCTGGCACACGCGGGAGTACGCTTGGTGTCTGTTGCAGATACCGGGCGTGACAGAGTGGTATCAGAGCCAAGGTTGTCTCTAGGACGCGAGCCTAGTTAGAAACGGACATGAATTAGACTTAATTTCAACTTAAAAACTAATTGCACTATAAACATGCGTAAATTTTGCGTGAGTTTCTATTTTTCACACGACTTACCCCCTTTTCACCCAAGCTCGTCTCGTTCAACTCATCTATCTTTCTCACTCGTACCTCATTCAAACCTAGTAGGGTCCATTACAACGGACAATTCGAAACTCTCTAAGGTTAGGAGTTACTCGGTCATGGTAAAGAAGCGTTTAGTTCCGTAGAGATAGAAATCATACGGGTAATGGGTTGATTTGTTGCATACTTGATTGTTGAGTGATGCATGCATATGTACGGTTCTTTTATATATAACTATGAGCCTAATAGTAAATTTCTCTTTAGATTTTTCAGATTCTAAGATTTTGTTGCTATCTGTAACAGATGGCAGGTAGGGGACGAGGACGAGGTCGTGGAGTGCTCGAGGCTGATGGGCCCCCGGAGTTCAGGTTCCGAGGTTGGAACGGACGAGCGGCTCGTCGAGGAGCTGCCTACCTGACATTGCAGGACATGCTGGCCTCTCAAAACCACCTCTTGCAGGGCCTCGCAGCAATTATGGCCCACAACCACCAAGCCCCTTCGCCTCCACCACCGCCGGCTCCTGGACCACGGTCCAAGCTGAGAGGCTTCCAGAGTACTCAGCCCCCGGTCTTCTCGAGCCCTGTAGAGACGATGGACGCGGATGATTGGCTGAAGACGATCGACAGCAAGCTGCGGTTGATCCAGTGCGTGGGAGGAGAGTGTGTCTTGCTAGCAGCTCACCAGCTAACGGGACCCATGACAGACTGGTGGACAGCTTACACCGTTGCTCACGCCGACCGTGAGGCTATCACCTAGGAGGAGTTCTAGCGCAGCTTCCGCAATCACTTCGTGCCAGCTGGTGAGATCAAGATGAAGCGGCAGGAGTTCCTCAGTCTGAGACAGGGTGGCTCGCCAGTACGTGAGTACCTCACACGTTTCACTCAGTTATCCCGCTACGAACCAGAGGACATCAGGACCGACGACATGAAGCAGGACTGCTTTATTCAAGGTCTTGATGAGGAGTTTAAGAGTGCTTTGTCGTCCAGCTACTACGACAACTTTCAGAAGATGGTGGACAAGGCCTTCGTGATGGAGCGACAGATGCCAGAGCTTGAGGCACACAAGAAGCGCAAGATGGGATGGCAGGGACAGTCTTCGTGCAGTAGCAGCCGCACTTGCTTTGCACCACCTCCAGCTAGGCCGGTACGTGGGACCGAGTCTGCCTCCGAGGTACCCTTCACCAACTTACAGGCAGCCGTTTCCACAGCCACAGTGCCAGCAGCCACAGCAGCGACCAACTTTCCCACCCCGCACAGCAGCGCCTACTCAACAGGGACAGGTCGTTAGGGCTCTGGGCCCGTGCTACGTGTGTGGCGAGATGGGCCACCTCGCCAGCAGATGCTAGAAGAAGAGGCCACCCCAGCAGCAGTAGCCGCCGCAGAGTCTACCGCGTGGTCGAGTGCATCACGTAGCTGTGGAGGAGGCTCAGTTGGCTCCGAATGTGGTACTTGGTACGTTCACAGTTGACTCGCACCCCACTACTATTTTATTTGATTCTGGTGCTACTCACTCTTTTATTGCCAAGAATTTTATAAAGAAATATGATATGAGGGCAATAGCTATGTCACATATGCTAGTGGTCACTTCTCGCGGAGGTGAGATTAAAACAAGTCACGTGTGCCCAAAAGTGAGCATCAAGATCGTGGGAATGGAGTTCAAGGAAATCTTATTGTGCTGGAGTCACAAGGCCTGGACATGATCTTGGGGATGGATTGGTTGGCCAAGTACGGAGGGGTGATCCTTTGTGCCACCAGGACTGTCAGGTTGTCACAGCCCGACGGTGTTGTGGTGGAGTACACCTCTCTTCACTCGTCGGCCCAGAAGATCCACCTTAACCAGCTCGACACTACTGAGGGGATTCGCGTGGTTGGCAAGTTCCTGGACGTCTTTCCAGAGGAGCTACCAGGTATGCCTCCAGACCACGATATTGAATTTGCTATATAACTAGTGCCTGGCACGACCCCTATATATAAAAGGCCGAAAGGATGGACGCCAAGCAATTAGCGGAGCTCAAGGACCACCTCCGAGAGCTTCTAGACAAGGGCTATATCCGTCCTAGCTCCTCTCCTTGGGGAGCCCCGGTCATATTTATGCCAAAGAAAGATGGGACTCAGAGGTTGTGTGTAGATTACCGAGCCCTCAATGCTGTCACCATTAAGAACAAGTATCCTCTACCACGCATCGAGGATCTGTTTGATCAACTTAGAGGGGCGTGTGTGTTCTCAAAGATTGACATTCGATCGGGTTATCACCAATTGAAGATCCGAGCTTCGGACATTCCGAAGACGGCTTTTGTCACCCGATATGGTCTCTACGAGTGCACGGTCATGCCTTCGGGTTGACCAATGCTCCCGCTTACTTCATGTATCTTATGAACAAGGTGTTTATGGAGTACTTGGATAAGTTCGATGTGGTATTCATTGATGATATCCTGGTATTCTCCAAGAATGAAGAGGAGCATGCAAAACACTTGAGCTTGGTGTTGCAAAAGCTTCGGGAACACCAGCTGTCGGTACCCTCAATATGGGGTACCCCCGCGCACAGGAGAAAATCATCTAAGGACTTCGTCCCTTCCGCAGGGGCGAACTTCTGGGGCATCAAAGCCGGACCTCCCTTCTCCGCAGGGAGAGCTTCGAAGGCTCCACGTGTCCTGCGGGGCCGGACCTCCCTCTCCTCAGAGGAGAGCTCCGGGCCAGCCACGTGGCTAGGAGAGCCGAACCTCCCCCCTTTGCGGGGAGAGCTCCGAAGGCCCCACGTGTCCTGCGGGGCCGGACCTCCCTCTCCTCAGAGGAGAGCTCTGGGCCCGCCACGTGGCCAGCAGAGCCGGACCTCCCCCCTCCGCAAGGAGAGCTCCGAAGGCTCCACGTGTCCAGCGGGGCCGGACCTCCCTCTCCTCAGAGGAGAGCTCCGGGCTCGCCATGTGGCAGCAAGCAGCACTGTCTACCCGGCGTGGTAGGCAGCAGAAGTAAAACCGCACCATGCCTTGCCCGTACAAGGTATTCAAGACCCGCGCCTTCCCAAGACGCGGTATTGAAGACCCGTGTCTTCCCACGACGCGAAGACGCGGGGCACGCCCCTACCAGGAGGCGTTGTGCCCAGTCACATCACAGTGAAGACAGACACGCAATATCAGAAGTTGTACACCAATAAACACAGCGACACGACATCCCCTGCCGCCCCTGCCATCATCAACCACTACGCCTAGCTTGCGGCGTGGGTAGGAAGGCAGGTCGGAGGCTCAGAAGCCCCCTTGCCAGAGACAGCTACCGGCGTTATTGCAGATACGGTAGATGGCAGAGATCACCCCGAGACCACCTGTCGGGTCCTGGAGCCCACTTTGTAAGCCGCCCGAGCCTTGGACTGTAAAAGGTTCGGGTAGGCAACGTTACAAAGGGTTCAAACTCTGTTCGGTTCGGGTCTTTGCGCTCTCACACTCGGGTTCCCGGTTCACTCTCACGCGAGTTGGCACCCTGATTCAGCACTCTAGCACTCAGCTTATCCTCAAGCTCAAAACTCCGGTTCTGAGCACCAAGCAATACAACGAGCACTTCTACTCGCCGTGGACGTAGGGTATTACGCTCGAGCGGCCCGAACCACGTAAAAACCCTTGTGTTCATCTGTTTCCTTCGTCGAGTACAGCGAGACTCACGCATGGGGATTAACCCCTCCGAAAAAGAACCTCCGCGGGCTGCCCTGAGCAGGCCCAGGGGAAGTGTCAACATCTACACTTCGACACCAAATATACGCCAAGCTCAGCAAATGTGACTTCTAGTTGAGGGAGGTGTCCTTCTTAGGACACGTGATCACTAAGGGTGGCATATCGGTGGATCCTAGCAAGGTAGAGGATGTGATGAAGTGAAAGGTGCCAGAGAACGTGAGCGAGATCAGGAGATTCTTGGGGTTGGCAGGTTACTATCGACGATTCATTGAAGGATTCTCGAAGATTTCAAAGCCACTCACCAAGTTGCTAGAGAAGGGGACAACTTTCAAGTGGACGCCCGAGTGTGAGGCAAGCTTTCAAGAGTTGAAGAAGAGGTTGACGACGGCGCCCGTGCTAGTGATGCCTGACATGCAAAAGGAGTTCACCGTGTACTGTGATGCCTCCGGGCAAGGTCTAGGATGCGTGCTCATGCAAGAGGGACGCGGCGTAGCCTATGCCTCTAGGCAGCTTTGAAAGCACGAGAGGAACTACCCAACGCATGACTTGGAGTTGGTCGCCGTGGTCCATGCTTTAAAGCTGTGGAGACACTACCTCATGGGAAAGAGGATAAAGATCTACACAGATCATAAAAGCCTCAAGTACATCTTCACACAGACGGACCTCAACCTCAGACAGCGCAGGTGGCTAGAGCTCATCAACGACTTCGATATGGGCATCAATTATCAACCTAGAAAGGCAAATATCGATGTCGATGATCTAAGCCGGAAAGCGCTCTACCACGCTTTGACGTTGCAGCCCCAGCTGTGCGAGGAGTCTGCAAAACTCAACCTCAGCCTGGTGACAAGCGCGGAAGCAGTGGTAATGGAGGTGGATTCAACCCTGGAGCGTGACATTCAAGAAGGCCAAAAGAATGATGAAAGTATTCTAAATATCAAGCAAATGATGGAGAAGGGAAAGGCTCCGAACTTCAGAGTGGATGAGTAAGGAACGTTGTGGCTTGGCAAGAGGATCTGTGTGCCTGACATTCAGGCCATTCGGCAGACAATCTTGAGGGAAGCACATGACTCAGAGTAGTCCATTCACCCTGGGAGTACCAAAATGTATCAAGATCTCAAAGACCGCTACTGGTGGCACGGTATGAAGCGTGACGTAGCAGAGTACGTGGCCCTGTGTAACACGTGCCAGCTCGTCAAAGCAGAGCATCAAAGGCCTGCTGGACTGCTCCAGCCACTCAAGATACCAGAGTGGAAATGGGAGGAAATCAGCATGGATTTCATTGTGGGGTTGCCTAGGACCCAGTCAGGTTACGACTCCATATGGCTGATTGTGGACCGTCTGACCATGGTGGCTCACTTCATCCCCGTAAAGGAGAAGTACAAGGGGGCAAAATAGGCCGAGTTGTATATATCCCGGATTGTATGCTACCACGGGGTTCCTAAGAAGATCGTTTCAGATCGTGGCACGCAATTCACTTCAAGGTTCTGGCAACAATTGCAAAAATCCTTGGGCACAAAACTGAACTTTAGCTCGGCATATCATCCCTAGACGGATGGACAAACTGAAAGAACCAACCAAATTCTGGAGGATATGTTGAGAGCTTGTGCCCTGAAAAACAACCAAAGTTGGGACAAGTACCTGCCCTATGCGGAGTTCTCCTACAACAATAGCTACCAGGCAAGCTTGAAGATGTCACCCTTCGAGGCCTTGTTTGGTAGGAAGTGTAGGACTCCTCTTTTCTGGGATGAGGTAGGTGAAGGACAAGTTTTTGGCCCGGATGTCCTCAGGATTGCCGAAGAAAAAGTGCGTGAAATCCGCAGGAACCTGAAAACTACACAATCCAGGCAAAAAAGTTATGCGGACACACGCCGACGAGAGTTGACCTTTGAGGTGGGAGACTACGTGTACCTCAAGGTGTCTCCCATTCGAGGTCTCCGTCGTTTCAAAGTGAAGGGCAAGCTAGCACCCCGGTACATAGGACCCTTCAGGGTGGTGAGTAGAAGAGGAGAGGTTGCTTACCAACTTGAGTTGCCTCCTCGCCCATCAGACGTGCACGACGTGTTCCACGTCTCAGTTGAAAAAGTGCCTGAGAGCACTAGAGGAGCAGCTACCCTGGATGATATTAATGTGCAAGAAGATCCCTCCTACGCTGAATATCCCGTCAAAATTCTCGAGAGGTCAGAAAGAATTACCAGGTACAAGAAGATCCCGATGTGCAAGGTACAATGGAAGCACCACTCCGAGAGAGAAGCCATGTGGGAGCGAGAAGAAGATCTCAAAGCCAGCTATCTGCATCTCTTCAAGTACGTCACTTCAAATCTCGGGTCGAGATTAATTTTGAGGGGGAGTGTTGTAACACCCCACACTTAAAAATAGAGAAATTTTAGAATTTCTAAACAAATTAGAACCTAGTCACTTAAATTCAAAATTTAAAAGAGAAAAGAAACAAAGTAACAAGGGAAAATAAATGGAAAAGAAAAACAGAATCAATTGTGGGCCAAAAGCCCGCCTCTTTCTTCTTTCCTCAGCCCACCCCTTTTCCCCAGCCGACCGACCAGTCTTGTCCTTTTCACTCTCCCACTGACAGGCGGGCCCCAGCTGCCAGCCACCACTTTCTCTTTTCTTCCTCTTCTTCCCGTTGCGCCGCGGTCCCCTCCTCCTCCTTGTTCTCCTTTTCTCCCCGTTCTCCTCTATGTTCGAGAGCTAACACCTCTGCACCTCCGCTAGGACGCAAGCTATCCCCTCCTGGTCTCCCTCGACGTGATCCAGCGCGGAAGAAAACCACCCCCACCGATTACCGATGAGTACCCCCGTCTACCCCCATGCAGCTCCTGTTTCTCTCCCTCTCCTCGCAGTCTAACACTCCCAACAACTGCACCAGGCTCCAGTACGTCTCGTCGGCCTGAAGAACGCGAGAAAGACCCCGTCGAGACGCCCCCCATCGAGGACCCGAAGACCTCCGACGCCGTCCCTGTTGCGAGCCTTCACCGGAGACTTCCGGGGCCCAAAACCCCCTCTGGTGAGTCCCCGACGACCTCTTCTTGTGTTTCCTGCACCTAGATGCGAGAAGGGATTGTCGTAGACGAAGGCTGGAGAGCTTCGGCTCGGGTCCTATGGCACGCCGCCACGCGCTAGCGCTGCTGGCCGCCGGAGATCCCCGGTTTTAACCCCCACCGTCCGATTTTGATCAAGGGCCCCGATTAAAGCATGCGTACCGGTTCAGTCTATTTAAATTCCAGCCATCGCGGGCA
Organism: Neostapfia colusana; assembly: GCA_030760725.1. NCBI lineage: Eukaryota > Viridiplantae > Streptophyta > Magnoliopsida > Poales > Poaceae > Neostapfia > Neostapfia colusana. The sequence continues at coordinate 57,747,768 of JASWHV010000019.1, forward strand.
GATCCGACGGTCCCCTTTAAACGGAACCCCCTCCGGCGATCAGATTTGCACAAGACCCCCTGGGATTTTTGGAAGAGATGCAAATTAGCCCTGACCCTTGCAGAAACGCCCCTAGGCCTTTGGAAAATTATGAATAATTGCGGAAAAATGATGATCTAGCCCCCAAACTCTCTGTATTTCACTTTTAACCCTTGATGTAGTATGAAAAGTTACAAAATGGCCCCTGGACCTCTGAATTTGCATCTTAGGCCTCTGGAGTTCACCCAAAAAAATTAATTATTAACCCCTGTAAGCTCCTGATATAGCAACTAAGCCCCTAGAAATCCCTAAAAAACCCCTAGCTGTACTGATTGCGCAATTAGGCCCCTAAAACCGTTCTGTATTCTCATTCTAGCCCTAGGAACAATCTGTATGTGTGTTCCATGCCCATATGAAATTCTGGAAATTTACAAAATAGCCCCTGTACCCTTCTGAAGTTCCTAAAAACACCCCTGCAGGCCCTGTTTTTGCAGTCTAGGCCCTAGTAAAATCTGTTTTAGTATACTAGCCCACAACACTTGCTGCCATTTAGCAAATAAGGCCCTGCACCTACTGAAACCCACCCTTTTGGCCCTATATTTGGTGCTGAAATTAAATCAAACATCCTAGAACATATTGTATTAGCATATAATTCTGAGTACCTTGCTGTATTTTCATGGGAACCCCTTTGACAGCTCTGAAATCACATTCTAACCCATGTATATGTGCTGAAAATTTACAAGAACACTCTCCCACTTGCTAAAAAACACACTTAGGACCCAAATAAATCCCTAGCTTTTGCAAAACACTTTCACATGAATATATACACATGATAGTACGGGCAGTAATCTTACTTTTGTGCTTTGATGATTATTATGTTAGAATGATGGGTGGTTTTTGCTTAATTGTTTCTCGTTATTTTCACTTCACCTGTTACGACATGGACAAATCAACCCCTGAGCCGACGCTGGACCTGCAAGACCAAGACTTCGACGATCCCGAGCCGCAACACTTCTCGAGAGGCAAGTGGCCTTGACCATATTTCTCCCTTTTTAGGGTTATTAGTTAGAATTGCATGCTTAGGTCCTAATTTGAAATCCCCTGTATTGGTTGTTTACTAGAATTTCCATGACATGCCTTGTAGCCGGGTTGGGTAGTATAGGGTTTACATTTTACATCGTTGTTTCATGCTTAGCCCTGCTTAGATGTTGGGATGGGAGTTATTACATTTAAATTTCAATATAACATGATGATTGTGATGATGTGGTGATGTATATGGTGTATGAGGAGGGTAGTATAGAGATCTAGCAGACTGGTGGGTTCACGGTGGGTGCCGAGTGCACGAGACTTGGGTTTATGGTTAGATAGCCTGCGTAGATCCTAAGGACCGGTTCGTGAGACCCGTCAACTAGCTTATACCGTGCCGCAACAAGAACTGTTATGGGACAGTGTGGCTAATTAAGTTGTTCCTATCTTTCCTTGTGTGCACCATAGAGATGTGTGAGTGGCGCAAGAGGGAGCTTTTGCGGCAGAGGTTTCAGAGTGCCGCAGCGGTGAAACCTTAGCGGGTGTGCACGGGTTGGGTAGTGCAATGTAAAGGCCTTGTCGTGTACTCCTAGCCACACACCATAGGGAGTGTGAGATGGCGGGAAGGAGTTTCTTGAGTCGCTGACGGACGATGAAAACACGACTTGTGGGTAAAGGGTACAAACTCTGCAGAGTCAAAACTGTCTAGACAGCCGTGCTCACGGACAAGAGTGGGCTGGTAACTCTCTCATGATTAGCGTGGGTTTGGTTTGGTTTGGGTTGGAGGTTTGGGTTGAGGCTATAGAGGTAGTGGAGATACTTGGAGACATGATTGGGTTGGGCGGGGAATTTCACTAAACAAACAGGATGCTTAATAAAACTAAGGAATATGTTGCGTAGTGCAATAGCCGAGTCTAGCCTTCCTTGTAACTTGCCTCATCATGCATAACTTTCCCACACTTGCTGAGTACTCTATGTACTTAGGCGTTTGCGTCTCTTTTCTTTTCCATGCTGCTCAGGACCCGAGACTGCTGAGAATGACGTGGACGACGGCTTCGATCCCGGCATGCAGTTCTAGGCTGGCATTCCGCCGGACGACAGCACTGAAGCCCTTCTTAGATTTTCGCTGTCATGATGTACTCTCTTTTTGAGCCTTTAGGGGTTTTATATACTCGAATGATGTAATCGCAGCACTTGACTTAATTAATTTAATGATATATTTGCTCTTATTTATCTCGTGTGTGATGAGACTCGATCCTGTTGCGCGAGAGTAAGCTTGGTGTTACCTCGCGTGACATGCGGCGACCGACCGGGCGCGCCGGGCAGCCTCCTTGGGCCCTTGCGGCGGATGCCGATGGTGCCCGTTGTCCATTTCTAGCCTGTTTGGGCGTCCGTTCTTTGCGGTTTCCGGGATCCCTTCCCAAAATCGTTTGCCGTTGCTACTGATTAGGGCAACTGCAACATGCTCGTGTTGGGGCTGCCCAAAATAAAACTTTTTGGATTACCGGGGACCAGCTGAATTATCGGGGGAAATACAATGTGAGGCGCCGCTGTTTCAGTCGATCTTCCAGTCACGAGTCACCCTGTTGCCGGACTCGCATTTTGCTCGGTCGCGCGCCACTGACTGTCGCAGCCTTCGCGGAAATGGTGTTGGGATTCAGGTCGAAATGCGAAGCGACTCTGACGCGAACCTTCGGTCAGGCCGTATTATTTTGTAATCTTTGTCGCGTGGAATCTCTTCACTTGGCCTGACCGCAGAAGGAAAGCGTGTGTGATCTTGTTAGAATCTTACGGCCTGTTGTTAATTGGCCTTTCACACGAGGTTACAGAGTAACTGCAGAGAGTTCGGACTTTCGGTGTTACGACTGCACCGACCGACTGCTTCGGGTTGATTCGCGCAGTATAGAAAATGCAGCATGGATTCTGGGAAAATCTACGGTTCTGGCAATAGCCCGGCGATCGGATATCTCGGGCGGTTCCAAATCGGGGCAAGCATAGCATTGGTGGTCTCTGGTCTCGAGTCCTGACCACGACAGCTTCACACCAGAGAGAGAGAGAGAGAGACCAAGGAGACAGGGATCCTGGTCTCGTGCCTGGTCGGTCACCTGCATGCACACCAGGAACGGCACCGGGAATGCGGGCGAAACTACTTCGATTTTGCTACTGCGGCATACGCTTTTCCTTTGAGGGAATTACTACCTCCACTTGCTTAAGAGCGATGTAGTAGTACGAATCATCCGATTGACTGGCATCAACTAGACTTTTTTGAGTCGTCAAGTGAGTAGTCATCACTCACCGCAGATGCATGCGTGTCTGACTCAGGTCAGTCAGGAGCGCACACACGGTGTCGAATATTGTTAGATGATTCAGAGAGAAATTTGGCATCTTTTTAATCAACACGCACAACTAACCCATCTAGCTTCTTGCTAGATGACGTGCAATGTGTCGAACCCTTGTCTACTGGGTAGACAAAGTCCTCGTAAAAACAGGAGCCGTTTTCCCGATGCGTTGGGGATGCACGTGCAGTCACATGTCTCGACGAAGAAATCAACGATTTGCGGCCATCAGGAACCTAGCTAGTACAGGAATCATATAGTAGCAGCCAGGAATAGAACTTCCACGCACGCGTAACGCTATGCGTACATGCCATGCCGGTCCCAGGAACGCAAGTGCAGTTCCACTGCTGTTTACAGAACGAGCTGGACCTGCATGCGGTTCATTTCGTGTGTTCCATCGATCCCGTGCAGTATCCAGACCATTACTCCTCCCGCTGCAGCTGTAGCTTGAGCCGTATCCTTCCTCTCTTTCTTTGAATGCCGGCAGGTCAGGCGAGCAGGGGCTGGCGGCCGCAAGAGTCGTTGACTCGTGGTAGGTGGCCTACAGCTGCCACCTGGCACGCCGGGCATCCACGAGTCTTACCAAACACACGTGTGGCGGGCGGGCGGCCGACGAACAACGGCTGGCGTTCTGGGACGCGCGGTAGGTGCGCCCTGCGGCTGGTCGCGACCCGGCGATGACGCCTGCGCTCGCGCCACGGTCCACATGCATGGCTGCACCGCGCGCCACACGACCCGCGCGGGAAGACGGGAACGACCTGCCTCAGCTTGTAAACTGGTTGGGTTGTTGGTACGCATAACAATCTGTGTTCATCATCGTAGGCTTGCTTGCTCGAAGGAAACACCAATTCCTAGCAACATCGACACAGTATCTGTAAACAATGGTTAGTGCAAAACTAATACATTAGCCTTTATTAGGGCCTACTTTTCGCTTTAGTTGCTACCATGATTGCAATGCATCAAGCTTGGGGAAAGGTTGATTGTTACGGGGAGAAAGAATCGGTTAAGCACAAATGCAGGAGAAGCATCTCCACTCATGACGACGATTATATTCGTCCAGGGCACGAATGTTGCCATGTTCTGAAAGAATCTGGCATGGTCTGTGTGTACCCTTACCCTAGACGAGGACGAGGTGATCGATAGTGTCGTTAAGCTTGTTCATGTTACATGTGATTGTGGCAAGCCGGTGCAGCAGGAAACAAACGTGGAAGTAAGTGCCGAAATAATTCATTTCAAGTGAAGGCTGCTTGATGTTAGTTCGATGGGTTATGGATTAGCGACAAATACAACAGATGTCACAGGTTACTGCTTGACAATGGTCATGGAGTACGGGTGTCATTCTGAAATAGGTTGTAAGAATATCAACAACAACAACCAAGCCTTTATCCCAAGCATGTTAGGGTCGGCTAGACATGAAACCCAATATCAATAAAGTAAAAGAGAGGAAGAGATATAAGAACAAGAAAAAAGAAAAAAAATAAAAAAAAAGAAAAAAAGGAAAAAGAAAATAAAAGAAAAAAGAGAAAAAAGAAAAAAGAGAAAAAAAAACAAGACTAAGGTTCTGGCACATGAATTGCTACTTTCCATGTTGTCCTATCATGAGCTAAGTCTCTGGATACATTTCAATCTCTCAAATCTCGTTTTACCGCCTCCTCTCAGGTCAACCTTGGTCGTCCTCTACCCCTCCTAATATTTTCTCTACCTCTTAAAATCTCACTGTTAACCGGTGCTTCTGGAGACCTCCGTTGGATATGTCCAAACCACCTAAGTCGATGTTGGACTAACTTCTCTTCAATCGGCGTCACCCCTAACTTAACACGAATCGCCTCATTCCTTATTCGGTCTCTTCTCGTGTGCCCGCACATCCACCGTAGCATGCGCATCTCTGCGACACACATTTGTTGGACATGTTGTCGTTTAGTTGGCCAACATTCCGCCCCATAAAGCATCGCGGGTCTCATCACCGTCCTGTAGAACTTCCCTTTTAGCTTTTGTGGGACCTTCCTATCACATAGGATCCCAGAGGTTTGTCATCATTTCATCCACCCTACCTTGATCCTGTGGCAAACATCCTCATCAATATCGCCATTGCTTTGTAAAATTGATCCTAAGTATCGGAAAGAGTCCCTTCTAGGTACTACCTGTCCTTGTAGACTAACATTTCCCTCTTCACGAGCAACACCACTAAAGTCACACCTCATATACTCGGTCTTAGTCCTACTAAGTCTAAACCCCTTGGACTCTAAGGTTTGTCTCCATAACTCTAATTTCTTATCAACACCATCCCTAGTTTCATCTACCAGCACTACATCATCGGCAAAGAGCATGCACCAAGGGATATCCCCTTGTATATCCTTCAACACCTCATCCATCACCAAGGAAAAGATGTATGGGCTCAAAGCTGATCCTTGATGTAGTCCTACCGTGATAGGAAATGCATCAGCCTCACTATCACTTACGCGCACACTTGTACTAACATTATTGTACATATCCTTGATAAGGGTAATGTACTTTGTTGGAACTTTATGTTTCTCTAGTGCCCACCACATGACTGACCTTGGTATCTTGTCGTACGCCTTCTCCAAGTCAATGAACACCATATGCAAGTCCTTCTTCTGCTCCCTATATCTCTCCACAAGGTGACGAAGTAAGAAAATCGCCTCCATTGTAGATCTCCCAGGCATAAAACCAAACTGGTTTTTAATGACATTGGTCACTTTCCTCAGGCGGTGTTCAATCACTCTCTCCCAAAGCTTCATAGTATGATTCATATCAAGGTTTTAAATACCGCTTTTAGCGGTATTGCGCGTGGCAAGATGAAGAGAAGAGCTATAGATGATATAGCTGCAGCTATGCTCTGTGTTTTGTTTAATTATCAAAATGATATTAGATAAATGTGTATAAGATAAACTAGAACCAACAAATGAGGAAAAATCAACTAAAACTGTTAGATCATACCTGCAGTTTAGGAGTATACCGGGGAGTCTACTTGTCCCCTACCCCAAGTCTTTTACTTCATATATATCTGTCCCCAATGTCTCAATGCAATACAACCATCACATTATATAAGTTGGCCATAGCTATATTCCATCTTATAGAAACAGAACCAATAATACATGTTTATAAGTTGGCCATAGCTAATATTCCTATGATCGAAAATGTGATATATGAATGCTAGAGTATTGGAAAAGAACAAGGCTGGATGTTTTGCTTTGTTCTTTCTCATACTCCAACTATACATATATGGTTGGGACTTCAAATAACTTCCAAATTTGCCATTTTTTGTCCTAAAGATGTATATGTAGGATAGCAGAGCTATCATGAGCTACAAAGCTATGGAAAATAGCAGAGCTATTTGGAGCTATAGCACCCATAGCTCATATAGCGGAAGTACAAGTATGGACAACACAATATGTAAACCTTGCACACATCTAAGTTTCTTCTTTATCAATAGAAGCATAGAAGACTTTTTAGCTTGCAGCAAAGATACAGAAAATGGCTACACTGTGATAATTGTCTCAGTACTTCTTTTCTTGTTGCTCAGCTAACAACTAATCAAGTAGATGAAATAACACCAGAAAAATAAGCTATTCATGGCTATGTACTTCCTTGCATAAGCTAGTCCACACTTTCAAAAAATGTCTTCAGGTTACTGCAAGACAGAAAGACAACAAATCAGCATTGCATTCACAAAGAGGAGAAATAAAAAACAGAGAGGAGACATGACATCCAGACAGATAGTGATCAAAGTGAAACTACGGGAGTTGTGCATAGATAAACAAAACTAATTACAAGATCTCCAGAATGGATACACCACTCAATGCAAGTTTGTGCCTGGACGTGTATCCAATAACTACTTGATTACATTGATGAAATTGCAACACAAGAGAATATGGTAAAGGATAATCTAATATTTTCTTCATCTTAGTTCTTAACAAATAACAATAAAAAGAGCATATGACACAAAACAACCACTTTTGTACATTCTTAAATGCCAAATAAATTGTAGATCAAGCAGAAACAGCTTAGTGCAAAGGACAAGAAGATTGTACCTTTGAAAGAACCCAAGGAGATACCGAAGAATGTACGAAAGAAGGCAAATCATCAATATATCTAATCATAGTCAAGTCATAACATGCTATGTGGTTCATGGAGATTCATATGAGCATTTAGAGTGGTATCGGCACATCAGGACATAAACACTGAAAACTTTAGATATTTGAATATCTAAGCAAGGGGAAGACTGACTAGAAATTCCCTTCCCCAGACCCCACAACGTGTGGGAGCTTTCAGCACTGGGTATGCCCTTTTTTTCTTTGATGCAGTGAGAAAAGCTACCCAACATCCAAAGGCTGCCTCTGATGCAAACAGTAACGTTCTGTTATATCATGCCCCTGTGTAAGAATTTAAGAAGAATCGAAAAACTTACTAGATTGTTTCTGAAGCAAGAGCGTGGAGGCACTTTTAATGTACCTTATTTTGCCAGGACTATCTGTGTGCAGTGGAGTCGGAGTTGCCATATATGATACACACGTTACAGGCATGTACGTAACTTGGTATTGCAGATTCAAAAGTAACCCCGGGTTGCATACAGTCCCCAAATGGAAGCTAGAAGAGCACATCATAAACGAGGCAGGGCTAGCAAAGCTTCATAGAAACAAGAATTCATTGTCTTTGCCTGACTAGGAATTGGGGTTCATAACTTATTATCCTAGTTGCACATTTCTAACACGTAGTTTTCTCTGCATCTTTCAAAAAGAAAATGACCTTTTTACAGTCCTAATCTGAAACCAATTGTTACAGAACCTTAATATATGTAATTACTCAAAAGAGATAACGACTATTTTGGTTGGTAGCCACGCAAAAACTAAAAGTCGTGCTGCAGGCAATCTAAAGATGTGAAATTGCTGCAGTACGAAAGCAAGAAAGGATGCCCCCTTACACCGAAACAATGGCAAGTGGAAGACCCAAAATTACGGAATTCCACAACTGATCCGCATAAGATTTAGCAGATTAAGCAAGCAAAACGAGGAAAAGACGACCCGGCTAAACCGATCGGGTGCTAAATACGGAGAAATCAGGAAGGAAATCATCAGAGAAGAAGCATTGGGGAAGGATACTGAAGAGGTAGCGCTCCCACCAATCGAGCATGTAGAGGCCGATGGTGACATTGTAGAGGTGGATCTTGCGCCCGATCCAGTTCATCCTCCTCCGCTCACCAGTCACCTCCTCACTCAGATCCGGAAGTGTACCAGCGGCTAGTCAGACGTGGAAGAAGTGGACTTCTGACCTATCTCGACGGACTAGCCTAATCTGAACCGTTAATATTTACTTCAACGTTTCAGATTCGAATTCTATGGGGTCCTTCAGATCGGACGGTTGAGATCGAGGTCCCCGAGGTGTCGTTGGACATGGACCAGATCGCTGGAAACTCACCTATAGAAACCTGTACATTTTCTTCAGGGATTGCATCGCACGATCATAGCTGACTGTCAGGTGCGAGCAAGTCTCCAGCGACCAGCGTGCTGTCCCTGTTGTGATTTTGTTCCTCATGTGATGCTCTTCCCATAAGCTTTTCATAATGTGGCCTGCCTTCCGAGAGTATGCTCCACGTATCAAGTATTCCCTTCATATTTGTTACTACTGGTATACTGTGTCTATACTAGCTTCCTTGTCCCAAGGACAAGAAAATAAAAATGGAGGGAGAATCAGTGCCCAGCTACCGTATCCTTCGACTGCGCGTTGTTTGTTTTGCGTAGCGTGCTGCCAAATCCGGCTCGCGCTTTCCTCCTCTCCGCGGGGTCTAACGCACGGCCGGCAGCGCCCACGCTAACATGGATGCGCATGCGCACGGGTAAGACTGCTCGCAAATCTCTAAAATAATATTCTTACACTTTTATAATTTAACTTTAAAACATTCTCAACTTTACAGTTTAATTCGCTGTACTCATAAACCTCTAAATCAAAACTCTATATTAACTATCATCTATTTTATATTACATAACACAACTAACTTATATTTATATTATTTCATATAACTACGTTTATATTAATAATACTACTTTTACAACTTATAAAAAACATCAAAAAAATTTCCCTTCTCTTTTCTTCTTATTTTTTTCTCTTTTCTCCTTTTCCCTCTCTTCTGTTTTTTTCTTTTTTCCTTTCTTCCTTTTCCCTCCCTCTTTCTTTTTTTCCTTTCCATTTTTTCCTTTTTTCCTTCCCTTTCTTTCTTTTTATTTCCTTTCTTCCTCCTCTTTTCCCCTTTTTTCTTTCTTTTTTTCCTTTCCATTTTTTCCTTTTTTCCTTCCCTTTCTTTCTTTTTATTTCCTTTCTTCCTCCTCTTTTCCCCTTTTTTCTCTTCTTCGGGCGCTTACCAGCGCTATAGCGCCCCTGTTAGTTCGCAGGCTGCCTCTGTATTTTACAGTGTGGCTGGCGGGCGCCGCTGCGCGCAGCCGCTGTTTTCAGCGGCGCGGGCCGGAGAGCACAGCACAGGTCATGTTTTTAGGGGCGCGGCCCGGATCTGCGCCACCTCTGGACGGCATCCAAGCACAGCACGCCATTGCTGAAGCTTGGAGCTCGCGGTGGCCACAGGCCACGGCCCCATAGCAGCGCAGTAGGTAGCCGATGAGTGAAGGCACAGGCAAATACTAACACAATAAACGACCATAAAAGCCTCGACATTCCCTTATCAAAATACTGCGGTTGGTACATGCTCTAGTTAACAACCCCGGAAACGGCATGCTCATGAGCCATCACCATGACACATAAGAAATGGTCCCAGACTACCAGCTAATCCTCCAAAACGTACTTAAGCTACAACAATACTCAACATCTGCAGGGTGATTTCTCAGATGCTCACTTCGGGTTCCTCAGCACGATGATGACAGAGTCGCCCCTGAGAAACATCTTGCTAATGAACCTGTCCTTGTTCACAGGAAGAGCCTTCTTTTTGCCCTTGCCAGTCTTGGGAACCTGGAAAGAGATCAGCAACAATTAATCGGGTTTTCACAAATACGTTCTTTGCGCATGCAGCAATCACAGTTTGGTAGCTCAGTTTGTTACCTCTGTCCACATTTCGCGCACGTTCTCAAGCACCATGTTACAGTGGCGATCGAAAGCACGAACACGACCAAGTAGCTTCTTGTTGTTGCGGCAGTTGATGAGCACCTGAACACATTCCAGAATCAAAGTTTTAGCTTGGTTGACTTGTTGCAGACAAAATCCAGCAGTAGAACATCAAATGGTGACAGAAATTCTTAATCATACAGCAAAACAACTAAAAACTGTGATGTGATACGGGAACATGATAAGTTGTCAAACCGATTGCTACAAGCATGAGGGAAAAATATACAGAAACGAAAACAATGTTCTTTCCACTAATCAATATTCAAATTTTCAAGCAGGGGGTGAAATGAAATGATTAGTTGTCTACAGTGGTTGAGCCATGTATAAACTCATTCCCTTCAACCTGCATGCGTATTACTCTTGGTATAGAACCTACTTAACAAAAATGAACAGCATAGCCACAAGTTTGTAGCAACATAGCAGCAATAGGAAGCATAAGTTTCTAGCAAAATAACTGCGAGGGAATGGGATAAAGTTCACACCTGGGTGTTGTTCTTAACACTCATCATTAGGACAGACAGGGGACCTGTGCTGAATTCCTCCTCTTCCTTCTTTCCAGCCTGCGGTAAATAGTTAGAGAAGAGATTTTAGCATTGTTTCTGTATATGGATAGCGGTTATAAATGCAACAGGCACATAGTTCATGAAATCACTGAAACATATTTCTTGGCGTGCTGGAGTCCACAAATTAAGGGCCTAGATAGGAAAAAATTTCGAAGGTTTTACCTCACAACTAAGCAAACCAACTAGCCTAGCTCTATTGTAACGGAAACAAGACGAGAAACACGAAGTTCAAATCTCCCATGGTAAAAGTATCATAAACTAACATCATAGCACGAAAAATCGGGTTCCCAACAATATAATATATATACATCTCAAAGCATAACATTACATCTAAACAAGGCATCTGTATTTCGGGTAGCAGAGAGGAACTTACTACATTCTCGTCCGCCATCGCCTACTCGCCTTGCCTCCTGCGAAGGGGAAAACAGAGAGCAACCTGAGTTAGCGCGCTGAAAACTTCGAAAATCAAGCCAGCAGCTGTACGGTATGCACCGGATAGGAAACGGGAGCTAGGAATCAAATCTGAGATCTCGCCGCTACAGAAAAAACCGTAACCCGACGGCGCGTTCCCGGCCCGTCCAGATCGGTAGTACGGATATGGTTATCGATTCCTTACCTCCTCCGCGTCGGCGGCGAGCTCCTCCGGGGGATTGCGGCTCGAGAGGGGAAAACCTAGTGGAATTTTTGGGCGTCCTTGGCTTCTTCCCTCGCTTTAGCGGCGGCGTGGGCAACAGCATCGACTGTCCTCTGCGGACACCGCAGCAGAGGCGGTCGAGTGTTGGGCTGGGCCGTTATTCGGGCTCGTTGTTGGGGAACAGAGTTTACTGGCCCATCCCCATCGAGCTTTGCTTTATACCTGATATATTTTTTTTTGGCGTCGTCTCTTATCCTTGTGCAAAACCGGGGTGTTACCCTTGACTCGATTGACAGTTCGACATCACGTTGAGCAGTCCAGGGTTCTACGACCCTTCCCTTTCGAGTGCAGTGCAATGTACAGTTCAGTGAAGAGACACAGCGAAGTCAGTTCGAATCGAAGTGAGTGATGAGCTTCCGCTGCAGCAAGCTACAGTACGAAACTATGACATAGTCCAATCTTGATGCCTGCATAAACTAGAGGCAGCTTAACTGTAGAAATGACACGCATGCTGCCTAAAATATGTACACGCTCCAGTTTACTAAGACCCTTGGGGACATGCGATTTGTGGATGATGGGGGCATACAGCATGCCCGGGCGGCAGTTTACATCTGGGAAGACTGAAAGAGTATGGGAGAATGGATAAAGCAGCTAGCAGCAGTACCAGGCGTACCGCATGCATGCTTGTTATGAGACCAAGACTCGTTCTTGCTCCGAGAAGCACCTAGGTTTCTGGCAAGTAAAAAAAACGAGACAATTTTGGGTCGCGGTGAGCGTCGTACAAGCGTGGATGTTAGGGATCCTTCCTGTTTTCAGAGGTTGTACGTACTGTATTAACCATTACGACTGAATGCTGCGCTTGTACACCTCTTAATTTTCTCTTTGGCCGTGTTTGGTAGAGTAAGGGGTTGTTTGGTTTTACGATCTGGATTATGGGTTCTGTTTCATAGTTCGGTTGTTCAAAAAATTGGATTAGTCTCACAATCTTGTGGAATCTACACTTAATTAGATTGTGCCAAAATCCACAGTCCACTCATAATTACGTGCTTTTCTCTGGATTGTGTGGAGCATTATAGTCTTTTGATATAAAAAATCAATCATTCTAGAATCCAGAATTTACTAAACAGCATCAGCTTTTACAATCCAGGTCATCGTGGGGCTCTCTGTTGTTTCAGGGCACTGGACCATAATCTACTGTGCTAATTTATTTACGTACAGTAAACCCTTCTAGCTTGGTCTACCATGGTAATTCCCAAATGCACTGTGGTTAGTCAGATAACATGCAGCCGAAATAAAAACGCATGCGGTTCGCCTGTGCAATGATAGTGCTGCCTGCAACGGGTTCTAGATAGTCTCCAAGTTTTTCTTTTTACATTTTCTTTTGCGAGTGATGATGGACCATTGGATCCCCAAACTTTCCCTGGACCTGCCATGAGTATGCCTGCATATCTGCTTCTCCTCCGCATCCACTGCTTATTAATATACGTTGTTAAGACGTTCGCGGCAAGCACGATTCCCTGCGCATGAATAACGCTTGATCGATGCTTCTGCAGCTTCGTCTCTTCCTTTGCGAGCAAGTCTGTCTAGCCTGACATCTTGATGAACCCTAGCTAGTGATACGTAAAACAAACAACGAAGGAAAGATGGCCGGTGGTCATAGCCGACATAAAGTTTTGTTAGCATTCAGTTTAGTAGAGATCGCGAGTACGGGCTGTCGACTGTCACGGCTGCTTGCTACTGATAAGCAAATAAATGTTGGAAGAGATCAATATTCTGAACTGAATCCTGATTCTTTTTCCCCATAACGAATCGTGCTTCAGGTTTTGTGTAAACACTTCGTCATCCGCTTTCTAATTTCTTTAATCGATCAATTAGGTCGAATCATATCACTATCACACACACACTGGCTGGCTGCTCTGATGTTTTCGCAGATAATTACTGAGCTCAGACGGGACCCGCCACCCATGACTGTCAGGTATATATAACGGCGAAGTGGTGGTGCACTCGAGTGCAGGCAAACCGTAGCCATGCTGGAGCTAGATCTCTCTCCTCTATCCTGCCTGCAGTGTCACTACTGACGCTAGGAGCTCACACACAAGTTATCTGGGGGAAGAGAGCAGCTGGGCTGATGGATAGTGAAGATCACATGGAGGTCAAGCAGATAGATGCCGTGGAGGTGATGGTGGACCTGACGTCGTCGGTGCCGTCTCGGTTCAGGAGGGTATGCGTCTTCTGCGGGAGCAGCCAGGGCAAGAAGAAGAGCTACCAGGACTCTGCCGTTGAGCTTGGCAAGGAGTTGGTACGTCCATCTCCTTCCTCTCCCTCTATCGCGGCCTAGTATGGAGTACTAGTAGATAGTTGCATCGTTCTGCAGCTTGTTTGGTAGTCTCACTTTTGTTGCTGAAACATTTGTCTGTTTTGACGATCAACGGTAGCATGGTACTATGGTAGTCAGCACGAATAAGTTTTTTTGTCTTCTTCTTCTGCAGCTCCACATAATGGCTTCAAAATTTTATCCTGTTTTTGTTCGAGCTTAATTATTGTCACTTGTAGCGGCAACGACTTTCTGCTGTGATTTTTTTTTAAGATAACATATACATCATACGCATATGGAGGAGCGGGACATATAGGCTGAGCTATTTCAGAAGCGAAACCATATTTGCGCATGCATGCATACGCATGTAAACTGAAGATACCCACTATTGTAAAGATGATTTTCGCAGTTATCCAATAGAACTACTACTTGCCTTTTATGCCTAACTAGTTGATGACCCACACATTTGTGTGGCTAGAATCAACCAAACAAATATAATAGCATTATCAACAATCCAATTATATTTAGATGCTCAATTTATTTTATCATATCATTGTTATTTTTTCCTATCACTATTATTTTTTATTGTCCACATTCTTAATGGCAGGGACGGATGATTTATAAATATTTAGGTAATTTGGACTATCTTTGGATAATGTTAATGGTGACTAATTTAAAAATGATATGGGGGTATTTTAGTTTAATTTTTTATAATGGTAGTAATGGGTAATTTATAAACTTATTTATGTATTTAGGGTATTGTTATAATATCAATGGTGGGTAATTTTGAAAACATATATAAGAGTATTTTGATGATTTTTTCATAATAGCAGTGGTGAGTGATTTTTCTTTTTTTTTCTTCAATTTACGTGGGAATCTCTATGCCTTGAAACGAACATTTTATTCGATAAGGGATTGAGAGCAAACATGGATGCTCCATTTATTGGCCAAATATATATGTATATAAAATAGATTTGATGCCAAAGTACATTGCAGGTTTACAAAACTTACTGTGTAGTGCATATATATGAAACACCATAGTCTCTCTACCATGTACTTTTCACAAATAGGGACACATTCCATGGCACCAGATCCTTACTCATATAATAGTTATTTCTTTTATACGAATTTCCTATTCCATCTTAAAAGATATACTGGATGCTGGCTAACTCCCTAACTCCTTCAGTTCAATTGACTCCATCTCATGACATTGCATAGACGCAAACAACATAAAAATGCAAGATCTCTGACATTCAACTAGATATTGTAAATAGACTAGAAGTTCTCATCAAGTTAATTTCCATCAGAATACTTTAGCACGAGAACTGTCGTTGTAGGTTGCAAGGAACATTGGTCTTGTCTATGGTGGAGGAAGTGTGGGGCTAATGGGACTGGTCTCTCGAGCGGTCTACAATGGAGGAAGGCAAGTCATTGGGTATGTAAACAGTAATGATGAGCATCTTCAGTACTCGCACATGAAAAGAATAGACATAAAACTTTGTAAAATCATGACAAAAAGAGTTGGAGTGGTCGCTTCCTCAGGTGCTAAATATTATATAAATTTGTCATCTCATTGTCCCTATATGTGCAGGGTGATTCCCAAGACCCTCATGCCTAGAGAGGTATTGACCACGCTCTCTCCCACCTTCTTCTAATCCTGTCATTGTTTAATCACATGCAATGATTCCCATGAATTCGACAAAGCATGGTAGATCAGATTCTTTTTCAATTTATGTTCCTAGTACTATCTATCTGTAATCCTTATCGGAAAAAAAAACTAGCTATCTGTAATTGTTTTCTAGGTTTCTGTATAGTATTGTACAGATTATACTTATTAATTAGGTTAGTACAAATGTATATACCGTTGAGGAACTTGTATCTGTATATATCTTTCTTGCTAGTGGAAAGAAGGATACAATCTTATCTGCTCCTGAAAGATCGCATGGAGTGTTCAGCGAAAATCTTGTTTTTCTTTGATCTCGTAGAAGAGATCTTGTTGATCCTGACTGCTGCTTCTAGTGCCTGCCCCTTTGTTCTTCAGGCTTTGATCCTTTTAAGCAGATACTGACTTTGTTAATGGAAAAGAAACGCCCGTCACATTTCCTTTTTGTCTCCCACAACAACACCATGATTACTTCTCCTGACCCATGTTGGACTGTCGTCTCTTCTGATTAAACATTTTAAAATACTCCTGAACCATGCTGGTCTGTTGTTAATGTTTGCTTGTGTGTGCAGATAACGGGTGAGACAGTCGGGGAGGTGAAGCCAGTGGCCGATATGCATCAGAGGAAGGCTGAGATGGCCAGGCAATCTGATGCTTTCATAGCACTCCCTGGTAATGTAATCGATCTTAATTAACATATGGGTAACTTTTTAATTACCAAGCTGAGGCGACATGTAGGAGCAGTTCACTTTTTATTGTCCCTTTCCCTGCCTTGTCATGTCACATACTGCATGCGTAGTGGAAGCGTGAGTCGGAAGTTGTAAAGCAGGGCGCAAGCATGGGTTTGACTTTGACCTCACAAATTGGCTTGCTGAAGCATATTCCGGGTAGTGATGAAAATTTGATCCTACCAACTGTTTATTTATGTCACAAGTAAATGTGGAATTTGTTTCAGCTATCCAAGCATTTGAGGTGTGCTAAAAAAATTATTAGTCATAACTCTGACAAGGGTAAAATACTGTTCCCTTGATTTTGCAGGGGGATACGGAACGCTTGAAGAGCTGCTAGAAGTAATCGCATGGGCTCAGCTTGGCATTCACGACAAGCCGGTAGATTTGCACATCATGCACTGTAGATTCATATAGTACTACGACCACAAGCTTCTATCATTTTCTACAGTGCTTGATGGAAAATTACAATGGGGATGCTGCAGGTCGGGCTGCTGAATGTAGACGGATACTACAACTCTTTTTTGTCTTTTATCGACAAAGCTGTGGAGGAAGAGTTCATCAGCCCCACTGCTCGCAATATCATCGTGCTGGCTCCAACACCAAAAGAACTGCTCCAGAAGTTGGAGGTGCGTGTCTTATCTGACAAAATTACCATTACTTCATGTATCACTTTACCTGTACATGTTTACTTCCGTACTTTCTCCATGACATAAACTACGGTACTGTGAAATTAGAGCTCTGCTTCTGGAACTCTGATGCATGATACTGCTTTATGAAAATGGAATCGTCACTTATACATCTAAATGTAAGCAGGAAGTTCTGTGATTGATCATAGTGGAAACTAACATGAATTTGATTCTGGATGACAGGATTACTCCCCTTGGCACGAGGAAGTAGTGCCGAAGACGAAGTGGGAGATGGAGCAGCTGAGCTACTGCAAGACCTGCGAGATCCCGGGGCTGAAAGAAGGGACGGCGATTATAGAAGCGCAGCGAGGAAGCTTGCTGTAGGTGTCCTTTGCAGACTTGCGCAAGTGAAGATTTAGGAAAATTGAGCAAGAACTGCGGAGGGAATTACTTCAGATTTCTTTAAGTATTACTGTAACTCCGGTAGAAGCGGCCTAATCAGTCTACTATCCTAATGTTAGGAAATGGGAAGCATCTATTGATCAGTCCATTTCTGCCTATCAGCTGTACTATTCGTGTAGAGATAAGTTCTAAGTGTGTTAACTCAATTCCTAACTAGTTAAATGATCTTTTGCACTACTGAACTGTGAGTGTGTTACTCTCTCTGTTTCGAATTATTTGACGCTAGTTAGTTCAAAATTGAACTAGCCATCCAAAACCAGTGGCATCCAAACCCAAATGCTCATGTGGGTTCTGGGATTTCAGATACCCGTGCAGAGGGTGTCATTTCACAATCCTGGGAAGAAATGGATTCAGAGTGATCTTCCTCACAGAAATGAGAATAAACCTTGAGTTGATAAAGTTTTCAGAAAGGCAATAACGGGCCGGTATGGCGCACGCAGAACAAAAGCAGACACGCGACTGTGCAAGGACAGTGAACAAAAGCAGAACACTCTTTGAGGTTTCGCGCCGGGCCAGTAGTCGTCGGGCCAACGGACGTCGGCAGTAGTAGGGCCATTATGCGTGAACTGGGCCAAGACACTACCAATACCCAGTTTGAATGATGGGTAAAAAAAGTTGTACCTCCATCCTGTGAATAAAGATGTCACCATTCCCAATTTATGTGCAGAATAAAATAGTTGTGCCACCATAAGCTGTAGATGTGTCCACAAAATTGTGTGAAGGATTCAATAGATGTATCACCATACTAGGATGGAATAGTTGTGTCACCATCCTAAATTATAGTAAAATTTGTTATATAAAATAAGATTAAGAGGGTAATTGTCGAAGTTAATCTTGTTTCTAGTTGGTTTAGATATTGTTGAAGTTAGGATCTGAATAGATCAAATCAATTAGAGATAAGATTTGATTCTATCTCCTATTAGTTTAAATAAAAGAATCTATTTGTAATAAGGTTATAAATAGTCAAGTATTTGTGGTAAATAAAGCAAGTCGAGTCTATTTTTGCCTGCATTTCCAACAGCTTCTCTAGATTTGGCAACGCAGTTCTAGCAAACAACTAGAGCTTTTCCTTGTAAATTGACAAGAATTGCTACGACATCATGAATCATAAAATTCCAAAGTCAGCAATTACTATTGTGAACCGCCTCAACCATGTTCAGCTAATATTTCATCACTTAACAAATCATCATCAGTATGATCAAAACTGACATATTTACAAGCCAGCTCTGGAATATAACCAGCTCTTATCATTTCCATACCAACTAACTCCAGCATTGTGTACATTTCCTCAGACTCTGGATGTGATCTGTCCTCTACAATAAAGACTTTTAGCCCTCCCTTAAGTTTAATCCAACTCTTTCCAGGGGATTTCTGAACTCCACTGCTTCTCATAGCCTTCTTCAATCTTGCAAACTCATTCCAGTTGCGAGAAGCAGCATATATGTTGCACAATAATACATAGGCTGCAGAATGAGAAGGATCAATATTCAAAATACCCTCTGCTGCCCTCTTCCCCATCTCCACATCATTATGTGTTTTGCTAGCAGCTAGTAGCGTCTTCCACATAACAATATCAGGCTCAAACGGCATCTGATCAACAAATTTTGCTGCCTCGCTTAGTCTCCCAGCACGTGCCAGCAAATCGATGACACACGAACAATGTTCTCTTGTTGGGACAATGCCATATTCAGGCTCCATAATGCTGTAGTAATAGCAGCCTTCATCAACAAATCCAACACGGCTGCATGCTGTGAGAACACCAACAAAAGTTACATGATTCGGTTTGATCCCTAGACTTCTCATCCTGGCAAATAAATCAAGGGCTTCCTTAGCATAACCAAATTGAGCATGGCCAACAATCAAGCTGCTCCAAGAGAACACATCACAACCAGTGCCCATCATTTCAAAGAGCATCTTGGCATCATCCAGACTTCCACATTTAGCGTAAGTGTCAATCAGACCATTACTCAGCATCGTATCACCCATCAGTCCTACCTTGAAGGCATACGCATGAACTTGTTTCACCATTTCAAAGTATCCCAATTCAGCACAAGCATTCAGAACACTGTTTAAACTAATCCTATCGACACTTGAAACCGATCTGTGCAAGAGGCTGAACAACTTAAATACCTTTTCCAGATGCTGGTTCTGTACACAAGCTGTAAGAATACTGTTCCATGTGACAATATCTCGATCAGTTGTTTCATAGAAGACATCCATTGCAGATGGGAAATCCAAACACCTAGCATACATGCTGAGTAAAGAATTGCATACTGAAATGTCCCCTTCCAAACCCAATTTAACCAAGAAGGAGTGAATTGCTTTACCGTGATGCCAAGCATCACTGCCAAGACAGGCACATAATAAACACTTAATAGTACTGCCATCGGGCACCAGGCCAGAATCT
This sequence comes from Neostapfia colusana, assembly GCA_030760725.1. NCBI lineage: Eukaryota > Viridiplantae > Streptophyta > Magnoliopsida > Poales > Poaceae > Neostapfia > Neostapfia colusana. The sequence goes on from JASWHV010000019.1 coordinate 57,767,676, forward strand.
CTCATCTCAGAGAACAGGATCATAGCCTCACAAAGGAGTCCCTCAGCAGAGTAAGCATTTATTAAAGAATTCCACGCAACCAAATCAGGCACCTCAATCCTATAAAACACCTTCCTAGCAGAGTCAAGCTTATTGCACCGGGCATACATGTCACTTAAGGAGCAACCTGCATATGAATGGCGGTCCAACTTATACTTAACAGATAAACAGTGAATCTGCTCCCCGTACCCCAAACTACCAATAACTCCGCATGCCCTAAAGACACTTCCAAAATGAAACTCGTTGGGGTGACGATGCACACCCTCAGATATCATCTCCCTGAAAGCCTGTAGTGCCTCCATTTCATACCCCTGTTGTGCAAGCCCCGCGATAATGGACCCCCAAGATATCAAATCTTTCTCGCTTATCCTCTGGAAGAGCTTGAATCCATCCGGGACAGAGCCGCTCCTGGAGTACATCGTGACCAGCGCGTTCTGCACGATCAAATCACTTCCCTTTTCCGACTTTAAAACCTGTCCGTGCACCTGGCTACCAAGGCTCAAATCCCCAAGTTCCGCACAGGCGTGCACCGCGCTGCCAAGAGCAAACTGATCGGGTGCGGTTCCCGACCGCAGCATGGAGGAGAACAGGCCCAGCGCGTCGGTGCAGAGTCTGTTCTGCGCGTGCGCCGCGATGACGGCGGCCCAGGAGACGGTGTTCCTGTCGGGCATTCCGTCGAAGACGACGCGGGCGGCGTCGGGGGCCGCGCACCGGCCGTACATGGTGATCAGGTGGTTGCTGAGGACGGTATTGCCGGCGAGGCGGGCGTCCTCGGAGGCTAGGAGGTGGCGATGGACGAGGCGGCCGAGCGGGAGGGAGCGGAGGCGGGAGCAGGCGGTGACGAGCGCGGCGTAGGCGGAGGAGGAGAGAGGGGCCGGGGCGAGGGATGCAGAGAGTGACTGGAAGGCGCGGAGGGCGGCGGAAAGCTGGCCGGAGTGGTAGAGCTGGAGGATAGTGGCGTTGGGGTTCTGTATCTGCGGCGAGTTCATGCTCGGAGCTGGAGGCGACGAGTAGCGCCGCGGCGAGGGGGGGGGTATAGCCTCCACGCTGTGGAAGCACAATGAGAGCTACGGTTCATTGAATGACTGAACATAGCAGCACACTGATTCAAACTAGTGTAATGCCTGTGCGTTGCTGCAGTTTTTTTTTCGTTCATAAAACTACATTCATATTCTAGAGCAATGATATGTTATGTCAATTTACTTTGCACCATGTTTTGTTTTCTTCTCAATTCTATAGATATTGTACAGCTCTATAATTCTTCTAAAAAATAACTTAGAAAACAATTGTTGCCAGACATATATTGTGATTTTTTATAAATAGAGCATTTAATTTTACTTATGATCGTACAGCTTAAGGCCCAAAACAGAACCGAGCCCAACAACTGACTCCGTCCACGTTTTTATGTATCATCATCTTCTCCCACACGGCTTTACACCCGTCCTCGATCGAGACGACAACGCTTCTCCCCGGGAATCAGATCCCAAGCTACAAATCAACTTTCCGACGGCGAGATCTGTGGGATCGGCCTCCTGCTGGTCGCCCTGAGCATCCTTTCTGCTCATTGCTCAAGATGATCAAATCTGAGCACTTATAAACCATGTTTCGGGCTATATTATTAACCATGTTCTCAGTGCTGACAGAAACAAGCAGTGTACACACCGTTCAACAAGCACCGATCTTGGGCTGCAGCTGCTTCCGACAACAGTTTCATTTATTTACACTCAATTCCGGTTGAACTTATAAAGGCCCAAAATGCTAACACTGCAACGGTCGCAGAAACACTGCTCGTAGAAGTGGGGAGCAGGGACAAAAAAGACGGCCCTAGCCTGGAGCGAGGTGATGCCACATGTAGGTACACGACGCCACCGCAGCAGTGTTGTTTGCGACACAAATCGAACTGTAGCTGCGGTCCCGGCATGTCGCCGGATAACAAAGGAAGCGTGCAACTGCAAGCAGATCTAGCAGGAGCAGCACAAACCGCCAAGGTGCTGGTCTGAAAGCTGCTGCCATCCACTCGGTATGGGGGACACTGCACTGTTGAAGCCATGTCCTCATCATGCATACTGCTGGGCTTCCAACCGAAGGGATCGACACGGAGATTCCAACCGCAAATAATAACAAGGAAATCTCCGTATACTGTACACCAGTCAAGCATTAGATGGAACAAACTATTGCTAATTGCCTGGTTAGCTGAGACTAATGCGAACAGCCATGGAGGTTTACTCCGGTCGCATTCATTCCGCGTCAGCGTGGCGAGAACACGTGGTCCGGAAGTATCCATTTTCCAGAAAGTGATACACCCCACATGGATAAGGTATCAGTAAAACCTTTTTAAGTTTATAGCCACTCTTCGATACGGCTGCGTCCAGAACGGACTGCTCTTCCAACCTGAACAATGCCACGGTCTCCACGTGTTCGAAGAGCGCCCTCCTAACGGGCTTGTTCCATGTTTGGGTCGCCGTACTGCATCCCGGCGCACACGTCATCTCCTCCCCACTATTCCCGCTCCCGCTCGGCCGCTCCCCGTTTCTTCTGAGTGATGCAACGACACCTTTATGTAGGTGTGACCAAAGAGAGTACGCACGAGCGCTGTTGTCTGTTACGCGACTCCTTCCACGTCCTCCGGACCGCCCGCTCCGCTGCAAACGCACTCCCCCACCCACTACTTCTACTACTCCCACGCCGGAGGTTACTCCCCCTCGTGGACTCGACACTCGAGCGAGCCATGTCTGCTGCAGCCTGCTCGCCGACGCGGGGCCGGATGCTGGCGGGTGGCGGCCAAGAGGGGTGGGTCGACAAACAGCTCTGGATGGCGTGCGCGGGGTCCATGTGCACCGTCCCGCCCGTCGGCGCCGCGGTCTACTACTTCCCGCAGGGCCACGCCGAGCAGGCCAGCGCCGCCGTCGACCTGTCCGCCGCGCGTGTTCCGCCTTTCATGACGTGCCGCGTCGTCGCCGTGCGGTTCATGGCGGACCCGCAAAGCGACGAGGTCTTCGCCAAGATGCGCCTCGTCCCGCTCCGCCCCGGGGAGCCGGTGGTGGACGTGGGCGAGGCCGCTACCGAGGCGATGAGGGGCGCCGGGGACGACCAGGCGAAGCCGGCGTCGTTCGCCAAGACCCTAACCCAGTCCGACGCCAACAACGGCGGCGGGTTCTCCGTGCCGCGGTTCTGCGCCGACACCATCTTCCCGGAGCTGGACTACCGCGCCGAGCCGCCCGTGCAGAACGTCCTCGCCAGGGACGTGCACGGCGTGGACTGGAAGTTCCGGCATATCTACCGGGGCACGCCGCGCAGGCACCTGCTCACCACCGGGTGGAGCCACTTCGTCAACAAGAAGAAGCTCCTCGCCGGCGACTCCATCGTTTTCCTGCACGACGACGAGGGCCAGGTACACGTCGGTCTCCGCCGCGCAAAGCGCGGGTTCGGCGTCGGCGGCAGAAACGAAGGCTCCAGCTCGCTGTCAGGGTGGGACCCCTACAGGGGCCTGTTGCGCGGCAACGCGACGTCGTCCTCATCCGGCGGTGGCGCGCATTCCAACGGAAAGATCCCGGCGGAGGACGTGCTCACGGCGGTCAGGCTTGCCGCCGCCGGGCAGCCATTCGTGGTGGCACACTACCCCCGGGCGTGCTCTCCGGAGTTCTGCGTGCGTGCGTCCGCGGTCAGGGCGGCCATGCAGGTGCAGTGGTACCCCGGTATGCGGTTCAAGATGGCGTTTGAGACCGAGGACTCGTCGCGGATCAGCTGGTTCATGGGAACCGTCGCCGGCGTCCAGGCCGCCGATCCCGTCCGGTGGCCGCAGTCGCCCTGGCGTCTCCTTCAGGTTCTAGATACACTCGCGCGCACGCACCCACCGTAATTCCTCGCCCGTGAGATCCTCAAACCGTTGCTAAATTGGAAGTTATCTGAATCGCCTTTCACTCAGGTGACCTGGGACGAGCCAGAGCTGCTCCAGAACGTGAAGCGCGTGTGCCCGTGGCTTGTGGAGCTGGTATCGAGCATGCCCAACCTCCACCTGCCGTCCTTCTCGCCGCCGCGCAAGAAGCCGCGCATCCCGCCGTACACGGAGTTCCCCTTCGAGTGCCAGCTCTTTGACCCGGCCTTCTCGCCGCATCCACTGCCACTTCACGACCAGACCCACCATCACGGCTTCGTCCCCTTCTCCCCCTTCCCGGAGAGCAGCGCTGCTGCAGGCATACAGGGAGCCAGGCATGCGCAATTCGCTTCATCATTTTCGGATCTCCACGTCAGGAACCTGCAGCAAAGCCTGCTGCTCTCCGGCATCCGCCTCCCTACCGATCACCGCGCCCCTCGCGCGCCAAGGATCAGCACCGACCTGACAATTGGCAGCCCGCCCGCCGGCCAAGACGCGCCGTGCTCTCCATCTTCTGGCGCCAAGAGGGCCGACGACGCCAAGCCGCAGGGGATTGTGCTATTCGGGCGGACGATACTGACGGAGGAGCAGATCAAAAATACCAGCAGTCCCGGTGGCCGGAGCTCGCCGGCAGCTACCGGGTCCAAGACTGACAGCGACGCCGAGAGAGCATCCAACAGTTCTGAAGGCTCCGGCTCCGGTTCAGGTGTTATCCAGGGCAGTCCCACGAAAAACAGCTCGTCACCTTGGAGCCTTCAGTGGTCTGCAGGGGACAATGGCAGCCAGTCATCGTCCGAGTTTGGGCTGGAGCCCGGCCAGTGCAAGGTGTTCGTGGAGTCAGACGCCGTCGGCCGGAACCTTGATCTCTCGGCGCTGGGTTCGTTCGAGGATCTGTACGCCCGCCTGTTCGACATGTTCTCCATCGACGACGCTGGGCTAAGGAGCCACGTGCTCTACCGCACCGCCTCCGGCGACTTCAAGCACGTCGGCGATGAGCCTTTCAGGTGTGCACGTTATGCAAATTCTTGTCAGTTCTTTTTACAGTTGGAGACGATCAAATTATCACTCCCCTTTGACGCTTAACTATAAACTTTAACAAGATGATATCGGAAGTTCCCCGTCTTTGCAGCGCGTTTGCGAAATCGGCGCGGAGGGTCACGATACTGACAGATGCCGGCAGCGACAACATCGGAAGTTAGCGACGACGAAGCCTTCAGCCGAATATCTTGCGGCGGTCGATATTCCTTGGAAGCAAATAATCCGAACTGCTCCTACATGGTTGTACAACAGAACGGTCGTTCATTTCTCTTCTGCGTTTCTTGATATTTTTCCCCATTTTCACCTGAAATCGTATTCGGAAACAAGCACCCGATCTTTCTTTTTTGGCGATCTTTGGATGCTCGTAGTTCCTCTCCGACAACAGACGACGTAGGAATCGACCAGCAACAACAGGTCGTCAACGGCGGGCCGTGCGGAGCCACATATCAGTGACTGTTACTGCACGTGGACTGAACTCAGTTTACGAGGAGACAAAGATGGCTCCATCACTTGCCCGGTCCCCTCGTTGCTTGTTTGGTAGGTGCTCTTGACCCGTCCATGTCACGATGGGCAACGGCCAACAGCAGGAGGAAGACAAGGCAGCAAAGGTGATGACGATCCGCGCGGCACCGCGAAACGAGAGGTCCGTGCGATCGGACGGGCGCTGTCGCAAGTGATTATTTGGTTTCTTCGTCTCGTCTGGTTGGTGCTCTATGGACGCTGCTGGACGTCGGAGCGGCTTCAGTGGGTGGTAGAATCTCGCGCCGGGTACGCATGACAGCCTCGTCGGTTGGTGGCTCCGCTGTAGGAAACGCGTCTGCAAGGCGCGCAGGAAGTCCTTCGATTCTCTGGTCATCCTCGTAGCTTCGTACTTGTGGCTTGAACGTAATGGTAAGTGTAGATCATTTCGTGGTGTCTCTAGAATCCGGTTAAGGTTGTCTCGGCTGTCCTTGCCACTTTTCAAGCGAAACTTCAATGTCACCCTAGCGCCGTAGTGGCTGACCCCCTTGCTAGGGCTTGAAGAAGCCCTGTCCCGGCGCCACACGTGCGGGTGCATGGCAGTACTACCCAGGAGAGGAGACAGAATCCGGCAGCATCATCCCTCGTGGTCGTGGCCCTCACCGTGCAGCCCACTGCCCCAACACGTAACATGGCGCGCGTCCCTCGCAGTCGCCGCGTTCGGCCGGCGTGCGCACGCGCCAGCCGTAAAGCCGCATATAGTACGCCCCCCATCCTTGCTTTCAGCGCCCGGGAGACACACGGCCCGCGCCGCGAAGACGGGCGTGTCGGGATCCGCGACGCTCGCCACTCGTTTGACCGGCGCGGCCGGGGTAGGCTGCGGCTTCGGCCAGGGAAAAACCCGGCGGGACTGGCTCCCTCGGACCGCGGCTCGGTGTTGCCTATGTACGGCCTCGGGCGTCGGGGCTCTGCTCGTGCAGTTTAGTCCGGCAAGTCTCTCTCCTTCTTTTGGTAGATTCATACCGCCGAAGAAGATACTCTACCATCGCCTCGCAAGCTGCATGGGAGCGATTACTAGTTCTGCTCGTGCTGTTACTAGTCCGGCAGGTCTGCTTCTGCTTCTTTCACCGAGAAGACCAGAAGGATTAGGTGTGGCTACTTCATGGACTGGCAGCTGCTGGCAGAAATAGTGTGAGCCAGTTGCTCAGTTCGGGCATTTGTAGAAGCCAGAAGGATAGATTTGAAATGAAGTCGATGGTATCAACCAATTCGGCAGCGCCGGAAGCAAACAAAAGAGGCAAGCACATCGTTGCATGTGCTCAAACTCGTGTTTGAACGCAAGATATACTGGAAATTAGTAAATTGAACAACAGCAGGCAGACAAATCCAATGCGCAAAAACCGTCATACTTTGTTACGACCATTATTCCGTTCATATGAAACAGCCTGCAAGACAAGTATACATCTTTATGTTTTGACGCTTATTTATTCCATGATTCTGTCGATTCCTCCTGGCACCTTCTGTGTACATTTTTGGGGGGCTATAAATGCTATCTTTGGCTGGTAATCTAATATGCATACTAATCTTCACGCTTAAAAACTGTTCGGTTCTTCTACCTAAACGGAGTTTGAGTCACAGGACACGGGATTTCGAGAACAACCTATCCAAACTCATATAGTATCTCAGCTTTCAAATAGATAACATAGATAGTTCTAAACCTTTTTTAACTGGATGGAAAAAACTCTAATGTCATTTTTGTAATGGAGGGAAAGTGTGTTAGAGTGTGATCCAGCTCAACATGCAAACAAGACCATGCCACCAGCCCGGCTCACAACTGATCTACTATCCACATAGGTTCAACCGAAGCCACCATTAAAATTACGGGTCTATGCTGAAGTCGACTAGCCACATGAACCGTTTGAAATCGTGCTGGGTTTGATACGCTTTGCATTGGTCCCGGATGATGGACACGTAGCCTTTTATTTTTTTTAATAAAAGGCATGAGCTGTGACGCAGTAGTGACTGAAAGCTATCTCTGAACAGATCATCTGTAGCAGCGACAGGTTATTAGTGTGATCAATGTGTGCTCAAGTACATCCATTGACCCGCGTCTATCAGCTACCGCATTATTAGATGGTAGTAGGAACACGTACTGGTCCTTCACATTAAGGTGCTGCCAGGGACCGGAACAGAACTACAGTATTCATTTCTTCGGTCGATCAGTGTCAATCAGGGTGCAACGAGCGTCGCACATCAGATTCCAGCACTCGATCGGATTGAACTTGTCGTCAGGTGGAATGAAGGCAGTCAGTCCGGATGAGGAGCCACCACCGGTGGTGGATGCGGCCGGCGGTTACCCGTTGTGTCAGCGTCAGGAAAATCGTTGGGGCGTTTCAGGACTGGGCACCCGCACCGCACCCCGTGTGGCCACACGCGAGAAGAGAAGCCTCTAGACGATATCTGCCCCGCCGGAACAATCGCGGACCTGACGCTAACCCACGCCTCGCTGACCCTGCTACCACCGTCTATTAAAACCATCAGCCGCGTGCTCGCGCCGGGACGCATCGCCCCACAGAAAACGGGTGGCCGTGGAACGGGGATGGCGCCGCGTCGTGCGCCTCCTTGGCTGTCACAACGCGGCAGCGGCGGACACGTAGGGATGGCAATCGCACCCGCGCGTGCGGGTACCCGACGGGTTTTGCACCCGACGGGTGCGGGTGCGGGTGGGATTTTCCACCCGCGGGTCTAACCCGCACCCGACCGACTTGTCGCGGGTGCGGGTTTTATTTTGCACCCGCGGGTACCCAACGGGCACCCGAAATGATTTATGTTTATAATTTTGAAGTCAAATTTGTTGTGTTATATTATTTAATTGTTTGATATTACTTATCAAGACCTATATTTATAATCTTTATAAGCAACTTAATATTTTTTGTTGTATTGTCATTCAAAATGGATGATTTTTTAGACTTATTTTATTAAATATTCTAGTATGTTAATAAAAAAGTCAAACCCGACGGGCACCTGAAACCCGCCCGAAACCCGACAGGTGCGGGTGCGGGTGCGAATTTTTACCCGCGGGTGCGGGTTCGGGTCTCAAATTCCACCCGCAACCTTTTTTGTTTCGGGCGGGTTTTTACTCAACCCGACCCGAACCCGACCCATTGCCATCCCTACGGACACGTCTAGCCATATCTGATCCGGGCCGCGCGCTTGCCTTTTCTTTTTGAAGTGCGATGTGGCGGCGCATCACACGTACCTACGGCGCGTGCGTGCATGGCGGCCAGGCAGCTGCTCGGACCCCGGCAAAACTCGCCCTGCTGGCGGTGGTGCGGCCCCCGCCGACGCGCCACCAGGGAGCGCCGAGTTGGAAATGTGGTGCCACCACGGGCTCGGAGGCGCTCCTCACGTGCCATCGTCCCCGTACAAATAATCTGCACGCGCGCCTCGCTTGGCAGCGTTCTCTCGCACCGCCGCAGCAGGGGGGCATGCATCGTCACTCGGCGCCGGAAGGAAAACGATTTGAAACACGGCGATCGTCGCAGATGACGCTGATTATTATCCTCGTCTCGTGGTGGTTTGAAGATTTTTCAGCAGCGGGATAGGGGCGGGCGAGTGAGCGTCACGGCTCGCCGGTGGGTCGGGTAGGGCGGTAAGTCGCTCAACGGCTTCCTCTTTCCCGTGTGCAGTGCACCAGCCACGGGCCATGGGTGGGCGCGAGACCTACATGATCTTATCCAGCTACAACGCCGGGAAAACGACACCGCGCCGTGCCACGCACCAAGAACTATTAGGCATGCATGGTAGGGCCCTCCGTCTAATGGAATCCATTACTGATGCCCTCTGGCGCGCGGAGACTCGCGGCCTCGTTTGCTCTTTTTTTTAATCTAATCTCGACTCTAATCCCAGCTCCGGGTCACCTCTGTTCTTTCTTTCTATTCCGGATCAGGAGTCTGTACTGAAGCTGTTTTCAGAACACGCCCTGCTGTGGACGCGAAATATTTCGGCGTCTGTCAACTGTTCAGTGCGGCCGTCTCGCCATCACATCGCAGTATCGCATGGTGTACGTTCTATCGTCCAAAACAATCCCATTGGACTCTGTATGATTTGACCAACTGCAGTAATGAAAGGGGGTGGGTGCGGCGGTCATCCAAAAATATGCACGAAAGATGGTGCCCCTCGCACGACCAGACCAAATCAAGAAACTGGTGTTCACACGACAGGAGATAGATCGTTTCTTCTAGTTGCGGTTCTTGCGTGGAGCGGAGTCCCGTCCACTGAATGACTGAATAAGGTGCGATCTGATCATTTTTTTTTCTCATTCGAAAAGATTTAAACAGAATTACAAGAGATGGACCGCAGAAACTCACCGTTCCTCATGGTGCCCTTAACATTGTCGTACCATATGAATAAACAACCCCGCGGTCATGTGATGCCTGCTAGAGAATGAAAAAAAAAAGAGAGAGCGGACGGAAGCAAAGCAATCAGTACTGCTCATTTTCTAACCTCCTACTGCTAGCTCACCAGCCAGCAGGCAGGTGCGAAGCATCGTCAGTCCTCGAAGCCGGTCTTCTTCCAGACGGCATCCCGGACCCGGCTGAGGTCCCGCCCCTTGAGCGTCCTGCCGATCCCCTCGTGCACCGACAGCGACGCGGCCCGGCTGCGCCACGCCAGCTCGTGCGGCGGAACCATCGCCGCGGCGGCCCCCCTGCCGTAGTCGTCGTCGCCGTCGTCCCCGTCGAGCTCCCACTCACCCGCGTGCTGGTGGTCCCGGTACTCGACCCCGAGGATCTTCTGCCAGTCCGGTATGTTCATCGGCAGCGACCCCGCCGCGGCGGCGCCCCCACGCCCGTCCACCTGCTGCTTATTCCGCGCCGCCGCCGGGACAGGGCGAGCCCGGGCGGCGGCCTGGTGCAGCTCGGCCCCTGCAGGGACGGAGAGGCCCACGCCGCCGGCCGACGCCAGGCCGAACGTGCCCCAGACGTCGGACTCGTCGAACTCGTCCGCCGCGCCGGGGCTGCCGGGGCACCGCGACGGCGCGAACATCCGGTACGCGTGCGTCGCGGCCGCCGACGACCTCACACTCCCGGCCATGCCCCCCGATCGACCGGTGTTGTTCTGCCTACTACTAGTAGCTAACTGAACTAGCTTAGTTTTGCCGTGACGCCTCGTGGTACGGCAAGTTGCAGCGACCACCGATGTGATCTTTGCTGGAGGACGAGTCCGCGAGAGGCGATGGAGAGCAGTGTGGTTTTGGATCCTTGTGTTGGTTGGGTGTACACCTTTGGATTTTTATAGAGGCGCGCGGAAGCTAGAAGCAATGGGTGGGCGGGCCCCGAAGCGGACAAGGCTGTTTTTGTAATGACGGCGCTGCTCTCCGGCGGTTCGGGTTGGGTCGCCTCGCCGCTGGTTACAGCCGGGCGGGCTTTTGCTCGTGCACGGCGGACGGGACGGTGCCGCATGCATGGTCCCAATGTTTCTATGGCCATGCCAACGCTCGGTTCTAACACTTTGCCACCTGCGATAACCAACCAAGTGATGGGAACTCTACCAGCCGAGCAACACCTCACCGGACCGGACATGCCGGTGTGCTGACCTCCCACCGGACACATTTTTTGTCACCTGAACGTGATTAAGATGCTTTTCTCCGTGATCTGCTTGCGTGCGGCGTCATGCACAGGCGGAGAAGCCTAATACAATGGACCGCTACCGCTAGAAATACTTTTCAGTGTGCGGCCACAATTAAAATGTACTCCTTCATATAATTTTAATTTAAAATATTAAAATTATTATCTTAATAATAACATTTTAATTGGTGGCGATGGTAATTCCGGGATCGTCTACTCTGCCACGAATGGTGACAAGGAACAAAAATAATACTCCAGGGCCTCCTGCACGCACGATGGCAGCAAGCATGGCCCGCGTTTGTGTCCGTGGGTCTGTGATGTGCCCCGTGGCGGTCGCCACGTAACGGCGCTGCTGGGCAGGCCCCTCGCGGCCACGTGAAGGGCGGCCTACTGCGCTCTACTGGCAGCGGTCCCCGCGGATGTCGGCAACGGACGGAGGCCGTGAGCAGCAGGCACGCGGCCACGAACGCCCCTGGCGGATTCACGACCCTGACATGCGGGGCCACGCGACTGGCAGCTGGTTGTTAAGGACCGAGGAACGACTAGAGAGCTTAAGACTTTACTATTACGAGATGGTCACGTCACACCAAAAATATTCTTCACCGTTATGTATGGATATGCACGGGAGGCTTCTCCACGTAAGGTTACTTTACTTGAGACAAAAACAGTAACGTTCCGACTACAGTACAAAGGCTACCACCTACGAGCCCATGCTTCCGAGCAACTAGCCCGATGCAAGCCACAGTGCAGGTGACAGCGACTGGCAAACGACCGAAATCATGGCTAAATGATAGTACTTAACAGTAATGGTACTCTTAATGAGTGGAAATCACGTAAGCCGCTGAGCAGGGTTTCGATCAAATCTGTCGGACCAAGCCGATCCACTCAGGCACTGCCGGGCAAGAAGCCGTAAGGGTCCCTCCCAGCAAATGCCTTGCCGTGCGTAATCACAGACCGCCGCGACAGGCTTGGGCGAATGAATGGCGGCCCATCGTGACCACGCGCACAGTGTCCTCGATCGGGACACGACTAGCCACCGTCCGATCCGCGCGTCCTCTTCCGGCCCGGTCTTTCATCGCACCGCAAGCTGCAGTGCAGCGTTCGAGGGCGGCCGGTGCAGGCTAAATGCGTAGCCAGGCCACGAGGGAGCTGCGGGCGCGAGCCAATGTGGCGCGCGCGTACTGGGCGAGTCCACGTGGGCGCGTCGTACCTGAAAGCGTCAGTCCGCGCTGCTTTTTAATAACGTATGCAGTGCCAAAACTCCACATCCATATCTCTAGCCTGAATACCTGACAACCCGGACCTGGAAGCATTACATCCTCTTCGTACGGAGGTGCAATACAATGCATGATGAGCAGGCAGCTGGGAACGGAGGTGTCCGTGCCGGTAGGCGCAACGCCAACGATGTTACCGTGAACACAACGTAGCTCCTCCTCCTCCTAACGATTCAAAATAACCCAATTGTCAGCATAGACTCGCTGCCCGTCTGCCGATTGTATGTATCGCTGACGTACCCGCGTGGACGATCACTGTCCTAGCTGCTCTACATATTCTACCGCCGTCTCAATCGCCGATCGGCGTCGTGCGCCGGTTTGACAATACGATGGATCGACGTGCCCGCGCGCGATATGACGCAGGCCGTTGGTTGCAGGTAGCGCCGGGGTCCCCTCGCTCGCCATCACCCCTCTGTTCCGAATAAAAAAGCTAGTCATAATGAGTTATGGAGCTCGCTGGGGTCAATGCCGTATGCTTGCCGGACTGCATGCTCGACAGCCACCTCCGGCTGGTGCACACGGTATGTAGTATGAGTTCGAGCGGGACTTATCGTTTGGGTAGTAGTTAATAAGTTTATCATATACTTCCTTCGTTCTATAATATTTAACGTTGATAGAACTAAATACAGTACCTTGTTTCGCTCTTATTTATATGTGAAAGGTAGGTAAACCCATCGTTTAAAAGATCACCAAAACCCATCATTATCGATGCACGACGGGGACATCACCTCCCATCGTGCTTAGCGCCGTGAAGGCAGCACCTGAAAATTTATTAGGATTGGGAACCGTGCGGCGCCACCGAATCATCCAAGGATCGAACCTGGTAGCCAGCCCAGAGCCCAAGTGCCTGTCAGCGATACCACCAACCCACCGGCTCGATAATTCTGGATAGGTGTTTTTTACCCCACAAGATAGGCCTACCGAGGATTCACATGATTTGGCCCAACAAGAGGAGGGCTACTTCGGTTGCAAATCGTGACACGTGCTGGCCAACTTAGCTTCATAGGAGTATGGGACTCATTCGGGCCCAAACGCCATTGATGGTCCCTTATCGTTGTCTCAGACCGGCTCCAGTGGTCTACCAACGGCGGCCTGCAGTACGTGCCATCCACCTCGCGCGCCTCCCCCATCGATCCGCCTCGTCTCACGCCCACAAAAGCGCGAGGCAACTAACAGAGTTAGAGATGAAAACGGATCAGATATTTTATTTTCGGATCCCTCCGCAACTGTTTTTAATCCATTTTGATCGAATTTTTTTCGGGTACGGATATGGATTCGGGATATTTTAAATCGGATATCGGATCGGATATGGTTTTTGTCAGAATCCGTCCGTTTTGTCGGATATCTATATTGGGTCGGATATATCCGAACAATATCCGAGATATATCCGACCCAACAAATTCAATTGGGCCCGCAGCCAGCCACAGCCCACAGGCCAGAGACCACAACCACCTACCCTACGGTCCTACCCGGCTACCCCGAGGCCCGAGCCCGAGCGGAGTCCTCCTCCACCTCCAGTTTTGCTTCCGACCTAGTGTTTACTAGTTTGCCATTGCCACAGGCCACAGCACCGCCGCCGGCCAAGCGCCCCAGCCGCCATCCTCGACCTCCGCGGCTCCGCCCTGGTTGTCGCCGGCTCGCCACCCGTGAAGCTCCGGCCCGTTCCACCGCCCCGCGACCTCCGCCCCAGACTCCCGATCCCTGAGCCATTGTCGCCCAGCAGCGGCGCCGCCCGACGCCGCCCCGACGCGCCGCCGACCACGAGGCCCCGACGCCCAATAGGCCGCCGAGCGACCGAGCCCCCGAAGGCCCTGACGCCCAACAGGCACCCGAGCCCCTGACGGCCTTCGAGTCCGAGCCCCCAACGGCCGCCGCCCTGGAACCATGTATGAATTTGATGTGGATGTACTTTGAATTAAATATATGAACTATGAATTATATGTTACTTATGAATTATTTTTCCGAAATAAACATCCGAATTCCGTCCGATATCCATATTTTTCCGATACGATGAATCCGTTTCCGATACATCCGACATATCCGATACCTTATCCGTTTCTGACAACATCCGATCCAATCCGTTTCCGAAATTTTAAATATGAATATGGATATAAAAAATATTTTATCAGTCCATATCGGTGCGTTAGTGCATTCCCCGTCGGTACACGACACCTGCACCTTTGACACGACACTGCATCGCACCGTTTCCCGGCCCGGCTGGCACCGCGGAGTGATTTCGAGAGCGGAACACCATATTTGATAATTTGAAGTCCAGTTGCGTTCCCAGTACTCCGCCGCAACCGGTGTATTATTCATTCAGCGGCCACCGCTGGACGCAAGACATTTTCGGCTCCTGAACGGGATGGTGTAAAAAGGAAAATGAAAAAAACATTGCAAACATACTCAAATCTCAAGTGTCAGAAGAAAAAAAGAAGCGAAGGGATTCAAATCGATCTCCTAGCCCCAGCCAACTCCAAATCCTTGTGTTACTCCGTAGATCGGTAAACCCGTCGCCGCAGGATCGAGCGGAAGGCGGGCACGGGAAGTTAGGTCGCGGGCGGCGGCGGCGGCGAGTGGCAAAGCTTCGCGGGCGCGGTTCTTTGCGGGTTTGCGTGAAGGGCCTGCGCGACGGGTTCCTGTGCTTGAACCTGGGCCCGGTTGCCTGATCGAGGCAGGCGTCAACCGGAAACCACTCCGGTGAGTTTCAGGCAGGGCTCGGGCCAGACAGAGACAGAGTTCTGCGTAAGCCTATTCGCACTCGTGCACCTCTATATTGGGCCTCTAAAGGAATATTCTTAGTCTTTTACAGTTGACTCTAAAAGATTCCTACATTTACAGTTCAATTCTCCGCACTCTTTCACCTCTAAATCAGACCTCTATATCAACTATCATTTATTTTATATTAGATAATACAACTATATTATATTTCATAATATTTTATATAACTACTTTTATATATATAATATTATATTAAAACTTATAAAAATCACCAAAATATTTTCACCTCCTTTTCCCCCTCTTTTCTTATTATTTTCCCTTTTTCATTTTCCCTCTTTTTTCCTTTCCTTTTTTATATTATATTAAAACTTATAAAAATCACCAAAATATTTTTCACCTCCTTTTCCCCCTCTTATCTTTCTCTTTCTCTCTCCTTCCCCGGCGCTACAGTCGCCCGTGGAATTTAGAGACTGCCTATAGCGACCGCCATTATACAGTCCCTCTACGGCCTCCCGCTGCGCGCGGACGCTACCCGCGCGTCCGCTGTGGTTGCAGGCGCCGCGCGGGTAGCGTGCCCCGCTGCGACCCGCCTAAGGCTATTCGCACTCGTGGATCTCTATATCGGCCCTCTAAACGAATATTTTTATTTTTTTACAGTCAACTCTAAAAGATTCCTACGTTTACAGTTTAATTCTCCGCACTCGTTCACCTCTAAATCAGACCTCTATATCAATTATAACATATTTTATATTAGATAATACATCTATTTTATATTTTAAAATATTTCATATAATTATTTTTATATTGCTAATATTATAATTATAACTTATAAAAATTCAGCAACTTTATTTTTCGTTTTTTTATTCTCTCTTTTTTCCTTTTCCATTTTTTATATTTTTCTTTCTTTTCTCCTTTTTCCTTCCTTTTTTTCTTTCCTTTTTTCCTTTTTTCTTTTTCTTTTCCTTTCTTTCTCTTCTCTTTCTCCTTCTCTCTCTTTCTCCTTCTCTCTTTTTTTTTTCTTTTTTTTCCTTTCTTCCTCTTTTTTTTTTCTTTCTCTTTCTTTTCCTCTTCTACCGGCGCTATAGCGCTCCTCTGTATTTGGAGCTGCACTGTATACATCTGAGAATTAGCGGTCCATTTCCCGCTCCGGCTGCGGACAGCCGAACGCAGCGGCGCCGCTACATTCGGCGGCCCGGGCGGTTTACGGGCCGCCGCTGCGGGCAGCCTAAGGGTGGCGCAACAAGCGGGTGCCGTGTGGACCCCCGCGCGCGCGGTTCCCGGTTGCTGGTACAATGAGCAGGCCGAACATCCGCAACAAGAACAAGAGGCGACAGGCCGATGGATCCGAGAGCCCTACTGCTGCGGTCTTCAAGTATGCGTTGCCTCGTTTAGCTACCTTATGAAGTTGGCGGTTTCGTATATTGCTCACATTGTTTCTGTTGCTCGATTCCTGATTACCTTTTTTTTCTACCGATCTCGCAGGAAGATACATTCCACTGGCGATGTAAGCAAGGGCGATATCCATCAGCTAAGCTTTACATGGTGTGGAAACCGGTTTGCCGTGGCTGCCATGGAAACTCCAAGGACTCCCCAAACCGCTTCTGCGGGTTGATTCCCGCACCCAACGGGGTTCGTAAGGCCGGCCTCTGGCAGAGGACCCAAGATATTGTCTGCGGTTTAGGTTCTGATCCATCTGAGGATCTTCGTGACTCTGCTGAGAGGCCTGCTGGATTGACTAACTTGGGCGCAACCTGTTATGGAAACAGCATACTACAGTGTCTTTATATGAACAGAGCCTTCCGCTCGGGCATTTTCTCTCTGGAGCCAGACATGTTTAAGAAGCACCCTGTTCTGGATCAGCTGCCCCGGTTGTTTGTGCAGCTACACTCTAGCAAAATGGCTTCCATTGATTCAACACCTTTCATCAAGACATTGGAGTTAGACAACGCTGTCCAGCAGGATAGCCATGAATTTGACACCTTGTTTTTGTCTCTGCTCGAGCAATCGTTAAGTTACTCCAAGGTCCCTGGAGCTAGGACAATTGTGCAGCATCTGTTTCGTGGGAGTGTGTCTCACATGACATGGTATGAAATGTGTTTTTGATGTAAGTTTTACTTTTTGTTGAGCAGGTCGATGTTTCAATGTGGAAATGGAAGGGAACTTAGCTTCAAGTTGCTAGAAAGTTTTTATCATAATGTTGTTTGTTATGCTATCATTGCTCAGCCTCGGATACACTCTATTTCCTAATCCTTATGTAACGGTCTGCAGCTACAGAGCTGCCACGAAAGATGCTTACTTAATGAGTATAGGATCAGTATATGGTTATCTTATTTGATAACAAATGAACCTGACATGAATTGTTCTAAATTGGAGTGCTATTTGCTGCATCTGGTGCTTAAAGAAGTATATGCTGAGTCACATTTGTAAGGCTCTGTGACTATACTGATAACTCATATACTTAAATAGAGATTAAATACATGCACTTTCATTGTCAGGATCTTTGCTTCCTATGTGGGTTAAAATTCACATATATCTAAAACTGAACCTTATGACATTCATGTTGTACAGCCTAGTTGTCACATGTAGAGAAATTTCATAATGATTTATCCTGGTCTAGCGTTAGCTGTGTGACCCCTCATTCACTGGCGGATCTACATGGAAACCATCCTGGGCGATGCCCCCCGTTCTCCACTAAACTTTTCTTAACTATACACAATAAATATGTTATTTAGCTCCAAATTAATTAGCTTATGCAGTGTCGTACTAGTGCTGTGTGTGCATAAGTGAATTTAAATCTTATTCACCTGCTTTTGTCACTAAAATTTGAATAAACCTGATCTTAAATACATTAGAGATTGTAACTATAACAAATAACAATATGTATTGATTGTCACGTGCTTAAGTTTTTGCTCACGCTCCGCCAGTCTCATTATCCCATATACTACGGTGTTGGAAAAGTTGGGGAGAACTGATGTTCTATTGTCATGTGGTTAAGGTGCTCATCATGTGGAAAGGATTCTACAGCATCTTCAAAAATGGAAAACTTTTATGAGCCGGAGCTGAATATTAAAGGTCTAAATAATTTGGAAAAAAGTTTGAATGACTATTTCAGCGAGGAAGCATTGGATGGTGAGAACCAATACTTTTGTGAGTCATGTCAGAAAAGGGTAGACGCCACTCGCCGCATTAAACTTCGCTCACTTCCTCCCGTTGTTAATTTTTATCTGAAGCGTTACGTATTCCCCCCAAAGGTGCTATATGTTCCTTCCACATCTCTTTCATCCTAAGCTTTCTTTTGTCTTTTGTTCGAGAAATCCGTCTAACTTATTTTTTATTGGCAGACAACAACGAAGAAAAAAATTTCTTCAGCATTCAGTTTCCCAGGATATCTGGATCTGGGAAAATGGTTGCCAATCCCTTCATCTTGTTTTATCTATGATCTGGCTGCTATTTTGATTCACAAGGGTACTGCTGCTAATAGTGGGCACTATGTGACTGTCACACCCGATATTCCATAAAGAACACCGAGCGTATACTCACATGTATGCCAGGATCCGTTGAGTCATACATGTGCCGACAAGAGTGAAATATCATTGTATTACAAGCCAAGTGTATTATACAACGTAATATTACATCATAAGACATAAAATATCAATTATGAGTACAAGCACACTAATAATAATACAGCGGAAAACTTCTAGCGGGGTGCTCCAGTTCCACAGGCGTTGCCCGGGGGTTACGCCAACCTAGAACAACTCCTCAGGGTCGAAGTACTCCTCGTCAAAGTCTACGTCTTCATTTACTCCTGAGCCAACATATGATATCCAACAAAAGCAAGTTTGAGTACCGTAGGTACTCAGCAAGTGTAGGAAAGAATGTTATGAAGGCCAATAGCAAGGGAAGGCTAACTTGGTTAAGCACTATGCATTAATCCTAAGCCTTAGCTTTGATTAGCAACCTATCTTACTAGGTGATAATCCCACCATCATCATTATTAAGTCATTAATGTTAGGTTACACCACCCAACAACCTCTTTTGACTCACATCCATGTTTCCCTAATCATGGACAAGTCCAAGCCGCTCTTGACCGTGAGCACGGCTGTCATGACAGTTTGGTTCTCTGCAGAGATTGTACCACTTTACCCACAAGTAGTGATTTCGTCCCCTGTTGCCAGGTGGACTAAGAAACCTCCCTGATATCCGTGGTTGCAAGCCACATTACACACTTCCTTTGGTGTGCGATCAGGAGATCACTACATGGCCTTTACAAAGGGTCTACCGGCAAGTACAAGCCCACTGAGGTTTCACCGCTGTAGTTCCTGGGAGTAACCCTCCCCTACAGAAGCCCCCTCTTGAGCCTTGCAGTTCCCAGGGCAGTCAAAAATGGACTCCCATTCCCCGCACCATCCAAACACTCATACTATACCGGCAAACTCCTAATTAATTGGCCAAGCTGCCCCATCTCAGTCTTGTGGTGGCACTGTAAAGCCGGGTTAACTGTTCCATGAACCGGTCCTTAGAATCTAAGACAGGCACTAACTCATTCCCGAGTCTCGTGCACGAAGCACCAACCCAACAACCAGCCTGTCTAGATTCCTATTACCATGACACACTCTTGTGTCTTTCATATAATACCACAAGACGAGTATCATCAACGTTCCATTCATTTTCTAAGTTCTAAGTATGCATGGCTAAGCACATAAAATGATAACCATCAAATATCAACTAAGTCCCTCCATGGTTCAACAAGAAATGATAAAGGAAATAAACTAGGGAAACACCCTAAATTAGGTTTCATATTAATGACATCATGCAATTAATCTAACTATTCATCCTAGAATAGGAACAAAGTGATCAAGGAACACTTGCCTTTGAGTGAAGTGGTATTTACTTCAAACTCTTGATCTTGAAAGTTAGGGAATGGTTCTTGAGTTGGTTCTATCCATGCATTTGTACCCACAAAATAATGACAAACATGCCATAAGAATCATATCACAGCATTTCAATCACATAAGTTTAGTTACACACATGCAACTATGGTTTTCTTGTCATTTTATGTGAGTTAGAAGGAAAATATGTTGCAATTGGCTACTTATACCCTTTTGATTTTAATATTGCCACTTCCAAACACTCATTTTCAGTTTGTAAGATAATTTGAATGAATTTTAGAATTTACTAATATATGTGTGTATTTATTATAATTAATTACATCCTAGAAATCATTTAAATTATTATTATAATACTTTTCAGACTCATATTCCTAATTTTCTGCACTTCAGAACCTATTTAAGCATTTAAAACAGTTTCCAAAATTTTTATTTAATATATATTATTTTTATCTATTTTCAGTATTTATTTAATAACTAAAAATACATTTTCAGTTATTTAAATAATTATTCTGGATCACAGAGATTATATATGTTCAAAAAGATGATAGCAGAATAATTTTACACCCTTGAAATAAATTTACAAAATTTTCTGAAATATATCTAATTTTTTTCTTTGATTTTTCCAAGTTAGTTGTCACTATATAAATAATATCAGCATTTGTAAATTGTTATATTTAAATTCAGAATTTTTATTCTGTTCAGAATGTTTTATCAGTGCTAAAAATAAATTTCTACCATTTTCTAGAATTCATTTAGCCTTATTTGATTATTTACAGAATTAAAAACAAACTTTTAAACTGATTTGGGCTAATTTGTAATAGATTCAAACTTTCTGGGGTTCAATTTGAATTTTCTAAACTGTTCTATCAATTTCTAAAAAGTACAGGGTCTCTTTGGCTATTCCAAAGTAATTTTCCAATTTCCTATGAACTCAGGGTTGATTCTGTAAGTGTCAGGGGCTATTCCCTATTTGTTTAAATCTCCAGGGACCTAACCAGAAGATTTCCAACGTTTATAACTGTTTTAAATATGGGCCGTTGGATCTGAGATCAACGGCCCAGATTAGATTAACCGAACCGGTATCGGTTCTTTTATTTCTAACCGCTCATTTCTCATCTGAGGGTCCAGAGGCGGCCACGTCGCCTCCCCCCCCTTCTCTCTCGCGGCCGGCGGCTGCGCGCGCCGGCGAGCGGCGGCGGCCTCGCCGGAGTTTCTGTTTTTCGCCGTTTTTCAACTATTTCGCGACCTACTGGTACCAGAAGAGAGAGGGGAGAGTGGGGAACTCACCTATGGTGACTTTTGGACCCAGAGACGGCCGGAGAAGTGTGTTTGACGGTGACCGAAGAGGATCTCCGGCGACCTTCGATCTCAGCGCTTCCCAGGCGTAGACCTTCACTGATTATCGTCGGGATTTCCTTCAGGAGGTCTTGGGATGGTGTAGGGAGGATTAGAACTGAGAATTTCCGAGGGTATTCGAAGAATTCGAGTTGGTGGCAGTTTTCCCGATCGGGGTGAAAGAGGGCGGTTTGGAGGGTGAAAATGGCCGGGGAGCGGGGGTATTTGTAGAGGGTGAAGAGGCGGCGGTTGCTGCGGCGCCGGTTGGCGGAGAGGGCGCGAGAATTGGGCGTGTCCGAACCGTTTTCGCCACATGCGATAATAGAGGGGAAGAGAGAGAGAAGGGCTGCGGTTGCTCGGGGAAGGAGAGTGTCGGCTGGGCCCTGAGCAGTGGGGGAGGAAGAGGGGTGAGGGTTTTTGTCACATGGTGCATAATTCGGGTGTTACAAACTCTACCCCCCTTAAGAAAAAAAATCTCGTCCTCGAGATTGGTTTTACAAGGGAAATAGATCAGGGAATTGTGATCTGAGTTCATCTTCCCTTTCCCATGTAGCTTCTGCCTCGGAATGATGTTTCCATTGCACCTTATGCATGCGAATTATCTTGTTTCTCGTGACCTTTTCCATTGTGTCCAGGATTTTGATGGGGTACTCGGTATATGAAAGATCTTCCTGTATGTCCAACTCATCCATTGGCAGATGTTCCTCTGGTGTTCTCAAACACTTCTTGAGTTGGGATACATGGAACACGTCGTGTACATCCGACAATCGAGAGGGTAATTCTAGCTGGTAAGCTACCTCTCCTTTTCGTTCCAGTACCTTGAATGGTCCGATATACCGAGGTGCTAACTTCCCTCTTACTTTAAATCTCCTTAGTCCACGCATAGGTGACACCTTGAGATACACATAGTCTCCTACTTTGAAGACTAGTTCTCTTCGCCTTGTGTCTGCATAGCTCTTTTGTCTTGTTTGAGCTATCTTCAGATTATTGCGAATTTCTCTTACTTTCTTTTCTGCATCTTTTAACACTTCAGGCCCAAACACCTTATTTTCACCTATTTGATCCCAAAACAGCGGTGTTCTGCATCTTCTCCCATATAGTGCCTCAAATGGGGACATCTTCATACTTGCTTGATAGCTATTATTGTAGGAGAATTCTGCGTATGGCAAGTTCTTATCCCAACTCCTACTATTCTTGAGTGCACAAGCTCTGAGCATATCTTCAAGAATCTGGTTGGTCCTTTCAGTCTGCCCATCAGTTTGTGGATGATATGCAGAACTGAAATTTAAGCGAGTCCCCATAGACTCATGTAACTTCTGCCAAAACCTTGAGGTGAACTGTGTACCTCTATCTGATACTATCTTTTTGGGTACACCATGTAGGCAGACTATTCTTGACATATATAATTCCGCTAGTTTGGAACTATTATAATTTTCTTTCACTGGAATAAAGTGAGCAACTTTTGTCAGTCTATCCACTATTACCCATATAGAATCATATCCTGTTTGTGTTCTGGGCAAGCCCACTATAAAGTCCATCCCGATTTCTTCCCACTTCCATTCAGGTATCTTTAGTGGTTGTAATAGCCCTGCAGGTCTTTGATGTTCTGCTTTGACTAGTTGACATGTGTCGCACAATGCCACATGCTCTGCAACATCTCTTTTCATTCCATACCACCAATACCTTGTTTTAAGATCATGATACATCTTTGTACTTCCTGGATGGATGGAATAATCAGAATCATGAGCTTCTTTTAATATTATTTTCTTTATTTCTTTGATGTCTGGTACACATATTCTTTTACCATGCCATACGATACCATCCTCATCTTCTCTAAATCCCGGGGCCTTGTTTTCTTTGATCAACTGCTTGATCTCTTTGATCCTTTCATCATTCTTTTGACCACTCCGTATATCTTGTTCCAAGGTCGAATCAACTTCCATTGCTATAGCTTCCGTATGATTCACCAAGCATAAGTTGAGCTTTGCGAACTCTTCACATAGTTGGGGTTGTAGATCTCTTATGATCAACATGTTAACATGTGTCTTCCTGCTCAAAGCATCTGCAACCACATTGGCTTTTCCAGGATGATAGTTGATCCCCACATCAAAATCGTTAATGAACTCCAACCATCTCCTTTGCCGAAGGTTTAGATCCGGTTGAGTGAAGATATACTTCAAGCTCTTATGATCGGTATAGATCTCTGTCCTTTTACCCATTAGGTAATGCCTCCATAGCTTTAATGCATGCACAACTGCTGCCAACTCTAGGTCATGGGTGGGATAGTTCTTCTCATGCTTCCGAAGTTGTCGGGAAGCATAGGCAATAACATGTCCTTCTTGCATAAGCACACATCCTAACCCTTGCCCTGATGCATCACAGTATACAGAGAATGATTTCTCCATATCAGGCATAACCAAGACTGGGGCAGTTGTTAACTTCTTCTTTAATTCTTGGAAGCTTGATTCACACTCTTGGGACCATATGAAAGCAGCTCCTTTTTCTAACATCTTTGAGAGTGGCTTGGCTATTTTTGAAAACCCTTCAATAAACCTTCTGTAATAGCCTGCCAATCCCAAGAAGCTTCGAATCTCCCCAACATTCTCTGGTGTCTTCCACTTTTGCACACCAGATATCTTTTCTGGGTCTACTGCGATTCCTCCTTCAGAGATGATATGTCCCAGAAAAGCAACTTTCTTGAGCCAAAATTCACATTTACTGAATTTGGCATAAAGTTGGTTTTCCCTTAGCTTTTGTAAGACTATTCTCAGGTGCTCTTCATGTTCTTTCTCATTCTTTGAATATATGAGGATATCATCAATGAACACTACTACAAATTTGTCCAAATATTTCATGAACACCTTATTCATAAGGTACATGAAATATGCCGGAGCATTTGTTAGTCCAAAAGGCATAACTGTATATTCATACAGTCCATACCTAGAAACAAATGCCGTCTTCGGAATATCTGATTCCCTTATCCTTAGTTGATGATATCCGGAACGGAGGTCAATCTTAGAGAATACACATGCACCTCTTAATTGATCAAACAAGTCCTCAATACGAGGTAAAGGGTACTTGTTTTTGATTGTCACTTCATTGAGGGCACGGTAATCTACACATAACCTCTTGGTTCCGTCCTTCTTTGGTACAAATATGACCGGAGCTCCCCATGGTGAGGAACTGGGACGGATATACCCTTTCTCCGATAACTCTCGGATATGATCCTTGAGTTCTGCTAGTTGTTGGGTATCCATCCGGTATGGTCTTTTATATATAGGAGCAGTACCAGGTACTAGTTCTATAATGAACTCTACTTCTCGATCCGGTGGCATACCTGGTAACTCCTCGGGAAATACATCCTGAAATTCATTGACCACCTTTATGTCTTCAATGACTATTTCAGTTTTGTTGAGTTGAACATTCCCAGAGGGTACTTGAATAGACGTGAACTCAACCTTAGTTCCATCCGTATGAGTTAGTTCCACTGTCCTTGTTGAGCAATGTATAACCCCTTTGTACTTGGTCAACCAGTCCATCCCCAAGATAATATCTATTCCTTGTGATTCTATCACAATAAGGTTTGCAAGGAATTCTACTCCATTGACTCCTAGCTTTACCTTGGGACATATTTGTTTTGTCTTTATTTCTCCTCCAGGAGAATTCACTAATAACACTCGATTCATAGATGTAATTGGTAGTTTGTGCTTGGTTAAGAATTCCTTGGCTATGAACGAGTGTGTTGCACCAGAGTCAAATAGAATTGTAGCAGGATGAGTGTTCGCGGAGAACATACCAATCACCACGTCTGGTGCCTCCTGTGCTTCCTCCATCGTCACATGATTCACTTTGCCACGCACAAGATTCTGTGCCTGAAGTGGCTTCTTGTTGGGGCACCGGTTGGCATAGTGTCCCGTTTCTCCGCAGTTGAAGCATTGTCCCGTGACCTTGTTCATGGGTGCCTTGTTGCCTGTTGGTGCATTTTGAGGGTTTGGCCCTGCAGGACGAGGTTGGAATGCAGGGCGTTGTTGCTGCGCTTGTGGTCTCTGCTGTTGTGGTTGGAAAGTTGGGTTCCTGGCAGCAGGGTTGTAGTTCCTCTGAAACTGATTGGGAGCTATAGGTCGATTCATTGCTCCCGTCGGCGGTGATGAGAAACGGGGCCGACTGTTGCTGCTAGAAGCCTGTCCTTGCCAATTCATTTTCCTTTTTCGTTCTTCGACCAACTTCTGTCTTTTCCTCTCCACTATGAAAGCCTTGTTGATGAGCTTTTGGAAACTTTCATAGTCACTTGAAGACATAGCATATTGTATCTCTGAATTCAATCCTTCAATGAAACAGTCTTGTTTCTTCTCATCAGTATCTATGTCTCCCGGAGCATAGCGAGATAACTGTGTGAACTTAGTGAGGTACTCTCGCACGGACATGCTCCCTTGCTTCAGATTGAGGAACTCCTTCCGTTTGTTCTTGATTTCTCCGGCTGTAACATAGTGATTACGGAAGGCAATTTTGAACTCATTCCATGTGATACCCTCAGGATCCTCATGAGCTTCTTTGTATGCGGTCCACCAGTCAGCTGCAGACCCATATAATTGGTGAGAAGCAAAGAGCACTCTCTCACGTCCTGGGCATTGTATAATCTGCAACTTGTTCTCAATGTTTTTGAGCCAATCATCAGCTTCCAATGGCTCGATAGCGTTATCGAACTTTGGTGGTTGAGTGCTTAGGAACTCATTCAGTTTTGGTTGGCGTGGTGCATTCTGAATTTGTGGCTGCATGTTGGCCACCACTTGTGTCAGATTCTGAATGAGTTGATTCTGCATGTTCATCATCTGTTGTATAACTTCTCCATCTGCCCTACGTGCAACTCGTGGCTGCCATCCAGGTAAAGGAAATCCTGCAGCCTCATTGTTGTTGTTCTCTTCATTGCGTCTCCTTCTTCCTGCCATCTATTGTAAAAGACTGTGTTTAAAATTAAGGTATAGATGTTCTCTTAGATGTATTGTGTTGTATGCCTACTTCATCCATTCTATACAAGAGTTACTAAAGTTTCTACTTCGTTTATTAAATGGTCGTGATTGAAACAAACTAAGCACTTATATTCCTTAATAGATAGTTACATACACTAACGTGGTTGTGAACATAAGCCTATGGCTTTCACAACTCACGTTCATCCACTAGCATACATTACATCATCATTCTGAACAAGTTCACTAATCAACCATTACACTAGTCAATACATTACCACACACTTACTACACGAGTTACTATATGAACAAGGACACCTATCTTAGTTGTCCCCTGGGTTCTGTGCACCTTCCTGTGGGTTCCTACCATCACCACCTGGGTTGCTAGCCTCGGACTCAGCTGTGGAGGCCTCAGGTGCTGGAGGAACATGAGGGCGTTTGGCTGCCCTGCGGTCTGGAGAGTCCGGAGTCCAAGTGTCTCCATCCGAAGCATAGAGATCACTTATCTCTCCATCCCTCATCCTCATCAGTCCACGCATGATGGCCTCCGACTTCTTCAAGAGGTCCCGGACGTCTTGGAGTTCCTGTTGGCAGTTCTGTAGCCTCGCAGTGACGTCCACCCCTATCCGAAGACTCATGTCCATCTGCACTACATCACAACCTTCTTGGAGAGGCTCATAGTTGAATGCCGCGCTTCCACTTTGTCGCCGGGGAATGTACATGTATTGAGTCCCCTCGAGGCGGCCACGGTTGGTGTAGCTCTGGCAAGTGATTGCCTCCCAAGTGGCGTCCTTCTCAGCCTCTGCCATGGTGGACCTCCAGGCTGGTGAGTTGTGTATCTTGAGCAGCTTGTTCTCATGGTAGATCCTTGCCTGTGACTTCCACTCGTCTCGTTCTGCACGAGAGACTCGAGTGGTGTCGTACTGCACCTCTAGCTTGCCGGTATAACCAGCACAGCGAAGGAGGTGTCGAAGGCGATCCACCATGCCACTAGTAGACTCCCCGTGGGTCTGGTAGGTGGCGGGGTTGTCCACCTCCTCGGTAGTGCGCTCAGCCAACTGGTGTCGAGGAACTCGTCCTCCGGTGGACTTACGAGCCGTGAGACGTGTGCGTGCCATCTGTTTCAAAGAAAATTTAAAAATGTGTTAGAAAATAAACAATAATATAATTTTGAGTATAGAAGAGGTTAGACCACATATATATAGTTCAAATAATTCTCCTTTTAACAAAATACTTAGCAAAATAGTTTTTAATAAAATAGTGATGTCTATCTCGTCCATTTCTATCTAGGTTTGCGTCCTACGGGCAACCTTGGCTCTGATACCACTTTGTCACACCCGATATTCCATAAAGAACACCGAGCGTATACTCACATGTATGCCAGGATCCGTTGAGTCATACATGTGCCGACAAGAGTGAAATATCATTGTATTACAAGCCAAGTGTATTATACAACGTAATATTACATCATAAGACATAAAATATCAATTATGAGTACAAGCACACTAATAATAATACAGCGGAAAACTTCTAGCGGGGTGCTCCAGTTCCACAGGCGTTGCCCGGGGGTTACGCCAACCTAGAACAACTCCTCAGGGTCGAAGTACTCCTCGTCAAAGTCTACGTCTTCATTTACTCCTGAGCCAACATATGATATCCAACAAAAGCAAGTTTGAGTACCGTAGGTACTCAGCAAGTGTAGGAAAGAATGTTATGAAGGCCAATAGCAAGGGAAGGCTAACTTGGTTAAGCACTATGCATTAATCCTAAGCCTTAGCTTTGATTAGCAACCTATCTTACTAGGTGATAATCCCACCATCATCATTATTAAGTCATTAATGTTAGGTTACACCACCCAACAACCTCTTTTGACTCACATCCATGTTTCCCTAATCATGGACAAGTCCAAGCCGCTCTTGACCGTGAGCACGGCTGTCATGACAGTTTGGTTCTCTGCAGAGATTGTACCACTTTACCCACAAGTAGTGATTTCGTCCCCTGTTGCCAGGTGGACTAAGAAACCTCCCTGATATCCGTGGTTGCAAGCCACATTACACACTTCCTTTGGTGTGCGATCAGGAGATCACTACATGGCCTTTACAAAGGGTCTACCGGCAAGTACAAGCCCACTGAGGTTTCACCGCTGTAGTTCCTGGGAGTAACCCTCCCCTACAGAAGCCCCCTCTTGAGCCTTGCAGTTCCCAGGGCAGTCAAAAATGGACTCCCATTCCCCGCACCATCCAAACACTCATACTATACCGGCAAACTCCTAATTAATTGGCCAAGCTGCCCCATCTCAGTCTTGTGGTGGCACTGTAAAGCCGGGTTAACTGTTCCATGAACCGGTCCTTAGAATCTAAGACAGGCACTAACTCATTCCCGAGTCTCGTGCACGAAGCACCAACCCAACAACCAGCCTGTCTAGATTCCTATTACCATGACACACTCTTGTGTCTTTCATATAATACCACAAGACGAGTATCATCAACGTTCCATTCATTTTCTAAGTTCTAAGTATGCATGGCTAAGCACATAAAATGATAACCATCAAATATCAACTAAGTCCCTCCATGGTTCAACAAGAAATGATAAAGGAAATAAACTAGGGAAACACCCTAAATTAGGTTTCATATTAATGACATCATGCAATTAATCTAACTATTCATCCTAGAATAGGAACAAAGTGATCAAGGAACACTTGCCTTTGAGTGAAGTGGTATTTACTTCAAACTCTTGATCTTGAAAGTTAGGGAATGGTTCTTGAGTTGGTTCTATCCATGCATTTGTACCCACAAAATAATGACAAACATGCCATAAGAATCATATCACAGCATTTCAATCACATAAGTTTAGTTACACACATGCAACTATGGTTTTCTTGTCATTTTATGTGAGTTAGAAGGAAAATATGTTGCAATTGGCTACTTATACCCTTTTGATTTTAATATTGCCACTTCCAAACACTCATTTTCAGTTTGTAAGATAATTTGAATGAATTTTAGAATTTACTAATATATGTGTGTATTTATTATAATTAATTACATCCTAGAAATCATTTAAATTATTATTATAATACTTTTCAGACTCATATTCCTAATTTTCTGCACTTCAGAACCTATTTAAGCATTTAAAACAGTTTCCAAAATTTTTATTTAATATATATTATTTTTATCTATTTTCAGTATTTATTTAATAACTAAAAATACATTTTCAGTTATTTAAATAATTATTCTGGATCACAGAGATTATATATGTTCAAAAAGATGATAGCAGAATAATTTTACACCCTTGAAATAAATTTACAAAATTTTCTGAAATATATCTAATTTTTTTCTTTGATTTTTCCAAGTTAGTTGTCACTATATAAATAATATCAGCATTTGTAAATTGTTATATTTAAATTCAGAATTTTTATTCTGTTCAGAATGTTTTATCAGTGCTAAAAATAAATTTCTACCATTTTCTAGAATTCATTTAGCCTTATTTGATTATTTACAGAATTAAAAACAAACTTTTAAACTGATTTGGGCTAATTTGTAATAGATTCAAACTTTCTGGGGTTCAATTTGAATTTTCTAAACTGTTCTATCAATTTCTAAAAAGTACAGGGTCTCTTTGGCTATTCCAAAGTAATTTTCCAATTTCCTATGAACTCAGGGTTGATTCTGTAAGTGTCAGGGGCTATTCCCTATTTGTTTAAATCTCCAGGGACCTAACCAGAAGATTTCCAACGTTTATAACTGTTTTAAATATGGGCCGTTGGATCTGAGATCAACGGCCCAGATTAGATTAACCGAACCGGTATCGGTTCTTTTATTTCTAACCGCTCATTTCTCATCTGAGGGTCCAGAGGCGGCCACGTCGCCTCCCCCCCCTTCTCTCTCGCGGCCGGCGGCTGCGCGCGCCGGCGAGCGGCGGCGGCCTCGCCGGAGTTTCTGTTTTTCGCCGTTTTTCAACTATTTCGCGACCTACTGGTACCAGAAGAGAGAGGGGAGAGTGGGGAACTCACCTATGGTGACTTTTGGACCCAGAGACGGCCGGAGAAGTGTGTTTGACGGTGACCGAAGAGGATCTCCGGCGACCTTCGATCTCAGCGCTTCCCAGGCGTAGACCTTCACTGATTATCGTCGGGATTTCCTTCAGGAGGTCTTGGGATGGTGTAGGGAGGATTAGAACTGAGAATTTCCGAGGGTATTCGAAGAATTCGAGTTGGTGGCAGTTTTCCCGATCGGGGTGAAAGAGGGCGGTTTGGAGGGTGAAAATGGCCGGGGAGCGGGGGTATTTGTAGAGGGTGAAGAGGCGGCGGTTGCTGCGGCGCCGGTTGGCGGAGAGGGCGCGAGAATTGGGCGTGTCCGAACCGTTTTCGCCACATGCGATAATAGAGGGGAAGAGAGAGAGAAGGGCTGCGGTTGCTCGGGGAAGGAGAGTGTCGGCTGGGCCCTGAGCAGTGGGGGAGGAAGAGGGGTGAGGGTTTTTGTCACATGGTGCATAATTCGGGTGTTACAGTGACACACATAAAAGATGAAAGCAATGGACAGTGGTGGGAGTTTGATGATGAGACTCTATCCAAACTTGGTTCACATCCTTTTGGTGAAAAACTAGGAAAGTCATCGAATAAAGATGATAAAATTTCCCAGGGTGTTTCTACAGCAGGTTCTGTTACAAATGATAATAACAATAGTCACCAGAACGCAGTGTCAACTTCCACTGCTGGAGAAATGTTTTCATCTACAGATGCTTAGACGCTGATGTTCAAACGTACCGATAAAGATGAAAGTGCTACTGAAAGCAATAAGATTTCAGAAATCAATAATGATTCACTTCCGCACCAGTTTCTGAATGAAATTAATGAACTAAACACATCATATGTAAAGTCATTTGAAGAGTATCGAAGCAACAAAGACAGTCACTTGGCATATATAACTGAGAGACGTCAGGAAGTAAAATCTGTTCTGATAGAAGCACCTGCAAATCCAGAGAATGATTCATATTTTTGAATTTCAACAGACTGGCTGCGTCGATGGGCAGATAACATTAGTCCCCCATCTTAAGTTTACCAGAAATATTCCCCCCTGTTCTGTCTCCATTTACATTGGAACGCTTTATTTCTAAAATGTAACTATTCTTTTAATAAAGCAATATATACAAATGGTGTTTGCTTAGTTTCTACAGAAAATTGTAGCATCTTTATTGCTAAAACCACATAGTACTGGTGTATTAGGAATGATAAGGGATGCCGCATCTGCTAAACAATAATGCAGGATGGGTATTTGATCCATACAATGCCATGTTTTGTACCATGGGCAAGCAGATCTGAATCCATCCATTACATTGAACTTTCCACTGAACTCGGCAATCATCATACATTGATTAAATTTTTGTGACTGCACCATCAGAGTTCTGTGTCTAGATTTAGCTTATGACTGGCAAATTAAATTAAACATTGAATATGCTAGTAATATGCAATGGTCTAGCTGGTCTTGTAGTTCAATCAGCAGTGCTAGCTGCCATTTCTGTTCCTGTTATTTCTTTTAAAAATGTCTCACTCTTTTAATTTAGATCAGACCTTAATGTGAGATACATCTTCTACTGCTTTCGTGCTTTGTGATTGGATTGAATCTTTGTTTGTATACTGAAAGATATTTTTTATTATATCTCTGTAGCTTTGGGCTTGAAGGGTGGACCTGGGGCAGTAGTAGTGTGTCTCCACTTGTGTGTCTTGGGTTCGAACTAGCCTCTCTGCAAAAGCAGGGGTAAGGCTGTATAGAAATAACCCTTCCCTAGACCCCATATGTGTGAGAGTCTTTGGCACTGGGTACGCCCTCTGTAGCTTTGGGCTTATATCTGACCCTTAGCACATTTTACCTAAGGGCGGCTGACAAATTAACATGCCTATTTAACTAAGAGCAACCAGTATTTGCTTAAATGAACCAAATATGAAGTCTAAAATGAAATGATAACCCAATAGGCTGTCATATCTTTCGGAATCACTATATATGTGATCTCTGCATAATATCAGTGTGGACCAGCTACTGATACTGCAACAGCACACTTCATTGCTACTGTATTGTGTAGCGGCAGTGCCAGTAATTTTAGCATGGAGATGAGACTAGTTTTTTCTTTAATATCAAAAGTAACATAGAGACGGAATCGGTTTGTGTTCAGATTGAGTTATATCCATCACATCCATTTCTAGGAGCTGGCTTGCTATTTAAATTTAAAGAGGGGGTAATGTTGTTTCCATTAAGCAAGTAATAAACCATTGTGTCTACCCTGACCCTTTCTTCTAATACCTTCTGTTTTTTCTGCTGCCTTCACCTGTGCTGTCATGCTGTAGCTGTCCAGGATCATCTCGTAGGACTAGGACATAGGGGCATAAACAGCGCAAACCGCAATATTAATTGGTATTATGTAGATTTTCCTTAATGAATCGAATATAGCCTTACTACAGCGATGTTCCATTTCTGCAGTTCCATTGACAATGGTCTAATTCAATGTGAACATGGAAAGGTTCCAGCATCAAAAGTCACATCAATGAAGCGACTATCAGCTGTGGCTTGGCAGAAGCTATTTTTTAAGTAAGAGGCTAGTCCATTTTTTGGTTTCATTTCTGATCCTTTGCCTGACATTCCATATCGTTTCTGTGACTGTGGAACAGTTTATAGTATAGTGTAGTTATTGCAAAATGGTGTGTTTGTACTCATTTTCAGTGCCTCTGCCATATTTTTGATGAATATTAATTTCATTATGTTGCCATGGCAAAATTTCAAAGTATGGAGGCGGACCAGCATTAAGCAGTGACGATTCTTGCATGGAGTGTCTTATGGCGGGAACTAAAGATGTAGTATCTGCTGATATCTACTATGACCAAAAAGCATCGTTTAAAACCCTTGCAGAAGCAGCACTTGCTGGTAGTTGTTCAGATGACCCTTCGTACTTGGTTTCAAGGGCATGGTATGTGAAGTATATCCTTTTATTGATGCCCAGTTAGTTTGTATAATTATTTGTGGAAGCTAATGCTTTCTCTGCACTTAGGTTTCTTCTCATGCTCTCGTATCTGCCTTTGTATGAACTCTTTACCTCATAGCCCTTCCATTTTGTTTCGTGGTAACTTATGGATAATTGCCTATGCAAGATTCACGTTCATGTTCTGTACTCTGCATGTATATTTATTTTTAACTTTCTACATGTTATCACTAAAAGTTAATTATGGTTTTGTGCAATTATTGTTCGGCATGCCATGTTGATTTTACACTAGCTAATTCTATTCTTAAGTTCATTCATTTTATTCGTTTCTTCAAATTTGCGCCAGCCGCCAAGTACATTTCTCTCGGAATTTCCTGAGCTCCTGTGGTGAAGCCATGTTGATATCCTCTGGTGCACATGCACCCGGGTCCAAATGATGCTAGAAAGCAATTTAGTGAAATTGTGTTTTATTCTTCGCTGGCCTTGTTGCACTATATCACCGTCCTGCAGGTATGGTCTCTTGCTGAACTTTTTGTCGTTACTGCTAGGTTGAGTCAATGGCTGCGAAAAAGGATTCTGATGTCTTCGGATGCTAATAATGGAGCAACGAATGCTTTAAGATGTTGCCATGGATATCTTCTTCCGGAGCACGCTCCAGGAGCAAAGCGTGTATCTGTCCCAGAGAACCTCTGGTTATTTCTCTATGAAACCATCAGGGCAAGGAAGGCTGATGATATTGACTTTTCCATCAGATTGTCAACCATGTGAAACCTGCAGCCAGGAATTGTCTGACGTTGCATCTGTTGAGGGTAATCTTAGGTAATACTATACGAAAGTCAGAGAATCAATATCAGATATGGGATTATTTATTAGAATATCCATGCCTAACACATTTTATTTCATGGTGTATTTCCCATTCAGAGCAGTGAAACTCAAACAGCGACAGAACCATGACAAATTAGTATCTGGGAAAAGCTTTGCACTTTTCCCGGTCAAAAATATTATTTGATTCCTTCCTCTTGGTTGTCAGAATGGAGAGCTTATGTTACAGCTACTGGAAAAATATTTCTTTGTTACCAGAACCTCAAAATCTTGAAGCTATCGTCAATTCACTTATATGTGAGAAGGTATCATATGCCGATATGAATGTCTGGTTTGCAAACCTACAAGGCTGTAATATTTGGATTTGAGAGTTATTAGATGCAATGAAACCTTCTGTCAGGAACAAACGGGGACCCTCTAGAACTTCAGAGAACTTTGTCAGAACTTCTATAACCCTGTTGTGCATCACCTACCGTCAAGTCTAGAAATGAGGATGAAATGATCGTGCATACAATGCACAGTCAAATGTGCTATGCGGCATGCGTACCGTCTACTTTGGCATCTGTGGGTGGCTGACGTTGGCGCTCTGCTCAGCTAGCTTAATTGTTATAAAATTGGCAATTTTTGCTCCTGGACACTCTGACTTCGTGTGATTAGCTACTGGACACCGAAAAAGTCAAGCTTTGGGGAGAAGTATTGCCAAAATTTGTTCATTTGCTAGAGTAACGACACACATTAAAATATTAATATTGAAGTGAATCAGGGAGAGGAATACGATGAATGCCTATTTTGTCCTTGGTCCCAGCTTAGAAACTGGTCGAATTTGATACTTTTGTCCCCTCAGTTATCGATGCCTTGAGACTGCCTTACCTCCTGAGATTTGGGCTTGATATCAAAAGATCATATCCGTCCTGAGCGCGCTGGAAAGCTAGCCCTTTCCTCATGAACTGGTTCTACAGCTGGTGCCGACCTCAGCCCCTGATTGGCAAAGAGGCCTCGCTCCGTGAAGATTGCTGTTTGTTAAGCGATTTGGCGTGAGAGAAATAGCTGGATCTTTGAAGAAAAAAAATACATTGCAAGATATACTACATGCCCTGATGGAGGAACTACCCTTATGATCTCTTGCGGGCTGTAAGCAAGTTGCTGCGATCCTACCAGCTCCTAACATTACTGTGTAATTTTACTTTATTTTTAGTGTCACTAATTAGTGACAGCGTTGTAACTACTCCTTCTGCTTAATATATTACCAGTCAGCTATTTCTAAAAAAAACTTATATGACACCTCCGAACAAGTTTAAGACCAGTCATGTACTTTACTGTATCGTGCAGCACAGCGCAGCGATCGGAATCCACCAAAACAAATCCTGAATGAGTCGGACCCGGGCCGCCCAGCTCATTTCGGCCATAAAAGGCTCATAAAAAATGAGGTGCCAGCGCCACCGTGCGATTGCTCCGTCCTTGTTCTTTTTCCTTATTGTAATCGGATGGCTGCAGAGATCCCAGGTGTCACGAGCTGAATGTAAGCTGTGTGTTTTGCGTTCCTGGGTGTCACATCACAATAGCAAAAAAAAAAAGAAGAAAAAACTATTAGGGCTCAACCGCCGTGGTGATGGTATCTTGTGGATGATGGCACGAAATCAACGGGGCTTTCATTTTCTGTTTTGTGCCCTCGTTGTCTTCGTCCGCGAAAAGCGTCCTTAGCTGTTCTTGCTCACAAGCAAGACAGCGGCTGCTACGGATGAGCTTGGACGGCACAGCAGAGGGCCAGCGTTTGCACGCCTTTCTCGCGAAAGCGTGACACGGTTCTATTAGCTCGGCAATTCGAGAAACATCTGTCAGTTCGATTCGAACTCGCACCGTGTGGCGTGCAGCTTCTGGACAAGAGTAGCATCATCCTTTGGCCTGATCGGAAGCAAGAGAAAAGGACCTCCGAACACCAGAGAAAGACACACTATAGCATACAGTGCATGTTGCAGTTTGATCCTCCGTATACGGTTCCAGACTTGTAGTTTCGTGCATGAGGCCCATGGCAGGGCGATAATAAACCGTGCAACGACAAGTTTGTACCCCCCCCCTTTTGCTTCCGAATAAAGAATGGATACAGCCAATGCTTGCGCACCATAAGACATTTAGGTTGCACCTAATGAGGAACCTGATAACGATCTTAATTAGCATGGCAGCTCGCTAGCAAGTGGTTCTTGGCGATGTGCGTCTGCGTGGTGCTTGGCTGTCCATGTTATCATTGATGAGCACCAAACTGCTGATTCAGCAGCTTCGTTGCGTTTGCCAGACAACCTATCGATAACATAAAAATTTCTGGCAATCTTGATCTATTAACAGGAAACATGCTAATTTACTTCAGCATACCTGATCAATCAACCAATACGAAGCAAGAGAAGGCAAGAAATTCACAAGTTCTTTGACTGATGAGAAGTCTATCATGTAGCTAGGGCCTATTGATCTAAGAAAGGGGTCTAAAGCCAGGCACAGCTTTGGTACAAACATACAGAGACTTGGGCACCGTTCACTGCAGATTGATGAGGCTCTCGCTTGCACCTCCGTCATCACAATTCACAAACCATCTCTGAGTGAAGCTGAGCCACTGATTAAAACAAGTGAGCACCCCCGGTCTGTATCAGACACAGCCATCTAGAATTATCCAAGGATGATGAGCGCTTTAGTCGGTCGCGGTCGGCAAAATTATAACCCAGAAACCTTCCAAACCAGACACTCTAGCCCCGGGCCTTATCCCTGATTAATTAACCACTAAACAATCTAATCATCAAGCTAGCAGCAGCCTGATGCTCTTGCCGGTTGTCACGAACCACCACCGTCTCAGCCTCACCCCTCTTAAATACCACAACTCATCTCAGCTGCTCGTCACCTCACAGCACACAGAGCCAGCGAGCTTGCTAGCTAGCTATCAAACAGAGCGTGAGCGCTCGTGCTCGAAGGCTCCAAAGCTTAAGCAGCTTGGTGCAGAAATGGCGAAGGACATCGAGGCCGCGGCGGGCGGCGAGTACACGGCCAAGGACTACACGGACCCGCCGCCGGCGCCGCTCATTGACGCCGAGGAGCTGACCAAGTGGTCCCTGTACCGTGCGGTGATCGCCGAGTTCGTGGCCACGCTCCTCTTCCTCTACATCACGGTGGCCACGGTGATCGGGTACAGTCACCAGTCGGACGCCAGCGCGTCGGGCTCCGACGCGGCGTGCGGCGGCGTCGGCGTCCTCGGCATCGCCTGGGCCTTCGGCGGCATGATCTTCATCCTCGTCTACTGCACCGCCGGCGTCTCAGATGCGTGCGTGAATCATGCGGACGCCGCGACTGGCATGGCGCACTACGCGCATGGAGCACTAAGTAACCGTGGCGTGGGCATGCAGGTGGCCACATCAACCCGGCCGTGACGTTCGGGCTGTTCCTGGCGCGGAAGGTGTCGCTGGTGCGCGCGCTGCTGTACATCATCGCGCAGTGCCTGGGCGCCATCTGCGGCGTGGGGCTCGTCAAGGGCTTCCAGAGCGCCTACTTCGTGCGCTACGGCGGAGGCGCCAACGAGCTTCAACCGGGCTACTCCAAGGGCACCGGCCTCGCCGCCGAGATCATCGGCACGTTCGTGCTCGTCTACACCGTCTTCTCCGCCACCGACCCCAAGCGCAACGCCCGTGACTCCCACGTCCCTGTAAGTGGCTCGAGACCTCCGCACGCTGATAGTTACTGTCTCAGTGTGCAGCGCACGACAGTAAAGCAGTGACGAGCGGTATATATAATATATTGTCTGATGTTGCTAGCTAGCTTGGGCATGAACTAAGAGTAGCTCTCGTAAGCAGCATAACAGCGAATACCTATTCTTTTTACGGATATGATACATAAAAATACGAAAGCCCAATAAATGTTTTGGTGATATGGACGTACATGTTGTTTGGTGAACCATCACTGATCAGCATATGAAAAAATATATTCAGTTGTTTACTTAGATGAGGGCAGCTGTCTAATTTCCTAGATTAGTTATGTATTGATATTTATTATCACATATTTGGCGCATACGAATTTCATAAAAAGTCCCAAAGGGCTTTAATAAGAGGTGAAACAGATCATGCAAAAGTACTATGAATATCGTGTTTAAAATATGTGCCTGAGCGAAACAAAATATGCAACAAACACCTAATCACTTCGTTGTCTGTCTAATTGAAAAGTTAACAGAAAATCATCTTAACTGCTCGCATTTTTGTTTTTTTCGAAAAGGCTTAACTGCTCACATTTTTTAGAACAACCTAACTGCTCAGCATCAATATTAGGGACATCGAATTCGATTTTTTTAGACATATATAAGAGTGCATAGCAGGAGCATACTAGATCAAAACTACATCCCTTAATTGTTGACTGACAGCAGTGTTTCAGAATTCAGACCCATTTTGACATTTACTTGTGCTGCTGTTTCATCAGGTGCTAGCTCCTCTTCCAATTGGGTTCGCGGTGTTCATGGTCCACCTGGCCACCATCCCCATCACCGGCACCGGAATCAACCCCGCCAGGAGCTTGGGCGCCGCCGTGATCTACAACAACGACAAGGCCTGGGATGACCACGTACGTCCTACACACTTGTCGGTCTCCCAAATTCGCTAGTTTTCATTCGTCTGCTAAACTGCTAACTAAGTGGTTCACAGCTTAGAATCTCAATAAGCTTAAATAATTAAACGGAACTTTATTGTAGTGTTCCTCTCAAGGCCATAACTTATCAAGTCACAGGTAGCAGGCGTAACTGAAATAGTCTATTATAGGCTACTGAAGGCTCAGCAGGATAAGGCTCGATCACTTATTAGTTAAACTGATCGGCAGATATCACCACCACTGATTGATCACAGATTAATTTATGTTGCCACTATGAAATCTGCAGCCACATAATTAAAAATAATAATTTACATGGAAGCACAAAGCCTAATTTCATCCACCAACTCTTGGACGGACTAACTAAAATCTGCATTAGTCTATATATGCACCTAATGCTGCTTAGCTTTTTAGCTTGTCTCCTTACTGTTGCTCAGCACAGCAGTACTGCAGTAGGTTGTAGCCACAAACCACCGATATGATGAAGTCATCACCGCTTGGCATCGATCGGTCAGTTTAAGACGTCTCACACAATATCGCTTGCGTTTGTGATCGCAGTGGATCTTCTGGGTGGGCCCACTCATCGGCGCGGCCATCGCCGCCGCGTACCACCAGTACGTGCTCAGGGCCAGCGCCGCGAAGATGGGC
This sequence comes from Neostapfia colusana, assembly GCA_030760725.1. Classification (NCBI taxonomy): domain Eukaryota; kingdom Viridiplantae; phylum Streptophyta; class Magnoliopsida; order Poales; family Poaceae; genus Neostapfia; species Neostapfia colusana. Next base: position 57,806,934 of record JASWHV010000019.1, read on the forward strand.
TCGTCGGCCTCCTCCTTCCGCGGCTAGATCAGCTGCACCGATGACCGGAGGCGTTCAACTGTAGATACATGCACAGTATCAGAGAGGGGCCTCCAGTCCAGCCTCTGCGTATTTGCTTCGGGTTGTGCTCCACGGCCACAGTGGTCGATGTTCTCCGCTAGCCATGTGCGTGCACGCGCCGTGTGTCTGTATTTTATCACTCCGCTGCCATTTGCTTTGCTGTTTTCCTTCGACAGTGTGTGCGCTTGTACTATTTTACGGATCCGTATATGAATGCACGTATGTAATATCGGGGAAGAAGAAGAAGCGTGTATGCGCATTTTATGAAAAGGAGGTGTTTGGATATTTTTTGCTTAATCTGTATTTTCATGCTCCAGCGAATGGGCCGGCGTCGTCATGTATGCCTAACAGTGACAGAAGCTTCAGAGTTCAGAGCAAAAGAAAAAAAACACATAGGCTGCACCTCACGTTCAGAAAAAATACAGAGTTCAGAGCAGGGACGGGAGCAGAGGTTGGGAGACCGCAACGGAAACAAATAGGCCCAGACCGGTCAAGCCGCCGGGCCCGCAACCATCACCGCTCCATGGACCATACAAGATCTGATGTTTGAGGCCGGCAGGCCCGTAGGCCTGCAGTTGCTGTCCCATGCCTTCTTCGTGATTTTTTCTTTTTGTCCCTTCTATTTTTTATTGACATTTCGTATGATTAAAATTAAACTCTTCGTATAGCATTGTTTTTTGACGTCCTAAGTGAAAACTGAATAGCACGTTATACTGTGAATGTAGAGCAGTAAAGATTGTAATACTAACTTTACTTACTGCTGATATGGCACGAAGAGCATCAGGTCAAATTGTATGACACTCTATATCACGATGAGACACCAAATCCTACAATCTTATGTTACGCGTTAAAAAAAAAGACGTCGTAGATATTAAAAAAATAAAACAAAAAAACAAATAAATCACTGCCTTCTTGCTTAAATTCCCCAGTTCCTACCTAAATTCCCGATTAGCACAGCGCCACCACCGACCCCGCGACGATCCCAAGGACACACGCGTCTTCAATCCTCGCCACCGCCCCCCCCCCCCACCAAACCCACCTCGTGCCGGCGGACGGAGATGCACCTGTGGCCGTCGCTCCGGATCCGGGGCTCGTTCAGGCATGGCTACCTGCAGAAGCTGGAGCTCAACCTCGGCCACATGAAGCGCTCGCAGCGGCAGGGCCAGGGGCAGCAGAGCCAGGACCAGGGCGGACTGCGGGGGGCGCTCGCCGACGACGGGAAGGCGCCGCTTCTCGAGGACCGCTCGCCGGGGGGGTCCGTGGTGGCCGGCGCGCTCGAGCTCGCCTGGGACGCCGTCTTGCTCCTCACGTGCTGCTGCTGCTGCTTCTGCTGTGGAGGTATGCCATATTGTCTACCGACGACGCTCTTGTTGTTCCTGGCTGTTCCGATCGTATAAATCATCCGTTATTTTTTTTCTGCTCGTTTACCATGTCACCTCTTTCGTTTATTCGATTCGAAAGTCCATGCGATCGCTATCGAGATCGCTTAGGTTTACATTTCTCTCTCCAGCTTGTTTAATCTATTATTTGAAATTGATCAGGGTCGATATTGCAATTGTGCACTACTATATATGTCTGTCCCCATTACTTGTAGTACAGTTGATTTCATTACCCATCAGAGTTGATTCAATCTTCTGTATCTCACACTTGTTTGGATATACCAGTCGATCTCAGGATGTGTCACTCCATATTTCACATTTCCATTACCAATATCAGAATAAACTAATTATCTCGACCCACATGTAGTGATAGTTGTGTCTCGGACCACAGCTTGTGGATAATGCTCGTCCATCCATCGATATGTCAAAATCAGCAAATTTGCTGCAGAGTGAACTGGTTGCTAAAGTGCCGCTGATTCTGAATTGTGATGATGATGAACACTAGTGTGTGTAGCACAGCATTTCGACCAATAAGCAGCATTTTTAGCTGGTTTTAGGCTAGGTGCCAAATTGCAGAGGAAAGGGGTGAGGTTTGAAACTTGTACAGAGTATAGTAACTATCTCTGGATTCATTAGTTAATCATCTGACATGTCAACAATTTGACGAACATGGTTACTTCATGCAATATTGGCATTTCGAAGTTAATTTGGTTATTTCATTATGCGATACGGTTGTCATTTGAATGACTGCTGACTGGTCTTGAACAACCATTTCCCTTTTCTTGAAATCCTCAGAGCCAAATACCTGGAGCATTGAAAAATCATGTATAAATAACATAGATCATCTTGATTGTTTCTTCCTCTTGAGCCTATGTAGCACCACTGAACTCTGACTGATGAAGTATGTACTTTTCTGCTATGCCTATAAAAGTTGTACCTTGACATGTTGGCATCCGTTTAGTGCAAGGGCTCTCAGCATAAAGGATCTTTACAATTGATACGTGAAAGGAGGAAAACTAAGGATTCCTTTATTCTTGCTAGTGCTAGCACTACTGTCGGTACCTGAGATATGGGGTACCCCCGCGCACAGGGTAAAATGCCTAAAGAACTCGCCCTTCTCCGCAGGGAGAGCGCCGAAGGCGCCACGCGTCCGGCGGGGCCGGACCTCCCTCTCCTCAGAGGAGAGCTCCGGGCCCGCCATGTGGCATACAGAAGCCGGACCTCCCCCTCCGCGGGAGAGAGGTCCGAAGGCGCCGCGTGTCCAGCGGGGCCGGACCTCCCTCTCCTCAGAGGGGAGCTCCGGGCCCGCCACGTGGCCAACAGAAGCCGAGCCTCTCCCTCCGCGGGGAGAGGTCCGGAGGCTCCACGTGCCCCGCGGGACTGACCCTTCTCTCCTCTGAGAAGGGCTCCGGGCCCGCCACGTGGCAGCAGAACGGCGCTGCCTGCCCCGAGCGGTAGGCAGCGGGCGTAAAGACGCCCCATACCTTGCCCGTACAAGGTATTCAAGGCCCGCGTCTTCCCAAGACGCGGAGACGCGGAGCACGCTTCTGTCAGGTGCCGTTGCGCCCAGTCGCATCACAGACTGGCGCGCGGTGTCAGAACCTGCCAGCCAATAAACGTCACGACAAGACATCCCATGCCGCCTGCGCCGTCATCAACCACTACGACTAGCATGCGGCATGGGCAAGACGGCAAGATGAAGACTCGGAAGCCTTCACCAGAGACAACTACCAGCATAACTGCAGATACGGTAGATAATAGACAATCTTCCCGGGACCACCTGTCGGGTCCCGACTCCCCTTGTAAGCCGCTCAAGTCTTGGACTATAAAAGGCTCGGGTAGGCGTCGATAGCAAGGGTTCGCACTTTGCAACTCATACGCTAGCCATACACTCTCAAGCTGTAACTCACCCCCGAGCTCAGGCCTCCGGTCTTGAGCAGCAAGCAATACAGTGAGCTCCATAGCTCGCCGTGGACGTAGGGTTTTACGCTCCGGCGGCCTGAACCACGTAAAACTCACCGTGTCAAGCTCTTACTAACTCGTCCATCTGCGCAAGCTCTCCGCTAGAGACTAGCCCCACCGAAAAAAGAACCTCCGCGGGCTGCCCAGTGCAGGCCCGGCGGAAGTGTCGACTGAACACTTCGACATTTGGCGCGCCAGGTAGGGCACGAAGACGGTAAAACGGGACCCTGAGCCCTGACCTTCACCAGGCCTTACCGAATGATGTTCGTCGACGGCTCCTTGCGAAAGCAGGGGGCCGGTGCTAGCGTACTGTTCCTCACGCCATCGGGGGAGCAGACTGGGTATGTGGGGCGTTTCAATTCCAAGGCAGCCAGCAACATAGCAAGGTATGAAGTGCTCGTCCTTCTTGCTAGTCGTTGGCTCAGGGCAACTCCCAGTCTGGTTATCGACCAAGATGGTGGAGACAGACCTCCTCGCCTTGGACCTGCACCACGTACCGCGCGCTAGCAAGGCCGCAGCTGACGACCTTTCAACGAAGACCCCCACCGGAGCCACTGTGCCCGAAGGGGGCTTTGAGAGGACGTTGCCGCGGCCCACAGCCCGGCCCGCCGAGCCGGACGAAGGGGGCTAGACCAGCACCTCGAAGCTGGCGGTCCCGGCGGCAATGGACGCCGCCAAGGATCACAAGCGTCACTGGGGACTCCGTGCAACCCAGCGCTTAAGATCCAGATGCTCAAGTCAGACCCGATGCATGGATCACGGAGGTCCGGGACTACTTGAAAGACAATATCCTCCCTGATGAACGTGTATCCGCTGAACGGATTGTGCGTATGGCTAAGAGACACATGGCGGGAGAGAGGGATCTCTACCGACGTGGCGCCAACCACATCCTATTGCGGTGCATAACCCAGGGGGAAGGCTGCGACTTGTTCGCTGAGATCCATGGAGGCGAATGTGGGAGTCACTCTTCCTCACGCACGCTTGTCGGTAAAGCCTTTCGGCATGGCTTCTACTAGCCGGCAACACTCCAGGATGCCGTCGAGCTGGTCGAGAGCTGCTAGGCGTGCCTGTTCCACGCCAAGCAGATCTATACATCGGCTTGGACGGTACAGATGATCCAGCCCACATGGCCATGTGCCATACTGGGGCTGGACATCCCGGGCCTGGGACCATTCCCCAGAACCAAGGGTGGGGACCCGCTCCCGAACCTTCGGAACACAGAACACCGCTGTAAGTTCTACCCCTAGAGCAACAATAGGACAGACCCTTCTTTTTATAATAAATTCCATAAAAGTCCAGAAACAGGGCTTGGAGCAACTAAGCCTCAGGGAACAGTCCAGGACTACGTTCAACTTCGCCTGGTTCCGATCCCAAGCGCGTAGTCTTGCTTCCCTTGAGGTGGGTCGTGGCCTACATATTCGGCCCGCCTTCCCCATATGGAAATTTATATGAAAAGAAACTTGCCCTGCGTTGCTCTTCTTTGGTACTCATTTAATTTACTTATTAAATTTTTATGATTACCCTACTAGCGCGTGCTCACTATGCGTTCAACTCCCTCTTTTCATTCTCATCTTTAGTCGGCATTTGCTGCCCTGCCAAAGGCGGTTGCGTGGGAGGTACCGGCCGAAAGCCAGGGGGGCCCAAGCCCCCGGCACTTCGCGCACGGTAGTTCCCAAGCACCATATAAGTGGACGGGGACCGTAAGCCAGATAAGACTAAGAGATAGAGGGGGGGAGCCCCCAAGGAGAATTACTTTTTCCTTACTTGTGTGCAGGACTTCTCAGCCTCAGCTCCCCGCAGGAGTATGGTAGGCGCATCCATCCAATAGAATGCACCTACCAGGGGGCCGCTACGGGATCACGCAAGGCCAAAACCCCAAGGTAAGATCAAAGAACTAGACCTCACAGGGGCAAGGCCCGAAGGCCCCACGTGTCCAGCAGGGCCAGATCTTCCACCTCCTTAAGGGGAGCTCCGGGACCGCCGCGTGGTCTACGGGAGTCGGACCTCCCCCCCCCCCCCCCCCTCTGCAGGAAGAGGCCCGAGGGCTCCACGTACCCCGCAAGCCCGGACCTTCCCTCAGGCGGGAGCTCCGGGCCCGCCACGTGACCAACAGGCCCGGACCCCCCCTCCGATCTCGTGAGGCGGGTCCTGGAGACCTCCGGAACCCTTAGTATACAGTGAGGACCCGGAGAAGGTGTCTATGCAGAGCTTCGAGATTGGTCAAGGCCTCCGAGTCCTTGCAGAGCTAAGGACTCGGTCAGGAAAAGCCAAGAAAAAGACTAGAACATGCAGACACAGAAAGAAACAGGAGTCTGTCCATACGAAGGCTCCACGAGCTGGGCTACAGACTCAACAAAAATAAAAAAGGAGGTACAGGGCCTTGTGGCCACAAGGGCAGATGCCTAAGAGTCCCCGGACTCCCGATGAAACCTAGAGGCCACGAGGGCAGCTAAGTCCTCGACTTCGGCCCTGGCAGCTTCCTCCCGATCGGCGACGGGTCCTAGACGAACCGGCCCAAGAGAAAAGGAAGGGTCTCGGCTAACGAAGCACGACAGAACGTGCATAGCAACCTCCTTCGCAAGGCCCCGACCTTCCGCTTCCAGCTCGTCGGCGACCACTGATTCGAGCCGACCTAGCTCGTCGCCGAGAGACTCAAGGGCCGGGGCCGCTTCGGACATCGGCCGCGCTGGAGTCTCCACCTGCACAGGGCTGAAACCAAGAGGAGCCAAGGCGGATCCCGCCTTGGCAATGAAGCACCAGACCGCCTGGGCCTCGGCAGTCCGCAAGGACTGGAGCCTCTCTACCTCTTGGCGAGTCGCTAGCTCGCGATCCATCGCCGCCTGGCGCTCCTTGGAGAACTGCTCCTCCCTCGCGGCGACAGCCGACTCACGGACCTCCAGCTCCTCGGACCGAGCCCTTAGCTCCTCCACCTTGGCCCTCAGCCGGGCGGTGGTCTTCTCCTCCTCGGCCGCAGCGGCGCGTTTCCGATCAGCGACGGCGTGCTCCCGACGGGCTACCTGCAGCTGCAACTCCTCCGCGGCGGCGGAACACTCCTTGGCTTTGGCTTCAGCTTGGGCCAGAGCCTCGCGGTAGGTGGCACGAACCCGCTGGGCCTCCGACTCCAAGCGGCTAATGGCCTTCTTCTGAGTGCCAAGCAGAGCACTCATGGCCTCAAGCCTTGACTGCCTTGAGTCAAGGTCCGCCCGGGCCCGCTGCTGCCAGCTGAGAAGGCGTTCCTTCTCGTCGGCCAATGCCTTCCGCTCCTGCTCAAAGGCAGATTGGAGCTGCCGGGCGCTGGTCTGGACACGCCCCAGGGCGTCCCACACGGGCGCCGGAGCAGGGGGTATAGGAGTTGCGCCGCCGGACCCCCCTGACGAGTCTAAGACCGGCGGGGGCGCCGGCACCTCAGCGACCACGGTGGGGCGCTGTCCTAAGGAGGCCAGGGGGCCAGCAGGCGCACCTACAGCAGCCCTCCCGGTCTCAAGACCTGGCTTCTGGACTAGTGAAGGAGGGCGGATAGGAGCAGATGCGGCCGCCGCGGAAAATGAACCCGCTGGTGCAGAGGGTGCCCCCGTCGATTTGGGAGCCATGGGAGCCGCCACGGTCCCCAGGTGCTGAAGCGCGGAGCTTCCGCCGGTTGAAGGCGGCCGGGTAAGAGGCCCGCCCCTGACAGCTGGTCGGTCCCTGCAAGAAGAAGAAGCCCTCAGAATAAGGGAAGAGACAAGAGCTCTGCTCCTATAAGACAGAAAGAACAACACTTACTGGGCGGCATGAGCGCTCCAGCGAGCTTGCAGCACTGGCCTCTGGGCTATAGCTGAACCGCCGGGACCAGCGGCTGGAACGGTCGCGGAATGGGACGCCTGGATCCCCGGCGCACTCGCCGGCGTCGCCCCACCAACATCCGTCCTGGGAGCCCCTCCGCTTGAGGAAGGATGGCGAGGTACTTGGGCTGATTCGGACGGCTGCTGTCTGGGGAGAGACCCACCGGGGAGGGACACTCGGGACCTCTTCGGGTCGCCACCCGATGGACCAGCACCTCCGGGAGATGGGAGCAAAGTAGCTCCGGCACCCTGACTCGGCACAGGCGGCACCCTTGGAGGAGACCGGGCGCGTTTCTTCTCTAGGTGCCCGGGGGCCGGCTCTTTTCCTTTCCCTTTGTCGGCGGCTTGGGTTCCGTCGGCTCTGGGGGAGGGTTTGACAGCAGCGGATGCCTCATGCCCTGACCCGGGGTGCTCGGTTCCTGGAATGGTGATACCCCGGAAGGCATCCCCGACCTGCCGAACGGCGATCCCGATATCATCAAGGTTCGGCATCTTCCGTAGGAGCTCTGACCTCCTCTGAGGCTCCAAGAAGAGGGGGGTGGCAGAGGGCGGGGTCGCCACTGGGAATGTAGTCACCGCTCACCTTGCTCAACATCTCGTTCAGCTCCTCGTCGGAAGGGTCAGAGTCGGGGCCCCTCTCCAGCCTGGTACAGTCTTGCTCGCCGGTGTAGTACCACGCTGGGCGGCTACGCTGCTGCAAGGGAGCAATACGGCGCGACACAAAGTCCATCAGCACCATTGGAGACGTCAGCCCCTCGTTGGCCAAGAACCGGATTCGCTCCAAGACCGGGGTGTACTCCTGCTCCAGCTCAGGGATCTCCTCCCAGAAGCGGCGATCGGTGGTTGGGCTGGCGGTTGGGAGTTGTAGGCGATCGTGCTCGTCGGTCTGCACTACCACCCAGCTCTCCCTCCAGTTTTCCCACCTTGATGCGCTGAAGGGCAGAAGGTATCCGGAGACCTTGGGGTCTTTGCAGCGATGCTGGAAGTAGTATGCCCCCATCTGAGTCTTTGAGCCGCGCCCAGTCGTCCGCAGCACAAAGAAGTGGCGGAAGAGCGTCACAGAGGCGTGCACCCCCACGAACATCTCGCAGAAGTGGACAAAAACAGCAGCCATTGCGAAGGAGTTGGGGGAAAGATGGTGGAGCTGGAGACCATATGTCTCCAGCAGGGTGACAAAGAAGGAAGAAATCGGCGGAACGAACCTCGCCAGAGCATAAGCGGTGAAGAAGACTATCTCCCCCTTTTCCAGGACCAGGGGGAGAGATCCTCGGCGAAGCCGATGTTTCTGCTCTTCTGAGCGCCAGCCCAGCAGCCTACGCACTGGCCCGAGCTCGGAAGAGCGAACGAGGCGCGTCGGGAGCAAGTTGGAAGCCATGGCGAAAGAGGGCGCAAGGGCAGGAGAGCCGGGGCGCAAGAGTTCAAGGGAAGTACGAGCGCAATGCGAAGGGAAACCGCGATGCGGGTGAGATCCCCTTTTAAAAACTTTCCAGGGATGGTTCGAGGTAATTCGAAAACCTCCGGAAACGTCGCATCGGCGACCTCGTTGGCTCCGAGACCGGGCGCTGATGAAAGGTGGACCCAAGCCGCCCAACTGAAGCAGTGGGTCAAGGAGTCAGACGCCCCGGAAGACAAGCCGGCAAGGCACTTCGGCAGTTCCCGAAGAAAGAGCCGCAACGTGCAGAAGTGGTGGTCTTGGGAACCGCCGCAGTAAAAGCAACCATCAAGTGAGCGCACGCTCCCACGACCCCGCGGCCGTTCGTGCTCCGGCAGCGGTCAATTCGGGACTTAGAGAAAGTGCGCGGATCGGAAGAGACGGAGGTCCCACCTCGGGCTCGCTATCTCCCCCGAGATGGGCCCGGGGGCCACTGTCGGTACCTGAGATATGGGGTACCCCCGCGCACAGGGTAAAATGCCTAAGGAACTCGCCCTTCTCCGCAGGGAGAGCGCCGAAGGCGCCACGCGTCCGGCGGGGCCGGACCTCCCTCTCCTCAGAGGAGAGCTCCGGGTCCGCCACGTGGCATACAGAAGCCGGACCTCCCCCTCCGCGGGAGAGAGGTCCGAAGGCGCCGCGTGTCCAGCGGGGCCGGACCTCCCTCTCCTCAGAGGGGAGCTCCGGGCCCGCCACGTGGCCAACAGAAGCCGAGCCTCTCCCTCCGCGGGGAGAGGTCCGGAGGCTCCACGTGCCCCGCGGGACTGACCCTTCTCTCCTCTGAGAAGGGCTCCGGGCCCGCCACGTGGCAGCAGAACGGCGCTGCCTGCCCCGAGCGGTAGGCAGCGGGCGTAAAGACGCCCCATACCTTGCCCGTACAAGGTATTCAAGGCCCGCGTCTTCCCAAGACGCGGAGACGCGGAGCACGCTTCTGTCAGGTGCCGTTGCGCCCAGTCGCATCACAGACTGGCGCGCGGTGTCAGAACCTGCCAGCCAATAAACGCCACGACAAGACATCCCATGCCGTCTGCGCCGTCATCAACCACTACGACTAGCATGCGGCATGGGCAAGACGGCAAGATGAAGACTCGGAAGCCTTCACCAGAGACAACTACCGACATAACTGCAGATATGGTAGATAATAGACAATCTTCCCGAGACCACCTGTCGGGTCCCGACTCCCCTTGTAAGCCGCCCGAGTCTTGGACTATAAAAGGCTCGGGTCGGCGTCGATAGCAAGGGTTCACACTTTGCAACTCATACGCTATCCATACACTCTCAAGCTGTAACTCACCCCCGAGCTCAGGCCTCCGGTCCTGAGCAGCAAGCAATACAGCGAGCTCCATAGCTCGCCGTGGACGTAGGGTTTTACGCTCCGGCGGCCTGAACCACGTAAAACTCACCGTGTCAAGCTCTTACTAACTCGTCCATCTGCGCAAGCTCTCCGCTAGAGACTAGCCCCACCGAAAAAAGAACCTCCGCGGGCTGCCCAGTGCAGGCCCGGGGGAAGTGTCGACTGAACACTTCGACAACTACATAGCATGGAACGGCGTCCTCGTAAAAATAAATGTCTTCTGACAGAACCTTCTGTGGCAGCCCTCTAGGATCATAGACTAGCCCCACATACCAACACTAGTTTTTTCTGTGCACTTTATCCTCACTCGTGCGCACTTGGGAAAACTTCATGGTCGGTCACCCATCCCCAAATTTCTCTGGGCCAAGCACGCTTAACCCCAGAGTCCTTTGCAGGTGGACTTACGAAAAAGAAGATATACTTTGATGATATGAGTATTCTATCAATCCTATTAAGTCGGGATCCAGGATGTCACAATCCACCCCCTTTAGAAGACCGACGTCCTCGTCGGTCAACGCCAAGACAGGAACGTCCCCTCTTAGCCATCAGTACATTCAGTACTGGCATACCGTACGTCCTGTTAGTAGCATACGTACCATATCGTCTCTCACAGAGGACCCACACGTCATGTGTACGTACCCACGTCCCTGACCCATACGCTACCGTATCCTTCTCACTGACCCGTACGCACCCGTGAAACTGCGAGGGTCGGCTCTGATACCATTTGTGGCAGCTCTCTAAGATCTTAGACTAGCCCCACATACCAATACTAGTTTTTTCTGCGCACTTTGTCCTCACTCATGCGCACCCGGGAAGACTTCCCGGTCGGTCACCCATCCCCAAATTTCTCCGGGCCAAGCACACTTAACCCCGGAGTCCTTTGCAGGTGGATTTCTAGAAAAATAGGTATACTTTGATGGTATGAGTATTCTATCAATCCTATTAAGCCGGGAGCCAGGATGTCACACCTTCCATTGTTTTCATTGGTACTTCTCATGATGTTTAAACAATTCATAATTTCCTGTGCTTCTTTCTTGAAACTATGGTATATGTTTGTGTTGCAAATATGCAGTTGCTATTCTATATGTTTCCCTTTACCATACACCATTTGTAATTTTATGATCTTCCAAACTTTTTTGTGTTCCATGTCAATGCTATATTATTTTTCTTTTTTTTTTCAAAAAGATGTTCAACTTCCCTTGTGTTCGTCAAATTTGTATGCTATTTGTGTTGACTTCATTGTTTACCATGTAATTTATCAGCCTTTGGCGATGAGGAAGATCGTCCAGGTGCCCGCTGAGAAGTACCTTCAGAGGTCAGGGGATTTAGTAATTAGTATCTCAGGGAAACCGGATAAATTATGAACCAGTAGCGAATTGCAGCGGAACAACTCAGGTAGCTTTGTACATATGGAATTTTGGTTTCTCCTTGACGTGGCGCATAAATGCCATTACAAATATGTGCACAGGAGAAATTTTCTTCAGTTTCTTTGGCTAGGAAATCGCCTTTGTATGACATGTTGGTCTGCAGAACAGATCGGGTATTAGTATTGGGCCTAAGGCTGCTGTATGACTTTATCTGTATTCGGAATGTGAGCTATTGCTGTTCCTCAGCGATGTTCTGACGTAGTGGCGTTCCATTCGCACGATCTTAGCTCTGTTTTTATGATGCCGGCATGTTCATCCTTCTCGCATCAACAAATTTGTCGCTAAATCTCCTGTTGCGTGGGAATAGTCCTACATTTTTCATGATCCAGTATAATACTGCTGCTGAGCATGTTTGGGGTATGTGTTTTACTGTTTTATAATGTGAAACGAAGATTTACTCAGGAAAATGATGTGAAACTAAGAACAGTGAGGCCAGATGGCTAGCAAAGGGCTGTCCGAGTTCGATTTCTTCCCAACTCAGATGTCTCACTTTTTTTCTTAATAGTATCGGAACGATAGGTCCCGTTCAAAAAAAATAGATTGCACAGACGCTTTTTGCTGAAGTTATACTTTGCATTGTTGAGGCACTGGCCTCTCGGGTTGCGCCAGGACGGATCAAGGAAGTGCATGATACTCCGATGACCTTTTCTTGATAGGAGAAGCTGCCCGATTGCATCGGAAACAAGCTTCCCTGACACCGGCGGCGGCCAGCGATCAGCATAGCAGGCCGCGCGGCGCGCATGACGCTATTTCCTCCGTTTCGCGCGGCCGCGCGTCCACTTCTGCGAGCACGGCATGGCAACGCGCGTGCACCCATGCCATAGATGATGAACATGCACGCGGGACCGGATCAGGCCCGCCTCGATGAGAACGAGGTCGCCGTCGCGGAGAAGGATCGCGAATACATGCTCCGGGAGTCCGGAAGCATGTATTCTCCGGTAAAAGGATGCCAGGTAGCTGCATTACACCAGCATCCTACTGATGGTACTGGAACAGCTCAGAAGAATGTGAATCTCTGAAGGATGAAATGTGGCCGCAGCAGTCAACGAGGCGAAGCCGGGAACAAGTGTTATCATTCAGAAGAGCATCGTATCTCACGTGAGGAAACTGAAAGGCTAATAGAAGAACAGGTTGATTCAGAAATCAGATATGGAATACAAGATGTGTTAAGGTCGGCAACATTCAGAGACTTGGTGAGGGAACTGGCTGTTCAGATTGATGTTCAAAAGCTGGCAGAAGAGATCGATTGCGTTATATTTAGAGGACTGACAAAAGATTTGATATGTGATCATGATTAAATTGTGCTTATATTGCAAGGTGAAAACAAACCCCGCAACGACCTGGGAAGATTCACAATGAGTAACAGCAGAGAACAGTTAGAGGTAACCCCTGAAAATCAAGGCCTAGATTCTGATCAACACCTAGTGCTTTTGAAGCAGGAAACTTTAAGTAATGTCGATAATTGTGCCAGGCAGAACTTCAAAGAAAGTGGTCTGCAAGCTGAAACATCAAGGGACAAAAACGGTGTTTGTGGCAATGTTGAGGAAGTATTGGAGGATCAAATGAAGCTGCAAACAATAGGTATGGCTACAAGTTTGACTGTTCCTCCTCACGGAACGAATCAGGAAACATTTACTCCATTAACCAACTTTCAGGAAATGTTTATGGGCTTCGAGGCTGATACATGTGGGAAAATAGGAATAGCTGTGATGAGGTTTGCGAGTCTCTACTCTATGCCTTTTCATGCTATAATAATGCTACTGGCGGACAATCTGGAAATCAGTTTAGAACTTAACATGCGTGCCGACCAGTAAGCCCTGACAAATTATCACTGTTAATATGTGATCCATTGTCCAGACTGAGAAATGGGGAAACGATTGGTGAATCTAGTCGAACAAGTGAGTTCTCTTAAAACATGTACCGGGGGGCTTCCACCAGGCGATGTTGCCACCTCCAAGCAGCAGAAGCAGAGATTAGAAACTACGGGTTTTCTCTGTTTGCAGTCAATAAAGCTCATCCTCTCTGAATTAAAGAAACTGTAGATACTTGTTCGCCCTGAAACTCCGCTGGATCTTTTTGGAGATGAGGTGGAGCTGCTTGTTGAACTTCTCAGGAGACTTACAGAGCATTTGATTTTATGCAGTTTTAGGTTTCCGAGGACATAATTAAGTGGACTCGTGTAAACTTTACTCTGAATTTTATATTGCCCACAGTATACTATACTCTTGTATACTTAACAGCTACCCTACACAGGAAGGATTGACAACATAGAACTCCTCAAAACATATCAGTATTTCCTACGTTTCCTTCTCTATCTTTATGTTGCCATGTTAAATTTTATTTTCGTTTTCAGATCAAGGAGGTGTTGTGCCTGCATGGAAAGGAGCTTGTCATGTGGCACCATGTTCAGTGAAGCTAGTGTAACAGTAAAAAATGCATCTTTTTAGTCTGCGTGTACAGGTTACTCCCTCTGTTCTCTTTTATTTGATGTTGGGAGAACTAATTTTAGTTCTCTGAATCAAATAATACATAACAGAGCCAGTATAAGACAAGGCGCTAGAAAAGTGAAAAAAATAGTGCTGATTTAAGGGATTGTTCTGCATATTTCGTGCTGAATCACCTTTGCCCTTACACGTAACCATTCTAGCACAAACTACATTCAGGTACTTCTGGAAGCTTCCAGCGGTTACAGGTACAGCTGCCGCCACCAAAGAAAACGCGCGGATTCTTTCCCCTCCCGTCGCCGTCGTAGTTGCTCGGCTCCGTTTCCAGGCGTCCATCCGAAGCCATGGAGCCAGATCTCCCGCCTGAACAGGCCCCGCCGCTAGCTGATCTTGCCGCTGCCATCCACCGCGCCGCTGCGGCCGCGGCCGCGCTCTCCGCGCCGTCGCCCTCCTCCCACGCCGCCACCGCGGTGGCCGCCCTCCGCGACGCACACGCAGCCATTGGTTCCTTCCTCTCACGCCTTGACACGGCCGCCGCCTCGGCCGGAGACGACCAGCCGATGGAGGACGGCGGAGAGGAGGCAGAACAGATGGTCGGGGAGGTGGAGGAGGGGCTCCGGGATTGCGCCCTGCAGGTGAGCAAGCGGCGGAAGCGGCCCGTGCCGCCGTCGTGGCCCCAAGGGCGTCGTGCGAGCGGCCCTTGCGAGGCGGCGGAGGCCGCCGCCGCGCCGGCGCTGGACGTCGAGGGGCGGCGGCTCGCGGCCATGGATCTCTTGCTTCAGTTCCATGCGTGATGAACAGGTGGAAAAGTGGGCGATTTCCTATTTCAATGAGAAGGTTGCTCAATTGGTGGAAAATCTATGAATCATGGCGAATGTTTGGCATCTCGTTATTCTTATCCAGAAAACATGCATGGCGGGTTGGTGCTGGGGGTGTTCATGAGAAGGAAATAAATTGTACCCCATTTCGGTGATTCAGCTTGTGTTACATCTAGGTCGCGGGGATGATCACTGATTCAGTTTGCTGCCACTAGTGCGAATATACTAAAAGTCTAAAAGTATAGTAGTATACAGCTAGTTTCGGTTAACTCAACTTCAAATTAGCATAGGAACTTTGGAGAATGGACAGTGAAATCTGAGAAGCGCGGGCACTGTTTACTTTTTTTTGGTCGGACATTTTGTACTAATTAATTTGTATGTCAACATACCCATGACAGCCTTGTTCAAAATTTAGAGGGCAAACGCAACAAATAAAAGTGTTAAGAATGAGGTAGTTTAATTATTTTGATACTAGCCGAGGTTCCCGCAACCCCGATTTGCATGGTTAGACACTGATATTGCTCTCGCTAGGTTATGTTAAGGGGAGCCTCACCAGCGGTGACGGGTTTTTTGTACCGTCACTATTGTGAACAGTAAAATTCGTAGAAAACTGTTTTTGTAGTAGTGGGCGCAGACAACGCGTGCGCCGTGCAGCATACGGTGCAGGCCGACATTAAGCCCAAAGCACGCGGTTGGCGGAGGAGAAGGCGACTATAAGCGATATGCTTGGGAAGGCCGCGCCTTGCTCAGGCATAACCAAAGCGGCTGTAGACCGTAGCGAACGACGTATGAATTCTCCTCGTCTCATCTGCTTGTTTTTGCACGACCAGCCACCGTCCAGCTGTCGCGCGGCGCATCGCTCGAGGGGATCGCATCGACATGGATGGTCACGTGCCTCGTCCACTGCCACTGTGGCGTTGTCAGGTCGGTAACCTGCTCAGCGTCGACATGCGGGCATGACACCTGCCTCTGCCAGCCCCCGCACCCCTCCCAATAAATTCCAAAGACATCCACGCCAGCGCCACCTCAAGAACAGTGCACGGAGCGTATTCTCTGCGCCAGCGTCGGTGCGAATTCTCGCTTGCGCCGAAGAGATTGCCTTTTCTATTTAGAAAAAAAAAAGGTGTCGATGAGACCGTGGGGCCGTGGACACGAACTGCAAAGCTCCAAAGCTCGCTAGCGCGCACCGTCCAGGATGAAAACTTGCTCTAATCAGAATCAGAATCCTATGCTCTGGTGTTCCACTCTTGGACAAATTTGGATTTTCCGTTTATTTTCACGTGAGACGGATTCGAATTTCGAGCGAGCGTTCTCTGGATTCCTATATAAACCCCTACCCTACCAGCTCTCCGTCATCTTCATGCAAAACAATCTAGTTGCTCGCGTCAGCTGAAACCTCCACGCTCACTCGATCGATCCCGTGCCGCGCGCCCAGCCTTAGAAACTACAAGAAAATGGCGCCGACCTCCCGCCGCATGGTCGCATCCGTCCTCTTCGTCGTGCTCCTCCTCCTCGTCGCCTCAGGTGCATGCGCGCGCGTATTCTCGGGGCATCACCAACTCATCAGTTGCCATGCATACATGCACACACTAGCACGCTAGCTATTAACAAGTTATCATGTGCATGCAGAGATGGGGACGATGAAGGTGGCGGAGGCGAGGGACTGCGTGTCGCAGAGCCACAGGTTCAAGGGCGGATGCGTGAGCTCCAGCAACTGCCACCACGTCTGCCAGACGGAGGGCTTCCCCTCGGGCGAGTGCAGGGTCCACCTCTTCCACCGCAAGTGCTACTGCAAGAAGTCCTGCTAGCCGGGCAGAGGATGATCAGGTCGTCTTCGATCGAGGCATTGCCGCCTTGATTTGGGTCGTTGGGAGTTTTAGGACCTCCCGTAGATTTGCTGTTGTCGCATTTCCCTGCATTCGTACGTGATCGCCATCACCGATGTCGCTGTCGTCGTCGTGTCTTTAGTTACTCCCGCGCCTGCGTCATGTACTGTGGAAGTGCTTTTGTGTTGTAAGCAGCTTTTTGTTTTGCTGGAATAATAATAGTTTGTGTCCTTCGTGCTTGGAATCATGACAAGACCCCCTTGGATTAATGGAAGGTCGGCTCTGGACATAGAACTCGTTGGACAATAAAGATGGGGACGACGAGGGTGTGGCGGTGGGCGAGGAACTGCCTGTCGCGGAGTCACAGGTTCGTGGGGACCTGCATGAGCGAGCGCAACTGCCAGGACGTCTGCAACACGGAGGGGGCTTTCCATGGGGCGACTGCAGGTGGCACGCCATGGAGCGCAAGTGCTATTACTGCAACAAGGTCTGCTAATTGATAGTAGTAACCGGGCCGCAAGGCCTCTGCATGCTACCCGGAACCATCCAATTTGCCGTTGCGATCGATCCGTCCCAGAAGTCGCGGTCACCGGCCGTATGACTTTAGTTGGGCGAGCTCTACATCTCGCGTCCGTGTCTCTGTCGTGTACGTACGCGCGTACTGCTTTCGTTTACACGATTCAGTTTGGTTTGTAGTACTGACAAGAGGTGTTTTGTTACCTGGAGAAATAGATGTCGTTGGCGTCGTCGGCGGTACGGTGTGCTTTTAGTTTGGACATGGATGTGGATGTTGAGCCCAGAGGCCCCCGGCCCCGGCTAGGAAGTCGTGTACAACTTTGGCTAATATAACAAGGGATGTCAAGCTCAAAACCGAGCACTTGATAGCAATGCGTGTCATAACCGAACAGTGGCGCCATAGGAGATCGCGTGTCAAAACTCTCCGTAGCACTAGCGATCTCGGTCGATTCCCAAAAAGCTAGCTATTTTCTCTGTCCCAAAAAAAATCCACTTTTAGGTCATGTAAATTATTTTTTATAATATATAGTAAAGTTGGTCGAATCTTATATATATATTAACTGAAGGTTTTTTGACATCCACAGATTCTCTATAGTATAGTACTAATCCGTGCAGGAGTACGAGATTGATGAACTATTTTTTTTAGAAAGCTCGACGAGATTGATGAACTAGTTTGTATAGATTATTATTTATTCGCCTACCCTTCCGCCTTCGCGTCCCTGCTTCTTGGAACGGACAACAGCATACTGTGTCAGCAAACCGTTCGCCGCGTAACAGTGGATGCCGGCATTGGCGTCGATCGAGCTGATGCCAACCGCGTTCTCTCCCTGCTCGGCCTGCGTTCGGCCACGCACGCGCACCGCAGATTCCTGAGGTCGGCGCATGCATATCGTCTGTCGGCAGCTAATTAAAGCGCACACGCACACGCCTCACACTCACATAGGCAAATGACTGCGAAACATTGTTTTCCAACGGTCCTTTTGTGAATCTCGCCTCCAGTCGTGGGAGCAACAGTAAGTCATCGGAGATAGGGAAAGATCCGATGCCATGCAAATTGCAAGGGATGTTATAGATTGTTGAGTGGTTTTCAACATTAGGTCTATGTTTTTTTTTCGAAAACTCCTGTGGGTCTATGTTTTATACTTGGTATGCATGCTTGATTAGTGCACATGTACCAAGTTTCAGTTGTCTTTTCTCATTTCTTTCTTTCAAGTTTCACTTGTCTTTTTCCTTTCTTTCTTTCTACTTTCGAATACGTTGCAGTGGTCGGGTGTGTCAGATGTTTGCAAAATATAGAAGTTCTAACAACGTTTCATCTCGAAATACAGTTTCCTTCATTTAGAAATGAGCGGCAGCCTGTGTAGACGGAGAAAGATTTTAGATTGACAAACGTAAATGGAAACAAGGAAGGCACGAGTTTGTGGATGTTAACTATAGCACGGTGATCGATCAGAGGACAAACGTCCTCCTTGTTCACTTTCTCGTAGTCGTATAGGGACCTATCACCTAAGCGAAAAAAGTGGAGGAAAAAAACCTCCCCAAAGCCCACTAACATATTCTTGGATACTGAGAGGTGGAGTTGACACCGACCCACGAAAAGGAGAAGATGCTGCTAGCTCTCAATCCGGGCCGGCAAGCCAATGGGAGGATGTTTGAGAAAGTTGGGGAGCCCAATCTTTCTGCCGGTCCTCTTGACGTCTTCCTGCACCATCCTTCTGTACTCCCCGAAGGTGAAGGCCCTGTAAGGCGACGGCTCGGCGGACGTCCCGACGGGCGAGTCGTACGACGGGCTGAGGAAGTAGGCGACGGAGAACCGCTCCGCCTTGGCGTTGGCCACCACCTTGTGCTCCACGCTCTTGTACCTGTTGTTGCTCCACGCCTGTGTAACACTAACACAAATGGAACCATCAGGAAATTCATCCGTCAAGGATCTGGAAGGAGAAAAAAGACGTCTTCAGACGAGAAGCCTAAGCAGTTTTGTTTTAAAAAAAGACGAGAAGCCTAAACCTGCAATCCACACACACAAATAAAAAAGAGGCGTTGCTTATGATTAGCGTATCTATATATCGTCGCCAGGATAAATAGATAAGTTGATCTACGTACTCGATCGGTCAAAACTTGAGAGCAAAGATGCGTATTTGCAGCAGCGTCCGGCCGGCGCATTGTTATAATTACCTGAAACAGATCGCCGATGTTGACGATGAGCGCGTCAGGGCGTGGCTTCACGGCGACCCACCGGGAGTCCTTCATGAGCTGCAGGCCCCCGACCTGATCCTGGCACAGCACCGTGAGGAAGTCGCTGTCCGTGTGGGGCACCAGCCCGAAGGTAGTGTCCGCCGCGAAAGGGCACGTCGGGTACCGGTTGAGCCGCAGGAAGCACGTCGTCTCGTCGCACCCCGGCGGGAACACGCCCCCCCCCGGCCTTGTGTCCCAGCCTCTCCGCCAGCGCCAGCGCCACCGTCCTCGCCACCCGCGACATCGCGTCCGCCACCTCCTGCATCACGCCCCTGCAGCCGTAGTACCAGCTAGGTAAATAAATTCTCTGCCCAATTACCATACTGAAATCGACAGTAGAACTAAGCACTACTAGGACGTTAACCTATTTAATTGGAGCAACTATATTACGGATCACTCAAATATTTCCGTTCCGTTACGTTTACATGCATGGAAGGATACAGCTGCAGCACGTGTGCCCGTAGTAGGAGAATATTAAATAATTGGCGCGGTGTTGGTAGGCTGGTTCGATGGACACGAAGGCGTTAAATTGGGCTAGTGCGCTAAAAAGCTCCCATGTTTCGTGGGCACGTAGACCACCGCACACATAATATCATCGTTCACTGATTCGTATCACACTACCGGAACATAAAAGTCGACAGTAAGGTCCGCGACTTCTAGAAAAATATTTTTGTGATGAGGACGCGAGTACCAATTCCCCGAGGGTACGAATCCAATAGCACCAGGGTGAAGCTAGCTAGCGCTGTAGACGTGTACCAGCCTACCAGGGAAGGAAATATCATATCCTTTGGTTTCCATTTACTTGGGCATGCGTGTTGTTGTGTTAAAGATCCCGGCCGGGTGAGGCACACATGTACGTGCAACAACGAACCACGACATACACGCGTATAAATGGATACTATCTGACACACACGTGCCAATCACCGAACGAACCACATCGACGATCATTTGTTTCAACTGCTGTTCTGTGATGAGGCGCGAACGAATATGTATAATGCAATATATATAGTTGGCTA
This sequence comes from Neostapfia colusana, assembly GCA_030760725.1. Lineage (NCBI taxonomy): Eukaryota > Viridiplantae > Streptophyta > Magnoliopsida > Poales > Poaceae > Neostapfia > Neostapfia colusana. The sequence goes on from JASWHV010000019.1 coordinate 57,827,221, forward strand.
GTACGGACCACAAGGAGCAGAGCTCGCCGTAGTCGCAGTCCTTCCCGGAGATGCTGGCGAGCTGGACGTGGAACGCCTCCGACCACGAGAGGTGCCGGAGCGACGTGGCCGTCGGGGTGCCCCACCGGTAGGAGCCGTTGAGCAGGCCGCCGTTCGCCTTGGTCTCGAACGGCAGCCGGAACAGCCGCGCCTGCTCTCGCCTCATCTCCTCCAGGAGCGCCCGGCTCACGCCGTGGTTAATCACCTGGAAGAAGCCCCACTCCGAGGCCGCCCTCGCCATGGCGTCCGCGCACGCAGCGCGCTCCCTCGCGCCGCCGCTCGTCATCATGCACCGCAGGTCCACCAGGGGTAGCTCGCGCTCCAGCACGGCGGTGGTGGAGCCGCTCTCTGCCTGAGGCGCGACGACAATGCAGTCGTCGGGCTCGCCGTGGCGGAGCAGCGCGACGTAGCTCTCGATCAGGGGCGGGTCGGCGGTGCTCTCCACGAAGGCCGGCATGGCCGCAGAGCAAGATAGGTATAGCTACTACGTAAGTGTTTGTGCACACTACTAGCTTGTAAGGCACTGGCTAATGTGGCTAGGCGTGCGTCCACGAACGTCCTTGGCTGCGCGCAGGGCCTCTATATATAGAGCAGCGCAAGCAACGCCCAGCACCCAGCGCTAGCGGCGGTTTGCCGGACGGATGGAGCTGGAGCGCTAGCTGGTGGGCTTGTCGGACTCGATCGCATTTGCATGGCGCGCCTTTGCCGTCCCCGCCGTCCGTGCGACGGTGAGCTAGTCGATCAGGGGACGTCGCACGACTACCGAACACATACTTGTGCGTGGGGTCGACGCATGCATCAAGGTATTATGGAGATGGAGACGACTGTTTTCCACCGTTTGACCGCCCGTACCTGCGGATCGAGAATCCCGTTGAAACAGAGAAGTGCAGGCCGCGGGACTTAAAGATGAACGCTCCATATGGTGATGTAGAAAGCTGAAATAATGTTAAAATAAATTTAGGTTATTGTTCTATGGATAATAATTAAAAATTGAGAGAGTATTAACTGACAAAGTTGTGTTTTCAATCTTGACTAAGTGTGACTGGTTGATTGCTAACTGCAAACTACTACTATCTCTATCACATAAAGACTTTACTTTTGGGTTTGGTCTCAAATCTACATTTGACCAATATTTTATATAAAGTTATTAACTTTAAAATTCAATATATATATATATATATATAAATTATGCAAATATCTCTCATGCTGAATATAAAATATAACTTCATATATATTGTTAAAATTAGTCAAATTTCTAAAAAATGTGAGTCAAGGATATTCTGATCAAATATATGAGTGTTAAAATTAGTCAATTTTCTAAAAATGTTAGTCAAAGACTGATCAAATATATAAGTTAAGACTTTTTTGGGACGAAAGGAGTATTTCCCTACCTTCCTTTTAAGTTACCGGGAAGAAAGCTGCTCTAGCAAGTAGCAAGCTAGCTTGGGAGCCAAAGAAACAGAATCTTCACCCGGTTGGAGCTCTGAACATGCTTTGCTGGGGCAGGAACAAGGTAGGCCATCGCTGTATGCTTCCTGCCGCTCAGTTTTAGCCGCGTCGCATGCATGGCGGGTGCCGTGTGCAACTTGCCGACGGGGGTTGGTCGATTCTTTGGATTTGACACTCTCCCCCACCTCACAACAAGCCTGGCGCTGCGCGGATGCACACGACATGCACACTGCATGAGAGCGCCTCATCGCTGACGTGCCTCAAGGGTCGATTTGATACCGATGCGATACGTTTGATCATTTTATCCCTGTTCTGAAATAAATTACGTTTAGTACAGTTAATTTAGTTCAAATTGAACTAATTTTTTTGTCCGAAAGGTCATTCATTTCAGAAGAAGGGGGTACTTCATTGAGAAGATCATCAAACCCAATGATCACTCATGTTGAAAGGTCAAACCAGCTGTCGTGGGTATCTCCATGGTAAGTAGAATTTATAACATGATCGGAGGACTCGTCGAGTTATCTGTACATCAATGATTATGGCAGTAACAAGAGGCAGAGATCATCCAAGTTCGAGTCTCTCTACAGCAAGGTAATATTCTACTCTCGATTGTTTCAGTTCTCTTGATGAAGATTATAATAGAATTCGTCGTGATCTATTTGGATGGTATTGAATGCTACATGGTGCTTGATGCTAAAGTTGTTCATGCATGATATTATTGGGATGTTCAACTTGTTGCTTCTCTACTGCTTTTTCTAGGGGTCAAGGGCCTTGAGGCATGACCTAAGTTGGTTAAAAGATGAACTTATCAAATATGCATTCTATACATAACTTACTATATTTAATGTTGAGACAGATGCTTTCTATAGTAAAAAATAGTGTAAAATATCCCAGACTATGATGCAACCTTAATATAAAATACTAGTAAATAAGTTTACTATAATCATCATACTGTTAATAATACGACTCATATATATATTCTTCTATATTGTACACGGCTGACCGACCGGGGCATTATATTTTTGAAGATCGCGAGGCTAAATAAAGAGCAGTCCTTTTCGACCGATTTTCCATCAGAAAACTACCACTGTGCCGCACGAGGGGGGTGGGGCTCGTGCTCCCGTGACGGTGCGGCTGAGCTCCCGCGGCGCTGCCAGCCAATGGACACGCCTGTCGCCGCCGAACGGCAGCTTCGCGCAAGCGCTTCCCGTCTTGTCTCCGTGCAGAATAGAGGGAAATAGGAGTCCGCGGCAAGAATCTCAGACCGGCAGTGTTAGCTCTAATTCATGATTCCTAGCCTAATTAATACTCTCTCTGTTTGTTTTTATTTGACGCTGATTAGTTTAAAAATAAACTAACCAACGTCAAATAAAAAGGAACCGATGGAGTATGAAGATTGATCCGGGAGATGCCTCCAACTGCCGTCCACACCACCTTAGATTGGGAGAGATTAGAGGGTTGGTCCCCCACTAGTAAATCTCTACTAATCCCATCATTAGGAATCAGAGCCCTCTTCTTTTTATAGGTATGTGGCAGCTGGGACCAAGCCACTAATCTAGAATCAGGCCTACCGATCACGAGCAAGTTTTAGTCAATGGTTGCCAGTGTCAAGTGTCAACCGGCAGCAGACAACTAGACAAGGCCGCCAGAGTCAATTGCCGTGACTACTTCTGTGCCCGTCGCGCTGGCTAAAGCGGGAGACATCAGGAGAAATGCCCGAAAAAGTTGCCCAAAAGTTCTTGACAATCGTTTTTTTGTCTTGACTAATGGGGTCTTAACGCTGTCCTCTTTTGGTCGGAAAACAGAGAGCGCTTCCGTCGCAGTGGCTGTTGGATTGTAAGGTGTGCCTTCAAGCAGTCCCGCAGTATCTAATGACAACGTACCACGACGTGGATTATTGTCGGTTAAGAAACCTACGGTACATGGGGCCGGGGGCGAGGTCCTCATGCTGTGACTTCAACGAACGAATTCAAATGGCGTGGCGTGGCGTGCAAACAGCGTACCCTGTCCCTGACAGCACAGCACCTGCTGTTTGATCAGTGCGCACGCGGTCTGGCTGTTTCGTTAGCGTGCGTGCGAGTCCTGTGGTCATATGTAGTGTAGGACGCGAACAGAGAAGCTGTCCTGGTGGCTGCCGCGGCGGCGACAGCTATCTCGCTCCTCATCGCTGAACAAGGAAGAACAGTGTCGCCGGTCGCGGTTGTAGCTCGCATGCGGACGAAGCGATGAAGCAAATCTCGGGGGCAAACGTGCGTGCCGTCCTCCTTCCTGCTGATTCTAATATGCGTAGCCGGTCACTCTCGCTAGACCCTAAAATACCATTGGCCGACCGTAAGTGGGGAGGATTATCTGTCAGCAGCACCAAGAGAGAGAGAGAGAGAGAGAGAGGGACAGAAACAAATATCACCTGCAAGTTAAAACAGTGTCTGTGCTAATGTCACGCTACTCAGACGAAGTCGGCACGAGTGCTGAGACCGATTCTTGGTCGTCTTAATTAATCATTACCGGAGCAGGTAGGTTACGCTAGCTAAGGTAATAAAGTCGGGGAAATCCCCAGCACCTACGGGCAAATCAATCGAAATCATCTCCCATCCTGCGACACTAAGCATTAAGCAATCAACTGACTGAAACCCACACACGGACAATCGCGTGCGGTGTGAAACTCGCCGCGGAAAATTCCTCAGGATCTACCCTAGTCCTAGCACGTTCCCTACCCTGCTGCACTGACTTTTTTTTCGCGGTTTTACACTGACGTGCGTGCTGCCGCCACCGCAGCAGAATTGGAGTCCTTCGACTGCGGCCGCGCGCGCATCTTGGGACTCGGGCATTCCGGCTTTCATGTGAAGGGTAGAGAGGAGGGACTGCTGCTGCATTTTGGGATGGGATCATGGGAGTCTAGGGCCAGCTGCCGAGTTGCGTATGGGTAGAATATAATAGTTTTTTCCGCAGAGATGCTGCACTGTCCATCTCTTACAGTTTTACGTGCACCTCGACACCCGCTGAGAAGTTGTGTTTGTCTGTCTGTCTGCTGCTGCGTCTGCTAGTCAAGGACACTTTCAGTGCATTATGCTGAAATGAGAGAAACAGTACAGCAATCAAGCAAGCAAGGATGTACTACAAGGCGTGCGGGATCCTAAGCTCGGCAGATGTGACGGTTCGGTTCTCCCGGTCTCCAGACGATGCACGCACGCACGGATCTGCTTGCGGGCCATGCTGCCTGCTCGAAACTCGTTTTCTTGCCTGCCTCCATTGCCTTTTTTTTTGTTTGAGAGGGCCTCCATTGCCTTGTCGGCGGCATCGCGACGCCGGCGGCGGGGCGGCAAGATGCAGGTCTGTTTAGTCTCGTCGGCCTCCTTGTGGGCCTCTCTTACAATGGCTGAGGGACAAAATCGACCCTAGCGTCGGGTATGGTTAGGTAGATGGGCTAGAGATACGGCCGCCGGCCCAAACAGGCGCAAACTCTTCATCGCTGGGCCGCGAAGTACTTTGAGAGTTTGACATGACTAACAAGCCCTACTAGTGGGAAGTGCTGAGGACCTACTAGTGGATCCAGCAAACTGATGGAAATGCGGCAATCTTCTCCCTTACAGAATTATGATCGTTCTCTGCCGTCGAGACTTATACAGGAGCATGATCCTTCCATTTTTTTTTCAAAACAGATAACAGTTTTTTTTTTGGTTTGGCTGAACTGGTTCGGCAGCTATATGGGCCGTTGATTTCGTTGCGCAGACATCTTACTATATGCGTTCTGTATATTGTTACTCTGCACTATGTTAGTGCCAGTGTATATTTTTGCTTGAACTGCTTGCTTCTGGCGGCCCGAGGCCACCATTAGCAACGCATATAGATTGGCATGGCCGCATGGGCAGTTAACCTGTGTTATTTATTTCCTCCAGCTCCTTCGATGCATCAGGCAATAGATGACGTCTCGTTTGCAAATTGCCTAGCGCGTCGGGTAATAGCCGGGGTAGATGATGTTTTTCGAACGTATAGTTTGAAGCCTGTCAAGTGTCAAGCCGTCCACCAACTTTGTCGTCTTTTTTTCCTTCTTTTTGTCGAGACGATGCCACCTTCCTTGGCATGCTATTCAATGGAAAATGGCGATCGCCTGAGCCATGGAGCAGATGGCTAGCTGCTGCTGAACGTCGAGCCCAACCTACGCTGCTGCGGTTGATCGGCCTGATGCGTTGGGATACGATCCAACTGTTTTCGTGCCGGGGCGTTCGGCCTGAGATGAGGGTCACCGTGCCGGAGGAGTCCAGCGAGGGGGCCGAGCCCGTGGTGAACGCACACGCCCGGGAACCTGCTGCCGGTGAGGCGCCTCATCGACGCCGGGTCGTGGCGGGAGATGCAGGCGGAGCTGCGCGCCAGCGCGTCCAACCGGAAGCAGGACATCTACGCCATCATCCAGGCCAGCCCGGCGACCCGGCGCTCCGAGCTCCGCAGGCTGTACTCCGACCTCTTCAACAGCTTCACCATCGTGAGTGATAGATTGTATGGCGCTGAATGACCTAACCACTATGGGTATGGTATTCTAAAAATAGATGATTACTTTCTATCTATAAATATAGACTACTATGCATAACATATTCTCTATCAAATATACTACTGATGCATATGGTAGTCTATCTAGCATACTAAATATACTCCCAACATATATGGTACCCAATATATCATGTCAAGTATACTTCTGACATATATGGTAATCAAATATAGCATACCAAATATTGATATAGGCTTCTATGTTTAACATCCCCCCTCAATCTGGACGGTGTGGTACTAAGTTCAGATTGCGTCGAAAATTATTGAAGGAGGAGACCGGTAATGGCTTGGTCATAATGTCGGCGAGCTGATCTTTAGATGATATAAATCTCACATCAAGTTGACGAGATGATACTCGTTCACGAACGAAGTGATAATCAACCTCAACATGCTTCGTCCGCCGATGAAAAATTGGATTGGCAGATAAATAGGTGGTACCAATATTATCGCACCACACACTAGGTGCTCGTGACTGCGAAATCCCAAGCTCACGCAAAAGCACCTGAATCCAAATTAATTCTGCGGTAGCATCAGCAACTGCTTTATATTCAGTCTCTGTACTTAAACGAGACACTTTTGGCTGTTTGCGTGAACTCCAAAAAATAAGATTGTCACAAAAAAATATGGCATATCCGCCAGTGCTTCGTCGATCATCAGGATTCCCAGCCCAATCAACATCTGAGAAGACACTAAGCAGTGGAGAGCCAGACTTGGTGAAGCATAATCCCATATCAATTGTTTCATGAAGATATCTTTGAATCCTTTTAACTGCCGCCCAATGTACAATAGTTGTAGTTGATAGAAATTGGCAGACTCTGTTGACACAGAAAGAAAACTCAGACCTTGTTAATGATAGATATTGGAGGGCACCAACAACACTTCGATATCTTGTAGTATCTTCAGACGAGAGCTTTTCACCCATATCTAGTCCCAACTTCTCAGTAGAAACCATAGGAGTGGACACACCTTTGGAGGTGAGCATATTAGTTCGGGATAATAAATCTTGTATGTATTTGTGTTGTGTCAGAATGAGCCCATGAGAGGAATGACATACTTCAATTCTAAGAAAATAACTGAGTCTACCAAGATCTTTTACTGCAAAATCAACCTTAAGTTGTGTAAGGAGTCTCTCAGTAGTCACAGAAGACGAGCTGATTATAATAATAATATCATCCACATAAATAAGAATATATATGTGAATATCAGACTTGTTAAAAATAAAAAGAGAAACGTCTGCCTTTGAGGCTGTAAATCCCAACTCCAAGAGTTTGGAGCTAAGACGAGAAAACCATGCACGTGGTGCTTGTTTGAGACATAAAGAGATTTATCCAACTTGCAAAGATAACTGGGATGTTGAGAATCCACAAATCCAGGTGGTTGTTTCATATAAACATCTTCATTAAGAAGGCCATGTAGAAAAGCATTCTGAATATCTATTTGTCGAATAGCCCAACTTCGAGAAACAGCAAGAGACAATAAAAGTCGAATAGTAGTTGGTTTAACAACTAGACTGAAAGTATCATCATAATCAATTCCATATTGTTGTTTGAAACCTTTAGCAACCAAACGTGCTTTGTAGCGGTCAATAGACCCATCTGACTTTTGCTTCAGCTTGAAGACCCATTTGCAGTCAATGACATTAATACCAGTACGATGAGGTACTAAGTGCCATGTTATTTTTTTAAGCAGTGCCTGAAATTCATCATTAATGGCCTGACGGCACATGGGATGCTCCATAGCAGCAACATGAGAAGTAGGCTCAGAAGTAGAAGACCGAACCACAGAATATGTGACCGTACCATCTGTACGTACCTTTGGACGTCTAATATTATTTTGTAGGCGCGTACGGTACGGATGGACGGAGGGTGCGTCAGCCTCGACACCTGATTGTGACTCAATATCAGGAAGCGCATCCTGATTCACATCATTAACTGGCAGACAATCAGCAGGTATGGTAGGTGCTCCCAAATCTGATTCATGCTGCATGGGTGCTATAGGTAACGACAGCATATCTGGAGCGGATCTCTGAGATGGAGATTCCTGATTATCTGCATCCAAAGAGTTAGCAGTCACAGATGCATGTATATGATCATTTTCCAAATTAGTACTGCTGTTTCCCAAGTGCAACATGCGCAAATCAATATTACTATGTGTCGATTCCAAATTTTGGGAAGGATGGGGTGGAGTTCTTTTGAAAGGAAAAATATTCTCGTCAAAAATAACATCTCTGGAAATATAGACACGACCTGAATTGTGTCAAGACATTTATACCCTTTATGTAAAGAGCTATAGCCTGGAAAAACATATTTCTTGGATCGAAAAGAGAGCTTCTGTTTGTTATAAGGACGAAGATGAGGGCAACAAACACACCCAAAAACTTTTCATAGTGAGTAATCGGGTGGTGTATTGAATAGACATTCCAAAGGGCATTTATTATCAATAACTCGAGTAGGAAGGCGATTGATGAGGTATGTGGCTGTAAGGAAAGCTTCATCCCAAAATTTAAGGGGCATGCCTGCATGAGCTAAGAGAGCAAGACCGGTTTCAACAATATGACGGTGTTTGCGTTCAGCAGAACCGTTTTGTTGATGTGTATGAGGACATGAAACACAGTGAGATATGCCAAGAGAACGAAAAAATGTGTTGTGAATTTTCTGGTATTCTCCACCCCAATCAGACTGAACACACTTAATTTTAGCATCAAGGAGACGCTCAACATGCGCTTGGAACTGTAAAAATATACGAGGAGCATCAATACGATCATGCATTAAATAGATCCAAGAAAATTTACTAAAATCATCAATAAAGCTGATGTAATACTTAAAACCGCCAATAGATTGGGGTGCAGGTCCCCAGACATCGGAGAAAATGAGTTCTAAGGGTGATGTAGACCGATGAATAGAACTTGTGTATGGTAATTGGTGACTCTTAGCTAGTCGACATGCATTACAAACCGATAAAGATGACTCTCTAGGACATGGAATATTATTGAGATGCAAAATTGACCGAACTACTTGAGATGAAGGATGACCGAGTCGGGCATGCCATTGGGCTTGACTAGTAGAATTGCTCGCTAATGCATGCTTGATGGCAACGACATCGGATGACTTGATAGGATAGAGGCCAGACTCACATCGCCCTTCCAGAAGACTTCTTCTCGATGTTCGATCCTTAATGGAGAAATACCATGGATGGAATTCAAAGAAGACATTATTATCACGAGAAAATTTATGAACGGAAAGAAGATGTTTGGAAATATCAGACACATGCAAAATATTGCGCAATGCAAGAGGGCGAGCAACAATATTAATTGAAGAATGACCAACATGCATAATCTGCAAACCTGCTCCATCTCCGACTTGCTCTTGTTCGCCTCCATGATAGCATTCATGGATAGCAAGGCGATTGAGATCACTTGTAATATGATCGGTGGTGCCCGTATCACTATACCAGTTGGGGTCGATCTTGTACGAGTTTGTGGACGCCAAGGCTGCCGAGGGGGCTTCATCCTGGTACGTGTTGTCCATCCTATACCGACACTTGATGGCAGTTTGGCCGAGCTTGCCGCAGACTTGACATTGAGGACGAGGGCCGTTGTCACGACGATCACCGCGCGACGGGGTGCCGCCACGAGACCGAACGCCACGGCCACGGTCACTACGACCGCGGCCATGATATTTACCGCCACGACCCACGTAATTCGCGGAGGCACCATGGTTTAGCTGTAGTTCCGTCAGGTGCTGGAGTTGTCGGGCTTCGAATGCGACCAAGTGAGCGAAAACATCATCGAGGGAGAGCGCCTCTGTCTTTGTCGTCATCGAGGTGACAAATGGGTCGTATTCACTTGGGAGACCTGCAAGAAGATAGGCAAGAACCTCCTCATCACGGAGGGGAGCATCAGCGGCAGCGAGTTCGGTGGCGAGCCCCGTGATCTTGCGGAAGAAGTCAGCGGCGGACAGATCGCGTTTCTTCGATGTAGCGAGTTCCACACGGATTTGCACCGTGCGCGCCTTCGTAGACGAGGCGAACTTCTTCTGGACGGAGTCCCAGACCTCCTTTGAAGACGTGGCATTGACGACATCCCGAAGAACTTCTTCGGTCATCGACGATAGAAGACCACTCAATAGTTGTTGATCTTGATCATACCAGCGTTCGTACGCCGGATTGGGGACTTGTTCACCACCCGGGGCCGTCGATGTGGCAACCTTCTTCTCAGGTGCGGCGTGGGTGCCATCTAGGTACCCGATCAGCTTTGAGCTCCGGAGATACGGCAGGAGCTGAGCGCGCCATAGGAGGGAGTTTGATTTCGTTAAACGAATGGTGACAACTTGGTGAATAGGGATCGAGGCCATGGTGATGTTGTGAGCGCCCAAATGATAGAGGAGGAGGAAGTGGTGGAGGAGGAGGAAGAAAAAAATTGTGGTATGGGTTAGAACCTTGGCTCTGTTACCATGATAGATTGTATGACACTGAATGACCTAACCAATATGGGTCATGGTCTCTTATATTTATAGAGAAATATATACATGGTATGTTACATATATTCCAAAAATAGATGATTCCTTTCTATCTATAAATATAGACTACTATACATAACATATTCTCTAACAAATATATTACTGATGCATGTGATAGTCTATCTAGCATACTAAATATACTCCCAACATATATGGTACCCAATATATCATGCCAAGTATACTTCTGACATATATGATAATCAATATAGCATATACCAAATATTGATATAAGCTTCTATGTTTAACAGTGAGCACATCGAATATATTTTACTCAAACGCGGCGTCATGTCACGTGCATACACTCATCTTGTTCCACCGTTTGCGTGCAGCTGGACTACGCGGCCAGAGACAAGGATGAGCTCCACGTGCAGGAGCACTACGTACGGCAACATCGTCTCGACCCTTGACGAGATTTTGACAAGATCATGTACTTGGTCATGTTAATCTAGGATAGAGGAGGCATGGATAAAACTAGGCACTTGGTTACGATTAAATTCACACACCGGGGGGTCAGCAAATTGTGACCGGCTAAAAGGCTTTCGTTTTGCTTTGTAGTAGCTAGTGTTTTAGGGGACTACTCCCTCCGTTTTTATTTATTTAACGTTGTTAATTCAAAATTAAACTAACCAATGCCAAATAAACGGAGTGAGTATTTAGGTAGTTCTTGTGAACTTCCTCTGCTACATCTATTATACTCTCCTTTCCGAAGGATAAATCGAAAAGAATCGATATTTACAGTCGCAGCTAGACGAGAAAAACTGCCAGTTCTTGAGGCTGACTGCTCAGACGCCAAATATGCAGGCTTGTTGCAGAGCGCCAGAGTTCAGCGACTGTCTTTGGAGGCTGATCAGCAGGGCGGTTTCAGTCACATCTCCATTTTCTTTTAAATAGACAAGTATAAGGATCCTTGGCGCCAAATCATCGCGCATTTGGAGTGCAATATGAAGCAGTTGCTCTTCAAATGGTCTTACCGATGAAGTCTGAAAGTCCGCCTTAACTGAAACCTGGAGGCAGTGACCATCCTACCGCTCCTCCTTCAGGTGATTGCTTCCTAGAACTTGTTCCTAAGGAAACAGAAATAGGGTCAATAAATTGAGGTTTAGCACATTGAACGGCTGGTGGAAAATCAGAAAAGGATTCTGAAATCACATATCAGAACCAAATCTCATTGGTCTTTGTTAAAAGATTGTTAACTGATGACAGGTGGTTCAGGTCCTTACCATCGCAATACCAGGAAGCACGGAGCTAGTAAGATTCTCGATCAGCGCTACGCAAAGTGGAGGCATCTTGCTCATTGTTCCAGGCATTTGGCTCATGCTGATTTTAGAAGAAGCATCATTAGAGACAGAGGAGGCCGCCGAGGAAAAAGTCAAGATTTTTCAAGTATAGCTCTAATTTTCTTTGGAGTAAACTGTACCGGTATCTTAGATTTTTTTGGGGGAAGATCTTGGGAAGATTGTGAGTATACCTGTGTAAAATATTACTAATGTTCCCTCTTGCCCGAAGGAACAGACCAATGTTGTTCTGTGCCTGCAAGAGAACAAAAAAGTTAAGTTTCCTGCTCTAGATATTCTACTAGCAAAATGGTTCCAAATCCAGGGGAACTAAAATCACAAGGTTATGCTAAAACTAATTTCCTAATAATGTAAATTGTGATTATCTAGAGACCTCTGAATTTTCCTCCTATATAGAAGAATATGAGTGATGAACAAATAAACAAACTTAACAGAGTAATGTGACAAAGAAGAAATGCACAAAACTGGAATGTTCGAATATTTGTTTCTATTCGGTTAAGAAGCAGATTATTTTCCTCCAATAGAAGCTTCACTGCACGATATATCTCAGAGGCTATACAATGGAAAATATGGATATGGTCATGTTATAATGCAAACAGTTTCCGGCGAACAAAGCTTTTGCATGTTCACAAAAGTATTTAGAGCAAACAGAAGCCGCCAAATGACAAGCATTGGCTAAATCTTGTTAATCTGTAGGACATGAAAGCTTGTTGAGCCGCCAAATATATGACTTTATCATGAAAGCTTGTCAATATGCATCTATGATTTAGGTCGTAAAAAATATGCATTCAAGATTATACCAATTGTCAAGATCCAATGGAGTAAAGTTGTAATTCGTGCCTACCTGCGACGAACTTAGCGAGAATCAATAATAAAATCAAAGAGTTTTATCACTCTAGTATTGCGAGTAGCAGTTATCTTCTCAAAAAATGCAATCTTAATTTCATAGTATAATGTGGATAATATTATATGATAGTAGGTTGCAGAAAACAAAGGAGATAAATGGAAGCAATCAATTGATTCTGATACTCAAGGTAACCTACCAACCTCCAGATATAAAATGATTGTTTTGAACATTAAGGGGTGTAAATGAAGAGACTCTTATGTCTGGCTGGACATGATGATTTGCACTCCATATCGTAGGCTCTACAAGTTTATCCTGAGAAATAACCATTAAGAACGCCCGTCAAATTATGCAAACAATAGTGTCTTATTGACAAAACAGTAGATAAATGAAAGGGTGTGCATTGGATTTAGTATAGGTTCCATCTCTTTCAGGACTTCTCTTTGGAGAGTCATTTTAACAGTAAATGTTGATTTTCTATCGAAATATTTGGGGCAGGCAAAAAGAAAAGAATATTAATACCTTTCTTTCTTTTATCTTTCTGCCCACATGGTGTTCTTCAGGCTTCCGTCTTCTTGTACTTGCTTTCTTCTATAAGATATCCAAGTTATTGTTAGCGATAAATGGAATAAAACAATTTCTTCTACCAAGTCTTAAAACTTGTCAAAAAATATTGAGTAAATAAGTTATCATGCTTAGTATCCAATCAATAAATAAAACTTGGAATTTATATATTATAGGATCATCTGTCAATCAATAGGAACAGTTTAAGTCCGGGTCTCTTCTTTTAGGACTAACTCCAGCAGGTGGTTACTGCTTAGCTTTTATAACAAACGAACAGTTATAGAACTAAGAAGTTGGAACAATGCCTGGCAGATGCATGCCTTGTATCAAAAAAAAAGACATGCTGTCCTTTGGTACCTCTCCCTTTTCTTCAGATTATAAACATAAATCAATATAATAACATTCCAAAATGATACTATGGTTGCCAATCTCCTAAGGAAATGATTGCCAACTCATGTATCGGTACAATCGTTGTCCAATATGCACAAATCTGTTGTTTGTATCTAGATCGGGAATAACTTCTGTCTATCATTCATACTAGTTGATGCACACATAATGGAATCATATTCACGCCATCTTGATGCATTGTAAATTTTAATATACCACCTACCATAAACGGGTTAAGGAGAAAAGGAACTAAGCCTGTATCAAGGTAATGTTTGATTATTTATAATGATTTCGTACAAAGCTGCACATTTTTTGTGTCCAGTGTTCAAGACAAGCTGCAGTATGATGTGTCTTCTTGAGATGAATAATTGACTGATGTGGTTTTTCTCAAGAAACACATCATTGTAAATTTGTTATTAGAAAAAGGTTCAATTTTTTTTTAAAAAAGGAATAAAGCACCTTGCAAAATTGCACAAATTAGGAAGTACTTACCCCTACCCACTGGCACCTCATCGTGACGTCTCTTACTGTCTTGTTTGGTAATGAAGCCGCTATCTTTATATACTTTATGATTCCTTGTTCATTTACATATCTGAGACAAAGGGACGCACGATAGGGCTGAACCAATGGAACCAATCTTCAACAAGAGATAGAAGAACTATGTGCCAGCATCAATCAACATAATAATATACTCTCAGTTCCTTGGACACAGTTCTAGGATAAAATTCAACAATAGAATCCACACGTCCTGACTGGATCAGAGTTGCAAGGTAAAGTAGCATATGTATATGAAGATGAAAAGTTGAACTATATCTTACCTCTCCAGGCCCTCTTTCAGCACTTGGAGCTCGAAATATGACCAATCCGCAGCCAGCGGCCCACCATATTTGAGGTTCTGCCCGGAATCAGCTGGCATATTGGATGAACTAGTGGACACAGCTACTGAAGGCGTGGTGCTCATCGTTCCCACATTGGCGTCCATCCCTGTGGTACAATCCAGGTACACCGGCATACCTCCTGACCCACCACTTGTCGCGCTTTTCTGAAATGAAACCACTTTTTGGTTGCAGAGTGACTGGGAAAATGCCCCAAACTTCATATTAGGATCGTTTGTCATCTGCACACACAGCAAATTCTCGAGAAGACGGGTGCTACAAGACTAGGACAGGTTCTGAGCTCGGAAATAACTTCAAAATGTCTATACCAAATGACAGCTTCTTGTTCCTCGCTGCAGGTTACACTGCATTTTAAGAAAACCTTGACGAGTTTGGTTCCCACTGTTCGAAGAATTCATCCAAGTATGAAAGCAATCTCCAAATTTTCAATGCTCCCACCAATATGTTTCCCTGCAAATGACATTAAATATATTAAATAAAGTTAACCTTCAGAACAGACAGATCAAACTAAGAGGGAAAATAAAATGTCTAAGTTTGACAAACAAAACGTGCTAGAGTCGAAATACGGTCTGACAAGGAAGTTCTACTGAAACAAATTTACTTCAGTTGGCAAATTTCCAATTTCGAACTGCAACGTTTTGCCAGTCATAAAACTAAAACTATCAACAAGCTTATGGTGAACGCAACACTACAATATCATAGGATAAATTGTTCTGATTGTAGAAAGGGTCCATGCAGAGATAAACTTCCAAGATACAGGAACAAATCGCAGGCCGAGCTACTACGATGGAGAAAACCTCGTGCATGTTGCATGCAGACACTCATGAACCCAAGAAACATAGGGGGGGGGGGCGAAAGACAGGAGAATTCCATGGAAGAATGGAATCAAGAAAGAAACTTACAGACAGAGACCTGACCAATCTTTTTTTTTAGAAAACGCCGACCTGACCAATCTGCCCCCTTCAATTTATAAGTACTAGAAAATGACCTAGAAAAATAAATCCTAACAATGATAATGATTAGGTCTACATACAGTTAGACCCGCGCAATCAACCACGGTCGTACAACATCCATGCAAAACACTATCCAGGGTAGTTACTTTTCACATACGAGTTTCATACCAAACCCTGAATTTATCTAACCATGGGCTTTCGAAAGAAAAAAGAATTTCTCTAACCATGTAAGTTTCCAACTAGAGGACCAAACCAATAAAACGTTCGCAGTCTCGCAGAGGAGACCCGTCCGGATTCTTCCAGAACCGAGTGGGTCGAGGCCATCGACAAGAAAGTAAGAAACATAGCCAGCCAGAATCCAAACAGATCAACAGAAACCACTCAACGGACTTACTCGCTAGCTAGCCCGATTCCGATCTATCTCAGCGGATTCCACCGGAGAAGACAACGAACGAAGTGAAGCTGCAAATCGATCCCCAGCCAGGTGTGCTTTTGGCGAGTGACGGTGCGCTTGGTGGTCGATTGTGGTGGTGGTAGTGCAGTTTGCTCTTTAAATGGTGCTGCCTGGCTTTGCTTGCTCCAATGGGAGGGCCGGCCGGGGAGAGGCCGAGAAAGCGGCGGCCCCGCCGCACCAGTGAACTGTATATGCCTCCTCCAAAGGCGAAAGTCATGCGCCAATATAACAACTTGCACACAAAAAAAGGATCCCGGAGGTTGATGGGGAGGGAGGCGATCTCATTACAAGAAACGGCCAAACGACCGTCGGTTTGGAATAAGACCGTCGGGGCCGTCACACTTAAGAAATGAAAAGCATCTGCTGTGGACCTGACAGTTATAAATTCATGAGCGTCGGTTACCAGTAGGCCATCGGCTGGAACTGCTAGACCGACGGTCTTAAATTTAAAGCCGTCGGCCTCACATCATAAACCGACTGCTCTAATATGGTCGTCGGTTGCCGAGGTGTGACCGACGGTTTTAAAGTGGGCCCGGTCTAGCGGTCGAGGCCGGTACGAGGTTCGACCGTTATGGCCGTCGGTACGGATATTTAACTGACATTTTTAACTTAGAGGCGTCGGGCGGCCAACAACTAACAACCCTAAGTGGGCCCGCCTAACCCTAACTCCCGCCCGTGCGTCGCTTCTCTCACTCCCGCTCGCCCGTGCACCCACGCTCCTCCCCCTGCCCGCCGCCCGTGCGTCGCGCTGCACGACCTCCGCCCGTGCGCCGTCGCCGTCCGGCCCTCCGGCGCCACCCACCCGTGCGCCGTCGCCCTTTGGCCCTTCGGCGCCGCTCGTGCTCCGCCCGTGCGCCGTCGCCCTCCGGCGCCGCCTGCCCTCCTGCCTCCGACGCCCGCCCTCCGCCCGCGCGCCCGTCCTCCGGCCCTCCGGCGCACGCGCCCGGCCCTCCAGCGCTGCCCGCCCTCCGGCCCCCGGCGCCTGCCCTCCGGCGCCCGCCCTTCGCTCGGCGCCGCTAGCCCCTGCGCACCCTGACCGCCTCAACAAAAAAGATCGGGCAAGGTAAAATCTAGCTATTTCTAATATATGTTTTAGCTATTAGTTACATTTTTAACTAATAATTAGTTGAATTTCTAATGTATGTTAGCTATTAGTTGCATTTCTAGCTACTAATTAGTTGAATTTCTAATGTATGTCTGTAACTATTAGTTACATTTGTAGCTATTAGTTGAGTTAAAATATATGTTTGAAATGTTAGTTTGAATAATGTATGTTAAACGGCAAAGTAAGTGTTGGGTGATATCATAATTGATTGATTCTTTTCTTCCTAGATTCTTATTATAAAATTACAGTTATTATTTGTGTATTATGTTCACTAGGTAATGTAGAGTGAGTATCCGTGTTGTCATCCATAAAAAACGATACATATCATATATAGTTATATGGTTTGTGTGTATTATATATTAGATTTTTTACATTCTCTGCTTTGAAGGTATAAGCTGAAAAATGACGATCGCAAAGCGATGTATGATGGTTGGAGTTCAACTGGTGCGCACACTATGGAATGGGCTCATATCGCAGATGTTTTCATTAGCCAAGCCTTTGCTAGTGGTGCTAATCTTGCGAAGTGTCCGTGTAGCAAGTGTTGGAATCGTCGGCATCTATATAAGGATGAAATCGAGTTGCACCTTTGTAAGCACGGTTTTATGCCTGACTACCTAGTATGGCACGAGCATGGGGAGATGGTTCATGACAATCAGTCGAACAAAAACGAGGATGATGATCGGATGGATGAGATGTTAGCGGACGTTGGTAGAGAGTACAAAGAGCGGTCAACGCCGGAGGAGGTGAAGGAGTTTTACGACCTTCTTGCCGCCTCAGGTGAAAAAGTGCATGAGCGCACCAATATGACTGTTCTATAGGCGGTGACATAACTTATGGCGATGAAGTCCAAGTTCAATTTCGCAAACAATTGCTATAATAGTATCTTGAAGCTGATTAGTGATCTCCTTCCATCACCTCATAAGATGCCGCTAGATATATACCACTCTAATAAGCTTTTGAGCGATCTGGGCATGAACTATAAGAAGATTGATGCGTGCGATAATAATTGCATGGTTTTATGGAAGGAACACATGAATGATACCCATTGTATGCATTGCAATGCATCTAGATATGTCAAGGTTCTGAACGATGATGGAGAGAAAATAACTACAAAGTACTGATTAAATAGCTTCGGTACAAGCCTGTCACATCAAGGCTAAAACAGTTGTTCCTATCCCAAGGAACAACGAAGTAGATGAGATGGCATTCTGAACGAATACGTGAGAGCGATGACAAAGATATTATGACACATCCTTCTGATGGCGCGGCATGGCAAGCTCTAGACCCTTTTGATCCGGAGTTTGCAAGAGATCCTAGGAATGTTCGTCTTGGGTTGTCAACGGATGGTTCCACTCCTTTTAGCACCAGTAGCAGCCCATACTCCTGTTGGCCTGTATTTATCATGCCATATAATCTTCCTCCCAACATGTGCATAAAAAAAGGATACATATTTCTCACGGCTATCATTTCTAGCCCTAAACATTCTAGGAAGAAAATCAATGTGTTTATGCAACCGTTGATTGAAGAGCTGAAAGAGCTATGACATGGTGTAAAGGAATACGACAATCATCTGAAATGTGAATTTACCTTTTGTGTCGCGTATATATGGTCGATCCATGATTTGTTGGCATATGGCATTTGGGCTGGTTGGTTTGTTCACGGACAATTGTGTTGTCCCATATGTATGTCTGACACTGATGCCATCAAGTTAAAGTAAGGATATTTTAGAGAGATTAAAACACTTGAATTATAAGTATAAATGCAAAGTGTAACTTGTATTTGTTTCTTGTGGGGTTCCGATCATCCACAAAGTTGCGATGATTTTCTGAATTTGAACGAGGCGGGTGCGAGTGGCGGAGGTTCGAACATGGATGTGTGCATGTCGTTTTCATTCTCACTTTGTAAACTTCAATGTACATGTTACGCAGTTTTTGAACATGTGACCTTCGTTTATTGTCTGCTGCTATTGTGAATTTATTCTATGGTCCTATTGTGAATGTGTGGAATATTTATTAATTGTGCATTTTGTGTGCTGTTAACCGTGTGGGGTGTGTTGTTTCTGTGTGGGGTGTGCTTTTTGGAGGCTCCCCAGCCGAGGAGGTAGAAACAGCCGGCTATATAAAAAAATTACACTATAGGCGTCTGTCGGTACCCGCGATATGGGGTACCCCCGCGCACAGGGGAAAATGCCTAAGGGTCTCGCCCTTCTCCGCAGGGAAAGCTCCGAAGGCGCCACGTGTCCAGTGGGGCCGGACCTCCCTCCCCTCAGAGGAGAGCTCCGGGCTCGCCACGTGGCCTACAGCAGCCAGACCTCCCCCTCCGTGGGGAGAGCTCCGAAGGTGCCACATGTCCCGCGGGGCCGGACCTCCCCCTCCTTAGAGGAGAGCTCCGGGCCCGCCACGTGTCCAGCAGAACAGCGCTGCCTGCCCCCGAGCGGTAGGCAGCGGGCGTAAAGACGCCCCATACCTTGCCCGTACAAGGTATTCAAGGCCCGCGCCTTCCCAAGACGCGGAGACGCGGAGCACACCTCTGTCAGGTGCCGTTGCGCCCAGTCGCATCACAGACTGGCGCGCGGTGTCAGGGCCTGCCAGCCAATAAACACAGCGACAAGACATCCCATGCCGCCCCCGCCGTCATCAACCACTACGACTAGCATGCGGCATGAGCAGGGCTGCAAGACGAAGACTCAGAAGCCTTCGCCAGAGACAACTACCGGCATAACTGCAGATACGGTAGATAATAGACAATCTCCCCGGGACCACCTGTCGGGTCCCGGGCCCCCCTTGTAAGCCACCCGAGTCTTGGACTATAAAAGCCTCGTGTAGGCAACGTTAGCAAGGGTTCGAACCCTGTTGGTTCGCACTTTGCAACTCATACGCTAGCCATACACTCTCAAGCTGTAACTCACCCCCAAGCTCAGGCCTCCGGCCCTGAGCAGCAAGCAATACAGCGAGCTCCATAGCTCGCCGTGGACGTAGGGTTTTACGCTCCGGCGGCCTGAACCACGTAAAACTCGCCGTCTCAAGCTCTTACTAACTCGTACATCTACGCAAGCTCTCCGATAGAGACTAGCCCCACCGAAAAAAGAACCTCCGCGGGCTGCCCAGTGCAGGCCCGGGGTAAGTGTCGACCGAACACTTCGACATTTGGCGCGCCAGGTAGGGGGCTTTTCTCCTAGCGCGACGAGTTTCCGCCGACGAAGATGACCAAGCTTTCTTCAGCGGCAGACTCTCCCCCTCCGCGTTCACGGCCAATCGTGACCAGGGGAGAGTACATGATGACACACTCAGGACGGAGTGTGTCAGGGCAAGCTGGGAGCTAGCAACCGGCTCTGGCAGCGCCGACCCCGGCAATGCAGGCTCCAACCAGCGTCAGGCCTTCAGTAGCGCCGGGCGTACCCGGTGGGGGTGCGCTAGCAGCAGCAACGGCGCTACTGCACAATCCGCCTGCTGGGGACGCGCCTCAGGCAGCAACCCATCAGTGGATTCGTGAGGTAGACCGTCTCGTCGTCGCCGCCGCAAACCCTTGACTTCGGCGGGGACGACACTCCGGCCAACCGGCTGTGTCGCTGACGCGCACGCCAACGGTTGACGGGCAGACGACGGGTTCCAGCTCCACCAAACTTCCGTCGACGGACCTGAGGACAGAGCTGGAACGGTGCCACTTGGGCCAAGATGCCCGAGTGTTCCTCGAGCGACGTCGAGAAAGGTGTCGCACTCAAGAGGCTGGCGACAACATGACGTCGGCCTCGACCCAGCCTAGAGGGCAGACCTTCGCTACGCGAGCTCTGCCCCAGGCGTACGCCGCACAACATAAGCCACAACCATGTGCTCTGCAAGCGGCGTCCCCGGCCTATGGCACAACCTTGCTTATACCGGGGTACACTGTGCCAGGCGCAACCAAGCGTTCGCGGCACCAGTACCTGCACTGGGAGCCAGCAACCGGCTCTGGCAGCGTCGACCCCGGCAATGCAGGCTCCAACCAGCGTCAGGTCTTCAGTAGCGCTGGGCGTACCCGGCGGGGGTGCGCTAGCCGCAACAAGAGCGCTACTGCACAATCCGCCTGCTGGGAACGCGCCTCAGGCAGCGACCCAGCAGTGGATTCGCGAGGTAGACCGTCTTGTCGTCGCCGCTGCAAACCCTTGACTTCGGCGGGGACGACGCTCCGGCCAACCGGCTGTGTCGCTGACGCGCACGCCAACGGTTGACGGACAGACGGCGGATTCTAGCTCCACCAGGCTTCCGTCGACGGACCTGAGTACTGAGTTGGAACGATGCCACCTGGGCCAAGACGCCCGAATGTTCCTCGAGCGGCGACGAGAAAGGCGTCGCAGCCAAGAGGCCGGCGTCAGCATGACGATTGCCTCAACCCTGCCTAAGGCGCAGACTTTCGCCACGCGAAATCTGCCCCAGACATACGCCACGCAGCATATGCCACAGCCATATGTCCTCCAAACGGCGCCCCAGGTCTATGGCGCAACCTTGCCCATGCCGGGGTACATTGTGCCATCGGCGAACCAAGCGTTCACGGCACCAACATCTGCAGCAACAGGGGCAGGATGTACGGCCCTGGAGCCCCACCTCCGCTTCACGAGGTGGCCGCGCAAGTTTCGGCCGCACCTGCCCGAGAAGTACGACGGCAGCGTCAATCCGGCGGGGTTCCTCCAGATCTACTCCACCGTCGTACTTGCCGCAGGAGGGGATGAGGCCATCATGGCCAAACTACTTCCCTGTCGCCTTGACCGGCCCTGCCCGGTCTTGGCTAATGAACCTCCCTCGGGGTTCCATAACTTCCTGGGGAGAGCTCTGCCGGCAGTTCATAGCCAACTTCGGCAGCTCCTACACCCGTCCCGGCACGGAGCTTGACCTCCAAGCCATCAAGCAACAACCTGGGGAGTCGCTGTGCTCCTTCATCCAGCGGTTCTCCCAGGTACGCAACACCATTCCACATATTCAAAGTGCTTCTGTGATGGCGGCACTTCGACAGTGTCCAGGACAAAAAGATGCTTGAGAGGCTTGCAACCAGAGAGGTCTGCGATGCCTCCGAGCCCTTCAGCCCGGCGGACAAGTGCGCCAGAGCAGCCGGAGGGCGGAGCTGGCACTCACTGCCAGCTTCCGAAGCCGGAAGACAGCCCGAAGACGGCGGAGTTCAAGCTGAGCTCGCGACCACGTCAGACAGCCAAGAGCCAAGCACTGGCTGACTTCGTGGCTGAGTGGACGCCAACGAAGGCTGACCCAGGGGGCCGCGAAGACGGTGAACCAAAGTACCGAGCTCCGGTCTTCACCGGGCCTCACTGGACGCTCTTCTTCGACGGCTCCTCACGAAAGCAGGGGGCCGGTGCCGGCGTACTGCTTCTCATGCCATCGGGGGAGCAGTCTGGGTACATGGTGCGTCTCAATTCCAAGGCAACCAACAACTTGGCAGAGTATGAAGCACTCATCTTTGGCCTAAAAGACAGTCCTGTCTCTGGGCGCTCGCCAGTTGTTGGCGCAGGGCGACTCCCAGCTAGTTATCAAGCAAGTTAAGGGTGAATGCCCCTGCAACGACCCACAGCTAGCTGCTTATCTGCTTCACGTGCGGATGTTGGAGAAAGAATTCCTCGCCTTGGACCTGCGCCATGTACCGCGCGCTTGCACGGCCGCAGCTGACGATCTCTCAACGAAAGCCTCCATCGGAGCCCCTGCGCACGAAGGAGTCTTCGAGAGGACGTTGCTGCGGTCCACAGCCCGGCCCGCCGAGCCGGGCGAAGGGGGCTGAACCAGTGCCTCGAAGCTAGGCAGTCCCGGCGGCCCTGGATGCCGCCAAAGGATCGTAAGAGTCACTGGGGACTCCGTGCAACCTAGCGCTCAAGATCCAGAAGCTCAAGAAGTCCCGATGCATGGACCACGGAGGTCCGGGACTCCTTGAAGGACATCCTTCCTGATGAACGTGCATCCGCTGAACGGGTGGTGCGGATGGCTAAGTGCTACGCGCTGGTATCTTTACTGGCGTGGCGCCACGACATCCTATTGTGGTGCATAACCCAGGAGGAAGGCTGCGATTAGCTCGCAGTAGTCCAAGGAGGCGAGTGCTGCGAACGCTCATCGTCCCGCACGTTGGTCAGTTAAGCCACCTGGCATGGCTCCTACTGACCGAGAGCCACCTGGACGTCGTCAAACCGGTTAGGGATGCAATGCGTGCCAGGTCCACGCCAAGTAGGCCCACACAACCGGTGCAGACGCGCACCCAGAGCCGTCGGGGGATACCGGCTCCTCCATGTCGAGGGCCAGCCGGACTTCCCAGGGCCGGGTCACGGGAACTACCCTTCCACATGGTATGCGGGGCCGAAGCCATGCTTCCCCCTGAGATCGCCATGGGGGTCCCCCCGTGTCCGGCGTACGATGAAGCCACGCATGACCCGCTCTGCGTGAAGACAGGCGCTCCGACGCTACCCCAGTAAGTTCACCATGCTTACTTAGGTGTTCATTTAAATTACGCATTAATTTATATGAACACCTCCCCACGCTCTAGAAAGTGTGCGTCCATTGTACATTTGGTTCCTCTTTCCTGCTCTCATGCATAGTCGATATTTGCTGTCCTGCCGAAAACGGTAGTGCTTGGGGTACCTGCCAAAGGCCCGGTGGCCTTTTGGATCTCCCCCTGTGAGGGTACTGTACCGCCAGTTGGTCTCCTCCGAGAAAAGACCTGCGCTAGACCGGGGGGTCAGGAGCCTTGCTTTGCCCGGTCTTGCACCCAAAGCATGCGCACTCTGCCCCCCAGCGCTACGGTCTGAGTACCAGGGGGCCGGACGGTTACACCCTGACTAGGGCTGGGGCCAGACCTTCGGGACCAAGTGCATTGGATTACCCGAGCCCCGTATTTCGGCCTGGGACAGTAAGCCAAATGAGACTAAGGGACAGGAAAGGGGGACCACTGAGCAGTGCCGGACTTCGCCCCCACAGCTGGGCCGAGCTCTGATGCCAGCATTCGCCCTCCTTTCAGAGGCGAGCGCTGATGCCGGGCCTCACGCCCTTCGCTGGCCTGAGTTCCGATGACTTTCGGACTCCGCCTCCACAGCCAGGCAGAGCTCCGAGGCCAGCCCTCGCCCTCCTTTCAGAGGCGAGCGCTGATGCCGGACCTCACGCCCTTCGCTGGCCTGAGCTCCGATGACTTCCGGACTCCGCCTCCACAGCCAGGCCGAGCTCCGAGGCCAACCCTCGCCCTCCTTTCAGAGGTGAGCGCTGATGCCGGACCTCACGCCCTTCGTGGACCTGTGCTCCGATGACTTCCGGACCTCCGCCCCCATGGCCGGGCCGAGCTCCGATGCCAGGCTTCACCCTCTCCTAAGAGGCTGAACTCCGAAGCCGTCAAGACCCTGCCAGCACAGGGAGTACTCAAGACAAGAAAGTGCGCGGGTAGGAGAAGGCCTCACCTCGGGCTCGTTACCTCCCCCGAGGTGAGCCCGGGGGCCACTGTCGGTACCCGCGATGTGGGGTACCCCCGCGCACAGGGGAAAATGCCTAAGGGTCTCGCCCTTCTCCGCAGGGAAAGCTCCGAAGGCGCCACGTGTCCAGTGGGACCGGACCTCCCTCCCCTCAGAGGAGAGCTCCGGGCTCGCCACGTGGCCTACAGCAGCCAGACCTCCCCCTCCGTGGGGAGAGCTCCGAAGGTGCCACATGTCCCGCGGGGCCGGACCTCCCCCTCCTTAGAGGAGAGCTCCGGACCCGCCACGTGGCCGACAGAAGCCGGACCTCCCCCCTCCGCGGGGGAGAGGTCCGAAGGCTCCACGTGTCCTGCGGGGCCGGACCTCCCCCTCCTCAGAGGAGAGCTCCGGGCCCGCCACGTGTCCAGCAGAACAGCGCTGCCTGCCCCCGAGCGGTAGGCAGCGGGCGTAAAGATGCCCCATACCTTGCCCGTACAAGGTATTCAAGGCCCGCGCCTTCCCAAGACGCGGAGACGCGGAGCACACCTCTGTCAGGTGCCGTTGCGCCCAGTCGCATCACAGACTGGCGCGCGGTGTCAGGGCCTGCCAGCCAATAAACACAGCGACAAGACATCCCATGCCGCCCCCGCCGTCATCAACCACTACGACTAGCATGCGGCATGAGCAGGGCTGCAAGACGAAGACTCAGAAGCCTTCGCCAGAGACAACTACCGGCATAACTGCAGATACGGTAGATAATAGACAATCTCCCCGGGACCACCTGTCGGGTCCCGGGCCCCCCTTGTAAGACACCCGAGTCTTGGACTATAAAAGGCTCGGGTAGGCAATGTTAGCAAGGGTTCGAACCCTGTTGGTTCGCACTTTGCAACTCATACGCTAGCCATACACTCTCAAGCTGTAACTCACCCCCAAGCTCAGGCCTCCGGCCCTAAGCAGCAAGCAATACAGCGAGCTCCATAGCTCGCCGTGGACGTAGGGTTTTACGCTCCGGCGGCCTGAACCACGTAAAACTCGCCGTCTCAAGCTCTTACTAACTCGTCCATCTGCGCAAGCTCTCCGCTAGAGACTAGCCCCACCGAAAAAAGAACCTCCGCGGGCTGCCCAGTGCAGGCCCGGGGGAAGTGTCGACCGAACACTTCGACAGCGTTGGTGTCCGAAGTGCCCGACGGTCTTATATGTTGTAAGACCGTCGGTCTCCACGCTAGCCGACGGTCTTACTTGACATAAAGGCGTTGGGTACCGGGCGGGGCCGACGGTCTTACTCGACATAAAAGCGTCGGGCTGGATGGCCAAACCAACGGTTTTACACGCCATAAAGGCGTCGGGCTCTTGGCCGACGGCTATAAGTTATATGAGCGTCGGGCCCGACGCCCATATGAGTTAAAAATATCAAATTTAAGGCGTCGGATATGAACGTCGGTTTACCGACGGCTATAAATTATGGTCGTCAGTTTTTAGAGGCTAGTGACGGCTATATGGCCGACTGCATTTTGCCGGATTCTTATAGTGTCTGTTGTAATTCACCAGGGCCGCGGGTGCTTGTACCAGTAGCAAGGGGAAGCCACCAGCGACAATGACCTTAAAATAATAAATTGCTAGTATTGGTTTCTATCTTAGGTTTCTCCTTACCCCTTTCCGTTCTCGGTTGGTTTCCAGCTTTCCCATGCGACAAAAGCAAAATGATCGTGCTATTTTAAAAACATTCTTTTCTATTTTCAGTATCCTATTAATGCCATGGGTATTAGCGTTCAATTAAGGAGGTGGACGTTGATCCCGTTCGAGCCTGAATGGTTGTGACAATACATCGATGAGCACGTACGGGATGCTACTGGTTGATTTTTCGAACTCACCAAGTCACCACAGGGTCACATCGATTATGAATTACCAAATTTTTGAAGTTTTTGATGTGGTCAAATTGAATATGCACATAGAATTGCAATATAGCTTTTCAGATAAAACTGAAAAGGTACATTTACTATGTGAAGAATGTTGCTATTTAAGTCAGCTTTGATGCTTAAGTAAACATAAGTTTCTATTTAAGCAATGTTTGTCGAGAGATGGAGTTGAAGCCTTAACTTAAGAGTCATGCTAGAGCATTTTTTAGCATCTTTGAAATGGGAGCCACTAGAATGTAAACAACTTTTCGACATAATCATGTAAAAATCTCTTCTAAGCTACATGATGTCCATCTATTTGTTATTTTCTAGTGCAGCATGAGCTTGAGTGTTCCTTCCATTCCTCACGGAACCTCCTTTTTTAATCTCAATGTGGACATGGAATCGGATCCTACTAATTTTGGGAACCAAAATTAAGATTGGATGTAAAGACAGCATTGTTATTTGAGCGTGACTCAGCAAACCCATTCAGCAAGCGGAATCCGTGCTGGGACCCACCTGCCGCGCCCTAAGATTCCCTGCAATCCATCGCGGCGGTTAGAAAGTGAAGATCTTACGGCTGGATGGCAAGAAGCTCGGACAAGACGGGTTTTTGTGGGTGCACGGTACAGTGACCGAAAAAGGGTGGCCGTGTCATGTTGTAAAAAGCTCAGCCATGTGACCGTGTATAAGGAATTGATTCGGTGGAAGGGTTAAGCCTCTGATAGTGGTACGTACCAGAGTGAGTGGCCGGTCATTGTGACCACCCAAAGTGTGTAGCTGTGCTATGGCTTAGATGGAATATGGATCAGTAGCCTGTTTCAGATCTTTGTTTTGTTTGGAGGATCAAGTTCACGTTCCATCGGCACGTGTCGTGTTTGGCTAAAGCCGAAACCAGTGGTTCAAAGCATCTGGGCCAAAATTAAAAAAAAATGATGGTGCGGTATTAGTCTGTCAACAAGAAGTCGCGGGCTCGCATCGGTTTTGAGCGGGCGAGAAGTGACACGCTTACTGCACGAATCAGCCCGTCGTTCACAGCGCTTAATTACCTTGTAGCCTGAAAGCTTTCTATGGACCGGAACCCAACGGGCAGCGCGCCAGTGCCTCCGCTGCCATTGGTGCAGCCCACCTCGTCGCAACGCCCACCGGTGGCTGCGAGTGAATCGAACGCGCACGGCGGTTTCTGCCGATAATTCAGGAGGAGGAGGAGGAGGAGCGCGGCGGCTGCCGCAAAAGGGCGCGGGATTGTAACATCCTAAATTTAAAGTAGGAGAAATTTAAAATTTTTCAAATTGATTAGAACCTAGCCTTTCAGAAACAAATGAAAAAAAAAAGAAAAACAGAAACGAAATGGGCCAAAGCCCACTCTCCCTTTTTCCTTTCCTCTCCCGCAGCCCACTACCCCTTTTTCCTCCCGTAGCAGCCAAGCCCAGCAGCCACTCTTCTGTCTTTTTCTTTTCCCCACTAATCGGCGGGGCCCACACGTCAGGTACTTCTTCCCGTTGCCTTTCTTCCCCGCGGTCCCCTCCATCTCCTCGCCTTTTCCCGCGGTCGCCGACAGCGCCTTGCGGCTCCAACCATAAGCAACCCCGGGTGTTTTTCCCCCTCCCTCGGATCCTCCGCCCCCACCGCCCTATAAAACCCTCTCCGAACCCTAGCGCGCCCCCTGCTCCCCCTCCCCGTCGCGGACGGATGCCATGCTCCCGGCTGTCTACCCCTCGGTGAGCTCGGTCCCGTCATTTCCATCACCCTTCTCTCCCCCGTTCCCACGAGCTAACCGGGTCCCTGACACCGCAGAGACGCCGGCTACCCCCTCTCGGCCTCCCTCGACGCAGACCGGCGCGGAAGAACCCACCCCCACTGACCACGGGTGAGTACCCCGTCTATCCCCGATACCCCCTCGCCCTTGCTCTGATTTCTTGTGATCTAAACCCCCCGGGCGGTTCCCTCCCCTTCTAGTACGCGTTCCAACCCGAAGCCGTGAGCAAGGAACTGCCCCCACGCCACCCCGACGTAGAACCGAGGAGCTGCACCCCTTCCCGACGTCGCGACACCAAACTGACCCCCCCGGGCTGCAAAAGGACCCTAGGTGAGGACTCCGACTCCCTCTCCCCCATTTCTGCCGGTTAGCTAGGGCTAGTCGTCGCTTTAGCCGTCGATCGGCGAGGTTCTGGCAGGGGTCTCTCGACCCCCATGGCGCGCCGTTGCGAAACCGCCACCGGCGGCCAGCTCCGACCGGGGGAAAACCCCCACCGTCGGATCGGGAGCCGACAACCCCGATTAAATCGAGCGTACCGGTTCGGGATTTTAAATCCCGAACGTCCGCGCCCGATCCGGCGGCCCCGGTTGAACCTTTCTTTTCCCGCGGGTTATTTTGTGCTAGGCCCCCCGGATTTTTGGGATAGAGCGAGTAGGCCCCTGGTTTTTGCGGAAATGGCCTCAGATTAGTCAAAAATTAGTGTTTTAGTGGAAACTTGACCCCGAGGCCCTTGTGCTTCTCTGTTTTCGCGCTAGGCACCCCAGAAATCCTTTGTTTTAGCACTATCACCCCTGGAAGTTGCTGATTTAACAATCTAACCCCCCTAGAAATTCTGTTTATGCACTTAGGCCCCTGTCTAACACTGCATTTGACAAAACAGCCCCTGTAGGAGCTAGAAATTTATGTATTAGTCCTGAAATACTAGCTATTTTATAAAAAAAACCTGCAGCACCCCAGATTGACATTCTAAACCCCCTGCATGATTTTCTTTATGCAAATTAGCCCCTGCCACAATCCGTCCTAGCAATCAAACCCCTAAAACTTGCTGAAAATTTACAAAAAGACCCCTGCATATGATGATAATTACCAAAAAGCCCATGATTTAGTTGTACATAAGAAAAAACCACTGAATAATGCTGAACAAACACTTTTGCCCCTGTTTTCCTTGCTGAAAAGATAAAAAACACCCCTTGTGTAGCTGCTAAATTACAATAGCATCCCCCATAGTTGTGGAATTTGCCATTTAATCTCTGGTAGTGCTAAATTTACATATTTACCCCTCAAACCCAAACCGACATTTTACAATAGGTCCTAATAATGATTATTGGCATAAGGCCTAAACCTGAACATGCACATGGGGTGTAGAAATTGGGATTTATCTTGTATGCTTGATATGTAAATTATTAGAGAGTTTGGAATATCTTTGTCTTATTCATTTTTCTCGTTATTTTTCCTTCCCACCCTCGATGGCATGGACAAATCAGCCCCCGAGCCGACACTGGACCTGGAAGGCCAAGACTTCCACGACCCCGAGCCGCATCACTTCTCGAGAGGCAAGTGCCCTTGACCACTTTGCACCTTTTTAGGATTTTAGTTAGAAATGCATGCTTTAGCTCTTAAATTGAATCCCGTGTGTTGGATGTTTACTAGAATTTCTATGACATGCCTTGTAGCCGGGTTGGGTAGACTAGGGTTTCATTTATGTCGTTATTTTCATGCTTAGTCCTGCTTAGATGTTGGGATGGGAGTTATTACATTTAAATTGCAATATATCATGATTTTTGTGATGATGTGGTGATGTATATGGTGTATGAGGTGGGTAGAATAGGGATGTAGCAGGCTGGTGGGTTTACAGTGGGTGTTGAGTGCACGAGACTCGGGTTTGTGGATAGATAGCCTGCGTAGATCCTAAGGACCGGTTCGTGAGACCCGTCAACTAGCTTATATCGTGCCGCCACAAGGACTGTTATGAGACAGTGTGGCCAATTAAGTTGTTCCTATCTTTCCTGGTGTGCACCATAGAAATGTGTGAGTGACGCAAGAGGGGGCTTCTGCGGTAGAGGTTTCAGAGTGCCGCATCGGTGAAACCTTAGCGGGTGTGCACGGGTTGAGTAGTGCAATGTAAATGCCTTGTCGTGTACTCCTGGCCAAACACCATAGGGAGTGTGAGATGGCGGAAGGGAGTTTCTTGAGTCGCCGACGGGCGATGAAACACGACTTGTGGGTAAAGGGTACAAACTCTACAGAGTCAAAACTGTCTAGACAGCCGTGCTCACGGTCAAGAGCGGGTTGGTAACTCTCTCATGATTACCGTGGGTCGGTTTGGTTTGGTTTGGGTTGGAGGTTTGGGTTGAGACTACCGAGGTAGTGGAGATACTTGGAGATATGGTTGGGTTGGGCGGCAGTGTCACTAAACAAATAGAATGCTTAATAAAACTAAGGAAATATGTTGCGTAGTGCATAAGCCGTGTTTAGCCTTCCTTGATTCTTGCCTCATCATGCATAAACTTTCCCACACTTGCTGAGTATATTATGTACTCAGACGGTGCCTGTGGAGGCCCTACTTAGATTTCCGCTATTATGATGTACTTTTCTTTTTGAGTCCATGAGGCATTTATGTACTCGGATGATGTAATCGCCGCACTTGGCTTAATTAAATGATGATACATTGCTCTTTATTATCTCGTGTGTGATGTGACTCGATCCTGGCACATGTGGGAGTACGCTTGGTGTCTGTTGCAGGTACCGGGCTCTACAGAGTGGTATCAGAGCCAAGGTTGTCCCTAGGACGCGAGCCTAGATAGAAACGGACACGAACTAGACTTAATTTCAACTTAAAAACTAATTGCAACTAATAAACATGCGAAAAGTTTGCGTGGGTTTCTATTTTTCACACGACTTAACCCTTTTCTCCCAAGCTCGTCTCGTTCAACACATCTATCTTTCTCACTCGTACCTCACTCAAACCTAGTAGGGTCCGTTACCACGGACAATCCGAAACTCTATAAGGATTAGGAGATACCCGGCCATGGTAAAGAAGTGTTTAGTTCCGTATAGATAGGAATAATACGGGGTAAGGGTTTGATTTGTTGCATACTTGATTGTTGAGTGAGGCATGCATATGTACGGGTTCTTTTATATATAAAATTACGAGCCTAATAGCAAATTTTTCTTTAGATTTTTTTTTTCAGATTCTAAGATTTTGTTGCTATCTGTAACAGATGGCAGGTAGGGGACGAGGACGAGGTCGAGGGCGTGGAGTGCCCGAGGCCGATGGGCCCTCGGAGTTCCAGATCCCAGGCTGGAACGGGCGAGCAGCTCGTCGAGGAGCTGACTAACTGACGGTGCAGGACATGTTGGCCTCTCAAAACCAACTCCTGCAGGACTTGGCAGCAATTATGGCCCACAACCACCCAACCCCTCCGCCTCCACCACCGCCGGCTCCTGGACCACAGTCCAAGCTGAGAGACTTCTAAAGTACTCAACCCCCGGTCTTCTCGAGCCCGGTGTAGCCGATGGACGCGGATGATTGGCTAAAGACGATCGACAACAAGCTGCGGTTGATCCAGTGCGTGGGAGGAGAGCGCGTCTTGCTAGCAGCTCACCAGCTAGCGGGACCCGCGGCAGACTAGTGGACAGCTTACACCGCTGCTCACGCCGACCCTGAGGCTATCACTTGGGAGGAGTTCCAGAGCAACTTCCGCAACCACTTCGTACCAGCTGGTGAGATCAAGATGAAGCGGCAGGAGTTCCTCAGTCTGAGATAGGGCGGCTCGACAGTGCGTGAGTACCTCACATGCTTCACGCAACTGTCCCGCTACGCACCGGAGGACGTTAGGACCGACAACATGAAGCAGGACTGCTTCGTTCGAGGTCTTGATGAGGAGCTGAAGAGTGCCTTGTCGTCCAGCTACTACGACAGCTTCCAGATGATGGTGGACAAGGCCTTCGTGATGGAGCGACAGATGCCAGAGCTTCAGGCACACAGGAAGCGCAAGATGGGATGGCATGGACAGTCTTCGGGCAGCAACAGCCGCACTCGCTTTGCACCACCTCCAGCTACGTAGACGGGCCGGTACATGGGATCGAGTCCGCCTCTGAGGTACCCTTCACCAGCTTACAGGCAGCCGTTTCCACAGCCACAGCGCCCGCAGAGCCAGCAGCTACAGCAGCGACCAGCTTTCCCACCCCACACAACAACGCCTACTCAGCAGGGACAGGTCGTCAGGGCTCTGGTTCCGTGCTACGTGTGTGGCGAGATGGGCCACCTCGCCAGCAGATGTCAGAAGAAGAGGCCACCTCAACAGCAGCAGCAGCAGCCGCAGAGTCTCCCGCATAGTCGAGTGCACCACATAGCTGTGGAGGAAGCTCAGTTGGCTCCGGACGTGGTACTTGGTACGTTCACAGTTGACTCGCACCCCTCTACTATTTTATTTGATTCTGGTGCTACTCACTCTTTTATTGCCAAGAATTTTATAAAGAAATATGATATGAGGGCAATAGCTATGTCCCATATGCTAGTGGTCACTTCTCCTGGAGGTGAGATCAAAACAAGTCAGGTGTGCCCAAAAGTGAGCATCAAGATTGTGGGAATGGAGTTCAAGGCAAATCTTATTGTGCTGGAGTCACAAGGACTGGACGTAATCTTGGGGATGGATTGGTTGGCCAAGTATGGAGGGGTGATCCTTTGTGCCACCAGGACTATCAGGTTGTCACACCCTGACGGTGTTGTGGTGGAGTACACCTCTCTTCACTCGCTAGCCGAGAAGATCCACCTTAATCAGCTCGACACTACTGAGGGGATTCGTGTGGTTGGCGAGTTCCCGGACGTCTTTCCAGAGGAGCTACCAGGTATGCCTCCAGACTGCGATATTGAGTTTGCTATAAAACTAGTGCCTGGCACGGCCCCTATATATAAAAAGGCCGTATAGGATGGACGCCAAGAAATTAGCAGAGCTCAAGGACCACTTCCGAGAGCTACTAGACAAGGGATATATCCGTCCTAGCTCCTCTCCATGGGGAGCCCCGATCATATTTGTGCCAAATAAGGATGGGACCCAGAGATTGTGTGTAGACTACCGAGCCCTCAACGCCGTCACAATAAAAAACAAGTATCCTCTGCCACGCATCGAGGATCTGTTTGATCAACTTAGAGGGGCGTGTGTGTTCTCAAAGATTGACCTTCGATCGGGTTACCACCAATTGAAGATCCGAGCTTCGAACATTCCGAAGACGACCTTTGTCACCCAATATGGTCTCTATGAGTGCACGGTCATGTCCTTCGGGTTGACCAATGCTCTCGCATACTTCATGTACCTTATAAACAAGGTGTTTATGGAGTACTTGGATAAATTTGTTGTGGTCTTCATTAATGACATCCTCGTATTCTCCAAGAATGAAGAGGAGCATGCAAAACACTTGAGCTTGGTGTTGCAAAAACTTCAGGAACACCAGCTATACGCCAAGCTCAGCAAGTGTGACTTCTGGTTGAGGGAGGTGTCTTTCTTGGGACACGTGATCTCCAAGGGTGGCATATCCGTGGATCCTAGCAAGGTGGCGGATGTGATGAAGTGGAAGGTGCCAGAGAACGTGAGTGAGATCAGGAGCTTTTTGGGGTTGGCAGGCTACTATCGACGATTCATTGAAGGATTCTTGAAGGTTTCAAAGCCACTCACCAAGTTGCTAGAGAAGGGTAAGACATTCAAGTGGACATCCGAGTGTGAAGCAAGCTTTCAAGAGTTGAAGAAGAGGTTGACGACGGCGCACGTGCTAGTGATGCCTGACATGCAAAAAGAGTTCACCGTGTATTGTGATGCCTATGGGCAGGGCCTATGATGTGTGCTCATGCAAGAGGGACGCGTCGTAGCCTATGCCTCTAGGCAGCTTCGAAAGCACGAGAGGAACTACCCGACGCATGACTTGGAGTTGGCCGCCGTGGTTCACGCTTTAAAGCTGTGGAGACACTACCTCATGGGAAGGAGGACAAAGATCTACACAGATCATAAAAGCCTCAAGTACATCTTCACACAGCTGGACCTCAACCTCAGACAGCGCAGATGGCTAGAGCTCATCAATGATTTTGATGTGGGCATCAACTATCACTCTGGAAAGGCGAACGTTGTTGTCGATGCTCTAAGCCGGAACGCGCATTGCCACGCTTTGACGCCACAGCCCAGTTGTGCGAGGAGTTTGCAAAACTCAACCTCGGCCTGGTGACAAGCGCAGAAGCAGTGGTAATGGAGGTGGATTCAACCCTAGAGCGTGACATACGAGAAGACCAAAAGAATGATGAAAGGGTTCAAAAGATCAAGCAAATGATGGAGGAGGGCAAGGCTCCGAACTTCAGGATGGATGAGCAAGGAACGTTGTGGCTTGGCAAGAGGATCTGTGTGCCGGACATTCATGCCATTTGGCAGACAATCTTGAGAGAAGCAAATGACTCAGAGTACTCCATTCACCCTGGGAGTACTAAAATGTATCAAGATCTCAAAGACCGCTACTGGTGGCACAACATGAAGCGTGACGTAGCAGAGTACGTGGCCCTGTGCGACATGTGCCAGCTAGTCAAGGCAGAGCATCAAAGGCCTGTCGGACTGCTTCAGCCACTCAAGATACCAGAGTGGAAATGGGAGGAAATCAGCATGGATTTCATTGTGGGATTGCCCAGGACCTAGTCAGGTTACGACTCCATATGGTTGATTGTGGACCGTCTGACCAAGGTGGCTCACTTCATCCCTGTGAAGGAGAAGTAGAAGGGGGCAAAATTGGCTGAGTTGTATATGTCCCGGATTGTGTGCTACCACAGGGTTTCGAAGAAAATTGTTTCAGATCGTGGCACACAATTCACTTCAAGGTTCTGACAAAAAATGCAAAAATCCTTGGGCACACAACTGAACTTTAGCTCGGCATATCATCCCCAGACAGATGGACAAACTGAAAGAACCAACCAAATTTTGGAGAATATGTTGAGAGCTAGTGCCCTGAAAAACAACCAAAGTTGGGACAAGTACCTACCCTATGCGGAGTTCTCCTACAACAATAGCTACCAGGCAAGCTTGAAGATGTCACCCTTCGAGGACTTGTATGGTAGGAAGTGTAGGACTCCTCTGTTCTGGGATGAGGTAGGTGAAGGACAAGTCTTTGGCCCGGATGTGCTCAGAATTGCCGAAGAAAAAGTGCGTGAGATCCGTAGGAACCTAAAAACTGCACAATCTAGGCAGAAAAGTTATGTGGACACACGCCGACGAGAGTTGACCTTTGAGGTGGGAGACTACGTGTACGTCAAGGTGTCTCCCATTCGAGGTCTCCGTCGTTTCAAAGTGAAGGGCATGCTAGCACCCCGATACATAGGACCCTTCAGGGTGGTATATAGAAGAGGAGAGGTTGCTTACCAACTTGAGTTGCCTCCTCGGTGTCAGACGTGCACGACGTGTTCCACGTCTCACAATTGAAAAAGTGCCTGAGAGCACCCGAGGAGCAACTAACCCTGAATGATATCAATGTGCAAGAAGATCTCTCCTACGCTGAATATCCCTTCAAAATTCTCGAGAGGTCAGAAAAAATCACCAGGTACAAGAAGATCCCGATGTGCAAGGTACAATGGAAGCACCACTCAAACAGAGAAGCTACGTGGGAGCGAGAAGAAGATATCAAAGCAAGCTATCCGCACCTCTTCAAGTAAGTCACATCAAATCTCGGGTCGAGATTTCTTTTGAGGGGGGGAGTGTTGTAACATCCTAAGTTTAAAGTAGGAGAAATTAAAATTTTTCAAATGGATTAGAACCTAGCTTTTCATATTTCAAGATTCAAAGGAAAACTGAAGCAAAGAGGGAAACAAATGAAAAAAAAGAAAAACAGAAAAAAATGGGCTAAAAGCCCACTCTCCCTTTTTCCTTTCCTCTCCCGCAGCCCACTACCTCTTTTTCCTCCCGTAGCAGCCCAGCCCAGCAGCCACTCTTCTCTGTCTTTTTCTTTTCCCCACTGACCGGCGGGGCCCACACGTCAGGTACTTCTTCCCGTTGCCTTTCTTCCCCGCGGTCCCCTCCATCTCCTCGCCTTTTCCCGTGGTCGCCGACAGCGCCTGGCGGCTCCAACCGAAAGCAAACCCGGGTGTTTTTCCCCCTCCCTCGGATCCTCCGTCCCCGCCTGTGAGGATCGAAACGCCCAAGAGGGGGGGTGAATTGGGCTTTTTCAAATTTTAGAGCAATTTAAAAACTTAATGGTTCAAGCCCAATTCCCTATGCGAACTGACTACGCAAGTAAGAGTGTTAAGTGCGGAATGGTAAATGCGTAATAGTAAAGGGGTGAGGAGAGAAGTGCAAACTCCCGCGGAGACTCGGAGACACGGCGATTTTTCCCGTGGTTCGGTAAGATCACAAAAATCTACCTACGTCCACGTTGTGGCACCCACCAAAGGGTATGGCCACTCCCAAGTCACCAAGACAAGGGAATCCACTATCTTCCTCCGTTCGCCTTCTCCGGCAAGGTGGAGCTCAAGCCTTGTACAATGGTGATTCTCCGGGCTTCCACAAACGCCTTGGTAAGCTCCAGAGCGATCTCTTCTTCCTCCAACGTTTACAAGGTGAGAGAAGTCACCAAGACACTCTCTCTCACTAGCCTAGAGATTCCAATCACCAAGAATGGACGCACACAAGCTTCTCTCTAGCTAGACATAACCTATAGTTGGAGTACAAGAGGTTTTGAAGTGTGGAAGTGGTAGCTCTTGGTCTTGAATGCTTGAGAATGTGTAGAGAGGCTCTGGTGATCAAGACTTGTCGAAATGGCCGGTTGGAGGGGTATTTATAGCCAGCCCACATGAGATAGCCGTTGGAAAAGTGGGCAGACTTTTTCAGTGAACATCGGATCCTCCGATGCACCCCTTTATATGAGCATCGGTCGAATTCCAAATTAGCTGATGTCACGTGTCAGATGTGACCGTTGGATATAACCATTGGATCTTTTAATCGACCGATGTTACTTCAATTTATCATCGGATGATCCGGTGAGTTGATCTTCAGAATTGGGTCAGAAATATTGTCTCTGTTGAATTTGACCGATGTACACTTACTTCATCATCGGATGATCCGGTGTGTACTTCTTCAGAATAACTCAGATATCATCCTTCGGGTGAAATCAACCGATGTGCCACTTCCTTCACATCAGATGATCCGGTGTGTACTGGGCTCTGAGGTCTTCTTCTTCTGCCGACTCAAACTTGACCGATGTAGTCATTTTGCAAGACATCGGATGATCCGGTGAGTGCAACTTGTTTGCTTCGAGTTGTTTTGAGTTGATCTTTTGGAATCTTCTTGAGTGATTTGTTTGTAATGATATTATGATGAAGTGTAAGCTTCTTGTGTTGCCAATTTTGATAGAATAGAGTCGTTGTATGAGTTCTTTATTTAGTTTTCATGAGTATCGAATAACCCCTTAGAATAGATCGTTGAGGGGTCTCCATTTGTATCCAATGAGCAGTAGATGGTGTGAATAGATAGTTCATCAACGTTTGATATAATATACGTGAAACCTCGCATCCACAAACTCATTAGTAATAGCGAACGGTTGTCATTAATCACCGAAACCATACCTCACAGGCACTTTTCACATCCATTTGATAAAGCATAATATTGTGATGTGAAGCAAAAGCAAGGAGTATGCGAATAGCTTCTAACCGCGCGACCGGGGCAAAGGTCTCTCCAAAATCTAGTCCTTCTACTTGTGAAAAACCCTTGGCCACAAGCCTTGCCTTGTTGCGGACCACCACGCCATTCTCGTCTTGCTTGTTGCGGTACACCCACTTTGTTCCGATGACGTTCTTGTTCTTAGGTCGCTCCTCCAATACCCAAACTTCATTTCGGGTGAAGTTGTTGAGTTCTTCTTGCATAGCCATCACCCAATTGGGATCTTGGAGTGCTTCCTCAATATTTGTGGGTTCTACACACGAAACAAAAGAGTAGTGCTCACAAAATGAAGCAACATGGCGAGAACGAGTACTTACTCCCCGTGATGGACTTCCGATGATTTGATCCATCGGATGTGCCTTGGAGATGCGCCCATGCCTCATAAGAGGTTGTGAGGCACTTGGTGGTGGTGAGGCATCTTGCTCGTCTTGTGGTTGGACTTGACCTTGGACTTCTTCTTCTTCTTGGTGTTGTGTGGCATGTGAATCTTGCATTGGCAACGGATCATTTTTCTCTTCTTCTTCATCAATTTGAGGCGCCATGGAGGTGTTGATGTTGGAACTTGAGGCTCCCCCTTGATCATGGCTCTCCTCAACTTCGGGCTTGATGTCTCCTATGGTCATGTTCTTCATAGCTTCTCGTAGAGGCTCATCATCTATATTATCATGACCAAAACTCTCCTCTTGGGAGCCATTAGTCTCATCAAACTCAACATCACAACTTTCTTCAACTAACCCGGAGGTTTGGTTGAATACTCGATATGCTTTTGAGTTTGACGCATAACCTAGAAAGATACCAACATCACACCTTCTTTCAAACTTACCGAGCCTTTTCTTGCGGTAGATGTAGCACTTGCACCCGAAGACTCGAAAGTAGGAGATGTTGGGCTTTCTCCCAATGAGGAGCTCATATGGGGTCTTTTGAAGTAGTCGATGAAGATAGACCCTATTTGCGGCATGGCACGCCGTGTTGATTGCTTCGGCCCAAAACTTCTCCGACGTGCCATAGTCATCAAGCATTGCTCTTGCAAGGGTGATGAGAGTCTTGTTCTTCCTTTTAACGACACCATTTTGTTGAGGGGTGTATGTGGCCGAAAACTCGTGCTTCACGCCTTCACGATCACACCACTCCCCAATGTTGTAGTTCTTGAACTCGGTGCCGTTGTCACTCCGGACCTTGATGATAGGAAGTTGAAATTCCCTTTGCGCTCGTTTAGCGAAGGTCTTAAAGATTTCCGGAGTTTCACCCTTGTCACCTAGAAACAATGTCCAAGCATAGCGAGAGTAGTCATCAACAATGACAAGACAATAGAGGTTACCGCCAAGGCTTTGGTATGTGGACGGTCTGAAGAGGTCCATGTGAAGTAGTTCAAGTGGCTTGGAGGTTGACACCATTGTCTTCATCGGATGGTGTGAGGCAACTTGCTTCCCGGCTTGACATGCGCTACAAAGCTTGTTCTTTTCGAATGTGACATCCTTCACGCCGGTCACCATCCCAAGCTTGAATGACTTCTTGAGCTTGCTCATCCCAATGTGAGCAATGCGCCGATGCCATAGCCATCCCAAACTAGTCTTGGTGAAAAAACAAGTGGTCAAGCTAGC
Source organism: Neostapfia colusana (assembly GCA_030760725.1). NCBI lineage: Eukaryota > Viridiplantae > Streptophyta > Magnoliopsida > Poales > Poaceae > Neostapfia > Neostapfia colusana. The sequence continues at coordinate 57,866,603 of JASWHV010000019.1, forward strand.
ATCCTTGTTGGAGAAGTCCACCAAGTAAATATGTCCATGCCGAAAACCTTTGAATATTAGTTCTTTGCTTGAATCACTAGTCACCACAACACCATTCTTGTCAAATGTGCATGTTAGTCCAAGATCACATAATTGTGCAATAGAAAGTAAATTAAAACTAAGAGACTTAACGTAAAGCACATTAGAGATAGACAAATCATGAGAAATAGCAATTTTACCCAAACCAACTACCTTCCCCTTTGAGTTATCACCAAAGGTGACTTGTTCATGATTGTCGGGGTTCTCTATGGAGGTGAACATACCATCATTGCCGGTCATATGTTGAGTGCACCCACTATCGAGTACCCAATGCTTTCCTCCGGCTTTGTAGTTCACCTACACACATGAAGTTAGTTTTTGAGTTTAGGAACCCAAGCCAACTTAGGTCCTTGTATGTGTGATACAAGTGATTTTGGGACCCAAAGTTGCTTGGGGAGCTTCCCCTTCATGCCCTTGATGTCTTTGCCGATGAACCTTGCCTTCACCTTTCCACCTACTTTGCTCAATAGATAGTGATAATCATTGAAAGTAGATTTGTAGTTAGGAGGCAATTTGGGAGAAGGACGGTTGGGAAGAGGACACTCCCTCGTGTGATGTCCGGTGACCTCACAATGTTGGCAATAGGAACCAACTTCCTTGATGAAGCTTGTCCTAAGCTCCGGTGAGGGCACCTTTCCTTTGTTGGGCACCGGGAAGGATCCAAGTCCCCTCTTGTGGAAGCCTTTAGCTTGTTGGTAGAGGATTTCCTTGTGCTTGTCCTCCCCCTTAGAGAGTCTTGCCACACTAGTGCGAAGACTTTCAATTTCGTCCATTAGCTCCTTCTCCCTTGGGCTTGCTTTCAAGGGCAAAGACTTATCCAAAATATTAGTGGCATGTGAATTAGATGATATTTTGCCATCAAGGGTTTCTTTCTTTGTGTTTTTTAATTTAAGTTCAATAGCTTAATAAGCAAGGTTAAGCACTTCATGTTCTTGAACCAACTCATTGTGCTTTGCCAAGAGTGCTAAGTTAGCTAAGTCTAGCTCATGATACTTAAGCTTGATTTGAGCATTCTCCTCCTCGATTTGCTTGACATTTGATTTAAGCGTGTCATGCTCTTTAAGTATGGTTACATACTTGTCATGCAAATCGAGGTTAGCACTTTCAAGCTTAGCACGAGCTAGCTCAAGGGCCTTAACCTTGGCCTTTTCCCTTTTTATAATGGCATGATATTCATTAATCATAGATGCTAATTCATCGGGTGAAAGCTCATCATCATCATCGCTAGAATCTTCACATACCTTTGAGTTACCTTTCGCCATTAGGCACATAGGAGGTGGACGAAGAGGTGAGTCATCTTTGTTAACGATGGCGAGGCCTGCCAAGTTTTCTTCATCTTCACTATCTTCGTTGCTTGACTCTTTATCCGTGATCCACTCATTGGCTTCACACATGAAGACCTTTTGAGGCCCTCTTCTCTTCTTTGGAAAGAGCTTGGTTTTCTTGCCTTTGTCAAATTTCTTCTTTCCAAAAGAGCGCTTGGGCTTGACCTCCTCTTCATCATCACTTTCTTCTAGCTTGTGATGCTTCCCATTTTCCTTCCTTTTGTCCGGTCTTGGACAATCATATGATATGTGGCCTAGATCACCACAATTGTAGCACGTCTTGTTTTCATTTTTTCTTGGCAAGAAGGCTTTCTTTTTAGGATCAAAAGAGTATCCCTTCTTTGCAATCTTGGAGTTGAGGCGTGAGAATTTCCTCATCATCAAAGTAAGTTCATCATCATCATCTTCGCTTGTTTCTTGCTCTTCTTCACTTGAGCTAGGCTCAACCACTTTCTTCTTCTTGGAAGTTGTCTTCTTGGTTGAAGCCTTGAGAGCAATGGTTTTTGATGATGACTCCTCCATCATTCCAAGTACGCTCATCTCATGAGCATGGACTTCTCCAATGAGCTCTGAAACTTCCATGTTGTCTAGTGACTCTTTTTGGAGCATTGAATTGATAATGTTGTACTTGGGCTTGGGTAGAAGCATGAGGATCTTGCGATTGATAAATCCCTTGCCAAGAGAAGCAATGTCAAGTGCGTTAATTTCCTCAATGAGCACATTTAAACGAGAAAACATTTGGTTAACATTCTCATGAGGAAACATCTTAAATTCATCATATTTTGATTTAAGCATGTGATATTTGAGTTCTTTAACACGAGATGAGCCCTCATGTATTTCAATTAGACATGCCCAAATTTCACACGCTTTTTCCTTACTAGCAATCCTAGCAAAGACATCTTGACTAATGCATTCATATATGGCATTTCTAGCCTTAGCATCCCATTTTAGTTGGTCACCAACATAGTCAAGATTTCCAAACCCCGCATGGGTCGCTTCCCACACTTCGGGAGCAATTGCCTCAAGGTAAGCGCGCATGCGTGCTTTCCAATAAGCAAAATTCTTGCCCTCGAAGGTAGGAACCGAACCCCCATTCTTGGCCATTTTCGCTCTCTAGCGGTGAAGCTAGAATGATCCAATGAGCAACCAAGCTCTGATACCAATTGTGAGGATCGAAACGCCCAAGAGGGGGGGTGAATTGGGCTTTTTCAAAATTTAGAGCAATTTAAAAACTTAATGGTTGAAACCCAGTTCCCTATGCGAACTGACTACGCAAGTAAGAGTGTTAAGTGCGGAATGGTAAATGCGTAATAGTAAAGGGGTGAGGAGAGAAGTGCAAACTCCCGCGGAGACTCGGAGACTCGGCGATTTTTCCCGTGGTTCGGTAAGATCACAAAAATCTACCTACGTCCACGTTGTGGCACCCACCAAAGGGTATGGCCACTCCCAAGTCACCAAGACAAGGGAATCCACTATCTTCCTCCGTTCGCCTTCTCCGGCAAGGTGGAGCTCAAGCCTTGTACAATGGTGATCCTCCGGGCTTCCACAAACGCCTTGGTAAGCTCCGGAGCGATCTCTTCTTCCTCCAACGTTTACAAGGTGAGAGAAGTCACCAAGACACTCTCTCTCACTAGCCTAGAGATTCCAATCACCAAGAATGGACGCACACAAGCTTCTCTCTAGCTAGACATAACCTATAGTTGGAGTACAAGAGGTTTTGAAGTGTGGAAGTGGTAGCTCTTGGTCTTGAATGCTTGAGAATGTGTAGAGAGGCTCTGGTGATCAAGACTTGTCGAAATGGCCGGTTGGAGGGGTATTTATAGCCAGCCCACATGAGATAGCCGTTGGAAAAGTGGGCAGACTTTTTCAGTGAACATCGGATCCTCCGATGCACCCCTTTATATGAGCATCGGTCGAATTCCAAATTAGCTGATGTCACGTGTCAGATGTGACCGTTGGATATAACCGTTGGATCTTTTAATCGACCGATGTTACTTCAATTTATCATCGGATGATCCGGTGAGTTGATCTTCAGAATTGGGTCAGAAATATTGTCTCTGTTGAATTTGACCGATGTACACTTACTTCATCATCGGATGATCCGGTGTGTACTTCTTCAGAATAACTCAGATATCATCCTTCGGGTGAAATCAACCGATGTGCCACTTCCTTCACATCGGATGATCCGGTGTGTACTGGGCTCTGAGGTCTTCTTCTTCTGCCGACTCAAACTTGACCGATGTAGTCATTTTGCAAGACATCGGATGATCCGGTGAGTGCAACTTGTTTGCTTCGAGTTGTTTTGAGTTGATCTTTTGGAATCTTCTTGAGTGATTTGTTTGTAATGATATTATGATGAAGTGTAAGCTTCTTGTGTTGCCAATTTTGATAGAATAGAGTCGTTGTATGAGTTCTTTATTTAGTTTTCATGAGTATCGAATAACCCCTTAGAATAGATCGTTGAGGGGTCTCCATTTGTATCCAATGAGCAGTAGATGGTGTGAATAGATAGTTCATCAACGTTTGATATGATATACGTGAAACCTCGCATCCACAAACTCATTAGTAATAGCGAACGGTTGTCATTAATCACCGAAACCATACCTCACGGGGGCCTAGATGCTTTCACCGCCGCCCTATAAAACCCTCTCCGAACCCTAGCGCGCCCCCTGCTCCCCCTCCCCGCCGCGGACGGATGCCGTTCTCCCGGCCGTCTACCCCTCGGTGAGCTTGGCCCTGTCATTTCCCTCACCCTTCTCTCCCCCGTTCCGGGTAGCTAACCGGGTCCCTGACAACGCGGAGACGCCGGCTACCCCCTCTCGGCGTCCCTCGACGTAGACAGGCGCGGAAGAACCCACCCCCACTGACCACGGGTGAGTACCCCGTCTACCCCCGATACCCCCTCGCCCTTGCTCTGATTTCTTGTGATCTAAACCCCCCTGCGGTTCCCTCCCCTTCTAGTACGCGTCGCCAACCCGAAGCCGTGAGCAAGGAACTGCCCCCACGCCACCCCGACGCAGAACCGAGGAGTTGCACCCCTTCCCGACGTCGCGACACCAAACTGACCTTTGCGGGTTGCGAAAGGACTCCGACTCCCTCTCCCCCGTTTCTGCCGGTTAGCTAGGGCTAGTCATCGCTTTAGCCGTCAATCGGCGAGGTTCCGGCGGGGGTCTCTCAGCCCCCATGGCGCGCCGTCGTGAAAATCACTGCCGGCGGCCAGCTCCGATCGGGGAAAAAAACCCCACCGTCGGATCGGGAGCCGACGGCCCCGATTAAATCGAGTGTACTTGTTTGGGATTTTAAATCCCGACCGTCCGCCCCGATCCGGCGGCCCCAGTTGAACCTTTCTTTTCCCGCGGGTTATTTTGCGCTAGCCCCCCCCCCTCCCCCCCCCCCCCCAAATTTTCGGGATAGAGCGAGTAGGCATCTGGTTTTTGCGAAAATGACCTCAGACTAGTCAAAAAATAGTGTTTTAGTGGAAACTTGACCCCGAGGCCCTTGTGCTTCTCTGTTTTCGCGCTAGGCACCCCAGAAATCCTTTGTTTTAGCACTATCACCCCTGGAAGTTGCTGATTTAACAATCTAACCCCCCTGGACATTCTGTTTATGCTCTTAGGCCCCTGTCTAACACTGCATTTGACAAAACAGCCCCTGTAGGAGCTAGAAATTTATGTATTAGTCCTGAAATACTAGCTGTTTTATAAAAAGACCTGCAACACCCCAGATTGACATTCCAAACCCCCTGCATGATTTTCTTTATGCAAATCAGCCCCTGCCACAATCTGTCCTAGCAATCAAACCCCTAAAACTTGCTGAAAATTTACAAAAAGACCCCTGCACATGATGATAATTACCAAAAAGCCCATGATTTAGTTGTACATAAGAAACAACCACTGAATAATGCTGAAAAAACACTTTTGCCCCTGTTTTCCTTGCTGAAAAGATAAAAACACCCCTTGTGTAGCTGCTAAAATTACAATAGCATCCCCCATAGTTGTGGAATTAGCCATTTAATCTCTGGTAGTGCTGAATTTACATATTTACCCCTCAAACCCATACCAACATTTTACAATAGGTCCTAATAATGATTATTGGCATAAGGCCTAAACCTGAACATGCACATGGGGTGTAGAAATTGGGATTTATCTTATATGCTTGATATGTAAATTATTAGAGAGTTTGGAATATCTTTGTCTTATTCATTTTTCTCGTTATTTTTCCTTCCCACCCTCGATGGCATGGACAAATCAGTCCCCGAGCCGACACTGGACCTGGAAGGCCAAGACTTCGACGACCCCGAGCCGCAACACTTCTCGAGAGGCAAGTGCCCTTGACCACTTTGCACCTTTTTAGGATTTTAGTTAGAAATGCATGCTTTAGCTCTTAAATTGAATCCCATGTGTTGGATGTTTACTAGAATTTCTATGACATGCCTTGTAGCCGGGTTGGGTAGACTAGGGTTTCATTTTTGTCGTTATTTTCATGCTTAGTCCTGCTTAGATGTTGGGATGGGAGTTATTACATTTAAATTGTAATATATCATGATGTTTGTGATGATGTGGTGATGTATATGGTGTATGAGGTGGGTAGAATAGAGATCTAGCAGGCTGGTGGGTTTACGGTGGGTGCTGAGTGCACGAGACTCGGGTTTGTGGATAGATAGCCTGCGTAGATCCTAAGGACCGGTTCGTGAGACCCGTCAACTAGCTTATACCGTGCCGTCACAAGAACTGTTATGGGACAGTGTGGCCAATTAAGTTGTTCCTATCTTTCCTGGTGTGCACCATAGAGATGTGTGAGTGGTGCAAGAGGGGGCTTCTGCGATAGAGGTTTCAGAATGCCGCAGCAGTGAAACCTTAGCGGGTGTGCACGGGTTGGGTAGTGCAATGTAAAGGCCTTGTCGTGCACTCCTGGCCACACACCATAGGGAGTGTGAGATGGCGGAAGGGAGTTTCTTGAGTCGCCGACGGGCGATGAAAATACGACTTGTGTGTAAAGCGTACAAACTCTGCAGAGTCAAAACTATCTAGACAGCCGTGCTCACGGTCAAGAGCGGGCTGGTAACTCTCTCATGATTAGCGTGACTCGGTTTGGCTTGGTTTGGGTTGGAGGTTTGGGTTGAGACTACCGAGGTAGCGGAGATACTTGGAGATATGGTTGGGTTGGACGGGAGTGTCACTAAACAAATAGGATGCTTAATAAAACTAAGGAAATAGGTTGCGTAGTGCATAATCCATGTTTAGCCTTCCTTGATTCTTGCCTTATCATGAATAAACTTTTCCACACTTGCTGAATATATTATGTACTCAGGTGTTTGTCTCTCTTTTATTTTCCGTGCTTGTCAGGACCCGAGGAGGCTGCTGAGGATGACGTGGACGACAGTTTCGACCCGGCACGCAGTTCTAGGCTGGCGTACCGCCAGACGACGCTTGTAGATGCCCTATTTAGATTTCCGCTGTCATGATGTACTTTTCTTTTTGAGCTCATGAGATATTTATGTACTCGGATGATGTAATCGCCGTACTTGGCTTAATTAAATGATGATACATTGCTCTTTATTATCTCGTGTGTGATGTGACTCAATCATGGTACACACGGGAGTACGTTTGATGTCTGTTGCAGGTATCTGGTGTTACAGAGATCCACTTGGGCATGGCGGCGGAGGAATCGGATCGACAGCGTGCGCCGAGCCACCGGCCAAGGCCCTCGTGTCCCTCCTCTGAAAAAGGCGAATTTGGTCTTCGAGCCCCATCGAACACCACCAGATGAGATGTTCTGCGCAGCAGCTCGTACCATCCGTTTCGATTCGAGGTCTGTGGCACACTTGGTATGGCGCATTTCACGTACGTGACATCGACCAGCGAATGCGGTTCTATTGCACTCCTTGGCATGCAGCGAACAGTTGACGCGATTCGTGCAAACACGAAGTCCCTGCAGCCACGTCGGCTGTTTATTATAGTCAGTGGTGGCACGCACACCAGTGTCACCACGAACCGATAGGCGCCGAGGCAGGCAGATATTATAGGCGGTGGAGCCGCGCTGGGCGTCGATCGGAAGCAAAAGCAGAATCCGATCTACGCCCTAAAGTGAAGCGAGAGCAGAATCCAGGCCCACGCCACGCCAGCCAAAACCGAGCAATGTGTAATGGAATGCAACCCCACGCATGAGTGAAATCGTACCTACTTGGCGCGGAATCTCAGGGCTCCTCGTCTCTCTCCTCTCGGATCCCTCCAAGGGTCAAAACCCCGCGAAAAGCCGGAGCAAATAAAACACGAAATTCCTCGGGAGAAAGCTAGGCGCGACCGTGACAGGATCCACTCGGGTACCCGCAGATTCTAGAGGCCACCCGGGCACTATGCTCTCGTCTCCCTTTCTTTCCGGTGTTCCCGCAACCACGGATGGCCAGCTTTGCTCCACCTGACCCCCGCCTGCCACTGCCTCCAATCCATGGTTCCCATCCGCCGAGACGGGAGCGAGCTGCCCGCGTGCGAGAACATCGCAGATATGCACGTACCCGAGTGAAAAAGGAAAAGGACGGATTAGTAGGCCCTCGGCCACTGTGGTTTGTGCTTGGGCGCTCTCAAAGTTACGAGCAGCGGAGAGAACAGATGGATTCTGATTTCTGAGGTGTAATCATGGGTTCGTCGCGAGACGCGCTCCCTGCGACTGGAACGTGCGTTCAACGTGACATCTGACACGCAGCTTCGTCGTGCCCTAGTGGCCATTCATTGGTATCATCATGTGCACACAAGCCCTGCCGCGCGGCTCCAACTTGCGTGACTCCAAGCTTTCCTGAAGAAGGGCTTTTAGCTCTCGATCAAAGTTTTCTTGCTCTTTAGGATCAACCTCAATCACCTTCTGTCGAACCTAACACATTCTTCTTCATCAGAATCAATGCCCTCACTGTGATCTATTCCCAGACATGCATGATTCATCTGATCCCTCCTCATATGAAAATTCTTCCTTTTGTTCGTGTCCATCCTGATATCTCCCTGCGCTATCTGAAGAGCTCTCACTCTCTGCTGCTCCTTCATGGCCCCAACCATTTTTGTCAGGTCTATTTACGGACCTATTGCCATTGGGATTAGAAGCAGCATTTACTAACACAGAAAGTACTCATCTAATTTTAAACAGCAAACTGGATCAACTTCTCTAGATTCATATACGACGATCCTCCGCTCTCCATGGCAGCCTTCGCCATGGCCTTCAGCTCCTGAACCTTGCTTCTCCTACCATCCCCGTCGGCTCCTCCATCCATCAGCTTCTCCAATGCCCCCTTCACCTGCTCTGTTCCCACCTCCGGCTTTGCCTTGCCGCGGCGGCCCTTATCACCGGTCAGCAAGCCCTCCGTTGGCTTCGTCACGCCGACGGACACGCCGATCCCAAGCACGTCCACGATGAGCTTCTCGTTCAGGAACTGCTCGGCGGTGAACGGCCAGGTGGCCATGGGCACGCCCGCGGCGACGCTCTCCAGCGTCGAGCCCCAGCCGCAGTGTGTCAGGAAGCCGCCGACGGCCGGGTGCTCCAGGATGGCAACCTGCGGCGCCCACCCGCGAACTGCGAGGCACTGGCTCTCCGGGATGCCGTCAGCGTCGGTGTTGCTCTGTAGCCACTTCTCGACGTCGTCGGGCAGCGAGTCGGCGCCCTTGATGACCCAGAGGACGGGCCAGGGACACGACACGAGCGCCGCGCCGAGCTCCGTCAGCTGCGCGGGTGGCATGCGCCCGGCGCTGCCGATGTTAGTACTTCAGTTTATCTTGATCATGCTTTCATTTACTTTTTGTTAATAATGAGGTGAGCCAGGGGGGGTGTCCTGAGCCACTCACCGCAGTACCCCATCATCTGCATGCGGCCGAGTCATCAGGTGAGCCGAACAAACTCCTGACCTGATGGACCTCGGGACTTGGCAGAAGAATCGGGGAGGGAGTGAGGTCTGTTAGTTGGCGTGAGTAAAAAATCAGAGAACCGACGTGAAGCAGTTAGCTTTTCACGCAGAAAATTCATCTCGTCCTCACACTCTCTCTCGCTAACACAAAAGTGCCAAGAAAAGCTCGTGCTCCGGGAGCCCGGCGCAACTGGGAGGTCTGATCCCAACAAGTGGTACCAGAGCGAGGTTCGGCGATTCTTGACGATGTCGGCTCCACCTCGGAATGATGGCTCACTCACCCCGGAGCGCAGAGGCCGGAGGTTTTCGGCGAGGCTTCGCGGCAGGTCCCCACCACGATGGGCGGGACGGCGCAGCAGAAGTGTGCGCGAGCCTGAGATCGTCGTCGAGCGGATCGTAGAGCGGGCGGCGCCGGTCGGGAACTTCCCGGTGCTGACGAAGACGAACTACTACGACTGGGCCGCCCTCATGCGCGTAATGCTGCAGGCACGGGGCCTGTGGAACGCGGTGACTGAGGAAGCGTCGGACTACACGGAGGACCGCATGGCCCTGGAGGTCATTGCCAAGGCAGTACCGCCTGAGATGATGGGCTCGATCGCGAGCAAGCCGTCGGCGAAGGCGGCATGGGAGGCGATCATCATGCGCAACGTAGGCGTTGATCGGGTGCGCAAGGCAAAGGCCAGCACCCTCAAGCGCGAGTTCGACTCGCTGACATTCCTCGATGGCGAGTCGATCGACGACTTCGGCGCGCGCATCGGCCGGATCACCAACCAACTCGCGGTGCTCGGCTTCGAGTACAAGGAGGAGGAGATAGTACGAAAGTTCCTCCAAGCGCTGCCGCCGAGGTTCGAGCAGATCGCCACGTCTATTGAGACGTTGGTCGATCTGGAGACCATAACGGTCGATGAGTTGATTGGGCGCCTCAAGCCGTCAGAAGAGCGGATCAATCACGGCGGGGGCAGTGTGATCGCCAGCCTGAACCTGACGGAGGACGAGCTCATCGCCAAAATCACCTCGCGGCTGAAGATTGCCGGTGGTGGCAACACTGATCAGCAGAAGGAGGCATCGTCGTCTAGTGGCAAGCGCGGGAGAGGACGCGGCCGGGGACGTGGAAAGGGCGCCAGGAGCGGCGGTCGTGGCGGTGGAAACACCGGCCGTTTTGGCAACACGGTTGCGAGCGACGAATGTCGCTACTGCGGCAAGAGCGGGCACTGGGCTCGCGAGTGCAAGAAAAAGAAGCGTGACGAGCAGGCGCACGCAACACAGGTGGATGATGATGGCGAGGCCGCTCTGTTGGTGGCTAGTGCAAGCATCGATGCTGATCCTGTGATGCCGGCAGCAACCGAAGTACACCTCAAGGAGGACAAGCTCTTCGTGCAACTTGGTGACAAAGCTGGGGGTAGTACCCGTTGGATCCTGGACACGGGAGCTACGAATCATATGACAGGGGAACGCTCAATGTTCTCCGAGCTAGACTCCAAGGTGCACGGGACAGTGCGTTTTGGTGATGGGTCCGTTGCAGGGATTGAGGGGCGTGGGACAGTGCTGCTCCAGTGCAAGAATGGTGAGAACAAAGCACTGCCAAGAGTGTACCTGATTCCGCGCCTTACTACGAGCATCGTGAGCCTGGGTCAACTCGAAGAAGGAGGGCACCGGATCCTGCTGTTCGGAGGGTACCTCAAGATCTGGGACGCCAGGGGGAAGTTGATGGTGAAGGTGGAGCGTACACCAAACCGGCTCTACGTGCTGGAGCTCAACATCGCGCGCCCTGTGTGCATGGCAGCGCAAGGGAGCAGTGCGACATGGAAATGGCATGCAAGATATGGTCACCTCAATTTCGGAGGACTCCGGCGGCTGGCTGACAACGGTATGGTCAGGGGGCTGCCTCAGCTTGATCAGGTGGATCAGGTATGTGACAGTTGTCTTGCCGGGAAGCAAAGACGACACTCATTCCCTAGCGAGGCGCAGTACAGAGCAGCGCACCGGTTGGAGCTGGTCCATGGTGACTTGTGTGGGCCGGTGACACCGGCAACACCAAGCGGCAACAAGTTTTTCTTTCTCCTTGTCGACGATCTCAGTCGCTACATGTGGCTGACCGTGATGAGGACCAAGGATCAGGCCATGTCGGTGTTTGTGGCATTCCAAGCACGGGCGGAGGTGGAGGCCGGGCGCAAGCTTGGCACTCTCCGAACGGATCGGGGTGGCGAGTTCACAGCACGCGCGTTCATCGAGTACTGCACCAAGGAGGGAATTCAGCGACATCTGACCGCACCGTACACGCCGGAGCAGAACGGGGTTGTTGAGAGGAGGAACCAAACTGTAATGGGCATGGCAAGGAGCATGCTAAAGGCCATGGCAGTCCCAAGTCGGTTCTGGGGGGAGGCTGTGACAACGGCCGTTTACATCTTGAATCGGTCTCCTACGCGCAGCGTCGACGGGTGCACACCGTATGAGGTATGGCATGGGGTAAAACCTTCTGTGCACCATTTTCGTACGTTTGGATGCGTAGCCCATGTCAAGCGAGGGAACAAGAGGCTGTCGAAGCTCGAAGACAGAAGTACGCCGATGGTGTTCATCGGCTATGAAGATGGGAGCAAGGCTTGGCGCTTCTACAACCCATCTACTGAATGCGTCTGCATCTCACGGGATGCAGTGTTCGAGGAGGATCGTGCATGGGACTGGGGCCATGACGAGTCGGGAGACAGCATGGAGCCATTCATTGTTGACTACTTCTCTGTTGGTGGCATGCGGCTGCATAGTCAAGCGGACCGGCGGCAGGAGGTGCTCACACCAAGGGAACTTGGCTCGGCATCGACCCTAACTCCACACGGCGGGGACCGCTCACCAATGCCATCGTCACCCGGGATGGTGCAATACACGACGCCACCAGCCGAGAGTCCTGACCTCGATGCAGATCACGACGATGCACCTCGTCGATTTCGCAGGCTGGAGGACATATTGGGGCAACGATCTCCACCTGGCCCTGCTGATCAGGGGATAACTGAAGAATTACTTGCAGCAGTCAACGAAGAACCAAGCTCAGCTGAAGAGGCTCTGAAGACTAAACAATGGCGCCTGGCCATGCTGGAGGAGATGGCCTCAATTGAGGAGAACAAAACGTGGACGCTGGTAACCTTGCCACCCGGTCACCGCGCCATAGGACTGAAATGGGTGTTCAAGTTGAAGTACAATGAAGCCGGTGACATTGTGAAGCACAAAGCAAGGCTGGTCGCTAAAGGGTATGTTCAGCAGCATGGGATAGACTTCGATGAAGTTTTTGCTCCGGTTGCACGGATGGAGTCCGTGCGTTTGGTTCTGGCCGTGGCGGCCCACCATGGCTGGTCAGTGCATCAGATGGATGTGAAGTCAGCCTTCCTGAATGGGGACCTCAATGAAGAAGTATACGTCACTCAACCACCGGGGTTCACATCAGAAGGTCATGAGCAGAAGGTATTGAAGCTTCACAAGTCTCTCTACGGACTGCGTCAGGCTCCTCGTGCATGGAATACAAAACTCAACATGAGCCTCGTGCAACTGGGGTTCACTCGGTGCAGATCCGAGCATGGACTGTACACCCGAGTCAGGAGCAATACGAGGTTAGTAGTTGGTGTTTATGTCGATGATCTACTAATTGTTGGTGAATGCGTGAAGGAGATTGACAGGTTCAAAAATGAAATGAAGCAATCATTCTGCATGAGTGATTTAGGACCTCTGTCATATTACCTCGGTATCGAGGTGAAGCAGGGACGACATGGAATCGAGTTATGCCAGAGGGCGTATGCCAAGAAGCTGCTTGAGAAGGCAGGCATGACAGGATGCAACGGGTGCGTGACACCCATGGAACCAAAACTGAAGTTGTCCAAAAGAAGCACGGCGCCGCCGGTGGATGCAACCCAATATCGCAGCATCATTGGGAGCCTACGCTACTTGCTCCACACGCGACCAGACTTGACGTTCAGTGTCGGGTTCCTCAGTCGTTTTATGGAGGATCCCAAAGAAGATCACATGGAAGCACTGAAGCATTTGCTGAGGTATGTCGCGGCAACCACAGATTACGGCTTACAGTATGACAGAGGAGAGGGGGAGCTTCGACTACTTGGATACAGCGACAGCGATTTGGCAGCTGACATCGATGGCCGTAGAAGTACGACGGGAGTGTTGTTCTTCCTTGGCAACAGCCCAGTCACGTGGTTGTCCAGGAAGCAAACGGCTGTGGCAAAGTCATCGTGCGAAGCAGAGTATATGGCGAGTGCGGCAGCGGCTGCACAGGCGACTTGGTTACGCCATCTTCTTGAGGAGATGATGGGTATTAGTGTTCCAAGGCCGATCATCAGGATGGATAACACAGCAGCCATTGCATTGGCCAAAAATCCCATTTTGCATGACCGGAGCAAGCACATCGATGTCAAATTCCACTACACCAGAGAATGTGTTGAGCGTGGTGACATCGAGCTGGAGCACATCGGCACCAACGAGGAGTTGGCGGACACACTAACAAAGGCGTTGGGGGCAAAGCGCTTTCATGAGCTTCGGAAGAAGATTGGCGTCGTCCAGGTTTCCATGACCAAGAAACAGAAGTAGGGGGAGATTGTTAGTACTTCAGTTTATCTTGATCATGCTTTCATTTACTTTTTGTGAATAATGAGGTGAGCCAGGGGGGGTGTCCTGAGCCACTCACCGCAGTACCCCATCATCTGCATGCGGCCGAGTCATCAGGTGAGCCGAACAAACTCCTGACCTGATGGACCTCGGGACTTGGCAGAAGAATCGGGGAGGGAGTGAGGTCTGTTAGTTGGCGTGAGTAAAAAATCAGAGAACCGACATGAAGCAGTTAGCTTTTCACGCAGAAAATTCATCTCGTCCTCACACTCTCTCTCGCTAACACAAAAGTGCCAAGAAAAGCTCGTGCTCCGGGAGCCCGGCGCAACTGGGAGGTCTGATCCCAACAGCCGAAGCTGACGTAAAGCACGGATCTGGCCTCCTTGGCGTCCAGCCACGCCATGCACCGCCTCGCGTCGTCCGAGTCGGATCGAGAGTCGAGGACGCCAGGCAAGCCGCACATCGAGACGGGGCCGACGGCGAGCACAGTCTTGCCCGTTGCCGCCGTGAGTCGCGCGACCGAGCCGTGCTCCAGCTCTTCGAAGGTGTTCACGACGACGCCGTCCACGGCCATCTCGAAATCTCGGAGCTCACGAAGGTTTTCCTCCTTGATGGAACATGACGGCAGGAACTGCAGCGGGAGCTGCCTCCTCGCGAACTTGCACTCGAAAGGCGGTAGGACCGGGACGTCGAAGAGCTCATCCAGCGACGCGATGGCCTCGTGCGGCCTGTGCGTGTTCAGGTACTCGCAGCACAGCAGGGCGAAGGCACCGAACCCCTGAAAGATGAAGCAAGGCGCGCCGACCTCACGCCCCAGGCTGTGCGCCCACGTGTTGCACATTCCGGCGACGATGCAGCCCGGCCTGCGCGTTGCCATGAGACGGCGGCACTGCTTTGCCACGGCCTCGCCGAAAAGCTTGTTGGCGTCGAAGAAGTTGGGCACCATGTCAGGCGAGGGGACGTGGTCCAGCCTCTCGCAGCCCTCCGGCAGACCGGCCTCCGCGGCCGGGAACGGGACCGTGGTGACCGTGACGCCCGCGGAGCCCTGCCCAGCACGGTCCACGCGGCTCCAGACGAGCTGCGCGCTGGCGGGCGGGGTGATGATGGTCACAGCCGCGCCGTGCGCCGCGAGGAGGCAGCCGATGTCGACGATGGGGATCATGTGGCTGGTGACTGGCCATGGGATGACCACGATGTGAGTCTTCGAGGTAAGGATCTCCTCCATTTCCTCAATTCCTTTTCTTAGCTGGTTCGGTTCTCCAGGGGCGTCGCAGTGTTAGTGTGGGCTTGCCGATACGGAGCGTATGTTCTTATCTGATTCAGTTCTGCATCAAGGACTTTGCAGTGTTAAGTGTTGGCTTGCTGCTTCAGGCCTCGCCGAACAAGACGGATGGCGACAAAGAAATTTTAGTTTTAGCAGACCCGGTTAGACTAGGCAGTACAATGACACGATCGATTGTCTAATCTGTCCAACACTATAAACGAAAGATGAGATTCGCGTTCATCTGCTCCCATGTCACGCCCAGTATCTGTAATAGACACCAAGCTGTCGAAGTGTAGGTGTCGACATTTCTCCTGGGGCTGCTCTGGATAGCCCGCGGAGATTATTTTTCGGAGGGGCTATGTCACACCCGGTTATTCCGAGGAACAACCGGATGACTCCCACATGTATGCAAGCATCATTTTCTCATACATGTGATGATAATTAGTGAAGCATCATTATATTACAAGCCAAGTGTACGAATATAAATAAGTGTTACATAACGTCTCGATGGACGATAATATGCTTACAACATATAAATAAACCAACAGCGGAAGTTAAGTCTTGTGGGCTCCATCACAGGCTTTGCCCGGGGGACTCCGTGAACCTAAAATCCTTCTTCGGGTCCAAAGTCTTGATTGTCGTACACCACATCATTGCCTTGGCCTGAGCAGCAATTTAAAACCAACGAAAAGCAAGTTTGAATACCATAGGTACTCAACAAGTGTGGGAAATGAATGTCATGTAGGCTAGAACAAGGAAAGGTTGAACTCATGGTTAAAGCACTACGCAATTAACACCTATCACCTTAGCTTATTAAGCACCTACATTACTACATAAGTGAAATGGTCCCAATCCACTAACCCATCATTAATATCAAGTAACCATAACTTCATTTCCATTGTTAAACTTCCCGCTTAACATCCTCAACTTCCCAATTCATCATCCTCTAATCATGATAAGTTCAAGCCGCTCTTGACCGTGAGCACGGCTGTCACGACATTTTTGACTCTGCAGAGTTTGCACCACTGTACCCACATGTAGTGATTTCATCCCCCGTTGCCGGGTGGACTAGAAGAATCTCCATTATGCCAGTGGCCGCAAACCACGTTCACACTTCCGAGGTGTGTAGCCAGGAGATCACTACGAGGTCTTTATAAAGGGATTCCCGACGAGTGTGGGTCCACTGAGGTTTCACCCCTAACAGCATCCAGGAGGCTCCAACCCCCGCTGCAGTGGCCCCCTCTTGAGCCTTGCGGTTCATATGGTAGTCCAGCTAACATCTATTCCCTGCACCATCCAAACACCCATACTATGCCGGGGATACACCTAATTAATTGGCCAAGCTGCCCCATCTTAGCATGTGGTTGGCACGGTAAAGCTAGGTTACATGCTCCATGAACCGGTCCTTAGGATCTAGGCAAGCACTAAACACAAACCCGAGTCTCGTGCACACAACACCAACTAAAGCATCCAACTTGTCTAGATCCCTACCTCTACATATTTTATAACATTCCATTCAAGGGGTAAAGTAATCAAGGTGATGATCTCATATCCCATTTATCCCATTCTAAGCATGGCTAAGCATGAGTAGTATAAATGAATGACATAATAAAATAACTCCCACCCCAAGGCTACAAGGAAGTAAGATAATGAAAATCTAGGGAAACTTCCTAGCATGGGTATCATATTCCAAATTGACAATGCAATTAAATTCTAACTACACATCCTAGTATAGGGTCAAAGTGGTCAAGGACACTTGCCTTCTTCCTGCTGCTCCGGGAATGGGAAGTCTTGATCTTGAAAGGTGAGAACTGGCTCTGGGGCTGGTTCTACTCATGCCAACACACACATAGCAAAAGAAAACAACATTCCATAAGGAATCATTCACACATACATACACATGAAAGTCATACACATATTTAAGTTTGGTGTTTACCCTAGTTAGGTGTCTTCTATGCATGCATGCACCTTTAAACATACATATTATTTCTAACTTTGATTATTCAGATTTCCAAGTGTACCCTAACTCTAGATTTCCAGTTTGAACTATTTTCTACATTGAATATTACCCTTCTTACTTTTCAACTTGCATAAAATGTATATTCCCACTTCAAAATGGCTTTTAGGTCTTCTACATTATCTTAAACCTGAAGTTTTGATTTTTTGGGGGCCTCATATGACATTTACTAATTATGTATAACTATTTTCCTATATTTTCATATTTATTTTCCTATGCCTAAAAGTGAATTTCAGCATTAAAGCAGCAAAATATATCATCTACACAGAATATATTTTGCTTAAAATGTCCAACATAATATCTATTGGCTTCCTATTTGTTGGGATTAATTTAGATATATCTTTACCTATTTTTCAGAATTATTTCTATTCCCAAAAATGAATTTCAGAATTTAAAACAGCAAAATAAACCCATCTACATAATATATATTGCTCAACCACCCAAAACAAAGTGTTCAGAAATTTTCCTAAGTTAGAAAATATTTTATGTTCCATTTTTGTGCAAATTTGGCTGTTGTAACTAAATTAATATAAATTTCTAAGTCTAGATTCCATTCATTTTATTTTGTTTCAGGTTTACAATTCCTTTTGTTATTAAACAGGGCCCTAAAATATTTTCATAATCCCTAATATGAGTGGCTAACCCTTAATTACAGAGCTAACCCCCTCTAAATTGAAAACAGGTTTAATTTCAATTTTATATACTCAAATTTCCTAAATACAGAAAGTTCTAGGGCCTAAAATAGAAGTTTACACGCCTCAATTTCTGGGAAGCCTAGGGGGTAGAACCGAAGAATTCGGGGGCTAAACTCAATTTTCCCGCAACTCTAGGGGGTAGCGCGTAAGAGTGCCGGCGTTTATAACGCGGGGCTGATGTGGGCTGTGGGGACCACCCCGTGGTTCACCCACTCCATGATCGCATAGGGTGGTGCCGTGCGATGCGACACCTAACAACACACGTCAAGATTAAAGAACAACATATAAACTTTTATTTAATATAAAACAGCGGAAGTCTTTTTACAAAACCTATTCATATAGCGGAAGTAATATACATATACGGCCTCTCATCCTAGCTATGCAAAAGTGCAGCCGTCCAACCCAGTGACGCTACACACTAGCAGCAAGTAAACGGAGATCACGGCGGCGTGCAGGGCTCCAACTCGGCCGTGTACCCCGACGGTGGCATCGCTGTAAAAGTCCCAAAAATGTGTATAAATAAAAACCAAGGTTTGAGTTCATATGTGTGGCAAAGACATGAAAATGGGACTTGCTAAAACTTTTCTTCATGCAAAGTAATACATGGATGACCATCCAAAATGAGGCTCACCTTTTCATTTAAAAGTGTTGAACCAATAAGGAGTTAAATACCTCTTTGCATGTAAGTTTAAAAATCAGATTTGAGATTCAAAGTTCACATATGTGGTGACCCAAAAAGTTTGAATAAATATGCAGCCATATAATTGGAACTTTACAGAAAAGTTTGCTCACAAACTTTTCATTTGTAGGGTGGGCTCAAAAAGGAGTTAAAGAGGAGCATTGGCAAATTCTAACCAAATTCAGATTTTGTCTTGCAAATTCAAACTGAATTTGAAGAATTCAAATTCTAGCCACCCTTTTTAAACTGAATTTGAAGAATTTTAAACTCAGCATCCTGGGAATTTTGAGGATCAACTTGAACAGATATTTGGGAGGTACATGTGGAGTGGGACCCACATGTCATAGAGCTAAAGGAGGAGCCTTGCACACTAAGTCTCAGCCCAGTGGGGAAATTCGTCGAACAGCACGTGGGCCACGAGCAGCTCCCACCGTGGAGCCACTGGGAGGCTCGGCAGCGCCACCAGCTGCTCCCTTTCCCCACGCACGGCGCCCAGAGGCGGTTCTGCGGCCTGATCACCCCCCCTGGACGAAGCAAAGGCCATCCCTTTTTCTCCTCTTCGTGAGAGCACGACCAGTGACCGTTTCTCACCTCCGCTCTCAGTCCGATCGGAAGAACGGCGAAACCACCGCGCTCTTCCCTCCCCCGAGCTGCTAAACCCTTCCCTGAGACCAGCCCCCACCTCCCTGACCCGCAAGCAAGCGAGCTGCGGCCTCCGTTGCCCGAGAACAAACACCGCCGCGGCGACCGAGTTCAATAAGGTGATCGGGCGCTTGTGGACAGCCCTCCACATGGGGTTTCATGGCCGAGCGATCACAGCTACGGACGCGCACGGGTGCGGTGCTGCTCTCAGCCGAAGCTCAGGCCGTGCCGTGAGCTGTCGACGGCGAATTTCGAGGTTTTGCTCCGGCGACCTCATTCCGAGCTTCCGGTATGGCTTCAACAAATTCCCGCTCTAATCCTTCCTAGGTCCTCAAATCTTGCACGTAGCAGCTGGATTAGCCGGCGATCATTTTCCCTTTTGCATCCGGCGCATGAAAACACCTCAAACCGACGAATTTCGAGCTTTCCTTGGGATGATCACGGCGGACCCATTCGGTCGCATGATGACGACCCATTTTCAGCCATTCCCGAGCCACTTTGAGGTCGTGCCGATCCTCCTAGAGGTGCGCTGGTGCTGTAGGGCTCGTCGGTACAGGTTTTAGCGGGCTGGATACCTTGGGCAACGCCGCCGGACCTTCACAGTAGCTGTCGCACGTCGCCGGCCATGTCCCGGTCGTCGGCAGCCCTAGCAAACCCCACAGCCAGGTTCCTTGAGGCCCTAAACCCCCTGGCGGCAAGTCCGGGCTCAGGTGGTGACCGGGAAGGCCGGTCCGGCGAGCTTCCGGGTACTCCGGCGAGGGGGAGCGCGCGGGCGCGAGCGAGGAGCCGGAGGACGAAGACGAGGCGTGGGCCCCGTCTGTCAGCAGCAGAAAATTTAAACCCGGGATCGGTTGTGGCCGGGATCCCATGTGTTGGCGCGCTGAGATGCTGTGGCCCGGTGTGGCTTCGTTTCTATTGGCTGGGATTTAAAACAGTGGGTCCAACCGGATTTTCTGTAGGAAAATAATTCCAGACTTAGCTCAATCTTTGGAAATTCATATCTCCCTGTAGAAACCTCCAATTTGAGTGATTCCACTTGGGTTGGATTCATCTCTCTGAGTTCTATCCAAATATGAACTCAGATTTGTATGAAAGTTAATATTATATTCTGGAAAATTCTTGGAAGGTTTTCTGAAAAAGAATTATTGAGGGAGTTTGGTTTATCCAAAAATCCCCAAGTTTTGCCAGAATATTCTTTAGCATAGTATTGACCTACTAGAAAATATTCAGCTCATTTGAAGATCATTTGTGTAGGAATTTGCTAAATGCAAACTACTGTGTTCAAAAGAGTCCAGAAACATTTTCAGAAAATGTTTCCCACTTCAAAAATCTATTCTGGGCAATCCATAGCTCCAAAAATCATAGGAAAATTTAGGCAAGCTCTCTAGGACATATTTGAAATTTTAGTTCACTTAATTGGGCATGAAAATGCATATTACTCCAGAATTAATTCTTTTAAGTAGAAATGCTAAAATAATTGTTCTGGGAGAACTACTCAAGAAAAAGGGCTGAATTTCGGACCAGGTTACTCTCATGTGATCAAGAACCCATACATAAATTATCGGCCCAAGATGAGTCCTTGAACTCCCTGTTCTTATTCTCCATACTTGGGTATATGTGGGAATACATAAGAGATAGTGTGAGAATTAGGGAGGACACAATAGGACTCCACATTAGCTGCAATTTGGCAAGATAAATCCTTAGGTAGTATAGAACCTGCTGTAAAAGTTTTGAGGCCATTGGAGTTCTTGTTCTTCAGTGCATCCAATCCTTTTCAGCTCATCTATTATGTTATTAGGAAAGTAGTGGAGTATAGCTACAACACTAAGGTCAATTTAGTTCATTTCGGTTTCTTTACACAACAGAGGCAACCAAGCCATTCTTGGCTTTTCCACACAACCTATGTACCTAAGAAATGAATTTTATAACTTCTTTCCATTATATTCTATAAAACATGTGCATATGCATTTCAATAGGAACCACAACGAAGGGGATTCAAAGGAGTGATTCATTAAGGTGGATCAAGCTCCGAAGAATCAAGGGTGGATCAGCAAGGACACTAACTGATATATACGACTACCCTGCAAAACAGGCAATCTCCGGTTTGCATTTAACAACTGTTAAGTTTTTGTTTTGTATTCGCTTTCGGTCAGGATATAAATTATGCATTAGGTCTAGTGTTTGATACCCCTCTTGCATAGCCAAATAAATCATGGAGTATTGGGTAGGTGTCTTTCCCCGTGTAGAACTGCCATGCTTAAGTACGGTTCGGTAAAAGTCGAGTGGTGAGATGCTACTCGCAGTTTCAGGAACAACAGGGGCATACGGGATTGGTTCATAAATGATTTAGCAAGTTAACGTTTAGACCGGAAGGTTGTAGGAGCAGCAGGACATAGGGGCCTGGGTGCTATAGACCTGTCCGTGTCGGTCAAGGACCGATCCGTATGCGGCCCTGTTGAACAAGTTTGAGTTGTGTACCGGACTCATAGTGGTTATATGGGACCCAGTAAACCGATGTACCTCGGGAAGCTGTCGTTGGGACTTTTTGGGTCGCCTCAGGCGGACGGCCGGTGTGCAGTATGTGGGGAATATTCTCATGACATCTCATATCGAAAGGTGCACCATGAGAGTAGCTACTGCACGGGGCGGTTTGATCGATTTAGCGGGGGTGAAATGGGGGAAAGGCTGCCACATACGACGTCAGTGATGGTTGTTGTAGGCAACGTCGAGTACGGGCGTACATGTCGTGTAGTCCGGGTGTTATTGATTCGAATCACCGTCGCTCGCGGAACGGACCGAGCATACTTGTTCTCACAGTCGTGACGTAGTAAGAACTTGCATGAGAAATAAACTAATCATTTTGATGTGAAAAATTATCCTACCTTTGTATTGGATCTTGATGAATAGGCTAGTGCAAACTCGATTCTTTTATGCCATGAGCAATTTACATCGGGGGAAAGCGTTTCTTAACTGATTGTGGACTCCTGATGTGGCATGTCCAAGGTTACTTAAAATGCTACAATTAATACCTGAAAGTAAGGATTCACTTTTAGGCGAGTTTAATTATGCTTATGCCATCCTATTTTAGGTTCATAACCTCACGTAGAGTTTCATGTTTAGGGTGACGGTTAAGTCTTGCTGAGCGTTATGCTCACGGATGCTATCCGAGTTGTTTTGCAGGTAATTGAATCGATGCTTATGAGAAGGGGTGCCGATGAGACTCGGGAACCTCCGAGTGCTTACTCAAAGAGCATCCTCGCCGCTGCAGATTGTCTTCGTGTTGATAGTAAGAAATGTCCGCGGGCTGGACCGTTTTTTTGTTGCTAGTTTAGATATGAGTTGTGAGAGTGATAGTCTTCTGCTGTAGCTTACTCTGATATAACTATTTGTAAAACATTCTTGTACGCTTCCGCTAAACTATTTATGTAATATGATGTGCGTTCATCGACCCGTGTGCTGTTGGGTGCCGCATAACACGACACCACCCGACGAGGTCCTGGCTGTCTCAGCTGGTATCAGAGCTGCGTTGGGAACAGACCACGGATTGAGCATCATATTATGTCAAAAACTTACGATACGGTGAGATAACGGTACTAGGCCCACATAAGGACTACTATTAGCATTTTGTTATGTCGGAAAATCGTGCATCTCAGGACGTTCTATGTCTTGGGGGGTGTACGTATGCGCTGTCCACCCGTGCGCACAAGCTGAAGGGTGGAGCCTCACGGGTGGCAGGTAACCCGACCCGCTTTAGTATCCTCTACGACTCTTCATGTCGTTTGGGGTATTCAAGCAACGTCTGTCCCGGGCGTGCGTGGTGCAATTTGGGAGACCCCGTCACGTGGTCAGTAACGTGAACACGTAGCTCAAGGCGTGTTTGGCTTGAGAACACTTGGGCGAGTGATGACGGCCGGGTGTACGAACTGTATGGATACCGGGTTCGGTGTGCAGCCGGACCTGATGATTGAGTGTGTTTATGCAGGAACTAACCACGAAAACCTTAGTGCGTGTAGAACATGTTTGCGAGTGACCGTTTTAGTGCCACCTAATGATACGTATATGCCGGTGTAATCCGGTTAAGTTTTTCTTTGGTGAGGCAACGTAGTACCGTCATATGTCTTACGGTGCATTGTCACCGTACTACACTGGATAGTATTCTTACCTATGAATAAATCATTCATGACTAACTTCCAAACTAAAAATGGATGTGATAAAGCACATAGTAGTTACTGAGCTCTTCATTTGAACTAAGTTTCAAAGAAGAGACTTGTTAGGGTTCTTTTGATCTCAAAGACAGAGTGCTCTGTTCAGACAGAAATTTTTCTGGGCTTTAACAGAGCGTAACTCTGATTAGCTTGACCCAATGGAGGTGCTTGATACAGTTCTGGAAAGGTTATTAAGTGCTCTACAACTTTGCTGTAGAACTCCAGAGCCAAATCAGATATCAAATTGGTTGAATGTCCAGTTGAATGCAAACTGTTCAGAAAACAGAACAGCTAAAACCTTCTCTGGATGTTTCTGTAAATTGGCCATAACGATCTGTAGAAAACTTTCTAAGGGTCATATGATACACCGTTGGAAGGGTTAGGAAATTTGCAACAATTTTGTAGTTCATAGTGTGTTCAGAATTGTACTCCATTTGTATGTAAAACTGTGATGAAAACAGCCACATACAAAGGAGGTGCTGACAAATTTTATCCAGAAAATTATGTCAACTTTGAACAGTCATAGCTATTGATCCAGAGATAATCTAGGGGCATAAGAGTACTCCTTGGAAAGATACTGAAGTTAACTTTAACTTTGGTATTCAACCGGAGTTATGAAAATGTTTCTAACCGGATCAAAATCTGGGTTAAGTACAGAAAGGTCGATTCTATACAGAATAGAGGGATTGTTCTATTTTTGGCTTTAGAAAGATGTGTAAATGTGAAGTATTGTTATGCTTTCATAAAGTTTTAGCATGTTCATGTTTTGCATATTTTCACATACTGCTGAGATCAAGTTTTGACTCTCCTCAAAATAATGCTTTTGCAGTATGGTGCGTACTCATTCACCGAGTAGGGCTGAAGGTTCTTGACGAGACGATGATGACTCAACTCCACCACGGGCACCGCCATCAACGGTATGGGCGGATATCATGGCTCGGATGGTCGAGTCAAGTCAAGAGAACACAAGACTACTCCAAGCCTTGGTACAACAGGGCTTACTCCAACGTGCACAACAGGACGTTCCACCTCGGAATGCCTATTTGGATTTCTTGGCGACACAACCGCCAATCTTCACGGAAGCCAATGAACCAGTGGAAGCTGATGTGGCTTCGAGTTATGGAGTTCAAGTTTGGAGTGTTTGAGTGCGACGAATATCAGAAGACGTTATTTCCAGCTCAACAGCTCCATGGAGCCGTCGGAAATTGGTGGTTCGCTTATCTTGCCACTGTTCCGGAAGGCCATCAAGTGGAATGGATGGAATTTCGTGAAGCATTCCGTGCTCGTCACATTCCTATGGGTTTTATTAAGGCCCAACAGCAAGAATTCAGAAACTTGAAGCAGGGGGACATGATTGTCCTCGATTATGTCAGAAGATTCAACCTTCTAGCACAATATGCTCCTGCTTATGCGACGAGCGGAGCTGCAATGTGTGACTACTTTTTCTATGGCTTGAGTGCCATACTAAAAGAGAAGCTAGCTTCGTTCAATCAAGGCAGTTACACCGAGTTGATCAGTGCTGCTCTGCTACAGGAACAAGCAACACTTGAGTGTCAAGCAGAGAAGAGGGACCGGGAGGATGTGCAAGAAGACACACCAGTCGTTCCTCGCAAATACCGGGTGGTGTATCACACACCATCCGATGAAGGATGGCAAGCACCAGTGAGATCAACTCCGTACAGAATTCCTGCTCAAGAATCTTGTCTTGAAGCAACGCCATTGCCGCAGCAACGAGTGATACCTGTTGCATCATTGCTGCAGCCAAGTACATCAATTTCTCAACCGCAAGTCAACGAAGAACCGGTGAAACCTCCGTGTTCTTATTGCCACCGTTCAGGGCATTTTAGGCAGGAATGCCGGGAGAAGTTGGGGAACACCAGACAGTCATCATTGTCAAGTGGTATGCCGCCACCTGCTCCCGTCAACATAACAGCATTGCAATCCGGGAGTGTGCAACATCTTGCTATTGAGGATGTCCCGGAGGGAGCACCGGTGTTAGCGGGCATGTTTACTCTCAAAGACGTGCCCGTGCTGGTACTTTTTGATTCCGGTGCCACCCACAATTTTATCAGCAAACCATGCGTGGATCAGCACCAATTATCCACCAATACTCCCACAACGAGTTTCCTTATGCGATCACCGGGAGGAAATATCTCTGCCAATCAGATTGTGTCCCGAGCAGCATTGTGTTTGGGCGGAAAAATATACCCAACATCGCTGATTATGTTGGATAGGCAGAAGATAGACATTATATTGGGGATTTCTTGGTTAAATCGTCACGGTGCCGTTCTCAACATCGGTAACCGGACTGTCCAGATTGACTCGCCGATTCACGGACAGCACACGCTGTTTTTAGACAGCGAAGACCCAGATATGGTAGAGGCCTACCACACGGAAGCGCTGAAGCTTGAAGATATTTTGGTGGTATGTGATTATCCCGATGTTTTTCCCGATGACTTACCGGGCATGCCGCCCGAACGGGACGTCGAGTTCAAGATTGAACTGGCGCCGGGAACGACGCCTATCTCATGAAGGCCTTACAAGATGACACCTAACAAACTAGCGGAGTTGAAAGAGCAACTGAATGAACTAATGAGCAAGGGTTTCATACGACCAAGTTCTTCACCTTGGGGTTGCTCAGCGCTGTTCGTTAAGAAAAAGGACGAAACACTACGGCTATGTGTTGATTACCGTCCTCTAGATGCTGTCACGATCAAGAACAAGTATTCTTTGCCCCGCATCGACATCCTGTTCGATCAACTTGTGGGTGCTAAGGTATTTTCGAAGATGGATCTTCGGTCGGGGTATCATCAAATCAAGATCCAACCGGAAGACATACCGAAGACAGCTTTCTCGATGAGATAGGGACTCTATAAGTACCTCGTCATATCATTTGGATTAACCAACACTCCGGCACACTTCATGTACTTTATGAATTCAGTGTTCATGCCGGAGTTAGACAAGTTCGTCGTGGTATTCATCGACGACATATTGGTTTACTCCAAATCGGAAGAAGAGCACACTGAACATCTGCGTATTGTGCTACAACGGTTGAGGGAGCACAAGTTATATGCCAAGTTCAGCAAGTGCGAATTTTGGATTGACCAAGTGCCTTTCCTAGGGCATATTATTTCAGCAGAAGGTATTGCCGTGGACCCCAGCAAGATTGAACAGGTGCTGAAGTGGGAATCTCCCAAATCAGTCCACGAGGTCCGAAGTTTCCTAGGTTTAGCGGGGTATTATCGGAGGTTCATTACGAGCTTCTCAAAGATTGCTAAACCAATGACGGAGCTGCTGAAGAAGGGCACTAAATACATGTGGAATGCAGCATGTGAGGCCGTATTCAAAACTTTGGTGAAACATCTCACAACAGCTCCAGTTCTTGCTCAGCCAGACACGACGAAGCCATTTGATGTATACTGTGATGCATCCGGCATCGGTCTCGGCTGTGTTCTGATGCAAGAAGGGCGTGTAGTCGCCTATGGGTCTCGTCAACTGTGAAACCACGAGCAGCATTATCCAACTCATGATCTCGAGCTTGCTGCTGTGGTGTTGGCGTTAAAGATGTGGAGGCATTACCTACTGGGTAATCTTGTTCACCTCTACACCGACCATAAAAGCCTGAAGTATATCTTCACGCAGAAGGAGCTAAATATGAGACAACGGAGATGGTTGGAGCTCATAAAAGATTATGAAATTGAGATCCACTATCATCCGGGAAAAGCAAACGTGGTTGCCGATGCGCTTAGTCGGAAAGCCCATGTTCACAACTTGGCGGCTGCTGAGTTAGAAGACGAAGAACCAAGCCTCCGTGTCATTCCGTATGGCGTGCTTTATAATCTCGCACTCATTCCAATGATCCATGAAGAGATTGTTGAGGCTCAAAGAAGAGACAGAGGTATGTCTCACATACGGAGAAGACTAGACAACGGAGAGGTGAAATGTTTCCGGAAGGATGAGAATGGTACGATATGGTTTAATGACCGTATAGTGGTACCGCGCAATATGAAACTCCAGAAGAAGATCTTGGATGAAGCCCACCTGTCTAAGTTTTCCATTCATCCCGGAAGTAACAAGATGCACCAAGATTCGAAACAGAAATTTTGGTGGATGAGGATGAAGAGGGAGGTCTCTAAATACGTATCCGAGTGTGATACGTGTAGACGGGTCAAGGCTGATCATATGCGGAAAGCCGGACCGCTACAACCTCTGAAGATACCGGCATGGAAATGGGAGGATGTGAGTATGGACTTCATCGTCGGATTACCGCTCACATCCAGGAAGCATGACTCGATATGGGTGATCGTCGTCCGGTTGACAAAGTCGGCTCATTTCTACCGGTGAACACTCATTATCGAGCAAGGCAATATGCGGAGTTATTCATCACCAGAATTATATGTTCACATGGTGTCCCGAAGACCATCATTTCAGATCGAGGTGCGCTGTTTGTTGCTCGATTTTGGGAGCAGCTGCATGCCTCATTGGGCACCAAGCTGATTAGAAGCTCCGCTTATCACCCTCAAACCGATGGACAAACTGAGAGGGTGAATCAAGTGCTTGAGGATATGTTGAGAGCGTGTGCCATCCACCCCGGTAGGAATTGGGATGATCACCTACCGCTGGCGGAGTTTTCATACAACAACGGTTATCAAGCGAGTATTAAAATGGCACCGTATGAAGCTCTCCACGGCCGGAAGTGTCGCACACCGCTGAATTGGTGTGAGTCCGGCGAAAGAGTTCTGTTTGGGATTGATCTTGTGAACGAAGCCGAAGACCGAGTTCGGTTGATACAAGAGAACTTGAAGGCTGCACAATCCCGACAGAAGAGCTACGCTGATCAAAGGCGTAGGCCATTACATTTTGACGTCGGAGAACACGTTTATCTTCGTGTATCTCCGATGAAGGGAATTCACCGGTTCGGTGTAAATGAGAAACTCACTCCCTGTTTTATTGGTCCTTTTGCTATCACGGAGAAGTGCGGACCCGTAGCCTACCGGCTGGAATTACCGGCAAGTCTAGCGGGTGTTCATGATGTATTTCATGTGTCACAGCTGCGGAAGTGCCTCAAATTCACCACTGCTGTTCGCACCGAGGAAATCGACGAATTGAAACCGGACCTGACCTACACCGAGCGACCGGTTCAGATTGTAGATGAAAAAGTCCGGGTAACCCGGAACCGGACGATCAAATTTTACAAGATGCTGTGGAGTAATCACACCGCGGAAGAGGCGACGTGGGAAAGTGAAGATTACCTCCGCACCAACTATCCGGAATTTTTAGCTTTGTACAGTTTGTAATTACCTCTCCTGTCTCGTTCCTCTTTTGTAATCTCGGGACGAGATTCTTTTAAGAGGGGAGGAATGTAAAAGTCCCAAAAATGTGTATGAATAAAAACCAAGGTTTGAGTTCATATGTGTGGCAAAGACATGAAAATGGGACTTGCTAAAACTTTTCTTCATGCAAAGTAATACATGGATGACCATCCAAAATGAGGCTCACCTTTTCATTTAAAAGTGTTGAACCAATAGGAGTTAAATACCTCTTTGCATGTAAGTTTAAAAATCAGATTTGAGATTCAAAGTTCACATATGTGGTGACCCAAAAACTTTGAATAAATATGCAGCCATATAATTGGAATTTTAGAGAAAAGTTTGCTCACAAACTTTTCATTTGTAGGGTGGGCTCAAAAAGGAGTTAAAGAGGAGCATTGGCAAATTCTAACCAAATTCAGATTTTGTCTTGCAAATTCAAACTGAATTTGAAGAATTCAAATTCTAGCCACCCTTTTTAAACTCAGCATCCTGGGAATTTTGAGGATCAGCTTGAACAGATATTTGGGAGGTACAAGTGGAGTGGGACCCACATGTCATAGAGCTAAAGGAGGAGCCTTGCACACTAAGTCTCAGCCCAGTGGGGAAATTCGTCGAACAGCACGTGGTCCACGAGCAGCTCCCACCGTGGAGCCACTGGGAGGCTCGGCAGCGCCACCAGCTGCTCCCTTTCCCCACGCACGACACCCAGAGGCGGTTCTGCGGCCTGATCACCCCCCTGGACGAAGCAAAGGCCATCCCTTTTTCTCCTCTTCGTGAGTGCACGACCAGCGACCGTTTCTCCCCTCCGCTCTCGGTCCGATCGGAAGAATGGCGAAACCACCGCGCTCTTCCCTCCCCCGAGCTGCTAAACCCTTCCCTGAGACCAGCCCCCACCTCCCTGACCCGCAAGCAAGCGAGCTGCGGCCTCCGTTGCCCGAGAACAAACACCGTCACGGCGACCGAGTTCAATAAGGTGATCGGGCGCTCGTGGACAGCCCTCCACAGGGGGTTTCACGGCCGAGCGATCACAGCTACGGACGCGCATGGGTGCGGTGCTGCTCTCAGCCGAAGCTCAGGCCGTGCCGTGAGCTGTCGACGGCGAATTTCGAGGTTTTGCTCCGGCGACCTCATTCCGAGCTTCCGGTATGTCTTCAACAAATTCCCGCTCTCTAATCCTTCCTAGGTCCTCAAATCTTGCACGTAGCAGCTGGATTAGCCGGCGATCATTTTCCCTTTTGCATCCGGCGCATGAAAACACCTCAGACCGACAAATTTCGAGCTTTCCTTGGGATGATCACGACGGACCCATTCAGTCGCACCATGACGACCCATTTCCAGCCAGTCCCGAGCCACTTTGAGGTCGTGCCGATCCTCCTAGAGGTGCGCTGGTGATGTAGGGATCGTCGGCACAGGTTTTAGCGGGCTGGATACCTTGGGCAACGCCGCCGGACCTTCACAGTAGCTGTCGCACGTCGCTGGCCATGTCCCGGTCGTCGGCAGCCCTAGCAAACCCCACAGCCAGGTTCCTCGAGGCCCTAAACGCCCTGGCGGCAAGTACGGGCTCAGGTGGTTACCGGGAAGGCCGGTCCGGCGAGCTTCCGGGTACTGCGGCGAGGGGGAGCGCGCGGGCGCAAGCGAGGAGCCGGAGGAAGAAGACGACGTGTGGGCCCCGTCTGTCAGCAGCAGAAAATTTAAACCCGGGATCGGATGTGGCCGGGATCCCATGTGTTGGCGCGCTGAGATGCTGTGGCCCGGTGTGGCTTCGTTTCTATTGGCTGGGATTTAAAACAGTGGGTCCAGCCGGATTTTCTGTAGGAAAATAATTCCAGACTAAGCTCAATCTTTGAAAATTCATATCTCCCTGTAGAAACCTCCAATTTGAGTGATTCCACTTGGGTTGGATTCATCTCTCTGAGTTCTATCCAAATATGAACTCATATTTTTATGAGAGTTAATATTATATTCTGGAAAATTCTTGGAAATTTTTCTGAAAAAGAATTATTGGGGGAGTTTGGTTTATCCAAAAATCCCCAAATTTTGCCAGAATATTCTTTAGCATAGTATTGACCTACTAGAAAATTTTCAGCTCATTTGAAGATCATTTGAGTAGGACTTTGCTAAATGCAAACTACTGTGTTCAAAAGAGTCCAGAAACATTTTCAGAAAATGTTTCCCACTTCAAAAGTATATTCTGGGCAATCCATAGCTCCAAAAATCATAGGAAAATTTAGGCAAGCTCTCTAGGACATACTTGAAATTGTAGTTCACTTAATTGGGCATGAAAATGCACATTACTCCAGAATTAATTCTTTTATGTAGAAATGCTAAAAGAATTGTTCTGGGAGAACTACTCAAGAAAAAGGGCTGAATTTTGGACCAGGTTACTCTCATGTGATCAAGAAATCATATGTAAATTATCAGCCCAATATTAGTCCTTGAACGCCCTGTTCTTATTCTCCATACTTGGGTATATGTGGGAATACATAAGAGATAGTGTGAGAATTAGGGAGGACACAATAGGACTCCACATTAGCTGCAATTTGGCAAGCTAAATTCTTAGGTAGTATAGAACCTGATGTAAAAGTTTTGAGGCCATTGGAGTTCTTGTTCTTCAGTGCATCCAATCCTTTTCAGCTCATCTATTATGTTATTAGGAAAGTAGTGGAGTATAGCTACACCACTAAGGTCAATTTAGTTCAATTCAGTTTCTTTACACAACAGAGGAAATCAAGCCATTCTTGGCTTTTCCACACAACCTCTGTACCTAAGAAATGAATTCTATAACTTCTTTCCATTATATTCTATAAAACATGTGCATATGCATTTCAATAGGAACCACAACGAAGGGGATTCAAAGGAGTGATTCATTGAGGTGGATCAAGCTCCGAAGAATCAAGTGTGGATCAGCAAGGACACTAACTGATATATACGACTACCCTGCAAAACAGGCAAGCTCCGGTTTGCATTTAACAATTGTTTTTTGTTTTGTATTCACTTTCGATCAGGATATAAATTATGCATTAGGTCTAGTGTTTGATACCCCTCTTGCATAGCCAAATAAACCATGGAGTATTGGGTAGGTGTCTTTCCCCGTGTAGAACTGCAATGCTTAAGTACGGTTCGGTAGAAGTCGAGTGGTGAGATGCTACTCGCAGTTTCAGGAACAACAGGGGCATACGGGATTGGTTCATAAATGATTTAGCAAGTTAACGTTGAGACCGGAAGGTTGTAGGAGCAGCAGGACATAGGGGCCTGGGTGCTATAGACCTGTCCGTGTCGGTCAAGGACCGATCCGTATGCGGCCCTGTTGAACAAGTTTGAGTTATGTACCGGACTCATGCTGGTTATATGGGACCCAGTAAACCGATGTACCTCAGGATGCTGTCGTTGGGACTTTTCGGGTCGCCTCAGGCGGACGACCGGTGTGCAGTATATGGGGAATATTCTCATGACATCTCATGTCGGAAGGTGCACCATGAGAGTAGCTACTGCACGGGGCGACTTGATCGATTCAGCGGGGGTGAAACGGGGGAAAGGCTGCCACATACGACGTCAGTGATGGTTGTTGTAGGCAACGTCAAGTACGGGCGTACGTGTCATTAGTCCGGGTGTTATTGATTCGAATCACCGTCGCTCGCGGAACGGACCGAGCATACTTGTTCTCACAGTCGTGACGTAGTAAGAACTTGCATGAGAAAGGAACTAATCATTTTGATGTGAAATGTTATCCTACCTTTGTATTGGATCTTGATGAATAGGCTAGTGCAAACTCGATTCTTTTATGCCATGAGCAATTTACATCGGGGGAAAGCGTTTCTTGTCTGATTGTGGACTCCCGATGTGGCGTGCCCAAGGTTACTTAAAATGCTACAATTAATACCTGAAAGTAAGGATTCACTTTTAGGCGAGTTTAATTGTGCTTATGCCATCCTATTTTAGGTTCATAACTTCATGTAGAGTTTCATGTTTTGGGTGACGGTTAAGTCTTGCTGAGCGTTATGCTCACGGATGCAATCCGAGTTGTTTTGCAGGTAATTGACTCGATGCTTATGAGAAGGGGTGCCGATGAGACTCGGGAACCTCCGAGTGCTTACTCAAAGAGCATCCTCGCCGCTGCAGATTGTCTTCGTGTTGCTAGTAAGAAACGTCCGCGGGCTGGACCGTTTCTTTGTTGCTAGTTTAGATATGAGTCGTGAGAGTGATAGTCTTCCGCTGTAGTTTACTCTGATATAACTATTTGTAAAACATTCTTGTACGCTTCCGCTAAACTATTTATGTAATATGATGTGTGTTCATCGACTCGTGTGCCGTTGGGTGCCGCATAACACGGCACCACCCGACGAGGTCCTGGCTGTCTCAATCGCCTCGTCTTCGGAACCTTCTCATAACTCTCACCTGCACACAGCTCAAAATATTGTAACCGTGTGCACGGAGGCTCAGCAAGTCTTAACCGTCAACCCTAGGCATGAAACTCTACGTGCAAGGATGTGTAAGGTAGGAAGGGACTTTGCAATAAAGACACGTCTATAAGTTGATCCTTACTATCAGTTTTATAGCAGCAGATTCATGTGCCTTAGGCAGCCCTCACATCGGAAGTCCACAATCAAACAAGAAACGCTTTCCTCCGATGTGGAGATCCCCAAACTGAAATATAAACTTAATGAGCTCTATAACTACAACATACAAGGTTTCAAGACATTAATAGATCAATACAACATATTCAGTTGGCTTATTTCACTTCTTACTACGTCACAGCGCAGTGAACAAGCGGGTACTCAAATAACCGTGAGGGACGGTGATTGCAATCAAGACACACCCAGATAACACGTTGTATACACCCACTTTCAGAAGCGTGATTCCACACCCCTTCCTATTCCGTTGTATGCAACAACCTTTCAAAGGCAACCCAAATGCCAAACCGGTCCATCCGTAACCGGCAGGAGGTCCCCGCGTGGAGCGTGACTGTGCCCACCGGCAGATTTACACCTTGCTACCCTCAACCCACTCCTATTTACGGTTGGGTAAGCCTCGGCACCCAGGTTAACCAATTACATCGGTTTCCTGGTTCCCATATGCCAGTATGCATCCGGTACTGTTCGATACTTGTCCAGCAGGGCCGCACACGGACGGTCCTCAACCGACACCAAGCACGTGAGACCTCTGCTCACTGCATCCTATTCCCCCTGCTGGGTCTCATTTTTTTACAACTCAAGCCATTTTCTACCTCTTCTCATTCCATGTGATAAATACTATCTCGCGAGTAGCTTCCAACCACTCGACTTCTACCGAGAACCTAAACATTAGCATGGCATTCTCTACTCGTCGAGTTTGTAAACTACCCAACCCTTTATAGGATTTAAAAGGCTATGCAAGAGGGGGTTTCAATCACCCTAACTCTAATGCATACATTTCAGCCTAGACATAAGTGATACAAATGAAAAACTTTATAAAAGGTACTTAAGTGCAAACCGGGGCTTGCCTGGTTGCGAGTTAAAGGGGAAGTCAGCTTCTGGTGGCAGGACGTCCAAAGGCTCCGGTGCGTCCTCAACTGCGGTCACTGAATGAAATGTAGCAAAATAGATGTATAAGTATTAAGGATTTATAAGAATTGAACTACTATTCATAGCTATTGCTATTTAGGATCCTTAATTGGCTTTGGGATCTTTACAGTAGTTACTAGACTCTCTAAGGATGATTTGAGCCAAATTTGGAGACATGTCATTGCACAATATAGTCTTTAAGATTCCTACAAGTACAATGCTTCTCTGAATTTTGAGCCCAATTCAGGAGCTTTGACATAGCTAATGGTGGAAGATCTGATTAGGGTAAGTCTCCATGGTTCTAACAAAATTTGTTTCACCATTTTTGGAGCTACCATCAGAGAGATATGAATTTTTGAAGTTTGGACAGGAGTGCTGAAATAGTTCCCGTTTAAATTGGAATTTCCAAATAAAGGCTGAACTTGGGAAGGCAGTTTAGCCTAGCAAATGAACTCCAATGAAGCCCAAATTTTTACTGAAGATCAGTAACTATGTAAAGGATTTTCTGCCCAAATTTGAGACTATTTCATAAAGAATTGCTCCTGTAATAAATCCCTAAAGGATTTACAAAAACAATTCTACAGAAATTCCTGGGCATTTTCATAGCCTAAAATTGGTTTCTCTATGAAGTACTCCTCATGAGGAATCCAACAAAATTGGTTTCACCCTTTTTGGAGTTTTCTACACAAAGTTATGGGCTTGTAAAGATCAGATAATTCCTGGAATTATTTCTCTAATAGAAACTTCAAATAATTGGGCTGGGCCCACGGTTTTAAATAGGACCAGTGAGATTTCGGCAACACTGGGGGCTACGGAGTTAACCCGCGCAGCCACAGCCGATCCCGAGCCGCACAGGCCGATCCCCGCGCGTATACGGAGGCTGACCGGTGGGACCCGGCCCTCCTTCGTCTTCCTCGCGCTGTCCGCGCCTCCCGCGGCGGCGCACGCCGGCGAGGCTCGCCGGGACGGGGTTCCCGTGGTCCAAACTTCATCAAACTCGCTGTCTGTGAGTTCTACACCATGCTGAACACGATGGTGGGGTCGGGAGTCGATGACAACGGCCGGAAAGGTGCTTGCACCGGCGACCATATCGGCCCTTACTTCAGCGACCTCGTTCTCCCTCAACAGCGGGTCTCTTGGGCTAGGGTCTGCTCTAAAAGCATCAGTGTCACATGGACAGCATCGACCCATAGCCCGTTCTCCATGAAAACCACCGGAGAGGGGACCTCACCGGCGACCCGAGGTGCTTTTGCACCGGCGGCTAAGAAAACAGCTAGGGCTCCCTCGTTTGATGTTTTTGCTTGGTTCTTCGTCGAGGAGAGGCGCTAGGAAGTAGGGAATCTCTGTGCAAGCTTACTCGAGGTCTAAAGTATCGTGCACCACGAATTTTCGGTTAGACCGAGCCCTATCCGTCGGTGTACAGTTTGGGAAAATGGTGAAATTTTCTCCACCGGTTCTAGCAATCGCTAAACGGCCTCCGGCTACACGACCAGGACATGTCCACGCACCTTTCTTGTATAGGGAGTCGGGGGAGAGGGTGGCCGGGTGCTGCTGTCGACGGTGAGCCGAAACGGCGAGGTACGGGCACCTTGAAGCTTTGGCGCCAATCCGCGTTTCTCGAGCAGTTCGGACCGGCAAACCTCGAAGGGACTTTGGCGAGGGCTAGAGCACGTCCAGGCGCTACTTTTTGCTATGGATGGCCCGAGCAGCCGAGCTCAGCAGGTGGTGGTCGATCGGGAGAGAAAGCTATCGGTGGTGCTCGGTGTGGACAAAGCAGCCGCGGCAACCGAGCTGAGGAGGAGGAGAAGTAGAGCCGGGGTACTTGGGCGGCCGCTCTTATCGCCCACGCGCGCGCGCCAACTTCGGCCAGCGAGAACCAGCTCGGTGGCTCGGTGGGGACATCGGGTGGAGAGCTTTTCCGGGAGCTGTCGCGCCGTGATCGCCCGGGAAACAGAGAGAGAGGGAAAAACAGTCGGTTTGTTTGCTTTAGGTGGCTGACAATTGGGCCCCACCCCCCCCCTTTGTTTAGTCAAACTTTTCTGATATTTTTCCCTCCAGCAACTCAACATTTAAGGCTAGACTTCCACCCCAAGTTAAGGTTTGAATTGCTGAATTCAAATGGTTTGAATACTGGTATGAAATTTGGATGTGGTTTGATCAATTGCATTTGGAAAGGAGTTTGAATTCTCCACTTTTTATTGCCTCAAACACATAGCAAACCAGCCCCAAAATTTCCAATTTTTGGCATGGCTGCTCATTCAAAGGTGGAGAACACAATTGTGAAACCAAATTTTCAAATTGAGGGAATTGAAATTTGAAACTGAATTTAAAATTCAGATTAGAGGGCTTTTCCTTTTAATCCCAAACAAATATGCAAACTCCTCCAAATGAGCTGAAATTTGGAAGGTTAAATATTTGGGCTATGAAGATCCAAGCTGTGCATTTAGATCTCCATGTTTGGAAGTTTTGGGAAGCCTAACCCTCACTTTGAACTTACACCATTAAAATTCAAAGTTTTAATTCCCCTCATTTTTCATAAGTGTACATGAGCTGAATTTTCTTGCTACCACTTTTGGGGATTTTACATCCCTCCCCCCTTAAAATAATCTCGTCCCGAGATTCCAAAGGAAAAGCAAAGTGGGGAAAAACTTTACCGGGTATAGGATGATAGCAAGTCCGGATAATACATTCGTAGATAATCCTCGCTTTCCCATGTTGCCTCATCAGCAGTATGGTTACT
This sequence comes from Neostapfia colusana, assembly GCA_030760725.1. Lineage (NCBI taxonomy): Eukaryota > Viridiplantae > Streptophyta > Magnoliopsida > Poales > Poaceae > Neostapfia > Neostapfia colusana. The sequence goes on from JASWHV010000019.1 coordinate 57,903,584, forward strand.
CCACAAGACCTTGTAGAACCATAAGGTCCGGTTTCTTGTAGCGCGAGTCTTTTCATCGATGATCCGGATTGGATACTCCGTGTACGTGAGGTCCGGTTGAAGAACTTCTATGTCTTCTGTGCGGATCTCAGCGGAGGGTTTGAGACACTTCCTCAGCTAAGAGATGTGGAAGACGTTGTGAATGCCTGCGAGCGACGCTGGTAACTCCAGGTGATAGGCCACGGGTCCGCATCTTTCAACGATGGCGAACGGACCAATAACCGCGGCGCAAGTTTACCCTTCACTCCAAAACGGTGAACTCCCTTCATCGAAGACACACGAACATAAACATGGTCCCCGATGTCAAAGTGGAGAGGGCGGCGTCTTTTATCCGCATAGCTTTTCTGACGAGATTGAGCAGCTTTGAGATTGGCTTGTATTACTCGCACTCGTTCTTCAGCTTCATTCACAAGTTCAATGCCGTAGATAACTCGCTCGCCGGACTCGCACCAGTTGAGAGGTGTGCGGCATTTCCGGCCGTAGAGAGCTTCATATGGTGCCATCTTAATTCTAGCTTGATAGCCATTATTATAAGAGAACTCCTCCAACGGCAAATGATCGTCCCAATTCTTGCCGTGGTGGATGGCACAAGCACGTAGCATGTCTTCAAGCACTTGATTCACCCGTTCCATTTGACCATCTGTTTGCGGGTGATACGTGGAGTTTCGGATCAGTTTGGTCCCCAATGATGCGTGCAGCTGTTCCCAGAACCGAGAGACAAACAGCGCACCGCGATCTGAAATAATGGAGCGGGGAACACCGTGCAAGCACAAGATCTTTGCAATATACAGCTACGCATATTGCTTGGCCACGCACTTTGTATGTACGGGGATAAAATGAACCGACTTGGTTAGTCGATCGACTATCACCCAAATCGAGTCATGCTTGTGAGACGTGAGAGGTAACCCGACTATGAAGTCCATGCTAATATCCTCCCACTTCCACGTCGGAATGTTCAATGGTTGCAGCTGTCCGGCTTTACGCATATGGTCGGCCTCCACACGCCGACACATATCACATTCGGATACATATTTTGCGATCTCTCTCTTCATCCGTGTCCACCAAAACTTGGTTTTCAGATCTTGGTACATCTTGTTGCTGCCCGTATGAATAGAATACTTGGACAAATGAGCCTCGTCCAAGATTTTCTTCCGAAGCTTCATGTCACGGGGTACCACTATACGGTCTTTAAACCATAGAGTGTCGTGTTCATCTCTTCGGAAGCACTTCATTTCACCATTCTCCATCCTTCTACGAATGTGCGACATTCCCATGTCTTTCTTCTGAGCTTCCATAATCTCCTCTCTTATTGTAGGAACGAGAGCAAGATTATACAATGCCCCATATGGAACCAAGTACAGACTAGGCTCCTCCTCTTCAAGTGGGGTGATGGACAGATTGTTGACATGAGATTTGCGGCTCAAGGCGTCAGCAACCACGTTTGCCTTTCCAGGATGGTAGTGAATCTCTATCTCATAGTCTTTGATCAGTTCTAGCCATCTCCGTTGCCGCATATTCAACTCTTTTTGAGTGAATATATATTTCAAACTTTTATGGTCGGTGTAGAGGTGCACTAAGTTTCCGAGTAAGTAGTGCCTCCACATTTTTAAGGCTAACACCACAGAAGCAAGCTCAAGATCATGAGTCGGATAGTGCTGCTCGTGGTTACGAAGTTGACGTGAGCCATAGGCGACCACTCTTCCATCTTGCATCAATACACAGCCAAGCCCGATGCCGGAAGCATCACAATATACGTCGAAGGGCTTGGTTGTATCCGGTTGAGCCAACACCTGTTGTAAGATGCTTCACTAATGCTTGGAAAGCTTCTTCACAAGCTGAGCTCCAAACGTATTTGATACCCTTCTTCAACAGTTCAGTCATCGGCTTAACAAGCTTGGAGAAGTTCGGTATGAATCTCCGGTAATATCCTGCTAACCCGAGAAAACTTCTGACTTCATGGACTGATGTGGGGGACTTCTATTTCAGCACTTGTTCGATCTTGCTTGGATCAACTGCAATGCCTTCTGCAGAAATAATGTAACCAAGGAACGGCACTTGGCTGATCCAAAACTCGCACTTGCTGAACTTGGCATAAATCTTATGGTCTCACAATCATTGAAGTACGATATGCAAGTGTTTAACGTGTTCTTCTTCAGACTTGGAGTAAACCAAGATGTCGTCTATGAACACCACCACAAACTTATCCAACTCCGGCATGAATATTGAGTTCATGAGATACATGAAGTGTGCCGGGGCGTTGGTGAGACCAAAGGACATGACGAGGTATTTATATAATCCATATCTCGTCGAGAAGACCGTCTTCGGAATATCTTCCGCTCGGATCTTGATTTGGTGATATCCGGAGCGAAGATCCATCTTTGAAAATACACTTGCACCCACAAGTTGATCGAATAATATATCGATGCGGGGCAGTGGGTATTTATTCTTGATGGTGACGGCGTTGAGAGGTCGGTAGTCCACACACAACCTCCAGGTTTCATCCTTTTTCTTCACAAACAGCGCCGAGCATCCCCATGGCGAGGAACTCGGTCGAATGAAACCCTTCTTCATCAAATCGTTGAGCTTCTCCTTCAGTTCAGCCAGCTCATTTGGAGCCATTTTGTACGGTCTCGGTGATATCGGCGTCGTCCCAGGTACAAGTTCAATCTTGAACTCGACATCTCTTTCGGGTGGCATGCCCGGAAGATCATCCGGAAAGACATCCGGGTATTCACGGACCACACGAATATCCTCAAGTTTCGTGACTTTCGTGTTATATGTGGCTGGGGTTTCTTGAATCGAATGGTCAAGAATAAGCACATGTGGTTCATGAAGTGGAGAATTGAGACGAACCACACGTGGAATGATGTCAAGAACAGCACCATGGCAATGTAGCCATGACATTCCTAAAATGACATCAAGTTTTTGACTCTCTAACATGATTAGAGACGTCGGGTATAGATTTCCACCCAACTGTAATGGTGCTTTATAGACCATTCTATCAACTGTTATTTTCCCACCCGGAGAGCATATCAAGTATGAACTATTTGTGGGAATGACAGGCAGTTGATGTTTAATAACATAATACTGACTTATGAAATTATTGGTGGCACCGGAGTCAAAAAGTATGACTACGGTATGATCTAGGTAAGAGAACGTACCCGCGAGGACGGGTTCGCCTTCCGGCACGTCTTCAATGGCTAAGTGGTGGACGTTGCCGGGTTTTGGTGCTGGTTTCTTGGGCTGGTTGCGGGGCTGATTAGCACCCTGATATGGTGCTGCACCCCTGCCCTGTCGCGGCTTGGGGCAGTCCCTCGAAATGTGCCCTACACGGCCACACGTGTAGCACGTGTAAGGTGTAGGGGTCCCGCCGACTTGAGGACGGAATCCCGGTGCACGCTGTTGAAACTGAGGCGCACGCGGAACCATCCTTTGCTGCTGCTGTTGCTGTGATGGATACGTCGGTCGATAGCCCGGCGCACTATATTGTCGACCGCGGAACTGGGGCGGTCGCGACGGTGGCTGCCATCTCTGACCGGATGGTGAGCGATACACCACGCGGTATTTTTGTGGCGTTCCACCACTGCTGCTCGTCAGCGCGCTGCGTTTCCTCTTGTCAGAACGGCGCTCACGCTGAGCATTCTCTTGTAGAATCGCGACATTAACTAGGTCATTGAATGTGCCGCGATTGCTCTGGGCGAGATGGACCTTCATCTTGGAATTCAGGCCCCGGAAGAACGCATTGCGCTTGTTGTCTTCCGTCCCCACAAATCCTGGCGCATACTGCGCCAGCCGGTTGAATAACCTGGAGTACTCATGAGCACTCCTCTCGCCTTGTCGTAACGTCAGGAACTCCTGGAGCTTCATTTCCATCACACCGGGAGGTATGTGATAGGAGCGGAATGCCTCCCGGAACTCCGTCCATGTGACGGCATGGCCAGCCGGTAAGGAGGCGGTGTAATTTGCCCACCAGGTACCGGCTTCTCCTTGAAGCTGTTGTGCTGCATACAGCGCCTTCTGGTGTTCGGTGCATCGCAGCAGCCCGAACTTTGCCTCTAGAGTGCGGATAAAGCTGTCCGCCTCGAAAGGTTTTTCAGCCTCCGTGAAGACCGGTGGATGGGTCGCCATGAATTCTGAATACGAACTTTGTTGGGGCTGGCGCTGCCCATTGTCTTGGCGTCCTCCCTGATGGGACGCATTCTGCTGCACCAACATCTGCAGTAACTCGGTTTGCTCGTCGCGCGAGCCGAGCACTGCGGCGAGAACCTCCGCAAGATTCCTTGGAAGTTCTGGCGGTGGAGGAGGTGGTTGCTGCTGCGTCGTGGTCTGCTCCGGAGGTGGAGACTCATCACCACGAACTTGACTCGGACCCCCCTCCTCTTGCGTTGAACGTGTCCGCACCATTCTGCATTCATATCATTCAAATGATCAGCACATGTGGGTTTAGCTCATCCAGTCTATATAATAGTAATGCGAGAATGGGATAAACAATGCGCATAACAATCACACATATGGATAAAGTATAAACTTTATGCAACATATACATCCCTGGACCGTGTCACACGATCGAGTTCCAAAGTATTGAACTTTATGGGTTAAAAGTTCATTTCGACCATCGGGGTCACCACGGGATGTTAAGTGTGTTAGCATGCGTAATTCCTCGCTATTGTACTGGACCCAAACATGTACTCGCTCGAAATGATACGTGGAATGCAAAAACTTTTCGAATCCAACTCGCTGTTTTACAACAGCCACTGGACGTCGAACGGTGAAACTAAGTGTTTTGGTGGAAACACTTTAACATAGTGCTCACTGTCCAGCTTCTGGTCCAGCTGACCAGTCTGGATAATTCAACAGTTTTGACCTCTATAGAGGCAAAATTTGGACTAGGGTTCAACAACAAAGTTGTAGCACATTTCCTGTACTTTCCAACGGTGTCTTATTTGACCCTTGGAAAATTTTCTACAGTAAGTTGTGGTTGAAATACAGAAAATTTTCAGAGAGCATTTTGGTCTGCCCTGTTTCTGGACAGTGCCTACTCATCTGAGATTTTCATCCCATTGGAGGGAGATTTTGTTCTGGAGCTCTACAGAAACGTTGTATAGGACTTCAAAACCTTTCCAGAATGGTATCCCACACCTCCATTGGTTCAACCAATCTTAAGTTATGCTCTGTTCAAGTTCAGCAAAATTTCTGACGAAAACAGGGGAGATTATTCCTAAGTTTTTGAAACTGAATCTATACTCCCAATTGACTCTTAGTTCAATATAGGAGTTTACTAACCACTAAATGGATTCCTAAACTTCATTTTGACTCTTTTCTTTGAAAATAAACTTTTATGCAGTCGGTACTACGTTTCCTCACCAAAGAAAAATCCTAAACCGATATTCCGGCATATATGTGTCAAATGGTGGAACTAAAGTCGTCACTCACAAACGGTATCTACACGTCATGCACTAACATGGTTAATGTACCTGCAGAAGAACACACAATAATGGTGCACACAAAGGTTTTTGACATTTCAGGCAGTTCCATATTATAGTAAAAACATACGGTCCGTATCATTGCCATATGGATCGTACTTGAGTCAAGCCACGTCTCAAGGTACATGGTCGTGTTTTCACACCACACGATGGGGAACCCGAGTAGAGCGCGAACGGCTCGTCACGGTTGGGAATTTTATCAACCCAACGGATACCACCTACTGCCTCATGACCATTGAGGCACGCCGATGGCGAGCGCTGCGTATGGCCCTTTGAACATTGAACGTTTAAGAGTTGCATACTATTGTGTTGCTTACCACACGATGGGGTATTCTCGCTTTTGCCTAAAGCACGCTGGAGATCAGCGTTTTCATATGCTCTTGGAACCATGAAGAGGTTCAGAGACTCATATTAACTACCGTGCCAAGCCACGGTATATCTTTCCATACTATTGCTCGTTGACACGACCCCAACGGTCTTGTCGAGCCAGGATCACGCTGAGGGGTGCTGCGTTGCACAGCACCGGATAACACACGTCAAAGGTACAAAGCGGAAGCGAAATTTTATTACATAAACAAGTTTATGAACATGTTTACATCAAAATAGTTCCAGTCCACACTCACGGGCGTAGACTACGCTTCAAGTCCACGTTCAGCCCTTGAACGTGTCCTTGCTAGCACACACGCACACTAACTCTACGGCGTGCACGACTCCCACTCGACGGGGTTCCCCTCCTGGGGTTCCGTCTCCTCTTTGGGAGTCCCTTCCTCATAGAACCCTGCAAAAGCTTCAAACACAAGCAGTGAGCACGAAGGCTCAGCAAGTCTGACCCGTCTCACCTAAACATGGAACTTCTAAATGAGGGGTGGTGGGTTACATGAGGTAAAAATCATTTGCAAGGACTCGCCTAATTAGTAGAACCTTACTTTCAAGTTTTAGCAGCAGGTTGTGGAGAACCTTACGTTAAGGTACATGAGAGAGCCGCAATCAAACAAGAAACATATTTCTCTCATGTACTTTGCCCAAAGTTGAAATGAACTTTAGTTAGCTCTAAACTACAGCAAGTCATTAGCAATCAAGTCCATCTTTCAATCAGCAACATTTTAACATGTAACTAGCCTGTTCTTTCTACGTCACGGTACAGTGAACAAGTGGTACTCACTGACCGCGAGGGACGGCGATTATAATCAATTTACACCTGCAGGGTTACCCGAATAACCCGTCACGTACGCCCGTACTCGATGTTGCCTACAACAACCATCACGGACGCCGTACGCGACTACCTTTCACCCGTTAGCCAAATGTTGAACCGGTCCAATCGTCCCGAACAAGAGGTCTCTGCACGCGCATCTCAGTGCCGCCAGCCGATTTACACCTCGAGCTCTCAACCTACCCTCTGAACGACCAGCTATGCCTCAACACCCAGCTACCCGAGTTACATCAGTTTCCCGGTTCCCATATAGCCGGTAGGTCTTCGGTACTGTTCTAGCTTGTTCAACAGGCCCGCACACGGCTCGGTCCTCAATCGACACAAGCAGAGCTACAGCACACATGCCCCAAAGTCCTGTTGCCCTTACCCTCCGCTTGGTCTCATTTTCTTGCCATGTGTTTCATGTGCTACCACTACCCGAGTCGAGTGCCTCTAGCCTATGCTCGCGAGTAGTTCTAACTACTCGACTTGTACCGAATCCTACTCTATCTTAGCAATGTAGTGGCTAACGAGGTTTCAATCCTAATCCCAACCCATGGCTTTCTTGTCTATGCACTTGGGTTTCCAAACAAAACTCTAATGCAAGGAACAATAGTATTCATGTATGTGCTCAAAACAATAAAAATTTATAAAAGGTTAATGCAAACCGGAGCTTGTCTTGCTGCTCTTGGTCGTAGGCTAGCTGTTCCTCCGGAGTAACGAAGTCTAGAACTTCGGGTTCCTCCTCGACCTTAGCGACTACATGATAGAAGCAATACATGTATTAATTTAAATGCAGTTGTATTAACTTTTAAACTTGTGAAGTCTATAACTCTTACTAGACAAACCCAATGACTGTGAAATTTTTACTGTGGCTTGGTTACAACCTAAACAGAGACTTGGTCAAGTTTTAGTTGCAGCAAAGCTCCTTTGAGCCCTCCACAATTAATCATGTACTTGACCTTAATTGAAGGCTTTTAGGGTGTTCTAAGGATTTTCATGAAACAAACTATGACTTTCTGAAAACCAGATTTTCATAGGGTTCTAATGAAATTGGTCTCACTTAATTTGAAGGTTACTAGCTAAAGATATGAGCTAAACAATTTCAGAGAAAATTCTGAAAATGTTTCTGAACATTTTCTATTTTCTCTGGAACAGTTTCACTAATCACACCATTAGGTGGATCAAATGAGCTCAGATGGGTCTGAAATTTTTATGGTAGTTCAGAGATATTATGGTGAACGTCCCAGCAAAATTTTAGGATTTTCCTCCAAAGGATTCTCCAGTTAAAATTCCTAACAGTTTAAATTTTGAGGAATTAATTTTGGAGAAATAAGGGTTTTCATGAAGTGAAACTTGATTTGATGGAAAGTGCTCAGAGAGCTGAATCCAGCAAAATTTGGTTCACTCGATTTGGAGCTTCCTAGCCAAAGTTATGAGGATTTGAAGTTTGAATGGAATCTGAAAATCGGGGAAAAAGTTTAAATCTGCCGGGGCCCGCAGGGACACGTGTCGAGCGTGGAGGTGTCCGGCACACTGAGGCCCATAGGGTTTTTGCGCGCCAGCACACCAGATCCCGGCCGCAGCCCGATCCCGATTTAAAATATCTCCCGCTGACAGTTGGGGTCCACCCCTTCGTCAACCTCCCGCTGCCCACGTTCTGCCGCCGAGGGACCTCGCCGGAGAGCTCGCCGGCAGCTTCTGTAAAGCTCCAAACTTCACGATCTTGGCCGCCCCTGCCTACTTTCACTCGGGGAACAGGATTCTGGGGTCAGCTCGTCATGACAACGGCCGGTGCATGGTCGGCGACGAGCCGCCGCCTCGGAAAGACTTCGTCCATGTCGGCTGACTTCCCTAGCACCTCAACTACTCGGACAACCGGTCGGGAAGCATCAGTAGACCTCAGGTAAGGTAGACATGAGCTTGAGTCAGCTCGGTGAAGGCCTGAAGTAGGTCCTCACCGTGCGCCCGATGCCTCCCGTTTGTTCCACCGTTGGTAAACTTCGAAATACGCCGGTTGCAGAGGTTCTCCGGCCAAAGGTTGTGAAGGCAAATTGTGCGTCACCGTGTCTAGTTTATGTGAGAGCGGATTGAGGCCCTCTAATCCTTTCTAGCGTACGAATTCGACGGACCCGCACCCGAAGGTCGTTCTGCACACAGAAAGGGGAAAACTGGAAATTCGCCGCCGGTGAGCAACCACTCGGGCTGTGGCTCGGGGGTGAGCAGCACCGGTCACCAGCGTGTCCCAGGGTGCCTTGGCTCGGGCGTGACAACGCCCTGGTTGGGCTGTCCACGGGAGCCCGAGGTGCGGCGGTTTTAAGTCACCTAATTGATCTTTCGGCATAGCCGAGATCAATTGGTCTCAGCTGAGTTTTAGCAACAGGGAGGAAGGAGAAGAATTCCTAGTACCTTGCCGTAGCTCAAGAGGGAATGGGAAGGCTGTGATCGGCGCTCTCCGATCGATTCCGAGCTGCAGAAGGAGTTTGCCGGCGCTGAGCTCTTGCGGGGGAAGAAACGGGCGAGACTTCGGCCGAGGAGGGGGGAAGACGCCTTAAGAAGGCCCTGAACCGCCTTGCGCCCGCGCGTGGCCAAGCAGCTGCTGGCGCGGCGGTTCCCCTCGGTGGCGATCACAGCGGCGTCTCGGCTAACCGAGTGAGAATGTCTCAGTCGGTTTGATTTGGAGTAGTGGCTGACATGTGGGTCCCACTTCCAATTTTAACCTCTGAAATTTACTCCTAATCACTGTTGTAAACAGTGAGCCCCAAACTACCCTGGGTGATTCAAATTATTCACCCATGAGCCATTTGAAGTGAGTAGAATTCAAATTGGGTTTGGTTTGAATGAATTTCGGCACAAGTTCAGTTTTGAATTCAAATAAAGTTTGAATTTGTCCCACTTAGCTCATGTCAAGATCAACTCCAAATGGAGTGAAAATTGGTGTGTGAGCTCACAAAAATGTGCTGACCAAGAATGTGCCTCCCACTTTTGAATTCATGGGATAAAAACAGTTTGAATTTGAATATGGTTTCAAACTGCCCTCTTTATAACTACACCCAAAATGACCTCAAAAAGGTTTTGAATTTGGGTGAAACTTGGCATAGACATCCTTAGCAATGTGTAGGAGTTTTTATATGTCCAGCCCCTCTATATCACATGTGGGAAATACCCTTTTTTGCAATAAGTGAGTTTGTTCTCTAATGAGCATGTTGATGGTGGTTACTTGCTCTTCATTTGTGTTCATCAACTTTCCTCAAATGAGGTGTGTGGTGTGGTGATGAACACTTCAAATATGTGTCAAAAACTGAGGCCCTTACACTCGTATGGCGAGTTACCGCAATTGATCCGCCTGCGGTGGCGTAGCTTACCTCTTACCTAACGTCGGAGCATCGTTACAGAATGTATAACACATAAGTTAGCTTTTCCACCTTAGTATCTACTACTATCATAGACCTTATGTGGGCTTAATGACTAATCCTCACTCGACTACTTCTAAGTTTTCAAAATAGGCTCTTTCCGAGCGTGCTATTCCTAATGCGGCTCTGATACCATGACTGTGGGGACCACCCCGTGGTTCACCCACTCCAAGATCGCATAGGGTGGTGTCGTGCGATGCGGCACCCAACAGCACACACGAAAAGATTAAAAAACAACATACAAACTTTTATTTAATATAAAACAGCGGAAGTCTTTTTACAAAACCTATTCATACAGCGGAAGTAATATACATATACGACCTCTCGTCCTAGCTATGCAAAAGTGCAGCCGTCCAGCCCGGGGACGCTACACACTAGCAGCAAGTAAACGGAGATCACGGCAGCGTGCAGGGCTCCAGCTCGGCCGTGTACCCCGACGGGGGCATCGCCTCATTGTCAGAACCTTCCTCATAACTCTCACCTCCACACAGCTCAAAATATTGCAACCGTGAGCACGAAGGCTCAGCAAGTCTTAACCGTCAACCTTAGGCATGGAACTCTACGTGCAAGGATGTGTAAGGTAGGAAGGGACAATAAAGACATGCCTATAAGTTGATCCTTACTTTCAGTTTTATAGCAGCAGATTCATGTGCCTTAGGCAGCCCTCACATCGGAAGTCCACAATCAAACAAGAAACGCTTTCCTCCGATGTGGAGATGCCCAAAGTGGAATATAAACTTAATGAGCTCTATAACTACAACATACAAGGTTTCAAGACATTAATAGATCAATACATCATATTCAATTGGCTTATTTCACTTCTTACTACGTCACAGCGCAGTGAACAAGCGGGTACTCAAATAACCGTGAGGGACGGTGATTGCAATCAAGACACACCTAGATAACACGTTGCATACACCCACTTTCAGAAGCGTGATTCCACACCCCTTCCTACTCTGTTGTATGCAACAACCTTTCAAAGGCAACCCAAATGCCGAACCGGTCCATCCGTAACCGGCAGGAGGTCCCCGCGTGGAGCGTGACTGTGCCCACCGGCAGATTTACACCTTGCTACCCTCAACCCACTCCTATTTACGGTTGGGTAAGCCTCGGCACCCAGGTTAACCAATTACATCGGTTTCCTGGTTCCCATATGCCAGTATGCATCCGGTACTGTTCAATACTTGTCCAGCAGGGCCGCACACGGACGGTCCTCAACCGACACCAAGCACGTGAGACCTCTGCTCACTGCATCCTATTCCCCCTGCTGGGTCTCATTTTTTTACAACACAAGCCATTTTCTACCTCTTCTCATTCCATGTGATAAATACTATCTCGCGAGTAGCTTCCAACCACTCGACTTCTACCGAGAACCTAAACATTAGCATAGCATTCTCTACTCGTCGAGTTTGTAAACTACCCAACCCTTTATAGGATTTAAAAGGCTATGCAAGAGGGGTTTCAACCACCCTAACTCTAATGCATACATTGCAGCCTAGACATAAGTGATACAAATGAGAAACTTTATAAAAGGTACTTAAGTGCAAACCGGGGCTTGCCTGGTTGCAAGTTAAAGGGGAAGTCAGCTTCTGGTGGCAGGACGTCCAAAGGCTCCGGTGCGTCCTCAACTGCGGTCACTGAATGAAATGTAGCAAAATAGATGTATAAGTATTAAGGATTTATAAGAATTGAACTACTATTCATAGCTATTGCTATTTAGGATCCTTAATTGGCTTTGGGATCTTTACAGTAGTTACTAGACTCTAAGGATGATTTGAGCCAAGTTTGGAGATATGTCATTGCACAATGTAGTCTTTAAGATTCCTACAAGTACAATGTTTCTCTGAATTTTGAGCCCAATTCAGGAGCTTTGACATAGCTAATAGTGGAAGATCTGATTAGGGTAAGTCTCCATGGTTCTAACAAAATTTGTTTCACCATTTTTGGAGCTACCATCAGAGAGATATGAATTTTCGAAGTTTGGAAAGGAGTGCTGAAATAGTTTCTGTTTAAATTGGAATTTCCAAATAAAGGCTGAACTTGGGAAGGCAGTTTAGCCTAGCAAATGAACTCCAATGAATCCCAAATTTTTACTTAAGATCAGTAACTATGGAAAGGATTTTCTGCCCAAATTTGAGACTATTTCATAAAGAATTGCTCCTGTAATAAATCCCTAAAGGATTTACTAAAAACAATTCTACAGAAATTCCTGGGCATTTTCATAGCCTAAAATTGGTTTCTCTGTGAAGTACTCCTCATGAGGAATCCAACAAAATTGGTTTCACCCTTTCTGGAGTTTTCTACACAAAGTTATGGGCTTGTAAAGATCAGCTAATTCTTGGAATTATTTCTCTAATAGAAACTTCAAATAATTGGGCTGGGCCCACGGTTTTAAATCGGACCAGTGAGGTTTCGGCAACACTGGGGGCTACGGAGTTAACCCGTGCAGCCACAGCCGATCCTGAGCCGCACAGGCTGATCCCCGCGCGTATACGGAGGCTGACCGGTGGGACCCGACCCTCCTTCGTCTTCCTCGCGCTGCCCGCGCCTCCCGCGGCGGCGCACGCCGGCGAGGCTCGCCGGGACGGTGTTCCCGTGGTCCAAACTTCATCAAACTCGCTGCCTGTGAGTTCTACACCGTGCTGAACACGATGGTGGGGTCGGGAGTTGATGACAACGGCCGGAAAGGTGCTTGCACCGGCGACCATGTCGGCCCTTACTTCGGCGACCTCGTTCTCCCTCAACAGCGGGTCTCTTGGGCTAGGGTCTGCTCTAAAAGCACCAGTGTCACATAGACAGCATCGACCCATAGCCCGTTCTCCATGAAAACCAGCGGAGAGGGGACCTCACCGGCGACCCGAGGTGCTTTTGCACCGGCGGCTAAGAAAACAGCTAGGGCTCCCTCGTTTCTTGATGTTTTTGCTTGGTTCTTCGTCGAGGAGAGGCGCTAGGAAGTAGGGAAGCTCTGTGCAAGCTTACTCGAGGTCTAAAGGATCGTGCACCACGAATTTTCGGTTAGACCGAGCCCTATCCGTCGGTGTACAGTTTGGGAAAATGGTGAAATTCTCGCCACCGGTCCTAGCAATCGCTAAACGGCCTCCGGCTACACGACCAGGACATGTCCACGCACCTTTATTGTATAGGGAGTCGGGGGAGAGGGTGGCCTTGTGCTGCTGTCGACGGTGAGCCAGAACGGCGAGGTCCGGGCACCTTGAAGCTTTGGCGCCAATCCGCGTTTCTCGAGCAGTTCAGACCGGCAAACCTCGAAGGGACTTTGGCGAGGGCTAGAGCACGTCCAGGCGCTACTTTTTGCTATGGATGGCCCGAGCAGCTGAGCTCAGAAGGTGGTGGTCGATCGGGAGAGAAAGCTATCGGTGGTGCTCGGTGTGGACAAAGCAGCCGCGGCAACCGAGCTGAGGAGGAGGAGAAGTAGAGCCGGGGTACTCGGGCGACCGCTCTTATCGCCCACGCGCGCGCGCCAACGTCGGCCAGCGAGAACCAGCTCGGTGGCTCGGTGGGGACATCGGGTGGAGAGCTTTTCCGGGAGCTGTCGCGCCGTGATCGCCCGGGAAACAGAGAGAGAGGGAAAAACAGTCGGTTTGTTTGCTTTAGGTGGCTGACAATTGGGCCCCACCTCCCCCCTTTGTTTAGTCAAACTTTTCTGATATTTTTCCCTCCAGCAACTCAACATTTAAGGCTAGACTTCCACCCCAAGTTAAGGTTTGAATTGCTGAATTCAAATGGTTTGAATTCTGGTATGAAATTTGGATGTGGTTTGATCAATTGCATTTGGAAAGGAGTTTGAATTCTCCACTTTGTATTGCCTCAAACACATAGCAAACCAGCCCCAAAATTTCCAATTTTTGGCATGTCTGCTCATTCAAAGGTGGAGAACACAATTGTGAAACCAAATTTTCAAATTGAGGGAATTGAAATTTGAAACTGAATTTAAAATTCAGATTAGAGGGCTTTTCCTTTTAATCCCAAATAAATATGCAAACTCCTCCAAATGAGCTGAAATTTGGAAGGTTAAATATTTGGGCTATGAAGATCCAAGCTGTGCATTTAGATCTCCATGTTTGGAAGTTTTGGGAAGCCTAACCCTCACTTTGAACTTACACCATTAATATTCAAAGTTTTAATTCCCCTCATTTTTCATAAGTGTACATGAGCTGAATTTTCTTGCTACCACTTTTGGGGATTTTACATGGGCTGTTGGATTTAAAACGGACAGCTGATATTATAATGCGAAGGGGTACGGGAGAGATCTAACTGTGGCCGCACAATTTAAAATGGACGGGCCACAGAGGGCCACGTCGCCCTGGTCGTGTGCGGGCGGCGCTGCCCGTCGGCGCACAGCGGTGGGAGGCGGCGGACTCGCCGGAATTTCACGAAATCTCGTCTACCAGTCCTAGTCCTTCGTTTTCTTTGCATAATTTGAAGGAGGGGGAGTAGGGGGCCTCACCTCGGTGGTTTTCTTGAGCTCGGAGGCCCTGGAAGTCGGTCGACGACGATGTCCGAGGGTGGAGCTCGGCGGTGCTCACCGGAGCTGTTACTAGATCGCGACACACGGTGCCTTCTTCACCTGCAAGACTCCCCGGCGGTGGTGAAACATGCTACGCACGTTAGATCAGAGAAACCCGATGAAGATCGAGAGAAAACGGCAGAGGGGGGGGGGTCTCGGTCTCACCAAAACTAGAGCGAGTCGAGCGGGGGAAAAATGGGCGGACCTTGGCGTTTAAATGGGCGTGGGGGCGGCGGGGGTGAGTGGGGTTTGTGCTGCACCGAGAGGAGCCGCAGATCGTAGATCGTGGGTGCAGGCGGCGAATTCGGACGGGTGGCGCGCGGCAGTTGCTCGGAGCGGGAAAAGAGCAAACGGTTGGGAGGAGGGTGATGACAAGTGGGGCCGCGTGGCAGTGAGAGGGGGAGGAGGGGAAAAAGGCCGCGGGCTGTTGGGCCGTCTGGGGTTGCTACGACGATTTCGGCCTAGTGCCCTTTTTTTCTTTTTCTTTTCCTTTTTCTATCCTGTTTTTGCTTCAAATTTAAATTCTGGTTTGGATTTGAATTCTTCTCCCACATGCATCACGTCCACTTAATTTAAGTTCACATTTCCCACATTTTTGGGGTGTTACAACTCTACCCTCCCTAAAATAAATCTCATCCTCGAGATTGGCGACTCTAGGGAAACAGATCCGGAAACTGCGCCTTGAGTTCGTCTTCTCGCTCCCATGTGGCTTCTGCTTCTGAGTGGTGATTCCACTGCACTTTGCACATTTGGATTCTTTTGTTCCTTGTGATGCGCTCCATCGTCTCACGAATTTTGACCGGATGTTCGGCGTAGGAAAGGTCTTCTCGGACATCTACCTCATTCATGGGTAACCTCTCTTCGGGTGTCCTTAAGCATTTCTTTAGTTGTGACACATGGAACACGTCGTGCACATCCGATAGGCGAGCCGGTAGTTCCAACTAATATGCCACTTCACCCTTCCTCTCTAGAATCTGGAAAGGTCCAATGTAGCGAAGTGATAACTTCCCTTTCACTTTGAAACAACGAAGCCCTCTGATAGGAGACACATTGAGATAGACATAGTCCCCTACATTGAAGGTGAGCTCTCTTCTTCATATATCATCATAGCTCTTCTGCCTGGTCTGGGCTATTCGCAAGTTGTTGCGGATTTCCCTCACTTTCGCCTCGACATATTGTAGCTCATCTGGCCAAAATACTTTGCTTTCCCAGTTTGATTCCAGAACAATGGAGTTCTACAATTCCTCCCATACAATGCCTCAAATGGGGACATCTTCATACTAGCCTGATAGCTGTTGTTATAGGAGAACTCAGCATAGGCTAAGTTCTTGTCCCAACTCCTATTGTTCTTGAGTGCACAAGCTCTCAACATATCCTCAAGGATTCGATTGGTCCGTTCGGTTTGCCCGTCAGTCTGTGGATGGTACGCAGAACTGAAATTCAAATGAGTCCCCATGGTTTCATGTAACTTCTGCCAGAATCTTGAGGTGAATTGTGTTCCTCGATCTGACACTATTTTCTTCGGCACTCCATGAAAACACACAATCCTTGACATGTACAATTCTGCCAATTTGGATCCGCTGTAACTTTATTTCACGGGGATGAAATGAGCCACCTTGGTCAGCCTATCGATTATGACCCATATCGAATCATATCCTGATTGGGTCCTAGGAAGTCCCACTATGAAGTCCATGCCTATTTCTTCCCATTTCGATTCGGGTACTTTGAGTGGTTGCAACAATCCGGCGGGTCATTGATGTTCTGCTTTTACTAGCTGACATGTGTCACATAGGGCAACATGCTCCGCAACAGCCCGCTTCATGCCATACCACCAATATCTGCTTTTGAGGTCATGATACATCTTCGTACTCCCAGGATGTATGGAGTAGTCGGAATCATGAGCCTCTCTTAGAATTAGTTCACGGATCTCCTTTACCTCTGGCACACATATTATTTTCCCATGCCACACCGTACCTTGTTCATCCTCCCTAAACCCAGAAGCTTTATTCTCCTTGATGAGACTTCTGATTTCCTGTATTTTCTCATCATTCTTCTGACCGTTGCGTATGTCTTGCTCCAATGTGGAGTCTACTTCCATGGCGACGGCCTCACCATTATTCACCCGGGCATAGATTGAGTTTTGCAAATTCCTCCCTCAATTCCGTAGGCGTCTCGTTTAAGTTCAACATGTTGACATGCACCTTCCGGCTCAAGGCATCTGCCATGACGTTCACTTTCTCGGGATGATAGTTGATACCCACATCAAAGTCGTTGATTAGCTCTAACCATATCTTTTGTCTGAGGTTGAGATCTGGCTGTGTGAAAATGTACTTCAAGCTTTTATGGTCTGTATATATCTCCGTCCTCTTTCCCATCAAGTAATGCCTCCAAAGCTTTAACGCGTGGACCACTGCGGCTAGCTCTATGTCATGCGTAGGATAGTTCTTCTCGTGCTTTTGAAGTTGCCTGGACGCGTATGCAACAACATGTCCCTCTTGCATGAGAACACACCCCAACCCATGTCCAGAAGCATCACAATATACCAAAAATTTTTTCTGCATGTCTGGCATAACTAGCACTGGGGCTGTTGTCAGTCTCTTCTTCAGCTCTTGGAAGCTTGCCTCACACTCCGGAGTCCACATAAATGTGGTTTCCTTCTCTAGCATTTTGGTGAGGGGTCTTGAGATCTTGGAGAACCCTTCAATAAATCGTCGGTAGTACCCAACCAAGCCTAGGAAGCTCCGGATCTCCCCGACATTTCCAGGTGTCTTTCACTTCTGCACATCTGCGATCTTGGCGGGATCCATGGAGATTCCTCCTTCCGAGATTATATGTCCTAAGAAGGGGACTCTCTTCAGCCAAAACTCACATTTGCTTAGCTTGGCATATAGTTGGTGTTCTCTCAACTTTTGCAACACCAGTCTTAGGTGCCCCTCATGTTCTTCTTCATCTTTGGAGAAGATAAGAATGTCATCAATGAAAACCACCACAAATTTGTTCAAATATTCCATCAATACCTTGTTCATGAGATACATGAAGTACGCCGGGACATTAGTTAACCCGAACGGCATGACGGTGTATTCATACAACCCGTACTGAGATACGAAAGTTGTCTTGGGAATGTCGGTTGGTCTTATCTTTAGTTGGTGATATCCTGACCTGAGATCAATTTTTGAGAACACACAAGCTCCTCTCAACTGATCAAATAAGTCTTGAATGCGAGGTAATGGATAATTGTTCTTGATGGTTACCTCATTCAACGCATGGTAGTCTACACATAGCCTTTGGGTTCCATCTTTTTTTGGCACAAATATCACTGGAGCTCCCCATGGCGAGGAACTTGGACGAATGTACCCTTTTTCTGTCAATTCCCGGATATGTTCTTTGAGCTCTTCTAGTTGTTTAGAATCCATCTGGTAAGGCCTCTTGTATATCGGGGCGGTTCCAGGCATTAGTTCAATCGCGAACTCCACTTCACGATATGGGGGCATACCTGCCAACTTCTCAGGAAAAACATCCGGATATTCCTTGATGACCCTTATCTCTTTCAATTCCACGTCCACTTGATTGAGTTTAATGTCCCTTCTAGGTTCTTGGACGGCTACAAATTTCACTTTGGTTCCATTAGTGTGAGTTAGCTCCACCGTCCTAGTCGAACAATGGATAATGCCTTTATGCTTGGTCAACCAATCCATACCCAAAATAATATCTATCCCTTGTGAGTTTATCACTATGAGGTTTGCAGTAAATACTACCCCATTAATGTCTAGATTCACTTTGGGGCACACTTGTCTTGTTCTTATTTCTCTGCCTGGAGAGTTCACTGCTAACATATGATTCATTTGTGTTGTGGCTAGATCATGCTTCTTAACAAATCCTTGAGCAATGAACGAGTGGGTAGCACCAGAATCGAACAATATGGTTGCAATGTGTAAATTTGCAGGAAACTTACTAATTACCACATCAGGTGCCTCCTATGCTTCTTCCATGGTCATGTGGTTCACCCGTCCTCGCATCATGTTCTGCTGTTGTGGCTGCATTGGCTTCTTCTTTGGGCACTTATGAGCGTAGTGCCCCACTTCACCACAGTTGAAGCATTGCACCCCAACTTTAGGTGCCTGACCTTTGTTGTCTTGGGGTGGGTTCTGTGGCCCTTGTCCTGCTGGTCGAGGTTGATAAGTGGGGCGTGGCTGCTGCATAAACTGACGCTGCTCCTGTACGGGTGCTGATGGAGGCCTGAAGTTCGGGTTGTAACCTCTCGGTGCTTAGTAGGGTACCACAGCACAGCTCATCTGCCCTGCAGGTTGCTGCATAAAACGTGGGCGTGTGTTGCTGCTTGATGCTTGATGTGACCATCCCACCTTCCTCTTGTGTTCATTCTCCAAGGCCTTCATCTTCCTCTCCACAATAAACGCCCTGTTCACCATCTTTTGGAAACTTTCATATTCGTTGGAGGACATTGCACATTGCATTTCCATGGTGAGCCCTTCCACAAAGCAGTCTTGTTTCTGCTCATCATTTCAATATCCCATGGTGCATAACGGGACAGTTGGGTAAACTTGGTGAGGTACTCCCTCACTGTCATGTTGCGTTGTTGCAGCCCAAGAAACTCCTTCCTCTTGTTCTTGAGTTTTCCCCTTAGAATGTAATGATTGTGGAAACTGCGCTTGAACTCCTCCCAAGTTATGTTCTCGGGGTCGTGGTGGGCTGCCACGTAAGCGGTCCACCAATCAGCAGTGGGTCCATGCAATTGATGAGAGGCAAACAACACCCTTTCATATCCTTGGCATTGTATGATCCTCATCTTGTTCTCAATGATCTTGAGACAATCATCTGCCTCCAGGGGTTCAGTAGCACTTGCAAACTTCGGGGGTTGAGTCCCTAGAAACTCACTCAACCTTGGTTGACGTGGCACAACCTGTGGGGATGGAGCTTGATGTAAGTTGGCCACCACTTGAGTCAAATTCTGGATGAGCTGATTTTGGTTGTTGATCATTTGATAGATAGGATCAGCTCCTCCTCGGCGACCACCCATGCCTTACCATCCAGGAAGGGGAGGATTGGCAGCCTCATTGTTGTTGTTGTTGTTGGGGTTGGCACCACGGCCTCTTCCTCTTCCGACCATCTATTATGATTAACCAAATGTCAACTTAGCCATTACGCATTAGTTTTCCCACATCGTTTGTATGAACTTAATCTTTGGAGACATTAAAACTTAGACAATTTCAGAAAATCTCGCATAAATTTTTAGGCACCATGTTTCATACGAAAACAAATGCAACTATTGATTCATAAGGTTTCACACACAACAAGAACATGCAAACATAAAGACGAGGTTGGGGACAAGTGCCCATGGCTCCCACAACTCACGTCACACACCAAACATTAACAAGCAAATAGATAGGTCCTTGACTCGACTACTCGATAACATGCTAAAATAGGGAAATGACTCTAAACGACTCGTATCACTGGGCTGGCTCGTTGAGGTCTTCATCGTCATTGCGGCTGCCCTCTGACTCCGCTCTAGGTGGGGATGCAGATGGTGGAGAATTGCAGCGACGCTTGTTCGCCCGGCGGTCAGGGGAGTCAGGAGTCCATGTGTCATTCTCTGTGACACATAGTTCGTTCCTATCTCCTCTCTCTCTCGCCCTCAAGCTGGCAGGAAGCATCGCCTCAGTCTCCTTCAGGGTGTCACAGACATCCTGAAGCTCCTGCTGGCACTCCTGCAGTCTAGTGCTGAGCATAGCTGCATCCTCCAAGCACATGTCCATGTGATCATGGGAAGTCCCCTGTTGTACCAGCGGGCATGGTAGTCTACACATAGCCTTTGGGTTCCATCTTTTTTTGGCACAAATATCACTGGAGCTCCCCATGGCGAGGAACTTGGACGAATGTACCCTTTTTCTGTCAATTCCCGGATATGTTCTTTGAGCTCTTCTAGTTGTTTAGAATCCATCTGGTAAGGCCTCTTGTATATCGGGGCGGTTCCAGGCATTAGTTCAATCGCGAACTCCACTTCACGATATGGGGGCATACCTGCCAACTTCTCAGGAAAAACATCCGGATATTCCTTGATGACCCTTATCTCTTTCAATTCCACGTCCACTTGATTGAGTTTAATGTCCCTTCTAGGTTCTTGGACGGCTACAAATTTCACTTTGGTTCCATTAGTGTGAGTTAGCTCCACCGTCCTAGTCGAACAATGGATAATGCCTTTATGCTTGGTCAACCAATCCATACCCAAAATAATATCTATCCCTTGTGAGTTTATCACTATGAGGTTTGCAGTAAATACTACCCCATTAATGTCTAGATTCACTTTGGGGCACACTTGTCTTGTTCTTATTTCTCTGCCTGGAGAGTTCACTGCTAACATATGATTCATTTGTGTTGTGGCTAGATCATGCTTCTTAACAAATCCTTGAGCAATGAACGAGTGGGTAGCACCAGAATCGAACAATATGGTTGCAATGTGTAAATTTGCAGGAAACTTACTAATTACCACATCAGGTGCCTCCTATGCTTCTTCCATGGTCATGTGGTTCACCCGTCCTCGCATCATGTTCTGCTGTTGTGGCTGCATTGGCTTCTTCTTTGGGCACTTATGAGCGTAGTGCCCCACTTCACCACAGTTGAAGCATTGCACCCCAACTTTAGGTGCCTGACCTTTGTTGTCTTGGGGTGGGTTCTGTGGCCCTTGTCCTGCTGGTCGAGGTTGATAAGTGGGGCGTGGCTGCTGCATAAACTGACGCTGCTCCTGTACGGGTGCTGATGGAGGCCTGAAGTTCGGGTTGTAACCTCTCGGTGCTGAGTAGGGTACCACAGCACAGCTCATCTGCCCTGCAGGTTGCTGCATAAAACGTGGGCGTGTGTTGCTGCTTGATGCTTGATGTGACCATCCCACCTTCCTCTTGTGTTCATTCTCCAAGGCCTTCATCTTCCTCTCCACAATAAACGCCCTGTTCACCATCTTTTGGAAACTTTCATATTCGTTGGAGGACATTGCACATTGCATTTCCATGGTGAGCCCTTCCACAAAGCAGTCCTGTTTCTGCTCATCATTTCAATATCCCATGGTGCATAACGGGACAGTTGGGTAAACTTGGTGAGGTACTCCCTCACTGTCATGTTGCGTTGTTGCAGCCCAAGAAACTCCTTCCTCTTGTTCTTGAGTTCTCCCCTTAGAATGTAATGATTGTGGAAACTGCGCTTGAACTCCTCCCAAGTTATGTTTTCGGGGTCGTGGTGGGCTGCCACGTAAGCGGTCCACCAATCAGCAGTGGGTCCATGCAATTGATGAGAGGCAAACAACACCCTTTCATATCCTTGGCATTGTATGATCCTCATCTTGTTCTCAATGATCTTGAGACAATCATCTGCCTCCAGGGGTTCAGTAGCACTTGCAAACTTCGGGGGTTGAGTCCCTAGAAACTCACTCAACCTTGGTTGACGTGGCACAACCTGTGGGGGTGGAGCTTGATGTAAGTTGGCCACCACTTGAGTCAAATTCTGGATGAGCTGATTTTGGTTGTTGATCATTTGATAGATAGGATCAGCTCCTCCTCGGCGACCACCCATGCCTTACCATCCAGGAAGGGGAGGATTGGCAGCCTCATTGTTGTTGTTGTTGTTGGGGTTGGCACCACGGCCTCTTCCTCTTCCGACCATCTATTATGATTAACCAAATGTCAACTTAGCCATTACGCATTAGTTTTCCCACATCGTTTGTATGAACTTAATCTTTGGAGACATTAAAACTTAGACAATTTCAGAAAATCTCGCATAAATTTTTAGGCACCATGTTTCATACGAAAACAAATGCAACTATTGATTCATAAGGTTTCACACACAACAAGAACATGCAAACATAAAGACGAGGTTGGGGACAAGTGCCCATGGCTCCCACAACTCACGTCACACACCAAACATTAACAAGCAAATAGATAGGTCCTTGACTCGACTACTCGATAACATGCTAAAATAGGGAAATGACTCTAAACGACTCGTATCACTGGGCTGGCTCGTTGAGGTCTTCATCGTCATTGCGGCTGCCCTCTGACTCCGCTCTAGGTGGGGATGCAGATGGTGGAGAATTGCAGCGACGCTTGTTCGCCCGGCGGTCAGGGGAGTCAGGAGTCCATGTGTCATTCTCTGTGACACATAGTTCGTTCCTATCTCCTCTCTCTCTCGCCCTCAAGCTGGCAGGAAGCATCGCCTCAGTCTCCTTCAGGGTGTCACAGACATCCTGAAGCTCCTGCTGGCACTCCTGCAGTCTAGTGCTGAGCATAGCTGCATCCTCCAAGCACATGTCCATGTGATCATGGGAAGTCCCCTGTTGTACCAGCGGGCATGGTAGTCTACACATAGCCTTTGGGTTCCATCTTTTTTTGGCACAAATATCACTGGAGCTCCCCATGGCGAGGAACTTGGACGAATGTACCCTTTTTCTGTCAATTCCCGGATATGTTCTTTGAGCTCTTCTAGTTGTTTAGAATCCATCTGGTAAGGCCTCTTGTATATCGGGGCGGTTCCAGGCATTAGTTCAATCGCGAACTCCACTTCACGATATGGGGGCATACCTGCCAACTTCTCAGGAAAAACATCCGGATATTCCTTGATGACCCTTATCTCTTTCAATTCCACGTCCACTTGATTGAGTTTAATGTCCCTTCTAGGTTCTTGGACGGCTACAAATTTCACTTTGGTTCCATTAGTGTGAGTTAGCTCCACCGTCCTAGTCGAACAATGGATAATGCCTTTATGCTTGGTCAACCAATCCATACCCAAAATAATATCTATCCCTTGTGAGTTTATCACTATGAGGTTTGCAGTAAATACTACCCCATTAATGTCTAGATTCACTTTGGGGCACACTTGTCTTGTTCTTATTTCTCTGCCTGGAGAGTTCACTGCTAACATATGATTCATTTGTGTTGTGGCTAGATCATGCTTCTTAACAAATCCTTGAGCAATGAACGAGTGGGTAGCACCAGAATCGAACAATATGGTTGCAATGTGTAAATTTGCAGGAAACTTACTAATTACCACATCAGGTGCCTCCTATGCTTCTTCCATGGTCATGTGGTTCACCCGTCCTCGCATCATGTTCTGCTGTTGTGGCTGCATTGGCTTCTTCTTTGGGCACTTATGAGCGTAGTGCCCCACTTCACCACAGTTGAAGCATTGCACCCCAACTTTAGGTGCCTGACCTTTGTTGTCTTGGGGTGGGTTCTGTGGCCCTTGTCCTGCTGGTCGAGGTTGATAAGTGGGGCGTGGCTGCTGCATAAACTGACGCTGCTCCTGTACGGGTGCTGATGGAGGCCTGAAGTTCGGGTTGTAACCTCTCGGTGCTGAGTAGGGTACCACAGCACAGCTCATCTGCCCTGCAGGTTGCTGCATAAAACGTGGGCGTGTGTTGCTGCTTGATGCTTGATGTGACCATCCCACCTTCCTCTTGTGTTCATTCTCCAAGGCCTTCATCTTCCTCTCCACAATAAACGCCCTGTTCACCATCTTTTGGAAACTTTCATATTCGTTGGAGGACATTGCACATTGCATTTCCATGGTGAGCCCTTCCACAAAGCAGTCCTGTTTCTGCTCATCATTTCAATATCCCATGGTGCAACTATGGGAACTCTCCCTCCGGTGGACTTGCGAGCGGTGCGGACCATGCGAACCATCTAAAACATAAACATTTAAAATCAAGTTAGGCAATCATCAAATAAATACGGTATTTTGAATAAAAGTTGAGGCAAGATGAACAAATAAAATAAATGAACAACATTGATGAACACTTTTACCCCACACCTTTTGTAAAATAGTTTTTAAGAACATAAGGTCCTTAAATACGTCCATTTCTATCTAGACCCACGTTCCTACGGGCAACCAGGCTCTGATACCACTTCTGTCACACCCGGTTATTCCGTGAAACACCAGAGTGACTCCCACATGTATGCCAGGATCATTTTCTCATACATGTGATGACAATTAGTGAAACATCATTATATTACAAGCCAAGTGTACGAATATAAATAAGTCTTACATAACGTCTCGATGGATGATAATATATTCACAACATATAAATAAACCAACAACGGAAGTTAAGTCTTGTGGGCTCCATCACAGGCGTTGCCCGGGGGACTCCGTGAACCTAAAATCCTTCTTCGGGTCCAAAGTCTTGATTGTCGTACACCACATCATTGCCTTGGCCTGAGCAGCAATTTAAAACCAACGAAAAGCAAGTTTGAGTACCATAGGTACTCAACAAGTGTGGGAAATGAATGTCATGTAGGCTAGAACAAGGAAAGGTTGAACTTATGGTTAAAGCACTACACAATTAACACCTATCACCTTAGCTAATTAAGCACCTACATTACTACATAAGTGAAATGGTCCCAATCCACTAACCCATCATCAATATCAAGTAACCATAACTTCATTTCCATTGTTAAGCTTCCCGCTTAACATTCTCAACTTTCTAATTCATCATCCTCTAATCATGAACAAGTCCAAGCCGCTCTTGACCGTGAGCCCGGCTGTCACGACAGTTTTTGACTCTGCAGAGTTTGCTCCACTGTACCCACATGTAGTGATTTCATCCCTCGTTTGCGGGTGGACTAGAAGAACCTCCATTATGCCAGTGGCCGCGAACCACGTTCACACTTCTGAGGTGTGTAGCCAGAAGATCACTACGAGGCCTTTACAAAGGGATTCCCAACGAGTGTGGGCCCACTGAGGTTTCACCCCTAACAGCATCCAGAAGGCTCTAACCCCCGCTGCGGTGGCCCCCTCTTGAGCCTTGCGGTTCATATGGTAGTCCAGCTGACACCTATTCCCTGCATCATCCAAACACCCATACTACGCCGGGGATACACCTAATTAATTGGCCAAGCTGCCCCATCTCAGCATGTGGTTGGCACGGTAAAGCTAGGTTACAAGCTCCATGAACCGGTCCTTAGGATCCAGGCAAGCACTAAACACAAACCCGAGTCTTGTGCACACAACACCAACCAAAGCATCCAACTTGCCTAGATCCCTACCTCTACATATTTCATAACATTCCATTCAAGGGGTAAAGTAATCAAGGTGATGATCTCATATCCCATTTATCCCATTCTAAGCATGGATAAGCATGAGTAATATAAATGAATGACATAATAAAATAACTCCCAACCCAAGGCTACAAGGAAGTAAGGTAATGAAAATCTAGGGAAACTTCCTAGCATGGGTATCATATTCCAAATTGACAATGCAATTAAATTCTAACTACACATCCTAGTATAGGATCAAAGTGGTCAAGGACACTTGCCTTCTTCCTGCTGCTCCGGGAATGGAAAGTCTTGATCTTGAAAGGTGAGAACTGACTCTGGGGCTGGTTCTACTCATGCCAACACACACATAGCAAAAGAAAACAACATTCCATAAGGAATCATTCACACATACAAACACATGAAAGTGATACACATATTTAAGTTTGGTGTTTACCCTAGTTAGGTGTCTTCTATGCATGCATGCACCTTTAAACATACATATTATTTCTAACTTTGATTATTCAGATTTCCAAGTGTACCCTAACTCTAGATTTCCAATTTGAACTATTTTCTACATTGAATATTACCCTTCTTACTTTCCAACTTGCATAAAATGTATATTCCCACTACAAAATGGTTTTCAGGTCTTCTACATTATCTTAAACCTAAAGTTTTGATTTTTTTTTGGGGCCTCATATGACATTTACTAATTATGTATAACTATTTCCCCATATTTTCATATTTATTTTCCTATGTCTAAAAGTGAATTTCAGCATTAAAGCAGCAAAATACATCACCTACACAGAATATATTTTGCTTAAAATGTCCAACATAATATCTATTGGCTTCCTATTTGTTGAGATTAATTTAGATATATCTTTACCTATTTTTAGAATTATTTCTATTACCAAAAATGAATTTCATAATTTAAAACAGCAAAATAAACCTGTCGGTACCCTCGATACGGGGTACCCCCGCGCACAGGGAGAATGCCTAAGAACCTCGCCCTTCTCCACAGGGAGAGGTCCTAAGGCGCCACGTGTCCAGCGGGGCCGGACCTCCCCCTCCTCAGAGGAGAGCTCCGGGCCCGCCACGTGGCCAGCAGAAGCCGGACCTCCCCCCTCCGTGGGGAGAGCTCTGTAGGTTCCACGTGTCCCGTGGGGCCGGACCTCCCTCTCCTCAGAGGAGAGCTCCGGGCCCACCACGTGGCCAGTAGAAGCCGGACCTCCCCCCTCCGCGGGGAGAGTTCCGAGGGCTCCACGTGTCTCGCGGGGCCGGACCTTCCTCTCCTCAGAGGAGAGCTCTGGGCCCGCCACGTGGCCAGCAGAGCAACGCTGCCTTCCCCCGCGCGGTAGGCAGCAGGAGTAAAGACGCGCCATACCTTGCCCGTACAAGGTATTCAAGGCCCGCGCCTTCCCAAGGCGCGGAGACGCGGAGCATGCCTCTGTCAGGTGCCGTTGCGCCCAGTCACATCGCAGACTGGCGCGCCGTGTCAGAGCCTGCCCACCAATAAACACAGCGACAAGACATCCCCTGCCGCCCCTGCCATCATCAACCACTATGACTAGCTTGCGGCATGGGCAGGGCGGCAGAACGAAGACTCGGAAGCCTTCGCCAGAGACAACTACCAGCATAACTGCAGATACGGTAGATGGCAAGCAATCTCCCCGGGACCACCTGTCGGGTCCCGGGCCCACCTTGTAAGCCACACGAGTCTTGGACTATAAAAGGCTCGGGTAGGCGACGTTAGAAAGGGTTCGAACTCTGTTCGGTTGGCCTCTTACGCACCCTCGTACTCTAGCCATTCGACATCTCACACCCTCAAGCTCATGATTCTGGTTCTGAGCAGCAAGCAATACAGAGAGCATCTCTGCTCACCGTGGACGTAGGGTTTTACGCTCCGGCGGCCTGAACCACGTAAAAACCCCCGTGTCAAGCTTCTCCCTCAATCATCCCTAACCCTGAAGCTCTCCGCGAGTGACTAGCCCCTCCGAAAAAGAACCTCCGCGGGCTGCCCAGAGCAGGCCCGGGGGAAGTGTCGGCTACACACTTCGACATTTGGCGCACCAGGAAGGGGGCTTTTCCCTTGCGCAACGAGCTTCTGCCGGCGAAGATGACGAAGCTTCTTTCAGCGGCAAGCTCTCCTCCCCCACGTTCACGACGAACGGTGACTAGCGAGGACTACGTCTCGACACACTCTGGACGGAGTGTGTCAGCGCAAGCTGGAAGCCAGCAGCCAACTCCAGCAGCGCCGACTCCGGCAACGCAGGCTCCAGCGAGCGTGAGATCCTCTGCAGCGCTGAGCGTCCCCCACGGGGGCGCGCTAGCTGCAGCAAGAGCGCTACTGCGCAATCCACCTGCTGGGGACGCGCCTCCGTCAGCGACCCAGTAGTGGATTCGCGAGGTAGACCATCTCGTCGTTGCCGCCGCAAACCCTCGACTTCGGCGGGGACGACGTCCTGGCCATCCGGCTGTGTCGCTGACGCGCACGCCAATGGTTGACGGGCAGACGGCAGATTCCCGCTCCACCAGGCTCCCATCGACGGACCTGAGGACGGAGCTGGAATGATGCCACTTGGGAAAAGATGCCTGAGTGTTCATTGAGCTACAACGAGAAACGCGTCGCAACCAGGAGGCTGGCGACAGCATGTCGACTGCCTCGACCCAGCCTGAGGCGCAGACGTTCGCCATGCGATCTCTGCCCCAGGCATACACCACGCAGAATATGCCCCAGCCATATGCCCTGCAAATGGCGCCCCGGTCTATGGCGCAGCCTTGCCCATACCAGGGTACACAGTGCCAGCAGCGAACCAAGCGTTCGCGGCACCAACGCCTGCAGCAACAGGAGCAGGATGTGCGGCCCTGGCGCCACACCTTCGCTTCGCGAGGTGGCCGCGCAAGTTTCGGCCGCACCTGCCCGAGAAGTACGACGCCAGTGTCAACCTGGCGGAGTTCCTCCAAATCTACTCCACCGCCGTCCTTGCTGCAGGAGGGGACGAGGCCGTCATGGCCAACTACTTCCCCCTCGCCTTGACCGGCCCAGCCCGGTCTTGGCTCATGAACCTCCCCCAGGGTTCCATAACCTCCTTGGGAGAGCTCTGCCGGCAGTTCACTGCTAACTTCGGCAGCTCCTACACCCGGCCTGGCACGGAGCTCGACCTCCACGCCATCCAGCAGCAACCTGGAGAGACGCTGCGCTCCTTCATCCAGCGGTTCTCCCAGGTACGGAACACCATCCCGCATATCCAAAATGCTTCTGTGATGGTGGCGTTCCGGCAGGGTGTACGGGACAAGAAGATGCTTGAGAAGCTCGCGACCAGAGAGGTTCGCGACGTCTCAGAGCTCTTCAGCCTGGCGGACAAGTGCGCCAGGGCAGCAGAAGGGCGGAACTGGCACTCCTTGCCAGCCTCCGAGTCAGGAGGACAGCCCGGATCTGGCGCTGCTTCCCATGGAAGCTGTAAAAGTCCCAAAACTTGTGAATAAAAAACTTGGGCTATGAATAAAGTTGAGTTTATATGCAAGAAATGGGACTTACAAAAAACTTTTGTGTACTCATGAAAGTGTTGGCATGAGCAATGAAACTTTGAGTTCAGTTTGAATTAAGAGGGTCACTTCCAAAATAGGAGGGGCCATCTCCAAAGAGGAAAATGCAAACTGATGTTTAAAAAGTTGTATTTGCAATGACCAACTCATATATCAGAGGGCATATTCAAACTCCCCAGGTTCAAATTGTAGAGGGAGCAAATTTGGAGCAAATTTGGAGGTGCTTTGATATGAATATCAAAGGGACTTGTGAATTCCATCCAAATTTGAATTTGAATTTGAAACTGAGGCACAACTTGTCAAATTATCAATTGGCTTGTGAATTTGAGCTCCATATGAGTGAAGTTTGCAATGTGCCAAAAATCTGGAGATATTTGAGCAAGAAACTTGGTGGGGCCCAATTGTCATAGAAGAGGAGGAAAAACTTAGCACCTAAGTCTTTGCTCTCGGGTTAGACCGAGCTCCCGGCGCCACCGAGGCGGCAGCCACCGCCACCTCCTGCTCGAGCTCCCCCCCCACGCGCGGGCGCCAGAGGCGTTTCATCCGGCGCTTATCCCTCTCACCGAAGCAAACACGAAGCCTCTCACTCGTACCGTGGCCTCCTCTTGCTTCCGCGCCCGAAAAATAACCGCCGGCGACGCCTCCGTTTCCCTCGGTTGTCCACCAGCTCGCGCCCTCTTCTGCTCGAGCCGTCCACACAAAAAGGGAGCTCAGTCGAGTGCACAAGATCCTCCACAGCTCGGCCCCGTCGTTCCTGGCTCGTGGGGCGCCCAAATCAACGATCAACGTGAGGTACTGACGCTCACCGGCGAAAGGGCAACTCGGGTCACCGTGGACAGCTCATACCGAGGCTTTTCACGGCCGAGCGAGCCGGGCGCCGGGACGTCACGCTGCTCTCCCCCGAGTTTTAGCCCAAGCCGTGCAACGTAGCTTGGGAATTTCAAGTTTTTCCCTCGGATGAGGAAAACCTACCCGCAGGTAAGAAGTGTTGAAATTAACGCTTAATTCTCGGTTAAAGTTGTTCATTTTGCGCACACCAGAGTTAGAGAGGATAGGGAACCTTTTTCCTCCACAACCCTAGCTAGAAACACCGTGGTTACAGCTAATTTTGAGCTTTTCGGTCGGCGGCCATGGCGGGAACGCGCGGGCGCACGGTGACAACCGGTTTGCCGTCGTTTCTGAGCCAGGTTGAGGCCACACCGAGCTTGCCTGACCTCCACTGATGCTTTATAGCGGATCCGCCGAGCTTTTGGCGGGCTAGTGTGCTCGGGCGACGGTGCCAATCATCACCGAAGGCCGCGGCTCGTCGCCGGCCTACTTCCGGCCACCGGCAGCCCGAGCCAACCCCGTAGACATGTTTCCCGACCCTGAAAACCCCCAGGCGGCGAGTACCGAGCCGGGAGACGGCTGGGAAGCCGACTCCGGCGAGCCCCGATGAGTTGCCGGCGAGGGGGCGGCGCGGGAAAAAGGGGACGGGCCGAGGTTGAAGACGACCGGCCGGTCCCACCTGTCAGCGGCGATATTTTAAATCTTCGATCCGCTGCGGCCCCGGATCCGGTGTGGTGGCACGGGAAAAGGTCTGTGGCCCCGTGTGGCTCGTGTTTCAGCGGTCGACACGTGGCCCTGTGGCCCGCAGTCAGGGTTTAAACTTTTTCCAAATTAATTTGAATTCCGGATTTAGTTCAAACTTTAGAACTGCATAACTTTTGCTAGGAAGCTCCAAAATTAGTGATTCAAATTGAGTTTGATTCAGGATGAAGAGATCTATTCAAATGTACAACCCAATTTGCATGAAAACAAATAGAAAATTCTGGAAAATTCTTTAAAGCTTTTCAGCAAAAGAATTTTAGAGGGAGTTTGGTTCATCCAAAATTCCCCAAAATTTGCCAGGATATTCTTTAGGATATTAGGAAACCCCTGTTAAAGTTTCAGCTCATTTGGAATTGATTTAGTTGGGATAATTCCAATTTCAAGTTTCTGTATTCAAATAAATACAGAAACATTTTCAGAGAATTTCCAAAACTTGGAAATTCAGTTCTAGCCATTCCTTAGCTACAAAAATCCTAGGAAAATTTAGCCATACTCTCTGAGCTATGTAGGAAATTATGGTTCACTTAGATTTGCATGAAAGTGCAAGTTTAATCAGAATTAATTCCTTTATGCTTAAATGCTTAGGGAATTGTTCTGGGTGATCCACTTAGTGAAATGTTCTGAATTTTGGTTCAGAGGACTTTCTTGTGACAAGGAACCCCCAAGAAAATTTCCATCTCCATTGGAGCCCTGGATCATTATGTCCTGTTCAACCTCATTAGGTGATCACCACCCAAGTGATGAACCTCACTTCTCACTTGAGGATAGTGCTTAGACACACATCCAAACCACCACCCCCAGTGTCATTTTAAATTCTTGAACAAAGTTCCAGTTTGAAACTTGTCTGTAGCATTTGTTAGCAAAAAGTTTTACAATTAAAGATATGCATGTTCATAACGTGTAGTGCTTAAACGTGGATAAATGAAGATTTGATCAAGGAGCAAGAAGGCAGGGATTAAGCTTCAAGTCATCATCAGCAACTAACTTCATCTTATCTGACTTAAGTCACCTGCAAAACCAAAGCAAGCCCCGGTTTGCACTTAAGTTGTTTTTAAAGTTTTTACTTTGTTCACTACTATGGGTCAAAGTTTGTATGTGCATTAGGTCAAGTATGTTTTATACCCCACTTGCATGACCAAAAAGAACCCTGGGATCAAGGGTAGAATTATGTCATCGCTGTAGAATAAGGCCATGCTAAATAGTCTAGGGCATACGGTAGAAGACGAGTAGTTGGAATCTACTCGCGAGCTATAGTTCAGAAGATCATAAGTGTGGTTGGGAAAGGAAGCAAACTAAAGTTTACATTTCTAAAGATGAGACCGGGCAGAGGGGTTAGGCTGCGACAAGACGAGGTCTTGGTCGAGTAGCTTTGCCTGTGTCGGTTAAGGACCGACGCGTATGCCACGTCCAGGAGCAAGTATTGAGTTGTGTACCGGATGCTTACTGATATATGGGAACCAGGAAACCGATGTACCAGGTTCACTGGATTGTAGAGGCATACCACATCGTCTCGTTAGACCTATGAGCCCGAGACGGCGCGACCGGTTCTACAGTCTAGTGTCCTGAGAAAGGTTGCCACATACGACGTAATGAAGGACGCCAGAGTTGGGTCTTCAGAGGCGGGCGTATGTGTCGAGTTATCCGGGTAGTGTTTGATTTGAATCACCGTCCCTCGCGGTTATTGAGTACCGCTTGCTCCCATGTTGTGACGTAGTTAATCAACTTGTGTGGAAACAGTTTACAAAAAGTATAATTGCTGTTGTGATTATGTTAAGTTGCATGAAAACCATGTTTGAAGTTGAGATAGAGCAAACTAAATTTATTTTTCCCCTTGGGACAAGTAACATTGGAATGAAGCGTTTCTTGTTTGATTGTGGAGTTCCAATGTTACTGGGCGCAAGGTCACTATGATTATGGCTAAAACCTGAAAGTTAAGGATGAACTCATAGGCGAGTCTTTTCGCAAAAGACAGGTTTAAGTCTTAGGTCCCTTCCATGTAGAGTTTCATGTCTTAGGAGAGACGGTTAACTCTTGCTGAGCCCTTGTGCTCACTCTTGCTATATAAGTGGTTTTGCAGGTAAACTTCGACGCTATAATGAAGGTTGTCCGGTGAGACTCGGAAACTTCCGAGTCATGTCACACTTGGAGAACCTAGCCGCTGCCATGTCTTCGTGTTGCTAGCGAGAGGAGTCCGCGAGCTGGACCTCTTCTCGGTGCTTCATAATTATTCAGCGTGAGCTGGTTATAGACTTCCGCTGTAGCTATTTTGTGTAAAGTATTTACAAAGAATAATTGTAACCTTCCGCTTTTGATTTATGTAATATTGTGTTCCTTATATGTGTGCTGTTGGGTGCCGCATAACACGGCACCACCCAATGCGATTCCTCGGGCAAGGCGGCACGACCCCGCGATGGAGGTCGGGCCCCCTCAGAAGCGGCAAGAAGATCAAGAGGTGGGGTGGAGGCAAGATGAAGCCACCGACCGCGGCACCCGTTGCTGCAGCAGCAGCACCCAGTGGGGCTCGGGGGCCATGCCTTGACAAAAGGCAGCGACAGTCACCAGCTCCAGATGGTGACCAAGGCGAGCCATGTCCCGTGCATGACACAAGCTACCATACTGCTGCTGAGTGCCGGGACATTCAGAAGCTCGCAGAGCGCTTCCGCAAAGGAAAGCAGCTGCGAGCTAATGCCCCACCCTTCCATCAAAGGGAGGGCAAGCAGAAGGTCGACGCCCCAGACAACGTCGGCCACCAGGTGGGGTTTCAGGAGCCTCAGCGCGCCATAAAGATGGTACACAACTGTGAGGACTCCAGCTCCAGTGACGACGAGCCAGGGCGGTAACCGACTATAGCCGCCCCGAAAGATCTGTGGAGACTGCACTGCTGAGATATCAGTCTTGGAGAAGCTCCAAGCAGTTGCAGCAGCCCAAGCACCAGCCCCGGCGGTGCAGAACCGGGCCAGCTCTACCCGAGTGCACGTCTCTGTGCCTCGGCTTCACCTCCTGGGGGCCGCCCAGGATCCGTCAACCTCTTGACGGCCTTAGCCAAAAGGGGAAAGACATCTTGGGTCTCCCAAGCAGAGTCCGGGTCCTCCTACCTCTTGACGGCCTTAACCACAAGGGGAAAGTACCCCGGGGCTCCCGGGAGAAGCCGCGCAGGACCCGCTCCAGCTTGAAGATATCGACCTCGTCGGCGAGGCACGAGTGCAGACAACACCCCACAACGCACGGCCCCGGCTGGTGCTCCGGCACTACCGCGAAAGGACCAAGCGCGCCTGGGAGCTGCAAGAAGGCGACCTGGTACCGCGACACATACTTTCCCGCGAAGGACCTATAAACTTTCCCCCAGCCGGGAAGGTCCCTTCCGAGCCACGAAAGTTGTCGTCCCGGTACACATGCCTTTCCACCAAGGATGGGATCCGCTCCCGAACCCTTGGAGCATGAAACATCACAGTAAGTTCTACCTCCTGAGCATTAGTAGAACAAGCCTTTACCTTTCTGTAATAGATTCCATAGAGTCCAGGAACAGCGCTCAGAGCAGCTAAGCCTCAGGGGACGGTCCAGGACTACGTCCAGCTTGGCCTGGTTCCGACCCCAAGCGCGTAGAGTCTTGCTTCCCTTCTTAATGGGGCGGGTCGTTGCCTCCATGTACAACCTGCCTTCCTCCTATGGGCATTTACACAGAAACCTGTTCTACCACGCTCTCACTTACGTGCTCATTTAAATTACGCATTAATTTCTATGACCGCACTTTCTATGTATGCTCACCGTACATTTAGCTCCTCTTTCCCGCTCTCATCCATAGTCAGCATTTTCTATCCTACCAAAGGCGGTTGCGCTTGAGGCACCTGCCGATGGCCAGGGGGCCTTTCGGGCCTCCCCCAGTCAGGTGTTGCGGTGCCAGTTGGTCACCTCCAGGAAAGGCATGCGCCGTGCATGGGGGGTCCAGGGTGCGTAGCCTGCTTAGCCGGTTCCGACCCAAAGCGTGCGCACCCTGCCCTTCGGAGGTCCAGGGGAGTACAACCGCTTTGCCTGGTTCCGTACCCAAAGCCTGTGCACTCTGCTTCCCCGGCGTACGGTCCGGTACTAGGGGCCGGACGGTCGTACCCTGACCTCGGAGGGCGCCGAAGCCCCGGTGCGTCGCGCACAGAATCGCCCAAGCCCCGTATGCCGGACTAGGACCGTAAGCCGAATAAGACTAAGAGACGGGGAGGGGAGAACTCCCCGAGGAGAGTTACGCTTCCTTTACCTGTGTGCAGGATCTCCAGGTTTTAGCTACGGGGACCACATGAAGGGGGGGCAAGGAGCTATCGACTACTCCAGCGCAAGACCGGAGGATCCGGTTTCACCCTTTCTGCAGGGACGAGCTCCGAAGGCCCCACGTGTCCGGCGGGGCCGGAGCTCCCCTCTCCTCAGGAGGAGCTCCGGGCCCGCCACGTGGCCGGCAGAAGCCGGACCTCCCCCTCCGTGGGGAGAGCTTCGAAGGC
Source organism: Neostapfia colusana (assembly GCA_030760725.1). Lineage (NCBI taxonomy): Eukaryota > Viridiplantae > Streptophyta > Magnoliopsida > Poales > Poaceae > Neostapfia > Neostapfia colusana. The sequence continues at coordinate 57,938,880 of JASWHV010000019.1, forward strand.
TCCACGTGTCCCACGGGGCCGGACCTCCCTCTCCCCAGAGGAGAGCTCCGAGCCCGCCACGTGGTCGGCAGATCCGGACCTCCCCGTTCTCATGGGGCGAGTTCCGAAGACCTCCGGGGCCCTTAACACAATAAGGACCCGGGGAAGGTGTCTGTGCAGAGCTTCGAGATTGGTGAAGGCCTCTAAGTACCTTGCGGAGCTAAGGGCTCGGTCAGGCAAAGCCAAGAAGAAGACAAGAGCACACAGACACAGAAAGTCACAAGAGTCTATTTATTCAAGGCCCCATGAGCTGGACTACAGACTCAATAAAAAAAAGGAGATACAAGTCCTAGGGTTCCCCTGGCTTGCGCCGGAACCTAGAGGCTACAAGGGCAGCCACGTCCTCGACTTCAGCCCTGACGGCGTCATCCCGCTCCGTTGCAGGGCCCTGTCTCGCTGGGTCTAGTGAGAAGAAAGGGTCCCGGCTCCGGAAGCATGCCGACACGTGCGTGGCAACCTCCACGGCCAGGCCCTGTCCCTTTGCCTCAAGCTCGCCAGCGACCACCGCATCTAGCCTGCTCAGCTTGGCGCCGATTGACTCGAGCGCAGGGATCACCTCGGCCACCTTCAGCATAGGGGCCGCTGTCTTCACCGGGCTGAAGCCAAGGGGGACCAGAGCGGACTCTGCCTGGTCGACGAAGCTCGAGACCGCACGGGCCTCGAAAGACCACGAGGCCAAGAGCTCCTCTACCTCGCGGTGGGCTTCCATCAGAGCGTCGTGGATCCCCTCGGAGAATTCCTTCTCCTTGGCCGCCAGAGAGCTTTCCCGAAGGTGGAGGGTCTGGGCAAGCCGCTCCAACTCTGAAGCCCGGAAGTCGGCAGCCAGCTCCCGATCCAGGATCGCCTGGCGCTCCCGGGAGACCTGCTCCTCCCTCGTGGCAAGGTCTGCCTTCCGGGCCTCTAGCTCCGTAGCCCGGGCTCGCAGGTCACCCTCGCCCACCGCCAGCCGCGCGGTGACTCTCTCCGCCTCGTCTGCCACGGAGCACTCCTGATCTGCAACGACGCGCTCACGGCGCGCCAGCCTCTGCCGCACCTCCTCTAGGGCAGAGAAGTTCTCCTCGGCCCGGGCATGCGCCTCAAGGGCCTCCTTGTTTAGCTGCCGCGTCTCGGAGTCCATACGGTCGACGGCCCGCTTTTGTCGGCCGAGGAGCGCCTCCATGACATCAAGCGACTCCCGCCTGGAGTCGAGTTCCCCCTTGACCTTCTCGGTCTACTCCCTCAAAAGGTTCCCCTAGGTGAGGAGGCGATCCCTCTCAACCACCTGCTCCTCTCGCTCGCAACCGAGCGCGGCCAAGACCTGCCGGACGCTCGTCTGGGCGAGCACGAGGGCGTCGGCCAGGGGCAGCGGGGCAGCAGAGGCCGGAGCGGCGCCCCCGACCTCCTCCATCACGTCGTCTTCAGGAGAAGTCGACGCTCTAGCAACCGGGATAAGGCGCCGGTCAGGAGAAGTCGGCGCTAGGACGGGCTCGCTCCCATCACGCCCTGGTTCGTTGCCCACCGTAAGGCCCGTGGCAGTTCCTTCCGCTCCGGCAACAGGAGGCGGGACTTTGATAGCCGGACCCGCCAAACCCTCACCGACAGCTGGCTCCTAAGCCGGTGAAGAAGGTCCAGTGGGAGGAGTCGACGCTGCCATAGAAGCCGGGCTGACCGACACAGGAGGAACTTGCGCTGGCTTGGGGGCCGCGGCAACCGTCTCGGCTTCCGAGCGCTGCGGCGCAGACCCCCCGTCAGTCGAAGATGGCCGGGAAACGGGAGCATTACTGGCACTCGGGGAGTCCCTACAAACATGGGAAACTCCTAAGTTAAGAAAAGACGAAGATAACACAGGCTCTAGAATCTGGTAGGTGTCGCTTACCGAGAGACACGAGCACTCCAACGGGCTCTAAACCCTGCCTTCCGAGCCGGGGTAGGTCCACTAGAGCCCGCCGTCGCCGCCGACGGCTGCCCGCAGTCGTCCGGGCTGGCGGAGCAGAGGATGCTTCTGAAGTCCCCCTGGACGCCGGCCCGACTCCTAAAGGCCGGGGCACCTGAGCTCTTGGGTCGCCCCTAGGCATCGACGCGCCAACAGTTTCCCTCGAGCCTCCACCACCTGAGGAGGGAGGACGCGACGCCCGGGAACTTTTGCCCGTCGTCACTCAAGAGGAGTCCTGTCGGGATGATGAGCCCAAGACCTCTTTGGGTCGCCACCGGATGGGGCGCCATCTCTAGAAGCAGGCCGCGCAGGCGTCCTGGATCCCTGACTCGGCACACACGCCGCCGCCGGAGGAGATCGAGCGTGCTTCTTCTCCGGAGGCGGGTTGGAAGCCATGGCAGGAGCGAGCTCAAGAACAGGGAAGACAAAGGCGCAAGAACTCAAGGAAGGTGCAAGCGCTGGGAAGTGCGAAGGGAAGCCGCGATGCGGGTAAGATCCCCTTTTAAAACTTCTTAGGTGCGATTCAAAGCGATTCGAAACTCTTCGAATACGCCGCTTGGGCAACCGCTTCGGCTCCAAGACCAAGCGTCGATGACAAGTGGACCCAAGTCGTCCAGCTGAGGCGGTGGGTCAAGAAGTCAGTCTCCCAAGGAGACGAGCCAGCAAGACGCTTCGGCGGTTCCCGAAAAAAGCGCTGCGACGTGCAGAAGTGGCAGCCTTGGGAACCACCGCAGTAAAGGCAACCATCAAGTGGGCACACGCTCCCACGATCCCGCGACTGTTCGTGCTCCGGCAACGGTCAATGCGGGACTTATAGAATGTGCGCATAATGGAAGAAACGGAGGCCCCACCTCGGGCTCGCTGTCTCCCCCGAGATGGGCCCGAGGGCCACTGTCGGCACCCTCGATACGGGGTACCCCCACGCACAGGGAGAAATGCCTAAGGACCTCGCCCTTCTCCGTAGGGAGTGCTCCTAAGGCGCCACGTGTCCAGCGGGGCCGGACCTCCCTCTCCTCAGAGGAGAGCTCCGGGCCCGCCATGTGGCCAGCAGAAGCCGGACCTCCCCCCTGCGTGGGGAGAGCTCCGAAGGCTCCACGTGTCCCGCGGGGCCGGACCTCCCTCTCCTCAGAGGAGAGCTCCGGGCCCGCCACGTGGCCAGCAGAAGCCGGACCTCCCCCCTCCGCGGGGAGAGCTCCGAGGGCTCCACGTGTCCCGCGGGGCCGGACCTCCCTCTCCTCAGAGGAGAGCTCCGGGCCCACCACGTGGCCAGCAGAGCAACACTGCCTGCCCCCGCGCGGTAGGCAGCAGGAGTAAAAACACACCATACCTTGCCCGTACAAGGTATTCAAGGCCCACACCTTCCCAAGGCGCGGAGACGGGGAGCACGCCTCTGTCAGGTGCTGTTGCGCCCAGTCACATCGCAGACTGGCGCGCCGTGTCAGAGCCTGCCCGCCAATAAACACAGCGACAAGACATACCCTGCCGCCCCTGCCATCATCAACCACTACGACTACCTTGCGGCATGGGCAGGGAGGCAGAACGAAGACTCGGAAGCCTTCGCTAGAGACAACTACTGGCATAACTGCAGATATGGTAGATGGCAGGCAATCTCCCCGGGACCACCTGTCGGGTCCCGGGCCCACCTTGTAAGCCGCACGAGTCTTGGACTATAAAAGGCTCGGGTAGGCGACGTTAGCAAGGGTTCAAACTCTGTTCGGTTGGCCTCTTATGCACCCTCGTACTCTAGCCATTCGACATCTCACACCCTCAAGCTCAGGACTCCGGTTCTGAGCAGCAAGCAAAACAGCGAGCATCTCTGCTCACCGTGGACGTAGGGTTTTACGCTCCGGCGGCCCGAACCACGTAAAATCCCCCGTGTCAAGCTTCTCCCTCAATCGTCCCTAACGCTGAAGCTCTCCGCGAGTGACTAGCCCCTCCGAAAAAGAACCTCCGCGGGCTGCCCAGAGCAGGCCCGGGGGAAGTGTCGGCTACACACTTCGACAAAACCCATCTACATTATATATATTGCTCAACCACCCAAAACAGAGTGTTCAGAAATTTTCCTAAGTTAGAAAATATTTTATATTCCATTTTGTGCAAATTTGGCTGTTGTAACTAAATTAATATAAATTTCTAAGTCTAGGTTCCATTCATTTTATTTTGTTTCAGGTTTACAATTGCTTTTGTTATTAAACAGGGCCCTAAAATATTTTCCTAATCCCTATTATGAGTGGCTAACAATTAATTACAGAATTAACCCCCCTCTAAAATGAAAACAGGGATAATTTCAATTTTATATACTCAAATTTCCTAAATACAGAAAGTTCTAGGGCCTAAAACAGAAGTTTACATGCCTCTGCACAATTTCTGGGAAGCCTAGGGTGTAGAACTGAAGAATTCGGGGGCTAGACTCAATTTTCCCGCTACTCCAAGGGGTAGCGCGTAAGAGTGCCTGCGTTTATAATGCGGGGCTGATGTGGGCCGCTGGATTTAAAACGGACGGCTGAGATTATAACGCGAAGGGGCACGGGAGGGATCTAACTGTGCCCGCACGATTTAAAATGGACGGGCCACAGAGGGCCACGTCGTCGTGATCGTGTGCGGGCGGTGCTGCCCGGCGGCGCACGGGGGCGGACTCGCTGGAATTTCACGAAATCTCGTCTACCAGTCCTAGTCCTTCGTTTTCTTTGCATAATTTGAAGGAGGGGGAGTAGGGGGCCTCACCTCGGTGGTTTTCTTGAGCTCGGAGGTCCTGGAAGTCGGTCGGCGACGATGTCCGAGGGTGGAGCTCGGCGGTGCTCACCGGAGCAGTGGCTAGAGCGCGACACACGGTGCCTTCTTCACCTGCAAGACTCCCAGGCGGCGGTGGAACATGCTACGCACGTTAGATCAGAGAAACCGGATGAAGATCGAGAGAAAACGGCAGAGGGGGGTCTCGGTCTCACCGAAGCCGGAGCGAGTCAAGCGGTGGAAAAAGGGGCGGACCTCAGCGTTTAAATGGGTGAGGGGGCGGCGGGGATGAGTGGGGTTCGTGCTGCACCGAGAGGGGCCGCAGATCGTGGGTGCAGGCGGCGAATTCGGACGTGGTGGCGCGCGGCAGTTGCTCGGAGCGGGAAAAGAGCGAGCGGTTGGGAGAAGGGTGACGACAAGTGGGGCCGCGCGGCAGTGAGAGGGACAGGAGGGGGAAAATGTCACGGGCTGTTGGGCCGGCTGGAGTTGCTGCGGCGGTTTCAGCCCAGTGCCTGTTTTTCTTTTTCTTTTCCCTTTTCTATTCTGTTTTGCTTCAAATTTAAATTCTAGTTTGGATTTGAATTCTTCTCCCACATTCATCACATCCACTTAATTTAAGTTCACATTTCCCACATTTTTGGGGTGTTACAGGCTAGTCCCCACGGAGTGCCTAAGCGTGGTTGGACGAAGGGAAGAGATGAACACAAGGGTTTTTTACGTGGTTCAGGCCGCCGGAGCGTAACACCCTACGTCCACGATGAGCAGAGGTACTCGTTGTATTGTTTGAGGCTCAGAACCGGAGTTCCGAGCTTGAGGATGATCTGAGTGCTAGCTAAGTGTTGAATGCCAAGGGGGTGAACCGAACTGAGTTCAAACCGACCCCTTGAAACGTTGCCTACCTGAGCCTTTTATAGTCCAAGGCTCGGGCGGCTTACAAGGGGGGGGGGGCGGGACCCGACAGGTGGTCCCGGGGAGATTGCCTGCCATCTACCATATCTCGCAGTAATGCCGGTAGTTGTCACTGGTGAGGGCTTCCGAGTCTCCGCCCTGTCGCCCTTCCCACGCCGCAAGCTAGGCGTAGTAGTTGATGATGGCAGGGGCGGCAGGGGATGTCTTGTCGCTGTGTTTATTGGTGTACAACCTCTATCATTGTGTGCCTGTCTTCATGTCTTGGGAAGGCGCGTCCTGTCTTGACCGTGACTGGCCACAGTGGCGCCTGGCAGACATGCGCTGCATCTTCGTGACACGACCCCACGGTCTTGTCGAGCCAGGATCGCGCTGAGGGGTGCTGCGTTGCACAACACCGAATAACACACATCAAAGATACAAAGCGGAAGCAAAACTTTTATTACATAAAGTGGTTTATGAACATTTGTACATCAAAATAAGTCTTGTCTACACTCACGGGCGTAGACTACGCATCAAGTTCACGTTCAGCCCTTGAACGTGTCCTTGCTAGCACACACGCACACTAACTCTGCGGCATGCACGACTCCCACTCGACGGGGTTCCCCTCCTGGGGTTCCGTCTCCTCTTTGAGAGTCCCTTCCCCATAGAACCCTGCAAAAGCTTCAAACACAAGTAGTGAGCACGAAGGCTCAGCAAGACTGACCCGTCTCTCCTAAACATGGAACTTCTACATGAGGGATTGATAGGTTACATGAGGAAAAATCATTTGCAAGGACTCGCCTAATTAGTAAAATCTTACTTTCAAGTTTTAGCAGCAGGTTGTGGAGAACCTTACGCTAAGCCACATGAGAGAGCCGCAATCAAACAAGAAACGCATTTCTCTCATGTACTTTGCCCAGAGTTAAAAGGAACTTTAGTTAGCTCTAAACTACAACAAACCATTAACAAGCAAAGTCCATCTTTCAATCAGCAACATTTTAACATGTCACTAGCCTGTTCTTTCTACGTCACGGTACAGTGAACAAGTGATACTCACTGACCGCGAGGGACGGCGATTATAATCGATTTACACCTGCAGGGTTACCCGAACAACCCGTCACGTACGCCCGTACTCGATGTTGCCTACAACAACCATCACGGACGCCGTACGCAACTACCTTTCACCCGTTAGCCAAATGTTGAACCGGTCCAATCGTCCCGAGCAAGAGGTCTCTGCACGCGCATCTCAGTGCCGCCAGCCGATTTACACCTCGAGCTCTCAACCTACCCTCTGAACGACCAGCTATGCCTCAACACCCAGCTACCCGAGTTACATCGGTTTCCCGGTTCCCATATGGCAGGTAGGTCTTCGGTACTGTTCTAGCTTGTTCAACAGGCCCGCACACGGCTCGGTCCTCAATCGACACAAGCGGAGCTACAGCACACAGGCCCCAAAGTCCTGCTGCCTTTACCCTCCGCTCGGTCTCATCTTTCTTGCCATGTGTATCATGTGCTATCTCTACCCGAGTCGAGTGCCTCTAGCCTATGCTCGCGAGTAGTTCCAGCTACTCGACTTGTACCGAATCCTACTCTAACTAAGCTTTGCAGTAGCTAATGGGGTTTTGCAATCCTAAACCTAACCCATGGTTTTCTTGGCTATGCAATTGGGTTTCCAAACAAGACTCTACTGCAAGTAATAATGATACTCAAGTAAGTGCTCAAAACAAAAAAAAATTGTAAAAGGTTAATGCAAACCGGAGCTTGCCTTGCTGCTCTTGGTCGTAGGCTAGCTGCTCCTCCGGAGTAACGAAGTCTAGGACTTCGGGTTCCTCCTCGACCTTAGCGACTACATGATATAAGAAGTACATGTATTAATTTGAATGCATTTGTATTAAGTTTGAACATGTGAAGCTTATAAGTCCACTAGACAGACTCATTGACTGTGAAACTTTTACTGTGGCTCGGTTACAATCTAAATACATACTCGGTCAAGTTTTAGTTGCAGCAAAGCTCATTTGAGCCCTTCACAATTAATTATGTACTTGACCTTAATTGGAACTCTTAGGGTGTTCTAGGGACTTTCATGGAACAAACTATGCCTTTCTGAAAACTAGATTTTCAGAGGGTCTAATGGATTTGGTCTCACTTAATTTGAAGGTTCCTATCTAAGGATATGAGCTAAACAATTTCAGAAAAAAATTCTTAAAATGTTTCTGAACATTTTCTATTTTCTCTGGAACAGTTTCACTAATCACACCATTAGGTGGATCAAATGAGCTCAAATGGATCTGAAATTTTTATGGTAGTTCAGGGATATTATGGTGAACATTCCAGCAAAATTTCAGAATTTTCCTCCAAAGGATTCTCCCGATAAAATTCCAAACAGTCTAAATTTTGAAGAAATAATTCTGGAGAAATAAGGATTTTCATGAAGTGAAACTTGATTTGCTGGAAAGTACTCAGAGAGCTGAATCCAACAAAATTTGGTTCACTTGATTTGGAGCTTCCTAGCCAAAGTTATGAGGATTTAAAGTTTGAAGGAAATCTGAAAATCGGGGAAAAAGTTTAAATCTGCTGGGGCCCGCGGGGACACGTGTTAGGCGCGGAGCCGACAGCACACTGAGGCCCACAGGGTTTTTGCGTGCCAGCACCACAGATCCCGGCCGCAGCCCGATCCCGATATAAAATATCTGCCGCTGACAGGTGGGGCCCACCCCCTTCGTCTACCTCTCGCCGCCCGCGCTCTGCCGCCGGGGTACCTCGCCGGAGAGCTCGCTGGCAGCTTCTGTAAAGATCCAAACTTCACGATTTTGGCCGCCTCTGCCTATTTTCACTCGGGGAACAGGATTCTGGGCTCAGCTCGTCATGACAACGGCCGGCACATGGTCGGCGATGAGCGGCGGCTTCGGAAAGACTTCGGCCGTGTCGGCCGACTTCCCTAGCACCTCAACTACTCGAGCAACCGGTCGGGGAGCATCAGTGGACCTCAGGGAAGGTCGACATGAGCTTGAAGTAGCTCGGGGGAAGCCCAAAGTAGGTCCTCACCGTGCGCCCGATGCCTCCCGCTTGCTCCGCCGTCGGTAAACCTCGAAATACGCCGGGTACAGAGGTTCTCCGGCCAAAGGTTGTGAAGGCAACTTGTGCGTCACCGTGTCTAGTGTATGTGAGAGCGGATTGATGCCCTCTAATCCTTCCTAGAGTAAGAATTTGACAGAACCGCGCCCGAAGGTCGTTCTGCACCCAGAAAGGGGAAAACCGGAAATTCGCCGCCGGTGAGCAAGCACTCGGGCTGTGGCTCGGGGGTGAGCAGCACCGGTCACCAGCGCGTCCAAGGGTGCCTTGGCTCGGGCGTGACAACTCCCCGGTGGTGCTGTCCACGGGAGCCCGAGGTGCGGCGGTTTTAGGTCACCGAATTGAACTTTCGGTATAGCCGAGATCAATCGGTTTCAGCTGAATTCTAGCAACGGGGAAGACGAAGGAAGGTTCCTAGTACCTTGCCGTAGCTCTGGAGGGGACGGGAAGGCTATGATCACGCTTCCTTGATCTGCTCCGAGTGATCGGCAGCGATGGCACGTTTCTGGTGCGAGGAAGCAGCAGAGTGTGCGGTACTCACTCCGATCAGGGCGACGGCGTAGATAAGGGGGCTGTGAGGCGGTTCAGCAAGTCGGGGCGGCAAGCAGGTGGTGTCCCGATCGATGCCTCGCCGTGGCGGCTGCTCAGTCCGGCGCACGAACCCGAGCTGGGTTTTCAGTCAGTTTGATTTGGATTAGTGGCTGACATGTGGGTCCCACTTCCAATTTTAACCTCTGAAATTAACTCCAATTCACTATTGTAAACAGTACTCCCCACAAAGCCCCTGGTAATTTGAATTATCAACCTTTGAGCCATTTGAATTGGTTAGGATTCAAATTGGGTTTGGCTTGAATGAATTTCAGCACATGTTCAGTTTGAAATTCAAATAAAGTTTGAATTTGCCCCACTTAGCTCATGTCAAGATCAACTCCAAATGGAGTGAAAATTGGTGTGTGAGCTCACAAAAATGTGCTGAATGAGAATATGCCTCCCACTTTTGAATTCATGGAATAAAAACTGTTTGAATTTGAATATGGTTTCAAACTGCCCTCTTTCTAGCTATACCCAAAATGACCTCAAAAAGGTTTTGAATTTGGGTGAAACTTGGCATGGACATCCTTAGCAATGTGTAGGAGTTTTCATATGCCCAGCCCCTCTATATCACATGTGGGAAATACCACTTTTGCAATATGTGAGTTTGTTCTCTAATGAGCATGTTGATGGTAGTTACTTGCTCTTCATTTGTGTTCATCAACTTTCCTCAAATGAGGTGTGTGTATGGTGATGAACACTTCAAATATGTGTCAAAAACTGAGGCCCTCACATTCCTTCCCCCTTAAAAGAATCTTGTCCCCCCTTAAAAGAATCTCGTCCCTCTTCGTCTCTAAAGCTCTTGCGCCTTTGTCTTCCAAGCCTTACGCCTCCGCCGCCGATGGCTTCCAACTTGCCTCCACCACGCCTTGCCCGGACGAAAGACCTCGGGCCAGTGCGTAAGCTGCTGGGATGGCACTCGGAGGAGTAGAAGCGCTGCCTCCGGTGGGTATCTCTCGCCCTGTGCTTGGAGAAGGGGGAGGTGGTCTTCTTCACCACCTACGCCTTGGCAGGGTTCGTCCCACCAATCTCTTCCTTCTTCGTGATGTTGCTGGAGACGTATGGTCTCCAGCTTCATCACCTCTCCCCCAACTCCTTCGTGATGGCCGCCGTCTTTGTGCACTTCTGCGAAATGTTCGTGGGAGTGCGTGCTTCGGTGATGCTCTTCCGCTACTTCTTCGTGATGCGGATGACCGGCCGCAGTTCGAAGAACCAGCTGGGCGCCTACTACTTCCAGCACCGCTGCAAGGATCTGAAGGTCTCTGGGTACCTTCTGCCTTTCAACGCGGCGAGGTGGGAAGGCTGGAGGGAGGACTGGGTGATCGTGAAGACCGACGAGCATGATCGCCTTCAGTTGCCAACTGACGGTCCGACCACCGAGCGTCGCTTCTGGGAGAAGATCCCGGAGCTGGAGCCGGAGTACGCGCCAGTCTTGGAGCGGATCCGGTTTGTGCCTAATCAAAGGCTGACGTCCCTGATGGTGCTGACATATTTCCTGTCACGCCGTGTTGCGCCGCTGCAGCAGCGCAGTCGTCTAGCACGGTACCACACCGGTGAGCACGACTGCACCAGGCTGGAGATGGGTCTCGGCTCCAACCCATCTGAGGAGCTGCTGTATGAGATGGTGGCAAGGGTGAGCGACGACCTCATCGACGGCGGCGTCCTCACCATCCCAGCTTCTTGCGTCCCACTCTTCTTGGAGCCAAAGTGGAGGGCCGAGTTGCTGCGGAAGATGCCGAACTTGGATGACATTGGGATCGCCATTTGTCAGGTTGGGGACGCCTTCCGGGGGATCTCGATCCCTGGGGTTGAGCGCTCCGGTGGGGAGCGCGAGGCGTCGCCTGTTGCCCAACCCGCGCCGAAGGTCGACGAAGCTTGGACCGTCGACAAGGGGAAGGAGCCGGCCTCCGGGTTGCCGGAGAAAAAGCGCGCCCGGTCCCCTCTGAGGGCGTCGTTTGCGCCAAGCCAGGGGACCGGGGTACCCCTGCGCCCGCCTTCTGGAGGCGTCGGTTCGTCGGGCGGCGACTCCAAGAGACCTCAGATCTTCCGCTCCGACGGGACTCCTCTCGGACAGTGGTGGTTCGAGGAGCCCCGGGCATCCCGCCCTCCTTCTTCAGGCGGAGGAGCTCCAAGGAGGGACGCCGGTGCTGCGATGTCCAGGGGTGAGCCGAGGGCCCAGGCACCTCGGCCCACGAGCGTCCCAGTTGCAGGCTCGGCCCCCAAGTCGGTGCAGGCTTCTTCTGTGTCAGCAGGACCAGCTCCTGCAGTGGCGGCAGCGGCGGCGCCCATTCGTCCTCCTTCGCCAGCTCGGAAGCCGGCGGCTGTCGAGGGCTCGACGGAGCCGGCTGGCGGCGTCCAGCCCTCTAGTGCTGAGGCGGGAGGAGCGGCTGCACGTCCTCCGGCGCCAGCTTCTCCAGATCGGCGCCTTGTCACGGTCTCCATGGATGCTGCGGAGCTAGCTTCTCCTCCTCGGGACGACGACATGATGGAGGAGGTCGGGGGTGCAGCTTCTATGGCGGACCGGGATCTGCCCATTCCACGATCGCAGAGGGTGGTGCCGCGCGATGCGACACCCGACAGCACACGTCATAAGAACACAATATATTACATGGGGAAAACAACTGAACTGTACAAACAGGTACAATACTCAGTACAAACTATTGTCTTTATTACACAGCGGAAGTCTACTTTTCTACACTCACGCCCACCTATCTAGCAAAAGTCGGTTGCCCAGCCCTAGGGCAACCCACACTAGCTGCACATATCACCTCAGCGCGGCGTGTACGGCTCCCACTCAGCCATGGTCCCCGACGGAGGGTAACCCTCGCCGGTGGACTCGTACTCTGAGTCCGTGGGTGGCTCCTCACCTGAAAAAAAACACTTAAGCAGAAACCGTGAACACGAAGGCTCAGCAAGGCTTAACCGACTCACCTAAACATGAAACTCTACATGAGGTGTACAATGACATAGGATAGTCATATTGTAACAAATGGACTCGCCTACCAGTTCATCCTTAGTTCAACTTTTAGCAACAAGTTAACAGTTCAGGAAGCTGAAATTTAGTAAGCCATATTTGGTGGCACACATGTAGCAATACAATTATATCATGACAGCAATATTGATTCGTAACGTTCCATAATTTATCTATGTTACGACGCAGTGAACAAGCGGTACTCGTCACCGCGAGGGACGGCGAATCGACTCGATATACACCTGCAGGGAAACCCAAAGAGCACGTCATATACGCCCACCTGTGGAGCTGCACAGCACGCTCGCTCGATGTCGTACGGGACAACCTTTCACCCAACAGCCCAAACGTCGAACCGGTCGCACCGAAATGAGCAGGAGGTTCCCCACACGGAGCATCTCTCTATGCCCGCTGGCAGATTTCCACCTTGCTTCCCTCAGCCTACACCTATAAATCGGTGCGTTATGCCTCGACGCATGGAGGTTTAGGCTACATCAGTTTATCGGGGCCCATATATCTGATATACCTTCGGTACATTCAATACTTGTTCAGCAGGGCCGCACACGGATCGGTCCTCAATCGACACGGGCAGGGCTGTGCACACAAGACTTCCTCTTGCTGCGCCCTAGCCCCTGCCTAGTCTCATTTTCATTACTAAAGTGATCTCCCGTCACTCGAACCAAACCCGTGTGTCCCAACCTATCTCGCGAGTAGATTCCAACTACTCGACTTATACCGAAGTCCTATGAATTATTAAGCATAGCCTGTCTACTCGAGATCTTAGACACTACCCTCACTCTTATGGAAAGATTCTGGTCATGCAAGTGGGATTCCATCCATCCTATACCTAATGCACAATCATACTTCACCATATGTATGTAAACAAAGTAAAACTTTATAAAAGAGTTAATGCAAACCGGGGCTTGCCTTGTTGCTGCTGGTCAGGGGTTAGTTCTTCGTCCGGAAGAAGGAAGTCCAGCACTTCCAGAGTCTCTTCTTCAGCGACTACACGTTTAATGAAATACTACATGTCAATTTAAATGCAATGTGTGAAGTTGAATACATAATTGCTATTAACTCTAGTTAGCCCTCCCCTTTGGTCCTGAAATTTTTTATGGTGGGTTGGTAGAGTCCTAACCAGAGTCATGACCAAGTCTTATTTGAAACAAAGTTCAATTGAACCTTGTACAAATAAAAGCCTATTTGGTCAATATTTGAGCCTCTAAGTAATTTCAGGGTTTTTCCTGGCTCCCACCATTACTTTCTGGAAACTAGAATTTAGGATGGTTCTAATGGAGTTGGTTTCATGTCATTTGAAGAATCCTACAGAAAGTTATGCCCTATTTAAGATTTGAGAAAATCTGAAAAATGTTTCTGTATATTTTTCTATTTTCTCAGGGCAGTTCTCTTAATCACCCCATTAGGGTAACTAAATAAACTTGGATGAGTCTGAAAATTTTACTGGGATTCAGGGATTTTCTAATGAACCTCTCATCCAAATTTCCGAATTTTTCATAAAGTAGTTCTCCAGATAAAATTCCCAACAATTTAGACTTTAGGGATTTAATTCTGGAAAACTATTCACTTTCATGAGCTGAATTTGGTATTGCTGGAAAGTACTCAGAATTCTGAGTTCAGCAAAATTTGGTTCATCGAATTTGGAGTTTCCTAGCCAAAGTTCTATGCATTTGAAGTTTGAACTAAAACTGGAAATTCCAGAAATGTTTAAATCCTGCGGGTGGGGCCCACTCCTCGAGCCGGCCCACTCAGAATGCGGCCACACCGCGGCCCACGGGGTTTTACCCACGCTGCCGCACCGAATCCCGGCCACAAACCGATCCCCGCGTGAGATCAGAGGCTGACTGGTGGACCCGACCCCCCCCCCCTTCGTCTACCTCGCGCTCTCCCGCAGCTCCCGCGGCGGCGCTTCGCCGGAGCGCTCGCCGCCGGGCATTTCACTGCCCGACCTTCGACGAAACTTGCCGCCTGTGCCTAACTCGACTCGGAGAACACGCTGGTGCCCTCACCAGAGCTCGGCAATGGCCGGAACTATGCCCGCGACGGTGACAGAGCTTCCCTCTACTCCGGCGACGTCGCCCGGGCTACTCCGGGCCTTATTTCTCAAGCGGTTTGCTCCTACAGCTCCGCCGTGGCATGCTGCGCACGAATATGAGCTTGGTTGGCCATGGAAATGGCCGTAACTAGGACCTCACCGTCGACCTAGGCCCGATGTCGGCTGTTGCTCAAAAAACTCGGATATCAGCGCAAAGACTCGACGGTTTTCGATGGTTTTGGATCCTAGATGGTCGTGGGGACGTGTAGAACATGTGCTTGGCTGGGTTTACGCCGTGCAGGACCGATCGCCGCGAATTTCAGATTATCTGCCCACTCGTTTTTGTCGAACACCGAGGACTAGACGGGGAAATACTCCCCCTACAGAGCATGGAAAAGGGTAGGGTCTTCACCGTGAGTTTGAGCAGTCCCCGGCGCGTAACTTTGCTGTTGAGCTCCGGTCGCAAGTTCGCCAGGATCAACAGCGCGACGAGGAGCCGAGGGGAGCGGCTGGTGCTGTTTTCCGTTTCGGGTGGGAACGGGCAGAGCGGAGGAGATGAGGCCGGCTCACGTGGGCTGGGGTCTTTAACCGCGTCGGGCACGTGTGCGCTCGGTCGCCGAGCAGGAGGTGGCGAGGTGAGGCGGTCGGACGCCGGTGCTGTCCGCAGCTAGCGCGCCAGCTCGGCTGAGAGAGGGAAAAAATCAGTGGAAGACTTCTCTGTTAAGTCTACTGACAGGTGGGACCTCCCCCCTAATTCTTTTTCCAAATTTTCTCAATTCTGTTGTGCCAAAATATCCTCAGCTACTCACAATTTAATGTGAGACTTAGTCACCAAGTCTTTGTTTGAATTTGAATTCTCAAATCTTAACTGTGTTTGGCTAAATTTGCTGCATGTTTAAACTGAAATTCAAATTCAGTTTTGAATTCTTGCAAATTTAGCTCTTGACAAGATGAACTCCAATGAAGATGAAAATTGGTGGGCTTACTCAGAAAAATGTGCTGAGTTTGAATATGAAGCTAACTTTTGAATTTGGGTGATGAAAGTTGCTGCAATTTGAATTTACATTCAAATTGGCCACTTTTTCAATTACCTCCAAAAGTGCCTCAAAAAGTGTTGGATTTGCATGAAACTTGGACTGAATCTTCCCAAGACATTTTAAGTTCTAGGGGTGAGCTCAACCTCTCATGTTCATGTGTAAAAATCCTACTTTGTGAAAGTGAAGGCTTTCCCCTCTAATTACTCTTTTGATGGAGGTTACTTGCTCTTCATCATTTTTCACAACATATCCACAACAAAAGTGTGGTGTTGTGAGGTGATAAAAAGTTTTTGCAAGTCCCTTTTTCTGGGGCTTTTACATCCCTCCCCCCTTAAAAGAATCCCGTCCCGAGATTATAAAAGGAAAGATAGCGATGTATTAGGGACTTACCCGTGTTGAGAAGCCATGAACTCCGGGTAATTTGAGCGAAGGAATTCCTCACTCTCCCACGTCGCTTCTTCGGCGGTGTGGTTGCTCCAGAGTATTTTGTAGAACCACAATGTTCTGCTAAGCGTGGTTCTGGCTTTTTCATCAAGAATTGCCACCGGATACTCATCATATGTTAAATCCGGTTTCAGCTCGCCGATGTCTTCGGTAGGAACAGCCGCTGTATGCTTCAAACATTTTCGCAGTTGCGAAACATGGAAAACATCATGGACACCAGCCAGAGATGCCGGTAGCTCCAATCGATACGCTGCTGGTCCACACTTCTCGGTGATAGCGTAGGGTCCAATGAAACGGGGAGCGAGCTTCCCCTTCACACCGAACCGGTGCACGCCTTTCATTGGAGACACGCGGAGGTACACGTGTTCCCCAACGTCAAAGTGCAACGGTCTACGCCTCTTATCAGTGTAGTTCTTCTGCCGGGATTGAGCGGCCTTCAATTAGCTTGAATCACCCGAACGCGCTCTTCGGCGTCGTTCACCACATCAACCCCGAATGTGACCCTTTCACCGGACTCGCACTAATTTAATGGGGTGCGGCATTTGCGACCGTAGAGAGCTTCGTAGAGTGCCATCTTGATACTCGCCTCATAGCCGTTGTTGTACGAGAATTCTGCCAACGGTAGGTGATCATCCCAGTTCCTACCATGATGGATGGCACATGCCCTCAACATGTCTTCTAATACTTGGTTCACCCTCTCTGTTTGCCCATCTGTCTGAGGGTGGTAGGCGGTGCTCCTGATCAACTTAGTACCCAATGCAGCGTGTAGCTGCTCCCAAAAGCGAGATACAAATAATGCACCTGGATCTGAGACGATGGTCTTGGGTACCCCGTACAAACACAGAATCTTTGCTATGTATAGCTCCGCATATTTGCCGGCATTGTAACGTGTATTCACCGGAATGAAGTGAGCCATCTTGGTTAACCGATCAACGATTACCCAAATAGAATCATGTTTGTTGGCAGTTAGGGGTAATCCCACAATGAAATCCATGCTCACATCTTCCCATTTCCATGTCGGGATCTTCAGGGGTTGCAGTAGCCCTGATTTCTTCATGTGATCCGCTTTCACTCGTCGGCACGTATCGCACTCGGATACATACTTCGCTACCTCCCGCTTCATCCGTGTCCACCAAAATTTCTTTTTCAAATCTTGGTACATTTTGTTGCTGCCCGGATGAATGGAGTACTTAGACAAGTGAGCTTCATCGAGGATCTTTCTCCTCAGTTCCATGTCCCGGGGTACGACTATGCGGTCATTGAACCATAGCGTCCCCTCATCATCCTTCAGGAAACATTTGATCTCCCTATTGTCTATCTGTCTCCGGAGATGTGCCATGCCTTTATCATCTTTCTGAGCTGCAATGATGTCCTCCCTAATCGTAGGGATGAGGGCAAGGTTGTACGGTGATCCATAAGGAACCAAGTATAGACTCGGCTCTTCCTCCTCTACCGGTGTAATGGTGAGGTTATGGACATGTGATTTCCGACTCAGCGTGTCGGCAACCACATTCGCCTTGCCGGGGTGGTAATGAATCTCAATTTCATAATCTTTGATCAATTCTAACCACCTCCGTTGCCTCATGTTCAGCTCCTTCTGGGTGAAAATGTATTTTAAGCTCTTGTGGTCGGTGTAGAGATGCACTAGATTCCCCAGGAGATAGTGCCTCCACATTTTTAGCGCCAATACCACAGCAGCAAGCTCAAGATCATGAGTAGGATAATGCTGCTCATGGTTCCGAAGTTGGCGTGAGCCATATGCGACCACACATACTTCCTGCATCAACACGCAGCTGAGCCCAATACCGGACGCGTCGCAATACACGTCTAAGGGCTTTGTTGTATCCGGCTGAGCTAAGACCGAGGCTGTGGTGAGATGCTTCACCAATGCTTGGAACGCTCCTTCACATGCCATGTTCCAAACATATTTCGTTCCCTTCTTCAGCAATTCTATCATTGGTTTAGCGAGCTTGGAGAAACTTGGAATAAATCTCTGATAGTATCCCGCTAACCCGAGGAAGCTTCTGACTTCATGGACTGAAGTGGGAGCTTTCCATTTCAGCACTTTCTCTATTTTGCTTGGGTCAACCGCAATGCCTTCTGCTGAGATGATATGTCCCAAGAATGGCACTTGGCTGATCCAAAACTCGCATTTACTGAACTTAGCGTAGAGCTTGTGGTCTCGCAATCGTTGAAGGACGATCCGCAAGTGTTCGGCATGTTCAGCTTCTGTCTTGGAGTAAACCAAGATATTGTTGATGAACACTACCACGAACTTGTCCAGCTCCGGCATGAACACCGAGTTCATGAGATACATGAAATGGGCTGGAGCGTTTGTGAGACCAAAGGACATGACGAGATATTCATATAGTCCATATCTCGTCGAGAAGGCCGTCTTCGGGATATCCTCCGCCCGGATTTTTATCTGGTGATATCCAGAGCGAAGGTTCATCTTGGAGAACACACTTGCACCCACAAGTTGATCAAACAATATGTCGATGCGGGGCAGTGGTTACTTATTCTTGATGGTGACGGCGTTGAGCGTCCGGTAGTCCACACACAGCCTCAAGGTTTCATCCTTCTTCTTTACGAACAGCGCCGAGCATCCCCAAGGCGAGGAACTCGGCCTAATGAAAACCCTTGCTCAACAGATCATTGAGCTGTTCTTTTAATTTAGCCAGCTCATTGGGAGCCATTTTGTATGGCCTCCGAGATATGGGCGTGGTCCCGGATGCAAGTTCAATCTTGAACTCGACATCCCGCTCAGGTGGCATACCCGGAAGATCATCCGGGAACACGTCGGGATACTCCCGGACTACGGGGATGTCTTCTAACTTGAGAGCTTCAGTATTGTTGATCGCTGAAACCTCCCGGACTGGATTATCTAATAGGAGGGACTGCGGACGGTGTAATGGAGAGTTGAGGTGAACCGTCCGTGCTAGATTTTCCAGGACAGCGCCATGGTAGCTTAGCCATGACATTCCCAAGATTGCATCAATCTTCTGCCCCTCAAGGATAATCATAGTGGTGGGATATATCTTCCCACCTAAGCACAGTGGTGCTTTCGGAACCATCATCGTTGCTGAAATCTTTCCTCCCGGTGAGCAGATCATATAAGAACACTCGGTTGGAAAGGCTTCCAGCTGATGCTTAACCACATATGATGCACTTATGAAGTTGTGGGTTGCACCAGAATCAAAAAGTATGATGATGGCTTGATGGTTGAGAGTGAACGTACCCGCCAGCACGTTGTCTCCTTCTGGGGCGTCCTCATTGTCGAGGTTGCGGACGCCATCAGTCCGTTGACCCACCTTCTTCACCGGAGGTTGGCCTCGAGCACCGCCCTGGAACTGGGCTTGCCCGCTGCTCTGCTGCCCCTGGGGACAGTCCTTCGCGAAGTGGCCCGCCTGGCCACACGTGAAGCAGGTGAAACGGGGTGGTCCCCCACTGATCGGTGGACGGAATCCCGGGGCGCGTTGTGGCGGTGGAAACGCCCGGGGTGCCGTCTGCTGCTGCTGCTGCTGTCTTGGTGGTGGCATCGGCGGACGGAACGAAGGTGCCTGAAAAGGACGTCCCCCGAACCGTTGAGGTCGCGCCGGTGGGTGCCACTGCTGTCCGGATGGTGTCCGATACACCATACGGTACTTCTAAGGAGCGCCACCACCACTGCTGGGTGGAGCGCTGTGCTTCCTCTGCTCAGCTGCCAACTCCCGCTGAGCGTCCTCTTGCATGATCATGGCATTGACTAAGTCGTTGAAGGTGCCGCGATTCCACTGAACGAGGTGTGTCTTCATTTCGGGGTGTAACCCCCGATAGAAGTGCTCCCGCTTTTTCTCCTCGGTGGAGATGTAGTCTGAGCATATTGCGCCAGATGGTTGAAGGCACGGGAGTAGTCATGGGCACTCCTCCCGCCCTGCTTCAGCTCCAAGAGTTCTTGGAACTTCCTCTTCATGATCCCGGGAGGGATATGATAGGCGCGGAATGCCTCCCGGAACTCTTCCCATTCCACGACATGGCCAGCCGGACGTGAGGCGACATAGTTCGACCACCACGCACCAGCGGCACCGTGGAGTTGCTGCGCTGCGAATAGAGTCTTCTGCCACTCCGTACATTGGAGCAGCCCAAACTTGGACTCGATGGTCCGCAGCCAGTTATCAGCCTCCAGTGGTTCTTCGGCTTCTGTGAACACTGGAGGGTGCGTACTCATGAAATCCGAGTTCATGAAATCCGAGTACGACACTTCCCGGGGCTCACGTGGCCCTCTGTCTTGACGTCTCCCCGCCTGGGACGTATTTTGCACAATCATGCGGAGCAGGTCGGTCTGCTCCTCACGACCTCCCACCAGTGCCGCTATCACATCGGCTAGAGTAAGCGGAGGCGGCAGTGGTGGCTGCTGCTGCGGGGTGCTGTCGTAGGCCGGTGGCTGGGAGTCATCACCTCCCCCTTGGCTAGAGCCACCAACCTCGTGCGTGGTCCTAGTGCGAACCATCTGCAACCATACGACAATAAACATCAGTCCCGCAACAGATTGCATTCAGTCCAATAAAATAGGCGTAAAAACATAATGACAATAAAACATGCGATACATCTCGTGTGTAGATAATGTAATAACTTTGCACAAGCTACACCATTACCAGACCAAACACAAGCTAGTTTAATCCAACTTGATGAACCTCCTCTTTGGAAGCTCACCATAACTAGGTTTGGTCACTACGAGACATTACTATCGCGTTGTCATCACGTATACCACCCTTAGGGTACAACACCCTCACCAATGAGTTCAACTGTCATTCTTCTGTCAGAATGACCAGTTTCTACCTATTACAAGTTTTGATCTGGTTCTGGGCATTTTCATGACTCAAGCTGAACACCAAAGTTAAAGTTAACTTCAGTATCTTTCTAACGAGTACTCATTTGCCCCCAGATCAGCTCTGGTTAAAAAGTTAGGGTAATTCAAAGTCAACAGTATTTCTGGAAGAATTTTAACAGCACCTCCCTTGAGAAGTTGCTGTTTTCAACTCTGGTTTCCACTGAAATCTGTGCTGAAATTTCAGAAACTTGAATTGCAAAGATGTAACACATCTTCTACCCTTTCTAAGGATGTATCATATGAAATTTTTTTATTTTTCTACTAGGAGTTATGTTTGAAAAACAGAACAGTCCAGAGAGTGTTTAACTCTGTCCTGGTTCTGGACAGTTTACATTTCTCTGGGATTTAAGCCATCTTAAGGTGTGTTTCAGCTCTGGAAGTCTACAACAAAGTTGTAGAGTACTCAAATACCTTCCAGAACTATATGCCACACCTCCCTGGGATAAAAGACCTGTGAGTTATGCCCTGTTGAAGATCAGCAACTTGCTGCCCCAAAACAGAGCACTCTGTTTTTCAGTCTTTTGGAACAACACTCAACACTAACCAATTTGTCTATCCAACCAGGGTCCTAATTGTTGAACCTAATGATTTTAATTCCTTATTATCATTATTTTGCATGCATATTCCTATGATATCTCGGTACTACATTCCTCACAAAATAAAATCCTAACCGGATTATACCGGCATATACGTCTCAAGTGTGGCACTAAACGGTCTCTCGCACACGTTTACTACACGGATACATACGTGGTTAGTACCTGCAGAAGACCACACAATAATGGTGCACTAAATGGTTGTTTTCATTTCAGGCAGGATCATATTTAAAAGTAAATACAAACGCCCGTATCATTGCCATACTGTCGTCCTTGAGCTAAATCACGTCTCAAGGCACGTGATCGTGTTTCAACACCACACGACGGGGAACCCGAGTATGTCATGAACGGGTCATCACGGTTGGGAATGTTATCAACCCAACAGATACCGCCTACTGCCCTGCAGGGCACGCCGATGGCAAGCGCTGCGTATGTCCTCCTGGGTTATTTCCAGACGAACACACTCTCGCGTTACTGACCACGCAATGGGGTCTCCACTTACTTGCCTAATGCACGCTAGGGATCAGCGTTTCATATGAACTCAGGAACATGAAGAGTCCAAGAGTTTCATATTGACGTCTCACACCAAGCTGTGAGACATATCCCTGAACCACGTTCCTCGTCAGGGAGAGCTAACCGAAATTGAACCGCTTTCGGTGGCGTTCCTTACCAAACTTACCAGAGCGTAGGTGCGTCGTTATATAAGTAAAATTCGGAATTATAACACATAGGTTAGTCTTTGTCACTTTAAGTAACTATGCTAGTATAGTCCTTACTTGGGCAGCTACCGAATCCTCACCGTATACCTAAGTTTTCCCGTAATACAGTCCTTAAGTACTGTGCTATCCCCAATGCAGCTCTGATACCAGGCTGTGGCGGACCGGGATCCACCCATTCCAGGATCGCAGAGGGTGGTGCCGCGCGATGCGACACCCGACAGCACACGTCATAAGAACACAATATATTACATGGGGAAAACAACTGAACTGTACAAACAGGTACAATACTCAGTACAAACTATTGTCTTTATTACACAGCAGAAGTCTACTTTTCTATACTCACGCCCGCCTATCTAGCAAAAGTCGGTTGCCCAGCCCTAGGGCAACCCACACTAGCTGCACGTCTCAGCTCAGCGTGGCGTGTACGACTCCCACTCAGCCGTGGTCCCCGACGGAGGGTAACCCTCGCAGGTGGACTCGTACTCCGAGTCCGTGGGTGGCTCCTCACCTGAAAAAAAACACTTAACCAGCAACCGTGAGCACGAAGCCTCAACAAGGCTTAACCGACTCACCTAAACATGAAACTCTACATGATGTGTACAATGACATAGGATAGTCATATTGCAACAAATGGACTCGCCTACCAGTTCATCCTTAGTTCAACTTTTAGCAACAAGTTAACAGTTCAGGAAGCTGAAATTTAGTAAGCCATATTTGGTGGCACACATGTAGCAATACAATTATATCATGACAGCAATATTGATTCGTAACGTTCCATAATTTATCTACGTTACGACGCAGTGAACAAGCGGTACTCGTCACCGCGAGGGACGGCGAATCGACTCGATATACACCTGCAGGGAAACCCAAAGAGCACGTCACGTACGCCCACCTGTGGAGCTGCACAGCACGCTCGCTCGATGTCGTACGGGACAACCTTTCACCCAACAGCCCAAACGTCGAACTGGTCACACCGAAACGAGCAGGAGGTTCCCCACACGGAGCATCTCTCTATGCCCGCTGGCAGATTTCCACCTTGCTGCCCTCAGCCTACACCTATAAATCGGTGCGTTATGCCTCGACGCCCGGAGGTTTATGCTACATCGGTTTATCGGGGCCCATATATCCGATATGCCTTCGGTACGTTCAATACTTGTTCAGCAGAGCCGCACACGGATCGGTCCTCAATCGACACGGGCAGGGCTGCGCACACAAGACTTCCTCTTGCTGCGCCCTAGCCCCTGCCTAGTCTCATTTTCATTACTAAAGTGATCTCCTGTCACTCGAACCAAACCCGTGTGTCCCAACCTATCTCGCGAGTAGATTCCAACTACTCGACTTATACCGAAGTCCTATGAATTATTAAGCATAGCCTGTCTACTCGAGATCTTAGACACTACCCTCACTCTTATGGAAAGATTCTGGTCATGCAAGTGGGGTTTCATCCATCCTATACCTAATGCACAATCATACTTCACCCTATGTATGTAAACAAAGTAAAACTTTATAAAAGAGTTAATGCAAACCGGGGCTTGCGTTGTTGCTGCTGGTCAGGGGTTAGTTCTTCGTCCGGAAGAAGGAGGTCCAGCACTTCCGGAGTCTCTTCTTCAGCGACTACACGTTTAATGAAATACTACATGTCAATTTAAATGCAATGTGTGAAGTTGAATACATAATTGCTATTAACTCTAGTTAGCCCTCCCCTTTGGTCCTGATATTTTTTATGGTGGATTGGTAGCGTCCTAACCAGAGTCGTGACCAAGTCTTATTTGAAACAAAGTTCAATCGAACCTTGTACAAATAAAAGCCTATTTGGTCAATATTTGAGCCTCTAAGTAATTCCAGGGTTTTTCCTGGCTCCCACCATTACTTTCTGGAAACTAGAATTTAGGATGGTTCTAATGGAGTTGGTTTCATGTCATTTGAAGAATTCTACAGAAAGTTATGCCCTAATTAAGATTTGAGAAAATCTGAAAAATGTTTCTGTACATTTTTCTATTTTCTCAGGGCAGTTCTCTTAATCACCCCATTAGGGTAACTAAATAAACTTGGATGAGTCTGAAAATTTTACTGGGATTCAGGGATTTTCTAATGAACCTCTCATCCAAATTTCCGAATTTTTCATAAAGTAGTTCTCCAGATAAAATTCCCAACAGTTTAAATTTTAGGGATTTAATTCTGGAAAACTATTCGCTTTCATGAGCTGAATTTGGTATTGCTGGAAAGTACGCAGAATTCTGAGTTCAGCAAAATTTGGTTCATTGAATTTGGAGTTTCCTAGCCAAAGTTCTATGCATTTGAAGTTTGAACTAAAACTGGAAACTCCAGAAATGTTTAAATCCTGCGGGTGGGGCCCACTCCTCGAGCCGGCCCACTCAGAATGCGGCCACACCGTGGCCCACGGGGTTTTACCCGCGCGCCGCACCGAATCCCTGCCGCAAACCGATCCCCGCGCGAGATCAGAGGCTGACCGGTGGACCCGGCCCCCCCTTCGTCTACCTCGCGCGGGCGTTTCACCGCCCGACCTTCGACGAAACTTGCCGCCTGTGCCTAACTCGACTCGGAGAACACGCTGGTGCCCTCACCGGAGCTCGGCAATGGCCGGAACTATGCTCGCGACGGTGACAGAGCTTCCCTCTACTCCGGCGACGTCGCCCGGGCTACTCCGGGCCTTATTTCTCAAGCGGTTTGCTCCTACAGCTCCGCCGTGGCATTCTGCGCACGAATATGAGCTTGGTTGGCCATGGAAATGGCCGGAACTAGGACCTCACCGTCGACCTAGGCCCGATGTCGGCTGTTGCTCGAAAAACTCGGATATCAGCGCAAAGACTCGACGGTTTTCGATGGTTTTGGATCCTAGATGGTCGTGGGGACGTGTAGAACATGTGCTTGGCTGGGTTTACGCCGTGCAGGACCGATCGCCGTGAATTTCAGATTATCTGCCCACTCGTTTTTGTCGAACACCGAGGACTAGACGGGGAGATACTCCCCCTACAGAGCATGGAAAAGGGTAGGGTCTTCACCGTGAGTTCGAGCAGTCCCCGGCGCGTAACTTTTCTGTTGAGCTCCGGTTGCGAGGTCGGCTGTATCAACGGCGCGACGAGGAGCCGAGGGAAGCGGCTGGTGCCGTTTTTTGTTTCGGTTGGGAACGGGCAGAGCGGAGGAGATGAGGCCGGCTCACGTGGGCTGGGGACTTTAACCGCATCGGGCACGCGTGCGCTCGGTCGCCGAGCAGGAGGTGGCGAGGTGAGGCGGTCGGACACCGGTGCTGTCCGCAGCTGGCACGCCGGCTCAGCTGAGAGGGGGAAAAAATCAGTGGGAGACTTCTCTGTTAAGTCTACTGACAGGTGGGACCTCCCCCCCCTAATTCTTTCTCCAAATTTTCTCAATTCTGTTGTGCCAAAATATCCTCAGCTACTCACAATTTAATGTGAGACTTAGTCACCAAGTCTTTGTTTGAATTTGAATTCTCAAATCTTAACTGTGTTTGGCTAAATTTGCTGCATGTTTAAACTGAAATTCAAATTCAGTTTTGAATTCTTGCAAATTTAGCTCTTGACAAGATGAACTCCAATGAGGATGAAAATTGGTGGGCTTACTCAGAAAAATGTGCTGAGTTTGAATATGAAGCTAACTTTTGAATTTGGGTGATGAAAGTTGCTGCAATTTGAATTTACATTCAAATTGGCCTCTTTTTCAATTACCTCCAAAAGTGCCTCAAAAAGTGTTGGATTTACATGAAACTTGGACTGAATCTTCCCAAGACTTTTTAAGTTCTAGGGGTGAGCTCAACCTCTCATGTTCATGTGTAAAAATCCTACTTTGTGAAAGTGAAGGCTTTCCCCTCTAATTACTCTTTTGATGGAGGTTACTTGCTCTTCATCATTTTTCACAACATATCCACAACAAAAGTGTGGTGTTGTGAGGTGATAAAAAGTTTTTGCAAGTCCCTTTTTCTTGGCTTCGGCCACTGCCGCCCCGCTGTGTCACACCCGATATTCCATAAAGAACACCGAGCGTATACTCACATGTATGCCAGGATCCGTTGAGTCATACATGTGCCGACAAGAGTGAAATATCATTGTATTACAAGCCAAGTGTATTATACAACGTAATATTACATCATAAGACATAAAATATCAATTATGAGTACAAGCACACTAATAATAATACAGCGGAAAACTTCTAGCGGGGTGCTCCAGTTCCACAGGCGTTGCCCGGGGGTTACGCCAACCTAGAACAACTCCTCAGGGTCGAAGTACTCCTCGTCAAAGTCTACGTCTTCATTTACTCCTGAGCCAACATATGATATCCAACAAAAGCAAGTTTGAGTACCGTAGGTACTCAGCAAGTGTAGGAAAGAATGTTATGAAGGCCAATAGCAAGGGAAGGCTAACTTGGTTAAGCACTATGCATTAATCCTAAGCCTTAGCTTTGATTAGCAACCTATCTTACTAGGTGATAATCCCACCATCATCATTATTAAGTCATTAATGTTAGGTTACACCACCCAACAACCTCTTTTGACTCACATCCATGTTTCCCTAATCATGGACAAGTCCAAGCCGCTCTTGACCGTGAGCACGGCTGTCATGACAGTTTGGTTCTCTGCAGAGATTGTACCACTTTACCCACAAGTAGTGATTTCGTCCCCTGTTGCCAGGTGGACTAAGAAACCTCCCTGATATCCGTGGTTGCAAGCCACATTACACACTTCCTTTGGTGTGCGATCAGGAGATCACTACATGGCCTTTACAAAGGGTCTACCGGCAAGTACAAGCCCACTGAGGTTTCACCGCTGTAGTTCCTGGGAGTAACCCTCCCCTACAGAAGCCCCCTCTTGAGCCTTGCAGTTCCCAGGGCAGTCAAAAATGGACTCCCATTCCCCGCACCATCCAAACACTCATACTATACCGGCAAACTCCTAATTAATTGGCCAAGCTGCCCCATCTCAGTCTTGTGGTGGCACTGTAAAGCCGGGTTAACTGTTCCATGAACCGGTCCTTAGAATCTAAGACAGGCACTAACTCATTCCCGAGTCTCGTGCACGAAGCACCAACCCAACAACCAGCCTGTCTAGATTCCTATTACCATGACACACTCTTGTGTCTTTCATATAATACCACAAGACGAGTATCATCAACGTTCCATTCATTTTCTAAGTTCTAAGTATGCATGGCTAAGCACATAAAATGATAACCATCAAATATCAACTAAGTCCCTCCATGGTTCAACAAGAAATGATAAAGGAAATAAACTAGGGAAACACCCTAAATTAGGTTTCATATTAATGACATCATGCAATTAATCTAACTATTCATCCTAGAATAGGAACAAAGTGATCAAGGAACACTTGCCTTTGAGTGAAGTGGTATTTACTTCAAACTCTTGATCTTGAAAGTTAGGGAATGGTTCTTGAGTTGGTTCTATCCATGCATTTGTACCCACAAAATAATGACAAACATGCCATAAGAATCATATCACAGCATTTCAATCACATAAGTTTAGTTACACACATGCAACTATGGTTTTCTTGTCATTTTATGTGAGTTAGAAGGAAAATATGTTGCAATTGGCTACTTATACCCTTTTGATTTTAATATTGCCACTTCCAAACACTCATTTTCAGTTTGTAAGATAATTTGAATGAATTTTAGAATTTACTAATATATGTGTGTATTTATTATAATTAATTACATCCTAGAAATCATTTAAATTATTATTATAATACTTTTCAGACTCATATTCCTAATTTTCTGCACTTCAGAACCTATTTAAGCATTTAAAACAGTTTCCAAAATTTTTATTTAATATATATTATTTTTATCTATTTTCAGTATTTATTTAATAACTAAAAATACATTTTCAGTTATTTAAATAATTATTCTGGATCACAGAGATTATATATGTTCAAAAAGATGATAGCAGAATAATTTTACACCCTTGAAATAAATTTACAAAATTTTCTGAAATATATCTAATTTTTTTCTTTGATTTTTCCAAGTTAGTTGTCACTATATAAATAATATCAGCATTTGTAAATTGTTATATTTAAATTCAGAATTTTTATTCTGTTCAGAATGTTTTATCAGTGCTAAAAATAAATTTCTACCATTTTCTAGAATTCATTTAGCCTTATTTGATTATTTACAGAATTAAAAACAAACTTTTAAACTGATTTGGGCTAATTTGTAATAGATTCAAACTTTCTGGGGTTCAATTTGAATTTTCTAAACTGTTCTATCAATTTCTAAAAAGTACAGGGTCTCTTTGGCTATTCCAAAGTAATTTTCCAATTTCCTATGAACTCAGGGTTGATTCTGTAAGTGTCAGGGGCTATTCCCTATTTGTTTAAATCTCCAGGGACCTAACCAGAAGATTTCCAACGTTTATAACTGTTTTAAATATGGGCCGTTGGATCTGAGATCAACGGCCCAGATTAGATTAACCGAACCGGTATCGGTTCTTTTATTTCTAACCGCTCATTTCTCATCTGAGGGTCCAGAGGCGGCCACGTCGCCTCCCCCCCCTTCTCTCTCGCGGCCGGCGGCTGCGCGCGCCGGCGAGCGGCGGCGGCCTCGCCGGAGTTTCTGTTTTTCGCCGTTTTTCAACTATTTCGCGACCTACTGGTACCAGAAGAGAGAGGGGAGAGTGGGGAACTCACCTATGGTGACTTTTGGACCCAGAGACGGCCGGAGAAGTGTGTTTGACGGTGACCGAAGAGGATCTCCGGCGACCTTCGATCTCAGCGCTTCCCAGGCGTAGACCTTCACTGATTATCGTCGGGATTTCCTTCAGGAGGTCTTGGGATGGTGTAGGGAGGATTAGAACTGAGAATTTCCGAGGGTATTCGAAGAATTCGAGTTGGTGGCAGTTTTCCCGATCGGGGTGAAAGAGGGCGGTTTGGAGGGTGAAAATGGCCGGGGAGCGGGGGTATTTGTAGAGGGTGAAGAGGCGGCGGTTGCTGCGGCGCCGGTTGGCGGAGAGGGCGCGAGAATTGGGCGTGTCCGAACCGTTTTCGCCACATGCGATAATAGAGGGGAAGAGAGAGAGAAGGGCTGCGGTTGCTCGGGGAAGGAGAGTGTCGGCTGGGCCCTGAGCAGTGGGGGAGGAAGAGGGGTGAGGGTTTTTGTCACATGGTGCATAATTCGGGTGTTACAAACTCTACCCCCCTTAAGAAAAAAAATCTCGTCCTCGAGATTGGTTTTACAAGGGAAATAGATCAGGGAATTGTGATCTGAGTTCATCTTCCCTTTCCCATGTAGCTTCTGCCTCGGAATGATGTTTCCATTGCACCTTATGCATGCGAATTATCTTGTTTCTCGTGACCTTTTCCATTGTGTCCAGGATTTTGATGGGGTACTCGGTATATGAAAGATCTTCCTGTATGTCCAACTCATCCATTGGCAGATGTTCCTCTGGTGTTCTCAAACACTTCTTGAGTTGGGATACATGGAACACGTCGTGTACATCCGACAATCGAGAGGGTAATTCTAGCTGGTAAGCTACCTCTCCTTTTCGTTCCAGTACCTTGAATGGTCCGATATACCGAGGTGCTAACTTCCCTCTTACTTTAAATCTCCTTAGTCCACGCATAGGTGACACCTTGAGATACACATAGTCTCCTACTTTGAAGACTAGTTCTCTTCGCCTTGTGTCTGCATAGCTCTTTTGTCTTGTTTGAGCTATCTTCAGATTATTGCGAATTTCTCTTACTTTCTTTTCTGCATCTTTTAACACTTCAGGCCCAAACACCTTATTTTCACCTATTTGATCCCAAAACAGCGGTGTTCTGCATCTTCTCCCATATAGTGCCTCAAATGGGGACATCTTCATACTTGCTTGATAGCTATTATTGTAGGAGAATTCTGCGTATGGCAAGTTCTTATCCCAACTCCTACTATTCTTGAGTGCACAAGCTCTGAGCATATCTTCAAGAATCTGGTTGGTTCTTTCAGTCTGCCCATCAGTTTGTGGATGATATGCAGAACTGAAATTTAAGCGAGTCCCCATAGACTCATGTAACTTCTGCCAAAACCTTGAGGTGAACTGTGTACCTCTATCTGATACTATCTTTTTGGGTACACCATGTAGGCAGACTATTCTTGACATATATAATTCCGCTAGTTTGGAACTATTATAATTTTCTTTCACTGGAATAAAGTGAGCAACTTTTGTCAGTCTATCCACTATTACCCATATAGAATCATATCCTGTTTGTGTTCTGGGCAAGCCCACTATAAAGTCCATCCCGATTTCTTCCCACTTCCATTCAGGTATCTTTAGTGGTTGTAATAGCCCTGCAGGTCTTTGATGTTCTGCTTTGACTAGTTGACATGTGTCGCACAATGCCACATGCTCTGCAACATCTCTTTTCATTCCATACCACCAATACCTTGTTTTAAGATCATGATACATCTTTGTACTTCCTGGATGGATGGAATAATCAGAATCATGAGCTTCTTTTAATATTATTTTCTTTATTTCTTTGATGTCTGGTACACATATTCTTTTACCATGCCATACGATACCATCCTCATCTTCTCTAAATCCCGGGGCCTTGTTTTCTTTGATCAACTGCTTGATCTCTTTGATCCTTTCATCATTCTTTTGACCACTCCGTATATCTTGTTCCAAGGTCGAATCAACTTCCATTGCTATAGCTTCCGTATGATTCACCAAGCATAAGTTGAGCTTTGCGAACTCTTCACATAGTTGGGGTTGTAGATCTCTTATGATCAACATGTTAACATGTGTCTTCCTGCTCAAAGCATCTGCAACCACATTGGCTTTTCCAGGATGATAGTTGATCCCCACATCAAAATCGTTAATGAACTCCAACCATCTCCTTTGCCGAAGGTTTAGATCCGGTTGAGTGAAGATATACTTCAAGCTCTTATGATCGGTATAGATCTCTGTCCTTTTACCCATTAGGTAATGCCTCCATAGCTTTAATGCATGCACAACTGCTGCCAACTCTAGGTCATGGGTGGGATAGTTCTTCTCATGCTTCCGAAGTTGTCGGGAAGCATAGGCAATAACATGTCCTTCTTGCATAAGCACACATCCTAACCCTTGCCCTGATGCATCACAGTATACAGAGAATGATTTCTCCATATCAGGCATAACCAAGACTGGGGCAGTTGTTAACTTCTTCTTTAATTCTTGGAAGCTTGATTCACACTCTTGGGACCATATGAAAGCAGCTCCTTTTTCTAACATCTTTGAGAGTGGCTTGGCTATTTTTGAAAACCCTTCAATAAACCTTCTGTAATAGCCTGCCAATCCCAAGAAGCTTCGAATCTCCCCAACATTCTCTGGTGTCTTCCACTTTTGCACACCAGATATCTTTTCTGGGTCTACTGCGATTCCTCCTTCAGAGATGATATGTCCCAGAAAAGCAACTTTCTTGAGCCAAAATTCACATTTACTGAATTTGGCATAAAGTTGGTTTTCCCTTAGCTTTTGTAAGACTATTCTCAGGTGCTCTTCATGTTCTTTCTCATTCTTTGAATATATGAGGATATCATCAATGAACACTACTACAAATTTGTCCAAATATTTCATGAACACCTTATTCATAAGGTACATGAAATATGCCGGAGCATTTGTTAGTCCAAAAGGCATAACTGTATATTCATACAGTCCATACCTAGAAACAAATGCCGTCTTCGGAATATCTGATTCCCTTATCCTTAGTTGATGATATCCGGAACGGAGGTCAATCTTAGAGAATACACATGCACCTCTTAATTGATCAAACAAGTCCTCAATACGAGGTAAAGGGTACTTGTTTTTGATTGTCACTTCATTGAGGGCACGGTAATCTACACATAACCTCTTGGTTCCGTCCTTCTTTGGTACAAATATGACCGGAGCTCCCCATGGTGAGGAACTGGGACGGATATACCCTTTCTCCGATAACTCTCGGATATGATCCTTGAGTTCTGCTAGTTGTTGGGTATCCATCCGGTATGGTCTTTTATATATAGGAGCAGTACCAGGTACTAGTTCTATAATGAACTCTACTTCTCGATCCGGTGGCATACCTGGTAACTCCTCGGGAAATACATCCTGAAATTCATTGACCACCTTTATGTCTTCAATGACTATTTCAGTTTTGTTGAGTTGAACATTCCCAGAGGGTACTTGAATAGACGTGAACTCAACCTTAGTTCCATCCGTATGAGTTAGTTCCACTGTCCTTGTTGAGCAATGTATAACCCCTTTGTACTTGGTCAACCAGTCCATCCCCAAGATAATATCTATTCCTTGTGATTCTATCACAATAAGGTTTGCAAGGAATTCTACTCCATTGACTCCTAGCTTTACCTTGGGACATATTTGTTTTGTCTTTATTTCTCCTCCAGGAGAATTCACTAATAACACTCGATTCATAGATGTAATTGGTAGTTTGTGCTTGGTTAAGAATTCCTTGGCTATGAACGAGTGTGTTGCACCAGAGTCAAATAGAATTGTAGCAGGATGAGTGTTCGCGGAGAACATACCAATCACCACGTCTGGTGCCTCCTGTGCTTCCTCCATCGTCACATGATTCACTTTGCCACGCACAAGATTCTGTGCCTGAAGTGGCTTCTTGTTGGGGCACCGGTTGGCATAGTGTCCCGTTTCTCCGCAGTTGAAGCATTGTCCCGTGACCTTGTTCATGGGTGCCTTGTTGCCTGTTGGTGCATTTTGAGGGTTTGGCCCTGCAGGACGAGGTTGGAATGCAGGGCGTTGTTGCTGCGCTTGTGGTCTCTGCTGTTGTGGTTGGAAAGTTGGGTTCCTGGCAGCAGGGTTGTAGTTCCTCTGAAACTGATTGGGAGCTATAGGTCGATTCATTGCTCCCGTCGGCGGTGATGAGAAACGGGGCCGACTGTTGCTGCTAGAAGCCTGTCCTTGCCAATTCATTTTCCTTTTTCGTTCTTCGACCAACTTCTGTCTTTTCCTCTCCACTATGAAAGCCTTGTTGATGAGCTTTTGGAAACTTTCATAGTCACTTGAAGACATAGCATATTGTATCTCTGAATTCAATCCTTCAATGAAACAGTCTTGTTTCTTCTCATCAGTATCTATGTCTCCCGGAGCATAGCGAGATAACTGTGTGAACTTAGTGAGGTACTCTCGCACGGACATGCTCCCTTGCTTCAGATTGAGGAACTCCTTCCGTTTGTTCTTGATTTCTCCGGCTGTAACATAGTGATTACGGAAGGCAATTTTGAACTCATTCCATGTGATACCCTCAGGATCCTCATGAGCTTCTTTGTATGCGGTCCACCAGTCAGCTGCAGACCCATATAATTGGTGAGAAGCAAAGAGCACTCTCTCACGTCCTGGGCATTGTATAATCTGCAACTTGTTCTCAATGTTTTTGAGCCAATCATCAGCTTCCAATGGCTCGATAGCGTTATCGAACTTTGGTGGTTGAGTGCTTAGGAACTCATTCAGTTTTGGTTGGCGTGGTGCATTCTGAATTTGTGGCTGCATGTTGGCCACCACTTGTGTCAGATTCTGAATGAGTTGATTCTGCATGTTCATCATCTGTTGTATAACTTCTCCATCTGCCCTACGTGCAACTCGTGGCTGCCATCCAGGTAAAGGAAATCCTGCAGCCTCATTGTTGTTGTTCTCTTCATTGCGTCTCCTTCTTCCTGCCATCTATTGTAAAAGACTGTGTTTAAAATTAAGGTATAGATGTTCTCTTAGATGTATTGTGTTGTATGCCTACTTCATCCATTCTATACAAGAGTTACTAAAGTTTCTACTTCGTTTATTAAATGGTCGTGATTGAAACAAACTAAGCACTTATATTCCTTAATAGATAGTTACATACACTAACGTGGTTGTGAACATAAGCCTATGGCTTTCACAACTCACGTTCATCCACTAGCATACATTACATCATCATTCTGAACAAGTTCACTAATCAACCATTACACTAGTCAATACATTACCACACACTTACTACACGAGTTACTATATGAACAAGGACACCTATCTTAGTTGTCCCCTGGGTTCTGTGCACCTTCCTGTGGGTTCCTACCATCACCACCTGGGTTGCTAGCCTCGGACTCAGCTGTGGAGGCCTCAGGTGCTGGAGGAACATGAGGGCGTTTGGCTGCCCTGCGGTCTGGAGAGTCCGGAGTCCAAGTGTCTCCATCCGAAGCATAGAGATCACTTATCTCTCCATCCCTCATCCTCATCAGTCCACGCATGATGGCCTCCGACTTCTTCAAGAGGTCCCGGACGTCTTGGAGTTCCTGTTGGCAGTTCTGTAGCCTCGCAGTGACGTCCACCCCTATCCGAAGACTCATGTCCATCTGCACTACATCACAACCTTCTTGGAGAGGCTCATAGTTGAATGCCGCGCTTCCACTTTGTCGCCGGGGAATGTACATGTATTGAGTCCCCTCGAGGCGGCCACGGTTGGTGTAGCTCTGGCAAGTGATTGCCTCCCAAGTGGCGTCCTTCTCAGCCTCTGCCATGGTGGACCTCCAGGCTGGTGAGTTGTGTATCTTGAGCAGCTTGTTCTCATGGTAGATCCTTGCCTGTGACTTCCACTCGTCTCGTTCTGCACGAGAGACTCGAGTGGTGTCGTACTGCACCTCTAGCTTGCCGGTATAACCAGCACAGCGAAGGAGGTGTCGAAGGCGATCCACCATGCCACTAGTAGACTCCCCGTGGGTCTGGTAGGTGGCGGGGTTGTCCACCTCCTCGGTAGTGCGCTCAGCCAACTGGTGTCGAGGAACTCGTCCTCCGGTGGACTTACGAGCCGTGAGACGTGTGCGTGCCATCTGTTTCAAAGAAAATTTAAAAATGTGTTAGAAAATAAACAATAATATAATTTTGAGTATAGAAGAGGTTAGACCACATATATATAGTTCAAATAATTCTCCTTTTAACAAAATACTTAGCAAAATAGTTTTTAATAAAATAGTGATGTCTATCTCGTCCATTTCTATCTAGGTTTGCGTCCTACGGGCAACCTTGGCTCTGATACCACTTTGTCACACCCGATATTCCATAAAGAACACCGAGCGTATACTCACATGTATGCCAGGATCCGTTGAGTCATACATGTGCCGACAAGAGTGAAATATCATTGTATTACAAGCCAAGTGTATTATACAACGTAATATTACATCATAAGACATAAAATATCAATTATGAGTACAAGCACACTAATAATAATACAGCGGAAAACTTCTAGCGGGGTGCTCCAGTTCCACAGGCGTTGCCCGGGGGTTACGCCAACCTAGAACAACTCCTCAGGGTCGAAGTACTCCTCGTCAAAGTCTACGTCTTCATTTACTCCTGAGCCAACATATGATATCCAACAAAAGCAAGTTTGAGTACCGTAGGTACTCAGCAAGTGTAGGAAAGAATGTTATGAAGGCCAATAGCAAGGGAAGGCTAACTTGGTTAAGCACTATGCATTAATCCTAAGCCTTAGCTTTGATTAGCAACCTATCTTACTAGGTGATAATCCCACCATCATCATTATTAAGTCATTAATGTTAGGTTACACCACCCAACAACCTCTTTTGACTCACATCCATGTTTCCCTAATCATGGACAAGTCCAAGCCGCTCTTGACCGTGAGCACGGCTGTCATGACAGTTTGGTTCTCTGCAGAGATTGTACCACTTTACCCACAAGTAGTGATTTCGTCCCCTGTTGCCAGGTGGACTAAGAAACCTCCCTGATATCCGTGGTTGCAAGCCACATTACACACTTCCTTTGGTGTGCGATCAGGAGATCACTACATGGCCTTTACAAAGGGTCTACCGGCAAGTACAAGCCCACTGAGGTTTCACCGCTGTAGTTCCTGGGAGTAACCCTCCCCTACAGAAGCCCCCTCTTGAGCCTTGCAGTTCCCAGGGCAGTCAAAAATGGACTCCCATTCCCCGCACCATCCAAACACTCATACTATACCGGCAAACTCCTAATTAATTGGCCAAGCTGCCCCATCTCAGTCTTGTGGTGGCACTGTAAAGCCGGGTTAACTGTTCCATGAACCGGTCCTTAGAATCTAAGACAGGCACTAACTCATTCCCGAGTCTCGTGCACGAAGCACCAACCCAACAACCAGCCTGTCTAGATTCCTATTACCATGACACACTCTTGTGTCTTTCATATAATACCACAAGACGAGTATCATCAACGTTCCATTCATTTTCTAAGTTCTAAGTATGCATGGCTAAGCACATAAAATGATAACCATCAAATATCAACTAAGTCCCTCCATGGTTCAACAAGAAATGATAAAGGAAATAAACTAGGGAAACACCCTAAATTAGGTTTCATATTAATGACATCATGCAATTAATCTAACTATTCATCCTAGAATAGGAACAAAGTGATCAAGGAACACTTGCCTTTGAGTGAAGTGGTATTTACTTCAAACTCTTGATCTTGAAAGTTAGGGAATGGTTCTTGAGTTGGTTCTATCCATGCATTTGTACCCACAAAATAATGACAAACATGCCATAAGAATCATATCACAGCATTTCAATCACATAAGTTTAGTTACACACATGCAACTATGGTTTTCTTGTCATTTTATGTGAGTTAGAAGGAAAATATGTTGCAATTGGCTACTTATACCCTTTTGATTTTAATATTGCCACTTCCAAACACTCATTTTCAGTTTGTAAGATAATTTGAATGAATTTTAGAATTTACTAATATATGTGTGTATTTATTATAATTAATTACATCCTAGAAATCATTTAAATTATTATTATAATACTTTTCAGACTCATATTCCTAATTTTCTGCACTTCAGAACCTATTTAAGCATTTAAAACAGTTTCCAAAATTTTTATTTAATATATATTATTTTTATCTATTTTCAGTATTTATTTAATAACTAAAAATACATTTTCAGTTATTTAAATAATTATTCTGGATCACAGAGATTATATATGTTCAAAAAGATGATAGCAGAATAATTTTACACCCTTGAAATAAATTTACAAAATTTTCTGAAATATATCTAATTTTTTTCTTTGATTTTTCCAAGTTAGTTGTCACTATATAAATAATATCAGCATTTGTAAATTGTTATATTTAAATTCAGAATTTTTATTCTGTTCAGAATGTTTTATCAGTGCTAAAAATAAATTTCTACCATTTTCTAGAATTCATTTAGCCTTATTTGATTATTTACAGAATTAAAAACAAACTTTTAAACTGATTTGGGCTAATTTGTAATAGATTCAAACTTTCTGGGGTTCAATTTGAATTTTCTAAACTGTTCTATCAATTTCTAAAAAGTACAGGGTCTCTTTGGCTATTCCAAAGTAATTTTCCAATTTCCTATGAACTCAGGGTTGATTCTGTAAGTGTCAGGGGCTATTCCCTATTTGTTTAAATCTCCAGGGACCTAACCAGAAGATTTCCAACGTTTATAACTGTTTTAAATATGGGCCGTTGGATCTGAGATCAACGGCCCAGATTAGATTAACCGAACCGGTATCGGTTCTTTTATTTCTAACCGCTCATTTCTCATCTGAGGGTCCAGAGGCGGCCACGTCGCCTCCCCCCCCTTCTCTCTCGCGGCCGGCGGCTGCGCGCGCCGGCGAGCGGCGGCGGCCTCGCCGGAGTTTCTGTTTTTCGCCGTTTTTCAACTATTTCGCGACCTACTGGTACCAGAAGAGAGAGGGGAGAGTGGGGAACTCACCTATGGTGACTTTTGGACCCAGAGACGGCCGGAGAAGTGTGTTTGACGGTGACCGAAGAGGATCTCCGGCGACCTTCGATCTCAGCGCTTCCCAGGCGTAGACCTTCACTGATTATCGTCGGGATTTCCTTCAGGAGGTCTTGGGATGGTGTAGGGAGGATTAGAACTGAGAATTTCCGAGGGTATTCGAAGAATTCGAGTTGGTGGCAGTTTTCCCGATCGGGGTGAAAGAGGGCGGTTTGGAGGGTGAAAATGGCCGGGGAGCGGGGGTATTTGTAGAGGGTGAAGAGGCGGCGGTTGCTGCGGCGCCGGTTGGCGGAGAGGGCGCGAGAATTGGGCGTGTCCGAACCGTTTTCGCCACATGCGATAATAGAGGGGAAGAGAGAGAGAAGGGCTGCGGTTGCTCGGGGAAGGAGAGTGTCGGCTGGGCCCTGAGCAGTGGGGGAGGAAGAGGGGTGAGGGTTTTTGTCACAT
Source organism: Neostapfia colusana (assembly GCA_030760725.1). Lineage (NCBI taxonomy): Eukaryota > Viridiplantae > Streptophyta > Magnoliopsida > Poales > Poaceae > Neostapfia > Neostapfia colusana. Next base: position 57,976,955 of record JASWHV010000019.1, read on the forward strand.
GGTGCATAATTCGGGTGTTACACGCTGCCCCTGGCGGACGCCCTGGAGCTTGCCCAGGCCAGCGTCCAGCAGGTCCTGGCCGCGCTCGAGCGCGAGCGGGAGGCCTTGGCGGACGAGAGGGGCCGCCTTCGCGGCTGGGGGCGACTCTTGAAGCTGCGGACTCGGGAGGTCGAGGAAGAGCTCGACGTGAGGCGTTCGAGGCTCGATGCCGAGGACGCGCTCCTCGACGTTGTGGGGAACCCCTTCCGGGATCCACACTCCAGGATACACATTGGGTGGTGCCGTGCGATGCGGCACCCAATAGCATACACGAAAAGAACCATAAAGTATAAAGTCTTTTACTTCTCAAAATATTGTCATTTACAAAATAATGTACCACGAGGGTACACGCAGCGGAATATACATACACACTTACTCTCGGTCCTAACTATGCAAAAGAGAATACGTCCAGCCCGCGGACGCTTCTTACTGGCTTCCACAAAGATAAGGGCAGCGGCAGGGTTTCCGGTGAGTCTCTGATGGCTCACCGAACAACCATCTTCATAGCAAAGTTTATAACCTGCAAAACACTAACAATGCAACCGTGAGCACAATGGCTCAGCAAGACTTAACCGACACTCCTAAACATGGAACTCTATGTGCAGGGATTACTAACATAGGCAGGTATGATGCAATAACGACACGCCTAAATGTTGATCCTTACTTTCAGGTTTATAGCAGCAGATTATTATGCCTTAGGCAGCCCTCACATCAGAAGTCCACAATCAAACAAGAAACGCTTTCCTCCGATGTGGTGATGCCCAAAGAGGAAAATAAACTTAATGAGCTCTACAACTATAGCATACATGATTGGCAATACAATGAATTTAAGAACTTCACCTCAGCAATGATTCATCACACCTTATCTGGAATTTATTACTACGTCACAACTCAGTGAACAAGTGGTACTCATATAACCGCGAGGGACGGTGATTGCAATCAGGACACACCCGGAATACACGACACATACACCCGCCTCGAAAGACCCACGCGAGCTCTTTCTTACGTTGTATGCAGCAACCTTTCACCCGTCACTCCAATGCCGAACCAGTTCCGCCGACCCATCAGAAGGGCCACTACACGGAACACGTCGAAGTTGCTCCGCTAGCGGGTTTACACCTCTGACACCAACCCCCAAAGGACGGCCGTATAAGTTTCGACACGAGAGTACCCGAGTTACATCGGTTTATCGGGTCCCATATATCCGACATGCATCCGGTACTGTTCAAACTTGCTCAGCAGGGCGGCATACGCATCGGTCCTTAACCGACACAAACAGAGCTACAGCCTCACAGGCCCCACGTCCTGCTGCTCCTACTCTCTGCTCGGTCTCATTTTCCATTCCAGAACTTTCATTTTCTAGAATCCTACCCCGCTGTACCCACATCCTAAACTCGCGGGTAGCTTCCAACTACCCGACTTGTACCGGATCCTATACAACTTTAGCCTAGCAGAAACTACACGAAGGTAGCCTATTCTACCCTGTACTCCAAGGAGTTTGTGGGTCATGCATTTGGAGTATCAATCACCTTCACCTAATGCACAATACATGCTAGACCAATAGAAGTGATACAAAGTAAAATATAACTAAAAGTTGTTAAATGCAAACCGGGGCTTGCCTTATGTTGCTGCAGGTTTAGTTCTACTTTATAGTCAGTATCTTGGCGATGAGTTAAGCTTCAACTTGCTGCTCTGAGTCAAGTTGCTCGTTGAACTCCTTCGTCGTTTTTCCTACCGATATGAATATGCACAGTTTTAATACGAGAAACTGAATTATAAAACAAATGTGTTGTAGGAACTAAGAATGGCTTAGACCAACTCTAAAGTTAGAGATGAGCTCTGTTATGGACAGGAACAGAGGACATTCTTAGTTGGGCAGTGGATGGTTGTTGAAGAAAATGCAAAGATCTATTTATAATGGACATAAGAAAGGTAGTAGAAGGAACCAACAGAAAACTAGAGGAGATGATCTCAATTTGCTCTGAAAATTTTACAGTGGACCATATATCTTACAGAGGTATGGCTTGCAAAAGTTCAGACAAAGTTGATGGAAGATGTGGCCTAGGGAATTTTCTTACTATTTGGCTTCTCTAAAATCCTATGGCAATTATAGTGTCTTGTCATGCTCCAAATTTGGTTTTTCAGAAACTTTAGAGTCTCATGAGTCCATAGGACTTGGTTTCACCATTTTTGGAGCTTCCTACACAGAGATATGAATTTTCCAAACTTGGTTAAAAGTCCGAAAATATCTCTGTTTATTTTCCCATTTTTCAGAGACATAGAGGATTCAAACAACATTTGGCCAAGCAAATGGAGTCCAATGCCTCTGCAAATTTTACTGGAGTTCAAGGAATATTGGAAGAATGTCATGCCCAAATTTGGGAATTTTCCAATTAACAGAACTCCTGTGAAAATTCATACAAGATTTTCCTTAAATGAATTAATAAGCCAAATACAGGAATTTTCATAAATATTGGGCTGCACCCCTTGATAGTACTCTTTGAGAGGAATACAACAAAATTTGTTTCACAATTTTTGGACACTCCTACACAAAGTTATGGCTCTCCAAAGTTTGAACTGAAATGGGAAAATCTGGAAAATGTTTAAATGCTGACAGTGGGTCCCACTCGTCATCCCTAACCTCCAGCCACGCGCCAAAACAGAGCAGTGGCGGCTGCCTCCGGTGAGGTCGCCGGAAATGAGCTTCCCGGCCACCTCTGGACCCCCTGTTGGCCGCCCCCCCATTTTCCACCATGCTGAACTCATTGGTGAGGTCGCCGGCGGCTGAAACTCGCCGGAAAGCAGTGCGCACCGGCCACAGCTAACCCTAGGGCTCCGGCGAGGTCGTGTGCAGTGATTTCTCCACGAAAAGGTGGGTTCTTGGGCTCTATAGCACCATGGGGGATCCCCCATCACCGGCATGAGCTCAAATCTGCCCAAAAATAGCTGCAAATAGGGGCTCATCGGCGACCTAGGGCAAAATTTGGTGCCAGCCCGAAATTCTCGAAGAACAGCCCCAATTCTTGATGATTTTTGATGGTTTTTGATCCTAGAGGGGCGTTGGAGAGTCTAGAACATGTTTTTAGCTCGGCACAAGGGATGATGGACTGAACACGACGAATTTTGAAGATTTGTGCAACTCGGTTCTATGAACACACTTGCAGTAAACAGAGAAATTCTTCCTCTGTAGTGCATGAAAAGAGGAGGGGTTTTCACCGGAGTGTAGAGCAGTCTGGGGCGCCTCTTTTTCATGTAGAACGTCGGGCACGAGGAGGTCTCTAGCAGGCTGTCACCGGGGAACAGGTAGGGTCAGCGGTGCTGAGTTTCTTCGGCTGTTCTTGCTCGAGCTGTGCGAGGAGATGGTGGGGAGCGAGGAAAACTGGTTCGCAGGGAAGGCAGCGTGTTGCTCACCCTTTACTCGTCCTCATCCTTGAGCAGGAGGTGGCGCTCTCCCTGTTGCTGAGAAACAGAGCACGGCAACAGCTCCCTGTGTGTCTCTGACCAGTGGGGTCCACGCCCCATCTCACTCTTATCCTCCAAATTCGTTTTAAAATAGCAAACGAGCTCCAAATTTGATAAAATTTGAAGGATAGGTCAAAACAAATATGAGGAACACAATGGTGCACTCAAATTTGAATTTCGGTAAAGTCAAAATTTGAAACTGAGATTTAAATTCAGATTTGAATTTTCTCCCGTTTAAATTCTAACAAATAGAAAAATCTTTTTCAAATGCTCTAAAAATTTACCGGGCTATTATTGGATGTGTGGAGAACTAAATGATAGCTTTAGATCTCCGTGTTCCGAAATTTTTGCAAGTTCAAGTTTAGACTTGGAGCTCACACCGTTAAATTCAAAAGTTTAAATTATTTCTCATTTTCTCGGTGTGAGTTGTAGCTCCACTTGCTAGAGTTTTGGGATTTCACAGACGTCCAGAAGAGGGTCGTCGACCGCCTGGACTCTGAGACCCGGCGGCTCTTTCAGGAGACCCGCGAAGCTCATGTCAGGGTCCAGGCGAGCTCCGATGCCATGGAGGAGCTGCGGCTGCAGCTGGCGCGTCGTGAGTGCGCTGTCGAGAATCGGGAGCGAGCCGTGGCCGCCAAGGAGAAGAAGGTTGCCGAGCGGCTTGAGGCTGGCGAGGGCGACCTGAAGGGCCGAACCGAAGAGCTGGGGCTCCGGGTGGCTGCTCTAGCCGAGAGGGAGGAGGAGGCCTCCCGAGAGTGTCAGGCGGTGCTGGAGCGGGAGCTGGCGGTCGACTTCCGGGCGTCGGAGCTGGAGCGGCTCACCCGGGACCTCGAGCTTCGGGAGAACTCTCTCTTGGCCAAGGAGAATAAGTTCTCCGAGGAGAGGCCCGGTGCCCTGCTGGCAGCCCGCCAAGAGGTGGAGAAGCTCCAGGCTTCGCGGTCCGTCGAGGCCCGAGCGGTTTGGAGCTTCGTCGGCCAGGCGGGGTCCGCCCTGCTACCCCTCGGCTTCAGCCCCGTGAGGACGGGGGCTCCGACACAAGAGGTGGACGAGGCGATTCTGGCTCTTGAGTCCATCGGCGCCAATCTAGATAGGCTCGACGCTGTGATTGCCGACAAGCTCAAGGGGGAGGGATGGAGCTTGGCGAAGGAGGTCGCTATGCACGTGCTGCATACTTCTGGAGTCGGGATTCCTCCCTCTCTCTAGAGCCGGTGAGGTAGGGCCCCGTCGTAGAGCGGGAGGAAGCCGCCAGGGCCGGAGTCAGGGACATCGCCCCTCTCGTCGTGTCTAGGTTCCAGCGGGAGTCCGGGGACTCCTAGGCAGTCGCCCCTGTAGCCGAAAGGCCTTGTATCTTTTTTTGTTTTTATTGAGTCTGTAGTCCATCTCTTGGAGCCCTTGATGAATGAATGGACTCTTGTTGTTTTTTGTGTCTGTGTCTTTTATCTTCTTCTTCTTGGCTTGGCCTGCCCGAGCCCTTAGCTCCACAAGGGCTTCTGGAGGTCTCCACCGAACTTGAAGTTTTGCACAGACACCTTCCTTAGGTCCTCACTGACTTAAGGACCCAAGGGGTCTCCGGAGCTCGCCCCATGAGGACAAGGGGAGGTCCGGCTCTGCTGGCCACGTGGCGGGCCCGGAGATCTCCTCTGAGGAGAGGGAGGTCCGGCTCCGCGGGACACGTGGAGCCTTCGGAGCTCGCCCCTGCAGAGGGGGCGAGGTCCGGCTCTGTCGGCCACGTGGCGGGCTCGGAGCTCTCCTCTGACAATAGGGGGGCTCCAGCCCCGCCAGACACAAGGGGTCTTTGGAACCCGCCCCTGCGGAGGGGGCGAGGTCCGGTTCCTCCGGTCTTGTTGTTGGAGTAGTCGGGAGCTCCGGTCCTTCCTTGTGCGGTCCCCGTAGTGGCCCCCTGGTAGGTGTGGCCAATTGTTCGGGCATACCTACCATATTCCTGCAGGGGAGCTAAGGCCAGGAGGTCCTGCACACAAGTAGAGGAACCGTAATTCTCCTCAGGGGCTCTGCCTTCCTTATCTCATAGCCTTATTTGGCTTACGGTCCTGGTCCGGTATACGAGGCTTGGGCAATTCAGTGCGCCCAGCGCCGGGGGTCCGGCTCCCTCCGAGGTCAGGGTAATGACCGTCCGGCCCCTAGTACTGTACCGTGCACGCTTTGGGTCGGAACCAGGTAAAGCAGGCTACGCACCCTAGACCCCCAATGCACAGCGCAGGTTTTTCCTAGAGGTGACCAACTGGCATCGCAGCACCTGAGTGGGGGAGGCCCGAGAGGCCCCCTGGCCATCGGCAGGTACCTCAAGCGCGACCGTCTTCGGTAGGATAGCAAATGCCGACTAGGGATGAGAGTGGGAAGGGAGAGTTGAGTGTACGATGAGCATACACTGTGTTTGATATGAAAGTGTGATCATAAAAATTAATGCGTAATTTAAATGAACACATAAGTAAGAGCGTGGTAGAACAAGATTCTTTCCATATAAATGCCCATAGGAGGAAGGCAGGCTAAACATGGAGGGAACGACCTGCCCCATTAAGAAGGGAAGCAAGATCCTACGTGCTTAGGGTCGGAACTAGGCCAAGCTGGACGTAGTCCTGGACCGTCCCCTGGGACTTAGTTGCTCCGAGCGCTGTTCCTGGACTCTATGGGATCTATTGCAGAAAGAAAAAGACCTGTGCTACCAGTGCTCTAGGGATAGAACTTACGGAGATGTTCTATGTTCGAAGGGTTCGGGAGCGGATCCCCATCCTCGGTGGAAAGGCGTACGCACCTGGGGCGGCAAACTTTCGTGACTCGGAAGGGACCTTCCCAGCTAAGGGAGAGTTTGTTGGTCCCTTCGCGAGAAAGTATGCTTCGCAGCACCAGGTCACCTTCTTTGAGCTCCCGGACACGCATGGTCCTCTGGTGGTAACGTCGGAGCGCCTGCCGATACCGTGCGTTGCAGAGCGTTGCTTGTAATCAAGCCTCGTCGACGAGATTGATGTCTTCACGCCGTAGCTGGTCCTACGTGGCTTCGTCGTAAGCTCGTACACGAGGAGACCCCATGTTGGTCTGTAGGGGAAGCACGACTTCGGCCCCATACACCATGAAGAAGGGTGTCTCCCTCGTGGCCCGGCTCTGGGATGTCCGGTTAGCCCACAGTGTGTTCGGAAGCTCATCCACCCACTTGGCGCCATGGTTCTTCAAGCTGGCATAGGTGCGAGTCTTGAGGCCCTAAAGGATTTTGGCGTTGGCCCTCTCGACTTGCCGGTTGCTTTTTGGATGAGCAACGGAGGCATAAACACACCTGGATGCCAAGGTCTTCGCAGTAGTCTTGGAACGCTGCGCTGGTGAACTGGGTCCCGTTGTCGGTAATGATTCTGTTCGGGACCCCGATCCTGCAGACGATCGACTTGATGAACTTGACTGTGGATTGCTTGTTGATGGTGATGACAGGTGTAGCTTCCGGCCACTTGGTGAACTTGTCGATGGCGACGTAGAGGTACCGCAATCCCCCGACGGCTTTGGGGAATGGCCCCAGGATGTCCAACCCCCATACCGCGAACGGCCACGAGGGTGGGATCATCTGCAGCGCCTGAGCCGGTATGTGGATCTGCTTGGCATGGAACTGGCACGCCTTGCATCTCTTGACCAGCTCGGCGGCATCACGGAGTGCTGTCAGCCAGTAGAAGCCATACCGGAAGGCTTTACCGACAAGCATGCGTGAGGAAGTGTGACTCCCACATTCGCCTCCATGGATCTCAGCGAGCAAGTCGCAGCCTTCTCTCTAGGTTATGCACCGCAATAGGGCGTGGTTGGCGCTACGCCGGTAGAGATCCCCTTCTACCAGTGCGTATCTTTTAGCCATGCGCATGATCCGTTCAGAGGATACACGTTCATCGGGAAGGATATTGTCTTTTAAGTAGTCCCCGATCTCCGTGATCCATGCAACGGGTCTGACTTGAGCTTCTGGATCTTGAGCGCTCGGTAGCACGGAGTCCCCAATGACGCTTACGATCCTTGGCGGCGTCCATGGTTGCAGGGCTGTCGGGACCGCCAGCTTCGAGGTGCTGGTCCCGCCCCCTTCGCCCGGCTCGGTCGGCCGGGCTGTGGGCTGCAGCAATGTCCTCTCGAAGACTCCTTCGGGCACCGGGGCTCCGGTGGAGGCCTTCATTGAGAGGTCAGCAGCCGCGGCGTTTCTGGCGCGCGGTACATGGCACAGGTCCAAGACGAGGAAGTCTTTCTCCAGCATCTGCACGTAGAGCTGATAGGCAGCTAGTTGTGGGTCGTTGCAGGAGCATTCACCCTTGACTTGCTTGATGACTAGCTGGGAGTCGCCCTGTGCCAACAACTGGCGAGCGCCGAGAGACAGCGCCGTCTTCAGGCCAAAGATGAGGGCTTCATACTCCGCCATGTTGTTGGTTGCCTTGAAATTGAGACGCACCATGTACACGAACTGATCCCCCGATGGCATGAGAAGCAGTACGCCGGCACCGGCCCCCTGCTTTCGAGAGGAGCCGTCGAAGAAGAGCGTCCAGTGGGGCTCGGTGAAGACCGGAGCTCCGGGCTCCAATTTACCGTCTTCAGGGCCCCCTAGGTTGGTTGGCGATGGCGTCCACTCGGCCACGAAGTCAGCCAGTGCTTGGCTCTTGATTGCATGACGAGGGAGGAAGTCCAGCTCGAACTCTGCTAGCTCCACTGCCCACTTGGTGACGTTGTCGGTCGTGTTGGGACTGTGGAGGATGGTCCTCAGCGATAGGAGGTGACCACCAAGATCCGGTGGGCTTGGAAGTAGTGTCGGAGCTTTCTGGACGCCACGAGCACTGCATACAATAGCTTCTGAACCTCCAAGTACCTTGTCTTGGCGTCATGGAGGACTTCGCTGATGTAGTAGACTAGCCTCTAGATGGTCCAGACCCTGCCCCTGGAGCCTGAGATGTATTCCTCCATTGGCTCAGGTCGACAGGAGATAGACGGGTCCGGGGGAGCCTTCGGGATCTGGGACCCGAGGGCTTCTACACCGTCTTGGACCTCCGAGAGGTCTCGTTGGACCTCCGGGAGGTTGTCTTGGACTCACGGGAGGTCCCACTAGACCTCCGGGACGTTGTCTTGGAGCTTCGAGAGGTCGTCTTGAACCTCTGAGAGCTCCTAGTGCTTGTCTTCTGCTGCCGGAGCAGTTTGCGGTGATGAGGGGTCCGGCCACTCTGCGATGAGGACCATGCTCACCACCTCTGTTGTCGCCGCGATGTAGAGTAGCAGGTGCTCTCCGGGCTCGGGGGCTACCATGATGGGTATGGTCGTCAAGAGCTGCTTCAACTCCTGGAATGCTTCTTTTGCTTTGTCGGTCCAAGCAAAAGGACCGGATTTGCGCAGGAGCTTAAAGAAGGGAAGTGCCCACTCCGCTAGCCTAGGTATAAACCGACTCAGCGCAGCAAGGCATCCCGTGAGTTTCTAGACATCCTTGATGCGAGCGGGGGGCCGCATCAGATCGATGGCCTTAATCTTCTCTGGGTTGGCCTCGATCCACCGGTGTGAGACCAGGAATCCTAGGAGCTTCCCAAAGGATTGCCGAACACACATCTGTCTGGGTTCAGCTTGGTGCACGTGGAGCGCAGCTTGTCAAAGACTAGAGCTAGGTTATCTAACAAGGATGAGCTCTGTCTAACTTTGACAATGATGTCATTGACATACACCTCAACTAAGTCTCTTATTAGCTCTCCAAAGGTTTTGTGCATAGCACGAACAAAGATGGGGAGAGCATTCTTTAGACCATAAGGCATGGAGACTGTCGGTACCCTAGATACGGGGTACCCCCGCGCACAGGGAGACATGCCTAATGACCTCGCCCTTCTCCGCAGGGAGAGCTCCGAAGGCGCCACGTGTACAGCGGCGCAGGACCTCCATCTCCTCAGAGGAGAGCTCCGGGCCCGCCACGTGGTCAACTGAGCCGGACCTCCCCCCTTCGCGGGGAGAGCTCCGGAGACTCCGCGTGTCCTGTGGGGCCAGACCTCCCTCTCCTCAGAGGAGAGCTCCGGGCCCGCCACATGGCCAGTAGAAGCCGGACCTCCCCCCTCCGCGGGGAGAGCTCCAAGGGCTCCACATGTCCCGCGGGGCCAGGCCTCCCTCTCCTCAGAGGAGAGCTCCGGGCCCGCCACGTGGCCAGCAGAGCAACGCTGCCTGCCCCCGCGCGGTAGGCAGCAGGAGTAAAGACGTGCCATACCTTGCCCGTACAAGGTATTCAAGGACCGCGCCTTCCCAAGGCGCGGAGACGCGGAGCACGCCTCTGGTAGGTGCTGTTGTGCCCAGTCGCATCGCAGACTGGCGCGCCGTGTCAGAGCATGCCCGCCAATAAACACAGCGACAAGATATCCCCTGCCGCCCCTGCCATCATCAACCACTACGACTAGCTTGCGGCATGGGCAGGGCGGCAGAACGAAGACTCGGAAGCCTTCGCCGGAGACAACTACCGGCATAACTGCAGATACGGTAGATGGCAGGAAATCTCCCCGGGACCACCTGTCGGGCCCCGGGCCCACCTTGTAAGCCGCACGAGCCTTGGACTATAAAAGGCTCGGGTAGGCGACGTTAGCGAGGGTTCAAGCTCTGTTCGGTTCGCCTCTTACGCACTCTCGCACTCTAGCCATTCAACATCTCACACCCTCAAGCTCAGGACTCCGGTTCTGAGCAGCAAGCAATACAGCGAGCAGCTCTGCTCACCGTGGACGTAGGGTTTTACGCTCCGGCGGCCTGAACCACGTAAAAACCCCCGTGTCAAGCTTCTCCCTCGATCGTCCCTAACGCTGAAGCTCTCCGCGAGTGACTAGCCCCTCTGAAAAAGAACCTCCATGGGCTGCCCAGTGCAGGCCCGGGGTAAGTGTCGGCTACACACTTCGACATTTGGCGCGCCAGGAAGGGGGCTTTTCCCTTGCGCAATGAGCTTCTGCCGGCGAAGATGACGAAGCTTCCTTCAGCGGCAAGCTCTCCTCACCCACGTTCACGATGAACGGTGACTAGCGGGGACTACGTCTCGACACACTCTGGACGGAGTGTGTCGGCGCAAGCTGGAAGCCAGCAGCCGACTTTGGCAGCGCCGACTCCGGCAACGCAGGCTCCAGCGAGCGTGAGATCCTCTGCAGCTCTGAGTGTCTCCCACGGGGGCACGCTAGCTGCAGCAAGAGCGCTACTGCGCAATCCACCTGTTGGGGGCGCGCCTCAGTTAGCGACCCAACAGTGGATTCGGGAGGTAGACCGTCTCGTCGTCGCCGCTGCAAACCCTCGACTTCGGCGAGGACGACGTCCTGGCCAGCCGGCTGTGTAGCTGACGCGCACGCCAACGATTGACGGGCAGACGGCAGATTCCCGCTCCACCAGGCTCCCATCGACGGACCTGAGGACGGAGCTGGAACGATGCCACTTGGGCAAAGATGCCCGAGTGTTCATCGAGCGACGACTCTCGTGGCAAGGTCTGCCTTCCAGGCCTCTAGCTCCGTAGCCCGGGCTCGCAGGTCGCCCTCGCCTGCCGCCAGCCGCGCGGCGACTCTCTCCGCCTCGGCCGCCACGGAGCGCTCTTGATCCGCAACGGCGCGCTCACGGCGCGCCAGCCTCTGCTGCACCTCCTCCAAGGTAGAGAAGTTCTCCTCGGCCCGGGCATGCGCCTCAAGGGCCTCCTTGTGGAGTCGCCATGTCTCAGAGTCCAGACGGTCGACGGCCCGCTTCTATCGTTTGAGGAGCGCCTCCATGACATCAAGCGACTCCCGCCTGGAGTCGAGCTCCCCCTTGACCTTCTCGGTCCGCTCCCTCAAAAGGTTCCCCCTAGTGAGGAGGCGATCCCTCTCAACCACCTGCTCCTCTCGCTCGCGACCGAGCGCGGCCAAGACCTGTCGGACGCTCGTCTGGGCGAGCACGAGGGCATCTGCCAAGGGCAGCAGGGCAGCAGAGGCCGGAGCGGCACCCCCGACCTCCTCCATCACGTCGTCTTCAGGAGAAGTCGACGCTCTAGCAACCGGGATAAAGCGCCGGTCAGGAGAAGCCAGCGCTGGGACGGGCTCGCTCCCATCACGCCCTGGTTCGTTGCCCACCGTAAGGCCCATGGCAGTTCCTTCCACTCCGGCAACAGGAGGCGGGACTTTGACAGCCGGACGCGCCAAACCCTTACCGACAGACAAAGGCGCAAGAACTCAAGGAAGGTGCAAGCGCTAGGAAGTGTGAAGGGAAGCCGCGATGCGGGTAAGATCCCCTTTTAAAACTTCCCAGGTGCGATTCAAAACGATTCGAAACTCTTCGAATACGCCGCTTGTGCAACCGCTTCGGCTCCAAGGCCAAGCGTCGATGACAAGTGGACCCAATGAAAGTTGCCTAGAGGGGGTGAATAGGCTAATAAAACCTGGAATTATAGTAAACAGTGGATAAAACCAGAAGCAGGCCGGACTAGTCCGGTCTGAGGTCAGACTAGTCCGGTCTAAGTCTAAATTTGTGTTTTAGGTTTCCTTTTAAGTTTGTTTGAGCGGAAAATATATAGTAGTCAAATGATATCACTAATTAGTTGGGAATGATTAGATTGTGAAATTGTAGAACAATTTGCGGGAAATGACACAATGACAGCTTGACAAGTAATTCTAGTGAGCAAGTGAGATAGTAGAGGAATCAAGAGACACGATTTATCCCGAGGTTTGATTCCACACAGGAATCTACGTCCTCGTTGAGGAGTCCACCAAGGACTGGGTCTTTTCCAACCCTTCCCTCACCGAGTGATCACCAAGATCAAGCCCGGGCTTTCTTACTATCAATCGAATGTGAATACAATGCTCTTAGGGGCTACTCACACCTTGAAGCTCCCTACACCAACCAAGTAGTTCTAGAATTCAAAGTACAACTGTTAAGAACTCAAAATAATAGTTAGAGTGCAAGGGAATCAAACCGAGAGCTCAAACGTCGATCACCACGTCTTTCCTCTCACAAAACCACTAACTCCTTAAGATCCAATCTTAGGGGTCTAGAAGGTGAGGAAAGAGGCTTAGAAGAGCTCTAGGAATGAGTTTTCAGCGCTTAGGTTCGTGTCTTGCCAATTCTCAGCCGGGGGGTCTCCTTTTATAGAAATCCCGATATTTAGTCGTTACCAACTAAAGTCCGGACTAGTCCGGTCCCAACCCCGGACTGGTCCGTTCTTGAGGGACCACTCACGTCACAAGGCTACCAACTAAAGTTTAGTGACCGTTGGACTTAAATGGTCAAGAAACCACGGACTAGTCCGGCCAAGAGCGGACTAGTCCGATCTCAGTCAGGAACCTTTGTTCCGTATGAGAACGGACTAGTCTGGTAAGGGCGGACTAGTCCGGTCTTACCAGACTTAGTCTAAAAACTCTCTAATCTGAGTTGCGGACTAGTCCAGCCAACTTCGGACTTGTCCGAGCTCACACAGGAACCTTTGTTCCGTCCTAATTCGGACTAGTCTGAAAAGATCGGACTAGTCTGGCCTGTGGAGCGGACTAGTCCGATGGCCCTCAGATACTTCTTTTCCGGACATAAGTGGCTTAGTCCGCTCAGCGGACTAGTCCGGCCTCTCTAGCGGACTAGTCCGGCCTTCTAAGACTTAGTCTCATAACGGCTCAGACTCACACAACAACGGACTAGTCCGACCTTTAACGGACAAGTACGAACTAACTCGAAGACTCTTTATCCGGTCCAAAACGGATTAGTCCGGGTCCGAACGGACTAGTCCGGCCCATGGTCCGGACAAGTCCGGTCTCTCCTTTTTTATATATCTATGACCACTTTGTCTCATGATTCTAACTTTCTACCCTTCGTTTGAGCTCTCTAATGATTCTCAAGCACTCTAAAAGAGAAGACCCTGTACATAACTAGAAAATGTGAAATAGAGAATTCTATTTTCTACTCTTTCAAGTCTTCTTCTTTTCCTTTTGCTTCTTGAGAGACTCCATATCCATTTCTTTGATAAACACCTATGCTCATACTCAGTAGAAACTTATTAGTATCTTAATTGTCGTCATCAATCAACCAAAACCCACGGGGATTACCTAGATGCACTTTCAATCTCCCCCTTTTTGGTGATTGATGACAACTCATTAAGATTTTCGAAAAGTAGATATAGTAGATTGTTTTCATAACATATGTGTGTATGATTTACTCCCCCTAGATGTGTGCACAATGGATTATCAAAAAAAATATGCACAAGAGTGAGTTCTTGGAGAATTTCATGCTTACATGTGTTATGGTGGGGTGACTAAGTGTGATGTAAGCAGTAACCACATTAAGAAAGATATAATATTTATGAGCAAACATATTTCAATATAGCATAATATGAAGACATAAAATAGCATAGTCATTACAAAAATAACATAACGTGGCATAATGTAGCATAGTTATTACAAACCAGCATAAAATGAGTTTAAAGAGCAAGACTATGACTATGACTAGACTACTCCCCCTTATTATCTCCCCCTTTGGCATCAAGGCACCAAAAAAGGGAAAGAAAAAGGAGAAAACCTAATCACTATCATCTTGATCTCCGTCGTGGTCACTCTGAGTCTCCTCGTCCTCATCCTCATCTTCATCTTCATTGTCATCCTCGTGATGAGTGTGGGAGGTAGGAGGAGCAGCTGAGGAGGATCCAAAGTAGGCAAGCTCATCCTCCGTGAGAGTGGGGAACTCTGTCACTTCGTCATCATCTGATGACGGTGGAGACATAGGTATCTCCATCTTGTCGCACATGGCCTTGCGATACTTCTCTTGGCGTTGCTTCATTTACTGCTTGCGAACTTCCACCTTTCGGCACGAGGAGAATATGGCCTTGAAGATTTTGAGCAGTCCACTAGAGGAGCCACTCGATGATGGAGGGACGGATGGTCCGGCAGAGGAGGATGGAACTGCAGTGGATCCCCTGCCCAAGGATGCAGGAGGGCGAGGAAGAGGAGTCGGCATCTGAGGACGTATCTTCCCGTGCTTCACATCCTTTGCAAACTCAAGTCCTGTGACTTTTTCGATCATGCACATGATGTATGGTGCATAGCCACAAGATCTGTTCGGGGTGTGGGAGATGTTGAAGATGTCGTTGTAGAGGTAGTCAAATACATTGAATCTTTCTTCTTCATTGAGCAGCTTCAACAGGTTTCTGAGATACCCCTGTATCATCCCCGCATCGCTATCTTTTGGAGCTAGAGTCTTTCTCAGAATCCTGTTCATCACTCAAAAAAAAAAGGTTTGATGTTGTGGGTTGAGGATGCCTCATAAGAGAGATATGAAGGATACATGAAGTCCAAGTCATCCTTTCCAAAGGTTCCCTCATTGTGAACTATGATCTCATAGTTCAAGTGCTCCCCAAGTCCAAGAATTTGAGCAAACTCATCATATAGGACAGAATAAACCACACCATTCGTCATCCAAGTGATTTTCCTGTTTCCATAGGTGTGGAAGTAGCAGGTGGTGTAAAACTGGACTATGACCTCAATGTTCCAATCATACTGAAAAACCATCAAGTCCTTGATCCCATGACGTTCTGTTTCTTTGATTACTGCATCAAATGCTTGATGCTTCTTGTTGGCCATGTATGGCCAGTCCACCCACTGAGCATCAACTACCGATGTCTTCATTGGGAGATAAACAAGCCGGTAGTAGTCACAATGGAAGTCACACCAGAAGCGAGGGTCTGGTGTGGACTTCTCGTACTTATAAACTTCCTCCTCCCGGAACCTTCTGGCTTTGTCGGCTCCTTTCCCCTTGAAGGTTGCACTTGCCAAATTGGGTTGGCGGTTTGGGTTGTGCATAGGAGGTGCCCTTTCAAGGGGCCCAACAGGTCCCTGTGGGGGATTTTCCCTTCCCCGTCTAGGGTTGTCACGAATGACAAGTCCCCTGTTGGCTAGAGCCTTTTTCCTAGGAGGATCAGCTGCTTTGCCTTTTCCTTTATCTTGGGTCGATTTTTGGGGCTCGGCAGGTTGTTTGTCCTTCAGGGTGACTAGCCTCTTCCTCCTTGGAGGATCAACGGACTGGGAGGCTTGTGCTTCCCTGTCAGCCCGTTTCTTCGTCCGAGCTTCCCTTGCAGCATCCTCTCTTGCCTCTGCCTCGGCTGCCGCATGATAAGCGGCTTGGCGAGCCGCTTCGGCCTCGGGGTTTGGAAGAGGACTGTCGCTGGGTCCTGACATGATCTGGTGAGAAAAGAAGTATTTAGCTGATGGAGTATTGCGTTTAAATTAGTTTACAACCCCAAAGTTAGGGGCTAAGACTGTATCAGCCGGACTTGTCCGGGCAGGAGACGGACTAGTCCTCTCCGGCCGGACTTGTCCGGTTGGAGTCCGGACTAGTCTGGACCCTACAGTTTTAAACCCTAACTGATGTGATTTGATTACTAATTCAGCAAAGTAGTCGCAATACTATGGGGGTTTGAAATAATATGGTACAGGAATCTCAGAGAAGCCCTAAGGTACTAAAGGTATGTCCTAGAAAGAAGATTTTTGTGAAAAGTCAAGGCTAGGTTAAAAAGTACCTTAGAGTGAAGGAATTTGATGAAATCCGCAGTTCGAAGGAGTGGAGATGGTCGGAGAAGAGTTCCCCGCACTCCACAAGCCTTGAATCGCGGATGCCTTTGAGGGATTTGAGGGAGGACTCCAAAATCGCCAATGGGGGCGAGTTTTGGAGGAGAGAAGTGGAGTGGAGGTGAATGAGGGAGAGGGAGGGGGTCAGCCCGACCTTTGGAGGTTAAGTCTCCAGGGGCCGGACTAGTCCGGTCCTAAGTCCTGACTAGTCCGATCTATCGGACTAGGTCCAGACTAGTCTCTAGTCCGGACTTGTCCGGGTGCCAGGCAGACTAGTCCGTTGTGGACTTGTCCGCTGCATCTCGGACTTCTTAGGATGTCGGGACTTGTCCGGCCTCTAGGTCGGACTAGTCCGGCTCTTAAAGTCTAAAAATTCTTATATATATTAGAATTTTGCCTTTGTTTGCGGTGGATTTACTTGCACCTGCTATATGGTCCATATATATATATACATATATATATATACATATATATATACACATATATATATCTACATATATATATATACATATATATATGTATATATATATATATGAAACACATAATTACATGATGACCACAATATAACCAAAAATAATATGAGAGAAGAAATAGAGGAGGAACAAGTTTTTTCACAATCGTGCACATTTTTTAAAGTTGTGGAAGAATTTGGAGATCTTCTATTTGCACAACTTTTCAACTCACATTCCTAGAGTCTAGTATATTCAGCTCATTTTGAAGTTCACAAAATCGTTTTTCATCTAGTGGTTTGGAAAAATATCGGCTAGTTGTTTTTCAGTTCTTACGTGTGATATAGCTATGTCCCCCTTTATAGAATGATCTCTCAAAAAGTGATGCCGGATGTCTATATGTTTGGTCCTAGAGTGCTCAACTGGATTGTGGGCTATCTTAATGGCACTCTCATTGTCACAAAGGAGTGGAATGTGGTTCATATTGTGACCATAATCCCTTAGAGTTTTGTTTCTTGGATGACCATGATACTAGGGACCTACCCAAAAATTAACAAGTCCCTCAGGTGCTTTTTCTATCTATTTTACATCCGGCGTAATCCGCATCGGAGTATCCGATGAGATTAAACTTAGATCCCTTTTGATACCATAATCCTAGGTTAGGTGTGTGAACTAGATATCTTAGGGTCCTTTTAACGGCTGTTAAATGACATTCTTTAGGTGATGCTTGAAATCTTGCACATAAACATACACTAAGCATGATATCGGGCCTAGATGCACAAAGATAAAGTAATGAGCCAATCATAGAGCGATATACCTTTTGATCCACGCTTGGTCCATCTTCATTGAGGTCAAGGTGCCCATTTGTCTCCATTGGTGTCTTGATAGGTTTTGCTTTGTCCATGTCGAACTTCTTTAGTATGTCTTGTGTGTACTTGGTTTGACTAATGAACGTGTCTTCCTTGAGTTGCTTGACTTGAAATCCGAGGAAGAACTTCAACTCTCTCATCATGGACATCTCAAACCTATCTGTCATTATCTTACTAAACTCATTACAAAAGGATTTGTTAGTAGAACCAAATATAATGTCATCGACATATATTTGGTACACAAAGAGATCATTGTCTACATTCTTTGTGAAGAGTGTATAATCTGCTTTGCCTATCTTAAAGCCATTATCAATGAGAAAGTCTCTAAGACATTCATACCAAGCTCTAGGAGCTTGTTTGAGGCCATAGAGAGCTTTATGCAACTTAAACACATGATCAGGATATTCTTGGTCTTCAAAGCTGGGTGGTTGCTCCACGTACACCTCCTCCTTGATTGGACCATTTAGGAAGGCACTTTTCACATCCATTTGATAGAGTTTAAAATCATGATGAGTAGCATAGGCTAATAGAATACGAATAGACTCAAGCCTAGCTACGGGAGCAAAAGTTTCATCGAAATCCAAACCTTCGACTTGAGCATATCCCTTTGCCACAAGTTTGGCCTTATTTCTCGTCACCACTCCGTGTTCGTCTTGCTTGTTGCGGAACACCCACTTGGTGCCTACCACGTTTGCATTTGGTCTTTTCACTAGCTCCCATACTTGATTTCTTGTAAAGTTGTTTAACTCTTCTTCATAGCTACCACCCAATCCGGATCCTTGAGTGCATCTTCCACCCTAAATGGTTCCAAGGACGACACAAAAGAGTAATGTGCACAAAAGTTAGCTATTCGAGAACGTGTTGTTACCCCTTTTGTGATATCTTCAAGGATGTTATCAACGGGATGATCTCGTTGAATGCTTTGATGAACCCTTGGGTGAGGCACTTGATTTCTTGAGTGGTTTTCTTCTTCTTCTTCTCCCCCTTGATCAACACCATGGTTTCGATTTTCTTCTTCCTCAAATTGACCGTCTTGATCTTGGGGTGCTTGAGTTTGATCTTGAGTGAGAGGTGCCAATTGTGATGAGCTTGTAGCATCTTGTCCTACATTTTCTTGGGGACGGATTTCTCCAAGCCCCATTCTTCTTAGTGCTTCACTTGGTGCTTCTTCTTCATCTAATACACATTTATCAACTTGCTCCGCTTGGGAGCCATTAGTTTCATCAAACACCATGTCACGTGCAATTTCAACGCACCCGGAGGTTTTGTTGAAGACACGATAAGCGTAGGTGTTTGAGTCATAACCAAGTAGGAAACCTTCATCGGATTTCGAAGCAAATTTTGAAGTCCTAGGCTTCTTGTTGAGAATATAGCATTTACTTCCAAAAACTCGAAAGTAGGAGATATTGGGTTTGTTACCGGTTAGGAGCTCGTATGAGGTTTTCTTCAAAAGTCGATGGAGGTAGAGGCGGTTTGTAGCATGACAAGCGGTGTTGACTGCCTCCGCCCAAAATAGATCCGAGGTCTTGTATTCATCGAGCATGGTTCTTGCCATCTCTATGAGTGTTCGGTTCTTCCTTTCAGCCACCCCCATTTTGTTCGAGAGTATAAGGGGCTGAAAACTCATGTTTGATGCCCTCTTCATCCAAGAATTCTTCTACTTGAGTGTTCTTGAATTCAGAACCGTTGTCACTCCTTATCTTCTTGGTTTTTGAGGAAAACTCGTTTTGATCTCTCCTCAAGAATTTCTTGAGGATACCTTGAGTTTCTCCCTTATCATGCAAGAAAAATACCCAAGTGAAACGAGAATAATCATCAACAATTACAAGACCATACTTGTTACCGCCAATGCTTATATAGGTGACAGGGCCGAAGAGGTCCATGTGAAGCATCGCCAATGGTCTTGTTGTCGTCATCACATTCTTGGCAGGATGAGTTGTTCCAATTTGCTTTCCTGCTTGGCATGCACTACATGGTCTATCCTTTTCAAAAACAACTTCTTTTAGTCCACGGATGTGATCCCCCTTTAGAAGTTTTTGTAAGTTCCTCATTCCAACATGGGCTAGTCTTCTATGCCACAGCCATCCCATGTTGGTTTTTGCTATTAAGCATGTGTCAAGCTGAGCATTATCTGTGGAAAAATCTACCAAGTAAAGCTTTCCCTTTAACACACCCTTAAAGGCAATTGAGTTGTCACTTCTTCTAGAGACGGTCACATCCTCGTTAGTAAACAAGCAATTATAACCTTTCTCACATAGTTGAGATATGGACAATAGGTTATAATCTAATGATTCAACGTGTAGAACATGTGAAAGAAAGTGTTGAGAAGAGATTGCAATTTTACCAATACCTAGTACCCTTCCTTGACTGTTGTCACCAAAATAGATGCCTTCATTTGGATCATCATTTTCTTCATACTTAACAAACATTTTCCTCTCTCCGGTCATATGGTTAGTGCACCCACTATCTAGCACTCATTTAGTGCCACCGGAGGAGTAGGCCTGCAAAACAATTTAAACTTTGCTCTTAGGTACCCAAACTTGGTTGGGTCCTTTGAGATTAGTTACTAGGCATTTGGGCACCCACACACAAGTTTTTGGACTCTTGTGGAGTGGCCCAACATATTTTGCATAAACTTCACCATACTTGTTTTTCATAAGAACATAAGATGCATCGAAATTATAAAATACTATAGATTTTACATTTTTGGTAATCTCATGTGAGGTAGATGCAAGGTTGTTACTCTTGTCTTGACTTGAGTTTTCTTTCACGAAGGCTACGCATTTGCTATTGTTTTTAAGGATTCTAGCATTTTGCTTTCCTCCCCTAGTATAACCAAGTCCATCTTTGATGAGGGGAGATCCTGTGATTGAGTATGTGATTTTTTCCTTATCAAAGATCCCACTTTTGTGTGTATTCTTGCTTTGTGCCTCTTTGAGCTCATTTTTTAAGTTTAAGACAATGCTAGCACATTTACAAGTTTTAGTGTTGGATTCTATATTTGTTGAGAGAGAGTTTTGGAGGATGAATTAGTTGAGACACTTAAGTGAGTAAAGTTGTGCTTCAAGATTCTTGTGAGCTTTGGTTAAACTTACAAGTTCATCTTGAAGTGCTACATTCTCACTTTTAAGCTGAATGCATGTCTCCTTGCTCATGGCAAGTTCGCTTTCAAGTGTTCTACTCTTTTCTCTCTCAAGTTCAAGAAGTTTCTCAATCTCAAGGTTTCTTTCCTTTTCAAGGATAAGCAATTCTTCTTGTTGATTGAGAAGCTCTTCTTGTTCAAATATTTCATCCGATAACATTTTCATTTTAGCTATAGCCTTTTTGTTTAAGCCTCTAAACATGAATTCGTTTTCACTACTACTATCAAAGTCACTATTGTGGGGGACCACAGCACCTCGTTGGGTGGTGCCGTGTTATGCGGCACCCAACAGCACACGGGTCGATGAACTCACATCATATTACATAAATAGTTTAGCGGAAGCGTACAAGAATGTTTTACAAATAGTTATATCAGAGTAAACTACAGCGGAAGACTATCACTCTCAAGACTCATATCTAAACTAGCAACAAAGAAACGGTCCAGCCCGCGGACGTTTCTCACTAGCAACACGAAGAAAATCTGCAGCAGCGAGGATGCTCTTTGAGTAAGCACTCGGAGGTTCCCGAGTCTCATCGGCACCCCTTCTCATAAGCATCGAGTCAATTACCTGCAAAACAACTCGGATAGCATCCGTGAGCATAACGCTCAGCAAGACTTAACCGTTACCCTAAACATGGAACTCTAAGTGAGGTTATGGACATAACATAGGATGGCATAAGCATAATTAAACTCGCCTAAAAGTGAATCCTTACTTTCAGGTATTAATTGCAGTATTTTAAGTAAACCTGGGCACGCCACATCGGGAGTCCACAATCAAACAAGAAACGCTTTCCCCCGATGTAAATTGCTCATGGCATAAAAGAATCGAGTTTGCACTAGCCTATTCATCAAGATCCAATACAACGCTAGTATAATACTTCACATCAATATGATTAGTTCCTTTCTCATGCAAGTTCTTACTACGTCACGACTGTGAGAACAAGTATGCTCGGTCCATTCCGCGAGCGACGGTGATTCGAATCAATAACACCCGGACTACACGACACGTACGCCCGTACTCGACGTTGCCTACAACAACCATCACTGACGTCGTACGTGGCAGCCTTTCCCCCGTTTCACCCCTGCTGAATCGATCAAGTGCCCCCGTACAGTAGCTACTCTCATGGTGCACCTTCTGACGTGAGATGTCATGAGAATATTCCCCACATACTGCACACCGGCCATCCGCCTGAGGCGACCCAAAAAGTCCCAACGACAGCTTCCCGAGGTACATCGGTTTACTGGGTCCCATATAGCCAGCATGAGTCCGGTACACAACTCAAACTTGTTCAACAGGGCCGTATACGGATCGGTCCTTGACCGACTCGGACAGGTCTATAGCACCCAGGCCCCTATGTCCTACTGCTCCTACAACCTTCCGGTCTCAACTTTAACTCGCTAAATCATTTATGAACCAATCCCGTAGCCCCTGTTGTTCCTGAACATGCGAGTAGCACCTCACCACTCGACTTCTACCGAACCGTACTTAAGCATGGCAGTTCTACACGGTGAAAGACACCTACCCAATACTCCATGGGTCATTTGGCTATGCAAGAGGAGTATCAAACACTAGACCTAATGCACAGTTCATATCTTGACCGAAAGTTAATACAAAACAAAAACTTAACAGCTGTTAAATGCAAACCGGAGCTTGCCTGTTTTGCAGGGTAGTCGTATATAAACAGTTAGTGTCCTTTCAGATCCACCCTTGATTCTCCGGAGCTTGATCCACTTCGATGAATCGCTCCTTTGAATCCCCTTCGTTGTGGTTCCTATTGAAATGCATATGCACATGTTTTATAGAATGTAATGGAAAGAAGTTATAGAATAGAGTTCTTAGGAACAAAGGTTGTGTGGAAAAGCCAAGAATGGCTTGGTTGCCTCTGTTGTGCAAAGAAACAGACTTCAACTAAATTGACCTTAAGGCCTTATCTATACACTAATCATTTCCCCTACTGAACATAATAGAGAAGCTGAAAAGATTTGAGTGCAACTGAAGAACAAGAACTCCAATGGCCTCAAAACTTTTACAGCAGGTTCTATACTACCTAAGGATTTAGCTTGCCAAATTGCAGCTAAAGTGGAGTCATATTGTGTCCTCCCTAATTCTCACAATATCTCTTATGTATTCCCACATATACACAAGTATGGAGAATAAGAACAGGGAGTTCAAGGACTCATCTTGGGCTGATAATTTACATATGAGTTCTTGATCACATGAGAGTAACATGGTCCAAAATTCAGCCCTTTTACTTGACTAGTTCTACCAGAACAATTCTTTAAGTATTTGTACTCAAAAGAATTAATTCTGTAGTAATGTGCCTTTTCATGCCCAATTAAGTGAACTACAATTCCAAATATGTCTCAGAGAGCTTTCCTAAATTTTCCTATGATTTTTGGAGCTATGGATTGCTTAGAACAGATTTTTGAAGTGGGAAACATTTTCTGAAAATGTTTCTGGACTCTTTTGAACACAGTAGTTTGCATTTAGCAAATTCCTACTCAAATGATCTTCAAATGAGCTGAAAATTGGCTAGTAGGTCAATACTATGCTAAAGAATATTCCGGCAAAATTTGGGGATTTTTGGATAAGCCAAACTCACTCAATAATTCTTTTTCATAAAATCTTTCAAGAATTTTCCAGAATATAATATTAACTTTCATACAAATCTGAGTTCATATCTGGATAGAACTCAGAGAGATGAATCCAACCCAAGTGGAATCACTCAAATTTGAGGTTTCTACCAGTAGCTATGAATTTCTAAAGATTGATCCAACTCTGGAATTGTTTTCCTACTGAAAATTTAGCTGGACCCACTGTTTTGAATCCCAGCCAATAGAAACGAAGCCACACCGGGCCACAGCACCTCAGCGCGCCAACACACGGGATCCCGGCCACACCCGATCCCGGGTTTAAAATTTGAGCTGCTGACAGGCGGGGCCCACGCCTCGTCTTCTTTCTCCGGCTCCTCGCTCGCGCCCGCGCGCTCCCCCTCGCCGGAGTAACCGGAAGCTCGCCGGACCGGCCTTCCCGGCCACCGCCTGAGCCCGGACTTGCCGCCAGGGGGTTTAGGGCCTCGAGGAACATGGCTGTGGGGTTTGCGAGGGCTGCCGACGACCGGAACATGGCCAGCGACGTGCGACAGCTACTGTGAAGGTCCGGCGGCGTTGCCTAAGGTATCCAGCCCGCCAAAACCTGTGCCGACGAGCCCTACAGCACCAGCGCACCTCTAGGAGGATCGGCACGACCTCAAAGTGGCTCGGGAATGGCTGGAAATGGGTTGTCACCGTGCGACCGAATGGGTCCGCCATGAACAACCCAAGAAAAGCTCGAAATTCGTCGGTCTTAGGCGTTTTCATGCGCTGGATGCAAAAGGGAAAACGATCGCTGGCTAGTCTAGCTTCTACATGCAAAGTTTGATGACCTAGGGAGGATTAGAGAGCGGGAATTTACTGAATCCATACCGGAAGCTCGGAATGAGGTCGCCGGAGCAAAACCTTGAAATTCACCGTCGGTAGCTCGCGGCACGGCCTGAGCTTGGGCTGAGAGCAGCATCGCAACCGTGCGCGTACGTAGCTGTGATTGCTCGGCCGTGAAACCCCCTGTGGAGGGCTGTCCACGAGCGCCCGATCACCTTCTTGAACTCGGTCGCCGCGGCGGCGGTTGTTCTCGGGCACTGGGGTCCGCAGCTCGCTTGCCTTCAGGTCAGGGAAGTGGAGGCTGAACTCGCGGCGATGTTTAGAAGCTTGGGGGAGGATGAGGCGCGACGATTTCTTCGGTTTCCCGATCGACCGAGAGGGCGGAGGGGGAAACAATCGTCGGTTGTGCGCTCGCGAGGAGGAGAAGATGGATGGCCTTTGCGTCGTCCAGGGGGGATGATCAGGCTGCAGAACCGCCTCTGGGCGCCGTGCGTGGGGAAAGGAAGCAGCTGGTGGCACTGCCGAGCCTCCCAGTGGCTCCACGGTGGGAGCTGCTCGTGGCCCACGTGCTGTTCGACGAATTTTCCCACTGGGGCTGAAACTTAGTGTGCAAGGCTCCTCCTTTAGCTCTATGACATGTGGTTCCCACTCCACATGTACCTCCCAAATATCTGTTCAAGTTGATCCTCACAATTCCTAGGATGCTGAGTTTAAAAAGGGTGGCTAGAATTTGAATTTTTCAAATTCAGTTTGAATTTGCAAGACAAAATCTGAATTTGGTTAGAATTTGCAAATGCTCCTCTTTAACTCCTTTTTGAGCCCACCCTACACATGCAAAGTTGGTGATCAAACACCTACCTATAATTCCAACTATATGGCTGCATTCAAAGTCCTTGATCACCCCATGTGTGAACTTTGAATTTCAAATCTGAATTTTAAACTTACATGCAAAGAGGTATTTAACTCCTTATTGGTTCAACACTTTTAAAGAAAAATGTGAGCCTCATTTTGGATGGTCATCCATGTATTACTTTGCATGAAGAAAAGTTTTAGCAAGTCCCATTTTTCATGTCTTTGCCACACATATGTACTCAAACCTTGGTTTTTATTCATACACATTTTTGGGACTTTTACATTCCTCCCCCCTTAAAAGAATCTCGTCCCGAGATTACAAAAAAGGAACAAGATGGGAGAGGTAATTACAAACTGTACAACGCTAAAAATTCCGGATAGTTGGTGCGGAGGTAATCTTCACTTTCCCACGTCGCCTCTTCCGCGGTATGATTACTCCACAGCACCTTGTAAAATTTGATCGTCCGGTTCCGGGTTACCCGGGTCTTTTCATCCAAAATCTGAACCGATCGCTCGGTGTAGGTAAGGTCCGGTTTCAATTCGTCGATGTCCTCGGTGCGAACAGCAGCGGTGAATTTGAGACACTTCCGCAGCTGTGATACATGAAATACATCATGAACACCCGCTAGACTTGCCGGTAATTCCAGCCGGTAGGCTACGGGTCCACACTTCTCCATGATAGCAAAAGGACCAATAAAACGGGGAGCGAGTTTCCTCTTTACACCGAACCGGTGAATTCCCTTCATCGGAGATACACGAAGATAAATGTGCTCTCCGACGTCAAAATGTAGTGGCCTACGCCTTTGATCGGCGTAGCTCTTCTGTCGGGATTGTGCAGCCTTTAAGTTCTCTTGTATCAACCGAACTCGGTCTTCGACTTCGTTGACAAGATCAATCCCAAACAGAACTCTTTCACCGGACTCACACCAATTCAGCGGTGTGCTACACTTCCGGCCGTAGAGAGCTTCATATGGTGCCATTTTAATACTCGCTTGATAACCGTTGTTGTATGAAAACTCCGCCAGCGGTAGGTGATCATCCCAATTCCTACCGTGGTGGATGGCACACGCTCTCAACATATCCTCAAGCACTTGATTCACCCTCTCAGTTTGTCCATCGGTTTGAGGGTGATATGCGGAGCTCCTAATTAGCTTGGTGCCCAACAAGGCATGCAGCTGCTCCCAAAAACGAGCAACAAACAGCGCACCTCGATCTGAGATGATGGTCTTCGGGACACCATGTGAGCAAATAATTCTGGAGATGAATAACTCCGCATATTGCCTTGCTCGATAATGAGTGTTCACCGGTATGAAATGAGCCGACTTCGTCAACCGGTCGACGATCACCCATATCGAGTCATGCTTCCTGGATGTGAGTGGTAATCTGACGATGAAGTCCATACTCACATCCTCCCATTTCCACGCCAATATCTTCAGAGGTTGTAGCGGTCCGGCTTTCCGCATATGATCAGCCTTGACCCGTCTACACGTATCGCATTCGGATACGTATTTAGCAATCTCCCTCTTCATCCTCGTCCACCAAAATTTCTGTTTCAAATCTTGGTACATCTTGTTACTTCCGGGGTGAATGGAAAACTTAGACAGGTGGGCTTCATCAGAGATCTTCTTCCGTAGTTTCATATTACGCGGTACCACTATACGGTCATTAAACCATATCGTACCGTTCTCATCCTTCCGGAAACATTTCACCTCTCCGTTGTCTAGTCTTCTCCGTATGTGAGACATACCTCTGTCTCTTCTTTGAGCCTCAACAATCTCTTCACGGATTGTTGGAATGAGCACGAGATTATAAAGCGCGCCATACGGAATGACACGGAGGCTTGGTTCTTTGTCTTCTAACTCAGCAGCCGCTAAGTGGTGAACGTCGGCTTTCCGACTAAGCGCGTCGGCAACCACGTTTGCTTTTCCTGGATGATAGTGGATCTCAATTTCATAATCTTTTATGAGCTCCAACCATCTCCGTTGTCTCATATTCAGCTCCTTCTGCGTGAAGATATACTTCAAGCTTTTATGGTCGGTGTAGAGGTGAAAAAGATTACCAAGTAGGTAATGCCTCCACATCTTTAACGCCAACACCACTGCAGCAAGCTCGAGATCGTGAGTTGGATAATGCTGCTCGTGGTTTCGCAGTTGACGAGACCCATAGGCGAGTACACGCCCTTCTTGCATCAGAACACAGCCGAGACCAATGCCGGATGCATCACAGTATACATCAAATGGCTTCGTCGTGTCTGGCTGAGCAAGAACTGGAGCTGTTGTGAGATGTTTCACCAAAGTTTTGAATGCGGCTTCACATGCTGCATTCCACATGTATTTAGTGCCCTTCTTCAGCAGCTCCGTCATTGGTTTAGCAATCTTTGACAAGCTCGGAATAAACCTCCGATAATACCCCGCTAAACCTAGGAAACTTCGGACCTCGTGGACTGATTTGGGAGATTCCCACTTCAGCACTTGTTCAATCTTGCTGGGGTCCACGGCAATACCTTCTGCTGAAATAATATGGCCTAGGAAAGGCACTTGATCAATCCAAAATTCGCACTTGCTGAACTTGGCATATAATTGGTGCTCCCGCAACCGTTGTAGCACAATGCGCAGATGTTCAGCGTGCTCTTCTTCAGAGTTGGAGTAAACCAATATGTCGTCGATGAATACCACGACGAACTTGTCTAACTCCGGCATGAATACATAATTCATCAAGTACATGAAGTGTGCCGGAGCGTTGGTTAATCCAAATGACATGACGAGGTACTCATAGAGTCCGTATCTCGTCGAGAAAGCTGTCTTCGGTATGTCCTCCGGTCAGATTTTGATTTGATGATATCCCGACCGAAGATCCATCTTCGAAAATACCTTTGCACCCACAAGTTGATCGAACAGGATGTCGATGCGGGGCAAAGGATACTTGTTCTTGATTGTGACAGCATTTAAAGGACGGTAATTAACACATAGCCGTAGTGTTTCGTCCTTCTTCTTAACGAACAGCGCTGAGCAACCCCAAGGTGAAGAACTTGGTCGTATGAAACCCTTGCTCATAAGTTCATTCAGTTGCTCTTTCAACTCCGCTAGCTCGTTAGGTGCCATCTTGTAAGGCCTTCGTGAGATAGGCGTCGTTCCCGGCGCCAGTTCAATCTTGAACTCGACGTCCCGTTCGGGCGGCATGCCCGGTAAGTCATCAAGAAATACGTCGGGATAATCACGTACCACCGGAATATCTTCAAGCTTAAGTGCTTCCGTGTGGTAGGCCTCTACCATATCTGGATCTTCGCTGTCTAAAAACAGCGTGTGCTGTCCGTAAATCTGCAAGTCAATCTGGACAGTCCGGTTACCGATATTGAGAACGGCACCATGACGATTTAACCAAGACATCCCCAATATAATGTCTATCTTCTGCCTATCCAACATAATCAGCGATGTTGGGTATATTTTTCCGCCTAAACACAAAGCTGCTCGGGACACAATCTGATTGGCAGAGATATTCCCTCCCGGTGAACGTATAAGAAAACTCATTGTGGGAGTATTGGTGGATAGTTGGTGCTGATCCACGCATGTCTTGCTGATAAAATTATGGGTTGCACCAGAATCAAAAAGTACCAGCACGGGCATGTTTTTGAGAGCAAACATGCCTGCTAACACCGGTGCTCCCTCCGGGACATCCTCAATCGCAAGATGTTGCACACTCCCGGATTGCAATGCTGTTATGTTGACTTGAGCAGGTGGCGGCATACCACCTGATGATGATGGCTGTCTAGTGTTCACCAACTTCTCCCGGCATTCTTGCCTAAAATGCCCTGAACGGTGGCAATAAGAACACGGGGTTTCCCTGGTTCTTCGTTGACTTGTGGTTGAGAAGTTGATGTACTTGGCTGCAGCAATGATGCAACAGGTATCATTTGTTGCTGCGGCAATGGTGTTGCTTCAAGACAAGATTCTTGAGCAGAAAATCTGTACAGAGTTGATCTCCCTGGTACTTTCCATATCTCATCGGATGGTGTGTGATACACCACACGGTATTTACGAGGAACGACTGGTGTGTCTTCTTGCACATCCTCTCGGTCCCTCTTCTCTGCTTGACACTCAAGTGTCGCTTGTTCTTGCAGCAGAGCATCACTGATCAACTCGGTGTAACTGCCTTTATTGAACAAAGCTAACTTCTCTTTTAGTATGGCACTCAAGCCATAGAAAAAGTAGTCACACCTTGCAGCTTCGCTCGTCGCATAAGCAGAGGCATATTGTGCCAGAAGGTTGAATCGTCTGATATAATCGAGGACACTCATGTACCCCTGCTTCAAGTTCCTAAACTCCTGTTGTTGGGCCTTGATAAAACCCATAGGAATGTGACGAGCCCGGAATGCTTCATGAAATTCCGTCCATTCCACTTGATGACCTTCCGGAACGGTGGCGAGATAAGTAAACCACCAATTTCCGGCGGCTCCATGGAGCTGTTGAGCTGCAAATAATGTCTTCTGATACTCATCGCACTCAAACACTCCAAACTTGGACTCCATAACTCGAAGCCACTGGTCAGCTTCCACTGGTTCATTGGCTTCCGTGAAAATTGGCGGTTGTGTCGCCAGGAAGTCCAAATAGGCGTTCCGAGGTGGAACGTCCTGTTGTGCACGTTGGAGTAAGCACTGTTGTACCAAGGCTTGGAGTAGTCTCGTGTTCTCTTGACTTGACTCGACCATCTGGGTCATAATATCCGCCCATACCGTTGATGGCGGTGCCCATGGTGGAGTCGGGTCATTATCGTCTCGTCGAGAACCTTCGGCCCTACTAGGTGAATGAGTACGCACCATACTGCAAAAGCATTATTTTGAGGAGAGTCAAAACTTGATCTCAGCAGTATGTTAAAGTATGCAAAACATGAACATGCTAAAACTTTATGAAAGCATAACAATACTTCATGTTTACACATCTTTCTAAAGCAAAAATTAGAACACTCCCTCTATTCTGTACAGAATCGACCTTTCTGTACTTAACCAAGATTTTTATCCAGTTACTAGCATTTTCATAACTCAAGTCGAATACCAAAGTTAAATTTAACTTCAGTATCTTTTCAACGAGTACTCACATGCCCCTAGATCATTTCTGGAACAGAAGTTATGATTGTTCAAAGCTGACAGAATTTTCTGGATAAATTTTGCCAGCACCTCCTTTGTATGTGGCCGCTTTCATCACAGCTTTACATACAAATGGGGTAAAATTCTGAACAAACTATGAACTACAAAATTGTTGCAAATTTCCTAACCCTTCCAACGGTGTATTACATGACCCTCAGAGAATTTTCTACAGAACGTTATGGCCAATTTACAGAAATATCCAGAGAAGTTTGCAGCTGCTCTGTTTTCTGAACAGTTTGCATTCACCTGGACATTCAACCAAGTTGGTGTCGGTTTTGGCTCTGGAGTTCTACACAAAAGTTGTAGAGTACTTAATAACCTTTCCAGAACTGTATCAAACACCTTCATTGGGTCAAGCTAGTCAGAGTTACGCTCTGTTAAAGCCCAGAAAAATTTCTGTCTGAACAGAGCACTCTGTCTTTGAGATCAAAAGAAGCCTAACAAGTCTCTTCTTTAAAACTTAATTCAAATGAAGAGCTCCGTAACTAATATGTGCTTCATCACATCAATTTTTAGTTTGGAAGTTAGTCATGAATGATTTCTTCATAGGTAAGAATACTAACAGTGTAGTACGGTGACGATGCACCGTAAGACATACGACGGTACTACGTTGCCTCACCAAAGAAAAACCTAACCGGATTACACCGGCATATACGTATCCTTAGGTGGCAATAAAACGGTCACTCGCAAACGTTTTCTACACGCACTAAGGTTTCCGTGGTTAGTACCTACATAAGCCACACTCAATCATCAGGTTCGGCTGCACACCGAACCCGGTATCCATAACAGTTTGTACACCCGGCCGTCATCACTCGCCCAGGTGTTCTCAAGCCAAACACGCCTTGAGATACGTGTTCACGTTACTGACCACGTGACGGGGTCTCCTAAATTGCACCACGCACGCCCGGGAAGACGTTGCTCGAATACCCCAAACGACATGAAGAGTCGTAGAGGATACTAAAGCAAATCGGGTTACCTGCCACCCGTGAGGCTCCACCCTTCAGCTTGTGCGCACTGGTGGACAGCGCATACGTGCACCCCCCAAGACATAGACGTCACGAGATGCACGATTTTCTGACATAACACATAAGTTAGCTTGCCACCTTCATTATATGCTAATAATAGTCCTTATGTGGGCCTAGTACCGTTATCTCACCGTATCCTAAGTTTTTGACATAATATGATGTTCAATCCGTGCTCTGTTCCCAACGCAGCTCTGATACCATGCTGTGGGGGACCACAGGACCTCGTTGGGTGGTGTCGTGTTATGCGGCACCCAACAGCACACGGGTCGATGAACTCACATCATATTACATAAATAGTTTAGCGGAAGCGTACAAGAATGTTTTACAAATAGTTATATCAGAGTAAACTACAGCGGAAGACTATCACTCTCATGACTCATATCTAAACTAGCAACAAAGAAACGGTCCAGCCCGCGGACGTTTCTCACTAGCAGCACGAAGACAATCTGCAGCGGCGAGGATGCTCTTTGAGTAAGCACTCAGAGGTTCCCGAGTCTCATCGGCACCCCTTCTCATAAGCATCGAGTTAATTACCTGCAAAACAACTCGGATAGCATCCGTGAGCATAACGCTCAGCAAGACTTAACCGTCACCCTAAACATGGAACTCTAAGTGAGGTTATGGACCTAACATAGGATGGCATAAGCATAATTAAACTCGCCTAAAAGTGAATCCTTACTTTCAGGTATTAATTGCAGTATTTTAAGTAAACCTGGGCACGCCACATCAGGAGTCCACAATCAAACAAGAAACGCTTTCCCCCGATGTAAACTGCTCATGGCATAAAAGAATCGAGTTTGCACTAGCCTATTCATCAAGATCCAATACAACGCTAGTATAATACTTCACATCAATATGATTAGTTCCTTCTCATGCAAGTTCTTACTACGTCACGACTGTGAGAACAAGTATGCTCGGTCCATTCCGCGAGCGACGGTGATTCGAATCAATAACACCCGGACTACACGACACGTACGCCCGTACTCGACGTTGCCTACAACAACCATCACTGACGTCGTACGTGGCAGCCTTTCCCCCGTTTCACCCCTGCTGAATCAATCAAGTCCCCCCGTACAGTAGCTACTCTCATGGTGCACCTTCTGACGTGAGATGTCATGAGAATATTCCCCACATACTGCACACCGGCCGTCCGCCTGAGGCGACCCAAAAAGTCCCAACGACAGCTTCCCGAGGTACATCGGTTTACTGGGTCCCATATAGCCAGCATGAGTCCGGTACACAACTCAAACTTGTTCAACAGGGCCGCATACGGATCGGTCCTTGACCGACTCGGACAGGTCTATAGCACCCAGGCCCCTATGTCCTACTGCTCCTACAACCTTCCGGTCTCAACTTTAACTCGCTAAATCATTTATGAACCAATCCCGTAGCCCCTGTTGTTCCTGAACATGCGAGTAGCACCTCACCACTCGACTTCTACCGAACCGTACTTAAGCATGGCAGTTCTACACGGTGAAAGACACCTACCCAATACTCCATGGGTCATTTGGCTATGCAAGAGGAGTATCAAACACTAGACCTAATGCACAGTTCATATCTTGACCGAAAGTTAATACAAAATAAAAACTTAACAGCTGTTAAATGCAAACTGGAGCTTGCCTGTTTTGCAGGGTAGTCGTATATAAACAGTTAGTGTCCTTGCAGATCCACCCTTGATTCTCCGGAGCTTGATCCACTTCGATGAATCGCTCCTTTGAATCCCCTTCGTTGTGGTTCCTATTGAAATGCATATGCACATGATTTATAGAATGTAATGGAAAGAAGTTATAGAATAGAGTTCTTAGGAACAGAGGTTGTGTGGAAAAGTCCAGAATGGCTTGGTTGCCTCTGTTGTGCAAAGAAACAGACTTCAACTAAATTGACCTTAAGGCCTTAGCTATACACTAATCATTTCCCCTAATGAACATAATAGAGAAGCTGAAAAGATTTGAGTGCAACTGAAGAACAAGAACTCCAATGGCCTCAAAACTTTTACAACAGGTTCTATACTACATAAGGATTTAGCTTGCCAAATTGCAGCTAAAGTGGAGTCATATTGTGTCCTCCCTAATTCTCACAATATCTCTTATGTATTCCCACATATACACAAGTATGGAGAATAAGAACAGGGAGTTCAAGGACTCATATTGGGCTGATAATTTACATATGAGTTCTTGATCACATGACAGTAACCTGGTCCGAAATTCAGCCCTTTTACTTGAGTAGTTCTCCCAGAACAATTCTTTAAGTATTTGTACTCAATAGAATTAATTCTGTAGTAATATGCCTTTTCATGCCCAATTAAGTGAACTAAAATTCCAAATATGTCTCAGAGAGGTTGCCTAAAATTTTCTATGATTTTTGGAGCTATGGATTGCTTAGAACAGATTTTTGAAGTGGGAAACATTTTCTGAAAATGTTTCTGGACTCTTTTGAACACAGTAGTTTGCATTTAGCAAATTCCTACTCAAATGATCTTCAAATGAGCTGAAAATTGTCTAGTAGGTCAATACTATGCTAAAGAATATTCTGGCAAAATTCGGGGATTTTTTGATAAGCCAAACTCCCTCAATAATTCTTTTTCAGAAAACCTTCTAAGAAATTTCCAGAATTTAATATTAACTTTCATACAAATCTGAGTTCATATTTGGATAGAACTCAGAGAGATGAATCCAACCCAAGTGGAATCACTCAAATTGGAGGTTTCTACCAGGAGCTATGAATTTCTAAAGATTGAGCCAACTCTGGAATTGTTTTCCTACTGAAAATTTAGCTGGACCCACTGTTTTGAATCCCAGCCAATAGAAACGAAGCCACACCGGGCCACAGCACCTCAGCGCGCCAACACACGGGATCCCAGCCACACCCAATCCGGGGTTTAAAATTTGAGCTGCTGACAGGCGGGGCCCACGCCTCGTCTTCTTCCTCCGGCTCCTCGCTCGCGCCCGCGCGCTCCCCCTCGCCGGAGTAACCGGAAGCTCGCCGGACCGGCCTTCCCGGCCACCGCCTGAGCCCGGACTTGCCGCCAGGGGGTTTAGGGCCTCGAGGAACATGGCTGTGGGGTTTGCGAGGGCTGCCGACGACCGGAACATGGCCGGCGACGTGCGACAGCTACTGTGAAGGTCCGGCGGCGTTGCCTAAGGTATCCAGCCCGCCAAAACATGTGCCGACGAGCCCTACAGCACCAGCGCACCTCTAGGAGGATCGGCACGACCTCAAAGTGGCTCGGGAATGGCTGGAAATGGGTTGTCACCGTGCGACCGAATGGGTCCGCCATGACCAACCCAAGAAAAGCTCGAAATTCGTCGGTCTTAGGCGTTTTCATGCGCTGGATGCAAAAGGGAAAACGATCGCCGGCTAGTCTAGCTTCTACGTGCAAAGTTTGACGACCTAGGGAGGATTAGAGAGCGGGAATTTACTGAATCCATACCGGAAGCTCGGAATGAGGTCGCCGGAGCAAAACCTTGAAATTCACCGTCGATAGCTCGCGGCACGGCCTGAGCTTGGGCTGAGAGCAGCATCGCAACCGTGCGCGTATGTAGCTGTGATTGCTTGGCCGTGAAACCCCCTGTGGAGGGCTGTCCACGAGTGCCCAATCACCTTCTTGAACTCGGTCGCCGCGGCGGCGGTTGTTCTCGGGCACTGGGGTCCGCAGCTCGCTTGCCTTCAGGTCAGGGAGGTGGAGGCTGAACTCGCGGCGATGTTTAGCAGCTTGGGGGAGGATGAGGCGCGATGATTTCTTCGGTTTCCCGATCGACCGAGAGGGCGGAGGGGGAAACAATCGTCGGTCGTGCACTCGCGAGGAGGAGAAGATGGATGGCCTTTGCGTCGTCCAGGGGGGATGATCATGCTGCAGAACCGCCTCTGGGCGCCGTGCGTGGGGAAAGGAAGCAGCTGGTGGCGCTGCTGAGCCTCCCAGTGGCTCCACGGTGGGAGCTGCTCGTGGCCCACGTGCTGTTCGACGAATTTCCCCACTGGGGCTGAGACTTAGTGTGCAAGGCTCCTCCTTTAGCTCTATGACATGTGGGTCCCACTCCACATGTACCTCCCAAATATCTGTTCAAGCTGATCCTCACAATTCTCAGGATGCTGAGTTTAAAAAGGGTGGCTAGAATTTGAATTCTTCAAATTCAGTTTGAATTTGCAAGACAAAATCTGAATTTGGTTAGAATTTGCAAATGCTCCTCTTTAACTCATTTTTGAGCCCACCCTACACATGCAAAGTTGGTGATCAAACTCCTACCTATAATTCCAACTATATGGCTGCATTCAAAGTCCTTGATCACCCCATGTGTGAACTTTGAATTTCAAATCTGGATTTTAAACTTACATGCAAAGAGGTATTTAACTCCTTATTGGTTCAACACTTTTAAATAAAAATGTGATCCTCATTTTGGATGGTCATCCATGTATTACTTTGCATGAAGAAAAGTTTTAGCAAGTCCCATTTTTCATGTCTTTGCCATACATATGAACTCAAACCTTGGTTTTTATTCATACACATTTTTGGGACTTTTACAACTATCATCTTCAATATGTAACTTAGAAGGTTTAGACATTACCTTGCGCTTTACTTCCTTTGCCATGAGGCATGTGTGACTTCGGCTCTTCCAATCACCCTTGTTTGGCAAGAGTGATTTCTTCATGGCTGGCCTCTTGATAGCTACGGTTGCCACTTTTTCTTCATCTTCGGAGGAGGATTGTTCGTTTGAGTCCCATTCTTCTCCGATGTGGGCTTGTCCATATGTCTTCTTCTTTGTGAAGAATTTCTTATCTTGAGGCTTCCCATCCTTCTTCTTTCTCTTGTCATCTTCCTTGCTGTGGGGACAGTTCACAATGAAATGCCCGTGTTCTCCACAGTTGTAGCAAGTCTTCTTTGTTCTTGACTTGCCCTTGTCTTTGCTCTTGTTCTCATAGTGATGACTTCTCCTTCTCCTCATCAACCGTTTGAATCTTTTGATGAAGAACGCCATTTCTTCATCATCCATGTTCGTGCTCTCATCATCACTTTCTTCATTTTCACTTGTGAGTTGTGTTTCTTTTGCCTTGGACTTGGATGTGGCCTTGAGAGCAATGCCCTTCTTCTTGGATGAAGTGATCTTTGCTAGGTCATTGATGTGTTGGGCTTCCTTTTCCATCATCTCGTTTTTAATGATCTTCCCTAGCACTTCATCTGGAGTCATCAAGTGAAAGTTTGGACTTTCCCGGATTAAGGTGCATAGGGTCACATTGCGAGGCATAAATGCTCTTATCATTCTTTTAACCACCTCATGGTCATTCCATTTTTTGCATCCGTTCGCTCGACTCTTGTTGATAAGAGTTTTGAGTCGGTTGTACATTTCTTGAGGTGTTTCGCCTTCTTCCATGGTGAACCTTCCAAGCTCTCCTTCTATCATCTCAATCTTAACTTCCCTCACGGATCGGTTTCCTTCATGTGCGATGTTGAGGGTGTCCCAAATATCTTTGGCGAGCTCCAACCCATCTACCTTGTTAAATTCTTCAATGCTCAGAGTTGAGTTGAGCACGGCTGCTTCTTGTGCATTGCGATGAATTTGTTGTTCTTGTTCTAGGTTGAGTTCATCCTCGTCTTCGGGGATATCTATACCTGTACATACCACATGCCAAAGACTTGGGTTCAAGGAAATTAGATGCAACTTCATGTTGTGTTTCCACATTGTGTAATTAGTTCCATCAAAGTGAGGTGGTTTGCCTAGAGGAATTGATAAATAACTAGAGTGAGAATTTAGACATTCATAGTTAAAAGGATATCGCGAGAAGTCTTGTTGACTACTCTTGAACTTCTTCTCCTTTTTCTTCTAAGCTTCCTCCTTCTTCTTTTTTAAGAGTGCCATGAGACGAAGAACTTCTCCATCTTCTTCTGAGCTTGAAACGTCTTGTGGAGGAGTAATCGCTGGAGGCGGGTTAGAACCTTGTTCTTCAAAGCTGCTCGTACTTGTTCCTTTTCCCTTGATGAGATCAATTTGGCTACCGGTCTTGTCCCCCATCTCCTCTCCAAGCGATTAAGCTTTTGTGGAGAGTTAGGCTCTGATACTAATTGAAAGTTGCCTAGAGGGGGGTGAATAGGCTAATAAAACCTGTAACTATTGCAAACAGCGGATTAAACTTGAAGGAGGCCGGACTAGTCCGGTCTAAGGGCAGACTAGTCTGGTCTAAGTATAAAATTGTGTTTTAGATTTTCTTTTTAAGTTTGTTTGAGCGGAAGATATATAGTAGTCAAACAATTTCACTAATTAGTTGTGAATTATTAGATTGCAAGATAATGGAACAATTCACAAGTGTTAACAAAATGAAAGCTTAACAAGTAATTCTAGTGAGCGAGCGAGAAGGTAAACGAACCAAGAGACACGATTTATCCCGAGGTTCGATTCCACACAGGAATCTACGTCCTCGTTGAGGAGTCCACCAAGGACTGGGTCTTTTCCAACCCTTCCCTCACCGAGCGATCACCAAGATCAAGCCCGGGCTTTCTCACTATCAATCGAATGTGAATACAATGCTCTTAGAGGCTACTCACACCTTGAGGCTCCCTACACCAACCAAGTAGTTCTAGAATTCAAAGTACAACTGTTAAGAACTCAAAATAACAGTTAGAGTGCAAGGGAATCAAACCGAGAGCTCAAACATCGATCACCACGTCTTTCCTCTCACAAAACCACTAACTCCTTAAGATCCAATCTTAGGGGTCTAGAAGGTGAGGAAAGAGTCTTAGAAGAGCTCTAGGAATGAGTTTTCAGCGCTTAGGTTCGTGTCTTGCCAATTCTCAGCCGGGGGGTCTCCTTTTATAGAAATCCCGGCATTTAGCCGTTACCAACTAAAGTCCGGACTAGTCCGGTCCCAACCCCGGACTAGTACGTTCTTGAGGGACCACTCACGTCACAAGGCTACCAACTAAAGTTTAGTGACCGTTGGACTCAAACGGTCAAGAAACCACGGACTAGTCCGGCCAAGAGCAGACTAGTCCGATCTCAGTCAGGAACCTTTGTTCCGTATGAGAACGGACTAGTCTGGTAAGGGCGGACTAGTCCGGCCTCAAGGGCGGACTAGTCCGGTCTTACCAGACTTAGTCTAAAAACTCTCTAATCTGAGCTGCGGACTAGTCCAGCCAACTTCGAACTAGTCCGAGCCCACACAGGAACCTTTGTTCCGTTCTAATTCGGACTAGTCTGAAAAGATTGGACTAGTCCGGCCAGTGGAGCGGACTAGTCCGATGGCACTCAGATACTTCTTTTCCGGACATAAGCGGCTTAGTCCGCTCAGCGGACTAGTCCGGCCTCTCTAGCGGACTAGTCCGGCCTTCTGAGACTTAGTCTCATAACGGCTCAGACTCACACAACAACGGACTAGTCTGGCCTTTAACGGACAAGTACGAACTGACTCAGAGACTCTTTATCCGGTCCAAAACGGATTAGCCCGGGTCCGAACGGACTAGTCCGGCCCATGGTCCGGACAAGTCCAGTCTCTCCTTTTTTATATATCTATGACCACTTTGTCTCATGATTCTAACTTTCTACCCTTCGTTTGAGCTCTCTAATGATTCTCAAGCACTCTAAAAGAGAAGACCCTGTACATAACTAGAAAATATGAAATAGAGAATTCTATTTTCTACTCTTTCAAGTCTTCTTCTTTTCCTTTTGCTTCTTGAGAGACTCATATCCATTTCTTTGATAAACACCTGTGCTCATACTCAGTAGAAACTTATTAGTATCTTAATTGTCGTCATCAATCAACCAAAACCCTTGGGGATTACCTAGATGCACTTTCACCCAAGTCGTCCAGCCGAAGCGGTGGGCCAAGAAGTCGCTCCCCCAAAGAGACGAGCCGGCAAGACGCTTCGGCGGTTCCCGAAAAAAGCGTTGCGACGTGCAGAAGTGGCAGCCTTGGGAACTGCTGCAGTTAAAGCAACCATCAAGTGGGCACACGCTCCCACGATCCCGCGATTGTTCGTGCTCCGGCAATGGTCAAAGCGGGTCTTAGAGAAGGTGCGCAGAATGGAAGAGACGGAGGCCCCACCACGGGCTCGCTATCTCCCCCGAGATGGGCCCGGGGGCCACTGTCGGTACCCTCGATACGGGGTACCCCCGCGCACAGGGAGAAATGCCTAAGGACCCTGCCCTTCTCCGCAGGGAGAGCTCCGAAGGCGCCACGTGTCCAGCGGGGCCGGACCTCCCTCTCCTCAGAGGAGAGCTCCAGGCCCGCCACGTGGCCAACTGAGCCGGACCTCCCCCCTCCGTGGGGAGAGCTCCGGAGACTCCGCGTGTCCTGCGGGGCCGGACCCCCCTCTCCTCAGAGGAGAGCTCCGGGCCCGCCACGTGGCCAGCAGAAGCCGGACCTCCTCCCTCCGCGGGGAGAGCTCCGAGGGCTCCACGTGTACCGCGGGGCCGGGCCTCCCTCTCCTCAGAGGAGAGCTCCGGGTC
This sequence comes from Neostapfia colusana, assembly GCA_030760725.1. NCBI lineage: Eukaryota > Viridiplantae > Streptophyta > Magnoliopsida > Poales > Poaceae > Neostapfia > Neostapfia colusana. The sequence goes on from JASWHV010000019.1 coordinate 58,016,312, forward strand.
CGCCACGTGGCCAGCAGAGCAACGCTGCCTGCCCCCACGCGGTAGGCAGCAGGAGTAAAGATGTGTCATGCCTTGCCCGTACAAGGTATTCAAGGCCCGCGCCTTCCCAAGGCGCGGAGATGTGGAGCACGCCTCTGTCAGGTGTCGTTGCGCCCAGTCGCATCGCAGACTGGTGCGCCGTGTCAGAGTCTGCCCGCCAATAAACACAGTGACAAGACATCCCCTGCCGCCCCTGCCATCATCAACCACTACGACTAGCTTGCGGCATGGGCAGGGCGGCAGAACGAAGACTCGGAAGCCTTTGCCGGAGACAACTACCGGCATAATTGCAGATACGGTAGATGGCAGGAAATCTCCCCGGGACCACCAGTCGGGTCCCGCGCCCACCTTGTAAGCCGCACGAGCCTTGGACTATAAAAGGCTCGGGTAGGCGACGTTACTGAGGGTTCGAACTCTGTTCGGTTTGCCTCTTACGCACTCTCGCACTCTAGCCATTCAACATCTCACACCCTCAAGCTCAGGACTCCGGTTCTGAGCAGCAAGCGATACAGCGAGCAACTCTGCTCACCGTGGACGTAGGGTTTTACGTTCCGGTGGCCTGAACCATGTAAAAACCCCCGTGTCAAGCTTCTCCCTCGATCGTCCCTAACGCTGAAGCTCTCCGCGAGTGACTAGCCCCTCCGAAAAAGAACCTCCGCGGGCTGCCCAAAGCAGGCCCGGGGGAAGTGTCGGCTACACACTTCGACAGAGACGTAACAATACAGGCCGTCTACTATGATAAAAGCAGTATGTTCTTCATCTTCTCTAGATATAGGGATTTGGTGGAAGTCTGAGTAGGCGTCTAGGAAGCATAACATATCACAGCCTGATGTAGAGTCTACTATTTGATCTATTCTAGGGAGAGGGAATGGATCTTTGGGACATGCCTTATTGAGACTGGTGTAGTCGATGCACATCTGGAGCTTCCCGCTGGCCTTCGGGACGACGACAGGGTTTGCCAACCATCGAGGGAGGTGGACTTCCCATATGAAGCCAGTGTCCAGCAGCTTCTTGATTTCTTCACGGATGAAGTTATGCCGCTCGATGGACTGCTTCCGAGGCTTCTGTTGGATTGGTCGGGCATCGGGGAAGATTTTCACATGGTGCTCGATCACCTCCCTAGGGATCCCCGGCATCTGCGACAGTTGCCATGCAAACACGTCGACATTGTGCCGGAGGAAGGTGATGAGCGCGCATTCCTATTTGCTGTCGAGGCCCCTAGCAATCCGGGTGGTCTGGGCAGCTTCTGCGCCCACTTGGATGACCTTCAGGGGGACGTCATCCTCGTCGTGGGGTTGCACTCGGGGTGTAGAGGTTGAGGCACGGTGGCATGCACTCGAGTGGAGCTGGCCCAGTTCCGCACCGCCAGAGGCTAGTGCTCGGGCTGCTGCAAGTGCTTGGAGCTTCTCCAAGGCTGACACTGCAGCAGTGCGGTCTCCACGGATCTTGAGGACGTATGTTGGTGTAGGCATCTTCAAGACGGGGTAGCCGTAGTGGGCTACCGCCATGAACCGATACAGGTCTGGCCTGCCAATGATGGCGTTGAATGGGAGGTCGACCTCTGCCACGTCGAACAGAATGTACTCTGTTCGGTAGTTGTCTGGTGCCCCGAAGGTCACCGGGAGGCTGATGCTGCCGTAAGGGACGACTTGTCCCAGCCCTACCCCTTAGAACGGGCTCAAGGGGGCGAGCTTGGCCATCGGGATTTGCAGCTTCTGGAAGGCTGCACGGCTGATGAGGTTAAGGCTGGCCCCACCATCCACCACAACATGGTACATCTTCACGTTGGCGATGGTGGGAGCTACCAAGAGCTGTAGCTGCCCGGCCCCAGCCATGTTCTTGGGGCAGTCGGTGGCATCGAAGGTGATGGGGGTCCCTACCCACTTGAGGTGTGGTGTCGCGCACGGGGTAGGGGCCACCGACGCCATAGCTCGACGCAGAGTCTTGACTGCGCTCCGGGACGAGGGGCCCGAGGACCCTCCGTAGATGACGTGGAGCGTCTTCCTACGCTCGTCGTCGCTGGAGCTTGAGCCCTCGCGGTGATGGACCGTCTTCAGGGCGTGCTGGGGCTCCTGGAACTCCATCTCTTGGTCAACGTTGTCTCAGGCGTCAAACTTCTGCTTGCCCTCCCTCTGACGGAAGGAGGGGGCGTCCACACGCGGTTGCTTCCCTTTGCGGAAGCGTTCCGCGAGCTTCTGGATCTCCCGGCACTCAGCAGCAGTATGGCTACTGGTGTTGTGCACGGGGCACGGCTCGCTGTGGTCACCGCCAGGGGCTGGTGACTATCGCGGCCTCTTGTCGGGGCATGGCCCCCGAGCTCCACTTGGTGGTGCAGCTGTAGCAACGGGAGCTGCGGTCGGCAGCATGGTCTTGCCGCCGCCCTTCTTGTCCTACTTGCCGCTCCCATGGGGAGCAGTGCTTGGTCCGGGCTGTCCTCCGGCTTCGGAGGCTGGCTGTGAGTGCCAGTTGCGCCCTTCTGCTGCCCTGGCGCACTTGTCCGCTAGGCTGAAGAGCTACGAGACGTTGCGCACTTCTCTGGTGGCGAGCTTCTCGAGCATCTTCTTATCTCTTACACCCTGTCGGAACGCCACCACCACAGAAGCATTTTGGATATGGGGGATGGTGTTCCGTACCTGGGAGAACCGCTGGATGAAGGAGCGCAGCGACTCTCCAGGTTGTTGCTAGATGGCATGGAGGTCGAGTTCTGTGCCAGGTCAGGTGTAGGAGCTGCCGAAGTTCGCAGTAAATTGTCGGCAGAGCTCTCCCCAGGAGGTTATGGACCCTGGGTGAGATTCATGAGCCAAGACCGTGTTGGACTGGTCAAGGCAACGGGGAAGTAGTTGGCCATAACGGCCTCATCCCCTCCTATAGCAAGGATGGCGGTGGAGTAGATCTGGAGGAACTCCACCGGGTTGACACTGTTGTAGTACTTCACTGGCGGGTGTGGCCAGAACTTGCGCGGCCACTTCGCGAAGCGAAGGTGTGGCGCCAGGGCCGCACATCCTGCTCCTGTTACTGCAGGTGTTGGTGCCGCGAACGCTTGGTCCGCTGTTGGCACAGTGTACCCCGGCACGGGCAAAGCTGCGCCATAACCCGGGGGCGCCATTTGTAGAGCATATGGATGGGCATATGGTGCTTGGAGTATGCCTGGGGCAGAGATCGCATGGCGAACGTCTGCAGCCCAGGCTAGGTCGAGGCGGTCGACATGCTGTCGCCGACCTCGTGGTTGCGACGCCTTTCTCGTCGTTGCTTGATGGTCATGCGGGCATCTTCACCCAGGTGACGTCTTTCCAGCTCCGACCTCAGGTCCGCAGATGGGAGCCTGGTGGAGCGGGAGTCTACCGTCTACCTGTCAACCGTTGGCGTGCGCGACAGCGACACATCCGGTTGACTGGGGCGTCGTCCCCGCCGTAGCTGAGGGTTGACGGTGGCGACGACGAGATGGTGGACGTCACGAATCCACTGCTGGTTCGCCGCCTGAGGTGCATCCCCAGTAGGTGAATTGCGTAGAAGCGCTCGTGCTGCAGCTAGTGCGCTCCCTTGAGAGACACTTAGCGCTGCAGCAGATCTTGGGCTTGCTAGAGTCCGTGTTGCCGGTGTCGGCTGCTGGCTTCAGCCTTGCCCGACACACTCCGTCCTCAGTGTGTTGAGACGTAGGCCTCGCTGGTCACCGTTCGCTGGGAACGTGAGTAAGGAGAGCTTGCCTCTGAAGGAAGCTTCATCATCTTCGTTGGCGTAAGCTCGTCACGCGAGGGAAAATCCCCTACCTGGCGTGCCAAATGTCGAAGTGTAGCTGTCGACACTTCCCCCGGGCCTGCTCTGGGCAGCCCGCGGAGGTTCTTTATCGGAAGGGCTAGTCCCCACGGAGAGCCTAAGCGTGGTTGGACGAGGGGAAGAGATGAACACAAGGGTTTTTTACGTGGTTCGGGCCGCCGGAGCGTAACACCCTACGTCCACGGTGAGCAGAGGTGCTCGTTGTATTGCTTGAGGCTCAGAACCGGAGTTCTGAGCTTGAGGATGAGTTGAGTGCTAGCTAAGTGTTGAATGCCAAGGGGGTGAACCGAACCGAGTTCGAACCGACCCCTCGCAATGTTGCCTACCTGAGCCTTTTATAGTCCAAGGCTCGGGCGGCTTACAAGGGGGGGGGGTCGGGACCCGACAGGTGGTCCCAGGGAGATTGCCTGCCATCTACCATATCTCGCAGTAATGCCGGTAGTTGTCACTGGCGAGGGCTTCCGAGTCTCCGCCCTGTCGCCCTTCCCACGCCGCAAGCTAGGCGTAGTAGTTGATGATGGCACGGGCGGCAGGGGATGTCTTGTCGCTGTGTTTATTGGTGTACAACCTCTGTCATTGTGTGCCTGTCTTCACGTCTTAGGAAGGCGCGTCCTGTCTTGACCGTGACTGGCCATAGTGGCGCTTGGCAGATGTGTGCCGTGTCTTCGCGTCTTGGGAACGCGCGGGCTTTGAATGTCTTGTACGGTAACGGCATGGTACGTCTTTACTCCAGCTGCCTACCGAGCCGGGTGGGCAGCACCGCTTTGCTGCCATGTGGCGGGCCCGAAGCTCTCCTCTAAGGAGAGGGAGGTCCGTCCGCGCAGGACACGTGGAGCCTTCGAGCTCTCCCTGCGAAGGGGGGAGGTCCGGCTCTGCTGGCCACGTGGTGGGCCTGGAGCTCTCCTCTAAGGAGAGGGAGGTCCGGCCCCGCTAGACACGTGGAGCCTTCGGAGCTCTCCCCGCAGAGGGGGAAGGTCTGGCTCTGCTGGCCACGTGGCAGGCCCGGAGCTCTCCTCTGAGGAGAGGGAGGTCTGACCCCACATGACATGTGGAGCCTTCGGAGCTCTCCCTGCGGAGAAGGGAGGTCCGGCTCTGCCGGCCACGTGGCAGGCCCGGAGCTCTTCTCTGAGGAGAGGGTGGTCCGTCCCGCAGGACACGTGGGGCCTTCGGAGCTTGCCCCTGCGGAGGGGGCAAAGTCCTTAGATGGTTTTCCCCTGTGCGCGGGGGTACCCAAAACTGAGGGTACCGACACAAGCGTACTCCCGCGTGTGCCAGGATCGAGTCACATCACACACGAGGTAATAAAGAGCAAATGTATCATTAATTAATTAAGCCAAGTGCGGCGATTACATCATTTGAGTACATAAATGCCTCATGGGCTAAAAAGGAAAGTACATCATGGCAGCGGATATCTAAGTAGGGCATCCACAGTGCCGTCTGGCGGTACGCCAGCCTAGAACTGCGTGCCAGGGTCGAAGTCGTCTTCCACGTCATCCTCAGTAGCCTCCTCGTGTCCTGAGCAGCATGGAAAAGAAAAGAGAGGCAAACGACTGAGTACAAAGAGTACTCAGCAAGTGTGGAAAAGTTATGCATGATGAGGCAAATTTCAAGGAAGGCTAGACATGGCTCTTGCATTATGCAACCTATCCCTTAGTTTTATTAGGTGTCCTATTTGTTTAGTGAAATTCCCGCCCAACCCAATCATATCTCCACGTACCTCCACTACCTATGTAGTCTCAACCCAAACGACCATCCCAAACCAAACCAATCGGACCCACGCTAATCGTGAGAGAGTTACCAGCCCGCTCCTGACCGTGAGCACGGCTGTTTAGACAGTTTTGACTCTGCAGAGTTTGTACCCTTTACCCGCAAGTTGTGTTTTCATCGCCCGTCGGTGACTCAAGAAACTCCTTCCCGCCACCTCACACTCCCTATGGTATGGGGCTAGGAGTACATGACAAGGCCTTTACATTGCACTACCCAACCCGTGCACACCCGCTAAGGTTTCACCTCTGCGGCACTCTGAAACCTCTGCCGAAGAAACCCCCTCTTGCGCCACTCACACATCTCTATGGTGCACACAAGGAAAGATTGGAACAACTTAATTGGCCACACTGTCCCATAACAGTTCGTGTGGCGGCACAGTATAAGCTAGTTTACGGGTCTCACGTGTAAAGGTCCCAAAAATGTGAATACAAAGAAACTCTTGTGTGCAAAAGTTTTGTTTCATATGAGTGAAATTTGGGACTTGTTAAAATTTTTTCCCACATGTGATAACACACATGAGGGTTTTCTTCACACAAGTCAAATGTTTATTTGAGAACTTGGAACCCTAGAGGGGTCTAAAACAAAGATGGGAAGTTCCCATATGTGTGAGAAAACAAAAATCAGATTTGGAACAATTTGTTCAAATAAAAATTCAAATGAGAACAACACAATGGGATTCAAAACTGTTTTGCTGAAAATCTCATTTGTAGCAGTCAACTTTAAAATCAGATTTCATATTTGAATTCCTTGGGTCCAAATTAGGGGGTGTGCAAAGTTTCATGATTTATGAAAATGATTTGCAACCCATTTTCCAAAATGGACTTTAAATGACAAAGAATTCAAACACCCATTTGAATTTGGATAAAACTTGCCCAATTATCCAAATGCCTCTCAGATTTAAACTTCCACAATTGAATTCCATCAATATTCAAATTGGGGAGATATTTTAGAGGGGGAAAGGAGGACTGACATGTGGGACCCACATGTCATTGGGAGCACTGAAATTGCAAAAGATCTCACGGTGTTGGGTCTCTGTTTGCTTTCTTCAGTCGGCACTCGACACCGACGGGCGCAGCACCGGGCGACACCGCGTTCAGCCGACGCCTCCACCTCCTGCTGGATTTCATCGTGCTGGAGAGCCGCCCGACCGTCTTATACCTTCTCCCGTGCCTCCTCTTGCCTCAACACCGAAGCCTCCACGCTGTTCTTCCCTTCCTCACGCGAGAGACCAACCGAGAACAGCCGCTGAACTCTCGGTCGATCGCCCACCGCCTAGCTCGCGTGCGGGCCCCGTCTGATCAGCAATACCACACCGCAGAACCTCCCACGACCTCTTCGTGCCCTCACCGAGGGAGTTCTTGCTCTCCACACCGAGGTACCCCAGTTTCAGCGGCGGCCGGAAGAAAACCGCCATCCACGGCTTTCGTAGACAGCCTCCTCCAGAGCTTGTCACGACCAAGCAAGGCCACTCTGGGTCGCGCAGGAGCTCCGTGCAGCTTCCACCCGAAGCACAGAGCCTGTCTCGGCCCCTCGACGGCGAATTCGAAGATCCTCTCCGGTCGGGGAAAACTGACCTTCCAGTATGATTCTGCCAAATTCCCGATCGATTGTTGTTTAGACACCACGAAACTTCGCACACACAAGCCAGACATGTAGGCGCACCAGTTCTCTTTTGAAACATCGCATGAAACACCCTGTGCACGGTGCAATTTCAAGCTTCCCGAAGGCCGCTATGGCGGGAAGGTGCGGGTGCACGGTGAACCCTAAGTTAAAGCCATCTCCGAGCTATTTACTTTCCACGTCGATGATCCCTAGCGTCCGCCGGTGCTCTAGAGCTCAGAAACTGAAGCCTAGAAGGCTTAGGGCGCTGGGGCGACGTCGCCGGACTTCGTCCGAACCGTTGCGCCATCGCGGGCTAGTTTGGGGGCCCTGCCAGCTCGAGCAAACCCCACCAGCGTGTTCCTCGCGTGGAATTAGGGGCTGGCGGCGAATTTCAGCGTCAGGGGTGGCCGGACGACCGATCCCGGCGCTTCTCCGGCGAGCCCGGCGGCGGGATAGCGCTGGGGCGGGAGGTAGACGAAGGTGCTACCGGCCCCACGCGTCAGTCGCCCGGCAACAGTGGGCTGGATATTCTGTAACACAGGATCAACTGTGACAGCACGGGAAACGATTCTGTAGCCCATGTGGCACTCTCTCAGCAGCTGACACGTGCCCCTTGGTCCCACAGTCAGGTTTAAACATTTCTCGGATTTATTAAAATCCCAGATTTTTCCCTAAACTTTAGAAGAGCATAACTTTGGCTAGGAACCTCCAAATTTAGTGATTCAAATTAGGTTAGATTCAGATTGACAAAATATATCCAAATATGCAACAAAATTTGTATGAAAGTCTTTATTTAATTCTGGAAAATTCTTTAAAGCTTTTCAGCAAAAGAATTTTAGAGGGAGTTTGGTTTATCCAAAAATCCTAAAATTTTGCCAGAATATTCTTCAGGGTCTAATTAGACTCCTGTAAAAGTTTCAGCTCATTTGGAGTTGAATTGGTCATGGTAATTCAGATTCTAAGTTCCTGTATTCAAATGAATACAGAAACATTTTCAGAGAATTTTCAAAACTTGTAAATTCAGTTTTGGGCAACTCTTAGCTCCAAAAACCCTAGGAAAATTCATGTAGACTCTATGAACTATAATTGAAATTGTGGTTCACTGAGTTTGACATGAACATGGGTATTAACTCAGAATTAATTCATCTTGATTAAACACTTAGAGAATTGTTCTGAATAAACAACTCACTGGAAAGTGCTAAAATTTGGTCCAGAGGATTTTCTTGTGACAAAGAACTCACATGCAAATTCTCAGCTCCATTAGAGCTCTGGATCACCACCGTCATGTGTGATCTCTTAAGGTGATCAATACTTAAGTGGGAAAAGCACTTAATATTTGATCTTAGTGTTTAAGCCCAACCCAAACCACTGGCACCAGTGTCATTTTAAATTCTTAAACAGAGTTCCAGTTGTAAAACTGTCATTAGATCTTATTAGCAAAAGCTTTTCAATTAAATACATATGCATGATCATATCGTGTAGCATATACGTGAAGAAGGGAGAAGGACTTAAAGTGAAGATCAAGAAGGAAGGAAAGAAAAACAAGTGATCAAGCTCCAAGTGATCGTCACTAACTGATTGTAACCTTAGTCACCTGCAAAACAGACAAGCCCCGGTTTGCATTTGAACAGTTTTATAAAGCATTTTCATTTGTAGAGATCATAGCTTTGCATCATTGATTGCAGTAAGTCTAGATGATATTGAAAACCCCACTTGCATGACCAGAAATACCTAAGAGAGAAAGGGTAGAATAGCACCTCCTCGAGTGGATTTGGCTATGCTAATGTTAGTAGGAAAGGTTCGGTAGAAGTCGAGTAGTTGGAATCTACTCGCGAGTTTAGGGCTGGTTTACTCGGAACGGGTCCGAATTAGAAAAGATGAGGAAAGTTCACACATAAGAAATGGAGACCGGACAGGGAGGTTTAGATGCAGCAGGTTGCAGGCCGTGTGTGCATAGCCCTGCCTGTGTCGGTTAAGGCCCATCCGTGCTTGGCTCTGTTGGACAAGTTTGAGTTGTGTACCGGGCACATACTAGCTATATGGGACCCAGGAAACCGATGTACCTTAGGAGATCCATAGTGGAACTTTTCCAACTGCCTTAGACTTTCGGCGTCAGGGTAGCAGGAGGTACCTCGCTCAAGAACATACCACTGCAGGTATGTACCTTGAGGGAGCTTGCGTACTCGGGGCAGCTGGACTGCGTCCAATGTGGAAGATCTTGGGAAAGGTGGTCGTGTACAACGTCAGTCGAGGTTGCTGCCGGCAACTCGGAGTACGGGTGTACGTGTCGTGTAGTCCGGGCGTGTACTAATTCGAATCACCGTCGCTCGCGGTTATATGAGCATACTTGCACACTGCGTCTTGACGTAGTAACAACTGAACTGGTTATTCTTTGAACTTGATAAGGTTGTGCTATAACTTGTATTGCAACCATGATTGAATTAGAGATAGGCTCATTAAATTTTACTTTCACTTTGTGCAAGGAGCATCGCAACAAAGCGTTTCTTGTTTGATTGTGGAGTTGCGATGCTTTTCGGCTCAAGGTCTGCACAATGAGGCTTAAAATCTGAAAGTTAAGGATCAACTTTAGGTGAGTCCTTTATGCAAATCTAACCGACCCAATTGTAACCGTCGTGCATGTAGAGTTTCCTGTTTAGGAGAGACGGGTCAGACTTGCTGAGCCTATGTGCTCACGCTTGCTATATAAGTGGTTTTGCAGGTTAACATCGATGCTGAAAAGAAGGTTGCCCGGTGAGACTCGGAGACTTCCGAGTCGTTTAACACAGGGAGAACCCAGCCGCTGTTGTTGTCTTCGTGTTGCTAGCGAGAGGAGTCCGCGGGCTGGACTTCATCTCGAGTGCTCTTAGTTATTCGACGTGGGTTGGTATAGACTTCCGCTGTAGTTACTTGATGTAAAGTATTTACAAAGAAAAACTTGTAAGCTTCCGCTATTGTTTTATGTAATACATTGTTCCTCATATGTGTGTTGTTAGGTGCCGCACAACACGGCACCACCCAATGCGATTCCCGGGTGAGTGGCCTGTCTCGGCTGAGCGGGCCACGTCAGCGTGGTATCAGAGCTGAGCCCTATCTCAGTCGGTACCGCGCCCATCTCAGTTGGTATCAGAGCCGCATTGATAATAGCACACGGAATAAGGAAGGTATTATGACAAAAATTTAGGTTACGGTGAGGATACGGTACTAGGCCCACATAAGGATTACTATTAGCTTAATATGAAGGTGGCAACCTAACTTATTTGTTATGTCGGAAAATCGTGCATCTCGGGACGATTTATGTCTTGAGGGGTGCACGTAAGCGCTGTCCACCAGTGCACACAAGCTGAAGGGTGGAGCCCCACGGGTGGCTGGTAACCCGACCCGCTTTAGTATCCTCTACGACTCCTCATGTCGTTTGGGGTACTCGAGCAACGTCTGTCCCAGGCGTGCGTGGTGCAATTTGGTAAACCCTGTCACGTGGTTAGTAACGTGAACACGTAGCTCAAGGCGTGTTTGGCTTGAGAACACCTGTGCGAGTGATGACGGACAGGTGTAAGAACTGTATGGATACCGGGTTCGGTGTGCAGCCGGACCTGACGATTGAGTGTGACTTGTGCAGGATTAACCAAGAAATCGTAGTACGAATAGTACACGTTTGCGAGTAACCGTTTTAGTGCCACCTAAGATACGTTATGCCGGTATAATCCGGTTAGGATTTCCTTTTGCTGAGGCTACGTAGTACCGACATGCTTCTTACGGTGCATCGGCGCCGTACTAAACTTAATAACCCCTTTCCTTAAAAGAAATGACTCATGAACTAACTTTCAACTAAAAACAAAAGTTTGAAACAAATATTAGTTACTGAACTCTTATTTTGAGCTAAGATTCAAATGAGAGGAAGACTAGGCTTCAAAGATTTCAAAAACGGAGTGCTTTGTTTTCGGCAAGAATTCTTGCTGGAATTAACAGAGCATAACTCTGGGTAGCTTGACCCAATTGAGGTGTATGATACGGTTCTGGAAATATTTTCAAGTGAACTACAACTTCTTTGTCGACCTCCAGAGCTAAATCACATGCTAAATGGGTAGAAAGTTCAGAGGAAGGTAAACTGTCCAGAACCAGGACAGCAACAAAACCTCACTGGACCTTTCTGTTTTTAAGCCATAACTTTCTATAGAGAAACCCTTAAGAAGCCTATGATACACCATTGGATAGGTTATGAAATGTGCAACATTGTTGTAGTTCAAAGTTTGTTCAGGTTCTTATTGTATTTACATATGCAACTGTGATAAAATCAGCCACGTACAAAGGAGGTGCTGACAAATTTTATCCAGGAATTCTGTCAATTTTGGAAAATCATAACTTTAAATCCGGAGATGATCTGGAGGCATATGAGTACTCATTGGAAAGATACTGAAGTTAACTTTAACTTTGGTATTCAACTTGGGATATGAAAATGCTTTAACTAGATCAAAATCTGGAGATAGTTCATAAAGGTCTGTCCTGTACAGATAGGCTGAATAGCTATGCCTACTAAGGAGTTGTGTAAACATGAATTTTGTTACTGCTTTCGTGAAGTTTTGACATAATCATGTTTCCATTAGTCTCACATACTGCTGAGTTCTTGTTTAACTCATCTCAACTACATTTTGCAGTATGGTTCGTACTCGCTCTAGGAGTAGGGCTGGAAGTTCTCGTCGAGGCGGTGATGCTTCTATTCCACCGCTGGAACCACCATCCACAGGATGGATGGATCTTATGACTCGAGTCGTCGAGTCTAACCAAGATAACGCTAGGCTACTCCAAGAAGCAACGCAAGAACATACACGCTTACTCCAAGCTTTGGTACAGCAAGGCGTACTCTAAAACACGCAACAAGTTGTTCCACCTCGGAACGCTTATCTGGATTTCTTGGCGACTCAACCGCCAATTTTTACTGAAGCCACCGAACCTGTGGAAGCAGATCAATGGCTTCTTTTCATGGAGTCGAAATTTGGAGTATTCAAGTGTGATGACTACCAGAAGACTAAGTTTGCTGCTCAGCAACTCCATGGAGCGGCCGGAAACTGGTGGAGTGAATATCTTGCCACCATTCCGGAGGGCCATCAAGTGCCATGGAGTGAGTTTTGTGAAGCCTTTCGTACTCGTTACATACCACTAGGTATTGTCAAGGCAAAGCGGGAGGAATTTTTAAGCTTGAAGCAAGGGGACATGAGTGTCCTCGAGTATGTCAGAAGGTTTAACCTTTTGGCCCAATATGCTCCCGAATATGTGGCGAAAGAAGAGGCACGGTGTGACCTATTCTTCCATGGCCTGAGTGCCATATTACAGGATAAGTTGGCCGTACACAATAACAGCAGTTACACCGACATGGTCGATGCGGCTTTCATTCAGGAGAAGCCGACACTTGAGTGGCAAGCCGAGAAGAGAAAGATGAGTGAGATCGAGCAGGCCAGCACAAGTTATGTGCCTCAGAAGTACCGTTTGGTGTATAAAACGCCACCCGGTGAAAGATGGAGGCCACCTGTACGATCAACTCCTCATAAATTGATTGCTGGTCGAGTTCTACAACTTGCACCACCTCCACAGCCGCAGCATCAGACGGTGGTATGTGCTCCATCGCTGCAGCCAAATGTACCTAGCAGTCCACCGCAAGTCAACGAAGAACCGGAGAGGCATCCGTGTTTGACTTGTGGGCGCATGGGCCATTACGCTAGGCAATGTCCGGAGGGAACTCGAGGCTACGGGTCATCATATTTACAACAATACGACCCGTACCTCCATCTGCAGATAGGAGGGCAGATAAGGGGCAACATTCACTATACTGTGATTGATGATGTTCCGGAAGAAGAAGCCGCTTTAGCAGGGATATTTTCTCTGAATCAGCTACCGGTTTTAGTTCTCTTTGATTCCGGTGCCACACACAACTTCGTTAGCCAACCTTTTGTGGCTCAACATCAGCTCCAAACAGTTTATACAAAGAGGCAATACCTCATATCTTCACCCGGGGGCAGCAGTACCGCAAGTGAGGTTGTCTCCCGAGCACCACTTTGTTTGGGGGGTAAAATAACCCTACGACCCTCATTATTCTTGAAGGTCTCAAGATCGACATCATTTTGGGGATGTCGTGGTTAAATTACCACCAGGCGGTTCTTAACATCAGCTCTAGGACCGTTGAGCTCAACTCCCCACAGCACGGTCTTCACATATTAATTCTGGGCGTCAGGTGGCAACAGATTGCAACAGTGAACCACACGGAAGCTGTTAATATAGAGGACATTCCGGTGGTACGTGAGTATACGGATGTATTTCCCGAAGATTTACCGGGCATGCCGCCCGAACAAGACGTTGAGTTCAAGATTGAACTTATACCGGGAACAACACCGATATCACGAAGGTCGTACAAGATGGCACCCCATGAACTGGCAGAATTGAAGACACAACTGAATGACCTAATGAGAAAGGGCTTTATACGACCGAGTTTGTCACCTTGGGGTTGTTCAGCGTTGTTTGTCAAGAAGAAGGATGAAACACTACGGCTTTGTGTTGATTATCGTCCTTTGAACGCCGTTACCATCAAGAACAAGTGTCCACTACCTTGCATTGATATGCTCTTCGATCAATTAGTGGGTGCGAAGGTATTTTTGAAGATGGATCTTCGGTCCGGATATCACTAGATTAAAATCCGGGCAGAAGATATTCCGAAGACGGCATTTTCAACGAGATACGGGCTGTATGAGTATCTCGTTATGTCTTTTGGTTTGACCAATGCCCCGGCACACTTTATGTACCTGATGAATTCAGTGTTCATGTTGGAGTTGGATAAATTTGTCGTTGTCTTCATCGACGATATCTTGGTGTACTCCAAGTCAGAGGAAGAACATGTTGAGCATCTGCATATTGTGCTACAAAGATTGCGAGATCATCAGCTCTATGCAAAATTCAGCAAGTGTGCATTCTGGATTAATCAAGTACCATTTCTCGGACACATTATTTCAGCGGAGGGCATCGCTGTAGATCCGAGTAAGATTATCCAAGTGCAGAAATGGGAGTCACCAAAGTCAGTACATGAAATCCGTAGCTTCCTCGGTTTGGCGGGTTACTACCGGAGGTTTATTCCGAGTTTCTCCAAGATTGCTAAACCGATGATGGAATTATTAAAGAACAATACCAGATTTGTGTGGGGTGCTGCGTGTGAACAAGCTTTCAAGACCTTAGTGAAGCATCTCACAACAGCCTCAGTTCTTGCTCAGCCGGATACGACGAAGCCATTCGACGTGTATTGCGATGCATCTGGCATTGGTCTTGGCTGCGTGCTGATGCAAGATAGACGAGTGGTCGCTTATGGATCTCGTCAACTTAGAAATCACGAGCAGCATTATCCAACTCATGATCTTGAGTTAGCTGCCGTGGTCCTTGCTTTGAAGATGTGGAGGCATTACTTGCTCGGAAGTCTTGTACACCTCTACACCGACCACAAGAGCTTAAGGTACATCTTCACTCAGAAAGAATTGAACATGAGGCAACGAAGATGGCTAGAGCTCATTAAAGATTATGAACTTGAGATTCATTATCATCCGGGAAAGGCGAATGTGGTCGCCGATGCGCTCAGTCGTAAGGCGCATATCCATCACCTAACAATTGCTGAAATGGATGATGAAGAACCAAGCCTCCGCGTCATCCCGTATGGAGCTCTATATAATCTCGCTCTCATTCCTACCATCTGAGAGGAGATCATGAAAGCTCAACTAAAAGACAAGGGTATGTTTCACATACGGCGAAGGATAGACAACGGAGAAATGAAGTGCTTCCGGAAGGACGATGAAGGTACCTTGTGGTTCAACGACCGGATTGTAGTACCCCGGGATATGGGACTACGAAAGAAAATTTTGGATGAAGCTCATTTGTCCAAGTTTTCCATTCACCCGGGCAGTAATAAAATGTACCAAGATCTCCGGAAGAAGTTTTGGTGGACACGTATGAACGCGAAGTTGCAAAGTACGTTTCAGAGTGTGATACGTGTCGAAGAGTCAAGGCCAACCACATGAAGAAGTCAGGCCTGTTGCAGCCATTGCAAGTACCGGCATGGAAGTGGGAAGACTTAAGTATGGACTTCATCGTCGGGTTGCCGATGACCTCCCACAACCATGATTCGATTTGGGTAATTGTGGACCGGTTAACCAAATCAGCACACTTCATCCCTGTGCATACTAGGTACAACGCAAAGCAGTATGCGGAGCTGTACATAGCACGGATCTTGTGCTTACATGGAGTTCCCCGTACCATTGTGTCAGATAGAGGATCGCTGTTTGTAGCCCGTTTCTGGGAACAGCTACACACCTCCTTGGGGACGAAGTTGATTAGAAGCTCTGCGTATCACCCTCAAACCGATGGGCAAACTGAGAGGGTGAATCAAATACTGGAAGATATGCTAAGAGCATGTGCCATCCACCACGGTAAGAGCTGGGATGATCACTTACCGCTGGCGGAGTTCTCGTACAACAACGGATATCAGACGAGCATCAAAATGGCACCATATGAAGCTCTATACGGCCGGAAGTGCCATACGCCATTGAATTGGTGCGAATCCGGTGAACGAGTAACGTTCGGGGTTGATCTTGTCAATGAAGCCGAAGAGAGTTCGGATAATACAAGAGAACCTCAAAGCTGCCCAATCTCGTCAAAAGAGCTACGCGGACCAGAGACGTCGACCGCTGCATTTTGAAGTCGGAGAGCACGTGTATCTTCGTGTGTCTCCGATGAAAGGGAATCATTGGTTCGGTGTCAAGGGGAAACTTGCTCTCCGATTCATCGGTCCGTTTGCTATAACGGAGAAGTGCGAAAACGTGGCCTACCGGCTGGAACTACCGGCAAGCCTTGCCGGTATTCACGACATATTTCACGTGTCCCAACTGCGGAAGTGTCTCAAATTTACCGCTGCCATCCGCACTGAAGACATCGACGAGTTGAAGCCGGATCTCACCTACGTCGAGCAACCTAATCAGATTATCAACGAAAAGACCCGGATCACCCGGAACAGGACTTTGAAATTTTACAAAGTCCTGTGGAGTAATCATACCCCAGAAGAGGCGACGTGGGAAACCAAAGATTACATCCACAAGAACTATCCGGAGCTTTTGTCATAAACTTTGTAATTACCTCCTCTCGTTCCTCTTTAGAATCTCAGGACGAGATTCCTTTTAAGGGGGGAGGAATGTAAAGGTCCCAAAAATATGAATACAAAGAAACTCTTGTGTGCAAAAGTTTTGTTTCATATGAGTGAAATTTGGGACTTGTTAAAACTTTTCCCCACATGTGATAACACACATGAGGGTTTTCTTCACACAAGTCAAATGTTTGTTTGAGAACTTGGAACCCTAGAGGGGTCTAAAACAAATATGGGAAGTTCCCATATGTGTGAGAAAACAAAAATCAGATTTGGAACAATTTGTTCAAATAAAAATTCAAATGAGAACAACACAGTGGGATTCAAAACTGTTGTGCTGAAAATCTCATTTGTAGCAGTCAACTTTAAAATCAGATTTCATATTTGAATTCCTTGGGTCCAAATTAGGGTGTGTGCAAAGTTTCATGATTTATGAAAATGATTTGCAACCCATTTTCCAAAATGGACTTTAAATGACAAAGAATTCAAACACCCATTTGAATTTGGATAAAACTTGCCCAATTATCCAAATGCCTCTCAGATTTAAACTTTCACAATTGAATTCCATCAATATTCAAACTGGGGAGATATTTTAGAGGGGATAAGGAGGGCTGACATGTGGGACCCACATGTCATTGGGAGCACTGAAATTGCAAAAGATCTCAGAGTGTTGGGTCTCTGTTTGCTTTCTTCAGTCGGCACTCGACACCGACGGGCGCAGCACCGGGCGACACCGCGTTCAGCCGACGCCTCCACCTCCTGCTGGATTTCATCGTGCTGGAGAGCTGCCCGACCGTCTTATACCTCCTCCCGTGCCTCCTCTTGCCTCAACACTGAAGCCTCCACACTGTTCTTCCCTTCCTCACGCGAGAGACCAACCGAGAACAGCCGCTGAACTCTCGGTCGATCGCCCACCGCCTAGCTCGCGTGCGAGCCCCGGCTGATCAGCAATACCACACCGCAGAACCTCCCACGACCTCCTCGTGCCCTCACCGAGGGAGTTCTTGCTCTCCAAACCAAGGTACCCCAGTTTCAGCGGCGGCCGGAAGAAAACCGCCATCCACGGCTTTCGTGGACGGCCTCCTCCAGAGCTTGTCACGACCAAGCAAGGCCACTCTGGGTCGCGCAGGAGCTCCGGGCAGCTTCCACCCGAAGCACAGAGCCTGTCTCGGCCCCTCGACGGCGAATTTCGAAGATCCTCTCCGGCCGGGGAAAACTGACCTTCCGGTATGATTCTGCCAAATTCCCGATCGATTGTTGTATAGACACCACGAAACTTCGCACACACAAGCCAGACATGTAGGCGCACCAGTTCTCTTTTGAAACCTCGCATGAAACACCCTGTGCACGGTGCAATTTCAAGCTTCCCAAAGGCGGCTATGGCGGGAAGGTGCGGGTGCACGGTGAACCCTAAGTTAGAGCCATCTCCGAGCTATTTACTTTCCACGTCGATGATCCCTAGCGTCCGCCGGTGCTCTAGAGCTTGGAAACCGAAGCCTAGAAGGCTTAGGGCGTCGGGGCAACGTCGCCGGACTTCGTCCGAACCGTTGCGCCGTCGCGGGCTAGTTTGGGGGCCCTGCCAGCTCGAGCAAACCCCACCAGCGTGTTCCTCGCGTGGAATTAGGGGCTGGCGGCGAATTTCAGCGTCAGGGGTGGCCGGACGACCGATCCCAGAGCTTCCCCGGCGAGCCCGGCAGCGGGATAGCGCGGGGGCGGGAGGTAGACAAAGGTGCTACCGGCCCCACGCGTCAGTCGCCCGGCAACAGTGGGCTGGATATTCTGTAACATGGGATCAACTGTGACAGCGCGGGAAACGATTCTGTAGCCTGTGTGGCACTCTCTCAGCAGCTGACACGTGCCCCTTGGTCCGACAGTCAGGTTTAAACATTTCTCGGATTTATTCAAATCCCAAATTTTTTCCCCAAACTTTAGAAGAGCATAACTTTGGCTAGGAACCTCTAAATTTAGTGATTCAAATTGGGTTAGATTCAGATTGACAAACTCTATCCAAATATGCAACCCAATTTGTATGAAAGCCTTTATTTAATTCTGGAAAATTCTTTAAATCTTTTCAGCAAAAGAATTTTAGAGGGAGTTTGGTTTATCAAAAAATCCTCAAATTTTGCCAGAATATTATTTCGGTGTTATTAGACTCCTGTAAAAGTTTCAGCTCATCTGGAGTTGAATTTATCAGGGTAATTCAGATTGTAATTCCTGTATTCAAAAGAATACAGAAACATTTTTAGAGAATTTTCAAAATTTGTAAATTCAGTTTTGGCAATTCTTAGCTCCAAAAATCCTAGGAAAATTCATGTAGACTCTATGAACTATAATTGAAATTGTGGTTCACTGAGTTTGACATGAACATGGGTATTAACTCACAATTAATTCATCTTGATTAAACACTTAGAGAATTGTTCTGAATAAACCACTCACTGAAAAGTGCTAAAATTTGGTCCAGAGGATTTTCTTGTGACAAAGAACTCACATGAAAATTCTCAGCTCCATTAGAGCTCTGGATCACCACTGTCATGTGTGATCTCTTAAGGTGATCAATACTTAAGTTGGAAAAGCACTTAATATTTGATCTTAGTGTTTAAGCTCAACCTAAACCACTAGCACCAGTGTCATTTTAAATTCTTAAACAGAGTTCCAGTTGTAAAACTTTCATTAGATCTTATTAGCAAAAGCTTTTCAACTAAATACATATGCATGATCATATCGTGTAGCATATACGTGAAGAAGGGAGAAGGACTTAAAGTGAAGATCAAGAAGGAAGGAAAGAAAAACAAGTGATCAAGCTCCAAGTGATCGTCACTAACTGATTGTAACCTTAGTCACCTGCAAAACAGGCAAGCCCCGGTTTGCATTTGAACAGTTTTATAAAGCATTTTCACTTGTAGAGATCATAGCTTTGCATCATTGATTGCAGTAAGTCTAGATGATATTGAAAACCCCACTTGCATGACCAGAAATACCTAAGAGAGAAAGGGTAGAATAGCACCTCCTCGAGTGGATTTGGCTACGCTAATGTCAGTAGGAAAGGTTCGGTAGAAGTCGAGTAGTTGGAATCTAATCGCGAGTTTAGGGCTGGTTTACTCGGAACGGGTCCGAATTAGAAAAGATGAGGAAAGTTCACACATAAGAAATGGAGACCGGGCAGGGAGGTTTAGATGCAGCAGGTTGCAGGCCGTGTGTGCATAGCCCTGCCTTTGTCGGTGAAGGCCCGTTCGTGCTTGGCCCTGTTGGATAAGTTTGAGTTGTGTACCGGGCGCATACTGGCTATATGGGACCCAGGAAACCGATATACCTTGGGAGATCCATAGTGGGACTTTTCCAACTGCCTTAGGCTTTCGGCGTCAGGGTAGCAGGAGGTACCTCGCTCAAGAACATACCACTGCGGGTATGTACCTTGAGGGAGCTTGCGTACTCGGGGCAGTTGAACTGCGTCCAATGTGGAAGATCTTGGGAAAGGTGGCCGCGTACAACGTCAGTCGAGGTTGCTGCCGGCAACTCGGAGTACGGGTGTACGTGTCGTGTAGTCCGGACGTGTACTAATTCGAATCACTGTCGCTCGCGGTTATATGAGCATACTTGCCCACTGCGTCTTGACGTAGTAACAACTGAACTGGTTATTCTTTGAACTTGATAAGGTTGTGCTATAACTTGTATTGCAACCATGATTGAATTAGAGATAGGCTCATTAAATATTACTTTCACTTTGTGCAAGGAGCATCGCAACAAAGCGTTTCTTGTTTGATTGTGGAGTTGTGATGCTTTTCGGCTCAAGGTCTGCACAATGTGGCTTAAAATCTGAAAGTTAAGGATCAACTTTAGGCGAGTCCTTTATGCAAATCTAGCCGACCCAATTGTAACCGTCGTGCATGTAGAGTTTCCTGTTTAGGAGAGACGGGTTAGACTTGCTGAGCCTATGTGCTCACGATTGCTATATAAGTGGTTTTGCAGGTTAACATCAATGCTGAAAAGAAGGTTGCCCGGTGAGACTCGGAGACTTCCGAGTTGTTTAACACAGGGAGAACCCAGCCGCTGTTGTTGTCTTCGTGTTGCTAGCGAGAGGAGTCCGCGGGCTGGACTTCATCTCGAATGCTCTTAGTTATTCGACGTGAGAAGGTATAGACTTCCGATGTAGTTACTTGATGTAAAGTATTTACAAAGAAAAACTTGTAAGCTTCCGCTATTGTTTTATGTAATACATTGTTCCTCATATGTGTGTTGTTAGGTGCCGCACAACACGGCACCACCCAATGCGATTCCCGGGTGAGTGGCCTGTCTCGGCTGAGCGGGCCGCGTCAGCGTGGTATCAGAGTTGGGCCCTGTCTCAGTCGGTACCGCGCCCGTCTCATCACGAATCGGTCCTTAGGATCTACGCAGGCTATCTAACCACAAACCCGAGTGTCGTGCACTCGGCACCCACCGTGAACCAACCAGCCTGCTAGATCCCTATACTACCCTCCTCATACACCATATACATCACCACATCATCACAATCATCATGATATATTGAAAATTAAATGTAATAACTCTCATCCCAACATCTAAGCAGGGCTAAGCATGAAATAACGTCATAAATGTAAACCCTAGACTACCAAACCCGGCTACAAGGCATGTCAGGGAAGATCTAGTAAACAATCAATACATGGGAATTCAATTTAATACCTAATGCATGCATTTCTAACTAAAAATCCTAAAAAGGTGTAAAGTGGTCAAGAGCACTTTCCTCTCGAGAAGTGTTTCGGCTCGGGGTCATCGAAGTCTTGGGCTTGCAGGTCCTGCGTCGGCTCGGGGGCTGCTTTGACCCACGACATAAAAGGAAAATAAAAATAATGGAAAACAAGTAAGCTAAGGCTATACAACACTCTAACATAATACTCATCAAAGCATAAGAAAATCTTCCCCCCCGTGTCTCTTGTGCATATTATTCATGTGAGTGTGTTTTGCAAAGACTAGAACTTGTTATTTTGGTCCTATATGTGATTTTAGCAAGCAAGAGGGTACCTTTATCAATTTTCAGCAATTATACTTGGCATGAAATGTGATTTCCAGATTTATCCCGGGGGTTTCATATGAAAAAGTAGCAAGGTACTTAAGTTATAATATCCATATTACATGTTCTAGGGTGTTTAAATAATTTTCAGCACTAAAAACCTACCAAAAAGGTGAAATCTAGTGGCAGCAGGGCAGGGGGGTTCTCTCATTTCCAGAAAACTACAGGTTTCAAAATGCTAACAAGAGGGCTGTAGGGGTCTACAAATATAAGCAGCAAAGAACCTAGTGCTATTTCATGATTTCCTAGCACCCACAGGGATTATCTTGCTACATACAGAATAAATCAGGGGCCTATGTGTAAAAATAGGGGGTCCAGGGGTCTTTTGGTAATTTTCAAGCTTAACCCAGGGTTCCAAATGTCGAAACAGGGGGTTTGGGGGCTGATTTGCTATTCAGTTAGTTCCAGGGGTCATTTGCTAAAAACAGAAATATCTTAGGGTTTAAAAATGCTATTCCTAATATTATCAAGGGCCCATTCACTATTTTCCACTCATTTTGAGGACTAAACCGCCTGAACAGAGAGATCCAGGGGTCTAAAATCAAGTCTACCGTAGAAATCTAGATTTTTGCCTTTCCTAGGGTCTAGCCCGCAAAATCCGGGGTTAAACGGCAGTTTTCCGAGAACCCCAGGGCCTGGCTGAAATTCTGCGGGCGGGAAAAGGGGCTTTCAATGTCGACCGTTGGATCATCGTTCGGCGGCCAGGATTAACAGAACGAACCGGTACGCGCACGTCTAATCTCAGCCGTCGATCGGAGATCGGGCGGAGGGGGGGGTGAACCCAAGCTGCCCGGTCGCTAGCGGTTTTACGCGCGACAGAGCGCCATAGCCTCGGCCGGAGCTTGCCAGACTTGCGCCGATCTCCGCCTACCGAGTTGCTACGCCTAACCTACCTACTGTAACTGGAAGCGGGGCTCACTGGGGACTCACTTAGGGTTCCTTCGGGGTCCCGGAAGGTCTGGTTGTCCCTCGCAAAGTGGGGTGGCGGCGGAGAGCTTCGGTACACGTCGGAGTCGACGTTAGGGCGGCGTTTCTTCAAGGGCTTTGGGTCAGAGGCGTGTCCCATAGGAGGATGAAGTCAGTTTAGATCATGAGAAAAACCGAGGAGGGGTGAGGGGGGTATGGGGTAGATGGGAGGGTACTCACCGGTGATCAATAGGGGTGGGTTCTTCCACGTCGGAACACGTCCAGGGAGGCCGGGAGGGGATGGCTTGCGTCCTAGCGGAGGAGCAGAGGTGTTAGCTCTCGAACACAGCGGAGAACGGGGAGAAAGGGATGGCGGCGCGGCGCTACTGAGGGGTAGACGGGAAGCTGCTCGGCTTCGTCCGCGGCGGGGAGAGGGAGCAGGAGGGCGCGCTAGGGCTTCAGGGCTTTTATAGTGCGGCAAGAGCGGAGGATCCGAGAGGGGACAGAGGGCATCCGGGGTCTGCGACGCTGCAAAAGAAGGGGGGCGGTTGCTCCGGTCGGTGATCACGGGAAAAGAGAGGGAGACGAGAGGGGACGCGGGGAAGAAGAATCCAACGGGAAGAAGATGAACACCCGCTGACAGGTGGGGTCCGCTAGACAGAGAGAGGAAAAAGACAAAGGGCGCGGGTGACTGGGCCGGGCCGGCTAGGGGAAGAAGGAGAGATGGGCTGCGGGGGAAGAAAAAGGGGCGGGCTTCTGGCCCAAAATTAAATTCTCTTTTCTTTTCTGTTTGTTTTTTTACTTTTCTTTTCTGTTTGTTTTTTACTTTTCTTTAATTTTTTTGTTAAATAATTATTGGTTAGGTTCTAGTTCATTTGAACAATTTTTAAGTTCCTCTATTTTTTTTTAAATTTTGGGTGTTACAACACTCCCCCCCTCAAAAGAAATCTCGACTCGAGATTTGAAGTGACTTACTTGAAGAGATGCGGATAGCTTGCTTTGATATCTTCTTCTCGCTCCCACATAGCTTCTCTCTCGGGGTGGTGCTTCCATTGTACCTTGCACATCGGGATCTTCTTGTACCTAGTAATTCTTTCTGACCTTTCGAGATCTTTGACGGGATATTCAATGTAGGAGAGATCTTCTTGCACGTTGATATCATCCAGGAGTAGTTGCTCCTCTGGTGCTCTAGGCACTTTTTAAACTGTGAGACGTGGAACACGTCGTGCACGTCTGACAGGCGAGGAGGCAACTCAAGTTGGTAAGCAACCTCTCCTCCTGTACTCACCACCCTGAAGGGTCCTATGTACAGGGGTGCTAGCTTGCCCTTCACTTTGAAACGACGAACACCTCGGATGGGAGACACTTTGAGGTACACGTAGTCTCCCACCTCAAAGGTCAACTCTCGTCGACGTGTGTCCGCATAACTTTTCTGCCTGGATTGCGCAGTTCTGAGGTTCCTGCGGATCTCACGCACTTTTTCTTCGGCAATTATGAGCACATCCGTGCCAAAGACTTGTCCTTCACCTACCTCATCCTAGAACAGAGGAGTCCTACACTTCCTACCATGCAAGACCTCGAAGGGTGACATCTTCAAGCATGCCTGGTAGCTATTGTTGTAGGAGAACTCCGCATAGGGTAAGTACTTGACCCAACTTTGGTTGTTTTTCAAGGCACAAGCTCTCATCATATCCTCCAGAATTTGGTTGGTTCTTTCAGTATGTCCATCCGTTTGGGGATGATATGCTGAGCTAAAGTTCAGTTGTATGCACAAGGATTTTTGTAATTGTTGCCAGAACCTTGAAGTGAATTGGTGCCACGATCTGAAACAATCTTCTTAGGAACCTCGTGGTAGCACACAATCCGGGACATATACAACTCAGCCAGTTTTGCCCCCTTGTACTTCTCCTTCACAGGGATGAAGTGAGCCACCTTGGTGAGACGGTCCACAATCACACATATGGAGTCGTAACCTGTCTGGGTCCTGGGCAATCCCACAATGAAATCCATGCTGATTTCCTCTCATTTCCACTCTGGTATCTTGAGCGGCTGAAGCGGTCCGGCAGGCCTTTGATGCTCTACCTTGACGAGCTCGCACATGTCGCACAGGGCCACGTACTCTGCTACATCACGCTTCATGTCGTGCCACCAGTAGCGATCTTTCAGATCTTGATACATTTTGGTACTCCTAGGGTGAATGGAGTACTCTGAGTCATGTGCTTCTTTAAAGATCATCTAGCGAATGGCCTGAATGTCAGGCACACAGATCCTCTTGCCAAACCACAACGTTCCTTGCTCATCCACCCTATAGTTCGGAGCCTTGCCCTTCTCCATCATTTGCTTGATCTTTAGAATCCTTTCATAATTCTTTTGGCCTTCTCGAATGTCACGCTCCAAGGTCGAATCCACCTCCATTACCACTGCTTCCGCGCTTGTCACCAAGCTGAGGTTGAGTTTTGCAAACTCCTCGCACAACTGAGGTTGTAACGTCAAATCGTGGAAATGTGCTTTCCGGCTCAGAGCATCGGCAACAACATTTGCCTTTCCAGGATGATAGTTGATGCCCACATCAAAGTCGTTGATGAGCTCTAGCCACCTGCACTGTCTGAGGTTGAGATCCGGCTATGTGAAGATGTACTTGAGGCTTTTATGATCTGTGTAGATCTCTGTCCTCTTTCCCATGAGGTAGTGTCTCCAAAGCTTTAAAGTGTGAACCACGGTGGCCAACTCCAAGTCATGCGTCGGGTAGTTCCTCTCGTTCTTTCGAAGCTGCCTAGAGGCATAGGCTACGACGCGTCCCTCTTGCATGAGCATGCATCCTAGACCCTGCCCGGAGGCATCACAGTACACGGTGAACTCCTTTTACATGTCAGGCATCACTAACACGGGCGTCGTCGTCAACCTCTTCTTCAATTCTTGAAAGCTTGCTTCGCACTCGAGCGTCCACTTGAAAGTTGTTCCCTTCTCTAGCAACTTGGTGAGTGGCTTTGAAATCTTCAAGAACCCTTCAATGAATCGTCGATAATAGCCTGCCAACCCCAAGAAGCTTCTGATCTCGCTCACGTTCTCTAGCACATTCCACTTCATCACATCCGCCACCTTGCTCGGATCCACAGATATGCTACCCTTGGAGATCACGTGTCCCAAGAAGGACACCTCCCTCAACCAGAAGTCACACTTGCTAAGGTTGGCGTATAGTTGGTGTTCCCAAAGCTTTTGCAACACCAAGCTCAAGTGTTTTGCATGCTCCTCTTCATTCTTGGAGAATACAAGGATATCATCAATGAGACCAAAACAAATTTATCCAAGTACTCCACAAACACCTTGTTCATAAGGTACATGAAGTAAGATGGAGCATTGGTCAACCCGAAGGACATGACTGTGCACTCGTAGAGACCATATCGGGTGACAAAAGTCGTTATGTTCGAAGCTCGAATCTTCAATTGGTGATAACCCGATCGAATGTCAATCTTTGAGAACACACACGCTCCTCTAAGTTGATCAAACAAATCCTCGATGCGTGGCAGAGGATACTTATTTTTGTGACGGCATTGAGGGCTCGGTATTCTACACACAACCTCTAGGTCCCATCTTTCTTTGGCACAAATATGACCGGGGCTCCCCAAGGAGAGGAGCTAGGACGGATATAGCCCTTGTCTAGGAGCTCTCGGAGGTGGTCCTTGAGCTCTTCTAATTGCTTGGTGTCCATCCTATACGGCCTTTTATATATAGGGGCCATGTCAGGCACTAGTTCTATAGCAAATTCAATATCGCGGTCTGGAGGCATACCTGGTAGCTCCTTTGGAAAGACGTCCGAGAACTTGCCAACCACGCGAATCCCCTCAGTAGTGTCGAGCTGATTAAGGTGGATCTTCTCGGCTGGCGAGTAAAGAGAGGTGTACTCCACCATAACATCGTCTGGGTGAGACAACCTGACACTCCTGGTGGCACAAAGGATCACACCCCCGTACTTAGCCAACCAATCCATCTCCAAGATCACATCCAGGCCTTGTGACTCCAGTACTATGAGATTTGCTTTGAACTCCATTCCCACGATCTTGATGCTCACATTTGGGCACACCTGACTAGTCTTGATCTCACCTCCACGAGAAGTGACCACTAGCATACGGGACATGGCTATTGCCCTCATATCATATTTTATTATAAAGTTCTTGGCAATAAAAGAGTGAGTAGCACCAGAATCAAATAAAATAGTAGCGGGGTGTGAGTCAACTGTGAACGTACCAAGTACCACGTCCGGAGCCAACTGAGCCTCCTCCACAGCTACGTGGTGCACTCGACCACGCGGGAGACTCTACGATGTTGTTGCTGCTGGGGTGGCCTCTTCTTCTGGCATCTGCTGGCGTGGTGGCCCATCTCGCCACACACGTAGCACGGGCCCAGAGCCCTGACGACCTGTCCCTGCTGAGTAGGTGCTACTGTGCGGGGTGGGAAAGTTGGTCGCTGCTATAGCTGCTGGCTCTGCTGGCACTGTGGCTGTGGAAACGGCTGCCTGTAAGCTGGTGAAGGGTACCTCGGAGGCGGACTCGGTACCACGTACCGGCCCGTCTGCGTAGCTGGAGGGGGTGTGAAGCGAGTGCGGCTGCTGCTGCCCAAAGACTGTCCGTGCCATCCCATCTTGCGCTTCCTGTGTGCCTCGAACTCTGGCATATGTCGCTCCATCACGAAGGCCTTGTCCACCATCTTCTCGAAGCTGTCGTAGTAGCTGGATGACAATGCACTCTTCAACAACTCATCAAGACCTCGAACGAATCAGTCCTGCTTCATGTCGTCGGTCCTGATGTCCTCCGGTGCGTAGCGGGACAGCTGCGTGAAGCGTGTGAGGTACTCACGCACCGTCGAGCCGCCCTGTCTCAGACTGAGGAACTCCTGCCGCTTCATCTTGATCTCACCAACTGGCACGAAGTGGTTGCGAAAGCTGCGCTCGAACTCCTCCCAAGTGATAGCCTCAGGGTCGACGTGAGCAGCGGTGTAAGCTGTCCACCAGTCTGCCGTGGGTCCCGCTAGCTGGTGAGCAGCTAGTAAGACGCGCCCTCCTCCCACGCATTGGATCAACCGTAGCTTGCTGTCGATTGTCTTCAGCCAATCGTCCACGTCCATCGGCTCCACCGAGCTCGAGAAGACCGGGGGCTGAGTACTCTGGAAGTCTCTCAGCTTGGACCGATGTCCAGGAACCGGCAGTGGTGGAGGCAGAGGGGCTTGGTGGTTGTGGGCCATAATTGCTGCCAGGCCCTGCAGGAGCTGGTTTTGAGAAGCCAACATATTCTGCACCGTCAGGTAGGCAGCTCCTCGTCGAGCCGCTCGCCCGTTCCAGTCCAGGAACCGGAACTCCGGGAGCTCATCGGCCTCGGGCACTCCACGCCCTCGACCTCGCCCTTGTCCCCTACCTGCCATCTGTTACAAATAGCGACAAAATCTTAGAATCTGAAAAATCTAAAGAAAAATTTACTATTAGGCTCATAATTATATATAAAAGAACCATAAATATGCGTGCATCACTCAACAAGCATTTATGCAACAAATCAACCCATTACCCCGTACGATTCCTATTTATACGGAACTAACGTTTCCTTACCATGGCCGGGTAACTCCTATCCCTAGAGAGTTTCGGACTGTCCGTTGTAACGGACCCTACTAGGTTTGAACGAGGTAAGAGTGAAGAAGATAGATGAGTTGCCAAGACGAGCTTGGGAGGAAAGGGGAGTAAGTCATGTGAAAAATAGAAACTCACGCAAATTTTACGCATGTTTATGGTTGCAAGTAGTTTTTAAGTTGAAAATAAGTCAAATTCGCGTCTGTTTCTAACTAGGCTCGCGTCCTAGGGACAGCCTTGGCTCTGATACCACTCTGTCACGCCCGATACCTGCAACAGACACCAAGCATACTCCCGCGTGTGCCAGGATTGAGTCACATCACACACGAGGTAATAAAGAGCAAATGTATCATTAATTAATTAATTAAGCCAAGTGCGACGGTTACATCATTCGAATACATAAATGCCTCATGGGCTCAAAAGGAAAGTACATCATGGCAGCGGAAATCTAAGTAGGGCATCCACAGGTGCCGTTCGGCGGTACGCCAGCCTAGAACTGCGTGTCACGGTCGAAGCCGTCGTCCACGTCATCCTCAGTAGCCTCCTCATGTCCTGAGCAGCACGAAAAAGAAAAGAGAGGCAAACGCCTGAGTACAAAGAGTAATCAGCAAGTGTGGAAAAGTTATGCATGATGAGGCAAATTTCAAGGAAGGCTAGACACGACTCTTGCACTATGCAACCTATCCCTTAGTTTTATTAGGCGTCCTATTTGTTTAGTGAAATTCCCGCCCAACCCAATCATATCTCCAAGTACCTCCACTACCTCTGTAATCTCAACCCAAACCACCATCCCAAACCAAACCAATCCGACCCACGCTAATCGTGACAGAGTTACCAGCCCGCTCCTGGCCATGAGCACGGCTATCTAGACAGTTTTGACTCTGCAAAGTTTGTACCCTTTACCCATAAGTCGTGTTTTCATCGCTCGTTGGCGACTCAAGAAACTCCTTCCCGCCATCTCACATTCCCTATGGTGTGGGGCCAGGAGTACACGACAAGGCTTTTACATTGCACTACCCAACCCGTGCACACCCGCTAAGGTTTCACCGCTGTGGCACTTTGAAACCTCTGCCGCAGAAGCCCCCTCTTGCGCCATTCACACATCTCTATGGTTCACACAAGTAAAGATAGGAACAACTTAATTGGCCACACTGTCCCATAACAGTTCTTGTGGTGGCACGGTATAAGCTAGTTGACGGGTCTCACGAACTGGTCCTTAGGATCTACGCACGCTATCTAACCACGAACCCGAGTCTCGTGCACTCCGCACCCACCGTGACCAGCCTGCTAGATCCCTATACTACCCTCCTCATACACCATATACATCACCGCATCATCATAATCATCATGGTATATTGAAAATTAAATGTAATAACTCCCATCCCAACATCTAAGCAGGGCTAAGCGTGAAATAACGTCATAAATGTAAACCCTAGACTACCCAACCCGGCTACAAGGCATGTCAGGGAAGATCTAGTAAACAATCAATACATGGGAATTCAATTTAAGACCTAATGCATGCATTTCTAACTAAAAATCCTAAAAAGGCGCAAAGTGGTCAAGAGCACTTGCCTCTCGAGAAGTGTTGCGGCTCGGGGTCGTCGAAGTCTTGGGCTTGCAGGTCCTGCGTCGGCTCGGGGGCTGCTTTGACCCACGACATAAAAGGAAAATAAAAATAACGGAAAACAAGTAAGCTAAGGCTATACAACACTCTAACATAATACTCATCAAAGCATAAGAAAATCTTCCCCCTTGTGTCTCTTGTGCATATTATTCATGTGAGTGTGTTTTGCAAAGACTAGAACTTGTTATTTTGGTCCTATATGTGATTTTAGCAAGCAAGAGGGTACCTTTATCAATTTTCAGCAATTATACTTGGCATGAAATGTGATTTCCAGATTTATCCAGGGGGTTTCATATGAAAAAGTAGCAAGGTACTTAATTTATAATATCCATATTACATGTTCTAGGGTGTTTAAATAATTTTCAGCACTAAAAACCTACCAAAAAGGTGAAATCCTGCCTGTGCAGGGGCTTATCTGCTAAATGGCAGCAGGGCAGGGGGGTTCTCTCATTTCCAGAAAACTACAGGTTTCAAAATGCTAACAAGAGGGCTGCAGGGGTCTACAAATATAAGCAGCAAAGAACCTAGGGCTATTTCATGATTTCCTAGCACCCACAGGGATTATCTTGCTACATACAGAATAAATCAGGGGCCTATGTGTAAAAATAGGGGGTCCAGGGGTCTTTTGGTAATTTTCCAGCTTAACCCAGGGTTCCAAATGTCAAAACAGGGGGTTTGGGGGCTCATTTGCTATCCAGTTAGTTCCAGGGGTGATTTGCTAAAAATAGAAATATCTTAGGGTTTAAAAATGCTATTCCTAATATTATCAAGGGCCCATTCACTATTTTCCACTCATTTTGAGGACTAAACCGTATGAACAGAGAGATCTAGGGGTCTAAAATCAAGTCTACCGCAGAAATCTAGATTTTTGCCTTTCCCAGGGTCTAGCCCGCAAAATCCGGGGTTAAACGGCAGTTTTCTGTGAACCCCAGGGGCCTGGCTGAAATTCTACGGGCGGGAAAAGGGGCTTTCAATGTCGACCGTTGGATCATCATTCGGTGGCCAGGATTAACAGAACGAACCGGTACGCGCACGTCTAATCTCACTCGTCGATCGGAGATCGGGCGGTGGGGGGGGGCGAACCCAAGCTGCCCAGTCGCCGACGGTTTTACGCGCGGCGGAGCGCCACAGCCCCGGCCGGAGCTCACTGGACTTGCGCCAATCTCCACCTACCGAGTTGCTACGCCTAACCTAGCTACTGTAACTGGAAGCGGGGCTCACTGGGGACTCACCTAGGGGTCCTTCGTGGTCCCGGAAGGTCTGGTTGTCCCTCGCAAAGTGGGGTGGCGGTGGAGAGCTTCGGTACACGTCGGAGTCGATGTTGGGGGGGCATTTCTTCGAGGGCTTTGGGTCGGAGGCGCGTCCGAGAGGAGGATGAAGTCGTCGGGGTTTAGATCACGAGAAAAACCGAGGAGGGGTGAGGGGGTATGGGGTAGACGGGAGGGTACTCACCGGTGATCGATAGGGGTGGGTTCTTACGCGCCAGATCACGTCGAGGGAGGCAAGGAGGGGATGGCTTGCGTCCTAGCGGAGGAGTAGAGGTATTAGCTCTCGAACACAATGGAGAACGGGGAGAAAGGGACGATGGCGCGGCGCTACCAAGGGGTAGACGGGAAGCCGCTCGGCTCCGTCCGCGGCGGGGAGAGGGAGCAGGAGGGCGCACTAGGGCTTCAGGGCTTTTATAGTGTGGCTAGAGCGGAGGATCCGAGGGGGGGCAGAGGGCATCCGGGGTCTGCGGCGCTGCAAAAGAAGGGGGTGGTTGCTCCGGTTGGCGATCGCGGGAGAAGAGAGGGAGACGAGAGGGGACCACGGGGAAGAAGAATCCAACGGGAAGAAGATGAACACCCGCTGACAGGTGGGGTCCACTGGACAGGGAGAGAGGAAAAAGACAAAGGGCGCGGGTGACTGGGCTGGGCCGGCTAGGGGAAGAAGGAGAGATGAGCTGCGGGGGAAGAAAAAGGGGCGGGCTTCCGGCCCAAAATTAAATTCTCTTTTCTTTTCTGTTTGTTTTTTTACTTGTTCTGTGTTCACTTTTCTTTAATTTTTTTGTTAAATAATTATTGGTTAGGTTCTAGTTCATTTGAACAATTTTTAAGTTCCTCTATTTTTTTCAAATTTTGGGTGTTACATCCCAAGACTCAATAAAATGTATCGATCCAAGAAAAAAAATATTTCACACTGAAATACAAGTCCATCCGGACCCAAACACCACTTCGGGTCAAATTCCCTCTTTTCTCCGTTGCACGCTCTGCTTTCAACTTTATCTCCTCAAGCCTTCCTCCTCTCCTGTTGTTTGGGTCCTCAATCAATCAGCCTCTGCAAGGCTTCTCACCAACGCCGTCACTCACGCTGCCCACGACTTAGCAGCCACCTCGTGGTGTTCTCGTGTCGGGCATCTTGTCGTCGCCTCGGTCTTGGATCACGCAGACCATACGTCACGAGCGTCAGACTCTTGATGGGGGAACGTGAATTGGAGCTGTATAGTAATCTGCACACTATGTTTTCTTTGGACTGACTCTGACCTCTTCCTGCGTACGTGATCGGTGACGCACTGACGCCAAGAGCCCAAGACGGTTGGAAGATTTCGTCCTCAATCAAGATACGTGCATGATGCACTTGCCCTTTGATCATTTCGGTCCGAGGTTGCGGCTTCACCCACCACGGGTACTTTGGCCACTCAAGGACTACTAGTTCTGCGGCCCCAGCACAAGGCCTTTTTTTAAAAAAAAAAAGGCCATCTTGAATCAGTGTCGTACTTCACATTTTCCAGTTTACACAACTTATATCAATCTCGTGCATCTGCACAGGCTACCAATATATTGCAGAGAATATCTGAAAAAATATATATTAACATATATTTTACACAACCTACAACTAGTACTATTTGCGCTGTATGAATAAAACACCACCTAGTCCACATAGTTCCCTGCTCACACGAACACCTGCATAGCAGAGCAGGGTCATGAATCTCAAGCGATCACACCTAATGCAACGAACAAACAAGCAAATTTTATTCATCCGAATCTAAGTAAATACACATCTGAATTAATAATTCTTTAAACCGGAGATTGGATCAACTCCTCCAAATTCCCGTATGACGACCCTCCCTTCTCCAAAGCACCCAGTGCCTTGTCCTTCAGCAGCCGAGCTTTTCTCCTCCTCTCGTTTCCTTCAGCACCCTGATCCATCAGACTCTCCAAGGCCTTCGTCACCTGTTCCATCCCCACCTCTGCATCCGCCTCTGCTTTGCTGCCGTCAGTTTTACTAGCAGTCAATATGTTTTCCGTCGGCTTCGTCACACCAACGGACACCCCGACACCAAGCACGTTCACGATGAGCCTCTCGTTGAGGAACTGCTCGGCGAACAGCGGCCAAGTCGCCATGGGCACGCCGGCTGCGACGGCCTCCAGAGTCGAGCCCCACCCGCAGTGCGTCACAAATCCGCCGACGCCCCGGTGGGCAAGGATGGCCACTTGAGGAGCCCAACCACGCGCCACCAGGCACTTGCTGTCCGCGACGCCGTCGGCGTCGGTGTGGTCATGTAACCATTTCTTGACGTCGTCTGACAGGGAGTCGGCGCCCTTGATCACCCAGAGGACGGGCCAGGGGCACGCTACGAGAGCCATGCCCAGCTGCAGGAGCTGCGCGGGCGGAATGCACCCGGCACTGCCGAAGCTGACGTACACCACGGACTTGGACGCCTTGGCGTCCAGCCACGCCATGCACCGCCTCGCGTCATCTGTCATAGCCTTCGGGTCGAGGCTAGGTGGACGGCACGGCGAGACGGGCCCAACGGCGAGCACCTTCTTGCCGGTGGCCGCCGCGAGAAGCGACGCGGAGCCGTGCTCCAGCTCCTCGAAGCTGTTGACCACGACGCCGTCCACGGCCATGTCGAACTCCCGCGCCTCTTGCATCGTCCCTCCGCCCATGGAAGTCGACGGCAAGAAATGTGGCGGCAGCTGCCTGCGCGAGACCCTGCACTCGAACGGCGGCAGGGCTCGGATGTCGAAGAGCTCGTCGACCAACGCGACCGACTCGTGCGTCCTGTGCTTGTACAGGTGCTCGATGCACAGCAGAGCGAACGCGCCGAAACCGTGGAAGATGTAGCACGGCACGCCGAGGTCCCGCGCCAAGCCCAGCGTCCACGCGTGGCACATCCCGGCGACGATGCAGCTCAGCGCGAGGGGCGGAGCAGAAGGGCCGCCGCGGCAGTAGCGCGCCACCGCCTCGCCGAACTGTTTGTTCGCGCTGAAGAAGCGAGGCACGTCGGCGGGAGACCGGAGGAGGTCCAGCCTCTCGCAGCCCGCAGGCAGGCCAGCCTCCGCGGCCGGGAACGGGATCGCTGTGACCGTGATCCCCGCGCCGGGCGGCGGCGTTGCGAGGTCGACGCGGTTCTGTACGATCGGCGCGTTGGCGGTCGTCGTGATGATCGTGACCCGAGCGCCGTGTGAGGCGAGCAAGCAGCCAATGTCAGTCATGGGCATGATGTGGCTGATGCCTCCGATCCATGGCACCAGAACAAGGTGAGGCCGTGTTGCTCTCTCCATTTTGGATCTTTCTTTCGAAAGAAAATCAAAATCTCCAATCTTTGTGGTGGCAAATGGTTAACCTTCCTTATGGCAAGATGCATTATATACCCCTCGATCCGGATCCACTGACTTAGAGCAGTTTACTGCACTCGTGCACTAGCCATCTACCGTTTGTTGTACATCCAACGCTGACTGAAACAAAATGAATTTTTGCTCTTCTTTTAAAGAAAAATATTGCAAAAAAATAGGGGCATGTCATGATATTAAATCTACCGTCGGTTCTACATCCAGCGCTGTCATGCGACTTTCGTAGGTAAAAAGTATATGTGAGGGAAACTAAAATTAGTTAATAGATTTTTGGTCTTGTTTAAAGAAAAATACTGTAAAAGAAAACATGGGCATATCATGATATTAAATTTATAAAGTAATTTTAATTTTCCTCGCACATATTTTTTTACCTATGAAAATTGCATGGCAGCGCTGGATGCAGAATTGACGGTGGATTTAATATCATGACATGCCCCAACTTTTTTGCAATATTTTTCTCTAAAAGAAGAGCAAAAAATTATTTTATTTCAGACAGCGTTGGATGTACAATGAAAGGCAGATAGAGGACTACTAAACAACTCTAAGTTAGTGGATCCCCGGTCTCTGCGGCATGTGCACTGCATATGCACGCGACCTGGTGTCGACATGTTATGGGGGGAGCAGCCGGGTCCAAGATCGACAAGTCTATTTTTTCTTTTATCAATGGAAAACAAGATCCACCTTCTACATCTCGATGTGTTGTACTCCTTCTGTTCTAAATTAATTGACGTTTAGGACAGGATTTTCAGTTCAAATTGAACTAAATTTTTTGTCCTAAACATTAATTAATTTAGAACGGAGGGAGTACTAGTTAGAAAGTCAATATTGGTTAGCTACGCTGCAGCAGACGTTCAGTGGGTTGGGCGACTATGCGTGGATTTTATGAGGACATCAAGCTCACACAGAATCGATACATATCCGCATGATCTTTCTTTGACGTCGAAAGCAATTCTTGATCTGGGCTTGCACAAGTCGCCCAAGCACCTCCGTTGGAGTACATCCATTAGCCCGAGGCCCCGAGCCTTTCTATGTTTAAGGCCGTCCGTGTTCGAAGGATGAGTGGCTCTCAGAAAACTTTCAATCCAGACGTCAAAATTCATAGTGCGAACAGCGAACAAAGCTGCAAAGTTTGTCGCGGGCCAAGGGCCACAGACCACCGTCTCTTCTTCTTTTTTTGAAACCCGGGCCACGGTTTTGTTTCGAGCGAGTAGATCAGCAGAACAGGCTGGGCAAACATCGGAGGATTGGAGGCCCAATCGATGACGCCAGAGAGTACATTGCGTGTGAGCAGAGATCCAGTCAGAGTAACAGGCATACAGTACACCGCTGCTCGCAGTCGCAGCAGTATCCACCAACGGATCTTGCCTGCAGGTCGCTGCCTGTCTTCATCAAAAGATCTGCTCCCTTTGTAGGGCTCCTGCCCCTAGCAGGCTCATCATTTCCGCAACTCCTATTGAGTACTGCTCCAGGTCGTCAAGTAAACGAGTCAAACATGCAAGTAGATAAGCTGCATCCTTTTTCAGGCGGTACTGAATTCATGGACTAAGGAAGACAGTTAAAGAAAAATTCACTCAGCAAGAGTAGTTTCTGAATATTCTTCAGAAAAAAGAAGAGAGAGAGAGAAAAGAGGGTAGCCTGAGTACCCTCCGTCTAAACTATTAGCATTTCTATCGATGTTTTTCAAATGTGAAGGCTCATACCATCTTTTATACACCTAGATAAATAATTATCTAGCTTTATACTCCCTCCATTTCATAATATTTCGTCAAATATTATGAATAACATCTTTTATGCTTGGACCTGCTAAGTATCGCACCCTGATTAAAACGCCTGAGCCAGGAAGTGGCGTTGGTGCCCAAGCCAGTCTGGGTTCAATCCAAACACGCCGCGCCCGGTGCGCAGTTAAAGATGCTCAAGTGGGTCTACGTACTTGGATCAGTTGATCTGCGTATGTCTAGAGGGGCTAGACCTGTACTACTAAAATTATCGTGTCCTTCGTTTGTTTGTGCTTTTATGGTGTGGTCGTACTAGAACGGATGTTACCCTAGCCTTCAGAAATCAGCTGACTGCGTGCTGAGCGATCCCTTGAAAGCTTTTGCCGACTGCCACGCCCCTGCTGCAAATCTTCACCTCACATCGCTGGCATGATTGATGATCTTTATAGTTTAATCCAGGTAAAGAATTTCAGTCAAGCATTGCCTTCCTTCAAAGGCCATGTTGAGTCCATGTACCCCAGCCAGGGGACCCTCTCAGATTTTGGGATAATTCACAATCTATGCCATGAGTAAGCAGGTGGTTCTAAAGAATACGGTGAGTTTTGTGCTGAAAATTAATTTATAGAAGAAAGAGGGAGGGAAGGGAATAAGACTATTCGCACTCGTGGACCTCTATATTGGACCTCTAAAAGAATATTTCTAGCTTTTTACAGTCGTTTCTAAAAGATTACTACCTTTACAGTTCAATTCTCCGCACTCGTTCACCTCTAAATCATACCTCTATATCAACTATTTTATATTACGTAACACAACTAACTAATATTTTATATAACTAAATTTATGTAAATAATATTATATTTACAAGTTATTAAAAATCACCAATTTTTTATTTCATTCTATTTTCTTCTTATTTTTTCCTCCTTTTCACATTTCCCTTTTCATTTTTCCCTTTCCCTTTTCCCCTTTTTCTTTTTTCTTTCCTTTCTTCCTCCTCTCTTTCTCCCTCTCTCTTCTCTCCGGTGCTACAAGACCCCTATTAATTTGCAGTTGAACTGTAAACAACTGCAAAATAGCGATCGCCAAACCAGACCCGAGTGCGGATGGGCGCTACCAGCGCGGCCGCTATACTCGCAGAGCGGGCGCGGGTAGCTGCGACCAGTGCGGCCAGCCTAATGCGCGTGAGTGGTGTTTTTACTGGAGTCTCTTATGCATTTCCATCAGTCTTGATCGGTGAAGGGCATGATGCCAAGTGAGTCGATGGCAGCTGACGGCACGAAAGATTTCCCTCGGAACTCGTCCAGCTCTAAGATCGGGCCAGGGCAGAGCTGAGCCTCCGCTCGCTTACGTACGCCACGGTGGCAGGGCTAGGCGCGGGCACGCGCCAGCACCAGGCCCCATAAATGGGCCGCCAAGATCGGGGCTTCGATGGTGAGGTCAACGAGGGACAGAGCTAGAGGGAGCGCGCGGTGGGGAACGGCTGGCGAGGCGACTGCCATCCGTGATGAGGTCAGCTGAGAGGCCAGAGAGCATGATGCATGGCACCTCGAGAAAGCCAAGGCAGGAAGCAGGCAGGTGGCGTCCATGCATGCAGGGCCTGTGCGTTTCTGCAGGGGATGATATCAGAGAGTACTCACCTTTAAGGATGCATGCACGTAAATCAGTATGGCCAAAGTACCGTCATATGCTTCTGTATATAGCTGTACTTGTATGTGTCAATAAGAAACAAGTACAAGTGCGGCATGCCATCTGCAGTAGAAAATACACCTACATTGTATTCGAAGTAAATGATGGCACTGAGTCACATCGTTTTTATGGCTATACGGCTACCCAGTACATCATGGTTAATTGCTGGTAGAGATGCAACACCTCTAGCGATTGAGATACTTGAGATACTCATTCTTAATTTGGGACACCGTACTTTGATTACTGAGATTATGCGTTTAACGTGTCATCAATGCATGACAGCATGTACTACACAGTACTACTACTACCGCCAGTCCACCACTTCAGAATTCAGATTCGTACCGTGAATGTATTCTCACGTGACACGCAGCACGTTTTTTTTTGAGCCATCGATGCTGGAATGGAGCTCATTTAAGAGACGGGCGAGGAGGATACTGGATACGGATCGCGCCGATGCTGAGCCGTGGCAGCAGCGCAGGCAGTTAATAGGTACAGTTACTGTAAGTAGTTTACGTACGTACCTGCATGCGGCGACAAAAGATTTCGTTTCTGCCAGGGTGGGTGGCCGATTCGTTCTCTTGTAGCGCAAATGCGTGGCCAGCTTTTGCCGCGCGCGGCCGGCCGGCTTACTGTCTGCGTCGTATCCGATCCCCGGCGGGCCGTATCCATTCAGATTCACTAGCTTACCTAGCTAGGTGCAGGCAGTATGGCGCCGCGGTATCTCAAGCTTGCCTCTTGACCTCCACCTCTGCATCTCACGTGTCTCCTCGTCTCTAGCTCTTCGTCTCCCTCCCACTATATAAGGCCACCCAGCCCAATAGCCTCTGACGTGCTTACATTCACCGTTCTCGCCGTCGTCATAGCATTGTGTACGCACACAAATCACAGACCATATTGAGGAGTGGTACCAGGTTGCAGCGGTCTTCCTCTCGATCTCTTGTTGTGTGTGTTTTTGGCTGCGAGCGATCGATGGCGAGCGGCAAGGGTCTCGGCGGGGATGGGGCCGTGCCGGCACCGCACGTTCTCGCGGTGGACGACAGCTCGGTCGACCGCGCCGTCATCGCCGGCATCCTCCGGAGCTCCAAGTTCCACGGTCAGTAACTTACTACTTCGTCTTGTGCTTATATTATTTCCCTCTTCTGGTTTCGGTCCTGAAGCCTTCAATTCGCGTGTTCGAACATGCAGTCACCGCCGTGGACAGCGGGAAGAGGGCCCTGGAGCTGCTGGGATCGGTACGTGTTATCTGCGACACAGAACATTTCGGTTTCTATCTGCTTCTTTTCTTTGTGGGGATCAGTCGAACGTGTTCGTAATTGTGTTGTTTGTTGCAGGAGCCCAACGTGAGCATGATCATCACGGACTACTGGATGCCGGAGATGACTGGGTACGAGCTCCTCAAGAAGGTCAAGGTACCATGAAAGCACCTTCCTCTCGTTTTCCTTTTCTTTCTGTTGGGTGTGTCACAATTTTGAGCGTTAGAAATGCCGTCATGCTTGCAGGAGTCGTCCAGGCTCAAGGAGATCCCGGTGGTGATCATGTCCTCGGAGAACGTGCCGACCAGGATCAACAGGTTACGATGCTGCCCTCCCTTCCCGCGAGGATACGCTTGCCCGGCCAGTGCCCCTATTCATGCTTGTTTCGTGGTGACAGTTTTGTTTTCTGCTTCTTGACATGCTTGGTTTTCGTCCTCAGGTGTTTGGAGGAGGGAGCAGAGGACTTTCTGCTGAAGCCCGTCCGCCCGTCCGACGTGTCGCGCCTGTGCCGCCGCGTCCTCCGCTGAGCTTGGAGACGGTGGCATGCAGCTTCCCGACGGGCACGCGGCAGCCGGCAATGGCAGGCACTCGTGGATTCAGTGTTTCGGCCTTTCGGGGCAGCAACGCTAGATGGAAGTCATGCGTGTTTGTAGCCTGAGTGTTCGTAGGAACTTAGCCATGGGCTGTGTATTTTGCTTCTTTTTTCTCGTTTAATGTAGTTTGTCGATGTTAATTGGCTAGTAGTATGTAGGTTTCGTCAAGCCAGTAACGGTCTACCATTTGCCTGAATGTTAAGTTCGGCAAAAATTTGTTCTGTTTCACAGAACGTTCCAATTTTCCATCGCTGGATCGAATATCGCTTGCGTTCATTTATATTGTTCCGTCTTACTGTACTATGTCTTACAGTTATGTACTCTTTAACTTTGGTATCTATCATGCGTGCACACGTGCGAACCGTAGAAAAGAATCGGCTGTACTTTTGATCTGTACAGAGTGGCAAGACCAGTTACAGTACTGTTACCTTGAGCTTACCATGAGCTTACCACGGTCATGCTTGTAGTTGTTGGACCAGTTTCAACAAGTTTCAGGTCTTGATAAACGCCAGACCACTGCCACTTTGTGCTGTTAGCATCCCTCTTGTACTACATATAATACAATGTTAGTGACATACACCTATAAAACCTTGGTCATATAAAATAAAATAGCGTTGAGCATTACATGTCTAATTCCTGAGATCTGCTTTGACTACTACATATATCTGAAAATTTATTCAAAATTTATTCTGTCTGAATAGCGAAGTGTTTGCCTACATTTTTTGAAGAAAGAAATAAAATTTTCATATAATGAACCTAAACCTTCGTATTATGTCAGGTTTTACCTTCGTGAACGTGTCTGTATTACTGAGAGGTATCATCTCTTGGGGAATATTGTGGCCTCTAATTCGCAACTAGAAGTGTAGTTGGTACTCCGCCGTGTTGGAATTGATCTCCAACGAATAGGTTACAATACCGATTCGAAGTCCCACACGTCCTGATCGGTGTGTCATCTGTACATAGTTATACACTAGTGCATCTCTAGATATGTTTAGACAATATGATTCTGCCAAGGAGCTAGTTCCTTGTATAAAAAAAGAGGACTTTCGTGGTTGGATGAAGAAACTGACTGTTTGAGCAGAGCCGTTCAGAAAAAAATCCCTTAGTTGCCATAATCTGCAGTTGTGGCTGCTTCTTTTTCTGGGCAAGTGCAGACTCAAGCTCCTTGATTCGGTCCTCAAGCCTATGCTGAATCACCTTGTGGAGATGAATCCTGAGATCCCTAGACGAGATCGGATAGTTTGCTCCATGAGTCCAACCTGGGGAACTTTCTCTGCTGTCCATGCCATGGTCACTTTCAGTAATGGATCATATCAACTTTCAGTTCCCCCAGAAACCAGTCTTCATAGATTGCAGGATTACAAGGTAAACATGTGCACAATTATATGTGTTATTTTACTGACTATTGGTGTCACTACATGTAACCAAGATGTTAACCGGTATTTCTGGCTGGTTCAGGTTTTCATATTCACCGCCAGAAGAGGAAAGCAATATTAATGTTCAAACTCTGACATATAAAAGGCATTCGACTCAATCTCATGGGAGTTTCTAATTGAGATGATGTAACAAAGGGGTTTCCCAAGGCGTTGGATTAACTGGTTTTGTTTGCTGTGGGCATCATCAACATCAACAGTCTGACTCAATGGAAACCGGGGCCAATGGATAAGACACAGGAGAGGACTGCGTCAGGCAGATCCTCTCTCACCGTACCTTTTCATTCTGGGCATCGACGTTATACAGAGAGGCTTTGAGGTCGCCACGAGAGAGGGCTTGCTCTCAGCTATGGCGGACAGTGCGGCTAAGCTCCGGGTTTCACCTTATGCAGGCGACGTCATCATATTTATCAACCCCATCTAAGTGGAGGTAGACACCGCTATGCAAATATTGAGGAACTTTGGAGCATCAACCGGCCTAAATGTCAATATGCATAAAAGTTCAGTTGTCCCAATACGCTGTGCCACACTCAACCTTCACAAAATCCTTCAGGGCTTTGTGAAATTGTCTAGAGGGGGGTGAATAGGCTAAAATATCTGAAATGACTTAATTAAATAAGATTAGAACTCAGGAGCCGGACTAGTCTGGCTCAGGGGCAGACTAGTCCGATCAACCTGCTGGAAAGGCCTAAAAGGCCAGACTAGTCTGCCTTGGAGGCGGACTAGTCTGGTCAAACTGTCGGAAAGATCTAAAACTTAATTTTTAAGGATTTTTCTCTAAATTTTAGTTTAACAAAATGTGAATGAGACAACTAGCACTTCTATACGACAAGTGTGACAAAATATTGAAATGAATTGCAAGAGTGTGATGATGTATAGTAAAATAATTAAAACAAAACTTAAGCAATCTTGATCTTCAAAGAAATGTACATGCAAGAGAGACACTGAGAATTTTTTCCCGAGGTTCGATTCCACTCAGGAATCTACGTCCCCGTTGAAGAGTTCACAAAGGACCGGGTCTAACAACCCTTTCCTCACCAAGTCGCCACTAAGGTCAACCCGGTTCTTCACTATCTCAAGAGTGAACTTACAAAGTTTTGGGGCTGCTCACAATGCGAGGCTCCCACTTGATCACTTTCATAAACTTCACAGATCTCAAAAGTCACAGATCACACCAAGTGCACGAGATCCCTCCAAGAGCCTAAACGCAAAGTTCTTCCTTCTCCTCTTCTCACATACCCAAATTCACTTAAGAATTGGCTCTAGAGGGTGAGTAGACAAGAGAGAAGGATTAGGGGGGCTCTTGGATCGCTGTGGCGGCGCTAGGGTTCCAGGTCTTTTTAAATGACGTCGGGGCATCTCCTTTTATAGAAGTCCCGAAGCCAACCGTTGCTACCTACCGAAAGTCCAGACTAGTCCGCCTCACACCAGACTAGTCCGATCTCACACATGAACTATTTGTCCGGATGATAACGCAAAAGTCTAAGGCGGACAAGTCCGGTCCACCAAGACTTAGCCGTGGGAGCTCTCATCTCACACCCATATGGAGTAGTCCGCCTTAGAACGGACTAGCCCAAACTCACACAGAAACTCTTAGTCCGTGTGAAAACGGACAAGTCTGGCTAGCCCGGACTAGTCCGGCCACTCAGGCGGATAAGTCCGGTCTACCAGGACTTAGCCCCCAAAACACTGTCACCTAGAGAGAAACGGACTAGTCCATCCAAAACGGACAGGTCCAACCTCAGTCAGGAACTCTTAGTCCGCCCTAAAACGGACTAAGTCGTAGGACTTCCGGACTTGTCCGGCCTCTTCCCTCGGACAAGTCTGTCCTGTCCAACTTGACCTCTCTACCTCTCTCCATTAAGGATTTGACACTTCTAACGCTTTGAGCTCTCTTCTATGATCTCAATGCACTTGACACACACACTCTTTCTTTTACACGGCTAGTCTACTAAAGACTCAAGTGAAACCCTAATTTCTACTCTTCGAGTCTTCGACGCCGTTCTTCATCTTTTTTCTTTTTTTGAGAGTTTAGGTGCCCGCCTTGGAAATGTCCCGTGCTTATGATTATCTCAGCTCATTAGTCTCTTAATTTGTCGTCATCAATCATCCAAAATCCACGGGGATGCCTAGATGCACTTATAATCTTCCCCTTTTTGGTGATTGATAACAACACATTAAGTTTCAACATAAGAGGTAAAAATTTTATTTTTATAACAAAGGTACGTATGCAAAACTCCCCCTGAATGTATGCAAGAGTAAAAGAGGGGAGTTGGCATACATTTACATGTTATGGTGGGGTGCCTATGTGTTGTGCTCAAAATTAAAAATGTGATAAGACAATAAGAATAAAACAACCATAAAATCCAATACGTAGTGTTACACAAAAGATAGGCATGCATAAAACATAAAACATAGATAGCCATGTCCAAAAGAGTCATTCCATAAAATCCAACACGTAGTGTTACACAAAAGATAGGCATGCATAAAACATAAAACATAGATAGTCATGTCCAAAAGAGTCATGTCCAAAAGATCTATTACGAGACTACAAGATGATAAAAAATAGGGCATCCTTTTCACATTTCTCCCCCTTTGGCATCAAGGCAGCAAAAAGGAAAGGAGGGAGGAATATACGCCTAAGTCTACTCGTCATCTTCTTTGTCTTCTTCTTCATCGCCATTTTCATCGCTCTCCGTAGCCTCCGTATCCTCTTCTTCTTCGTCGGCGGTGGTGGATGGAGGCACGGTCTTGGAAGAGCTTCCATCTTCCCTAAACTGGCGAGCTCATGAGCGGTGAACTCTGGATATGGAATGAGTTCCCCATCACTCTCCTCAGGGGGAGACATGGGTACCTCAAGCTTGTCACACACAGCCTTGAGGTACTTCTCCTGACGTCTCTCCATGCGTCGAGTCCGGAGCTCCACACGTCGACAGGAGGCAAATAGTACGTTGAAGCACTTGAAGAATCCGCACATGGACTTCGGAGGAGGAGATGATGGGGGAGCCGCTGAGCTAGAAGGGGCCGTTGAGCTGGACGGAGGTTGAGAATTTTTTTTTCTTTGAGGGTTCTGGCAGAATGGGGGGTAGCTGAGGACAGAGAGGTCGATGAGTGAGATCTTTGACAAAGATTATCCCCGACACCTTCTCAATTAGGCACATGATGTACGGTGCATAACCACATGAGCGG
This sequence comes from Neostapfia colusana, assembly GCA_030760725.1. Classification (NCBI taxonomy): domain Eukaryota; kingdom Viridiplantae; phylum Streptophyta; class Magnoliopsida; order Poales; family Poaceae; genus Neostapfia; species Neostapfia colusana. Next base: position 58,060,348 of record JASWHV010000019.1, read on the forward strand.
TTGGGAGTGTGAGAGATGTTGAAGATGTTATCATAAATATGCTCAATAAGGTTGAACTTCTCTTCACCATCTATCAAGAGGAGGAGATGCCTTAAGTTTCCTTGAATTACCCATGTATCTCCATCCTTGGGGGCAATGGTCCTCCTCAGAATCCGGTTGAGGATGCTATAGAACGGCTTTATGTTCCTAGCAAGCTCGGCCTCATAGGGAACATGACTAGGATACATATAGTCAAGTTGATCCCTGTCCACTGCCTTGAGATTGGAAATGATAATCTCATGATCCAAGTGCTCCTCGAGGCCAAGTATCTGTGCAAACCTTTCATAGGTGACTGAGTACTGCTCTCCATGAGCCATCCAGGTGATTTTTCAGTCACCGTAGGTGGAGAAGTACACAGTGGTGTAGAACTGCACAATTACCTCAATGTTCCAGTCATACTTGAAGCTCATGATTTCCTTGATTCCATGGCGCTCTGCGGCTTCAATCACTTCATCAAAAGGTTTGTGCTCCCTTTTGGCCATGTAGTCCCAATCTACCCATTGAACTTGAGTGACTAGGATCTTCATTTTTAGGTACACCAAGCGGTAGTAATCGCAGTGAAAGTCACACCAAAACCTAGGGTCGGCTGTGTGCCTCTCATAGTCATAGACTTTATCCATCCTCAACCTTCTCGCCTTTTCAGCCCCCTTTCATTTGAATACAAATGCCGGATTGTTGGGTTGCTGGTTTGGGTCTCTAGCAGGGGCAACCATCTTTAAGGGGCCGATGGGCTTCAGTTGCCCTTTCTCTCTAATTTTTATCCCTCCTGCTCTGTTTGTCGGTGCTTTGGCAGTTGCCTTTTTGTTCTTGGGCTGCTCAGGAAGTGGGGCCTTACCCTTCTTTGGATTACGAGGAACCCTACCCTTGGATTCCTTTTCCTTCTCTTTATCTCCCAAGATGACCAACCTCTTTCTCTTGGGCTCTGAGGCACTAGCAGCTTGGGAGCTCTGGGCTTCACGTTCGACCCTTTTCTTTCTCAGTTGATCCTTCCAGGATTCTTCAACGGCTTGGGCAATTTGTGCCTCCTCATCGAGATCATGCTTCTTCTTTGTTCTTGCCCCTCGACGGATGGCTTCTTAGCCACTTGGGCCTCCTTTGCTGCTCTTTCTTCGACAATGCGCCGATGAAGGGCTTGTCGAGCCTCCTCGGCCGTGGGACTTGGAAGGGGAGAGCTTTGGTCGGAGTTCGACATATTTCCTGAGAGACATGATATTAGAGGTCAAGGAAGTGGAATATTGCAAGAGAATTCATGAAAAATGGCTAAAGTTAGAGTTTGTTCTGTGTAAACCGGACTTGTCCGTTAAAGGACCGGACTAGTCTGCTCGAGAACAGATTTGTCCGCTCAAAACTGGACCCCTAGCCCTAACAATTTTTTGCAAGAACTTCGAATTAAGTTGCAATACTCCTAGGCTATGATCGCATCGACACTAGGAACAACATTTGTGAAGGGTTTTTTATCAAAAGATCTAAGAGTGAAGAAAAGGAAGGATTTTTGGTTAGGTCAAGAATACCTCTTGAAATCTTCAAATGTGATGAATTTTGGAGTTGAAACTTGAGTAACGAAGCCCAAGGAAGGGTTTCCGCACTCCTTAGGTCTCCAATCCGTGGATTGGACAAGATTTTTGGTGGAGGAAAGCAAAAATTTCCAATTTGTGGGCGCTTCCGTCTTGAGAGAGGATGTGAGCGGACTAGTCTGTGAAGAGAGAAGTTTGGCTGCCCCTAGGAGGTTAAGTCCCCAGGGGCCGGACTAATCCGGGTTAAGTGTCCGGACAAGTCCGGTTGGCGGACCAGAGCCGGACTTCTCTGGGGCCGGACTTGTCCGGCCTACCCAGGCGGACTAGTCCGGTTAGGACTTGTCCGCTGCGAAGTCCAACCTTGCCACGTGGCCACTGCTAGGGTGAACTCCGAAGGCACCACGTGTCCAGCGAGGCCGGGCCTCCCCTCTCCACAGAGGCAGCTCCGAGGGCGCCAAGTGTCCGGCGGGGCCAGACCTCCCCTCTCCTCAGAGGCGAGCTCCGAGGGCGCCACGTTTCTGGCGGGGCCGGACCTCCCCTCTCCTCAGAGGCAAGCTCCCGTGGCGACACGTGTCCAGCGGGTCGGGGCCTCTCCTCCCCTCGGAGGCGAGCTCCCGTGGCAACACGTGTCCAGCAGGCCGGGGCCTTTCCTCTCCTCGGAGGCGAGCTCCCGTGGCCACACGTGTCCAGCGGGTCGGGGCCTTTCCTCTCCTCAGAGGCGAGCTCCGTTGGTGACACGTGCCCCGCGGGACCGGACCTCATCTCTTCCACAGGGGTGAGCTCCGGTGGCGACACGTGTCTCGCGGGGCCGGACCTCATCCCTTCCACAGGGGTGAGCTCCGGTGACGACACGTGTCCTACGGGGCCGTACCTCATCCCTTCCACAAGGGTGAGCTCCAGTGGCGACACGTGTCCCGCGGGGCCGGACCTCATCTCTCCCACAAAGGTGAGATCCAGTGGCGACACATGTCCCGTGGGGCCGGACCTCATCCCTTCCACAGGGGTGAGCTCCGGTGGCAACACGTGTCTGGCGGGGCCGGACCTCATCCCTTCCACAGGGGTGAGCTCCGATGGTGACACGTGTCTGGTGGGGCCGGACTAGTCCGGGTTCGATGTCCGGACAAGTCCGTTTGACGGACAAGAGTCGGACTTCTCTGGGGCCGGACTTATCCGGCCTCTTAGGCGGACTAGTCCGGCTACAAGGTGAAATTCATATAATTTGAGTTTTAGTTCAAGAATATGATCCTGTCGGTACCCTCGATATGGGGTACCCCCGCGCACAGGGGAAAATGCCTAAGGACCTCGCCCTTCTCCGCAGGGAGAGCTCTGAAGGCGCCATGTGTCCAGCGGGGCCGGACCTCCCTCTCCATAGAGGAGAGCTGCGGACCCGCCACGTGGCCAACTGAGCTGGACCTCCCCCTCCGCGGGGAGAGCTCCGGAGGCTCCGCGTATCCTGCGGGGCCGGACCTCCCTCTCCTGAGAGGAGAACTCCAAGCCCACCACGTGGCCAACAGAAGTCGTACCTCCCCCCTCCACGGGGAGAGCTCCGAGGGCTCCACGTGTCCCACGGGGGCGGACCTCCCTCTCCTCAGAGGAGAGCTCTGGGCCCACCACGTGGCCAGCAAAGCAACGCTGCCTGCCCCCGCGCGGTAGGCAGCAGGCGTAAAGACGCGCCATACCTTGCCCGTACAAGGTATTGAAGGCCCGCGCCTTCCCAAGACGCGGAGACGCGGAGCACGCCTCTGTCAAGTGTCGTTGCGCCCAGTCACATCGCAGACTGGCGCGCCGTGTCAGAGCCTGCCCGCCAATAAGCACAGCGACAAGACATCCCCTGCCGCCCCTGCCATCATCAACCACTACGACTAGCTTGCGGCATGGGCAGGGCGGCACAACGAAGACTCGGAAGCCTTCACCAGAGATAACTATCGACATAACTGCAGATACGTTAGATGGCAGTCAATCTCCCCGGGACCACCTATCGGGTTCTGGGCCCACCTTGTAAGCCGCTCGGGCCTTGGACTATAAAAGGCTCGGGTAGGCGACGTTAGCAGGGGTTCGCACTCCAGCCATTCGCACCCTTAGATTCGACATCTCTCACCCTCAAGCTCAGGACTCCGGTTCTGAGCAGCAAGCAATACAGCGGGCATCTCTGCTCACCGTGGACGTAGGGTTTACGCTCCGGCGGCCTGAACCACGTAAAACTCCCCGTGTCAAGCTTCTCCCTCAATCGTCCCTAACGCTGAAGCTCTCCGCGAGTGACTAGCCCCTCCAAAAAAGAACCTCCGCGGGCTGCCCAGAGCAGGCCCGGGGGAAGTGTCGGCTTCACACTTCGACATTTGGCGCGCCACGTAGGGGGCTTTTCCCTTGCGCGACGAGCTTTTGCCGGCGAAGATGACGAAGCTTCCTTCAGCGGCAAGCTCTCCCCCCCCCCCCACGTTCACGACGAACGGTGACAAGCGGGGACTACGTCTCGACACACTCTGGACGGAGTGTGTCGGCGCAAGCTGGAAGCCAGCAGCCGACTCCGGCAACGCAGGCTCCAGCGAGCGTGAGATCCTCTGCAGCGCTGAGCGTCCCCCACGGGGGCGCGCTAGCTGCAGCAAGAGCGCTACTGCGCAATCCGCCTGCTGGGGACGCGCCTCAGTCAGCGACCCAGCAGTGGATTCGCGAGGTATACCGTCTCATCGTCGCCGCCGCAAACCCTCGGCTTCGGTGGGGACGACGTCCCGGCCAACCCGCGGTGTCGCTGACGCCCACGCCAACGGTTGACGGGCAGACGGCAAATTCCCGCTCCACCAGGCTCCCATCGACGGACCTGAGGACGGAGCTGGAACGATGCCACTTGGGCAAAGATGCCCGAGTGTTCATTGAGCGACGACGAGAAAGGCGTCACAACCAGGAGGCTGATGACAGCATGTCGACTGCCTCAACCCAGCCTGAGGCGTAGACGTTTGCCACGCGATCTCTGCCTCACGCATACGCCGCGCAGCATATGCCCCAGCCATATGCCCTGCAAACGGCGCCCCCGGTCTATGGCGCAGCCTTGCCCATACCAGGGTACACAGTGCCAACAGCGAACCAAGCGTTCGCGGCACCAACGCATGCAGCAACAGGAGCAGGATGTGTGGCCCTGGCGCCACACCTTCGCTTCGCGAGGTGGCCGCGCAAGTTTCGTCCGCACCTGCCCTAGAAGTACGATGGCAGTATCAATTCGGCGGAGTTCCTCCAGATCTACTCCACCGCCATCCTTGCTGCAGGAGGGGACGACGCCGTCATGGCCAACTACTTCCCCGTCGCCTTGATCGGCCCAGCCCGGTCTTGGCTCATGAACCTCCCTCAGGGTTCCATAACCTCCTGGGGAGAGCTCTGGCGGCATTTCACTACTAACTTCGGCAGGTCCTACACCCGGCCTGGCACGGAGCTCGACCTCCACGCCATCCAGCAATAACCTGGAGAGACGCTGCGCTCCTTCATCCAGTGGTTCTCCAAGGTGCGGAACACCATCCCGCATATCCAAAATGCTTCTGTGGTGGTGGTGTTCCGGCAGGGTGTACGGGACAAGAAGATGCTCGAGAAGCTCGCGACCAGAGAGGTTCGCGACGTCTCAGAGCTCTTCTGCCTGGCGGACAAGTGCGCAAGGGCAGCAGAAGGGCGGAACTGGCACTCACTGCCAGCCTCCGAGTTAGGAGGATAGCCCGGATCTGGTGCTGCTTCCCATGGAAGCGGCAAGAAGATAAAGAACCGGGGCGGTGGCAAGATGAAGCCACCGACCGCAGCTCTCGTTGCTGCAGCAGCAGCACCCAGTGGAGCTCGGGGGCCACGCCCCGACAAAAGGCAGCGACAATCACCAGCTCCATATGGTGACCAAGGCGAGCTATGCCCCGTGCACGGCACCAGTTACCATACTGCTGCCGAGTGCCGGGATATTCAGAAGCTCGTAGAGCGCTTCCGCAAAGGGAGACAGCTGCGAGCTGATGCCCCACCTTTCCGTCAAAGGGAGGGCAAGCAGAAGGTCGACGCCCCAGACAACGTCGGCCACCAGGTGGGGTTTCAGGAGCCTCAACGCACCATAAAGACGATGCACAACGGTGAGGACTCCAGCTCCAGTGACGACGAGTCAGGGCGGTAACCGACTATGGCTGCCCCGAAAGATCTGTGGAGACTGCACTGCTGCGATATCAGCCTTGGAGAAGCTCCAAGCAGTTGCAGCTGCCCAAGCACCAGTCCCCGGCGGTGCAGAGCCGGGCCAGCTCTGCCCGAGTGCACGTCTCTGTGCCTCGGCCTCACCTCCTAGGGGCCGCCCAAGATCCGTCAACCTCTTGACGGCCTTAGCCAAAAGGGGAAGACATCTTGGGTCTCCCAAGAAGAGTCTGGGTCCTCCTACCTCTTGACGGCCTTAGCCAGAAGGGGAAAGTACCCCGGGGCTTCCGGGAGAAGCCGCACAGGACCCGCTCCAGCGTGAAGATATCGACCTCGTCGACGAGGCACGATTGCAGGTAACACCCCACAACGCACGGCCCCGGCTGGTGCTCCAACACTACCGCCAAAGGACCAATCGCGTCTGGGAGCTGCAAGAAGGCAACCTGGTGCCGCGGCACACACTTTCCCGCGAAGGACCTATAAACTCTCCCCCAGCCGGGAAGGTCCCTTCCGAGTCACGAAAGTTGCCGTACCAGGTACATACGCCATTCCACCAAGGATGGGATTTGTTCTCGAACCCTTGGAGCATGGAACGTCACAGTAAGTTCTACCTCCTGAGCATTAGTAGAACAGGCCTTTACCTTTCTGTAATAAATCCCATAGAGTCGAGGAATAGCGCTTGGAGCAGCTAAGCCTCAGGGGACGGTCCGGGACTACGTCTAGCTTGGCCTGATTCCGACCCCAAGCGCGTAGAGTCTTGCTTCCCTTCTTAATGGGGTGGGTCGTTGCCTCCATGTACAGCCTGCCTTCCTCCTATGGGCATTTACACAAAAACCTGTTCTACCACGCTCCCACTTACGTGCTCATTTAAATTACGCATTAATTTCTATGACCGCACTTTCTATGTATGCTCACCGTACATTTAGCTCCCCTTTCCCGCTCTCATCCATAGTCAGCATTTGCTATCCTACCGAAGGCGGTTGCGCTTGAGGCACCTGCCGATGGCCAGGGGGCCTCTCGGGCCTCCCCCAGTCAGGTGTTGCGGTGCTAGTTGGTCACCTCCAGGAAAGTCCTGCGTCGTGCATGGGGGGTCCAGGGTACGTAGCCTCCTTAGCCGACTCTGTACCCAAAGTGTGCGCACCCTGCCCTTCGGAGGTCCAGGGGAGTACAGCCGCTTTGCCTGGTTCCGTACCCAAAGCCTGTGCACTCTGCTTCCCCGGCGTACGGTCCGGTACTAGGGGCCGGACGGTCGTACCCTGACCTCGGAGGGAGCCGGAGCCTCAGTGCCTCGTGCACAAAATTGCCCAAGCCCCGTATACCGGACTAGGACTGTAAGTCGAATGAGACTAAGAGACGGGGCAGGGAGAACCCCTTGAGGAGAATAACACTTCCTCTACCTCTGTGCAGGATCACCAGGTTTCAGCCACGGGGACCGCATGGAGGGGGGGCAAGGAGCTATCGACTACTCCAGCGCAAGAACAGAGGATCCGGGTTTCACCCTTTCTGCAGGGACGAGCCCCGAAGGCCCCACGTGTCCAGCGGGGCCGGAGCTCCCCTCTCCTTAGGAGGAGCTCCGGGCCCGCCACATGGCCGGCAGAAGCCGGACCTCCCCCTCCGCGGGGAGAGCTTCGAAGGCTCCACGTGTCCCACAGGGCCGGACCTCCCTCTCCTCAAAGGGGAGCTCCGGGCCCGCCACGTGGTCGGTAGATCCGGACCTCCCCATTCTCATGGGGCGAGTTCCGGAGACCTCCGGGGCCCTTAACACAACAAGGACCCAGGGAAGGTGTCTGTGTAGAGCTTCAAGATTGGTGAAGGCCTCTGAGTACCTTGCGGAGCTAAGGGCTCGGTCAGGCGAAGCCAAGGAGAAGACAAGAAAAAACAGACACAGAAAGTTACAAGAGTCTATTTATTCAAGGCTCCATGAGCTGGACTACAGACTCAATAAAAAAAAGAGAGACACAAATCCTAGGGTTTCCCTGGCTTGCGCCGGAACCTAGAGGCTACAAGGGCGGCCACGTCACCGACTTCAGCCCTAGCAGCTTCCTCTTGCTCCGTGGCAGGGCCCTGTCTCGCTGCCTCTAGTGAGAAGGAAGGGTCCCGGCTCCGGAAGCACGCCAACACGTGTGTGGCAACCTCCACGGCCAGGCCCCGTCCCTCTGCCTCGAGCTCGCCGGCGACCATCGCATCTAGCCTGCTCAGCTTGGCGCCGATTGACTCGATCGCGGGGATCACCTCGGCCACCTTCAGCGCAGGGGTCGCCGTCTTCACCGGGCTGAAGCCAAGGGGGACCAGGGCTGACCCTGCCTTGTCAACGAAGCTCGAGACAGCACGGGCCTCGGAAGACCGCGAGGCCAAGAGCTCCTATACCTCGCGGCGGGCTGCCAGCAAGGCGTCGTGCCTCCCCTCGGAGAATTCCTTCTCCTTGGCCGCCAGGGAGCTTTCCCGAAGGCGGAGAGTCTAGGCAAGCCGCTCCAACTCTGAAGCCCGGAAGTCGGCAGCCAGCTCCGGATCCAGGATCGCCTCGTGCTCCCAGGAGACCTGCTCCTCCCTCGTGGCAAGGTCTGCCTTCCGGGCCTCTAGCTCCGTAGCCCGGGCTCGCAGGTCGCCCTCGCCCGCCGCCAGCCGCGCGGCGAGTCTCTCCTCCTCGGCCGCCATGGAGCGCTCCTGATCCGCAACATTGCGCTCACGGCGCGCCAGCCTCTGCCGCACCTCCTCCAGAGCAAAGAAGTTCTCCTCGGCCTGGGCATGCGCCTCAAGGGCCTCCTTGTGGAGTCGCCGCGTCTCGGAGTCCAGACGGTTGACGACCCGCTTCTGTTGATCGAGGAGCGACTCCCGCCTGGAGTCGAGCTCCCCCTTGACCTTCGCGGTCTGCTCCCTCAAAAGGTTCCCCCAGGTGAGGAGGCGATCCCTCTGAACCATCTGCTCCTCTCGCTCGCGACCGAGCACGGCCAAGACCTGCCAGACGCTCGTCTGAGCGAGCACTAGAGCGTCTGCCAGGGGCAGTGGGGCAGTAGAGGCCGGAGCGACGCCCCCGACCTCCTCCATCACGTCGTCTTCAAGAGAAGTCGACGCACCGGCAACCGGGATGAGACGCCGTTCACGAGAAGTCGGCGCCGGGGCGGGCTTGCTCCCATCACGCCCTGGTTCGATGCCCACCGTAAGGCCGGTGGCAGTTCCTTCCGCTCCGGCAACAGAAGGCGAGACTTCGACAGCCGGACCCGCCGAACCCTCACCGACAGCTGGCTCTTGAGCCGGTGAAGAAGGACGAGTGGAGGGAGTCGACGCTGCCATAGAAGCCGGGCTGACCGGTACAGGTGGAACTTGCGCTGGCTTGGGGGCCGCGGCAACCGTCTCGACAAGAGGAGTCAACGCTTGCATAGAAGCCGGGCTGACCGGTACAGGAGGAACTTGCGCTGGCTTGGGGGCCGCGGCAACCGTCTCGGCAAGAGGAATCCACGCTTGCATAGAAGTCGGGCTGACCGGTACAGGAGGAACTTGCGCTGGCTTGGGGGCCGCGGCAACCGTCTCGGCAAGAGGAGTCGACGCTGCCATAGAAGCCGGGCTGACCGGTACAGGAGGAACTTGCGCTGGCTTGGGGGCCGCGGCAACCGTCCCGGCTTCCGAGCGCTGCGGCGCAGACCCCCGTCAGCCGGAGATGGCCGGGAAACAGGAGCGTTACCGGCACTCGGAGAGTCCCTGCAAACATGGGAAACTCCTAAGTTAAGAAAAGACGAAGACAGCACAAGCTCTAAAATCCGGTAGGCGGCGCTTACCGAGAGACACGAGCACTCCAGCGGGCTCTGAACCCCGGCTTCCGAGCCGGGGTAGGACCACTAGAGCCCGCCGTCACCGTCGACGGCTGCCCCGCAGTCGCCCGGGCTGACGGAGCAGGGGATGCTTTTGAAGCCCCCCTCGACGCCGGCCCGGCACCTGAAGCCCGGGGCGCCTGAGTTCTTGGATCGTCCCTGGGCACCGACGTGTCAGAAGTTACCTTCGAGCCTCCACCGCCTGAGGAAGGAGGACGCGAAGCCCGGGAACTTTCAGCCCGTCGTCGCTCAAGAGTAGTCCCGTCGGGATGTAGAGCCCGAGACCTCTTGGGGTTGCCACCGTACGGGGCGCCATCTCCAGAAGCAGGGCGCGCAGGCGCCCTAGATCCCCGACTCGGCGCAGACGCTGCCGCGGGAGGAGATCGAGTGCGCTTCTTCTCCGGAGGCGGGTTGGAAGCCATGGCAGAAGACAAAGGCGCAAGAACTCAAGGAAGGTGCAAGCGCTGGGAAGTGCGAAGGGAAGCCGCAATGCGGGTAAGATCCCCTTTTAAAACTTCCCAGGTGCGATTCAAAGCGATTCGAAACTCTTCGAATACGCCGCTTGGGCAACCGCTTCGGCTCCAAGACCAAGCATCGATGACAAGTGGACCCAACTCGTCCAGTTGAAGCGGTGGGCCAAGAAGTCAGTCTCCCAAGGAGACGAGCCGGCAAGACGCTTCGGCGGTTCCCGAAAAAAGCGTTGCGACATGCAGAAGTGGCAGCCTTGGGAACCGTCGCAGTAAAAGCAATCATCAAGTGGGCACACGCTCCAACGATACCGCGACTGTTCGTGCTCCGGCAACGGTCAATGCGGGACTTAGAGAAGGTGTGCAGAATGGAAGAGACGGAGGCCCCATCTCGGGCTCGCTATTTCCCCGAAGATGGGCCCTAGGGTCACTGTCGGTACCCTCGATATGGGGTACCCCCGCGCACAGGGGAAAATGCCTAAGGACCTCGCCCTTCTCCGCAGGGAGAGCTCCGAACGCGCCACGTGTCCAGCGGGGCCGGACCTCCCTCTCCTCAGAGGAAAGCTCCGGACCCGCCATATGGCCAACTGAGCCGGACCTCCCCCCTCCACGGGGAGAGCTCCAGAGGCTCCGCGTATCCTGCGGGGTCGTACCTCCCTCTCCTCAGAGGAGAGCTCTGGGCCCGCCACGTGGCCAGCAGAAACCGGACTTCCCCCCTCCGCGGGGAGAGCTCCGAGGGCTCCATGTGTCCCGCGGGGCCGAACCTCCCTCTCCTCAAAGGAGAGCTCCGGGCCCGCCACATGGCCAGCAGAGCAACGCTGCCTGCCCCCGCGCGGTAGGCAGCAGGCGTAAAGACGCGCCATACCTTGCCCGTACAAGGTATTCAAGGCCCGCGCCTTCCCAAGACGCGGAGACGCGGAGCATGCCTCTGTCAGGTGCCGTTGTGCCCAGTCACATCGCAGACTGGCGCGCCGTGTCACAGTCTGCCCACTAATAAACACAGCGACAAGACATCCACTGCCGCCTCTGCCATCATCAACCACTACGACTAGCTTGCGGCATGGGCAGGGCGGCAGAATGAAGACTCGGAAGCCTTCACCAGATACAACTACCGGCATAACTGCAGATACGGTAGATAGCAGTCAATCTCCCCGGGACCACTTGTTGGGTCCCGGGCCCACTTTGAAAGCCGCTCAGGCCTTGGACTATAAAAGGCTCGGGTAGGCGACTGTCGGTACCCGCGATATGGGATACCCCCACGCACAGGGGAAAATGCCTGAGGATCTCGCCCTTCTCCGCAGGGAGACCTCCGAAGGCGCCACGCGTCCAGCGGGGCCGGACCTCCCTCTCCTCAGAGGAGAGCTCCGGGCTCGCCACGTGGCCTACAGAAGCCAGACCTCCCCCTCCGCGGGGGAGAGGTCCGAAGGCGCCACGTGTCCAGCGGGGCCGGACCTCCCTCTCCTCAGAGGAGAGCTCCGGGCCCGCCACGTGGCCGACAGAAGCCGGATCTCCCCCGCCGCGTGGAGAGGTCCGAAGGCTCCACGTGTCCTCCGGGGCCGGACCACCCTCTCCTCAGAGGAGAGCTCCGGGCCCGCCACGTGTCCAGCAGAACAGCGTTGCCTGCCCCCGAGCGGTAGGCAGCGGACGTAAAGACGCCCCATACCTTGCCCGTACAAGGTATTCAAGGCTCGCGCCTTCCCAAGACGCGGAGACGTGGAGCACGCCTCTGTCAGGTGCCGTTGCGCCCAGTCGCATCACAGACTAGCGCGCAGTGTCAGAACCTGCCAGCCAATAAACACAGCGACAAGACATCCCCTGCCGCACCCGCCGTCATCAACCACTACGACTAGCATGCGGCATGGGCAGGGCGGCAAGACGAAGACTCAGAAACCTTCGCCAGAGACAACTACCGATGTAACTGCGGATACGATAGTCGGTAGGCAATCTCCCCGGGACCACCTATCGGGTCCCGCCCCCCCCCCCCCTTGTAAGCCACACGAGCCTTGGGCTATAAAAGGCTCGGGTAGGCGACGTTAGCAAGGGTTCGCACTCCAGCAACTCACACCCTAGGCATAACTCATCCTCAAGCTCAGGACTCCGGTTCTGAGCAACAAGCAATACCGCGAGCACCTCAGCTCACCGTGGACGTAGGGTTTTACGCTCCGGCGGACCGAACCATGTAAAACTCGCCGTGTTGAGCTCCTCCCTAACTCGTCCCTATGCTTAAGCTCTCCGCAAGCGACTAGCCCCTCCGAAAAAGAACCTCCGCGGGCTGCCCAGAGCAGGTCCGGGAGAAGTGTCGACCACACACTTTGACAGCGACGTTAGCAGGGGTTCGCACTCCAGCCATTCGCACCCTTAGATTCGACATCTTTCACCCTCAAGCTCAAGACTCCGGTTCTGAGCAGCAAGCAATACAGCGGGCATCTCTGCTCACCGTGGACGTAGGGTTTTACGCTCCGGCGGCCTGAACCACGTAAAACTCCCCGTGTCAAGCTTCTCCCTCAATCGTCCCTAACGCTGAAGCTCTCCGCCAGTGACTAGCCCCTCCGAAAAAGAACCTCCATGGGCTGCCCAGAGCAGGCCCGGGGGAAGTGTCGGGTTCACACTTCGACAGATCCTTTTGTACAAGTTTTTGCAAATATATTTAGCAAACATGGTCAGTAAGCATACATCAAACAAACAATGACCATATTTGACAAAGGGTCCTTTTGAACATAGTTTTCATAGAGTAAGAGAGATTAGGGTAGTATGTTGAAAACATGCGGTTTTTGAAGTTTATAAATAAGCAACAAACAGATGTGCACACTTCAAGCAACATTTCAAGAATCTAGGATATTCAGTTCACTCCTTAGGTCACAAAAGTATTTCTCATCAAGGGGTTTTGTGAATATGTCCGCCAATTGCTTTTCACTCCTAACATGAGAGATAACGATATCTCCCTTGATAGAGTGATCTCTCAAGAAATGGTGATAGATATCAATATGTTTGGTTCTAGAATGCTCCATGGGATTGTGAGCAATCTTGATGGCACTCTCATTGTCACATAGGAGTGGAATATGGTTCAAAGTGTAACCATACTCCCTAAGAGTTTGTCACATCCATAGGAGTTGTGCACAACAACTCCCGGCTGTGACGTACTCCGCTTCGGCTGTGGATAGGGCAATCGAGTTTTGTTTCTTTGAAGACCACGAAACCAAGGACCTACCAAGAAATTGACAAGTCTCTGACGTGCTCTTCCTATCTACCTTAAAACTGGCATAATCGGCATCGGAGTATCCAATGAGATTGAACTTCGATCCCTTGGGATACCAAAGTCCTAAGTTAGGAGTGTGAACCAAATATCTAAGAATTCGCTTAACGACCGTCAAGTGGCACTCCTTAGGAGTTGATTGGAACTGTGCTCACATACACACACTAAGCATTATGTCGGGCCTAGATGCACAAAGGTAAAGTAAAGAGTCTATCATGGAACGAAATACCTTTTGGTCCACACTTGGACCATCTTCATTAAGGTCAAGATGTCCGCTGGTTCCCATGGGAGTCTTGATGGGTTTGGCTTTGTCCATGTCGAACCTCTTAAGTATGTCTTGAGTATACTTGGTTTGACTTATGAACGTTCCTTCCTTGAGTTGTTTGACTTGGAATCCTAGGAAGAATTTCAATTCCCCCATCATTGACATCTCGAACCTTTCAGTCATTATATTTGAAAACTCATCACAAAAAGTTTTGTTAGTAGAACCAAATATAATGTCATCGACATATATTTGGCACACAAATAAATCATCGTTAAAATGCTTAGTGAAGAGTGTATAGTCCGCTTTTCCTATCCTAAAACAATTTTTAATAAGAAAATCTCTAAGACACTCATACCAAGCTCTAGGAGCTTGTTTGAGGCCATAGAGGGCTTTCCGAAGTTTAAATACATGGTTAGCATACTTATCGTCGTCAAATCTAGGTGGTTGCTCCACGTACACTTCCTCCATGATTGGACCGTTAAGGAAAGCGCTTTTCACATCCATTTGGTATAGCTTGAAATCATGGTGAGTTGCAAAAGCAAGCAAGATACGAATTGATTCAAGCCTAGCTACGAGAGCAAAAGTTTCATCATAATCCAAACCTTCTGCTTGTGCATATCCCTTTGCAACAAGTCTTGCCTCGTTTCTTGTTACAACCACATACTCGTCTTGCTTGTTGCGGAATACTCACTTGGTTGCCACAACATTTGCGTTGGGTCGCTTTACAAGTTCCCACACTTGATTTCTTTCAAAAACATTGAGTTACTCTTGCATGTCCACCACCCAATCTGGATCTTGTAGTGCTTCTTCTACCTTGCGGGGCTCATGTTTACAAAAATTAGCCATTCGAGAGCGAGTGGTCACCTCTGTGGAGATATCTCCTAGTATCTTGTCGACGGGGTGATCCCGTTGAACACTTTGGTGCACTCTTGGATGAGATGGTTAAAGTCTTTGATCTTCATCTTCATTGTAACTCTTTTCTTCATCTCCCCCTTGATCCAATCCTCTATCTTGACTTTGATCGTTTTGATCTTGTTGAGATTTGCCTTGCTCATCTTAAGCTTGATCATGGGAGGGAGACATATTTTCGTTTGTTGGATGATCATTTGAGTCTTGAGGATGTTCTTGAGGAAAAATTTCTCCAAGTGCCATCCTTTTAAGTGCTTCTTGTAGAGCCTCTTATTTATCTAGCACATTTTTATCAACTTGCTCCACTTGGGAGCCATTAGTCTCATCAAACACTACGTCTCTCGCTATTTCAACAATTCTGGAAGTTTTGTTGAAAACACGATAGGCATAGGTGTTTGAGTCATAACCAAGCAAGAAACCTTCATCTGACTTTGAAGCAAACTTCGAAGTCCTAGGCTTCTTATTGAGAATATAACACTTGCTCCCAAAGACACGAAAATACGAGATGTTTGGTTTTGTTACCAGTTAGAAGTTCGTAAGACGTCTTCTTCAAAAGTTGATTAAGATACAATCGATTTATGGCATGTCAAGCGGTGTTAACCGCTTTCGCCTTAAACCGGTCCGACGTCTTGTACTCATCAAGCATGGTTCTTGCCATTTCAATGAGAGTTCTATTCTTCCTCTCAGCAACCTTATTTTGTTGAGGGGAGTAAGGGGCCGAAAACTCATGTTTGATGCCTTCTTCATCCAAGTATTCTTCCACTTGAGTGTTCTTAAACTCAGTGCCGTTATTGCTCCTTATGTTCTTAATTCTTAAGGAGAACTCGTTTTGAGCTCTTCTCAAGAATTTCTTGAGCACACCTTGAGTTTCTTCTTTGTCATGCAAAAAAAACACCCAAGTGAAACGAGAATAATCATCGGTGCCAAGGATTTTCCCTTGGCTATTGTCCCCAAAATATATTCCTTTACTTGGATCTTCGTTTCCTCATATTCAACAAACATCTTTCTCTCTCCGGTCATATGGTTTGTGCATCCACTGTCAATCACCCATTTTGATCCACCGGAGGAGTATGCCTACAAAATAGAGTTATGCCTTACCTTTTGGTACCCAAGCGGGGTTGGGTCCATTCATGTTATTCAAGAGGCACTTGGGCACCCACACACAAGGTTTTGGACTCTTGCGGAGTGGCCCAACATACCTAGCATAGATCTTTCCAAATTTATTTCTCAATAAAATATATGAGGCGTCAAAATCATGAAATAAAGGATGAGATTTATTTTTAGGCATGTTAGATAAGTTTGCAATGTTCTTTACATTTTCTTTGTTGGATGAACCTTCCTTGACAAAAATAATCAAGTATTTTCTCTTCTTGGGAGTTTTATCATGTTGCCTCCACTCCCGAGAATAGCCAAGACCATTTTTGACATGTGCAGGTCTTACATTGGTATATGCACTTCGTGCATATGCCACTTTTTCCTTGTCAAAGATACCACCTTTCGGTGACTGCTTGTTTTGTGCCAACTTAAATTCATCTTTGAGTTTTAGGATCCAGTTTGAGCACTTGCAAGTTTGAGTTGCTTCGGGAGATTTCTTTGAGGAGGGTGAAATCATAGAGGAAGAAGGTGCATTGATCTTGAGAGACTCAACTTATGTTTCAAGGATCTTGTTGACTTTTGTCACGTTAACAATTTCATCCTTGAGCACAACAGTTGTGTCTTCAAGATTCGAGCAAGTTTCCTTGCTCAAAGCGAGTTCACGCTCAAGTGCCTTGCTTCTTTCCCTTTCAACCTCAAGGAGCTCTTCAAGCTCATGACATCTCTCCTTTTCAAGGATGAGCATGTCTTATTGACGGTTGATGAGTTCATCCTTCTCAAAGATTTCTTCCTACAACAATCTCATCTTTTTCAAGGTGCTCTTACTTAGATCCTTAAGCATGGATTCATTATCACTACTACTATCAAATCTATCAAGTGAAAAGGTAGAGGAGGATGGTTTAGATTTAACCTTTCTTCTTCCCTCCTTAGCCATGAGATATGTAGGCTTGAAGTCTTCAATTGTTGAGAAGAGCTTGCTCCTTCCAATGGCAAGTGTTGCCACTTTCTATTCATACTCGGAGGATGAGTCTTCATTTGAGTCCCATTCCTTCCTAAGGTGAACAAGTCCTGATGGCTTTTTCTTCTTGAAGAATTTCTTCTCTTGAGACTTGCCATCTTTCTTCTTCTTACTCTCTTCATATGGACAATCCACAATGAAGTGTCCATATTCACCATAGTTGTAGCATGCTCTTTTCATCTTGGGCTTGGACCTTTCCTTGTTATTATTCTCATAATGGTTGCTCCCCTTCCTTCTTCTCATCATCCTCTTGAATTTATTAATGAAGAGCTCCTCTTCTTCAACGGTGTCGAGACCCTCGTCATCACTTTCTTTGAAGTCTTGTGATGAGCATGTTGCTTTGAAAGCAACATCTTTTTTCTTTGAGGAGGCGAGCCTTTGGAGGTCGTTGTAGAACATGGCTTCCTTCTCCAACATCTCGTTGTTGATGATTCTTTCAAGCACTTCCTCTGGGGTCATTTGAGCGTATCCTGGCCTCTTACGGATCAAGGAGCAAAGAGCAATGTTTCGAGACATGAGTGCCCAAAGCATCCTCTTCACCACCTCATGATCCGTCCATCGGGTGCATCCATAAGATCGGATCTTGTTGACGAGGATTTTGAGACGGTTGTACATGTCTTGAGGGTACTCACCATCCATGATGGTGAACCTTCCAAGCTCTCCTTCAATCATATCGATCTTGGCTTACCTAATGACTCGGTTTGCTTCATGCGCTGTCTTGAGTGTGTCCCATATGTCTTTGGCCACCTCTAATCCATCGACTCGGTTGAACTCTTCTCGAGTCAAGGATGAGGTGATCACACCAACTGTTTGAGCATTGCGATGAAGTAGAATGGCTTGCTCCGGCGTAACGTCTTCTTCATTTCTTAGAAGATGGACACCTGTTAAGACAATTTGCCACAAGCTAGGGTTTAAGGATATTAGATGCATCTTCATATTATGCTTCCACATTGAGTAATCATTTCCATCGAATTGAGGAGGTTTGCCCAAAGGAATAGATAAGTAGTGATTGTTGGAAGTTAATCGTTCATAGTTGAAAGGATATTGGGAGTAGTCCGGTTGACCACACCTTTCTTGATCCTGCGGCTTCTTCTTCTCTTTACTTGAGTGACCTAGCTTCTCGTGAAGTCGTGCCTTGAGCTGGCGAACTTCTTCATCATCACTCGAGTGGTCTTGCAGCACATCTGTATCCTTTTTCTTGTGATATGTGTTGTCACCTTGTGACGTCGACGGAATATCGTATTCCTCCACTCTAGCCATCTTCTCTCTGAGTGGTTAGACTCTTGATGGAGAGACCTGCTCTGATACCAATTTAAATTGCCTAGAGAGGGGTGAATAGGCTAAAATATCCGAAATGACTTAATTAAACAAGATTATAACTCAGGAGCCGGACTAGTCTGGCTCAGGGGCGGACTAGTCCGATCAACCTGCTGGAAAGGCCTAAAAGGCCGAACTAGTCTGCCTTGGAGGCGGACTAGTCTGGTCAAACTGCCGGAAAGATCTAAAACTTGATTTTTAAGTGTTTTTCTCCAAATTTTAGTTTAACAAAATGTGAATGAGACAACTAGCACTTCTATACGATAAGTGTGATAGAATACTGAAATGAATTGCAAGAGTGTGACGATGTATAGCGAAATAATTAAAACAAACCCTAAGCAATCTTGATCTTCAACGAAATGTAAATGCAAGAGAGACACTGAGGATTTTTTCCCGAGGTTCGATTCCACTCAAGAATTTACGTCCCAGTTGAGGAGTCCACAAAGGACCGGGTCTAACAACCCTGTCCTCACCAAGTCGCCACTAAGGCCAACCCAATTCTTCACTATCTCAAGGGTGAACTTACAAAGTTTTGGGGCTGCTCACAATCCGAGGCTCCCACTTGATCACTTCCACAAACTTCACAGATATCACAAGCCACAGATCACACCAAGTGCACGAGATAACCCCGAGAGCCTAAACGCGAAGTTCTTCCTTCTCCTCTTCTCACACACCTAAATTCACTTAAGAATTGGCTCTAGAGGGTGAGTAGGCAAGAGAGAAGGATTAGGGGGCTCTTGGATCGCTGTGGCGGTGCTAGGGTTCTATGTTTTTTTAAATGACGTCGGGGCATCTCCTTTTATAAAAGTCCTGAAGCCAACCGTTGCCACCTACGGACAGTCCGGACTAGTCCGCCTCACACCGGACTAGTCCAATCTCACACAGGAACTATTTGTCCAGGTGAGGACGGACAAGTCTGGAGTACCCGGACTAGTCCGACCACTAATGCGGACAAGTCCGGTCCACCAAAACTTAGCCATGGGAGCTCTCATCTCACACCCATACGGACTAGTCCGCCTTAGAACGGACTAGTCTAAACTCACACAGGAACTCTTAGTCCGTGTGAAAACGAACAAGTCTGGATAGCCCGGACTAGTCCGACCACTCAGGCGGATAAGTCCGGTCTACCAGGACTTAGCCCCAAAAACACTCTCACCTAGAGAGAAACGGACTAGTCCGTCCAAAACGGATAGGTCCGATCTCAGTCACGAACTCTTAGTCCGCACTAAAACGGACTAAGTCGTAGGACTTCCGGACTAGTCCGGCCTCTTCCCCCGGACAAGTCCGGCCTGTCCAACTTTACCTCTCTACCTCTCTCCACTAAGGATTCGACACTTCTAACGCTTTGAGCTCTCTTCTATGATCTCAATGCACTTGACACACACACTCTTTCTTTTACACGGCTAGCCTACTAAAGACTCAAGTGAAACCCTAATTTCTACTCTTCGAGTCTTCGACGCCGTCCTTCATCTTTTTTCTTTTTTGAGAGTTTAGGTGCCCGCCTTGGAAATGTCCTGTACTTATGATCATCTCAGCTCATTAGTCTCTTAATTTGTCGTTATTAATCATCCAAAACCCACGGTGATGCCTAGATGCACTTACACTTTGACGGGCGAATATCGGAACTACCGATTACATATTGGAGCTGCCACTGGCGACCTCCCGCCCATCCATGATGCAGTTACAACCCATCCTTGACCGTGTGAAAGGGCGGTTGGCAGGATGGCAAAGGGGTCTTTTGTCCTTGGTCGGGCGTAGGGAGCTGGTGCGATCCGTGCTCAACACACTGCCGATTTATGCAATGACGGCACTCAAACTCCCCAAGCAGTTCATCAAGGCTTTTGACAAGCTGCGCCGTCGTTTTTTATGGGATAGCACACAAGACATACATGGAGCCAAGTGCAAAGTAAGCTGGACACGCGTGTGTTGGCCCACTGATCGGAGAGGCCTCGGAATTCTTGACCTTGGAAGATTCGGTAGAGCCCTACGTCTGAGGTGGCTCTGGCACCAATGGCGCTCCCTGCTAAAACCTTGGATCGACATGGAGCTGCCAGTGGACCTGATTGATAAATCACTTTTTGCCACAGCTACACGAGTACATTTCTGAAATGGATGCAAAACAAGATTCTGGACATTGAACTGGACAGCGAATAGCCCATTGTCTACAAAATTCCCTCTATTATACAGCCTCAGCCGGAGGAAAAACATGACCGTTGTTGATGCCATCTATAACCAAAACTGGGTACGTGACGTTGTACACAACATAACGTTGGCCATGCTGGTTGAATTTGTGCAGCTATGGGACCTATTGCAGGGAGTTGAGCTGACAAACAATCCCAATCAAAATGATGAGATTAGATGGATTTTCACAGCCAATGGTGAATATTCTGCGCAATCTGCCTATAAGCTGCAATTTGAAGGAGGAACCCGCTCATGTTACCCTACTAAAATTCGGCAAAAAAATGTTTTGTTTCACAGAACGTTTCAATTTTCCATCGCTGGTTCGAATATCGCTTGCGTTGATTTACATTGGTCCGTCTTACTGTACTATGTCCTACAGTTGTGTACTCTAACTCTGGTATCGGTCACGCGTGCACACGTACGAACTGTGGAAATGAACCGGCTGTACTTTTGATCGGTACAGAGTGGCAAGGCCAGTTACAGTACAGTACTGTTACCTTGAGTTTACCACGGTCATGGTTGCAGCAAATTGTCGGACCAGTTTCAACAAGTTTCTGGTCTTGATAAACGCCAGACCACTGCCACTTTGTACTGTTAGCATCCCTCTCGTACTACATGTAAAGCAATGTTACTGACGTACACCTATGAAACCTTGGTCATATAAAATAGCGTTGAGCATTACATGTCTAATTCCTGAGATCTGCTTCGACTACCACATGTATCTGGAAATTTATTCAAAATTTGTTCTGTCAGAATAGCGAAGTGTTTGCCTACATTTTTTGAAGTTTACCTTCGTGAACGTGTCTGTACTACTGAGAGGCATCATCTCTTAGGGTATATTGTGACCTCTAATTCGCAACAAGAAGCGTAGTTGGTACTACGCCGTGTTGGAATTGATCTCCAACGAATCGGTTACAATATCGATTCGAACTCCCACACGTCCTGATCGGTGTGTCAGCTGTACATAGTTATACACTAGTGCATCTTCAGATATGTTTAGACAATATGGTTCTGCCCTTGTATGAAAAAGGGGACTTTCGTGGTTGGATGAAGAACCTGACTCACTGTTTGAGCAGATCCGTTCAGAAAAAAAAATCCCTCAGTTGCCATAATCTGCAGGTGTGGCTGCTTCTTTTTTTGGGCAAGTGCAGAATCAAGCTCCCTGATTCAGTCCTCAAGCCTATGCTTAATCACCTTGTGGAGACGAATCTTGAGATCCCTAGATGAGATGGGATAGTTTGCTCCATGAGTCCAACCTGGGGAACTTTCTCTGCTGTCCATGCCATGGTCACTTTCAGTGATGTTTTTGAAGTACCACTTTCAGTGATGGATCATATCAACTTTCAGTCCCCCAGAAACCAGTCTTCATGGATTGCAGGATTACAGGGTAAACATGTGCACAATTATCTGTGTTATTTTACTGGCTATTGGTGTCACTACATGTAACCAACAGGTTAACCGGTGTTCCTGGCAGGTTCAGGTTTTCATATTCACCGCCTTGATTCTTGGCGACGGCCTATACAACTTGGTGAAGGTGCTGATTCGCACCACTGCAGGCTTCACATCAATGATGAAGAAAAACAGCACACTCCCAGTTTCAAACAACGGCGGCCCCGTCATTGGAACTATTTCTCTCGACGATGAACGCCGCACCGGACAGTTCCTGGAAGATCAAATCCCCAGATCAGTTGCCTATGGAGGATATGTTAATGTTTCCTCCATCTCAATCGGCACCCTTCCCCAGGTCTTCCCACGCCTCAAGTGGTACTACGTCCTGGTGGCGTACATCTTTGTGCCTGTGCTGGCCTTCTGCAACGCCTACGGGAGTGACCTCACTGACTGCTTCCTTGCGTCCGCCTACGGCAAGCTCGCCATCTTCGTTTTCGGCGCGTGGGCTGCAGTGGCGAAGCTAGGTTCACGGACCCTGGTGCGCTGGCCCCAGGGTAAATGGAGATTCTTCCTTTTTAATACCTTAGATTTTATCAAATATTGGCTAAAATTTATATGCTAATGAAGTGAGGCACCAGGGAGTTTTCTCTTTTAGCTTCGTCACTAGTGGGCTGGCGCGTCGCACGGCGGCGTTCTCGTCGGGCTCGCCGCCTGTGGTGTAATGATGAGCACCGTGTCGACCGCCTCCGACCTGATGCAGGATTTCAAGACCGGGTACCTGACGCTGGCGCCTGGCGTCGCCGTGGTAGATGTTCACCAGCCGGGTGATTGGCGCCGCGATGGGCTGCGTCATCGCTCCCTGTGTGTTCTGGTTCTTCTACAAGGCCTTGGCG
The DNA here is from genome assembly GCA_030760725.1 of Neostapfia colusana. Lineage (NCBI taxonomy): Eukaryota > Viridiplantae > Streptophyta > Magnoliopsida > Poales > Poaceae > Neostapfia > Neostapfia colusana. Next base: position 58,082,634 of record JASWHV010000019.1, read on the forward strand.
AACATCGGCTTCAGCAGCAGCGAGTACCCGGCGCCGTTTGCCATCGTGTACGTGAACATGGCCATACTCGGCGTCGACGGCTTCCCCTCGCTCCCCAAGCACTGCCTCATCCTCTGCTACGTCTTCTTCGCCGCGGCGATCGTCATCAACCTGGTTAGCGACCTGGTGCCGAGCAAGGTCGCCAGGTTCTTCCCGCTCCGGGTGGCCAGGGCGATACCGTTCTACATCGGGCCCTACTTCGCCATCAACTTGTCCATCGACAGCGTGATCCTGTTCGCGTGGGAGGTGGTGGACAAGGTCAAAGCCAACGCGTTCGCACCTGCGGTCGCCTCGGGGTTGATCTGAGGCGATGTCATCTCGGTTCTTGCTCTTGCCAATATGAAGCCGCCGGTCTGCATGAAGTTTTATTTTACAGTCTAGAGGGAGGAGGTCTACCATTTCATTAAAAGGAGAGAAAAACTGAAACACAAAGTTACTTATGTACAACATTTCAATGCAGGGGCTCTGCATGAAGTTTCTGTCTAGAATGTTGAACGCCAAAAATGGACGGCTTCCATGGAAATTAGGAATGATCAGTCGGAGAGTTTGGCTGGGAAGGTGAAATTTAGGAGGCTGTCAAGATTACATGCACCTAAAAATGGGGCTTAATTTCAAGTGACATTAATTAATAGTTAAATGTTATAACTAATCGTTGATTCTTATAATTAACAAAACTAATGTTTTATGATATATACTCTGACAAGGTTCATATGATCGATTATTTTATAACCAACACAATCTATTAACAATTAGCATAATTAGCAATTAACAACCTGACTCATCTTTTTCCTTCAGCCGCCTGCTGCCCCGTCGTGCCCGTGGGTTGCCTGAAGAAGTGTTACCGTTAAGTTAATCTTTTGGTGAAATTGTTAAATTCATCCTCAAACTATGACCGGAGGCTCAATTTCGTCCTTCAACTTTCAAAATGGTCAATTTAGTCCTTGAGTTTTAGATTCCAGTTCATTTCCATCCCTAGACTAGTTGGTCATCTAATTGTCATGCCATCATCTTTTGTGCCACGTCATTTTTGGTTTGTGTAGCTTATATTGTATAGTATATCATAGTGGTAGATCTAGAATTTTAATCACGGGGTACAAATTTAAGCATACAGTTTACGAAAGTTCAAGTGGGTGTAGAAACAAAAATTAGACACCAATTATTCCTATATTTTGCTCCCTCTTGATGCGAGGGTAGATGATGTAGCATAGAAGCTGATGTGGCATGTCAATGTGCATGACCACGTCGGGTTAGGGATGAAAATGAACTAGTTGTCTGAAGTTCGGGGACTAAATTGACCACTTTAAAAGTTTAAGACTAAACTGAGTTTGGATTGAAAGTTTAAGGATGAAACTGAGTATTATGCCTAATCTTTTCAAAATTCAATGCCATCTCGAAGTAGTATAGGATGCATGATAGAGTTGAGCTGTAAAAGGCCTGGCAGTCATAAATAGTTTCCCTTGCCCAAGAGAACGCGCATGACTGTATATTCCCAACCGGAGGGCTGCATCGCCTGCAGGACAACGTGCAAAGCCGACGCCAAGTTGGCAACAACGCCGAGCCCCAGCTGTCCTTCCCTATATAGCGGAACCTCCCACCCGCCCGCCCGCCCGTCCGCCGTCCCAAAGCATCGACGAAGTTGCCAACAGAGAGATCATGGCGTCCGTCGGAGACGCGGACACCGTGGAATCAGGAAACCTCCGCCGCCGCCACCTCACTGGCGGCCGCGGGGCCGGGGACGGCGACGAAGGCAATGCCGAGGAGGAGGCGTCGGTGGAGCAGGCGTTCATGGACAAGCCCGTGCCGTCGTGGCGTGAGCAGCTGACGGTGCGCGCCTTCGTGGTGGGCTTCCTCCTCTCCGTCCTGTTCAGCGTCATCGTCATGAAGCTCAACCTCACCACCGGCATCATCCCATCGCTAAATGTCTCCGCCAGCCTCCTCGCCTTCTTCCTCGTCCGCCTCTGGACAAAGGCCATCGAGAGCATGGGCTTGCTCAAGCAGCCCTTCACGCGCCAGGAGAACACCGTCATCCAGACCTGCGTCGTCTCGGCCTACGGCCTTGCGTTTAGCGGTAAAACCTCAATTCCGACATTACGTTCTGTACCTGAGCTCTCTCTGTGCGTCAAATCTCTGGATCTTTTTTTTTCTAGATCAGAATCTCCAGGTTGTGGAAGTTATTTTATTACCTTGTGCCAGCGATCTTGCTATTTTTGGATTCCAGATTGGATTTAGGAAATAATTTATTTTTCATGCCAGTACATAGGGAGTCCCATTATGGCTTATTAAGGATTAGATATGTATCATCCAAGACTTAGTAATTGCATAAATTTGTTTTTAATATGCAAACGAGTTCTTAGAAAAAAGTCCTTAAAATGTAGAGAAACATGCATGGTGAATATTTAAAGACTAATTCTGAACGTGGACGTGGTTTTATTAGGCGTTCTTCAGTTCTTTTATCAGATTTGACCTGCATTGTTATTTGCTCTTACTTTCGGTATTATAAAATAGTAATATCAAAACAATCATATCGTAGAGCTCTAATGCAGAAATTCCAAATTGTTTCAGGTGGGTTTGGCAGCTATCTTTTTGGTATGAGTGAAAAAATTGCACAGCAAGCAACAGAGGCCAATGATCCTCTGAATATCAAGAATCCTCACCTGGGATGGATGATAGGGTTCATGTTCCTCGTCAGTTTTGTTGGCCTTTTTTCTTTGGTGCCTTTGCGAAAGGTATATGCTTTCCCTTTCAATTCCATTTTTCTCTGGTTTTATCAACTGGACACTGTGCCAACACAAGCTTCTTCGTGGTTATCATCTGAGATTCATTTGTTCGAACTATATCAACTGGAATCCACGGGAGGTCTGATCCATTTCCTAAAAAATATAGCAAGTGGAATTTGTGTTTCAGGTTATGATTGTGGATTACAAACTGAGTTACCCAAGTGGCACTGCAACCGCTTACCTCATTAATGGATTCCACACCCCGGCCGGAGCTAAGCTGGCAAAGTAAGCAACAAGAACATTGACTCAGTTACTTGTCACAATTAAGACAGATTAAGCTGTGTTATTGATGAGATCCTAACATATTTCAGGAAGCAAGTTCGTACTTTGGGCAAATACTTCTCACTTAGCTTCATTTGGGCCTTCTTCCAGTGGTTCTACACAGCTGGAGATGACTGTGGATTCAGCTCCTTTCCAATATTTGGACTTGAAGCTTTTAAAAACAAGTCCGTGTGGCTATATCCTGATCCCAGATTGTCATTCTAGGAAATAATATCTTAAAAATATTAGATTATTGCATGCACAGTCTAATGAATATAACGCCCCCCTGCTTAAAATTAATCCCTCTTGCTTGCTTAAAATTAACATTCTTGATTTTATAATCATGTTCTCACGTGTATTTGTATTCCTCGTTGTTTAATAACCATGTTTTCATAAATGTAGCCCATTTTGTTTTTTCAGGTTCTATTTTGATTTCTCGCCTACATATGTCGGTGTTGGAATGATATGCCCATATATCGTAAATGCATCTCTTCTTCTTGGTGGTGTCCTCTCGTGGGGATTGATGTGGCCACTGGTCAGCAAAAAGAAAGGAAGTTGGTATCCTGACAATCTTCCAGAAAGTAGTCTCCATGGGCTTCAGGCTTATAAGGTGATAAATTGTACTCATTGGTAATACTAGATTCTTCTTTCATTGCATGACGTAGTTGCCCACAGCTGACACTCATAATGCAGGTATTCATAACGATAGCGGTGATTCTTGGTGACGGCTTATACAACTTTCTGAAGGTATCTGGGAAGATGATCTTTTCGGTGTGTAGGATGTACAAGAACCAAAATACAAACACACTTCCTGTCTCCGCAAATGGCATCGCTGTCGCTGTCGCTGAGGAGGTGTCGTTCGATGACAAGCGTCGCGTCGAAATATTCACAAAGGATCAAATTCCCAATACAATTGCTCTTGGTGGATATGTCGTCGTGGCAGCCATAACCATCGGTTGCCTCCCCCTCATCATCCCACAGCTCAAGTGGTATTACATTTTGGCCGCGTACATCCTTGCCCCTGTTCTGGCCTTCTGCAACGCCTATGGATGTGGCTTAACAGATTGGTCCCTCGCAAGCACCTACGGCAAGATTGCCATCTTCGTCATCGGTGCATGGGCTGGTGCTTCGCACGGTGGTGTGCTTGTCGGGTTAGCAGCATGCGGTGTCATGATGAGCATTGTCGGAACAGCTGCTGACTTGATGCAAGACTTCAAGACTGGGTACCTGACCTTGGCCTCACCAAGGTCCATGTTCATCAGCCAGGTGATAGGTACCGCTATGGGTTGCGTCCTTGCGCCCTGCGTCTTCTGGCTGTTCTACAAGTCCTTCGATATTGGTATGAGCGATGGCGCTTACCCAGCACCTTACGCCATCATGTTTCGCAACATGGCGATCCTGGGAGTGAATGGCTTGTCGTTGCTTCCGAAGAACTGCCTCACACTGTGTTACGTAGCCTTTGCTGCCTCCTTAGCCATCAACTTGATCAAGGATGTGGTGCCTAAGAAGGTGGCCAAGTTCGTCCCGATCCCCATGGCATTGGCAATCCCATTCTATCTCGGACCGTACTTCGCCATCGACATGTTCCTGGGCAGCGTGATACTCTTCTTCTGGGAGTGCAGGAACAAGGCCGAAGCAACGGCGTTCGCACCCGCGGTTGCTTCGGGGTTAATGTGCGGTGACGGGATCTGGGCACTGCCACAAGCTATTCTTTCTCTTGTCAATGTGAAGCCTCCGATTTGCATGAAGTTCTTGTCGAGGGCGGTGAATGCCAAAGCGGACACCTTCCTTGGTAGTGTAGACTAGAATTCTCTCTTATATGCCTGTAGTCATGTAACATTTAATTATTTCATGTTAAAAATTATCCTCAATTTCGAAAGTTGTCTGATTGACATGTTTCTATTTTGAACTGGAGTTATCACATATGTATTAAGTGGTTTTCTTTGTTTGATATAAATCACGTGAAGGAAGTTTGAAAATTAGTTGACCAAACCTAATCCATATCAATCGCACGAGCGGTTGGGCCAGTCGAATGCAGCCCAAAATCACCGTCGTCTTCTTCCCCCCCCCCTTCCGAGCTGTCGTCGCCGCCTCCGTCGGGTATCATAGAACGGAGAAGATTTCAAGTGAGAGTCAAGCGCTGATCATGTTACCTGCTGAACTAGAAGACACATGAGGACATGAGCGTCCTTGTGCCCATCCTCCACAAGGTCGTCCAGGTGCAGCTGCCGCAGCGTCAGGTCGAAGTCGCTGGTCCAATGATCCCCCCTACCCCGCGCGACGTCCCGACGGAGACCAGACCCTGCGGCGCGCCGCCGGCTCCCCTGACGCTCTGCTTCGTGGCAAGCAGTAGATGATGAGCCGCTGCTGATCATCGACTCCCAATCAAGTTATTTTCAGGCCGAGAACTAGATCGTTTAGGCTAGTTGATCTAGCCCATGTTCAGCCTGATTAACAACTGGCAAATTTGGACCGGGCCATTTTTCCCCAAGTCTTGTAAGGCCCAACAAATGGTAGTAAGGCAGAACATATAGGTCAGGATCCGTCTAGGCTGTATGTGGCTGCCTATTCATCATCCGCCTGGGACTGGGAGGCAGAGTATCCAATCCAACCCTGCTCCTGCCCGGCAGTTTGCCCGCGGCGGGCTGCGGCGAGCACATGGAAAACGCCAGCGCTCCCCCCCCCCCCCCCCATCCCCGTCGTGCCAGCCCAGGATACATCACCTGGTTCCGCATCTGCACTACTGGCCACCTCTACTTTTTGGCACTCGCGCGGTGCTCTTCAAACACACGCCACCTCGATCAGAGTCCGTTCCTTCGCTTTTCTTTTTTTAGATGCAAATATGTTCCTTTGCTTTTCGGCCTTCAGGAACAGCCCCACTGGCGACACTTTTGCAAAGGGTCGACCAGTCTCCGATCTTCTTCTACCCCAAAAGATCATCAACGTGTAAAGCCGGCTTGTTTGTTAGCTAAATAAAGGCGGAAAGGGCACGCCCCGGCCGCTTGGACCACCGCGTCCATGGCATCCTGCGCACGCACCGGTACGTGGCGCTGTCAGGTACGTACGGTGCTGTAGTATTCATGGCTGACTCGTCGACGTGCGACGAGTGGAAACGCACCTTCCGGCCATCTGCCGCCGGACTTTTGCTGCCGGGGAGATGAAGGAAATCCGGTGGAGAAGAAAGAGCGAGCATGGATGGAGTTGGAAGGCTTGACGCAGAGCTGTGATGCGATAGGTTCGAAGGCTTGACGCAGAGCTGTGACGGAGGCGAACATGGAGTTCGGCTCGTGTTTCTTTCTAGTGGGACTCGTACGCAGCCGTGCTTTCACCTTGTGCCGACCGTAGCCCGTGTTCAAGAAGTGCCTGTTCGTTTGTTACGATTTATGTACCCGGTGCAAAGAAAACGTGGTGTTGTGTATACTTCATGTATCCCTCGCCTAGCGCAGTACGTGTGGCAATAGGCCGGTCACGTTGCGTCCTGTATCTGAATGCGCACGTGCTCTCTCGCTTTCTGCGGACTGAGTGCCTTGGCGATGACTAGGTAGCCTGGCTGAAAACGTGGCGCAGAGAAAGAAAAGTACTTGACGGATAACGGATTGCATCACTAACATCATTAACAGACAAAAAGAATAGATGGAAGGATTGTAACCATCAAAGCACAGTGTCTCTTTCTCTCTTTGTGGTTTTAACATGTGTAGAGTACGGAATAGATTAAAACCGTTATAAGGCCTCCGCGGGTCCTTTCCGCTTTACCCGAAAAAAGGGGAAATGGTCCACCAAACTCTTGCTTTTTCGCTATAGTCCAATAATAGACAAGGATGCACTCGGTTTCGTTTACTTTGGTCAGAGCCATTGTAGATGTTTTTAAAACTAATGTGCATCACTTAATGTTCAACATTTCATCCATGTTAATTATGTCCGTTTAAATGACACTCACAGATAAGTTTGAGGACAGGTCATACACTTTACTTTATTTCATAAATAGACGTGAATAAATATCAATGAACCTATATATAGTCAATCTCGCGGCACAGCCTGCACATGCTGACAATGAAGAAGATTACGTATAAGCACACGGCGTTGCAGATGGATCATCGCTACAACGATGCGTTGAATATTTGCATCAACAGCGGCTGCTCTCTCTTGATCTCGTCCACGAACGACTTGACGTTCCTTTCCGCCGCGCGCCTCGCCTCCGCCTTCACGACCTTCTCTCGCAACGCCGCGACATTCTCCTGCAAGCGCCTGCCCTCTTCGCCGTCCATGATCCTCTCGATGCAGCGCTTCACGTCGTCCCTGCTCACGCGGCCGAGCTTGAGCCCGATCCCCCAGAGGCCGGTGATGTAGGCGCAGTTGATGAACTGGTCCCCGGCGACGGGGCAGCACAGCAGCCTCACCCCGTGCTGGATGGCCTCCACGGTGGAGTTCCAGCCGCAGTGCGTGAGGTAGCACCCCACGGCGGCGTGCCGGAGCACGTCCTCCTGCGGCGCCCAGTCCACGACCTTGCCCTTGCCGCGGCCATCGGCGTCGGCGAACCCGTCGGGGAGCCCCGACCGCCACGAGGGGTCCCGCTTGAGCGCCCACAGGAACGGCCGGCCGGCGGCCTCCAGCCCCAGCGCGAGCTCGCGGACCTTGTCCGGGCCAATCGGGCCGACCCAGCTGCCGAACGACACGTACACCACCGACCCCGCGCGCTGCGCGTCCAGCCACCCGATGCAACTCGAGTCCGCGCGCCACATGCTGGGGCTCTTGCCGCCGCACGGCTGCGGCTGCGGTTTCGTCCGCTCGCCGCCGCTGTTGTCGGGCAGCAGCAGCGCCGGCCGGACCGGGAGGACTCGGGGGCCCTGCCGTGCGGGTAGCTGTTGGTGCACGTCGTCGGCACAACCATCGTTCTCGCCATGGAAGGAGTTGACGAGAACCCAGCGGAAGCTTCTCGCGCGGTGCAAAGTCTGGAGCCAGAAGGCGAACCTCGATGCTTGGGTGGCCGAGTCGCCGACGAGCCACGGCAGGTCCTTGGCCCGCAGCTCCACCTGCTCCGGCAGGATCTCGAGGCCTCTGATCATCTGGTCCTCCATACCGTGTTCGTTCGACGAGATCGGCGTACCTTCACGTAATAAAGAAATTAGCTAATCATCACCAGATGGAAACAGAACAAACCGTACGTGGCAACAAGCGTATGGAACACAGTGACAAGATTTGGTTCCGGGCTCTCAAGGTTCTACTCCACGTGTTCGTGTACGCGTGCAACAGCGCACATGATCGGTGATGACGCCGTGTGTTCTATAATGCTATGCATGGCACGCACTAGACCACCAGGCCCTCGGACCGCGTGGGCACCGAGGCGTGCAAAAAGGCTACTACGAGACGCCGGCACTTCAGCTCGAGCCCATCATCGCACGACGATGTGATGGGGCCTGGGGGAAAGAAGCAGCTTCACAACGCACGCCAACTCAGCTAAGCCGACAGAGCTGCCGGTCTTGCCGTCACATCACTGCACGTGTTCACTTCTGCGCCAATCGCTCGGAAAACGACGGAAGGTCAGTTCCGTGCAGCATGCAACTACTACTATTATAGGAAAACAAGATCACCGTGAGATCCTGATTTGGGGGGGAAATGACGTTGCGCCGATTTTTTTCCTGCATCAGCGCTCGTGTCTTGGCAATAGCTAGGTGATTAGTTTCAATCTGTCAGCAAAAGCTCAGCAACAAAGGATGGAAAAAAATCGCGATGGGGGTATGTAAGCTTCCATGTGAAGATATTTAGCGTCTTTTTTTAATGCCAGGATCTCAATCGTGTCCTAGTGATTCATTATTATCCGCTCCCCGGATCGGTGCAGGTGTACTTGCTGCACACATCTCGCCACGCTGGAACGAACACCCAACATATCACGTGTCGAGCGTCGAGGGAGATGAGGCAACTTTCGCGAGAGAGATGCGATCCTGCTGGGCCAAATCCGAGCTGATGAGGCTCATCTCTAAAATAGCGAGAAAGAACGTGGGGCTGGGCCAGCCGGGAACAGATCGGGATCACGATGATGGTTACTTGGATCGAGACCGGAGGTGAGGGTGAGGGCCAATAGAAGAAAAACGGAACCATGGGGGTCCCTCGATCCATACCCGACTGCTGCAATTTGCAAAGCTCAATCGCCAGGTCCAATCATATGCATGACCATTAACTAGGGGGGGTCTTCTAAGTGCCACGTCCAATACAGTAGAAATCTAGAAAAAAAAAAGATAATGAATCCAGGTTGAAACATGAACAGTTTGATTTATTTTAGCATATGGCCACCAGTAGTGATTAGCAAGCTAATCATGACCTCTCCCTGCTGGTTGTGCTCTGCTACCAGTCTATCCACCGTTACTCAGGGACACATGCATGCCCCTGTAATCAAATAGTATTTTCTATAAGAATATAAATATAACTGTAAGAGAACATTATAAGATTCTATCTGACACAACTCCTTTTACAGTTTTTTTTGTAGAGATGATCACAAGTTATGTCAAACAACAAATTTATGTGACAACTTATTATTTCAACTGTAACAGTGCCTATCCCACGAAACATTTTCGTCCAGGCGCAGTGTGCACTACAGGAAAAACGACTATTGACGACGGGCAAATATATTGATGACAGGGCCGTCGTCTTTTAATTAATTGACGATGGCTAGATATAACCGTCTTCAATAATGTTGTGATAGACACCTCATCTCTCCAGGATGGTGCCGAATAAAACTCTAAATTAAGCTTGCACAAAACTTTTGTTTTATTAATATACTCTATCCGTTTCGAATTATTTAACGCTGGTTAGTTCAAAATTGAAGTAGATCACATTAAATATTTTGAAACAGAAGGAATATAAGTGTGCCTATCTGGCTGAGGAAGCTATCGCATGACGACGAGTAGCCTACTACGATTTTGGATGATCATGCCTCCTCGCAGTCTACAGAAGAATCACGAGCATCGTATTCAGCATCGAGAAGCGTATGAAAGTCAAGAAGCCCTTTTTTCTTAGTTCGCTTGAGCACAAGGTCAACTCTGGCATGTTCCATGTCCGGTGTAACTAGAAGCAAAGGAAGGTGTGGGAGGCTATACGATACGGGCATTTCGTACCTGACTCTGAGATGAGCTCGTTCTCGATGAGCTCCGGAATGGCGGCCACGACCCGGTAGCAGGCGAGCATCGCGGGCCAGAACCCTGCGACCGGCACGCCGCACCGCTCGGCGACGGGCACGGCCCACGACGCCAGCACGTCGACGACGAGGCAGGCTACTGGCAGCATGCGGCGCGCCAGCATGCGCTCCAGCTGCGCGGGCATGTGGTGCTCCATGGCGTGCGCGATGGCGCCGAACTCCGGGGTGGTGTCGCCGCCACCGCCGCCGTCCTTCGCGATGCCGCTAGGCATGGACACGACCGCCACGCTGCAGCCGTCGTCGGCGGTCGATAGTCCGGCCATGCGCCGGTGGATGAAGTCCGGGACGGCGACGGTGACCGCGACGCCGTGCGCGGCGAGGGCGCGCGCCAGGTGCAGCATCGGCGTGACGTGGCCCTGCGCTGGGAACGGCACGAGGAGGAGGGCGGCGGGACGGAATGTCGCCTCAGCACCCATGCGCGCGGCCGGGGCGTCGCGATCGTCGTGACTGGTCCTCTGGTCCGTGTGTATTTGGGCCTTCGCGCTACGGCGGATCTCTGTGCAGTGATCGGGACTCGGCGAGCGAGCAACTACAGCATATGTGTGGGGTTTTATAGCTGCCCGCCTGCCTGCCGCGGCTAGCTTTGGAGCGCCATTGCCCCGCTGGCTCCATGACTTTCCCGTTTTTTTTCAAGCCCCACTCACTGGATGAACGTGCCCATATCCGTGTCGATCACTCGTTCTCAGGTGGTTCGAACATTCGTAGCCGTTTTTGTCCATATAAATGAAAAAAGAGCTGCTATTTTGCAGCCGACATAAATCAGCATATATTTTCAGTCGACGCAAATTCATTAAAAAACGGAAAAAGTTAACAATAGGTCGATCTCGCGCGTTCGCCTATATAGCGCGTCAGCGCTAGTCGTCCTTTGTAGCTGATTTCTTCAGACGTCAATACGCCCATGAGGTTAGGTCGAGACGTCGTCCGAAAGCACCTGAATTCTCCTGTTCTGTTCTGTACTACTGGAAACTCGCCAACTGCTTCTGCATTTACCACAACCCATCCATCGGTCGTGGTCTGGTCCGTATTGAACTGCGGCGTTTCCTCACGACAGGTGAACCACACACTACTCCCTCCGTTTCATAATATTTGACGTTGGTTAGTTCAAATATTATGAAACGGAGGGAGTAATTAGGAACCCAAGCTCGCGGCGGGCTCGCGGCGTCAACTTAAAACAAAATACCACGCGCACTACGCTTGCATGCCATTGACTGCACAGGCCCAAAGGCCTCATAACGCTATTGCGTCCTCGCCGAATTAGCCTTTTTTCTCGCTTTGCTGCGTACTGGAAATCACCAGATTATCTGGTCGGAGCTGGGATGTGCTCACTTGCTCAGGCGCCACTGATCGCTGGCCCCGAGCGCAACATTAACTTGCATGAATCCTGCAAACTTTTTTGGTCTAGGGCTGTAGACCGTGCGGTGTGTAGGCTTTGGAAAAGATGATGAGAATTGGTTGAACGTACCAAACAACTCGAGCAACAGTTTGTATAATAAGCGTATAAAAAGAGTGTTAGCTGACAGGGGGTTGGTGGATAGTGAGACCCATAACTGCATAAGGTTCGTTAAAACGCACGTGTGAACACGCGTACCCCGGCCTGGCTCCAAGATTTTTTTTTTCAATAGACTATCCGGTCGATAGTTACTTTCAATATCTTCAGAGCTCCGAATCGTGCATGGGGCGAACAGAAGCTTTCATGTAGGTATGGGGGCGTACTCAAGTATCCGGAGATCCCTCTAGTTATATAAAAAAATTATACATGTATTTTTCTTATCAAAGTTGAATCCTTGGCTTATTTTCTGAACTAAAGAAGATCTATAGATATCCATTGTCTACTTGACATGGGTACTAAGGTCCTACTAGGGATGGCAACGGGTAAAATATCCGCAGATATTGTCCTCATTTACCCATACCCGCTGGACAAAATCCGTATCCGAACCCGTACCCGTTACCCGTAGCGGGCAAAAAACGTTACCCGTATCCATTACCCGCGGATATTTTTACCCGCGGGCATATCTGTTACCCGAAATCCTTTAACAAAATAGTAAGATTTCTGCAACACTTCAAGTCTTCAACACATAACCTTGTTAGATCTAATTAATCAATGTTCATGATCAAATAGTGACAAAAATACATAATATTGCTAGATCTAAATATTCACAAATTAATGCCTACAAAAATAGTTTCTTTTTTATATGATAATAGAAATTTAGTTTATTATTAATCCACATGTTACATGAAACCCACATGTTAATATTCAGGTATGGGTAAGCGAATATATATATATATATATGATATTTTCTTACCCAATAAAAAATATCCATTGAGATTTATTCGTTACCTGAACCCGTACCCGCGGGTATAAATTTCTATCCAAACCCGTACCATCGGGTCGAATATCCGCGGGTATGCAGGCAATGGATATTGCCATCTCTAGGTCCTATCGCAGCCGGAAATTGGTCTACTAGTTGAAGTGGGTCCGGACGACCCAGCCCAGTAAAGTTCACCAGCCTCAATGGCGTTAGCGGGTCCAAAGCAGCTACACAATTGCCCAGGGACACGTGTACCTGTTGTTTAGGCCCTGCCAAAAGCTTGAGGTTGTTGAAAATCGGGTTATTTAACAAGTTTATGAAAGCAGCTTGTGTTTATATTTCGCTTTTAATTTATTTTAAGATATAATTAAATTAATAAGTTGTTATAATTTTTTGTTGTTTAACACACAACATACTTTTCTATGAATAAGCTAAATTATAATTTGGAACACCCGAAACTGATGTTCGCTCATTTCTCAACGGGCTCAATCGACTTGGTCTGGGCCAAAGGCCTTTTGAGCAAAAGAGCACGGCCCACCATGAAACCGTTGGATAACAACAGCCCATTTCTCTGGCGGCGCGTCCGCCGTCCGGTCAGGCATCCGGCATCGCCATCCACGCCAAGGAGATCCTCCTGGTGCGCGACCGCCTCAACAAGATCTACGCCAAGCACACGGGCCAGGTCGTTGACGGCATCGAGAAGTGCAGCGGGACATGTTCATGGACCCGGAGGAGGCGCACGATTGGGGGCTCATCGACGAGGTCATCGAGCACCGCCCTGTCTCGCTTGTGTCTGACGCCGTTGGCAGTGATCTGCCCAACCTTGGTGGAGGCGGAGGTGGGGCGAACAAGGGGACTGAGGAGCCATCCCCGGCGTGATGGATGGTCACAAGGTGCAAATCCTATTTTTTTTCATTCATGTAGCCGTGTTGTATGCAGGGACAGTACCTTCCTCATATTCTACTAATTGAATCCAATACCGGTTTTTCAAAAAAAAACAAGACTAACATTTTCAATTTCTATTTGTGGTCTACAAGAAACGTACAGTTTGTTAACAGTTCGTCTATGTAGGCATCCCGTGATTTTGACTGGACTGCCTCCGTAATTTCCAATCAGCAACTGTATGTATGTCTTAACATTTAGAGCTAAGGTCGAGTGATATACAGTACTGTAATATACAGATACCAGTAAATATTGCGTTATCAACTGTCATTATAGTATTCTACATGCAAATCTGAGTATTATTTTGCTACGGTATTAGGGATGAAAACGGTCGGAAACGGTCGGAAAATTAGTTAAATCGTTTTCATTTTCATATATAATTTTTGGAAACGGAGTCGGAATCGGTAACATCGGAAACGGATATGATATCGGAGATTTCGGAAATATCGGAAACGGATATATCGGATCGGAAACCTATCGATATCGAAACGGTTACGATTTGTTATTTCGGAAACAACACCCTAACTTCACTCTAGTAACCATAACAAAATAATAATAAGTAATGCAAGTAAAATATAATCATTCATTACATGCACCCTCATCAATATGTAGCACATACAATAAAGTTCACTAAAATAAAATAGTGTCATACATCCATATCACGACCACAAATATAATTAAAAATAATATTAACCACCTATCTCCTCACTTTCATCCATCACATCTGGATCACTTTCTACGTCCTCATCCTTCAAGAACCAAACAAAAGGATAAATAAAATAATTAGATTGCCATTTTCTCTAGTATTTCTTAAAATAGAAGAATATTTTATATTTTATTGTAACAACCAAACCTGAAATGCCATGTTAGTCATAGCCTCCATAACCTCGAGATCAGCAACAATTGAAGCAACACTTTTATAATCTAAAAATCAATAGTGGATAAGTTAAAACAAGTAAGAAATACATGTAAAACTACACATTAATGAAATTGCTACCTTTTTTTGCTGCAGCAACCCAATTTTTAGTACAAATCAAAGCTTTTACCATCTCAGGATCAAGATTACTACAATATGGATCAACCACGCGCCCACCAGCACTTAAAGCAGATTCTGAAGCGACTGTTGACACTTGTATGGCCAAAACATCACGAGCCATTTGTGAAAGAATTGGATATTCCTTTCCTTGATTCTTCCACCATGATAAAACATCAAATTGTCCAGTATGCTTAAAAAGTGGTTCAACCATGTACTTTTCCAAGTCATTTGAGCTCTCTACCTCAGAGGAACATGACTCATATAAAAACTGTTCCAACTCATTATCTTCATTGTCCATGTCCAAATTTAAATCATATGACTTAGTTGTACTAGGTTCTGGTGTCTTCTTTGCAGGTGCTAGTGCAACATAAAATTGATAAATTTGCCTCAACACACTAACAAATTCCTCAACTTTAGCATGATGCAACACATCACCATAGAATTTTCTCGTGTAGAACTCTATTAGTTTTTTCTTGTACCTTATAATGGAAGAAGGTATTTCTCATTTTAGCAATCAAGTATTAAGATAGATTATGATATAAACATACATTGGATAGATTATGACATAAACATACCTTGGATCAAGAAAGCTTGCTACTGCAAGAGCAACATTTGTTTTCTTCCAATACTTTTCAAATTTTTTCTTCATAGCAATGGCCATTTCACAAATAATGGTATCTTCATGAGTAGACCACTCAGTAAGCAAAGTTCTAATCTCATAAAAACCCTTGTAAAACAAGTTGACGGTCAGATACAAAGTGCCAGATAAAAGTTCAGTTAGATCATAAGATTTCTTCAAGGCATGACACAATGTTCTGGCCTTGTTCCACTCAGCAGGAGACGGAGATATGTGCTCATACCTTCGTCGGTCAGCAGTCTTAAGCCTCATAAAAGCATCCTACAAATAAGACAATAAGCAATTAAGAAATATAAAAGTATAAGGCCTAATCTAGTTACTAGTACATAAATAAGTATTACAATCGCACCTTGTAATATATAGCATCCCTTAACATCAAAAAAGTTGAATTCCACCTTGTTGAGACATCAAGAGAGATAACCTTACTTGTCTGTAAACCACACTCTCTTGCATGCTTCATTAGTTCCTCCCATTGTTGTGGAGACCCCTTCACAACTAATACTAATGACTTAATATTCTCAATTGTGTGAGAGATTACACTTAGTTCATCTTTAGCAACTAAATTTAGAATGTGATTAGCACACCTCACATGAAAAAAAGCACCGTCACAAACCAAAAAAGCATCAGCATTTGTCTTCAGATCGTTAATTACATCTCGAACTGCTACCTCGTTCGCAGATGCATTATCCAAAGTCAATGAAAATAGTTTCTTCTCAAGCCCCCATCTAACCATACATTCCGTAAAGGATACATATAACTTTTCCCCTGTGTGTCGCCCTTCCACATGAAAGAAATCAATAATCCTCTTTTGAATATGCCAATCATCATCTATCCAGTGGGCCGTGACACACATATATCCTTTGTTTTGATTTGAAGTCCACATATCCATAGTTGTGCTAAATCGACACTTAAAAGTCTTCAAGTATGCATATAACTTATTCTTTTCTTCAAAGAACAGTTCGATGATATCTTTCCTAACAGTGATCCTAGATTTAATAGGAAAGCTAGGACGCAAGGACTTGATGAAGTCAACAAGATACTCATGCTCAACTATGTTGAAAGGATACTCATGCATGATGATCGCTAAATAAAATTTTTTTGTGCTAACTTCTAGATCATACCTGTAAGGTTCAACATAATTTATGTCTTTCTCATTATCCTTTCCAGCTGCTAGTTGTTGTTGACCTTTGACCACACTATTGGCAGTTCTAAGGTGGGTCCAAAATCCTGTTGTTCCCTTATTACTCTCACATCTATACTTTGCTTTGCATTTCGGAAAATTGCAAGATGCCCATCTCTCAATGTACTTCTTGCCATTAACCATGACAGTCTTTTTTTCCTTAGTGTAATACTGCCACACAGCTGATGTGCTCTTCTTACGTCTCTTTGCATCATGTTCGTTATCATCATCACTATCAACAACTTGTTCTTGATGAGCAGGTTGTACATTGGTACTAGATGCTGGATTTATGCAAGGTTGTTCATTGGTACTGCCAGTGCCACTAGATATGCCTACACATAACAAAATAGTAAATCGATGGACGATTTGAATTGGTGAACACATGTACACACCTGAACTAAGAGCAAAGTATAATTCTATAATTTATAAACAGAATATTCATGTGAACTAGTACCTGCAATTCGAGCATCCACAGCCACAGATGGTGGAGGCGGCTCCAAGAACAATAGACGATTCGTGGCGGTGGGGTGGTCCGGTTGGAAGTAGACTTCTCTCCAGTTGGCGCCATCACCGGATCAGATACAAGGGGAGGAGGTGGCTCCCTGGCTGATGCCTGCTGGATGTGGCCTGCTGGTGGAGCGTGGAGGCGGGCGGCCTGGCACCGGAGGAGGCGGGCGACTGGAGCTGGTCTCCAGCTGCCAGCTGGAGCCTAGAGCCGGTACGGAGGCGGGCACCAAGCAGTGAAGCACGCGGGCCGCGGCAGCCAGCAGCCTCGAGTCCTGGACCCTGCAGCCTGCCTGGAGGTGGACTGGTGGAGGCGCAGGACGCACGCCGCACGCCGCAGACTGGTGGAGGCACAGGCACCAAGCAGAACGCTCGCGGCACGCCGCAGGCCGCACGCGCGCCGCGCGCGGGGCGGCGGTTCGGGAGTCGGGACTGCCGGACTGGCGCCTGGGGCCTTGCGAACTGCGGTGCGGCTGGCGCCTGGCGGCTGCGAGCCTGCGAGGGAGGCACTCGGGGGTCAGGGGCTGGAGCGCCGAGCGGCTGGCTGGGGCTGACCTAGACCTAGGCGCGGTGGGCCGGTGGCCGCTGGGTAACTGGGTTGGGCTGTAAATGGGCCAAATTAATTGCGCATAGTCGGAAATTAATCGGAAATTGTTCGGAAATTTCTGAACAAATTCGGAATTCCGACAATTCGGTCGGAAATCTGGCCAAATCATTTCCGTTCCGATTTCCGAATTTTAATTTCCGATTTTCGACTCATTTCCGAAAATTACCGACTAAAACGGAAAACGGTTCAGAAACTTACGGAAACGGTTTCGGATGATTCGAAAAATTATCATCCGTTTTTCACCCCTATACGGTATTCACATCAAACGGCACCAGAACCCTGATGTTCATATATAGGCTTACTCGGCCTTCCGCAACGCCACTTCGAGACGCTTGCAGTCGACGATGTACGCGAACCCGTACGCCATGTTGGCGAGCGTCGCCTCCTGCAGGTCCCGGCTCGCCGTGGCGGTCGCGTCGGCGGAGAAGAACACTCGGAACCCCCGCACGAACGCCTCCCGCGCGGTGGTCTCGCAGCACAGGTTGGTCATGACGCCCGCCACGATCACCTCCTCGGCGCCCATCCCGCGCAGCGCCTCCTCCAGCCCCGTCCCCGAGAAGGCGCTGTACGTGCCCTTCTCCACGACGAGGTCCCCGGGTTCGCGGCCGGCGCCTGGGAGCAGCTCGGCCGCGGGCGTGCCGGCGTCGATGCGGTCGCCGGGCCACCACTCGCCAAGCGGCCCGCTGCGCGGCACGGCGTCGACGTGGCGGGTGTAGACCACGGGCACGCCGGCGGCGCGGCAGAGCGCGACGGTGGACGCGATCGCCGGCATGGCCGGCGCCGCCAGCGACGCGAAGTGGCCCTGCACGTCGATGACCAGGAGCGCGGCCGCGCGCGGGTTTGGGTTGCGCCGGCGCGTCTCGTACTTTGTGTACATGGGTGGAGGCGCCATGGCTGGCGTACGGTACCGCGTGGTTATGGGATCCCAGTCCCAGGCATGTTCACAGACCAGAGGATTTGGGATGGGTATGATGCGGTTGCCCAGAGCGGAAGGGGGAGGAGACCAGGGACAGATACGACGACGAGACGTTTGCTGAGACTTCCGGAGACGAACGCAACAGATGGGAGCACACGTGTAGCTGCAGCCGGCCACTTCGTGCCGTCCACCACCCCGGGTACGCCCTCTGTGCCGTCCCCATCCTCCTCCCTAGGAACCCCAACCACCCTGCCAGCACTCTCAGACACGTCATCCTCCAATCCCTCCCGTTCTGGGGATGTGTGGCCCGCCTCAACCTACTGCCTACTCTGCTACGCATGCCTTTTCCACGAAGACAGCCACGATCGCCTTCGGGCTTGCCGAGGCCCCACGAGCAAATCAAGGCGTTCTCCGATCTGTTCTCCGGGCTAGCAAGCATCGAAGATGCACGAAGAAACGTGCCCCGACACCATCCATCCCGTCGTCAAGCGGAATATGGTGGTGTTCAAATATAAATGGATTGTCCACTTTTAAGCAAATAGGTAAGTGTGGGCAATTCACTCTATTTCAACATCTCCCTCACGTACAGCTTTTTTCAGGACGTAAACGTAAAATAGGACTCGACTATAATTTATTTAATAAATTGCACCAACAATATTCAAACTCGAGACCACTGTCTTTAATATCATGTTAACCTACTATACATCAATCACTTGACCTAAAAGCTTAAGGTTAATAAGAAAATGTAGACAATTAACTTATATTTAAACAGTTGGGCATCCACCACAAATGTGCCTCATGGGTGGCAACAAATTGAGCTGGAGGAGAAGCCACTTATTTGATGGGTGGCCACAATGGTGCCGACATGTAACATGCCTCATGTTTATGGAGATTGACACCATATTTGTAACGATGTACTCTCCCTGTTTTGAATTATTTGACGCTGGTCAGCATCAAATAATTTAAAACGGAGGGGGTAGTTGTTAGTGTTCGCTTTGATCGTGATCGGCTCTCTCTTTAGCCGTTGTCCTTGAACCCTAGATGCATCTGATCACAAGCTTGAGCCAGCCCGGTGAAGGTTCTTACAGATTTACGGCTTCAAACAATCAATCCTCGAGCGCCAGCCCTGGTCAGTCAGGTGCATGCAAGAGGACCCTTGATACATTCGTCGTGATTATTCAGCGGTCTTGACGCCGAGACCCAACATTCTCTACGATAACTTTACCTATGTAACAGTACCTAAGAACTCAATCTCCTACCACTTCCGTTCAACTTAATTTCTTATCCTAAACGTCATTTATTTTAGAATGAAAACGATACTATTTAGGCCCTGCTTCGTCCATGCATGGGATCATGCTGACACCAACTCACAAACCTCTACTACGTAGGCAGCATGATCTCAAATATCTGTATCGTGTTTCTAATATTTAATATAAACCAGTTATTAAAAAAATAGTGTCGGCTAGCAAGTGAGAGAGCCTCGTCGTCTGAATCAAAGTTAGCATGTTCTGCACTCCAAACCACCGCCTCCGTGGCAAGAGCCATGTGAATGGAATATGCGTCCTTGCAACTCCAGCATCACAAATCACGATAGGTTAACGCCGACGATGTGAGGTCAGCGACCCGGGAAGATTCGGCACTTTCCATGGAAATGTTGAAAAAGTTAGGTAACTGAAACGGAGAGATTCCAAAGTATCCTTCAATCAATGTCGAAAAGACCAATCAAAACATGCCTCGAGTTTTCTTCCATTGGCACAACTCCTTTTTCTTCTTTTTTCTCTGACAATGACGAGCCTGTTGCGATCGCCTCTCCCGTTTTAACTTTTAAGTAACAACGCAACGTGGGCTGAGCCTAGCTAACCAGAGCAGCATTCTCCTCTTCCCGCTTCTCCCCAATCCTCATAGCCTCGTGGTCACCGCAGCTTGACGAGGCCCGGCTCGTCGGTCACTGTTGACGCCAGATGATGCGCGTGATGGAGGCGGCATTCGTCTAGGGTGGACATGGACGCCGTACACGAGCCTCCGGCTGCCTTTGCCACCGTCAGGGCTACCGTCGTGCAGGCCTCTAGCGTCTTCTATGACACCCCTGCCACGATCGGTATGTGCCTTTTGGATCACCTTTCGTTCTACTGCTTTGTGCCCACCTCTTAGCATCAGCAGAACAACCAAAAATTAAGGATAGGCACAGAGATGTTCCGGCAGCTACTAGCTTATGCGTTTGTTGTCGAATATCATAAGCTCACCACACACCACGGACCAAAATGTCAGGCTTGATCAATGAAGATTAAAAAACTGAATGTGTTTTTGTTCAGAGAAAGCAAGGAGACTGATAGCAGAGGCCGCCGAGCAGGGCGCGCAGCTGGTTGTGTTCCCCGAAGTCTTCGTCGGCGGCTTCCCTCGTGGAACCTATTTTGGCGTCACCATCGGCGGCCCCGCCCAGGCAAAGGGGAGAAAAGGGAAGGACGTCTTCTGCATGTACTACGCCTCCGCCATAGACGTCCCCGGTAAGCTATCTGTGTTCCCAAAAGGAAAACATACCGACAACTTCAGAACTTGCTGGCCCAGCTAGCAGCTAGGCGACATGATATCCCAACCAAAGCAACGTGCGCACGCAGGTCCGGAGTCGAGCCGGCTGGCCTCGTTCGCGGCGGAGTACGGCGTGTACCTGGTGATCGGCGCGGTGGAGCGGCACGGGCACACGCTGTACAACGCGGTGCTCTTCTTCAGCCCGGCGGGTGAGCTCCTAGGCAAGCACCGAAAGCTGGTCCCGACGGGGGTGGAGCGCGTCATCTGGGGCTGCGGCGACGGCTCCACGCTCTCGCTCTACGACACCCCCGTCGGCAGGGTCGGCGCGCTGGTCTGCTGGGAGAACAAGATGCCGCTGGCGCGGACGGCGCTCTACGGCAAGGGCCTCGAGGTGTACTGCGCGCCCACCGCCGACGACTCGGACCTCTGGCAGGCCTCCATGAGCCACATCGCGCACGAGGGCGGGTGCTTCGTCCTGTCCGCGAACCAGTTCTGCCTCAGGAAGGACTATCCGCCGCCGCCAGAGTACGCCTTCTCCGGGTTCGACGAGGAGCCCTCTCCGGACGCCGTCGTCTCCCGCGGCGGGAGCGTGATCGTCTCGCCGTCCGGGACCGTCCTCGCAGGGCCCAAGTACGACGGCGAGGGCCTCCTCACGGCCGATCTAGGTACGCACCAGTAGTGGGAACCAAGAACAAACTCGCGCTGCGAACAGAGTACGACCATGTGTTGTTGTTGTGTGCAGACTTCAGTGAACTCGTGCGCGCCAAGTTTGACTTCGACGTGGTGGGGCACTCCTCGCGGCCTGAGGTGCTGACCTTGGTCGTCAATGATCAGCCACAGATCCCCGTGACGTATGCTTCCGCTTCTGGAAAGGCTCTGTATAAAGCATCGTACAAAAAGGCATGAAACCTGAGACCGGTGAAAATCGGACTACTTGCTGGTAAACATATAGCCTCCCATGTGATCGTGTGAATAATCTCCCGAAATGTGACCACTTCTGAGAAAAATAATTTGCATCCGCACATCTGTGGTAGGACTGCTATTTTTCAACCTATAAGTGTAATTTTACAAAGAGACGGATGGTACCGTGCCATTGGACGGCATGGTTTACTTCTATTTTTTTTCTGTAATAAAGCCATAATGAGGTGATTCAGCAGCTCACGCTCACTTGAACACCACGTCGTGGCCTGCCATCTTCCCGATCGTGCTTTTCTCGCGTTCCACACCGCCAACGTCGAGCTCCGGCGCATTTGAAAATCTGAGATAAAATGTTGGATATTTGATGCCGGCAGCTCCGGCGCTGTGATCGCGAACGCCGAGGCAGGCACAAACGCCGGAGAGCAAGCCCTGCTATGCTCATTCATGGCCAGGAAATGGCTGATACTTCTCCACTGTCTGCACTTGCGGAACCAGAACCCACAACAGGGGTCAGATTGAACACTCTACCTAATTAACATGGTTATAAATCATGTTAACATTTTTGTTACTGTTCACTCCTCAAAGAAATCGGAAAACAAGGGGGGGGGGCGAAACTTCGGGTAGTGATTATGGATAGCAATTTTTTTGAATACCCAAAATTACGACAACATTTAGATATTGATTTTGAAAAATCGAAATACCTTGGTCCTGTATATACTCACTCCGTTTCGAATTATATTAAACTAGCAGGTGTCAAATAATTTAAAACGAAGTATTACTCGACAGTATCCCAGCCTTCGGCTCTTGTAGTCCAGGGTGAGGTTCTGGCCTTAAGGCCTTGGGCAAGCTTGGCCTGCTAGGCCATTGGCACATTGGGCAGATAAAATTCTATTCAGCAGCATGAACTGTCATGGTCCAGCCCAAGCTCCGCTCCTACCGAGGCTAGTGATTAGCATCAGGGATACGGTTAATCCTTAATTCTGTCGAATAAGCATTATGATAAACAACACTTAGGTGACATCGATGGAGAGAGAGAGAGAGAATCAGCTAGGCCGCGTATGCACACACAAAATGTTCATTAAACATATGCGGGTGGAGTACTCGCAGTTAACACACCGCCAGTCTCGTGCGACCATGATTTGCAGCTAAAGCAGGCCCTCACCGGTCACCCGCACCGGCAATCTACCTCGGATATCTTTACCCCACGTCCTTATCAAGGAGAAGCATGCCTTTCAAAACTTTAAACTGGGCCCTAACGCACGCCTTGGCGCACAGTCCCAACGACACGCTGCAGACTTTTTTTAAACGTAGCAACATCCAGAAATACTACGTCGTCAGGCACCATCGTACTTGTGCGTTCACCGTTTTCTACAGCTGGTTGAACGACTGATCTAGAAAGAGAGAGCACCAAGATTCAAATGAACTACTTGGAGCAAGAAACCGTAAATTTCCAAAATAATGCAACAAGTTAATGGCGAAGAAAGCATGTACTACTTGTACTCGTGACAGGAAAAAAAACAGCCAGTTCAGAGATGTGCCTGGTGGCTGGAATGTTGATCAAGAGGAATTCTGGGACGGGGACATGCGTGCATGGGCCGAACTGCACAACAGTTAATCTCCCCTGTCGTTGGCGCAAAGTCCAAACTGAACTCTCACGTAAACAAAACCCGGAAAAGGATCAAAGCAGCGTGAACCCGGCCCACAGGCCGCGCTGAAATACCGCCAAAACGCAAGCTCAAACGGGTGTGGGCAAAGATGAGAGAGGGCAATGATGAAGATGAACACGCCGGTTTGCCGAAGCGACTGGTATAAACCGGGTCCACGGCGCGCACACCCCCACCGGTCCGTCCACTAGAGCCTGTCCCTCCTCGACGGCTCGACTCCACGCGCCGAGAGGCGAGAGCCGAGCCAGTGGACAGACGAACGAGGGGAGGGAGGGGAGGAGACGAAGGAATCTCCTACCACCCGACACCTGTGCTCCCAGCCAAACCTTCCTCCCCTCCCCCCCTAACGGCCTACGCCTCGCCGAACTCTCGTCTCCACCAACTCAAGAATATTCAGCTCCGGTTCCCACCTCGCGCACCGAATTATCCGTTTTTCTTTTCCGTTAGCCCCGTCCCGCCCCTCACCCCTGATACGTCTCGGAACCCCGGCCGCGCACGAGGCGATTTCCGTGCGGTAACTGATTTCGGAGTGCTACTACTTGGGTACCAGGAAAGTCAATTCCCGACGCCGCGCACCAATTTTTATGGGCGGATCACCCGACGCCGCCCAGGACGCGCGGCGTGTCGTGGTGGTGGTTGCGGTTGCGGAATCCCCCGTCGGTGACCCCGCCCCTCCTTTTCCTCCTCCGGCTCCGGCCGCGGCCGGAGCTACCGGCGGCGGCTCGGGTGGAGCCGAAGCAGCAGGAGGCGGCACCGGCTCCTGGCGAGGCCGCGCCCGTGGAGGCGAAGCACGCGGCGGCAGACGCGCATGCCATGGCGGTCACCGTGGTGCGGGGCGTCGACAGGGGCACCAGCCACGGCGCCGCCGGAGATAAGCCTTCTTGGTTCACGCCTAGGGGGTAACTCGACGTCCCTAGGTGCTGTAGCCTTAACTTGTTTTGGTCGCTTGGGGTTCGCGTAGCTCTTGGGGCGATCGATCCCATTGAGGGTTTCGAGCGTTTTGGTTGCTTTGTTTTGCGAGCCTTTTCCCGACATACAACTCTCAAGCTATTGGACTGTAGCCCTCGACGATTGCGAGCTACTGAAGAGCGGCTTGGCTGCAGCTCGGAACGCGCTTGAATTTTTAAGCTTCTGGTGAAGTTCAATTTGAGTTGGGATCTGAGCAGGCTAGCGGGGGTCGTCATCAATTGTTTGATGGATAACAAATCCTTAGGGATGGGGGGTACTAATAATCGAAAATCATTGATTTATTTGAATCGAAATTTGCTTGTGACCCCGGTTGTTCCATCCGTGTCTTCGAGTTTTCGAATTTCTACGTTTTCTCCTAGTTTGCTTGCTTGCGTCTGTGGTGAGGATCTGCGTTTATAATTCGGGGTTGGCTCGATGCGCTTTGTTTTATCTAGGAAACAGCTGGCAACCTTTTCTCAGTGAGACACGAGTGGGTTAATTTTTTTACTGCGCGCTAAAATTGATGCGGCCTGGAGGTGGTTCAAGGTTTGATGACCTGTAAAGCTTTATTGTCTCTGTGCTCTCTGTATGGCCATTACTGATTTTAATTGTGCTTCGTGTGCCTACTATGTCACTGAATTTTACTCGAGCTTTATTTAAGCCTCTACATTTTAAGATGGGTGGTAGTGGACGATGGTGGTTCACTTGATTTATTGCAAAAATTCTTTGCTATCATGTCATCTTGAGTTCAGGATTGTTCTTGGTACATATTGCACTATCATTCATATACTTTTGTCATTGTAATTGGTGAGTGATTGATTCTATGCTTTCCTACTTGAAATATTCTTTTCTTCACATTTGCAGGTTACTTGTCATGTTCTGCATCATTAACATGCTTAACTATGTTGATCGAGGAGTAATAGCAAGTAATGGTGTCAACGGCAGTGTCACACCCGATATTCCATAGGGAACACCGAGCGTATACTCACATGTATGCCAGGATCAGTTGGTTCATACATGTGCCGACAAAAGTGTAATATCATTATATTACAAGCCAAGTTCAACGTACAACATAATACTACATCATAGTATATGAAATAATAACTAAGAGTATCTTTACACCATAACACAACAGCGGAAGACTACAACGTGGTGCTCCAGTTCCACAGGCGTTGCCCGGGGGTTACGCCAACCTAGAACAACTCCTCGGGGTCGAAGTATTCTTCGTCCAAGTCTACGTCTTCATTTGCACCTGAGTCAACATATGATATCCAACAAAAGCAAGTTTGAGTACCATAGGTACTCAGCAAGTGTAGGAAAGAATGTTATGAAGGCCAATAGCAATGGAAGGCTAACATGGTTAAGCACTATGCATTAATCTTAAGCCTTAGCTTTGATTAGCAACCTATCTTACTAAGTGATAGTCCCACCATCATCATAATTAAGTCATTAATGTTAGGTGACACCACCCAACAACCTCTTTTGACTCACTTCCATGTTTCTCTAATCATGGACAAGTCCAAGCCGCTCTTGACCGTGAGCACGGCTGTCATGACAGTTTGGTTCTCTGCAGAGATTGTACCACTTTACCCACAAGTAGTGATTTCATCCCCTGTTGCCAGGTGGACTAAGAAACCTCCCTGATGTCCGTGGTTGCAAGCCACATTACACACTTCCTTTGGTGTGCGATCAGGAGATCACTACATGGCCTTTACAAAGGGTCTACCGGCAAGTACAAGCCCACTGAGGTTTCACCGCTGTAGTTCCTGGGAGTAACCCTCCCCTACAGAAGCCCCCTCTTGAGCCTTGCAGTTCCCAGAGCAGTCAAAAATGGACTCCCATTCCCCGCACCATCCAAACACTCATACTATACCGGCAAACTCCTAATTAATTAGCCAAGCTGCCCCATCTCAGTCTTGTGGTGGCACTGTAAAGTCGGTTTAACTGTTCCATGAACCGGTCCTTAGAATCTAGGACAGGCACTAACTCATTCCCGAGTCTCGTGCACAAAGCACCAACCAAACAACCAGCCTGTCTAGATTCATAACCACATGACACATACAATTGTGTCTTTCATATAATCCACAAGACTAGTATCAACTACATTTCATTCATCTCTAAAGTTCTAAGCATGGCTAAGCACATAAAATGATAACCATCAAGTCCTATCTAATTCCCTCCATGGTTTTGCAAGGAAAGATAAAGCAATGAAACTATGGAAACATCCTACACTGGGTTTCATATTAAAGACATCATGCAAATAATCTAACTATTCATCCTAGAATAGGAACAAAGTGATCAAGGAACACTTGCCTTTGAGTGAAGGGTGATGCACTTCAAACTCTTGCTCTTGAAGATTTGGAATTAGTTCTTGGGTTGATTCTATCCATGCATTTGCACCCACAAAACAGTAGCAAACATGCCATAAGAATCATATCAAGTCATTTCAATCACATAGGTTTGGTTACACATATGCAACTATTGATTTCTTGTCATTTTATGTGAGTTAGGGGGAAAAATATGTTTCAATTGGCTACCTATATTCTTTGATTTTAGTATTGCCACATCCAAACACTCATTTTCAGTTTGTAAGATGATTTGAATAAATTTTAGAATTTATTAATTTATATGTGAATTTCTTATAATTAATTAAATCCTAAAAATCATTTAAATTATTACTATAAGAATTTTCAGAACTCATACTTCTATTTTTCTGCAATTCAGAACCTATTTAAGCATTTGGAACAGTTTCCAAAATTTTTCTTTAATATATATTATTTTTATCTATTTTTCAGTATTTATTTATTACTTAAAAATACATTTTCAGTTATTTAAATAATTATTCTGGACTACAGAAACTTAAAATGCATAAAAACATAAAAACAGAATAGTATTGTGCTGTTTAATAAATTTCTACAATTTTTATGATATTTATATTATTTTTATTTAAATTTTCAGAATTATTTGTCACTATATAAATAATTTCAGTATTTGTAAACTGTTAGTTTTAATTTCAGAACTTTTATTTTGTTCAGAATGTTTTAATAGTGCTAAAACTAAATTTCTAACATTTTCCAGAATTCATTTAGCCTTATTTGATTAATTACAGAATTAAAAACAAACTTTTAAACTGATTTGGGCTAATTTGTAATAAATTCAAACTTTCTGGGGTTCAAATTGAATTTACTGAACTGTTCTATCAATTTCCATAATGTTCAGGGGCTAATTAGCTAATTCACAGTGAATTTCCAATTTTCTATAAGCCTGGGGTCGATTCTGTGAATTTCATGGGCTATTTCCTAGTTATTTAAATCTCCAGTGACCTCTCTGTGAATTTCTTAACGTTTATAACTATTTTGAATGTGGGCCGTCGGATCTGAGATCAACGGCCCAGATTTAAATGACCGAACCGGTACGCACGTTTTAATCAGAGTCGTTGGCTCAAATCCGACGCACCCGAAGCGGCCACATCACCCTAACCCTTTCTCCCCCGAGTCCGGCGGCCGCGCGATCGCCGGCGAGCGGCGGCGGTGGCCGGAGACTTTCGTATTTTACGATTTCTCCACCAATTCTTGATCTAATTGCACCAGATGAAAGAGGAGAGGGTGGGGAACTCACCTAGGAGGGTTTTGGAGATCGAATTCGGCCGGAAAGGTGGGATCGACGGCGACCGAGAGCAAACTCCGGTGATCTTCTTCGGGATCGATCTCCAGGCGTCGACCTCGGTTGTTTTTCGTGGGGGATCACTCCTGGTGTCCTCAGGACGACACAGAGGATCTCAAAAGTGAGAATTCGAGTGTGTTTTCGAAGATTTGGGAAATGGGTGGTTTTTCAAATCGGGAGAGGACTGAGCGGTTTCTGTGGGGGAAATGGCCGGGGGTCGGGCTGTACTTATAGGTGGGGAGGAGGCGGCGGTTGCTGCGGCGCCGGTTGGCGGAGAGGCGCAAAGGAACGGCCGGTTGCAGCGTTTTTCCCCCACATGCGATAATAGAGTGAAGAGGGAGAGAGAGAGGGGATCGACAGCGGTTTTTGGAGAGGAAAGAGCTGACAAATGGGCCCCGGTGGCAGTGAGGAAAGGAGGAGGGGTGAGGGTTGTCACGATCTTGCAACATTCGGGTGTTACAGGCAGCCAGAAAAATTGTTCTGGTGGCACATGCTCCTCAGGCTCAGGAATTCAGTAAGTTACATAACAAAACTCACAAAAACTGTGTTAGTTTGTACACTATTTCAGGATTTCTTAAATAAGAATATTAGTGTACACTACTTACTATCTCATAAAATGAGAGCCTGGGCCTCCAGCTTCAGCATTTTGCCAAATGTGGCTTTTCTTTTGTTGGTCTGACACTGCCCTTTCCTTTAAATGGTGCACTTATTTACCCTCTTAAGTAGCAATATTATGGTCATATACTATCTTTCTATATACTCATTTTTGACTTACCACATCTGGCCTACAGGGTGTGAGAGCCCCGCCCCGCTCTCGGGGTCGTGCCGCTCGCCGGGAATCAAATTGGGTGGTGCCGTGTGATGCGGCACCCAACAAAACACGTGTAAGGGAACCATATTACATAAATCATTTGCGAAAGCGTACAAGAGTTACTTTACAAATACTTATCTTAAAATAATCTACAACGGAAGACTACAACTCTCACGACTCATTTCTAACTCATCAACAAAGAAACCGTCCAGCTCGCGGACGTTTCTTACTAGCAACATGAATAACAAATCACAACGGCAAGGTTGCTCATTAGTGCCCCTCGGAGGGTTCCGAGTCTCATCGGACAACCATATTCATAGCATAGAGTCAATACCTGCAAACCAACTAGTATAGTACCCATGAGCATAAAGCTCAGCAAGACTTAACCGTCTAACCTAATCATGAAACTCTACATGAAGGTTAAGACATAAAGTAGGATAGCGAATTGCATAATAACTCGCCTAAAAGTGGATCCTTATTCTCAGGTCCTATTACCAGCAAATTAGAAGTAACTTTGGGCACCTCACATCTAGAGTCCACAATCAAACAAGAAACGCTTCCCCCCGATGTAACTTGCTCCCGGTGGAAATGAATCGAGTTTGCTCTAACCTATTCATAAAAGGTAACATTACAATGCTAGTATCAACTTCAATCCACAATGATTAGTTCTTATCTCATTGAAGTTCTTTACTACGTCACGACTGTGAGAACAAGTGTGCTCAAATATCCGCGAGCGACGGTGTTTCGAACCAAAAGACGCCCAAACTACACGACACGTACACCCGTATTTGATGTTGCCTACATCAACCATACCTGACGTCATACGTTGCAACCTTTCCCAAGTTTCACCTACGTCGAATTGATCGTCCCATACAGTAGCCTCACCTCATGGTGCACCTACCGACATGAGATGTCATGAGAGAGTTACCCACATACTGCACACCGGTCGTCCACCCGAGGCGACCGTAAAAGTCCCAACGCAAGCTTCTCGAGGTACATCGTTTTACTGGGTCCCATATAGCCAACATGAGTTCGGTACACAACTCAAACTTGCTTAACAAAATCTCACAAGGATCGGTTGTTGACGACACAGGCAGGTCTAACGCACCCAGACCACTATGTCCTGTTGCTCCTACAACCTGCCTGGTCTCAACTTCAACTTGCTAACAAATTTCTGAACTAATCCCGTGTGCTTCTTTTTCTCCTATTCATGCGAGTAGCGTCCAACCACTCGACTTTTACCGAACCCTACTTAAGCATGACAGTTTCTACACGATGAAAAAACATCTATCCAATATTCCATTGGTTTCTCTGGTCATGCAAGAGGAGTATCAAAGCAACTAGACCTAATGCACATTTCATTTCCTAACTAACAAAGTGAATACAAAGAAAACTTAACAGCTGTTAAATGCAAATCGGAGCTTGCCTGTTTTGCAGGGGGTAATATATATAATCAGTTAGTATTCTTCTATCACTTGATCCTCCTGACTTGATCCAACTTCAAGTGATAACCTCCGTCGAATTCCTTCGTCGTGAGCACTATCAAAATGTATATGCATAAGTTTTTATAATGCAATTTACAGAACTAAAGACTTGAACCTCTTAAGAACAGAGGTTGTGTGGTAGTGCTAAGAAATAATGTGTTGCCTCTGTTGTGTAGAAAAATTGAAGATAAAAATCAACCTACACCTAAGGAACTCAGCTCTAGTGTGCTATGTGTCCATATATATGGAATGGGCTGAAATGATTTGGAAGTAACTGAAGATCCTGATCTCCAATCACTCTGAAAGAAGTCATACACTACACAGGGACTTAGCTTGCCAAATTGCAGCTAAAGTGAATGGAAATTGTGTCTCCCATAATTCCCACAATAATCCCTATGCTTTTCTCACATATATAAGAATGGAGAACCAGGACAGGAAGATCTAAGGCTCAAATGGAGCTGAAACTTTGCATGTGAGTTCCTGGTCACAAGAAAATATTTTGATCAAAAATTCAGGACTTTTCATTAAGTAGTTCCCTCAAAATAATTCCTTAAGCAATTATACTAAAAAGAATTAATTCTGAAGTAATGTGCATTTTCATGCCCAAACAAATGAACTACAATTTCAATGATAGCTCGTAGAGCATGCCTGAATTCTCCTATAATTTTGGAGCTATGAATTGCCAAGAATGGATTTTTCAAAGTGGAAACATTTTCTGAAAAAGTTTCTGGACCAATTAGAGTACAACAGATTGTACTCAGTAAATTCCTACTCAAATGAACTCCAAATGAGCTGAAAATTTGCTAGAAGGTCAATAATATCCTAAAGAATATTTTGTCAAAATTTGGGGATTTTTTGCTCAACTAAATTCCCTCAATAATTCTTTTACAAAAAATCTTAAAAGAGTTATCCAGAATTAATTATTGACTTTCATACAAGTGGGGGGGCCATATTTGGATAGATCTTTGCATGCTAAATCGAACCCAACTTGAATCACCCAATTTGGAGTTTTCTACACAAAGGTATTGTCGAAGTGTGTAGCCGAGCTTGAGGGTGTGAGATGGCTAGAGTGCGAGTCCACAGAGTTCGAACCCTTGCTAACGTCGCCTACCCGAGCCTTTTATAGTCCAAGGCTCGAGCGGCTTACAAGGTGGACCCGGGACCCGACAGGTGGTCCCGGGGAGATTGCCTGCCGTCTACCGTATTTGCAGTTATGCTGACAGTTGTCTCTGGCGAAGGCTTCCGAGTCTTCGTTCTGCCGCCCTGCCCATGCCGCAAGCTAGTCGTAGTGGTTGATGATGGCAGGGGCGACAGGGGATGTCTTGTCGCTGTGTTTATTGGCGGGCAGGCGCTGACACGGCGCGCCAGTTTGCGATGTGACTGGGCGCAACGGCACCTGACAGAGGCGTGCTCCGCGTCTTGGGAAGGCGTGGGCCTTGAATACCTTGTACGGACAAGGTATGGCGCATCTTTACTTCTGCCGCCTACCGCGCGGGGGCAAGCAGCGTTGCTCTGCTGGCCACGTGGCGGGTCCGGAGCTCTCCTCTAAGGAGAGGGAAGTCCGGTCCCGCGGGACACGTGGAGCCTTCGGAGCTCTCCCTGCGGAGGGGGGAGGTCCGGCTGCTGCTGGCCACGTGGCAGGCCCAGAGCTCTCCTCTGAGGAGAGGGAGGTCCGGTCCCACAGGACACGTGGAGCCTTCGGAGCTCTCCCCACGGAGGGGGGGGGAGGTCCGGCTCAGTTGGCCATGTGGCAGGTCCGGAGCTCTCCTCTGAGGAGAGGGAGGTCCGGCCCCGCTGGACACGTGGCGCTTTCGGAGCTCTCCCTGCGGAGAAGGGCGAGGTCCTTAGGCATTTTCCCTTGTGCGCGGGGGTACCCCATATCGAGGGTACCGACAGTGGCCCTCGGGCCCATCTCGGGGGAGATAGCGAGCCCGAGGTGGGGCCTCCGTCTCTTCCACTCCGCGCACCTTCTCTGAATCCCGCATTGACCGTCGCCGGAGCACGAACAGTCGCGGGATCGTGGGAGCGTGAGCCCACTTGATGGTTGCTTTTACTGCGGCGGTTCCCAAGGCTGCCACTTCTGCACGTTGCGGCGCTTTTTTCGGGAACCGCCGAAGCGGCTTGCCGGCTCGTCTCCTTGGGATACTCACTTCTTGGCCCACCACTTCAGCTGGACGACTTGGGTCCACTTGTCATCGATGCTTAGTCTTGGAGCCAAAGCGGTTGCACAAGCGGCATATTCGAAGAGTTTCGAATCGCTTTGAATCACACCTCAGAAGTTTTAAAAGGGGATCTTACCCGCATCGTGGCTTCCTTTCGCACTTCCCAGCGCTTGCACTTTCCTTGAGCTCTTGCGCCTTTGTCTTCCCTGTTCTTGAGCTCTCCTCTGCCATGGCTTCCAACCTGCTTCCGTCGCGTCTCGCTCGGTCGGCCGAGCTCGGACCAGTGCGTAGGCTGCTGGGCTGGCACACGGAGCAGCAGAAACGCCGGCTCCGCCGGGGATCTCTCCCCCTGCTCCTGGAAAAGGGGAGATGGTCTTCTTTACTGCCTACGCCATGGCGGGGTTCGTCCAGCCAATTTCTTCCTTCTTCGTCACGTTGCTGGAGACGTATGGTCTCCAGCCCCACCACCTTTCCCCCAACTCCTTCGCGATGGCCGCCGTCTTCGTCCATTTCTGCAAGATGTTTGTGGGGGTGCACGCTTCAGCGACGCTCTTCCGCTACTTCTTCGTGTTGCAGACGATTGGGCGCAGCTCGAAGACCCAGCTGGGCGCGTACTATTTCCAGCATCGTTGCAAGGACCCGAAGGCCTCTGGGTACCTTCTACCTTTCAATGCGTCGAGGTGGGAAAACTGGAGGGAGAACTGGGTGATCGTGCAGACCGACGAGCACGATCGCCTGCAGCTCCCAACTGCCGGCCCAACCACCGAGCGTCGCTTCTGGGAGGAGGTCCCAGAGCTGGAGCAGGAGTACGCACCGGTCTTGGAGCGGATCCGGTTCCTGGCCAACGAGGGGCTGACGTCCCTGATGGTGCTAGTGGATTTCTTGTCGTGTCGTATTGCGCCCTTGCAGCAACGCAACCGCCCGGCATGGTACTACACTGGTGAGCACGACTGCACCAGGTTGGAGAGGGGTCTCGGCTCTGATCCTTCCGATGAGGAGCTGTACGAGATGGTGGGCAAGGTGAGCGGCGATTACGTAACCGGTGGCGACCTCGCCTTCCCGACCTCTGCCACTCCCCTCTTCTTGGAGCCGCAGAGGAGGTCAGAGCTGCTGCAGAAGATGCCGAACCTCGACGACATTGGGATCGCCGTTCGTCAGGTTGGGGATACCCTCCGGGGCATCTCGATCCCTGGGACCAAGCGCTCCGGATCGGAGCACGAGGCTTCTGTCGCTGCCCAACCCGCACCGAGGGCCGGCGGAACTCAAGCCGCCGACAAGGGGAAGGGGAAGGAGCTGGCCCCCGGGCAGCCAGAGAAGAAACGTGCCCGGTCTCCTCCGAGG
Organism: Neostapfia colusana; assembly: GCA_030760725.1. NCBI lineage: Eukaryota > Viridiplantae > Streptophyta > Magnoliopsida > Poales > Poaceae > Neostapfia > Neostapfia colusana. The sequence continues at coordinate 58,116,548 of JASWHV010000019.1, forward strand.
GCGTCGCTTGCGCCGAGCCAGGGGCCCGGGGCACCCTTGCGCCCATCTCCCGGAGGCGCTGGTCCGTCGAGTGGCGACCCAAAGAGACCCCGGGTGTCCCACTCTGACGGGTCTCTTCCCGGACAACGGCAGTCCGAGGAACCCCAAGCATCCCGCCACTCTTCCTCAGGCGGAGGGGCCTTCAGGAAGGACGCCGGTGGGGCGACGCCCGGGAGTGTGCCCGGGGCTCAGACGCCACAACCAGCGAGCGTTCCGGCCGCAGGTCCTGGCGGTTCTGACCCGGCCCAGAGGCCGGGGCTACAAGCCCGTTGGAGCGCTCACGTCACTCAGTAAGTGTTGCCCTTTCTGGCTTGAAGGAGTAGCGTTCCCTTCTCCTCTCTTAGCCTGAGAGCTTTCTTTGCCTGCAGGGACTCACCGGCTGCCGGGGGCGAGCCTATTCCCTGGCCATCTCCAGTTGGTGGAGGCTCCGCGCCGCAACATCCGGGAACTGCGGTGGTTCCAATGGCCCCCAAATCAGCGGGGGCTTCTTCAGTGCCGGCGGGTTCGCCCTCTGCGGTGGCTGCGGCAGCACCTGTTCGTCCTCCTTCGCCAGCCCAGAAGTCCGGTGCTGAGGCTGGAAGGGCTGCTGTAGGCGCAGATGCTGGCTCCCTGGCTCCCCCGGGTCAGCGTCTTGCCTCAGTTGCCGAGGCACCAGCACCTTCGCCGGTCATGGACGTGACAGGGGAGGTCAGGGGCACGACTCCTACCCCCGCCGCCCCGCTGCCCATGTGGGATGCCTTGGGGCGTGCTCAGACTGGCGCCCGACATATCCAGGCCGCCTTTGAGCGGGAGCGAGGGGCGCTGGCTGGAGAGAGGGAGCGCCTTCTTAGCTAGGAGCATCTCCTGCAGCAGCGGACCCAGGAGGCTAAGGCAGAGCTCGACTCGAGGCAGTCGAGGCTTGACGCCATGGGTGCTCTGCTCGACGCTCAGAAGAAAGCCGTCGGCCGCCTGGACTCAGAGACCCTGCGGATCCGCGCTACCTTCCGCGAAGCTCTGGCCAAGGCCGAAGCCAAGGCCGAAGCGCGCTTTGCTGTCGTGGAGGAGTTGCGACTGCAGGTAGTTCGCCGAGAGTGCACCGTCGCCGATCGGGAACGTGCCGTGGCGGCCGAGGAGGAGAAGGTTGCCGCACGGCTGAAGGCCAGAGAGGGCGAGCTGAGGGCTCAGGCCGAGGAGCTGGAGCTCCGCGAGTTGGCTGCTGCCGAGAGGGAGGAACAATCCTCCCGGGAGCGCCAGGCGGCGCTGGATCGCGAGCTGGCGGTCCGCCAAGAGGTAGAGAAGCTCCAGGCTTCGCGATCTGTCGAGGCCCAGGCGGTCTGGAGCTTTGTTACCAAGGCGGGGTCCGCCTTGGTTCCTCTTGGTTTCAGCCCGGTGCGGACGGAGGCTCCAGCACAGGAGGTGTCTGGGGCAATCCCAGCGCTTGAGTCCATCGACGCCAAGCTGGGCCGGCTCGAAGCGGTGATCGCCGACGAGCTTGAGGTGGAGGGACGAGACCTGGCGAAGGAGGTCGCTACGCATGTGCTGGCGTGCTTCCAGAGCCAAGACCCTTCCTTCTCTCTGGAGCCAGTCCGTCTAGGGCCCGCCGTCGAGCGGGAGGAAGCTGCCAGGGCCGAGGTCGGGGACATGGCCGCCCTTGTGGCCTCTAGGTTCCAACGGGAGTCCGGGGACTCTTAGGCAGCTGCCCCCGTGGCCAAAAGGCCCTATATCTTTTTCTCTTTTTTTTTTTTACTTTTGTTGAGTCTATAGTCCAGCTCATGGAGCCTTGAATGAATAGACTCTTGTTATCTTCTGCGTCTGTGTGCTTTAGTCTTCTTCTTGGCCTGGCCTGACCAAGCCCTTAGCTCTGCAAGGTACTCAGAGGCCTTCACCAATCTTGCAGCCCTGCACAGACACCTTCCTCGGGTCCTTATTGTGTTAAGGGCCCCGGAGGTCTCCGGAACTCGCCCCGTGAGAACGGGGAGGTTCGGGTCTGCCGACCACGTGGCGGGCCCGAAGCTCTCCTCTGAGGAGAGGGAGGTCCGGCCCCGTGGGACACATGGAGCCAACGGAGCTCTCCCCACGGAGGAGGGAGGTCCGGCTTCTGCCGGCCACGTGGCGGGCCCGGGACTCCTCCTGAGGAGAGGGGAGCTCCGACCCTGCTGGACACGTGGGGCCTTCGGGGCTCGCCCCTGCGGAGGGGGCGAGGTCCGGATCCTTCGGTCTTGCCTTGGAGCTCCGGTCTTGCGCGGTCTCGTAGTGGCCCCCTGGTAGGTGTGGCCCATTGCTTGGGCGCTCCTACCATACTCCTACGGGGAGCTAAGACCGGGAGGTCCTGCACACAAGTAAGGGAAACATAATTCTCCTTGGGGCTCCCTCTTCCCTATCTCATAGTCTTATTTGGCTTACGGTCCTGATCCGATGTACGGTGCTTAGGAACTACAGTGCGCGAAGTGCCGGGAGCTCGGGGCCCCCTGGCCATCGGCAGGTACCTCAAACGCGACCGTCTTCGGTAGGATAGCAAATGCCGACTAGAGGTGAGAATGGAAAAAGGGAGCTGAGTGCATGGTGAGCATACACAGGAAGTGCGGTCATAAAAATTAATACGGAATTTAAATGATCACAAGGGAAGAGCAAAGTAGGACATGTTTCTTTTCATATAAATTTCCATAAGAGGAAGGCAGGCTAAACATGGAGGCAACGACCTGCCCCATTAAGAAGGGAAGCAAGACTCTACGCGCTTAGGGTCGGAACCAGGCCAAGCTGAACGTAGTCCTGGACTGTCCCCTGAGATTTAGCTGCTCCAAGCGCTGGTCCTGGACTCTATGGAATCTATTACAAAAAGAAGAGACTGTCCTATTATTGCTCTAAGGGTAGAACTTACGGAGGTGTTCTATTTTCCAAGGGTTCGGGAGTGGGTCCCCATCCTCGTTGGAAAGTCGTACGCACCCGGGGCGGCATACTTTTGTGACTCGGAAGGGACCTTCCCAGCCGGGGGAGAGTTTGTCGGTCCCTTCGCGAGAAAGTATGCGCCGCAACACCAGGTCGCCTTCCTGCAGCTCCCGGACACGCACAAACCTTTGGTGGTAGCGCCGGAGCGCTTGTCGGTACCGTGCGTTGCGGAGTGCTGCATGTAATCGAGCCTCGTCGACAAGGTCGATGTCTTCACGCCGAAGGTTGTCCTGCGCGGCTTCGTCGTAAGCTCGGACACGGAGGGACCCCATGGTGATTTTTGGGGGAAGCACAATCTCGGTCCCGTATACCATGAAAAAGGGTGTCTCTCTAGTGGCCCGACTCTGGGATGTCCGGTTAGCCCATAGTGTGCTCGGAAGCTCGTCCACCCACTTGGCGCCATGTTTCTTCAAGCCGGCATAGGTGCGGGTCTTGAGGCCCCGAAGAATCTCGGCGTTGGCCCTCTCAACTTGTCCATTGCTCTTTGGATGAGCAACGGAGGCATAGCACACTTGGATGCCGAGGTCTTCGCAGTATTCTTGGAACGCTGCGCTGGTGAACTGGGTCCCGTTGTCAGCGATGATTCTGTTCGGGACTCCAAACCGGCAGACGATCGACTTGATGAACTTTACTGCGGATTGCTTGTTGATGGTGACGACGGGTGTGGCTTCCGGCCACTTGGTGAACTTGTCGATGGCGACGTAGAGGTACCGGAATCCCCCGACGGCTCTAGGAAATGGTCCTAGGATGTCCAACCCCCATACGGTGAACGGCCATGAGGGCGGGATCATCTGAACCGCCTGAGCCAGTGTATGGATCTGCTTGGCGTGAAACTGGCACGCCTTGCAGCTCTCGACCAGCTTGATGGCATCCTGGAGTGCTGTCGGCCAGTAGAAGCCATGCCGGAAGGCTTTACCGACAAGCGTGCGTGAGGAAGAGTGACTCCCACATTCGCCTCCATGGATCTCAGCGAGCAAGTCGCAGCCTTCCCCCTGGGTTATGCACCGCAATAGGACGTGGTTGGCTCCACGCCGGTAGAGATCCCCTTCTACCAGCGTACCTCTTAGCCATGCGCACGATCCGTTCAGCGGATACACGTTCATCAGGGAGGATGCTGTCTTTCAAGTAGTCTCGGATCTCCGTGATCCATGCGTCGGGTCTGACTTGAGCTTCTAGATCTTGAGCGCTGGGTTGTACGGAGTCCCCAGTGACGCTTACGATCCTTGGCGGCGTCCATGGCTGCAGGGCCGCCGGGACCGCCAGCTTCAAGGTGCTGGTCCAGCCCCCTTCGCCCGGCTCGGCGGGTCGGGCTGTGGGCCGCAGCAACGTCCTCTCGAAGACTCCTTCGGGCACAGGGGCTCCGGTGGAGGCCTTCGTTGAGAGGTCGTCAGCTACGGCATTGCCAGCGCGCGGTACATGGCGCAGGTCCAAGGCGAGGAAGTCTTTCTCCAACATCTGCACATGGAGCAGATAAGCAGCTAGCTGTGGGTCATGTTAAGGTTTGATGACTAGCTGGGAGTCGCCCCGTGCCAACAACTGGCGAGCACCCAAATACAGGGCTGTCTTTAGGCCAAAGATGAGTGCTTCATACTCTGCCATGTTGTTAGTTGCCTTGAAGTTGAGACGCACCATGTACCCAAACTGCTCCCCCGATGGCATGAGAAGCAGTACGCCGGCACCGGCCCCCTGCTTTCACGAGGAGCCGTCGAAGAAGAGCGTCCAGTGAGGCCCGGTGAAGACCGGAGCTCGGTGCTTCGGTTCACCGTCTTCGTGGCCCCCGGGGTCAGCCTGCGTTGGCGTCCACTCAGCCACGAAGTCAGCCAGTGCTTGGCTCTTGACTGCATGGCGAGAAAGAAAGTCCAACTCAAACTCCGCCAGTTCCGCTGCCCATTTAGCGACATTGCCGGTCGCGTGAGGGCTGTGAAGGATTGCCTTCAGCGGATAGGAGGTGACCACCGAGATCCGGTGGGCTTGAAAGTAGTGGCGGAGCTTCCTGGATGCCACGAGCACTGCATACAGCAGCTTGTGGACCTCCAGGTACCTTGTCTTGGCGTCGTGGAGGACTTTGCTGATGTAGTAGACAGGCCTCTGGATGGTCCGGACCCTCCCTCCCGGGCCAGAGATGTCTTCATCCATTGGCTCGGGCCTACCGGAGGTGGGTGGGTCCAGGGGGGCTTCCGGGAGCTGGGACTCGAAGGCTCCTAAGCCGCCTTGGACCTCTGGGAGGTCCTGTTGGACCTCCGGGAGGTTGTCGTGGAGGTACGAGAGTCCGTCTTGGACCTCTGGGAGGTTGTCTTGGAGGTCCGGGAGGCCGTCTTGGACCTCCGGGGTCTCCTGGTGCTTGTCTTATGCTACCGGAGCAGGCTGTGGTGACGAGAGGTCCGGCCGCTCTGCGACGAGGACCATGCTCACCATTTCAGTTGTTGCCGCGATGTAGAGCAACAAATGCTCTTCGGGCTCGGGGGCTATCATGATGGGTAGGGTCGTCAGGAGTTGCTTCAACTCCTGGAAAGCTTCTTCTGCTTCGTCGGTCCAAGCAAATGGACCGGATTTGCGCAGAAGTTTAAAGAAGGGGAGCGCTCGCTCTGCTAGCCTCGGTGTAAACCAACTCAGCGCGGCTATGCATCCCGTGAGTTTCTAGACTTCTTTGATGCGGGCGGGAGGCCGCATTAGGTCGATGGCCTTGATCTTCTCTGGATTGGCCTCAATTCCTCGGTGTGAGACCAGGAATCCTAAGAGCTTTCCAGAGGATACGCCGAACACACACTTGTCGGGGTTCAGCTTGGTGCGTGTGGAGCGCAGTTTGTCAAAGACTAAGGCCAGGTTATCTAACAAGGATGAACTTTGCCTGACCTTGACAACGATGTCATCGACATACAGCTCAACTAAGTCTCTTATTAACTCTCCAAAGGTTTTGTGCATTGCACGTACAAAGGTGGGAAGAGCATTCTTTAGGCCATAAGGCATAGAGACATAACAATACAGACCGTCTACCGTGATGAAGGAGGTGTGCTCTTCATCTTCTCTAGACATAGGGATCTGATGGAAACCCGAGTAGGCATCTAGGAAGCACAACATATCACAGCCTGATGTCGAGTCTACTATTTGATCTATTCTAGGGAGAGGGAATGAATCTTTGGGACATGCCTTATTGAGACTGGTGTAGTCGATGCACATCCGGAGCTTCCCGCCGGCCTTCGGGACAACAACGGGGTTCGCAACCACCGGGGGTGGTGGACTTCCCGTATGAAGCCAGCGTCCAGCAGCTTCTTGATTTCTTCTCGGATGAAGTTTTGCCGCTTGATGGACTGCTTGCGAGACTTCTGTTGGACTGGCCGGGCGTTGGGGAAGACCTTCAAGTGGTGCTCGATCACCTCCCTAGGGATCCCCGGCATCTGAGATGGCTGCCATACAAACACGTCGACGTTGTGCCGGAGGAAGGTGACGAGCGCACCTTCCTATTTGCTATCCAGGCCCCCGGCTACCCGGGTGGTCTGGGCAGCATCGGCGCCGACTTGGACGACCTTCAGGGGGACGTCACCCTCGTCGAGGGGTTGCACACGAGATGCTGTGGAAGAGGCACGGTGGCGTGCACTCGGGTGGAGCCGGTCCGGTTCTGCACTACCAGGGGCTGGTGCTCAAGCTGTTGCAAGTGCCTGGAGCATTTCCAAGGCTGACACTGCAGCAGTGCGGTCTCCACGAATCCTGAGGATGCCTGTTGGTGTAGGCATCTTCAAGACGAGGTAGCCGTAGTGGGCTACTGCCATGAATCGGTACAGGGCTGGCCTGCCGATTATGGCGTTGAAGGGGAGGTATATCTCCGCCACGTCGAACAGAATGTACTCTGTCCGATAGCTGTCCGGTGCCCCAAAGGTCACCGGAAGGCTGATGTTGCCGTAGGGAATGACCTGTCCCCGCCCTACCCCTGAGAATGGGCTCGATGGGGTGAGCTTGGCCATCGGGATCTGCAGCTTTTGGAAAGCTGCGCGGCTGATGAGGTTCAACCCAGCCCCGCCATCTACCAGAACGTGGTACATCCTCACGTTGGCGATGGTGGGGGCTACCAAGAGCGGTAGTTGGCCGGCCCCAGCCATGTTCCTAGGGCAGTCGGTGACATCGAAGCTGATGGGGGTTCCCATCCACTTGTGGTGCGGCGCGGCACTTGGGAGGGGAGCCACCGACGCTACCGCTCGGCGCAGAGTCTTAACCGCGCTTCGGGACGAGGGGTCAGCGGACCCACCTTAGATGACGTAGAGCATCTTCCGACGCTCGTCATCACTGGAGCTGGAGTCCTCATGGTTGCGCACCGCCTTAACGGCGCGCTGAGGCTCCTGGAACTCCACTTGGTGGTCGACGTTGTCTGGGGCGTCGACCTTCTGCTTGCCCTCCCTTTGACGGAAGGGTGGGGCATCAGTTCGCAGCTGCTTCCCTTTCCGAAAGCGCTCCATGAGCTTCTGGATCTCCCGGCACTCGGCAGCAGTATGGTAACTGGTGCCGTGCACGGGGCATAGCTCACCTTGGTCGCCATCTGGAGCTGGTGACTGTCGCTGCCTTTTGTCGGGGCGTGGCCCCCGAGCTCCACTGGGTGCTGCTGCTGCAGCAACGGGAGCCGCGACCGGTGGCTTCATCTTGCCACCGCCCCGGTTCTTGATCTTCTTGCCGCTTCCATAGGAAGCAGCGCCAGATCCGGGCTGTCCTCCTGATTCGGAGGCTGGCAGAGAGTGCCAGTTCCACCCTTCTGCTGCTCTGGCGCACTTGTCCGCCAGGCTGAAGAGCTCTGAGACGTCGCGAACCCCTCTGGTCGCGAGCTTCTCAAGCATGTTCTTGTCCCGTACACCCTGCCGGAACGCCACCACCACAGAAGCATTTTGGATATGCGGGATGGTGTTGCGTACCTGGGAGAACCGCTAGATGAAGGAGCGCAGCGTCTCTCCAGGTTGTTGCTGGATGGCGTGGAGGTCGAGCTCCGAGCCAGGTCGGGTGTAGGAGTTGCCGAAGTTGGCAGTGAACTGGCGGCAGAGCTCTACCCAGGAGGTTATGGAACCCTGGGGGAGGTTCATGAGCCAAGACCGGGCTGGGCCGGTCAAGGCGACGGGGAAGTAGTTGGCCATGACGGCCTCGTCCCCTCCTGCAGCAAGGACGGCGGTGGAGTAGATCTGGAGGAACTCCGCCGGGTTGACGCTGCCGTCGTACTTCTCGGGCAGGTGCGGCCGAAACTTGCGCGGCCACCTCGCGAAGCGAAGGTGTGGCGCCAGGGCTGCACATCCTGCTCCTGTTGCTGCAGGCGTTGGTGCCGCGAACGCTTGGTTCGCTGCTGGCACTGTGTACCCCCGTATGGGCAAGGCTGCGCCATAGACCGGGGGCACCACTTGCAGGGCATATGGCTGAGGCATATGCTGCGTGGCGTATGTCTGGGGCAGCGATCGCGTGGCGAACGTCTGCGCCTCAGGCAGGGTTGAGGCAGACGTCATGCTGTCGCCGGCCTCTAGGTTGCGACGCCTTTCTCGTCATCGCTCAATGAACACTCGGGCATCTTTGCCTTGAATACCTTGTACGGGCAAGGTATGACGCGTCTTTACTCCTGCCGCCTACCACGCAGGGGCAGGCAGCGTTGCTCTGCTGGTCACGTGGCGGGTCCGGAGCTCTCCTCTGAGGAGAGGGAGGTCCGGTCCCGCGGGACACGTGGAGCCTTCGGAGCTCTCCCCGCGGAGGGGGGAGGTCAGGCTGCTGCTGGCCACGTGGCGGGCCCGGAGCTCTCCTCTGAGGAGAGGGAGGTCCGGTCCCGCAGGACACGTGGAGCCTTCGGAGCTCTCCCCACGGGGGGGGGGGGGGGGGGGGGGGGAGGTCCGGCTCAGTTGGCCACGTGGCAGGTTCGGAGCTCTCCTCTGAGGAGAGGGAGGTCCGGCCCCGCTGGACACGTGGTGCCTTCGGAGCTCTCCCTGCGGAGAAGGGCGAGGTCCTTAGGCATTTTCCCCTATGCGCGGGGGTACCCCATATGGAGGGTACCGACAGGTATGAATGTTCAAATTTTGCTTGTAATATGGAAATTGATTTCCCATAGAAAATCTAACCGGACCCACAATTTAAATTGCAGCCAATGAGGTGAGCCGACACACGGGCCACAGGGTTCTCCAGCCCGTAGTCACACCAGATCAGAAGCCACAACCGATCCCAGTTTTTAAATTTCACTCACAGACGTGTGGGGCCGGCACCGGCTTCTTCTTCCTCCGGCTTCCTTCGCGCGTGCACTGACCCCTCGCTGGACCGAGGCAGGGCTCGCCGAAGTGACGTTCCCGTCCATCTCTCGGTCTACTTCTCGCCGCCTGTGTGTTTTGGAGGGTGGAGAATCCATCTATGGAGCAAGCTCAAGCTGCCGGCGGCCGGAAGTAGGCTGGCGACGTGCGGCGGCATCGAGAGAGGTTCGGCGCCATCGCCCGCCAAAAGCTCGACCAACAGGCTCTACAACACTAGTGGATGCTCGTGAAGCTCGACACGTAAGCAAATACGCTCGGGAACGGCTCCAACTTGGTGACCTAAGAATGAAGATTGAACGAGAATTTGAAGATTTCGTACCGGTTGCTCGGTTTGTGCACGCCGGAACAAAATTCCGGAATTAGAGCTCGACGGTTCACGGCTCGACTTGGGGCTTGGGTGGAAGCAGCGTGATGGCCCCTCTGAGCGTACCTGCTTGGGCGTGAAAGCCGCCGGGTTGGCCTGTCCACGTGCGCACCGATCGTCGGTAGCTTTCGGTCGCCGCACGTCACTGTTTTCAAGTCGTCCGACTAATCGCGATTAGTCGTCCTTATCGGTAGTTGGCGCACGATCAGGCCAACCGATGCGATCAACTCGACTAGAAAACTAGTCGTCCGACTAGTTGGCCGATCAGGGCGACTAATCGGGCGACTAGTGATCAGGGCGATTAGGACGAGTTGGAAAAATGTTGCTGAACTGAAAGTTCTGTTGTTAGTTTAATGCTGGACTGAACTTAAATATTGTTGCTTGTCAATTTTATTTAACTATTGCTGTTTTTATTGTCTATTTCTAATGTTGTTGAATGCTGATATAAAATTCTGTTGTTGATCTGAAATTATGTTGCTGATCTGAATTCTGAACTGAAAGTCATGTTCTTCTGCACTGAACTGAGAGTATTTTCTTCTCCTAATAGACTATTGACTGTTCATCTTGTTTATTATGATACTGGACAATTATGTGCAAATTTTGTTCATCGGGTCTAGAATCTAAAGCCTCATTTTGATAGACAACAATTTTTATAAATCTAGAGCCTCAATCTAGTATGCAATTTCTGTTTTCTAAGCTAATCCTGCACTTAACCGTTGCTAATTAGAAGGTTTGTTTGCTAATTACAATGCTCAATCTCTATTTGTATTACTGGCTTACTGCTACCATAGTGTTATATATAGCATCGACTAGAAACTGCTAAAAAAATTTGGACGATTTGGAGGTCGACTAGTCGCCCTAGTCAACCTAGTCGTCCCTGAGGCGACTAGAGTCGATTAGGCGACTTAAAAACTTTGCCGTACAGGAGCTGCATTTTTGGGTGAGGGAAGCCGGAACTGGCTGGTTTTCGCGCCGAGGAGGTGAAGGACGAGCACGCCGTGCCGTTTTGCAACTCGGGGAGGCGTTGCACGGTCTCACGGTTTCCCGATTGAAACTGAGGCGGCGGCGAGCTGCTGTTTATGTTCGAGAGGCAAAACCCAAGTTGCTTCCGTGTGTAAGCAAAAGATCGAGCCGGGAGCTAAGGAAGCCCACAAGTTGGTCGCCAGCTTGATTGCAACAACGAGGAGGTGGCTCGGCGGCAGCTCGGTGGCGCTTGGAGAGGCTTCGGTTGAGTTCGACACTGAACAGAGGAATTGCTTCGGTTGCAAGTCAATTTGTTCCAATGACATGTGGGTCCACCCATTTTCCTTTTCCAAAAGATCTTCACATGTAAACCCAATCAATCCTAATATTTCTGGAGTTTAAACGTGGGCTGCAATTTGAAGTAACCAAATTCAGTTTGAATTTGCCTTTCAAATTCGAATTCAGCTCAAATTCACAAATGAACATAATTACTTCTTTTTAGCCCACCCTAAAATCAAAAGGTGCCACCATGAATGTCCTCAATTTCAAAGGTTTTGAGGTGGCATGTCTATTCCAAGGTTTGGCAGCACTTTGAGATAAACTTTGAGTTTGAAAATCTGCCTTTTCATCTCCTTAATGCAAAGGAGTATTTCATCCATGGTGTTTAAGTTCACGTTGGTTCAACACATTCAAATGAACATGTGAGCCCCTTCTTGATGAACATCTATGTACACCATCATGTTAGAAAAGTTTTTGTAAGTCCCATTTTCATGAATTTGAAACATATGGTATTCAAGTTTCGGTTTATTTCATATACATTTTTGGGACTTTTACACGGGGGGGACTTCAATCTTAATAATTTTGAAGATGGTATGTTGTCCTCAGCATTTATGGTTGGATTGTTGGTGGCATCACCGATATTTGCATCCCTGGCTAAAATGTCAGTTCTCTGTTTATTCCTCTATTTAATATATTGAAATATTTTGGTATAGTGTAGCTAAATTTGGTCCGTAGCTTTGATGACATTTCAGGCACATGTGCTCACTACTAATTGCTTAAAGTAACCCAGTCATTTAAACTTTTGATTTATTAACTCAATACAAAACTTTTCTTCCTATTTTAAACTTTTTGTGCTCAACACAGAAAACTGTTTTTAAGTTCATTTTCTAATGTCAGTGGATCATTTCAGTTACCTCATTTGACGATAGAATTTTTGGTGACCATTCTCAATGGTTCTCATGCTAGCACAAAACTTCATGATCACGTCTGCATTACATGCAACCTGTATGGCATTGGCTATGTCTTGTAACGTGCACGTTCAATTGTGTGCTGTAATGTGCACATGTGATTGTACGTACAAACTTGGTGGCTTTGTATGTTTGTATTGCCAATGCCAATTCACTGACAAACAGAAGTTGTCTCGTGGTCTCATCCCACTTTTGTTCTACTGTTGTAATATTGTTACAATCACTGCTGCTTTAGTTGCTTATTTAGTAAGTTATTGAAGGAACAATTCTGTATCAGATGACGAATTGTAAGTATATATGGTGCTCTGTAGTCTGGTATGTATTTTGAAGAAGCACAGTGTTGAATGCTTTGTGTAAAAAGCAGTACAACTAAGAAAAAGAATCTCCAATATACTTTGTATCAGCAGATAATACTAGCAAGTAACAAGAACAATCTTCGATAGATACTCTGGAGTACACACTAATGAATAACGAGTATGATCTTTTTTACGAATGTGATGGAGGAGAATACTGTAACTGGTGTTTCAGTGCCCCCAATTTTCTGGAGTGCCTTTTTTCCATGTAACTAAACTTTCCCTTTCAGACACAATCCTTTCAGGCTTATTGGGATCGGATTGTTAGTTTGGACTATCGCAACAGCTGGTTGTGGGTGCTCGTTTGACTTCTGGTCAATTACTATATGCCGCTATCGGTACCCGCGATATGGGGTACCCCCGCGCACAGGGGAAAATGCCTGAGGATCTCGCCCTTCTCCGCAGGGAGAGCTCCGAAGGCGCCACGCGTCCAGCGGGGCCGGACCTCCCTCTCCTCAGAGGAGAGCTCCGGGCTCGCCACGTGGCCTGCAGAAGCCGGACCTCCCCCCTCCGCGGAGGAGAGGTCCGAAGGCGCCACGTGTTCAACGGGGCCGGACCTCCCTCTCCTCAGAGGAGAGCTCCGGGCCCGCCACGTGGCCGACAGAAGCCGGACCTCCCCTCCGCGGGGAGAGGTCCGAAGGCTCTACGTGTCCTGCGGGGCCGGACCCCCCTCTCCTCTGAGAAGGGCTCCGGGCCCGCCACGTGTCCAGCAGAACAGCGCTGCCTGCCCCCGAGCGGTAGGCAGCGGGCGTAAAGACGCCCCATACCTTCCCAAGACGCGAGGACGCGGAGCACGCCTCTGTTAGGTGCCGTTGCGCCCAGTCGCATCACAGACTGGTGCGCGGTGTCAGAACCTGCCAGCCAATAAACACAGCGACAAGACATCCCCTGCCGCACCCGCCATCATCAACCACTACGACTAGCATGCGGCGTGGGCAGGACGGCAAGACGAAGACTCAGAAGCCTTCGCCAGAGACAACTACCGACATAACTGCAGATACGATAGTCGGCAGGCAATCTACCCGGGACCACCTGTCGGGTCCCGGGCCCCCCTTGTAAGCCACGCGAGCCTTGGACTATAAAAGGCTCGGGTAGGCGACGTTAGCAAGGGTTCGCACTTCAGCAACTCATACCCTAGGCGTAACTCATCCTCAAGCTCAGGACTCCGGTTCTGAGCAACAAGCAATACAGCGAGCACCTCAGCTCACCGTGGACATAGGGTTTTACGCTCCGGCGGCCCGAACCACGTAAAACTCGCCGTGTCAAGCTCCTCCTTAACTCGTCCCTACGCTCAAGCTCTCCGCAAGCGACTAGCCCCTCCGAAAAAGAACCTCCGCGGGCCGCCCAGTGCAGATCCGGGGGAAGTGTCGACCACACACTTCGACATTTGGCGCGCCAGGTAGGGGGCTTTTCCCTTGCGCGACGAGTTTCTGCCGACGAAGATGATCAAGCTTCCTTCAACGGCAAGCTCTCCTCCCCCGCGTTCATGGCGAACCTTGACCAGCGGGGAATACGTGTGGACACACTCAGGACGGAGTGTGTCGGCGCAAGCTGGAAGCCAGCAGCCGACTCCGGCAATGCAGGCTCCAACCAGCGTGAGATCTTCTGCAGCGCTGAGTGTTCCCCACGGGGATGCGCTAGCTGCAGCAAGAGCGCTGCTGCGCAATCCGCCTGCTGGGGATGCGCCTCAGGCAGCGACCCAACAGTGGATTCGTGAGATAGACCGCCTCGTCGTCGCCGACGCAAACCCTCGACTTCGGCGGGGACGACGCTCCGGCCAACCGGCTGTGTCACTGACGCGCACGCCAACGGTTGACGGACAGACGGCGGATTCCAGCTCCACTAGGCTTCAGTCGACGGACCTGAGGACAGAGCTGGAACGGTGCCACTTGGGCCAGGATGCCCGGGTGTACCTCGAGCGACGTCGAGAAAGGCGTCGCAACCAAGAGGCTGGCGACAGCATGACGTCAGCCTCGACCCAGCCTGAGGCGCAGACCTTCGCCACGCGATCTCTGCCCCAGGCGTACGCCGCGCAGCATATGCCACAGCCATATGCCCTGCAAACGGCGTCCCCGGTCTATGGCGCAGCCTTGCCCATACCGGGGTACACTATGCTAGCGGCGAACCAAGCGTTCGCGACACCAACGCTTGCGGCAGCAGGGGCAGGGTGTGCGGCCCTGGCGCCCCACCTTCGCTTCGCGAGGTGGCCGCGCAAGTTTCGGCCGCACCTGCCCGAGAAGTACGATGGCAGCGTCAACCCGGCGTAGTTTTTCCAGATCTACTCCACCGCCGTACTTGCCGCAGGAGGGGACGAGGCCGTCATGGCCAACTACTTCCCTGTCGCCTTGACCGGCCCAGCCCGGCCCTGGCTCATGAACCTCCCCCAGGGTTCCATAACCTCCTGGGGAGAGCTCTGCCGGCAGTTCATCGCCAACTTTGGCAGTTCCTACACCCGGCCTGGCACGGAGCTCGACCTCCACGCCATCAAGCAACAACCTGGGGAATCACTGCGTTCCTTCATCCAGCGGTTCTCCCAGGTACGCAACACCATCCCGCACATTCAAAGTGCTTCTGTGGTGGTAGCGTTCTGGCAGGGTGTGCGGGACGAGAAGATGCTTGAGAAACTCGCGACCAGGGAGGTCCGCGATGTCTCCGAGCTCTTCAGCCTGGCGGACAAGTGCGCCAGAGCAGCCGAAGGACGGAACTGGCACTCACTGCCAGCCTCTGAGTCAGGAGGACAGCCCGGATCTGGTGCTGCTTCTTATGGAGACCACAAGAAGGGCAAGAACCGGGGGAGTGGCAAGATGAAGTCATCGGCCGCGACACCCGTTGCCGCAGCAGCGGCACCCAGTGGAGCTCGATGGCCGCGCCCAGACAAAAGGCAGCGACAGTCACCAGCCCCAGATGGTGACCAAGGCGAGCTGTGCCCCGTGCATGGCACCAGCAATCATGCTGCTGCCGAGTGCTGGGATATCCAGAGACTCACAGAGCGCTTCCGCAAAGGGAGGCAACTGAGAGCTGATGGGCCGCCCCTCCCTTAGAGGGAGGGCAAACAGAAAGTCGATGCCTCAGTCAACGCCGGCCACCAGGTGGGGTTTCAGGAGCCTCAGCGCGTCATGAAGACGGTGCACAACGGTGAGGACTTCAGCTCCGGTGATGACGAGCCGGGGCAGTAGCTGACTGCGACTATCCCGGGAAGTCAGTGGAGACTGCACTGCTATGATATCAACCTTGGAGGAGCTCCAAGTAGTCACAGCAGCCCAAGCACCAGCCCCGACGGTGCAGAACCGGGCCAGCTCCACCCGAGTGCATGCCTCCGTGCCTCGGTCGTACCTCCTGGGGGCCGCCCAGGGTCTGTCAACCCCTTGAAGGCCTTGCCAGAAGGGGAAAGACGCCTTGGGTCTCCCAAGAAGAGTCCGGGTCCTCCTACCCCTTAAAGGCCTTAGCCAGAAGGGGAGAGCTCCCCGAGGCGCCCAGGAGAAGCCGCGCGGGACCTGATCCAGCGTGAAGATGACAACCTCGTCGACGAGGCTCGGCTGCAGGTGACACCCCACATATCACGGTCTCGGTTGGCGCTCTAGCACTACCGCCAAAGGACCAAACGCGTCAGGGACCTGCAGGAAGGCAACCTGGTGTCGCGGCACACACTTTCCCGTAAAGGACCTATAAACTCTCCCCCAGCCGGGAAGGTTCCTTCCGAGTCACGAAAGTTGCCGTCCGAGGTACACATGCCTTTCAACCGAGTATGGGATCCGTTCCCAAAACCCTTGGCATGGAACAACACTGTAAGTCCTACCCCCCGAGCGTTAGTAGAACAGGATCATACCCTTCTGTAATAAATCCCATAGAGTCTAGGAACAGCGCTTGGGGCAGCTAAGTCTCAGGGGACGGTCCAGGACTACGTCCAGCTTGGCCTGGTTCCGACCCTAAGCGCGTAGAGTCTTGCTTCCCTTCTTGACAAGGCGGGTCGTTGCCCCCATGTACAGCCTGACTTCCCCCTATGGGCATTTACACAGAAACCTGTTCTACTTCACTCTCTCTCATGTGCTCATTTAAATTACGCATTAATTTTTATGATCGCACTCTCTATGTATGTTCATCGTATATCTAGCTCCCTCTCTCCCGCGCTCATCCATAGTCAGCATTTGCTATCCTACCGAAGGCGGCTGCGTTTGAGGCACCTGTCGATGGCCAGGTGGGTCTCTCGGGCCTCCCCCAGTCAGGTGTTGCGGTGCCAGTTGGTCACCTCTAGGAAAGGCCTGCGCCGTGCATGGGGGTCCACGGTGCGTATCCTGCTTAGCCGGCTCTGTGCCCAAAGCGTGCGCATCTGCCCTCCGGAGGTCCAGGGGAGTACAACCGCTTTGCCTGGTTTCGTACCCAAAGCCTGTGCACTCTGCTTTCCCGGCGCACGGTCCGGTACTAGGGATCGGACGATCGTACCCGGACCTTGGAGGGAGCCGGAGCCCCGGTGTCTCGCGCACAGAATTGCCCAAGCCCCGTATAACGGATCAGGAACGTAAACCGAATAAGACTAAGAGACGGGAGGGGCGGACCCCCCCTCCCCCCGAGGAGAATTACGTTTCCTCTACCTGTGTGCAGGACCTCCAGGTTACAACAACAGAGGCTGCATGAAGCGGGGGGCAAGGAGCTACCAACTACTCCAGCATAGGATCGGAAGGTCCGGGTCCCGCCCCTTCCACAGGGGCGAGGCCCGAAGGCCCCACGTGTCTAGCGGGCCCAGAGCTCCCGCCTGCGCAGAGGGGGGCTCCAGACTCGCCACGTGGCTGGCGGAAACCGGACCTCCCCCTCTATGGGGGGCTCCGAAGGCCCCACGTGTCCAGCGGGGCCGGAGCTCCCGCCCCCTCAGGAGGGGCTCCGGACCCGCCGCGTGGCCGGCAGAAGCCGGACCTCCCTCTCCGGGGGAGGAGCTCAGAAGGCTCCACGTGTCCTGCAGGGCCAGACCCCTTCTCCTTGAAAGGGAACTCCGGGCCCGCCACGTGGCCGGCAGATCCGGACCTCTCCATGGGGCGAGCTCCGGAGACCCCCGGGGGCCCTTAATACAGTTAGGACCTGGGGAAGGTGTCTGTGCAGAGCTTCGAGATTGGTGAAGGCCTCTGAGTACCTTGCGGAGCTAAGGACTCGGTCAGGCAAAACCAAGGAGGAGATAAAAGGCATCACAGGCACAAACATTCAAGAGAGTCTATTTATTCATGGCTCCGTGAGCTGGACTACAGACTCGATAAAAGGAAGAGGCAAGTCGTAAGGTCCTCCCGGTTCACGCCGGAACCTAGAGGCTACAAGGGCGGCCACGTCCCCGACTTTGGCCCTGGTAGTCTCCTCTCGCTCCGCGGCAGGGCCCTCTCTCGCTGGCTCCAGGGAGAAAGAAGGGTCACGGCTCCTGAAGCATGCCAGCACATGTGTGGCGACCTCCAAGGCCAGGCCCCGTCCCTCGGCCTCAAGCTCGCTGACGACCACCGAGTCTAGCCTGCCCAGCTTGGCGCCGATCGACTCCAGCGCGGGGATCACCACCGCCACCTTCAGCGCAGGAGCCGCTGCCCTCACCGGACTGAAGCCAAGGGGGATCAAGGCGGACCCCGCCTGATCGACGAAGCTTGAGACTGCACGCGCCTCGGATGACCGCAAGGCCAAGAGCTCCTCTACCTTGCGGCGGGCTGCCTGCAGGGCGTCGTGGTTTCCCTCGGAGAATTCCTTCTCCTTTGCCGCCAGGGAGCTTTCCCGAAGGCGGAGAGCCTGGGCGAGCCGCTCTAATTCAGAAGCCCTGAAGTCGGCAGCCAACTCCCGATCTAAGATCGCCTGGCGTTCGCGGGAGACCTGTTCCTCCCTCGTAGCGAGGTCTGCCTTCCGAGCCTCTAGCTCCCTGGCCCGAGCTCGCAGGTCGTCCTCACCTGCCGCCAGCTGCGCGGCGACCCTCTCCGCCTCGGCTGCCGTGGAACGCTCCCGGTCCTCAACGGCGAGTTTACGGCGCTCCAACAGCTGCCGTATCTCCTCCGCGGCAGAGAGGCTCTCCTCGGCCCGGGCGTGTGCCTCAAAGACCTCCCTGTGGAGCCGTCGCGTTTCGGCGTACAGGCGGTCAACAGACCGCTTCAGCCGGTCGAGGAGCGCTTCCCTGAAGTCAAGCAACTCCTGCCTGGAGTCGAGCTCGCCCTTGACCTTCGCGGTCCGCTCCCGCAAAAGGTTCCCCAGATGAGGAGGCGATCCCTTTCAACCGTATGCTCCTCCCGCTCACGTCCAAGCGCGGCGAAGACCTGCCGGACGCTCGCTTGGGCGAGCGCGAAGGCATCCGCCAGGGGCAGTGGGGCAGCAGAGGCCGGAGCAGCACCCCCGACCTCCTCCATCACATCATCCTCAAGAGAAGGCGATGCACCAGCGACCGGGATGAGACGCCGGTCAGGAGAAGCTGGCGCCGGGACTCCGACTGCCGGACCCGCCGAACTCTCACTAACTTCTGGCCCCTCAGTCCGTGGAGAGGGACGAGTGGGAGAAGTCGACGCTGAAGTAGAAGCCGGGTCGCCTGGTACAGGGTTGACCTGCGCTGGCTTGGGGGCCGCGGCAGCCGTCTCGGCAGGAGGAGATGACGCAGCCGTGGAATCCAGCACGCTGGAGCAGGGGAAACTCGCGCTGGCTTGGGGGTCGCGGCAGCCGTCCCGGTTTCCGAGCGCAACGACACAGACTCCCCACCAGTCAGGGACGGCCGGGAAGCGCGAACACTCCAGCGGGCCCTGAACCCTGACTTCCGAGTCGGGGTAGGATCCCCAGAGCACGCCGTCGTCACTGACGGCCGCTCCGCAGTTGCCTGGACTGACGGAGCAGGGGATGCTCCAGAAGCTCCCCTCGACGCATCAGCCCGGGACCTCTTTGTGTCGCCACCGGAAGGAGTGCCATCTCCAGAAGCGGGAGGTACAGGCACCCCGGATCCCCGACTTGGCACGGATGCCGCCACTGGAGGAGATCGAGCACGTTTCTTCTCTAGGGGCGGGTTAGAAGCCATGACGAGGGAGGACTCAAAGGCAAGAAGACAAAGGCACAAGAGTCCAAGGAAAAGCGCTGGGAAGTGCGAAGGGAAGTCGTAATGTGGGTAAGATCCCCTTTTAAAACTTCCCAGACGCGATTCCAAACGACCCGAAACTCTTCGGATACGCTGCATCAGCAACCGCATCGGCTTCAAGACCGAGCGCCGATGGCAGGTCTGCCCAAGCTGCCCAGCTGAAGCGGCGAGTCAAGGAGTCAGCCCTCCAGGAAGGCGAGCCGGCAAGGCACTCCGGCGGTTCCCGAAGAAAGCGCCGCAACGTGCAGAAGTGGCAGACTTGGGAACTGCCGCAGTAAAAGCAACCATCAAGTGGGCGCACGCTTCCACGATCCCACGACTGTTCGTGCTCCGGCAGCGGTCAATGCGGGACTTAGAGAAAGTGCGCGGAACAAGAGAGACGGAGGCCCCACCTCGGGCTCACTATCTCCCCCGAGATGGGCCCGGGGGCCACTGTCGGTATCCGCGATATGGGGTACCCCCGCGCACAGGGGAAAATGCCTGAGGATCTCGCCCTTCTCCGCAGGGAGAGCTCCGAAAGCGCCACGCGTCCAGCGGGGCCGGACCTCCCTCTCCTCAGAGGAGAGCTCCGGGCTCGCCACGTGGCCTGCAGAAGCCGGACCTCCCCCCTCCGCGGGGGAGAGGTCCGAAGGCGCCACGTGTCCAACGGGGCCGGACCTCCCTCTCCTCAGAGGAGAGCTCCGGGCCCGCCAAGTAGCCGACAGAAGCCGGACCTCCCCCTCCGCGGGGAGAGGTCCGAAGGCTCCACGTGTCCTGCGGGGCCGGACCCCCCTCTCCTCTGAGGAGGGCTCCGGGCCCGCCACGTGTCCAGTAGAACAGCGCTGCCTGCCCCCGAGCGGTAGCCAGCGGGCGTAAAGACGCCCCATACCTTCCCAAGACGCGAGGACGCGGAGCACGCCTCTGTCAGGTGCCGTTGCGCCCAGTCGCATCACAGACTGGCGCGCGGTGTCAGAACCTGCCAGCCAATAAACACAGCAACAAGACATCCCCTGCCGCACCCGCCGTCATCAACCACTACGACTAGCATGCGGCGTGGGCAGGACGACAAGACGAAGACTCAGAAGCCTTCGCCAGAGACAACTACCGACATAACTGCAGATACGATAGTTGGCAGACAATCTCCCCGGGACCACCTGTCGGGTCCCGGGCCCCCCTTGTAAGCCACGCGAGCCTTGGACTATAAAAGGCTCGGGTAGGCGACGTTAGCAAGGGTTCGCACTTCAGCAACTCATACCCTAGGCGTAACTCATCCTCAAGCTCAGGACTCCGGTTCTGAGCAACAAGCAATACAGCGAGCACCTCAGCTCACCGTGGACGTAGGGTTTTACGCTCCGGCGGCCCGAACCACGTAAAACTCGCCGTGTCAAGCTCCTCCTTAACTCGTCCCTACGCTCAAGCTCTCCGCAAGCGACTAGCCCCTCCGAAAAAGAACTTCCGCGGGCTGCCCAGTGCAGATCCGGGGGAAGTGTCGACCACAGCCGCATGTGTGTGTTTTTTTCATGGCAACTGTGTTGTGATATTTCAAATATCTGTAATAAAAGATTCGGTATAAAATTTCTAATCATATGGTAATTATCCAAAAAAAATTGTTACTAAGGTTAGTTGGCGTTGGTGAAGCTTCTTTTATA
This sequence comes from Neostapfia colusana, assembly GCA_030760725.1. Taxonomy (NCBI): domain Eukaryota; kingdom Viridiplantae; phylum Streptophyta; class Magnoliopsida; order Poales; family Poaceae; genus Neostapfia; species Neostapfia colusana. The sequence continues at coordinate 58,137,387 of JASWHV010000019.1, forward strand.
AGCCTGGCAGCTCCATTCATTGATGACAACGCACCACCAGCTCAGGTGCTGTTATATTCTTTTACCACCTTCTAGATTGTTGTACTAGCACAGCACTATGGTTGTAATTCAGGCTAGTCTTTTTTTTGGGGGGGAGAGTAACAAGGGCAAAGGCCCAAGAGAGCTGGTATGTGTAGGCTTTCTACAAACTGGTATTGTGAAAGTGTAAATAGATTTATGGGGCAATACATTTTAATTCAAGCCGTGAGCCTATTCAAACAATTCCTCTTTCAATCTATCCTGTTAATTTGTTTTCAGTGGCACTGCTGTTTATAATCCCTGACATCTTTTATCAATCAACAGCTTACCCTGCAACTTATTATCTTACCAGAAAACAGCTTGGCTTGCTATGTTTTACATGTATACCGACTGGGATAGCATTAGGCTATGTTTATGGCGGGCTGGTAAGTCTTTCGAGAAACTCTGTTTTTGTCCTTTTTTAAGTTTTGACTTCAGTTACATTTTGAGTAATCCAGCATTCATATCATATTTCATATAAACAGTGCATATGCATAGACCCTCTAGTCCCTGCAGTCTTATTTATGACATGTATAAAAACTTAACCACCCGACAATGCGTGCCTGAAATGGAAATTTCTTTTCCTCGCTAGGGCCTTTTTTATGGGTTTATTGTGTTTATACCCTTGGATGTAAGTCCAATTGTGATTTTACCCTCCAAAATTAGAGTTTGTGATTTTACCCCTGTATTTTCGAAACAAAGTAAAAATATGCCCCTACTCCGTTATGTATCGTTAACGGTGTTAAATATTATGAAAAAAGACAAAAATGCCCCTGTGGTTTTACCCTAATTTGATCCATGCTTGTGATTTTACCACTATTTTGAATAAACACAAAATAATCTATAACTATATTAAAATAAGGGTAAAATTATAAACACATATTAGAAGTAGGGGTAAAATCATAAGGGCATTTCTGTCTTTTTTATCAAAATTTAACACCGTTAACAACACATAACGGAATAGGGGTATACTTTGGCTTCGTTTCGAAAAAGCAGGAGTAAAATCACAAACTCTAATTTTGGAGGGTAAAATCACAATTGGACTTCCATCCAAAGGTATAAACACAATAACCCCTTTTTTATTATGTAAAAGATGGAAATAATTTGGTGAGGTAAAACTGAATCTCTACTGTGGGTTAATGGTGGGAGGCAACCTGATACAATATATATCATGTGCTTCATGATTAAAAACTGGAACACTATAGTGAGCTCTTTTTTGGTATAACTGTTTGTCAATTTGCATGGATGTGCTAAAACAAACTATTCCTGTGGACCTGTAAATGGATGTTGTACCGTGAAGCTAAGCTGGAATGTAGGTGAAGTATCTGACAGATCACCCTGTAAAATGTTGCAAAAGTAAACAAAAAACATCAGTAACAGGGGAACCAATTATCTATTGAACATGGAAAACACTTTTGTGTGACACTTATAGTTTGATCATTTTTTGAATCCGTTACCTTTGTTCAAATTTGTGTTAATTCTTGTCAGGTTGGAAATAGTCTGCACTGGCGTGCTGCTTTCTGGGGAGAGTCAATTTTGATGATTCCTTTTGTTATTCTAGGTTTTTGTAATAAAGCCGCTAGAGCTCAAAGGTACCGCTTTCTTTTCCTGTATGGTTCTTGTTTAACTGAGTAAACTACACAATTACTAATATAATTACAACTATCTGGTATTTGACATTCTGTGATGCCTTTTTTCTTTTTTATGTGACTTTTTTGTTGGGGTTCTGTTTACCAGGATTTACTCACAACACTAAGAAAGAGTACGGCACAATGCTTAATCTGGAGGTTCAAGGTGAGACAAGTTAGTTTGTTAGAACGAAGAACCCCCCATGCACTGTCTATCTACTTTCACCCTTCACTGCTTACTTAAGAGTGCAGAGCAATTAAAGCATACCAAGACACTGTTTTGCACCACCCACTGGACACCCCCATAGAAAGCATTTCTCTTGTTAGAGATGAACTGTTCTTTATTATGCTGAATCACTGATGATAAGAGGAAAAAACACTTCAATAGATTAAAAGTTGAATCGCCAGCATCCATAGAGGTATTTCTCTCCTGAGGATCGAGTTTTTCTTTATGCTGAGTTGCTGGCGAGCCAGAAGCACTTAACATGCAAAAAAACAAATTGCATGCAAGTCAAGCTTATTTGTAAATCAGTTTTTGTTTGCTAAACTAATGTTTGAGACATGGAATTATTTCTGTCTGAACCAGTCTCTCTTCAAAAGCAGAGGTATGGCCGTCTAGACCTAGAAATAGTCCTTCCCCAGACCCTGCAATGTATGGGAGCCTTCAGCACTGGGTATGCTCTTTTATGAGTTGAACTGCTAATTCGTTAGCATCTCAAACAAGAGAAACACTTTAAGTGCTAGATTCAGCAGTCAGCATGATGACTTTTTTACTTCGATTATATTTGAACTTTCATAATTATTGCTTAATGGCGCAGCGGTAAAGCTGTTGCCTTGTGACCACGAGGTCACGGGTTCGAGTCCTGGAAACAGCCTCTTGCAGAAATGCAGGGAAAGGCTGCGTACAAAAGACCAAATGGGTCGGACCCTTCCCCGGACCCTGCGCAAGTGGGAGCTACATGCACCGGGCTGCCCTTTCTTTTTAGTGTAGGGAAGAAGAAGAAAAAGCAACTAGCTTTAATTAGGTTGTCTTGATGACCTGTTTAATATAAATAGAGTTTGTTTGCAATAAGGCCTTATTCTCTTATCATTCTTGGGGCCTGGAAAATTTGGAGGCATTAAAATTGTTTTTTTTTGTGGTGCCACCCCAAACCGGGAACAAAGAGGAGGTACGTTTAGTTGTATGGCTGCTGCTCAAGGGATTTCCGTTTTGACCAACCTAGAGCAGGGGGGGGGGTAGGTCATGGTCGTTTGTATTTCTGTTACAGGCGCACATGTGTTTAAAGAATGAATGGTGTGAGTGTGCGTGTTTGGCAAGGGTTCTACCCTATTCTCCCTTTCTCATACACAGTCTTGCGTGTTTGAGAAAAAAAAACAGTGGTTGTCTTCTCAGGCCTAGTTTCGTGGACATCTTTAGTTGCAGCATTATTCATGCTAAGCGAACCTTTTTCCTCCTGACTTATGGCTTCTGTAGCATTTGCAGAAGCTCTAGCACAGCCCCTTTATGTGTGCTCATCTGTTTAATTCCTTCTGTTTCAGATAATAATGGGACAAAGCATGTGATGCATGGTACAGTTGGGGGTCTTGAAGTAAAGCTTCCACAGAATTCCTTGTAAGCACTTATTCGAAGAAAACTTTTTGTTTTATACTAATTACAGGGGTAAAGATAATTTCACTAACTCAATAGGCTGTCAAGGGGGATACATATATATGGGTACAAAACTTAAGGGCCAAGGAACCCTAATACAAAAGGACTAAACTGCCCCTATAGTACCCTAATACAATTGCAGTCTAACACCCCCCGTAGTCCCAACATCTAGCCACGACAGATGTTGAGACTGGACCGAAACTCGCTGAACACCGTCGAAGGGAGCCCCTTCGTGAAGATGTTAGCGAACTACGACGACGTCGGAACGTGCAGGACTCGCACCTTCCCGAGAGCCACCCGCTCACGAACGAAGTGAAGATCGATCTCCACGTGCTTCGTGCACTGATGCTGCACCGGGTTGGTGGAGAGGTAGACGGCGCTGACGTTGTCACAGTAGACCAACGTACTCCGGACGAGGGGGGAGTGGAGCTTCTGAAGCAGCTGCTGAAGCCAAGAGGACTCGGCCACGCCGTTGGCCACGGCGCGGTACTCCGCCTCGGCACTCGAGCGGGACATCACGTGCTGCCGCTTCGAGGACCAGGAGACGAGGTTGCCGCCCAGGAAGACGGTGTAGCCGGAAGTGTACCGGCGGGTGTCCGAGCAACCCGCCCAGTCAGCGTCGGTGTAGACGACCAACTCGGAGGCAGAGTCGCGCCGCAGAAGAAGGCCGTAGTCGTGGGTGCCACGCAGGTACCGAAGGATCTGCTTCACCGCCGTGAGATGCGGCTCCCGCGGATCATTCATGTGGAGACACACCTGCTGAACCACGTAGGAGATGTCCGGCCTGGTGAAGGTGAGGTACTGAAGGGCACCTGCAAGACTCCTGTAAGAGGTGGGGTCGGCAACCGGGGCGCCGTCGGCCGAAGACACCTTCGCCTGGGTGTCCACGAGAGTGGAGCACGGCTTGCAATCAGCCATGTCCGCTCGCTCGAGGATATCCAGGCAGTACTGACGCTGGTGGAGGAACAGGGCGCTCGGGTGGTGCTCGACCGCAACGCCCAGGAAGTGGTGGAGCTGGCCGAGATCCTTCATCGCGAACTCGCGCTGCAGGGCGGAGATCGTGCGCTGAAGAAGAGCCGGGCTGGACGCCGTGAGGACAATATCGTCCATGTAAAGGAGGAGGTAGACAGTGTCATCCTCACGCCTGTAGACAAAGAGCGATGTGTCCGACTTGGCCTCGACGAAGCCGAGCGAGACCAGAAAGGAGGCGAACCGGCTGTACCAAGCCCGTGGCGCCTGCTTCAGCCCGTACAGGGACTTGTTCAGCCGGCAGACCATGTCTGGACGGGCTGAATCAACGAACCCTGTTGGTTGACTGCAGTACACCGTCTCCGTCAACGTCCTGTGGAGGAAGGCGTTCTTGACGTCCAGCTGGTGGACAGGCCAAGAACGCGACAGAGCCAGCGACAGAATTGTGTGAACCGTCGCCGGCTTCACCACCGGGCTGAAGGTCTCGTCATAGTCGACGCTGGGATGCTGCGTGAAACCGCGAAGCACCCACCGTGCCTTGTACCTCTCAAGAGACCCATCCGTCTTCCTCTTATGCGTGAACACCCACTTGCCCATGACAACATTGCCACGACCAGGACGGGGAACCAGGTCCCAGGTCCGGTTGGCTAGCAGGGCCGCATACTCTTCTTGCATAGCCCGACGCCAGTGAGGGTCGGCGAGGGCGCTATGGACAGAAGAGGGGATAGGCGAGATGGGTGACGAGGCAGGCAGCGGGGAGGTCGAGGACGATAGAACGACCCCGGAGAAGCGCTCCACCGGTCGAAGAACGCCGGCGGCCCGTCGAGTCACCATCGGGTGAACGTGATGAGGGTCCCGGTGGAGCAGCGGAGGGTGGTACACCAGATCCTCAGGACGGGAAGAGGACGGATCACCAACCCGCGCTCGTCGTTGATAGACGAGAACGGGGTCGGCGTACCGCGGTCCAGGGGCCGCGGGTGGTGCGGCTGACGACGTCGATGACACCGACATGGACGTCAGGGCCGTGCGAGGCGCGACGGACGACATCGGGGACGCCGTCAGGGACACCGGGCCACACGTGGCACGGCGGGCTACGTCGGGGCCGCACGTGGTGTGGCTGACGACGTCGGGGACGCCGGGGCCGCGTGTGGCACGGCGGACGACGTCGGGGACGCCGGGGCCGCGCGTGGTGCGGCGGACGTCGTCGGGGACACCAGGGCCGCGCGTGGCCTCGCAGGTGACGTCGGGGACGCCGGGGCCGCGCGTGGCGCAGCGGACGACGTCGGGGCCGTCGGAGGAACGGCCAGTGGGGGCAAGAACGCCGGAGCCGCGGGAGGCACGACAGGTGGTGTCTGAGACACTGTGGTCGTGTCCGGCGCAGCTAGAGGAAGACCTGCAGAAGGTAAAAAAACAAGGTCGTTGGACACGAGCGGTCTCAGGGTCAGTGGAAAAAAGGGAATCCAACTCGGAGACCGAGTCAGAGGAGGACCCAGCGAAAGGGAAGGAGGACTCGTCGAACACGACGTGTTGAGAGACCAAGATACGACGAGTGGTAAGGTCGAGACACCGGTACCCCTTATGATCGGGGGAGTACCCAAGGAAGACACACCGAGTCGAACGAGGCGCGAGCTTATGAGGGGTGGTGGCAGAGAGATTAGGATAGCACGTGCACCCGAAAACTCGAAGGTGGTCGTAAAGAGGGGTGATGCCAAAGAGAGCGAAGTGAGGGGTGGGAGCACTAATCGCCTTAGTAGGAAGGTGATTAATGAGGAAGGTAGCGGTGTGAAGGGCCTCCGCCCAGTAGCGAGAAGGCGTGGAAGGCTGAAATATCAGGGAGCGCATGACATCGTTGGTGGTACGAATCATGCGCTCGGTCTTGCCATTCTGGGGGGAAGTGTAAGGGCAAGACATGTGCAACTGAACCTTATAAGAAAGCAAGAAGTGACGAAACGCGGAGTTATCAAACTCACACCCGTTATCGCACTGGACAGCCCTGACCGTGCACCCAAACTGGGTGGAAACCCAAGCAAAGAAGTGAGAAAGAGTAGCAAACGTATCGGACTTCTGTCGCAAGGGAAAAGTCCACGAGTAGTGCGAAAAATCATCAACAATCACCAAATAATATTTATAGCCAGAAACATTGAGAACAGGTGAGGTCCACAGATCACAGTGAATCAGATCAAAATGGCGCTCTACATGGGTAACAGAATATGGAAAAGGAAGCCAAACATGGCGACCCAACTGACAAGCATGACATAAAGACTCATGAGAACCCCTAGTACACGAAATCACTGAACTACTGGACAACTTCGACATAACATCAACACCGGGGTGGCCAAGCCGACGATGCCAAGTAGTCGAAGGAGCTGTCGTAGCCAGGCAAAAAGGCGAGGACGAAGCGGAAGCAGGAAGTCGCATCGTGTATAGGGGTCTGAGCTCTCACAACGGAGAAGAAGACGTCGGGTAGTAAGATCCTTCATAGACAAACCAAAAGGATCAAACTCAATAGAAACATGGTTGTCAGTGGTAAACCGACGAACAGAAAGAAGATGCTGAATAATGTCCGGAGCAACAAGAACATCACGAAGACGAAAAGAACCCGACGAACCCGAGTCACCTACTGAGGTGACCGGAAGAACAGACCTATTCCCAACAACGATAGAGGAAGGAAAAGAAGGATGGGAAGGGTGGGTAGAAGAAAGTATACCAGCATCAGGGGTGGTGTGGTACGAAGCTCCGGAGTCCACAACCCACTCAGGGCTAGGTGGTGTGAGACTCATTGTGCTGAAGGAGGACGCGAGTGACTGGCGGTCCCAGGCCTGAGCAGAGTCAGGGTGTGGCGCCGACGACTCGGGCTGACCAACTGGGTTCCCCGAAGCCCAGTTAGCCAGAGAGGAAGGCCCGGCCGCAGAGTAGCCCGGTCTGCCAGGGGGCAGGGTCCACTGTCCACCAGCCGCGTAGACAGACCCACCGTAAGCCAGAGTGGTCACGTAGGCCGGCTGAGGGCGCAGTGGGCGAAGTGCAGGGAGACCCGGAGACGGCCCAGGCCACATCGAGATATGGCCAGTCCACGGGTTGTAGGGTGTGGGCCAGGTCACACCACCCTTACCCCGACCACCACTACTGCCACCAGTAGCACCGGCACCGCTAGAGCCACCGCGAGCACTAGTTGTACCACCTCCACCAGTCCCTCCATCACGGCCACCGGGCCTGCCACGACGGCGGTTCCCACCACCACCGGAGGTAGCAGGGACTCCTGGTGTGGTAGGTGGACGCGAAGGCTGGCCCCCAGAACCAGCAGGTGGAGGAGGGCGTGAAGACGACCCAGAGCCGTAGAAGGCCGAGGCAGGGGAGGAGGCAATGGAGCCGCCCTGGGTGATCTCCTCGAGCTCAAGGTCCGACCAGACCTTCTCGAAGGTCGGGAAGGGCTTCTTGCGAAGAATTCACGAGTGAACGTGGGTGTAGCGCTCGTTCAGGCCCTAAAGGACCTGAAGGACGAGGATACTGTCCGAGATGGGCTCTCCAAGGTCACGAAGGGCATCCGCCATACCCTTCATCTGGCGATAGTATGCAGTAATAGAGAGATCACCCTGGACAGTAGTACCGAAGCGAGCCCGGATGTGGAGAGCTCGGGTCGCTTGGTTCCCCTGGAACCGAAGCTTGAGGACCAGCCAGGCCTGACGAGCTGTAACGCCACCCTGCTGGGCGACGATATCCTGAAGCTCCTCAGAAAGCGAGCCAAGGATCCATGCAAAGACAAGACTGTCCATGCAGATCCACGAGTCATCGAGTGGGGAGTCATCCCGCAGGACGTGGTCGTCCAGCCGAAAACGTCGCAACGTCAGGATAATCAGGCTGCGCCAACGAGCGAAGGAGGTGGAGTCGGAGCTGAGAACAACTGGGACAAGAGTCCGGATGTTCTGTATGCCGGCCGCATGGGCATGTAGAGCAGCAACAAGAGAGGCCGCGTAGGTAGTATAGGCTGCACCATCACCTTGGGGGTCATGGGTGTCACTCCACTGTACCGGCGGGGACTCCTCGAGCTTACGGGTGAGGGCAGCCGCAGACGCACGCTCCTGCTCCAAGGCAAGGACGAGCGCCCGTTCCCGCTCACAGGAGATGGCTAGGGCAGCTGCGACGTCGGAGACGTGCGACGAGGGGTGTCCCCCGGATCCAACAGCGACGGCGTGGCCGGCTAGGCCGGCGGCGAGTCCAGGAGCGTCGACGAGTCCAGTGGCGCCGGCGGCGGGGCCTGGCGACCCGGCGGCGAGGCCCGACGGCCAGGCGGCGGTGGGGAGGCTGAGGGAGGCGGTGGGGAGGCCGAGGGAGGCGGCGGCGTGGCTGGCGGCGCCAGATCCGGCGGCGGCGCCCGTGGATGCGAGAAAACCCGGCATCGGGAGAGGAGAATCTGATACCAAATTAGAGGGGTAAAGATAATTTCATTAACCCAATAGGCTGTCAAGGGGGGTACATATATATGGGTACAAAACTTAAGGGCCAAGGAACCCTAATATAAAAGGACTAAACTGCCCCTATAGTACCCTAATACAAGTGCAGTCTAACAATACTTGCTAAGTTACCATCTTATTTTATACGTATATATTTTTCCTTTATGCTCTTAATATTTATATGATCAGTTCTTTTGGGCAAGATAATATTTAGCTGCATAATGAGCACTAGCATGCTGGTTACCAAATATACAATTAGGCGAGACACTTGATTATCTAATTAATGGTCATTGCATGTTTCCTTTATGATCATGCAGCTCCAGTTTTTGCAAGAGAGTGATGAATGAAATCGGTGAATTTGGTAAAGATATGAAAGAACTGCTACAGAAGGTGTATGTCATCAATTCTTAGGTTAGATTTCCTCTCAGCTGTTCAAAGTTTTTGAACCTCTGTTATTTGTATTGACTTAGTCTTTATTTTACGCCCTTTAGTGTGCTGGAATAAGTCTTGTAGTCCTTTGGTCTTTGGTCACCTAGTCCCTTGTACCCTAGTCCTTTAGTTTGTTGCACTTTAGTACTTGGTCCTTGGTCTTTGTTGTACTCTAGTCATTTAGTCTTTGTGGCCCTAATTAGGACAGCATCTAAGGACACTAGGACAGCATATTAAGGACACTAGGACAGCATCTTAGTGTCAGCCAAGGACAGCATATTAGGACAGCATCTAAGCATCTTAGACTAGCATCTTTGTGGCATATGTTTGGCTGCCATGGCAGCTATAAATATGTAGCCTCAACCCCTTGGGTTGGCATGGCATTGTGTGAGAAATAGACAAGAAAATTGCCCCAACTCCTAGTATCCTCCTCTCTTCCAATGAGAGTAAGAATTCAACTACTAACATCTGGTATCAGAGTCGTTCTATCCTGCAGCTTAAACATCTCCTGCTCATCCCCTTCCCGCACCTCTCTCTGCCCGCAACCGGCAGCAGGAACACCGGCTGTTCCAGCTCATTCCTCTCCTGCACAGACGAGCAGCAGCTTGTCTTCCACACACAACAGCCCTTCCCCACTAGTGTGTCATGTCCGACGGATAGTCTCAGCGCTCGGTCGCCTCGAGCGCGCGGCAGAGGAGCGTGAGCGAGCGGCGGCAGAGACTGCGGCGACGGCGGCAATGGCGGCAAGGTTGGCGGCGGCGGAACTGGCAGCAGCAAGGGCGGAAGTGGAAGCAGCGGCGGCAGCGGCTGTAGCGCGTGCGGCGGCAGCGGAGCTGGAGGCTCTGCGCGGCAGTAGCTCCAGCAGCTCTGTCGACGGCGGCGTCGACGATGAGCTCAGGCCGGTGAGGGAGGCGGCGCGAGCACGAGAGGTGCAGCGAGCAGCCGTGCGCCCCCATGGGCGTGACAGCCGCAGCTTAGACGGGCGCGGACGCGCCGGTGGCGCTCCCGACGGCGGCCGCTGGGTCGACGGAGAACGCGGCCATTACAGGCGGCACGGTTCTCCCTCCCCGGACAGACACCACGGGGTCCAGGCCATTGTCAGGGACGTCGGTCTTGGCGGTGGGTGGCCTACCCTCACCAAGACCAACTACGTCGAGTGGGCCGCGGTGATGAGGGTACGGCTCCAGGTGCGACACATGTGTGAAGCAGTTCAGTACGGCGACGTCGACTACTACGACGATCGACGGGCGTTGGATGCCCTCATTGCTGCAGTCCCGCCCGAGATGCAGTTCTCGCTTTCCAAGAAGCGGACTGCTAAGGAGGCATGGGATGCCATCGCTGCGGCACGCATCGGCAGCGACCGCGCCCGCAAGTCCACACTGCAAGCGCTTCGCAAGGAGTGGGAGAACCTGGCCTTTAAGCCAGGTGAGGACGTTGATGACTTTGCTCTCCGTCTCAACACTTTGTTGCAGAAGTTGGTGCAGTTCGGCGATGACACCTACAACGAAGAGAGAGCTGTCGAGAAGCTCCTTCGGTGCATCCCCGAGAAGTACAAGCAGATCGCTCGATCGAGTCTCTGCTGGACCTCTCCACGATGTCGATCGAAGAGGCGATAGGTCGCCTCAAGGTCGTCGACAGCGACGAACCACAACCTCTCTCGGGGCCTATCACCATTGGCGGGAAGCTTCATCTCACTCGCGAGCAGTGGGAGGCTGGCCAGGGTGACCGGAAGAAGGGGGAGTCCTCTTCCTCGACAGGCGGCCGCAAGCGCGGCAAGTCGCGCAAGGGGCGTGGAGGTACCCAGGCCGGGGCACGCGGACGTACCGAGGGTGGCGCCCACGGAGGCGCCCAGGGCGGCACCGTCGGCAACCACAAGCCGACACGAGACGACACCTGCCATAACTGTGGCAAGCTTGGTCATTGGGCCAGGGAGTGTCGACAGCCACGACGTGGCCAGGCCCACGTGGCACAAGTGGAGAAGGAGGCCCACGTGGCACAGGTAGAGGAGGAGCCAGCTTTGCTTCTGGCACACGGAAGCATCAAGCCACCTCTAGTGGCATCGACCGCAACGGCTCTCCTTCATCTTGATGAGCCAAAAGCACACGCTTTCCTCGGCGACGGCTCCAGCAACGACAAGACTGACGGGTGGTGCCTCGACACCGGCGCCACCCATCACATGACTGGTCGACGGGAGTTCTTCGTTGAGCTTGACTCCAATGTCCGAGGCTCTGTCAAGTTTGGTGACGCCTCCGGCGTGGAGATCAAGGGTGTCGGCTCCGTCATCCTCACCGCCGAGTCTGGTGAGCACAGGATGCTCGTCGGAGTCTACTACATCCCCGCGTTGAGAAACTCCATCATCAGCTTGGGACAGCTGGATGAGAACGGTTCGCGCGTGGAGATTAAGGACGGAGTCATGAGGATTTGGGATCGCCATCGTCACCTTCTTGTCAAGGTAACTAGAGGCAACAATCGACTCTATGTCCTTCACGTGCAGGTAGCACAGCCTGTCTGCCTTGCCACTCGTCGGGACGACGAGGCATGGCAGTGGCACGAGCGCTTTGGGCATCTTCACTTCGAGGCCCTAAAGCAGCTCAGTGCCAAGGAGATGGTGCGAGGCATGCCATGCCTTGACCACGTGGAGCAGCTCTGCGATGTCTGCGTATTGACGAAGCAGAGGCGGCTTCCTTTTCCCCAGCAGTCGAGCTTTCGAGCTAAGGAACGGCTCGAGCTCGTTCACGGGGACTTGTGTGGCCCGGTGACACCAGCTACACCAGGAGGACGACGCTACTTCCTGCTGCTCGTCGACGACCTCTCCCGCTACATGTGGGTCATGGTCCTTGGCAGCAAGGGAGAGGCTGCGAACGCCATCAGGCGCGCGCAGGCCATTGCGGAGGCGGAGTGCGGCCGCAAGCTGCGTGTGCTGCGCACCGACAACGGCGGCGAATTCACGGCGGCTGAATTCGCGTCGTATTGCGCGGATGAGGGTGTTCAGCGCCACTACTCCGCGCCCTACAGCCCGCAGCAGAACGGCGTCGTCGAGCGGCGCAACCAGACGGTTGTGGGGATGGCTCTGGCCCTCCTCAAGCAGAGGGGCATGCCGGCTATCTTCTGGGGAGAGGCGGTGGTGACGGCTGTCTACATCCTCAACCGCTCGCCCACCAAGGCTCTCAACGGCAGGACGCCGTACGAGGCTTGATATGGGCGCAAGCCGGTGGTCTCTCATCTACGGGTCTTCGGCTGCCTCGCGTTTGCCAAGGAGCTTGGCCACATCAGCAAGCTCGATGACAGGAGCACTCCGAGTGTGTTCATCGGCTACGCGGAGGGCTCAAAGGCCTACCGCATTCTCGACCCAGAGACACAGCGTGTGCGCACGACGCGCGACGTTGTGTTCAACGAAGGGCGAGGATGGGCATGGGACAAGGCGGTGGACGATGGTTCGACCTCGACGCATGACGACTTCATCGTCGACTACGTCCACTTCAAGCGAGTTGGGGGAGTAGGCAACTCTTCTCCACCGAGCGTGTCTACCCCAGCCCCCGACCGTCCACCTCCACCTCAGCCGGCGACCCCACGCACTCCAGCACCGACGGCCACTCCTCCTGGCACGCCCACTCCGTCCCCAGCTCGTGTCGAGCATGACCCAGTGGAGTTTGTTACTCCGCTCTCCCACGACAAGGAGCGCCTCGACGGGTGCTACGACGGCGAGCAGTTGTGGTATCGCAAGATGGAGAACATTCTCGGCAACCAGCCGGTGCCGGGACTGGCCCCTCGCAATCTAGATGATCAAGATCTGGAGGCGCAGTTGCACCTTGCGTGCGATGACGGCGAGCCTCGGTCTTTCGCGGAGGCTAAGAGACACGTGGCATGGCATGCCGCGATGCAGTCGGAGATGGACGCGGTTGAGACGAACCGCACTTGGGAGCTTGCTGATCTCCCTCGTGGTCACCGTGCGATCACCCTTAAGTGGGTGTTCAAGTTGAAGAGGGATGAAGCCGGCGCCATCGTCAAGCACAAGGCTCGCTTGGTGGCACGCGGCTTCGTGCAGCAGGAGGGGATCGACTTCGACGATGCTTTTGCCCCCGTGGCACGGATGGAATCCGTGCGACTCCTTCTTGCACTCGCTGCCCAAGAAGGCTGGCGTGTCCAGCACATGGACGTCAAGTCGGCGTTCCTCAACGGCGACTTGAAGGAGGAGGTCTACGTACACCAGCCGTCGGGGTTTGTGGTCCCTGGCAAGGAGGGCAAGGTGTTGCGCCTGCGCAAGGCCCTCTATGGCTTACGTCAGGCACCAAGGGCGTGGAATGCCAAGTTGGATTCCACGCTTAAGAGGATGGGCTTCGGGCAGTGCCCGCACGCAGCGGCCATCTACCGGCGGGGCAATGGAGGAAACACCCTACTGGTGGGTGTCTACGTCGACGACTTGGTGATCACCGGCACCAAGGATGCGTAGGTGGCAGCGTTCAAGGAAGAGATGAAAGCCACCTTTCAGATGAGTGACCTGGGATCTCTCTCCTACCTTGGGATTGAGGTGCACCAGGCCGACTCCGGGATCACACTTCGACAGACCGCCTACGCCAAGCGCATTGTTGAGCTAGCTGGGCTCACAAACTGCAACCCAGCTCTCACTCCGATGGAGGAGAGGCTGAAGCTGAGCCGCGACAGCACGGCGGAGGAGGTGGACGCTATGCAGTACCGGCGTCTTGTGGGGAGCCTTCGCTACCTCACCCACACACGGTCGGACTTGGCATTCTCCGTCGGCTACCTTAGTCGGTTCCTGCAACGACCGACAACGGATCACCAGTAGGCTGTGAAGAGGATCATCCGCTATATTGCGGGGACTCTCGATCACGGCCTCCACTACCCGAGGTGTCCTGGGGAGGCACACGTTGTCGGGTACAGCGATAGCGACCATGCCGGCGACATCGACACCAGCAAGAGCACCAGCGGGATCCTCTTCTTCTTCGGCAAGTGCCTCGTTAGCTGGCAGTCGGTCAAGCAGCAGGTGGTGGCCCTGTCCAGCTGCGAGGCCGAGTACATAGCGGCCTCCACCGCTTCGACTCAGGCGCTCTGGCTTAGTCGACTGTTTGGTGATCTCCTCAGCAGAGACACTGGAGTGGTCGAACTCAGGGTGGACAACGTGTCCGCTCTGGCCCTGGCAAAGAATCCCGTTTTCCATGAACAGAGCAAGCACATCCGGGTGAGGTACCGCTTCATCCGAAAATGCTTGGAGGAAGGGAGCATCAAGGCGAACTACATCAACACCAATGACCAGCTTGCGGACCTGCTAACGAAGCCCCTTGGGAGGCTCAAGTTCATTGAACTTCGCACCAAGATCAGGATGGTCCAACCCTCTCAGAAGACGACGTACAAGACTTAGGGGGAGAATGTTGGAATAAGTCTTGTAGTCCTTTGGTCTTTGGTTCCCTAGTCCCTTGTACCCTAGTCCTTTAGTTTGTTGCACTTTAGTACTTGGTCCTTGGTCTTTGTTGTACTCTAGTCCTTTGGTCTTTGTGGCCCCAATTAGGACAACATCTAAAGACACTAGGACAGCATATTAAGGACACTAGGACAGCATCTTAGTGTCAGCCAAGGACAGCATATTAGGACAGCATCTAAGCATCTTAGACTAGCATCTTTGTGGCATATGTTTGGCTGCCATGGCAGCTATAAATATGTAGCCTCAACCCCTTGGGTTGGCATGGCATTGTGTGAGAAATAGACAAGAAAATTGCCCCAACTCCTAGTGTCATCCTCTCTTCCAATGAGAGTAAGAATTCAACTACTAACATAGTGAGTTAGGCTGTGCTTTGCTGACTTGCACACCGTGCTCCTAACTTAAACCTTTTCTTAACCTCTTAGAAATTCAAATTGTGTTTTGATGGATACTTCAACGCTGAACATCGAACTAGTGGGTTTCCAATGTACACAATATATTTGAAAGGGTGATCTGATTCTGCTTTGCCTTTCAGTTAAACTCAGCCAGTCCAGTTCACTATTTATCTAGGTTCATAAAATGTAACCCTGAGTCCATAGATATATGCCTCTTGTCTAGTTTCATCAAAGAATTGCAATTGGCTGCCAAGATCAAGTAATTTGCTTTATCCGACATCTATTTTTGCTACATGTGTATCTTGCAAAATGCATCCAGGTGCCTGCTTCGGTCTTGTTTGAAAGCAAATAACCTAGCTAGCAATTTCATTTTGATAAAGTTTCTCTATTCAGTCATTTCTGACAAATGGGCAATGATTGTAGAATACTCAATATAAACAAATCAAAACAATAAAATTCTTTGGTTAATAATGTTTTGAAAGAGAAAGAAAATAAGTATTTTGTAGGAAATCACTGAATTCTGGAATGTTACTAAAATGCACCTTATCTCTTTTTTCCTATCTGATTTTGGAGTTCACATTTACTATGTTATTCCAGGGTACATCTCCTACAACTTTGTTATCGGTGCTTATTCCTATTGAGGCCCAAAGGCAGGCCAAGATATCTACAATATGGTATAGATTCTTAGTCTTTGCCCACATGTGGCGTTGTCTCTTAGCATATATTTTTCTTTAACGCTGGAAGTTCTGTTATATTTTTCTTTAACTCCGCCTATGTTGTAATGACATAGCCGGTCCTAAGCCTGGATAAAGGAGGAGGGGTTGTGATAGGCTTGACGAGCCAACAACCTACACTTAGCCATTCTCATGGATTCATTATATATATATATATATATATAATTATTGGGTTTCATGTCTAGTCGACCCCAACATGCTTGAGATAAAGGCTTGGTTGTTGTTGTTGTTTGTTGTTGCTGGAAGTTCTGTTATGGCGATCCCTTGTATGTGTGACTTCTGTAATTTTGTTTCTTCATATCTTAAAAAAATTATTGTGCAGTATCTGGGTGAGCTGCAATTTATGTCCAGACCTACAGTAATGATATGTTTCATCACAACCAAAGATGTTGCTCACTGGTAACCTTTCTCATGGAATTCTGTCATGTCAGGCGAGCGCAGATCTAATGTTTGGTGGAATAACTATAGTATGTGGAATCTTTGGAACTCTAGCAGGAGGATTCATTCTTGACAAGATAGAGTCTACAATATCTAATGCTTTCAAGGTTAGTGACAAAATTACATATTAATAACATGGCTGTTTCAACTCCGCCTATGCCTTTGTAGGTATATCCAGTCCCAAACCTGGTTAAAGGAGGAGGGTTGTGGTAGGCTTGGCGAGCCAGCATCAAAACCAGCCATTACTATGGATATGAAACCGGTTTAGGTTTCATATCTAGCCTACCTCAACGTGCTTGAGACAGGATTTGTTGTTGTTGTTGTTGTAATAACATGGCTGTTTCATTGTTTGTACTTTTTGCAATTTCCTTTTTTTACATCGCCTTTTGTCCAATTGAAAGGTTAGTTTGTTTAATATCTCAATGGAATGATCTGTTTTCTTCATTTCCTTACAAAGTGTTCTGGAAGGTCAAACATTCTTGACGCCTAATTTATCCTTTGATGTTTTTCATTAGTTGGATATACTGCTGACCTCAGATGGCTGTGGCTTTATTTGTTTGGTTATGCCTTGTATATTCAATTTATGTACTTTATCCCTTGGAAGTTGACTTGGGTAGCTTAATTATAATAGTACGATCAAGGATTAAGAGCATTCCTGTTTCCGAACCATGCACATTGATATTTAACATAGGCACATTAGTATCTACTAGCTACTAAGCAGTATATGTTAGTCATTAGTGTGGGTCTATGGAACTTAATGGAAGTTAAATTTTACTGCTTTTGACCATCATGACCAGGCATATATTTACTTACACAGATTCACTAAACTTTCGTGCAGCTTCTTTCTGGTGCAACATTTCTAGGGGCAATATGTTGTTTTGGTGCATTTTGTTTCAAGAGCCTTTATGGATTCATACCGTTCTTTTCAGTTGGGGAGCTTTTAGTTTTTGCAACTCAGATAATTACTTTGTTCGATTCGAGAATTTCATATATATAGTACTGTAATTCCTAGCTTATTACAAGTATTACAATAGTAATTCTCTGCACCATTTGATTCATGAAGAACAGCTTTATCATGCATACGCACTTCAACTTAAATGTTCTTTCCATGCTGATAAGCAATTCAGCATTTCAGCATATCCATATGCTAAACTATTTTGACTCGCAGGCATCTGTAAATTATGTATGCCTTCATTGTGTGAAGCCAAGTCTGCGGCCATTATCAATGGCCATGTCCACTGTTTCAATCCATATATTTGGTGATGTGCCTTCTTCACCCCTTGTTGGACTTCTTCAGGTGCTTATTTGTTGTTTCACGTTGCATTCCAGTTACCAGTTGCCTTCGGCAAGTTGCCTTTTTTTCTTCTACATGTTTAAAAGTAAATATGTTTAATAAAAAATTGACCGACCTAGAGGCTCTTAACAATGAAGAAATAGACACCCGGATTTGTGTCTATGAGGACTTGAATTTGGATGGTCAGGATGTACATCCACAACCTTAAGCAATTGTGCTAGGCCCAATTCCTTCATTTGTTTGTTTAATAAGATTGGCCCATGATAGTGTAAATTCGAAGTTTTTTAGTGGATTTTATGTGAAACATGTTATTCACATAGCAAAGTGTTTATAACTTTTATAGCTTCACCTGATGTTTTATGAAACTTTCACGTAGGTTTTGAGCATATGTTTATACTGTTCGATTTCTTTTTCCTGAAAGATACTTTTCTACTTTGATTGATGCAGGACAAAATCCATAACTGGAGGGCGACAGCTCTTACACTGACATCCATCATGTTCATTGCAGCTAT
The DNA here is from genome assembly GCA_030760725.1 of Neostapfia colusana. NCBI lineage: Eukaryota > Viridiplantae > Streptophyta > Magnoliopsida > Poales > Poaceae > Neostapfia > Neostapfia colusana. The sequence goes on from JASWHV010000019.1 coordinate 58,155,373, forward strand.
ATTTTGGTGCATTGGTATGGTCTCTCAGTATAATAGTCAAATTATTACAAAGTCTAGGTTCACTATTCTGTTCACATACAGATACAAAGCCTATAGGAAGCCTTCCCTTGTAGGAGCATTGTGTTGCTTTAACCACTATGCATCAATCCGTACCCAAGACTTAGTTGCATGCTTATGATCCAGTACATGAGCTATTTCGAGTTCCAACGACAGTGATGAGAACAGAGGGAGTTTTCTACAAGTACAAGTTTTAAGCCCAGAAATCTAGTTTCCAGGGATGATATATTTTTTCAACTCAAATTAGTGTACTGATACATTTTCAGTTGTCTAGCGAGCTTTTTAGTATTTATTATAATTAAATAATTGAACCACCACTATCCACAGGTCCACACTGCTCGGCTCTATTTTACCACTGTCTGTTACGTATTTTGTAGTTGTAGTACTTCACTGAGATGGTCTTCTTTTTGCAGGCATATTTGTCCGTAGCGTTGATCGCTTCAATGAGCAGAGTGGGCATGATCTTCCTGCTGCCGAAAGATCAAATCTAAGGCCACTACTTGACGAAAACGACGAGGTACTGGATTACCCTCGCGCCAGCAACACATGAAATGTAAATCTGCATGTCCGTTGCCTGTATCTGTACCCCTGTACATATAGAAGGACCGTTGCTTCTCTTTTTGACTTTTGTGTACAGACTATAGGCAAGGGAATGTCAGGATTTCCATTTATCGAAGTGTTGTAAATTGTGGAAGTAGAAAGTCTTTGGTAAAGCACATGCATGATATGCAAAACCGGAAGAATTGGTTCACGAGAGATGTCGCGTACAGACTTGGATCTTCAGCAACCTCCTTTTTTAAGCGCTACAATTGATCTTGTCCGACATGACAAAGAGGTTTACTTCATCTCTAAAAGAAAGAAACATAATCCGTTTGTTCTAAATTATCTGGGCATGAGAAATAAGAGTGAAAAAGGTGTATTGTACCAGAGGGTAGAGTAGAGAGAATAAAAATATATTAGGAAGCTGGAATAATAGATAATTTAGGGGGAAATATAAAAAACTAAAATAATAGATAATTTAGAATGGAAGGAGTACTTCATCTACTGTCAAATTTAAGCATTTGTAGGATGTTTTGGACACACTAAAGGTGCCAAAAAAGACTCATATGCCCCTTATTTATGAGTAAAAGGTGAAGCTCAAAAATATTTATATTTTGATACAAAACTCAGAAATGCTTATATTTTGGGATAAACACTAGAAATGCTTACATCGTAATAAATTTTAAACATCAGAAATGTCTATATTTTAGGATGAATTGATGGAGGGAGTATTAATCCTTAAAATAAGAAGATGGAAAACCAACTGAAGCGTGGAGAGCTCGACACCCGGCTATGGTCCCAGTCATTTCCGTCCAGCTAGTACCAGTACATCTGGTATGTCACTGGAATAAAACCCCCGGCGTCAATTCCTGACGGGAATGGCGTGTACCCTACACAACCGCAAGGCGCTCCGTCCGAGAGCCCGGCGAGCGCAGAAGCAGCAGAACCACACCGCAGGGGACGGGGTGGCCCAGGCTGCGCTCATCTGCAAACATGTTGCGCGCGCCAAGCCAGGCGAGCGAGCCGTCAATCCTTCCGATGATCCAGCTGCGCACTCCGGGCTCCACATGCAGCTACAGCTGCGTAGCCGTGCCGTGGCTACGGCCTCACACCGTCTGCCGCCGCTCGCTCCCTCGTTCTGTCGTTCAGCCGCGGGCCGCAGGGCAGGGCAGGGCAGGGCTCCCGTTCTTGGATAATCGCGGCCGGCGCAGTGTCTCGCCGTTTGCTGCACGCGTGTCCTGGTCTTTTTGCTTGAAAATGACCGGTGACAATGGCTCGTGGTGCGTATCAGTCCAGGCATTTTCGAGCGAAAACGACCCCTCTTTACCTCGGTCGCCATCTAAAAACATCGAGGGCTGCCAACGACGAAAACAGCTCCAAGCTGACCTGAACCCTAAATCGTCGTGATTCTCTAAAACGACCGAGACGATCCCAGAAACGATGTTGGTAGTTGACGACAAAGTAGTTACCCCCATCGTAAAAAAAAAGAGTAATAGTACAACGAAGCGATGAAATCGTTGGCGACGGCGCAAGCTTTGCGAAGTGTGAAAGGCGTGCAGGTCGCAACAAAGTGAGAGCCGCGGTCCGGACCCAGCGTCCCATGTGCCCTGGCCCCCCTGTGCGCACAGTGCTGCACTGCTGCTACGGCACTGCATGCCTGTCTCAGCGTTGCCTCCCTTTGTAGTAGGCTCTAGTCTGGTCTAGACACGCTCGACTTCTGAATCTGAACAGAGTGGGTGACTTGTTGATGCACCTGCATCGGCTCCCCACCTGCGCTGTGCGTCAATACTTGCGTAAAAGAGCTCCTGAAAGGCGGAAACGTCAGATCCAGCGTACGTACGTGTCTAGGCCGCGCGCATCCCCATCACCTCAGCTCCACCCCACAACACAACCCTGTCCACCAATACACACAAACCACCGCACACCTCGTACCGAAGCCATATGGCCTCTCGCGAAGACGCCGCCACCTTCCGAGTCTACCGGCCCATGTCCGCGCCCACGCCTGCGCCAATGTCGGTGGCGACGGCCGCGCCCACGGACGCCGCGGCGCCCGCGCCGAGGAAGCCGAGCGCGGGCGGCGGCGGCGGCAAGGACCGGCACAGCAAGGTGAACGGGCGCGGGCGGCGCGTGCGCATGCCGATCGTGTGCGCGGCGCGCGTGTTCCAGCTCACCCGCGAGCTGGGGCTCAAGTCCGACGGCCAGACCGTCGAGTGGCTGCTCCGCCAGGCCGAGCCCTCCATCCTCGCGGCGACCGGCTCCGGCACCACGCCCGCCGTCTTCTCCTGCTCCTCCGCCCCGTCCGCCGGCACCGCCCCCCACTCCATCCTCGGCAAGCGCCCGCGCCAGGACGTCCACCGCGAGGCGTCGGCGTCTGCGGCGGCGGCGCCGCCGTTCTGGGCGGCGCTGCAGGCGCGGCCCGTGGCGTGGGGCCTCTCGCCGGCGCAGGAGGAGCAGGCGTACGCGTCCGTGGCGCAGGGCCACCGCCTCGACCTGCTCTCCGGCGCCACGAGGCCGGCGGGGGAGGGGTCCCGGTGACCCTGGCGCGCGGCGTCCCGTGCCTTCCCTCCTCGTTCCCTTCCCGTGCATCTCGTGTGTGCGTTTCTTCTTGTGATTTGCGGCGCGAGAAGAAGATTTCAAGGATCAGGAACGCGATCGGATAAGCCTAGTGTTCTGTAGACACGATTGGTAACTGGGTTCTGTGCCTGTGAGCCTGTACTACGTGTGTTTGTTGCACTCCACTGTGTGATCGGTGATAGTGCATGCCAACCTGTCGATTCATCTAAACCTACCTACCACGTCTAATTCGTTGTGTTATTCTTGTTCTACCTGCTTGCATTCTCTGTTGAGACATGGCCGAGATCGCAATGCTTCGATGTGCGTAGATTTATCTGGGTGATGTGCATTATCTGCACGCAGCAATCGGGAGGCATGCTTTTTCCTGCAGCTGTGAAACGACGACGACGAATCACCGCGACATGATTCACCGGCTCATGGGGCCGTGGCAGCCGACAGCTTTCCTGCAAGCGAATGGTACCGTCGAGGCTTTCGATTCGCTCCGTCCAAAATCATCTTTCCTTTCGATTTTCAACCTACTACAACGCGCGGCCGGGGAACAGGATAGCCCGTGCCATCCCCTGCCACTCTCTCTCTCTCCCTCTCTCTATCTACTTGGAGTTCGTGAATTGCTTTGTTCCCGCACCGTGGCAAAAAAAAGCTGCAGCTCCTGCCGCCCTCTGCCTCTGAAAGGCTCAGGCTGTTCCTACGGGACATGATTCGTGTCAAGCTGTAGGCCATTCAAGTTGTCAGAAAAGGTACCCTACCCTACCCCTGCCCTGCGGCCATGACATCGTTAGACTTTTTTTTGCACAGTAATAGTACGCGGCTTATCAACTTGCGTGTCAACGGCTCAGCTTCCTGCTGCTCCTAATTCTCAAAACAGATAACTTCAACGGTTTGCAGCATGTCTTCAACCAGTACTACTTGTATTAAAGATGCATGCGATGTCGGCGACATTTTTTAGGCGTCTGCAGACTGCACACACAATGCAGATGATGCTCAGGAGCAGGAGCGGACGGCCGTTCCATTCTCATCTCCGATGAGGCAGAGAGAAGCGGCCGTTGGCACGGACCGGCTCAGAGTGGGGCGTACCCTATCCCGTCGTAGTAGGTTGGTGGCGGCCAGCTAGGTTGCTGCAGGCTCTGGAGTCTGGCCCATCGATATTCCAATGGCTGTTGGTTTGGTCCCGTACGACGACATGTCAGTAATGCGTTTGTGGGACTGCATGAAGGGGTCCCGTTGCGTTCGAGGTGAGAAAAAAAAAACAACCCGAGCGTGACTAGCTTCTTCGGCGTGCTCTGTACGTGTGTCGGTTTGGAGTGGGCAAGTTGTTTTCGTTGTTTTTATAACCTACAAATTGATCTCGCAACGAGTATTTTCACAAAGGCCGCTGCTGGTGCTGGCTCAAAGGACAGCAGCCGTTTGTTAGTACTGGCTGGAGAAACCAAGAGCAGGGCTGAGTAAAAGTTTGATGCCATTCCTCTGCATATGTAGAAGTTTGACAGATCATACACTACTCGACCCTTCATTTCTTCTTTTGGTGGTCGTGGCACACATTCTTGAGATGATTTGTGGGAGTTTAGCTCGTTCAAATCTTTTTAGACGCACAATTCTGATGCTTATCATGTGATTCACTCTTCTCGTTCTCACTCCCGATGCATCTCTCTCTATTGCTGATTTGCTGTGCATCACACCTTTTTCGTCTACTCTATAATTTTCTGTGGTCCCCGACAAGTAATTGGTACGGAAGGGGGGGTACATACACGTTACATGACAAACATATAGGAATAGCAAATTTCGATCAGGGAAGGAAAATCATAAAAAATGCAAAAACGATAGAATCATAAAAAATGCAAAAACGATAGTGCCCCCATGCAGGATCGAACTACAGACCTTCAGTTTACAAGACTGACGCTCTACCACTGAGCTATAGGGGCTTAGTGCCTATTATTTTTATTTTTTAATTTATAAAACAAAACCTTTGGTCGTTTTAACTACAATGGCTGGCGTCGCAGCAGGTAGCCCAGCCGAACCACCGGGTTTTGTTTTGCGAGGAGAAAAGCACTGCAATTTTGATGCCGCCGGCGGCTGAGGAACCGGCGTGACAGTGCGTGTGCACGGGCCAAACGTACGAGCGCCGGGTCCTCACGCCCTTTGCCAACCTTGTAGCCAGCCAGCTTCGTCTTCTCGCCGGCAATAGCGCGTCGTGTGATCACAATTCGCAGCTTCGCAAACCACGTTCGCCGTGCATCTGGCATCTGCCCGAGTCGGCCGTAGTTGCCTGAGAGAGACTTTCCTCTCAGGCCCACAAATGGCGGCCCATGAGAGCGAGAGGAAGGCCGAAAAAGGACAAGGAAAATATTACTCCCGTTGCCGACCCGGCGAGTCGGCGACACCGCCAATCCTAGCTGCGGCCCGGTGAGTTAGCGACGGCACCAGGTTCGAGAGCGGCGGCGCGACGAGCCGGCACCGGATCAGGAGCGGAGCAGCGCGGCGGGTGGGATTAAGGAGTCGCGGGTAGAAAACCGAGCGGACCAGGGGCGCGGCCATGGAGCGACCGGCGGCGACGCCTCATCAGCGGCTGTTCGAGTTCGCCAAGACCGCCCTCATCAAAATCTTCGCCTTCCCCTATGCCACGGTCTGCCCTGAGCTCCTCTCCCTCGCGCTCCTGTGACCTCCATCTCACCGCAAACCAGCTGACTGATGCGGCCTTTGCCTCTGCTGAAGGTCTGCGACTTGTACTGCGATGGCGGAGTTGATACGGACAGGTGGTGCAACGCCCAGGTCGGACACTACATAGGAATCGGTAGGCTTTCCCCCACACAGTAGCCTCAGCACTCCGTGGTCTCTTGTTTAGGCTTTCTCAACATGATAGTTTCATCAGCTGACCAGCTTCTGTAACAGATGTCTCCGCGTCTGCTGTCAGGGATGCTCGGGAGCAATGGGAGAGCAAGAGGAAACCTTTCACTGTTGAGTTCATCGAGTTGGACCCTTCTGATGTACGCTGTCCCGTCTTCCATGCCTTCCTGCTCGTATACGCCAGGTGATTGGCAGGAAGTCTCCAGAGCTGACAGTTAACTCAATTGGCGCGGATTTGCATGCCAGGATGGTTTTGAAGCTCAGGTGCAGGAGAAAGGCATCCAGGCAGATGTTGTTTGTTGTATGCAGCACTTGCAGGCAAGTTGGTTGCCCTCTTAATTCTGGAACACTACATGCTTGTCAGTTTAGAGTAGTGAATGTGGTATACTTGTGCGCCTAGCTGATTTCTATAGTTTATCCTTGTTGAAAGATAGTTATGCTTTGAGAATGAGGAGCGCGCAAGGAAGCTTCTGGATAATGTAGCGTCACTACTCAAGCCTGGAGGCTATTTCTTTGGCTTGACTCCTGATTCATCTACAATATGGTACAGTCACCACATGAATCTTGTTAGTGAACCTTTGATTTACCATCTATAGTATAATTTTAGCACGCAATGTGCTTGGGCAAACCCTATTCTGTCCTTTTCTGAGTTGCGTTGTTTTAAAAACAATTTATGTAGGACTAAGTATCAAAAGAATGTTGAGGCGTCACATAATAAAGGTCTGAAGACTGTTCCAAATAGTATTCGCTCGGAGAACTATACCATTACCTTTGAAGTTGAGGAAGAAAAGTATGAGCCACAGTTTTAGTTACATATATCTAGAATCTTTTCTTATCTTGATTTCTTGAAGGGCCCAATGTAATCTGGTGCAGGTTTCCTTTCTTTGGAAAGAAGTACCAACTCAAATTTGCGAATGAACCAGTGTTTGATAATCACTGCCTCGTCCACTTTCCCACCCTTATGAGGTTATTTTCCTCATTTGTTTTCAACATTTGTTGTATAGCTTTATATACCAGTAACCTGAAACCTCTGTATGTCAAGCACCATGGTAATGGAGTTTCCACGATGTGGTTCTATTGAAACAGATTAGCAAGAGAGGCTGGACTGGAATATGTAGAGATCCAGAATTTGACTGAATTTTATGATGACAACAGGTGACAATTTCATATTTCAAACTCTACGGAACGGAATCATTTTTTTGTACTTTGTAGCATATTTTGTTGTTTCTTTGCATCACTTTAAATTAAATCCATCACTTCTTACTGAAAGTCCAAAGAAATTAATGCGAAGTACTAAATAACGGTGGATATTTGATACTGTATTGATTTTGGTTGTGATTGACTCCAGAACACAATTTGCCACAATGCTTGGTAGTTGTGGTGCTAGTTTTGTTGATCCTCGCGGAAAGCTTCTTGGTCGTACCCATGACATTTTAGGTGATGTGGGATTCCTCTTTTTGTTTCATCAGTCTGTAGGTTCCTGATTTACTTATTGTTAATTTATCCAGTCTGGTTTTTGCAGGCTTGTATTCAACTTTTGTATTCCAGAAGCCTGACCCAGATGCAATACCAGCTATTGTAACACCGGACTTGTGTGATCCTGATAATGCTCATGAGGAGGTATATTTTGCCTGCACTTGTTGCTTTAGGTCTTATTTTCTGTTTTGTATGGTAATGTTGTGTTAACACTTTCATTTGAGTGGCAGGAATGGCTCCAGAGGCAGCAGGCATCAGCGGATGATGGGAGGCGTCCACATGTTGATGTGATTCTTCCTACGGATCCTGAGAAAGGCATCCTGGGTCCTGGACCTTCAGATATGAGGCTTTAGTTTGCCAGAAGTTACAGTGCAGCTGAGCTTGGTTGCTATGCTTCCTTGGTTGTTTGCCGTGGTTGCGCTGCAGGCTTCGAACCCCCTGATGGTTCACAACACTGATGATGAAGGTTGATGCGAGATGGGTCCTTGGTTGAATCCACCAGTCCTTTCAGCTGTGTTACAACTAGTTGCAATATCTAATGCTTGAAGGCACTGTATGTGGAGGATCACCATAATCTGCATGGCTGTCTTGACTTCTTGCATGGTTTAACAAGCAATTATAATTGATGCGTCTGTCAATATCTAGAGAGGATTATACTGATATGGGATTAACATCTCAAAAATTGATTTGATTCTGAGATTGTCATGAGGGACGGATCCCTGTGTGCCTCGTTTTAGTTTCTTAAAGACTTTGAGTGGTCGGCGTCAGTTTCCATCAAAGGATTCATGAAAATAGTGATCGACATTTCAGGTTTCGCACGTCCTGCCACAGGCGCAGAGGTGTTATACTGTTCTTAGAAACAGAGCTCAAGAATAATAAGCGGCACTAAAGGAAGATAGAATCTCTCGTGAACAGATTTCATAATTTTTAGTCATTTCGAATGTGGTGTGGACCTTTGGACGCGGCAGATTGAGCGGTTGGGTGGACTATTGCGAGACTAACCAGCCCGAATGAGATTTTGGATTCAGGCCGCTCAAAATATTTTTCCGATTGCGCCCAGCTGGGATCATATAATAATAATAATATAACAACTGTTAATTTCTCGATCCATACGCTACTACAAAGTAACCGCTTGGAGCAACGAAAGTTGACCCAAATCGTACGCGGAAGGAACTCGACTGCCCCGATCCCATAGTAGGCGGCGGAGCAACCCTAGCAGCTACGGCGGCTACTTCACAACAAAAGACGGCGAAGCAGCCCATAACCTCCTCTCTTCTCATCGTGCCGACGACGGTTGCGAGCTAGATCCGGACCTCGTCCCACCAACCACGGTCATTGCAGCTCCGAGAAGGCCTGCTGCATGTACTTGCACGACCGCTGGTAGCTCACGAACCCCATGAACCAGAACTCGAAGCCGTCCACCGTCGCGACGTGGATGTACTTCTCCTCTGGCCGGTCGACGTTCTCGCTAGGCCGCACCTTGCCGATCCGCTTGAGCGGGATGACCACCTTGTAGGTGACCCGCGCCATGTCCCCGCCCTTGGGCGAGGTGACCGTGACGGGGCGGTCGCTGCGGAAGGCCACCTTCTTGGTGGACATGAAGAGCATGCCGGCGATGGGGCCGCCGGTCGTGTACAGGTAGCACTGCAGCGCCTTCACCAGCCGCTCACCCTTCTCTGCGGAGAACGCCTGCCGGAACACGCGCTCGATCCCCCCGGCCTGTAGGATGCGCGCTCCCAAGCTCAGCTTCCCCTTCACGGTCTCCGATAGCTTTGGCCCCAATGTCACTGCACCATGGATCACAGAAGTACATATTAGGACCCAAGGTAAATTCCTTTTCTTGGTATATATCGATGAGTAGGCCTTAATTGAAACGAATTGCGACCACGTACGGAACGTTCAACTCACCATGCTCTCTGAAGCCTTGTGCCCTTCTGCTCAGCTTGCTCACCCAGTGGATCACCTGACCCTTGCTGCCTGTAGAAATACGTATAAAGGTATCAGTAAACTAGATAAGAAGTGTCTCATCGATCAGTAAATAGTAATACGCGTGTCCAGATGCAGCTAGTAGAAATCTAATGGTATGATCACAACTGAATACTTACTGTGCTTATAGCCAAACGATGCATAAGGACTGGGGTGCGTCAACGAGACAGCAAGGTGATCCCCGTCAACCTCCTTCCGGAGCGACGGGTCCCGGGACCCCTCCTCGATCCCATACGCCCTGGAGACCACCGGAACCCCGACGACATGGCCGCTGCCTGATTTCGTCATGGCGATCTCCTGTTTCTGATGACTGCAAGACACGAGCTCAACGGGTCGGAAGGGAGCAGAGAGCAGCTCGGCCGATCGCGAGCCGGTCGTTGCTGCGTTTGCGCTGGTGATGCCTTAGCGTGTAAGGAATTGCGGATTGGTACCGGACTGCCGCCGCCGAGCGCGCCATTTATAAGCTCGCGGTGGTGGACGCTTTGGGCAAAGGCAGTGGATTTGCGGACTCAGCAGCCGGGCCGGCCGAGTCACTCGCGGCTCAGAAAGCCGCAGTCCACGTTCGTCTAAAGCAGGCGTCGAGCCCGCCATGCCGCCTCTGCTCGTATCGCGTGTGGCCGCGTCGATCGTCCACTGGCCGACTGGAAACGGACGGAGCTGGCGCTTCCATGTGACGGCCAGGCGCGGTATATCCATTTCATTTGCTCCGGTGTTCTAGATTCAGATTTCCCCATGGGATCGTGAGGCCGGCCTAGGCGGCCTCGTCCGGCGGGGTTGGCTGGTCCCCTGCCGCTTTCCGAGAAGCGCCCCATGTGCCTGCATATTCTTGCACCGGCTTCCATGGGAAAAAGGAGGCATGGTGTCGGAGGGGAGGAGCAAGGGGCCCGGCCCGATGCGCTGCGGCTAAGATTCCAGGGTCCCCGGCCATGCATGCATGGTGTATAGCGTAGACAGCCTTCTCGTCGTGCATTTCACCGGGATGGACGATCTAGGAGTAACGTGCTTACATGATCCTTCCAGCTATATCGAAAGGTCTCCAGTCTCCACCACAAGCGGTCGACGGCCATTAACGAAACAAGGGTGATGTGGAGGTGGGACCAGTCCAACGTGTAAAACCGAAAGCTTTCCAAGTTCGACCCGGCAGCAGTTGAGGGTTCTGTCGCGCGCTTCCCTCCCTGTCGAAGTCTCTGTTGGCGCCTGCGCCCCGCGACTCCAGCCGTCCCCGGTCACGTCCCACGCGGAGCCGAGTCGGACGAACCGCGGCCGCGCCTACCCCTGTAACCGTCTCTGTTGAGTTGAGAGCGTGCCCGTTCGGTTGTGGCGCAGGCCGGTGGCACGCCGGCATGGCAGCCGTCTCTGTCGCCCGCAGTTAAGCCGGCAGCCGGGGAGGGCGCTGCGACGCGCGGCCGGCCGCTTTGCCGTTCCTGCGCGGCGCGAGGCGCGTGAGCGCCGTTGCTGCGTTGTCGGATGGCAGCGGCCTACTCGAAAGCCGGGGGCGCCAGATTTTGGGGTGGGCTCCCGCCGATCGTTCCGGCGTCGCCGTCGGCGTATCTCCGACGCGCGGTACGTGTCGATGTAGCGCTGGAGATGTCGACAGCCGACCATATGCTGTGCTTCCAAGAAGGGAATAAGATGGACACACGAGTGAGGTGTCACGGTTTTGATTTTTTTAAAAAAAACGGGACAGTTGTCATACTGCTCTGCTAGTTGGCCGTAACAGACCTCTGACACATGTTATCAAGCAGTTACAAAATTCACTCCAGACCTAACTAGTATCTTTGCATTCCTGTTACAAAAGAAGTGAACGTAAGCGAAATGACAAATTGTGTAGCTTCATTCTTTGAAACATATTAGTACGACGTCGCCCAATAATTTGGTTCTAAAAAAATCGTCCAACCGTGAATGGCCAAAATCATACAAGTATATTTATACCAAAATGAAAGTCTAAATGATACAGCAACTAAAAGTTGACAACTGACTCCAACCAACCGTTCCAGTATACGATGAAAAGGACTGAAAATTAACCCAAAAGGCTTGATTCGAAAGTAGAGAACTGGAAAAAGTAGAATTATCACTCGCCTTTATATGTCCACAGACCAATTAACGAAGCTGGTGCTTCGCTGTTAAGGCCTAGCATTATGTTGCTGATGTATTAGTGACCAATTTTTGAGGTCCGCTTTAGGACGCGGAAGAAAAAAAAAAGAACGAAAAGCGAAAAACAACGGGAATGATTTTGCGGGTTTAACTTGATTAATACTGCTAATAACTAAGATCCCACAGAAATAACTTGTAAAATTAACTTAGTTGGTACTGCAGTCGTGGTACTAAAATATGGTGATTTTAGTACCTAACACTTGCTTCGATCGCAAGATATGCCCCATCTGGTACTATATAGCTTTAACTGGTTGGGGCAAGAACGAGAAAGGGGGCTAACCAAATTGCAAATATTAAATCACCAACTAGGAACAGTACCAGAAAGTAAAAGGTGAGATCAGAATTCGGTGTTCACGGTCTAGAAGTTGCACAAACATTTTCCTTTCTCATTTCTAATATATAACCCGCATACGAGCCACTTTTGCCGTGGCGCCATAACAGAATTATACAGCGTCACAAATTTATTGACCTACATTTGCTCCTACCAAGTGTACCGGACTTGCTCCAATGCCAAAAACGCAAGGCAATCCATGACAAATTTAGCCTCTACGACGTATGCACAGCAGCTTTTAAGCGACCAGGGACACAAAGCTCGACCAAACCGACGGACCCAAATGCTTGAGAGGTCATTGCGACCGCGCGATGGCCTTCTCCAGCTCCTGCAGGGACACCTGGTATCTGACGAACCCCATGAACCAGAACTCGAAGCCGTCGTCCGTCACCACCTGCACGTACTTCTGCTCCGGCCGGTGCTTGTTCTCGCTCGGTCTCGCCGTCTTGACCCTGCTCAGCGGGACGGCCACCTTGTACGGCACCCGCACCGCGTCGCCCTTCGGGGAGGTCAAAGCCAGCGACCGGTCGCTCCGGAACGCGATCTTCTCCGTCGATATGAAGAGCATGCCGGCGATCGGGCCGGCGGTGGTGGACAGGTAGCACTGCGAGGCCTTGAGGAGCTTCTCCCCCTTCTCGACGGAGAACCACTGGCGGAACACCTTCTCCACGCCGCCTGCCTGGAGGATTCTCGCGCCCAGCGACAGCTTGCCCTTCACGGTCTCGTACAGTTTTGGCCCCAGGGTCACTGCAAAACCATCGAGCGAGGAAAGAATATCAGTTTCTGTACAGGGACTTGATACAAGAACAGAAAATTAAGATGTTCCAAGATGGTGGACGACGGGAGAACAAGAACATACCATGTTCTTTCAGGCCTTGAGCAACTCTGTCCCCGGTCCTGCCCAGTTTTCCACCACGCTCCGAGGCTATTGGGTTCTTCGCATCGCTGTGATAGGCGGCAGCCGTTTTGCTGGGGAAATCCGGTTCCTCAATGCCGAACGCCTTGTTGCTCACTGGGATCCCGATCACGTGCTCACGCCCTGCCTTCTCCATCTCTTCTGATCGACGGGGGAATTGACGAAGACTTGTCTTGCTTGCGCGGTCCGCGCCTCAGCTTGCGGCCTCTGCCTGAGGGTGGTGGGTGCTGGTGGTGAGAAGAACGATGGGTGGGCTTCTCGGTGTGCGTGGGTTGTTCTGCTAGAGCTCGATCTGTGCTCTAAATGGGAAGAAGGGGGGGTGTCTTTTTATAAGCTCGGAACCTGTCAAGCGAGTGATATTTTTCTCCTTCGCAACGCCTCAAAAGCTGGGGTGCCTAATCCATCTCGATCGCTTTTGAATGGAAGGGTCATCATCTCCCACGAGGATTTGAGGTCCTTAAGGATAAAAGAAGATTATTTCCTACGTGTAGTTTGGACCGCTACCTGATGCGGCCCTGCATGTGCAAGGCCCCCCGGCGACGACTCTGTGTTCATGTGCCATCAGTGGCATCCAAGTATGCACGGACATGTCACATTTCATAGAACCTGTTATTTTAGGGTCTGAAATATTCATGCCATGATTCCATATTATAAGGCCAAACAATGACTGCAAATTATTTATCTGCAAGTAGTAAAAGGACCATCAATCTGGGACAGTTAACCATCAGGGATGCCACAAAGTAAAGCCGTTGATTATACTACTTGGCTCCGTTTGCATTCTTTTACTAGCTTATTTGACTCCGGGGATGACGTGTAGAACAGGTGGAGGCCATCCATTTGAGAAACACACAGGAATGTCCCCACTACGTACTGGATCACCGCGAAGAAGGGTCGCGCGCATGTGGAAGACACCGTCACACGTCCGGTCACCACGGATCCTTTTTCGTCCCGCTTTTCTTCACGCCCGCGGCGGCCCTGAGTCAGCGTCGCGTCCGACGCCGTGCCCAGTCATCATCCGGCAGCCGAAGATCCACATCCATCCGCCGGCTGCCAAATTGACAGCACCGATGCGATTGTGAGTTGGTCGCCGGTGCCGGTCGAGCCAGCCAGCAGCAGGCAGTCGCTCGCTCGCCTGGGCCTGGCTGCCTGTCGTTTTCTATTGTAAACACAGCTCCATATGGCATACGCGAGATGATTCAAGCTCGTGCCTCTGTGTTGAGATCCTTGCGTTGCCCCGTCGGTGTTGAGTGCGATCCGTTGTCAATGTACGCTAGCCAAGTCATCTAATTTGGATTGTTCATGTTTCGCTTCTGGATTATATACGCCTGTCCGGAGCCGAAATTCCTGGTGGTTGCATTGCTTCAGTCATGGTCTTTCAGGTTACTAATTTTTTATCAATAATGTTGGATGCAGCCCCAGAGGTTGGTTGTACAACGATAACTCAGGTACAATCCCCGAACTAAACCAGAGCAGTGTGCACGGGCAAATATCTTCCGTCGTTTATTTTGCTATCTTGTAGCACTTGCGTCTTGCGATAGTTCTTCAATGCAACGTTATTAAAACATGAAAGTGTAACTGAGTAGTTCTACATGTCCATAGAACTGTACGAAGATACTTCATAATAATGTTTCTACCGAGTACACTGTCTCAACTCGAACAAGATTTTTTGGTACACACCATGTACTGACAGAAAATTTGCTTATGATAGAGAACGTGATTCCAAACATGTCCTGGCTTCATGGAGCTTTTTGAAAGAAATACCCCCTAATACATGAGGTCACGCGGTTAGTGCATAGTTAGAATTCGTTGTGTTAGTAAATATTTTAAATGCTTGGGATGTTTAAAGCTCCAGCATCTTATTATTTGGAATCTAGCATTATATTCCCTGCAATCTGCAAATATCTGTAGGTGTTTCCATTATGTTGTGTGTCGGTCATTATATTGCTTTGACACCATTAGTCATTACCCTGAAAAGGTAGAATAAGAAAATCCCTTCCTCACACTTTGGAGCACAAAAAAGGACCGTATATACTTCATAAACAAAACTACGCCGATCAGTTCGTCGAGCTGTCCAAGATATTCCAAATCCCCACAAAAGCCACGTGTCCATGGCTGCATGCACCGACTGGAACTGACGGTTCATACGCGGGAACTTAAGTTATGGTGGTTAGAAAGAGAGCTCCCAACTAAACCGTGTTTTGGCCGGCGGTCATGGGCCTCGCGGCGCACCGGCGTGGGCGACACCTGTGATGCCCTCCCTGCTTGCTGCACGAACGCGGGAGTAGGACGTGGAGAAATGCGGCATCGGCCGGCTGTCGGTTGCGGAAATCTTCGCTCCATTACGACGAACTTGCCCTGTTCGTTCCGAGGTCAGTTCCCGCTATCGCACCAGAATTCGGATGGATGTTACATTACCCTATCTTTTCCGATGAGGTTCTTCCATTTTTTTCTAAAAAAATCTGTTGGTAAGATTGACCGCACGCTGGATCTTGCGATCCAATGGGAATATCAATATGACTCGAATCGGCGCCCGGTGTGGGTTTGTGATGGTTCTTCTCTTCCTTCTCTGGGACAGAAATCGTGGTATCACGGGGCAGTTATCCTGAAGTCGATGTTTTCTTTTTTTTTAAAAAAAAATGTGGTGTCAGTGTTTATGTTGAAGCAGAGTGACCGGCAGTTCCTTTTGTTGTCAATTGTCATGATTGACTTATACTCTTGTTTTTTGTAGCTCTAGAGAAAAATGGGCTTGGACGAGCATAGGACGCTGAAATCAACGAGTCAGGAGAAATGGAGCAGGGGATCATTTGGTCCATTCGTCAATTGAAAGTGAGAAAGTTGGGCTAATGACACTGAAAGCCCATCCTCCCCTCCCGAGTCCCGACTTCCTCAAAAAACACTAGTAGCTCATCAATGCTGAGTCGAATGGGCTGGTGACCTCACTCGCGGCAACGGGCGAGATCGACAGAAGTGGACCGGGCGTATGTTATCTAACTGGTTAAATTTCAATGTAGCGTCTTGGGGGATGTAGCTCAAATGGTAGAGCGCTCGCTTTGCATGCGAGAGGCACGGGGTTCGATCCCCCGCATCTCCATTTCTTCTACATTTTTATGTATATTCACCTCGCTTGTGCCAGAGCATATACCTCGTCTTCTTCTTTTTTTTGTTCAAAAACTTTTGGTTGCCTGTCTCACAAGAAAGTGCGAGCAGACTGAAACATACTGTGTATTCCGACGTGGTTGCTCCACGCAGGAAACGGCTGCACTACTGATACGCTTTTATCAGTTGGAATTCATACGACAGCAAATATCAGGAGGTCATCCATCAAGGGATAACCGATGCTGTTCGTGATAGTATCTTATTGATTTTGCTTTTCTATCAGCAGACAGAGCGTGCTGCAAAAGCTCTGTCAGAATGACGGGAATGGAGGCAACGAGAACGAGAGGCCTCTTACTCTCATCCTTTTTCTCCTCTTTTGCGAGATAGAATTCCCTAGATTCGACTACCACCTCTACCTTGCTCGCGCCCTGAAGAGATCGCGACTCGTGAGTCACCACCTTCGACTCCGGTATAAACTTCGATCTCATCCGAAGACGAGCGAACTCGCTACGCCCTAATCCCGTTCTGATCTGCAATCTGCACTGTCACTATAATTTTCCAAGGAAAGAGACGGCGATAGCCCGGCGCTGTTGGTAGAAAGAACTTCCATATAAACTATTGTAGCAGAGCAGCTGATACATGAATTTTTTACGCTCTTACAAGCTTCATCCTTGTTTCATTCAGGAGTACAGCCCCGGACGAGCAAACATTTCGTACTCGAATCATCTCCATTCATGCTGTATCTATCTCTGATGTCCTCTATTTCCGTATGGATCTTGTCACGAAACAATGATGAGGATGCTTTGCTCTCTAATGCAGCACAACACGATGGAACAACAGATATGTCTACTAAACACGGCAACACACCTCCGTATGATCATTAAAAAGAAGCAATAACAAAGACTCGTACTATCATGAGGGTGGGGGCGTGTGCCCCTAAATCGGCCTCTGCGCTCTAGGTATGAATTGACTAGCTATGATTAGGTTCTTCGTGGTCGAACATGACAAATCCTCGAGCCAGTAAACTTATATGCCAATAAACATAATTACGGCTGACAATGAGATAACTTTAATGATCTTATTTTTGTCAAGATACGTCAATTTAGTATCTCGTAAGGAGAACATACGTATTTATTAATGTCTAGGTGAAAATACAGCCTATAGGTTACGAAGTAACTGTAGCGCTGATAGGATACGAGCATGCGTGACGTCAAGCGTACGTCACATCCTCGACGAAAGTGGCGTGGATTGCCTTTTTTTTCAAAAAAAAAAAAGAAAGTGGCGTGGATTAGCCTCGGGTTTATTCCAACAATCCAGCCAAGCCCGTCGGCCTCAGGTCCCGTGGTACCCTCTCAGTCCAGAACGACCACGCCTCAAAATGCTTTGCCGGCCACTTGAGACTCACGCGCCGGCGTCGCCTTGTTGTCGAAGCTTCACATCCCGCCAGCCCTGCCGAGTACCGATTCGACGCGACCGCTCCCATCCCGTCACGTTCGCGTCGCATCCTATCCGCGGCGCGCCGAGGGCACCGCGCCGTCCGTCCGACGAGAGCACGCACGAAAAGTAGCCTCCGGCGCGTCACGCCCGGCCGCGCCACCACCCCTTCTCTCTCGCGGGTCGCGGCCACGGAACGGACGGCGGTCCCCCTCCGGCCATGCATGCAGCACACCATCGAGCGGCCCATGCCAGCGAGCCGCCCCAGGGCGCGGGCGGGAGGACGACGTGCCGCCACGGCGCGGCGATTCATGAGCGACCGTCACACAGCTGTCTCCTGGCCGTCGCGCGCGTAAACGCGTGGCCCGCGGCGTGGCGGCGAGCGGCGTGACAGCCACGGCGGGCGCGCCTGCTTTTGGAAGGCAGCGACGCGCGGGCCGGCCGCGCGCGGCGCTGCCCTGCCGCCGAGGGAACGACGGTGAGGGCGCCCGCCGCGCACACGTACGTGTTGATGTGCCCCGTCGGGGCGGGACCGAAGGAGACGACGGACAAACCGTGGCCTTTTCCTGCCGTCCGGCTGGTCCAACCGATAGCTCGGTTGGAGGTTTCGACTGCAGGTGTAGTAGGGTGCTTCCGCCATAGGCTGCTTGCTACGCGTCGCGCCGTGGCTGCTC
Organism: Neostapfia colusana; assembly: GCA_030760725.1. Taxonomy (NCBI): domain Eukaryota; kingdom Viridiplantae; phylum Streptophyta; class Magnoliopsida; order Poales; family Poaceae; genus Neostapfia; species Neostapfia colusana. The sequence continues at coordinate 58,173,452 of JASWHV010000019.1, forward strand.
CGGCGGCTGCTGCTTGGAAGCTCTGACTGCTCGTTTGACCTCACGCTCTCCTTCCAACGTTCTTTCTAGAATGTTCCTGCCTTCCTGGTGCGGTAGTACGACAGCGAAATTCAGTTGCTCGTGCGGTAGTACACAGCGCTCGTCGTCAGTCGTCACTGATTGATCGATTGTATCCGCAGTATTGTACGAGTGTACGTTACAGTTCCAGATCAGCCTTATCAGCCATCGAGGTTTATTTTCTGGGAAAAAGGTGGTTTCTTTTCTTTTTTCCTTCCGGAAACACGACGATGCTAATTAAACGTTCTTCTCACACTGAAAAGATGCTCGTCCTTCGGGCGGGACGGCAGCATGCATCTGTTAAAACAAATGTTCAGTGTTTAACGTTTGATGCCTCAGTTCAGTTAACACGTCCTAGTCTGATGGAAGACCGTGTCGTTTGCGTCAGTACGTGGAATCAGTGGTCAGTTATACGTTTGAACGTGTGCGTACGTGTGTGTTATGGATTAAGTTAACTTTGTAAACAATCGCCGGTTCCCGTGGGGAGTCTGTTACTTTTCACTGCTATATAGCACACAACGATCCTTGAGATCGTAAGTTCAACCAAATACTCATCTTGTTCTTCACATGGTACCAGAGCCACTGATCCCAAAATGAGTGGAACCGGCGGTATGCTGATGAACTTCAACTCTGGTGCACTGACTTCATCAAGCAGTGCGGTGGCGTCTACCTCCATTTCAAGCCATGTGATCACCATCAAGCTTACCAGCGACAATTTTCTCCTCTGGACAACTCAGTTGTTCCCCTATCTTAGAAGTCAGAGACTCATGGGGTTCATCGGCGTAAGTATTGTCCAGCCGGCATCAACAATCTCTACGACCGGCCAAGATGGAAAGCCTCAGACTGTCGCCAACCCTGAATTCGACGTCTGGTACCAACAAGATCAAATGGTAATGAGTGTTATCATTTCTTCCCTCTCTGAAGGAGTAATGTCACAGATAGTTGGTTGTACAACTTCTCGTGAAACTTGGTGTGCCATTGAGAGATCTTTTGCAGCTAGTTCTCGTGCCCAAGTCATGCAGCTAAGAATGCAGCTGGCAACCATTCAGAAAAAAAAACCTCAGCATGACTGAGTATTTTCGCAAGGTGAAGAACTTGGCTGATACCCTTGCCATGATTGGCAAGAAACTAGAAGATGATGAGCTGATCGCATATATGTTACAAGGCTTCGAGTCAGACTATGATTCGCTTGTAACAAGCATCACCACAAGATCTGATGTTGTCACCCTCAATGATCTCTACGCTCACATGCTCAGTTATGAGCTGCGTGTTGATCGGAACAATGGTGGGTATCAAGCCAATCAAGTCAACACAACTGCTGGAAGAAATGGAGGTCGTGGCCGTGGAAGATTCTCTGGTGGCCGCAACAACAGTGGTCGTGGCTCTGGAGGACGTGGCAATGGACGAAGGGCCAACAATGGCTCTGGTTTTCAGAATCAAGGTGGTGCTAAGCAGCCTTGTCAGATATGTTAGGACCTAATTTAGTTTCATGGAGCTCTAAGAAACAAGCTACAGTATCTCGTTCGAGTACTGAATCAGAGTATAAAGCTATAGCCAATGTGACAGCTGAGCTCATATGGATTCGGACATTACTCAAGGAGCTTGGAGTTGTGCATACATCAGCACCAGTGTTGTGGTGTGACAATCTTGGAGTAACATATCTATCCTCAAATCCCGTCTTCCACGCTCGAACAAAGCATATTGAGGTTGATTTCCACTTTGTCAGAGAGCAAGTGGCAAGACAAGCACTGAAAGTTCAGTTTATTTCATCAAAAGATCAGTTAGCTGACATCTTCACAAAAGCACTGTCCAAGGCACCGTTCAACAAGATATGTATCAATCTCAACTTAGTCCACCAAAGTTGTGATTGAGAGAGGCTGTTAAAACAAATGTTCAGTGTTGAATGTTTGATGCCTCAGTTCAGTTAACACGTCCTAGTCTGATGGAAGACCGTGTCATTTGCGTCAGTACGTGGAATGAATCAGTGGTCAGTTAAACGTTTGAACGTGTGCGTACGTGTGTGTTATGGATTAAGTTAACTCTGTAAACAATCGCCGGTTCCTGTGGGAGTCTGTTACTTTTCACTGCTATATAACACACAACGATCCTTGAGATCGTAAATTCAACCAAATACTCATCTTGTTCTTCACAGCATCAAACTGCTGTCACGAAGAGCCATATGGTATTCCAGTCCCTTCAGGTTTAGGAGTGTCCACAAAACTCCGTTGACTGAGAATGAGTTCCGATCGATCGATCACGTACTGCGCTGACTACGGAACCCAGCACGCCGACCCACCGGTGACTTGCTTAGATCACCACGTTATTCATTGACTAGCAACTACACGCGCGGCCGCGGCCGTCCCGCGTCGTGGCTACCGCCGCATCTACACACTCGCCGAGATATTTCACGACAGGCGCGGTGGCGATATATCAGACTCGCGCAACTCGGGATCGCACGCGTGGCTGCTTGGAAGTCAACATACGGCAACGGCGCGGGCCCTTGCCGTCGGAAGCTAGCACTCGCCAAAACCACCCGTTCCCCGCATTGTTATGCATGAATCTCACGTGAAAAGCGCGCATCAGCGCGCGGAACCCCACCGGGATGATGCCACCTGTTGGATACAGTTCATGGACGGCCTCTTGCCGAGGCAATGCACGATCGTCCAGCCGTTCGTTAGCAATTATTGGAGAGAGGAAGTCATCGGCCCACTGTTGGTTTTTTGGAAGGTGCGGATGCCCGATGAGCAGAAGAACAGGCAGAAAAAAGTCGAGATGAAGCGAGTAACTGCAACAGCAAAAGGAGGCGGCAGATAAGATACCGCCCACAATCTTGGTTAGTTAGGGCCCAAACCCGGCGCTCTTTTTCTTGTTGAGACGTTGGATGGCATTATCATCAGTTCATCCCCAGCGAAAAAGGTCATGAGAAAAAATCAGTTGCAGCTCGGTCGGCTTTTTGCGCTTTTGGAGATGATTTTTTGGTAAGCAACGTTAGGTATCAGGCATGCGTATCTGTTGGTCCTATAGATGCTCAACACCTTGTAGTAGCCACTCTTACGTGTGTTGCTACACTGTTCACCGCCTTCCCAATCGAAGCAGAAACTGTGTCTGCACAGTCCACGGAACAGATCAGGTTTCGCAGGGTCTCAACCATTTCTGGAATGCTTAGACAGAACGACAGTACACGGTGAGATTGGCTTAAGAGAGAGAGAGAGGGATGTGTACTGTGACGCTGCTGTTGATCACGTGTACAACACCTTGTTATGTATGTGGGCAGGATGCCAGGATTTAGCTCTGTCGGGCATGGGTATCTAAGATGCCCACGCCTAAACTTTGTTTCCAAGCTACGGGTGCAGGTGTGCTTATCCATAAAGAGGAAGGCCGTCTCAGCACTCAAGCGCCACGTCTGGCTTTCCCCTTTCGGCACGGAAATGACACACATGTTGATGCCAGCCGCAATCATCAGAGGTAGGTGGTGCCTCATGCTCTGATTCCTAATTCTTCTTCCGCATTGCAGCAAAAACTGTACACATCTTGACCGGGCGCGGCCAAGAACAGGATCTGCATCGAGTAAACCAGCAGCGCATGCGTGTGCAGATTTGCTGAAACGATACTGTTTGGTCTGGAAAATCTGTGCATCTTGGGCCGGTGGGGATCACTGCGTCGGTTGTTTGCATTACGACCACAACGCAGAAAAGTGATAGTAGCATAACGGCCTCGAGAGATGAAAAATATGGTTAAGTGGGGTTGACTATACGTAGCTCCATCAGGAGCCTTTAAGCTCTGACACTTTAGTAAGGCCACCAAAATAACCCCAAATGTGTAGCCATCAGAACCTAACCATACTATGATTGAGGGTGACAGCCATGCTTGTATTTAAACTGATCCGGGGCGTTAAAAAACTGGTGTTTATGTCACACCTTGATCCAACGCTGGAGTTAGTTTATGTCGTGACGTGGGGCAGGCCTGATGCAACACAGACTAAAATATAAGGGTTTCTTGTACAACAGCAGTGTACTACTTTACTACGCACCCAACACAGTGGTTATCGATGCCCAAACTTGAAGAATTAGAGAATGCTAGAGCATATAAGTGCACGTCACCACTATTGAATTTCTAACGAATATCGGAATCTTGATTTCCGTATATGATATTTTTGAAACAATTAAGTCTGCGCCTCGATATTCCCAGAATCAAGGATGGATAGGGAAACGTAGAAGAAATGCTCGCCTGTCATAACTGTCCGGTCAAGTTTCTCTCTGTTGGTATTCATAAGAGTTTGAGCATGCATAACGAGACAATGATATTCGTAGCCGGTGACCGACATTATTTTTTTTTCAAGACTGGACGCAGCCATACAGGTGTCTAGCTAGATTATTTCAGAGGGAGGAGTACCCTGGTAGTTCACGTGATAACCCCCCAATTTGGTGCAGGCAGAGGAGATCACAAGTTCGTCTTGCACAAGTGTAGGACTGGAGAGCCGGTGCCATGAACGCCAGATCTTTTCTTCGCTGGTTCCCGTGCGAGCTGGCCAGCTGTGCGTGCTTAATAATTGAGGGCCCGATTGCGTTTGCATCAACGAAGAGAAACCTTGCCCCTTTAAATAGACACAGGTCCTTCCGGTGAGCCTCTCGTCTCGCCCACTCCCCCCCCTCTCTCTCTCTCTCTGACTTGCCCCTCCAGCCCACCGGCAAGAAGTTCCATGTCCTTGTTCTTCAACACCTCGTCGCGTCCACACCTGAACAGTTGAGCCCCTCGTTCCCTCAATCTCATGTTTGCTTCCAATTCGTTCTAGAACGAATCGTGCCCGCACTCTGCAACAAGAAATCACAGCGCGTGTGACGTCTCGTTCGTCTTCGCCAAGATTAGGTGGCTCCTCGTTTTCCTCTGGATTTTCAGCTCGATTCACGATCTTTGAACAACTTTTCAATGTATATCATTTCAGTATCGCAGTAGGAGTATCGAGCGCTAAATATCCGGTGATGCATTGTTCGCCTACTAGTCGCACTAGCTAGCGCAAGCAGCAGTGCCGTTTTCTTTAATTTTTTGGAGGGCACAGCTTGCCGCTGTTCTACCAGAAATAGCAACTTTTTCTGTGCAAAACCATGCCAGTTTGGGCGTACATTACGCCATGTTTCGCTCCTGTTTCGATGTTGCTTATTGGTCCCCTACGAGGCTTTTAAGGATAAGACTTGCTACGTTTCGTCCTTCCGCTGCTTGCTTACTTGTGTTGGATGTGCAGAGAGCAGTGGGAAGCAGAGATAGTGGCGGAGGTTTCGATTTGGGTGGTGCTTGTTGTCCGAAGAATCCCGGAAAGGCCGTCAGAAAGGAAGGGCAAAGGTAACAGTTTTTTTTATCAATTATTTTTCATCGTCTTCCATCCATTTGGTTCTACATGCTTACAAGTTACAACCTTTGGTGTTATCCTTTCTCCAGAACACCTCTTTCAAAATTCAGCTTGCTGAAAGAGTTCCAGAATCCTTGTTTGTTTCAGTAATTACCTTCTGTTTCCGTCATGGATTCTTTGATTGATAAATCTGCCTCGCCTTTGGGTCGTCGAGTTTCTGATTTCATTCCGTCGCTGCTGTTTGCTTTGTGACAGTTGCAGGTGGGTAGGCTGCTGTACAACCATGGGATGCGGGGTGTCGAGTCTGAAGGACGCCGGCGGGCCCCGAAGACGGCCGGGGAGCGTCGGCGACGTGGTCGTGTTCCTCCCGGGACTCCGAGTGCCGAGGAGCGTGGACTTCGCCCAAGCGCTCGGCGGGCGCTTGGATAGGAGCGTCGTGGAGAGGCTGTCGGCCCTGAGAGCGCGGGTCGTGGAGATGGCAATGCAAGAATCGGCGGCGGCGCTGAAGCCGAGGCGAAAGACGGCAGCAAGACACGGTGCGTCGTATAGCACCAGAATTGTTTCCCGGTTGTCTGTAAGCTGAGGACTTGAGAGCTAACCTCGAATTGCCTGCTTGCCTCTGCAGGGTCGTGCACTGCCAATCTCCTACAAGCCCTTGAAGATTACTTGCCAGTTCTGCTAGGCCTTGTGAAAGAGGGTGCGAAACTACTTGCAGTTATCTGGTCATCTGTTTTTGTATTGGTTCACAATCGAGTAGTCTTGATGGATTCAACCTGCAAAATGTGCAGGTAGTATGTTGAGGCACGAAGTACAGTTCATCTGGACTAACCAAGAGGATAATGCCGAGGTATGTCCATTGTCCAGCAATATCCATATGAACTAACTGTGCTCCGTAGCTGTATCTAAGGTCAGTTGTTTAATTGCAGGAGACGGGCATTGCAGATGCCTGGTACGAGGTGCTCTCCGTGCTGCATTTGATGGCCATGGTCTGCTTGCTGCAGGCCAACTCCCTCCTCCTTCCCAGATCATATGGCGATAGTTACGCACCACGAGTTCCTGAAGGTACTACAACTGTTAACTCTACATCAAAGCTGTCACGGTCTTAGAAACTTTTGTTTCAAGTTAATGCATTCAAATAAGATAATGCATGAAATGTGCTAATTATCTGTTGTGCACTAAAGTGTTTCTCTAGAGTTCCTGAGCTGATAAGGCAACATGTTTTTCCGATGTTCCGCAGAAAGCAGGCGAGCCACTGTCGATGTGTTTTTGAAGGCAGCTGGCTACTTAGACTACGCTTTTCGACAAGTACTTCCGCAGATCCAACCGGAATCAAGGTACTGTATTGTTTTTTGAATGAAAAAAGGTACTGCACTGTTGAGGAGTTTATTGGTAGTATTGGGCTTCAGAGTTCAGAAAACATATACTTCATTATTCCTCTTCAAATGTAAATTTCAGGAGACAACTTCCAATAGACCTGGCTGAAGGGAATCTTAAAGCTCTTTGCCTGCAAGCTCTCGGACAGGTAGAGTCTTATCAACTTGACAAATTTCATTATCTTGTCTGGTAACAGCTCAAATTCTGTCACGATTTGAGTGCTCATTCCATTTGTTTTGATGAAATTTTCTTGAACACGAGAATGCTGAAAATATATCACCCCCAAATATTCCATCTGGAGGTCCGCTGGAGCACTTGGGGTGGGGGGAACCAAAACTATTTTCCTCAACTTTCTTGGCACCTGTGACAGGATGTAAAAATTAGACTTCTATTCCAGTGGAATGGAAGTGGGCAATGCTCGTTTAAAAAAAAACGAATGCTGAAAATATTATGCCTGCATGTTATCTGAACGATATGTTTACTATTTTGAATCGTGCAAGTTGGTAGAATCCATTTAAAATTTGTGGCTTTGTACTGCAGAAGAAACCTAGCAGCATTCTGTTTATCACGTTTTCACGATTTATGGATTTATACGCTGGCAATTGTCATGCTCGGTACAGTGGTCATATTTCTACTTATGCTTCATCTCGTTATGGTCCTGAGCACTGGTGAACTTCTACAGGGAGTCGACATGCAGCTTGGGCTGGCAATAGACAGTCCAAAGGCCACCCTAGCAGTAAAACGGCGCTTAGCCTGTGAGATGGTTAAGTATTGTCACCAAGTTCAAGAGAGCATACCAGAGCTTCCTGTTTCGGATGGATGGGGGAGGAAACATATTCTGTTTGTCAAGTGGAAATATGTTGAAGCAAAGGTGTATAAGCTAAGCAAATAATTGATAATTGTTTATGGTGTTGGCTATCTTTTGTTTCAAACGGGAAATTCATGTCTTAATCTAAGAACTGATTTATCTTCAGATTATAGATTTTTTCTGTCTCTAATTTGTGATATAAGTGTTTATATTCTGCTGATGTATACTTTACATATTTACCTTAGGCTGCAGCATACTATTTTCATGGTTTAATTCTTGACGAGGGAAATACAGAGAAATCCCACGGAATGGCAATTGATGCGCTCCAAGCTTCAGAGGAATTCCTGAAAGAAAGCAAAAGGGTTTCGGAAACCTTCCATGCAACTGCTCCAACATCGAGGTGAGACATTTTAACTCTAGTTTACTACTCACCACATATCGAGGAATACCAATTATCATTTTACCAAGATAAGTTGTGATCTGTTATCTGTTTAAGGAACATGTGTTGCTGTGAATTGTGATAATCTATTCAGAATCATGAGACTGAAGTGCCTATAACTTTGCAGGAGCTCTACCCCGTTCGGAACAGCTAAATACTTGTTTGACAAGGTTCCAAAAGATGCTTCAAGCAAGGTGCGAATCAACCAGGACCTGTATACCCAGGAAAAGTAAGAATCATCAGCGAGAAATGCGCAAGACAGACATTCTGCAGGGAACTGTGAACCCCATGACTGATGTGTCATTTATGTCGTGGAACTTGCAGGGTCATTGGAAAACCACCTCCACTACCAGATTTCTCATTGGCCCTAACACCTGAAGATTATGATCTTCCTCCAATAGATCCAGTTTGGAACAATGAAGACAGCCGCCACTAAGTGTATATATTGAACAGAATGAGCTTGACTCTGAAGAGAAAGGAAGAACAATAGATTCTGCCATGTCAAAGCCAAGCATGGTAACAAATGAAGTGTACAAAATATGTTCAAACAAAATTAGATGTCAAAAAACTTCAAGCAACTATTAGCAAGGCCCGAAGAAAATCTGAAGGGCAATGTACAGGCGATTCTTCTTTTGATAACAGGGAATGTTTCCATTGATTGTTATTGATCCTGGTGCTAAATTCTGTAGTTTTCACTCTATTTTAATTCAGGTGCATTCCAGCAATAACTTTGCCAAATTTCATCGTACTTGGGCTCTAATTTTAGAGAATATTTTCCTCTTTATTTCATGTGGAAACAGTCACAGACCAAATATGGTAACCTTCAAGTCTGTTTATCATAAACATTTGCATAGTCATCGTAAAATTGTAGGAACACCTTAGACGACTCAATGCAATGAAGAGGTTTAGATGAGATGAACAAGTTAAACAAACAATCAGGGTTGCCAAAAAAATTACCTTCCCTCTTCCGGATCATCCAGTGGATTCACATACAGTCATCAAATTTATATTTCTAAATTTCACCAAATGGTGATTTTTAAAAAAATGAAAAAAAAACATCAGAGATGCTGATGTTTCTCCATGTTATCTATGAGAGGTAATCTACAGCTAGATAGTATGACCAGACAAGTGCAAATGATGCGATTCCACTACGCGACATCCGTAATCCAATGCCACGGAATAGAACATTCCTATCGGCGGGCGATATCCCTGTCTTTCTTTCTATCCATGTACCTGGCGCTGTCCATTTGAGAAACTTCCTTTCCATTGCGATATACTGCAAAAGAAACAATAAACAGAAATAAGGCATGTCACAATCCAAATTTGAAGGGACAGGAAAAGCTACAGAATTACATAATTCAACAGAGGAAAAACGATCCAGATTAGGGACAAGCACATACTTTAGGCACGACATTACATTCTGAACGACTTTTTGCAGTATCAAACGTGTGTGAAGCAGCAGCTGCTACCACTCCTGAGAGGCCTGCAGCAAAACTAGAATCTAAAGGATGCACAGGGCCTGCTTCTTCTAGTTTCCTGAGAATATAAATAAAGGTTGTAAACAAAATTCAGTTATGAAAGTATCCCTATTGTTACTTTACAAAACAAATTTGTCAGCATGATTTCATTACCTTGGTTCAGGGTTCATATTAACTGCCTTCCAGGTGAGCATTGATGTGTGTATAAATTGCCAAGTTGAAAAGAACATGCCACCAAAGACACAGTCTCGAGCTATCCCTGGTCTAAGCCCTCTCCATAGAGCACCCCATCCTTCAAGTGATATCACTCGAGAAGGTAGCTGGACATCAGAGGGTAATGGGGGCTTCCAGAGCCAGTAAGCATCCATGGGTGTTTTTTCAGCGCACCCAACATGTCAGGATATTTCGGAGAAAGATCAGACAAAAGGTTCACAGTGTTGTTCCAAACCCTCATGTCAGGAACATAACCAGGCAACAGTTTGGAAAGCAGTGGAAATGATTCTTGAGCAACACTTGCAGGGCCTACTGCTTTTGAAGGTATTACAGAACTAACTTGGTTCCGGAGTTTGAGAAGTTCAAATGGTGTACAGAAAACAGCCTCTACAGCACCAGCAGCTATGCCAGGCAACATAGCCTCAGAATAGTGAACATAGTCGTCCTCCCTCCCGTCTGCCAAAACATAAAAGTAGTGGAAAAACAAATTGTGGAAATGAAAACACACCCATAAATAGCAACAATTTTTGGAAAAAAAACATATACATACCTTTATAGAAGGCTGTTAAAAGTTCAAAGGTTCCAAAACGTGCTCCTAAACTAGGCAGCTTACCCATTATGGACCATCCGATGCCACCGTAAAGACCTAGAAGGGGTAATAACGAATTTAAAGATGGCATCTTTATACATGAAATTAACACATATCTCTATATGAAGCTAAATCCAGGAATTATCTAAATTTCCTACTACAAGAAAATTTACATGGAACTACCGAAACAAATTTGGGTGGTGGTGGTGGGGGGGGTTGTGCATCTGGAAACTTAAGTACACCAAACAGATCGTCAACCAATAAGATTAAATACACTAGTACAGCAACAGCTCTTCTACCATTAAGCATTGGGTTTCTGGATCTTTAACACTTGGATTCATAGTTCATAAACAACCAAACAAAGCTATATTTGCACTCGTTACTTTCAACCGTTCTTCAGAATAGGTAGTTCGGTCAGTCAAGCTTATCAATCAACTCGGCTATGAAATTCAGCAACAGATTATGGCACATGGTAGATAACAACAGGATGATACACTCAAGTCGCAATACAAATTTCTATACCAAAGATCTCTAGCAACGGCAGGCGACCAAACCTCCAGGGCCGGAGGTGGCCATGAGCCGGTCCATCACCTGGCGGAGCCCCATCTTCTCATTCTTCCCCGACGCGCTCAGCTGCACAGGCAGCCCAAACACGGAGGAAAACCCAAATTAGACCTTGAAAAGAACCAGTATAGAAACAGCGGAGGAAGGGTCGGGCGCTCGCCTGGAGCAGGGTCTTGACGGTGTCGAGTGGGTGCACGGAGACCGCGGAGGCGCTTATCGCCGCCACGCCGGCGGCCACGTGGCCGGCGAACACGCTGTCCCCCATGTTGCACAAATCACATGAGATGCAATTAATTTGATGAACCATAGCAGTGAAATAATAAAAACAGTCTAATACCAGTTAACGTAACAAGTACTAGCACCATATAAAAATTAATTATACAACATATATGTTCATATAAGACATGAAACGATGGATGGTCTAACTGAAACATCAAAATCTTCATAGATTGAGAGATGTACTCACTCTAAAGATATAGAGGAAGAAGGAAGTGTCGCGAGCAGTCGTGCGAGCGCACTTACCAGAAACCTGATCCCGACACCCGTGCAGGTCTTCAGATCACCGGCGTCGGCTCGGAGACACTGCTCTCCCTCAATCCGTTGCACGGTGGACGAAGGGATGGCAAGGACGAAGAACGGCGGTGCATAAAAAGTTGTTCTTCGAGAGGCGAGTCAATAGTCTTGATAGTCTGTCTCTGGTATAGAGGACGTCTCCTTTATACTCAAGTCAGTCCACCGCCTCAGATTCGTTCTGCCATAATTTCATGTAACCGCCCACTGAAATCTCTCGACGTGCAACTAATGGGAGTGATAATGGGACATTACGCACTAATAATATGTGTCTGCAGTTACGCCTACATTTACTCCTCGTGTTGACGTGGCAGTCTAGGTGTGATGGAAAATAAACGCTCAATATATATATATATATATATATATATGGCAGAAAAATAACCGCTTAATAGAACACAACTCGTCACGACGCGAACGCGTAACGTCGCAAGTCACAAGTCACGTGTTACACACGCGTAAAATCGCGAAACGCGCGCGCGCAAGCGTGTGTGTTTGTGTTCCTAGCAGCAGCCTTCATTTATCTTATTATTCTCATGTTGAGAACCTCTCACAGGGCCACTATATATATTGAGATACGCCCATCTAGGTGGCCAATGTGAGACTAAAGTCCCAGCCACCTCTGCACACCACCTTGGCTTTACCACCAAGAATTTTGGCCTATAAAATCAGCCCATAAATGAGCAGCACAGGAGCCCAAATTACAACAATCCCCACGAAAGCCAAGGTCTACAAATAACATTTCTGCACTTTCATATACCAATTTTATAGTGTAGACCCATTACGGGTTGAGCTACACCTAGCAATCCATGATTCAGATACTCACAACTTTACAATGGACATAGCCTTGAATTGCTAGTTTTGTTTAAGTTTCACATGAAAGCATGACTGATACTAGGCCGCTTATAGCCCATGCCTAAGGTTGGAGCATTACGGTGTTGCTCCCGTGTCTGTTCATGAGTTTATTTGAGATTACCCACATCTCATAGACTGCGACCTCACAGTCAAACTCACATAGGTGTGTTCTTACAAGTGTACTCTGCAGGACAGTACATAGCCTTTATAGACCTTAGAACACATTAAGACATTAAAGTCATCCTTTCTTGCAGTACTGAGAGTACGCATCTCCTAGCAGGAAATGAGTAGTAAATAAGTACTATCTAGTTATCCATACCACTTGTTTTTCCCAAGATCTACATCACGGGATCTCCGATCAAATAGTTTGGGTTACCATTGTATGATAACTTTACGTGGGTCTCAAACCCATTTTCCTTGATGCTTCATCAATTATAGCACGTGCTAATCCTTTAGTAAAAGGATCTACAAGATTTCTTTTAGTATTGATATACTCAACGATAATCTCTCCTATATTTTTCAAATGTCTCACGGATTTGATTCGCCGTTTCACATGTCTTGAGGACTTCAAATTTTCTTTTGCATTGCCTACAGTTGTGATCACACTTTGATTATCACAATGCAAAAGAATAGCCGGTACATGTTTATCGACTAATGGCAAGTCCATCAAGAGCTGTTTCAGCCACTTAGCCTCAGTTGTGGCTGTCTCAAGTGCTACAAATTTTGTCTCCATAGTAGACTTTGTCAATATAGTCTGTTTGTGAGACCTCCATGAAACTGCAGCACCATCAATTATGAATATATATCCACTACTGGCTTTAATCTCATCTGCATCTGAGATCCACTTTGAGTCACTATACCCTTCCAGTACAGCAGGGTACCCAGTATAGTGAAGCCCATAATATGATGTACCTCTCAAGTATCTCATTACACGTTCTAGTGCACACCAGTGATCTCTTCCAGGGTTGGAAGTAAATTGACTCAATTTGCTTACAGCAAATGAGATGTCAGGTCTAGTTGCACCAGCAAGATATATGAGAGAACTAATAATTTGGGAGTATCTTAACTGACTAATTACTTGTCCTCTGTTCTTGTGAAGTTTTAGACTAGGATCATATGGTGTTGAAGAAGCTTTAGAGTCTGAGTATCCAAATCGACTCAGAATATTCTCCACATAATGAGATTGTTTTAAAATAATCTCATTCTCGCCATTAATCAGTTTGATGTTTAAAATAACATCGGTCTCTCCCAAATCCTTCATGTCAAAATTTTGGGACAAGAATGATTTTACATCATTTATCACATCGATACTAGTCCTAAAAATTAATATATCATCTACATACAAGCATAGTGTTACTCCTTTACCCCCACCAAACAGATAGTACACACATGTGTCGGCTTCATTTACCACAAAGTCTGTTGAGGTCATAGTTCTATCGAACTTCTCATGTTACTGCTTAGGAGCCTGTTTAAGGCCATACAAGTATTTTCGTAACTTACATACTTTATTCTCTTGTCCAGTCACCACAAAATCATCGGGCTGCTTCATATAGATCTCCTCATCGAGCTCACCATTTAGGAAATCCGTCTTCACATCCATTTGATGGATGAGCAGATCATGACACGCAGCAAGTGCAATAAGCACACGAATTATGGTTAGCCTAGCAACAGGCGAATAAGTGTCAAAAAAAAATCCTCGCCTTCCTTTTGGGTAAATCTCTTGGCTACAAGTCTAGACTTATATTTATCGACTGTACCATCTGGTTTGAGTTTCTTTTTAAATATCCACTTACACCCAACAAGTTTACACCCAACAGGACAGTCACATATTTCCCAAGTTCCATTAGTTAAAATGGACTCCATTTCATTATTTACTGCCTCCTTCCAGCTCTCTGCATCCGGTGATGCATATGCCTCTGAAAGTGTTTTGGGTGTATCGTCAATAAGATAGACAATAAAATCATCACCAAAGGATTTTTCAATCCTCTGTCTCTTGCTCCTTCGAGGAGCAATCTTTATATTGTCATCCTCAATGGGTTTTTCAGTGTATGAATTAGGTACGGATATTGGAAAAGAATCAGGAGTCAAACTTGTAGATGCTTCGCTACGAGTTGCAACTCTATCCTTCATTGGAAAGACATATTCAAAAAATGTGGCATCACGAGATTCAGTCATGGTGTTAACGTGCACATCAGGAATCTCGAATTTAATCACCAAAAATATATAAGATGCACTATGTTGTGCATATCCTAGAAAGACACAATCCACGGTTTTTTGTCCCAATTTTCTTTTCTTGCATGTTGGCACATTAACTTTGGCCAAACAACCCCATGCACGCAAGAAACCGAGAGCAGGTTTTCTTCTTCCTTTCCATCCTTAATAAGGGGTTATTTCACACTTGGATGATGGAAGTCGATTCAGCACAAAACATGCAGTCAATATGGCTTCCCCCCACCATGAATTGGATAAACCCGAACTGTCCAACATGATATTAACAAAGTCTGTAAGTGTTCGGTTTTTCCCTTCTGTCACCCCATTAGATTGGGGTGAGTAGGGAGCCGTTGTCTCATGGATAATTCTATGTTCAACACAATATTCGCTGAAATCATTAGAAAGATACTCTCCTCCTCTATCGGACCTAACTCGTTTAATTTTTCTTTCTAGTTGGTTTTCTACCTCAACTTTATAGATTTTAAAACGATCTAGTGCCTCATCTTTCGTTTTAATAAAATAGAGTTGACAATATGTTGTAGCATCATCAATAAAAGATATAAAATATCTCTTTCCTGCTTTAGTTAAAATTTCATTCATTTCACACAAATCTGAGTGAATAAGATCTAGTGATGACAAGCTTTTCTCTTCCACACTTTTAAAGGGTTTGCGTGGCTGCTTTGATTGCACGCAAGCATGACACTTAGATCTTCTTTCAAAAAAAATTTTTGGAATTAAATTAAGTTTGGACAATCGAATGATGCGATCAAAATTAATGTGACAAAGTCGAGAGTGCCAAACAGTGGCCTCTCTCCCATTTCACTCAGAACTATAACAAGCAATTGAGTTCACAAGATTATTACAATCTTCAACAACTGAAAAATGGAATAGACCTCCACTACAATAGCCTTTTATGATAAACAAACCAAACTTCGAAACAATAAATTTGCTCGACTCAAACACTAACTTAAAGTCATTACGACATAAAAGGGAACCACTAATCATGTTCCTATTTATTCTAGGGACGTGTTGTACATTCTTTAAAGATAAAGTCTTTCCGGAGATCAACTTCAGATCAACTCCAATTCCAGGTACAACAGCCCTAGATCCGTTTCCCATTCAGACGGAGCAGCTATCGGTAGCCTGATAAAAATAAAATAATTTGTAGTCAGAACACACATGCACATTAGCTCCTGTGTCTAACCACCAGTCGGTGGTATGACATGCTAGAAGAACTTCTGGAACATACCGTGATCCATATGGTCCTCCAGCCTCGCTAATAGTGACATTCACAGATTTCCGACCACCACCTTTCTTGCCTTTTCTATTGCGGCATTTCCTGGCTATATGGCCAAGCTCATCGCACACAAAGCAAGTCAGGTCTTCCTCCTTCTTCTTCTTCTTAAAGCTAGTGTTTTGTTTGGCTTTTACTTTACAGTTCTTATTGTTCTTATTGCCACCACCAGATTTACCTTCAACCATATTAGCATTGGAGGGAGTCCCTTCCTGTGGAATAGAGTGAGACACATCCTTGGATCTTGCCTTCTCCTCAACATCAAGAGTTGAGATCAGACTTTCAACAGTCATGACCTCTTTCTTGTATTTAAGACTCGTGGAAAAACTCCTCCAAGATAGAGGTAGTTTGGAAATAATTTCACCAACCATGAACCTATCAGGCAAGACAATATCAAAATATGCAAGTTCCCCCACCAGAAGCTGGATCTCATGGGTCTGTTCCACGACAGATCGATCATCGATCATTTTGTATTCGTGGTACTGGTCATTAACATAAAGTTCACGTCCAGCATCTGACTCTGCATACTTGCGGTCTAGGGCGTCCCATAACTCCTTAGCCGAGGTGTGGTTCATGTAAATATCACAGAGCTGATCTGACAGAAGTGACAACAGACAACCAAGACAGGTGGAGTTGTCCAGGTCATAGTCACGGTTCTGCTCCTCAGTGAGAGGAAGAACTGGGGAAATCACCCACCAGATCTTCATCGACATGAGCCAGAACTTGACCCGTGTCTGCCATCTCTTAAAGTTGTCACCCCCAGCAAATCGCTCAGGTTTCAATGCATCAGTGAGTCCAGCCATGTTAATTCTATCAGGTTTCTGGATTGTTGGAGAAATCACATGGCATGTAATTAATTTGATGAACCATAGCATTGAAACAACAAGAACAGATCTAATACTAGTTAACATAACAAGTACTAGCACCACACAAAAAATAATTATACACCATATATGTTCATGTAAGACATGAAACGACAGATTAACGTGTTTTGGTATAAATTAAATTATTTCTTACACATGTCACTTTAATATAATCAAAGCCTCGTATGCATGTACTCTGCTTGTAAATGAGACCTTTGTCAAAAACAAATGCTTGTGTTATATTTTATCTTCTTTCTCTTTATGTAGTAAAAAATAAAAATTACAATATTTTTTACTATAATATTTCCATGTTTTGGCTATATTTTTAAAAGATTAATATTTTCATAATGTTTTCTCGTGTGTTCCATGGTGTATGTGTTATGTTCCAATATTGAAATATCATTGCTTTATTACTATGACATAGTGTTTTTTGGATTTTCTTTAAAATATTGTATGAAACAAATTATATAGATAGATGGAACAAAAATATTATGTTTATGGAATAATTTATCTAGTTATTGTAAGGATCACGTGACTGTGAGATTGGTTTGAATCATGCCAACATTAAATTTCACTTTTAACACCCTCGCACTAGTGGTGACAAAATACAAAGGTATTGATCGAAATAAGCAACACACTCTTATACATATACGTGAATACTCCCCCTATTCTGAAATAAATATATTTCTTGTACTAAAAATCATTTAAAAATCGTTTTCTGCAGATTTGCAAACAGGCAGGAAAATGGGCCGCGTGAATGCCCAAGAACACTTGTATCTTACTGGGCCGTTTGGCCCATGTTCCGTGTTCTCCCTCTTCCTCCTAGCTTCGCACGGGGTTTCAGGCTTTCTTCAGCTACTTCCGAACTCCGAGCTCCGGAGTCACAACCACCTGCACGGCGATAAGCCCTAATCGACGGTCCGCCACCGCCGCCTCCATGGTGACCACCTCCTTCTTCCATGTCCTTTTTACTATCTTATTATGACTGTAGAGTTAGTGAAATTATCCTATTGTTAACTATTTCTAGAAATCTATTTATATTCTGCTCCGTACATCAGAATAATGATGTTTGCATAGAGAACTGTTATAAGTCCTTGGACAATGAAGTAGGAGAGACAGACAAAATTGTAACTATGTTTTTATATGTAATCAGACAGGATTTGACATAGATGATGTAGTAAGAAAGTACATACGGTACACACTGAATGAGAAGCCTTTCAATCCTGATGTGGTCGTGGATCTCATACATCTTAGGAAGGCATCATTCCTGGAAGATGCCGAAGTTGCTGAAATTTTGAATGAGATTTCAAGACGAATTGTTCGGGAAAAAGGTATAACTATTGCTGCTTGTTCTAATATTTGAGAGAGCACACATGTATCTCCAAAACCCCAGGCTCTAGCTACTTAGTTTTGCCAATCAAGATCTTTTTTCTTTCCTTGCTTATGTTCAGTTGAAACTTGTGGGCTTTTAAGTCGAACTTCTTTTATGGAGCTCGTTCATAACTAATTTCCTTTTGCCACACCCTGTATGCAATAACGTTTAAGATTTGACTGCATTTTTTTTATGAATGGGTACAGAAAGTATACTTGATATGTACATGTTTACCTTGTTATCGAATGGAGTCCTTTTGTCAAATCCTTGTGTTTGAATTGATGGTAAATTGATATTATCAAGAATTCTGTTCTGTTTTTCTGCAAGCTCCAAGTCCTGGAAAACATATCCAAAGAACTAGATTATGTAGATGGTTGTAGAGGCAACCATACGCACTTCAGATATATGTTAATTCTACAGATTTTTAATGATTCCCTATTCTCCAACTGTAGACCACCAAACCGATCTTCTACTATATGCATCCTCAGCATTATCTTTTTTTTTATCATTAGTAGCCATTTATTTAATCTCAGGTTAACTAGTTCTGTGTCACAGTTGCAAATTGATAGAACTAAAAAAGTATTTCATTTTTTAATCTTGCAGGGCCAGTGGTTATGGATTTATCTGGGTTTACAGAACAAGGTTTTAAGCGGAAGCTTGCTGTGCAAGCGTTGTTTGGAAAAATCCTATACTTATCAGGGGTAACCTTTTGGTCATCAATTTTGTTACTGATATAATTATCCCCAATTCTTGATCCTTTGCTTCAATTTTGAAACGAACGGCTTTACCCGTAACAAAAGCTGATACATTTGTTGGCACTTTGCTTGCTCTGCAAATCTCTATTAGTTTTGATTCGACTGGTCAGCCCATCCTAAATAGATAGTACATTCTATAATTTTGATGGGATTGCAACATTCATTACTATTTGATGGTGACCAGCCTTTCCCACTTCAAAACAAACCAGTTGTTTTGGTTCCGAGTTGAGATCAGATAGCCTGTTCACCATCTTCATGCCTTAAACAAAACATCCCTTGTGCGTGGACCCCTTCTTGATGGCTTCTACTCACTGCTGCCACTGCTTTGGTGATGTGACTAGCATCATGCGGATAATTGATCACTAGACTGTAGGAGCATTTACTTTCAGTTCATCTGACAGCTAGAGCTAGCAACATTACATGTTATAAGATTTATAGAAAGAAAGGGCAGCCCGGTGCATGTAGTTTTGGCTTGCGCCAGATCAAAATTATATTATATTATATATATAATATTTGATTTCATCTAGTTCAAAATTTCGAGTCCACTTTATCCTTTTTTATGCAAAAAGTTTATTTTATCCATGCTAAGATTTTTTAGATTAGCGAGCGCACAGATGGCCATAATGAGTCAGGTCTTAACAAAACTTGTTTTTTAATCTTTATTCAGCTGCCGGAGTTCTGTTCACGTGACAGTTCACTTGTTGTCAAAGAAATCTTTGGAGTTACAGAGTATGTCTAAATTTACTTTATGGAGAATCCTTACATTCTTTTTATCTCAATTCTGTCCTTCTCTTTTATGGGTGATTTCTGACCTACAGTTGTAACCATTATTCTTTATGTTTCTTATGATCAGTGAGGACACAGACAGCATCCGGATTCACACCCTTTCCGCCACTGGTGATATTGAATCTATACAGAAGGTGGTTGATAACTCTGATTTAGAACATGGTCCCTCATCATCAACTTGAATTATGGTAGTGGAATAATGTTAATCTTCTTTCATAGCGTTGCAACTTTAGATTGCTACAAGTTTTTCCAACCTTTTCCAGCTATCGAAGGAGAGGCTTGAAGGATAGTTGGCTGGAAGTTTTGTAAATTGCCTCTCGAATAGGCCTGTAAGATATGACAGTTTCCCGGTCTTGGACTGGCCATGACTTTTTTTTTTCTGAAATCGACTGCCCATGGCTCGACTAAACAAGAAAGTTGCGACAACGATAGCAATGAGCGCCGCTTTTGACAAGGCCTTTTGGTTGGGTTGGGCCACATTGTTGGGCCCCAGATGGAAGACGTTACCCTCTCACTAATCTCAGAGCTTTCAGTACCGACAATCTCGGAGCTTTCAGCGGTTGTAGGCTCTATTTGACACAACTTTTGAACGGTTCAGCTTTTTTATAAAAATAAGCCGCGGGTATACCAAACAGTCAGCTTCTCCAGTAGCTTATTAATTCAACTGCTTCTCAGAATGAACTAAAAGTAGGATATAAGTTTAACCTGTTGTTCACCAGCTTTTCAGACAAACTGTTTTTTTAACAAGTTTAAGCCGTTCCAAACAGGGCCGTAGACGAGTGGAACAAAGTGCTCACTGATTTATTCGTCAGAGGAGGTATTTGTACACGCAGATTACAACCGAATGAGGCTAAGTCTCGTGCAGATCGTGGCCTAGAATGTAGCTAACGTGGCCAACAGATCACGAAGGCTCTAACAGACTTATGATCTATCCAACATGCTAACACTCCCCTCAGTTTGGGCTTTGATTTCAGAAATACCCAAACTGTTACAGAAGCTATTGAACACCAAACTAGTGAGACCCTTGATCATTATGTCCGCGTACTGCAGGGATGTGGGTATGTGCAAGACACGAAGCTCACCAATGGCAACTTTTTCACGTACGAAATGGATGTTGAGTTCTATGTGTTTTGTCCTCCGATGGTGAACTGGATTCTCAGACAAATATATTGCAGAGATGTTGTCACAATATACTAAAGTTGCTTTTGAGATCGGATGATGAAGTTCGTTGAGGAGATTGCGTACCCAACAGCATTCTGCAGTCACATTAGCAACTGCTCGGTATTCAGCCTCAGCACTTGATCGAGAGATAGTCGGTTGGCGCTTGGATGACCATGAAATGAGAGAGCCCCCAAAGAAAACACAATACCCGGAAGTTGATCGTCTTGTATCGGGACAACCCGCCCAATCGACATCGGAGTAGGCAAAAAGATCGAACGACATAGAACCTGTGATGTGAATTCCTTTTAATTTAGTACCTTGAATGTATTTCAGAATTCTTTTGACGAGTGTCCAGTGTGTGTCCTTCGGGGATTGCATATGAAGAGAGACTTGATTAACAACATAAGTAATATCCGGTCTTGTGAGTATCAAATATTGTAGTGCACCGATGATGCTTCGATAGAAAGATGGATCTTTGAATTCTTGACCTTCATTAGCGGACAACTTTGGCTTTGTGTCAACAGGAGTATTAGCTGTTTTGTAGTTGGTCATACAGGCTCTTTAAAGAATATCATCAGCATATTTACTTTGGCTTAGAAAGAAGCCACTGGGACCGCGGGTGACTTGGATACCCAGGAAATATGCCAGCTGACCGAGGTCTTTGAGAGAGAAGCTGGACTGAAGGCTACGTATAATGTGTTGTAAAAGAGCATGACCAGAAGCAGTGATAATGATATCATCTACGTATAATAATAGATATGTTGTGGCACTTCCATTCTTGTAGAGGAATAAAGAGTTATCAGCAGTAGTAGAATGAAAACTAATGTTCTTAAGATGAGTAGAAATCCTTTCAAACCATGCACGAGGTGCTTGACGAAGACCATACAAAGATTTTGACAAGAGGCAAACATGATCCGGATGTTGTTTATCAATGAACCCAGCAGGTTGGTGACAATAAACTATTTCCTTGAGATGGCCGTGCAAAAAGGCATTGTTGACATCCAATTGATGGACTGGCCACTTGTATGATGCAACAAGTTGTAGCATAATACGAATAGAAGCAGGTTTAACTACTGGTGAAAATGTTTGATGAAATTCAATACCTTGCCTCTGATGAAAACCCTTGACTACCCATCTTGCTTTTCGGCGTTCAAGTGTACCGTCTGGCTTCAACCTATTTTCAAAAACCCATTTTCCTGAAATAACATGAGCTCCTGGAGGTCTGGGTACCAGAGTCCAAGTCTTGTTCGTCTGAAGGGCTCGGAATTCGTCCTCCATTGCAGATCGCCAGGACGGATCCCGCAGAGCCTCTCGAACCGAGCTTGGTATATGCAGGTCTTCAGTGAGGCATGCATATTTAGGATTAGGCTTCACAATGCCTGCTTTGAGTCTGGTGACCATTTTGTGAGCGCTGACTGGTACATCTTGAGTAGCTGGGATCGTTGCATGGTTGTTGGGAGGTGTGCCATGCAAATTGGGGTCAGGTGTACCGTGTTTCTGCTGAGAAACTTGTGGCGAGGCGGGACTTCGTGCATTGGCACGTTGAGGTGGCAGGATCAGGGGTAATATATCTGTGGAGGCTGATGGTTGTTGACGAACAGATTTAGGAGGAGTGGTGGTGACTTTTTGAAAAGGAAACACTGATTCATCAAAGTATACGTGACGAGAGGTGTAAACTCGTTGCTGTTTAGGGTCATAACAGCGGTAGCCTTTGGTGTTTGGTGGGTAGCCCAGAAAAATGCATGGCAGGGAAAGTGGTGTGAGTTTGTGTGGAGATATGGCTGTTGTGTTGGGGTAGCATAAGCACCCAAACACACGTAGATGAGCATAATCAGGTGGGAAACCGAAGAGGAGCTCATATGAAGTAACTTGGCCGCGTGGTCGGCAAGGTCTTCTGTTGATCAGGAACGTTGTTGTGGCCAAGGCATTGTCGAAGTGTTCGGTCTGACTTATGCCGTAACGGAAAACTCCAAACATAATGTGAGTAGTCATTGTCGAAGTGTTCGGTCGACACTTCCCCCGGGCCTGTACTGGCAGCCCGCGGAGGTTCTTTTTTCGGTGGGGCTAGACCCTTGCGGAGAGCTTGAGCGTATGAACGAGTTAGTAAGAGCTTGACACGGCGAGTTTTACGTGGTTCAGGCCGCCGGAGCGTAAAACCCTACGTCCACGGCGAGCTATGGAGCTCACTGTATTGCTTGCTGCTCAGAACCGTAGTCATGAGCTTGAGGATGAGTTACAGCTTGGGTGTGAATGGCTAGCGTATGAGTTGCGGGAGTGCGAACCCAGGGTGCGAATGGCTAGAGTGCCAACCCTTGCTAACGTTGCCTACCCGAGCCTTTTATAATCCAAGGCTCAGGTGGCTTACAAGGGGGGCTCGGGACCCGACAGGTGGTCCCAGGGAGATTGCTGCAGACTACCGTATCCGCAGTTATGTCGGTAGTTGTCTCTGGCGAAGGCTTCTGAGTCTTCGTCTTGCCGCCCTGCCCATGCCGCATGCTACTCGTAGTGGTTGATGACGGCGGGAGCGGCATGGGATGTCTTGTCGCTGCGTTTATTGGCTGGCAGGCTCTGATACCGCGCGCCAGTCTGTGATGTGACTGGGCGCAACGGCACCTGACAGAGGCGTGCTCCGCGTCTCCGCATCTTGGAAAGGCGCGGGCCTTGAATACCTTGTACGGGCAAGGTATGGGGCGTCTTTACGCCCGCTGCCTACCGCTCGGGGGCAGGCAGCGCTGTTCTGCTGGACACGTGGCGGGCCCGGAGCCCTCCTCAGTGGAGAGGGAGGTCCGTCCCCGCAGGACACGTGCAGCCTTCGGACCTCTCCCCCGCGGAGGGGGGAGGTCCGGCTTCTGTCAGCCACGTGGCGGGTTCGGAGCTCTCCTCTGAGGAGGGAGAGGTCTGGCCCCGCGGGACATGTGGCACCTTCGGAGCTCTCCCCACGGAGGGGGGAGGTCTGGCTGCTGTAGGCCACGTGGCGAGCCCGGAGCTCTCCTCTGAGGAGAGGGAGGTCCGGCCCCACTGGACACGTGGCGCCTTCGGAGCTTTCCCTGCGGAGAAGGGCGAGATCCTTAGGCATTTTCCACTGTGCGCGGGGGTACCCCATATCGCGGGTACCGACAGTGGCCCCCGGGCTCACCTCGGGGGAGGTAACGAGCCCGAGGTGAGGCCTTCTCCTACTCGCGCACTTTTCTTGTCTTGAGTACTCCCTGTGCTGGCAGGGTCTTGACGGCTTTGGAGTTCAGCCTCTTAGGAGAGGGTGAAGCCCGGCATCGGAGCTCGGTCCGGCTGTGGGGGCGGAGGTCCGGAAGTCATCGGAGCTCAGGTCCACGAAGGGCGTGAGGTCCGGCATCAGGGCTCGCCTCTGCAAGGAGGGCGAGGGCTGGCATCGGAGCTCGGCCCAGCTGTGGGGGTGGAGGTCCGGAAGTCATCGGACCTCAGGCCAGCGAAGGGCGTGAGGTCCGGAGGTCATCGGAGCTCAGGACAGCGAAGGGCGTGAGGTCTGGCATCAGCGCTCGCCTCTGAAAGGAGGACGAGGGCTGGCCTCGGAGCTCGGCCCAGCTGCGGGGGGCGGAGGTCCGGAAGTCATCGGAGCTCAGGCCAGCGAAGGGCGTGAGGTCCGACATCAGCGCTCGCCTCTAAAACAAGGGCGAGGGCTGGCCTCGGAGCTCGGCCTGGCTGTGGAGGCGGAGTCCGGAAGTCATCGGAGCTCAAGCCAGCGAAGGGCGTGAGGTCCGGCGTCAGCGCTCGCCTCTGAAAGGAGGGCGAGGGCTGGCCTCGGAGCTCGGCCCAGCTGTGGGGGCGGAGTCCGGAAGTCATCGGAGCTCAGGCCAGCGAAGGGCATGAGGTCAGGCATCAGCGCTCGCCTGTGAAAGGAGGGCGAGGGCTGGCCTCGGAGCTCGGCCTGGTTGTGGAGGCGGAGTCCGGAAGTCATCGGAGCTCAGGCCAGCGAAGAGCGTGAGGTCCGGCATCAACGCTCGCCTCTGAAAGGAGGGCGAGGGCTGGCCTCGGAGCTCGGCCTGGCTGTGGAGGCGGAGTCCGGAAGTCATCGGAGCTCAGGCCAGCGAAGGGCGTGAGGTCCGGCATCAGCGCTCGCCTCTGAAAGGAGGGCGAGGGCTGGCCTCGGAGCTCGGCCCAGCTGTGGGGGCGGAGGTCCGGAACTGCTCAGTGGTCCCCCCTTTCCTGTCCCTTAGTCTCATTTGGCTTACTGTCCCAGGCCGGAATACGGGGCTTGGGTAATCCAGTGCACTTGGTCCCGGAGGTCTGGCCCCAACCCCAGTCAGGGTGTAACCGTCCGGCCCCCTGGTACTCAGACCGTAGCGCCGGGGGGCAGAGTGCGCATGCTTTGGGTGCAAGACCGGGCAAAGCAAGGCTCCTAACCCCCCGGTCTAGCGTAGGTCTTTTCTCGGAGGAGACCAACTGGCGGTACAGTACCCTTACAGAGGGAGATCCAAAAGGCCACCGGGCCTCTGGCAGGTACCCCAAGCACTACCACCTTCGGCAGGACGACAAATATCGACTATGCATGAGAGCAGGAAAGAGAAATCGAGTGTACAATGGACGCACACTGTCTAGAGCGTGGGGAGGTGTTCATATAAATTAATGCGTAATTTAAATAAACACCTAAGTAAGCATAGTGAACTTACTGGGGTGGCGTCGGAGCGCCTGTCTTCACGCAGAGCGGGTCATGCGTGGCTTCGTCGTACGCCGGACACGGGGGGACCCCATGGCGATCTCAGGGGGAAGCACGGCTTCGGCCCCGCATACCATGTGGAAGGATAATTCCCGTGACCCGGCCCTGGGAAGTCCAGCTGACCCTCGACATGGAGGAGCCGGTATCCCCCGACGGCTTTGGGTGCGCGTCTGCACCGGTTGTGTGGGTCTGCTTGGCGTGGACCTGGCACGCATTGCATCCCTAACCAGTTTGACGGCGTCCAGGTGGCTCTCGGTCAGTAGGAGCCATGCCGGGTGGCTTAACCGACCAGCGTGCAGGACGATGAGCGTTCCCAGCACTCGCCTCCATGGACTACTGCGAGCTATTCGCAGCCTTCCTCCTGGGTTATGCACCGCAATAGGATGTCGTGGCGCCACGCCAGTAAAGATACCAGCGCGTAGCACTTAGCCATCCGCACCACCCGTTCAGCGAATGCACGTTCATCAGGAAGGGTGTCCACGTTCATCAGGAAGGATGTCCTTCAAGGAGTCCCGGACCTTCGTGGTCCATGCATCGGGACTACTTGAGCTTCTGGATCTTGAGCCCTGGGTTGCACGGAGTCCCCAGTGACGCTTACGATCCTTTGGCGGCATCCATGGCTGCAGGGCTGCCGGGACTGCCTAGCTTCGAGGCACTGGTTCAGCCCCCTTTGCCCGGCTCGGCGGGCCGGGCTGTGGACCGCAGCAACGTCCTCTTGAAGACTCCTTCGGGCGCAGGGGCTCCGATGGAGGCCTTCGTTGAGAGGTCGTCAGCTGCGGCCTTGCCAGCGCGCGGTACATGGCGCAGGTCCAAGGCGAGGAAGTCTTTCTCCAACATCCACACGTGGAGCAGATAAGCAGCTAGCTGTGGATCATTGCAGGGGCATTCACCCTTAACTTGCTTGATAACTAGCTGGGAGTCGCCCTGCGCCAACAACTGGCGAGCGCCCAGAGACAGGACTGTCTTTTAGGCCAAAGATGAGTGCTTCATACTCTGCCAAGTTGTTGGTTGCCTTGGAATTGAGACACACCATGTACCCAGACTGCTCCCCGATGGCATGAGAAGCAGTACGCCGGCACTGGCCCCCTGCTTTCGCGAGGAGCCGTCGAAGAAGAGCGACCAGTGAGGCCCGGTGAAGACCGGAGCTCGGTACATTGGTTCACCGTCTTCGCGGCCCCCTGGGTCAGCCTTCGTTGGCGTCCACTCAGCCACAAAGTCAGCCAGTGCTTGGCTCTTGGTTGTCTGACGTGGTATGGAGCTCAGCTCGAACTCCGTCGTCTTCGGGCTATCTTCCGGCTTCGGAAGCTGGCAGTGAGTGCCAATTCCGCCCTTCGGTTGCTCTGGCGCACTTGTCCGCCAGGCTGAAGAGCTCAGAGGCATCGCAAACCTATCTGGTCGCAAGCTTCTCAAGCATCTTCTCGTCCCCGGACACCCTGCCGGAATGCTACCACCACAGAAGCACTTCGAATGTGCGGGATGGTGTTGCGTACCTGGGAGAACCGCTGGATGAAGGAGCGCAGTGACTCCCCAGGTTGTTGCTTGATGGCGTGGAGGTCAAGCTCCGTGCCGGGACGGGTGTAGGAGCTGCCGAAGTTGGCAATGAACTGCCGGCAGAGCTCTCCACAGGAAGTTATGGAACCCTGAGGGAGGTTCATTAGCCAAGACCGGGCTGGGCCGGTCAAGGCGACGGGGAAGTAGTTGGCCATGACAGCCTCATCCCCTCCTGCGGCAAGTACGGCGGTGGAGCAGATCTGTAGGAACTCCGCGGGGTTGACGCTGTCGTCGTACTTCTCGGGCAGGTGCGGCTGAAACTTGCGCGGCCACCTCGCGAAGCGAAGGTCGGGTGCAAGGGCCGCACATCCTGCTCCTGTTGCCGCAGGTATTGGTGCCGCGAACGCTTGGTTCGCACCTGGCACAGTGTACCCCGGTATGGGTAAGGTTGCGCCTAAGATCGGGGATGCCGTTTGCAAAGCATATGGCTGTGGCATATGCTGCGCGGCGTATGCCTAGGGCAGAGTCCGCGTGGCGAAGATCTGCTCTTCAGGCTGGGTTGAGACCGACGTTATGCTGTCGCCGGCCCTTGGATGCGACGCCTTTCTCGATGTCGCTCGAGGAACACTCGGGCATCTTGGCCCAAGTGGCATCACTCCAGCTCTGCCCTCAGGTTCATTGACGGAAGCCTGGTGGAGCTGGAGTCCACCGTCTATCCGTCAACCGTTGGCGTGCGCATCAGCGACACAATCGGTTGGTTGGAGCGTCGTCCCCGCCGAAGTCGAGGGTTTGCGGCGGCGATGACGAGATGGTCTACCTCGCAAATCCACTGCTGGGTCGCTGCCTGAGGCGCGTCCCCAGCAGGCAGATTGTGCAGTAGCGCTCTTGCTGCAGCTAGCGCACCCCCGCCGGGTACGCCCACTGCTACTGAAGACCTGACGCTGGTTGGAGTCTGCATTGCTGGGGTCGGCGCTGCCAGAGCCGGCTGCTGGCTCCCAGCTTGCGCCGACACACTCCGTCCTGAGTGTGTCGACATGTACTCCCCCCTGGTCACGGTTCGCCGCGAATGCGGGGGAGGAGAGTTTGCCGCTGAAGGAAGCTTGGTCATCTTCGTTGGCGTGCGCATCAGCGACACATCCGGTTGGTCGGAGCGTCGTCCCCGCCGAAGTCGAGGGTTTGCGGCGACGACGACGAGACGGTCTACCTCGCGAATCCACTGCTGGGTCGCTACCTGAGGCGCGTCCTCAGCAGGCAGATTGTGTAGTAGCGCTCTTGCTGCAGCTAGCGCACCCCCGCCGGGTACGCCCAGCGCTACTGAAAACCCGACGCTGGTTGGAGCCTGCATTGCCGGGGTCGGCGCTGCCAGAGTCGGCTGCTGGCTTCCAGCTTGCGCCGACACACTCCGTCCTGAGTGTGTCGACATGTATTCCCCCTGGTCACAGTTCGCTGCGAACGCGGGGGAGGAGAGTTTGCCGCTGAAGGAAGCTTGGTCATCTTCGTCGGCGGAAACTCATCACGCGAGGGAAAAGCCCCCTACCTGGCGCGCCAAATGTCAAAGTGTTCGGTCGACACTTCCCCCGAGCCTGCACTGGGCAGCCCGCGGAGGTTCTTTTTTCGGTGGGGCTAGACCCTTGCGGAGAGCTTGAGCGTATGGACGAGTTAGTAAGAGCTTGACACGGCGAGTTTTACGTGGTTCAGACCACCAGAGCGTAAAACCCTACGTCCACGGCGAGCTATGGAGCTCGCTGTATTGCTTGCTGCTCAGAACAGGAGTCCTGAGCTTGAGGATGAGTTACAGCTTGGGTGTGAATGGCTAGCGTATGAGTTGCGGGAGTGCGAACCCAGGGTGCGAATGGCTAGAGTGCCAACCCTTGCTAACGTTGCCTACCCGATCCTTTTATAGTCCAAGGCTCGGGTGGCTTACAAGGGTAGCCCGGGACCCGACAGGTGGTCCCGAGGAGATTGCCTGCAGACTACCGTATCCGCAGTTATGTCGGTAGTTGTCTCTGGCGAAGGCTTCTGAGTCTTCGTCTTGCCGCCCTGCCCATGCCGCATGCTAGTCGTAGTGGTTGATGACGGCGGGAGCGGCATGGGATGTCTTGTCGCTGCGTTTATTGGCTGGCAGGCTCTGACACCGGGCGCTAGTCTGTGATGTGACTGGGCGCAACGGCACCTGACAGAGGCGTGCTCCGCGTCTCCGCGTCTTGGGAAGGCGCGGGCCTTGAATACCTTGTACGGGCAAGGTATGGGGCGTCTTTACGCCCGCTGCCTACCGCTTGGAGGCAGGCAACGCTGTTCTGCTGGACACGTGGCGGGCTCGGAGCCCTCCTCAGTGGAGAGGGAGGTCCGGCCCCGCAGGACACGTGGAGCCTTCGGACCTCTCCCCCGCGGAGGGGGGAGGTCCGGCTTCTGTCAGCCACGTGGCGGGTCCGGAGCTCTCCTCTAAGGAGGGAGAGGTCTGGCCCCGCGGGACATGTGGCACCTTCGGAGCTCTCCCCACGGAGGGGGGAGGTCTGGCTACTGTAGGCCATGTGGTGAGCCCGGAGCTCTCCTCTGAGGAGACGGAGGTACGGCCCCACTGGACACGTGGCGCCTTCGGAGCTTTCTGTGCGGAGAAGGGCGAGATCCTTAGGCATTTTCCCCTGTGCGCGGGGGTACCCCATATCGCGGGTACCGACAGTCATCAAGAATAACCAAGTAGTACTGGAACCTAGAACTACTGAGTGTTGAAGAAGTCCAAACATCGCAATGAAGTAATTGAAATGGGAAGTACCAAACGCTTTTGGAGTTTTGAAACGGTTGTCTGACATGCTTGCCCAGCCGACACACATGGTAAGTATGTTCAGAAGATTTATTACAAGTGAACTCAAACTGAAGAGGTAAAGAGGACATGGACTGATATCCAACATGACCTAGGCGAGCATGCCATAGCCCGGACGTGTGTGACGCGCTGAAGTTGAAGTTGCTTGTGGGCGCCTGTGATCGAAGAGGATAGAGATCCCCAGAGCTATCACATCGGAGAAGCACCATCTTGGTCACTAGATCCTTGATAGAAAATCCAAAAGCGTCAAACTCGACAGTCACATTATTATCTCGGGTCGGTGCACGAACTGAAACTAGATTTTTGACCAAAGCCGGTGAAATGAGGACTTTGTTTAAATGCAGCAAAGATGTTGGAGTTGGAAATATAGCAGTGCCAGCACATTGAATGGGCATAGAGGCTCCATTGCCAACAACAATGCGTGAAAGAGAATTATTAGAGGACTGTGTAGTGAGAATACTAGAGTTATTTGTCATATGTATCAAGGAACCAGTCACCGCCAATGTACGCAGAATTTGTGGGCATGCCGTTGAGTGCTCAGTAGAGACTCGATGCCGGTGCAGACTGTGATGGCGCTGTTGTAGGCGTCGCAGGGGTGAACTGGTTGTTGTAGAAACCCGGAGGTGTCATTGTTGCAGCGAAGGCTTGGTGACTTGGAACAGCCGGTGGTGGACCTTAGAAGCTCATGGCGGATGAAATTGCCTAGAGGGGGGTTGAATAGGCTAAAATTCCTGAAATGACTTAATTAAACGAGATTAGAACACACGGGCCGGACTAGTCTGGCTCAGGGGCGGACTAGTCCGATCAACCTGCTGGGAAAGCCTAAAAGGCCGGACTAGTCTGGCTCACGGGCGGACTAGTCCGGTAAGACTGCTAAAAAGGCTAAACTTGATTTTTATGGGTTTTTTCTTCATATTTTAGTTTAACGAAATGCAGATAAACTATCTAGCAAACTATATAACAAATATGACAAAGTATTGAGGTGGATTGCAAGATTGTAACATGAAATATTATAAGAGCGAAATGATCAAACGAACACTAAGCAATTCTAATGATCAATGAAATAAAAGTGCAAAATGACACGAAGATTTTTGCCCGAGGTTCGATTCCACTCAGGAATCTAAGTCCCCATTGAGGAGTCCACAAAGGACCGGGTTTAACAACCCTTCCCTCATCAAGTCGCCACTAAGGCCAACCCGGTTCTTCACTATCTCAAGGGTGAACTTACAAAGTGTTGGGACTGCTCACAATCTGAGGCTCCCACTTGATCACGTCCATAAAACTCTACCAATCTTACAAGCCACAGGTCACACTAAGTGCACGAGATCACTTTGAGAGCCTTAAACGCGAAGTTCTTACTTCTCCTCTCCTCACACACCCAAATCCACTCAAGAATTGGTTCTAGAGGGTGAGTAGGCAAGAGATAAGGCTTAGGGGGGCTCTAGGATCGCTGTGGCGGCGCTAGGGTTCTAGGTCACTCTAAATGAAGTCGGGACATCTCCTTTTATAGAAGTCCCGAAGCCAACCGTTGCCACCTGCCGAAAGTCCGGAGTAGTCCGCCTCACACCGAACTAGTCTGATCTCACACAGGAACTATTTGTCCGGGTGAGAACGGACAAGTCTGGAGGACCCGAACTAGTCCGGCCGCTAAGTCGGACAAGTCCGGTCTACCAAGAATTAGCCGTGGGAGCTCTCATCTCACACCCATACGGACTAGTCCGCCTTAGAACAGACTAGCCCGAACTCACACACGAACTCTTAGTCCGTGTGAAAACGGACAAGTCTGGCTAGCCCGGACTAGTCCGGCCACTAAGGCGGATAAGAGTCCGGTCTACCAGGACTTAGCCCCAAAAACACTCTCACCAAGAGAGAAATGGACTAGTCCGTCCCAAAACGGACAGGTCCGATCTCAGTTAGGAACTCTCAGTCCGCCCCAAAACGGACTAAGCCATAGGACTTTCGGACTACTCTAGCCTCTTCCCCGGACAAGTCCGGCCTGCCGAATTTTATCTCTCTACCTCTCTCCACTAAAGATTTGACAGTTTTAACGCTTTGAGCTCTCTTCTATGATATCAATGCACTTGACACACACACTTTCTTTTACACGGCTAGCCTACTAAAGACTCAAGTGAAACCCTAATTTCTACTCTTCGAGTCTTCGACATCGTTCTTCATCTTTTTTTCTTTTTGAGAGTTTAGGTGTCCGCCTTTGAAATGTCATGTGCTTATGATCATCTTAGCTCATTAGTCTCTTAATTTGTTGTCATCAATCATCAAAAACCCACGGGGGTGCCTAGATGCACTTACACGGGATGTCGCCAATGTGACACGTGCCATGCCTGAACCATGTCGGTCCAGGGAGCTTGTCTTGGTGGCCAAGTCGGCGGTGTCGTAGATGATTGGGTTGATGAGGAGTCGCGTCCAGCATTGTTGCGTCCACCGCCTCTGCCTCGCTTGCGTCCACGAGACCCACCGGAACAGGTGTTCTATGTAGATGGCGTAGGCGTCGTTGTAGTTGATGCGGAAGTGTTCGTCGTGACGCCGGAAGAGGACGACGCCACCAGAGCAGTGGCAGCCTCCATCTTGGCCGTCTCGCCCAATCGTACTTCCTCACGCACAAGATAGTTGCGCGTATAGAGAAAGTTTGGGGGAGGCACGCGAGACATAAGATTGGCAATTGCATAGCTGAACTTCGAGTTCAAGCCACGCAAGGTGTTGATGACGAGAGCGGACTCGGAGATAGGAGAGTCGATGTCGCGCAATGTGTCCGCGAGTTTCTTCAGGTGACTGCAATATTCATGGTGACTGCAATGTGTCTCGAGTGTGGCACTAAACGGTCTCTCGCACACGTTTTCTACACGGATACAATACGTGGTTAGTACCTGCAGAAGACCACACAATAATGGCGCACTCAAGGTTTTGTTTTCATTTCAGGCAGTACCATATTTGAAAGTAAATACAAACGCCCGTATCATTTCCATACGGCCGTCCTTGAGCTAAGTCACGTCTCAAGGCACGTGATCGTGTTTCAACACCACACGACGGGGAACCCGAGTATGTCATGAACGGGTCGTCACGGTTGGGAATGGTATCAACCCAACAGATACCACCTACTGCCCTGCAGGGCACGCCGATGGCAAGCGCTGCGTATGTCCTCCTGGGCTATTTCCAGACGAACACACTCTCGCGTTACTAACCACGCGATGGGGTCTCCGCTTACTTGCCTAATGCACGCTAGGGATCGGCGTTTCATATGAACTCAGGGACATGAAGAGTCCAAGAGTTTCATATTGACGTCTCACACCAAGCTGTGAGACAAATCCCTGAACCACGTTCCTCGTCAGGGAGAGCTAACCGAAATTGAACCGCTTTCGGTGGCGTTCCTTACCATACTTACCAGAGCGTAGGTGCGTCGTTACATAATTGAAATTCAGAATTATAACATATAAGTTAGTCTTTGCCACTTTAAGTAACTATGCTAATATAGTCCTTACTTGGGCAACTACCGAATCCTCACCGTATACCTAAGTTTTTCCCATAATGCAGTCCTTTAGTACTGTGCTATCCCCACTGCAGCTCTGATACCAGGCTGTGGCGGACCGGAATCCGCTCATCCAGGATCGCAGAGGGTGGTGCCGCGCGATGCGACACCCGACAGCACACGTCATAAGAACATAATATATTACATGGGAAACAACTGAAACTGTACAAACAGGTACAAACTTCAGTTACACTATTGTTTATATTACACAGCGGAAGTCTACACTATACAACTCACGCCCGCCTATTTAGCAAAAGTTGGTTGCCCAGCCCTAGGGCAACCCACACTAGCTGCACTCCTCAGCTCAGCGCGGCGTGTACGGCTCCCACTCAGCCGTGGTCCCCGACGGAGGGTAATCCTCGCCGGTGGACTCGTACTCCGAGTCCGTGGGTGGCTCCTCACCTGAAAAACACTTAAGCAGCAACCGTGAGCACAAAGGCTCAGCAAGGCTTAACCGACTCACCTAAGCATGAAACTCTACATGAGGTGTACAATGGACATAGGATAGTAACATTTCAGCAAAACGACACGCCTACAAGTTCATCCTTAGTTCATCTTTTAGCAACAAGTTAACAGTTCATGAAATCTGAAATTTAGTAAGCAGTATTTGGTGGCACACATGTAGCAATACAATTATATCAATCAGCATCATTGAATCAACATATTTCATCCATTAGTCTACGTTACGACGCAGTGAACAAGCGGTACTCGTCACCGCGAGGGACGGCGAATCGACTCGATATACACCTGCAGGGAAACCCAAAGAGCACGTCACGTACGCCCACCCGTGGAGCTGCACAGCACGCTCACTCGCTGTCGTACGGGACAACCTTTCACCCAACAGCCCAAACGTCGAACCGGTCGCACCGAAACGAGTAGGAGGTTCCCCACACGGAGCATCTCTCTATGCCCGTTGGCAGATTTCCACCTTGCTGCCCTCAACCTACACCTATAAATCGGTGTGCTATGCCTCGACGCCCGGAGGTTTAGGCTACATCGGTTTATCGGGGCCCATATATCCGATATGCCTTCGGTACGTTCAATACTTGTTCAGCAGGGCCGCACACGGATCGGTCCTCAATCGACACGGGCAGGGCTGCGCACACAAGACTCTCTCTTGCTGCGCCCGAGCCCCTGCCTAGTCTCATTTTCATTACTAAAGTGATCTCACATCACTCAACCGAACCCGTGTGTCCCAAGCCTATCTCGCGAGTAGATTCTAACTACTCGACTTGTACCGAAGTCCTATGACTCATTAAGCATAGCCTGTCTACTCGAGGTCCTTGACCCTACCCTCACTCTTTTAGGAACCTTTGGTTATGCAAGTGGGGTTTCATTCATCCTATACCTAATGCACATACATACTTCATATGACACATGTAAACAAAGTAAAGCTTTTAAAAAGGGTTAATGCAAACCGGGGCTTGCCTTGTTGCTGCTGGTCAGGAGTTAGTTCTTCGTCCGGAAGGAGGAAGTCCAGCACTTCCGGAGTCTCTTCTTCAACGGCTACACGTTAATGAAATACTACACGTTAATTTAGATGCAAATGTGAATTTTAGAGTAAGACTTCTACTATTAGTGCTGATAACCAGTCTCTAACACCTGGAACTTTGTTTAAGAATTTAAAGATGAACTGGTGTTGGTGGTTTGGCTTGAACTTAATCACATGGTTAAATGCTAAGTGGTTTTCCCCCTTTTCCATAATAATCCCTTAAGTGATTAAACAGGACAGGGGTGATCTAGAGCTCCAATGGAGCTGAGAATTTTTTGTGTGAACTCCTTGTCACAAGAAAACTCTCTGGACCAAACATTAGCACTTTTCATGGAGTGGTTTGCTCAGAATAATTCTCTTGGCAAATCAGCAAGGAAGAATTTATTCTGAGGTAATACCCCTGTTCATGCTCAACTTGATGATCTACAATTTCAATTATAGCTCATAGAGTTTGCATGAATTTTCCTAGCATTTTTGGAGTCAAGGTTTGCCCAGAATTGAATTTCCAAGTTCTGGAAATTCTCTGAAAATGTTTCTGCATTCAAATGAACACAGCACCTTCCAATTTGAATTGCTCTGACCAAATCGACTCCAAATGGTCTGAAATTTTTACAGGGGTTTACTAATGCCCTAAAGAACATTCTGGCAAAATTTGGGGATTTTTGGATGAACCAAACTCCCTCTAAAATTCTTTTGCTGAAAAGCTTTAAAGAATTTTCCAGAGTTAATTAAAGGGTTTCATACAAATTGGGTTCTACATTTGGATAGTAATCTATCAGAGGAATCCAACGAAATTTGTTTCACAATTTTTGGATTCTCCTACCCAAAGTTGTAGCTATTCAAAGTTTGAACTAAAAACTGAACTTCCCCAAAATGTTCAAATACTGGCTGTGGGTCCGGGGACAGGTGTCACGCGTCGGGGCAAGCCACACGAGGCTACAGGTTATTTCCCGCGCCTCCACACCAGATCCCTGCGCCACAGCTGATCAAATATTTGAAAAACCGTCGCTGACGGGTGGGACCCACCGGTCGTCTTCTACCTCCGGCCACCCGCGCCTGCGCGCCGCCGGGCTCGCCGGAGTTCGACGGATTCCGGCCTCCCGGCCATCCCCCGAGCTCTCCCTCGCCGCTAGGGCCTAATTTCCCGTGCTGAACACGATGGAACACTCTTCCCCGGTCGGCGATGGCTCTAACCTAGCTGGCCACGGTGCGGCGGCTCTGGACTGGTTCGGCAACGTCGCCCGGTCACCCTAGCCTGCCCAGACCTCGGTGGAACGGCGCTACAGCACCAGTGGACCAAAGGGACGCTCGACCTAGCCTCAAAACTGCTCGGGACCGGCGGCTAATGGTGTCTCACCGTGCACCCGAAACCTCCTCCGCGTTTGAGGTCGGAAATTCTGGATTTCATGCGGTCTACGTGCATATTTCCAACTAGGGTTGTGAAGGACTACTGATCGCCGGTTAGTGGCGGTCCTGTGTGCAAGATTTGACAAGCTACATAGGATTGGAGAGGGAGAATTTTGGCGGCGATTACCGGATGCTCTGTTGGAGGTCGCCGGGACAAAATCTCCGAATTGGCCGCCGATCCTCCACGGTTTGCTCCAGGCTTTGGAGGAGAGCAGCAGCACGATGGCGCGCTCCCGTGGCCGGGCTTGCTCGGACGTGACAACCCTTGTGGAAGGCTGCCCGCGTGCGCCCGATCGTCGGCTGGCTGTGGTTCGCCGCGGGTGAGGCGTTTAATGCTCGAAACCCACCACGGATGGCTAGCTCTCGCGCTCAGAAGGTGCGGAACGAGGGCACAGCGTCGTTGTGCAGCTCGGGGAGGCTCTGTGGCGCGGTTTAGCCGGCTCCCGATGGCTTTCCAGAGGAGCGGCGAGCTCGGTTTTGTTTTCGGGAGAGCGCGCGTGTGAGGAGAAGAAACACGGATGGTCGTCTTGGTCACGCGGAAGGATCATGTAAGAGGCACCGCCGACTCCCGTGCTGCCAGCGGCCCGAGCAAAGATCAGGAGGTGGAGCCTCGGTCGACGGGGGCGGCCGCTCGGTGTCGCCCGCGGGTGAAACCCCGGTGGAGTGAAGACCAGAGAGAAACTTAAGTGTTAAGTATACTCATTCCTATGACATGTGGGCCCCACAACTCAGTACCTCTTTTCCTCAAAATATCTCCAAAGTTTGACAATTATCCAACCCAATTGTTTGAAAATTGGAAACTGAGCTCATTTGACAAGTTTGGACAAATTCCATGCAAATTCAAATATTCATTTGAATTCTTTGCACCTTTGACTTCCTTTGGAAAAATGGGCAGCAAGACTTTTCAAAAATTAATGAAACTTTGCCCCCCCACTAATTTGGACCTAAGGAATCCAAATATGCCACTTGATCCTTGTGTTAGCTGCTGCAACAATAGTTTGGACACAACAGTTTTGAATTCCTCATTGTGTGATCATATGTGTATAAACCCTACTTTGTGAGAGTGAAGACTCTCCCCTCTAATCACTCTTTTGATGGAGGTTACATGCTTTTCACAACATTTCCTAAGGTGTCCACAATGAAAATTGTGGTGTTGTGAGATGAAGAAAAGTTTTTACAAGTCCCTTTTCTTGGGCTTTTACATCCCTCCCCCCTTAAAAGAATCTCGTCCCGAGATTATAAAAGAAGAGATAGCGATGTAATAGGGACTTACCCGTGTTGAGAAGCCAAGAACTCCGGGTAATTTGAGCGAAGGAACTCCTCGCTCTCCCACGTCGCTTCCTCGGCGGTGTGGTTACTCCAGAGTATTTTGTAGAACCACAACGTTCTGCTACGCGTGGTCCTGGCTTTCTC
Organism: Neostapfia colusana; assembly: GCA_030760725.1. Classification (NCBI taxonomy): domain Eukaryota; kingdom Viridiplantae; phylum Streptophyta; class Magnoliopsida; order Poales; family Poaceae; genus Neostapfia; species Neostapfia colusana. The sequence continues at coordinate 58,211,037 of JASWHV010000019.1, forward strand.
ATCAAGAATTCCCACCGGATATTCATCATATGTTAAATCCGGCTTCAGCTCGCCGATGTCTTCGGTAGGAACAGCAGTTGTATGCTTCAAGCATTTTCGCAGTTGCGAAACATGGAAAATATCATGGACACCAGCCAGAGATGCCGGTAGCTCCAATCGATACGCTGCTGGTCCACACTTCTCGGTGATAGCGTAGGGTCCAATGAAACGGGGAGCGAGCTTCCCCTTCACACCGAATCGGTGCACGCCCTTCATTGGAGATACGCGGAGGTACACGTGTTCCCCAACGTCAAAGTGCAACGGCCTACGCCTCTTATCAACGTAGCTCTTCTGTCGGGATTGAGCGGCCTTCAAATTGGCTTGAATTGTCCGAACGCGCTCCTCGGCGTCGTTCACCACATCAACCCCGAATGTGACCCTTTCACCGGACTCGCACCAATTTAATGGGGTGCGGCATTTACGACCGTAGAGAGCTTCATAGGGTGCCATTTTGATACTCGCCTGATAACCGTTGTTGTACGAGAATTCCGCCAATGGTAGGTGATCATCCCAGTTCCTACCATAGTGGATGGCACATGCTCTCAACATGTCCTCCAGGACTTGATTCACCCTTTCTGTCTGACCATCTGTCTGAGGGTGATAGGCGGAGCTCCTGATCAACTTAGTACCCAATGCAGCGTGTAGCTGCTCCCAAAAGCGAGATACAAATAATGCACCTCGATCTGAGACAATGGTCTTGGGTATCCCGTATAGGCATAGAATCTTTGCTATGTATAGCTCCGCATATTTGCCGGCATTGTAACGTGTATTCACCGGAATGAAGTGAGCCGTCTTGGTTAACCGATCAACGATTACCCATATGGAATCATGCTTGTTGGCTGTTAGGGGTAATCCCACAATGAAATCCATGCTCACATCTTCCCATTTCCAGGCCGGGATCTTCAGGGGTTGCAACAGCCCTGATTTCTTCATGTGATCAGCTTTCACTCGTCTACACGTATCGCACTAGGATACGTACTTAGCTACCTCCCGCTTCATCCGTGTCCACCAAAATTTCTTTTTCAAATCTTGGTACATTTTGTTGCTGCCCGGATGAATGGAGTATTTGGACAAGTGAGCTTCATCGAGGATCTTTTTCCTCAACTCCATATCTCGGGGTACGACTATGCGGTCATTGAACCACAGCGTCCCCTCATCATCCTTCCGGAAACATTTAATTTCTCCATTGTCTATCCGTCTCCGGAGATGTGCCATGCCTTTATCCGTTTTCTGAGCTGCAATGATGTCCTCCCTAATAGTAGGGATGAGGGCAAGGTTGTACAGCGATCCATAAGGAACCAAGTATAAACTTGGCTCTTCCTCCTCCACCGGTGTAATGGTGAGGTGATGGACATGTGATTTCCGACTCAGCGCGTCGGCAACCACATTCGCCTTGCCGGGGTGGTAATGGATCTCAATTTCATAATCTTTGATCAGTTCTAACCACCTCCTCTGCCTCATGTTCAGCTCCTTCTGGGTGAAAATGTATTTCAAGCTCTTGTGGTCGGTGTAGAGATGCACCAAGTTCCCCAGGAGATAGTGCCTCCACATTTTCAGCGCCAACACCACGGCAGCAAGTTCAAGATCGTGAGTCGGGTAGTGCTGCTCATGGTTCCGAAGTTGGCGTGAGCCATAAGCGACCACACGTCCTTCCTGCATCAACACGCAGCCGAGCCCAATACCGGACGCGTCACAATACACGTCGAAGGGCTTTGTTGTATCCGGCTGAGCTAATACCGGGGCTGTTGTGAGATGCTTCACCAATGTTCGGAACGCTCCTTCACACGCCGTGTTCCAAACATATTTTGTCCCTTTCTTCAGCAACTCTGTCATCGGCTTAGCGAGCTTGGAGAAACTTGGAATGAATCTCCGGTAGTACCCCGCTAACCCGAGGAAGCTTCTGACTTCATGGACTGTAGTGGGAGCTTTCCATTTCAACACTTGCTCTATTTTGCTTGGGTCAACCGCAATGCCTTCAGCTGAGATGATATGTCCCAAGAACGGCACTTGGCTGATCCAAAATTCGCATTTGCTGAACTTGGCATAGAGTTTGTGGTCTCGCAATCGTTGAAGAACGATCCGCAAGTGTTCGGCATGCTCGGCTTCTGTCTTGGAGTAAACCAAGATATCGTCGATGAACACTACCACGAACTTGTCCAGCTCCGGCATGAACACCGAGTTCATGAGATACATGAAATGGGCTGGAGCATTTGTGAGACCAAAGGACATGACGAGATATTCGTATAAGCCGTATCTCGTCGAGAACGCCGTCTTCGGGATATCCTCCGCCCGGATTTTGATCTGGTGATATCCAGAGCGAAGGTCCATCTTTGAGAATACACTTGCCCCCACCAGTTGATCAAACAAGATGTCAATACGGGGCAGTGGGTACTTGTTCTTGATGGTGACGGCGTTGAGCGGCCGGTAATCCACACACAGCCTCAGGGTCTCATCCTTTTTCTTCACGAATAGCGCCGAGCATCCCCAAGGCGAGGAACTCGGCCTAATGAAACCCTTGCTCAACAGATCATTGAGCTGTTCTTTCAGTTCCGCTAGCTCAGTTGGAGCCATCTTGTATGGTCTCCGTGATATGGGCGTAGTCCCGGGTGCGAGCTCAATCTTGAACTCGACATCCCGCTCAGGTGGCATGCCCGGAAGATCGTCCGGGAACACGTCAGGATACTCCCGGACTACGGGGATGTCTTCTAACTTGAGAACTTCAGCATTATTAATTGCTAAAACTTCCCGGACTGGTGTGTCTAACACCATGGAATGCGGACGGTGAAATGGAGAATTTAAGTGAACTGTCCGTGTCCGAGTCTCTAGGACAGCGCCATGGTATTTCAGCCATGACATCCCCAAGATTGCATCAATCTTTTGTCCCATAAGGATTATCAAGGTGGTGGGATATAGCTTCCCACCTAAGCACAGAGGTGCCTTTGGAATCATCATATTAGCTGAAATCTTCCCTCCCGGTGAGCATATCATATAAGTGCAGTCGGTTGGGAAGACTTGCAATTGATGTTTAGCCACATAGGATGCACTTATAAAGCTGTGGGTTGCACCAGAATCAAATAATATGACGATGGCTTGATGGTTGAGAGTAAACGTACCCGCCAGCACGTTGTCTCCCTCTGGGGCGTCCTCATTGTCGAGGTTGCGGACGCCTCCAGTCCGCTGACCAACCTTCTTCGCCGGAGGTCGGCCTCGAGCACCGCCCTGGAACTGGGCTTGCCCGCTGCTCTGCTGCCCCTGGGGACAGTCCTTCGCAAAGTGGCCCGCTTGGCCACACGTGAAGCAGGTGAAACAGGGCGGTCCCCCGCTGATCGGTGGACGGAAACCCGGGGCGCGTTGTGGCGGTGGAAACGCCCGGGGTACCGTCTGCTGCTGCTGCTGTCTTGGTGGTGGCATCGGCAGACGGAACGGAGGTGCCTGAAAGGGACGTCCCCCGAACCGTTGCGGTCGCGCTGGTGGTTGCCACTGCTGCCCGGATGGTGTCCGATACACCATACGGTACTTCTGGGGAGCGCCACTCCCACCGCTGCTAGGTGGAGCGCTGCGCTTCCTCTGCTCAGCTGCTAACTCCCGCTGAGCGTCTTCTTGCATGATGGCGGCATTGACTAGGTCGTTGAATGTGCCGCGGTTCCATTGTACGAGGTGGGTCTTCATTTCGGGGTGTAACCCCCGATAGAAGTGCTCCCTCTTCTTCTCCTCCGTGGAGATGTAGTCTGACGCATACTGCGCCAGATGGTTGAAGGCACGGGAGTAGTCGTGGGCACTCCTCCCGCCCTGCTTCAGTTCCAAAAATTCTTGGAACTTTCTCTTCATTATTCCGGGAGGGATGTGATAGGCGCGGAACGCCTCCCGGAACTCTTGCCATTCCACGGCATGGCCAGCCGGTCGTGAGGCGACATAATTCGCCCACCACGCACCAGCGGCACCGTGGAGCTGCTGTGCTGCGAACAGTGTCTTTTGCCGCTCCGTACACGGGAGCAGCCCGAACTTGGACTCGATAGTCCGCAGCCAGTTGTCCGCCTCCAGTGGTTCTTCAGCTTCGGTGAACACTGGAGGGTGCGTACTCATGAAATCCGAGTACGACACTTCGCGGGGCTCACGAGGCCCTCGCTCTTGACGTCCTCCCGCCTGGGACGTATTCTGCACGATCGTGCGGAGCAGGTCGGTCTGCTCCTCACGACCTCCCACCAATGCCGCTATCACATCCGCTAGAGTAAGCGGAGGCGGCGGTGGTGGCTGCTGCTGCGGGGTGCTGTCGTAGGCCGGTGGCTGGGAGTCATCGCCTCCCCCTTGGCTAGAGCCACCTACCTCGTGCGTGGTCCTAGTGCGAACCATCTGCAACCATACGACAATAACATCAGTCCCGCAACACTTGCATGCAGTTCCCTTACAATGGGCGTAAAAATATTACGACAACAAAAACATACGATATAGCTCGTAAGCAGATAATGTAATAACTTTGCACAAGCTACACCATTACCCGACCAAACACAAGCTAGTTTAATCCAACTTGATGAACCTCCACTTTGGAAGCTCAACATAACTAGGTTTGGTCACTACGAGACATTACTATCGCGTTGTCATCACGTATCACACCCTTAGGGTACAACACCCTCTCCAATGAGCTCAACTGTCACTCTTCTGTCAGAATGACTAGTTTCTACCTATTCCAAGTTTTGATCTGGTTCTGTGCATTTTTATGACTCCAGTTGAATACCAAAGTTAAAGTTAACTTTAGTATCTTTCCAACGAGTATGCATTTGCCCCCAGATCAGATTTGGCTAAAAAGTTATGCTAATTCAAAGTCAGCAGAATTTCTGGAAGAATTTTAACAGCACCTCCCTTGGAAGTGGCTGTCTTCAACCCTAATTTCCACTAAATTCTGGGCTGAGACTTCAGAAACTTCGAATTGCAAAGATGTCACACATCTTCTACTCTTTCTAAGCGTGTATTATATGACAATTTTAGATTTTTCTACTGGGAGTTATACTTGAAAAACAGATCAGTTCCGAGGATGTTTTACTCTGCCCTGGTTCTGGACAGTTTACATTTCTCTGGGCTTTAAGCCATCTTAAGGTGAGTTTCAGCTCTAGAAGTCTACAACAAAGTTGTAGAGTACTTCAATACCTTTCCAGAACTATATAGCACACCTCCCTGGGCTAAAAGACCTGTGAGTTATGCCCTGTTGACGGTCAGCAAACATGCTGCCCAAAACAGAGCACTCTGTTTTTCAGTCTTTTTGGAACTACACTCTTCACGATCCCACTCTTATACCCAACCAGGGTCCTAACTGTTGAACCTATAGATTTTAATTCTTTGTTATCATTATACTCATGCATATGCCTACAATATCTCGGTACTATGTTCCTTACAAAAGAAAAATCCTAACCGGATCATACCGGTATATACGTCTCGAGTGTGGCACTAAACGGTCTCTCGCACACGTTTTCTACACGGATACAATACGTGGTTAGTACCTGCAGAAGACCACACAATAATGGCGCACTCAAGGTTTTGTTTTTATTTCAGGCAGTACCATATTTGAAAGTAAATACAAACGCCCGTATCATTTCCATACGGCCGTCCTTGAGCTAAGTCACGTCTCAAGGCACGTGATCGTGTTTCAACACCACACGACGGGGAACCCGAGTATGTCATGAACGGGTCGTCACGGTTGGGAATGTTATCAACCCAACAGATACCACCTACTGCCCTGCAGGGCACGCCGATGGCAAGCGCTGCGTATGTCCTCCTGGGCTATTTCCAGACGAACACACTCTCGCGTTACTGACCACGCGATGGGGTCTCCGCTTACTTGCCTAATGCACGCTAGGGATCAGCGTTTCATATGAACTCAGGGACATGAAGAGTCCAAGAGTTTCATATTGACGTCTCACACCAAGCTGTGAGACAAATCCCTGAACCACGTTCCTCGTCAGGGAGAGCTAACCGAAATTGAACCGCTTTCGGTGGCGTTCCTTACCATACTTACCAGAGCGTAGGTGCGTCGTTACATAATTGAAATTCAGAATTATAACACATAAGTTAGTCTTTGCCACTTTAAGTAACTATGCTAATATAGTCCTTACTTGGGCAACTACCGAATCCTCACCGTATACCTAAGTTTTTCCCATAATGCAGTCCTTTAGTACTGTGCTATCCCCACTGCAGCTCTGATACCAGGCTGTGGCGGACCGGAATCCGCTCATCCAGGATCGCAGAGGGTGGTGCCGCGCGATGCGACACCCGACAGCACACGTCATAAGAACATAATATATTACATGGGAAACAACTGAAACTGTACAAACAGGTACAAACTTCAGTTACACTATTGTTTATATTACACAGCGGAAGTCTACACTATACAACTCACGCCCGCCTATTTAGCAAAAGTTGGTTGCCCAGCCCTAGGGCAACCCACACTAGCTGCACTCCTCAGCTCAGCGCGGCGTGTACGGCTGCCACTCAGCCGTGGTCCCCGACGGAGGGTAATCCTCGCTGGTGGACTCGTACTCCGAGTCCGTGGGTGGCTCCTCACCTGAAAAACACTTAAGCAGTAACCGTGAGCACAAAGGCTCAGCAAGGCTTAACCGACTCACCTAAGCATGAAACTCTACATGAGGTGTACAATGGACATAGGATAGTAACATTTCAGCAAAACGACACGCCTACAAGTTCATCCTTAGTTCATCTTTTAGCAACAAGTTAACAGTTCATGAAATCTGAAATTTAGTAAGCAGTATTTGGTGGCACACATGTAGCAATACAATTATATCAATCAGCATCATTGAATCAACATATTTCATCCATTAGTCTACGTTACGACGCAGTGAACAAGCGGTACTCGTCACCGCGAGGGACGGCGAATCGACTCGATATACACCTGCAGGGAAACCCAAAGAGCACGTCACGTACGCCCACCCGTGGAGCTGCACAGCACGCTCACTCGCTGTCGTACGGGACAACCTTTCACCCAACAGCCCAAACGTCGAACCGGTCGCACCGAAACGAGCAGGAGGTTCCCCACACGGAGCATCTCTCTATGCTCGTTGGCAGATTTCCACCTTGCTGCCCTCAACCTACACCTATAAATCGGTGTGCTATGCCTCGACGCCCGGAGGTTTAGTCTACATCGGTTTATCGGGGCCCATATATCCGATATGCCTTCGGTACGTTCAATACTTGTTCAGCAGGGCCGCACACGGATCGGTCCTCAATCGAAACGGGCGGGGCTGCGCACACAAGACTCTCTCTTGCTGCGCCCTAGCCCCTGCCTAGTCTCATTTTCATTACTAAAGTGATCTCACATCACTCAACCGAACCCGTGTGTCCCAAGCCTATCTCGCGAGTAGATTCCAACTACTCGACTTGTACCGAAGTCCTATGACTCATTAAGCATAGCCTGTCTACTCGAGGTCCTTGACCCTACCCTCACTCTTTTAGGAACCTTTGGTTATGCAAGTGGGGTTTCATTCATCCTATACCTAATGCACATACATACTTCATATGACACATGTAAACAAAGTAAAGCTTTTAAAAAGGGTTAATGCAAACCGGGGCTTGCCTTGTTGCTGCTGGTCAGGAGTTAGTTCTTCGTCCGGAAGGAGGAAGTCCAGCACTTCCGGAGTCTCTTCTTCAACGGCTACACGTTAATGAAATACTACACGTTAATTTAGATGCAAATGTGAATTTTAGAGTAAGACTTCTACTATTAGTGCTGATAACCAGTCTCTAACACCTGGAACTTTGTTTAAGAATTTAAAGATGAACTGGTGTTGGTGGTTTGGCTTGAACTTAATCACATGGTTAAATGCTAAGTGGTTTTCCCCCTTTTCCATAATAATCCCTTAAGTGATTAAACAGGACAGGGGTGATCTAGAGCTCCAATGGAGCTGAGAATTTTTTGTGTGAACTCCTTGTCACAAGAAAACTCTCTGGACCAAACATTAGCACTTTTCATGGAGTGGTTTGCTCAGAATAATTCTCTTGGCAAATCAGCAAGGAAGAATTTATTCTGAGGTAATACCCCTGTTCATGCTCAACTTGATGATCTACAATTTCAATTATAGCTCATAGAGTTTGCATGAATTTTCCTAGCATTTTTGGAGTCAAGGTTTGCCCAGAATTGAATTTCCAAGTTCTGGAAATTCTCTGAAAATGTTTCTGCATTCAAATGAACACAGCACCTTCCAATTTGAATTGCTCTGACCAAATCGACTCCAAATGGTCTGAAATTTTTACAGGGGTTTACTAATGCCCTAAAGAACATTCTGGCAAAATTTGGGGATTTTTGGATGAACCAAACTCCCTCTAAAATTCTTTTGCTGAAAAGCTTTAAAGAATTTTCCAGAGTTAATTAAAGGGTTTCATACAAATTGGGTTCTACATTTGGATAGTACTCTATCAGAGGAATCCAACGAAATTTGTTTCACAATTTTTGGATTCTCCTACCCAAAGTTGTAGCTATTCAAAGTTTGAACTAAAAACTGAACTTCCCCAAAATGTTCAAATACTGGCTGTGGGTCCGGGGACAGGTGTCACGCGTCGGGGCAAGCCACACGAGGCTACAGGTTATTTCCCGCGCCTCCACACCAGATCCCTGCGCCACAGCTGATCAAATATTTGAAAAACCGTCGCTGACGGGCGGGACCCACCGGTCGTCTTCTACCTCCGGCCACCCGCGCCTGCGCGCCGCCGGGCTCGCCGGAGTTCGACGGATTCCGGCCTCCCGGCCATCCCCCGAGCTCTCCCTCGCCGCTAGGGCCTAATTTCCCGTGCTGAACACGATGGAACACTCTTCCCCGGTCGGCGATGGCTCTAACCTAGCTGGCCACGGTGCGGCGGCTCTGGACTGGTTCGGCAACGTCGCCCGGTCACCCTAGCCTGCCCAGACCTCGGTGGAACGGCGCTACAGCACCAGTGGACCAAAGGGACGCTCGACCTAGCCTCAAAACTGCTCGGGACCGGCGGCTAATGGTGTCTCACCGTGCACCCGAAACCTCCTCCGCGTTTGAGGTCGGAAATTCTGGATTTCATGCGGTCTACGTGCATATTTCCAACTAGGGTTGTGAAGGACTACTGATCGCCGGTTAGTGGCGGTCCTGTGTGCAAGATTTGACAAGCTACATAGGATTGGAGAGGGAGAATTTTGGCGGCGATTACCGGATGCTCTGTTGGAGGTCGCCGGGACAAAATCTCCGAATTGGCCGCCGATCCTCCACGGTTTGCTCCAGGCTTTGGAGGAGAGCAGCAGCACGATGGCGCGCTCCCGTGGCCGGGCTTGCTCGGACGTGACAACCCTTGTGGAAGGCTGCCCGCGTGCGCCCGATCGTCGGCTGGTTGTGGTTCGCCGCGGGTGAGGCGTTTAATGCTCGAAACCCACCACGGATGGCTAGCTCTCGCGCTCAGAAGGTGCGGAACGAGGGCACAGCGTCGTTGTGCAGCTCGGGGAGGCTCTGTGGCGCGGTTTAGCCGGCTCCCGATGGCTTTCCAGAGGAGCGGCGAGCTCGGTTTTGTTTTCGGGAGAGCGCGCGTGTGAGGAGAAGAAACACGGATGGTCGTCTTGGTCACGCAGAAGGATCATGTAAGAGGCACCGCCGACTCCCGTGCTGCCAGCGGCCCGAGCAAAGATCAGGAGGTGGAGCCTCGGTCGACGGGGGCGGCCGCTCGGTGTCGCCCGCGGGTGAAACCCCGGTGGAGTGAAGACCAGAGAGAAACTTAAGTGTTAAGTATACTCATTCCTATGACATGTGGGCCCCACAACTCAGTACCTCTTTTCCTCAAAATATCTCCAAAGTTTGACAATTATCCAACCCAATTGTTTGAAAATTGGAAACTGAGCTCATTTGACAAGTTTGGACAAATTCCATGCAAATTCAAATATTCATTTGAATTCTTTGCACCTTTGACTTCCTTTGGAAAAATGGGCAGCAAGACTTTTAAAAAATTAATGAAACTTTGCCCCCCCCACTAATTTGGACCTAAGGAATCCAAATATGCCACTTGATCCTTGTGTTAGCTGCTGCAACAATAGTTTGGACACAACAGTTTTGAATTCCTCATTGTGTGATCATATGTGTATAAACCCTACTTTGTGAGAGTGAAGACTCTCCCCTCTAATCACTCTTTTGATGGAGGTTACATGCTTTTCACAACATTTCCTAAGGTGTCCACAATGAAAATTGTGGTGTTGTGAGATGAAGAAAAGTTTTTACAAGTCCCTTTTCTTGGGCTTTTACATCTCATTACAGAAGGGCATGCTCTGAAGATAAATGCTTGAGTAGTCAGTGAACACTAACTTGTTTATCAATTAGTTCAATTCTATATTGTTGGAGTTGCAACGGGAGAAGAAGTTGAAGTCGTGATGCTGGATGTCATACTTCTTTATCCATGGTTGAGTCGCGTCAATGAGAGAGGCAATATGCTCCTGGTAGTTAGAGATTGGACTAGCCCACAGTTTCGTGTCGATCTGGTGTGTTGCGATGCAGAACTAGGCGAGTGCCACGTTGTTCAATGTATACCCAATGTAATGTTAGGTGTCATATACTAGTTTACGGTTTACTGCTCCCACTAAGAAAGGTGGTAGCTTTGTGGGCTAGCGGGTGGGGGTGGGATGCCTTTGGTTTTGTGGATCGTGTTGCCACATTTTGATCCAAGGCCACCCGAATAGGAACCCCATTTCGGGCCTATGAAGTCTGAATGGAGCTCGCTAATCCTTAGGCTGAAATAATACCTACAACTCCCATATTTCTCAAGCTCTTTTTGTTTTCTCTTCTATTTTCCTATAATTTACAAGTTTACTATATGTTTTACACCATAATATTTCGAACATAAATATTAAGATGCATAGAATTTAATCTTATTCAAATCCATAATTTCAAATACCACAATTTAAATTCAAATGCAAGGCACGATCTCGGGCCGAGGTATCCACCAGGTGGGCTGCGCTGCTCTTGGGCCGCCTGCTTGCCCGGGCTTCGAGGACGAGTCGAACGGACCGAGCAAAGATCTAAATCTCACTCTGGCCACTTGCTGCGGGGCACCACCGGCAACGCAACGTATGGCCCACGAGGGGCACCGAGGCGAGGAAGCGTCCTGAGCAGTCCGACACCAAGAGGCGTTTGCAGTTTGCTGTCCATGACGACTTCTGCTTCTGCTGCTGCTGCGGCTCCGCTCCTCCCCGGCCGGCGAGCTCCCGCTGCTGTAAGACCCGCGCTCGAGCTGTCGTCGAGTACTAGCTGAGCGAAGAGTCTAACTTAGTATCATCGATGTGCTCTGTTTTTTCTTTTAGCTGGCCGAGAGCAGACCTCCCCATGCGGTCGCCAGGTGGACGGCGAGGAGAAGGGGAACGGCGCGGTTCGTGCGAGCTTGCTTCAGTCCTCTAGGGGACGAGAGCATCCTACGAGAGGCCATGAAGGTGAATCTTCTCGAGGTCTATTTACTTCCTATTTCTCTAAGTTTGGTTCAGGATTAGGTCCCTTTCGGGCGATTCATTGTGTAGAGGACGATATGAGGCTGTAGATTGCTTCCAGTTGTGTGGAAATGTAAAAATTGAACACTCAATCTGACCCGTACACACTGGTAATTGGTACTCGTAGTCTTGTACAATTGTGGAGTTTTAGCCTGGGGGAGTTTACGCATAGTAGCAACATATAACTGTTTCGATCTTCATGTTGTGGGGAAGCTTTAAAATTGATCTTTGAAGTTAACTCTTGGATAAAAAAAATTCAATATCTTCGTGACCCTTAAGCTGTCCATGCTTATCAGTACAAGCAAAAACTAACAAATGTGACCGTCAGACTTGGTGTGTTTCGTTCTTCCCTGTCACCTAATCTCCCAAATCCATCGAGTTTGGAATTCAGAATTCTTTTAAAGAGTAGCTTGCAGAGATGTAGAGTAACTACTTCTTTAGTGGCATTCATGTAATGGTACTGATGCCCTCTGAAATCACTGCTATTGCTTGTAGGAGAAGAACAAATGATGATATTTTACGTACCGTGTTTTTTAGGAACCAGTGGCATTCATGGGTGGTTTATTTGCTGGTCTCCTGAGGCTTGACCTGAATGAAGAACCTCTCAAGGAGTGGATCACTCGAGCAGTAGACGCTTCTGGAATAGCTGAGAAGAATAATACTGAAGAATCAAGTGAGGGAAGTGAAAACGACGCACCTCAACAAATTGAGATTGAGTGAGGTACATCGGCTAGCTTTTCTGTATCCAAACATCTTTTCCTTCAAATTTATCCAGAATGCTGGTAATATCTATGTCGTCAAATGTGTGTTTCCATTTTTTTAGGTCAAAACATCGGTTCAGTGGTCCATGCTTTGTGCTACTACTACTGTTTCAAGACCGAACTTTGTGCTACTACTGTTTCAGTGGCGGCGGCGGCCCCGGAAGTCCGCCGGCGGCGCGAGGTGCGTCACGGCCGCGATGTGCCGCAAGAGGCGGCGGGCAATCTGCGGCAAGCGGTGCTACGGCGCCTCGCGCGCAGCCAGCGTGAAAGTATATGGTAATGGATAGCAGGGTATGGGTTTGATAGCAATTTGTATCTGCGGGTTCAAGTAACGAATAAAATTCAATGGATGTTTTTATCGAGTAAGAAAATATCATATCTATATTCGTTTATCCGTACCAAATATTAATATGTGGTTTCATATAACATGTGGATTAATAATAAATCAAATGTTTATTATCATAAAATAAAATATTTTTGTAGGCATTAATTTTTGAATATTTAGATCTCACAAGATTATGTATTCTTCGTCACTATTTGATCATAAATATTAGTTAATTTAATATAGCAAGGTTATATGTTGAAGACAAGTGTTGCAAAAATCTTATCGTTTTGTTAAAGTATATTGGGTAACAGATATGTCCGCGAGTAAAAAATATCCGGATAATGGATATGGGTAACGTTTTTTATCTGCTGCGGGTAGCGGTATGGGTTCGGGTACGGATTTTACCCAACTAGTATGAATAAATAATAGTTGGAATAAATAAGGGCAAGATCCGTGGTTATTTTTCCAGTTGGCATCTCTAACCACGTCCCGAGGTACGCGTCGTCACGTGCAACAAGTGGGCGTCCACCTTTAGACCAGGCCACCCTTCGCCGCCAAGCGTTCTGTTTAGCTCCAGTCCCCTGCCGCGCGGCCATGGTGTTACGTTTTGCTGGTCCTGGTAGGAGCAACTTCTTGTCGTGGGTTTAGTGGAATAATTTAAGGTCCCTGCGTGCAGCTTGAAGTAGGTACGGTACAGTACAGTAGTGAATTCAGGATTATTTCATATGATGTAGGAGTATTCCATCTGTGCGCGCGTTTTTGGATTTTTTTTCTCTACGTGAACAATGACACGCCTGTTACCCGCACAGTACACACCGACATTTGTGCATAGCTGTCATGTCTGCAAAAGCCATGCAAGTGGTTGTAGGGTTCCGGGTTCAGGCAGACATCTGCTCTCTGACGAGTGACGATTGACGGGAGGAGAGCCCCAGTCGCCGTCAAGCATCAGGCCGGTGCTTTCCTCTCTCGATCGCTGGACGGTCGAGCACGCGCGGCTGGTGCGAATCGACGTGACGAGGGGTGCCGTTGGCTCGCCGCTGGGGCTGGGGCAGCTGCCCGGCCGGCCCCCGAGTTGACGCGCAACCGCACGAGCCAACAAAGTGACAAACAAACAGCGGCGCTGCTACACCTGACACCATCGGCCTGGTGTGGCTTCCCGTCCAGGACTGAGGCCGAGCAGGAGGGTCAAACCGCACTGCCGCTGCGAGGCTAACGACGTCTTTAATTCCGCGGCCGAGGCAGAGGCGGAGCAGGAGGGTCAAACCTCGGCGATCAGGTGGTCTCGTTGGGAGGATGGCAGGTGAGGAGAGGCCTCGCAGCGCAGGTGCTCGTCCAGCTCCAGTCCGGAGTCCGTGCCGGGTGCATAAGTACTGCAGAGGATTTAAGTCTAGTCCGTGCCAGCTCCAGTCCGGAGTCCGTGCCAAGCTCGATCGGGCGTAGTACGTGTCGATCCATAACCTGCACTGCACACGCCAGGTTATTATTTGCAGAAGAAGGCGGTACCCCAGCTAGATGCAATCCTCACGGTCGCGTCTGCATCCGCCGGTGAAGCCGGAACGAACGAAGCGACGGGAAACTTGAGACGCGCAAGAACCGAGGAATATGGGGGATAAATTGGGGAAGGGGTACGGTACGGCGACGAAAGTACAACACCAACGTCCACCAGTACACACTATAAATGCGCCTGGATCCCATCTCGCCTTCTCTGTATCATGTGGCGCGTCCTGTGGGTAATGTCTCGTTCTGCAGTGCGTGGCGCCCTAACGTGCTCTCGTCGTGGCTGACCTGTTCGTCGTCGACGTCGCTTTGAGCCGGGTTCGCAGTATGCCGCGCGCTTGGGTTCACCGTAGCGGCGGCAGCTCTGCACGGTTTTGCGCAGTCCAGGCACGTACGGCCCCTGAAGTGGCGTCTCTCCTACGCGCGAGCATGCAAGTAGATTGAAACTCGTAGTGTTTCTATCTCGCGGAGTACTCTACTGTTGTCCGCAAGAAACACAAGGTACGCAGTGCTACGTGGAAATTAACAAGAGAAGCATTGTCGAGCCAGGATGATCAGTATTCCTGTCAGCCGAAGCTCCGAACAAGACAATTTCGTTAGCGGTTTTGTTAAGCGGTGGCCTCTCTGATTGCTCCATCCATCCATTAACTCCCCGTCTTTATCGTGCGTGCATGCATGCATGCTTTCCACATTTATAGCTCTGGCCGCGCTGCCCTTCGGCGCCACCGCATCGGCCTCTCTAGTCACTGCTGGCCCGGCCCGCGCTCGCCCTATCTCTCCCGAACGCGGCTTCCCTCCCTCCGGCTGCATGCGCCGTCCGCCAGCTAGCCCAGCCACGAGATCGGCCGACGGCGACACGAGGCGGCCCGCGGCCGGGCGGGCCATGGTGGAGCCGCGGGCAAACGCGTCCGCGGCCGGCGGCGCTACGGTGGTGGGGCAGCTGAGCCCGCTCAGCGAGACGCTGTGGCGGGACAGCAAGGCGCTGCCCGGGGCGGGCGCCTCCGCGCTCATCGGCGACGTGTCGGCCAGGCTGACGTGGAGGGACCTCTCCGTCACCGTGGCGCTGGGCCCCGGCAGGACGCAGGCCGTGCTCGACGAGCTCACGGGGTACGCCGAGCCCGGCTCGCTCACCGCGCTCATGGGCCCTTCCGGCTCCGGCAAGTCCACCCTCCTCGACGCCCTCGCCGGCCGCCTCGCCGCCAACGCCTTCCTCACTGGCTCCGTGCTCCTCAACGGCCGGAAGGCCAAGCTCTCATTCGGCGCCGCGGTATGCCCATCCACATCCACAGCACCTTCTTCCTGTAACACCAGTGCACTGATTAAGCTCTCTGTACTGCACTGCGCTTTAGCTAACAAAACCGCCGTTCTATTTTCGGGCATAAAACTAAACTGTCAGGAGCCATACTGTTAAGGTTTCTTAGGAGTAGAATAGCATCTAAGTAAGTTCGATCATCCATGACCGGCATTTCAGAACCATCATCATACATAAATCTTTCTTGTTTAAGGATCAGGATCTGGTAATCTGCATGGTTTGCATAACAGTCACTACAGGATCACTGTTGCTAAGTGTGCTTATATATTTTTCTTGATAAAGTGTCGTGTTCTGTTAAGACACGCATGTGTAGGCTGTTGCACGGCGCTATTACTGATGGGATACGCGTTGAATACGATTTGATTCGGCCCGGCTCTTCGTCTCCCTGATGAGCGCTGGTGAGCTAGAGCAGGCTGCGCACGCGTGGACCCATCTATCGATCCCTGCAGCAGCGCGTAATGCAGTTAGGTGCATCGTTTTAATTCGTTCGCTCCGGTGTCGCCGCGCTTTCAAACGGATCCTATTCTTTGTAAGTACTTACTGCCTCCGGTGCACAAAAAATTATCATTTCATACACAAACCTGCATGAGAGGTCTGAGAACCAGTGAGGAGATCAGTCAAACCATTAAAGAGACTAGGAGATCAGTCAAACCATTAAAGAGACTACGATAGTAATGAAAATAAAATCTATTTAATACTTCTTTAGTATGCGAGAACATATTCAAAACGACAGTTTTTTTGCACTGAAGGGAGTATGTAGTAGCTGATTCCATGGAGGCACGGAGAGATGGTACTCTAATTGTCAGTGCTGTGCTAAATACTCTCTCCGTTCTGAATTAATTGATGTTTAGAATATCAGAACGGAGGGAGTATCACAAGGAGAAAAGATGATTATCTCGTGGTACTCAGTCAATCTGCTGTCCATGGCTACGACAGAACATGAACCGCCCTGCACAACATAAATAGAGACAGCTGGATTTGCTCGCCCAACTGCGAATTTATGGTGGAACGAACTGTTCAGCTGTGGCGCCCGCGTCTTTCTTGCTGCCAGGTTTGCGGAACTAGTCCTCGTATGGTTTGCTTCATAAGTAGATCGGTGGTTAATTGGGCCTACTTGTTCAGTTAAAAAAATCGACTAGTTTCTGGTTCTTCTTTCAGTACGTGAAAGGACTGTGGTTCCTATACTGACTAATACTCCCTTCGTCCTGAAATAATTGATGTTTAGAATAAAAATCTAGTTCAATTTAAACTAAATTAACTGTCCTAAACGTAAAGTGAGTATCCGATTAGACATGCATAGTTTGCACTGAAAGATTGGCGGATTTAACATGCGACGAACGTTGGCGCGTGCAGGCGTACGTGACGCAGGACGACAACCTGATCGGGACGCTGACGGTGCGCGAGACGATCGGCTACTCGGCGCTGCTGCGGCTGCCGGACAAGATGCCCCGGGAGGACAAGCGCGCGCTGGTGGAGGGCACCATCGTCGAGATGGGCCTCCAGGACTGCGCAGACACCGTCATCGGCAACTGGCACCTCCGCGGGGTCAGCGGCGGCGAGAAGCGCCGCGTCAGCATCGCGCTGGAGCTCCTCATGCGGCCCCGCCTCCTCTTCCTCGACGAGCCCACCAGCGGTCTCGACAGGTGCGTTTGTCAGAGGACGGCGAGTTAAAACATTGCCGGCTCCGCGGCGATCAACCGGGAAAATAACTAACTGTGCGTCGTTGTGTGGCTGTGCATGCAGCTCGTCGGCGTTCTTCGTTACGCAGACGCTGCGGGGCCTGGCCAGGGACGGCAGGACAGTGATTGCTTCCATCCACCAGCCCAGCAGCGAGGTGTTCGAGCTCTTCGACATGCTCTTCCTGCTGTGTGCTGTCCGGGGGCAAAATCGTCTACTTCGGCCAAGCATCGCAAGCATGTCAGGTACTAATTCGTTTCTTGCCACCGTTGGCTCCAATGCACATGCTTCTACAAAACCTAAACATCGAGAGATTAAACGGCTGATCCGTTGTCTGGTTGCAGTTCTTTGCTCAATCTGGCTTCCCTTGCCCGCCTCTGAGGAACCCTTCAGACCATTTCTTGAGATGTGTCAACTCAGACTTCGACAAGGTGAAGGCCACACTGAAAGGATCGATGAAAGCAAGGGTAAGAAGTAAACAGATCTATCGACAATATCAGTAAACCTTGACATCTTGTTATCTGCTATAACTGATCTTTCAAAAAAAATTGTTCTAATGTTTGGAACATTCAAAGGTTGAGAGGTCCGACGATCCTCTGGATAGGATAACCACATCAGAAGCCACCAGGAAGTTGATTGCATCCTACAGCAGGTCCCAGTATTACTACACCGCTAGGGAGAAAGTTAATGATATCTCGCGAATAGTACGTGTTGTGAGTCTTCAAACTGCATTCATACGTAGCCTCTGTTTTTCGTGTCCACATAATCAATATTGCATCTGAGGACAGGAACTGACCTGTGGAAATACTTTTGTTATTCGTTGCAGAAAGGAACAGTTCTGGATTCAGGTGGCAGCCAGGCCAGCTTCCTGATGCAGGCTTGCACTCTGACCAAACGCTCGTTCATCAACATGTCACGGGATTTTGGTTATTACTGGCTGAGGCTCCTGATTTACATCCTTGTGACCGTATGCATCGGCACAATCTACCTGGATGTTGGCACCAAATATACATCCATCCTGGTAAGCATGAAGCTCTAGAGCTAGACTGATATGAAGGTTCAATAATTATGGTGTCACATGAGCAAATTTCATGACTCTTTATGGTTGATTTCAACTCATTTACTACCATCTCTCTGCAGGCCAGGGGTGCATGTGCTGCGTTCGTCTTTGGATTCGTCACGTTCATGTCCATTGGAGGATTCCCTTCATTTGTTGAAGAAATGAAGGTGAAACTCATCAGACAATCAAGCTAGAAATGATGTGAAATTCCGATCACCTTTCCTTCATTCATTGACACAGGTTTTCCAGCGAGAACGCCTGAATGGGCACTATGGTGTTGCGGCATTTGTCATCGGCAATACCCTCTCGGCAACACCGTTCCTGATTCTGATATGCTTCTTGTCAGGAACCATATGCTACTTTATGGTGCGGCTGCACCCTGGTTTTCCACACTATATCTTCTTCGTCCTCAACCTGTATGCTAGCGTCACTGTGGTAGAGAGCTTAATGATGGTAATTGCCAGTGTCATTCCCAATTTCCTCATGGGTATCATCATAGGGGCTGGAATTCAGGTGCGACATTTAAGACACTTTCTATATGGTTTTCTATACCTCCATAGTCCTATTGTTTATTAGGAAACGTGCTCAAATGATGAAGTGGTTATGAGCAGGACTGTACATCCATATCTAAAATCACATCAAATTACCTGCGCTGAGGCTTACAGAGAATAGCCCCTCATTTGTTCTTTCACAGGGAATATTTATGCTTGTCTCTGGATACTTCAGACTTCCACAAGACATTCCAAAGGCTTTCTGGAGATACCCAATGCAGTACATCAGCTTCCATTACTGGGCTCTGCAGGTAAATTTGGATCCACATAGGAGTAGAGTAATACATATACTAGACTCGAACCTGAAATTTGACGAACTCTAACAGGGCCAATGCCAGAATGACCTGAAAGGCCTTGTCTTCGACAACCAGTACCCAGATCAACCCAAGATCCCTGGGGACTTCATTCTTGAATACATTTTCCAGATCAATGTGGAACGGTCCAAGTGGATTGATCTATCGGTCATCCTTAGCATGATCTTTATCTACCGCATCCTGTTTTTCTTCATGATCAAGGTTAACGAGGACGTGATGCCATGGGTTCGGGGGCACATTGCAAGGAAACGGATTCAGAAGAAAGATTGTGGCTCTACATTCGGCAAGACACCTTCTCTAAGGGGCTATGTTGTGGATCCAGAGCTTGGTCCTAACGGAAGCTAAAAGTTAAGCTGGTTGTTTTGGGTAGCAGAAATAGGCCGTTTCTCCAAGCACCTTATTGGTGCTATATTGTATCTAAGATCAGAGAAACTGGTATCTTTCGTTTTGAAACTCAGGTATACATACATGTAACGTAAGCAAAATGGTATCAGACAAATGCTGAGTGACACGACTGATTGTTCAGAGTTTTATTTTAAAACAAATGAAGCAATGGTGGGAGCACCAAAGGGCCAAGAGTATGGCACAGGTGACCGCACGATATGATCACATTGCATATGCTAGTTTGCGGGTTCAGAAAGTACTACCACGACGTATTGAAGGAACAACAAATGCCCATTTACAGGATCAATATTATAACTGCAAAAAAAGACCGGTTTCCTGACCTTTATTCACATGGGATCATTCAAGTTGAGTTTGTAATGACCAACAATTTCTATAAGACTAGCTAAGTTGCAGAGCTTAATCAGAGCAGTCGGTAGCCCCACATAATGCAAGTGATTTAGTTTGGTCCCCCCTTACGCCAGGCCAAGGACGCGGATTTTCATAAAAGCCAATCCCGTTTCCATATTCTCTTTTTTGGTCTCCGACCTTTTTTTAATGAAAGTCTCGGATCTTCTTTGCACTATGCTACCCAGAAGTCCAGAAGACCCACATCAATTTTGGAACACAAATTGTTTAGAGTTGTGAAGAGACATTTACGTATCAAATTAAGTGCCAGCAAGTTTGAGAGATAGCCATTCAAAATTTGCTTTCAATATTCTCTTTCACATAAAGTAGCAGATTACTAGATGTGAAGACACAAACACGTCACAAGGTAGACAAACAAGAAGATATAGCAGCTAAGCTAATAAATGTGCCTAACTTTCTTTGCTGACATCTGAAGCTAGTTATGTACCATAATGTAATTATTTAACAGGGCGCGGTGGAGCACAGGAGCAGCGGGACGTCGACGGCGATCCGGCCCCCGTTCCGCGACGACGACAGGCTGTAGTCGCGGAAGAGGAGGTCCCTGGCGAACTGCGCGACGCACTGCGGGCCGCCGCCGTCGGGCCCCGCGGCCGTGGCGCCGAGGAGGTTGTGGAGGAGCATGGCGTGCGCGGGCGTGAGGTAGGCACGTGGCAGACGCGGCCCACCTTGTCCGTGGTCGGGAGGCACCCTGCGCAAACGAAGTCGCGGGGACGCGTGTCACGTGCTCGACGGATTGCGGGACAGATGAGGGAGGGGCTTACGCTTGTCGAGGAGGGCGACGACATCGTCGGTGAAGAAGGCCTTAAACTTCATGGCTTGTATTCAGGGGCAGCGTAAACGGCGGCGGCGGCTTTCGTCTTCTCGGTGTGCGGCGACGGTCAGCGGTGGTGCGGTTTTTGGCGCGGATTTGGGAAGGCTTTGCGCGCGAGGAGGCAGTGGTTGGTGGTCGGGTAGTCAGGTTCCTTTTTTGGCACGCTCGCTTGGGCCTTCCAGACCTTGGGTGAGCGGTGGACTGGGCCTTTTGATATCTTTGGCTAGACTGCCTGTGCTTAATTAATAACGGAACAGCTCAGTGGGCGAGCGGTGTTCTATCCTATCAAGAGTCGTTCGTATAAAAAAATAGGTCGAAAATTGTAAGTGTAGAAAGTTCTTGCCCATAAAAAATCCAAACACATTTAAGCAGGTTGCTTCCATGGCTGAATTGCTAAGTTTTGGACCACCAGTCAGTTTTCTATTGTTATATCGTCAAAGCAGAAAGAAAAACTGGTCGGTGGCTGACGCCCTGCAAAATGGTAATTGGATTCGGGATGTTGCAAGTCATATGACATTTGACATCATGGCTGAATTTATAAACCTCTGGGGTCTGCTTGAGAATGTGTAAGTGTCTACTTATCCGCATCAGCACAACCAGATCTCTTGATTTTTTACATGCAATGGTCTACATACAGGTTGCAGTTCGAGGGTGGCTTTAGGTCCTGGTTTCCAACAAAAATATAGAATGTAGACTCCTCCCAAATGCAAATTTTTTAACTGGCTCATGGTGCAAAACCTATTGTGGACCGCGATTAGACTTCAGCATAGAGGCTGGCAAAATCAGTACTTATGCGTGCTATGTTACATAAATGTGGAAACATCAATCTATTTTTTTGTCGAATGTCCGGTGTCCCGCAGTGTTTGGACCGTTGCCTCCCACGCTCTAGATCAACCGTCACTCGATCCGATCAACTGGGCAGCCACCAATGACATCACGGCTTGGTTCCAGCGACTAAGCATTCCCGCAAAGGAGATGGGAGCCAGAGATTCACGATCTGTCACTTTCCTCATCCTCATCTGTTGGGCTCTCTAGTGCGAATGGAATCGGTGGATTTTTGATCAGAAGGAGAAGTCCCTGCCATAGCTTCTCAACGACATCTCCAAAACTTCTTCGCACTGGACGGTGGCAGGAGTGAAGGGCCTCCACAGGTTCTGTTTGAACTAGCGATCTCTAGGTCTGTTGCGCGTGAGGTGTTGTGGGCACTCTCCTGCCGGTATACTGCTGGTAAACCGCAATCAGAGTTTCTCTGCTTTATAATTTATCAAAACACTGTCTTAATATTCTTATTAATATATGACGACCTTGTCGGATCGAAAAAAAGAAGCAGGTTGCTTCCTATCAGTACCCAAAACACACTTGCGGAGAACTAGTGAATGAAACAGTATACATTGCAGAAGTCATCGCCATGATTACATCTGAACAATATAACTACTTATCTTGAATTAAGCAAACACTACAAACACCGGAACTCATCTGAAAAACAGCAACCTATCTTGCCATTGGAACTTCAGGACCAGGAACTACCAACACCACCTAAACTGATAGCATCGTCCTTAAACGATGGAAGAGCTCGCCGAGACACCGCCACGAGCATCAGTCCTGCCACTGATGCGCGCTGACGCTGCCGTGGTTAGCAACGCGCCCGCGCTGGACCTGGACAATGCTAGAACCGCGGCGGCTGGGCTCCTGCGACGGCTTCGGCTTGCTCTGCCAAGACTCCTCCGTGCGCTGCTCGACCTCCTCGCCATTTTTCGACTGCGAGGCGGTCCTGGTCCGGTCAGTGGAGTCGACGGAATTGGGCTCCCACGAGCACGTCCACGCGTTGCCGGCGAAGCTGTTGCTCCCAGCAGACTCCTGCGGCTCTGTCTCCCCGCGGATGTCACGCACCGAGACGTATTTGTGCAGGCTCGGCTCCATGAGGTCGTCCTTCACGCCCACCTCGGACTCGACCACGCGGGTGCCCGCGGCTTTGCCGCCGTGCCTCCCGTTGACGGACTCCTTGTCGTTGACCGACCTGTCTAGCTCGAAGCTCTTGTTCTCCGACGAGGACGAGTTGAGGTCAGCGACCGCTTCCAGGATCGAGCAGGCCTTGGACACGCACGCCGGGAGCGAGAAAGCGGCGGCGCTCGTGTTCTGCTGGTGGTAGTTCTGGATGTCCTCGAGGAGCAGGGACGCGTACGAGTTGCCGTTGTGGTCGAAGTCGCGCGACGACCGCCTCGACGAGCGGCTCCCCGGCCCGGCCCTCGGGTTGACGGCGCTCTCGGCCACGATGCTCACCGAGTGGGTCGCGTTCATCCTTGAGGACGGCGCTTTGGTGTCCGATGCCGCAGCCTCCTCCACGACCTCAGTCTTCTCCTTGGAAGCCCGGCAACTGGGAAGGGGATCTTTTGGCCGCTCCGCGGCCTTCTGCGGCACCGCAACGGTGCTCTCGGCGGATTTCTGAGATACATTTAGAGATTTTAACCGACTTGATGGAGAATATGGTGACTAATTGAGGACAGTTTGAGGCTTTAATCGACCTGTACCTTTTGGGGCTTGCCGCTGCTGCCGTTGTCGTGGTGGTTGCCAAGAGCATTCTCGTCGAGCTCCGCCATGGGGTTGCGACGATAGGGCGACTGCTCGGCCTTCCGTGAGGAGCTCCGGCTCAGCGACGGCCCGTGCGCCGGCTGCACCCCGGCATTCTCATTCCCCGCTCCCCTCGCAGGTGAGTTCGACCTTGGCGACGGATACCTCTTCCCAGACGAAGCCTTCACCGGCGACGGCGCGCGACCCTTGTCCCTCGCCGGGACCGACACCATCTTCCCCGGCTGCTGCTGCTGCTGCCGTGCGGCACGCTCGCCGGGCCTCGAGCTCGCTGCCGCGGGGGCGCCGTCCGCCCGCCGCCCCGGCGACCGGCTCACCCTCCGGCTCCGGCTTCCGCTCCCGACGCCAGTACGGCCATCGTGGCTCGCCGACCGCTTCCGCTCGGGCGTCCGCCGGCGGGGGGAGGGCCTCGACCCCGCGGCCCCCTCCTTCCCCCAGTCGCACTCGTCGTCCGCGCCACCGCCCCTCCTGCTGTGGTCGAAGTCGTAGCTCCGCTTGGACCCGGCGTACCTCCGGTGGCCGCCGCCATGCTCGCCCGACAGCGCCTTACCCGAGGCCGACGAGCTCCGGCTGAGCCGGCCGCACTGGATCAGTATCGCGTCGACCTCCTCCTTGGTGCAGCTCGACGTCCGCACCGGTGTGCGGCCCACCGCGACGGGCTTCGCTTCCTCTATCGCCGCCGCCGTCTTCACCTCCTCCACGACTACGCCGTTCTCTGTCGCAGCAACCTCGGCGGCAGCCGCCGCCGCGGCCGCCTTAACGACGAACACCGTCCTCTTGTTGGCCGCCGGCTCCTCTGGCTTGGCTACGGCCTTCTTAGCCGGCGCCAGCGATGGCGCCTTTGCTTGCGGCGTCGTCTTGGCCTCCGCGGTAACCGCAGTGTTCCTGCCCGCCTTCCTTGCGCCGGTCCTCTTGGCGTCACTGGGAGACTGCTCCTCTCGCCGATTCGCATGCTGCTTCTTGCTGAAACAGAGACCCATGGGGTTCAGACCGGGAGGAGGACGGATTTCGGAGCTTGGATTGGGGTGGGGGTGGGGGGAGGAGGCGACTCCAAGCCGCCGGAGAGATGGTGATTGAGTAGCAGGCCTTTTGGGTGGTGTGGATTGGAGGTTTGCGCCTGGGCGCGTGCGACGACAGGTTCAAGTTCAACCGAGGCAGGCGACGCGAGGTGCCAAAGGGATTTCAAATTTTCCGTTGTTTTTCATTGAGGTGTGCGCCCACAGCGTCCGCCGCACGATCCGAAACGACGCAACAGAAGAAAGCCGTTGGGGCTCAACGGTTCAGCCGACGGGACGGAACGGAAGACGTGAGCTCAGGCAGTCAAACAGCGAAAGGCTCTTCGTCCTAGTATACGCTGGTAGATGGTGTAAAATCTGCATTTTTTGTGTGTACCTCAAAAAAATTTTAATCTTTTGCGCGTTCCAGTCACAACCCCTGGTAGATCTGGCACTGACGCGTGTGCCGAGCCCTGGTGCCAAGAACGTGTTCATGTAACAATACTGGGCGCACTACGGCACTACTACTTAGTACAGTAGAATTCAGATTGCAGTCCGCCATCACTAGTAATACGTTTACAGGAGAGTGCTGAACGGCTGATGGATCGTTTCGAATTTTTTATATGTTTTTTGAACTGAAAAAGAGTCGACCGTTGCAGAGGCAGCACAGTGAAGGCGACGCCCGCTCGGCCAAGCGGCCACGTCCAACATGACCGCATCATCCGATTGGATTGGCTCATTGGCTGGCAGTACGCCTGCACGGGGACGGGTCCTCCTTTTCGTGGCGTGGGAAGAGCATCCCCGCTTTCACGTGGCAGCGGATTAGATTCGTTGAGGTCTGTGTAAAGATGAAGTCGTCACCCTTGATTCCTTGACGCGTGGCTTTCCGATAGTCAACCCAAGGGACGGCGTTGCATTCACGTAGCCATTCGTTTCTTTGAGATGATGGCGTATCGCCGTATCTCGTTGTCCCAATCCAACGGATAACAGACGTCATTTTCTTTCCGTCAGTAGCGCCACGCCATTTGTGCAGTAAGTGAAAAACCGGCGACGGAATAACGACTTCAGGACTGTCACTGCAAGTGACCTTGATTTGCCCACCCCAATGATCCTCGTTCACCAATAGCTCACAAAATTAATTCAGAAAAAGAAGAAAAAAACATGAACATTGTAGCAAATCGACCTATGAGCTGGCATCAATTGGTGCACATAGAATTAGTCCGGGCTAAATATGTTTTTTGCCCACCCTAATAAGAATTTCACAAGCCCGATGCATTTTTTCTTCATATTTTGAAAACCTTTTTTAGGTGCAAAGAGTAGTGCTCCTCTCCCTTTAATCCCAAGGGATTGGAAAGGCTGAGAAATGAATCATAATTAGCATCACCCTCTTCCTTAATGAATAGAATCTTACATTTATCAGTAGCCTCGACTTTGCAGAATTCTGCAGTGTAATGCTGAGTTACTGAGTGAAAAAAGGGCTAGCATACAAAAAGCTTACCTCTTTTTTATCAAGGGAATATAGCAAAGCTGGTAGCATCGCATGACCTATGCACCATGATTCGGTTCTCTAACTCACAGAGTTGGGTGATTTCACCATCAAATCATGACCCTCAAGACCGCAGAACAGCAGCGTCGACTGACTGAAAACGAGCTCAAAATAAACCAATGCAAAAACACAGCGCATTGTATATGGTTCACTTTGTAGAGAGAGACTGATGGACAAAACCAATGGTACTAAACAGGATGCTTGCACAATGCTGTAAAATTAAGGAAATGAAACATAGTTCGGATCAGATAATCTCAGAACACAAGACAAACTGCTTAACAATTATTTGCATATGTCAACACGCAAATATTGGTCATTAATTGCTCACAGTAATTTTGGAATGGTTAAACAAATTTACCCAGGATAAAAATAAACGAAGTATGGCGGTCAATGTAAGTATGCACCTTGAATTTTCAAACAAAAAAAAAACTTCCCAGAATAAAAAATAAAGGACACGAACATCACGTCAGGTGCAGGTGCAGATGGAGATTCTTTCAGTAAAGCATACCATGAACAGGCTTAAAAGCGATTATACACTTATTTTCACTCTCAAAGCAGCCAATATTTTTTTAGAAAGAAATGAAGCCAAAGTTCTGTGTCAATCTGTCACTACTCACCCATCCATGTTAAGTTACCTAAACAGAATAACAGAAAAGGTGCCATAAACAATACACATATATACGAGAACGTCACCAACCAACCTTATACAACTGAAGGAGTACAATAGCAGTTTAAAACTGGCACCAATCAGAGCTTGATGGTAAAGTCAGTACTGATAAATTCCTACGAGCACAAAATACGGGATGACTCTGATTACTCTTCAAGTACTCCTGAATAGTTAAACTTTAAACAAATGAATTTTAGCAGTTTTTGTAAAAATGGGAATTCGTTTTAATAGAACTAAAGGTTTTTGAAATGAGTTTATTTGCATAATGTATCAATGAAAGAATTTCTGGACAAGTAACATACAAAGTAGATTTGCTTAGCTATAGTTTTATAATGCATTATGCTTCTAAAAATCTAAACTGGTAGTTAATAAGGATTCTATGATCAATGGAACATAGCACTTTAGGGGCAACCGAATGATGTCTAAAGGGTACAAAATCCAATGAGGTTGAATAGTTATTGAAAATTACATATGATCTTAAAGAAAATTCTAAAAAGAAAACTTTAAGAACAGATTCCCGTCTTCAGATTGAAACATAGTCAGATAATATTTAGAGATACAGCACAACATAATGTTCATCCACTTGGGTCAGAAATGTAGTGAAATCCTTACTTCACATGCCAAAGCTGCGATCTACAACAGAACATTGTGGCAGCACCTAAATCTTTCTTTATGAATATAGCAACCATGTTAACTGTAGGTATTACTTCATCAAACCAAGGCGCCCACCACACTCATGTCAATGGCATGGTCAATGAAGAAGAACAAGAGCAAATCCAGACTGAACTACCAATATGTATTACAAGGCTTCATTGATTTGTCAGTCCATTAGAAACTACATTGTACTGAACAAAATCAGTTTAAGATAGTGACACGTAAAGGTAAAATCATAGAGGCATTTATAAGTGTGTATAAACCACTGCTCCAATATCAATTGTCTCCACAACACACACTTTGCTGACTTGCTTTCTGCGGTTAATCATCATTTCTGCAGCACTAGGTTTTGATTACTATTTAGTGAAGGGAAACAGGAAAACACCTCAAGATACCTACATGTTTATGTAGCAAAATTTCACGATAGAATTTTCACACTGGTAATTAGTTAATCATCAACATACAAGTTGTGCATAATTAGTTGGCATGTCCTCGTTTTGCAGAATTTGCCCCGTTTAACCAAGCCCAGGCTAATTCTATCATTGAACCAATTCTGAATACTGAACACTCGTGTTTCCTATTCAAAACATATTCAGGCTACATTCCATCATTGAACCATTTTGATTACTGAACACTCGTGTCTCGTAATAATAGTACTTTCACTTAAAGCAACCGATGTAAGTTACTGAACACAGAGGACGACAGAATAGCCAGTTTAATTCCTTTCGATTATAACGACAAACAGTCGATAGTTTCTCAGATCTGAAAATTTTGATGATGGAAGTGAAGAGAGGGGAGTAGTGCACGGTGAACGAGTAAAAAGATACGGTAGCAACTTACTTACCATGTCCTCTGACCCTCTCCAGCATCCTCGATCAACACTGAAATGATAATATACAGATGCTACAGAGGGTGCTGGAAGCGAATTATTATGTAACCGAGATCTCTAATCGTCTCCCACGATCTCGAACTCTTCCCCGCGGAGGTGCGCGAGGAACCGGATCGGCTTGTCCTGGCCGTCCAGCTTGAGCTCGAACTCCACCTTGAAGGGGAGATTTGCCGTGACGCGCTTGCCCTTCCACACGCCGACGTACTGCCTGACTACGCCCTCCATGCCGCGCAGCTCCAGGCCCGGCGCCTTGGCGACGTGGCGGACGCGGACGGGCGCCGTGACGCGCACGCGCTTACCGACCTTGCGCGCGGCCGCGTCCTGCTCGGCGGACACGTCCGAGGACGAGGACACGTCGCCGCCGACGGCCACCTGCCGCGTCACGCGGAGGCGCGCGCGGCGCCGCAGCGGCGGGTGGATGCGGCAGGGAGCAGACGCGAGGGCGGGAGGAAGGAAGAGGCGGCGCGGGGGGAGGGTGGAGGAGGAGGAGGAGGTGGTGGAGGGGGACGCCACGGCGGTGGCGGTGGCCGCCGTGGTGGCCATCGGGGAGGTTGGTGGGCGCGTGGGGAATTGCATCGAGCAGGCGGTGTGCACGTGAGGAGCTGTAGGTGGGCTCTGACTAGCGTGAAATCCCAGCGAATGGCAGCTTTTCCTACGCAAAATGCGACTGACCCACAGACATCCCAAGAGCCAACATGGACCGTCCTGGTGAAGCGACGTTGCTATGCATGCTCAGGGTCCCGGGTGTGATTTGTGAAGCATTTCAAGGGATTTTAGAACTGTTTTGAGGCTTTTTTATATATTTCCAGAAAATAAGCACCGAGTCGTAACTGATTTTTGAACCTAATGTGGTGGGCCGGATTAGGCGAAGGTTCTTGTCATCGAGTGGGACTTGCAGCTTGCGGGCCTGACTATTTTTACGGCCCGCAGCGAGGAGATACGGGCCGAGAAGAGCACGAGTATGGAGCAGGCCTCAATGTTACGCCTGCATATCGGAACGCCCCGCATGAGGCCCACGAACGGGCTTTGGTAACCATCTCCTCTCCAGAACTCGAGGTTTAAAGATCTACTACAAGCATTCACCGTGATGTTGATGCTCTTACCGAAGCCGTGCGGGACCAAAGCGAACGTGACCGACCGGAAGGATGACCCAGCGGCCATGTCTGATGTCTCTCGCGTTTTCTGGCGCCCAGG
Organism: Neostapfia colusana; assembly: GCA_030760725.1. NCBI lineage: Eukaryota > Viridiplantae > Streptophyta > Magnoliopsida > Poales > Poaceae > Neostapfia > Neostapfia colusana. The sequence goes on from JASWHV010000019.1 coordinate 58,240,210, forward strand.
ATGCGGCCGTGGTCAGCGCGCGAGACCCGCGCCCCTGCCCGGCTGCCCCGCATGTGTCCGCAGCGGGACGGTGTCGTTTCACTCGGGGTCGGCCCGGTCCAAGACTCCAAAAAGCGCTAACGCGCCCGGGCCTCTCTGCCCCTCACCAACCCGTCAACATCCACGAATCACGTCCCGAGAACGAAAACCTGTAACCTTGACCTTAAAAAGGCTAAGGCTACAGCTAACCGACGAATAGACCTAGAGCCTACGATCCTGCCTGTGGGCAATTGGGCACGCGACGATCACGTCCGGTCGTGAAGATTTTTCTTTTGTCGCGGCCCGTCTGAGTCCCTCTCGGTGCCCTTGAAAAAGGAAGGTGAACGAACGAGCTCGGAGAGGAACAGATCGTTGAGCAGCTTCTGCTGTCTGGCAAAGTGAAAATATAGGACCGTTCGACTCACGGACCGTGCGTCGGCGAATAAGGAAATACAGTGGTAGCTATCTCCTTTTTCAAATTGTTGTCATTATGATAGCAACTCCAGCAAATGCAGAAATGAGTATTAGACACTGTATGGTGTCTCCGAGGACACAGTGCAGTGCAGTGCTCTTACCACTGCTCGCGAGTTGTGATAGTGCAGTCGGTGCTCTTACCACCACTCCTGGGTCTTCAGCAAAGGCCCGAAGAGCCCCGGCCGGCACAAAGCCATCGCGTGATCACACATTTCATGCGCGCATCGGCCGAGACATGTTCAAACAGGAAGCTCGAGGAAACGGAAGGGTGGTGGTCGTGACCTCGCCAAACATTATTGCGTGCGCCTGTTCTACCGTTCATTCTTTTCTGAATTTATGGACGTGTTCAGGAGCTGCTGCTCCGTGTTCATGCATCATGCTAGCATGCATGCGTGATGAACTGATGACAGCAAAACAGGTTTCCTGTTCTAGCGTTGTAGCAGCATGGCACATGCGAGCTATCTCTTATGTTTAAGTGCAATCCGTTTTCAAAAAGAAAACGTAAGATCACGATGCATCAGGGGGGCGGGCGTCCATCAATCTGTAGTGATCTCAACAACGCAATCATGCTTGCAGGCCACCGACGGGCGAGTGGGTACGTACGTACAGCTCGTGGACCAGAACAGATGTACGAGTAGTAGCTTAAATGCCCGCCACAACTTTCGGGTCCGATCTCGTGTAGCTATACTCTACAGATAGACCTGACGATCGACGATCGAGTTATAGCAGGTCTTGTTGAGTGCAGCTGCTGGACTACCATAACCCGGGCCGGTACATCACGTCGATCGATCATCACGGCTGCTCGATCGTCAAGCTCGTACTAGCTAGCTGATCGATCTACCACCACGTCTGACCGAGGAGGGCGCGTTGTAACGCGATCGATGCGCGCAGCTGCCGCGCGCCGCCGGCATGGGCGCACCACCTACGACGCCTATGCCCCGTCCCTCCACGCCACGTACGGGGACCCGGCGGACCGCTTCGGCGTCGCGCTGCATGCCATGCGATGCCAGTGCCCTGGATCGAACGATTACTGTGCCTTGCATTGCGAGTGCGGTGGTGCCATGCCACGATTAGTTCGAGCGAGGTACCGGCCAACCGATCGATGATGGGTACGGCACGCGCCCATGCCCGAGCGTTTCTGGGATCGGCTGCTGCTTAAAGTGCCCGTGCCGATAGCTACATCGGCAGTGTGTGGCGCGGACGGATATGTCCCGTTTCTCGAGCCTCCTTTATGACCGCGGTACGAACCTACGTGATCGCTGACGATACAATAATGCGAAGGCGCACTTGGGGCTTGGGCTAGTGCTGGCCGGGGCTATGTCTATGTGGTGGCCCTGGGTCTGCAGTCCGTGACGTGCCGTACGTTGCATTGCTCCTTCCTTGCATCGAGGACATATACGCCGTTCTGGCACGGATGTAACAGAGCAGATTCGACCACCGCCGAGTGTCTGCTACGTACCACTACTGGCCGCCAGCCACTTCCAGTCATATAGGCAACCAGATAGCCGCGGAAAGGTCGGATCCAGCAGTTGCTATGGTGAAATTAAAACAAACACTGCTGTGAAGCTGACACCGGTGTTGGGCGCTCGATCAGGTCGCTCAGAACTTTTGAGGAAAAAGCACGGTGCAACCATGCATGCATGCCTCGAGTATGAACGATATTTCTACACGGCGGCTTCTTCGCAAGAGTTGATTATTCGCTTCATGGGGTGGGTCATTGTGGCACTGCCACTGCAGGTGCATGCACCGGAACTGCTCCCACGGGCCGCAGCTTGCACGCGCCGCACGTGATGCATCGATAAGGAGGCATGCATCAGTACCTGACGCGCAGAATTCAACAGCCACGTTCTCAACCTGATCGGTTCACCTGGCTGCTGAACCGATCCGTGACGAAGGTGCGGCCGGCACGTGGATATATATTTTCACGGGCGGGAACACACAAGAGCCCCGAAGCTTACTCCTACTTCAGGAAGAGCTAGTGTCATGGGCTTAATTAGTCGACTTACAACGATGTGGTGTGTTCGTGCTCGGCGTCTCCCGTGGCGCCCAGGTGATTCCGCACCCGCCGGAAAAAAGTGGATCGATTGTAATAAGCGCGGGCATGCGTGGTACGGTTCACTTCGATCAACTTGATCGATGTGTGTGTCGTTCGTCGCTGCCCATAAATATCCTGTTCGTACGCCACCAATCAAAGGGCGCAACTAGGGCAAGCTGCTAGCTCCATCACGCCACCAAACCCGGCCATGTTCCTCGCCTAGCCTACATAGATCCCTCTATATAGTGCGTGCCGGCCTCATGGCCCAACTAATCTCTACTCTAGCACACAGCAAATGTGTGTCCTACCGTACAGTCCCTAGGACATTTGTAACTCTTCTAGCTCTCGCTTTGCCACCCTCTTGATCACTTGTTTTTTTTGTTCACAAACATGCTAAGGCTAGCTGGCCGGGCAGGACGCCGTACGGTGAACCATTGATAAAGCATATGGAGGTACGATCGAGAGCGTGCAACGTCGCGCTCGCGGGGCTTCTCCGCGCGTCCGGTCCGGCCCCGGGCGTGTACGTGGGCGTGGCCCGGCCCCGGCCGGCTCGAGAGGATATGCTCGTTCGATGACATCTGGACCGAGTGCCGGCCGTACACATGTCTGTCGAAGTGTCGATCGATCGCGTCCGTGAGTGCACGGACCGGCCGCCGGCGTCCAAGCCGCGGGCCTGCTTTCGATCTCTCTCGACAAGAGAGCAAGACGGCACGCCGCGGGGGTGCCAAACTAACCAACGTTGTGCCGGAGACGACATGTGGCCGGTAATGAGCTAAGGCCATGATCTGGTCGGGCAAACGACGAGAACATCGGTCACCTCCAAGCGACCGGCCGGCCGGCAGCTTTTATCCCTACATACAGTAGAGGGCGGCTGTTCTGCATGGCTCAATCCGCGTACGTTTCCACAGCATCGTGTGCATGCATGCAGCATGGTACCAAGGTTCATGTGTCGTTCATATGTGCTTCTTTCGTTCTTCGGCCGCATATATCTCCAACCACATTAACGATACATTGTCCGTCGTCACGCATCATGTGGTTATACCAGCCAGAGCCGTCACCTACGACATAGTGAGCCTGTCAGACGCTCTACGATACTACTACTTCATGGACCAAAACAAAGTTGCCTACTATTATGATCAGTATGCATTTTTCGTCTCAGCAGAAGGCCGACACTTACGACAGGCAGCGCCAGAGGATACGCGGCTACGCTACGCCGGAGCGAACGCGCCACGAGCTGGCGCAGCAGCCCGAGCAGTGGCTTTGCGACAGCGGAACGGCGCCCCCCCGCGTGGCGTTCGGCCGCGCGTCGGCCGTCGGCAGGGATGCCACCCCGTCCTGGGACAAACGTATCGCCACGGTTCTTCAGAAGGCAGACCATGCTCGTGGAGTAGGAGTAGGACTCGGCGGATCGGAGCGCTACGCACGCACGTTTTTCTCTGACATTAAGCGGCCGCGCGCGTAACTAAACAACGATTGTCGGACGAGTAGCCTTTTCAGCCAAAGCACTTTTTCTCGAGAGCACCACTACGGTGGCGTGCATCATCGATTGAATGGTGTCATAGCGCGTAGTACTGTACTGTGGGAGTTCTATTTAGGCTCGTGCTTTTGGAATTTGTCGCGGGTGTTCAGCTAGCTGGGTCTGCAGCAACAGTTTTACCCAGAGCCCAGAGCTGCAGATTCGGTGGCGAACTACTCCACCGCTCTCTGATGGCATTTTGGACTCTTGGTGTTAAAGGCGCATGCACGCGCCTGTAGCCCCGCGCAGTACGTACGGGTGGTTCGCTCAGCACTCAGGACTCAGGAGGATCCTCTCCCCTCTCTCTCTCTCACGCACACTGAAGGTTTATTTCATCTGTCGTTTTGAGCAGAAGCTCTTGCAACGGCAGCCCCTTGCAATTTACCGAGACATGCGACTGTTGTTGAGATGGCAACATGTCATCTGCCGCCACTTTGCCTCGCGCCGTGGCTGCGCTTGTTGTTCCGTTCCCCGGCCGGGCCGGGGGCGCCGTAAATTTCATCGGCGTGCACTGACGGGGACACATGTTTTTAGTGGGGGCTCTGCAGCCTTTTGAAGCCGGTACCACCCTCCTCCGACGCGCCTGCGGCGCTAGGCCTTTCCCTGCAGCTTGCCCCCGTAGCAGCCAGGGCTAGCAGCAGAGCACACTAGTACAGCATCTCGCTCTCCGCTTTCGTCAACACCCAGCAGAAGTTGTTACCAGCAGAGTTGACAGTAAGGTACTGGGTTATCCTATCAGGAACCGAGCGCTGATGCTTCTGCTAAGACGCGCTTATCTTATCCACGACCCTTCCATTCCGTTGTAATGCAGACAACTCTGGCTCACAGGTCACCATGGCACCGACGGACGAGACTAAACCGGGTCGGATTAAATCTGGTTGCGGGCTAAGAATAATCACGGTCATGTCATCATCCACGATCCTTGGTTAGTCAAAACTTCTGTACGCATAAATAAATAAATACACTAGTACGAGATCGCCAGTACTAGTACAGAGGGAGCACAAGGCTGCTCCGGTATAAAGCTAGCTAGCTGGCTACGTAGGGCTTTGCTTTGCGACGAGAGCGACACATCCTCCAGCATCGTCTTTGTCATGTGCGCGATTTGATGCGTTGTTGACAGATTTTGGTTAAGGGCCTGACATATTCGCCTCACCCGCTGACAAAAAGCAGAGGGGGACGTCACTGCCTATTGGTGGTGCTGACTTTGTCGATGAGCACAAACCAGCTCATTAATTTTTACAAAAGTCCAACGATCCAAATGAAAATATGTTTGAAACGTGGGCATGAGTCAGTTATTTAGACATCAACATATATAAGACGCCTAGACGAAATTGTACAAAGCTCCAAAGAGATGCATAGATTAGAAGGAAGTAACAGCCACGTCGCTTGAAACACCGGGAGCAGGGACACACAGCTAGGCGGTATGTGCTCGCTTTGTTTCAGCCTAAGCAAAGCAAAGGAGACCTCATTTGGTTCGCCCATGACTTTAACGGGCCAAACAGAGGCGAACACGCTTTGAACTTCACTAACCAGAGGTCTCACAACGTCGTTTTCCTCCAGGCTGGGCGATGCGCGCGCCTCCAGAAGCTGCTTAATCTGGTAGCGCAGATCCTTCGTTAAGGGATCCCATACCGCCTAGCTGGGCACGCACCATGTCGTTTGGTTGGGCAGGGGCTGTCCGTAGTTAGAGACGTGGCAGACGACCGGCTAGCGTTCTTCTGTACAAGTAGTACGTGTAAATGCTTCCCGAGAATAATCCAGCCCTAGTACATGAGTCGAGCGCGTCTTAGCTAGAGATCGGCGGCAGGGCAGCTAGCTGCTGGTGGTATACGGACATTTCATCCAAATGATCCAGCTGCTCCGACAACGCTGGTAATTGCCGCGGGGACCCGGCCCGGCCGATGGAGGGCGACGGCGTGGTCCGCCGCCTACCGCTTTTCGATTCGTAGTAGGCCTCTTTTGGGCGTGGGCGCACGCAACCGGGCGGGCAGCGGTGGACTGCTGGTAGTAGTATGGTAGGGAGGGGGGGGGGGTACGACGCCGATCGATCGCGCCGCGCGCAGCGCAGGGGACCGACGACGGGGACACCCAGATGCGTCGCGCGTGCCGCCGCGCTCCGGGGCCGGGACCGCGCGGCAGCGGCACAGGAGGAAGGAGGACGTGTTTTTTAATTGTTCGGGTGGGTTGCGAGGCACGCGCGCCCCCGCCATCAGGAGGCCCGTCTCGGCCTTGCGAGCCCTCGCGCTACCGCCGCGCGGCGGATGCTGTTTCTGCTCGCATCGGCGGATGCCGGCCGCGACGAGATTTTAGTGGATCCTTTTTATTAAGGGAAAAAAAGCAAAGACCGGTTACAGTGGTGGATCTTCGATGAAACGTTGCTGCGCGCGATGGTCCTGGATCGTGCATGCGCTTCGTTGTTTCCTTTTCTTTATCTTCTATACACGTTATTAGGCTCGCCATCTTTACGAGCTACTGAGACTGCGCGACGTGGTGCACGCCTCTTGGCAGCAACGACGGCACCTCTATTTCAGAGCATTACTGTGCACAACAGACTTTTAGTAATCGAAATCTTCAGATACTGGCACCCTGGGCTGGGCACCAAAAAAATAAGAAATGAAACGAGGACAACGGTGCCGGCCGGTCGTGTTTTACCTTCAGGAACCAAGGGAGAAGACGAACGAAAGCTCATTGGCAGACAAAAGGTTTACCACTAGCTCAGGTAACGGTGTCAAACATTCGATGGTACGAGAGGTTCAGAGATGCGGGGCACCAGCAGATTTATTTTCCTCCTTGAAAACCGAAACGCAAGTGTGAAAAAAAACGAAGCGTACGGCCGAAGCCGACGCGTCGCCTCCTTTCGCCGCCCGCGTGTGGAGCCTTCCGCTACGACACTTCACCTTAAAACTCCCGAGCCCACTCTACGGCCCCCCCGAAATAATCCCTCCCTTGCTGGCGACTAATCCTACTTCCCTGAAACGGCAGGAGCGATCAAAAACCTTTGCCCCTTGTCGCGTCCTGGTGTCCCGCTGACGTCTGGGCCCCGCGTCCGCCGGATTTTAACTTCCCTCCCCCAAGGCCGGGGCAAGGACACCGAAGAAGAGGCGGCCGAGGACGACGGTTTGTACTGCCTGACTACCCGACAGTAAACAGTAACCGGTGGTAAACACCGCCACCACAACCCGCAGCAGAGGCGAAGCCGAACGAGCGCGAGCGCGGCGCGAGGGGTCGACATCACCACCGCAATAACAACGACGACGACGCCATCACCAACCACCGCTTTACGAGGGGGCAAGGAAGGAAGGAAGGCAGGTGCGCGTCACGGGATAGGAACCCGTCGCGATTGGTCCGACGAGTCGACGACGAACCGGTCGTGGGCGTCGTGGTGGATCTGACGCCACCTTCGCGGTCGCGGGCGCGGGCGCGGTCGCTTTGCGTCCCTCTTCCTCTCATCGCGTGGCGGGCGGGCGAGCGATTCCACGCGGGGCGGCGCCGTCCAGGCTCGATCTGCCCTGGGGGTCAATGCGGGCGGGGAGATGAGCGCCGTCGACGGGGGTGGGGAGGACAAGGAGGAGGTGTTCTACGACTCGCGGGACCGCGTGCTCTCCTCCTCCTCCTCCTGCTCCTCCACCTCTGCCTCGGACGACGACGGCCCCCCGCGACGCCGCAGGGACGGGGCCGCCTCTGCTGTGGCGGCGGCGGCGCTCGACGTGTGGACGTCCGAGCCGGCGCCCGTGCAGGAACGCCGGCGGAGGCTGCTACAGATGATGGGGCTCGCCGGGGACCCCACCCTCGCGCGCCTCGAGATGGGCCGATCGGCCTCCTACGACGGGCCCATCCGGGCGGCGGCGGTCTCGCCCGTCTCTCGATCCAGATCAGACGGCGCCGTGCCGGCTTCGGCCACCAAGCCTCCGCTGGGGTCCCGGTCGCGCCAGGTGTCGTCGGGCTCCTCCGAGGCCACGCCCGACGGGGAGGAGGCGGATCCGAGGTGCCTAATCCGGAACCTCGACGACGGCTCGCAGTTCGTAGTCAAGGAGGAGTTCGAGCTCCGCGAGGTCGACACGGGCCGTCAGCTCACCATGGACGAGTTTGACCGCTGCGTAGGGCGCTCGCCCATCGTCCAAGAGCTCATGCGACGGCAGAACGCCAGCTCCGGTTCAAACTTCGACTCGTCCACCCCCATCCAGAGGTCCAACTCCGACTCCACCAACGGGGCAGCGCGCCACAGGCGCCGTAGCAGCTGGCTTCGGAGCATTCGAAACGTCGCCGGCTCCATGGTCGTCAGCTCCCGCGATCGCCGCAGCAGTGACGAGAAGGACACGTCCTCGGAGAAAGGCGGGCGTCGGTCCAGCTCGGCGACAGATGATAGTCAGGACAGTGCCGGAGCCGTGCACCATGGCCCGGAGCGTGTTAAAGTGCGTCAGCATGGGAAGTCGTACAAGGAGCTTAGTGCTCTGTTCATGAACCAGGAGATACAGGCGCACAATGGGTCCATCTGGAGCATCAAGTTTAGTCACGACGGCAGGTATCTCGCCAGTGCTGGGGAGGACTGCGTGATCCATGTCTGGGAAGTTTTGGAGCTTGAGAGGAGACGAGGAGTGAATGGGGTGTGCAATCCACTTTTTGCTGTGCTCTGCAATGGTTCCCCCGAGCCAACATTAGCATTGGCCTGTGTGGACGGGAACCACAAGCGTAGGGCCAGGTTCTTGGAGGGTCGACGGTCTGGAAGTTCAGATCGTCTGATGGTGCCAGAGCATGTATTTGCATTGTCAGAAAAACAAATTCGAACCTTTGAAGGGCATTCAGAGGATGTGCTTGATCTCTGCTGGTCCAAATCTCAGGTAATGACAGCGCTGCTGTTCTATTTTTTTTCTGATTGTTGTTTCTTATGGAATATAGTGAATGTTAAAGTGATTTCAATAGTTCAAATTCTCCTGAAATTTAGAAACATTGCCTTTTGTAGTCCTTAAAAGGGCCTAACCAGTACCGGAAGCTTCCACACAGCATGGGTCTGGGAAAGGGAATTTCTAGGCAACCTTCTCCTTGCTTAATCTGCAAGGAGACTGATTCAAACCAGGACCTCCAAGACACAAGTGGAGAGACCTTACTACTGTGTCAAGCCGGCTTGCTTTAGTAGTCCATCCTTGTAGGCTTGTAATAATTTGGAGTCCTGCGGTGGTGCCAAGGCAAAAATACTCCTCGCATGAGGAACTGACATAGTTTAACACACTTTCTGTGTAATTAAATCGACATCACGCATCTCACTCGTTGTATCTCCAGCTTTTTAATCAGATACATTAACCAGATAGACATTATAAAAATGGACCTTTCTCTGTGCTCTTGTTAGTTAGGTTATAAGTTTTGGCACTAAGTCATGCTCAATCAAGCCATCAGTGGAGTATTACTAATTAGCAGACTTGAGAAATAAATTTTATGGCCTCAAAGAGCACTAATGCTTCCTCAGACAAAGTTTGTTGGCTTCTTGTTTTGAATATTATGAATGTTTAGTCCACAGTTTGAAATATCTACCTTGACTTACTGTTGCCATCTCCAGAGTATAGTCCATGACTCTCTACGCTGGCTACATATCAGATTATTATGATAGTGCAAATGCAACGGTGCTTTTACAAATTCCTTGCAGACTGATTTCTGAAAGTAGGAATATAGCCTAGCTCAGTGGTTGATGGTGTGGATGTACACCCTGATCTAGTCCTATTTGACATAAATTTGGGTGCCTATTTCTTCGTAATTAGGAGCCACCTATTTTCTCCTAGGTTGGTAAAGTTTTTTATCAATTCCTTCCAAACAGTGATTGATGCAGTTCTGCTTATCATGTACCATGTTTTCTTTTTATCAGTTATCTTTACAAAATTTCCCGCTAACATCTCTCTCAAATGTCATGCAGTACTTACTTTCATCTTCAATGGATAAAACAGTGAAGTTATGGCACATCTCAAGTGTGTCATGTCTGAAAACATTCTCACATAGTGACTACGGTATTACCTACCCCCTGCAGAATGTTATGTTTCTTACTCTGCCAGCAGTACCCTTAATCGTCCTTTATTAAACTTGTATTCCAGTGACGTGCATCCAGTTCAACCCTGTAGATGATACATATTTCATTAGTGGTTCACTGGATGAAAAAGTTCGCATATGGAATGTTCAAAACCGTGAAATTGTTGATTGGAGTGATCTGCACGAAATGGTCACTGCTGCTTGCTACGCCCCTGATGGACAGGTTCGAATCATATATACTCAATTGTTTGACCTAATTTTTTTTAAGCTCTGACACATGTTTTTTCCCGAAGAGCGCATTAATTGGCTCCCACAAAGGCGGCTGCCATATTTACGATACATCTGGTATCTCTTTCTGACTCTCTCATGTTCATCATTATTTTTTGTTTATACTGTTACCTTACATCTTTGCTTCTGTGACCAGATAATAAGCTTCTCCGAAAGAAACAGATTGACCTGCAAAACAAAAAGAAGAAGTCCAATCAGAAGAAAATTACTGGATTTCAGGTGCTTCACTCAGAACAAATTTTTGAATATTTTACGATATGCCACTCACTGTATTTGAGATCATTCAAATCCTGTCTTATTGAATATAGTTCCTTAAACAGTTTCTTCCAGGAAGTACTTCAATGGTGCTTATTACATCAGCAGATTCACGAATCAGGGTTGTTGATGGTATTAATCTAGTTCACAAGTATAAAGGTATCAAAGTGAATCTTGGAACTTTTCCAAAATAGTGTTTTCTGTTGTTGTAAGTTATTTGGGCTTTGTGAAAATGACTAATAGTACAGAGTTCTTCACATCTTAACAACCTATTGGTGGTTACTACTGATAACCATCGTTCCGTTTTGCTGGATTAGAATCTAGTTGTCTAAAATTTGACAGGCTTACAATGGATCCGCAAGATGACAACACCTTTTTATTAAAAAAAAGACGGCGACATTTAGATCATGTAGGAATTATATGATTATCAATAACACAAGCCTGTTCCATTGGTTGAACTATGCAGCTTTTTTTTTTACATTCCTTCTGCACATGCCGCAGTTTAAGTCTTGGCCTCGTTGAGGTCATAATCTTGGTGTTCACTTGCCATGCTAAAATATTTATATCTTCCTGTTGACCGATCTATTATGCATTTTCTTTTATCCCTTCAGCAGCGATGCTTCCATTGCGTGTTGTTTACAGCATGATGTATTCTGACTCTTTGCTCTGTTCTTTTTCAGGTCTCCGAAACACCAATAGCCAAATATCAGCTTGTTTAGCTGCAAATGGAAGGTATGTGATATCTGCAAGTGAGGATTCCCACGTGTATGTTTGGAGAAATGATGATACTCCTGAACAAGGCAGAATCAAGGGTAATGTTACTGTCACCAATTCCTATGAACATTTTCACTGTCAGGATGTGACAGTTGCTGTTGCTTTGCCGTCTACTGGCTCAGCAATGAGAACCAATTCCAGGAAGCACGATGAGCTGGATTGTGTATCTGAGCATCCTTTGCCTGCTGTCCCTGACATACTGCAAGGTTCCTCTGATCTTGAGCCCCAAGGTGCCAGTATCTTGAGCACCAGTTTAAATCACAGTGGTGATAGAGCAACTTGGCCTGAAGAGCTCATGACGCCGACAAAGCAGAGCCCTCAGTCTTGTGCCAGTCTTCCCAATGGTGCTGGTCAAGCTCCAAGTCTGTCAGCCTGGGGCATGGTAATTGTCACGGCAGGCCGTGGAGGTCAAATCAGAACATTTCAGAATTTCGGGTTTCCTGCTCGATTATAGGAATCAGTACTTGTCCAGCAAGCCAGGTGATTTTTGTGTATATATAGGTCAAAATTTTGGTAATTGCAGTGGTCTGGGATTGGATATTGTTGCTCCCAGGTGGACATTCTTTCGAACCTCAACTAACCTAAGGACCGGGAACTCAAGGTACGGCGAATTCATTTGCCCTTAATTGTACATGAGAATGGAGGCTAGTAAAGGACGATAGGCGTCTGCCGGTTGGAGCAAGATGTTTCGTCAACCACTTCTCTGCTTTCCCAAACGAGTTCAGTGTAGTTTAGTTTTTTTTACTGTTTTGACCCCTTTATCATATATTCTTGTAAGAAGAAATCTCAGTGCTAGAGAAATAGAAAAGCAAAAAAGAAGTTGCATAGTGGTGAATTCGTTGTGCTGGTATAGCAGGTGTGAGATGTTCATGGTACATGGATATATTAGTAAAAGGAATAGATGAAATTTCGAGTACCAGGTGCTTTTAGGGCTCGCTTCTGGACAAGACTACATACCAGGCGCATTTCTGATGTATCTGGTATCTAACTGTCACTTATTCATGAAATTTCTTTATCTAGTTTCTGTGTCGCGTCATTGCTACGCGCTCTTTTTCCGTCGTGTCGACTGTCGAGTGTTGTCTGTGCACCGTCTGGAGTTCATTTTTGTTGTGGTTTTCTGTAGATAAGTATTCCGTATTCTTGTACTTTGGCTGTTAACATGTTCCGCGGCAGCGGACCAAACCGGCGATCCTGCTCGAGGTCGAGGTGAGGTTCGGCAACGGCGGCAACATCAATCTCCAGGGTGTGGGAATCCGGCTTCCGGGGACCTCGTTCCTTCAGATATTTGGGGACCTGATCGTGATGCCTATCGAAGGTGACGCGAAAACGCGTGATCCTCTCGTAACAGCTCCGGGAATCAGAGACAGTCTTGCGTTGGCCGGTCGGTGTGATGTAAGTCGGACAAGCCGGGGTGGGGGTAACCGCAGTTTGGTTATCAGGATATTTCGATATTCAATAGTACAACTTTTGCTGTCTTGTCATTATTACTTGAAAGAATTTGCTGGACGTATCCACATTCTGCAGTTTTTTCGTTCCTCTACTCCTTAACTGCAGCAACTGAATATTTTTGCTCTTCATCCCAGCAGAGATAATCTATACTTCATGTATCCTAATTTATGCATCCAGACTACTCCTTTTTAGTTTTTACAAATCTAATGGACGAGAGTGCTTTCTCAAGTGGCTTCATCATATCTTATAAACCGGGACGTCCGCATCTCCCCTCCCGTGTGACTCCCACCCCCGCGCACGAAACCAAACAAGGGGCGCTGTTGCCACCACGGCAACGGTTCTAGCCAACTTGGGGGCGCAGTAATAGCTGTACTAGCGTTTTGCTGGAAGCAAAAGTATTACGCAGGAAGCATTAGTAGGTTCCCGCTCTGCCCTGCGCGTTGCCCAGAGCATCTCTGATTCTGGCTTTCGAAAAAAAAAAGCATCTCTGATTCTCTGTTCAACTTGATGCATCTCTGTTTACTCCAGGAGTGTGTTCTTCGGTCTAATCAACAGCCTACCACACACAGCCAACCATAAGACCTACGGCTACCATTTCCCTTTCTTCTTGGGCTTCAGTCGGGCCAGATTCCGTGCCGACCAGCAAAGGCCCGACCCACTCACGGGGCACGGTCGTCGCCGTCACTGACAAGTTGACCCCGCCGCGCCAGCTCCACCTCCACGTTCTCCTCCTCCGGCCAGGGCTGGGCACGTCCGTCCACTCCACCCCCGTCGTCACCTCGATCCTCCGAAATAGCAAATCTCCCCACCCATAGCTGGAGAGACACTTCATCAGATATACGTAGCGATCGTGGAAAAGGCAGGCAGCGACGAACCCACGCGTCCGCGTTAGGGCGCCGCCGGCCGCGAGCCCCACTCCCGCTGCCGCTGCAGCTTCCGCGGACCGCCAGTGGGAGGAGGGAGGACGCAATGGGCGCGGTGGAGGCCGGGGAGGAAGGGGTGATGGCGACGGACTTCTTCTGGTCCTACACGGACGAGCCGCACGCGTCGCGCCGCCGGGAGATCCTGGCCAGGTACCCGCAGATCAAGGAGCTATTCGGCCCGGACCCGTGGGCCTTCCTCAAGGTGCCGTGATCTGCTCCTTGCTCTCGCCCTGTTCCTACGCATCTCTTCGTTCGCTCGTTCCTGTTGTGTTCTCGTGAGGGCGATGAGGATTGAGCCTGTGAAACACAATTGCATTTATACTTTTTCTTCGGGCGTTTGCTGATTTTCTGCTATAGGAATATACTTATTTGAACTTTCGTTTGTATCTTTTTCTCGTGTATTGCTTGTTTTGTTAGCATTTTCTCGAAGTAACTGGTCATGTTTTTCATAGGACATTGCAAATTTCTATAGCCCTGCAAATCCGTTGTGCTCCATATTATCATGAGATCAGCAATTAAGGAAGCAAATAATCAGGAGCTTCTTCCATTGAATTGTCTTGTCCATCTATGTTTAGTTTGATTGGCTGAGAACTTTATTGGTCTCACAGATCAGTTGAACCTTCCCAAGCTGCCAATCGTACTTTCTATACATGAATTGGCAGTTGCTTCCTCTGATTCGCTACTGGGCGCTTCCTATTAAGGCTTGCATTATCCTCTGCAGCTTTCAAGACTAACCTCAGATTTTTCTTAGCCTCGGAGTTCAGCTGACCTGAACCTTTCTTGTTGGTTCAGAATGTCTTGGCTATAGCTTTTATACCTGAGATGGCGGTTGCTCCTCTGATCGGCTAATGTCTACCACATATAATGGAAGAATGCTATTTCCCAACCAAATGGTGGAGAATGATATTCCCACAACCAATTTGGTGGGTGGGGGGGGGGGGGGGGGGTCGTTGAAGTTTAAACCTAGAATGTTTGTCGATTGATCACTCTTTACTTTTACTTGCTGCAATTTCATTCCAGTGTCACCAGTTTAGAACAACATTTCATTAAAGGGAACACATATGGTGTAAATGAAAACTTTGTAGTGCTAACATGCATTTGTGATCATCTAATCTCACGAAAAAGACCATAATTAGAAGTGGTGGAAGACACTATGACTTAAATGTTTCCTATTATAGGTCGGTGAGGCCTTCCATTTAAATGATAGATGGGTCTTACATCACCACTATTCGTGGTCTTTCATGATGGATTGGAGGGACATGAATGGTTATTAGCATATTAACACCACCATGACCATTTACATGAGATATGTTCCCTTCATTAAATTAACACCTAGTCATATCTTTGGCAAGAATCACAATTGCTCAAATAAAACATGTTAGGTCTATGACTATATAACTCTTGAAAACAACCTGAGTTTTGTAAGCACATTCAGTGAGTTTGATTTATATAACTCTCGGATGGTCTATTTTGATGGATATTTTAATTTTGTTTGCAGATTGCTGTGGTTGTTTCACTGCAGTTGTGGACTGCCACAGTCCTCCGAGATGCTAGCTGGTTGAAGATTTTGACAGTTGCCTACTTCTTCGGCTCGTTTCTAAACCACAATCTTTTCCTCGCAATCCATGAACTCAGCCACAATCTTGCCTTCACAACACCATCTCTTAACCGCTGGCTAGGTATCTTTGCCAACCTCCCAATCGGTGTCCCCATGTCCATAACATTCCAAAAGTATCACCTGGAGCACCATCGCTTCCAAGGTGTCGACGGGATCGACATGGACATCCCCAGCCAGGCAGAGGCACATGCCGTGAAGAACACCATCAGCAAGTGCGTATGGGTCATGCTCCAGCTCTTCTTCTACGCGCTGAGGCCGCTTTTCCTGAAACCAAAGCCTCCAGGTCTCTGGGAATTCACCAACCTCGCCATCCAGGCCACGCTTGACGCCGGCTTGGTGTACTCCTACGGCTGGAAATCGCTCGGTTATCTGATACTCTCGACATTCGTCGGCGGCGGCATGCACCCTATGGCGGGCCACTTCATCTCGGAGCACTACGTCTTCAACCCGGATCAGGAGACCTACTCGTACTACGGGCCTCTGAACCTGATGACATGGCATGTGGGTTACCACAACGAACACCACGATTTCCCCAGGATCCCGGGCACCAGGCTGCACAAGGTGAAGGAGATCGCGCCGGAGTACTACGACAGTCTGAAATCGTACAAGTCTTGGAGCCAGGTGATTTACATGTACGTCATGGACCAGACGGTTGGTCCGTTCAGCCGGATGAAGAGGAAGGCGCCGAAGAAAGATTTGTAGTCCCCTGCTTGTGGATAAATTTTGTTAGAGATGAACTGTTTCATCAGATGGTATTTCTGTAGTAATCCTGTGGGTGTACGCTTGTTGACTCGCTGGAACTGTGCTATCTAAATTTTGCCGCTAAGTCCCTGTTTTTGAAGGACTAAAACTGATTATTAGTTCGGACTACCAATTAGCTCGTTTCCTCTGACTAATGGATTACTATTAGTTAGGGGTTGGAGCAACAATTAATCCATATATTAGTTGGGGAGTTCAGAAGGGCTATCAATTAATTTTAGTCAGCTAACAATTAGTCCTATGAACCCAAATAGGACCTAAGTTTCGAAGTACCAGATATATGAAAGAGTATGCTTTCTTTCAGTTCTGCGTCACCTGATTAAATTACCGAGCACATGAGTCATCCGTTATGTCGTGCGCCTTGGTCCATGGGAGACATGCACATGCCGGATCCTTTTCCCACGCGCCCTCCACGAGCAGGGCAGCTGCGACAACGTGCAGATTGCGACTGCTCTCAGTTAGAGTTTTAATCCGATCAATCAGCGTTCAGCGAGGAGGGGAGCCCTGTGTGCGCCGAGCGTAGAAACCGGCGACGCCACCAGGGGGTCGACGGCCAGTCATGCCGGTGGCGCCGGCCCACGACGCGCGCAGACCAAACGCGCCCACCGAGTTCGAGTAGCGTGGCCGAAGCGCAGGTGTAGTGATCTAAGCCACGACGGGTGCTCGGTACTCGGTACCCACCGGCAGACGAGGCGCGGTTGCATCCGCATCTTGAGAACGGTTGGCCGTCGCTTGCTTTTTTCGTTCTTGGCCAACGCCCCGGGCAGGCGGGCACGCGCAAACCGCACGAACAGTCTATAAGATAGGTCAGGACACCTATTTTTAGTTTAAATTAAACTAATTTTTTTCTAAACGTTATTTATTTCGAAACAAAGAAAATTTGAGTCTATCCAGTACCAAACCCGCGCGTTCACTGCTCCGGATGAAACAGTTCAACAGAAAAAAGAATACTTTGAACCTAGTCACACAGATCAAAATCCACCGAAAGTCTCGAGGAACAGGATCAATCTACGGGCTTCCACCCATTAAGAAACCGAAACAGCAAAGGTCTTCCTTTTCTTTCCCTCCAGAGACCAGAAAAGAAGAACCTTTCCTTCTCTCCTAATAAAACTCCGACAGCACAGCGATCAACAAAGTTGTCACAATTCGACACGGCACGTGCACCCCCTCCCCCCCCCCAAAAAAAAATGATGACAAGCAGGCCCTCTAAACTCCACAGATTCACCAGGCCGACATGTACTTGTCTTCTGATTAGAACAAACAAACGGCTAGATAATCGCCAAAGAAATATACTACCTTCCCTTCCCTTCCCTCCCCTCCCGTCGCGTGATTCGAAACTTTGAACCGCTGCTCGTGACCGTTCCTTGAATTGAATGCCTCCAGCTCCAGCACGACTCATTTTCAAAAGGGACCTTTACAGATCAGCTTCGGGTACAGGTCCACACGCACTCCTCATATATCTCCGAGACCACGACTCCCCTCCCCTCCCCAAGACCCAACCCTTCAAGCGCACGGCAAGTCTCCTTTCATCTTCTTCGACGGCGGCTCGATTTCTTTTCTGCAAGCGAAGAGAGCAGGGAGAAGAGAAGAGATGGGCGGTGGGTTCAACCAGCAGGTGAAGGAGCGGACCAAGGAGCTCAAGCACCTCAAGACCGCGGCCATGAAGGGCATCAGGGCGGCCGGCGAGTCGTGCAAGAAGGCGTGGAGCAAGGTCAGGAGCAGCATCAAGCGCTAGTCCGGCCGCCGTGGGCCTACGGGCCTCGCGTCGATGATTGATTTTCTTGCGTTTTTTTCATCTCCTGATTATTGTATTTGGATCTGTTTGAGGACCATGGTGTGAATTAGACGTCTTGTAGTATTGGTTTTACTTGTATGCCGACTTATTCCTATTATCATTTTTCTGGGTGCGTGTTGTAGTGCAGTAAACTGTACGTACCTTCGGCGGGCGCTGAAAAATCGCAGATAATCTTATGTTTTCGCAACAAATATGATCAAACTTCATCCTTTGGATAATCATCAGCGCAAGTGTTCTCTACTTTTTATCAAGCACAGAAGAAAATCGCAACCACCTGTCCATCACTAATAAGTGATAAAACAAGTGGAAGCAGTTCCATCATTAATGAAAGCCACACAGCTACATGCTGATGATCAGTCATTGGTTCCCGAAGGAGAAACCATAGTGGGCATATTCGGAACAAAGAAGCCGTAGTGCGCAACTTGTGCAGGGAAATACTCCCTACGATTAGCTGCAAATTGAACTAATCAAAATCATAACAATGGAATGGAGTAACTTGGTTGGTTGTAGCCGACCGAGAAGGTCCAAATAATGTATCAGAAGCTTTGCATCCCTGGAGCACGCATGAAAAAAAACTGGCACGCCAGCACACACCATGTGGAAACTGGAGCAGGTAGCTGGTATCAAAATTATAGGCATGCAATAACTAAATTTTAGACTCTAGCTGGACAAAATATCTGTAACAAATGCCACTTTTCTACCGACAAGTTCTGTTTTCTCCATACGGGTAGTGGATACGTCTGTTCACGACCCGTCTGGCCCTCGCCGCGTGACTGCGTGGGAGTATAACCTAACAGACCGACGGGCAGGCAACCTAACAGAGGCTGATAATGACACTCAACGATAGTCAACTGTGCAAGAAAAGGCAACAGTTCCTGAAAAATGACACGGCTCCTCGCAGAAGGAAAAAGGCAACAGTTCCCGGCATTAAGACGAGAAGAATGGTATCTGCATTTCACCTCCACGTCTCATCATTTTACAGCTCTATCAGCATGCTCAAGCACATGCTTATCCATACAGGCCAAACCGTCACACGTTACCCTTTTTACTATGCGCATCCTGCATTAGTACCCTCCCCAGTTTCAGTAATCAGTATATACAGAAAGGGCGTAGCATAGTCTTGTTTCAGAACAGGAGCAGGCACAGCACCACAAATACGAAGAGGAAGAACCAGATCTGATGCAGGGACCTCTCGATTTCCAGCTGCTGCCTCCTCAGCCTGGGCCTCACGTTTTGCGCCGCGACGTAGTACGGGCTTGTGTAGTACAAGCTCGGCGGCAGCTGGCCACGGAATGCCCACGGAAGCACGGCCTCTGCCATGCCTCCAAGCACTCCACCAGCCGTTGAGTGGATCAAACCACGGCCAACGGGCGCAGGAGGGTAGATGAACTCAAACTCAGTGGCACTGGAATGGCTGCGCGTATGCTGGAATGGCCGGTGCGGAGGATCAGCTTCCATGTTCCGGTGCTCATGATAATTGACATGGATCTGGGGGTTCCGAAGCTCAAAAGTCTCCCGGTCCCGGTGCACCTTTGGACGCCGTGGGATGACCATACCATTCAGCGACTTTTTTGAGCTCCCGCCGCGGCCGTACAGTGGCACAAGCATGTCGGGGGAGAGTGTTGCCTTACATACAGGACACTGTCGCCTTGCTGAACTGCTAGCATCACTGGCAGTCGATTTCACCCCTGGGCACAGCCACTCATAGATGCAAGGCCAGCAGTAGAGATGACCACAGAGAGTAACCACTGGCTCTGCTGCAAAATCGAGGCAGATGTTGCAGTCGAAGCATCCGCTTCCAGTTGTCACGGGCATGTCCCCGCCGGCTTTCTTCACTGGCTCAACATCAGCATCCAAAGGCTGGCTACTGATAGCTGCTATGCAAGTCTGATCCATTCTCCCACCTTCCATGATGATCACGATGCTCTTGCAAGCTGAATTCGCTCAGTTACTAATGGTACTGCAATTAAAAAATATAACCAAAGGAGTAGGTCAATAGGATTACATGATATATAACTGATAACTGACAAAGAAACACATGATACACAGATAAAATGATGAGGCGTATAAAATGTTCATAAGGTGCGAACACCTACCAAACCATGTGGATGCATACAGAAACATAAGGAACTGGAAGGCAATAAACAAATTACAAGGCTATAGATCAATAATATTTAATATACTTTCTAGGCAGCCAGAGCTAAATGTACAAACACAAAATTAAACTACCACAAAGGTCCACGAAATGGGTGGTGTTACCTGAAGGGTCCACAACAATTAAACACCACTTGATCCTGTCCTGGAGGGCCTATCCGAATACATTTAACAATTGCGATAACTGAAGCCAGCGTTAGGCAAGTCTAACCATGTTAATATGCCAGAACCTTTAACATTTACCCTGGTTAGCAAGCAATTATTTGTTACATAAGAATATATCATCTTTCCTGGTAGCCAGAGGTTGCAGTCATATTCAACAATACTTTAGCTCTCATGCCAGATGTAATGGAGGAGGATAATTAGGTCTTATGCTTTGCCTAGAGCTTGAGGGATATTGGGGGATCGGGAGAATATTTATTCACTGGTTGATTGATTCCAAATGACTGACATGCCTCTCTTTATATACAACTGGCCCTAACAGATCTAACTAACTAATCTTATCCTTAATTAACCTAACTTGAGGACTAAGGATGGGCGACGCTACAGTAACCACACCGCTACAGGGCTACAGGTTGCTACAGTGCAAGGCCCAAAGGCCAGCCCAAACCAGTTTTTTAACTTATTTGCTATCCTTAACACCGTGGTCCTTTGCATGCCCTGAGCAAACTAGCACTGTCCCTTATAATTCTATATTCAGGGAAGCGGCTGCGAAAGACTAACAGGCATACTTGAATAAACAAAGGAATGCTTGTGATAGGCTAAGGTATCCGACCTAATCTTCCAATATAAGCTTGCATTACATTTTGATCTTTGTATGGACGCAGAGCTCCTTCCAAATGAGCATCGTTAAAAAACAACAATTGGTGGGGGGCACTGATGTGGACCGCAACAATGATGGGTTAGCTACAACACTTGGCATATACAATGGAACCAAACACACCGAAAAGATCGTCATTAACATATCCAGTGCTCAACAAAAACAAGAATGACCCAGAGATATTTGCACCTACTGTATCAGGATCAGGAAACAATGAATGGCTCGCCCCAGCAGCTCCGCGGAAATTTCTAATCACTCTGGCCCCATATGTACCAATATTATTATAGTACAAGTAAAGAGTCTTTTCCAACAACAAGCACTCACCAAGTACCTGCAGATGAGGCTCAAAGCACACCATTTTCCTCCGATTTCTAGTTCAGGTTTGTGGCGATGATCAGCCTAACAGGGGTAGGTATATACACGGCAGAAAAGACGTGGTTGGTGTGAAACTACGGAGAGAACAAGGTGTTAGTTTTGATTCTATCAGGGACTATACTACAGATTGAAGCTCATTTCCATGAAAGCTTTGTCCAATTCCACAGACATGCGATATGTACTTCTACGCGTTCCGCCAAATAGATGAAGTCTATAGATAGAAGAAGTAAAAAAGAGAGCATTATCTAGTTTTCGCCCTCCAACCTGTAACACAGCACGTACAGTTCGTAACACATGGTCACTACTAAACATAGCCACCTGCCAGCGCAATTTCGTCAAGCAAGACATCAGATGCTGGACCAGCCTTGAAGCAAGAATATCACGTGCTGAACTGTATGCAGGTTCACGTGCGTCCCCCTATCTAAAGCCCAGGAACAAGAGGCGGGCCAAACATCCTGGGACAGGCGCCACAGCGCAAACCAATCCGCGATAAACCGGGTGGTTTGGGGTAATCCGTCCCAGAAAGAACGATTAAGATTTCATTTTTGCCCACATAAATGAAAGAAAGCTCCGGCAGACGAAAAGAGAAATCGACACCTGGGACGGCCCGCCGGATTTTACCAAACAAAGAGAGGAACAACCGAGGAAAGCAAGATAGGGATCCTTACCAGCGAAACGAGGAACCAATCTGGGCCTGGATGGATCTGCGCCTCCACGAAAGTCCGGTACCAGCAGCGGGGACGACGAGGAGGAGGAGGAGGCACGAACTCGGGAGCGAGCTGCTTTGTCGGGGGATAAGGTCTCGTGCGGAGGCAACGTGAGCGTGCGCGGCACGTCCGCGACGAACCCGGGAGCGGCGAGACGAATTTGGTAGGAGAGGGGTGGAGAGGAGCAGGGAGGGAGGGAGGAGGAGACGACGGCCGATGTTCAGGAGGAAGAGGGAGCGGGTTTCAGAAGAAAACGGGCTCGGCTCGTCGGCCAAGGTGACTAGGTGAGGAAGACATATTATAACGATAGGGGAAGTTGGGTGGGCAACGGACGGTGGGGATGGACTCGTAAAGACGGGTCGGTTTGCCGCCCACCGATCCCGCCTTGTCGTGCACCGCGTGCGGTTTGCGTAGAACACGGACGTGTCGCGCACGGCGTTGCACGAGCTTTTGTGGCTCCGCTTCGTGCCAACGCCGCTCTGTTCACAGTTCGCAGAAGGACACACTCGCGGAGCATTTGCAGAAGTTTTGCTGCGCTTCAAGGTTGTTTTGATTGGTTGATGACCATCGGGAGACCGTCGCGTCTTTGCGATTCGAGAAGATTCTTTCTTGACGCCTCCCTCACGCCTTGGTTTAGTAAGCACAGTACTGCTACATCATAAGTAATACGATATCATTTCCACGAGCGACGCTAACCACCCCGTCCGTACACTTGGAATGGAGATAAGGTCTATCCGTTCCCCTTTTTGGCTTGTGACCTGTATCGATGGAGTCGCTCATCATTGCAGCTTTCCGCCGGTGCCATGCCTAAGCGACACCGGCACGAGAGTTCGGGCGGGCGACCCCACCCCAGCGGCCGGCATCTTGCGATCCACTCGCCAGCACCGTGCGCTCGCAAGCGTCCCATCATCTGTCATTTCGAGCTGCGCTTGAATTCGCGGGAGGGGATTTCGCCTGCCATTACGAATATTTTTGGTTTTTGGGTCGCAGCACCCAGCCACTGCCCATGGTCAATTGGCCGGGGAGCAGCGGAATGCCAACAAGCTTGGGACCACCGGTGGATGCGGCTCGCCGGTCACGAGCTCACGTCTTGTTTAATCTCCTGTGCCGTTGCGCCCGGTGTGCGGGTTGTGTCGCGCGAGTACCTCGAATAGACACCAAGCATACTCCCGTGTGTGTCAGGATTGATTCACATCACACACAGGATAGTAAATGTTTTTATTAATTAATTAAGTCAAGTGTGGCGATTATATCATTCAATTTTATAAATGTCTCATGGGCTCAAAAAGAAAGTACATCATGACAGCGAAAAGCTAAGTAGGGCTCCACAGGTGTCGTCCGGCGGTACGTCAGTCTAGTACTGTGTGCCGGGGTCGAAGTCGTCGTCCACGTCATCCTCAACAACCTCCTCGTGTCTTGAGCAGCATGGAAAAGAAAAGAGAGGCAAATGCCTAATTATAAAGAGTACTCAGCAAGTGTGGGAAAGTTATGCATGATTAGACAAGTTTAAGGAAAGCTAAACACGGCTCTTGCACTACGTATCCTAGTCCTTATTTTTAATAAGCATCCTATTCGTTTAGTAAAATTCCAGCCCAACGCAACCATACCTCCGAGTACCTCCACTACCTCTGTAGTCTCAACCCAAACCACCATTCCAAACCAAACCAATCCGACTCACGCTAATCGTGAGAGAGTTACAAGCCCGCTCCTGACCGTGAGCACGGCTGTCTAGACAGTTTTGACTCTGCAGAATTTGTACCCTTTACCCACAAGTCGTGTTTTCATCACCCGTCGGCGACTCAAGAAACTCATTCCCACCATCTCACACTCCCTATGGTGTGTGGCCAGGAGTACACGACAAGTCCTTTACATTGCACTACCCCACCCGAGCACACCCGCTAAGGTTTCATCGCTGCGGCACTCTGAAACCTCTGCCGCAGAAGCCCCCTCTTGCGTCACTCACACATCTCTATGGTGTACACAAGAAAAGATAGGAACAACTTAATTGGTCACACTGCCCCATAACAGTTCTTGTGGCGGCACGATATAAGCTAGTTGACGGGTCTCACGAACCGGTCCTTAGGATCTACGCAGGCTATCTAACCACAAACCCGAGTCTCGTGCACTCGACACCCATCGTGAACCAACTAGCCTGCTAGATCCCTATACTACCCTCCTCATACACCATATACATCACCACATCATCACAATCATCATGATATATTGAAATTTAAATGTAATAACTCTCATCCCAACATCTAAGTAGGGCTAAGCATGAAATAACGTCATAACATGTAAACCCTATACTACCCAACCCGGCTACAAGGCATGTCAAGGAAGATCTAGTAAACAATCTGTCGGTACCTGAGATATGGGGTACCCACACGCACAGGGTAAAATGCCTAAGGAACTCGCCCTTCTCCGCAGGGAGAGCTCTGAAGGCGCCACGCGTCCGGCGGGGCCGGACCTCCCTCTCCTCAGAGGAGAGCTCCGGGCCCGTCACGTGGCATACAGAAGCCGGACCTCTCCCTCCGCGGGAGAGAGGTCCGAAGGCGCCACGCGTCGAGCGGGGCCGGACCTCCCTCTCCTCAGAGGAGAGCTCCGGGCCCGCCACGTGGCCAACAGAAGCCGAGCCTCCCCCTCCGCGAGGAGAGGTCTGGAGGCTCCACGTGCCCCGCAGAGCTGACCCTCCTCTCCACTGAGAAGGGCTCCGGGCCCGCCACGTGGCAGCAGAACGACGCTGCCTGCCCCGAGCGGTAGGCAGCGGGCGTAAAGACACCCCATACCTTGCCCGTACAAGGTATTCAAGGTTCGCGTCTTCCCGAGACGCGGAGACGCGGAGCACGCGTCTGTCAGGTGCCGTTGCGCCCAGTCGCATCACAGACTGGCGCGCGGTGTTAGAACCTGCCAGCCAATAAACACCGCGACAAGACATCCCATGCCGCCTGCGCCGTCATCAACCACTACGACTAGCATGCGGCATGGGCAGGGAGGCAAGATGAAGACTCAGAAGCCTTCGACCAGAGGCAACTACCGGCATAACTGCAGATACGGTAGATGATAGACAATCTTCCCGGGACCAGCTGTCGGGTCCCGGCCCCCCTTGTAAGCTGCCCGAGTCTTGGACTATAAAAGGCTCGGGTAGGCGTCGATAGCAAGGGTTCGCACTTTGCAACTCATACGCTAGCCATACACTCTCAAGCTGTAACGCATCCCCAAGCTGAGGCCTCCGGCCCTGAGCAGCAAGCAATACAGCGAGCTCCATAGCTCGCCGTGGACGTAGGGTTTTACGCTCCGGCGGCCTGAACCACGTAAAACTCGCCGTGTCAAGCTCTCACTAACTCCTCCATCTGCGCAAGCTCTCCGCTAGAGACTAGCCCCACCGAAAAAAGAACCTCCGCGGGCTGCCCAGTGCAGGCCCGGGGGAAGTGTCGACTGAACACTTCGACATTTGGCGCGCCAGGTAGGGGGCCTTTCTCCTAGCGCGACGAGTTTCCGCCGACGAAGATGACCAAGCTTCCTTCAACGGCGAACTCTCCCCCCTCGCCTCTGCGGCAGACCGCGACCAGGGGGGAGTACATGTCGACACACTCGGGACGGAGTGTGTCGGTACAAGCTGGGAGCCAGCAACCGGCTCTGGCAGCGCCGACCCCGGCAATGCAGGCTCCAACCAGCTTCAAGTCTTCAGTAGCGTTGAGCGTGCCCAGTGGGGGTGCGTTAGCTGCAGCGAGAGCGCTACTGTACAATCCGCCCGCTGGGGACACGCCTCAGGCAGCGACCCGGCAGTGGATCCGCGAGGTAGACCGTCTCGTCGTCGCCGCCGCAGACCCTCGACCTCGGCGGGGACGACGCTCTGGCCAACCGGTCATGTCGCTGATGCGTGCACCATTGGATGACGAGCAGACGGCAGACTCCAGCTCTACCAGCACCCAATCAACAGATCTGAGGACAGAGCTGGAGCGGTGTCACCTGGGTCAAGATGCCCGGGTATACCTCGAGTGGCGCCGAGAAAGGCGTCGCCACCAAGAGGCTGACGACAGCATGACGTCGGCCTCGACCCAGCCTGAAGAGCAGACCTTCGCCACGCGATCTCTGCCCCAGGCCTGCGCCGTGCAGAATATGCCACAGTCATATGTCCTGCATGTGGCGCCCCCGGCCTATGGTGCAGCCTTGCCCATGCCGGGGCACGCGGTGCTCAGTGCGAACCAAGCGTTCGCGGCACCAGAACCTGCGGCGACAGAAGCGAGGTGTGCGGCCCTCGCGCCCCACCTTCGCTTCGCAAAGTGGCCGCGCAAGTTTCAGCCGCACCTGCCCGAGAAGTACGACGACAGCGTCAACCCGGCGGAGTTCCTCCAGATCTACTCCACCGCCGTACTTGCCGCAGGAGGGAATGAAGCCGTCATGGCCAATTACTTCCCTGTCGCCTTGACTGGCCCAGCTCGATCTTGGCTCATGAACCTCCCCCAGGGTTCTGTAACTTCCTGGGGAGAGCTTTGCCGACAGTTCATAGCCAACTTCGGCAGTTCCTACACCCGGCCTGGCACGGAGCTCGACCTCCACGCCATCCAACAACAACCTGGGGAGTCGCTGCGCTCTTTCATCTAGCGGTTCTCCCAGGTGCGGAACACCATCCCACACATTCAAAATGCTTCTGTGGTAGTGGCATTCCGGCAAGGCGTCCGAGACAAGAAGATGCTTGAGAAACTCGCGACCAGGGAGGTCCGCGATGCCTCAGAGCTCTTCAGCTTGGCGGACAAGTGCGCCAGAGCAGCCGAAGGACGGAACTGGCACTCACAGCCGTCCTCCGAGTCAGGAGGGCTGCCCGGATCTGGTCCTACCCCCTATGGAGGCAGCAGGAAGACCAAGAGCCGAGGCAGAAGCAAGATAAGATCACTGGCCGCGACCCCAGTCGTCACTGCAGCGACGCTCAGTGGGGCTCGGGGGCCGCGCCCTGACAAGAGGCAGCGAAAGTCGCCGATCCCAGAAGATAGCCAGGACAACATGTGCCCCGTGCACGGCAGCTGTCGCCACACTACTGCCGAGTGCCGGGAGATCCGAAGGCTCGCAGAGCGCTTCCGCAAGGGGAAGCGGCAGCGGGCTGATGCCCTGCCCTTCCGTCCAAAGGAAGACGAACAGGGGGTGGATGTTCCAGACAACATCGACCACCCAGAGGAGATCTAGGAGTCTCAACATGTCGTGAAGGCGGCACGCAATCATGAGGACTCCGGCTCCAGTGACGATGAGCGTCGGAAGAAGCTCTACGTCATATACGGCGGGTCCGCCGACCCCTCGTCCCGAAGCGCAGTCAAGACTCTGCGCCGAGCGGTAGCGTCGGTGGCGCCACTCCCAAGTGCTGCACCGCACCTTAAGTGGATGGGGACCCCCATCAGCTTTGACGCCACCGACTGCCCCAGGTTCATGGCTGGGGCCGGCCAACTGCCGCTCCTGGTGGCCCCTACCATCGCCAACGTGAGAATGTACCACGTTTTGGTAGATGGAGGAGCTGGGCTGAACCTCATCAGCCGTGCAGCTTTCGAGAAGCTACAGGTCCCGATGGCCAAGCTCACCCCGTCGAGCCCGTTCTCAGGGGTAGGGCCGGGATAGATTATCCCCTACGACAGCATTAGTCTCCCGGTGACCTTCGGGGCTCCGGACAGCTATCGAACAGAGTACATTCTGTTCGACGTAGAGGAGATAGACCTCCCCTTCAACGCCATAATCGGCAGGCCAGCCCTGTACCGGTTCATAGCTGTAGCCCACTACGGCTACTTCGTCTTGAAGATGCCAACACCGACGGGCGTTCTCAGGATTCGTGGGGACCGCACTGCTGCAGTGTCGGCCCTGGAGAAGCTCCAAGCGCTCGCAACAGCTGGGGCACCAGACCCCGGCAATACGGAGCCGGACCAGCTCCGCCCGAGCGCACGTCACCGTGCTTCCACCACAGCACCCCGGGTGCAACCTCTCGACGAGGGCGGCGTCCCCTTAAAGGTTGTCCAAGTCGGCGCCGAAGCTACCCAGACCACCCGGGTAGCCGGGGGCCTGGATAGCAAATAGGAAGGCGCGCTCGTCACCTTCCTCCAGCACAACGTCGACGTGTTTGCATGGCAGCCGTCACAGATGCCGGGGATCCCCAGGGAGGTGATCGAGCACCACTTGAAAGTCTTCCTCGACGCTCGGCCGGTTCAACAGAAGCCCCGCAAGCAGTCCATCGAGCGGCAAAACTTCATCCGTGAAGAAGTCAAGAAGCTGCTGGACGCTGGCTTCATACGGGAGGTCCACCACCCCCGATGGTTGGCGAACCCCGTCGTTGTCCCGAAGGCCGGCGGGAAGCTCCGGATGTGCATCGACTACACCAGTCTCGATAAGGCATGTCCCAAAGATCCATTCCCTCTCCCTAGAATAGATCAAATAGTAGACTCAACGTCAGGCTGTGATATGCTGTGCTTCCTAGACGCCTACTCGGGTTTCCATCAGATCCCCATGTCTAGGGAGGACGAGGAGCACACCTCCTTCATCACAGTAGACGGCCTTTATTGCTATGTGCCTATGCCTTACGGCCTAAAGAATGCACTCCCCACCTTTGTGCGGGCGATGCACAAAACCTTTGGGGAGTTAATAAGAGACCTAGTTGAGGTGTATGTCGATGACATAGTTGTCAAGGTCAAGCAGGGTTCATCCTTACTAGATAACCTAGCTTTAGTCATTGACAAGTTGCGCTCTACGCGCACCAAGCTGAACCCAGATAAATGTGTGTTCGGCGTGTCCTCTAGGAAGCTCTTAGGGTTCCTGGTCTCGCACCGAGGGATTGAGGCCAACCCAGAGAAGATCAAGGCCATCGACTTGATGCGGCCCCCTGTCCGCGTCAAGGATGTTCAGAGACTCACGGGATGTCTAGCCGCGCTGAGTCGGTTTATACCGAGGCTAGCAGAGCGGACACTCCCTTTCTTTAAGCTCCTGCGCAAGTCAGGCCCCTTTGCCTGGACTGACGAAGCAGAAGAGGCTTTCCAGGAGTTGAAGCGACTCTTGACGACCCTACCTATCATGGTAGCCCCTGAGCCCGGGGAGCACTTGCTGCTCTACATTGCGGCGACAACAGAAGTGGTGAGTATGGTCCTTGTCGCGGAGCGGCCAGACCCCTCACCCTCGCAACCTGCTCCGGTAGCAGAAGACAGACGCCAGGGGGCCCCACAGGGCCAAGACGGTCTCCCGGACCCCCCGGAGGTCCAGGTCGACCTCCCGGAGTCCCAGGACGGCCTCCCGGACCCCCAAGATAAATCTCCAGGTCCAATTGGGATCTCCCGGAGGCCCCTCAAGACCCCCCGGAGCTCCCGGATGATCAAGAAAGCTTAAGGGTCTCCGGGTCCCAGTTCCCGGAGGCCCCCGTGGGTCCACCCACCTCCAGCGGGCCGGGGCCAATGGACGAGGAGCTCCCAAGTCTAAGAGAGAGGGTTCGAACCATACAGAGGCCTGTCTACTACATCAGCGAAGTACTTCATGATGCCAAGACAAGGTACCTAGAAGTCCACAAGCTGCTGTATGCGGTGCTCGTGGCCTCCAAG
Organism: Neostapfia colusana; assembly: GCA_030760725.1. Lineage (NCBI taxonomy): Eukaryota > Viridiplantae > Streptophyta > Magnoliopsida > Poales > Poaceae > Neostapfia > Neostapfia colusana. The sequence continues at coordinate 58,269,741 of JASWHV010000019.1, forward strand.
AAGCTCCACCATTACTTCCAGGCCCACCAGGTCTCGGTAGTCACCTCGTATCCGCTGAAGACAATTCTTCACAGCCCCCATGCGACTGGCAACGTTCCTAAATGGGCGGCGGAGCTGGCGGAGTTTGAGCTGGACTTCCTCCCACACCATGCAGTCAAGAGCCAAGCACTGGTTGACTTTGTGGCGTAGTGGACACCAACGAAGACTGACCCAGGGGGCCATGAAGGCGGTGAGCCAGAGCCCCAAGCTCCGGTCTTCACCGAACCCCACTAGACACTTTTCTTCGACGGCTCCTCGCAAAAGCAGGGGGCCGGTGCTGGCGTACTGCTCCTCATGCCATCGGGGGAACAGTTTGGGTATATGGTGCGTCTAAATTTCAAGGCAACCAACAACATGGCGGAGTATGAAGCACTCATCTTTGGCCTGCAGAAAAGCCCTGTCTTTAGGCGCTCGCCAGTTGTTGGCACAGGGCGACTCCCAACTGGTCATCAAGCAAGTCAAGGGCGAATGCTCCTGCAATGACCCGCAGCTAGCTGCGGATCTGCTTCACGTACATATGTTGGAGAAAGAATTCCTCGCCTTGGACCTGCATCACGTACCGCACGCTGGTAATGCCGCAGCTGATAACCTTTCAACGAAGGCTTCCACCGGAGCCCCCGCGCCCGAAGGAGTTTTCGAGAGGACGTTGCTGCGGCCTACAGCCCGGCCCGCCGAGTCGGGCGAAGGGGGCTTGACCAGCACCTCGAAGCTGGCGGTCCCGGCGGCCCTACAGCCATGGATGCCGCCAAGGATCGTAAGCGTCACTGGGGACCCCGTGCAACCCAGCGCTCAAGATCCAGAAGCTCAAGTCAGACCCGATGCATGGATCACGGAGATCCGGGACTACTTGAAGGACAATATCCTCCCTGATGAACATGCAACCGCTGAACGGATTGTGCGTATGGCTAAGAGGTACGCGCTGGTAGAGGGGGATCTCTATCGGCGTGGCGCCAACCACATCCTATTGCGGTGCATAACCCAGGGGGAAGGCTGCGACTTGCTCGCTGAGATCCATGGAGGCGAATGTGGAAGTCATTCTTCCTCACGCACGCTTGTCGGTAAAGCCTTCGTGCATGGCTTCTACTGGCCGACAGCACTCCAGGATGCCGTCAAGCTGGTCGAGAGCTGCAAGGCGTGCCAGTTCCACGCCAAGCAGATCCATACACCGGCTTAGGTGGTACAGATGATCCCGCCCTCGTGGCCGTTTGCCGTATGGGGGCTGGACATCCTGGGACCATTTCCCAGAACCGTCGGGGGATTCTGGTACCTCTATGTCGCCATCGACAAGTTCACCAAGTGGCCGGAAGCTACACCAGTTGTCACCATCAACAAACAATCCGCAGTAAAGTTCATCAAGTCTATTGTCTGCCGGTTCGGGGTCCCAAACAGGATCATCACCGACAACGGGACCCAGTTCACCAGCGCAGCATTCCAAGACTACTGCGAGGACCTTGGTATTCAGGTGTGCTATGCCTCTGTCGCCCACCCGAGGAGCAATGGGCAAGTTGAGAGGGCCAACGCGGAGATTCTCTGGGGCCTTAAGACTCGCACCTTCGCCAGCCTGAAGAAACATGGTGCCAATTGGGTAGATGAGCTTCCGAGCACACTATGGGCTAACCGGACATCCCAGAGCCGGGCTACCGGGGAGACACCCTTCTTCATGGTGTATGGGGCTGAAGCTGTACTTCCCCCAGAAATCACCATGAAGTATCACCGTGTCCGGGCTTACGACGAAGCCACGCAGGACAACCTCCGGCGTGGAGAAATTGACCTCGTCGATGAGGTCCGATTACATGCGGCACTCCGTAACGCGCGGTACAGACAAGCACGTCGGCGCTACCACCAGAGGTCTGTGCGTGCCCGGGAGCTGCAGGAAGGTGACCTGGTGTTGCGGCGCATACTTTCTCGCGAAGGGGGCCACAAACTCTCCCCTAGTTGGGAAGGCCGCTTCCGAGTCGCGAAAGTATGCCGCCCCGGGTGTGTGCGCCTTTCCACCGAGGATGGGGATCTGCTCCCGAACCCTTGGAACATAGAACACCTCCGTAAGTTCTACCCCTAGAGCAAAAATAGGACAATACTTTCTTTTCGTAATAAACTCCATAGAGTCCAGGAGCAGCGCTCGGAGCAGCTAAGCCCCAGGGGACGGTACAGGACTACGTTCAGCTTTGCCTGGTTCCGACTCCAAGCGCGTAGAGTCTTGCTTCCCCTCTTAATGGGGTGGGTCGTGGCCTCCATGTTTAGCCTGCCTTCCTCCTGTGGAAAGTTGTGCGAAAAGAAATCTGCTCTACTTTGCTCTTTCCTCGTACTCATTTAAATTGTGTATTGAGTTTTTTAACCACCCTTGCAGTGCATGGTTGCCATGTGCTCAGCTCCCCCTCTCTACAAGTCCCCAAGCACCAAGCATATGGTTAGGGGCTATAAGTCAAATAAGACTATGAGATAAGGGAGGGGGAGCCCCCAAGGAGAATTACGTTTCCTCTACCTGTGCGCAGGGCTTCCAGGCTATGGCGACAAAGACTACATAAAGCGGGGGGGAAAGGAGCCGTCAGCAGCACCGGCCCAGGACTGGAAGGACCGGGCCCCGCCCCTTCGGCAGGGGCGAGGCCCGAAGGCCCCACGTGTCCAACGGGCCCAGAGCACTCTCTGAGGAGGGCTCTGGGCTCGCCACGTGGTAGGCGGAAACCGGACTCCCCCCCCCCCCCCCCCCCCGTGGGACGGCTCCGAAAGCCCTACGTGTCCAGCATGGCCGGAGCTCCAGCCTCTTAAGGAGGAGCTCCGGACCCGCCACGTGGCAGGCAGATTTGGAGCTCCCCATGGGGCGAGATCCAGAGACCCCCTGGGGCCCCTAGCGCGGTTAGGACCCGGGGAGGGTGACTATGCAGAGCTTCGAGATTGTAGATGGCCTCTGAAGTAACTTGCGGAGCTAAGGACTCGGTCAGGCAAAACCGAGAAGGAGCATCACGATCGCAAATATCTTAAAAGAGTCAAACTATGCGAGGCTCCATGAGCTGGACTACAGACTCGATAAAAATAAAGAAACAAGTCTCAAGGGTCTCCCGACACGACCAGAATCTATAAGTTGCAACAACGGCCTCGTCACCAGGCTTCAGCCCTGGCGGAACTCTCTCGCTCTATGACCAGAGCGCAGGAATCGCCTCCCTCATCACCGGCGCAAAAACCAGTGACACCACGGGGGCTCCTGAGGCCCCCTCCGCAGTATTCAGCGGTCTTCCTAGAGACTCTGCCGTCTGGGATACTCCATGGTGCATCGGCGGATTCCTTCTCCTGAAGTTCCCTCATCATCGGCGCAAAAGTCGGTGTCGTCAAGGGTGCCCCTGGAGCCCCCATCCCTCATCACCTGCGCAAAAGCTGGAGTCATCAAGGGTGCTCCTGAGGCCCCCTCCGCAGTATTCAGCTGTGTTCTTGGAGACTCTGCCGCCTGGGATTCTCCTCGGTGCTTCAACGGTTCCTTTGAAGACTCCACAACCTGGGAAGGGACACAACGCCAAGGAGCTTTCTGCCTGCTGTCACCAAAGAAGGGCTTCGTCGGGAGGACAAACCAGAGATCCTTTGGCGGCGCCACCCTCAGAGGCAGGGCAGGCAGGCTCCCTGAGTCCTAGGCTTGGTGCAGACACAACCGCTGGAGGGAACCGAGAGCAATTCTCCCCCCATAAGGCGGGTTAAGAGCCATGGAAGAAGACAAGACTGCAGGGACTCGAGGGAGGCGCAGGGGCTGGAAGCCTTATAAGGGGAACGTACCCACATGGGGGTTTCATTTAACACCTTCCCGGGTGCAATCCCAAGCGATTCGGAACTCTTCGAATACCCCGCGTCGGCGACCGCTTCGGTTCCTAGACCGAGTGCCGATGACGGGTGGGCCCAAGCCGCCTAGCTAAAGCGGTGGGGTCAAGGAGTCAGTCTCTTGAGAAGATGAGCCGGCAAGGCACTTCGGCGGTTCCCGAAGAAAGCGCCGCAACGTGCAGAAGCGGCAGTCTTGGGAACCGCCGCAGTAAAAGCAACCATCAAGTGAGTGCACGCTCCCACGACCCCGTGGCCGTTCGTGCTCCGGCAGCGGTCAATTCGGGACTTAGAGAAAGTGCGCGGATCGAAAGAGACGGAGGTCCCACCTCGGGCTCGCTGCCTCCCCCGAGATGGGCCCGGGGGCCACTGTCGGTACCTGAGATATGGGGTACCCCCGCGCACAGAGTAAAATGACTAAGGAACTCGCCCTTCTCCACAGGGAGAGTTCTGAAGGCACCACGCGTCCGGCGGGGCCGGACCTCCCTCTCCTCAGAGGAGAGCTCCGGGCCCGTCACGTGGCATACAGAAGCCGGACCTCCCCCTCCGCGGGAGAGAGGTCCGAAGGCGCCACGCGTCCAGCGGGGCCGGACCTCCCTCTCCTCACAGGAGAGCTTCGGACCCACCACGTGGCCAACAGAAGTCGAGCCTCCCCCTCCGCGGGGAGAGGTCCGGAGGCTCCACGTGCCCCATGGAGCTGACCTTCTTCTCCTCTGAGAAGGGCTCTGGGCCCGCCACGTGGCAGCAGAACGGCGTTGCCTGCCCCGAGCGGTAGGCAGCGGGCGTAAAGACACCCCATACCTTGCCCGTACAAGGTATTCAAGGCCCGCGTCTTCCCGAGACGCGGAGCACGCGTCTGTCAGGTGCCGTTGCGCCCAGTCGCATCACAGACTGGCGCGCGGTGTCAGAACCTGCCAGCCAATAAGCACCGCGACAAGACATCCCATGCCGCCTGCGCCGTCATCAACCACTATGACTAGCATGCGGCATGGGCAGGGCGGCAAGATGAAGACTCAGAAGCCTTCGACCAGAGGCAACTACCGGCATAACTGCAGATACGGTAGATGATAGACAATCTTCCCGGGACCACCTGTCGGGTCCCGGCCCCCCTTGTACGCTGCCCGAGTCTTGGACTATAAAAGGCTCGGGTAGGCGACGATAGCAAGGGTTCGCACTTTGCAACTCATATGCTAGCCATACACTCTCAAGCTGTAACTCACCCCCAAGCTCAGGCCTCCGCCCCCGAGCAGCAAGCAATACAACGAGCTCCATAGCTCGCCGTGGACGTAGGGTTTTACGCTCCGGCGGCCTGAACCACGTAAAACTCGTCGTGTCAAGCTCTCACTAACTCATCCATCTGCGCAAGCTCTCCGCTAGAGACTAGCCCCACCGAAAAAAGAACTTCCGCGGGCTGCCCAGTGCAGGCCCGGGGGAAGTGTCGACTGAACACTTCGACACAATCAATACATGGGAATTCAATTTAAGACCTAATGCATGCATTTCTAACTAATAATCCTAAAAAGGTGCAAAGTGGTCAAGGGCACTTGCCTCTCGAGAATAGAGGTGGGACTCGGGCCGGGCCGGGCCGGCACGGCCCGGAATATTCGTGCTTCGGGCCGATTCGGCCCACGACCCGAAAGCACGCCGGGCCTTTTCGTGCCGGGCCGGCCGGCCCGAATAGCAAAAGTGGCGGCCCGGGCACGGCACGCGGCCCGGCGGGCCTATTTCGGGCCGGGCCCGGCCCGAGCACGGCCCATTTACAATTAAATACTTAAAAAAATCCAAAAAAATCTGTAAAATAAAAAAATCCAAAAAAATCTGTAAAATAAAAAACCTCAGAAAATCTGTAAAACCGAAAAAAATCAGAAAATACATAAAAAATCAGAAAAATTCCAAAAAAATTCTAAATAAATCTAAAAAATCCAGAAAATTTCCAAAAAAATCCAAAAAAATTGGAGTTTGAATAGGATAAATTATATGTGTCATTTGAATTTCACATTCAAAAACATATACTTTTACATATAATGATATGAACTATTTGATGTTTTTTAAACACATGAGCCACAATTCACAAGTCACAAAATATACCATCTCACGACATATGTGTCAAGCGCACAAAAACACACAAAGTATGGGGGGAAATATTTCATTAAAGTTTAAAGTTTTGTTACAAACTGCCTCGTTAAAAACCTTACACTTATAGTGAGCTCCCCCCGTAAGGAAAAGAGTACAGTTTGTTTTATTATCAATCACATCATTCGGATTCATCAAGCTCAAGATCCTCTAATGCTTTCAATATTTCTGGATCTTCAAGGCGGTGTTGATCTCTAGATTCTGCCATCTCCCAATCTTTAAGACATGTAAGACACTCAACCATCTTCGGTGTAAGAGATGACCTGCAAGGTACTAAGATAAATATATATTGATTCATAACAAGATACTAAGGTAAGTCGATATATTAAAACAATCACCTTCTCTCTTCAATAATTCTTCCTGCTGAGCTAAATATGGCTTCAGATGACACACTGGAAACTGGAACGAGTAGGACGTCACGTGCAAATTGTGAGAGCACTGGAAATTGACGTTCATTGTCTTTCCACCATCCTAAGAGGTCTAGCTCAGCACTATCATCCTAAAACAAACAGAAAACATAAGCATAATAATTCAAAAACTATAAATCAAACATTACAATATAGATATATACCTGAAGCATTGGATCATGCGCCGCATGATCTATGTCAAGGTAGTGGGACAACTCGGCGTTTGGATTCCAATTGGACCTAGAGGACGTCGTTGTGGAAGATTCTTTAGACTTCAATTTCTTCCACATGTTAGCTGCCATACTTTTCCTCTTTTCGGTTGGTGCCACTTCACCTCTAGAGCGAGTTTGACCATATTTCTGCTGATACATACCAAAAACTCGAAATATCTCCGATTTAACATGTGAGTAAGCCCCAGAGTAATCAAGATCTAGATTATCACCAATAAACTGTAAAGCAACTTCTAATTGCTCTAACTTCTTTCGTGGATCAAAGATAAGAGCAAAGCAATACAAATGTGGTATAGCATCAAAATATTTTAGGTATTTTGCTTTCATCAAAATACTACATGTGCTCCAACTTGAGCTTCGACCTCCACCTCATAATCATATGGTTCATTCTCTATATTTATATCATTCATTCCAAAATCTCCCATGCTTGGAGATAGGCGACGTGGATCTATATCCTCTGGCATGGACGGCAAGCTAGGATCATAATTACCACGACTTTGGGAGCCGGATCCACGGGCACGACGACACACCAACGCTTTTCTTCAATTAGGAAGCATATTCAAAAATCAGAATACAGACGATGGGCAGACGACGCGGGATGGCTCGGCCCTCGGGTAGCCTCGGGAGTCGGGGCAAGGGGGCAGGTGCACGGCGACACGGGGGCAGACGACGTGCGGTGGCGATGGGCCGGTGGCACAGGATGCCGCGGGGGCGGCGGGGCCAGGCGGCCTGGCGCCTAGCTGGCGACGGCGCGGGCCACCGCACTGGCGCAGTGGCGCGGCCACGCGTGGGCGTGGCTGCTTGGCGCCGCTGGCGCACTGGGCCGCTGGCCCTCTGCTTGCTGGCTGCCGCGCCTGCCTGCTGGCGCCTCGGGCCTCGGCCTGGCGAGCGGCGGCTGTGGCTGCTGGCTGGCTGGCGGGCGCGGGCGCGGGCAGTCCGGCCAGGGGCGGGGGCGCGGCCCGCGCGGGCACGGCGCGAGCGGCGAGGCGCAGGCGGGCAGCGGGCTGGAGGGCGGCTATGCGGGTGCGGGAGCAGCGGGACTGCGAGAGTGTGGCACGGTGCGCCGGTGCGGACAGCGGGACTCCAGCTTTTTCTGGGCTTTTCGTGCCGTTTCGGGCCGATGGGCCGACTCGGGCCGATGGGCCGTTTCGTGCCGGTGACCCAATTTCGGGCCCATTTCGGGCCGATGGGCCAATTTCGGGCCGGCCCGGCCCGAGCACGGCCCGGAATAGATTTCCGGGCCGGGCCGCCCGAAGCGTCGGAACCCGGGCACGGCACGGCCCGAAATACCGTGTCGGGCCGGCCCGGCCCGAAACTATTTCGGGCCAATTTCGTGCCCGGGCCGTGCCGGCCCGTCGGGCTTCGGCCCGCCCGAAATTGGCCCGGCCCATGTCCCACCTCTACTCGAGAAGTGTTGCGACTCGGGGTCATCGAAGTCTTGGGCTTGCAGGTCACTCGTCGGCTCGGGGGCTAATTCAATCCATGTCGTAACAGTTGAAATGAAAATAACGAGAAACAAGTAAGAAAAACTACCCAATATTCTATCATAATAATCAAGGCACAAAAGTAAAGCGTACTCCCCATATCATCATGTGTATATATTCATATGAATGTGTTTTGCAAAAGCTAGGGATTTATTTGGGTCCTAGGTGTGATTTTTAGCAAGTGGGAGGGTGTCTTATCCATTTAACACTTGGGCAGGGTTGTTATTGTAAATAAATCAGCAGCTAAATGAAGTTGTACATAAACTCAGAACTTCATAGGGGCTAGGATGCAAAAACAAGAAAATGGCAGGGGTGTTTTGGTGATCACATCTTGGTATATGGGTTAAAATACCCAAGGAACATGGGCTAAGGTGTTATTATATAAATTCAGCCTTGAATTAGGATTAGAGTATGAAAACAGCGTAGGCAGGGGATTAATTGCTAAATTATGGTATGTTTTAGTGGTTAAAATGTTTATTTCAAAATTTCACAAGGTGTTTTACAGGATTTCAACAAGGTTTAGGGGGTTTTGTGCAAATTCAGCATGGTCCAGTGGTACCTATGTGAATTTCCAGATTTACGAGGGTGCTAAAATGCTAAAACACATAAGTACAGAGACCTAATCACTAAAACAGGGCATCAATGGGGCATCCAGATTTGTCCAGGGGTCAAAATGGAATACAGGGGAGTTCCTATGCAAAATTGTGTCATTCGAGGGACCCAGAAGCACTCCTACACTAAAATTCCTAATTTCCAGAGAGCAGAGGGGCCATCCCGCAAGAATCCGGGGTCTGCCTGCACTAAACCCAAAAGTCCAGGGGCTAGAGTGCAAATCCGCTGGCGGGAAATGGGGGATTCAACTGGGGTCGTCGGATTCGAACTGGACGGTCAAGAATTAAAAACCGAACTGGTACGAAACGTTTTAATCATGGCCCTTGATCTAGATCGGACAACGGTTATTCGTCCCGAGTGATTCTGGTCGCGGCGGCGAGCTCGCGCTGCAGCGCACCATGGGAACCGAGAGTTCCTCGCTGGAATCTCGTTGAACTATGGCTAAAATGATCCCTAGCCCTAGCTAACTGTCGGGAACGAGGGAGAGGGGGTCGGGGGCCTCACCTAGGGTCCTTTTGCAGTCCGGGGAGGCGCGGGTAGGGTTCTGCTGCGGGTAGACGTCGGAGGCCTTCAGCTCACGTCGAGATCGGGAGTGGTGCTGCATTGTCGAGGCCTTTGGGTCAGGGTTGCGTCCTAATGCATGAGGATGGCATCAGTGAGGTTGAGCAGTGAATAAAACGAGAGAAAGATGGGAGAGTTGGGGGTAGACGGGAGCTCTCACTAGCGAGTGGGTCTCGGGGTTCTTCGCGCCGAGCTACAACGGGGTAGGCCGAGGAGGCGACGCCGGCGTTCCTACGGAGGTGCTGCACACGTTAGCTCGTCGGGTAGCGAAAGGGAGAGGGGGGAGCCAGCGGCGCAGGGGCTCACCGAGGGGGGTAGACGCCGGGAGCTCGGCTCCGTTCGCTGCGGGAGGGGCGGAGCAAAACGAGCGAGGGTTTTCGGGGGGGGGGGGGGGGGGGGGGCTTTATAGCACGACGAAGGGCGGAGGATCCGAGGCCGACCGATGGAGGCGCATGACGACTTTAAGTTGTGTTGTCGGCGCCCGAGCAGGGAAAGTGAGGAGAGAACGGGGGGGGGGGGGGGGTCGGCATCAGAAGAAAGAGCCGTGGTGGGGGGGTTCGGTCTGCAGGTCGCTGCAAAAAGCAAGTGGATGGTGCTACTTTCTGTTGGAGGCTGTCGGCGATGGGAGAGGGATAAGAAAAGTGAGGAGAGGAGAGAGGGGACCGGGGGGGGGGGGGCAACGGGCAGAAAGGAGGAAGAAGACATGGGGTGGGGTTGCGGCTGATAGGTGGCCTCCGCAAGTTAGAGGAAGGAAAAAAGAATCCAAAGCCCGGCTGGGCTGCTTGAAAAAAAGGGGTAGTGGGCTGCCGGGGGGGGGAGATGAGGGGTGGGCTTTTGGCCCATTACGTTTCTGTTTTCTTTTCTTTTTGTTTGTATTTGTTTTTCTTTTTGTTTCGTTTCTCTTTTAAGCTTGGAATAATATAGTCTAGGTTCTAGTTCATTTGAGAAATTTTAAATTCTTCTTTTTCTTAAATGTAGGCCGTTACACGTCGGTACCGCGCTGGTGGCACACGCAGCGGTCGGTGGCTTGCCGGTGCGCGTGCCGGTCTGTGTGGTCGCGCACGACGAGTAATCAGGATCATTCGTGCCGGGCCCGGTCGGTGCGAAGAGGCGCGACCCGTTCCGCCACACCGCTGCGGGCTTGGCTGTTTGAAAAAAATAGAAACCGGAGCCGGAGGCAGGTGGTCGAAATCCCACTTCCGATGACGCCGCCGCATGTTTCAAGTGACGCCAGAGGGCTTAAACCGCTCCCGTGCCTTTGCAGGTCCGTCCTATGGTGCTGCGACGCTGCCGCCTAGGGACCACCCATCAGGCAGCCGATGGGACCGAAGGGAAGCTGCTCAGTTCAGCTTGCTGCTAGCCCACTGTTTCCAGCAGCCGCCCGCAGAATGGGTTACTACGTGATCCGGCACCCGGCGGATTGGTGATTCGTCCCCGTGGCCCTTGGATTGGCATCTCTACATGCTCCCAACACACAGATTTATGGCTCTTTGGCAGTTAAGTCGGGGAAACTTTTCCGGAAACAAGAGATTGATTCGTTTTGTGGTGCCTAGTCCATCCGCGTGTAGTCGTCTGCCACATACGATAATCAAGTAGATACGGAGTCTGTCCGCCAATGTCCAGATTGCGTCGTGGGCAACAAGTAATGGCGGATATTCAATGAGGTTCAACACATGCGGTTTTAATCATTCCCCGAATGAAATGAAAAACCGAATACCTACACCCAGGTACACTCAAACGCCATTTACTCCGCGCTACAACAGTGTACTCCCTCCCAATCTCCACAACTCGTGCATATGGCTCCATTGCTCTCGACATAGTGTTTTGAAAGCCAACTGTGATCAAGAGATCCGTTCGGCACTTTACCTCTAGATAAATTTCTCTATGCTTGTGACCAGTGTACTCTCAGGCACGGCACCTATAACAGCGTCCTTTTTCTCGCCGTTCTTGAATACCATCATGGTGGGGACGCTCCGTACGCCATACTGGCTCGCTATCTCTGGACTCTCGTCAGTGTCGAGCTTGTAGCACTTCAGCTTCCCTTCGTAGTCTTTCGAGAGCTTGCCGACAATTGGATCGATCATTTTGCACGGCCCGCACCATGAAGCCGAGAACTCCACAAGGACAGGGAGCTCGCTCTCCAGTACAAGTGATTGCCATGTTGACTTCGTCACATCCGGAACTGCAAATCAGCAGTTGATAAAGAACACACCGACTAAAGCAAACAGAGGGTACCATACCCAAAGCCGAAATAACAGTAAGAGATTTATGAATGCTTGATGTAAAATGCCGATGGCTTGTAAACAGCGTAAATTTCGAAGTAGTAACTTCTAATGTAAGATAGAGTGATTAAGGAGACGACAATATCATGCATGCGCAGTTGTACCACTGCGACGGCAATCATCAAGATGGAAATACCAACCAATGTGTCAATTTAATTTATTTTTTCGTCACCTCACATGTTATCCTCATACTTGATGGCATTTCCCTATTTACTCCTCTTTACATTGCTATAGAACTAATTTCCCCTTTCATAAGGGAGCCACTATATCGATATGCACAAGACGTGACGAGAGGGAGAAAAACGGATGAGGGGCTCGCATACACACCTGGGATGGTCGCGTCCTGTCCCTGCACGGCGCGGACGACGGGCACGCGACGACCGCCGCCGAGGCGGTTCCCGGAAACGCCGGCGGGCGCGCGGAGTGGCGGGGACCTGAGGCTCCTGGGCGAGGACGAGGAGGCCGGGACCGCACGGCAGCTGCGGCGCGCCGCGTAGGCAGACGCGGAGGCGGCGAGGGAGGGGGAGGCGGCGAGGGCGAGGGTCATGGCGATGGGAACGGGGAGGGGAGGAGTTGGGGAAGGAATGTGGGAGGCACGGCGCGTTTGATGTGTGGTGTCGGAGCGCGATGCCGCGGGGGCGACTGGTGGGAGGTGGCTCACCGAGATTGGGAAGGGAGGTGGTGGTGGGGAGTTCCGATCCAGTCCGCGTGTGGCGCGCGATTCGGTTGGGCCCTGACTGATGGCGATGCGGCGGTTCCAGCGAGTTCGGCACGCCCGAAATGGCAGGTTTTTCCGTTGGACTGGCCTCGTGGACATAGAGCCACGGCGACGCGAGCTGAAATCGCGCTCATACCCTTGTGATGCGGGCACGAGTGACGACGTGTAGGCAACTAGCAGCATAACGCTGGGACTGCTGCAAACTGTGAGGCCATCTCGCCTCGGTCTACAGAACCGCCTGAAAGTATAGCACCGGCCCGAACCACACGGCTTTTCCTCTGCTTCGAACGGTGCGAATTACTTGTATCAAATCAACCGGCGTCCGGTTTGTCCGGCCTTCTCACGAGCGAAACCGGCGCGAGAAGCCGTCCATCCACCGTCGGTACCGCGCCGCGCGGACGTTGACTCGCCCCCACTACGCCACGCCGGCCACCATGCCGCCTCCACGTGGGGAGGCAATCAACGCGCTCTCGCCGCTTCAACTCCCTGTATAAATGGCGCCGATTGAAAGGATTGGATGGATCTGTCCATCACCCGCATTTTGTCTTCGTTCGTCTCCACCGCGAGCCGGAGATCGAGATCAAGCAGCGGGAGGAAGCCGAGACCAGGTCAGGCAGGGGAGATGGCGCAGGGGACGCTGGAGGTGCTGCTCGTTGGGGCCAAGGGCCTCGAGAACACCGACTACCTGTGTACGATTTCGCCCCCCCCCCCCTTTTTTTTCTCTTGGAATTCCGTAGCGCAGTTTCCCGTGGATGATCCCCTGCCTGGGAAGTTCTGGACTGCCTGTTACTACTTATTTTCGTATTAAGCTCGTCCCTGACTACAAAGTGAAAGTAATCGTTTTTTCGATAATGAGCACTTTATTTATCTCACACGAAAGTGAAAGTGATCATGCATTTCATGCAGCCAACATGGACCCCTACGCGCTCCTGAAATGTCGCTCGCAGGAGCAGAAGAGCAGTGTTGCGTCAGGTATATCAATCTCCCCACTTGAGTACTTGACTTCAGCGTTTCTGTTTGCATCCTGCACGCTGGTATCTTCATTAGCATCTTTCGATTTTGCCGGAAGAGACGTGCGGTTAACCTTACGCTTTCGTATGGAAGCTGCAAAAGAAATATATAGTTCCATCTGGCTCCTGGTGACGATTCTGTAGATAGCCCTTTGGTTCTGTGCTCGCCTGCGCACTAATCTACAGCTAAACTTTAGAGAAAGATCGATCAGCCTTATTCTGAGCACACGAAGTTAGCGTGACAAAAGAATTCGTTCACAGAACGGAAAATGCGCTTCATTACAGGCGCGATGCTTATATCCTCTATACCATATTGAATTCTGCGTGTCCTTGACTTCCCTAGCAATTGTAACTGCAGGCAAAGGAAGTGACCCTGAATGGAACGAAACCTTCGTGTTCACCGTCTCCGACAGCGCGACAGAGCTCATCATCAAGCTCCTAGACAGTGATGGTGGCACGGATGACGACTTCGTCGGGGAAGCAACGTACGTACACTCTGTTATTCACAAACCCTGCCCAAAAGTATGCTGTGGTCCCCCAAGTACAATTACACCAGAGGGTAGTTCAAATCGACAAACTTTTCGGGATTACCGCTTTCAGTTTCGTGGCTCTATCAGATGTAAGCAATCATGGATAAGCTAGTTCATTCAAATCCACTATTGGGGAAAACTGTCATGTAGTCCTGAAATAATTAGTCTCCCTCCAACTTGCTGTTGCAGTTTGTTAGATGCTGTCGAATCCAAGCTTTTGCATTACTGTTTGTCCCAATCCAGTGCTCTACTCTTGCAGGATCCCTCTAGATGCAGTTTATACAGAAGGAAGCATCCCTCCAGCGGTTTATAACGTTGTGAAAGATGAAGAATACCGTGGAAAAATTAAAATTGCTCTTACTTTCACTCCAGAGGTATACATCGTATTAAGTTTCCAGATATTGAATACACAATATCCTTAAAAAACCCTAAAAGTTAGTGCTCATATACAGGGGTTCTATGTATTTATACTTTTAAAAGACGCCTTATGCAAGCTTTTCAAACTTCTTTTGCTAGAAAACTTCATGTGATATGCCATCTGCTATAGATGACACTTTGGTCTCTTTTGCTTTTTCCAGACTAGTTTCTGTCTGTTGCAACTATGCGCACTTTGTGTTAGTGGATGTCTTGATCCTCTTATCTGATGCTTTTATTACCTTTAAAGATTAGTGATCTGGTGAGTTTGCTTTGGATCTACCCACCACACGCTGAAATGTGTCTTCTGCATTCACAGGAATGTCGCGATGAGGGCTTCTCTGAGGAGAACTTAGGTGGCTGGAGGCAGTCGTCTTGAACGGAAGCTGATTCTTCTGCAGCCCAAGTGCAAATCCTGGGGTCGATCATACATGTTCCCTGTGTAAAAGCCTGCAAATTCCTAAAATGATGTCTACACTTCTGCATGAAAAGTTGTAATAATAATGATGTCTGCCACTTGTATGGACTTCTTGGTTCAGTACTTAGTTACGTTGTCGCAATTACAACAGGCCGTGACCGTGAGTGCTTGCAAGGTATCACTTATGTCTGCTCTTTTCTGAGACAGTCCGTTCGGTGCTCAACTGAGACAGGAGGATGAATAATCATCTTGCAGCATAGAACAAGGGACTCGATATCTCGTGGATGGTAATCAGTACCATGCCATGTTTCGGATAGGCGACTAGATTATGGATTGATGGTTACTCAACTGCCGAAACCGAGCAGCGTTCTTATTTTTATGGAATACACGACGACTAATATATAGGGACGATCGATGCTATTGATGGCGTGGTCGCAAGAGAACAAAAAGGCTAGTAAGTCGGGATCATAGTTTAGCGAGCCCGCGACAAAGACCCAGCTTGTCCGGGCTCGCCCTGTCCGTTTGCTACTGCGGACTGCCTCGCCGCAGCGACGGAAATGACGCTAAACGCCTCGGAAGAAGTATACAACACAATCCTCGAAATGAGGCCAGACTCTCGCAACAAAGATATTGCAGCAGCTTCCAATCATTATTGCGTTGTTCTAGCTCGATCAAATCTCTGCTCGATAGAACAAGGCAAGGACGGGACATGCATACTTTTTTGTGTTAGATTGGATTCAGAGCTCAGAGAGACATATACTACTACTATACTGTACGTACCTAATTACAGTCACAGGCGCGCATCACTGGGTAATGTGATAGTATTATTGTGCAGCGAGCTAAAGAGAAAAACGAGAAGCCGATCGAAGAAGAACGAATGCTAGTTGTGCAGCGGGTTGAAGCCCTGCGGCACCAGCCTTTTGGACTCGCCGAACACCGCCGCCGTCTCGGCGTCCGCCGCTGTTGCGGGGGACTTCGCGCGCGGTGCAGTTGCCGTCATCGTCGTTGTTGCCTGCGCCACTCGCAGCTGAGTTCTGCGGCCTTGTTGTCTCCATGCTGCAACGTTGGCTCTGGGAGTTCTGTTGCCGCAGCTGAGCGTGGCGAGCTCGCTCGCCAGCAGGAGAAGCATCGCTAGAAGCGTGGCTGGTAGCCGGGCGCTCGTGGTGTGCTTCTTCTCCATGCTCGATGTCGTAGGGGCGGGGAGGAAGGAGAGAGGATGCTCTCGTCCTCCTTGGATTTGCAGTGTTTGTATGAATGCAAACAATGCGCGTGTGCGCCGCTGGTGTGCTTGTGCTGTGTCGTAGGTTTGACGCTCGTGTACGAAGGCGAGAGGGAGCTCGCGGTAGGTGGACCGTGTGCGCTGCTGCTGATAACATGGGCTCACCACCGTTCCCTGAAGCGCGAAAAAAAAGGCAAATGGTAGTGTGAAATGGCAAATAGTGGCACCTGAGAGCTAAATTATCGGCACCAGATGGTATTTGAGAGTGAACATCTGGTATGATGGCTTTCAGCAACGCGCAATCCGGAAAGGCGGCAAGAAAGTAAATATTGGTGGCGTTTTTTTATTGTCCCGTTGAATTTGGTGTGAGCGTGGAAGAAGGCGTCGCCGGATACGAACGCAAGATCTCGCTTTCCCCGTAATACGCAGTCTGTGGTGCACAAGCCGTAATTCAGGGGTGTGTTAGCAGTACAAACTCACAAACTTACTTCGACTGAAGGCAAGTGTTGTGATTGAGACTCGTGCGTCGAGATTTTTTGTAAATTGAGACTGCAGCGTACAGCACATGGGCCGTGGTCAGTGAAAACGAAAAGAAAAAAAAACAATTCCAGGGACTCGACTCGAGGCTGCCATTCGCAAAGTAGCCCAGCCCAATTAGGCCCACGCCATGACCTACCCAAGAACCGGCCCGATCTAAAAATGGAGGCCTAGATATCGGCCTGCCCAAGTGCGCGCAGACTGACACGCCGTCTCAGCAGAAGAGGGAAAGTTTAAGGTGTGGCCGTGCCATGAATCTTCTCCTGCAAGGCCACGCACCTTGCCTTTCCCCACGCGCTCGCCCCGAACCGGAGAGGAGGAGGAGGAGAGCCATGGAAGCGGCCGCCTCGAACCCCGCGGGCAAGAGGTGCGTTCTTTCCGACGACCCACTGTTCCGCACTCTTCGCCGCTGATTTCTGCGCTTCCAAACGCGCGGGCGCCGATCAGGATCGCGCTGGTCACCGGAGGCAACAAGGGGGTCGGGCTGGAGACGTGCAGGCAGCTGGCGTGCAGGGGGCTTAGGGTTGTCCTCACGGCGCGGAGCGAGGCCAGGGGGGTGGAAGCGGTCGAGGCCATCAGGCGCGCCGGCGACAACACCGATGTCGTCTTCCACCAGCTGGACGTCACCGACCCCTTCAGCGCCGCGCGGCTCGCGGATTTCGTCAGGGCTCAGTTCGGGAGGCTCGACATCCTGGTATGGCTCCCCGTGTTGGTACTCCCTCCGTCCATTAACTTTAACTGACAATAGCGAAAAATTCATGATGTTTGATCAAGTATAAATGATATTATTAGATTATATTATTAGTTAAAGTTGAATTTACTTTAACTGTCATAATCGATTACCCCTAAAAATGCTTATATTCTTGGACGGAGGGAGGAGCTTCCTTAACTCCTCATTTGGAAAAATGGGGATTGATACTGTTTAACTAAAACCTCAGGGATGACACTGACGAAGCTATCTATTCCATCTTCTTCGTTATTTGTAAATTGAACTTGGTATGTTTGCATATAAAACTGAACATAAGCGCATTGTACATTGTTGCTGTTTTCAGTTCTTTTTCTAAATACACCATCAGCATTCCAACTAATATTGAGGGGAAAAATGATTTGTAGTTCAGCGGTATAAATGGATTTATTCTGGGTTTCCTTTCATATCTTGGCACAAAGCCGTTTCCACAATTCCTGAAAGTACAACATGGAATGAAACCACTGCACATTTTTGTGTCTTTGACCACGCCTTTTGGTACACACTAGTTTTTTATGAACTGATGTTTCTATGAATTATATTAAATGTGTCCCCACCATTCTGTTGTTGTCTCCAGATCAATAATGCGGGGATTTCAGGTGTTTATCGTGATCCAGTTTTGGTTACCCAACTTAAGGATCAGGTATTCTTAATTACTGAAGCAAATTTTACAAAGTATCACTTTGTTATTTGTAAGTAATTTTCATTTATGTTTCATATTTTACATGAACACAAGGTAAGTTAATATGATCATTTTACCTGTTTTATAGTTTTTTCCCCGGCTTTCTTGACATTGTAATTTGTCATTTTTTCATTAGCTAATATCCTGGAGTGTAATAGTTATGATGGTACGCATTGTGACTTAACTACTTACGAAAAGGATTTTAAGTGTTACATCCAACCTTCATTTACAACCTAACTACTATCAGGAATACATATAATTGTATCTTATTGATATGTTTATGTTTTGTTAGGTTGAAGGCATGGATATAAATCAGAGAGTTGAATGGATGAGAGAAAATTCAAAAGAGACATTTGAGGAAGCAAAAGAATGTATGAAGACTAACTACTACGGTGCCAAGATAGTTACGGAGGCACTACTTCCTCTTCTTCAGTTGTCCTCTTCTGGAAGAATTGTCAATGTTTCATCAGGCTTTGGACTACTGAGAGTAAGTTCTGCAACACCCACCGCGCTTAAACAGAGAAACATAATGAATAATTGTTTTTTTATTGGATGCAGATAAACTTTGTGGCTTTCTGCACTAGGTGCTTGGTTCTGGCTTCAGTTTATTCGAATTCAACTTTTATTTGGTTTTGCATGATGATGGGAAGATTTAGCAAAAAGTGTTCTTGTTTGCTTTCGTAGTTTTGTTTTTTGAGCGTAGTTTATTCCTCATATGCACCTGCCAGGCAGGTTTTTCCATATGGTTTCTGGTGGGTATTTATATTATCATATTTTTTTAATAATACTGTTTTGGTAAGTTTTCGTTCATTTGAAAATGCTAAATAAAAGCCGTCTTCACTGGGCGTTGTATGCAATGAAAATGTCCAATAGTTTCAACTTCCAATCGGCTCACATTGTCTTGTTCTTGTGCACTATTGTTGTTAACAAAGAAACTGAATAATTTACCATTTATACTTGTACAGAACTTTAACAGTGAAGAACTAAGAAAGGAATTCAATGGCATTGACAACCTTACTGAAAAGAGACTGGATGAGCTATTGGATTTATTCCTAGAAGATTTCAAGGCAGACTTAGTGGAGGCACATGGGTGGCCAACAGGTGGATCTTCAGCCTACAAAGTTGCCAAAGCTGCCCTTAATGCATACACAAGGATTCTGGCCAAGAAGTACCCTGCACTCCGCATCAACTGTTTGACACCTGGTTATGTCAAGACCGACATATCTATGCACATGGGGGTATTGACACCCGAGGAGGGTGCTAGTAATTCTGTAAAGGTTGCTCTCTTGCCTGATGATGGTCCAACCGGTGCTTATTTTGATCGTGATGGTGAGGCATCTTTCGTGTGACGGTAGAGTGCAATGTGCTTTCTTTTACTACTTAGTTCAGAATAAATGAAAGGGTTGTATTTGGTCACAGTGTGTCTAGATAGTGCATTCAACAACATGTTGTAGAAGGAATTGTAGAGCTTCATACTTAGGATTTCGGATTTCCTCTTTTGTATGGTCTCTCTGAGAACCAGAGTTTGCAGTAAATAAACCTTGGTTAACATGTCTGATCACACCATTGCTTCGCATTTTCTTTGAGAGTACATTACTTAGTTGTTTGGTCTTGCTGCTACCGTGGCATCTTAAGCAGGCGAGAAATTAGATGGCGAAGTTCCCCTTTGCTTGCTACCAGGAATTAGTTGAAACAATCTGTTAGTATTTGAAGTATTATTCTCATGGAGAGGATGACACTAGGAGTTTGGAATTTTTTTTCATTCCACACACAATACCATGCCTAACCTAGGGGTTGGGATTACATATTTATAACTGA
Organism: Neostapfia colusana; assembly: GCA_030760725.1. Lineage (NCBI taxonomy): Eukaryota > Viridiplantae > Streptophyta > Magnoliopsida > Poales > Poaceae > Neostapfia > Neostapfia colusana. Next base: position 58,289,378 of record JASWHV010000019.1, read on the forward strand.
GGCGGTCAAGCATATACCTAGATGCTAGTCTAAAATGTCAAGATGTCTTACCAAAGGACTAATATGTTGTCCTAACAAGAACTAATATGTTGTCCTCTTGGTCTAAGATGTTGTCCTACCAAAGGACTAATATGTTGTCCTAAGAAGGATTGATATGCTGTTCTCTTGGTCTAAAATGTTGTCCTAACAAGGACTAAGATGCCGTCCTAACTAGGGGCCACAAAGACCAAGAGTACAAGACTTATTCCATCATTCTTCCCCTAAGTCTTGTGCGTTGTCTTGTGAGAGAGTTGGACCATCCCGATCCTGGAGCAAAGCTCAAGGAACTTGATCCTCCCAAGGGGCTTGGTGAGCAGGTCTGCAAGCTGGTCCTTGGTATTGATGTAGCATGCCTTGATGATCCCTTCCTCCAAGCAGCCTCAGAGAAAGTGGTACCTCACCCGGATGTGCTTGCTACGTTCATGAAAGGCGGGGTTCTTTGCTAGAGCCAGAGCGGACTTTCGGTTCATGAAAACCTCGTTGCTGCCGACACTCCCTGGCCCAATGACCAAGCTTGTCACAGTTGTGGTAGGTGTCGTCTCGTGCTGGCTTCCGGTTGCCGGCGGCGCCGCCTAGGCGCCTCCGTGGGCGCCACCCTTGGCACGTCTCTGCGCCCCGACTTGGGCACCTCCGCGCCCCTTGCTTGGCTTGCCGCGCTTGCGACCGCCTTTCGAGGAGGAGGGCTCCCCCTTCTTCCCGCCTTTCGATGTAGCTTCCCGCCGATGGTGATAGGCCCCGAGAGAGGTTGAGATTCGTCGCTGTCGACGACCTTGAGGCGGCCTATCGCCTCTTCGATCGACATCGTGGAGAGGTCCAGCAGAGACTCAATCGAGCGAGCGATCTGCTTGTACTTCTCGGGGATGCAACGGAAGAGCTTTTCGACGGCTCTCTCCTTGTTGTAGATGTCGTCACCAAACTGCACCATCTTCCACAGTAATGTGTTGAGACGGAGAGCAAAGTCATCAACATCCTCACCTAGTTTGAAGGTCATGTTCTCCCACTCCTTGCGGAGTGCCTACAGTGTGGTCTTGGGCGCGCGGTCGCTGCCCATGCGTGCCGCAGCGATGGCGTCCCAGGCCTCCTTGGCAGTCCGCTTATTGGAAAGTGAGAACTGCATCTCGGGTGGTACTACAACAATGAGAGCATCCAACGCCCGTCGATCCTCGTAGTAGTCGACGTCGCCGTATCGGACTGCTTTCCACAAGTGTCGCACTTGGAACCGTATCCTCATCACCGCGGCCCACTCGACGTAGTTGGTCTTGGTGAGGGTAGGCCACCCACCACTGGGACAAACATCCCTGACAATGGCCTCGATCCCGTGGTGACCATGGTACCTGTTCGGGGAGGGAGAATCGCGTCGCCTGTAAATGCCTCGATCTCCGTCGACCCAACCACCCCCACTGGGAGCGTCGCCGGCGCGTCCACGCCCGTCTTGGCTGTAGCCGCCGTGCTCATGGGGGTGTGCGGCTGCCCACTGTGGCGTTTGTGGTCGTGCTACCTCTCTCGCCAGCCTGAGGTCTTCGTTGGTGCCGCCGTCGGTAGAATCAGAACCTCTGTCGCTACCGCCACGCAGAGCCTCAAGCTCTGCTGCAGCCGCACGCGCTGCATCTACAGCAGCTGCTGCTTCTACTTCCGCCCTCGCCGCTGCCAGTTCCGCCGCCTCTAGCCTCGCCGCCCTCGCTGCAGCCTCGGCTGCTGCTCACTCGCATTCTTCTGCCGCGGCGACCTCGGCCTCCTGCCGATGCCGCGTGCTCGAAGCGACCGAGTGCTGAGACTGTCCTTCGGACATGGCGCGCTAGTAGGGGAGTGCTGTGTGGGGAAGAGGTTATCTCAAACAAGTTGTTGCTTGTCTGTGCAGAAGAGGAGGAATGAGTTGAAACAACAGGTGTTATTGCTGCCGTCTGAGGACGAAGAGAGGTGTGGGAAGGAGATGAGCAGGAGATGTCTAGGCTACAGGATAGAACGGCTCTGATACCACTTGTTAGTATCTGAAGTATTACTCTCATGGAGAGGATGACACTAGGAGTTGGGAAATTTTTCTTGTTTCATTCCACACACAATGCCATATACAACCTAGGAGTTGGGGTTATATATTTATAGCTGAGGCAGTCAAGAACAGGATGTCTTGGGTTGTCTTTATATTACAGGAAAGTTGGTGAGCCATGAAACTTATTTTTTTTAAAAGCCAATCAAGAAACTTATCAAACAAAAAGAACTGGTGATGTAGTAATGTCATTTACCCACTATCTGAAATTTTAAATTGCGTCTCTGTTGCTAAGGACCATAAAATGGCCGGTGTAACAGTTTAATAATCCTTTATTCTGGCATTGGAAACACCTGTTTTCATAGCCATCTCAAGTTCTCCAAGCGCGAGGTATGCATCTCCCTCTTGCCATGTCATCTTTCTACAAGTCGAGATCGCTTAGTAATACGTACTGTTGCGTTGTTCGGTTGCCTTTGCAAGGATCGCCGTGGTCACCGGCGGGAACAAAGGGATCGGGCTCGAGGCGTGCCGGCAGCTTGCCGGGAACGGCGTCACCGTCGTTCTGACGGCAAGGGACGAGAAGAGAGGCCTGGAAGCCGCCGAGAAGCTCAAAGGGCTGGGGACCTCATGTCATTTTTCATCAGTTGGATATCACAGATGCCTCCAGCATCGCAAGATTAGCGGAGTTCTTAAAGTTCCGATTTGGGAGGCTAGACATCCTGGTAAGCTTCCATTCCCCTCTCTAGGCTTCGCTCATAGCTAGCAAATCAGTTGTGATCTGTACAAAACGGATCAAATCAGAGTATTCTTTTGAAACTTGGAATGTTACTGATCATCAGGAAAACTGACTTTTTATCAATAATATTTTACAATTCTGTTTGGGTTTATTGATACACCCAGAACAATAACGATCGGATTTGTGCATCCTATGTTCTAAACGACAAGCGAATCAGAAAGCAGCTGGTAGTATTTACTTCGCCAGATTTGATGTTGGATGCTCTGCTCTGCAGGTGAATAATGCTGCCTTTGGTGGGGTTGAACCCGTAGGGAATCCATCTTTTAGCCCAGAGGTGAGCCAGAAACAACATCCGACCATCGTTTCGTTTCCTTATGCGAATTTTCGCCACCAAATCCATGACAAAATCCCTTGGTAATCAAATGTGCATGGGGGCAGCTGGGTGCGATGGATGCGGCCCAAAGAATTGAATGGATGCGGCAAAATTGCCGGGAGACCTACGCCACCGCGAAGAAATGCATCCAAACAAACTAACTACGGCGCCAAGCATGTCACCGGAGCCCTCCTGCCCCTCTTGCGATCATCCTCCGACGGGGGAGTCGTCAACGTCTCTTCCGTCTTCGGGCTACTACGGGTAACTCGAAGAACTTCATGCTACTACCACAGTCTGTCAACCCAAACTTGTTTCTGAACGAATATTTCTGTGTGCATGACCGATGCAGTTTTTCGGAAGCGAGAAGCTGAAGCAGGAGCTGGACGACCCTGAGGACCTCACCGAGGAGAGGCTGGAGAGCTGCTGACCACGTTCCTCGAGGACTTCGAGGCCGGCGCGGTGGAGGCGCGCGGGTGGTCCAAGGATTTCTCGGCGTACAGGGTGGCCATGGCGAGCTTGAACGCGCGCGTACTCGAGGGTCCTGGCGGCGAGGAGGCACCCCGAGCTGCGAACCGATTGCGTGGACCCCGGCTACGTCAAGACCGAGATTAACTGGAGGTCGGGGTACCTGACGCCTGAGGAGGGCTGGGATCGAAAGCTCTTGTCGCCGTCATGGTCATGGGTGGCGAATTCCAATCGACGACACCGTCGCGTGACATGGTGAGGCCCAACGCCCATGGTAAACCGATGAATGGCCCAACATCGTCTTTGATATATTTGAGCCCATGCGCATCTGTCATGTCCATCCTAACGGCCCGCTCTGATCCGCCTCGCCAACGCCGTGAACCCGCGGCTCCCGCTTGACCGACCGCCGGCCACCACCCCGGCGAGCCTCGTGGTGGCAGATCAGGAAGGAAACTCGTCGCCAGCGCTGGAGCGTCTACATGTAGCGGCACACGGCTACTGACACTGTTCCTTTCCTATTGAGCCAGCGACGAAGAGGACCACAAAATCTAGATGGCCAGGGTGAAATCGCAAACATCCGACAGAGCAGCGCCGGCCGTGAATTCACCATGCAGGGGTTCTGAATGGCACAGACGCAAACCCAGATCCGGCGCTTTGTTATTAAAGAAACAAACCGGCTGCAACCTTCGGATACCCGTCCGTCTCTACTACGCCAATGTCAGTTTACTCCACTTGTGCTTCTGTGCAGGGCAGCAGGCAGTGACAGGCTGACAGCTACATCGGAGCCTGCCTCCACCATTAAATTAAATTGTTGTCGCAAGTCAAGCCCAATTAGCACGCTCTTGCCTTCCTCTCGCCGCGCCGTAGCGAAACAGATCACGGGGGATGGAAGGAAGCGATTGCCCGGATCCTGATACAAGGCACGTTTACTGAGAATACCGAACGACGAATGTTCTTGCTCGCTCATGTGTGATATTCAGGCCTCAAGTGTGTTTGGAATTTATTGTTCGTTCTTCAGGATCGCAGTTGTTACAGGCGGGAACAAAGGGATTGGGCTGGAGGTATGCAGGCAGCTGGCTTACAACGGCCTCAAGGTCATCCTGACGGCGAGGGACGAGGGAAGGGGATCAACAGCAGTGGAGATGCTTCGTGAGTCCGGCTTGCCTGGCGTTCAGTTCCACCGGTTGGATGTCAGCGATCCATCCGGTGCTGCTCGTCTTGCAGGGTTTATCAAGGAGAAGTTTGGCAGGCTAGATATACTGGTCATCTTCCTCACTTTAATTTGCTACTATTAAGATGTCCTTTACTGCAACGATGTGATCCTTACTTTTTTTTTCTTTTGTTCCCTTTTTTTGAATGAACTTGAGTTGCAAGCCCCTACAGTATGAGGATTAATGCTAAAGCATGGTACTTTTGCAGATAAATAACGCAGGAGTGATAGGTGCAACTGCAGAGATAGACACTACCAAACCACTTCAGGAATTAGTAAGCCCATTGACCTCTGTAGTCTGTAGCATCATATATGCATTCAAGGGTTTATTTGGATGGCGCCCTCGATCACAAACTTGCCTGGGCAGGCAGCGCCCCCATGCGTTCGATTTCGAGCGCCTGGGACGCCGATCCGTGGCCTACGCCAGGCAGCATGAGCCAGGCTACATCCAAACGAACCATGTACTGCACATTTCCTCAAAACCAATCCTAACAGTAGTGGAACCGCCGCTGCTAGTCTCCTACTGAAATCTATTACAAGCAAGACTGCAACCGAGGCATCTGCTTTGCATAACGTCAAAACGCATTCTTGTTTCCCTTTTTCGTGCTCTCTGTATCTAAAATGGTTAACCAAAATTTTACTGCATGTATCAAAAAGCTCCTAGGCAAGAGCGCGATGGAGCGGCTCCAATGGCTGCTGCAGCACTCCAGTGAGAGCTACGAGGAAGCAGAAGAATGTATGAAAATAAACTACTTCGGCACCAAATACGTCACAGAAGCGCTCCTCCCTCTCCTCCAGTCCTCCTCCGATGGAAGGCTTGTCAACGTGTCCTCCAACTACGGACTACTACGAGTATCCTCCCTCTCTGAACTGCTGCACAAGGCATAGCTCGTGTGCTAACCGCTAATCCTCAAAGTCTTGTTCTGTTCTTTGACCCAGTATTTCAGCGGCGAAAGCCTTAAGCAGGAGTTGAACGACATTGACAGCCTGACCGTAGAGAGGCTGGACGAGATGTCAGAACTGTTCCTAAAAGACTACAAGAACGGCCAGCTGAAGCCTCATGGATGGCCTGTTGATTCTGAGTACTTGGCCTACAAAGTATCAAAGGCTCTGATCAATGGTTATACTCGTATTCTGGCGAAGCGCTGCCCGGAATTGCGCATCAACAGCGTGCACCCTGGCTATTGCAGGACTGACATCAACTTTGACACCGGAGAATACACAGCGGAGGAAGGTGCCAGTAGCATTGTTACAGTGGCATTTTTATCGAAGAAAAGCCCAACAGGTGCCTTCTTCTACCGCGACGAACAAGTATCATTTGTGTAGTGTAACACTTGAGCGTACTCAGACAATGGAGTGAATCGTATTGGAATTAATTATTTTTTCTGTTATGTGTGTGGGTTCTTGTACGAGTGGGTGATCTTTTTAGATAATTATAAATGTCATCCGAACTGTTAGACTTGTAATTGTGTGTGGGGCACAGGGGTATATTAGTCATTAGTGAGGGATTAGGGTTAGGAGTAGTTTAGTCTTTTTCCCTCATCTAATCACTCTATATAATCATTCCTGTACCGTCATTATTCTAATCATCCAATCCAGCCACAATTAGTCCTCTAATATGGTATCAGCTAGGAATTGATTAAGATTAGGGCTAAACCCTAACCCTAATGGCCCAACCGCCGCCGCCGCATAGGCCTTGCGCCGCCACCGTCTTCACCGGCGCGCCGCCCACCGGAGCCGATGCGCTGCCCGCCAGCTGGGGCCGCCGCCACTGCAGCGCCTCCCGACCACGCATCCACGCCGCCTGGCGGGGCCGCCGCCGCCGCCGGCGCATCTCCAGCCCGCGCCGTCGCGCCCTGGGCCGCAGCGCCCTGGGCTGCCGCCGGATCCGCGCCCGGGCCGCCCGGATTTGGACTTGAATGGCCGCCGCCTCCTCTGGGAGGGCTAGCTTGGCCGCCACCACCCCCTCGCTAGATGCCGCTGCGTCACGCCCTGGGCCACCCCGCAGCCGCATCTGGTCGGCGCTCTTGCAGCCCCCGCCGCCCATCCAGCCCCCAGCGCTGCCACCCCTCGAGCCGCTGCTGCCGTCTGGCCCGCCGCCGTCGCCTCTGCAGCGCCCCACGATAGCGCCGCTGCCTGGCCCGCAACAGCTGCAGTCGCCCCTTGGGCCGCCGGCCCTGCAGCCCCCCACAACGGCGCCGCCTAGCCCGCAGCCACCAATCCATGGACCACCGCCGCCTGAAGGTTGCCTAGAGGGGGGTGAATAGGCTAATAAAACCTGAAACTATTGCAAACAATAGATTAAACTTGAAGGAGGCCGGACTAGTCCGGTCTAGGTATAAAATTACGTTTTAGGTTTTCTTTTTAAGTTTGTTTAAGCGGAAGATATATAGTAGTCAAACAATCTCACAAATTAGTTGTGAATGATTAGATTGCAAGATAGTGGAACAATTCATAAATGTTAACAAGACAAACGCTTAATGAGTAATTTAAGTGAGCGAGCGAGAAGGTAAGGAAAACACGAGACACGATTTTTCCCGAGGTTCGATTTCACACAGGAATCTACGTCCTCGTTGACGAGTCCACAAAGGACCGAATCTTTTCCTACCCTTCCCTCACCGAGCGATCACCAAGATCAAGCCCTGGCTCTTTCGCTATCAATCAAATGTGAATACAATGCTCTTAGAGGCTACTCGCAACTTGAGGCTCCCTTCAATAACCTACCAGTTCTAGGAATCAAAATGCAACAATCAAGAACTCAAATTAACAATTAGAGTGCAAGAGAGTCAAACCGAGAGCTCAAACGTCGATCACCACGACTTTCCTCTCACAAAACCACAAGCACCTTAAGATCCAATCTTAGGGGTCAAGGAGGTTAGGAAAGAGGCTTAGAAGAGCTCTAGGAATGAGTTTTTAGTGCTAGGGTTGTTGTCTTTCCAATTCTCAGCCGGAGGGTCTCCTTTTATAGAAATCTTGGCATCTAGCCGTTACCTAATAAAGTACGGACTAGTCCGGTCCAAATCTCGAACTAGTCCGTTCTTGAGGGACCACCCACGTCATAAGTCTAGCAACTAAAGTCTCGTGGTCGTTGGATTCAAACAGTCATAAAATCCCGGACTAGTCCGGTCAAGAGCGGACTAGTCCGATCTCATTTAGTAACCTTTGTTCCGTATGAGAACGGACTAGTCTGGTAGGGGCGGACTAGTCCGGTCTTACCAGACTTAGTCTAGAAAACTCTCTAATCTAGGACTGTGGACTAGTCCTGCTAACTCCGGACTAGTCCGAGCTCACACAGGAACCTTTGTTTCGTCCTAAACCGGACTAGTCTAAAGGGACCGGACTAGTCCGGCCTTTTGATCGGACTAGTCTGAGGTCACTCAGAGATTCCTTCTCCGGACCCAAATGGCTTAGTCCGCTTAGCGGACTAGTCCGATCCTCTGAGACTTAGTCTCATTGAGGCTCAGACTCAATCGACAATAGACTAGTCTGGCCTAAAACGGACAAGTCCGAACTCACTCAGAGACTTCTTGTCCGGTTTATAACGGAGTAGTCCGGATTATAACGGAGTAGTCCGGATTAGAACGGACTAGTCCGGCTTGTAGTCCGGACAAGTCCGGTCTTCCTTTTTCAGCCATACCTATGACTACTTCCTCTCACGATTCTAACTTTCTAACTTTAGTTTGAGCTCTCTAATGATTCTCAAGCACTCTAAAAGAGAAGATCCTGTACACAACTAGAAAATGTGAAACTCAATAGAAAAATTCTATTTTCTATTCTTTCAAGTCTTCTTCTTTTCCATTCTGCTTCTTGAGAGACTCCACATCCATTCCTTTGATAAGCATCTGTGCTCATACTCAGTAAAAACTTATTAGTATCTTAATTATCGTCATCAATCAACCAAAACCCACGGAGATTACCTAGATGCATTTTCACCGCCGTTGCACCATGGGACGCCGCAGCAGTAGCCAGGGCGTACGGGGGGCCCCCGCTGCCGCCCTGGGAGGTGCTTCTCGGCCGCCATCGACTGGTGTACCTGGATTGGCTATTGCTTACTCTGTTGGCACGACCGTTGAGGGTCCGAGCGTGTTGTCTTCCTTCCCGGCGCCGCCACCGCCGGAGCATGTCGCGACCCGTTCTACACTATCAGTCTACCTGCGGGGTCTCACGCCGTCTGGCCCCGACTAGGTTGTGGACTCCGGTGCCTCGTACCACACCACCCTTGACGTCGGTATCCTCTCTTCTATCCGCCCTTCCCGTCCTTCTGATCCTTCATCTATCGTTGTTGGGAATGGGTTGGCTCTTCCAGTCACCTCAGTAGGTGACTCGGGTTCGCCGAATTCGTTCTAGCTACGTAATGTTCTTTTTGCTCCTGACATCATTCAACACCTTCTTTCCGTTCGTCGTTTTACTTTTGACAACCATGTTTCCCTTGAGTTCGATACTTATGGTGTAACTGTGAAGGATCTTACTACTCGACGCATTCTCTTTCGCTGTGAGAGTACGGGTCCCCTGTACACGATGTGTCTTCCTGCTTTCGCTCCGCCTCTTGCCCTAACTACGACAGCCTCTTCGACCATTTGGCATCGTCGGCTTGGCCACCCCGGTGTTGATGCTATGTCGAAGTTGTCTAGTAGTTCAGTGATTTCGTGTACTCGGGGTACTCATGAGTCTCTTTGCCATGCTTGTCAGTTGGGTCGCCACGTTCGACTTACTTTTCCGCATTCTGTCACTCGTGTCGAGCACATCTTTGATTTGATTCACTGTGATCTTTGGACTTCACCTGTTCTTAGTGCTTCTGGATGTAAGTATTACTTGGTGGTCGTTGATGATTTTTCGCACTATTCGTGGACTTTTCCCTTGCGACAGAAGTCTAATACGTTCGACACTCTTTCTCACATTTTTGCTTGGGTGTCCACCCAGTTTGGGCGCACGATCCGTGTGGTCCAGTGCGACAACGGGCGCGAGTTTGATAACTCTGCGTTCCGTGACTTTCTGCTTTCTCGCGGTGTTCAGTTGCGCATGTCTTGCCACACTTCCCCCCAGAACGGCAAGGCTAAGCGCATGATTCGGACCACCAACGATGTCATGCGCTCCCTGATGTTTCAGGCTTCTACCCCTGATCGCTACTAAGCAGAGTGAAAGTGTATCTAGATAATCCCCGTGGTTTTGGTTGATCGATGACGACAATTAAGATGCTAATAAGTTTCTACTGAGTATGAGCACAGGTGTTTATCAAAGAAATGGATATGGAGTCTCTCTAGAAGCAAAAAGAAAAGAAGAAGACTTGGAAGAGTTGAAAATAGCATTTTCTATTAATCTTCACATTTTTCTAGCTGTGTATAGGGTCTTCTCTTTTAGAGTGCTTGAGAATCACTAGAGAGCTCAAACGAAGGATAGAACGTTAGAATCATTAGATGAGGTAGTCATAGATATGAAGAAAAGGGAAGACCGGACTTGTCCGAACAAATGGCCGGACTAGTCCGTTCATAACCGGACTAATCCGCTTTAGACCGGATAAAGAGTCTCTGAGTCAGTTCGGACTAGTCCGTTAAAGGCCGGACTAGTCCGCGGTTGTGTGAGTCTGAGCCGTTATGAGACTAAGTCTCAGAAGGTCGGACTAGTCTGCCCAAGAGGCCGGACTAGTCCGCTAAGCGGACTAAGCCGCTTAGGTCCGGAGAAGAAGTCTCTGAGTGTCATCGGACTAGTCCGCTCCATAGGCCGGACTAATCCGATCTTTTCAGACTAGTCCGAAATAGGACGGAACAAAGGTTAATGTGTGAGCTCGGACTAGTCCGAGGTTCGCTGGACTAGTCCGCAGCTCCAGTTGAGAGAGTCTTTTAGACTAAGTCTGGTAAGACCGGACTAGTCCTCCCTTTGGACCGGACTAGTCCGCCCTTATCAGACTAGTCCGTTCTCATACGGAACAAAGGTTCCTAACTGAGATCGGACTAGTCCGCTCTTGGCCGGACTAGTCCGGGGGTTCATGACCGTTTGAATTCAACGGTCACTAAAACTTTATTTGGTAAGCCGTGACGTGAGTGGTCCCTCAAGATCGGACTAGTCCGGGGTTGGGACCGGACTAATCCGGACTTTAGTTGGTAATGGCTAAATGCCAGGATTTCTATAAAAGGAGAACCCCGACTGAGAATTGGATATACATGAACCTAAGCGCTGAAAACTCATTCCTAGAGCTCTTCTAAGCCTCTTTCCTCACCTTCTAGACCCCTAAGATCGGATCTTAAGGAGTTAGTGGTTCTTGTGAGAGGAAAGATGTGGTGACCGACGTTTGAGCTCTCGGTTTGATTCCTTTGCACTCTAACTGTTATTTTGAGTTCTCAACAGTTGTACTTTGAATTCTAGAACTGCTTGGTTGGTGTAGGGAGCCTCAAAGTGTGAGTAGCCCCTAAGAGCATTGTATTCACATTCGATTGATAGTGAGAAAGCTTGGGCTTGATCTTGGTGATCGCTCGGTGAGGTAAGGGTTAGAAAAGACCCGGTCCTTGGTGGACTCCTCAACGAGGACGTAGGTTTCTGTGTGGAATCGAACCTCGGGATAAATCGTGTCTCTTGTCTTCTCTACTATCTTACTTGCTCACTAGAATTACTTGTTAAACTTTCATTGTGTTATCCGCAAATTGTTCTATTATTTTGCAATCTGATTATTCTTAATTAATTTGTGATATCATTTGACTACCACATATTTTCAACTCAAACAAACTTAACAGGAAACCTCTCACTCAAGATCAAAACCAAGCACCCCAAGATCAAGACGGTCAGTTTGAGTAAGAAGAAAAATCAAAACCATGGTGTTGATCAAGGGGGAGAAGAAGATGAAGAAGAAGAAAACCACTCAATAAATCAAGTGCCTCACCCAAGGGTTCATCAAAACATTCAACGAGATCACCTCGTTGATAACATACTTGGAGATATCACAAAAGGGGTAACAACACGTTCTCGTATAGCTAACTTTTGTGCACATTACTCTTTTGTGTCGTCCTTAGAACCATTTAGGGTGGAAGATGCACTCAAGGACCCGGATTGGGTAGTAGCCATGCAAGAAGAATTAAACAACTTTACAAGAAATCAAGTATGGGAGCTAGTGAAAAGACCAAACGGAAACGTGGTAGGCACCAAGTGGGTGTTCCGTAACAAGCAAGATGAACACGGAGTGGTGACAAGAAACAAGGCCAGACTTGTAGCTAAGGGATATGCTCAAGTCGAAGGTTTGGATTTCGATGAAACTTTTGCTCCCGTAGCTAGGCTTGAATCTATTCGTATTCTATTAGCCTATGCTACTAATCATAATTTTAAACTCTATCAAATGGATGTGAAAAGTGACTTTCTAAACGGTCCAATCAAGGAGGAGGTGTACGTGGAGCAACCACCCGGCTTTGAATACCAAAAATATCCCGATTATGTGTTTAAATTGCATAAAGCTCTCTATGGTCTTAAACAAGCTCCTAGAGCTTGGTATGAATGTCTTAGAGACTTTCTTATTGATAATGGCTTTAAGATAGGCAAAGCAGTTTATACACTATTCACAAAGAATGTAGACAACGATCTCTTTGTATGCCAAATATATGTCGATGACATTATATTTGGTTCTACTAACACATCTTTTTGCAATGAGTTTAGCAAGATAATGACAGATAGGTTTGAGATGTCCATGATGGGAGAGTTGAAGTTCTTCCTCCGGTTTCAAGTCAAGCAACTCAAGTAAGGCACGTTCATTAGTCAAACCAAGTACACACAAGACATACTCAAGAAGTTCGACATGGACAAAGCAAAACCTATCAAGACACCAATGGCAACAAATGGGCACCTTGACCTCAATGAAGATGGACCAAGCGTGGATCAAAAGGTATATCGCTCCATGATTGGCTCATTACTTTATCTTTACGCATCTAGACCCGATATCATGCTTAGTGTATGTTTATGCGCAAGATTTCAAGCATCACCTAAAGAATGCCATTTAACAGCCGTTAAAAGGATCCTAAGATATCTAGTTCACACACCCAACCTAGGATTATGGTATCCAAAGGGGTCTAAGTTTAATCTCATCGGATACTCCGATGCGGATTACGCCGGATGTAAAATAGATAGAAAAAGCACCTCAGAAACTTGTCAATTTTTGGGTAGGTCCCTAGTATTATGGTCATCCAAGAAATAAAATTCCATTGCTCTCTCCACAGCAGAGGCAGAGTATGTCGCAGCCGGAAGTTGCTATGCTCAACTTCTTTGGATGCGACAAACTTTAAGGGATTATGGTCACAATATGAACAACATTCCACTCCTTTGTGACAATGAGAGTGCTATTAAGATAGCTCACAATTCCGTTGAGCACTCTAGAACCAAACACATAGACATTCGACATCACTTTTTAAGAGATCACTCTATAAAGGGGGACATAGCAATCTCACACGTAAGAACTGAAAAACAACAAGCCGATATCTTTACCAAACCACTATGAAAAACGATTTTGTGAACTTCGAAATGAGCTGAATATATTAGACTCTAGGAATGTAAGTTGAAAAAAAATTGTGCAAATAGAAGTTCTCAAAAATTCTTTCACAATCTTCAAAAATATGCATGATTGTGAAAACTTGTAGCTCCTCTATTTTCATCTCACATTATTTTTTACTATATTGTCATCACATAATTATGTGTTTGATATATATATATATATATATATATATATATATATATATATATATGAACCATATAGCAGGTACAAGTAAATCCACCGCAAACCAAGACAAAATTCTGATATATAAGAATTTTTAGACTTTAAAAGCCGGACTAGTCTGACCTAGAGGCCGGACAAGTCCGGGCATTCTAAAGAAGTCCGAGGAGCAGCGGACAAGTCCACAACGGACTAGTCCGCCTGGCACCCGCACAAGTCCGGACTAAAGACTAGTTCGGACCGAGTCCGACTCACCGGACTAGTCTGGACTGGGGACCGGACTAGTCCGGCCCTTGGAGACTTAACCTCCAAGGGTCGGGCTGAAACCCCTCTCTCTCTCTCATTCACCTCCACTCCACTTCTCTCCTCCAAAACTCGCCCCCATTGGCGATTTTGGAGCTCTCCCTCAAATCTCTCGAAGGCATCCTCAATTCAAGGCTTGTGGAGTGCGGGGAACTCTTCTCCGACCATCTCCGCTACTTCGAACCGCGGATTTCATCACATTCCTTCACTCCAAGGTACTTTTTAACCTAGCCTTGATTTTTCACAAAAATCCTATTCCTAGAACATATCCTGGGTACCTTAGGGCCTCTCTGAGTTTCCTAGGCCATATTATTTCAAAACCCCATAGTATTGCACCTACTTTGATGAATTGATAAGCAAATTACATTAGTTAGGGTTTAAAACTGTAAAGTCTGGACTAGTCCGGACTCCAACCGGACAAGTCCGGCCGGAGCGGACTAGTCCGCCGCCTGCCCGGACAAGTCCGGATGATACAATCTTAACCTCTAACTTTGGGTTTGTAAACTAATTTAAACGCAATACTCCATCAACTAAAAACTTCTTTTCTCACCAGATCATGTCAGGACCCAACGACAACCCTCTTCCAAATCCCGAGGCCGAAGCGGCTCGTCAAGCCGCTTATCGTGCGGCAGCTGAGGCAGAGGCAGTAGAGGCTGCTGCAAGGGAAGCTCGGACGAAGAAACGGGCTGACAGGGAAGCCCAAGCTTCCCGGTCCGTTGACCCTCCGAGGAGGAAGAGACTAGTCACCCTAAAGGACAAATAGCCTGTCGAGCCACAAAAATCAACCTCGGACAAAAGAAAAGGCAAAGCAGGTGATCCTTCTAGGAAAAAGGCTCTAGCCAACACGAGACTCGTCATTCGTGACAACCCTAGACGGGGAAGGGAAAATCCCCCACAGGGACCTGTTGGGCCCCTTGAAATGGCACCTCCCATGCACAACCCAAACTGCCAACCCAATTTGGCGAGTGCAACCTTCAAGGGGAAAGGAGCCGACAAGGCAAGAAGGTTCCGGGAGGAGGAGGTCTACAAGTACGAGAAGTCCACACCAGACCCTCGCTTCTGGTGTGACTTCCATTGTGACTACTCCCGACATGTCTATCTTCCAATGAAGACACCGGTAGTTGATGCTCAGTGGGTGGACTGGCCATACATGGCCAACAAGAAACATCAAGCCTTTGATGCAGTAATCGAAGCAACAGAACGCCATGGGATTAAAGACTTGATGGCTTTTCAATATGATTGGAACATTGAGGTCATAGTCCAGTTCTACACAACCTGTTACTTCCACACATATGGAAACAGGAAAATCACTTGGATGACAAATGGGGTGGTGTACTCAGTACTATATGATGAGTTTTCTCGCATTCTAGGACTTGGGAGCACTTGAACTATGAGATCATAGTTCACAATGAGAGAACTCTGGAAAGGAAGACTTGGACTTCATGTATCCTTCCTACCTCTCCTATGAGGCATCCTCAACCCACAACATAAAACCTTTCTTTGGAGTGATGAACAGAGTTCTAAGGAAGACTCTAGCTCCAAAAGATAGAGATGCGGGGATGATACAGGGGTACCTCAGAAACCTGTTGAAGCTGCTAAATGAAGAAGAAAAATTCAATGTCTTTGACTACATCTACAACGACATCTTCAACATCTCCCACACCCCGAACAGATCCTGTGGCTATGCACCATACATCATGTGCATGATTGAAAAAGTCACAGGGCTAGAGTTTGCAAAGGATGTGAAGCACCGGAAGCTCCGTCCTCAGATGTCGACTCCTCTTCCTCGCCCTCCTGCATCCATGGGCAGGGGATCCACTGCAGCTCCATCCATTTCTGCCGGACCATCCATTCCTCCGTCATCGAGTGGCTTCTCTAGTGGACTGCTCAAGATCTTCAAGGCCATATTCTCCTCGTGCCGGAAGGTGAAAGTTCGAACACAGAAGATGAAGCAACGCCAAGAGAAGTATCTCAAGGCCATGTGCGACAAGATGGAGATACCTATGTCTCCACCGTCATCAGATGATGACGACGTGACAGAGTTTCCCACTCTCACGAAGGATGAGCTTGCCTATTTTAGATCCACCTCAATTGCTCCTCCTACCTCCCACACCCATCACCAGGATGATGATGAAGAAGAGGATGAGGACGAAGAGACCTAGAGTGACCACGACGAAGATCAAGATGATAGTGATTAGGTTTTGTCTTTTTCCTTCCCTTTTTGGTGCCTTGATGCCAAAGGGGGAGATAATAAGGGGGAGTAGTCTAGTCATAGTCATAGTCTAGTCTTGCTCATTAAACTCATTTCATGATGGCTTGTAATAACTATGCTACATTATGTCACGTTATGTTATTTTTGTAATGACTATGTTACTTTATCTCTTCAAATTATGCCATAATGAAATCTGCTTGCTCATAAATGTTATATCTTTCTAAATGTGGTTACTGCTTATACTTAGTCACACCGCCACAACACATGTTAGCATGAAATTCCCCATAAACTCACTCTTGTGCACATTTTTCTCTCGTTCTTGATAATCCATTATGCACACATCTAGTGGGAGTAAATCTTTATGAAAACAATCTACTATATCTACTTTTCGAAAATCTTAATGAGTTGTCATCAATCACCAAAAAGGGGGAGATTGAAAGTGCATCTAGATAATCCCCGTGGTTTTGGTTGATTGATGACGATAATTAAGATGCTAATAAGTTTTTATTGAGTATGAGCACAGGTGTTTATCAAAGAAATGGATATGGAGTCTCTCTAGAAGCAAAAGGAAAAGAAGAAGACTTGGAAGAGTTGAAAATAGCATTTTCTATTAATCTTCACATTTTTCTAGCTGTGTATAGGGTCTTCTCTTTTAGAGTGCTTGAGAATCACTAGAGAGCTCAAACGAAGGATAGAACGTTAGAATCATGAGATGAGGTAGTCATAGATATGAAGAAAAGGGAAGACCGGATTTGTTCGCACAAATGGCCGGACTAGTCCGTTCATAACCGGACTAATCCGCTTTAGACCGGATAAAGAGTCTCTGAGTCAGTTCGGACTAGTCCGTTGTTGTGTGAGTCTGAGCCGTTACGAGACTAAGTCTCAGAAGGCCGGACTAGTCCGCCCAAGAGGCCGGACTAGTCCGCTAAGCGGACTAAGCCGCTTAGGTCTGGAGAAGAAGTCTCTGAGTGTCATCGGACTAGTCCGCTCCACAGGTCGTACTAGTCCGATCTTTTCAGACTAGTCCAAAATAGGACGGAACAAAGGTTCCTGTGTGAGCTCGGACTAGTCCGAGGTTGGCTGGACTAGTCCGCAGCTCCAGTTGAGAGAGTCTTTTAGACTAAGTCTGGTAAGACCGGACTAGTCCGCCCTTTGGGCCGGACTAGTCCGCCCTTACCAGACTAGTCCGTTCTCATACGGAACAAAGGTTCCTGACTGAGATCGGACTTGTCCGCTCTTGGCCGGACTAGTCCGGGGTTTCATGACCGTTTGAGTTCAACGGTAACTAAAACTTTATTTGGTAAGCCGTGACGTGAGTGGTCCCTCAAGATCGGACTAGTCCGGGGTTGGGACCGGACTAGTCCGTACTTTAGTTGGTAACGGCTAAATGTCGGGATTTCTATAAAAGGAGACCCCCCGGCTGAGAATTGGATATACATGAACCTAAGCGCCGAAAACTCATTCCTAGAGCTCTTCTAAGCCTCTTTCCTCACCTTCTAGACCCCTAATATCGGATCTTAAGAAGTTAGTGGTTCTTGTGAGAGGAAATACGTGTTGACCGACTTTTGAGCTCCCGGTTTGATTCCTTTGCACTCTAACTGTTATTTTGAGTTCTAAACAGTTGTACATTGAATTCTAGAACTGCTTGGTTGGTGTAGGAGGCCTTAAAGTGTGAGTAGCCCCTAAGAGCATTATATTCACATTCGATTGATAGTGAGAAAGCCCGGGTTTGATCTTGGTGATCGCTCAGTGAGGGAAGGGTTAGAAAAGACCCGGTCCTTGGTGGACTCCTCAACGAGGATGTAGGTTCCTGTGTGGAATCGAACCTCGGGATAAATCGTGTCTTTTGTCTTCTCTACTATCTTACTTGCTCACTAGAATTACTTGTTAAACTTTCATTGTGTTATTTTCTGCAAATTGTTCTATTATTTTGCAATCTGATTATTCTCAATTAATTTGTGATATCATTTGACTACCACATATTTTTAGCTCAAACAAACTTAACAGGAAATCTAAAACACAAGGCTTAGACTGGACTAGTCCGACCTCATACCGGACTAGTCCGGCCCACTCTGGTTTTATCCGCTCTTTATTTTAATTTTAGGTTTTATTAGCCTATTCACCCCCCTCTAGGCAACTTTCACAGAGGCGCTTCACACCGCCACCTACCTCATTAATCGCCTTCCTACTAAGGCGACTAGTGCTCCCACCCCTCACTTCGCTTTGTTCAGCACCCCTCCTCTTTACAACCATCTTCGAGTCTTCGGGTGCGCTTGCTACCCTAACCTCTCCGCCACGACTCCCCATAAGCTTGCGCCTCGCTCGACTCAGTGTGTTTTTTTCTTGGGTACTCCCCTGACCATAAGGGGTACAGGTGCCTTGACCCTACCACTCGTCGTATCTTGATGTCGCGACACGTCGTCTTCGACGAGTCTTCCTTTCCCTTTTCCACCTCGTCCTCCGACTCCGTCGCTGAGTTGGATTCCCTCTTCTCTACTGACCCCGAGGCCGCTCCTGTACAACGACCTTGCCCTTTACATCTTGCAGGTTACCCACCCGCTGCGACTTTGGCGTCTTTGACGCCACTTGCTGTGCGTTACGTGGCACCGGCGTCCCTAACGTCACCTGTTGCGCCACGCGCGGCCCCGACGTCCCTGACGCCACTTGCTGCGCCACGCGTGGCACCGACGTCCCTGATGCCACCAGTTGCGCCACGCACGGCCTCGGCGCCCCCGACATCGCCCGCTGCGCCACGCGCGGCCCCGGTGCCCCTGACGACGCCTGCTGCGCCGAGCGCGGCCTCGACATCCCCGACGTCAGCAGTCACGCCGTGCGCGGCCTCGGCGTCCCCGACTACTGCACCACGCGTGGCTTTTGTGTCGCGGTTCGCCGACCCCGTACATATCTACCAGCGACGAGCATGGGGGGGGGGGGGGGGGCTGCTCCAGCTGCGCCACGCACGGCCTCGAGACCCACTCTCGTCTACCCACGACGAGAGAAGGTTGTTGTACCCGAGCGCCCGGTGTACAACCCTCCTCTTCTCCACAGGGATCCTGATCACGTCCACCCGATGGTGACTCGACGTGTGTCCGGGAGTCTTCGGCCAATTGAGCGCTTCGCCGGAGCTGCCTTCTCGTCGACGACATCTCCACCGACCGACTCTTCTTCGATCTCACCCATACCTACTTCCGTGCGTAGCGCGCTCGCCGACCCTCACTGGTGTCGTGCTATGGAGGAAGAGTATGAGCCCCTGCTTGCCAACCGGACCTGAGACCTGGTTCCCGGTCCCGGTCTTGGCAATGTTGTCACAGGCAAGTGGTTGTTCACGCACAAGAAGGAGGCTGACGGTACCTTGGAGAGATACAAGGCTCGGTGGGTACTCCGGGGTTTCACTCAGCGCCCTTGGGTCGACTACGACGAGACCTTCAGCCCGGTGGTGAAGCCGGCGACGGTTCGTACCGTTTTGTCGCTGGCTCTCTCGCGTTCTTGGCATGTCCACCAATTGGACGTCAAGAATGCCTTCCTCCATGGTACACTAACCGAGACGGTGTACTGCAGTCAGCCGGCAGGATTTGTTGATTCAGCTCACCCAGACATGGTCTGTAAGCTGAACAAATCCCTCTACGGACTAAAGTAAGCACCGCGAGCCTGGTATAGCCGGTTCGCCTCCTTCTTGGTCTCACAGGGGTTCGTCGAAGCTAAGTCGGACACTTCGCTGTTTGTCTATCGACGTGGCAGTGACACTGCTTACCTTCTACTGTACGTCGATGACATTGCCCTGACAGCGTCCAGTCCGACTCTTCTTCGACGCACTATTTCTGCTTTACAGCAGGAATTCGCTATGAAGGACCTGTACCGCCTCCACCACTTCCTGGGTATTGCGGTCGAGGACCGACCAGGTGGCTTGTTCCTTCACCAGCGACAGTACTGCCTGGATATCCTACAGCGAGCGGGCATGGCTGAGTGCAAGTCGTGCTCCACTCCAGTGGATACTCAGGCGAAGCTCTCCGCTACCGACGGGACAACCGTCACTGACCGCACTACTTACAAGAGTCTTGCAGGTGCTCTTCAGTACCTCACCTTCACCAGGCCGGACATCTTCTATGCGGTTCAGCAGGTGTGCCTCCACATGCATGACCCGAGGGAGCCGCACCTCACCACTGTGAAGTGGATTCTTCGGTACCTACGTGGCACCCTCGACTACGGCCTCCTCCTTCGACGTGACGCTGCCTCCGAGCTGGTCGTGTATACTGACGTTGACTGGGTAGGCTGCCCGGACACTCGCCGTTCTACTTCTGGGTACGCCGTCTTCCTGGGCGGTAACGTTGTCTCCTGGTCCTCGAAGCGACAACCTGTGGTGTCGCGCTCGAGTGCTGAGGTGGAGTATCGCATCGTGGCTAACGGCGTGGCTGAGGCCTCCTGGCTTCAGGAGCTCCACATTCCCGTTGCTAGGAGCACCCTGATCTACTGCGAAAACGTCAGCGCCGTGTACCTCTCCACCAACCCAGTCCAGCATCAGCGCACAAAGCATGTGGAGATCGACCTCCACTTTGTTCGTGAGCGGGTTACACGTGGCGAGGTTCGGGTACACCATGTCCCGACGACGACACAATTCGCCGACATATTCACGAAGGGCCTCCCGTCATCTATGTTCTCCGAGTTTCGGTCCAGTCTCAACATTTGCAGTGGCTAGATGTTGTGACTGTGGGGGGTGTTAGACTCTGTAATTGTGTGTGGGGCACATGGGTATATTAGTCATTAGTGAGAAATTAGGGTTAGGGGTAGTTTAGTCTTTTCCCCTCACCTAATCCCTCTATATAATCATCCCTGTACCCTCATTATTCTAATCATCCAATACAGCCACAATTAGTCCTCTAATAAGAACGGCGGTGCTTATACAAAGTGTTTTCGTAAGCTGTGTATATATGCTATGCTTGGAGACAAGGTTAGGATTTCTGTTCGCATGACAAGATGTTTGCTTATCGTTGACGACGGTGTCTTTAGGATCAAACTGATCGATGCAGTGATCTTCCGTGAAAAAAATAAAGTTCACCCGTGAGCCTAACAGGTCCATGCGGAAATCGCGGTTCTCACGAGCTTCATATGAAATGAAGGCATTGGTGGTACACCGTATAGTTGCAGCTTGACAAGCCAGGCACACAAAATAAGAACAAAAAGGAGGCATAAAGAGGCGTCGCGAGCAGATCCAAACTCCAGATGGCGCGCCCTCACATATGTTCCTTGGCTCCCTAATTGCCCTCTACTTTGTCATGTTGAACTTCCTCGTCTCGCGCTGGTAGCTCCTCGGCCACGACGTCGGGCAGCGCGTCCTGGGATCCGCTCTTCTTCTTCATGTGGTTGTAGCTGCCCTTCTCCATGAACAACTGCGAGAAATGGATCTTGCAGAACAAGACGCCGTTGAGCGCGGCGTAGGAGGACGTTGTCAGGATGCAGCCTCCGTGAGAGCATTTGAAGCAGCTCTTGTGGTAGGGCTCGCCTTCCAAGGTTAGCTGAACAAATTAAAGGGGCAGTTCGGTTTTATGATGACGACGTTTCAATAGTTTGATCGTTCATTTGGTTTTCGTATTTTTTAGCGAAAGCGCAGCGCTTGTGTACCTTCTCTAGCGGGTACACTGTCTTCTGGCAGGCTGCACACTTATCCTGGGTACCAGAGAATGCAGAAGATAGCTTGCTCGGGGCCCTTGCCTGCAGCAGGAGGGGGGGGGGAGGGTTCCAATTTGCAATGCAAACATTTATTCGGTGATGAAGTAGAAGAAACGTATCGTGAAAGCAATCAAGATGATGGTTTTGTGGTTATGTACCAGTTCACCCTTCTCTGAAGATTTGCCGCCTGAGTTGAGTTAACGCAAAGAAAAAAAGGGGGTTAAAGATTGCGGTCGGCGAGCGAGACTGGTCAAGTCGTGGGATTACCTGGCGTGAAATTCTTGGAGAAACTCCCCGTCTCCTTGAAGAGCTGCTCAAAGTGGGTCTTGCAGTACAGCACGCCGTCCATGGAAGAGTAGCTGCACATCTACAGGCAACAAATGAAAGCAGTTTGCAGCATCAGAGATCAAGCATCCCTCATCCTCTTCAGGGAGTGTCTTCGCTGCCCTTCCCAGGCCATTCCGCGCTACGCGACGCAGGAGGACCGTCGTCAGAGAGCACCAGTTCACGTACCGAGAGGATCCCTTTGCAGTGGCTGCACTTGAAGCATGTCTTATGGTAGGTGACGCCGTCGGCGGTGAGGAGGTCGATGAAGTGGACGGTCTTGTCGCACGCGTTGCACTTGTCCTGGGTGCCGGTGAAAGACATGGTGCCGACGACCCCTGCCTTTCGGTCGGAGTTCGAGAAGAAAAAAAGACGAACCCTGCTGCCTGCACACGCGATCGACCAAATCCCTGTCGCTCCTCTCCTCCGCTCGGGCGAGTGAGTAAATAGACGAAGCGCTGAGCCTCCGCGATGCATGCTTCTAAGGGAAAAAAACAGGACAGGGAACGAGAGCTTGGGCGGGAGCATCGGGCCCGGGCGGCCTCTGCGCCGCACAGATCTCGTCAACACAAGCTTGATTTAGAGCGCCCATGCTGCCACGAAGCCGTGCTACGTCATGGCAGTGTCATGAAGGCCCACCAGATTGGCCCAGAAACACCACGCTCATGGCTGGGTTGGGCCAAGCAGCAATGTTTGGCATGAGGAATACTTCTGTTTCTGTATGTGCCAGTTAAGCAGCTTTCTTGTGATTTTGTTATTTCCCAACGGAACAACTTGGGTATAAACAACTTTTTAGTATAGCGAACTGGAGCAGGCGGTCTAAAGATGGCCCGGGCTGGGCGAATGACACAGCGGCAGCTCGCGTGCATTGCGAAGGCTTCGGCTTCCATTTGGCCCTAAAAACATCCAATCGAATGACCCTACACATCCAAATGCAGATGATTTGGGTGGGACAAACGGAGGACCCGGCCGTGTCACTGTTTTTCTTGTGCCTGACGCGGCTGTGATGGAAGCAGTGCGTGATTTCGATCTCCCCGTCGTTGATGTCTGTAGCCGAACAGCGCCGTGCACCGTGCTTGCTCGCGGTGACACGGGGCGTAGCCTATTCTCAAATGTCGAAAACGCGCATTCGACTGAAACCTCGTTACCACCAACCAAACCAGTCCACACCAATCTGTTCACCATTTCCCCCAAACAGATCTGCTGCCGTAGGCAATCTGCATTACTGATCTTTATTTATTTATGCATGCACGTAACATTTTTTTACGGCCCTTGTTGCCCGGCCGTGTGCTTCCGTACATCCAACATCAGTACATCACCGTACGGGCACTGAATACCCGGCATGCTCTGTTAAAATTTCTCCCTGTGCGAACTGAACGGGATGCCAAGAACTAATGGGCAACACATGATAAGAGACATCGCAGCGCAACACAAGGCCGAGCTCGAGACGGGTGGCCTGGCCAACAACGATCCTGCTTCCAGTTGACGCGAATTATTATTAGCGCCGTATTAGAACTCCCTAATACAAACCGTCGCGGTACGTAGGTAGGTAGGTAGGTAGCTAGATAATACGCCGCAGGCTTTACAGCCGTATGCATGGAGTACATACCAGCCTGTGTTTATCCACTGCAACAACTCTAAACTTTGTGTGTGACCGACGACGCGGAATCGCTAGCAGCACATTCTTCTCGAGTTGACCCAATGGGAATTCTTCGCCTCGAGATAATAATCCTCGTGCCGAATAGTTAATGCTCGTTAGAAAACGCCTGTGGCCGATGTCAATTTTTTTAGATAATGGAAAAAGATCCGGCCTCTACAGCCAGTGGCGGATGTCAATGGCTGGTAGATTTCAACAACTCCACGAGCTGCGAGCTACTCTCTCTGTTTTAAAATAAATAAACGTTTAGGATAGCTAATTTAGTTTAATTTGAACTAATTTTTTATCTTAAACACCATTTATTTTAGAACAGAGTGATTACTCGTTATAAGCACATTAGATTGTACGTTGAGGAAGAATAGGACAAAAAACAGAGCAATCCTGTGGCTGGGCGTGACGCGTTCTTCGCTGGCAGATATCCCCCCATCTTGTTCTTCCTCGATGACGACACCGATTCGCGCGTATTAATTTTTTTACTCTCTAGGCATTCTGGCAAGTTCGTGATCAGCCACAGGCATCGGTGGCGCCTGGTCTCTCTAGTTGTGGCACTGGCGCCTAGTAGCTTCTGCACAAAACCTGGTAGGATTTGTTGCTGGCCTTTTGGCCTTTGCCTCTACGTATCCGTGCATTGCTTGCCGTGAAAGTTAGGAGCTCGCCGAAACCATCATATATACTGCTGTTGTTCATGTGTCCAGACTCACAAGGAATGCATCATCAATTCCCCTACAAAAGAAATGCATCATCAACTCTTATGGTACTGCTCCGCGTGTCCAGTTTTTTAGACCCTCCTAGATGATTATTTACGACAGGTCAATGTCCGTAGGTAGATTCCTTCAAGCTCATAGGCTTGACTTGCCGATAGACTCGGCTAGTTCACCTGCAGACACGTACAATACAAACAGAACTTTTGCTGATACCAACAGGAGAACTACCAGTGTTAGCAGTTGAACACAAACTGAACTCGCTGGTCAATTGACCAGATTGCTACGGTTGTTTCATAAAAAAAAATCGGCGCAGTTGATATAGCATTAGTTAACGTCAAAGTCCATAAGAATTGAGGCCAATAATAGCGTGCATGATTTTAGTCCCAATCCTTAGTCATCACTAGACGACATGTTTTCCTTGTTAATTAGCATGCGTGAATAATCAGAGGTAGCAGGGAAAACCAGCACTATCTTCTGGAACAGTTCGATGGTGGGCTATAATGAAATCCTAGGGGGGGGGGGGGGGGTGGGTGGGGGGGGGGGTGGGTGGGGGGGGGGGGGGGGGTAACTGAACCATGTAACAATAGCATATGGTACCCCTTTGAAAGTTTGAATAGTTCTATTTTGCATAACGTTTCAACCTGTATGTTAGAGTTTGTGAAATGAGTTCTTAACTGCAGTCTGCTGGATACATTTTCAAACTAAGAGCAGCAGCAACAGCGCACCAGCAAGAACAACATTTTCTTGAACTCAACAGCACCAACACTTGTTCGTCAGATGTGAAATAAACAGTTAATGCGGTCGATCCTGATAGTGAGACAGAAGCCCTTCAATGGTTCAACGGTTTCTGCGAAAAAAGAGCTACCGACAGCTCTGTAACTTTCTGAATTTGCGTACCAAAGTTCTTGTCCATATTTTCCCCAAGATATGATAAATCTAGACCGGTTGCTGGGCTCTTCCCTAGGAAAGCTCATGCGTTCACTTTCACAAGTCACATAAAGAAAATTATAGTAGTACGTACAATGTGTTTAGAATAATACATACATGTACTACCTGTATTGGTGCGTCGTAAAAAGTCCAGGACCCTCGTTTAAATATGAATATTGACTGTTCCAAGAAAATGATGTGGAAGTTTTGTACCCCAGGCTACAAATATCGCTTTTCTACGGTACATTATACCAACCACAGAATTAATAAGGGCTTCATCATTTCTTCATGCAGAATTAACTTTCAGTAGTGCGTGCTACTCATAGGCTGTTCGCGTACCTCCTACAAACAAAACCAAATAAATTTTTTGGATTCATTTGCTTAGTGACACTGTTATGTCATACTTACGCTAGGCTCTCTGTGTCAGGCTATTGTTATCAAGACCAATCAAAACGGACAGAATATTCAGTTAAGTGGACCTTTCTGAAAATCAAAATATTGCCTCAGTTATTCTGAATTTCTGACACGACCACATCGGTCTTGTCGAGCCAGGATCACGCTGAGGGGTGCTGCGCTGCACAACACCAGATAACACACATCAGAGATATAAAGCGGAAGCAAAGTTTTATTACATAAACCAGTTTATATACGGGCGTAGACTAAGCATCGAGTTCATGTTCAGCCCATGAACGTGTCCCCACTAGCACGCACACACACTAACACGGCGGCGTGCACGACTCCCACTCGACAGGGTTTCCCTCCTGGGATTCCGTCTCCTCCTCGGGAGTCCCTTCCTCATAGAACCCTGCAAAAGGTTCAAACACAAGCAGTGAGCATGAAGTCTCAGCAAGACTGACCCGTCTCTCCTATACATGAAACTTCTACATGATGGTTGATAGGTTACATGAGGTGAAATAAGTTTCAAAGGACTCGCCTAATTAGTGGAACCTTACTTTCAAGTTTTAGCAGCAGGTTGTGAAGACTTTACGTTAAGGCACATGAGAGAGCCACAATCAAACAAGAAACGCATTTCTCTCATGTACTTTACCCAAAATCGAAAGGAACTTTAATTAGCTCTAGACTACAGCAAATCATTAACAATCAAAGTCCATCATTCAATCAGCAACATTTTAACATGTAGCTAGCCTGTTCTTTCTACGTCACGATACAGTGAACAAGTGGTACTCACTGACCGCGAGGGACGGCGATTATAATCGATTTACACCTGCAGGGTTACCCGAATAACCCTTCACGTACGTCCGTACTCGATGTTGCCTACAACAACCATCACGGACGTTGTACGCAACTACCTTTCACCCGTCAGCCAAATGTTGAACCGGTCCAATCGTCCCGAGCAAGAGGTCTCTGCATGCGCATCTCAGTGTCGCCAGCCGATTTACACCTCAAACTCTCAACCTACCCTCTGAACGACCAGCTATGCCTCAACACCCAGCTACCCGAGTTACATCGGTTTCCCGGTTCCCATATAGCCGGTAGGTTTTCGGTACTGTTCTAGCTTGTTCAACAGGCCCGCACACGGCTCGGTCCTCAATCGACACAAGCGGAGCTATAGCACCCAGGCCGCAAAGTCCTTTTGCCCTTACTCTCCGCTCGGTCTCATTTTCTTGCCATGTGTTTCATGTGCTATCTCTACCCGAGTCGCGTGCCTCTAGCCTATCCTCGCGAGTAGTTTTAACTATTCGACTTGTACTGAATCCTACTCTATCTTAGCATTGCAGTGGCTAACGAGGTTTTCAATCTTAATCCCAACCCATGGTTTTATTGGCTATGCATTTGGATTTTCAAACAAGAGTCTAATGCAAGCAGTAATGGCACTCAGAATAAGTTCTCAAAACAGTAAAAAATTGTAAAAGGGTTAATGCAAACCGGAGCTTGCCTTGCTGCTCTTGATCGTAGGCTAGCTGCTCTTCCGGAGTAACGAAGTCTAAGACTTCGGGTTCCTCCTCAACCTTAGCGACTACATGAGGTAACAAGTACATGTATTAATTTAAATGCATTTGAATTGAATTTAAACTTGTGAAGGCTATAAGTCTTACTAGACAGACTCAATGACTCTAACATTTTCACTGTGGTTTGGATACAACCTAAACAGAGACTTGACCAAGTTTTAGTTGCATCAAAGCTCATTTGAGCTCTCCACAAATAATTATGTACTTGATCTCAATTGGAGCTCTTAGGGTGTTCTAGGGATTTTCATGGAGTAACCCATGACTTTATAAAAACTAGATTTTCAGAGAGTTCTAATGGAGTTGGTCTCACTTAATTTGAAGGTTCCTAGCTAAAGATATGAGCTAAACAACTCCGGAGAAATTCTGAAAATATTTATGGACATTTTCTATTTTCTCTGGAACTGTTTTATTAATCATACAATTAGGTGGATCAAATGAGCTCAAATGGATCTGAAATTTTTATGGTAGCTCAGGGATATTTTGGTGAACATCTCAGCAAAATTTCAGAACTTTCCCCCAGAGGATTCTCCAGTTAAAATTCCAAACAATTTAAATTTTGAAGAATTAATTTTGGAGAAATAAGGATTTTCATAAAGTGAAACTTGATTATGCTGGACAGTACTCAGATAGATGAATCCAACAAAATTTGGTTCACTCGATTTGGATGTTCCTACAGAGAGCTATGAATTTTCAAAGTGTGAGCAATAATTGGAATTGTTTTCCTACTGAAAACCCTACTGGGCCCGCTTATTTAAATGACAGCCAATCAGAAATGGGCCACACCCGAGCCACAACCTTCCAGCGCGCCAACACACTGGATTCCAGCCACACTCGATCGGGGATTTAAATTTTTTAGCTGCTGACAGTCGGGCCCCACCCCCTTCGTCTTCCTTCCGCCGGCTCTCAGCGCGTGCGCCGCCCCCCCCCTCGCCGGAGCAGAGCTGGTGCTCGCCGGACCGTCGCTGCCGTCCACCGCACGAGCTAGGACTCGCCGCCAGAGGGTTATCGACGTTGAGGAACACATTTGTGGGGTCAGTTCGAGCTGACGCTGACTGGAAATACCCTGCGACGTGCGACGGCCTCAGTTGAGGTTTGGCGCCGTCGGCCGTGGGTTCTAACCCGCCAAGACCTCGAACAAACAGCTGTACAGCATCTTACACCTCTAGGAAGCTCGACAAGGCCTCAAAGGTGTTAAAAAATGGCGGCAAGTTGGTCGGTACCGTGTGACCGATCGTGCCCGCCATGAACGCCTTTGATCGAGCTCAAAATCCATCACCCCTAGCCGGTTTCATGCAACGGATGCTAAAAGGAAAATGATCGCCGGCTAGTCCAGCGTCTATGTGCAAGATTTGATAACCTAAGGAGGATCAGAGAGCGGAAATTCGAAGAAACCGTACCGGAAGCTCGGGTTGAGGCCGCCGGAGCAAAATCTGGAAATTCTCGGTGGATGCTTCACGGTTTGCTTCAAGAATTGGAGGAGAGCAGCACCAACCTAGCGCGCTCCCGTGGCCTGGATTGCTTGACCGTGAGAACCCCTGTGTAGGGCTGTCCACGATCACCCGATCATCGGCCGAAGCTTGATCGCCGCTGTGGCGGTCGTTCTCGGGCAAGGAAGGCCGGAACTCGCTTGTTTCTGGGTCGGGGAGGTGTGTGCGG
Source organism: Neostapfia colusana (assembly GCA_030760725.1). Classification (NCBI taxonomy): domain Eukaryota; kingdom Viridiplantae; phylum Streptophyta; class Magnoliopsida; order Poales; family Poaceae; genus Neostapfia; species Neostapfia colusana. The sequence continues at coordinate 58,318,285 of JASWHV010000019.1, forward strand.
AGCTCAGGGCAGCGTTTAGCAGCTTGGGGAGGAGAGGGGGTGAGTGTTTCGCCGTTATCCCGATCAATCCAAGCAGCGGAGGGAAGAGCTTCGGCTCAGTGTTCTTGCTAGGGGAAAAACAGGCGAGGGGACCTCGGCAGAGGCGAGGAGCGCCTTAAGAAGAGCTCAGCACCGACCTGGCTCGCGCGTGGGCGAGCAGCTGGTGGCGCGGCGGTCCCCCCTTGGTGGCGCCCTCGGATGAAGCCCGAAGACCCGAGCGCTGAAAGTTCAGTCGGTTGAATTTTATCAGTGGCTGACATGTGGGTCCCACTTCCTTTTTAACCTGTGAACTTAACTCTCGCTTACTGTTGTAAACAATAATACCCATAATACCCATGGTGATTTGAATTATCTACCCCTGAGCCATTTGAATTGGTTAGAATTCAAATTGGGTTTTGTTTGACTATTCAGCACATATTCAGTTTGAAATTCAAATAAAGTTTAAATTTGCTAAACTTAGCTCATGCCAAGATCAACTCCAAATGGAGTGAAAATTGCTGTGTGAGCTACCAAAAATGTGATGAGTAAGAATATTCCTCCCACTTTTGAATTCTTGGGATGAAAATAGTTTGAATTTGAATTTGAGTTCAAACCACCCTCTTTCTAACTATACCCAAAAGGACTTCAAAAAGGTTTTGAATTTGGATGAAACTTGGCATGGATATTCCTAGCAAGGTGTAGGAGTTTTCCAAATGTCCAGCCCCTATATGATGTATGTGGGAAATGCCACTTTTGCATTTTGTGAGTTTATTCTCTAATGAGCATGTTGATGGTGGTTACTTGCTCTTCAAATGTGTTTAACTTTCTTCAAATGAGGTGTGTGTGTGGTGATGAACACTTTGAATATGTTTCAAAAACTGAGGCCTTTACATCCCCCCTTAAAAGAATCTCGTCCCGAGATTATAAGGTGAAAATGAGAGAGAGGACGGTGGAAATTTACCGGATATGCGACGTGAAAAAGTCGGGGTAGTTAGCACGAAGAAATCCTTCGCTCTCCCATATCACTTCGTCCATGGAGTGATTACTCCACAGAACTTTGTAGAACCATAACGTACGGTTGCGTGTGGTTCGGGCCTTTTCATTAATAACCTGAACAGGTTCCTCCCGATAGGTGAGATCCGGTTGCAGTTATTCAATATCCTCCAGCTGAACGGTAGTTGATAGCTTGAGACATTTCCTCAGCTGGGAGATGTGAAAGACGTCGTGGACACCGGAAAGTGTTTCTAGTAATTTCAACCGGTATGCCACCAATCCACATCTTTTGGTAATCTGAAATGGACCGATGAATTGGGATGCCAACTTCACTCTCACACCGAATATGTTTACGCCCTTCATTGGAGACACACGTAGGTATACGTGATCCCCAACTTCGAATTGTAGTGGGCGCCTTCTCCGGTCCGCATATTGCTTCTGTCGGGATTGGGCGGCTTTTAGGTTCGCTTGAATCAACCGAACATTTTCTTCCGCGTTGTTGACAAGATCAATCTCGAAGGTAACCCTTTCGCCAGACTCACACCAATTCAGTGGTGTGCGGCATTTTTTCCCGTATAGCGCCTCGTAAGGCGCCATCCTGATGCTGGCTTGGTAACCATTGTTGTATGAGAACTCGGCCAACGGCAAGTGATCATCCCAATTCTTGACGTGGTTGATAGCGCAAGCTCATAGCATGTCTTCTAGAATCTGATTTACCCGCTCGGTTTGCCCATCCGTCTGCGGGTGGTATGCGGACCTACAGATCAGCTTCGTCCCCAATGCAGCGTGTAGCTGCTCCCAAAAACGGGACACAAATAAAGCGCCCCGATCCGATATGATGGTACGGGGTACGCCGTACAAGCATAGGATCCGTGAGATGTACAGATCAGCATACTTCTTGGCGTTGTAGTTGGTGTTGACCGGGATGAAATGAGCAACTTTGGCGAGCCGGTCGACGATCACCCACACGAAATCATGTTTCTGAAAGGTGGTGGGTAAATCGACGATGAAGTACATGCTCACATCCTCCCACTTCCAGACAGGAACGCCCAGTGGTTGTAGCAGTCCCGGTTTCCGCATATGATCTGCCTTCACCCTTCGACATGTATCACACTCGGACACGTACTTCGCGATCCCCTGCTTCATTCGTGTCTACCAAAACTTGCTTCGGAGTTCTTGATACATTTTGTTGCTGCCGGGGTGAATAGAAAACTTTGATAAGTGAGCCTCATCAAAGATTTTCTTCCGTAACTCCGGGATACGGGGTATGACGATCCGGTCCTTGAATCATAGGACGCCGTCTCTGTCTTTTCGGAAACATTTCAACTCCCCACTGTCTTTGCGTCTCCGTAAATGTGACATGCCCTTGTCATTCTTCTAGGCTGCCGCTATCTCTTCACGGATGGTGGGGATCAAAGATAAGTTGTAGAGAGCTCCATGTGGAATCACATGCAGTGGTGGTTCACTCTCTTCCAACGATGTGATGGTCAGGTTGTTGACGTGTGACTTGCGGCTCAGCGCATATGCCACTATGTTTGCCTTGTCGGGGTGATAATGGATCTCTATTTCGTAACCCTTTATCAACTCTAGCCATCTTCGCTACCTCATGTTCAGCTTTTTCTGAGTGAATATGTACTTGAGGCTCTTATGGTCGGTATATAAATGTATGAGGTTACCGAGTAGGTAGTGCCTCCACATTTTAAGTGCAAGTACCACGGCAGGGAGCTCTAAGCCGTGAGTTGGATAATTCTGCTCATGGTTTCTAAGCTGCCATGACCCATACGCAACCACTCTTCGGTCTTGCATCAGCACACATCCGAGCCCAATGCCGGATGCATCGCAGTACACATCGAACGGTTTTGTTCTGTCTGGCTGCGCCAAAACCGGTGCTGATGTCAAGTGTTTTACTAATGACTTGAACGCTGTTTCACATGCTGGACTCCAAACATATTTGGTAGCCTTCTTTAGCAGCTCTGTCATAGGCTTGGCAATCTTCGAGAAGTTCAGAATGAATCTCCGATAATATCCCGCGAGTCCGAGGAAACTCTGTACCTCGTGAACAGTTCTCGGAGACTTCCAATTCAGCACTTGTGTGATCTTGCTCGGGTCTACAACGGTACCCTCCACTGAGATGATATGCCCGAGAAAAGGCACTTGTGATATCCAGAATTCGCATTTGCTGAATTTCGCGTATAGCTTGTGATCCCGCAGCCATTGCAAGACTATACGCAGATGCTTCTTGTGGTCTTCCTCCGACTTGGAATATACCAATATGTCGTCGATGAAGACCACGACAAACATGTCTAACTCTGGCATGAATACCGAGTTCATAAGATACATGAAGTGAGCTGGAGCGGTGGTGAGGCCGAAGGACATGACCAACTCATAAAGTCCGTACCTTGTCAAGAAAGCCGTCTTCTGAATATCCTCATCCCGTATCTTAATTTGGTGGTACCCGGATCTTAAGTCCATCTTGGAAAAGATCTTTGCTTCGACCAACTGATCAAACAACATGTCGATCCGTGGTAACGGTACTTGTTCTTCATGGTTACGGCGTTTAGTGCACGATAGTCCACGCAAAGCCACACCGTCCCGTCTTTCTTGTTTACGAATAATGTCGAACAACCCCATGGCGAGGAGCTCGGCCTAATAAAACCCTTCTCCAGGAGGTCCGTCAGCTGAGTCTTCAGTTCATCCAACTCCTTGGGTGCCATCTTGTACGGCCTTCGGGATATTGGCATGGTTCCCGGTGCAAGTTCAATCTTGAACTCCACCTCTCTATCGGGTGGCATCCCTGGTAAATCATCCGGGAACACGTCAGGGAACTCTCGGACCACTGGAATGTCTTCCAATCTGATGGTTGTGGATTGATAGACACTTGGAAGTTTTATTTCTAGACTGTCTAGAAATAAGGAATGAGATTCATGCACTTTTGAGTTCAAGTGCACAATTCGGAGGACGGTGTCTAAAACAGCGCTGTGGCGGGTTAACCACGACATCCCTAAGATGACATCGACCTTCTGTACCTCTAAAATTATGAGAGACGTAGGGTATACTCTACCCTCTAAGCATAATAGCGCTTTTGGAACCATCATACTTACTGAAATTTTCCCACCCGGTGAACAAATCAAATATGGACTATCAGTGGGTAGTATTGGCAAGCTGTATTTAGCAATGAAATCTTGGCTAATAAAGCTATGCGTGGCGCCTGAATCAAATAATACTATGGCGGGATGCTGGTGGAGTTGGAACATACCCGCAAGGATCGGCTCTCCCTCCGGCACGTCCTCTATAGCAAGTTGGTAGACGGTGCCGGGCCTAGGGTTTGCCCACCGCACATTAGTAGGGTTCCGAGGCTGATTCCTCCCCGGAAGTTGCAGTGCAACTCCGCCGCCTTGCCTCTCAGGACAACTGCTGGCGAAGTGTCCTGGACGACCACATTTGTAGCATGTGGTCGCTGCTTGTCCGGTGCTTGGGGGACGAAAGCTCGGCATGCGCTGCTGAGGTGCATACGCACGCGGCATAGCCAGCTACTGCTGTTGTTGTTGCGGAGGTGGTGCTGACAGTGCCGGCCTGAATGTCGGTGAAGAATATGGACGACTGCGGAACGACATCGACCTCTGTGGTGGCTGCCAGCGTGGACCTGATGGTGGGCGATTCACCATCCGATATTTCTGAGAAGGACCACTTCCTTCTCCGCTGCTTTGCGGCGCGCTTCGCTTCCTTTCCGCCGCCGCTAACTCCTAGCCGGAGTCCTCCTGGACAATCGCAGCATCAATTATATCGTTGAGGCTGCCGCAATTGAACATCGCCAGTTTGTCCTTCAGGAGCGGATTAACCCCCTGGTAGAAGTGATTCCGCCGCTTCTCATTGGTATTGGCGTGATACGAAGCATAGAGCGCGAGATCGTTGAACGCACTGGAATATTCCAGCGCGTTCCAGGTCCCTTGTTGCAGGTGTAAGAACTCCCTGCGACTTCCTCTTCATAGGACCCGGCGGTATGTGATAGGCCCTGAAGGCCGTCCGGAACTCCGTCCAGGTCATAACTCGGTCGGTGGGCCGTGAAGCACAATAGTTCGCCCACCACGCGCTCGTGGATCCCTGGAGCTGTTGGACCGCGAATTGAGTCTTGCGCTGCTCACTCACTTGGAGCAGCCCAAACTTCATCTCCATCTTGCGGAGCCAGTTGTCCGCATTGAGGGGTTCATCCGCCCTTGAGAATACCGTGGGATGAGTTGCTAGAAAGTCGGAGTAGGATCTCTGTTGGCGCTCCTCACGATTTTGACACCTCTCTGGTCAAGAAGTATTTGCGATTAGAGTTTGCAGCAACTCCGTGTGCTGCTGATGAGAACCCGCCATTACCGCAACGATGTCGGCCAATGTAACCGTTGGCGGCGGCGGTGGCGGTGTTTGCTGTTGCTATTGCTGCTGTTGTTGTCCCGAGGAGTCCTCGAGAGGCTGTTGGGAGGTTTCTCCCCCTTGACTAGAACCCCCAACGTCCGGGTTGGCACGAGTACGAGCCATTCTGAAATTTAAAACAGCAGCGATCAACACATGTCATACTTAAAATTCCATGTGAATCGGTAGGTATTTGATGTGACGCATGAATAATTTGCACAACATTCACATATATTGATAAAACATAAACTTTATACAATATACATTATTCTCAGGTCTCCGAGAAGTCGTGCTCATGTCGTCACTATCTATACATACGCTACTGTCTACACGACATGTCACTGGTTACAAAAGTTTGGGTTACACTACTCTGGTTGCCCTACTTGGCAACGATATCCTCCTACTCGGACTAGAACTCGACCTCCTGTGGGTCGTCCTCCTCCGGTACCTCTGCTGGTGGCTCTGGATCTACAACCTCCTCTCCCATCTCACGTTCTCCCATTGCCGGAAGACCCAAGACCACCGGTATGCCCAATACCGGAGGTACGAGGTCCTGCAACACATGCACCTCGTCCATGGCCTGGTTGTAGTCTTCTTCCCAGCCTTGCCCTTCCTCAATAGCGTCGTCCCACTCTTGAGTAAGAACCTCGTTCTGCTGGGTCAGAGCCTGCACTTGCTCTTGCAAAGCCGTGATATCGACGCGACTTTTCTTCTTCGTCTTCTTCAGACGATGCAACGGATTATGCTGTTCGTTCAGTCGCTTGATCGTCGGAAGTAGCACATTGCGGAGTGCGCTGTGAGCACTCTCGAAATGGTCTCCACGACTGGTGCTTTCCTTGAGCTTTGCGGCGAGACACTCCGTATGAACAGCTTGGCTGTCCATCACGGCCTTTCCCGCCCTCAACTGGAGGCTGAGGTTCGCCTCCGCAGGGTTGTACCTTGGGCAACCCGGATCTGTTGCCTCCATGTACCTCCCTTCCCACATGTGATTAGCCCGTACCTCTACCGGAACGAGCGCGTATGGAGTGCCCTCCGTAGCTCCCACGTGTAGTTGGTAGAAACGCGACATGGTATCGCGGGCTGCCACTTGCCACATTCCCTCCGGTTGTCTACCTCTCACGGTGACGGTGAACGGCGCCCAACCGGGTGGCGTAGGCCCTGCAGGAACTTCGACATGGATCATCCACGTCTGATTCCCCTCCTCACCTTCTTCCTTGCCGAGGTACTGCAGCATATCACTATACCCGAAATATCGAAGCATTTGCCTCAATGCTTCCGGATAGCCGCTGTGGTGAGAACAGTGGAACATCACCCACCCGTTCTCCAATTGTGTATCCGCTGTCATCTGTAAAAGCATATTTGAGAAATGTCAAATATTTATTTGAACAGTAAACCATTGAGTTATAACATGAGACATGCCATTGAACTCATAAAACTTTGAAACCTAGTTCAAATTTAAACAAATTTGACTGCTGATCTGTTGTCCAACATGATAGCCCTGACCAGTTTTCATTTTAACCTAATTTAGGCCATGCTAAAGGCAAAACCAATTCTGGAACTCAACATCAAAGTTAAAGCTAACTTTAATAGCTTTCCAGAAAGTATTTGCTTGGGCTAAGATCAATCCTGGTTCAACAGTTATGAGATTTTCAAATTTGGCAGGATTTCTGGAAAAAAAATTGGACAGCACCTCCCTGGTTCAGGTACTGATTTGATCCAAGAATTCCAGTTAATTCTACCCCCAATCTGACAAAACTTTCTGTAACAAAGTTGTAACCCATCTCATAAGATTTCCAGAACTATCTCATTTTCTATTTTTAGATTTTTATGCAGGAAGTTATGCTCAATTTACAGAGAGTTTACAAAGAGTGTTTGATCTGCCCTGTTTTCTAGACAGTTTCAACTCTACTGCATTTTTCGATTGGTTAAGGGATGAAACACCTCTGGACCTAAATAGAAAAGTTGTAAAGCTCTTCCAAAGATTTCCAGAAATGTATCATATAACCCCAACCTCGAAAGAACTCAACCTCTAATCTCTGCTTAACTTCAACCTTCTATCAGCTGAAAACAGGGGACTCTGTTCTTAGTATCCTATAAGTTGAAAACTTGTTTACTTTAAATATCCTGATTAAGGGAAGAAGTTACATCAAGTTTTAGTGTGCTGGATCAAAACTTTCAAGTTTTACAATGAAGTTGCTCATTTAGTAGGGTGTGACGTCGATGCGTCACCAGAGCATGTCGGTACTAGGTCCTCACAAAGAGAAACCTATACCGGACTTAGCTGGCTTCGTTAGTTCAGTGGAACTAAACGTCACTCGCAACGGATGCTACACGTCTACCGTTTCTTAGTTAGACTACCTGCAGATAACTCACACAATCGTCAGACTCGGCTGCACACCGAGCCCGGTATCCATACAGTTTGTACACCCGGCCGTCATCACTCGCCCGGATGTTCTCAAGCCAAACACGCCTTGAGCTACGTGTTCACGTTACTGACCACATGACTGGGTCTCCCAAATTGCCCGAAGCACGCCACGGACAGACGTTGCTCGAATACCCCAAACGACATAAAGAGTCGTAGAGGATATTAAAGCGGGTTGGGTTACCTGGACCTGTGGGGCTCCACCCTTCAGCTTGTGCACACTAGTGGACAGCGCTTACGTACACCCCACAATACATAAAGCGTCTCGAGATGCACGATTTTCCGACATAAACAAATAGGTTAATTTGCCACTTTCTATACACTAATAATATCCTTATATGGGCTACTAGTTCGTTCCTTACCGAATTTTTGAAAAAGATGACATTTTCAGTGCGTTAAACCTCAAGCGAGCTCTGATACCAGGCTGACACGACCCCATCGGTCTTGTCGAGCCAGGATCACACTGAGGGGTGCTGCGTTGCACAACACCGGATAATACACATCAAAGGTACAAAGCGGAAGCAAAGTTTTATTACATAAACCAGTTTATGAACATTTTTACAGCAAAATACTCCAGTCCACACTCACGGGCGTAGACTAAGCATTGAGTTCACGTTCAGCCCGTGAACGTGTCCCCACTAGCACGCACACACAAATACACGGCGGCGCGCACGACTCCCACTCAACGGGGTTCCCCTCCTGGGGTTTCGTCTCCTTCTCGGGAGTCCCTTCCTCATAGAACCCTGCAAAATCTTCAAACACAAGCAATGAGCATGAAGGCTCAGCAAGACTGACGCGTCTCTCCTATACATGGAACTTCTACATGATGGTTGATAGGTTACATGAGGTAAAATAAGTTGCAAAGGACTCGCCTAATTAGTGGAACCTTACTTTTAAGTTTTAGCAGGAGGTTGTGAAGACTTTGCACTAAGGCACATGAGAGAGCCGCAATCAAACAAGAAACGCATTTCTCTCATGTACTTTTGCCCAAAGTTGAAAGAAACTTTAATTAGCTCTATACTACAACAAATCATTAACAATCAAAATCCATCTTTCAATCAACAACATTTTAACATGTAACTAGCCTGTTCTTTCTACGTCACGATACAGTGAACAAGTGGTACTTACTAACCGTGAGGGACGGCGATTATAATCGATTTACACCTGCAGGGTTACCCGAATAACCCGTCACGCACGCCCGTACTCGATGTTGCCTACAACAACCATCACGGACGTCGTACGCAACTACCTTTCACCTGTCTGCCAAATGTTGAACCGGTCCAATCGTCCCGAGCAAGAGGTCTCTGCACGCGCATCTCAGTGCCGCCAGCCGATTTACACCTCAAGCTCTCAACCTACCCTCTGAACGACCAGCTATGCCTCAACACCCAGCTACCCGAGTTACATCGGCTTTCCGGTTCCCATATAACCGGTAGGTCTTCGGTACTGTTCTAGCTTGTTCAACAGGCCCGCACATGGCTCAGTCCTGAATCGACACAAGAGGAGCTATAGCACCCAGGCCCCAAAGTCCTGCTGCCCTTACTCTCCGCTCGGTCTCATTTTCTTGCCATGTGTTTCATGTGCTATCTCTACCCGAGTCGAGTGCCTCTAGCCTATCCTCGCGAGTAGTTCCAACTACTCGACTTGTACCGAATCCTACTCTATCTTAGCATTGCAGTGGCTAACGAGGTTTTCAATCTTAATCCCAACCCATGGTTTTCTTGGCTATGCATTTGGATTTTTAAACAAGACTCTAATGCAAGCAGTAATGACACTCAAAGTAAGTTCTCAAAACAGTAAAAATTTGTAAAAGGGTTAATGCAAACCGGAGCTTGCCTTGCTGCTCTTGGTCGTAGGCTAGCTGCTCTTCCGGAGTAATGAAGTCTAAGGCTTCAAGTTCCTCCTCAACCTTAGCGACTACATGAGGTAAACAAGTACATGTATTAATTTAAATGCATTTGAATTGAATTTAAACTTGTGAAGGCTATAAGTCTCACTAGACAGACTCAATGACTCTAAAATTTTCACTGTGGTTTGTATACAACCTAAACAGAGACTTGACCAAGTTTTAGTTGCAGCAAAGCTCATTTGAGCTCTCCACAAATAATTATGTACTTGATCTCAATTGGAGCTCTTAGGGTGTTCTAGGGATTTTCATAGAGTAACCCATGACTTTCTGAAAACTAGATTTTCAGAGTGTTCTAATAGAGTTGGCCTCACTTAATTTAAAGGTTCCTAGCTAAAGATATTAGCTAAACAACTCCAGAGAAATTCTAAAAATGTTTCTGGACATTTTCTATTTTCTTTGAAACAATTTTATTAATCATACCTTTAGGTGGATAAAATGAGCTCAAATAGATCTGAAATTTTTATGGTAGCTCAGGGATATTTTGGTGAACATCCCAGCAAAATTTCAGAACTTTCCCCAAAGGATTTTCTAGTTAAAATTCCAAACAGTTTAAATTTTGAAGAATTAATTTTGGAGAAATAACGATTTTCATGAAGTGAAACTTTATTTGCTGGACAGTGCTCAGAGAGCTGAATCCAACAAAATTTGGTACACTCGATTTGGATGTTCCTACAGAGAGCTATGAATTTTCAAAGTTTGAGCAATAACTGGTATTGTTTTCCTACTGAAAACCCTACTGGGCCCGCTTATTTAAATGACAGCCAATCAGAAATGGACCACACCCAGGCCACAACCTTCCAGCGCGCCAGCACACCGGATCCTAGCCACACTCGATTGGGGATTTAAATTTTTGAGCTGCTGACAGCCGAGGCCCACCCCCTTCGTCTTCCTTCCGCCGGCTCTCAGCGCCCCCCCCCCCCTCGCCGGAGTAGAGCTGGTGCTCGCCGGACCGTCGCTGCCATCCACCGCACGAGCTAGTACTCGCCGCCAGGGGGTTATCGACGTCGAGGAACACGTCTGTGGGGTCAGTTCGAGCTGACGGTGACCGGAAATACCCCGGCGACGTGCAGCGGCCTCGGTTGAGGTTTGACACTGTCGGCCGTGGGTTCTAACCCGCCAAGACCTCGAACAAACAGTTGTACAGCATTAGTACACCTCTAGGAAGCTCGACAAGGCCTCAAAAGTGTTCAAAAATGGCGGCAAGTTGGTCGGCACCGTGTGATCGATCGTGCCCGCCATGAATGCCTTTGATCGAGCTCAAAATCCGTCAATCCTAGCCGGTTTCATGCAACGGATGCTAAAAGGAAAATGATCGCCGGCTAGTCCAGCGTCTATGTGCAAGATTTGACAACCTAAAGAGGATCAGAGAGCGGAAATTCGAAGAAACCGTACCGGAAGCTAGGGTTGAGGCCGCCGGAGCAAAATCTGGAAATTCTCGGTGGATGCTTCACGGTTTGCTTCAAGAATTGGAGGAGAGCAGCACCAACCTAGCGCGCTCCCGTGGCCTGGATTGCTTGACCGTGAGAACCCCTATGGAGGGCTGTCCACGATCACCCGATCGTCGGTCGAAGCTTGATCGCCGCTGTGGCGGTCGTTCTCGGGCAAGGAAGGCCGGAACTCGCTTGTTTTCCGGGTCGGGGAGGTGTGTGCGGAGCTCAGGGCAGCGTTTAGCAGCTTGGGGAGGAGAGGGGGTGAGTGTTTCGCCGTTCTCTCGATCAATCCAAGCAGCGGAGGGAAGAGCATCGGCTCAGTGTTCTTGCGAGGGGACCTCAACAGAGGCGAGGAGCGCCTTAAGAAGGGCTCAGCACTGACCTGGCTCGTGCGTGGGCGAGCAGCTGGTGAAGCGGCGCCCCCCCCCCCCCTAGGTGGCGCCCTCGGATGAAGCCCGAAGACCCGAGCGCTGAAAGTTCAGTCGGATAAATTTCATTAGTGGCTGACATGTGGGTCTCACTTCCTTTTTAACCTCTGAACTTAACTCTCTCTTACTGTTGTAAACAGTAATCCCCACAATACCCATGGTGATTTAAATTATCTACCCCTGAGCTATTTGAATTGGTTAGAATTCAAATTGGGTTTTGTTTGACTAAATTTCAGCACATATTCAGTTTGAAATTCAAATAAAGTTTGAATTTGCTAAACTTAGCTCATGTCAAGATCAACTCCAAATGGAGTGAAAATTGGTGTGTGATCTCCCAAAAATGTGCTGAGTAAGAATATGCCTCCTACTTTTGAATTCTTGGGATGAAAACAGTTTGAATTTGAATTTGAGTTCAAATCACACTCTTTCTAACTGTACCCAAAACGACTTCAAAAAGATTTTGAATTTGGGTGAAACTTAGCATGGACATTCCTAGCAAGGTGTAGGAGTTTTCCAAATGTCCAGCCCCTATATGATGTATGTCAGAAATGCCACTTTTGCATTTTATGAGTTTATTCTCTAATGAGCATGTTGATGGTGGTTACTTGCTCTTCAAATATGTTCATCAACTTTCTTCAAATGAGGTGTGTGTGTGGTGATGAACACTTTGAATATGTTTCAAAAACTGAGGCCTTTACAATTTCTATATGAGCTGGCCGGTGGACCATGTCCTAAACTATCTCGTTTGACTGAATGTGTTGCTCATAAAGAGAAGAAATTCGCATTAGCCTAAGCACAAGTGATATGATAAATAATTATTACTTTTATATTAAATGAGGAAGTGGATACCTTCAAAAGCAACAATATCCGATGGGAGATACACCTAGAGATAATGACTGGAAGGGCCTACATATTATATATACTGAGTGCCGGTGTTACCCTGTCAAGTAAATGTAACAGGAAAGTAATAAGTTTGAACAATTATAATATCCCTACAGTTAAAATAATGTGAATATGATAATGAATAAATTATTCGGCAATGGTTGATGACCCGGACAGAGTCGAGTGACACCATAATATGAACAGATGCAGACTCGTTTTTATCCAACATCGACGCAACATGACAAGTATATCTTGGATGCTTACTCTGAATTGCACATATTTAGCGAGGTCTGCTTATCTATTTCAGTTTGAATGTACTATAAATTATAATTTTCCAAAGTTTATTTGGAGGGTTTGGGCACCACCGAAGTGTAAAGTATCTGTATGACTGCTTCTACAAAATAAATTGTGGACTGCTGACCATCTCCAACTTAGAGAGTGGCCAAATCAGTATTTTTGTGTGATGTGTCGACTCCATCTTGAGACTACGCGTCACATTTTTTTGAAGTGTCCTACAGTGACTGATATCTAGAAAACAGTTGCTTTCTAAACCCACCCGCCAGCGCTGAATGCGCAAAGATGGAGATCAAATGATGATATGGTCAGTTGGCTGCAAAACTTGACGGGGGGAGTTACAAAACAGAAGGCAAAAGACATCCGATCTTTGAGCATTCTAGTGTGCTGGATGGTGTGGAAAGAAAGAAATAGAAGAGTATTTGAGGAAGAAGAGGTGACAATTTCGCAACTTCTAATTCTCATAAAGGATGAACTACGAATGTGGGCGCGAGCAGACGCACAACACCTGGCTACCTTGTGCGCGCAGCAACTCCCAGCACTGCAACTCTAGCTTGACTGTTTTATCCTTTTATGTCCTTTTTTCTTAAGTTTTCTACCCTAGCACATCTTGTGCAATTGTTGTAGCAAAAACCTTTCTCTATTCCTTAATGAATATATACCATTTCTGGCATTAAAAAAAGAATCATGAAGGAAAAATTAAAGGGTTCATGCCACCTAGAACAATCATGTATCACAAATTAAGTCCGCAGGTAAATCATTAGATAACATCATTTATTAATGGCCAATCCCAAGGACTATGATGGAATTGCGCGAAGTTGAGGAAGATTTAGAATGTTGAACATTGTGGTTCATAGCTACATACTCCCTCTGTTATGAAATAAATGATGTTTAAGACAACTAATTTAGTTTAAATTGAACTTGATTTTCTGTCCTAAATGTCAATTATTTCAGAATGGAGAGAGTATTGCAATCCTCTAGGTTGCAGATCACCCAATTTCCGTTGGGTCTTTTTTTTTTCTCTCTAGTTAACACACACACATAGATAAAAACATGTGCGTTTTCTATACTTCACACTATTAGCTTCTTATGCGTATTTCCTATGAGAGGCACGTTTTTTTTCAAGGACTTGAAATATCTTAAGGCACTTATCCCATTTTGCCAACAGAATATGCTGACATGACAGCTGGAAGACAAAATCACGCTATACCATCGACTACACGATGCGTAGTTTATCTAACAGCATGTCACGCCCGGTTTTACAAAGAGCGAAACCGGCCGCAATCTACGTGTATGCCAGGATCGGTTTAGTTCATACACGTAGTACATATAGTGATAAACAGTTATATATCAAAAATAAACGTATTTATACCTTAATTGAGTCTCGAGTAGCAGCGGAAGAGGAGAAGCTTCTAGGGCCGTCCACAGGCGAATCGACTGGCAGCAACGTGACCTTCTTCGCATCATCTTCATTTGATCTTCTTTAGTCTGAGAAACATTTATAATAAAGGAAAAAGACAAACGCTTGAGTACATAGAGTACTCAGCAAGTGTGGGAAGTAGATGACATGCAGGCATTTAACAAGAAAAGCTAGACACGGGTAAAGCACTAAGCAACCTATCCTTAGTCTTAATTAGGCGTCCTATTTATTTAGTGAAATTCCCGCCCAATCCAAACATATCTCAAAGTGATCTCCACTATCACTATAATCTCATCTATCTCAATCCAAGCCACCATTCCCAAACCATACCAAACCAACCCACACTAATCATGAGAGAGTTACCAGCCCGCTCTTGACCGTGAGCATGGCTGTCTAGACAGTTTTGACTCTGCAGAGTTTGTACCCTTCCCACAAGTCGTGTTTTCATCACCCGTCGGCGACTCAAGAAACTCCTTTCCGCCCTCTCACACTCCCTATGGTGTGGGGTCAGGAGTACACGACAAGGCCTTTACATTGCACTACCCAACCCGTGCACACCCGCTAAGGATTCACCATTGCGGCACTCTGAAACCTCTGCCGCAGAAACCCCCTCTTGCGCCACTTACACATCTCTCTGGTGTACACAAGGAAAGATAGGAAAACTTAATTGGCCACACTGCCCCATAACAGTTCTTGTGGTGGCACTGTATAAGCCAATTGACAGGTCTCACGAACCGGTCCTTAGGATCTACGCAGGCTAACTACCCACAAACCTGAGTCTTGTGCCCTCGACACCCACCATAACCCACCAGCCTGCTAGATCCCTATACTACCCACCTCATACACCACATTCATCACCACATCATCACAGACATCATGATATCTTGAATTTTAAATGTAACAACTCCCATCCCGACATCTAAGCAAGGCTAAGCATGAAAATAATGACAATAAAGTAAACCCTAGTCTACCCATCCCGGCTACAAGGCAAGTTATGGAAAATCTAGTAAACAACCAACACATGGGATTCAATTTAAGACCTAAGCATGCAATTCTAGCTAAAATCCTAAAAAGGTGCAAAGTGGTCAAGGGCACTTGCCTTTTTCTTATATTGTTGCTCAGCCCATGGATTCGAACTCTCCATCGCAGGTGAAAAGAAAATATCAAGAAAATAAATAAGTAAAAGCTTTATGCACTCAAGCCTAGTAGTTAACTAAGCTAACTCACATTTCTTCGTTGTCTAATGCACATTCGTTAAGCCCGGGTTATTTTTAATATGCATGAATGGTTTTTACTATGCACTTTTAGTCCTAAGTTTTATTTTGTGTGAGTGTGTTGGTAAAAACTGCCATTTGTAGGATCCTAAGTGTTATTTCTAATATGTGGTGGGGTGTCTTTATCATTTCAGCAGTAAATATTTATGATAATGTACTTTTAGCACTATTACAGGATCATTTCTATCATTTCAGTAAGTTAGGAGGGCGTTTATGTCATTTCAGCATCTACTCATGGATTAAATAGGTAATCTCGGAGCTATTCAGGTGTTTTCTATAAAATTACAGCAGGGTCTACACTTTAAAATGTGAATTCAGCTTGTTCTAGGGTATAGGGTCTAAAATCAGCACTAAAAGAACACTAAAAAGTGTGAAATCAGCTGTAACATGGGCCTGTTTGCTATATGGCAGCAGGGTGCAGAGGGTTAAAACGTAAATTCAGATTTTAAAAAGGGGTCTGGTACAATTACAGCAGGTATGGGGGTATTTTTATGAATTTACAGATTATTACAGGGGTTAGATGATTAATTTCAGAATTTTTTTTCTAGGGCTGAAACCTTAATACAAAGGGTTCTAGGGCTTATGTGTAAATCCAGAGGTGTCCAGGCCTAAAACAGGATTTCCAGAAACTTTGGTGGCTTTCTCATTGGGTTCCAGTGATTTTTAGTGGCTATAATAGGGGGTTCTAATCTCAGCCGTTGGCGCAAGACCGTACGATCAGGGTTTAGCCTAACCGGTTTCGGCTGCCAGCGACGTCCGCGCGCGGCGGCGCACCACTGAATCAGCCCTAGTCCCGCCGGAGTTCAGCGATCTTTGCCTACGAAAGTTCCTACACGCTTCTAAGTACCAGGAACTCGAGAGGATAGCTGGGAAGCTCACCTTGGGGGTAGGCGCGACCCGGAACGGAGCGGAGAGAGCTCGCGACTAGGAGAGGCGGTGAGGCTCCTCGGTCTTCACCGGAATCGGGGTAGGAGCAACAATTCCTCGGTGTTCTTCGGTCCTGTGTGGTCCCCTGGCGCAAGGTGGAGACGCCGGAGGGGTCAGCCCGGGTTGTAAGCCAGTGAAACCAGCAGTGCAACGTGAGGAGCGGGGTAACTCACCGAGACTCGTGAGGGTGAGTGTTCCAGCAACAAAACCGCGTCGGGGAACTCCTTGGTGGGTCGTCGGAGTCCTTGTGAAGTAGATGGGGCGTTAGTTTGATGGATTGAGGGAAGGGAGAAGAGAATCGTGCGGAGTGGCGGCTCACCGAGTGGGATCGACGCGACGGCGTGGAGGGGCATGGAGAGCGCGTAGGCTTTGCCCCTTCTATTTCTGCAGCGTTGTCTCCCACTCCTCGTCACCCTCCTCCGCCACCTCCTTAACGACGGCGGCGACAACCACAGCAGGGGCGAAAACCCGTGAGCTCGGACACGGGAGGGAAACAACACTGAACACACAGCCAGCTGAAACGCCTGCGTTGCAACGACGTTCGGAAGGGGTTCCCTTCGGATTTTCGTGTCTACAACACGCATTGAGCCTCGATGAGGGCGATGCATGATCATCCAGGGGACAAATCAACGGGAAATTGAGGAACATCACGAAGTGGCGGAAGAACTCACCGGAGCCCGTGGGTGTGCTAGGGTTTCTGCGATGATCTGCGTCGAGGGAGGCTAGGAGAAGGTCTTTGGCGTTCCTGTGCATCATCAGCTAGTTAGTAGCCCGTTTGGTCGAGGGAGAAAAGGAGAGTTTTGGGGGTGGCGCGGAGCTCACCGGGCGGGGTAGACGCGAGGAGCTCGGCGGCGTTGCGGAGGCGACCGCAAAGAGGAGGAGCAACAGCTTGAAGAAGTGCTCGGAGGCCCAGGTGGCGAAGTCGAGTTTTTTGGCGAATGGCCGCGGGTGTTAGCGGTCCGGGGACTGGAGGAGGCGCGACGGCGAGGGGCCTCGGGAGGCGCTAGCCTCGGGAGGACGACGGCGCCGTGGGTGGGGGTAGAGGCACGCCTGGTGGGAGTAGCCCGAGGGGCTGCAGCGCTGGCAGCAGGCGAGGGGGCGCGTCGGCTAGGGGGGGGCTCGGGCGCGCGGCGCAGGCTGTGGGGCTCGAAGCGGCGCTGGTGGAAGGAGAGCGAGGAGACGGCGCAGGCGGTGCAGCGGAAGGCGACGGGGAGGGGTGTGTCGGCCAGGAACAGGCAGCGCGACGCTGTGGAGGCGTGCGGGGAGCGAGTAGCGGCGAGGATCGGGCATCAGCAATGGGGGATCGGGAGAGGCACTTGGCCGCGGCGATGGAAGAAGAGCGAGGCGGCGAGGGAGGGCGTCGGGGCGAGCTCAAGCATGAGCTGAGGCGGGGTCTGTGGGGGAGCACGCGCTGGCCGAGGTGCGTTCGGAGAGGAAGGTGGAGGGGTGCCCATCGGGGCCGGGGGCGGCGGTCTTGGCAAGCGGGAGGCAAAGAGCCGGAGCAGGGCACGGCAAGCGGTGGGGAGGCGGCGGCATCGGGGAAGGAGGCGGGGGTGCTGGCCCGGGCGCAGGGAGCGGCAACTGCGAAGGCGGGGGTCAGCGGAGCACGGGGAAGATGGGGTCGGGCGGCGCTGAGGAGGGAGACGCGGGCAGTGCTTTGGGAAGGAGGCGGCGCCGGTGGACTGGGGAGAGGGGGAAGGGAGAGGCTCGGGAGGGAGGAGAAGAAAAGAGGGAAAGAAAAAGGTTAGGGTTGGGGGAGAATGTGGGCTGGGCCGGAAAAAAAATATGGGTGTTACAAGCACAAATAAGCTCGTGCTGTTTTTAGAACGCAACAAATTCGGAGTTAACAATCACCAAGTGCCACCCTGAAATAAAGAGAAGATTATTGCCGAGTTGTTTCTACACGTTGTCCGGGAGGGATGCTAGCTCATCGAGGCAGCTCGTTTCATCGAATCATGAGGTTTGTCACATCTGCTTGACCGCGTCATCCCTCTACACTTGGACTAAAATAACTTCTGGAACGTTAGGGGCCTTTGAAAATTGTACTGCTCCACAGTTCAGCAGTGCCCTGTTCCTTGCATGTTGTGCGAGAACAGTTTAGGCGTCACCGATCGATCACGTTCCGGAGTGGTGGAGGTCGCGTCCGCCGGACCTCGATTCCCAAGTTCATCCTCCGTAACGCGATGTACATCCGGCGCGTGTGCAAGCTTTTACCGGATGACGGCCTCGTGCGCGCGGTGGCTCCCTGGCCGGCCGGGGCAGCCTGCCTGCCGGCCGACGCCGCGCGGCGCAGCACAGAATGTCAGAGGACTACGATGGAGTTGCGCAGCTTAGGCCGATGGATCCGCCTCTCCTGTCGACCCCGTTTCGGCGCACCGGCGCGAACCAACGTCTCGGCAGCGGACCGGATCGCCGTGCTCCTGCCGTTCGCCGGCGCGTGAGAACGTCCAGCGCACTGTTTCAACAATCCCTTCAACAAACAGAGCCAAAAGATTTTATACCTTGCTTTTCTATGAATGAGCAAATACGGGTTTGGAATACGCTGATATACAGCTTGGCAGCGTTGAATGCGCTGTTTCCGTTTAGGAAGTCTGAATTCAGTCAGGCAAAATCTAGCCCGTTTCTATTGGAAAGCGAGCAAAGTCATACAAGCGTTTGCTGCTGGGGTTACCAGCTTGAATACAGTTGCAAGAACCATCAATACAAATCTGTCCTTATTACATCCCCATTGCATTGGAACATGAGCTTGTTGGGACTTGAAACCATTTGGCATTAAGCAGCAACTTCTCCATTATTCCTTCTTCCACCGTCTTCTTCTCGTTTGTCTTGCTAGTCCTGAAAACAAGCTCCATGAGGTAGCCTCATTAGGACGATGGAAACAGGTATATGGATAGTCTAATTTATAATATGGATGAGAGAGTTACGACCACGCTATAGAATGCTCACAAACTGTAAAACCGGCTGTTCTAGTTTGACATATTTGTACTATAACAGGTCTGGAGAGTTTCGGTTTTACGATTCGTGATAAAAATTCGTGTTTAACGCGAAATTTATAAGAGTTTTGACTCCTACCTAGTTCAGAGCATCTCACCCTATAATTATAAACAGGTCACCACCGACTAAGGCATCTAATTTAATCCATTTTCACCTTTCTTACATCTTTTTACTTTTAATCTTTTTGCCCTACTTTCCAACTCTAATTGTTGTTCGTATTGACAGCGATTGAAGTCTTTCAAAACATGTGTACCCCACACGCACCGCCAGCAGGGCATCATAACTTGCCCCTTGTTAGACTTGAGAAACATCCAAAAACCCACACCCTGCTCCGTTGGACGTGGAATTGTGGATACGCGGAGAACGATGGCAGGGACTCCGCAAATGGCTACGCAGAGAACGTCCTAATATTCTTTTCCTTAAGCCCCTGATAAGGTTGGTGGATCACGTATGGTTGCAGCCCTTTTATAAGCACACAGAGAGCTCTCTGCCCTCACGCCAACGCAGACCGACACCACAGTGTAAGCGCACCCCCAGCCCCAACATCCCTCTCCCCTGCGACTCCACGGTGCCAAGGCTTCCTTCTTCTCGCCCTGCCCTGCCCGGAGCTATCAGCTTCTCTTCCTCCGTGACATCTCTCCTCCGCCAATCAATGGGGTGCAAGGCCTGCCAGAAGCCCAAGGTGCAGTACCGGAAGGGCCTGTGGTCGCCGGATGAGGACCAGAAGCTCCGGGACTTCATCCTCCGCTTCGGCCACGGCTGCTGGAGTACCCTCCCCTCCAGGGCCGGTAAGAACTGCATGCATGCATTTTTTTCAAAAAAAAAAATCGATCTCTCACCAAAGGAACCGAGGGAAATAGAGCAGATTGCGTTGCGCCAAGCTCTAACAAGTTTGCAGCGACATGCATCTCGTTTCTTCTCCCGCCTGTCTCTGCTCTCAAACGTACCTCTGCGTTTCGGGAAACCGAAAGCAGCAAGTTTGCTCCTCGGCTTTTCAGAACAGTGTTGCTCTTCAATTTCACGTGCCTGCATGTTCGGTTTTAGCAAGGTCTCTGTGTGAAATGTACCTTGGCTTTGTGCGCTGAATTTCCCGCGCGCGCAGGTCTGCAGCGCAACGGCAAGAGCTGCAGGCTGAGATGGATCAACTACCTGAGGCCAGGGCTGAAGCACGGCATGTTCTCCCGGGAAGAAGAGGAGGCCGTCATGGACCTTCACGCCAAGCTGGGCAACAAGTAAGCGAAGCATCCGACTTACCTTTAGCATTTTGCAACGGCCGGATCGATGCTGTCAACACGAGGAACGTAATCGGCATGCATTTGAGATCGAATTACTCGCTTTCTATTTCTTCACTTGCTGCTTTTTTTTTACTTTGCTATACTGGTGGCAGTGGGGTTAAGCTGGTAAATCCAGCTTTTAGAATAGAAAAAAGGAGAAATCGCTGAAAAAAAGGGAGAAATGCTGGTGTTTGCCACGGAGACCGATTTAAGTGGTGGAGATGATGCTGACATCTACGCTCCATATCGAGACACTCGATTGCATCTTTCCCGAGTGCGCGATTGATGATTGTCGTTTTCAAGACCCCCAAATAGAAAAATGGAGAAAACGTAAGAATAAACTGAAGAGACCTATATTTTTCTTTGGAGAGGAGTGGTAATTGTTCCCTCGTGTAAGCAAAGCCAATTTTTGCCACATTTCGTTAGCTTCGATTTTATACCTGAAACAAAACATGGTCTCAGATTCTTTTATAGTAGCCGATGTACGACGAGATTTTATATAAATGCAAATGTCAACTGGCCAGCCCAATTGAACTTCACCTGGGCGATTTTTATAAAAGCTGCTTCTACGTTGACAATCTGAACGGTGACTTGTATGTAGTACTCGCAATAATTGGTTCTACATTGAAATGTAGTACTGTACAATATTATTAAACCTACGTGCCCCTATCCCCGCCAACAGAACGAGTTCATCGAACTGTAAAATGTTGTTCATAGTACGACTTCCTATTGACTGCATCTCTCTGACACGATGAGAATTTCTTTTGCGCTGCAGGTGGTCTCACATCGCGCGGCACCTGCCTGGCCGGACCGACAACGAGGTCAAGAACTACTGGAACTCGTACCTCAAGAAGCGTGTCGAGGGCGCGCAGGCCAGCAAATGTGCGGCGGCGGACGCGCCGAAAGTCCACTGCGGCGACGTCCGCAGCAGCCCGAACCCCAGCGAGACTACCAGCCGTGAACGCCTCAACCGGCCGGCGAGCTCCGACTCCTCCGAGCAGAGCTGCCTCACCGTCACGGAACCTGCGACTGCGACCGCCGCTGCCGTGCGTCCGCACGCGCCCGTGCCCGTGCTTCCCGAGGTCATGTTCGCGGACTGGCTCGACATGGACTACGGTGCCAGCCTGATGGCGCCGGGTCTGGACCACGCCGGCGTCTTCGACGTGATGAACGGGAGCAGCCCCGGACAGGGCCTGAGCCACCACCACCACCACCAGGGGTCCGTGCAGGTAGACGGGCCGTGCGGCGCCGTCGATTCCCTGCACGGGCTCGACGACAGCGGCGTCTGCTGGGGTTTCGACGCGGCGGTGGGTCAGTTGGACGTGCAGGGAGGAGGGTTCTGCGATTTGCTCTCCATGAGCGAGTTTTTTGGCATCAACTAGGTATATGCATGTCAGCCGGCCGGCCGGCCGGCACGAGTTACTGAGCGTTCTTTCAGACAGTTCGTTGCGAACCATTCTGTTAATTATCTGTTTCTGTAGGTGAAAGTGTAAACTAATGGTGTTTAGTGGTGTTATTTCTTCAGCAACACACACAACTACACTTTTGTGACACCAATAACACTTTAGGAATCACTTCTGCAATAAACTATATTTTTATGTCATTATGTATCATAAAACCACAATTTATCTCCTAAAAACCACAATTTATCTGATTATTAAAAGCACTATTGGGATATACTCTGTCATTTTTTATATCACTGGTTAGTTCAAAACTTCAATTTTGAGCTTAACTAACAACATAAAAAAATTTGAGGGAGTATGATATACCATGGCAGTAGAGTTATGATTTATGGAGTCCATTCCTGAATGGGGTGTCTTATGAAATAGAATGCTGATATAGCATAGTTTTATAAAAAAACATTAAGACTATTTGTGAATTTTTTTCTAATTTTTGGTAATACTCTACCCTTTTAGACGAGTTGTCACAAGCATTTATGTGAAAACATACACAAGAGTTATGCGCAAAAATGCATATCATTTGACAGTCAAACTGATTCCTCTTAAATTCACGTTAACTTATTTGGTTTGAAACGGGACAAAAGTCATTTGGAAAAAGCTGATGCTACGTGCAGAGAGAAAAACACGGAAGGGCCGTTCTGTAATTTCTAGCTCTATCATCCATCTCACCCCACCCCAATCCAGTTCGCCGTTGCCCTAGCTTGCCTTGATCACTTCCGCTGTTCCTAGAGGCTTCCAGCCTCCCCTCCCCCACCCGCGAAGCGCGAACTCCCCAAGGAGAAAAACACAGGAAACCGCCCCTGTAAATTTCCCAATTCGAGCATCTGTCACCTCGACCCCCACCGGCAAGCCGTCGTCTCCGGCCGGATCTATCTGTCAGCCCCAGCTCGCCTCGACGCGCCCGCTCTCTCGTCCGATTTGAGCGCTCCTCGCGGCGATGGATCCACGGGCAAGGTACCCTCCCGGCATCGGAAACGGCCGCGGCGGGAACCCGAACTACTACGGTCGTGGCCCCCCGCCGCTGCAGCCGCCGTCTCAGGCATACCACCAGCAGCAATACGCGCAGCGGCAGCCGCAGCCGTCGCAGCACTACAGGCAACAGCAGCAGCGGCAGCCGCAGCCGTCGCAGCACTACAGGCAACAGCAGCAGCGGCAGCAGTGGATTCAACCGAACCATATCGCCGGCGAGGCTGCCGGAGTCAGCGCACCGAGAGCGCTGCCTCTCGCCGACGGCGTCGATTCAAGGTGAGAGGCGTGGGAAATATCTAGCGCTTGCTTGGTGTTGCCGCGTAGGTTTTTAGGTGTTTATATGGTTTGTGGACTGGAAATTTTGTTAGGTGCGAGGTAGGAAACCTAGAGGAATTTTCTAGTTGGAATTTGGAAAATACCTCAAGGTGTGGTAGTTATATAAATTAGAATGACTATTATTGTCGTGCAGCGGATACTCTAAATTTCCTGATGTATGTGAGACGTCTGCAATTGAACTCTTTTCTGAAATTTCATGGCGAATGTCTGTAACTTGTATCATGGACGGACAGAGATTAATTTTTATTCTTTTACAGTTCATAAGATTGGAAAAGCTCAACTGAAGCTTCCATCTCCAGATACACGCTACAAGACAGAGGTACTTTATGGGACTCTCCCACTCTACATATCACTTTTGGATGCTGAGAGTTGCTATGTTCTGTTGTTTTGTTGACATAATTTGCATCTATAATGTCAAGGCTGTCTTATATGTTCTATTTTATTTGTGATGCACAATGTGTCCGCTCAATTTCTCAACGCTGTATGCTACAATATCTTTTTTCCCTTTTCCTCACCTTTAAAAATTATTTGTACAGGATGTTACTGCAACCAAGAGAAATGAATTTGAAGACTATTTTCTGAAATGTGAACTCCTTATGGGGAAATACGAAAAAGGGTTTGAAAGGCCTTCCCCTATTCAAGAAGAAAGCATTCCTATTCATTAACTGGTAGTGACATTCTTGCAAGAGCGAAAAATGGGATCGGCAAAACTGCTGCATTTTGTATTCTGCACTAGAAAAGATCGATCAAGACAAAAATGCTATTCAAGGTCTTTTCTATATGAGATCCTGAATTGTCCTCCATTAGGCTTATGTTTGATGTGACAATTTAAGTTCTAACCTTTTGCTTCTCATGTCCAGTTGTCATATTGGTCCCTACAAGGGAGCTGGCTTTACAGACTTCACAAATCTGCAAAGAACTTGCAAAACACTTGAAGATTCAAGTAATGGTGACTACAGGAGGAACCAGACTAAAGGATGACATTTTTCGTCTTTATCAACCTGTTCATTTACTTGTCGGGACACCGGGTCGTATTTTGGACCTTACAAAGAAAGGTGTTTGCATGCGGAAGGATTGTTCAATGCTTATAATGGATGAGGTATGCATATTCAGCTTTTTTCATGTGGGATTGCTTGTTCTTAAACAAACATGCACTTTTATTTTTTAAAACCCTTTCTAAAGTATTATGGTATAGTATTCTAAAACTCTTAACAGTTAACACTTGTGAGATTTATTCACACTTAGTTTCGACACTTTTGTTTTCCTTATTAACCATACTCTCAGTTTACTCAGCCTAATTGGATTAAGAAATCGCCTTTTATGTCTCTGCTTGTTCCTACTTATGATGGTAAACCACTAAAACAACAACCAAATATAACAAAATCTGATTACATGGGACTGACCATATTTCTCATTCTGTATTCTGTATAACCAATTAATCATTGAGTTCTACAAAATAGACTAGAATATAGAACAATACATGATAGGGCAGCAAAAATGAGAGATGAACAAAACTAAGTAGTTAGGTATGAAGTGTGGTGGAAGTTTTGTCAATAACAGATGATTATTTTTTCCTTGTAGGCAGACAAGCTTCTTTCTCCTGAGTTCCAACCTTTAATTGAACAGTTGATTCGATACCTTCCATCCAGTCGCCAGATTTTGATGTTCTCAGCTACATTTCCTGTGACTGCCAAGGAATTCAAGGATAAGTATCTGCCTAAACCTTATGTTATCAACCTTAAGGATGAACTTACGCTTAAGGGAATTACTCAGTTCTATGCTTTTGTTGAAGAAAGGCAGAAAGTCCATTGTCTTTAATACTCTTTTTTCCAAGGTTTTTTCTTCTTTCTATAAGCATCTTTACTTCACATAACATGTCTTTGTTTTTATAACTTTACATACATACCTAATGCATATAATGCTCATTTGATACAGCTGCAAATAAACCAATCAATAATATTCTGTAACTTTGTAAATTGTGTTGAACTGTTGGCAAAGAAGATTACTGAGCTTGGCTACTCTTGCTTCTACATCCATGCTAAAATGCTGCAAGATCATCGCAATAGAGTTTTCCATGATTTCCGCAATGGTGCATGCAGGAACCTTGTTTGTACAGGTATTGGACTTTCCTCTTTTAGGATCTGACTTTATATTTCATCTCTTATTTTTGACTGAATGCCAGTATTTTGTAGCTCAAAATAAGAGATATCTTATTCTCCTAAACTGTAAAATATGAAACAGAACAGAACAGAGCAATTCTAAGAACTTGCTTAGAAATTGTTATTGTTCATGTCATGTCTTGCTCTCAATAAAATACCACAACATCAAAGCTGTTATTTTCATTTCTGAACATATTATTTCTGTATTAGAAAATTGGATCGCTTCTAATAATATTCTGTTTTGCTCCTTGCAGATCTTTTTATTAGGGGAATAGATATCCAAGCTGAAGGGCAGGCCTGGCGCAGTGGTAGAGTCTCTCCACTTGTGTCCTGGGGGTCCTGGGTTCGAATCAGCCTCCTTGCAAAATAAGCAAGGGGAAGGCTGCCTAGAAATTCCCTTCCCCAGACCCCACAACGTGTGGGAGCTTTTAGCACTGGGTATGCCCTTTTTTAATAGATATCCAAGCTGTCAATGTTGTTATAAACTTTGATTTCCCCAAGAGCTCGGAAACATATCTTCACCGGGTATGCATTGATAAACTTGAGTCTATTTGATGTTCTAACTTTTATTAAGATGCTACATTTTGTCCTCAGAGAAATAATATTTTATTAAGATGTCTATGCATTTGTATAGATATAATAATACAAATAATCAGTATGACACTTAATTCCATTTATCCCTGTTATCATTTCAACGGATCTTCATTGTATGAATTCTGGGCATGTGACCTGGATTTGCTTGGATTTTGTTTGAAGTTTTCTTGACCTGATTCTTTTATAGGTTGGTAGATCTGGAAGATTTGGCCACCTTGGCCTGGCTGTGAATTTGATCACCTATGAGGATCGGTTTAACTTGTATGCAGTCTCTCTTGGAACTGTTATTTATTCTCCCCTTTGTCTACTTTTTGTATATGCCATAATATATGTTTTTGGTGCAGGTATCGGATTGAGCAGGAACTTGGAACAGAGATAAAAACAATTCCTCCTCAGATAGATCAGGCTATATATTGCCAATAGTTATGGGGTAGAATGATCTTGTGTGCCACTCTAAGGAAGTAATAAGACAACTTGTGTAAATCTCAACTCACTACAAATTCTTATTTTGCCTGTAGTGCATGTCTATGTCACTAAGTTGCTACGTTTTGGATCTCATAAAAGTGAAACTAGTTAACAGTGATTGCAGCTGTTGCTTTTCATCCTACCCTGGACAACCACACGTTTCTCAGCCTAGATTTGGTTTTTGGAGCTAGTGTAACACCCACGTTTTCCTCTGGCCCAGCCCACATCCCCCCAAACCCTAACCCTTTTTTTCTTTTTCTCTTTTTCCTTCTTTCTTGTTTCTTCTCCTTCCTCCTGAACAGCTCTTTCGCTCCACCGCCTCCTTCCGTGCCAGCGCCGCCTCGCCCGTCTCCCTCCCCTCCCACAGCCGGCACACCCCACCTCGACGTCGCGCCGCCGGCGAGCCACCTCCCCTGGCGCCTCCCGCTCGTTCCCCACCCCGGCGCCCACTTCGGCCTCGCGTCGCCGCCCGAGCCTCTGGCCGGCGCCCTCTCATGCCCCGCCGTTCGTCTTCACCGCTGCCCCCCCCCCCCCCCCCCCACGCACGGAGCAGCGCCACCCGCCTCAACGGCCTCACCGCTCCTCCCTTCGGGCCGCCCACTCCTTCCTTCGGCCGCATCCGCCCAATCCCTGTTGCCGCCCTCGGGTTCCTCTCCACCTCGCCGCCATCCAAGTTCGGCGCGCCGCCCGCCCACCCAGCCGGTGCCCCCGGCCGGCGCCCTCCCTGCTCGTGACAGCCTGCGCTCCGCCCTTCCCGTCGTCCGCTAAGCCGCAACTGCGCGCGCTGCCCCCGTCTTCCACCCACTCCGCACGTCGTCAGGGCGCTCGAAGACCCGCAACGTCGCCCCCGGGTTCACCGGTCGAGACCCCTTTCCTCGGTGAGTCGCTGTCAAGCCCTCTTCCCCGGGTTCCTCCCCTAACTTTGCGAGCTAACCCATCATGCACAACCGCAGGGGCTTCGGCTACTCTTCCTCGGTCACCTCCGACGTGGATCAACCTTGTTTTCCCGCCCCCGCTGTACACCGGTAAGTTCCTCAGTTTCTCGTCGAAGAACTCCGGATTCCCTTTCGGTTCCCCCACCTCCTAACGACGCCAACGCCTGTGCCTCGCACCAGAATGCATCGACGACTCAAAGACGGTGAGAAGAACGCCACTAAGACGTCGCTGCATCGAGGACCTGAAGATCTCCGCTGATCTCCCCGTCGCGCAGCTTGAGCAGCTCTACACGGATCAGGTGTGCGTGCTTTGGTCTTGCTACCTACCGTTTTGTGTCACGAGTAGGATTTCGTTCTACCATTCGTCAGCCTACAAGATGTTTGAATGGTGCCTATTGTTACTATGCTGCGTATTGAGACATCACATCTGCGAAGGACGTTTTGTGCATCCACATTTTGACTCGATAGTTGTCAGTCAGCCTGAAAATCACATTTGGATTATTTGTTCACGTGCCTGCCTTGACGTTCCAGTTTTGTTCAATAACTAAAATCCTATGCAAAGCTTAATGTTAACTGCACTCATGGTTTACAAGGAATAGATGTTTTCTGTACAAGCAAAAAAAATATTTAAAATGAGATGTTATGAGCACATATATGAAGACAGCACACATACTGTTCATAGGTATTATGATTCAAAGAACATTTACAAGCTATCTCTTCTACAAATACACTTGTAGTAGGGAAAAGATTCAAATTCATGTGTGACTACTGAAGGGGCACTGGGAACCCTAATTATTTTTAGTACCAACACTAAGTGAGAGACCTATTTAATTTTGTTCTACTACATGGTTTCGATTTATTGGGCTTTTGAGAAATTAATAAATATGTAAAAAACAGTTCCATTTGTAATATTTCAATTAGGAGAAAACTAAAAGAAGTCATGTCCATTCTGATGAAAGTAGACAATCTGGTTGGTCTCTACATTATCGGTTGTGCCCAATACATTTCATGATAATAGGATCACAATTATGGTTTAAGGCCCCCTGGTTTTTGAAAATTCACCCCTAGGCTCTCTAGGAAATTAGGGAACCCGGTGTGTTATGGATTTGAGGCCGCTGGAACCCTTTGATAATTAGGTTTAGTCCCTGAAAATTTAAGGTAAATGACGATTTAGCCTCTGGAATTGCTAGTCATAGCATTGTTGGACTCTGGGTAGTTCTGGAGTGTATGAAAACACCCCTGAGTGACTGGAATTTGTGCATAGACCCCCATACCCTTCTATTTTAACATTTGGGCCCTTGGATTAGCCTGAGAAATAGCAAGAACCACCCTAGTCCCCTTGAAATTGCATATAGGCCCTTGGAACCTTTCCTAATTAACCTTTTAGCCCTTAGCAATTTTTGGAATTACTGATTTATCCTTGGAAACTAAAAAAAGGTAGCATTCAACCCTCTAGCCCTTGTAATAATCTGATTTAACAAATCAATACATAGGATAATCTAGAAAATAACAAACACACCCTTGAGTAGTTGTTGAATTTACATAAACACTCCTAAATATTGCAGATTTGGTAGAAGCACCCCACTAACATGTGGAAAATTATAATTAAGCCTCTATAGCTGTTGTCTTTGTAGAAACACCCTCACAAATAACTGTTAATGTAAATTACTAAGTAAAATACATAATAAGATGTTCCCTTGCATAGTATAATTGATTTATAACCTAAAAGGAGATAATCCATGTGCACACAAAGATATAAATGCGTAGGTTGGCGTGTAGGGTTATATGACTACTATGCTTGGATCGTTTGGGATTGTTTCTTATTGATTCCCTTGTCATGTTCATTGCACGTGTGATGGCGTCGATAAAATCAATTCCCAAGACGACATTCGACTTACAAGCCCAAAACTTTGAAGATCAAGAGTTTGACCTATGGACTGAGCAACGATATAAGAAAAATGCAAGTGCCCTTGACCATATTTCTCCATTTTAGGATTCTAGTTAGAAATGCATGCTTTAGGTCTTAATTTGAATCCCATGTGTTGGTTGTTTACTAGAATTTCTAAAACTTCCCTTGTAGCCGGGATGGGTAGACTAGGGTTTACTTTAATGTCATTATTTTCATGCTTAGTCCTGCTTAGATGTCGGGATGGGAGTTATTACATTTAAAATTCAATATATCATGATATTTGTGATGATGTGGTGATGAATGTGGTGTATGAGGTGGGTAGTATAGGGATCTAGCAGGCTGATGGTTTACGGTGGGTGCCGATGGCACGAGACTCGGGTTTGTGGGTAGTTAGCCTGCGTAGATCCTAAAGACCGGTTCGTGAGACCTGTCAACTGGCTTATACAGTGCCACCACAAGAACTGTTATGGGGCAGTGTGGCCAATTAAGTTGTTCCTATCTTTCCTTGTGTACACTAGAGAGATGTGTAAGTGGCGCAAGAGGGGGCTTCTGCGGCAGATGTTTCAGAGTGCCGCAACGGTGAAACCTTAGCGGGTGTGCACGGGTTGGGTAGTGCAATGTAAAGGCCTTGTCGTGTACTCCTGACCCCACACCATAGGGAGTGTGAGAGGGCGGAAATGAGTTTCTTGAGTCGCCAACGGGCGATGAAAACACGACTTGTCGGTAAAGGGTACAAACTCTGCAGAGTCAAAACTGTCTAGACAGCCGTGCTCACGGTCAAGAGCGGGCTGGTAACTCTCTCATGATTAGCGTGGGTTGGTTTGGTATGGTTTGGGAATTGGTGGTTTGGATTGAGATTATGGTGATAGTGGAGATCACCTGGAGATGTGTTTGGGTTGGGCGGGAATGTCACTGAACAAATAGGATGCTTAAAATAACTAAGGTATAGGTTGCGTAGTGCAAGAGTCGTGTCTAGCCTTCCTTGATTCTTGCCTCATCATGCATAAAACTTTCCCACATTTGCTGAGTACATTATGTACTCAGGCGTTTGTCTTTTTCCTCTTTTATAATTGTTGCTCAGTGAAAAGAAGATCAAATGAAGACGGTGTGAAGAAGGTCACGTTGCTGCCAGTCGATTCGCCTGTGGACGGCCCTAGAAGCTTCTCCTCTTCCGCTGCTACTCGAGACCCAATTAAGGTATGAATGTCGTTTATATTCGAATATAACTGTTTATCACTAGTTGTCCTACGTGTATGGTGAAACCGATCCTGGCATACAAGTAGATTGCGGCCGGTTTTGCTCTTTGTAAAACCGGGCGTGACAGCTAGGGCATTCCTTGGACAGTAGTTAATATGATGTCGGGATAGTAGACATTATATTCTGAGTTTTGCAGGGGAAATTTTAGCTGTATTATATAACTTTATTTAATGTACAGTTTGGATGCAGAGGTTGTCACTGGAAGTTTTTTGGCTGTAAATATAGAAGCACGATGTTGGTTTTAGATGCGCTATCCAACAGCTCACATTGAATGCTTTTGGTGTTGTGTACTAGGACTGATTCCTCTCTTTCGTATTAGCTTCTTGTGCTATCGTATTGTTGTACCATACTGGGATTGTACTACGCTATTGTGCAGTATCCATTTTTGACAGCAAACAGTATATCATCTCCCCTTCAAATTCTGATATGGCAGTCTTGTAATGTCTAGATTGGTTCTCTATAAATACTAGAGTATTTATCTGGGTCAAGATATTCGTTGGTTTTTTAATAAAGATTGTACTACCGCCGGCCGTCTCGTTTCCCCGGTGGTTCTCGCCGGGTCTACCGCAGTACCGCCGGAGCAGTATAAGTGTAGAACGAACACCTTTGCATTTCACCTACTATTCGCCCTCGTCCCTCAAGCTGAAAAGAAGCAAAAATTATTCACTCTACCTTGCTCTTCAATAGGCCTTGCGTATCCATTGGGCCCAACAGTGTCTATGTCTAACACAAGCAGAAGCTACCTGGGCCTGTGGTAATCTCTTACTAGGCCATAATTCTCCAAATTCGAAAACAGAGCCCTCTCACATCCTAGCCCACATGGCCTGGCCCACGCGACGACCCAGCTACCTCGCCGCCACACACCCCCGCAGAAAGAAAGGTGAGTGGGCCCCGTTCCCCATTCTAGTCTCCCATCCGCGACGAACCCCCCACGAATCGCCCGGAGCAGATCGCGAGCCGCGCCGGAGGAGATGAAGACGTTCGATCCGTGGCCAGTGTTTTTCCGCCGCGAGTGGAACCGTAACTGGCCCTTCATCACGGGGTTCGCCATAACCGGATACCTCATCGTCAAGATGACGGCCAACTTCACAGAGGAGGACCTGAAGAACTCCAAGTTCGTCCAGGAGCACAAGAAGCGCTGATTGGACCCACCATCGCGGGTGAGCCTCACAGTATTCACCTGCCCCGTCCCCTGCTCGATACATAATCCGTTTTCACCCTCCTTCGATCTGGTATTTTAGAGATCTACCGTTTCAGCCCGCGCCTTAGTTGTGGTTAAGGGACGTGATGAAATAGCTCGTCGGTCTGTCTTATCTAGAGGCGATTCAAACTTCTTACTTTGTTTTTATTAAATGGGCCATGCGCGAGTGCAAGAATAGGAGGGGTAATTTGACATGATCCAACTTGTTTTTATGGCTCTCTGTCGATGGTGATACACCAAATTGCAGCAACCTTTATAAGGTGATGGCTTTGCTGGTTTGTTTGATCTGCAGAGATATCAGCAGGTTAGCTCAGTAATAGGTCGAAAAGAGATCTTTAGTTATCTTCTGTCAATGGGGCCCCTGCCATTGTGTATTCCTAATTACTGTCAATTGCAACATCTATATTGGGAATTTTGAGACTGATACTCCCTCTGTTCTGAAATAAATGACCTTTAGGACAAGAAACTTAGTTTAATTTGAACTAAATTTGCTGTCCTAAACGTCATTTATTTCAGAACGGAGGAAGTATTATGCTATGTTTTTTTGCAGTAGCAGTCTTAAGATTGTCTTAGGTCTCTGCACTATTGCCAATTGTTATTGTTGTTGTTGTTGTAGCACCAGTGCTTAAGATTTTTGTGATGTTGGAGACTATGTTTCCCTAGCTCCTCTCTGATTGCCATGGCACTTATCCTGTAATAATGTTATTGTCTGATCAATGATGCACACAGGCTTCTTCAATTAGTCTACAGATAAAATCTTATGTTCTAGTACCCTCTTAATTGCAGAGCTTATGATGATTAATGATATCAATTTAGTGATTGGGTAACAAAGTCCACAATCAATATAAGCTTTGCAATCAATAGGGTTAAACTAACCCTTATGTTCTTGTATCCATATTATGTCTGGTTGCTACCTAGAGTTAATTTTTATTGCACAACCAGCCTTGTGAGCACGTTTGGATCTGCGAAGGCAATCGCTCGGTACATAATATTTATGTGCACGAGAGTTAATTTGTTCTGCCCACAGTATAAATTCTTCAGTCTCACTTTTGACGCCTGCATGAGAGCTTACCCCTTAGTGTAAGGTTGTATTTAATTTTTGGTGCTGATGTCCCATTATTGTTTCTATAAGGGCATAGGTTAATAGGTTTAGTAAGAGTTTCTTGAACTATTTTTTTTTGTGTTGCAGTGATAGAATTTGGTGTATGAAATATTTTCTGGTTGCGAAAACGTTGATTCTGGCATTGGGATGGAATAGTTTTGTAAGACCATATAAGCAGATGTCATGCTTTGTTTTGTTCAGCTAGCAGCTTGTTGAACACTGGTGACATTAAACTGCTAACATATCATGAGCATTGGTGTTAGATGATTGTTAATCCCCGAGGACACTTGGAGGATCAAACCCATTGCCCATGTCATATCTTTGTCATGGTCATTCACTGTATTAGCATGATAAAGCGTTCATCTTCATTATTAAAGGTTGGCTTTATAGAGGTTCATGTTCACATATGTAAATCTAGCCACGGCAATGAGAAACCTTTGTTTGAATTTATCATAATGTCAACAGGTTTCATCTTCCTCTTTCTAGCTGTTAAACCTGACGATATCCAATGTTTATCACTGCTAAATGTTGTATTTATCTTTATGTGTGATTACTGTTTGACATCGCTCACTTGTTCATTCTATTCATGGCCTCTTGTACCCGTGGGATGTTAAATTCCGTGCAGTGCAAATGCTGTTAAGTTCTGCTAGTGTTGTGAATTCCAAGTGCCTAACGCTTTTACTCTATCCCTGCAGGTGAAGGAGCAACTGATTTCCTTTGAAGTTTACCCCGTCGTCTGTGTGGCCAACCAGCTCTCTTATGCTGCTTGAATGAAATTAGGTCCCCCCTTTTCTGCTTTTTTTTTTCCCACCAAATGTGTGCGCTTGATGCTCCATTTGTAATCATATAAGAGGCGAATGATTTGCTGGGTCACAAAAATTCATTTTCCGTTTATGGTACTTGAAGTTCAATTCATGTACATTGAGTCATTGAGCCACACTTGTTACAGGGTGCTTGCAACTTGTGATTCAAATCATAGAAAAGGTACTAGCTAACGAAATAGTAAAGATAATATAAAAAAGATATATCAAAGCATGGTCTGATAATATCAAACTGAATAGAAAAGATTATGCTTATTACATCGGCTAGTGACATTTCACCAAACTATTGTAACACCCTAGTGTTCATTTAAAAATTCAAAAGAGAAAAATTATCCAAGAATTCACAGATTCAAACACTGGATCAGGCTAAAACCCCAATTTTCTTCTTCCTGGGCCGAACCCCGCAGCCCAGCTGCTCCCTCTCCTCTCTCTGCCGGCGGGGCCCGCCTGTCAGCGTGACCTTCGTCTACCTTTCCCCTTCCTCCCCCGTTCCTCCCCCCCCCCCCCCCGATCTTCAATGTCCGAGCACTAATCCCGCGCTAGAAACGGAAAACACCGAATCAATGTTGGTCTTCATTGTTGCTAGCCTCCGCAGCCGCCGCCCCTGACATGACCCCACGGTCTTGTCGAGCCAGGATCACGCTGAGGGGTGCTGCGTTGCACAACACCGGATAACACACATCAAAGGCATAAAGCGAAAGCAAAGTTTTATTACATAAACAAGTTTATGAACATTTTTACAACAAAATATGTTCAGTCTACACTCACGAGCGTAGACTACGCATCAAGTTCACGTTCAGCCCGTGAACGTGTCCTTGCTAGCACGCACGGACACTAACACGGCGGCGTGCATGACTCCCACTCGACGGGGTTCCCCTCCTAGGGTTCCGTCTCCTCCTCGGGAGTCCCTTCCTCATAGAACCCTGCAAAAGCTTCAAACACAAGCAGTGAGCACGAAGGCTCAGCAAGACCGACCCATCTCTCATAAACATGAAACTCTTACATGAGGGGTAATAGGTACATGAGGTAAAATAAGTTGCAAAAGACTCGCCTAATTAGTGGAACCTTACTTTCAAGTTTTAGCAGCAGGTTGTGGAGAACCTTACGCTAAGGCACATGAGAGAGCCGCAATCAAACAAGAAACACATTTCTCTCATGTACTTTGCCCAAAGTTGAAAAGAACCTTAGTTAGCTCTAAACTACAACAAATCATTAACAATCAAAGCCCATCTTTCAATCAGCAACATTTTAACATGTAACTAGCCTGTTCTTTCTACGTCACGGTACAGTGAACAAGTGGTACTCACTGACCGCGAGGGACGGCGATTATAATCGATTTACACCTGTAGGGTTACCCGAATAACCCGTCACGTACGTCCGTACTCGATGTTGCCTACAACCACCATCACGGACGTCGTACGCAACCACCTTTCACCCGTTAGCCAAATATTGAACCGGTCCCATCGTCCCGAGCAAGAGGTATCTTGTAAAAGTCCCAAAAACGTGAATGCAAAGGAACGGATGAATGAACGTCATTGTGTTTCTGTTCATGAAAAATGGGACTTACAAAAACTTTCTTACATGGGATGGTATACATGAGGTGCAACCACATGGGTTCAAGCATGCCTTTGAAGGTGTTGGACCAAGGTGGAGTTAAACTCATGTGTAATCATACATGTACATGAGAAAGAACAAAAATAAGGTCTTTAGTCTCAAAGGCTTAGCTCAAATTGCTGCCAAACTTTTGTATACACATGGAGCCTCATACATTTGAATTGAGGAGAATGTGGTGGCAACTTTCTGATTTGAGGGTGAGCCAAAAAGGGAATGGACTATGATCATGTTGAGTTCATGCTGAATTCAAACATGTTAGACAAGGGAATGACTTGAGTTATGTCACATAAATGATAAACTCAAACATGGACATGTGGGAAAAGCTAAAATCTTTTTTAACTCATGTTGAACACATGTTAACCCGGGAAAGGATTTCACTCCCAAAAAGCTAACTCATATGCACATTCTCTATGGATAGAGGGGAGGGAAGTTTAAACCCCATTTTTGAACCCTTGCAAAGCATTCATGTTCAGATGGTCCAAAAGCATATATGTGAGATGACCATTGCAGTCCTTAGGTATTAAAGAGCTTAAGTTCCAAAATTTGAGGGATGTAAGCTCATATACCATTTGTTCAAATCATTGTTTGAGATAACCTTCAAATTCAAATTGGAGGGGCATGGTCAAACTGAACTTGTGAGGTTCAGCTTGGGACCAAGGTTGATCAAGCATGGGCTAGGAGCAAACCAAAGTGTTTCACCCAAATTCAGATGGGTCATCACAAGAGGACTTAAAAATTCAGTTTGAATCAAAGGATTTACTTCAAAGAGAACAAGACCATTTCCGAAGAGGAAATTCAAACTGTTGTTTGAAAATTTGTATTTGCAGTGGCCAACTCAAAGATCAGAGGGCATAATTGAATTCTTCAGGTCCAAATTATGAGGGAGGCAAATTTTGGGCAAATTTGGAGGTGCTTTGATATTAGTATCAAAGGGCTTATGAATTTACTTCAAATTTGAATTCAAATTTGAACTGAAGGACACCAAGTCAAAGTTCCAAACAACTTTTGAATCTGAGCTCTTCAGGATTTAAATTTGCTTGGTGCCAAAGTTTAGAAGATCTTTTGGGAGGAGCAGGGGTGGACCCCACTTGTCATTGAGCCAAATAGACTTGCTCCCTAAGTCTTCTCTGCCTGTGCACTGGGTCCCAATGGTCATTGAGGGGAGGGAAAGACTTAGCACTTAAGCAAATGCTCTCTGTTCAGACTCACTCAAACCGGTTCCCCGTTTTCGCTCGAAGGACCGAACACGCGCGCGCGCCACCGAAGCAACGCGACCGCCAGCTCCCGAGCTGCTTCGACGTTGGTTCCCCCGCACCCTTATCGGTCTCCCACCGAGTGCACACTTCACAACAACGAGCCCACGTCCGAGCCACGCCCCCTCCTCGCCACAACGTCGTTTCCAGGAGCTTTTGCCGCCGCCGCGCCCACACGCTCGGGCTCCCGTCGTCAACCCTCTCCCTGAGCCGTGGCCACTCGGACAAGCTCGGATGCAGCGTCGCCCATGCTCCCTGAAGCTGTCAAAGCCAATTCCGAGGGTGCAGCGGGCTGCAATCGCCTCGGCGAGCCGGTTCTTTCCCGGCGGACCAACCTCGCCGACTTGACTTCAAACCAAGCCCCTCCAGTGTTTCACGCCCAACAAAGTCACAAATAAGGTTGGTTACCACCTCTCCTTGCTGTCCACCGAGTTCGGGGTCATTTCATGGGACCGCCTAGCCGGAATTTGAGTTTTACTCATGGCGGTTTCTTCGGGTCGCCGGCTCCAGACCGGGAAATTCTCCCCCGAGGTGTGAGGGCTTCCAGTTGTGTGCTGGTGTCATGATCCTCAGCCTCCTACGGACCTCCTCGACCAAAGAGCGCATGATTCCATCAACCCTAGCCGAAGAAAGCCCAGTTTTTACTCTGTCGCCGCAAAAGCCACCTCGGGCGCGCGGTGACAGCATAGCTAGCGGCCTCTCCAAGCAAAATTGGGCACATGTCGATGAGCTACACCTTCCACTGATGCTGTAGCGCTAATCCTTCGTGTTTTTGGCGAGCTAGAACGGTGGCGCTACGTCGCCGAAGCTCGGTTAAGCCGCCACACCGTCGCGAGCTCGGTTAGGGCCGACGTCGGTGTGGGGAAACCCTCTCCCCGTGTTCAGCGCACGAAATTAGGGGCTTACGGAAAGTTTGAGCACGGGAAGTGAACGGAAGACCGGGTTCCGAAGTTCTCCGGCGAGCTCCGGCGGCGGGGGTCGCGCGGGAGCCGGAGGAAGACCAAGGTGGTCGGTCCCACCCGTCAAAGGCTGAAGTTAAACATACGGGATCCTCTGTGGCCTCGGATTAAACTGTGACAACGCGGGCACGAGTCTGTGACCCCGTGTGGCATGGTTCCCGCAGTTGACACGTGTACAAGGGGCCCGCAGTCAGAGTTTAAATAATTCTATGTTTAATTTGAAGTCCAAATTCAGTTCAAACTTTGGAACTGCATAACTTTTGCTAGGGAGCTCTAAAATTTGTGATTCAAATTGGGTTGGATTCAGGATGAAAAGACCTATCCAAATATGCAACCCAATTTGTATGAAAATCAATAGAAAATTCTGGAAAATTCTTTCAAGCTTTTCAGCAAAAGAATTTTTGAGGGAGTTTGGTTCATCCAAAAATTCCTAAGTTTTGTCAGGATATTCTTTAGGGTGTTAGGAGACTCCTGTAAAAGTTTCAGCTCATTTGGAGTTGATTTATTGAGGGTAATTCTGATTTCAAGTTTCTGTATTCAAATGAATACAGAAACATTTTCAGAGAATTTCCAAAACTTGGAAATTCAGTTCTGGGCATTCCTTAGCTCCAAAAATTCTTGGAAAATTCAGGCATACTCTCTGAACTATGCTTGAAATTGTAGTTCACTTGAATTTGCATGAAAGTGCAAATTTATTCAGGATTAATTCCTTTTTGCTTAAATGCTTAGGGAATTATTCTGGGTGATCTACTTAGTGAAACATTCTGAATTTTTGTCCAGAGGACTTTATTGTGACAAGGAACTCATAAGAAAATTTCCAGCTCCATTGGAGCCCTGGATCAGTAGTGTTCTGTTCAACCAATTAGGTGATCACCACCCAAGTGATGAACCTCACTTCTCACTTGTTGATAGTGCTTAGAGACACACCTAAACCACCAGCCCCAGTGTTATTTTAAATTCCTAAATAGAGTTCTAGTTTTAAACTTGTTTGTAGAACTTGTTAGCAAAGGTTTTATAATTAAACAAGTATACATATTCATAACGTGTAGTGTTTAAACGTGGAAGAGTGGAGGAAAGGTGAAGCTTGAATCAAGGAGCAAGAAGGCCAGGGATTAATATTCAAGTCATCATCAGCAACTAACTTCATCCTATCTGACTTTATCACCTGCAAAACTAAGGCAAGCCCCGGTTTGCATTTAAGCTATTTTATAAAGTTTTTCATTTGTTCATTACTATGGGTCAAAGTTTGTATGTGCATTAGGTCAAGGATGTTTTATACTCCACTTGCATAACCAAACATGAACCCTGAGGTCAAGGGTAGCATTGTGTCATCGCTGTAGAATAGGGTCATGCTAAATAGACTAGGGCATCCGGTAGAAGACGAGTAGTTGGAATCTACTCGCGAGCTATAGTTTAGAATATCATAAGTGTGGTTGGGAAAGGAAGCAGACTAAACTTTACATTTCTAAAGATGAGACCGGGCAGAGGTGTTAGGCAGCGACAAGACGAGGTCTTGGTCGAGTAGCTCTGCCTGTGTCGGTTAAGGACCGATGCGTGTGCCGCGTCCAGGAGCAAGTATTGAGTTGTGTACCGGATGCTTACTGATATATGGGAACCAGGAAACTGATGTACCAGGTTCACTGGATTGTAGAGGCATACCACATCGTCTCGTTAGACCTATGAGCCCGAGACGGCGCGACCGGTTCTACAGTTTAGTGTCCTGAGAAAGGTTGCCACATACGATGTAATGAAGGACACTAGAGTTGGGTCTTCAGAGGCGGGCGTATGTGTCGAGTTATCCGGGTAGTGTTTGATTCGAATCACCGTCCCTCATGGTTATTGAGTACCGCTTGCTTCCATGTTGTGACGTAGTAATCAACTTGTGTGGAAACAGTTTGTAAAGTTTAATTGCTGCTATGATTACTGTAAATTGCATGAAAACCTTGTTTGAAGTAGAGATAGAGCAAACTAAAGTTATTTTCCACCTTGGGACAAGTAACATTGGAATGAAGTGTTTCTTGTTTGATTGTGGAGTTCCAATGTTTCTGGGCGCAAGGTCACTACTATTATGGCTAAAATCTGAAAGTTAAGGATGAACTCGTAGGCGAGTCTTTTTGCAAATTACAGGATTAGGTCTTAAGTTACCCTCATGTAGAGTTGCATGCTTTAGGAGAGACAGTTAAGTCTTGTTGAGCCTTTGTGCTCACTCTTGCTATATAAGTGGTTTTGCAGGTTAATACGACGCTATAAAGAAGGTTGTCCGGTGAGACTCGGAAACGTCCGAGTCATGTTCCACATGGAGGACCTAGCCGCTGCCATGTCTTCGTGTTGCTAGCGAGAGGAGTCCGCGGGTTGGACCTCTTCTCGAGTGATGTCTAGTTATTTAACGTGAGCTGTTTATAGA
This sequence comes from Neostapfia colusana, assembly GCA_030760725.1. Taxonomy (NCBI): domain Eukaryota; kingdom Viridiplantae; phylum Streptophyta; class Magnoliopsida; order Poales; family Poaceae; genus Neostapfia; species Neostapfia colusana. Next base: position 58,358,386 of record JASWHV010000019.1, read on the forward strand.
CTTCCGCTGTAGCTACTTTATGTAAAGTATTTACAAAGAGCAGTTGTAATCTTCCGCTTTTGATTTATGTAATACAGTGTTCCTTATATGTGTGTTGTTCGGTGCTGTATAACACGGCACCACGCAATGCGATCCCCGGGCGAGGCGACACGGCCCCGTGATTGGGACCGGGCCCTCTCATCTCTGCACGTGCATCTCAGTGCCGCCAACCGATTTACACCTCAAGCTCTCAACCTACCCTCTGCACGACGGGCAATGCCTCAATACCCAGCTACCCGAGTTACATCAGTTTCCCGATTCCCATATAGCCGGTAGGTCTTCGGTACTGTTCTAGCTTGTTCAACAGGCCCGCACACGGCTCGGCCCTCAATCGACACAAGCGAAGCTATAGCACACAGGCCCCAAAGTCCTGTTGCCCTTACTCTCCGCTCGGTCTCATTTTTCTTGCCATGTGTATCATGTGCTATCTCTACCCGAGTCGAGTGCCTCTAGCCTATGCTCGTGAGTAGTTTCAACTACTCGACTTGTACCGAATCCTACACTATCCTAGCATTGCAGTAGCTAATTGGGGTTTTCAATCCTAATCCCAACCCAAGGTTTTCTTGGCTATGCAATTGGGTTTTCAAATCAGACTCTAGTGCAAGAAATAATGATACTCAAGTAAGTGCTCAAAACAATAAAAAATTGTAAAAAGGTTAATGCAAACCGGAGCTTGCCTTACTGCTCTTGGTCGTAAGCTAGCTGCTCTTCTGGAGTGACGAAGTCTAAGACTTCGGGTTCCTCCTCGACCTTAGCGACTACATGAGATACAAGTACATGTATTAATTTAAATGCATTTGATTGAAATTTAAACTTGTGAAGTTTATAAGTCTCACTAGACAGACTCAATGACTCTGAAATTTTTATTGTGGCTTGGTTACCACCTAAACAGAGACTTGGTCAAGTTTTAGTTGCAGCAAAGCTCATTTGAGCTCTCCACAATTAATTATTTCCTTGACCTTAGTTGGAACTCTTAGGGTGTTCTAGGGATTTTTCATGTAGCAAGCCATGACTTTCTGAAAACTAAATTTTCAGAGGGTTCTAATGGAGTTGGTCTCACTTAATTTGAAGGTTCCTAGCTAAAGATATGAGCTAAACAATTTCAGAAAAATTCTGAAAACGTTTTTGGACATTTTCTATTTTCTCTGGAACAGTTTCATTAATCACACCATTAGGTAGATCAAATGAGCTCAAATGGATCTGAAATTTTTACGGTAGTTCAGGGATATTTTGATGAACATCCCAGCAAAATTTCAGAATTTTCCTCCAAAGGATTCTCCAGTTGAAATTCCAAACAGTTTAAAGTTTGAAGAAGTAATCCTGGAGAAATAAGGATTTTCATGAAGTGAAACTTGATTTGCTGGAAAGTACTCAGAGAGCTGAATCCAACAAAATTTGGTTCACTCGGTTTTGAGTTCCCTAGCCAAAGTTATGAGGATTTGAAGTTTGAATGAAATCTGAAAATCAGGAAAAGTTTAAATCTCTGCACGTGGGACCCAGGGCTACGTGTCGGCTCCTCATCGGACAACACACGTGGCTACAGAGTCTTTCGCGCGCAGCTGCACCCGATCCGTGCCATAGCAGATCCCGGTTTTAAAATATCTGCCGCTGACAGCCAGGCTCCACCCCCTTCGTCTACCTCCCGACTCCCGCGTTCGGCCACCGTGACGCCTCACCGGAGAGCTTGCCGACAGCCTCGGTGGTGCTCCAAACTTCATGATTCTGGCCGCCCCTGCTTAAATCCACTCGGGGAACATGATTCTGGGCTCAGTTCGTCATGAAAACGGCCGACACATGGTTGGCGACGAGCGGCGACTTCGAAAAGACTTCGGCCGTGTCGGCCGACCTTCCTAGCACTCCAACTGACCGAGCAAACGTCCGGAAAGCATCAGTGGTTCCTCAGGAACCTCGGCATGGGCTCGAAGCAGCTCGCGGGAGGTCCAAAGTAGGCTCCCACCGTGCGCTCGATGCTTCCCGCAGGATCCGCCGTCGACAAGCTTCGAAATATGCCGGCTACAGGGGTTCTCAGGCTAAGTGTTGTGAAGGCAACTTGTGCGCTACTAGGTCTAGTCTGTGTAGGAACGGATTGAGACTCTCTAACCCTTCCTAGAGCGTGAATTTGACAGAACCGTACCTGAAGGTCGGTCTGTACCGAGAAAAGGGAAAACTGGAAATTCACCACCGGCGATCAAGCCCTCGGGCTGTGGCTCGGGGGTGAGCAGCACCGGTCACCAAGGCGTCCAGGAATGCCTTAGCTCGGGCATGACAACCTCCCGGTTGGGCTGTCCAAGGGAGCCCGAAGTGCGGCTGTTTTAGGTCACTGAACGGAACTCCCGGTATAGCTGAGATCACCCGAGTTCAGCCGATTTCTAGCGACGGGGAAGAAGAAGGAAGGTTCCTAGTACCTTGTCGTAGCTCTGGAGGGATCGAGGAGGTTGTGATCTTGGTTCTCCGATCGACCCCGAGTTGCGGAGGGAAGAATTCTGGTGCGGTGTTCTTGCGAGGGGAAAAACGGCGAGGGCTTTGGCCGAGGCGTGGAGCGCCTTAAGAAGGGCTCGAAACCAACCTGCGCCCGCGCGTGGCCAAGCTGCTGGTGGCGTGGCGGTCTCCCCTAGGTGGCAATCGCTGCCGAAGCCCGAAGACCCGAGTGAGAAAGTCTTCAGTCGGTTGATCCTCTTCAGTGGTTGACAGGTGGGTCCCACTCCCATTTTAACCTCTGAACTTAACTCCATATTACTGTTGTAAACAGTAAGCCTTAAAATGCCCATGGTGATTTGAATTATTCACCCCTTAGCCATTTGAATTGGTTATAATTCAAATTGGGTTTGGTTTGACTAAGTTTCAGCACATATTCAGTTTGAAATTCAAATAAAGTTTGAATTTGCTACACTTAGCTCATGTCAAGATCAACTCCAAATGGAGTGAAAATTGGTGTGTGAGCTCACAAAAATGTGCTGAGTAAGAATATGCCTCCCACTTTTGAATTCATGGACAAAAACAGTTTGAATTTGAATTTGAGTTCAAACTACCCTCTTTCTAGCTATACCCAAAAGTACCTTAAAAAAGGTCTTGCATTTGGGTGAAACTTGGCATGGACATTACTAGCAAAGTGTAGGAGTTTTTCATATATTCATCCCCTATATGATGTGTGTGAGAAATGCCACTTTTGCATTTTGTGAGTTTATCCTCTAATGAGTATGTTGATAATGGTTACTTGCTCTTCAAAAGTGTTCATCTACCTTCTTCAAATGAGGTGTGTGTGTGTGCGGTGATGAACACTTTGAATGTGTCAAAAACTGAGGCCTTTACATTCCTCCCCCCTTAAAAGAATCTCGTCCCGAGATTATAAGGTGAAAAATGAGAGAGAGGACGGTGGAAAATTACCGGATATGCAACGTGAAAAAGTCGGGGTAGTTAGCGCGAAGAAATCCTTCGCTCTCCCATGTCGCTTCGTCTATGGAGTGATTACTCCATAGAACTTTGTAGAACCATAACGTATGGTTGCGTGTGGTTCGGGCCATTTCATCTATAATCTGAACCGGTTCCTCCCGATATGTGAGATCCGGTTTTAGTTCTTCTATGTCCTCCAGCTGAATGGTAGTTGATAGCTTAAGACACTTCCGTAGCTGGGAAATATGAAAGACGTCGTGCACACCGGAAAGTGCTTCTGGTAATTTCAGCCGGTATGCTAGCGATCCACATCTTTTGGAAATCTGAAATGGACCGATGAATCGGGGTGCCAACTTTCCTCTCACCCCGAATCTGTTCACGCCCTTCATTGGAGACACACGTAGGTATACGTGATCCGTGACTTCAAAATGTAATGGGCATCTTCTCCGGTCCGCGTATTGTTTCTGTCGGGATTATGCGTCTTTCAGGTTCGCTTGAATCAGTCGAACCTTTTCCTCCGCGTTGTTGACAAGATCAACCCCGAAGGTAACCCTTTTGCCAGACTCACACCAATTCAATGGTGTGCGGCATTTTCTCCTGTATAGCGCCTCGTAAGGCGCCATCTTGATGCTGGCTTGGTACCCTTTGTTGTACGAGAACTCGGCTAGCGGCAAGTGATCATCTCAATTCTTGCCGTGGTTGATAGCGCAAGCTCGTAGCATATCTTCTAGAATCTGATTTACCCGCTCGGTTTGCCCATCCGTCTGAGGGTGGTATGCTGAACTACGGATCAGCATCGTTCCCAATGCAGCGTGTAGCTGCTCCCAAAAACGGGACACAAATAAAGTGCTCCGATCCGATATGATGGTACGGGGTACGCCGTACAAGCATAGGATCCGTGAGATATACAGTTCAGCGTACTTCTTGGCGTTGTAGTTGGTATTGACCGGGATGAAATGGGCAACTTTGGTGAGTCGGTCGACGACTACCCACACAGAATCATGTTTCTGAAAAGTGGTGGGTAAACCGACGATGAAGTCCATGCTCACATCCTCCCACTTCCAGGCAGGAACGCCTAGTGGTTGCAGCAGTCCTGGTTTCCGCATATGATCCACCTTCACCCTTCGACATGTATCACACTCGGACACGTACTTTGCGATCTCCCGCTTCATCCGTGTCCACCAAAACTTGCTTTTGAGTCCTCGATACATTTTGTTGCTGTCGGGGTGAATAGAAAACTTTGACAAGTGAGCCTCATCAAACATTTTCTTCCGTAATCCCGAGTTACGGGGTACGACGATCCGGTCCTTGAACCATAGGACGTCGTCTCCGTCTTTTCAGAAACATTTCAGCTCCCCACTGTCTACACGTCTCCGCAAATGCGACATGCCCTTGTCATGTTTCTGAGCTGCCGCTATCTCTTCACGGATGGTGGGGATCAAAGCTAGGTTGTAGAGAGCTTCGTGTGGAATCACATGCAGTGGTGGTTCGCTCTCTTCCAACGGTGTGATGGTCAGGTTGTTGACGTGTGACTTGCGGCTCAGCGCATCCGCCACTACGTTTGCCTTGCCGGGGTGATAATGGATCTCTATTTCGTAATCCTTTATCAACTCTAACCATCTTCGCTGCCTCATGTTCAGCTCCTTCTGAGTGAATATGTACTTGAGGCTCTTGTGGTCGGTATATAAATGTACGAGGTTACCGGGTAGGTAGTGCCTCCACATTTTCAGTGCAAGTACCACGGCAGCGAGTTCCAAGTCGTGAGTTGGATAATTCTGCTCATGGTTTCTAAGCTGTCGTGACCCATACGTGACCACTCTTCGGTCTTGCATCAGCACACATCCGAGCCCAATGCCGGATGCATCGCAGTACACATCGAACGGTTTTGTTGTGTCTGGCTGCGCCAAAACCGGTGCTGATGTTAGGTGCTTGACTAAAGCCTTGAATGCTGCTTCACATGCTGGACTCCAAACATATATTGTAGCCTTCTTCAGCAGCTCCGTCATAGGCTTGGCAATCTTCGAGAAGTTCGAAATGAACCTCCGATAATATCCCACGAGTCCAAGGAAACTCCGTACCTCGTGAACAGTTCTCGGGGATTTCCAATTCAGCACTTGTGTGATCTTACTCGGGTCTACAGCGATACCCTCCGCTGAGATGATATGCCCGAGAAAAGGCACTTGTGATATCCAGAATTCGTATTTGCTGAATTTCACGTATAGTTTGTGATCCCGCAGCCGTTGCAATACTATACGCAGATGCTTCTTGTGATCTTCCTCTAACTTGGAATATACCAGTATGTCATCCATGAAGACCACGACAAACTTGTCCAGCTTCGGCATGAATACCGAGTTCATCAAATACATGAAGTGAGCTGGAACATTGGTGAGGCCGAAGGACATGACCAGGTACTCATAAAGTTCGTACCTCGTCGAGAAAGCCGTCTTCGGAATATCCTCAGCCCGTATCTTAATCTGATGGTACCCGGATCTTAAGTCCATCTTGGAAAAGATCTTTGCTTCGACCAACTGATCAAACAACATGTCAATCCATGGCAACGGGTACTTGTTCTTTATGGTTACGGCGTTTAATGGATGATAGTCCATGCAAAGCCGCAACGTCTCATCCTTCTTCTTCACAAATAATGCCGAACAACCCCATGGCTAGGAGATCGGCCTAATAAAACCCTTTTCCAGCAGGTCCGTTAGCTAGGTCTTTAGTTCAGCCAACTCCTTGGGCGCCATCTTGTACGGCCTTCGGGATATTGGCATGGTTCCCGGTGCAAGTTCAATCTTGAACTCCACCTATCTATCGGGTGCATCCCCGGTAAATCATCCGGGAACACGTCAGGGAACTCTCGTATAAAAGCCCAAGAAAAGGGACTTGCAAAAACTTTTCATCATCTCACAACACCACAGTTTTTGTTGTGGATATCTTGTGAAAAATTGTGAAGAGCAAGTAACCTTCATCAAAAGAGTGATTAGAGGGGAAAGCCCTAACTTTCACAAAGTAGGATTTCTACACATGAACAGGGGAGGTTGAGCTCACCCCTAGGACTTGAGAGGTCTTGGGAAGGTTCATGCCAACTTTCATGCAAATCCAACACCTTGTGAGGCACTTTTGGAGACAATTCAAAAAGAGGCCAATTTGAATGTAAATTCAAATTGCAGCAACTTTTATCACCTAAATTAAAAAGTTAGTTTCATATTCAGACTCAGCACATTTTTCTGAGTTAGCCCACCAATTTTCATCCCCATTGGAGTTCATTTTGTCAAGGGCTAAATTTGCATGAATTCAAAACTGAATTTGAATTTCAGTTTAAACATGAAGCAAATTTAGCCAAACAAATTTCAAATTTGAGAACTCAAATTCAAATCAAAACTTGGGGGCTAAGTCTCAAATTCAATTGTGAGTAGCTGGAGATATTTTCAGCAAAAATAGAGATGAAAAATGGAGAATACATTAGGGGGGGAGAGGAGGGCCCACTGGTCACCAGGCTTAAGACCGAAGGCAGCTCGGGCGAGTCATCCGGCAGCCGTGATCAGCGCTCGACACCTCCTGCTCCCGCGCCCGAGTGGAAGAGGCCACCGCACGGTGAAAACCGCGAGTCAACACGCCAGCGCGACGCCCACTCGGTTGGTTTCACGGTGCCCCGGCTGACTCGACGTCCTCACACCCACAGTCACCTCCGCTCGCAAGCATTTTCATCGCCGCTCTCTGGTCGCCGGCGTCCGAGCAACACAGGAGCTCTCGTGCCCGACGATCAACACAAGAAAGAACCGCCTTGAGGTGCTGGTCCTTCTGGTCCAAACCGTTCTTCATTTCGTGTACTGTCGGGGGAGGATTTCACTGGGGAAGTTTTAGTAGTCTTAAGACCGAGCCACCACCAAATCCTAAAATTCACGAGTATTGGATCATCATCGGGCATACCGAGCTACATGCACGATCTACACCCGGCCACGACCACCTAGGATAAGAAACCAGCAAGAACCATGGGCTAGGGTTACGGTTCTTCGAAATTTTCGGGGCACAGCCGATATCGGGCCTAGGTCGACGGCGAGCCCCTAGTTGCCGACGTTTCTCGCGAGATCAGAGTCCTGGACGTTGCTCCCTAGGTCGTGGCGATGCTGTAGGAGCTAACCGGAGCAAGGTTGGGGCAGTACAGTGCCCTAGCGACGTCGCCGAAGTTACCGCAGCTACTATCGCCGTCGCGCCTAGGTTTCCGGCCATCCTCGATCAGAGGTAAGGTCGGCAATGTGTTCCTCGCGCAAAAATGTGTAGTGGCGGCAAAAATCAGCAAGTTCTGAGGGCCGGAACCCGTTCCCGGCGAGAGCTCCGGCGAGCTCGGCGGCGGGGTCGCGCGGGTGGCCGGAGGAAGACGAAGGGGGTAGGCCCCACTCGTCAGCGGCTGGAAGTAAATGTGCGGGATTTTCTGTGGTCCAGGATCCAGTATGGATGCGTGGGAAAGAGTCTGTGGCCCCGTGTGGCTCGGCTCCAGCGGTCGACACGTGTGCGATGGACCCACCCGCATGATTTAAACATTTTGGAATTTCCAGTTTTAGTTCAAACTTCAAATGAATAGAACTTTTGCTAGGGAACTCCAAATCCAATGAACCAAATTTTGCTGAACTCATAATTCTGAGTATTTTCGAAAAATATCAATTTCAGCTCATGAAACTTAATAGTTGTCCAGAATTAATTCCCTAAAGTTTAAACTGTTGGGAATTTTATCTGGAGAATTATTTCATGAAAAATTCTGAAATTTGTCTAAGAGGTTCATTGGAAAATACTTGAGTCACAGTAAAATTTTCAGACTCATCCAAGTTCATTTAGTACCCCTAATGGGGTGATTAAGAGAACTGCCCTGAGAAAATAGAAAAATGTACAGAAACATTTTTCAGATTTTCTCAAATCTTGTTTAGGGAATAACTTTCAGTAGAATTCTTCAAATGATATGAAACCAATTCCATTAGAACCATCTTAAATTATAGTTTCCAGAAAGTAATGGTTGGAGCCATGAAAACCCTGGAATTACTTAAAGGCTCCAATATTGACCAAATGAGCTTTTATTTGTACAAGGCTCAATTGAACCTTGTTTCAAATGAAACTTGGTCAAGACTCTGGTTAGGACCCTACCAAGCCACCATAAAAATTTTGGAACCAAAGGGGAGGGCTAGCTGGAGTTATTAGTAACTATGTATTCAAGTTTACACATTGCATTTAAATTGACATGTAGTATTTCATTAACGTGTAGTCGCTGAAGGCGAGGAGACTCCGGAGGTACTTGATTTCCTCCTTATGGACGAAGACTTAACCCCTGACCAGCAGCAACAAGGCAAGCCCCGGTTTGCATTAAGCCTTTTATAAATTTTTACTTTGTTTACATACGTAGTGTGAAGTGTATATGTGCATTAGGTGCAGGATGGATGAAAACCCCACTTGCATGACCAGAAATTTTCCATAAGAGTGAGGGTAGTGTATAAGACCTCGAGTAGACAGGCTATGCTTAATGATTCATAGGACTTCGGTACAAGTCGAGTAGTTGGAATCTACTCGCGAGTTGGACTTGGGACACATGGGTTTGGTTCGAGTGATGTGAGATCACGTTAGTAATGAAAATGAGACTAGACAGGGGCTAGGGCGCAGCAAGAGGAAGGCTTGTGTGCGCATCCCTGTCCATGTCGATTGAGGACCGATCCGTGTGCGGCCCTGCTGAACAAGTATTGAACGTACCGAAGGCATATCGGATATATGGGTCCCGATAAACCGAGGTAGCCTAAACCTCCGGGCGTCGAGGCATAACGCACCAATTTATAGGTGTAGGCTGAGGGCAGTAAGGTGGAAATCTGCTAACGGGCATAGAGAGATGCTCCATGTAGGGAACCTCCTGCTCGTTTCGGTGCGACCGGTTTGACGTTTGGACTGTTGGGTGAAAGGTTGTCCCGTACGACATCGAGTGAGCGTGCTGTGCAGCTCCACGGGTGGGCGTATGTGACGTGCTCTTTGGGTATCCCTGCAGGTGTATATTGAGTCGATTCGCCGTCCCTCGCGGTGACGAGTACCGCTTGTTCACTGAGTCGTGACGTAGACTAATGTATGAAATGTTCTTATTCAATATTGTTGTTATGATATAATTGTATTGCTATATGTGTGCCACCAAATACTGCTTACTAAATTTCAGATTCTGGAACTGTTAAACGTGTGGCTAAAAGATGAATTAAGGATGGACTTGTAGGCGTGTCCATTTGCTGCAATGTTACTATCCTATGTTCATTGTACACCTCATGTAGAGTTTCATGCCTAGGTGAGTCGGTTAAGTCTTGTTGAGCCCTCGTGCTCACGGTTGCTGCTTAAGTGTTTTTCAGGTGAGGAGCCACCCACGGACTCGGGTTACGAGTCCACCGGCGAGGGTTACCCTCAGTCGGGGGCTACGGCTGAGTGGGAGCCGTACACGCCGCGCTGAGCTGAGGAGTGCAGCCAGTGTTGGCTGCTCTAGGGCTGGGCAGCCGACTTTTGCTAGGTAGACGGGCGTGAGTTGTATAGTGTAGACTTCGGTTGTGTAATATAAATAGTAGCTTGTAACTGAGTAGTGTACTACTTTGTACAGTTCAGTTGTTTTCTCATGTAATATGTTGTGTTCTTATGACGTGTGCTGTCGGGTGTCGCATCGTGCGGCACCACCATCTGCGATCCTGGATGAGCGGATCTCGGTCCGCCACATCTCGGACCACTGGAATATCTTCCAATCTGATAGCTGTTGATTGATAGACACTTGGAAGTTTTATTTCTGGACTGTCCAGAAATAAAGAGTGAGATCCGTGCACTTCTAAGTTCAAGTGCACAATTCAAAGGACGGTGTCTAAAACAGCGGCGTGGCGGGTTAACCACGACATCCCTAAGATTACATCGACCTTCTGTCCCTCTAAGATTATGAGAGACGTAGGGTACACTCTACCTGCTAAGCATAATGGTGCTTTGGAAACCATTACGCTTGTTGAAATCTTCCCACCCGGTGAACAAATCACATATGGACTATCGGTGGGTAGTATTTGCAAGCTGTGTTTAGCAATGAAAGCTTGGCTAATAAAATTGTGCGTGGCGCCTGAATCAAACAATATCATGGAGGGATGATGATGGAGTTGGAACATACCCGCAAGGATTGGCTCACCCTCCGGCATGTCCTCTATGGCAAGTTGGTGGACAATGTCGGGCCTAGGGTTCGCCCGCCGCGCATTAGTAGGGTTCCGGGGATGATTCCTCCCCGGAAGTTGCGGTGCAACTCCGCCGCCTTGTCTCTCCGGACAATTGCTGGCGAAGTATCCTAGACAACCACATTTGTAGCATGTGACCGCTGCTTCTCCGGTGCTTGAGGGACGAAAGCACGGCATGCGCTGCTGAGGTGCATACGCACGCGACATCGCCCGCTGCTGCTGCTGTTGTTGCTGCGGAGGTGGTACTGGCAGTGCCGGCCTGAATGCCGGTGAAGAATACGGCCGACTGCGGAAATGCATCGACCTCTGTGGTGGCTGCCAGCGTGGACCTGATGGTGGGCGAAATCGCAGCATCAATTATGTCGTTGAGGCTGCTGCAATTGAACATCGCCAACTTGTCCTTCAGGAGCGGGTTAAGCCCCTGGTAGAAGTGGTCCTGCCGCTTCTCGTCGGTATCAGCCTGATACGACGCGTAGAGCACGAGATCGTTAAACGCCCTGGAGTATTCCAGAACATTCCGGCTCCCTTGCTGCAGGTGTAAGAACTCCTGCGTCTTCCCCTTCATGAGACCGACGGTATATGATAGGCCCTGAAGGTCGTCCGGAACTCCGCCCAGGTCATAACTCGGTCGGTGGGCTGTGAAGCACAGAAGTTTGCCCACCACGCGCTCGCGGATCCCTGGAGCTGTTGGACCGCGAACTGAGTCTTGCGTTGCTCACTCACTTGGAACAGCCCAAACTTCATCTCCATCGTGCGGAGCCAGTTGTCCACATCGAGGGGTTCATCCGCCCTTGAGAATACCGGGGGATGAGTCGCTAGGAAGTCAGAATAGGAGCTCTGTTGACGCTCATCACGATATTGACGTCTCTCTGGTCGAGACGTATTTGCAATAAGGGTCTGCAGCAACTTCGTGTGCTGCTGATGAGAATCCGCCAGTGCCGCAACGATGTCGGCCAATGTAACCGTTGGCAGTGGCGGTGGTGGTGTTTGTTGTTGCTGTTGCTGCTGTTGCTGTCCTGAGGAGTCCTCGGGAGGCTGTTGGGAGGTTTCTCCCCCTTGACTAGAACCCCCAACGTCCGGGTTGGCACGAGTACGAGTCATTCTGAAATTTAAAACAGCAACGGTCAGCACAGTAGGTATTTGAAGTGACGCATGAATAATTTGCACAACATTCACATATATTGATAAAGCATAAACTTTATACAAGATACATTATTCTCGGGTCTCCGAGAAGTCGTGCTCATGTCGTCACTACCTATACATATGCTACTGCCTACACGACATGTCACTGGTTACAAAAGTTTTGGTTACACCACGCTGGTTGCCCTACTTGGCAACGGTAACCCCCTACTCGGAGTAGAACTCGACCTCCTGCGGGTCGTCCTCCTCTGGTACCTCTGCTGGTGGCTCCGGATCTACAACCTCCTCTCCCATCTCGGGTTCTCACATTGCTGGAAGACCCAACACCACCGGTATGCCCAATACCGGAGGTACGAGGTCCTGCAGCGTGTGAACCTCGTCCATGGCCTAGTTGTAGTCTTCTTCCCAGCCTTGCCCTTCCTCAATAGCATCGTCCCGCTCTTGAGTAAGGACCTCGTTTTTCTGGGTCAGAGCCTGCACTTGCTATTGCAAAGTCGTGATATCGATGCGGCTTTTCTTCTTCGCCTTCTTCCGACGATGCAACTGATTATGTTGTTCGTTCAGTCGCTTGATCGTCGGAAGGAGCACATTGTGGAGCGCGCTGTGAGCACTCTCGAAATGGTCTCCACGGCTTGTGCTCTCCCTGGGCTTTGCGGCGAGACACTCCATATGAACAGCTTGGCTGTCCATCACGGCTTTTCCCGCCCTCATTTGGAGGCTGAGGTTTGCCTCCGCAGGGCTGTACCTTGGGCAACCCAGATTGGTTGCCTCCATGTACCTCCCTTCCCACACATGATGAGCCCGTCCCTCCACCGGAACGAGCGTGTATGAAGTGCCCTCCATCGCTCTCACGTGTAGCTGGCAGAAACGTGACATGGTGTCACGGGCTGCCACTTGCCACCTTGCCTATGGTTGTCTACCTTTCACCATAACGGTGAACGGCGCCCAACCGGGTGGCGTAGGTCCTGCAGGACCTCGACATGGATTTTCCACGTCTTGTTCCCCTCCTCGCCTTCTTCCTTGGCGAAGTACTGCGGCATCTGGTTGTATCCGAAGTATTGAAGCATCTGCCTCAATGCTTCCGGATGGCCGCTGTGGTGAGAATAGTGAGATTCCACCAACCCATTCTTGAACTATTTATCCGCTGTCATCTGTAAAAATATATTTGAGAAATGTCAAATATTTATTTGAACAGTAAACCATTGAGTTATAACATAAGACATGTCATTGAACTCTTAAAACTTGGAAACATAGTTCAAATTTAAACAAATTTGACTGCTGATCTGCTGTCCAACATGACAGCCCTGACCAGTTTCCATTTCAACCTGATTTAGGCCATGCTAAAAGCAAAACCAATTCTGGAGCTCAACATCAAAGTTAAAGCTAACTTCAATAGCTTTCCAGAAAGTATTTGCTTGGCCTAATATCTGTCCTGGTTCAAAAGTTATGAGATGTCAAAGTTAACAGAATTTCTGGAGAAAATTGGACATCACCTCCCCGCTTTAGATACTAATTTGATCCAAGAATTCCAGTTAATTCTGCTCCCAATCTGACAAAACTTTCTGTTACAAAGTTGTAACTCATCTCATTAACCTTTCAGAACTACCTCATTTTCTATATTTGGATTTTTATGCAGGAAGTTATGCTCAATTTACAGAGAGTTACAGAGAGTTTTTACTCTGCCCTGTTTTCTGGACAGTTTCCACCCTACTGCATGTTTCGATTGGTTAAGGGATGAAACACCTCTAGACCTCAACAAAAAAGTTGTAAATCTCTTCCAAAGATTTCCAGAAATGTATCGTATGACCCCAAACTCGAAAGAACTCAACCTCTAACCTCTGATTAACTTCAGCCTTAATTCAGCTGAAAACAGCGGACTCTGTCCTTAGTATCCTATAAGTTGAAAACTTGTTAACTTTGAATATCCTAATTAAGGGAAGGAGTTACATCAAGTTTTAGTGCTCTGGATCAAAACTTTCAAGTTTTTCAATGAAGTTGTGTAAGGATCGAAACGCCCAAGAGGGGGGGGGGGTGAATTGGGCTTTTTCAAATTTTAGAGCAATTTGAAACTTAATGGTTGAGGCCCAATTCCCTATGCGAACTAACTACGCAAGTAAGAGTGTTAAGTGTGGAATAGTAAATGCGTAGTAGTAAGGGGGTGAGGAGAGAAATGCAAACTCCCACGGAGACTCGGAGACAAGGCAATTTTTCCCGTGGTTCGGTAAGATCACAAAAATCTACCTACGTCCACGTTGTGGCACCCACCAAAGGGTATAGCCACTCCCAAGTCACCAAGACAAGGGAATCCACTATCTTTCTCCGTTCGCCTTCTCCGGCAAGGTGGAGCTCAAGCCTTGTACAATGGTGATCCTCCGGGATTCCACAAACGCCTTGGTAAGCTCCGGAGCGATCTCTTCTTCCTCCAACGTTTACAAGGTGAGAGAAGTCACCAAGACACTCTCTCTCACTAGCCTAGAGATTCCAATCACCAAGAATGGACGCACACAAGCTTCTCTCTAGCTAGATATAACCTATGGTTGGAGTACAAGAGGTTTTGAAGTGTGGAAGTGGTACCTCTTGGTTTTGAATGCTTGAGAATGTGTAGTGAGGCTCTGGTGATCAAGACTTGTCGAAATGGCCGGTTGGAGGGGTATTTATAGCCAGCCCACACGAGATAGCCGTTGGAAAAGTGGGCAGACTTTTTCAGTGAACATCGGATCCTCCGATGCACCCCTTTATATGAGCATCGGTCGAATTCCAAATTAGCTGATGTCACGTGTCACATGTGACCGTTGGATATAACTGTTGGATCTTTTAATCGACCGATGTTACTTCAATTCATCATCGGATGATCTGGTGAGTTGATCTTCAGAATTGGTTCAGAAATAATGTCTCGGTTGAAATTGACCGATGTACACTTACTTCAGCATCGGATGATCTGGTGTGTACTTCTTCAGAATAACTCAGAAATCATCCTTCTGTTGAAATCAACCGATGTGCCACTTCCCTCACATCGGATGATCCGGTGTGTACTGGGCTCCGAGGTCTTCTTCTTCTGCCAACTCAAACTCGACTGATGTAGTCATTTTGCAAGACATCGGATGATCCGGTGTGTGCAACTTGTTTGTTTCGAGTTGTTTTGAGTTGATCTTTTTGGAATCTTCTTGAGTGACCTCTTTGACACTTGTTTGAAATGACATTATGATGAAGTGTAAGTTTCTTGTGTTGCCAATTTTGATAGAATAGAGTCGTTGTATGAGTTCTTTATTTAGTATTCATGAGTATCGAATAACCCCTTAGAATAGATCGTTGAGGGGTCTCCATTTGTATCCAATGAGCAGTAGATGGTGTGAATAGATAGTTCATTAACGTTTGATGTGATATACGTGAAACCTCGCATCCACAAACTCATTAGCAATAACGAACGGTTGTCATTAATCACCGAAACCATATCTCACGGGGGCCTAGATGCTTTCAATCTCCCCCTTTTTGGTGATTGATGACAACACAACGAGTAGAGCATAAAATTAAATGGAATTAAAACACAATGCTCAAAAAGGAAATATAACAAGTGCAAATTGCAACACAAGTGGCTCAAAGGCTCAAATAATAAACAATAAAGTGTAAGAGTACAAAGTAGCACCCGGAGTACAATAATAGCAAATAATAATAACAGACAATCTCAAATAAAGTAGCAAAAGGATAGACACTCCCTCTAAAACTGAGCTAACCCTCCCCCTGACTCTAACTCTTCTCCCCCTTTGGCATCAAGACACCAAAAAGGGAAGTCGAGTGCCTACGACTCAGGCGCGCTCCTGGCGATGGTGAAACGGTCGGCGTCGACGGTGCTGTCGCCGGAGCTGCTGGAGGTGGAGGTCGCTGGTGCTGGAGCTGGAGCGGGGGGAGCTGGAGCTGGAGCTGCTGTGGGAGCTGGAGCTGGAGCTGCTGGGGGATCCGCTGAGACTGCTGGCGCCGGTGGAGAGGGTACTGCCAGAAGAGGTGAGGACTGGAGCGACGTCGGCGGCAGTACTGGACCTGGTGCCAGTGGGGGTGCACCTGGAGCCTGACTGAGTCCCAAGTGCTGAGGTGGAAGGGCGACTCCCGTCTGCTGGTAGAGGTTGGTGACCAACCCCAGGATGCCCAACAACATCTGCTGAGTCTGCTGCTGCTGGTCCAGAGTGCGTCGCGTCATCTGGTCGACAAGGTTGGTGAACCTGTCGGTGTCCTCTCGCCTCTGACGGGCGATCTCCAGCTGCATCTCCTGCTGCTGCCTCTGAAGCTGCTCCTGTCGAGCTGCCTGCTGCTCCTGCTGCTGAGCCATCCGCTGAAGTAAGGCAGTGAGCTCTGACGGCTGAGTCACCTGAGCCTCTGACACTGGAGGAGGTGTAGGTGGTGGAGCTGCTGAGCCTCCTGCCTCTGCGTCGTGCTGTCTCGGTGAAGGAGGAGCAGGAGGGAAGTACTCCTCGACACTGTCGCTGGTGTCGCTGTCCGACCATATGTGCTGTAGGTCTCCTCCCTGAGCCTCTGCCTGTGCTAGCTCTACGTCCTCCTGAGTCACCTCTGCCTAGTCCTCCTCTGACAGTCTGGCTCGGACCTCACGCTCGACTGGACGGCCAAGGCGGCGGTCTCCTGGAGTGGGGACTCGGTAGTGACTGAACCGGGTCACGTGCATCTCCGTCAGCTGAGAGACTCCTGGAGTGTCCTCTGGAACCAACTGGTGGAGAAGGTGACAGATCCAGTGACCGAAGACCAACTGTCGCAGCATCCCAACTCCGTCGGTGATCACGTCCTCCATCTCGCAGATTAGAATATCTACGATGTCGAACTCCATCCCGTTCATCACATAGAACAGGATGGTCCGCTGAAGGCTCGTGAAGCCCTCCAAGTAGCCACACCTCGGTAGCAGAGTACGCCTGAGGACGTGGTGAACTGTCCGAGCTGCTGGGGTGAGAAGTGCTGGCACCCTCGGCTGGTCAGGAGTGAACGTCTGAGTGAACAGACCTCTGATCTCCTCGAAAGGCGGTGCCACTCCTCCAGTCAGTGGCCTCCTCGGCGGGTCTGCGTCTCCGTAGACTATCTGGTGCAGACACGTAGTAGAAAGCTCCACACCAAGCAGTCTGCCCAACAAGTCTCGAGACACGTCGTGGATCCGCCCCATGAACATGAAGTGGATCGAGCGACGGCCCTCAGAGACGTAGAGTGTCGCGTAGAACACCCTGACCCACTCCTCGACGTAGGCACTCGTCTGGTGTGAGAGCAAATCCACAAGTCCTCTGTATCTCTCAAAGAGGGGCCTGATCCCGTGTCCTGCTGCCACTGCAAGCTGATCCCAGTCAATGCTGTTATGCTGGAATAGCTTGTGACCCCGATGCCTGTAAGTCTCGTACAGCGATGCCTGTGTCAGGGTCCAGAAACGGGAGTCAACTCGAGAGTCCCTAGGCCGCGGGAACCACTCCTCAAGGATCACTGACCATCTGAGCTTCTTCAGTTGCCTAGCCTTCGTCTTCCTGTAGTCGGTGAGTCTGACATCCTCGGCAACACGGACAGCTGTGTCCATCAGGTGGATGGCCCTTTCGGCCTCTCTGTCATCGGCGCGGTCAGCCGCAGAGGGACGCCGACTCGCCGTAGGAGTCTGTCCACCCCCACGAGTCCTCGGGGTGCGCCGGTGGATGAGAGGCGGCACCTCGGTCTCCTCCTCGTCGGAGCCCTCGGGAGGCACCGGCTGGATCGGAGGCTGCTCCTGCCTCTGCCGGGACTCACGGATCCGTAGGGAACCGCGATGGCCGCGCTCACGCTCCTCGGCGGCGCGAGCGGTCAACTCCGCACGACGAGCGTCCTTGGACATCTTGCGCTTCTTCGCGGCGGGCTCCTCAATTGCCTTTTCCTTTCCTTTGCGATCGCGACCCATCTTGATGCAATTGAGAGCTAGGGTTAGCGACGGTGAACATGAACGACGAAAAACAACGAAGGACGTCGCGCGGCACGGAGCAAACCTTAGCGACGAACGGCGAAGCACGACGAGACCCTAGCGGAGAGGGTGATGCGAGCCGGCGGCTATTGGTGGAGGGAAGACGGCGAGGGAGGTGCGGCGGTGCGGTGGAACAGTTGCGGCACGCTCGGGAGAGGCGGCGGCGTGGGCACGGACGGCGCCTAGGCGGCCGAAAGGTGGCGGTGGCGGCCCCTGGGAGGAGGCGGCGGCGGCGCCTGGGAGGCGGCGGCGCGGGAGAGGCAGCGGCGGCTGTGCCTGGAAGGCGGCGGCGGCTGGGAGGCGGCGCCCGCGGGAGGCGGCGTGCGCGGGAGAGGCGGCGGCGGCGCCTGGGAGCCGGCGGCGGCGGCTGGGAGGCGGCGGCAACGACTAAGAGGCGGCGGTGGCGACTGGGAGGCGGCGCGCGTGGGAGAGGCGGCGGCGAGGGCGTCGGGCGGCGGCGGAGGTCGGGAAAGAAGAAGAAGAAAAAAAGAAGGGCGGTCGAGCCGCTTTTTAAACCGTACGGGCAAACCCTAGCCGTGCACAATGCACCGGATGGACCGATGATCATCGGAGGATGCATCGGTCGAGTTCAACAGAGAGTTGTTCCAAAAACTCTCTTTGAACACCGGATGAGCCGACGTTGAGGTGTCGATCATCGGTTGATTTCTGCAGGGCACCAGAAAACTGAACACCGGATGCTCCGATGTCTTCTGAAATGAACTCATCGGTTGATTTGTGACATCTGACTTGATCTGAGCACTGAACTGAAGCACCAATTGATCCGATGATCTGCTGGCCCTAGCATCGGATAATCCAATGACTACAGAAAACCTAAGACTGCCCATATGTGTCCTTGGACTTAAACACACAAAGATAAGGATGGGTCCTAGGACTTTTTGGGCAACTCCTAACTTCTAATAGAAGGCTTCAAATATATTGCCACATATTGGCTAAGCCCTTAAGCAAAGAGAACACACAAGGTTAGGAGGGAAACCACAAAAATGTAAGGCCCATGCTTTGTGAGCTAGAGTATGGAAAACTTCTATCTCTTTAAAGCATGTACCTTTAGAATTTTGCTCTATCCACATCCTATGAGTTGAGATATTGCATTTTGAACAAGTCTCCTTCTCATGATGCGGGTTCCCCTTTGTGACAATCTACCGTATGCAATGCCAAACAAAATAATGCAAGATATTAAATGAGTGCAAGTCTATATTGCAGGAATCATGCAAGGCGTAATGTAAATCTATCTTGCCAAGTTTAAACCTGCCAAAGGCTTCCTCAGGGAAAACTATTTCTAGCTTGCCCCTATCCTTTGGGAGTTATACAAGACCTATTTGATATGCAACCTTACATGAACATGGCAACTTACATGACGTTAGATGCATCTAGCACATTTAATTCACTTCTAAGTCTAGAAAAAGTTTTCTCATCAAGTGGTTTAGTGAAGATATCTGCCAATTGTTCTTCGGACCTAACACCTTGCAAAGAGATGTCTCCTTTAGCCTCATGGTCCCGCAAGAAGTGATGGCGAATATCAATGTGCTTAGTGCGGGAGTGATGAACGGGGTTTCTGGCTATCTTAACCGCACTTTCATTGTCACAAAGGAGAGGCACACAATCAAACTTAATTCCAAAGTCCAAAAGGGTTTGCTTCATATATAGAATTTGGGCACAACATGCACCGACCGCTATATACTCTGCCTCCGCGGTGGACAAAGCCACGGAGTTTTGCTTTTTGCTCGACCAAGATACTAGGGAACGCCCAAGTAAGTGGCACCCACCGGAGGTACTCTTGCGATCCACACGGCATCCGGCAAAGTCCGAATCCGAGTAACCCAAGAGATGGAAACTAGCGTTCTTGGGGTACCACAAACCTACACTTGGGGTATGCTTGAGATACCTAAGTATCCTAAAGACCGCCTTACGATGCGATTCTTTAGGTGCCGCTTGAAAGCGAGCACACAAGCACACACTAAACATGATATCGGGCCTAGATGCGGTAAGATATAACAATGAACCAATCATGGAACGGTAATGAGATTGATCAATAGGTTTACCGTCCATGTCCGCGTCGAGATGACAATTTGTCGCCATTGGAGTACTTCTTGAGCTACAATCTTCCATTTCAAACTTCTTCAAGAGGTCTTTGGTGTACTTCTCTTGGTAGATGAAAGTCCCCTCTTGAAGTTGCTTGATTTGAAATCCTAGGAAGAAATTGAGTTCTCCAATCATTGACATATCGAACTCCCTAGACATCATGGTGCCAAACTCAAGGCTAAGAGATTTGTTAGTGGAGCCAAAAATAATGTCATCAACGTAAATTTGACAAAGAAATAAATCCCCGTTGATGTCCTTGGTGAAAAGTGTGGTATCCACCCTCCCGATCTTGAATCCCTGCATGACTAGGAAATCCCTTAGACGTTCATACCATGCCCTAGGTGCTTGCTTGAGCCCGTAGAGCGCCTTGTGTAACCTATACACATGGTTAGGATTCCTCGGATCTTCAAACCCGGGAGGTTGCTCAACGAAAACAAGCTCGTTAATATAACCATTGAGGAAGGCACTTTTCACATCCATTTGATAAAGCATAATATTGTGATGTGAAGCAAAAGCAAGGAGTATGCGAATAGCTTCTAACCGTGCGACCGGGGCGAATGTCTCTCCAAAATCTAGTCCTTCAACTTGTGAAAAACCCTTGGCCACAAGCCTTGCCTTGTTGCGGACCACCACGCCATTCTCGTCTTGCTTGTTGCGGTACACCCACTTCGTTCCGATGACGTTCTTGTTCTTAGGTCGCTCCTCTAATACCCAAACTTCATTGCGGGTGAAGTTGTTGAGTTCTTCTTGCATAGCCATCACCCAATTGGGATCTTGGAGTGCTTCCTCAATATTTGTGGGTTCTACACACGAAACAAAAGAGTAGTGCTCACAAAATGAAGCAACATGGCGAGAACGAGTACTTACTCCCCGTGACGGACTTTCGATGATTTGATCCATCGGATGTGCCTTGGAGATGCGCCCATGCCTCATAAGAGGTTGTGAGGCACTTGGCGGTGGTGAGGCATCTCGCTCGTCTTGTGGTTGGACTTGCCCTTGGACTTCTTCTTCTTCTTGGTGTTGTGTGGCATGTGAATCTTGCATTGACAATGGATCATCTTTCTCTTCTTCTTCATCAATTTGAGGCGCCATGGAGGTGTTGATGTTGGAACTTGAGGCTCCCCCTTGATCATGGCTCTCCTCAACTTCGGGCTTGATGTCTCCTATGGTCATGTTCTTCATAGCTTCTCGTAGAGGCTCATCATCTATATCATCATGACCAAAACTCTCCTCTTGGGAGCCATTAGTCTCATCAAACTCAACATCACAACTTTCTTCAACTAACCCGGAGGTTTGGTTGAATACTCGATATGCTTTTGAGTTTGACGAATAACCAAGAAAGATACCGACATCACACCTTCTTTCAAACTTACCGAGTCTTTTCTTGCGGTAGATGTAGCACTTGCACCCGAAGACTCGGAAGTAGGAGATGTTGGGCTTTCTCCGAATGAGGAGCTCATATGGGGTCTTTTGAAGTAGTCGATGAAGATAGACCCTATTTGCGGCATGGCACGCCGTGTTGATTGCTTCGGCCCAAAACTTCTCCGACGTGCCATAGTCATCAAGCATTGCTCTTGCAAGGGTGATGAGAGTCTTGTTCTTCCTTTCAACGACACCATTTTGTTGAGGGGTGTATGTAGCCGAAAACTCGTGCTTCACGCCTTCACGATCACACCACTCCCCAATGTTGTAGTTCTTGAACTCGGTGCCGTTGTCACTCCGGACCTTGATGATGGGAAGTTGAAATTCCCTTTGAGCTCGTTTAGCGAAGGTCTTGAAGATTTCCGGAGTTTCACCCTTGTCACCTAAAAATAATGTCCAAGCATAGCGAGAGTAGTCATCAACAATAACAAGACAATAGAGGTTACCGCCAAGACTTTGGTATGAGGATGGTCCGAAGAGGTCCATGTGAAGTAGTTCAAGTGGCTTGGAGGTTGACACCATTGTCTTCATCGGATGGTGTGAGGCAACTTGCTTCCCGGCTTGACACGCGCTACAAAGCTTGTTCTCTCAAATGTGACATCCTTCACGCCGGTCACCATCCCAAGCTTGAACGACTTCTTGAGCTTGCTCATCCCAATGTGAGCAATGCGCCGATGCCATAGCCATCCCAAACTTGTCTTGGTGAAAAGACAAGTGGTCAAGCTAGCATCCTTGTTGGAGAAGTCCACCAAGTAAAGATGTCCATGCCGAAAACCTTTGAATATTAGTTCTTTGCTTAATTCACTAGTCACCACAACACCATTCTTGTCAAATGTGCACGTTAGTCCAAGATCACATAATTGTGCAATAGAAAGTAATTGAAACTAAGAGACTTAACGTAAAGCACATTAGTGATAGACAAATCATGAGAAATAGCAATTTTACCCAAACCAATTACCTTCCCCTTTGAGTTATCACCAAAGGTGACTTGTTCATGATTGTCGGGGTTTTCTATGGAGGTGAACATACCATCATTGCCGGTCATATGTTGAGTGCACCCACTATCGAGTACCCAATGCTTTCCTCCGGCTTTGTAGTTCACCTACACACATGAAGTTAGTTTTTGAGTTTAGGAATCCAAGCCAACTTAGGTCCTTGTATGTGTGATACAAGTGATTTTGGGACCCAAAGTTGCTTGGGGAGCTTCCCCTTCATGCCCTTGATGTCTTTGCCGATGAACCTTGCCTTCACCTTTCCACCTACTTTGCTCAATAGATAGTGATAATCATTGAAAGTAGATTTGTAGTTAGAAGGCAGTTTGGGAGAAGGACGGTTGGGAAGAGGACACTCCCTCGTGTGATGTCCGGTGACCTCACAATGTTGGCAATAGGAACCAACTTCCTTGATGAAGCTTGTCCTAAGCTCCGGTGAGGGCACCTTTCCTTTGTTGGGCACCGGGAAGGATCCAAGTCCCCTCTTGTTGAAGCTTTTAGCTTGTTGGTAGAGTATTTCCTTGTGCTTGTCCTCCCCCTTAGAGAGTCTTGCCACACTAGTGCGAAGACTTTCAATTTCGTCCATTAGCTCCTTCTCCCTAGGGCTCGCTTTCAAAGGCAAAGACTCATCCAAAATATTAGTGGCATGTGAATTAGATGATATTTTGCCATCGTGGGTTTCTTTCTTTGTGTTTTTCAATTTAAGTTCAATCGCTTCATAAGCAAGGTTAAGCACTTCATGTTCTTGAACCAACTCATTGTGCTTTGCCAAGAGAGCTAAGTTAGCTAAGTCAAGCTCATGATACTTAAGCTTGATTTGAGCATTCTCCTCCTCGATTGGCTTGACATTTGATTTGAGCGCGTCATGCTCTTTAAGTATGGTTACATACTTGTCATGCAAATCGAGGTTAGCACTTTCAAGCTTAGCATGAGCTAGCTCAAGAGCCTTAACCTTAGCCTTTTCCCTTTTTATAATGGTATGATATTCATTAATCATAGATGCTAATTCATCGGGTGAAAGCTCATCATCATCATCGCTAGAATCTTCACATACCTTTGAGTTACCTTTCGCCATTAGGCACATAGGAAGTGGATGAAGAGGTGAGTCATCCTTGTTGATGATGGCGAGGCCCGCCAAGTTTTCTTCATCTTCACTATCTTCGTCGCTTGACTCTTCATCCGTGATCCACTCATTGGCTTCACACATGAAGACCTTTTGAGGCCCTCTTCTTTTCTTTGGAAAGAGCTTGGTTTTCTTGCCTTTGTCAAATTTCTTCTTTCCAAAAGAGCGCTTGGGCTTGACCTCCTCTTCATCATCACTTTCTTCTAGCTTGTGATGTTTGCCATTGTCCTTCCTTTTGTCCGGTCTTGGACAATCATATGATATGTGGCCTAGATCACCACAATTGTAGCACATCTTGTTTTCATTTTTTCTTGGCAAGAAGGCTTTCTTCTTGGGATCATAAGAGTATCCCTTCTTTGCAATCTTGGAGTTGAGGCGTGAGAATTTCCTCATCATCAAGGCAAGCTCATTATCATCATCTTCGCTTGTTTCTTGCTCTTCTTCACTTGAGCTAGGCTCAACCACTTTCTTCTTCTTGGGAGTTGTCTTTTTGGTTGAAGCCTTGAGAGCAATGGTTTTTGATGATGACTCCTCCATCATTCCAAGTACGCTCATCTCATGAGCATGAATTTCTCCAATGAGCTCCGAAACTTCAATGTTGTCTAGTGACTCTTTTTGGAGCATTGAATTGATAATGTTGTACTTGGGCTTGGGTAGAAGCATGAGGATCTTGCGATTGATAAGTCCCTTGCCAAGAGAAGCAATGTCAAGTGCGTTAATTTCCTCAATGAGCACATTTAAACGAGAAAACATTTGGTTAACATTCTCATGAGGGAGAATATTAAATTCATCATATTTTGATTTAAGCATGTGATATTTGAGTTCTTTAACACGAGATGAGCCCTCATGTATTTCAATTAGACATGCCCAAATTTCACATGCTTTTTCCTTACTAGCAATCCTAGCAAAAACATCTTGACTAATGCATTCATATATGGCATTTCTAGCCTTAGCATCCCATTTTAATTGGTCTCCAACATAGTCAACATTTCCAAACCCCGCATGGGTCGCTTCCCACACTTCAGGAGCAATTGCCTCAAGGTAAGCGCGCATGCGTGCTTTCCAATAAGCAAAATTCTTGCCCTCGAAGATAGAAACCGAACCCCCATTCTTGGTCATTTTCGCTCTCTAGCGGTGAAGCTAGAACGATCCAATGAGCAACCTCGCTCTGATACCAATTGTAAGGATCGAAACGCCCAAGAGGGGGGTGAATTGGGCTTTTTCAAATTTTAGAGCAATTTGAAACTTAATGGTTGAGGCCCAATTCCCTATGCGAACTAACTACGCAAGTAAGAGTGTTAAGTGCGGAATAGTAAATGCGTAATAGTAAGGGGGTGAGGAGAGAACTGCAAACTCCCGTGGAGACTCGGAGACAAGGCGATTTTTCCCGTGGTTCGGTAAGATCACAAAAATCTACCTACGTCCACGTTATGGCACCCACCAAAGGGTATAGCCACTCCCAAGTCACCAAGACAAGGGAATCCACTATCTTTCTCCGTTCGCCTTCTCCGGCAAGGTGGAGCTCAAGCCTTGTACAATGGTGATCCTCCGGGCTTCCACAAACGCCTTGGTAAGCTCCGGAGCGATCTCTTCTTCCTCCAACGTTTACAAGGTGAGAGAAGTCACCAAGACACTCTCTCTCACTAGCCTAGAGATTCCAATCACCAAGAATGGACACACACAAGCTTCTCTCTAGCTAGATATAACCTATGGTTGGAGTACAAGAGATTTTGAAGTGTGGAAGTGGTACCTCTTGGTTTTGAATGCTTGAGAATGTGTAGTGAGGCTCTGGTGATCAAGACTTGTCGAAATGGCCGGTTGGAGGGGTATTTATAGCCAGCCCACACGACATAGCCGTTGGAAAAGTGGGCAGACTTTTTCAGTGAACATCGGATCCTCCGATGCACCCCTTTATATGAGCATCGGTCGAATTCCAAATTAGCTGATGTCACGTGTCAGATGTGACCGTTGGATATAACCGTTGGATCTTTTAATCGACCGATGTTACTTCAATTCATCATCGGATGATCTGGTGAGTTGATCTTCAGAATTGGTTCAGAAATAATGTCTCGGTTGAAATTGACCGATGTACACTTACTTCAGCATCGGATGATCTGGTGTGTACTTCTTCAGAATAACTCAGAAATCATCCTTCTGTTGAAATCAACCGATGTGCCACTTCCCTCACATCGGATGATCCGGTGTGTACTGGGCTCTGAGGTCTTCTTCTTCTGCCAACTCAAACTCGACCGATGTAGTCATTTTGCAAGACATCGAATGATCCGGTGTGTGCAACTTGTTTGTTTCGAGTTGTTTTGAGTTGATCTTTTTGGAATCTTCTTGAGTGACCTCTTTGACACTTGTTTGAAATGACATTATGATGAAGTGTAAGTTTCTTGTGTTGCCAATTTTGATAGAATAGAGTCGTTGTATGAGTTCTTTATTTAGTCTTCATGAGTATCGAATAACCCCTTAGAATAGATCGTTGAGGGGTCTCCATTTGTATCCAATGAGCAGTAGATGGTGTGAATAGATAGTTCATTAACGTTTGATGTGATATACGTGAAACCTCGCATCCACAAACTCATTAGCAATAACGAACGGTTGTCATTAATCACCGAAACCATACCTCACGGGGGCCTAGATGCTTTCAAGTTGTTCATTTAGTGGAGTGTGACGTCGATGCGTCACCAAAGCATGTCGGTACTACGTCCTCACAAAGAAAAACCTATACCGGACTTAGCCGGCTTCGCTAACTCAGTGGCACTAAGCGTCACTTGCACACGAATGCTACACGTCTACCGTTTCGTGGTTATACTACCTGCAGATAACTCACACAATCGTCAAACTCGGCTGCACACCGAGCCCGGTATCCATACAGTTAGTACACCCGGCCATCATCACTCGTCCGGATGTTCTCAAGCCAAACACGCCTTGAGCTACGTGTTCACATTACTTACCACGTGACGGGGTCTTCCAAATTGCACCACGCATGCCAGGGACAGACGTTGCTCGAATACCCCAAACGACATGAAGAGTCGTAGAGGATATCAAAGCTGGTCGGGTTACCTGCCACCCGTGGGGCTCCACCCTTCAGCTTGTGCCGCACTGGTGGACAGCTCTTACGTGCATCCCCCAAGACATAAAGCGTCCCGAGATGCACGATTTTCCGACAGAAGCAAATTGGTTAGTATGCCACTTTCTATACATTAATTACATCCGTATATGGGCTACTAACTCGTTCCTCAGTAGATTTTTGAAAAAGATGACCTTTGTAGTGCGTTAAACCCCAAGTGAGCTCTGATACCAACGCTGACACGACTCCACGGTCTTGTCGAGCCAGGATCACGCTGAGGGGTGTTGTGTTGCACAGCACCGGATAACACACATCAAAGGCGTAAAGCGGAAGCAAAGTTTTATTACATAAACAAGTTTATGAATATTTTTACAGCAAAATATGTTCAGTCTACACTCACGGGCGTAGACTATGCATCAAGTTCACGTTCAGCCCGTGAACATGTCCTTGCTAGCACGCACGCACACTAACACGGCGGCGTGCACGACTCCCACTCGACGGGGTTCCCCTCCTGGGGTTCCATCTCCTCCTCGGGAGTCCCTTCCTCATAGAACCCTGCAAAAGCTTCAAACACAAGCAGTGAGCACGAAAGCTCAGCAAGACTGACCCGTCTCTCCTAAACATGAAACTTCTACATGAGGGGTAATAGGTACATGAGGTAAAATAAGTTGCAAAGGACTCGCCTAATTAGTGGAACCTTACTTTCAACTTTTAGCAGCAGGTTGTGGAGAACCTTACGCTAAGGCACATGAGAGAGCCGCAATCAAACAAGAAACACATTTCTCTCATGTACTTTGCCCAAAGTTGAAAAGAACTTTAGTTAGCTCTAAACTACAACAAATCATTAACAATCAAAGTCCATCTTTCAATCAGCAATATTTTAACATGTAACTAGCCTGTTCTTTCTACGTCACGGTACAGTGAACAAGTGGTACTCACTGACCGCGAGGGGCGGCGATTATAATCAATTTACACCTGCAGGGTTACCCGAATAACCCGTCACGTACGCCCGTACTCGATGTTGCCTACAGCAACCATCATGGACGTCGTACGCAACCACCTTTCACCCGTTAGCCAAATATTGAACCGATCCCATCGTCCCGAGCAAGAGGTCTCTGCACGCGCATCTAAGTGCCGCCAGCCGATTTACACCTCAAGCTCTCAACCTACCCTCTGAACGACGAGCAATGCCTCAATACCCAGCTACCCGAGTTACATCAGTTTCCTGGTTCCCATATAGTCGGTAGGTCTTCGGTACTGTTCTAGCTTGTTCAACAGGCCCGCACACGGCTCGGTCCTCAATCGACACATGCGGAGCTATAGCACACAGACCCCAAAGTCCTGCTACCTAAGTCTCCGCTCGGTCTCATTTTTCTTGCCATGTGTATCATGTGCTATCTCTACCCGAGTCGAGTGCCTCTAGCCTATGCTCGCGAGTAGTTCCAACTACTCGACTTGTACCGAATCCTACACTATCCTAGCATTGGAGTAGCTAATTGGGGTTTTCAGTCCTAATTCCAACCCATCGTTTTCTTGCCTATGCAATTGGGTTTTCAAACCAGGCTCCAGTGCAAGAAATAATGATACTCAAGTAACTGCTTAAAACAATAAAAATTTATAAAAAGGTTAATGCAAACCGGAGCTTGTTTTGCTGCTCTTGGTCATAAGCTAGCTGCTCTTCTGGAGTGACGAAGTCTAAGACTTTAGGTTCCTCCTCGACCTTAGTGACTACATGAGATACAAGTACATGTATTAATTTAAATGCATTTGATTGAAATTTAAACTTGTGAAGTTTATAAGTCTCACTAGACAGACTCAATGACTCTGAAATTTTTATTGTGGCTTGTTTACCACCTAAACAAAGACTTGGTCAAGTTTTAGTTGCAGCAAAGCTCATTTGAGCTCTCCGCAATTAATTATGTCCTTGACCTTAATTGGAACTCTTAGGGTGTTATAGGGATTTTCATGGAGCAAGCCATGACTTTCTGAAAACTAGATTTTTAGAGGGTTATAATGAAGTTGGTCTCACTTAATTTGAAGGTTCCTAGCTAAAGATATGAGCTAAACAATTTCAGAGAAATTCTGAAAATGTTTCTGGGCATTTTCTATTTTCTCTGGAACAGTTTTATTAATCACACCATTAGGTGGATCAAACGAGCTCAAATGGATCTGAAATTTTTACGGTAGTTCAGGGATATTTTGGTGAACATCCCAACAAAATTTTAGAATTTCCTCCAAAGGATTCTCCAGTTAAAATTCCAAACATTTTAAAATTTGAAGAATTAATCCTGGAGAAATAAGGATTTTCATGATGTGATACTTGATTTGCTGGAAAGTACTCAGAGAGCTGAATCCAACAAAATTTGGTTCACTCGATTTGGAGTTCCCTAGCCAAAGTTATGAGGATTTGAAGTTTGAATGAAATCTAAAAATCGAGAAAAGTTTAAATCTCTGCGCGTGGGACCTGGGGCTACGTGTCGGCTCCTCATCGGACGACACACGCGGCTACAGAGTCTTTCACGCGCAGCCGCACCCGATCCGTGCCATAGCAGATCCCGGTTTTAAAATATCTGCCGCTGACAGCCGGGTCTACCCCCTTCGTCTACCTCCCGACTCCCGCGTTCGGCCGCCGCAACGCCTCGCCGGAGAGCTCGCCGACAGCCTCGGTGGTGCTCCAAACTTCATGATTCTGGCCGCTCCTGATTAAATCCACTCGGGGAACACGATTATGGGCTCAGTTCGTCATGAAAACGGCCGGCACATGGTCGGCGACGAGTGGCGGCTTCGGAAAGACTTCGGCCGTGTCGGCCAACCTACCTAGCACTCCAACCGACCGAGCAAACGTTCGGAAAGCATCAGTGGTTCCTTAGGAACCTCGGCATGGGCTCGAAGCAGCTCGGGGGAGGTCCGAAGTAGGCTCCCACCATGCGCCCGATGCTTCCCGCAGGATCCGCCGTCGACAAGCTTCGAAATACGCCGGCTACAGGGGTTCTCAGGCTCAGGGTTGTGAAGGCAACTTGTGCGCTACCAGGTGTAGTCTGTGTAAGAACGGATTGAGACTCTCTAACCCTTCCTAGAGCGTGAATTTGACAGAACCGTACCCGAAGGTCGGTCTGTAACGAGAAAGGGGAAAACTAGAAATTCACCGCCGGCGATCAAGCCCTCGGGCTGTGGCACGGGGGTGAGCAGCACCGGTCACCAACGCGTCCAGGGACGCCTTAGCTCGGGCGTGACAACCTCCTTGTTGGATTGTCCACGGGAGCCCGAAGTGCGGCGGTTTTAGGTCACTGAACGGAACTCCCGGTATAGCCAAGATCACCCGAGTTCAGCCGATTTCTAGCGACGGGGAAGAAGAAGGAAGGTTCCTAGTACCTTGTCGTAGCTCTGGAGGGATTGGGGAGGCTGTGATCGTGGTTCTCCGATCGATCCTGAGTGGCGGAGGGAAGAATTCTGGTGCGGTGTTCTTGCAAGGGGAAAAACGGCGAGGGCTTTGGCCGAGGCGTGGAGCGCCTTAAGAAGGGCTCGGAACCGACCTGCGCCCGCGCGTGGCCAAGCTGCTGGTGGCGCGGCGGCCTCCCCTTGGTGGCGATCGCTGCTGAAGCCCGAAGACCCGAGTGAGAAAGTCTTCAGTCGGTTGAACCTCTTCAGTGGCTGACAAGTGGGTCCCACTCCCATTTTAACCTTTGAACTTAACTCCATATTACTGTTGTAAACAGTAAGCTATAAAATGCCCATGGTGATTTGAATTATTCACCCCTGAGCCATTTGAATTGGTTAGAATTCAAATTGGGTTTGGTTTAACTAAGTTTTAGTACATATTCAGTTTGAAATTCAAATAAAGTTTGAATTCGCTACACTTAGCTCATGTCAAGATCAACTCCAAATGGAGTGAAAATTGGTGTGTGAGCTCACAAAAATATGCTGAGTAAGAATATGCCTCCCACTTTTGAATTCATGGGATAAAAACAGTTTGAATTTGAATTTGAGTTCAAACTACCCTCTTTCTAGCTATACCCAAAAGTACCTCAAAAAGGTATTGCATTTGGGTGAAACTTGGCATGGACATTACTAGCAAAGTGTAGGAGTTTTTCATATGTCCAGCCCCTATATGATGTGTGTGAGAAATGCCACTTTTGCATTTTGTGAGTTTATCCTCTAATGAGCATGTTGATAATGGTTACTTGCTCTTCAAATATGTTCATCAACCTTCTTCAAATGAGGTGTGTGTGTGTGGTGATGAACACTTTGAATGTGTCAAAAACTGAGGCCTTTACAGCCCCGTCCTATAAACGCTCGCATGCCTCTAGAGTCGGCCCCTTTCGACAAAAACTCGCCGCTGCAGCCATCCTTTCGATGAGCCACCACTGTCGTTGATTAGGGCCCAATTTGCCGCCAATTTGCGGGCTCACGAGCTCACACGATCGCAGGGACGCCGGTGCTCCTCCTTCCCCCGTCCCGAGTCGCGCTGACGCCCCAAACCCTAGCTTCGGCGAGTTCCGGTGAGTTCCTCCGCCTTTCTTCGCGTTCCGGTGATTTGGGTGCAGAATTCCCCAAAGTGACGTCTCCATCAGCTCCACCGTACCACAGAACGCATCACCAACGTGAAGCCACGCAAGGAAATCGCCGCCGACGCCGTTGCCGATGAAGAACCGAAGGTTTCCGCCGCACCCCTCCGTCGCGAGTTGTAACATCCCACAGAGGAAATAAAAGGGGTTTTAAAACTTTTCTAACAAAGTCGAACCAAACTACCCAAATTTAAAATTTAAAACATGAAATGAAACAAAGAATCAAGGAAAATAAAAAGAGAAGGAAACAGAAACCGTGTTGGGCCAAAAGCCCGCCTACCTTTGACTGTTTTCCCACAGCCCACATCTCCTTTACTTCCCCTAGCAGCCCAGCCCACCTTCCTTTGTCTTTTCCTTTTTCCCCACTGACCGGCGGGGCCCGCCCGTCAGGCGGCTTCTTCCCGTTGCCTTTCTTCTCCCTTTCCCTCGCGGTCCCCGCTCTCTCCTCCTCTTTTCTTCTCCGGTCGCCGACCAAGCGCCAGAGAGCCCAACCGAAAGGGGCTCCTGTCCCCCCCGCGATACCTCCTTCCCCCTCGGATCCTCCGCCCCTACCGCGCTATAAAAGCCCTCTCCGAACCCTAACGCGCCCCTGCTCCTTCTCCCTGCCGCGGACGGAGCCGAGCGGGCTCTCCGGTCTACCCGCGGTGAGCCGCTGCACCCCGGCTCTTCCCCTTTTTTTTTCAACCATCGACGAGCTAATCGGGTCATTGAAAGCATCTAGGCCCCCGTGAGATATGGTTTCGGTGATTAATGACAACTGTTCGTTATTACTAATGAGTTTGTGGATGCAAGGTTTCACGTACATCACATCAAACATTAAATGAACTATCTATTCACACCATCTACTGCTCATTGGATACAAATGGAGACCCCTCAACGATCCATTCTAAGGGGTTATTCGATACTCATGAAAACTAAATGAAGAACTCATACAACGACTCTACTTTATCAAAATTGGCAACACAAGGAGCTTACACTTCATCGTAATATCATTTCAAACAAGTGTCAAAGAGGTCACTCAAGAAGATTCTAAAAGATCAACTCAAAACAACTCGAAGCAAACAAGTTGCATTCACCGGATCATCCGATGTCTTGCAAAATGACTACATCGGTCGAGTTTGAGTTGGCAGAAGAAGAAGACCTCAGAGCCCAGTAAACACCGGATCATCCGATGTGAAGGAAGTGGCACATCGGTTGCTTTCAACAGAAGGATAATTTCTGAGTAATTCTGAAGATCAACTCACCGGATCATCCGATGATGAAGTAAGTGTACATCGGTCAAATTCAACAGAGACAATATTTCTGACCCAATTCTGAAGATCAACTCACCGGATCATCCGATGATAAATTGAAGTAACATTGGTCGATTAAAAGATCCAACGGTTATATCCAACGGTCACATCTGACACGTGACATCAGCTAATTTGGAATTCGACCGATGCTCATATAAAGGGGTACATCGGAGGATCCGATGTTCACTGAAAAAGTCTGCCCACTTTTCCAACGGCTATCTCGTGTGGGCTGGCTATAAATACCCCTCCAACCGGCCATTTCGACAAGTCTTGATCACCAGAGCCTCTCTAGACATTCTCAAGCATTCAAGACCAAGAGCTACCACTTCCACACTTCAAAACCTCTTGTACTCCAACTATATGTTATATCTAGCGAGAGAGAAGCTTGTGTGCGTCCATTCTTGGTGATTGGAATCTCTAGGCTAGTGAGAGAGAGTGTCTTGGTGACTTCTCTCACCTTGTAAACGTTGGAGGAAGAAGAGATCACTCCGGAGCTTACCAAGGTGTTTGTGGAAGCCCGGAAGATCACCGTTGTACAAGGCTTGAGCTCCACCTTGCCGGAGAAGGCGAACGGAGAAAGATAGTGGATTCCCTCGTCTTGGTGACTTGGGAGTGGCTATACCCTTTGGTGGGTGCCACAACGTGGACGTAGGAAGATTTTTGTGATCTTACCGAACCACGGGAAAAATCGCCGTGTCTCCGAGTCTCCGCGGGAGTTTGCATTTTTCTCCTCATCCCTTACTATTACGCTTTTACTATTCCGCACTTAACTCTCTTGCTTGCGTAGTTAGTTTGCATAGGGAATTGGGCTTCAACCATTAAAGTTTTAAATTGCTATAAAATTTTAAAAAGCCCAATTCACCCCCCCCCCTCTTGGGCGTTTCGATCCTTACAATTGGTATCAGAGCAAGGTTGCTCATTGGATCATTCTAGCTTCACCGCTAGAGAGCGAAAATGACCAAGAATGGGGGTTCGGTTCCTACCTTCGAGGGCAAGAATTTTGCTTAT
This sequence comes from Neostapfia colusana, assembly GCA_030760725.1. Lineage (NCBI taxonomy): Eukaryota > Viridiplantae > Streptophyta > Magnoliopsida > Poales > Poaceae > Neostapfia > Neostapfia colusana. Next base: position 58,391,712 of record JASWHV010000019.1, read on the forward strand.
TGGAAAGCACGCATGCGCGCTTACCTTGAGGCAATTGCTCCCGAAGTGTGGGAAGCGACCCATGCGGGGTTTGGAAATCTTGACTATGTTGGTGACCAACTAAAATGGGATGCTAAGGCTAGAAATGTCATATATGAATGCATTAGTCAAGATGTCTTTGCTAGGATTGCTAGTAAAGAAAAAGCGTGTGAAATTTGGTCATGTCTAATTGAAATACATGAGGGCTCATCTCGGGTTAAAGAACTTAAATATCACATGCTTAAATCAAAATATGATGAATTTAAGATGTTTCCTCATGAGAACGTTAACCAAATGTTTTCTCGTTTAAATGTGCTCATTGAGGAAATTAACGCACTTGACATTGCTTCTCTTGGCAAGGGACTTATCAATCGCAAGATCCTCATGCTTCTACCCAAGCCCAAGTACAACATTATCAATTCAATGCTCCAAAAGGAGTCACTAGACAACATGGAAGTTTCGGAGCTCATTGGAGAAATCCATGCTCATGAGATGAGCGTACTTGGAATGATGGAGGAGTCATCATCAAAAACCATTGCTCTCAAGGCTTCAACCAAGAAGACAACTTCCAAGAAGAAGAAAGTGGTTGAGCCTAGCTCAAGTGAAGAAGAGCAAGAAACAAGCGAAGATGATGATGATGAACTTGCTTTGATGATGAGGAAATTCTCACGCCTCAACTCCAAGATTGCAAAGAAGGGATACTCTTTTGATCCTAAAAAGAAAGCCTTCTTGCCAAGAAAAGATGAAAACAAGACGTGCTACAATTGTGGTGATCTAGGCCACATATCATATGATTGTCCAAGACCGGACAAAAGGAAGGAAAATGGGAAGCATTACAAGCTAGAAGAAAGTGATGATGAAGAGGAGGTTAAGCCCAAGCGTTCTTTTGGAAAGAAGAAATTTGACAAATGCAAGAAAACCAAGCTTTTTCCAAAGAAGAGAAGAGGGTCTCAAAAGGTCTTCATGTGTGAAGCCAATGAGTGGATCACGGATGAAGAGTCAAGCGACGAAGATAGTGAAGATGAAGAAAACTTGGCGGGCCTCGCCGTCGTCAACAAGGATGACTCACCTCTTCGTCCACCTCCCATGTGCCTAATGGCGAAAGGTAACTCAAAGGTATGTGAAGATTCTAGCGATGATGATGAGCTTTCACCCGATGAATTAGCATCTATGATTAATGAATATCATGCCATTATAAAAAGGGAAAAGGCTAAGGTTAAGGCTCTTGAGCTAGCTCGAGCTAAGCTTGAAAGTGCCAACCTCGATTTGCATGATAAGTATGTAACCATACTTAAAGAGCATGACACGCTCAAATCAAATGTTAAGCAAATCGAGGAGGAGAATGCTCAAATCAAGGTTAAGTATCATGAGCTTGACTTAGCTAACTTAGCACTCTTGGCAAAGCACAATGAGTTGGTTCAAGAACATGAAGTGCTTAACCTTGCTTATGAAACGATTGAACTTAAAGTGAAAAACACAAAGAAAGAAACCCTTGATGGCAAAATATCACCTAATTCACATGCCACTAATATTTTGGATGAGTCTTTGCCTTTGAAAGCAAGCCCTAGGGAGAAGGAGCTAATGGACGAAATTGAAAGTCTTCGCACTAGTGTGGCAAGACTTTCTAAGGGGGAGGACAAGCACAAGGAAATCCTCTACCAACAAGCTAAAGGCTTCCACAAGAGGGGACTTGGATCCTTCCCGGTGCCCAACAAAGGAAAGGTGCCCTCACCGGAGCTTAGGACAAGCTTCATCAAGGAAGTTGGTTCCTATTGCCAACATTGTGAGGTCACTGGACATCACACGAGGGAGTGTCCTCTTCCCAACCGTCCTTCTCCCAAATTGCCTCCCAACTATAAATCTACGTTCAATGATTATCACTATCTATTGAGCAAAGTAGGTGGAAAAGTGAAGGCAAGGTTCATCGGCAAAGACATCAAGGGCATGAAGGGGAAGCTCCCCAAGCAACTTTGGGTTCCAAAAACACTTGTATCACACATACAAGGACCTAAGTTGGCTTGGGTTCCTAAACTCAAAAACTAACTTCATGTGTGTAGGTGAACTACAAAGCCGGAGGAAAGCATTGGGTACTCGATAGTGGGTGCACTCAACATATGACCGGTAATGATGGTATGTTCACCTCCATAGAAAACCCCGGCAATCATGAACAAGTCACCTTTGGTGATAACTCAAAGGGGAAGGTGATTGGTTTGGGTAAAATTGCTATTTCTCACGATTTGTCTATCTCTAATGTGCTTTACGTCAAGTCTCTTAGTTTTAATTTACTTTCTATTGCACAATTATGTGATCTTGGACTAACATGCACATTTGACAAGAATGGTGTTGTGGTGACTAGTGATTCAAGCAAAGAACTAATATTCAAAGGTTTTCGGCATGGACATCTCTACTTGGTGGACTTCTCCAACAAGGATGCTAGCTTGACCACTTGTCTTTTCACCAAGACAAGTTTGGGATGGCTATGGCATCGGCGCATTGCTCACATTGGGATGAGCAAGCTCAAGAAGTCATTCAAGCTTGGGATGGTGACCGGCGTGAAGGATGTCACATTCGAAAAGAACAAGCTTTGTAGCGCATGTCAAGCCGGGAAGCAAGTTGCCTCACACCATCCGATGAAGACAATGGTGTCAACCTCCAAGCCACTTGAACTACTTCACATGGACCTCTTCGGACCGTCCACATACCAAAGCCTTGGCGGTAACCTTTATTGTCTTGTCATTGTTGATGACTACTCTCGGTATGCTTGGACACTGTTTCTAGGTGACAAGGGTGAAACTCCGGAAATCTTCAAGACCTTCGCTAAACGAGCGCAAAGGGAATTTCAACTTCCTATCATCAAGGTCCGGAGTGACAACGGCACCGAGTTCAGAACTACAACATTGGGGAGTGGTGTGATCGTGAAGGCGTGAAGCACGAGTTTTCGGCCACATACACCCCTCAACAAAATGGTGTCGTTGAAAGGAAGAACAAGACTCTCATCACTCTTGCAAGAGCAATGCTTGATGACTATGGCACGTCGGAAAAGTTTTGGGCCGAAGCAATCAAAACGGCGTGCCATGCCGCAAATAGGGTCTACCTTCATCGACTACTTCAAAAGACCACATATGAGCTCCTCATTGGGAGAAAGCCCAACATCTCCTACTTCCGAGTCTTCGGGTGCAAGTGCTACATCTACCGCAAGAAAAGGCTCGGTAAGTTTGAAAGAAGGTGTGATGTTGGCATCTTTCTAGGTTATGCGTCAAACTCAAAAGCATATCGAGTATTCAACCAAACCTCCGGGTTAGTTGAAGAAAGTTGTGATGTTGAGTTTGATGAGACTAATGGCTCCCAAGAGGAGAGTTTTGGTCATGATGATATAGATGATGAGCCTCTACGAGAAGCTATGAAGAACATGACCATAGGAGACATCAAGCCCGAAGTTGGGGAGAGCCATGATCAAGGGGGAGCCTCAAGTTCCAACATCAACACCTCCATGGCGCCTCAAATTGATGAAGAAGAAGAGAAAAATGATCCATTGCCAATGCAAGATTCACATGCCACACAACACCAAGAAGAAGAAGAAGTCCAAGGTCAAGTCCAACCACAAGACGAGCAAGATGCCTCACCACCACCAAGTGCCTCACAACCTCTTATGAGGCATGGGCGCATCTCCAAGGCACATCCGATGGATCAAATCATCGGAAGTCCGTCACGGGAGTAAGTACTCGTTCTCGCCATGTTGCTTCATTTTGTGAGCACTACTCTTTTGTTTCGTGTGTAGAACCCACAAATATTGAGGAAGCACTCCAAGATCCCAATTGGGTGATGGCTATGCAAGAAGAACTCAACAACTTCACCCGAAATGAAGTTTGGGTATTGGAGGAGCGACCTAAGAACAAGAACGTCATTGGAACAAAGTGGGTGTACCGCAACAAGCAAGACGAGAATGGCGTGGTGGTCTGCAACAAGGCAAGACTTGTGGCCAAGGGTTTTTCACAAGTAGAAGGACTAGATTTTGAAGAGACCTTTGCCCCGGTCGCACGGTTAGAAGCTATTCGCATACTCCTTGCTTTTGCTTCACATCACAATATTATGCTTTATCAAATGGATGTGAAAAGTGCCTTCCTCAATGGTTATATTAACGAGCTTGTTTTCGTTGAGCAACCTCCCGGGTTTGAAGATCCGAGGAATCCTAACCATGTGTATAGGTTACACAAGGCGCTCTACGGGCTCAAGCAAGCACCTAGGGCATTGGTATGAACGTCTTAGGGATTTCCTAGTCATGCAAGGATTCAAGATCGGGAGGGTGGACACCACACTTTTCACCAAGGACATCAACGGGGATTTATTTCTTTGTCAAATTTACGTTGATGACATTATTTTTGGCTCAACTAACAAATCTCTTAGTCTTGAGTTTAGCACCATGATGTCTAGGGAGTTCGAGATGTCAATGATTGGAGAACTCAATTTCTTCCTAGGATTTCAAATCAAGCAACTTCAAGAGGGGACTTTCATCTACCAAGAAAAGTACACCAAAGACCTCTTGAAGAAGTTTGAAATGGAAGATTGCAGCTCAAGAAGTACTCCAATGGCAACAAATTGTCATCTCGACGCGGACATGGACGGTAAACCTATTGATCAATCTCATTACCGTTCCATGATTGGTTCATTATTATATCTTACCGCATCTAGGCCCGATATCATGTTTAGTGTGTGCTTGTGTGCTCGCTTTCAAGCGGCACCTAAAGAATCGCATCGTAAGGCGGTCTTTAGGATACTTAGGTATCTCAAGCATACCTCAAGTGTAGGTTTGTGGTACCCCAAGAACGCTAGTTTTTATCTCTTGGGTTACTCGGATTCGGACTTTGCCGGATGCCGTGTGGATCACAAGAGTACCTCCGGTGGGTGCCACTTACTTGGGCGTTCCCTAGTATCTTGGTCGAGCAAAAAGCAAAACTCCGTGGCTTTGTCCACCGCGGAGGCAGAATATATAGCGGCCGGTGCATGTTGTGCCCAAATTCTATATATGAAGCAAACCCTTTTGGACTTTGGAATTAAGTTTGATTGCGTGCCTCTCCTTTGTGACAATGAAAGTGCGGTTAAGATAGCTAGAAACCCCGTTCAACACTCCCGCACTAAGCACATTGATATTCGCCATCACTTCTTGCGGGACCATGAGGCTAAAGGAGACATCTCTTTGCAAGGTGTTAGGTCCGAAGAACAATTGGCGGATATCTTCACTAAACCACTTGATGAGAAAACTTTTTCTAGACTTAGAAGTGAATTGAATGTGCTAGATGCATCTAACGTCATGTAAGTTGCCATGTTCATGTAAGGTTGCATATCAAATAGGTCTTGTCTAACTCCCAAAGGATAGGGGCAAACTAGAAATAGCTTTTCCTGAGGAAGCCTTTGGCAGGTTTAAACTTGGCAAGATAGATTTACATTACGCCTTGCATGACTCCTGCCATATAGACTTGCACTCATTCAATATCTTGCATTATTTTGTTTGGCATTGCATACGGTAGATTGTCACAAAGGGGAACCCACATCATGAGAAGGAGACCTGTTCAAAATGCAATATCTCAACTCATATAATGTGGATAGAGCAAAATTCTAAAGGTACATGCTTTAAGGAGATAGAAGTTTTCTATACTCTAGCTCACAAAGCATGAGCCTTACATTTTCATGGTTTCACTCCTAACCTTGTGTGTTTCTCTTTGCTGAAGGGCTTAGCCAATATGTGGCACTATATTTAAAGCCTTATATTAGAGGTTAGGAGTTGCCCAAAAAGTCCGAGGACCCATCCTTATCTTTGTGTGTTTAAGTCCAAGGACACATATGGGCAGTCTTAGGTTTTCTGTAGTCATCGGATTATCCGATGCCAGGGCCAGCAGATCATCGGATCAATTGGTGCTTCAGTTCAAGTCAGATGTCACAAATCAACCGATGAGTTCATTTCAAAAGGCATCGGAGCATCCGGTGTTCAGTTTTCCTGGTGCCCGGCAGAAATCGACCGATGATCGCCACCTCAACGTCGGCCCATCCGGTGTTCAAAGAGAGTTTTTGGAACAGCTCTCTGTTGAACTCGACCGATGCATCCTCCGATGATCATCGGTCCATACGGTGTGTTATGCGCGGCTAGGGTTTGCCCGAACAGTTTAAAAAGCGGACTCGGCCGGATTTCGTTTTTTCTTTTCTCTTCTACCCGACCTCCGCCGCCGTCCGTCGCCCTCGCCGGCTCTCCCACGCGCCTTCGCCTCCCAGTCTCCACCGCCGCCTCCCAGCTGCCGCCGCCGGCTCCAGGCGCCGCTGCCGCCGCCGCCTTTTCCACGCACGCCGCCTCCCGCGCGCTCCGCCTCCCAGCCGCCGCCACCCTTCCCAGGCGCCGCCGCCGCCTCCTCCCAGGAGCCGCCACCACCATCTTTCGGCCGCCTAGGCGCCATCCGTGCCCGCGCCGCCGCCTCTCCCGAGCGTGCCGTCGCTGTTCCACCGCACCGCCGCGCGTCCCTCGCCGTCTCCCCTCCACCACTCGCCGCCGGTTCACATCACCCTCTCCGCTAGGATCTCGTCGTGCTTCGCCGCTCGTCGATAAGATGGGTCGCTATCGCAAAGGAAAGGGCAAGGCTATTGAGGAGCCCGCCGCGAAGAAGCGCAAGATGTCCAAGGACGCTCGTCGTGCGGAGTTGGCCGCTCGCGCCGCCGAGGAGCGTGAGCGCGGCCATCGCGGTTCCTTACGGATCCGCGAGTCCCGGCAGAGGCAGGAGCAGCCTCCGATCCAGCCGGTGCCTCCCGAGGGCTCCGATGAGGAGGAGACCGAGGTGTCGCCTCTCATCCGCCGGCGCACCCCGAGGACTCGTGGGGGTGGACAGACTCCTACGGCGAGTCGGCGCCCCTCTGCAGCTGACCGCACCGAGGACAGAGAGGCCGAAAGGGCCATCCACCTGATGGACACAGCAGTCTGAGTCGCCGAAGACGTCAGACTCACTGACTACAGGAAAATGAAGGAAAGGCAACTAAAGAAGCTCAGATGGTCAGCGCTGATTGAGGAGTGGTTCCCGCGGCCTAGGGATGCTCGAGTTGACTCCCGGTTCTGGACTCTGACACAGGCGTCACTGTACGAGACTTACAGGCATCGGGGTCACAAGCTATTCCAGCATAACAGCATTGACTGGGATCAGCTTGCAGTGGCAGCAGGACACGGGATCAGGCCCCTTTTTGAGAGATACAGAGGACTGGCGGACTTGCTCTCACACCCGAGGAGTGCTTACGTCGAGGAGTGGGTTAGGGTGTTCTACGCGACACTCTACGTCTCTGAGGGTCGTCGCTCGATTCACTTCATGTTCATGGGGCGAATCCACGACGTATCTCGAGACCTGATGGGCAGACTGCTTGGTGTGGAGCTCTCCACTACGTGCCTGCACCAGATAGTCTACGGAGATGCAGATCCGCCGAGGAGGCCACTGACTGGAGGAGTGGCACCGCCCCTTGAGGAGATCAGAGGTCTGTTCACACAGCCGTTCACACCTGACCAGCCGAGGGTGCCAGCGCTTCTCACCCCAGCAGCTCGGACAGTTCACCACGTCCTCAGGCGTACCCTGCTACCAAGGTCCGGCTACTTGGAGGGTTTCACGAGCCTTCAGCAGACCATCCTGTTCTATGTGATGAACGGGATGGAGTTCGACATAGTAGACATTCTGATCTGGGAGATGGAGGACGTGATCACCGACGGAGTTGGGATGCTACGACAGCTGGTCTTTGGTCACTGGATCTGTCACCTTCTTCACCAGCTGGTTCCAGAGGACACTCCAGGAGTCTCTCAGCTGACGGAGATGCACGTGACCCGGTTCAGCCACTACCGAGTCCCCACTCCGGGAGACCGCCGCCTTGGACGCCCCGTCGAGCGTGAGGTTCGAGCCAGACTGTCAGAGGAGGACTGGGCAGAGCTGACTCAGGAGGACGCAGAGCTGGCACGGGCAGAGGCTCAGGGAGGAGACCTACAGCACGTATGGTCGGATAGCGACACTAGTGACAGTGTCGAGGAGTACTTCCCTCCTGCTCCTCCCTCACCGAGGCAGCACGACGCAGAGGCAGGAGGCTCAGCTCCTCCACCACCTACACCTCCTCCAGTGTCAGAGGCTCAGGTGACTCAGCCGTCAGAGCTCACCACCTTACTTCAGCGGATGGCTCAGCAGCAGGAGCTGCAAGCAGCTCGACAGGAGCAGCTTCAGAGGCAGCAGCAGGAGATGCAGCTGGAGATCGCCCGTCAGAGGCGAGAGGACACCGACAGGTTCACCAACCTTATCGATCAGATGACGTGACGCACTCTGGACCAGCAGCAGCAGACTCAGCAGATGCTGTTGGGCATCCTGGGGTTGGTCACCAACCTCTACCAGCAGACTGGAGTGGCTCTTCCACCTCAGCACTTGGGACTCAGTCAGGCTCCAGGTGCACCCCCACTGGCACCAGCTCCAGTACTGCCACCGACGTCGCTCCAGTCCTCACCTCTTCCGGCAGTACCTCCACCGGCGCTAGCAGTCTCAGCGGATCCCCCAGCAGCTCCAGCTCCAGCTCCAGCCCCCACAGCAGCTCCAGCTCCTCCCGCTCCAGCTCCAGCACCAGCGACCTCCACCTCCAGCAGCTCCGGCGACAGCACCGTCGACGCCGACCGCTTCACCATCGCCAGGAGCGCACCTGAGTCGTAGTCACTCGACTTTCCTTTTTGGTGCCTTGATTCCAAAGGGGGAGAAGAGTTAGAGTCAGGGGGAGGTTAGCTTAGTTCTAGGGGGAGTACTTGGTTCTAGGGGGAGTGTCTATCCCTTTTGCTACTTTATTGGAGATTATTATTATTTGCTATTATTGTACTCCGGGTGCTACTCTGTGCTCTTACCTTTATTAATTATTATTTGAGCCTTCGAGTCACTTGTGCTGCAATTTGTACTTGTTATGTTTCCTTTTTGAGCATTGCGTTTTAATTTCATACTCTACTCGTTGTGTTGTCATCAATCACCAAAAAGGGGGAGATTGAAAGCATCTAGGCCCCCGTGAGATATGGTTTCGGTGATTAATGACAACTGTTCGTTATTACTAATGAGTTTGTGGATGCAAGGTTTCACGTACATCACATCAAACATTAAATGAACTATCTATTCACACCATCTACTGCTCATTGGATACAAATGGAGACCCCTCAACGATCCATTCTAAGGGGTTATTCGATACTCATGAAAACTAAATGAAGAACTCATACAACGACTCTACTTTATCAAAATTGGCAACACAAGGAGCTTACACTTCATCGTAATATCATTTCAAACAAGTGTCAAAGAGGTCACTCAAGAAGATTCTAAAAGATCAACTCAAAACAACTCGAAGCAAACAAGTTGCATTCACCGGATCATCCGATGTATTGCAAAATGACTACATCGGTCGAATTTGAGTTGGCAGAAGAAGAAGACCTCAGAGCCCAGTAAACACCGGATCATCCGATGTGAAGGAAGTGGCACATCGGTTGCTTTCAACAGAAGGATAATTTCTGAGTAATTCTGAAGATCAACTCACCGGATCATCCGATGATGAAGTAAGTGTACATCGGTCAAATTCAACAGAGACAATATTTCTGACCCAATTCTGAAGATCAACTCACCGGATCATCCGATGATAAATTGAAGTAACATCGGTCGATTAAAAGATCCAACGGTTATATCCAACAGTCACATCTGACACGTGACATCAGCTAATTTGGAATTCGACCGATGCTCATATAAAGGGGTACATCGGAGGATCCGATGTTCACTGAAAAAGTCTGCCCACTTTTCCAACGGCTATCTCGTGTGGGCTGGCTATAAATACCCCTCCAACCGGCCATTTCGACAAGTCTTGATCACCAGAGCCTCTCTAGACATTCTCAAGCATTCAAGACCAAGAGCTACCACTTCCACACTTCAAAACCTCTTGTACTCCAACTATAGGTTATATCTAGCGAGAGAGAAGCTTGTGTGCGTCCATTCTTGGTGATTGGAATCTCTAGGCTAGTGAGAGAGAGTGTCTTGGTGACTTCTCTCACCTTGTAAACGTTGGAGGAAGAAGAGATCACTCCGGAGCTTACCAAGGTGTTTGTGGAAGCCCGGAAGATCACCGTTGTACAAGGCTTGAGCTCCACCTTGCCGGAGAAGGCGAACGGAGAAAGATAGTGGATTCCCTCGTCTTGGTGACTTGGGAGTGGCTATACCCTTTGGTGGGTGCCACAACGTGGACGTAGGAAGATTTTTGTGATCTTACCGAACCACGGGAAAAATCGCCGTGTCTCCGAGTCTTCGCAGGAGTTTGCATTTTTCTCCTCATCCCTTACTATTACGCTTTTACTATTCCGCACTTAACTCTCTTGCTTGCGTAGTTAGTTTGCATAGGGAATTGGGCTTCAACCATTAAAGTTTTAAATTGCTCTAAAATTTTAAAAAGCCCAATTCACCCCCCCTCTTGGGCGTTTCGATCCTTACAGTCATCCGTCCTCGTAGAGCACCGACAACCCCTCCTCGGACCCCTCCGCCACCCGACCGGCGTCGAGCTACCCCTTCACCCCCCTCCGGTGAGTTCCCCCGTCTACCCTCTGATCTCTGTGCTTCCTCTGGGTTCCTCTCCAAGCCGGCCCCACGACGACCCCGTTCGACTGTAGGACGCCTCACGAACAGGGGAAACGTGTAGGAAGCCCCCCCCCCCCAACGCCGGCTCCGTCGAACGCCGAAGTGCTGCGAACGGACCCCGCCCCGCACACCGCCGCTGAAGGCACCCGAGCCCCGAAAACCCCCCTCCGGTGAGACCCCCCTATCCCTCCTCTTTCATTCTATGCCGACGTTAGGAGATAGGAAGCAGAATAGGTGTGCACCGGCGAGCCCCGAACGCCCTCCCGTGATGCGCCGCCGCGGGAACGACCGCCGGCGACCGTTCCCGGCCGGGGGAAAACCCCCGCCGTCCGATCGGGAGCCAACGGCCCCGATTAGACCGGAGCGTACCGGTTCGGGATTTTAAATCCCGACCGTCCGTGCGCGATCCGGCGGCCCCGGTTGAATCTCCCTTTTCCCGCGGGCCGTTTAGCACTTAGGTCCCCGGGGATCTCGACAAAGAGCGAGCTAGCCCCTGCCTATTTGCCAGCTACCCCCGGAGCTCTCGGAAAATTAGGGAAAGACGCTGTATTTTGCATCTAGAGCCCCTGCACCCCCTGGAATTGTCATATTTGCCCCTGCCTGTTAGGAAGACTTTACAAATGACCCCTGGGACCCCCTTGTTATATTAAAATTGGCCCTGGAAAAATCCTGAAAGCCCCTTGGCTGTTTTGATTGGTGCTTAGACCCATGAAAGGTGCTGTTTTCACACTTTGATCCCTAAGCAGTTCTGAAAATTCTCAGAAACACCCCTAAACCATGCTGAAATTGTACCAAACACTATGTAAATCATAACCTAACATTTTAAGCCTCCAAAGAATGTTGAACCATTGCATACAGAACATTAGTTAGCCATGAAAAGTACCGAAGATGCCCTGTTAGGGCTGGACATGAAAATAACCCCTGTAGGTGCTAGGAAGTCAAGAAGAAGCCCTAAGCTACTTGCTGATTTTGTTTATAGACCCCTGCAGCCCCCTTGCTAGCATGTTGACCCCTGTAGTTTCTGAAAATAACAGCCAGCCCCTTTGCCCTACTGCCATTTAGCACAAAAACCCCTGCGTGGGCTGAAAATTTACCTTTTGGTAGGGTTATAGTGCTGAAAATTAATTAAACACCCTAGAACATATAATACGGATATTATAACTTAAATACCCTGCTGAAAATAACAGCCAGCCCCTTTGCCCTACTGCCATTTAGCACAAAAACCCCAGCGTGGGCCGAAAATTTACCTTTTGGTAGGGTTATAGTGCTGAAAATTAATTAAACACCCTAGAACATATAATAGGGATATTATAACTTAAATACCCTGCTGAAATTTCCTTAGGGAACCCCCTGCACAGGTCTGGAAACCTATTTTACCCCATGTACCTTTGCTGAAAATCCACAAAGATACCCTCCCACTTGCTAAAAGATCCCACCTAGGGCCCAAATAAACCCCAAACATTTACAAGCCACCCTCCCATGAATATATACACATGATGGTGTGGGAATTACGTTTTACCTTAGTACCTTGATGATTGACATGTCAGTATGCTATGTAGCTTCGCTTACTTACTCTCTGTTACATTCTGTTCCCCTGCTATGTCATGGACAAAATTAGCCCCCGAGCCGACGCTGGACCTGCAAGCCCAAGACTTCGACGACCCCGAGCCGCAACACTTCTCGAGAGGCAAGTGCCCTTGACCATTTTGCACCTTTTTAGGATTTTAGTTAGAATTGCATGCTTAGGTCTTAAATTGAATCCCATGTGTTGGTTGTTTACTAGTATTTCCAATATTTGCCTTGTAGCCGGGATGGGTAGTATAGGGTTTACCTTTATGTCATTATTTTTCATGCTTAGCCCTGCTTAGTAGATGGGATGGGAGTAATTTACATTAATGTTATATTATCATGATCATTGGGATGTTGTGTGGAGATATATATATGGTATATATGTGGTGATGTATGTGGTATGAGGTGGGTAGTGTAGGGATCTAGCAGGCTGGTGGGTTACGGTGGGTGCTGAGTGCACGAGACTCGGGTTTGTGGTTAGTTAGCCTGTGTAGATCCTAAGGACCGGTTCGTGAGACCCGTCAACTGGCTTATACAGTGCCACCACAAGAACTGTTATGGGGCAGTGTGGCCAATTAAGTTGTTCCTATCTTTCCTTGTGTACACCAGAGAGATGTGTAAGTGGCGCAAGAGGGGGCTTCTGCGGCAGAGGTTTCAGAGTGCCGCAGCGGTGAATCCTTAGCGGGTGTGCACGGGTTGGGTAGTGCAATGTAAAGGCCTTGTCGTGTACTCCTGGCCCCACACCATAGGGAGTGTGAGAGGGCGGAAAGGAGTTTCTTGAGTCGCCGACGGGTGATGAAAACACGACTTGTGGGTAAAGGGTACAAACTCTGCAGAGTCAAAACTGTCTAGACAGCCGTGCTCACGGTCAAGAGCGGGCTGGTAACTCTCTCATGATTAGCGTGGGTTGGTTTGGTATGGTTTGGGAATTGGTGATATGGATTGAGATTACGGTGATAGTGGAGATCACCTGGAGACGTGTTTGGGTGGGGCGGGGGAATGTCACTAAACAAATAGGACGCTTAATAAAGCTAAGGAATAGGTTGCGTAGTGCAATAGCCGTGTCTAGCCTCCCTTGTAACTTGCCTCATCATGCATAAACTTTCCCAAACTTGCTGAGTACATCATTGTACTCAGGCGTTTGCCTCTTTTCTTTTCCGTGCTGCTCAGGACCCGAGGAGGCTGCTGAGGATGACGTGGACGACGGCTTCGACCGCGATGCGCAGATCTAGGCTGGCGTACCGTCGGACGGCGCCTGTGAAGCCCACCTTAGATTTTCCGCTGTCATGATGTACTTTTCTTTTTGAGCCCTTGAGGCATTCATGTACTCGGTTGATGTAATCGCCGCACTTGGCTTAATATTAATAATGATACATTGCTCTTATTCATCTCGTGTGTGGAATGACTTGATCCTGGCACACACGGGAGTACGCTTGGTGACTGTTGCAGGTAGCGGGCGTGACACGAGTCGTTTGCGCTGCCTCCGAGCCTCCAAAATCACCCTAGGTGAGCTCACCGTGTCCCCCTGCTCCGATTTATGCGCTTAGATTCAAGTTTTAGGCGTTAAAACGCGACCCCGATGGAATTCCCGCGAGCCCGGGCCGCACGCATGGCGCTCCGCCGCGCGTTGGCGTCGCTGGCGGCCGGATCGGCCGGGGGCCGTTAGATCTCAGCCAACGGCTGAGATTAAAACGTCATACCCCTTCGAGGTTTTTAAATCTCAACCGTCGGGGGCCGATCCAACGGCCCAAATTCAAAGTTCTTTTTCCCGCCGGCAATTTTACGCTTGGCCCCCTGGAAGTTTCGGTGAGCAGCAAAGAGGCCCCTAAGACTTGTAAAAACACCCCCGGGCTCTCTAAAAATTTGATAATTCACTGAAAATTGAGTTAAAAGCCCTTGGACAGTTCTGTTTTTGCACAAGGCACCTCCATATACACTGATTTTTGTAGAGACACCCCTGGAATAGGCAGAAATTATGTTTAGGCCCCTGTAATTGACTGGTTTAGTAGATTGACCCCTGTATTTAGCTGATTTAGCAGTTTAGTCCCTGTAGAAGCTAGAATTTTGTAGAAAACCCCTGTATAGGGCTAATTTCACCCAATTGGCCCCACCACAAAATTATTTTTGCAACTAGGACCCTGTATCAATCTCTTTGCAGTTTTGACACTTAATATATATATTGGATAATTATCAAAATATCCCTGGGGTAACTGTTTTGCAGATTTACCCCTGTAAGTTAATTTTTCCTTAGTTTCTAGCCTTTGTGTTATGCTGAAAATAAGCAGAAAGACCCCTACCCATGCTAGTAATTACCCAAAACCCCCTTAATGTGGCTTAAATTATTTATTAACCTTTACATAATGCAATTTTCACTAAATTGACCTTCATCACATGTTGATTTTACACCTAGGCCCAAAGTAATTGTTTATTTTATATAAAACAACTTCATAAATGTTTATATTAACTTTCAATGTTGATTTTAACATCACAAATACATTTTTAACAAATTAAAGGCATAGTTTTAGGTGTAGTGCTTATGTATTTATGTAGATTGAATACTTTAATACCCTATATTATTTATTTCTTGATTATTTGGCTATGTGTATGGTGAATTGGGTAGAGCCAGTCCCGGAGCAGGCCTTTAATTTGCAACATCAAGACTTTGACGTCGAAGAGCAGCAACTACTTTCCGAAGGCGAGTGTCCTTGACCACATTGTTTCCGTCCTAGGTATTTAGTTAGAATTTGCATGCATGTCTTAATATGAATTCCTATGATAAGGTGTTTACTAGAAAATTTCTATATTATTCCTTATAGACTGGAAAAGGGATTTTGTTGGGATTTACTTTATGTCATTTACTCATTGCTTAGCCTTGCTTAGATAAATGGGATGGGGGAAACTTTACATTAATGCTATTATCATCATCTTTGAAGTATTGTGTGGTGCTATGTATGGTATATACATGGTCAGTAGTGATAGGAATCTAGCAGGCTGGTTGGTACACGGTTGGTGCGTATGCATGAGACTCGGGTTGGAGGTTAGTGCATATGTAGATTCTAAGTACCGATTCGTGATATCCTGTTATCTATCTATATCGTGCCACCACAAGACCGGTATGGAACAGTTTGGCCAATTAAGTTGACTTCTACCTTATCTTATGTACACCATTGAGATGTTTGTGTGGCGCAAGAGGGGGCTTCCACAGCGGGGGTAAAATAGACTCAATGTATGCTGTTAGCGGTGAAACCTTAACGAGTGTACAGGGATTTGGTAGTGCAATGTAAAGGCCTCATAGTGATCCTCTGTCCACACACCATAGGAAGTGTGATGTGATTCGCGATCACGGGCAATCAGGGAGACTTTAGTCCACTTGGTGACAAGGGACGAAATCACGACTTGTGGGTAAAGGGTACAAACTCTGCAGAGTCAAAACTGTCTAGACGGTCGTGCTCATGGTCAAGAGCGGGCTAGAAACTCCTTCATGATTAGTTGGGTATGGGGAGGATTGGGTGTACTTGGTTGGCAGTGGAAATGGATTATTGGGGTGACACCTGGAGGGAGAATCACTTAGTAAATAGGGTGTTATTACAACCTAGGGATAGGATGCTGCGTAGTGCTTTAGTCGAGTTGGCCTCCTTTGAATTTGCCTACATGTTATATCATTCTCTCACTCGCTGAGTACTCTAAGTACTCATGTGTTTTTGTTTCTTCTATTTGGAAATAATTGTTGCTCAGGATATGGAGGAGTGGATTACGATGAAGACGATGGCTTCAACCCTGGTGCGCATTACTAGGCGGGCGTGCCCTCGGACAACGCCTGTGATGGAGCTCTACGCTTAGACTATCCGCTGCTATGTATTTTTACTTTCTAGATTATAAGTTCATTATGGGTTTGTAATAAACTTGGCTTTTATATATATGATACATCATTTCTATTAACACATGTATGATTTAACTGATCCTGACATACATGTGTAGCATGTCTGGTTGTTATACAGGAACCAGGCCTGACAACTATTTTAAGGGCATGGAAGCAAACAGAGGAGGAGGTTAACATACATTGCTAGCTAAATCGTTAGAGATTGCAATTAGTTTGAGATGCACTCTATCGAGTTATGCAGCAAGTGTAGAGAAAAAAAAAGGAAATAGCAATTACCAGTGATGAGGGAAACCGGGGGTGAGAAGGCGCAGCTGACTTCATTCAGGCAATGCTCCTAAGGCCCCCTGCTGTGTCGTCTGCAGAAGCTCTCACCGCGGCATTGGAATGCAGCCACGCCTCCGGCACAAGGGATGAAAACCGGCTGGAAAATCTCGTCCCCTATATCGATTTACACTCGTTCGTTTTTGAATTGTTCGGGAATTATTCGGATTCGGTATGAAAACGGGTCGGAGACAATCAGGATCAGTATCGAAAACGGTTGAGCAGTTTTTCCGATCATTTTTGCGGTTCCCGTTTTCATCCCGTTTTTTATCAATTCGGTATTACAGACCAAAGCAGCTCACAAACAAGACTCAAAGGCCTATGTTGGCAGGTTAAATGTTTGCTGCTCATATACTTGTTTGTTGCTCATAAATAGAATACCTGTTTAAATTCTGAACTTAGTTTTTTGTTAACTAATATTATTTTTTTATTATCTATGTAGCTGAAAAAATGTGCAAAGTGGATGCTACTTTTATTAAACGTATTTTGTTGGATGATGATATTATGGACACTACCCATTCTATATTTTGTTGGCTAAGTATGATGTATTATGAATATTATGTATGATGTATGGCTAAGTACGATGTATGATTATGTATGATGTATGACTACTTATGAAAATGTCATATATAACTACATATGGTTATATTAAGTCTAAATAGTTTGTTTTTATCGTTATCTCAAATTAAATTCTTATTTCAGTTTCATTCCGACTTGTTCGTTTTTAAATAACCGACAATCCCGATTTGACGGCGGATACCGCCAGTCACTCGAGGGTCCACGCCAGTGCCATCCCGGCAATGACCCCTTGTCGCGCTCCTGGCTAAGGTAACAGCATCCGCCCAGCAGCAGCCCGCGCCAGGGGTATCGGGAAGGAAGGGGAAGAAGCGGAGTGGGAGGGGGACGGGGTGGGGAGGCGGCCAGGCGCAGGGAGAGGAAAGAGGAGGCCATGGTGGCGGTGGTGCTCGGGGAAGAAGCAGAGGGGGAGGTACTGATTGCGAGAGATTGTGATTTGACATTTCCAGAAGGATCCAGACGTAAAGGTCGGATGGAGAAATCGGACGGTTGCTGTTCTCTATTGGCAAGATCCAGCGGTTAAAAACCTGATAGCCGACATGGAGTGGCTAGTTTGCGCTCAGACGCACGTGTTTGAATATATTAAGATGTGGCCGGCAGTAGCGGACCTGGCCACGGGAAACCGCCGGGGACGAGCCGGGAAAACGAGACCGGAGCCAGGACAGGGGGCGATGACCGTGAGCGCGGCCGAATACAGATCGTCAGAGATGCAGCACACAAATATCATGAACCGAAATACGCCCATTCGAGAACAGGATCACCAAATCTGAAAGCCCTCCCCCGAGATCACGAGGCCTCCCCAATTCCCCATTAACACCAATACAACTACAACCACCACAAATTCGATCCCAAATTAGCGTTGGGAACGAACAAACATTCTAACTCGCTAAGCCTCACAGGCCTCCCGGACACTTGTGACCTGATGGGATGCCTACGTCTACAATGCCAGTGCAGCAGGCACAAGAATATGGAGGTACTCACAATCTACTGAAGCCTCTTTTGTTGCTTGCTATATCGTTATACCTCTACTATCCATAAGTTTCACGGTTTTTCTCTCTTGCAATAAAACTCAGAGTTTTCACTGTTCACCTGCGACTTAACTGCAAGGTTTCCCTACCAAAACCTGGCCTTGTCTACCAGCTAGTATTCGGCGATCCAGGCCGTTAGAACATGACAGGTGCACATAGAAACGAAATGAAATGAAGCAAGCAACAATGGAAGGAAGACGCAAAACAACACCATGAGACCAACAAAATGTCTGCTTGAATGTCAACAATAACAGCAACAATGTGACTTCTTAACTACGCATAAGAGTGTTTGCTTGTCCAAGCATCAAGATGTACACCACCAAACTTCTGTCTTGGAAGTAATAAGTGTATATACAGCAACTCTAGACTTTACACACCAGGAACGGATTTCCTTGCACCCAAGACACACTACACACTTTTGGTACGGTTGAACGAGCAAGCAACCACAGATGAACAGCTTCACTTTTGGCCGCTGGCTTGACGTTTTCTTAGGCTCCGAAGCAACCGACGAGTTTCTTGGGAGACTGGCCGGTCGCACGGTACTTCGCTGCCATCTCCTCGGCCTTCAGGACTTCCTCGCCACGCTTTGCCTCGACCATTGCTCTCTTCTCTTCCGCTTCCTTGTGGATTATTGCAACCTTGTTCTTCATCTTCTCAGCGTATTCAGCCTTCTTCTTCTCTAGTTGCTCCTGGATGCGTGTAAATTATATTAAGATTTAACTTACATCATGCCATATTCGTGAGAAGACCTATATAACTCTATTCAAGCTATCCTTTTGGTCTACCAAAGAAAGAACTCAGAAACAGGTAATCAGAGCCCTTCCTCCAAAGGAAAGGCAAAAAAAAGGAGGGAATAAAATTACCTCAATTTTCTTCAGTTGAGCTTCTATGTTCGCCTTTTTTGTATTTTCCCATGAGAGTATAGCAGATAATTTCTTTGCAGCCCTGTGAGGATCGAGCCAATTGATTCAAGTTAGAAATTTACATGTCACTTAGTGAAAAAAATGTATCAACTTCTAGTGTTTTTCACCATAAAATTTCCGGTGTTCAATATAATGCCTCATTTACACACTCTTTTATCCCACTTTCATTTTTTCTCCATATGTTTTGGATAAAAAATAATATAATGTTCGTTTTACATACTCTTATGTCCTACTTTTCTCAAGTATTTTCTCAATATTGTTTGAATTAAATTGAATTCATATACCCTCAAATTCCTGAGTAATGCAAAAAATATCATTTATAATAAGTTGTACAGAGCCCCAGATTCCATGGATGAAACAAACCATTACAGATTACTGAAGAATGCTTTGGCAACATGAAAATTTATTGTAGCAGGTACATAATGTTTCCACTGAAAAGGCATGCTGTGGTTGTAGTTCTGGTTGCAGAGGTGTTTATGCATAAAAGGGAAAGGGACATCGTCTCTTTCCTATTAATAAGTACATTGTTGCAAAAAAAAATCTCTACTATCTGTAAAGCAAACACCCGCAGACCTGCTGCTCTGTTTTCTCGAGGAAGAAAAGAAAAATAAACTGAAGCACTTATAAAAGTCAGAAACATACTTGTTCTCTGACTTAGTCTTCTCATTCTCCTCCCATGCTTTGATCAAAGAGTTCCTCTTCTCTGTTTCTACCCTTGCAAGAGCGATATCTGGAGTCCAGGTGTTAAATTGTTAGAAGGTATAGTTGTACTTACATGACGATAATGAAAATAAGAGATACTTACCTCTATCATTGGAGCTCCCTTTCTTCTCATCTGCAGGCTTCTCAGTAGTAGGTTCATCTGCAACCTCTGTAAAGCAGAAAAATAGAGAAATCTGTATGAGTATACTGATATATAAGATTATTTTATTTTGTCCATAAATTAAAATCATGGCTCATGAATGAAATAAGACGCTTCATTCTATAAAAAATAATTGACAGGGCTACGCTTCTATCTTTGCAGGAGCATACAAGCTATACTTCTGAAAATGGTTAAATAACCAGATAGATTGCCATATGCAAAACGTTCCTATCATGGTTACTTGTGCAACTTCTGCTCATACAGCTTCTGTACCAGTAAGACTGTGCATTTCCCTTGCTTTTGTCTGACTTAGTGTGTATTTATCTGTGTAGGATCAACCTTATTCTAACGTATACCCGCTAAAAAAGGAAGGTTAGCAATCGTTGAGATATACTCTTTGAGATGTACTCCAGCTCTTTCCGGAAAAGAAGATCAAACGATGATATACTATACCAACTTAGAGCATCCAATGGACTATCTTTTCAAGATCGTTGACTGGATGTCCATCTGGTTAGTGCAATATAATTTCCACAGAACTAGTGGCTGCAAATCTTCGTCTAAATATTGTGCTGTGGTTAATAGTTTTTTGAATATGGTTGGTATTTACTCTATCTGTCGAATAGGAGATTTTTTGAATTAATTATTTTCACAGCTTTCAGAGTTTTGTTCCCTTTAAAAAAGAAGATAGTTTCTGCAGTGTGCCATTATTTACAAGTAGTTGTCCTTTGTATTCACAAGTAGTCCAGGCTTTGTATCAACATCATAAATGAGATGAGTTCCACAAGAGGAAGTAAAAGTTGCCCGGTTTGCCAGCTCATATTTGGCCACCCATTTATGTCTCATCGGTTATTACTTAAAAATTAATCCCCCTACATTGAAATGACATAACTTGTTATCGTATATAACTATTAGGGAATCTGAATGCTTCAAACACATGGTTTCATCATTAAGCCAGATATGCAAGGAATCCATGTACATCCTTGAAGACGTAACAGCAACACAAGCCAACTGACTACCTGCTCTAAAGTCTAAACAGTGATGTGCCATTTCAATATAAAACTGTATCTCTTTCAGAAGAACATGAGTAAAATTTATCATACCACTATTTCAGTACTGATGGCAAGGGCTAATCTACATTCAATTTCAAAAAATGGGCAGGAATTGTCAGAATTTTCTCTGTTCGAACACCTAAATAATTCTCAAAACAATTGAAGAAATTTGCAAGATCTGTCAGATAATTCAGAATAAAGAAGCCAAGGCCCAGTGGAAAGCTGTTCATTTTTTTCTGCCTGATTCTTTTTCTCACAGCACAATATTTTGAAATGTTAAAAAAGGAAACTGGGTGGATAATGATGGAATAAAGAGGAGAGCAGGGGAAAGTGGGGGAAAGTGAGGAATTCAGGAAAATTCCGAATACCATTTTTCCAGTAAAGGTGCTCACAGAGTATTTCACAGCCCAAAACAACTCAATTCTGCAACCAACAAAGAGACTTCTGATTTCCTAAGAAAGTTTATGATTTGCAATGAAACGTACTCGAATTAGAATCTAGTATTCACAAAGCAACCAAAAAAATCATGTCAACAACAAACTGTAAAACCAAGAGCACCTTGTACTGCCCACTGTACGGCTACCAGAAAGTACATAGACGAAGCAGCACAGAGGAAAATTCGGTCCCGATTCCCAGTCCACGTACACACACCAGTACACATCATCAACTTTTCCACACGATGGCCAGTGCAAGAGAAAAAAAACAAGCTTCTTTGAGAAAAAGCAGCGATGGTCGTAGTACTCACTCTCGACGATGGCCAGGGCCTTGGAGTCGTCGGCCGGCGCCTTCTCCTCGGCGGCCGGAGGCTCGGGCGAGGGGATGACGGCCTTCTCCTCGGCGACATCTTCCTTGGGCGCCTCGGCCACCGGCTCTGAGGGCACGGGGGCCGGTGGTGCTTCCGCCGCCGCCGCCGGCTCGGCCTTCTTGGTCGCCTCCTCCATCTCCACCTTCTTAGCCTCCTCCTCGGCCATGTTGCCGCCGGGTGCGTGGGCTTAGCTTAGCTGTTGCTGTTGAGTGTTGAGGGTGCTTTGGGTGTGGAGCAGCTGTCTGGGGGTCGCGAGGCTTGCGCGCGTACTAATAGGCAACAGCAACCGGTTTCACTGTTTCTTTTAGGGACCGGTTTAACTGTCGTTGGTCGTGTCTGGACGAAGCTGGCGTTGGTTTTCTGTCAGACGAGTGCCTCGTATTCCTCTAAAGCTTTGTTTGTTTGATACAGTTTAATACTCTCTATTTAGAGTGGATTGAAGAAAAAATAGTTCATTTTTCACTCTATTCCACTTCAATTCACTCAATTTATTACTATCCAAACAAAGCCTAATTGGGCTGTGCAGCTCACCCAAGCTTCCTCGGTTTTATAGCCCGGATTGGTGGCTTTTGCAGGTGGGTCGGTGGTCCGTTGTTGCCGATATTCGTCATGTCTTTTCTCTGAAAAACGACTAGAGCTTAGCTGTAGCATGCGTTCTTGTAAAGATACGGAAACACGTAGCTGTATAAATAGAAAAATTGTTGAACTTTTTCCTCATCCAGTTCAGGGTATTTCCGTCTGTGTGTTGCCTGCGTATATGGGTTGTTATGCAAATAGTGGAGCTTGGGAGGGGCAGGGCCAGCAAATACGGAATGTCCATATCCGGACCGAGGGGCCGAGATCAGACGGAGGAGCGCGAGCGACGTAAGCGTAATAAGCGACGTTAAAGGCGAGCCGGCGAGGAACCCATGGGCGCGTACGTGACGGCGACGCGGCCCCGCGCCCGCGCATGGACCCCCTCGCGCGCGGCCAGCGCGACGTGGTGGCCCATCGCCCCCGCGGAGGTCTCGGATCCCGTGAGCGCGGCCGGGCCGCGCTGGTGGCCGTTGAACGGCGCGTCTCTCGCCCTCGGCACGCCGTAACGTTCCCTGCCGGCAATCAATCACTATCACCCCCCGCACGGCCGGGGCACCGCTCACGATTGGCAGACGTGCGGCGTGACGCGGAGCGCACGGGCCGGCCGGCTCCGTAACCGTAGACGTGGGGAAACAAGAGCTGGACACGTTAGCCGGGCGGCGTCAATGTGGACGGTGACGTAGTTGGGCTTGGCGGCACGGCAAAGGGGCCATCCTTTTCTCCTTCCTTCCTCGCCTTGCCGAAATCCTTCATCCTTGTTCCTATCGGATAATGGACCGTCTGCCGAGACGCGTCCGTTCCGTGCATCTGCCACCGCTCGCCGGGGCGCCAGGCATCAAACCAACCCGGCCGACACGGGCGTTCCCCGAGCAGCGCATGTGCACCGGACGGCAGCGGCCGACGAGTCCGTCTTGGGCGGATCGGATTCGACGCGAGGCGGCCGCCCTCCCTGACAGCCATGGAGTCCGTCTTGGGCGGATCGGATTCGACGCGAGGCGGCCGCCCTCCCTGACAGCCATGGACCATGGCCGGGGCTCGGTTACACCTCGGGTTCTATGATTCTATCCTACCAAGTTAGGTTCCAATAGCTAGCTGTATTGTTGCCGACGCCAAGTCACAGAATAGCTGGCCAACTAAATCCTGTCGTCCCGAAACGAGGGCCTTCCAGTCTGCCACCGTCCAACGCTGCGCGCGCTGGACAATCATTTAGCAGACAAACGGACAAGAACAGAGGATACTCCGCTGGTGACCGGTGGTGAGTGCGGCCACGGCTACTACGCGATGCGTCCAATTATTTGCAAACTCGCTGTGATCAACGGAGTAACGCGTCACGCGCAAGTGGATCCTGCTTAAACAAACCAGGGTTTTCCCTTACGTATGGAATCTCTCCTCGAATCATCGACTGCTGCGTACGTATGGAATCTCTCGTCGGATCATCGACCCTCTCTATCGTATTCTCCTGAAACTCGCCTATCTTCTTATTTAACTGGAGAACTGGAGCAGGACTACGACCAGATGGTACCAATGAATTCGCAAGCAAGCACATATAACTGACCAAGTTTCTAAAAATCCCACGTCCATATCTTCGCGGGCCAGTCCGGCGTACGTGTGGGACGCAATGCACCCCGGGACATCGTGGCTCGAAAGCGACGCGTGTCGGTAAGCTACCAACCCCATCGCCCATCTCTTGTGCGATTGCTTTTTACAACTTGATGAACATTTGATTTCTTCCAGTTCCATTCAGCCTAATATCCATTCTGATACCCTGCAAACATTGCAGCCACAAGCTCCCCCCCCCCCCCCATCTGGAGTTCGTTTGGCCTCGATCCACCTCACGCACCCAAAATCCAAATCCATGTCAGCCTCCCACCTACATGGCTACAATTGCTGCCTTCGTTGGCCTTAATAATTCCGTTCTGGAGTCAAGGGAGAGAGGGTTGTTTTCAGCTGCGTACCAGCGCCACCTGGCCCAGCCTGTCCTGGTTGGTGCCTTGGGAGATTTTCGTCTCAATCAGTTGTTTCTCAACTTTTCTATCGCTGTGTTTGATGACTGCACAATGCTTAGAAAAATTTGTGTTTCCGCGAGTGGACTGAATCGTGCCTTATTTCCTCGTGGAAAAGATACGCAACTTGCTATTCTTTTTTATGTTCGGGCAACAGTTTACAGGTGGAGCGATAGATAATGGGTTGTGAGCCTAGACACCTGGACCTGCTCCATTGCCCCCCAATTATGTGTACTCCCGGAGATTCTACCAAACAAACTCGTTCATAACAGTCCTGTAGTTGTAGCCACAACGTATGGACTACGAATACTGAAATGCGTAAACGGATAATGAATCTATTATGTATTGTCTGAAAAAGGGTAGGTCAATCTACGGTGATTCTGCTCGGCGTTCTGCAATGGCCCCTCCAGTCCATGTTGCCGCACTGGCAATCCGGCAGCAGCAGACGCCCATATCCTATTTCACCAGGCCGCGTTCCATCAAACGATGGAATGTTTATAGAGTCTTAATTCACATTCACACTGTCGATCATTACCCACGTGAAGAGCTGATTGCAGAAGGCCGAGTGCAGATGAGCGAGTTTGTCTGGCAGTATTGGCGCCCTGATGGGGACCTGGACTGGACGAGAAGGAGCTGCATCCCCCGGTCAGACGCTGCCGGCCCGAACGGGAGCCACGCCGTGAAGATTATGATGAAGACGTAAACACTGTTGTAAATGTTAATGACACCAACAGAACACGATGCTGACACCGGCGAACTGCAAGCTGGCTTCGCCCCTGTAGCTGACCTGCGAATCTTCCAAGATCCGCAGTCGTTTGCCGCTGTGGCGACTGTGCTCACCTGAATGGCGTAGAGAGATAGGGAGATGGTTCCGATCCCGAGCAAGGAGTGCAGGCTGGCTGTAGAGGTTGGCGATCCCGCTCTCCTTATGGAACTAGAAGGCGCGGTAGATGCCAAAGGCGCCGAGAACAGTCGCGATCGCGTGGAGGATCATGTGCGTCACCAGCTTGGATGTGTCGTGGTCCCACGTTGGGAATACCTCGTAGATCATGCATGATGGCTGCGAAAATGGATCGGGAGGAATAAGCATTCCATGTGCATGCGCCGCAGATGGAAATGACTATATATTTTGAACGGTCCTAGCCTTCACTGCCGAGGATAATGTAGCCGATGAGCATAAGAACAGGGTGAACCTGCGCAATGGATATACCACAACACAACAAAAAAAGTTATAGCGTTGGGCCGTTGTGTGTACTGCCCTCTGCATGCCAGGAGCTGGAGCTTATCGGCGTCTATTCCCGGTCACGTGCCAAGTGATTAACCGGCATGTCACAGCCAACCGAAGCTGTGATCAGACTGTGTGCACGGTGGGTTCGTGGGCAGAGCCGGCCGTTCGGAGCAGATGCAGGCGAGATTGAGATGACCAGGCGCGGTCACGCAGACGAGATCCACGAGTCCATTCACGGGCCAGGAGCCCAGGACTCTGTCTGGAGATTGGAATGGCAGGCGCAGGTAGCTGAAATAGAGAGGCGACGGCGACAAGACTATGTTTTCCATTAACACCTTGTTTCGGCTCAAATTGACGTTTTTAGACGTACCCTACGTTCTTAAATAAATGATGTTTAGGATAAAAAGTTAGTTTAAATTAAATTAAATTAACTATTCTAAACGTTATTTATTTCAGAACAGGGAAGTATTATTTACTCCCTCTATTTTAAAATAAATAACGCTTGTTAGTTACTTTAAGCGTCATTTATTTTAAAACAGAGAGTATTTTACATGCTCCACAACTAAACAAACTTTAAAAAGAGTGCATCCACACGTGCGCTTTTCTGAGAATTATCAATACCGTCCTCTAGCTGACCGGAATCAGAGGGTAACCCTGCGGTTCCTCATCGACGCGAGCCGGATCGACCGCAGCAGCAACAACGGCGGCACTGAACAGGACGACGACGAGTGCCGTGAAGTTCACCAGGAACGCCCTCGGCGCCGTACTTGTTGAGGCCATCGCTATGCAGGAAGGTGAGCTTCTCGAGGAACCCGAGCCCCGCCGTTGGCAGCGCCGGGACGTAGACGAAGAGCCCGAATTGCGTGTGCCAGTTACAAAATGTCATTATTTACCCTAACGAAAGAAGAGGTGACAATTGATAGGTGGAGGGGGAAGGAGGACGTTTTTTTTTATAAACAAAGTGTCGTAGATTTGTGATAGGGTAGGAGTGACGCCGATTGAAGATAAGTTAGTTCAACATCGACTAAGGTGGTTTGAACATATCCAACAGAGATCTCTAGAACCACCGGTTAACAGTGAGATTTTAAGAGGTAGAGAAAATATTAGGAGGAGTACAGGACGACCACCTGGGAGGAGGCGGTAAATGAGATTTGAGAGATTGTAATGTATCCAAAGACTTAGCTCATGATAGGACCGCATGGAAAATAGCAATTCATGTGCCAGAATCTTAGTCTTTTTTCTTTTCTTTTTTCTTGTTACTCTTATATCTCTTCCTCTCTTTTACTTCATTGATATATATAAATATATAATTATTAGGTTTCGTGTCTAGCCGACCCAACATATTTAGGATAAAGCCTTGGTTGTTGTTGTATTGGATCAGGTTTGAGCTGGATGAAATAAGGACTTGCCTCAAACTGAGAGAGGTCACGAATAAAAAATTTGAGACCCATGTCGGTTTATTTTTCTGAGAAAAATCATCTCATACAAAAGGTTAGTACTAATACTCTATACTTCCAAACGAATTCTTCAAATGGGCTCAATCCTTTCCGTGTACTAATAACGCAACACACATGACAATTCCGATTTGTCTCACTGAAAAGAGTATAACTCATTGCCTTTTTCGCCTGGTATGTTATGGTAAGCCGTTACCAACATTTCTGTGATCATATCAACACTTGAACGCTCCAGCGACGCCCCTGAATCAACATTCGGCGTGGAAAGCTGGCGCATCTCGTTTCCCCCCTCACAAACGCAGCACGCATCAACGACCAAGACTTCCGTTTCCTGCTCCCCCGGCCAAACGTGACCGTGACGGCGGGCTCACAGGTCACAGCTGGCCAACGGAGTAGCGTAGCAGACCAGCTCCCGCACTCCCGTGGCTGCAGTAAACGTCGTCGCCTCGCGCGCTGCAGTGCCACCCTAGTCCGCGGAGCTAGGCGCAGGCCTCATAAAACCAGCCCAGCCGGCGCCTTCTTCTGCTGGAGACGTCATCGTGCATCTCATTATCTCAAGTGGAGCAGGAGCAGCCCCCGTCTGTTTACTAGTCCGCGCGCGCTCCTCGTAGAACCAGTGCAACCCAGGTTATTTCGGTTTGCTCCCCGGGGGCCAGAAGAGGTACACCCTCCCTGCGGCCGGCCATGGCGACGGCCGCCGACTGCCGGCGGCGGCGCGCCGTGGTGTCCGCGACGCTGTCGAGGACGCGCGCGGCGTTGCTCTTCGTCTCCGTCGTCATCGTCGGGGCCGTCGCGTCGGCCCGCTGGATCACCTCCACCGCCGCAGTGAGCTCTCATGCTCTCCCCCTTTTTCCTGATTCCTTACTGCTGTCTGCTCGCTGCTGGGGAAGTAGCGGTGTTCTTGCTTCGCATGATCGCCGGAGCAACCCTTTCTTCCATGCATGATAAATGACGTATTGACGTGAGCTACGGGATTAATTCTTTTTTTGTGAGAATGCTAATTTTTAGTCGGCTAAAATTTAGTATCTTTTTACTTAGTACGCAAGATGCCAGATCTGTTTTAAAATCCATGCATTGTTTTTTTTCTATTATATAAGAATACATATTAATTATAAAAAACTTGTTGATACATTAACTATACAAAGATTATAAGTTGTAACTGTTATATCTATATCTAAGAGACGTGCACGATAAGTAAAAAGCACCCCTATGTTTTAGTGTTAGACCATCCACTTTGTTTTCTGACCGTGAGACTTGTCGTTCTTCGGACCAAAACAAAACCCGAGACGGGTCTGGGTATGTTCCGGTTCCAGCCGCAGGCGCTGGCACCTTCTCTTTCTGGCTGCCTGGCGGTGCCTGCACATGGCCGGCGCCGCAGCAGAGGCCTCGCCACTTGTCGTCCGCGCGGCGTTAACCCGGACCGCCACGCTGGTGACCAGGGACGCTTTCTCAGTCCGTCGAAACTCGCCGGCTCCGGACCACCGGCGCAGATCGAACAGTAGGCAGGCAGGCAGGCTTTTATTTCACCGCTTTCGTCACGATGCGCACCGTGGGCTCGTCGTGTGTACTTGAGGGCAGAGCACGCTCCAACGAATGTGTTGACCAGGTCAGGGGATGTGCGTGTTTGTCCGTGAGGCGAAAGCGAAACGAGCCAACTGAAAGAAAAGGAAGCGCGGTTTGGTGACAGATCACGACAGTTCGAATAACTTCTTCTCTGGGCCTGTGAGGCCCAACTGATTTTGGATGAGCCATTCTAACGGCCGTCTCCGTCTTCCGTGCAGTTGCAGGGCCGCCTGACGCGCCTCCCAGCCACGGCGGCCGCGCTCCACCGAGGGACACGGCGGCCGCGGCCATCGACGCTGCCCCGACCTCCTCCTCCTCCTCCTCCTCCTCCTCCTCCTCCTCTTCCTCCTCGTCCCCCTTCCCGGCCACCGCCTGTCACCAACAGTTCCGTCTCCTGCCCCGCCCGCAACCTCTCCCACGCCGACCAAACGCCGAAAGCCTTGCAGACCATCACCCGCGCCCTCTCCTCTTCGTCCTGTCCCTCCTCCCCCATCCGCGCCCCACCGCAACCCGCCTCCTCCTTCTCCCCCCCCTCCAGAAACAACACGTGCCCCTCCTACTTCCGCTTCATCCACGAGGACCTCCGCCCATGGCGCGCCGCGGGCGGGATAAACCGGGCCATGCTCGACCGCGCCCGCCTCACCGCCACCTTCCGCCTCGTCGTGCTTGGCGGCCGCGCCTACGTCCAGCGATTCCGACCGGCGTTCCAGACCCGGGACCTCTTCACCATCTGGGGCGTCCTCCAGCTGCTCCGCCGCCACCCCGGCCGCGTCCCCGACCTCGACCTCATGTTTGACTGCGTCGACTGGCCCGTCGTCCGCACCCACCTCTACCGCGGGGAGTACGCCAACGTCACGCCGCCCCTGTTCCGATACTGCGGGGATGACAGCACGCTGGATATCGTCTTCCCGGATTGGTCCTTCTGGGGATGGTAATTTATACTTGCATTCTTATGTTATAATTATGGATTCCGTTCCAGTACAGGGATAAATAATGAATTGAGCGTATTTTTTTGACGAATCCATATCATTTCTAGACATTACCTATGACATTTAAAAATCAGCAGTCATGATCTAATGTACGCGCCATTTCTACGTCGCTAAACTTGTCTGGCAGTTTTGATAAGTTATCTTCTTTGGCAGGCCAGAGATCAACATAAAGCCGTGGGATGCCCTGCTAGAAGACTTGAAAGATGGTAATAATAGGGTGAGATGGTTGGATAGAGAACCTTACGCTTACTGGAAAGGAAACCCATCAGTTTCTGTGACACGGAAGGAATTGGTCAAGTGCAATGTCTCTAGCACGCAAGAATGGAACGCAAGGATCTACAATCAGGTAACTCGTCTGTTAGTTTTACTGACAGTGCGATCAGTGGTTATTGGAAAAAGTACAGTGACTCCCTTTCTTCCTCGTAAACTTGTTACTGCCGCATGTTTACTTGGGTACTTTTCCCTTTAGGGACAAATACCAAATAAATTTATTATCTTTGTTTTTGTTCGTTGAAATGTAGGACTGGTTCAAAGAGGGCAAGGCAGGGTTTAAGGACTCAGATTTGAGCAACCAGTGTGCTCACAGGTTCTCTTTTCTTCTCTTATTGAGTTATAACAAGTGGCGAGTTACATAGTTCGACAGTAGCATTCTAAGGACTTAACATCTGATTAATCTTCTATAGGTACAAGATCTATATTGAAGGATCGGCATGGTCAGTCAGTCTGAAATATATACTAGCATGTGATTCGATGACACTGTTGGTTACCCAAAGATATTATGATTTCTTTTCAAGGTCACTTATGCCGATTCAGCATTACTGGCCAGTTCGAGATGAGAATAAATGCAACTCCATAAAATATGCTGTTGACTGGGGGAACTCACACAAGAAATTGGTACGTTGCATTTATCTACTTATAGTCATGTACATTTGTTGGCAGCTAAGTTTTCAGTGCTAAATATAATGATATGAAAAATAATCATAACAAGCTTAATTAGAAATCTAGTTGCCCTGCGATATTTGATGAAAACCCAAGATGCCCTGTAATATATTTCAGACTATCACAAAAGTTACATATTTAAGGCATGACTCATGTTGTGTTACTGAACGAGTTCTACACAAACAAGTTCAGTGCATCGAGGACATTTACTAGTTATGTTAGTACAATTTTAGTTTGACTTTGTTGACGAGTAAGTAGCATCAGGACTCGCCATGATGTAAGTCATGAAGGATAAAACATAAAATAGAGCGTGCAGTGACTTGTTAATATCTGAGTACGGATTAAGCAATTTTCATCAAAATGTTTAGTACTGGCGTACTGCACTCATTGGCATAAGCTGGATAAATGCAGACCTTTATATAGTCATTGCACAAAGTATGCATGTTATTGTACTTCTATTGGCTTTGATAATATGAAGGGCAGGCCTGGCGCAGTGGGAGCTTTCAGCACTGGGTATGCCCTTTATTGGCTTTGATAATATATGATAGAGGAAAAATAATCAAAGGTGAGCAGAACCTGTATTAACGTTACAAACAAGTAAAAGCAGACAGGTGGCAGTTATTTTACTTAAAACCTATTTAAGATTATTTTTTTCCATGTGGACTAACGTATTGTTCTGAAGTGGAATACTGCTCTCATACTTTGAAGCTACTGTAGGCACAAGGCATAGGAAAGCAAGCAAGCAATTTCATTCAAAAAGAGCTCAGTGTGGAACATGTTTATGACTATATGCTTCACCTTCTAACTGAATATGCCAAGCTCCTAAAGTTCAAGCCAACTAAGCCACCTGAAGCTGTTGAGGTCTGTTCTCAGTCTTTGGCCTGCCAAGCTGAAGGCCTTGAGAAGAAATTTCTTTTGGAATCCATGGTGAAGTCGGCCAGTGACACAGGTCCATGTGATATGCCTCCCCCTTTTTGCACTCATGAGCTCAAGACGCTAAAACAGAGGAAAGAAAATTCTATAAAGCAGATTGAAATGTGGGAGCAAAGAGCTTCGAAGGCTTAGATCGAACCATTCAGTCTTTTTTTTTTGTTCCAAGCTAAGGGATAAACTACTGGTTGATTATATATGATTTATAATATAACTCAGCATCATTGTGGCACCAAACATTCATTGGCGGAGATCACAGTGTAAGCATCTAGAGTAATTGAGGAAATACCAGCTTTCTTTGGTCATCCATGGAGCAGAGCAGCAAAGATAGGTGGCCAGCTCTGCTTTCCTCTTTTTGATGCAAACCGGATGAAATCACTTTGAAACCACATGTTCTTGAATCCATACGAGGCAAAAATTTCACTCAGACTGGTGATTTAGTGTCATCATGTGCTCATTTTGATCTCCATTCCATTTGACCTTCACCTCTTGAACCATACAAGTATTCATCTGCAGCTTCTTCAGGAGTGTCACCTAGCAACTCTGCTCTCTGTACAAAGCCGTTCGTCGCATATGACGGTGGGAGAAAGGTGAGGCCCCCGAGTCCTGAACTATATTTCTTTGTCTTCTGCTGTTGCTCGAGTTCATGAACTTTACACTGATCAGGCGTTCGGTTGTTTTAGCGAATGCCAGCCTTTATTCTACATTCTGTCAGTTGGAACAGTGAGGACCTACAGTCAGTCCATTGGAAAAAGGCTATGGTGATAGAGTTCTTTCAAATGCTTTCCCATACTGCTATCAGTTTTTATAGTTCGACATCAACGACCGGAAAGCCTTTCCTGGGAATCGGTAGTGGATACAGGTACTCAGTATAGAAAGTAAAGAAAAAGACAGAATGCCTTTTCCCAGGAAGTCCCCGAGAAACTTGTATCTGAAGGTTATACTCCAACCCATCCCGTTCACCAGCCACAGGAATCATTAGCCTTGTCTTGATTTGCTTTGAAGCAGAACCATCGCACCTTTCAGCTCATCTTTAAGCTAAACAATCTCCACCACTCTGCATGTGCGTATCCGAACAATAAAATTCCACAGGTGCACAAATCAATCTGAACGCAGGAAAGGGAGAAACCGTTTCCATTTTTTTGTTCAGGGAACACCTAAGTTAAAAGCTTCAGCTGTGGAGACGCTTCTGCGATACTCATTTCTTTTCACGAGTTACTGTACTGTACATTGCTTCTCCTTGCAGGCTACCGTTTTGCTTGGTTACCGCATGATGGCGCGCTGCTCTTAGATCTCTCTACTGTCAAATTAAGCACGGGATACTGCAGATGTGTACCCTCTCTTTGATTACTCTAGAATTGTTGCAGCTTTCTGAAATAGCGGTTACAACAACTCTTCTTAGGTTATTGCGTCATTTTTTCCTGATAAAAAAATGTTGCACACATCCAAGATCTGGGTGCTTGCAATTGCAAGGAGCCAAGGAAACGACCGTGGCACAAAGAAACATCTGTTCCGGCAGCAATGAGAACGAACGAAAGTGTATTTAATTCCCTGATCCCAGAAATATTTGATTTGTCACCTAACCAGTCATTTTCAGTATGTATGCTGAGGGAGCTTGATTGGACTGCTAAGCTGAGACTTGAATTGGTCAGGAAGATTTCAAACTTAGATGGAGGGGCGAGCTCGAGTGTCAGCTTCAGGCAGAGATGATTTGCCACCTGATTCGGTGTTCTGGAGCTGGGGGGCGTCATTCATGTGCCCTGGTCTCCACTTGTTTGTACTTCTACAGTGTTTTCTGAGGTTTGGTGGCAGCACTTTTTTTTCTTACTCGTGTTTCCTGCTGTGGCGAAGATGGCATAACTTTGCCGTCTCTCCGCCAAGTGTACCATGAGAAAACCGTGTAAGTAAGAAATAGTAGGTACGAGGCACGTGTGCCTTGTGTACGAGCTCCCTCGACTGCTGCTGTAGAATGAGATCCCAAGAAAGGGAAATAAAAGGTGGAGCCGACGGCGAGATTAACACCTGGGAGTGGGTTTGGTTGTCTCCTTGTCCTCGTACGATTTAATTAGTAGCGGAGGCCATCATCGCTGCTTGCCGTGGCCGTTAAGAGCAGTTTCGTCCTTCTACTACCTCGCGGCGGAGACGGGCCATAAACACGAGAGAAGCAGCTCGCTGACCATGTGAAGCGAGCAAGCCGCCTCTGCCTTTTCCGCTCACTTTTTCCTTTCCTTTTTTCGGTTCTCTCGTGAGCGCTTGCTCCGTTTTGTCTGTCTGCTCGGCTGTGTAGTACGGAGCGGCATGTCGACGGCGAGGCTGCTCGGGATCCCTCTCCTCCTGTTCCTGCTCGTCGTCTCGAGTTCTGAATCCGTTTCAGATGACGGTATTTCTCCTCCCGTCTTCTGCGATTCTGTCTCAGCTAGATTCTTCACGTGCTCTTGGGAGGTCGATTGATTGCTGCTGTGTTCTTGCCTTGCGTTGTGGTGTGCAGTGTTTGCGCTTCTCGCGTTCAAGACAGCCATCATCGAGGACCCGCTCTCCAGGCTATCGGGCTGGAACGCCACGGACAGGGACCCCTGCACCTGGTCCGGCGTGGGGTGCTCGCCGTTCAACAGCCGCGTGGTTACTCTGTAAGGATCGATTGCTCACATTTGATCGTATATATGGTTGGTGCTCGCCGTTCTCGCTGGATCAGCGCTTTGTTTTTCGACGCATATTTTTGGCCTTTTCAACCTTCATGTCAAAATAGCTCTGCTCAAATCAGAAGGAAAAGAGAACCAGCCAGAGGCTGCGTGGCTAGCACCTCCAGATGTGAGGGCTGTCCATTCGAGTTCGACTCCTCTCGAATTCGGATGTCTCACTTCTTCTTAATACATCCGGGTAAGCTATTCCCCGTTAAAAAAATCAGAAGGAAAAAAAGTCGATGAGGTATGGTCACTTATATTTAAATGTTATTTGAAAAAGGAACAAACCACATGCAACAGTAAAAATTGAACAACAGCTGGAGATAAAAGCCTCAACAGCGGCACATAATGATGCATGCTCTTTCAGACAGAAGTGGAGAAGTTTCTGCCACGCAATAAGGCATCCAGCTGGAAGCTATCATAGAACTTTATCTTCCAATCCTGTATCCAGTTGACACAAGAAGCATGCACCAGATTTTTAGTGCGTGGATTTGTGGCCCCTCCAGAACTACAAACTGTCAGGCCAATAGTTGTCCGTTTTATTTTTCTTTTCAAATCGATCCCTAGTGGCATATCTGCAAAAGTAAATCGAGGCACATGTCGTTTTATTTGCAAACGAGTTTGTTTCGAAAAAAAAAAGTACGGAAAAGTTGCACACTGAAAAAAAATGTTTCTCATTTGATGAAGTTGCTACATTTATGATGAAGTATTTTGTGTCTTACTTATGATTCTCCAGAGAGTTGTCGAATTCATCTCTCCAAGGATTCTTGGTACCACAGATCGAGTCACTGACATCTTTGCAGAAACTGTAAGTACTATAAGTCTGGTTAATTGTAATGTGGGCTTCGCCTAATATGAATTAAAATGATAGTCCTGGCAAACAATTCGCAGTAAGCTGGGTCACAATATATTCATGGGCTCAATACCGACAGAGATTGGCATGCTAAAGAACCTGACGGAGCTGGACCTTGGCGCCAATCAACTTACGGGGCCCATTCCTAGCGAGATTGGTGATATGACAAAGATAAAAAAGATGTACTAAGCTAGATCCTTTTGTAATCAATTTTTATGTTGTCGTTTGCATTTCTTCAGTTTCATAACTCATCTCTTCTCTTATGCCCTAGAGATTTCCATGGAAATCGGTTGAACGGTATTATCCCTTCTCAGCTTGGCAAATTGGCGAACCTCGTCGTGCTACAGTTGAGCAATAATAGCCTTACAGGGATTATTCCTGCAAGTAATGATTCAAACATGTAAGTTTTTTTCCAAAGTCGTTGAAACCAATAGTTGTTTTCAGTGGCTATTGATCCGGAAGTGCATGGAACTTGGAGCATATCTCTTCTATACAAATAAATGTAACAATTCAGTATAGAAGTATGGGCTACATTTTGCCATGCTTCCTGTGAAAGAATGTAGACTGCAAAACCTTAACAGCATAGTACGTTCATGTGTGGACATCAAGTAACCAACTGACATGCCTTATGAAGAAAACTTTTGTGATCCTTCTCCCAGGGCGCCCGCCAAGAGCAATGATCAAATTGGACTGTGTCAATTATCTCAACTTACTTACATTGACCTCTCATATAACTTTTTAGCTGGAGATGTTCCAGCATGCTTAAAGCGAATTCAAAGGTACATCTACGGTTATTTTTGGCTCAAACGCTTCAGCTTAATCTTTCTGAGCTTAATGGTTTTACAGTATTTGAACAGATCAAGCTTGGCAGGGAACTGCTTCCAGAATAATGGCACAGAAAACCGTCCTCTCCAACAATGTATGGTGATATTTCGGCCCAAATATTGACATGTTAGTCATTCATACAATTAAATCCTTTCCTTAGCATCTTTATCTGCTTTTGCCACATTTTGACCGGGAACATATACATTACTAGTTATAAAAGACAATTTATAGTTCGTATGTAAATATACATTTAACAAGAAAAGTTATGATGTATTAGCATCTTATTCAAAGAACCCATCCATTAGGTTTTCGTCGCAAAAAAAAAAAGAAAGAGAGAGAGAGAGATTCCGATAAGCCCAATCCTTTCTTCATCCCTAAAAGGTAAAAGTTGGTGCGTTTCTAGGCTCAAGGATTGCAATGTTGGGAACCGAACTGTAGTATGTTAATACATCTGATAATAACAACAGAAATGTAATCCTAGCTAGATTACATTGGCTATTTCTGAGCACTAGGTTAGGAGTCATTTTTTGGCCTAGATAGTGGTATCATAGCTATACTTTTAAAGCAAAGACAAGCACTACTTGACAAACTGTTTGCTTCCTTCTTGGTTCACAATTCTCACATTCTTCCTTGTATCTTTTTCTAATTTGATCTTTAGTCCTAGGCTCCTAGTGCTTTTGTGCGTTGCCATTATCCCCACCCTATTTTTCAGTATTCCGTTCCTTCCGGTAAGATTTTATTCCTCAGCAATGCATTTACAGGAATCAGGATAACCAAACTGAATTTTTGCATTTTAATAGTCATATTACGCTGAGCATTACAATAAGACTCCAAACCAGGTGATACAGACTGTTATGCCCATTGCACAAGACCACATGCCCAGACGATCATACAGATAGTTATACTCTCTTAATTACTTGGGTGTCACTGTAATTTGCATTACCTTGTATAACGTCATAATTTCAGGTCAAAATAGCCAAGATAAGGGTAAAGAAGACCCTGATGGTGGGAATGAGAAGAAAGGCCTGCCAGAACCTCTCTGGCTTCTCATTCTGGAAGTCTTCGCAGCAACTACGATGCTTTGTTTGTTAACACTTTGTACCATCACTGGACTCAGAAAGTGCAAAGCTAGATCCTCTGGATCCGGAAACGGCATTCCATGGACAAGAGCTATAAGCTGGAAGGAAAAAACTGTAATCTCGATCGGTCAGTCTCTGCTTTCCATGCAAGGCGCTAACAAAATTGAACAATATAATGTGTTAGTTACAAGTATTTGCTGCCTGTGTAGACGATGACCTCCTGGGAAATGTGATGAAGATAAGCCGGCAGGAACTTTCAGAAGCCTGTGAAGACTTCAGCAACATAATTGGATCTTCTCAGGAAACAGTGGTGTACAAAGGAACGTTGGAGGATGGCCAAGAAATCGCCGTTGTCTCACTGTCTGTCTCAATGCACTACTGGAATAATTACTTGGAGCTTTCCTTTCAGAAGGAGGCAAGAGCTCAGTAACTGAACCCAAACTACTAATATTTCTCTGCTCTTTAGTCAAATCTCATCGTACATGTTCCGATTCCTTAGGTGGCAGAAATGGCCAGATTGAGTCATCAAAATGTTGCAAAGATGGTAGGATACTGCAAGGAGTCCGATCCATTTTCAAGAATGATAGTCTTTCGGTACCCAGCAAATGGGACACTCCTTGAGCATCTTCACGGTCAGTCAGTATTTAAGGTCCTGCTTTTATCTTTGACTGTATGGTTTGCAACGAATGACTGAAGCTGTAAAAGTACCGACTTGCTTGCAGACGGGGAAGGATGTCAGATATCTTGGGCGAGACGAATGAAACTAGCTCTGGGCATTGCTCAAGCTCTCAGATACTTGCACAATGAGCTTCAACCTCCATTTGCTGTTGCTGCACTGACGTCCAGTTCAGTTTACCTAACTGAAGATTTCTCCCCAAAGGTCTGTGCCGTTTGCACTCCTAGGCACTGTGTTAATCTAAGATCAGAAGTTCGTCGTAACATGGCTCTCCGAACGTCGAGGCTCCAGTCATGTTCATGAAACAACCGCAAATAACTGTGCCTTTGCAGATAATTGATTTCGAGAGGTGGAGATATCTCGTGACCAAACCAGGACTTGGCTTCAGTAGTGCAGCAAACGGCGGGTCCGTCAACAGCGTCGCAGATTCGTGGCACAAGCGTTTCATGGACGTCCAGGCCAACACGTTCGCGTTTGGTGTGATTCTGTTGGAGCTAATCAGCGGCAGAGCCTCATTTTCCAAAGATACAGCGGACTTAGTGGACTGGGTAAGTCGCTTGCTTTTACCCGAGTTTCACTGAAAGAAAGCTTTACACATGAACAAATCACTGACGAGTGTTCCGGGAGCGTTTCAGGCGAGGAAGCATTTGGACCAGCCGGAGGAGTTCAGCGAGCTGGTCGACCCGAAGCTGCAGAGCGTGAACCCGGAGAGCCTGGGCATCGTCTGCAACGTGGTGAACCTGTGCATCGACCCGGAGCCGTCGCGGCGGCCGTCCATGAGCATGACCGCGGCCATCCTGGAGGAAGGCATCGAGGCGTCGGCGGCCACCTTACTCAGGGATTCGTCTCTGGCCTGGGCCGAGGCCGAGCTAGCCATCTCCTAGATGCCCCTTGTTCGCTGCACGCATCAGCTGTGGTCGACAGATGTTTGTATTGGAGTTTAAATGTTTATCAGGGCTGGAGAAAAGGAATATGACACCTGAGTCCACACAGAAATGGACTCAGCATGGATGCCAGCAGCATGAGGGGGAGGTACTTTTTTACTTTGCTTTCTTGATCAGAGTGTTTTTTTTACTTTAAAGTGCTGCTATATATACGGCCGGATTACATAAGCGAAGATCTGATGGCTTAAATTACTTGGATGGTCGCCCCCTTGGTTTTTAAACCTTTACATCTCTGGTAATACAATACGATCGTAAAGATGATTCATATGTAAAGCATTACATCATGGGATCTCTGATAATACAATACGCAGATTATCTCTGTTCACACTTTCTACAGAAGTTGGTAAAGGATACATTACACCATGGGATCTTTGAGAGAATGGCTATAATAAATAATTTCATTTGGACAGATTCTGAAATACTCCCCCGTTTCAAATTATTTGATGCTGGTTAGTTTAAAATTAAACTAACCAGCGTCAAATATTACGAAACGGAGTGACGGAGACAGAAGGGTTTGTGTCGGTTTTCCACCCACATTGTCAACATTTGTGGTTTGAACCACTTCGGAATGACTCTGATTCATGTTCGTTTACTGAAACATTCCCCAGCGGCTGACCACCAGCCAGACCTGGCAGGTTTTAGTAAGCCTTTACCCTAGCTATTCTCTTTTTGTGTAGGGGGGGAGTTTTGATTAATATGTACTAAGATAATTTTGTGTAGGGAAAGAGTTTTGATTAGTATGTACTAAGATAAAGCAGAATGTGACCGTGCATCTTATCCAGGAAACATTGGTGAAATATATCATGATTGACCCATAACATATGGCAAATTATTCAGTTTCATAGTTGGACAAGCTAAAATTAGAACTAACACACAGATTAAGGAGACGGGCTTATTGCCTGGATGTGGTAGCCAGCCATCTGAAGCACACAATAACAAAGACAATAGACAACACATACTAAGATGAATATGCTATGGAGCAGCGTTACAGGTGAAACGTGCACAAATATATCACATAATATCCAACGTTATGAGGAAAACAGCCTTACAAGATGCAGTCACACAAGTCAGTCATCTATCTCTTCATGATAAATCCTAGAAGAATTCCCAAGAGAGCAAATGCCACCACAAACACAAATGAGAAACCACCATTCTGCTTGCTGACTTCGCTCCTTGCAAGGTCCTATTTAGATCCAATAGGGATTTCAGATTACAACAATAACATATTTCTTTGTGCAGAATTTAAAGTTAACAATGTGTGCCTATCAATGATCCACTGTTAAGTGCAATATAACAAGTTTGGTTCAACACATCATAGATATTGCATATTTGTGGATTATAGCAGGTTATAGGCCAAAATAAATGTTTCAAGCTAAATGAATAAATACATAAACTTGTATGTAAGCTGTGAAATAAAGATGATAAGGAAAAAGAAATACAGATATCTCCATTAAAAATATGGTGTTTAAAATCAGAATCATCAGATGTATGGAGCTGTCAAAGGTCACTAAGAAAGAAATGCACAAATAATAAGCAACCTCAACTAAAAAATCCACTAAATTCAAATTGTAGAACATGCACTGAATCACAAAGTAAAGTTCACTAACCAACTCCTCTCGCAGCTCAACGTTCTGCTGAATGGCAGTAGATCTCTCTATCATCAACTTTGAAATTAAAGCAGCCGTCTGCACATAGAAGAATAGGAATGAGGTGCGAGTGCGAATACAAGGCAAGCATTGCGCTATTTACAAAATGTAACTGAAAACGTTGAACAGTACTAAATTTTGTATAGGACCAGATTAATTGTTTGTGAAAACCCCTCTAGTGGTGTGGATTTCCACCTATAACTAATGCAGAAGGTATAGTAGGCACTTCGGTTGGTCAATGTATCATTTTGTGACACCAATAGTAGACAACATCAAGGACAAAGGAATCAAATCAACACCGAGAAATAGTACAGATCAAAAATAAAAAAAGTATAGCCCTTTCAAAAAAATCATAAAAAGTAGACTGGAATGTTTACTGAGATGAACTCCGCCTATGTTGTAATGACACAGCCGGTTCCAAGCTCGGGTAAAGGAGGGGTTGTGATAGGCTTGGCGAGCCAACAACTACACTTAGTCATTCTCATAGAAAACAACAACAACAACAACAACAACATAGCCTGCCCCAACGTGCTTGGGACAAAGTCTTTGTTGTTGTTATTGTTGTTGTTGAATGTTTCCTGAGATGAATGCATAAATATAAAGACCAGTTGCGATCGAACCAGCCTATATAATGTTGATAAACTGCCCTATCTCATGCAAGTAAGACACAAAAGCTACTCCCTCCATCACTTAATCTCCAGCATCTAAGCAAAAACCAAAAAATCACATAATCTCCATAGTATCACCCCTGAACCTCTTGGGTGCCTCAGGTTGCACATTTGATCAGCCCACTTCGACTCATGTTGCTGGCTTCACCGTTTGCAAGCAGAATTGTGGATCCGTTTTCCTGCGTGCTGCTATCTCAAAATTGGCCCACTTCGACTTGTGCAGCAGGT
The DNA here is from genome assembly GCA_030760725.1 of Neostapfia colusana. Classification (NCBI taxonomy): domain Eukaryota; kingdom Viridiplantae; phylum Streptophyta; class Magnoliopsida; order Poales; family Poaceae; genus Neostapfia; species Neostapfia colusana. Next base: position 58,432,665 of record JASWHV010000019.1, read on the forward strand.
TGAACACAGAATCGAATCGCCACGACGCGGAATTGATGCGGAGTTAATAGCAAATGTGTCTCTCCTTGGTCACCGCACACAGACGTTACACAATGGAGATTAAGAGATGGAGTATTATTCAAGGCTTAGAGATCCAGTTCAATATACTTACTGCTATTTTCTAATTTTCGGTACAAAAATGTTCAAGGGTGTCACCAGTATTTCAATGGAATATCAAGTGCAAGGTTTTCTAAGATCTGGTATTGAGATGTCAGGCATATAGCAGACAGCTTCATATTAAATTTTGCTTTACAGGGAGCTCACCTCAGAGGACAAGTCTTCTCGGTCCTTATCAGATTTTACAGCCTGTAACAAAAATCAAGTCAACTCAATGGGAAAAGAAGATCAGCAATTGGGCAAGTGCAAGGAATGTTAAGACACTAACGAAGAATGATGGTGTTTCATCAGATTCCCTTGTTGCCTGCATCTAAGAAAAGACAATCAATCACAAGCAAACCAGTTACGGACAATGAAACAATAATATTCACATGTGTCACCTCTTGATAATTCAAGTTGCTTCCTTCATACAATGAAGCCTGAGGCGACGAACCTTCTTCTGGTCCCTCATGCACCGGGGATGGAGGTTTGGGCGGTGGGACATAGACAACCCTCAACTTCACCTCATCCACCATGTTACCTGATTTTTTAGTGAACTGCACAAGGATCAACCGTAAGCACCGTGGAAATAAACATCCACAGAGGGCCCACAAACAAAGAGACGTCAGATGAGTTACCATCTCTCCAGTGATGTCCCTGGCTGACGTTCCTTCCTCCACAACGACACTCTGCACGAGAAACTTGTCCTTGCACAGCATATCTGGTGGCGCCTCTCGTTGTGCTTGCATTGTCACTAAGAAATAGCAAAGACCATCAAATATTCCCCTAGAAATAACAATTTGGGGGTGAGGGTGTAAAAGCCCATAAGGAATATAATGAAAGAGGAAGGTGATGAGGATTGGCATTACCAATGACATCGCTGGTGGACCGCGGTGGCACCACACCGCTGTTCGGCCGGACACAGTACTTCTTAGGGTTAGTCGTCTTAACCTAAGGATCACAGCATTTCACCAAATTACACGTTATAATGGAACTGATGACTTTTATGACATTGACAAAGCGAAATAGCTTGGCAACCGGTGAGTAAATGGCTTCAGAGTGTGGAATATACCTTAAACGCAATGTCTTGATCCGTTCTGTTCGTCAGCTGCATAGAGCACGAGATCTGCTTCTTTGTCTCGACTGCGCGATCAAAAGGGAAAAAAACACAGAGAGAGGGACTAAAATTTAGCAAGACAACAAAGCCAAATTCCTTTCGCGTTAAAAAAAACACTTGCTGGGGAATCTGCGACCAGCCAAACCAGCATCACCCACAAATTCCGCTCCAAAAAAAAACAGCCGGCATGTGCAGAAAACATTTAGTTAACCACAACACGAGGGAATGTTCGGCGGAGGAAACCGTACAGGGGAATCGGAGCTCGAGGGGCTCGATCGCGAGCAACTCCTTGGGATCGGACCCCATCTGCCACCGCCGCCGCTCGAACTCGCCGGGGAGCACGCGCGCTCGAGCGTGGTAGGGGCTCGATCCGGCGGGTAGCTAGGGTTCGGAGAGCTGCGCTCGCCTTGGTAAAAGGCCAGGCCAGTGGAGTGGAGTGAAGCGGAGGAGCGGATGGGAATTTGGAATCACCGAACTGAGAGGTTGGTTGGTGCGTAGGCAGGCGACGCTCGGCTGGAAACGAGAACGAGTTGGCCTAAAATACGCGACGCTTTTATGGCGGTTGCCTTTCCTTTCTCTGGAAAACGGCAAAAGGCTTCGGCGTGTGGATCCAGACTCCGTTTGCTTCCGAAGAGTCGTTACACGTTGCAATTCTGTTGCAAATTTGGGATTCAGAACTTGTTTTTTCATCAGATTTTTTTAACGAAACTAACATTCCTGCGTTCCTAACGAACCCCGTGTTTTGAAATTCGTTTGAACCTTGCTCCTTCTCTCGTCCTGTTTGAATTTGATTGTCCGGGCGTACAGCTCGCTCGTTAGGTGTTGAACTATACTTGGAAACTTTTGTAGTACTGTCTTTTTGACGATGGAGACTTGCTCTCTGAAAGTTGGTTGTTGCAAGTTAAACGCTTTCAAGCTGGTAGGCAAGGCGTCAGATCTCGGCAAGTCAGAATACAATTCTCCAAGATATGGTTGCGCCGCGATACGGTGTTTACATCCGTATCAACAAGGATTACACAGAAACCTGACTTGCTAAAGCTTGCTTCCTTCAGTTGACCTGCACATGAATTTTCACCCGGCACTGCCGCAAATGGTGAGCTCAGAGCCTCAGACTGAAGGGTGCTGTATACAAGAGCCGAACAGCAGATAGACATTACGTGGAAAAAAGATGACCACCTAAATCATGTAAAGAATATGTGTATCATATTATATGCAATGAAAATATTTTTTACACACCGATGTTCATATCATGCCCAGTGAACAGACCTTGGTATATTATTCTGTCCACTTTCATGGCCCCTTCTCCTAACAAATGTTTTTGCTTAATTTTATTTGGGAACAAAGCAAAGAGGCCATGGTACAGGACATCAGATTTGCGCCTCTGGAGCTGCAGAGGAGTGAAACAAATTAGTACTTTGGTGCCTGGACTGGATGGCTGGATCAGAGTGAGGTATTTTATAGTCAAGAAACTCCAAGAATGGTTTGTAAGAAATAAACAGCTAACAGTATAACATAATCCTCTGGCTTTTGTTGCTAGAGTCTAGCAGATATGCAGGGAATAGCAGAAGGGAAGAGTCCTATATCTGCAGTCCTTAACATGTAATGACTTGTTCTCCTTTCCCTTGGTGAAATGGAAGTGGAATGTGATTCCGATTAAAAAACAGTATAACATAATTCAGTTTGATGCCAGGTTAAGAAAAGTAAAAAGATAAGTTCAACAAAAAAGAACAGCTAAATGATAATAAATTTAGTTATGATAGCAGGCCTAGTATTTTATAGCATTTCAGTCCAACTCAACCATATTTTGGTCGTCACTGAAATATATATATGAGTGCATATGACATGCGGAGTGTTCCTAATGTAGTATAGTGATATCCACCTAAGACGCGACTGGTAGCACTGTTGATGAAAAATTCTGATCGTATTATGGATGTCTTGCATTTTTCCACGGTAATTACGAGATACATGTAATTTCGTGTGCACAATGTATGCTTTCTCCCATGTAACTGGTTGTTTGGGTAACTAGAAAGTGTCATACATGATATTTACCTCATTGCATCATGATAGGCACACGTGTTGCATTGGCATCAAATTTAGGGTCCGTTTGGTACAGTTCCAGATTCTCCGAGAATCAGAAACGTTTCAGTTTTAACGCGGAAATGTTTCTCAACTGAAACAGAATCACTTTAGAAACATTTTGGCTAGTTTCTGATTTCAGTTTCAGTATAGGGAGGAGCAGGATTGAAATGACCTATTTATCCTTGATGGACTATATTATTTCTATCATAGTATAATATATATTAAATTCTTATAATGAACATTATTTATAAGTGAAGGGGGGCCCTTGAGTTGTGACCATGAGGTCACGGGTTCGAGTCCTGGAAACAACGTCTTGTAGAAATGCAGCGAAAAACTGCGTACAAAAGACCCAAATGGGTCGGACCCTTCCCCGGACCCCGCGCAAGCGGAAGCTACGTGCATCGGGCTGCTATTTTTTTAACATTATTTATAAGTGTTATTGTAAAATATATATCATCCACATATACGAATAAATATTTGTTGTATTGTAACAACGGTGACGAGTTGATAATAAGAGTAGACGATAGTAAATTATTGTAAATAATTACAAAACTGGAGGATAGGTAATAATATGAAGTGATTCAGAACGTGGAACAACTTTTTAGCTGATTCAAATTCGTAGGAAAAAAAGAAAATAGTTTCTTATAGATTCACTGCTGAAACGTTTCATTTTATTGCTGTTTGGTACCGTTTCAATTGATTCAACCTAGAATTTCTTGTTGTCAAACGCACCTTTAAGAACCAAGAATCAAAACTGAATCTCAAAAACTGAATAAAATTCGTGTTATCGCTCAAATTTGTGCCAAAAAAAATTCAGATCGAAACATTAAATTCGGAGTTACAAGGAAACAGTATGATCAAATTCAGAGCGACCATAATAGAAGTAATCCATATAAATCCACGGCACAGGAAAATCCATAGCGAATAATTGATCTGATGGATGGATCACAAAACAACGAATACATATCCATGGAAGCAAGGAAGCAACCCGCCAACTAACCAAACTTAAGGCACAAACAGGGGACTGGACATCTTTTACCAACGAAGCAAAGAGACGACGCGTCGCTGCTGGCCGCCGATGCGCCAACCTAATATCTGCTCCCCGCAGCCGCCGAGATCGCCGTAGACGTGCTCGCAGGGATGCACTCGCCGCCAAGCTTGCCGTGGACGTGATAGGCGCCGCGACGCGTGCTCGCAATCCCCAGCCGTCGTGGGGGACTGGGGGTAGCGTAGGCGGAGGACGGTACGGGGAGGGCGGAGGACGGCGCGCAGAGAGAGGCCCAAGCAGATCACTCGAGGAAGACGATGCGAAGAAATGACATGGGCCGTACTGTGGACTGCATCACTTGGGCCAAACTCCAAGCATGCCGTCCGAGCTACAAGTTCATTTCCCGTCGCTTGCTCACTGCCGTGGCAAAATTTATTTATTTATTCAAATACAAAAAACATTGCTTTTCAATTTTATAGAAGAAAACATAAACCGAGTTTTGACACATGTCGACTCTTCCTTGGTATACGTGACGTCGATGCCACAACTAAAATTGCAGATAGTATTTTTGCCATCTGCTAGCCATTCTAAATCACAGAGCTACTATAGCTCGTGAGGAATTCCCTAGTCCAAGCAGGAAATCCAAAGAAGCAGCAATGACTCATGGACAGCACCATGTACTAGCTAGAACGGTCGGGAGTCCGAATAACTAGCTGCGCTTGGGAACGACGTCGGCGAGGACACGGCCGTCCACTGCGCGGGGATGAGCGTTTTGCGAGCTGTGCGCCTGTGCCTGAGGGAGGCGTGTGACTGTGTGAGGTCATCAACACGGCGTGGCACACGGCCTATCAGGTACCCCTGCACCTGCCTGACCTGTGTCACACCTAGTGCCTTTTTTTGCAAGGAAAGCCTAATTATCTTCTGACTAGATCAACCAACAAGTTATCTATATTTCTAACATCATGGAACAAAGAGGAATTGAAATATTTAGCTCAAAATTGAAGACGCGGAAGGCATATTGGCCTCTAGAATCCAACTTAATTATTTACCGCTTGCTGGCTCCAGAATGGGTTGTTCAAGGACCACTACCTTGGCTGGTTGGCCAATGGCCAGTTGCGGTATGAACACATGCATAATCGAAGTAATCCAACTTAATTATTTGCGTAATTAACTAGTTAAATCCAACAGTCTCTCTGCGTTGGTCAAGGTCCACATTGGGGCCCTTGGGCCTTGGTGCTCTGTCACTTCTCATAACATTTTACTTTCCTGGAGGTGCTATATACACACACACACACAATATGCATGCATTGCATTGCATCGAGAAAGCTGGATTTTTGGTATATACTAGTGCCGTGTTAACCATTTCCGATCCACTCATGCACGTGCAGTCGATTCTGAGGACGGTCCTCTTGGACACAAAGACCGGCAGCAACCTGCTGCAGTGGCCGGTGGTGGAGGTGGAGACCCTCCGATCCGGATGCGCGGCAAGAGCATCGACGGCATCCCCGTGGAGCGTGGCTCCGTCGATCGTGCCCCTCGACGTCGGCAAGGCAACAACACAGCTGGACATCGAGGCCGTGTTCGAGCTCGACGCGTCGGCCGTGGAGGCCGTGACGGAGGGCGACGTGGCGTACAACTGCAGCACCAGCGGTGGCGCGGCTAGGCGAGGCTTGCTGCCTGCTCGTTCTCGCCGACGAGGGCCTGTCGGAGCAGACCTCCCTTGTCACGCCCGTTTTTATAAAAAGCAAAATTGGCCGCTATCTACGTGTATGTCAGGATCGGTTTCATCATACACGTAGTACAACTAGTGATAAACAGTTATATATATTGAATATAAACGACATTCATACCTTAAAAATGAGTTTCGGATAGCAGCGGAACAAGAGAAACTTCTAATGTCGTTCACAGTCGAATCGACTGGCAGCTACGTGACCTTCTTCACCACGTCTTCATTTGATCTTTTTTCACTGAGCAACAATTATAAAAGAGGAAAAAGACAAACGTCTGAGTACATAATATACTCAGCAAGTGTGGGAAAGTTTTATGCATGATGAGGCAAGAATCAAGAAAGTCTAAACACGACTTATGCACTAAGCAACCCATACCTTAGTCTTATTAGACATCCTATTTACTAGGTGAAAGTCTCAACCATCCCAACCCAGTATCCAAGTATCTCCAAGTCCAACTGTATCCATCTCCCAAAACCACCAACCACATACCAAAACCAACCAATCCAAGACCACCAACCAAACTATACTAATCATGAGAGAGTTACTAGCCCGCTCTTGACCGTGAGCACGACTGTCTAGACAGCTTTGACTCTGCAGAGTTTGTACCCTTTACCCACAAGTCGTGATTCCGTCCCCTGTCACCAGGTGGACTAAAACCTCCCTCTTTCCCGTGGTAGTTAGCCACATTTCACACTTACTAAGGTGTGCGGCCAGGAGATCACGATGTGACCTTTACAAAGGAAATCCCGACGAGCATAAGCCCACTGAGGTTTCACCCCTGCGGCCTCCTAGAGTCTTTTTCACCTCCGCCTGCAGTGGCCCCCTCTTGAGCCTTGCGGATCCCAGGGTAGTCCCGCCTGACTCCTATTTCCCGCACCTACCACACACTCACACTACATCGGGAATGCACCTAATTACTTAGTCACTCTGTCCCATACCAGCTCTTGTGGTGGCACTGTATAAGCCAGTTGACGGGTCTCACGAACCGGTCCTTAGGATCTACACAGGCCACTAACCACAAACCCGAGTCTTGTGCACTCGGCACCCACCATAGACCAACCAACCTGCTAGATCCCTATCTCTACATCCTCACATATATACCATATATATATCTCCACACAACATCTCAATGATCATGATAATTAAACATTAATGTAAATTACTCCCATCCCATCTACTAAGCAGATCCCATCTACTAAGCAGGGCTAAGCATCAATAAACAACATTTAGTAAAACCTAGCTAACCTATACCCAGGCTACAAGGAATGACAAAGAAATTCTAGTAAACAGCCTGTCATGGGATTCATGTTAAAGACAATGCATGCAGATTCTAACTAATAATCTTAAGAAGGAGCAAAATGGTCAAGGGCACTTGCCTTTTTCTTTTAACATTGCTCAGTTTAGTGGTCGAACTCTTGATCTTCAAAGTCTTAGGCTTGTAGGTCGAACATCGGATCGGGGGCTGATTTGATCCATGCCATCAGGGTGAAACGAGGATAACGAGGAAACAAATAAGAAAAACTATCCAACACTCAAATATAGTAATTTACCAAAGCGTTCAAGTGAATCCTATATCTCCATTTCATCGTGTTCATATTTTGTTAATTCATCCTTAGTTTATATCTCATTTTCACGTGCAAAGGTCCTTTTTATCATGTACTTCAAGTATTACTCTACACTAGGGTATATACTCATGTGAGGGTTTTATGCCAAGCAACCCTCTTTAGAACCTAAGTATGAGCTTTGGCATGTTTTAGGGGTGCTCTTGTAATTTCAGCAACTACCTAAGATTAACTTGTAATTTCAGCATCTATAGGGGTATTATTTTCTTTTCAGCAGCTACACAGGGTTTTAAAGTGTAAATACAGCAATACCTAGGGACGTTTTAGTCAAGTTTCAGCCGGTTGCAGGGGTATTTAGTGATTGCTGAATTACACAGGACCTTTAAACAAGATTTCAGAGCTAAAACAGTATTACAGTCTGCTACAGGGTGTTTCTACAATTATCCCGGGGCTGCCTTAACAATTTCAGCAAACGGCGGGGTTAAAATGTCAAAACAGGGGGTTTCTAGGGGCTGCAGTGTTAAAACAGACGGGTTCAAGGGCCTTTTGAGCAAAAACAGAAAGTCACATGGTCCAAAATGGAAATTTTGGGAGGTTCTAGGGGCCTGAATGTCACTTGCAGCAGATTATAAAGGTTAAAACATGAAATCAGCGAGTTCCAGGGGTCTACAAACATCCAGCGCTAATCTCTTAAATTCCCAGAGAGCCGGGGTCTGTTCTGCAAAGATCAGGGGCGGTTTCGCGCCAAATTAGACACTCTAGGGGTCTAGATGCAAATCTACCGATGAGACAACGCGCATTCAACGTGGACCGTCGGCGCTGAATCGGACGGTTGGGGCTCGCTTGGCCGAACTTAGCCACCCGGCGACCGGTGTTCCGCGGCGGTGCGCCATGAACCCAACGCTAGAGCTCGTCGGAGCTACGCCTACAAACAACGCCTTCTACAGCTAGCTGAACGTCGAAAACAGGAGAGGGGCATTGGGGGCAACTCACCAAGGTCCGAGAGAACGTGGAGGAGTGCCCGTGACGTGCGGGGCAGCCGATCGCTTTGGCCTTCGCCGGGATCAGTGTAGGAGCGGCGCTTCCTCAAGTCCTTCGGGTCGGTGACCCGTGCTAGAGCAAGGGGAAAACGCCGGTGGGTTAGATAGATGTTTCAACACATGGTCACGTCGAAACACAACAAGGAGCGGAGGGTTCTCACCGAGTCTCGCTGAAGTGGATGTGGGAGCGGTGATTTGCACCGGTGAGGGCTCGGGAGAGCATTGCCGACAGCCCGGGGACTGCCATCCTCCTGTTAGCGTTGAAGAACTGTCCAACCTCCTCAGCTTTCTCCTCGGTGACCTAGTTGTGCTTGAACGACACGGCGAGCACCTTCGTGAGAGCCAATAAAGAGTGCAGTAAGCTAGTAACAAAACGTGCAAGTTGTCCTACCTGCGCGGCATTGAGTCCCCTCATGTGTGCTATGTCGCAGAGCAGCAGCGCCCTGACCTTGTCGGCGACAGCCCTAAGCCTCGCGTAGTCGATGTACCCCGTGGTGGAGCTGACTGGGTTCGACGGGCACTCGAAGCAGATCGAGGTGGCGGATATCTTCCCACCTGTGGTATAGTAGCCGTGTGTGAGGTAGCCGTCTAAGGGGAGGTCGAGCAGCAAAGGCGAGCGATGTGGCACGGGCGGGGAGGAGGCGCGGGTCTGAGGGGGGTGAGGGCGCCGGTCAGGGCTAGGGCCCGGCGGGCTCGAGTGGACGGTAGTGGACCGGTCGGAGGGATGCGGCGCCGCTGAGGCGAGGGCGCGGACCGGGGGCGCCCGAGCGGGAGGCACCGGCGTCGAAGGAGAAGGCGGGTGGTGGAGAGCGAATGGGAAGGAGCGGCACCGTGGGGGTGAGGAGCCCGGGGCGGGCGCGCTGGCCGTGGCGTGGCGATGCAGAAAGTGGGCGGTGCCCGAGAGGTAGCGAGCACAGGCGTGGGGGAGGCGAGGGGGAGGCGGCGCGACATAGGCCCGAAGGAAGGCGGGGGCGCGGCGGCGCGGGCTGTGGGCGGGGAAGGAGATGGGTGAAGCTTGTGGGGGGGCACCGGGAGGCGGCGCAGGCGCGCACCGGCCGCAGGTGGTGGCGCAGGGAGGAGAGGCGGCGTTGAGGGAGGAAGCAGGGAGGGCGCCGGGGGTTTCTTGAGTTGGGCTTGCGGGGAGATCGGGGGAGGCGAGGGAGAAGGAGGCGGCGGGGAGAGGCTCGGGAGGGAGCAGAATAAACCAGAAAGAAGAAAAAAAGTAGGGTTTGGGGGAATGTGGGCTCGGCCGGAAAAAAAATATGGGTGTTACAACACTACCCCTCTTAAATGGAATCTCGCCCCGAGATTCTAGTCAGCTTGGTTTCGAGAGTTTTGTTGACGGAAGAGGCTTTTTCCTTGCAATTGACAACTTAGAAGGACACGATTTGCTGGGACGAAGTCTTATACAGATTTATACGCATGTATAGTAATAGGTAAGTCTGCCGGTGATTTAGATATGATCAAGAGTGTTTAGGTTCTAGTAAACTACAATGCACCCTACACAAGGTTATTTGGCTTCATGAAGATCTTCAAAGCTTGCAGTTTTGTTGGTCGAGCATCGCCTTCGTAAATCTCCCTTCTTTACTGACTTGTCGGATTAATGTTTATCAAATCCAATCCAAATGGAGATGTGAAACGTGATGTGCTACCCCCCTTAAATGGAATAGTATTATTATGATTGGTTTTTCTTGTTTTCAAAAAACGTGTTTCTAATTCGTTATAAGCAAAGGGCATGGTCTTCACTCGCCGAACAATTCGGGAACCTAAGCGAATGTCATATACTAGCTCTTATACCACTCTGTCACGCCTGATTTTACAAAGAGCAAAACTGACCGCCATCTACGTGTATGCCAGGATCGGTTTCATCATACATGTAGGACAGCTAGTGATAAACAGTTATATATATCGAATATAAACGACATTCATACCTTAAAAATGAGTTTCGGATAGCAGCGGAAGAAGAGAAGCATCTAGGGCCGTCCACAGGCGAATCGACTGGCAGCTACGTGACCTTCTTCACCCCGTCTTCATTTGATCTTCTTTTCACTGAGCAACAATTATAAAAGAGGAAAAAGACAAACGCCTGAGTACATAATGTACTCAGCAAGTGTGGGAAAGTTTTATGCATGATGAGGCAAGAATCAAGAAAGGCTAAACACGGCTTATGCACTAAGTAACCTATACCTTAGTCTTATTAAGCATCCTATTTACTAGGTGAAAGTCTCAACCATCCCAACCCAGTATCCAAGTATCTCCAAGTCCAACTGTATCCATCTCCCAAAACCACCAACCACATACCAAAACCAACCAATCCAAGACCACCAACCAAACCATACTAATCATGAGATTGTTACTAGCCCGCTCTTGACCGTGAGCATGGCTATCTAGACAGTTTTGACTCTGCAGAGTTTTTACCCTTTACCCACAAGTCGTGATTCCGTCCCCTGTCGCCAGGTGGACTAAAACCTCCCTTTTGCCCGTGGTAGCTAGCCACATTTCACACTTCCTAAGGTGTGCGGCCAGGAGATCACGATGTGACCTTTACAAAGGGAATCCCGACGAGCATGAGCCCACTGAGGTTTCACCCCTGCGGCCTCCTGTAGTCTTTTTCACCTCCGTCTATAGTGGTCCCCTCTTGAGCCTTGCGGATCCCAGGGTAGTCCCGTCCGACTCCCATTCCCCTCACCTACCACACACTCACACTACATCAGGAATGCACCTAATTACTTACTCACTCTGTCCCATACCAGTTCTTGTGGTGGCACTGTATAAGCCAGTTGACGGGTCTCACGAACCGGTCCTTAGTATCTACACAGGCCACTAACCACAAACCCGAGTCTCGTGCACTCGGCACCCACCATAGACCAACCAGCCTGCTAGATCCCTATCTCTACATCCCCACATATGTACCATATATATATCTCCACACAACATCTCAATGATCATGATAATTAAACATTAATGTAAATTACTCCCATCCCATCTACTAAGCAGTGCTAAGCATAACATGTAGTAAAACCTAGCTAACCTATACCCAGGCTACAAGGAATGACGAAGAAATTCCAGTAAACAGCCTATCATGGGATTTATGTTAAAGACAATGCATGCAGATTCTAACTAATAATCCTAAGAAGGAGCAAAATGGTCAAGGGCACTTGCCTTTTTCTTTTAACGTTGCTCAGTTTAGTGGTCGAACTCTTGATCTTCAAAGTCTTAGGCTTGTAGGTCGAACGTCGGATCGAGGGCTGATTTGATCCATGCCATCAGGGTGAAACGAGGATAACGAGGAAACAAATAAGAAAAACTATCCAACACTCAAACATAGTAATTTATCAAAGCGTTCAAGTGAATCCTATATCTTCATTTCATCGTGTTCATATTTTGTTAATTCATCCTTAGTTTATATCTCATTTTCACGTGCAAAGGTCCTTTTTATCATGTACTTCAAGTATTACTCTACACTAGGGTATATACTCATGTGAGGGTTTTATGCCAAGCAACCCTCTTTAGAACCTAAGTATGAGCTTTGGCATGTTTTAGGGGTGCTCTTGTAATTTCAGCGACTACCTAAGATTAACTTGTAATTTCAGCATCTATAAAGGTATTATTTTCTTTTCAGCAGCTACACAGGGTTTTAAAGTGTAAATACAGCAATACCTAGGGGCGTTTTAGTCAAGTTTCATCCGGTTGCAGGGGTATTTAGTGATTGCTGAACTACACAGGGCTTTTAAACAAGATTTCAGAGCTAAAACAGTATTACAGTCTGCTACAGGGGTGTTTCTACAATTATCCCGGGGCTGCCTTAACAATTTCAGCAAACGGCGGGGTTAAAACGTCAAAACAGGGGGTTTCTAGGGGCTGCAGTGTTAAAACAGACGGGTTCAAGGGCCTTTTGAGCAAAAACAGAAAGTCACATGGTCCAAAATGGAAATTTTGGGAGGTTCTAGGGGCCTGAATGTCACTTGCAGCAGATTATAAAGGTTAAAACATGAAATCAGCGAGTTCCAGGGGTCTACAAACATCCAGCGCTAATCTCTTAAATTCCCAGAGAGTCGGGGTCTGTTTTGCAAAGATCAGGGGCGGTTTCGCGCCAAATTAGACACTCTAGGGGTCCAGATGCAAATCTACCGACGAGAAAACGCGCATTCAACGTGGACCGTCGGCGCTGAATCGGACGGATGGGGCTCGCTTGGCCGAACTCAGCCACCCGGCGACCGGTGTTCTGCGGCGGTGCGCCATGAACCCAACGCTAGAGCTCGCCGGAGCTACGCCTACAAACAACGCCTTCTACAGCTAGCTGAACGTCGAAAACAGGAGAGGGGCGTTGGGGGCAACTCACCAAGGTACGAGAGAACGTGGAGGGGTGCCCGCGACGTGCGGGGCAGCCGATCGCTTTGGCCTTCGCCGGGATCAGTGTAGGAGCGGCGCTTCCTCAAGTCCTTCGGGTTGGTGACGCGTGCTAGAGCAAGGGGAAAACGCCGGTGGGTTAGATAGATATTTCAACACATGGTCACGTCGAAACACAATAAGGAGCGGAGGGTTCTCACCGAGTCTCGCTGAAGCGGATGTGGGAGCGGTGATTTGCACCGGTGAGGGCTCGGGAGAGCATTGCCGACAGCCCGGGGACTGCCATCCTCCTGTTAGCGTTGAAGAACTGTCCAACCTCCTCAGCTTTCTCCTTGGTGACCTAGTTGTGCTTGAGCGACACGACGAGCACCTCCATGAGAGCCATAAAAGAGTGCAGTAAGCTAGTAACAAAACGTGCGAGTTGTCCTACCTGCGCGACATTGAGTCCACTCGTGTGTGCTATGTCACAGAGCAGCAGCGCGCTGACCTTGTCGGCGACAGCCCTAAGCCTCGCGTAGTCGATGTACCCCGTGGTGGAGCTGACTGGGTTCGGCAGGCACTCGAAGCAGATCGAGGTGGCCGATATCTTCCCACCTGCGGTATAGTAGCCATGTGTGAGGTAGCCTTCTAAGGGGAGGTCGAGCAGCGAAGGCGAGCGACGAAGCACGGGCGGGGAGGAGGCGCGGGTCCGAGGGGGTGAGGGCGCCGGTCAGGGCTAGGGCCCGGCGGGTTCGAGTGGACGGTAGTGGACCGGTCGGAGGGGTGCGGCGCCGCTAAGGCGAGGGCGCGGACCGGGGGCGCCCGAGCTGAAGGCACCGGCGTCGGAGGAGAAGGCGGGTGGTGGAGGGCGAATGGGAAGGAGCGGCACCGTGGGGGTGAGGAGCCTGGGGCGGGCGCGCTGGCCGTGGCGTGGCGATGGAGAAAGTGGGCGGCGCCCGAGAGGTTGCGAGCACAGGTGCGGGGGAGGCGAGGGGGAGGCGGCGCAACATAGGCCCGAAGGAAGGCAGGGGCGCGGCGGCGCGGGCTGTGGGCGGGGAAGGAGACGGGTGAAGCTTGTGAGGGGGGGCACCGGGAGGCGGCGTAGGCGCGCACCGGGCGCAGGTGGGGGCACAGGGAGGAGAGGCGGCGCTGAGGGAGGAAGCAGGGAGGGCGCCGGGGGTTGCTTGAGCCGGGCTTGCGGGGAGAGCGGGGAGGCGGGGGAGAAGGAGGCGGCGGGGATAGGTTCGGGAGGGAGCAGAAGAAACCAGAAAGAAGAAAAAAAAACTAGGGTTTGGGGGGAATGTGGGCTGGGCCGGAAAAAAAAATATGGGTGTTTGTAAGGATCGAAACGCCCAAGAGGGGGGGTGAATTGGGCTTTTTCAAATTTTAGAGCAATTTAAAACTTAATGGTTGAAGCCCAATTCCCTATGCGAACTAACTACACAAGCAAGAGTATTAAGTGCGGAATAGTAAATGCGTAATAGTGAGAGGGTGAGGAGAGAGATGCAAACTCCCGCGGAGACTCGGAGACACGGCGATTTTTCCCGTGGTTCGGTAAGATCACAAAGATCTACCTACGTCCACGTTGTGGCACCCACCAAAGGGTATACCCACTCCCAAGTCACCAAGACAAGGGAATCCACTATCTTTCTCCGTTCGCCATCTCCGGCAAGGTGGAGCTCAAGCCTTGTACAATGGTGATCCTCCGGGCTTCCACAAACGCCTTGGTAAGCTCCGGAGCGATCTCTTCTTCCTCCAACTTTTACAAGGTGAGAGAAGTCACCAAGACACTCTCTCTCACTAGCCTAGAGATTCCAATCACCAAGAATGGACGCACACAAGCTTCTCTCTAGCTAGATCTAGCCTATAGTTGGAGTACAAGAGGTTTTGAGGTGTGGAAGTGGTAGCTCTTGGTCTTGAATGCTTGAGGATGTGGAGTGAGGCTCTGGTGATCAAGACTTGACGAAATGGCCGGTTGGAGGGGTATTTATAGCCAGCCCACACGAGATAGCCGTTGGAAAAGTAGGCAGACTTTTTCTGTGAACATCGGATCATCCGATGCACCCCTTTATTTGAGCATCGGTCGAATTCCAAATTAGCTGATGTCATGTGTCAGATGTGACCGTTGGATATAACCTTTGGATCTTTTAATCGACCGATGTTACTTCAACTTCATCATCGGATGATCCGGTGAGTTGATCTTCAGAATTGGTTCAGAAATAAAGTCTCTGTTGAAATTGACCGATGTACACTTACTTCATCATCGGATGATCCGGTGTGTACTTCTTCAGAATAACTCAGAAATCATCCTTCTGTTGAAATCAACCGATGTGCCACTTCCTTCACATCGGATGATCCGGTGTGTACTGGGCTCTGAGGTCTTCTTCTTCTGCCAACTCAAACTCGACCGATGTAGTCATTTTGCAAGACATCGGATGATCCGGTGAGTGCAACTTGTTTGCTTCGAGTTGTTTTGAGTTGATCTTTTGGAATCTTTTCGAGTGACCTCTTTGACACTTGTTTGAAATGATATTTTGATGAAGTGTAAGCTTCTTGTGTTGCCAATTTTGATAGAATAGAGTCGTTGTATGAGTTCTTCATTTAGTCTTCATGAGTATCGAATAACCCCTTAGAATAGATTGTTGAGGGGTCTCCATTTGTATCCAATGAGCAGTAGATGGTGTGAATAGATAGTTCATTACCGTTTGATGTGATATACGTGAAACCTCGCATCCACAAACTCATTAGTAATAACGAACGATTGTCATTAATCACCGAAACCATATCTCACAGGGGCCTAGATGCTTTCAATCTCCCCCTTTTTGGTGATTGATGACAACACAACGAGTAGAGCATAGAATTAATGGAATTAAAACGCAATGCTCAAAAAAGAAATATAACAAGTACAAATTGCAACACAAGTGGCTCGAAGTCTCAAATAATAAACAATAAAGCGCAAGAGCACAAAGTAGCACCCGGAGTACAATAATAGCAAATAATAATAACAGGCAATCTCAAATAGATAACAATAAGTAGCAAAAGGATAGACACTCCCCCTAAAACCAAGGACTCCCCCTAGAACTGAGCTAGCCCTCCCCCTGACTCTAACTCTTCTCCCCCTTTGGCATCAAGACACCAAAAAGGGAAGTCGAGTGCCTACGACTCAGGCGCGCTCCTGGCGATGGTGAAGCGGTCGGCGTCGACGGTGCTGTCGCCGGAGCTGCTGGAGGTGGAGGTCGCTGGCGCTGGAGCTGGAGCGGGGGGAGCTGGAGCTGGAGCTGGAGCTGCTGGGGGATCCGCTGAGACTGCTGGCGCCGGTGGAGAAGGTACTGCCGGAAGAGGTGAGGACTGGAACGACGTCGGCGGCAGTACTGTCGAGTGAACGGGCGCTGTCGAGGCGTGCAGAGGTGGTATACTGAAGCTGGGGATCGACAAGGACGGTGCTGGAGCTGGTGCCAGTGGGGGTGCACCTGGAGCCTGACTGAGTCCCGAGTGCTGAGGTGGAAGGGCGACTCCCGTCTGCTGGTAGAGGTTGGTGACCAACCCCAGGACGCCCAACAACATCTGCTGAGTCTGCTGCTGCTGGTCCAGAGTGCGTCTCGTCATCTGGTCGACAAGGTTGGTGTACCTGTCGATGTCCTCTCGCCTCTGACGGGCGATCTCCAGCTGCATCTCCTGCTGCTGCCTCTGAAGCTGCTCCTGTCGAGCTGCCTGCTGCTCCTGCTGCTGAGCCATCCGCTGAAGTAGAGCAGTGAGCTCTGACGGCCGAGTCACCTGAGCCTCTGACACTGGAGGAGGTGTAGGTGGTGGAGCTGCTGAGCCTCCTGCCTCTGCGTCGTGCTGCCTCGGTGAAGGAGGAGCAGGAGGGAAGTACTCCTCGACACTGTCGCTGGTGTCGTTGTCCGACCATATATGCTGTAGGTCTCCTCCCTGAGCCTCTGCCTGTGCCAGCTCTGCGTCCTCCTGAGTCAGCTCTGCCCAGTCCTCCTCTGACCGTCTGGCTCGAACCTCACGCTCGACGGGACGGCCAAGGCGGCGGTCTCCCGGAGTGGGGACTCGGTAGTGGCTGAACCGGGTCACGTGCATCTCCGTCAGCTGGGAAACTCCTGGAGTGTCCTCTAGAACCAACTGGTGGAGAAGGTGACAGATCCAGTGACCGAAGACCAACTGTCGAAGCATCCCAACTCCGTCGGTGATCACGTCCTCCATCTCGCAGATCAGAATATCCACGATGTCGAACTCCATCCCGTTCAGCACATAGAACAGGATGGTCTGCTGAAGGCTCGTGAAGCCCTCCAAGTAGTCAGACCTCGGTAGTAGGGTACGTCTGAGGACGTGGTGAACTGTCCGAGTTGCTGGGGTGAGAAGCGCTGGCAACCTCGGCTGGTCAGGAGTGAACGGCTGAGTGAACAGACCTCTGATCTCCTCGAAAGGCGGTGCTACTCCTCCAGTCAGTGGCCTCCTCGGCGGGTCTGCGTCTCCGTAGACTATCTGGTGCAGGCACGTAGTAGAGAGCTCCACACCAAGCAGTCTGCCCAACAAGTCTCGAGACACGTCGTGGATCCGCCCCATGAACATGAAGTGAATCGAGCGACGGCCCTCAGAGACATAGAGTGTAGCGTAGAACACCCTGACCCACTCCTCGACGTAGGCACTCCTCTGGTGCGAGAGCAAGTCCACAAGTCCTCTGTATCTCTCAAAGAGTGGCCTGATCCCGTGTCCTGCTGCCACTGCAAGCTGATCCCAGTCGATGCTGTTATGCTGGAAGAGCTTGTGGCCCCGACGCCTGTAAGTCTCGTACAGGGACGCCTGTGTCAGGGTCCAGAAGCGGGAGTCAACTCGAGCGTCCCTAGGCCGCGGGAACCACTCCTCAAGTATCGCTGACCATCTGAGCTTCTTCAGTTGCCTTGCCTTCATCTTCCTATAGTCGGTGGGTCTGACATCCTCGGCAACACGGACTGCTAGGTCCATCAGGTGGATGGCCCTTTGGGCCTCTCTGTCCTCGGCGCGGTCAGCCGCAGAGGGGCGTCGACTCGCCGTAGGAGTCTGTCCACCCCCACGAGTCCTCGGGGTGCGCCGGCGTATGAGAGGCGGCACCTCGGTCTCCTCCTCGTCGGAGCCCTCGGGAGGCACCGGCTGGACCGGAGGCTGCTCCTGCCTCTGCCGGGACTCGCGGATCCGTAAGGAACCGCGATGGCCGCGCTCACGCTCCTCGGCGGCGCGAGTGGCCAACTCCGCACGACGAGCGTCCTTGGACATCTTGCGCTTCTTCGCGGCGGGCTCCTCAATAGCCTTGCCCTTTCCTTTGCGATCGCGACCCATCTTGATGCAATTGAGAGCTAGGGTTAGCGACGATGAAGATGAACGACGAAAAACAACGAAGGACGTCGCGCGGCACGGAGCAAACCTTAGCGACGAACGGCGAAGCACGGCGAAACCCTAGCGGAGAGGGTGATGCGCGGTGGTGGAAGCCGGCGGCGAGTGGTGGTGCGGCTGGTGGTGGAGGGGAGACGGCGAGGGAGGCGCGACGGAGGAGGGAGCTGCGGCAGCGCGGTGGAACGGTGGCGGTGCGCGCGGGAGAGGCGGCGGCGCGGGCACGGGCGGCGCCTAGGCGGCGGCGGCCGAAGGGCGGTGGCGGCGGTGCCTGGGAGGCGGCGGTGGCGGCACCTGGGAGGCCGGAGGGCGTGAGGACGGCGGCGAGAGTGACGGGCGGCGAGAGAGGCGGGCGGCGGCGGAGAGAGAAGCGGGCGCGAGGGTGGCGGCGAGGACCGCTATTTAAACCGTACGGGCAAACCCTAGCCGTGCACAGAACACCGGATGGACCGATGATCATCGGAGGATGCATCGGTCGAGTTCAACAGAGAGTTGTTCCAAAAACTCTCTTTGAACACCGGATGAGCCGACGTTGAGGTGTCGATCATCGGTCGATTTCTGCAGGGCACCAGAAAACTGAACACCGGATGCTCCGATGTCTTCTGAAATGAACTCATCGGTTGATTTGTGACATCTGACTTGATCTGAGCACTGAACTGAAGCACCAATTGATCCGATGATCTGCTGGCCCTAGCATCGGATAATCCGATGACTACAGAAAACCTAAGACTGCCCATATGTGTCCTTGGACTTAAACACACAAAGATAAGGATGGGTCCTAGGACTTTTTGGGCAACTCCTAACCTCTAATAGAAGGCTTCAAATATAGTGCCACATATTGGCTAAGCCCTTAAGCAAAGAGAACACACAAGGTTAGGAGGGAAACCACGAAAATGTAAGGCCCATGCTTTGTGAGCTAGAGTATGGAAAACTTCTATCTCTTTAAAGCATGTACCTTTAGAATTTTGCTCTATCCACATCATATGAGTTGAGATATTGCATTTTGAACAAGTCTCCTTCTCATGATGTGGGTTCCCCTTTGTGACAATCTACCGTATGCAATGCCAAACAAAATAATGCAAGATATTAAATGAGTGCAAGTGTATATGGCAGGAATCATGCAAAGCATAATGTAAATCTATCTTGGCAAGTTTAAACCTTCCAAAGGCTTCCTCAGTGAAAACTATTTCTAGCTCGCCCCTATCCTTTGGGAGTTAGACAAGACCTATTTGATATGCAACCTTACATGAATATGGCAACTTACATGAAGTTAGATGCATCTAGCACATTTAATTCACTTCTAAGTCTAGAAAAAGTTTTCTCATCAAGTGGTTTAGTGAAGATATCTGCCAATTGTTCTTCGGACCTAACACCTTGCAAAGAGATGTCTCCTTTAGCCTCATGGTCCCGCAAGAAGTGATGGCGAATATCAATGTGCTTAGTGCGGGAGTGTTGAACGGGGTTTCTAGCTATCTTAACCGCACTTTCATTGTCACAAAGGAGAGGCACACAATCAAACTTAATTCCAAAGTCCAAAAGGGTTTGCTTCATATATAGAATTTGGGCACAACATGCACCGGCCGCTATATACTCTGCCTCCGCGGTGGACAAAGCCACGGAGTTTTGCTTTTTGCTCGACCAAGATACTAGGGAACGCCCAAGTAAGTGGCACCCACCGGAGGTACTCTTGCGATCCACACGGCATCCGGCAAAGTCCGAATCCGAGTAACCCAAGAGATGGAAACTAGCGTTCTTGGGGTACCACAAACCTACACTTGGGGTATGCTTGAGATACCTAAGTATCCTAAAGACCGCCTTACGATGCGATTCTTTAGGTGCCGCTTGAAAGCGAGCACACAAGCACACACTAAACATGATATCGGGCCTAGATGCGGTAAGATATAACAATGAACCAATCAAGGAACGGTAATGAGATTGATCAATAGGTTTACCGTCCATGTCCGCGTCGAGATGACAATTTGTCGCCATTGGAGTACTTCTTGAGCTACAATCTTCCATTTCAAACTTCTTCAAGAGGTCCTTGGTGTACTTCTCTTGGTAGATGAAAGTCCCCTCTTAAAGTTGCTTGATTTGAAATCCTAGGAAGAAATTGAGTTCTCCAATCATTGACATCTCGAACTCCCTAGACATCATGGTGCCAAACTCAAGGCTAAGAGATTTGTTAGTTGAGCCAAAAATAATGTCATCAACGTAAATTTGACAAAGAAATAAGTCCCCGTTGATGTCCTTGGTGAAAAGTGTGGTATCCACCCTCCCGATCTTGAATCCTTGTATGACTAGTAAATCACTTAGACGTTTATACCATGCCCTAGGTGCTTGCTTGAGCCCGTAGAGCGCCTTGTGTAACCTATACACATGGTTAGGATTCCTCGGATCTTCAAACCCGGGAGGTTGCTCAACGAAAACAAGTTCGTTAATATAACCATTGAGGAAGGCACTTTTAACATCCATTTGATAAAGCATAATATTGTGATGCGAAGCAAAAGCAAGGAGTATGCGAATAGCTTCTAACCGTGCGACCGGGGCGAATGTCTCTCCAAAATCTAGTCCTTCAACTTGTGAAAAACCCTTGGCCACAAGCCTTGCCTTGTTGCGGACCACCACGCCATTCTCGTCTTGCTTGTTGCGGTATACCTACTTTGTTCCGATGACGTTCTTGTCCTTAGGTCGCTCCTCCAATACCCAAACTTCATTGCGGGTGAAGTTGTTGAGTTCTTATTGCATAGCCATCACCCAATTGGGATCTTGGAGTGCTTCCTCAATATTTGTGGGTTCTACACACGAAACAAAAGAGTAGTGCTCACAAAATGAAGCAACATGGCGAGAACGAGTACTTACTCCCCGTGACGGACTTCCGATGATTTGATCCATCGGATGTGCCTTGGAGATGCGCCCATGCCTCATAAGAGGTTGTGAGGCACTTGGCGGTGGTGAGGCATCTCGCTCGTCTTGTGGTTGGACTTGACCTTGGACTTCTTCTTCTTCTTGGTGTTGTGTGGCATGTGAATCTTGCATTGGCAATGGATCATCTTTCTCTTCTTCTTCATCAATTTGAGGCACCATGGAGGTGTTGATGTTGGAACTTGAGGCTCCCCCTTGATCATGGCTCTCCTCAACTTCGGGCTTGATGTCTCCTATGGTCATGTTCTTCATAGCTTCTCGTAGAGGCTCATCATCTATATCATCATGACCAAAACTCTCCTCTTGGGAGCCATTAGTCTCATCAAACTCAACATCACAACTTTCTTCAACTAACCCGGAGGTTTGGTTGAATACTCGATATGCTTTTGAGTTTGACGCATAACCAAGAAAGATACCAACATCACACCTTCTTTCAAATTTACCAAGCCTTTTCTTGCGGTAGATGTAGCACTTGCACCCGAAGACTCGGAAGTAGGAGATGTTGGGATTTCTCCCAATGAGGAGCTCATATGGGGTCTTTTGAAGTAGTCGATGAAGATAGACCCTATTTGCGGCATGGCACGCCGTGTTGATTGCTTCGGCCCAAAACTTCTCCGACGTGCCATAGTCATCAAGCATTGCTCTTGCAAGGGTGATGAGAGTCTTGTTCTTCCTTTCAACGACACCATTTTGTTGAGGGGTGTATGTGGCCGAAAACTCGTGCTTCACGCCTTCACGATCACACCACTCCCCAATGTTGTAGTTCTTGAACTCGGTGCCGTTGTCACTCCGGACCTTGATGATGGGAAGTTGAAATTCCCTTTGAGCTCGTTTAGCGAAGGTCTTAAAGATTTCCGGAGTTTCACCCTTGTCACCTAGAAACAATGTCCAAGCATAGCGAGAGTAGTCATCAACAATAACAAGACAATAGAGGTTACCGCCAAGGCTTTGGTATGTGGACGGTCCGAAGAGGTCCATGTGAAGTAGTTCAAGTGGCTTGGAGGTTGACACCATTGTCTTCATCGGATGGTGTGATGCAACTTGCTTCCCGGCTTGACACGCGCTACAAAGCTTGTTCTTCTCAAATGTGACATCCTTCACGCCGGTCACCATCCCAAGCTTGAACGACTTCTTGAGCTTGCTCATCCCAATGTGAGCAATGCGCCGATGCCATAGCCATCCCAAACTTGTCTTGGTGAAAAGACATGTGGTCAAGCTAGCATCCTTGTTGGAGAAGTCCACCAAGTAAAGATGTCCATGCCGAAAACCTTTGAATATTAGTTCTTTGCTTGATTCACTAGTCACCACAACACCATTCTTGTCAAATGTGCACGTTAGTCCAAGATCACATAATTGTGCAATAGAAAGTAAATTGAAACTAAGAGACTTAACGTAAAGCACATTAGAGATAGACAAATCATGAGAAATAGCAATTTTACCCAAACCAATTACCTTCCCCTTTGAGTTATCACCAAAGGTGACTTGTTCATGATTGTCGGGGTTCTCTATGGAGGTGAACATACCATCATTGCCGGTCATATGTTGAGTGCACCCACTATCGAGTACCCAATGCTTTCCTCCGGCTTTGTAGTTCACCTACACACATGAAGTTAGTTTTTGAGTTTAGGAACCCAAGCCAACTTAGGTCCTTGTATGTGTGATACAAGTGATTTTGGGACCCAAAGTTGCTTGGGGAGCTTCCCCTCATGCCCTTGATGTCTTTGCCGATGAACCTTGCCTTCACCTTTCCACCTACTTTGCTCAATAGATAGTGATAATCATTGAAAGTAGATTTGTAGTTAGGAGGCAATTTGGTAGAAGGACGGTTGGGAAGAGGACACTCCCTCGTGTGATGTCCGGTGACCTCACAATGTTGGCAATAGGAACCAACTTCCTTGATGAAGCTTGTCCTAAGCTCCGGTGAGGGCACCTTTCCTTTGTTGGGCACCGGGAAGGATCCAAGTCCCCTTTTGTTGAAGCCTTTAGCTTGTTGGTAGAGGATTTCCTTGTGCTTGTCCTCCCCCTTATAGAGTCTTGCCACTCTAGTGTGAAGACTTTCGATTTCGTCCATTAGCTCCTTCTCCCTAGGGCTTGCTTTCAAAGGCAAAGACTTATCCAAAATATTAGTGGCATGTGAATTAGATGATATTTTGCCATCAAGGGTTTCTTTCTTTGTGTTTTCAATTTAAGTTCAATCGCTTCATAAGCAAGGTTAAGCACTTCATGTTCTTGAACCAACTCATTGTGCTTTGCCAAGAGTGCTAAGTTAGCTAAGTCAAGCTCATGATACTCAAGCTTGATTTGAGCATTCTCCTCCTTGATTTGCTTGACATTTGATTTGAGCGTGTCATGCTCTTTAAGTATGGTTACATACTTGTCATGCAAATCGAGGTTAGCACTTTCAAGCTTAGCACGAGCTAGCTCAAGAGCCTTAACCTTAGCCTTTTCCCTTTTTATAATGGCATGATATTCATTAATCATAGATGCTAATTCATCGGGTGAAAGCTCATCATCATCATCGCTAGAATCTTCACATACCTTTGAGTTACCATTCGCCATTAGGCACATAGGAGGTGGACGAAGAGGTGAGTCATCCTTGTTGACGATGGCGACGCCCGCCAAGTTTTCTTCATCTTCACTATCTTCGTCGCTTGACTCTTCATCCGTGATCCACTCATTGGCTTCACACATGAAGACCTTTTGAGGCCCTCTTCTCTTCTTTGGAAAGAGCTTGGTTTTCTTGCCTTTGTCAAATTTCTTCTTTCCAAAAGAGCGCTTGGGCTTGACCTCCTCTTCATCACCACTTTCTTCTAGCTTGTGATGCTTGCCATTGTCCTTCCTTTTGTCCGGTCTTGGACAATCATATGATATGTGGCCTAGATCACCACAATTATAGCACGTCTTGTTTTCATCTTTTCTTGGCAAGAAGGCTTTCTTCTTGGGATCATAAGAGTATCCCTTCTTTGCAATCTTGGAGTTAAGGCGTGAGAATTTCCTCATCATCAAAGCAAGCTCATCATCATCATCTTCGCTTGTTTCTTGCTCTTCTTCACTTGAGCTAGGCTCAACCACTTTCTTCTTCTTGGGAGTTGTCTTCTTGGTTGAAGCCTTGAGAGCAATGGTTTTTGATGATGACTCCTCCATCATTCCAAGTACGCTCATCTCATGAGCATGGATTTCTCCAATGAGCTCCGAAACTTCAATGTTGTCAAGTGACTCTTTTTGGAGCATTGAATTGATAATGTTGTACTTGGGCTTGGGTAGAAGCATGAGGATCTTGCGATTGATAAGTCCCTTGCCAAGAGAAGCAATGTCAAGTGCGTTAATTTCCTCAATGAGCACATTTAAACGAGAAAACATTTGGTTAACATTCTCATGAGGAAACATCTTAAATTCATCATATTTTGATTTAAGCATGTGATATTTGAGTTCTTTAACACGAGATGAGCCCTCATGTATTTCAATTAGACATGCCCAAATTTCACATGCTTTTTCCTTACTAGCAATCCTAGCAAAGACATCTTGACTAATGCATTCATATATGGCATTTCTAGCCTTAGCATCCCATTTTAATTGGTCACCAACATAGTCAAGATTTCCAAACCCCGCATGGGTCGCTTCCCACACTTCGGGAGCAATTGCCTCAAGGTAAGCGCGCATGCGTGCTTTCCAATAAGCAAAATTTTTGCCCTCGAAGGTAGGAACCGAACCCCCATTCTTGGCCATTTTCGCTCTCTAGCGGTGAAGCTAGAATGATCCAATGAGCAACCTTGCTCTGATACCAATTGTAAGGATCGAAACGCCCAAGAGGGGGTGAATTGGGTTTTTTCAAATTTTAGAGCAATTTAAAACTTAATGGTTGAAGCCCAATTCCCTATGCGAACTAACTACGCAAGCAAGAGTATTAAGTGCGGAATAGTAAATGCGTAATAGTGAGAGGGTGAGGAGAGAGATGCAAACTCCCGCGGAGACTCGGAGACACGGCGATTTTTCCCGTGGTTCGGTAAGATCACAAAGATCTACCTACGTCCACGTTGTGGCACCCACCAAAGGGTATAGCCACTCCCAAGTCACCAAGACAAGGGAATCCACTATCTTTCTCCGTTCGCCATCTCCGGCAAGGTGGAGCTCAAGCCTTGTACAATGGTGATCCTCCGGGCTTCCACAAACGCCTTGGTAAGCTCCGGAGCGATCTCTTCTTCCTCCAACTTTTACAAGGTGAGAGAAGTCACCAAGACACTCTCTCTCACTAGCCTAGAGATTCCAATCACCAAGAATGGACGCACACAAGCTTCTCTCTAGCTAGATCTAGCCTATAGTTGGAGTACAAGAGGTTTTGAGGTGTGGAAATGGTAGCTCTTGGTCTTGAATGCTTGAGGATGTGGAGTGAGGCTCTGGTGATCAAGACTTGACGAAATGGCCGGTTGGAGGGGTATTTATTGCCAGCCCACACGAGATAGCCGTTGGAAAAGTAGGCAGACTTTTTCTGTGAACATCGGATCATCCGATGCACCCCTTTATTTGAGCATCGGTCGAATTCCAAATTAGCTGATGTCATGTGTCAGATGTGACCGTTGGATATAACCGTTGGATCTTTTAATCGACCGATGTTACTTCAACTTCATCATCAGATGATCCGGTGAGTTGATCTTCAGAATTGGTTCAGAAATAAAGTCTCTGTTGAAATTGACCGATGTACACTTACTTCATCATCGGATGATCCGGTGTGTACTTCTTCAGAATAACTCAGAAATTATCCTTCTGTTGAAATCAACCGATGTGCCACTTCCTTCACATCGGATGATCCGGTGTGTACTGGGCTCTGAGGTCTTCTTCTTCTGCCAACTCAAACTCGACCGATGTAGTCATTTTGCAAGACATCGGATGATCCGGTGAGTGCAACTTGTTTGCTTTGAGTTGTTTTGAGTTGATCTTTTGGAATCTTCTCGAGTGACCTCTTTGACACTTGTTTGAAATGATATTTTGATGAAGTGTAAGCTTCTTGTGTTGCCAATTTTGATAGAATAGAGTCGTTGTATGAGTTCTTCATTTAGTCTTCATGAGTATCGAATAACCCCTTAGAATAGATTGTTGAGGGGTCTCCATTTGTATCCAATGAGCAGTAGATGGTGTGAATAGATAGTTCATTAACGTTTGATGTGATATACGTGAAACCTCGCATCCACAAACTCATTAGTAATAACGAACGGTTGTCATTAATCACCGAAACCATACCTCACGGGGGCCTAGATGCTTTCAGTGTTATAGTCGTGTACTTCTACCTGGCCAAGAGCGCGGACGACAGCCTCAAAACTTTCTTTTGCCAAGACGACCTTAGGTACGCACCTGTCATTAACAATCCTATACACACTGGTACTGTTTGGAGATTATTCTGATCATCTCCACTATGTTGCTTAATTTCTAGGTCATCAAATGACAACGATCTAGTTAAGAGAGTCTACAGAAATTTGGTCCTTGTACTCGACGGGGAAAACCTGTCGGTAAGAATACTGGTAAGTTTTTGGTGTGCGTTAAGCCCATAAACATACAAATGCAAGTGCAAGTTGGACATAAGTACTCACTGTGGACACTGCTGGGTTTCTTCTGGTTTATAGGTCGACCACTCCATTGTGGAGAGCTTTGCTCAAGGAGGACAGACGTGCATTACGTCGCGCGTGTACCCTACGAAAGCAATCTACGACTCTGCCCGTGTGTTCCTCTTCAACAATGCCACCAAAATTCACGTCACGGCGAATTCACTCAAGATCTGGGAGCTGAACTCTGCTTACATTTGCCGTATTCAAGTTCCCACAAGTAGAGTTTCAGGCGGCGCGCGTGCCCACCTAAACTCATTTGTATTGTAGTCCTTAATTGTTTGCCCTCTTGTTAAACAATTATGACACAAGCAACACAGAACGAAGAGAAAGAAAATGGGATTTCCTTTTTGGAGGAAACATTGTTCGTCCTATACACAATGTTGATTACCATGTACATTTTCTAAAAACAAAGGTGAACTAACCTGTACTCCCACTTTCTGTACTAACCTGCTAACAGATAATCTTTATATTACATTCCTCAGGGGAAATCAACAAAAAACTTCAGTAGAAGCTAGTTGTCGGTACCCGCGATATGGGGTACCCCCGCGCACAGGGGAAAATGCCTAAGGATCTCGCCCTTCTCCACAGGGAGAGCTCCGAAGGCCCCACGCGTCCGGCGGGGCCGGACCTCCCTCTCCTCAGAGGAGAGCTCCGGGCTCGCCACGCGGCCTACAGAAGCTGGACCTCCCCCTCCGTGGGAGAGAGGTCCGAAGGCGCCACGGGTCCAGCGGGGCCAGAGCTCCCTCTCCTCAGAGGAGAGCCCCGGGCCCGCCAAGTGGCTGACAGAAGCCGGACCTCCCCCTCCGCGGGGAGAGGTCCGAAGGCTCCACGTGCCCTGTAGGACCGGACCCCCTCTCCATTGTGGAGAGCTCCGGGCCCGCCACGTGTCCAGCACAAGAGCGCTGCCTGCCCCGAGCGGTAGGCAGCGGGCGTAAAGACGCCCCATACCTTGCCCGTACAAGGTATTCAAGGACCGCGCCTTCCCAAGACGCGGAGACGCGGAGCACGCCTCTGTTAGGTGCCGTTGCGCCCAGTCGCATCACAGGCTGGCGCGCAGTGTCAGAGCCTGTCAGCCAATAAACGCAGCGACAAGACATCCCATTGCCGCCCCCGCCGTCATCAACCACTACGACTAGCATGCGGCATGGGCCGGGCGGCAAGACGAAGACTCAGAAGCCTTCGCTAGAGACAACTACCGACATAACTGCGGATACGATAGTCTGCAGGCAATCTCCTCGGGACCACCTGTCGGGTCCAGGGCCCCCCTTGTAAGCCACCCGAGCCTTGGACTATAAAAGGCTCGGGTAGGCAACGTTAGCAAGCGTTCGAACTCTGTTGGTTCGCACTCCAGCAACTCATACGCTAGACATCAGTCATCCCCAAGCTCAGGACTTCGGTTCTGAGCAACGAGCAATACAACGAGCATCTCAGCTCACCGTGGACGTAGGATTTTACGCTCCGGCGGCCCGAACCACGTAAAACCCGCCGTGTCAAGCTCTTCCTAACTCGTCCATACGCTCAAGCTCTCCGCAAGTGACTAGCCCCTCCGAAAAAGAACCTCCGCGGGCTGCCCAGTGCAGGTCCGGGGGAAGTGTCGACCACACACTTCGACATTTGGCGCTCCAGGTAGGGGGCTTTTCCCTTGCGCGACGAGTTTCCGCCGACGAATATGACCAAGCTTCCTTCAGTGGCAAACTCTCCTCCTCCGCGTTCACGGCGAACCGTGACCAGCGGGGAGTACATGTCGACGCACTCTGGACGGAGTGTGTTGGCGCAAGCTGGGAGCCAGCAGCCACTCCGGCAACGCCGACCCCGGCAATGCAGGCTCCAACCAGCGTCAGATCTTCTGCAGCGCTGAGCGTACACCACGGGGGTGCGCTAGCTGTAGCAAGAGCGCTACTGCGCAACCCACCTGCTGGGGACACGCCTCATTCAGCGACCCAGCAGTGGGTTCGCGAGGTAGACCGTCTCGTCGTCGCCGCCGCAAACCCTCGGTTTCGGTGAGGGCGACGCTCCGACCAACCGGCTGTGTCGCTGACGTGCACGCCAACGGTTGACGGGCAGACGGCGGATTCCAGCTCCTCCAGGCTCCCGTCGACGGACCTGAGGACAGAGCTGGAACGGTGCCACTTGGGCCAGGATGCCCGGGTGTACCTCGAGCGGCGACAAGAAAGACGTCGCAACCAAGAGGCCAGCGACAGCATGACGTCAGCCTCGACCATGCCTGAGGCGCAAACCTTCGCCATGCGATCTCTGCCCCAGGCATACGCCACGTAGCATATGCCACAGCCATATGCACTGCAAACGGCACCCCCCGGTCTATGGCGCAGCCTTGCCCATACCGGGGTACACTGTGCCAGGTGTGAACCAAGCGTTCGCGGCACCAATACCTACGGCAACAGGAGCAGGATGTGCGGCCCTTGCACCCCACCTTCGCTTCACGAGGTGGCCGCGCAAGTTTCGGCCGCACCTGCCCGAGAAGTACGACGGCAGCGTCAACCCGGTGGAGTTGCTCCAGATCTACTCCACCGCCGTACTTGCCGCAGGAGGGGATGAGGCCGTCATGGCCAACTACTTCCCCGTCGCCTTGACCGGCCCAGCCCGGTCTTGGCTAATGAACCTCCCTCAAGGTTCCATAACTTCCTGGGGAGAGCTCTGCCGGCAGTTCATCGCCAACTTCGGCAGCTCCTACACCCGTCCCGGCACGGAGCTTGACCTCCACGCCATCAAGCAACAACCTGGGGAGTCACTGTGCTCCTTCATCCAACGGTTCTCCAAGGTACGCAACACCATCCCGCATATTCAAAGTGCTTCTGTGGTGGTGGCGTTCCGGCAGGGTGTCCAGTACGAGAAAATGCTTGAGAAGCTCGCGACCAGAGAGGTTCGCGACGTCTCTGAGCTCTTCAGCCTGGCGGACAAGTGCGCCAGAGGAGCTGAAGGGCGGAACTGGCACTCTCTGCCGACCTCCGAGTCAGGAGGACAGCCCGGGTCCGACACTGCTCCCTATGGAGGTGGCAAGAAGGCCAAGAACCGGGGGAGTGGCAAGATGAAGTCATCATCCGCGGCTTCCGTCGCCGCAGCAGCGACGGCTAGTGGAGCTCGGGGGCCACGCCCCGACAAAAGGCAGCGGAAGTCACCAGCCCCAGATAGTGACCAGGGCGGGCTATGCCCCGTGCATGGCGCCGGCAACCATACTGCTGCCGAGTGCTGGGATATCCAGAGGCTCGCAGAGCGCTTCCGCAAGGGGAGGTAGCAGAGAGCTGAGACACCGCCCCTCCCTCAGAGGGAGGGCAAGCAGAAAGTCGACGCTTTAGTCAGCGCCGGCCACCAGGTGGGGTTTCAGGAGCCTCAGCGTGTTATGAAGACAGTGCATAACGGTGAGGACTCCAGCTCCGATGGTGACGAGCCGGGGCGGTAGCCGACTGTGGATACCCCGAAAGGTCAGTGGAGGTTGCATTGCTGCGGCGTCAACCTTGGAGAAGCTCCAAGTAGTCGCAGCAGCCCAAGCACCAATTACAACGGTGCAAGATCGGGCCAGCCCCATCCGAGGGCATGCCTCTGTGCCTTGGTCGTACCTCCTGGGGGCCGCCCAAGGTCTGTCGACCCCTTGAAGGCCTTGCCAGAAGGGGAAGACGCCTTGGGTCTCCCAAGAAGAGCCCGGGTCCACCTACCCCTTGAAAGCCTTAGCTAGAAGGGGAGAACTCCCCGGGGGCGCCCAGGAGAAGCCGCGTAGGACCTGATCCAGCGTGAAGAAGACAACCTCAGTGGAGACTGCACTGCTGCGATATCAACCTCGTAGGAGCTCCAAGTAGTCGCAGCAGCCCAAGCACCAGCCCCGATGGTGCAGAATCGGGCCAGCTCCACCCGAGTGCACGCCTCGGTGCCTCGGTCGTACCTCCTGGGGGCCGCCCAGGGTCTGTCAACCCCTTGAAGGCCTTGCCAGAAGGGGAAAGACACCTTGGGTCTCCCAAGAAGAGTCCGGGTCCACCTACCCCTTGAAGGCCTTAGCTAGAAGGAGAGAACTCCCCGGGGCGCCCAGGAGAAGCCGTGCAGGACCTGTTCCAGCGTGAAGATGTCAACCTCGTCGACGAGGCTCGGCTGCAGGAAACACCCCACAACGCACGGTCTCGGGTGGTGCTCTAGCGCTACCGCCAAGGAACCAAACGCGTCAGGGACCTGCAGAAAGGCAACCTGGTGCCGTGGCACGCACTTTCCCGAGATGGACCTATAAACTCTCCCCCAGCCGGGAAGATCCCTTTCGAGTCACGAAAGCTGCCGTCCCACGTACACATGCCTTTCAACCGAGTGTGGGATCCGTTCCCAAAACCCTTGGCATGGAACAACACTGTAAGTCCTACCCCCCGAGCATTAGTAGAACAGGGTCATCCCTTCTGTAATAAATCCCAAAGAGTCTAGGAACAGCGCTTGGGGCAGCTAAGTCTCGAGGGACGGTCCAGGACTACGTCCAGCTTAGCTTGGTTCCGACCCTAGGCAGGTAGAGTCTTGCTTCCCTTGTAGACGAGGCGGGTCATTGCCTCCATGGACAGCCTGACTTCCACCTATAGGCATTAACACAGAAACTTGTTCTACTTCGCTCTCTCTCATGTGCTCATTTAAATTATGCATTAATTTTATGATCGCACTCTCTATGTATGTTCATCGTACATCTAGGTCCCTCTCTCCTGCGCTCATCCATAGTCAGCATTTGCTATCCTACCGAGGGCGGCTGCGCTTGAGGCACCTGTCGATGGCCAAGTGAGTCTCTCGGGCCTCCCCCAGTCAGGTGTTGCGGTGCTAGTTGGTCACCTCCAGGAAAGGCCTGCGTTGTGCATGGGGGGTCCAGGGTGCGTATCCCGCTTAGCCGGCTCCGTGCCCAAAGCGTGCGCATCCTGCCCTCCGTAGGTCCAGGGGAGTACAGTCGCTTTCCCTGGTCATGAACCCAAAGCCTGTGCACTCTGCTTCCCCAGCGCACGGCCCGGTACTAGGGATCGGACGGTCATACCCGGACCTCGGAGGGAGCCGGAGCTCCGGCGCCTCGTGCACAGAATTGCCCAAGCCCCGTATAACGGACTAGGATCGTAAGCCGAATAAGACTAGGAGACGGGAGGGGAGGACCCCCCGAGGAGAATTACGTTTCCTCTACCCGTGTGCAGGACCTCCAGGTTACAGCAACGGGGGTTGCACGAAGCGGGAGGGAAGGAGCTACCAACTACTCCGACATAGGACCGGAAAGACTGGGTCTCGCCCCTTCAGCAAGGGCGAGGCCTGAAGGCCCCACGTGTCCAGCGGGCCCGAAGCTCCCGCCTCCCCAGAGGGGGGCTCCGGACTCGCCACGTGGCAGGCGGAAGCCGGACCTCCCCCTCTGGGGGGAGGGCTCCGAAGGCCCCATGTGTCCAGCGGGGCCGGAGCACCCGCCTCCTCAGGAGGAGCTCCGGACCCGCCACGTGGTCGGCAGATCCGGACCTCCCCACAGGGCGAGATCCGGAGATCACTGGGGGCCCTTAATACAGATAGGACCCGGGGAAGGTGTCTGTGCAGAGCTTCGAGATTGGTGAAGGCCTCTGAGTACCTTGCGGAGCTAAGGACTCGATCAGGCAAAACCAAGAAGGAGATAAAAGGCATCACAGGCACAAACATTCAAGAGAGTCTATTTATTCGTGGCTCCATGAGCTGGACTACAGACTCGATAAAAAGGGAGAAACAAGTCCTAGGGACCTCCCGGTTCACGCCGAAACCTAGCGGCAACCAGGGCGGCCACGTCCCCGACTTCAGCCCTGGCAGTCTCCTCCCGCTCCGCGGCTGGGCCCTCTCTCGCTGGCTCCAGAGAGAAAGAAGGGTCCCGGCTCCTGAAGCATGCCAGCACATGTGTGGCGACCTCTAAGGCCAGGCTGCGTCCCTCGGCCTCAAGCTCGCTGACGACCACCAAGTCTAGCCTGTCCAGCTTGGCGCCGATCGACTCCAGCGTGGGGATCACCTCCGCCACCTTCAACGCAGGAGCCGCTGCCCTCACCGGACTGAAGCCAAGGGGGATCAGGGCGGACCCTGCCCGATTGATGAAGCTCGAGACCGCATGCGTCTCGGAGGACCGCAAGGCCGAGAGCTCCTCTACCTCGCAGCGGGCTGCCTGCAGGGCGTCTTTGGTTCCTCTCGGAGAACTCTTTCTCCTTGGCCGCCAGGGAGCTTTCCGAAGGCGGAGAGTCTTGGCGAGCCGCTCCAATTCAGAAGCCCTGAAGTCGGCAGCCAACTCGCGATCCAGGATCGCCTGGCGTTCGCGGGAGACCTGTTCCTCCCTCATGGCGAGGTCTGCCTTCTGAGCCTCTAGCTCCCTGGTCCGAGCTCGCAGGTCATCCTCGCCCGCCGCCAGCTGCGCAGCGACCCTCTCCGCCTCGGCTGCCGTGGAACGCTCCCGGTCCTCAACGGCGAGTTTACGGCGCTCCAACAGATGCCGTATCTCCTACGCGGCAGAGAGGCTCTCCTCGGCTCGGGCGTGTGCCTCAAGGGCCTCCCTGTTGATCCGCCGTGCTTCGGCGTCCAGACGGTCGACAGACCGCTTCAACCGGTCGAGGAGCACTTCCCTGAAGTCAAGCAACTCCTGCCTGGAGTCGAGCTCGCTCTTGACCTTCGCGGTCCGCTCCCGCAAAAAGTTCCCCCAGGTGAGGTGGCGATCCCTTTCAACCGTATGCTCCTCCCGCTCGCGACCAAGTGCGGCCAAGACCTGCCGGACGCTCGCTTCGGCAAGCGCGAAGGCATCCACCAGGGGCAGTGGGGCAGCAGAGGCCGGAGCAGCACCCCCGACCTCCTCCATCACCTCATCCTCAAGATAAGTCGATGCACCAGCGACCGGGACGAGACGCCGGTCAGGAGAAGCTGGCGCCGGGGCTCCGGCGGCCGGACCCGCCGGACTCTCTCTAGCTTCTGGCTTCTTGACCTGTGGAGAGGGATAAGCGGGGGAAGTCGACGCTGAAATAGAAGTCGGGCCGCTTGGTGCAGGGTCGACCTGCGCTAGCCTGGGGGCCGTGGCAGCCGTCTCAGCAGGAAGAGATGACGCTGCCGCGGAATCCGAGCACACTGGAACAGGAGAAACTCGCGCTGGCTTGGGGGCCGCGGCAGCCGTCCCGGTTTCCGAGCGCAACGGCGCAGACTCCCCGCCAGTCGGGGACGGCCGAGAAGCGCGAACACTCCAGCGGGCTCCGAACCCCGACTTCCGAGCCGGGGTAGGACTCCCAGAGCCCGTCGTCGTCACTGACGGTCGCTCTGCAGTCGCCTGGACTGGCGGAGCAGGGGACGCTCCAGAAGCTCCCCCGGACGCATCAGCCCGGGACCGCTTTGAGTCGCCGCCAGAAGGGGTGCCATCTCCAGAAGCAAGAGGTGTGGGCACCCTGGATCCCTGACTTGGCGCATATGCCGCCACCGGAGGAGATCGAGCGCGTTTCTTCTCGGAGGGCGGGTTGGCAGCCATGGCGAGGGAGGACTCAAAGACAAGGGGGCAAAGGCGCAAGAGTTCAAGGGAAGAACGAGCGCTAGGAAATGCGAAGGGAAGCTGCGATGCGGGTGAGATCCCCTTTTAAAACTTTCCAGGAACGATTCGAGGTGATTCAAAAATCTTCGAATACATCGCATGGGCGACCGCATTGGCTCCGAGACCGGGCGCCGATGACAGGTGGACCCAAGCTGCCCAACTGAAGCGGTGGGTCAAGGAGTCAGTCTCCCTAGAAGACAAGCCGGCAAGGCGCTTCGGCGGTTCCGAAAGAAAGCGCCGCGACGTACAGGAATGGCAGCCTTGGGAACCGCCGCAGTAAAGGCAACCATCAAGTGGGCGCACGCTCCCACGATCCCGCGACTCTTCGTGCTCCGGCAGCGGTCAATGCGGGACTTAGGAAAAGTGCGCGGATCAGAAGAGACGGAGGTCCCACATCGGGCTCGCTATCTCCCCCGAGATGGGCCCGGGGGCCACTGTCGGTACCCGCGATATGGGGTACCCCGCGCACAGGGGAAAATGCCTAAGGATCTCGCCCTTCTCCACAGGGAGAGCTCCGAAGGCGCCACGCGTCCGGCGGGGCCGGACCTCCCTTTTCTCAGAGGAGAGCTCCGGGCTCGCCACGCGGCCTACAGAAGCCGGACCTCCCCCTCCGTGGGAGAGAGGTCCGAAGGCGCCACGTGTCGAGCGGGGTCGGAGCTCCCTCTCCTCAGAGGAGAGCTCCGGGCCCGCCACGTGGCCGACAGAAGCCGGACCTCTCCCTCCGCGGGGAGAGGTCCGAAGGCTCCACGTGCCCTGCAGGACCGGACCCCCTCTCCACTATGGAGGGCTCTGGGCCCGCCACGTGTCCAGCAGAAGAGCGCTGCCTGCCCCGAGCGGTAGGCAGCGGGCGTAAAGACGCCCCATACCTTGCCCGTACAAGGTATTCAAGGCCCGCGCCTTCCTAAGACGCGGAGACGCGGAGCACGCCTCTGTCAGGTGCCGTTGCGCCCAGTCGCATCACAGACTGGCGCGCAGTGTCAGAGCCTGTCAGCC
This sequence comes from Neostapfia colusana, assembly GCA_030760725.1. Classification (NCBI taxonomy): domain Eukaryota; kingdom Viridiplantae; phylum Streptophyta; class Magnoliopsida; order Poales; family Poaceae; genus Neostapfia; species Neostapfia colusana. Next base: position 58,468,049 of record JASWHV010000019.1, read on the forward strand.
AATAAACGCAACGACAAGACATCCCATGCCGCCCCCGCCGTCATCAACCACTATGACTAGCATGCGGCATGGGCAGGGCAGCAAGACGAAGACTCAGAAGCCTTCGCCAGAGACAACTACCGACATAACTGTGGATACGATAGTCTGCAGGCAATCTCCCCGGGACCACTTGTCGGGTCCCGGGCCCCCCTTGTAAGCCACCCGAGCCTTGGACTATAAAAGGCTCGGGTAGGCAACGTTAGCAAGGGTTCGAACTCTATTAGTTCGCACTCCAGCAACTCATACTCTAGACATCAGTCATCCCCAAGCTTAGGACTCCGGTTCTGAGCAACGAGCAATACTGCGAGCACCTCAGCTCACCATGGACTTAGAGTTTTACGCTCCGGCGGCCCGAACCACGTAAAATCTGCCGTGTCAAGCTCTCCCTAACTCGTTCATATGCTCAAGCTCTCCGCAAGTGACTAGCCCCTCCGAAAAAGAACCTCCGCGGGCTGCCCAGTGCAGGTCCGGGGGAAGTGTCGACCACACACTTGGACACTAGTGTTTTGCATGCATTCACAACTCGCTATTAGTTTGCACAACACTTATAATTTGGGTGTATGCTACTATCCATATCCAGTGACGAGCACACAAAGTTCATTAGTAGAAGCTAGTGTCACAATAAATTTCAGTGGCATATATGCTATCGCGTTAATCATTTTCTTCCTTCAGCATACAGAGATATCATGTTTTTGAGATGAAACGCCATCAAGAACTTGAAACGGCCCCGAAGTGGAACAGCTTCACTCGCTGTCTGAGAAAAAAAGCATCTTCTCTCTTTCTTTCTTATATATGTTCTCTTCACTAAGCTGTTGAGAAACTGTAAAAGACAAGAGTAGGATGGACAAGAATGCGACGGCATGTGAAAAATGTTGAAATCGGAGCTCACGGCATTTATCTAGCGGTCAAAGACACTGTAGCGGGCTAGACACTGACAAGGCGCATACTGACCGACATACCTGAACTGTCATGTCGACAAAAACGACGCTGCTTCATACAGTAATGAATATTCACGGCACCAGGAACGAATGATCTGTTGATTTGTTGGGATGAAAATGATTGCAAGTCACAGCAAGAAAGTAGACCGAACATAACTATCCATCAGGCCGAGAGATCGACCGCGCGGAATATAATGGGGATGGATGGGAAGAACAAATTACCGACCGCGGTGGACAGGTGGCCGGCGCCGGGCGGACGCGCGCCTCTTCTTGCACAAGCACGGCGAGACACGACTGTTCTGACGACGGTGCAGAAGCAGATGCAAGCTGGATGAAACACGGTAAACTGAAAAGACCGCAATCATTGATCCATGAGAGGGAGAACCATAAAACCGATCCGTCCTTCCATGTATGTACCAGAAGGCTTGGGCGGGAAGCGGAGTGGACAGAAGAGATGAACAGCGCGACACAGAGAGGAGAGCAGCAGGGTACGTCGCAGCAGTACAGCTAGCAGCTAGCTTAGACACATGGAAATGTGGTTGCACCGTTATATCTCTGTAGATGGATCGATCGATCGCTGGTGATGCATGCATAGATCCATCACATCGATCAGCACTCAGCTCCTTCCCCCTCATAATTGATCCGGGGACAGCAGCTGCTGGCCATGCCTCCTAGCTAGCTTCTGCTGCTGCTGCTTCCACTACGCGCCACCACCATCTCGACCTTCTGGCTCGCTAGCTGCAGGCTAGCAGTATTTACGAAACCGCCCTCCCTTGTGATCTCCTTCCGCGACGACTGTCGCATTACCCGGCCGGCTCCGGACAGGCTTTAGCAGTCGCAGCCTGCCTTCTGATCGTCGCTTAGCGGCATTGTCCATGGAGGAGAGAGGTAACTGCGCGCGCCCTCGGTCGCGCATCTGCCATGGGCCATGGCATGCACACGAAACGATGCTTTGCTTGCCACTTCTACGTAGTAGTACACCGCACTAGCTAAATCCGCGTGGTGCCGTTGTATGCTTCTGTAGGGCACTGTCTTTTTGTCGTCGACTCGTCGCTGGGGTATATGCGCGTCCGTTTCTAGGGATAGGGACTCATCACGGCGGTTCGCCCAGTAGTAGATGGATAAAGTTTGGTTAATTGGGAATGCTGGAAATTTGTGCTAAACTAGACTTTGAAACTGCGTGTTAATTACTGTTAGCGCCGAGTAGTTTGTAATCACAGATTGAAAATATATACACTGGTTAGCCGTTGTTACACTTTTGTCGTGTCAAACGTGAATTGTCCAAAAGATTGGTAAAAATAAGGGTTTGTCTCCTTTTGATGTCACGGAGATTTTGCTAATTTCTCAATCATATTCTCAACCATTGGACGTGAATCCAACAATCTAGATATTCTTGTTCTCTTAACCATATTTACTTATAGATCAAATAATGTTCTTTTATTTTTAAATAATGTTTTAGGAGTGCATTTAGTTTGTTGAGTGCACTCTCTACAAAGTATAATATCATGAAAGTCGTACTCTCTCTAGAAACAATACAAAATTCCTTTTCCAGTCCAAATTTATAAAATATAGTATTGATTGTCACCGTTTCTTAGTATCGTCATTTATGTAACAGAAAACATATACGTGTGAGTTTTGTTTAATAAGTCCAAGAGATGTGTCATGTGTGTGCATCCAAATATCTGCCTAGAAGAGTATATATATATATATATATATATAAGATAAGAGGCGGCATATGCAAACTTTTCTTGTTTACAGAAATAGGAACCGTACCGGAAGCAGAATTACAAGGAGAAGATGCGTTTTAGCGCTTACATATAGGTATAACGATCGTATGAGCTACTGCAATACATCCAGGATCCTCCAGAGAGAAAAACACTATAACTACCAAACTACCAATACATCCAGGATCCTAGAATTAACGAAGCCCAACGGTAGAATACTTCGATCGTTCTGGCCCGTGAAGTCGTCAGTACGGAGCAATGGTCATGCCGGATGCCGCTGCGGCTGCGTAGAGACCGTCCTTGAAAAGCATGCGTTCGCCTCCGTCTTACAATCACGGCAAGAAATAAAGAGTTTCATCAGGAGTCAGAAGTATATGCTATGGCATTAGGTTTCGATTTTACATAAACATGATATGATTAGGATTTTACCTGGTTTTGGATGGAGGTCTTCTTCAGGCCCTGATCCAGCATCAGACCGAAATGGATGTGTGGGAAATGGGCCCACTGGTGCATATACAGATATGAAAACAGTCAATATAAAACTACGATAAATATGGATATTTGACAAGAGGTACGAGAACAGCAAAACGCCCGCATCCGTGTCGCATTGGCATCACATGCTCGCACTTGAGAAAGAGATCGAGAGGAGAGAGTTACATTCTTGGCAGCCGCGCTGAAAGCCTCCCTGTGGGTGATGTCCGGGTTACTGGCCTTGATGCGTTGGATCTCATCCCTATACATATCACGCCAACCAAATACATCGCGTGAGTCTAAGTAGCTTTTTTTTTATAATATGAGTCTATGTAGCTGGTTCATAAAGAGGTTGTAAAGGGAAAAACATATGCAGTATGGTCGGCGCGAGACCATCTGATGAACTCACTTGATGAATCGGTTGTATGCGGAAGGCACTCTCTGCCGCTTCTCAGTAGCTGCAGAACCACAACATGTCGAGTTGACAGAAGAGACGATGATAAATCAACACTGAGAAAACGGTAGCGACGTGCAACGCGTGGGTAATTTTTATTCCTGTTTACCGTTATAGATATCCTGATCAGGTGCATGTTTTACCGTTTGGACATGAGAAGAGTCCACCGTCAACTGAAAATATCTCCAGACAGAAGGAACTACGCAGCGGATGTGCTCTTGGTCTTTCGAAAAAAAAATATTCAACTTCTTGCTCTTGACCGCCCAATCAAAAGAATATTTAGATGGGAAAAAAAGAGAAAAAAATGGATGCTCAACAACGCCGGAACAGCAATAGTGTGCATGCTCCCAAAACGAACTGTGCCTCCCACAAGCTCTGGCGCTAGCTCTTCTTCCCCACAAGACTATCGCTATTATTAACACAGTTCTTTTGATAGTTACTAGTGCAACAACTATATATGAAGATGGAAGTGAGGTTAACTAGTTCCATTATCTAAAAATAGGTGAGGTAACTGGCCGTGCACTCACTTCTGTTCCCTGACGCCGCGCTCTTGGGCGGCTGCCGCTCCTGTGGTGCAGGCTTGGACGGTGGCGCGATCGACATGGCGGACACGCTGTTGCCGCCGCTGTTGTTGCTGCTTGTGATGGTGCTAACGGTGGGGCTGGCCTGTTCCGCGCTCATTAGGCTCGGGCTCGGCGCTGGGAACGGCATCTCATCCTGCAGGATGATGTACGTACAGAGTACATAGTTGAGCATGTAGTATCAATTAATCCGGCATATATATAGATATAGAAAGTATATATAGAAGAACGTGTGATACGTACAAGTAGGCCATGCGGCGCCGATGTCGGGGAGAGGAGAGCCTGGCCGAAGGGGAGCAGCTGGTTGGCGGCCGGGAGCAGGAGCGCGCGGAGGTTGACGGAGAGCAGGTTGCCGCAGTGGCCGCACCGCACGGCGACCGTCTTGAACAGGCTGCTGCACGGCACGCCCACCTGTGTGCACACACGATCGAGGACGGAGCAAGCTGTTAGAGTGCGAACGCGCCGCGCCCCAGCCGGCGCATACGCTACGAGTTGCAGCGTACCGCGAGGATGGTGTCGCAGAAGTTGCAGTGCACGTAGCAGAGCTGCTCCTGCTCGGCGGCCGGTGGCTGCAAGAGGTGGTTGTCCATGGCGAACGTCTCCGGCACGGACCGCATCATCGCGGCAGCAAGCTAGCTAGCTAGTAAGCTTCGCGCGTACGTGTGCGAACGTTGTTACGAGCCGGAGATGGAGAGAGGGAAAGGTTTTACGAGTAGAAGAGAGGATGCTTTGGGCGAGTGGAGGGCACGGGATGGAGAGCGGGGGAGTGGAGGGAGGTTTATATAGGCGCGTGCCGCTTCGGTCCCCTCGCTCGATGTGGTGGTATCTGGTTTTGTGATGCGATGAGGAGATCCGGCGTTTCGTTTGATTCGATGGGTACGTGATGAGGAGTAGATCGAGAGTGGTAGCTGTGCTCTCCTCTCCTGGCGGATTTGATTGACGGTCCTGGCCGATTCGAGAAAGCATCGGATCTGTCGTTGCTGCTGATTTGAAAGCAAAATGATGTTCCTGTGATGAGCCAAGAGAGGCAGGGACAACGGACGCGAGGTTTCTTGCTTGGTTTCGGATGGGGGATGAATGGGTGCAATGCAGAGTACACTCAGTCCGGGAGGGACAGGGGCAAAATGGGCAAGCAAAGCCGACCGCCCAGCAGCCTCTCTCTCTCAGTCTATCTCTAGACTGATATGCAGGGAACAGTGGCATAGCCGCTAGCAACTGTTTGTCTGAAAAGTTGGCAGGGCCGGAATGAGTGTTGGGGATCGGGACAGAGGCAGTGGGCCGGCCCTCCCGCCCGATCACCTAGCGATCGATCGGCCTGCAGTATGTGGTCCGGTCCTGTCCGCTCCGGCCGCAATTTGACACGTCCAGTGCAGCGCCATCCCATTATATTCTCCGCCAGCCACGTATTAGTTTCCTACGGAACACTGTTCTACTACCTCGCAGATTTTCTAGTTTGCTCGATATAGTCACTTCTCCTGTTCGCCATCAAGGGAGGACCATGGACAATCTAGTTCGAACATGTTAGTTCCAATCGATCCGGTACTACATGTTCTGCCCACGCATCATCTGCACCTAATCGGTCCCAATTAGTACAACAGATCGTTTGCCACTGTTGATACCACGAGTGGTCGCTTCCGTTTCGGTGGTGCCACCACACGGATCGAGGAAGGGTTTTGCTATATTCCAGTCGCCGGAATATAGCAATCTTCCGATCGTTTGTATTTTTTGGAGGAAATTAATATGAGATATTTAGCACGGTTCGGGCCGCCGGGGGCGAGGGTTCCGGCAACGACGACGTGAGCTCGAAGATTTGAGAGATTAGCGTGCCGCCGGAAGAGGTGGCGGACCCGATGGCGGCTTCCCCAGCAGGGACAGTGGACGGAGGGGAGAAACGACTGTGAGCTCCATGACCGGACTTAGCTTGGTGGATTTGTATTTGAGCTTTCAATCTCTACCGGCTGCAGGCTCCAACGATGGGAGGCGAGGGAGCGGTATAGCGGGGGCGAGGTTTGCGGCGACGAGAGCAATGCGGCAGTAGCAGGGACCAGAGGTTAATAAGGAAGGTTTCCTTTCTATTTTTAGTAAGTCTAAGAGTGACCAACATTTGGTTAGGTTCGGGTCACGCCCCGGGGGAAGGCTAAGCTGCTAGGGGCCCCGGCATTTCGTTGCTACTCATACTCGATCGCCGTCTCCCGTATGCATGCGCGCGAGGGCTCAGCACAGCACAGGCTACCGGTACCGGGCGGGGTCGCAGCCGCGCGCGCGCGCATGCAGGCGATTACGGCGTGCGGAAGCAGAATCTGCCAGGCTGCCGGATCCGTAGCCGAGCTGCACGCGCCTGCCTAGATCGCCCGGCCCGCGATCGATTTTATCTCGGCCTACCCCTCTCCGGATGCCAACAATCCTGTGGCCGATGAGCAGCTACTACTAGCCTCGATGCCTCGATGCAACGGAGGGAGTAGGTTACGTACTCCAGCTACTACTAGCCTCGATGCCAAGTGGTAGCCGGAAAAACGGGTCAAATATGGAGAAAAGCATGTTATAGGGAACGTTTCTCTTTCCTCTCTGCAATCGTCTTGCATGCAATCCTGCGTTCAGGTCAGACTGCACAATGCATTTCGCTAGGCTAGCTGGAGCCTGGATGGAAGAATAGGCAAGAATTCCCGTTTCGTAAAAGCTTGTGCAAAGCCGTACGAGTAGCCGCTTCCATCGAGGCATACGGACCTCGACGGGCGGCGTGTCTGACAGGTTACATAAACCACAGTTATGGCGAACCAAACGCAGCAAAGAAGCCTAGGCTCTACTGAAGTGAAGTCCTTAAGTGCTCTCGTCGGCACCAAGGTCAACTTAGCTCTTCGCCCACAAAATATCAACTGTGCGTAGTACTTAGCTCACCTTGCATTTTTCAAAAAACAGCATGAGTGAAAACAAAAGCCTGTTCGGGATAGCTGCAACTCCAGAAAAGTCATGTAGTTTTGAAGCTGCGCTCATATCTAACTCTAGAAATTAATGGAGTTGCAGCTATGAATAGATTAAGGGTCTTTTGTTATATCATTTTATTTCTGTTTTGGAAAAAAATTAATACCTAAGACACTTTATTATAATCTCATAGTTGAAGCTGTGCTAAATATCAGGGGTGGTTCTGAGGAGGAAGGGGGAGGGGGAGCATGGGGGTAATATCTGCCTGTGCTATTTAAATCTAAAATCTTCTGCAAAAATATGAAGTTTTTGGTAGACCTGATATGTACAAGGTTGATAAACACAACGACAAAACAGAACAGCCTATCATGGGAGCAGTTTTTCATTCCTAAACCCACAAGCTCAATATGCCATTAGACGACCGTATCACTTTGGTACTTCCACGATCGAAATCCTGGATCCACGACACTGCTACACAGGGTGTAAGTAATAGCAGTAGCAGTCACGAAATTATGATAATGAAGACGTTTAGGTGCAAGCAGTTCTGCATCAAGCCGAGCTAGCCAAATCCAAGGACCAGACTAATGATCTACAAGAGGGCCTAATCGAAGCTTGAACACAGGTTACCAGTAGGCCTGAATTAATAGAACAAAGCTACATTGCCTTCGCTGCGCCCTGCAAAGCTGTAACGTGCCACAGACTAAACAACTTTAGCAATGGTAAGAAGCCGTATGCATAAAAGGGAAAACCCGTTGCAGATTTGTCGAAAGAAAGTGGGCAAAGCTGAAAGGGGAGCGGCAAAGGTTCTTCATGGTCAGAATCTACATGCATGAAGATGGATGGTAAACCAGCTACCTTTCGGCAATGTCTATCTTTTCTTTCATCACGTTCCTTTTGACAACCAGAAGAACTTGGCTGTAGCTTAGTATAAATGTCTGAATTTTTTAGAAAATAAAATTTCATTCTAGCCTCTGCTAAATGTCTAAATACAATAATGGATTGAACACAGCTTGGTTAAAGTTTGGAAACTGTTTCTGTGAGTGAGACACGAATGGGCCTGTTTCGTACAAGAAGGGCATCATAAAAAGCCTTTGCAATATGGTCGGCCCATCTTTTATGCTGTGGTCCGTTGTGAACCAACACGTATATGTTCTTGAAGTAGATGTAAGGCCTAAACTAGTACTTATGCCGAAACTCCACGAGCCCAAATCTGCCGGACATGATAAGCCATGCCCTAGTAGCCAACGCGGTCCCTCGCCACGTTTATTAGTTGAATCTGATATGGGCACTTTCATTTAATATTATAATGTTTTATATTCACGAAAATAAAAAAGTGTAGATCTTTTTGTTATTACTATTATGATTATTAATGTGGTAACGTCTATCCTTTATTAAGAGCGAAACAGTGGTTTCTTTTAACCTTCAATTAATAAGATACTTCCTCTGTTCTGAATTAATTGACGTTTAGTACAGCTAATCTAGTTCAAACTGAACTAATTTTTTTGTCCTAAACGTCAATTAATTTAGAACAGAGGGAGTAACAGAGAGTTAGATAAATCGGGATATTAAAGAAGCCGGCCTGGCCGGACCTTTCAAATAAATCGGGATGTTAAAGAAGGAGCATAGCTGCCATTAATAAATTGACAGATATACATGGGGGGTACAGTTGGGCATTGTGTTTTACACGTTAACTGTACATCTTCACGAATTGGCATGTCAGCTAGGTTCTAAAGCTCTTTAGTTTGATCAGCTGCCAGACCTTATGCCAAATTATATGTATCGTTAAAGTATAACCTCTTCGGTTACACTGCTATTATGTACATTACCATTAGCATGACATGGATTGAGCCCTACAATACGTTACATCAATCAATCACACGCAAATGTTATTAGGCTGTATATATAATGTGTGGTGTATTAATTTGTATACTTAATATATTTCAATCATGATATTGTTTCCACAAATCATTTTCCCCGTGGCAGGAAGCTGATGTGGACACGTATATTAGTGCATGGCCTGTTCTTTCTCCTCTGTCTGCTGAAACACTTGCACCTGATTGGAGTAGGTACCTGACTCCTTGGGGTTGGCATCCACGTGGCTGAGCTGTGACGCCATGAACTTGTCGATAGCTCTCCAATCTGCGACTGATGCATCTCCTGACGTCAGACAGACCTGCTCGGCCTGGAGCTCCTGCTCTGTGTAGCGAGTGGCGACCTGCTGCTGTGTAAGGCTACATGGTTGTAGTGTAGATACAGAGCCAATGAGGTCAGGAAGCTTGGGGCTTTCCAACTGAGGAAGCTGCAGGAGGTGCTCCTGGGGAAGAAGGTGATGGTACTCGAGCTCCACCTTACAGGGGTAGCTGAGGTGCCTGTGGTACACCACAGCGCCCTGCTGGTGGTGCATAACCGCCTGCCTTGGCGAGCCGAGGTCCGGCGGCATGAACCTACCGTGATCATTGAACCAGCAAGGTGAGTCGCCGGCCATTCTTTGCGCAGTTGCGAGTCTTTTTCTGGACACCCTGCAGACCACCCATCCTTCCTCCTGAATTGCATACGTACATATATATAAGCAAGAGAAACCCCTAGTTAAACAGGAGCCGAACCACACGGGTGCACCATGATAGCCTGATAGGACATGGCATACAACAACGTAAACAATTCCTCGGACAAAATTTTCTTACATGTGGCATTCCATTTTCATTGGTCTCCAAGCGATACTCGTGCATAATCCAGTCTGACTTTTGTCCGTGAGGTGCCCGACCCTTGTAGAAAACCAGTGTCTTCCGCATCCCTACGAGGCAATTCTTCACATATATCGGCTTGTCCCTTCCAGTGGCCTTCCAGAAACCGGCCGTCGTTGCCCTATTGGTGCGAGTGCCGGTCGGGTACTTCTTGTCCTTGTGGCTGAAGAAGTACCACTCATTCTGGTCTTTGGTTCCAACCTTGCATTTTTCTGCTTTGGCATAATAGAAGTGGGGTTAGAAGGTACAAACCATTGAATTGCATCCATGAGTCACTTCGCCTACTCTGTAACCTTGCTTGAAGCACCAGTAGAGTTGCAATTACCTTGTAGATCCCAGGGCTCAACTTTGTACAGATCTACATCTTTTATGACCTCCAAGTCTACCTTCTTCAATGCTACCTTTTTTCTGAGGTAGTAATCAACGAGTTCCTCATCAGTTGGGTGGAAACGAAAACCCGGAGGAACATGCGTGGAAGCGTCCATCTTTTTCTGATGGTCCAAGTTGTGTATCAAGATCTTGAGCAAACTTCAGTTCTGCATCATGGTTAATAAAGCAATCAATTTCGTAATCTTATTGATGTTTTACAGTATCCTGTAGTACCAGTGGTATGTTTTTGACAACACAACTTATGAGTAAAATTGATAACCATTTTCTAGAGTGACAGGTCAGAAGAAGCACAAAAAATATATTTTAAATCATTTCAGTGAGTTCTGATGTCACCTCTTTCATAGCTAGGAAAAGTCTCCATAATTTTGTATGTGGTGGTGGTCAAACCAAAGAGAAAGCTATTTAGCATTTGAAATCTTGAAATTCCTAATTCATTACGGAACCATGGTTTCCATTACTGAGTTTACATGTTTATAGTTAAGGGTGACAATCATTATACGCAGCACTACACAGAAAGTATGACACTTCCATCGTACTAGTACCCAGCAGACATGCCTATGTCTTGCTTTGTTTATCTTCTTTGTTGTGAATGAATCTTGATTTCTGACCACGTGGACTTTTACATTAGATTTCAAAATGGTTTAAAGTTCTAAGATCAAGTAGTCGAGACACCAGGCCAATATGTAAGTGTTTAAAATATATAATACTTTAAATTGCCTGTTCGTAGATATCAAATGATGGCGTGGAAAACATTTATGTGCATACAACTGCTGCGAACATAAATGCCTTGTTTTTCAATACTGCTAATAGTATTCAGACGGGCTTAACTACATAAATAGCTCATGATGTTTTCAAAAACTGAAAGAAGTAAACAGAAATTTGAATCCCCAAATAAAATGACATTTTTCCTCAAAGAATGGAACATAGTATTTAATCTTCCTTATGGGTCTCTATAGGTTTCTCTTTCAGTAATACTCTCGGCGTTTTTAAGTTATCGTTGTTAGGATAATAATTACAGTTTTAAAATAAACTGAAATATTATATTGACGGTAATAATTTAAGAATGAAGTGAATATGCATGATTAATCAATTGGAGTAGTTTAATCCATTTCCCTTCATCAGTGCTTGTACTCTGTGGACTACATGGATTCAAGAAACCTCTAGGAAAAGTTATCTGCCTGCTAATTGCATGGATGCATGCGAGAGAGAGAGAGAGAGAGAGAGAGAGCTAACTTCTCCGTGCAGCACGCTGATTTCAGAGGTGGAGCACCTACGTAGTGGCCGACGTTTCGCCTTTCCTTGCCGCTCCTCGATCGGCAACCTTGCACGGCCCACGAAGACGAGGAAACGACTGCACGCAAATAGAACGCGTCAGAAATTCATCAGTTCAGCTTCTGCATACTCCTATATATGGCAAGCAGCGAGCAGGCGGGAGACAACACGAATAGAACGGAGAGCTACCTGCTTGCCTGGGGAACCCCTTCGCTTTGGCCGGACGACGATGACGGATATATCGAGAGGCGGGACGAGGCCGCGGCCGGGGGTATATATCAAGAGGCGGTGGCCGGAGTGGGTGGCGCCGGAAAGCGCGGATGGATTGCGGGCCAAGGCAGGCTGCAATCCAGGGGAAACGCGGGCGGACAGCGACGCGGAGATCTCTACGCTCTCTCGCTCCCCCCCCCCCCCCTTCTCCCTCCGCGTTTTCCTATTGGCCTTCTTCGCCGTAACCGCCACCTCCCCGCACCCGCCGACGAAAGCGACCGGCCGGCCGGCCTCCACGGTCTCTGCCGCCCGGCCTAGCTAGCTAGATTCTCCAGACCCTAGCTAGCTTAGCTTCGCTCTTTCTTTCAGACATCACTTCGTTGTTGCTGCAGCGCCAAAACGTGCGAGAGGTTGCAGTGCCGTGTGCGCGCGCGCAGGCGCAGCTTATGTAGCCGATCATGCATGCGCGCGATGAGCCTGCCGGCCTTTAGTTGAGCGCGTGCGAGAGGGAGCGAGGCTGCCGGCAGAAATGATGGCCGGTGACAGAGACGAGCATCGATGCAGAACACAAAAGGCCGGAGGCGACTGCTGCTAGTAGCTGCCACCTTTCTTCGAATATTTTCAGGGACAAGTAGGAGGGCGAAAAGCACATCGATGCAAAGGTGGTGCTAAGCTGCTACTCCCGGTGTCCGGTGACGGGCGATTGTCACATTCGATCGAGCCTAACCGAAACGTGCATCGGTGTGTGTGTGGCCCTAAAAAGCCAGATTATTATGGTTACCAACGGCAGCGCCGGACGTGTTTTCATCATTATTGTGATCCCATCAAATCAATCGATCAATGGCTACTGAGCGATCGTTGGTATCTCAACCAGAGGTCACACATGTCCGTTCACGGTACACTTGTTAGTGAGCGTGGCCCAAACCTACCGATCTGTGCAATTATGCGGTGGGATTATAGCCATGTCAATCACTTCAAAAGGAGATGCATACAAATAAGGTTCTCCAGAAGCCTAGTGTCAAAATAAGTTCACTGGAACACACTCTCTCAGTTCTTTCAGGCCAGGCTTGCAGATCACTACACAGTTTATGTGCATGCGTTGCTGTAATACATCATAAGCTATTCGTTAGTTAACTCTGCACCTGTCCACGGTTGGTCGTGTTTCCTAGCTAGCTGTCAGTCCCGCAGCTCTTGAGTTGGCTCGATCTGCCGCGCTTTTCCTCTGGCTCTCCTTGACGGTCGCTCTCAGACCGGCTAACTCGGTTGGACCCATCTTCTCGACCGACCCAAGTATATTTTCGATGGCGACCTTCCTCCAAATGGAAACCGGGCCGGTGCCACGCAGAAGCCGAATATACCTCATACATTAGCACCACTCGTATTCGTCACGGCCTTCCTGGAAAAACAAAGGATAAAGGATCCGAAGCCTTTCAAAAAACGTCGCATTTTAACAGGTCCGATCCACTGGATAGTTCGTTCTCCTATCCAATACAGAATCTTGATTTGTTTTAAATTAGGAATAAGTCTATTTCACCCCTCACCTATTTAGGTTCGTCTAATTAACCCATCACCTATGAAACCAGGTATCTTGCCCCCTTTCTAAAACTGTCTAAATAACCCCCACTAAATAGGTTTTAGAGGTGGTTTTGTCTACATGTCATTACATGTGGACAATATATGACATGGCATGAAATTTTTTTAGAAGCGGTTTTGCCTATGTGACCTTACACTCGGGGATGACATGGTATTATATCATTTGTTATTACCTTTTTCTTCTCTATCTTCTCTCTTACACGGCCCATGAATAATCCTCAACCAGTTCTTTTGATATAAAATTGAAGCATCGCTGCTCATTCACTTGCTCTCACTCACACATCATTGTCAAATAGTTCTTCTCATATAAAAAATATCAATACTCTTTACAAAATATTTTAATTTTCATTGATAACTATTTTTTCTCAGTAGAGAACTCCGTTTATGAGATTAAAAAGAAAGGGCAGCCCGGTGCATGTAGCTCCCGCTTGCGCAGGGTCCGGGGAAGGGTCCGACCCATTTGGGTCTTTTGTACGCAGCCTTTCCCTGCATTTCTGCAAGAGGCTGTTTCCAGGACTCGAACCCGTGACCTCATGGTCACAAGGCAACAGCTTTACCGCTGCGCCAAGGCCCCCCTTCCCGTTTATGAGATTAAAATCGTTAAAAAAATTTCATGCCATGTCATCGTCCACATGTAATGCCATGTAGGCAAAACCACCTCTAAAACCTTCCTAGGGAGTTATTTAAATGGTTTCGGATAGTTTAGGGGGCAAGATAACTGGTTTCATAGATGAGGGGTTAAGTACACCAACCTCAATAGGTGAGGGGGTTAAATAGACTTATTCCTTTAAATTAAGCATCACTGATACTATGGGTTCTGAATTTAGCAAGCACGGACGGCACTTTGAAGTACAACACGGTGTACGTTAAGCCCGATTAAAGACGAGCATCTACAGATATAAGATGAACTAAATAGTGCTAATAATCCATGGGGCCGGCCGGCGTGGTGCGGAGTGCGGCCGTTCGTCCGGCGTGGGCTCGACCTCATCATAACTAAGCTCTAGAACGTTACTCATTTCTTCTCATCAAATTTTCAGTTCTGTGAGTCTGGACCCCGCGCAGTCCCAACCCCCAAGCTCACTGGTTGCTAGGATACACCATACCCAGACCATCATTAAGTTGAGAAGTCGTTAATAAGACTCGATCGTCTAATGTTCTAGTACATCAAACAGGCGGATTGTTGATGACTGCAACGACATTTGAAACTGAAGCTATGCAAGCATCCAAAACCACCACACATGGCATAGGCGCACAATTTCGGTAAGCCCCTTGCTATATGAAGCAACCCTGATCATGGTTTTAAATTCTCTATGCCTGGTCCTGTGTGATATGCACGAACTTTCCTCGCACGCAAAAATGGAAGTTCGGGTAGCTTTTGATGTTTGAGACTGCTAGTACTTTCGTTGCAAGATCAATTTACACGCATGCGCATTTGATCTCTCTCTCTAACCAATCGAAGGAGCAATGCGCAAAAACACAGATTTCACGTGCGAGTGCATTTTTATCACAGCCACACGATCTTAGATCTGTCCTCAGCTACTAATAAAGCTGTTTTTTTCTCCTCTCTTCTCCTCACAAGTAACAGGTTGAAGACGCGGGAGGAGCTTACTGAATCGTGCCGGAGCACTCAGCAGTCGACACGTACTTACTTGGAGCACATACAAAACAGAAAAGGCTAAACATCTGCCTGCTACGTATAAAATAGGGTATGGCCGTGAGAGAGGGAGATGGCGATGTCCGGAGCAGCCGGCGTTGCACCGGGGGGAGAGGTGAGCTTGCATCCTTTGGGAACACACAAAGAACTGAACAAGTGGGTAGAATAGATGCTGATGCATGCATTCTGCTTCGTTGGCGATGCATTCTCGGATGTTTATTTGAGTGGACAGCAATGCGACTGGTGCAGTGCATCTTTTAGGGGAGAAGTGAAGCAAAAGGACTGTACACGCCATACGGTGCATCATCTGGCCAACTGCAGGCGGCACACTGTTCCCTTTCTATTAATTCGACAGTTTTATTTTCTCTTAAGCTGAACCAGCTAAATTAAATGATTTGAGCTCTCTGCAACCTTTGGTTCAGCTGATCCAACTTTTATGATGTCGAGCGGAGCTGTGAGTAGCTAGTACTGATTTTTCTAGCCAAATGCGTGATGTTAAACCAAATGCACCGAGTACATGGTCTGGCCAGCGAGTTGACACTGATCAGCGCGCAGGGAGCACGTGTGAGGCGTTGGTCTGAAATTTCTGTCCAACTACTGCACCTCTCGAGTATATATGTACCTCAGCAACACTGTCGTTCTTCGTGCCTGCAGGTTCAGCGGTTATTTGGAACCACCACCCCTAGCTAGCTAAGGAACGCACTCTACGCGCCTTTAAATTCTGAAGTGTTGTGCGTGCCTGCACAAAGCTCTCATCTGGTACATACATGGAGAAGAACTCTGGGATTGCAGCTGGTAATGCCAAAACGATATCGAACGCTTCGGCCGGCCGGCGCACACATTTCTGAGCCGAATGCACATCGACATGACACACGGCATCATCACCTCACCAGGCACCAACGAAACGCCATCCCCCTCGTTACCCAACTTGCATGCATCATCATGCAAAAGGAGGTTATATAGCTGCATAGCCATTATTCTCACCGTTCTTCCAACGTTTGGATCACCACCGATCAAAACAAACTGCTCGCACCTCAACGTTGAAGCTTCTCCGAACCAGCAAGAGAGGGAGGAGTGGTGCCTCGGGGCGCGGGTGCAACGGCCGCCGAGGCGCCGACCAATCAGCAGGGTACACAGGTGATTACCGTCTATACGAGTTTGGTCGGCCTGCCCACACGAATCATCGGCGCCGCGTGGTACGTGCGTGCCGTTCCTCCCAACCTCCGCCGTGGCGCCACCTAACTGGCCGCCGCAACCGGCAGGGAACGGAGGCAGCCGATGTGGAGGTTGCGGGCTCGGCAATACTCCCCAGGGCCCCGCCGCGCACCCGCATCTGCCGCCCCGCGCGCGCCATATCATTATGGCTGCCTGCGCACAAGCGGATAGCGTCCCGTCTGGCGCCACCAACAACCAGCCACATCCATAGACTACCACCGCCATACACGGTGCGCGGTACGAATAGCGCACGCCGTATTAGCAAGCAACGGAAAAAAGCGCGGTACAGAGCTCGGAGATCTAGCCTTCAGGCCGGATAGGAGTAACTTTTTGCAGCTTGTGGCTCAGTACAGCTAAGCGCGCCAATGGCATCGAAATGCATTCAGAGCACGGGTTGCTTCTGAGATCTTTTGGCGCCAAGTGTATTGGTCTTGTACGTACTCACGTGTGTCTAGACCTGGTGTCATATTCCTAACGAAGGTATTATCGGTACCCTTAATACCGGGTACCCCGCACACAGGGTGAAATCACCTAAGGACCTCGCCCCCTTCGCAGGGACGAGCTCCGAAGGCGCCACGTGTTCGGCAGGTCCGGAGCTCCCCTCGCCTCAGAGGATAGCTCCGGGGCTACCATGTGGCCCAGAAGGCCGGACCTCACCCCCTCCGTAGGGGCGAGCTCCGAAGGAGCCACGTGTCCAGTAGGGCCTCGAAGGATAGCTCCGGGCCTGCCACGTGGTCCAAAAGGTCGGACCTCGTCCCCTCCGCAAGGGCAAGCTCCGAAGGAGCCACGTGTCCAGTAGGGCCGAAGCTCCCCTCCCCTCGGAGGATAGCTCTGGGCCTGCCACGTAGCCCAGAAGGCCGGACCTCGCCCCCTCCGTAGGGGCGAGCTCTGAAGGCGCCACGTGTCTAGTAGGGTCGGAGCTCCCCTCTCCTCAGAGGTGAGCTCCGGGCTCGCCACGTGGCCAGCAGAGCCGGACCTCCCCCCTCCACGGGGGTGAGCTCCGAAGGCTCCACGTGTCCAGCGGGGCCGGACCTCCCCTCTCCACAGAGGTGAGCTCCGAGTCCGCCACGTGGCCAGCAGAGCAGCGCTGCCCGCCCGACGCGGTAGACAGCAAGAGTAAAGACGCACCATGCCTTTAACGTACAAGGCATTCAAGACCCGCGCCTTTCCAAGACGCGGAGGAGCGGCGCACGCCAGCCAAGCGCCATTGTGACCCGTCACAGTCAACACAGGCGCACAGTGTCAGAAGCTGCAGGCCATTGAAGGCAGCGACAAGACACGGACAAGACATGCCCTACCGTCCCTGCCATCACCAACGGCTACACGCTACATCTAGCCTGCGGCATGGGCAGGGCGGCAGGACAAGGACCTCGAAGCCAGCTCCAAGACTGTGTAGCTGGTAGGAAACACCCCGGGGCCATCTCTCGGGTCCCGGGGCCCACCTTGTAAGCCGCCCAAGCCTTAGACTATAAAAGGCTCGGGTAGGCAACGATACAAGGGGTTCGAACTCTGTTGGGTTCGAACTCTGGTGAGTTCAGCTCCCTCTAGGCCATCCACATACTCAAGGAAACCAGTGCTCCGAGCACTCCCGTGGACATAGGATTTTACGCTCTAGCGGCTTGAACCACGTAAATCCCCGTGTCAATCTTCTCCTTCCTTCGTCCACTCTAGCGAGACCCACGCGAGAGGACTAGCCCCGCCTAAAAAAGAACCTCCGCGGACTGCCCAGCAGGCCCGGGGGAAGTGTCGACCGCAGATGCTTCGACATTTGACGTGCCAGGTATGGGGCTTTTCCCTCTTGCGACGAGTCTACGCCAACGAAGATGTCCAAGCTTCCTTCAGAGGCAAGCTCCTTGCGCCGTGGTTTCCGGCGAACTCCATCAGCCTCAAGATATGTCGTGGCGCAGAGTGCCACTCAAGCAAGTGCACTAGCCGTCGCAGAAGTGCTCCTGGACAATCCACCTGCTGAAGACGCTCCCCATGGGGCCACCCAACAGTGGATCCACGACGTTAGGTGGACGCCACCACCAAGCATCCTAGGGGGGCCCCGAAGGTGGAGAACCGGAGCCCCGAGCACCGGCCTTCACCGAGCCCCACTGGACGTTCTACCTCGACGGCGTGCCGCTCCTCATGCCAACGGGGAGCGGTTTGGGTACCTTGTACCTGTGCCATGTACCGCGCGCTGACGACACCGTCGCCAACAACCTGTCAACAAAGGCCTCCACCGGAGCCCCGGAGCCCCAAGGAGCCTTCGAAGGGACGTTGCCGTGACTCACAGCCCGGAATGCCGAACCGGACGAAGGGGGTGAGATCAGCACCTCGAAGTTGGCGGTCTTGGTGGCCATGCAGCCATTGTGCCACCCAAAGGATCGTATGGGCCTTGGGGACTCCATGCTACCCAGCGCCCAAGATCCAAAAGCTCATGTAGCCCCGATGCATGGACCACGGAGGTCCAGTACTTCTTAAAAGACAACATCCTTCCTGATGAACATGCATCCGCTGAATGGATTGTGCAGATGGCTAAAAGCTACGCGCTGGTATCTTTATCAGCGTGGTGCTGACGACATCCTATTGCGGTGCATAATCCAGGAGGAAGGTTGTGACCTGCTCGCAGTAATCCACGGAGGCGAGTGCTTGGAACGCTCATCATCCCACACGCTGGTCAGTTAAGCCATCCGACATGACTCCTACTAACCGAGAGCCACCTAGACACCGTCAAGCCGGTTAGGAGACGCAAAGCATGTCGGGTCCATGCCGAGTAGACCCACACAACCGGTGCAGACGCTGCACCTAGAGCCGTCGAGGGATACCGGCTCCTCTACGTTGGGGCCAGCCGGACATCCCAGGGTCGGGTCACAGGAATCACCCTTCTACATGGTATGCGGGGGCCGAAGCCATGCTCCCCCCCCCCCCCGAGTTCGCCATGGGAGTCCCCCCGTGTCCGAGCGTACGACAAAGCCACGCATGACCCGCTCTGCGTGAGAACATCTACCTCGTCGACGAGGCAAGATGGCAAGCAACGCTCCGGATCGCACGGTATCGGTGGGAGCTCCAGCGCTACCACCGCGGGACCATGCATGGGAGCACGAGGCAGGCGCTCCGACCCTACCTCTGTAAGTCCTACCACACTTACTCAGGTGTTCATTTAAATTACGCATTAATTTATATGATCACCTCCTCGCGCTCAAGATAGTGTACGCCCGCCTTACACTCGACCCTCCTTTCCCACTCTCAACTAGTCCGTATTTGCTATCCTATCGAGTGCGGTCGTGCTTGAGGTACCTGCCAAAGGCCCGGGGGCCTCTCGGACCTCCCCCAATCAGAGTACTCTGATGCCAGTCGGTCTAAAGGACCTGCGCCAGAGCGGGAGGTTCAGGAGCCTTGCTTTGCTCGGTCCTGCACCCAAAGCATGCGCACTCTGCCTCCCCAGCGCTATGGTCTGAGTACTAGGGGCCGGACGGTTACAACCAGACTACGGCGGGAGCCAGACCTCCGGGACCAAAGGCACTGGATTGCCCGAGCCCCGTATACCGGCCCGGGACTGTAAGCCAAATGAGACTAAGAGGTAGAGAAAGGAGGACCTCTGAGCAGTGCCGGACCTCACCCCCTCAGCAGAGGTGAGCTCCGAAGCCGGACCTCGTCTCCCTCTCCTCAGAGGCGAGCTCCGATGACCTCCGGACCTCACGCCCTCCGCTGGCCTGAGCTCCGATGCCGGTCCTCGCACTCTCCTAAGAGTGTCGGACCTCACCCTCTCTTGAGAGGCTGAGATTCGATGACCTCCGGACCTCATGCCCTCCACTGGCCTGAGCTCCGATGACCTCTGGACCTCACGCCCTCCGCTAGCCTGAGCTCCAATGCCGGCCCTCGCCCTCTCCTTAGAGGCGAGCCCCGATGCCGGACCTCACCCTCTCCTAAGAGGCTGGACTCCGATGACCTCCGGACCTCACACCCTCCACTGGCCTCAGCTCCGATGCCGACCCTCGCCCTCTCCTCACAGGCGAGCCCCAATGCCGGACCTCACCCTCTCCTCAGAGGCTGAGCTCCGATGACCTCCGGACCTCACGCCCTCCGCTGGCGTGAGCTCCGATGACTTTCGGACTTCCGCCCCCACAGCAGGGCCGAGCTCCGATGCCAGCCCTCGCCCTCTTATCAGAGGTGAGAACTGATGTCGGACTTCACGTCCACCGCTGGCCTGAGCTCCGATGACCTCCGGACCTCACGCCCTCCGCTGGCCTGAGCTCTGATGACCTCCGGACCTGATGTCCCCCGCTGGCCTGAGCTGCGATAACTTCCGGACCTCCGCCCCCACAGCAGGGTCAAGCTCCGATGTCGGACCTCTAACTATCCTCACAGGCGAGCTCAGAAGCCGGACCTCCCCCTCTCCTCAGAGGTTGAGCTCCGATGCCAGACCTCACCCCCTCAGCAGGGGTGACCTCTGATGCCGGTTTACACCCCCTCCATAGGGCTGAACACTGAAGCCAGACCTCTACCTCTCCTTAGAGGCGAGCTCTGAAGCCGGACCTCCCCCTTTCACAGGGTTGAGCTCCGATGCCATGTCTTACCTTCTACTTAGAGGCTGAGCTCCGAAGCCGTCGAGACCCTATCAGCACAGGGAATACTCAAAACAAGGAAGTGCGCGGGAAGAAGAAGGCCCCACCCCGGGATCGTTACCTCCCCCGAGGTGAGCCCGGGGGCCACTGTCGGTACCCTCAATACCGGGTACCCCCGTGCACAGGGTGAAATCGCATAAAGACCTCGCCCCCTCCGCAGGGACGAGCTCCGAAGGTGCCACGTGTTCGGTAGGGCCGGAGCTCCCCTCGCCTCAGAGGATGGCTCAGGGCCTGCCACGTGGCCCAGAAGGCCGGACCTCGCCCCTCTGCAAGGGAAAGCTCCGAAGAAGCCACGTGTCCACTAGGGCCGGAGCTCCCCTCCCCTCGGAGGATAGCTCCGGGCCTGCCACGTGGCCCAGAAGGTCGGACCTCGCACCCTCTGCAGGAGCAAGCTCCGAAGGAGCCACGTGTCCAGTAGGGCCGGAGCTACCCTCCCCTCGCAAGATAGCTACGGGCCCGCCACGTGGCCTAGAAGGCCGAACCTCGCCCCCTCCGCAGGGGCGAGCTCTGAAGGCACCACGTGTCCAGTAGGGCCGGAGCTCCCCTCTCCTCAAAGGTGAGCTCCGGGCCCGCCACGTGGCCAGCAGAGCCGGACCTCCCCCTGGTGAGCTCTGAAGCCTCCTCGTGTCTAGCGGGGCCGGACCTCCCCTCTCCACAGAGGTGAGCTCCGGGCCCGCCACGTGGCCAGCAGAGCAGCGCTGCCCGCCCGACGCGGTAGGCAGCAGGAGTAAAGGCGCACCATGCTTTTACCGTACAAAAGATTCAAGACCTGCGCCTTCCCAAGACGCGGAGGCGCGACGCATGCCAACCAGGCGCCACTGTGACCCGTCACAGTCAAGACAGGCGCATAGTGTCAGAAGTTGCAGACCATTGAAGGCAGCGACAAGACATGGACAAGACATGCCCTGCCACCTCTACCATCACCAATGGCTACACGCTACATCTAGCCTGCGGCATGGGCAGGGCGGCAGGACAAGTACCTCGAAGCCAGCTCCAAGACTGCGTAGCTGGTAGGAAAACACCCCGGGGCCACGTGTCGGGTCTCGGGGCCCACCTTATAAGCCGACCAAGACTTGGACTATAAAAGACTCGGGTAGACAACGATACAAGGGGTTCGAACTCTGCTGGGTTCGAACTCTTGTGAGTTCAGCTCCCTCTAGGCCATCCACATACTCAAGGAAATCAGTGCTCTAAGCACTTCCGTAGACGTAGGGTTTTACGCTCCGGTGGTCTGAACCAAGTAAAATCCCCGTGTCAATCTTCTCCTTTCTTCATCCACTCCAGCGAGACACACGCGAGAGAACTTGTCCCGTCTAAAAAAGAACCTCCGCGGACTGCCGAGAGCAGATCCGACAGGTATAATCGTCATTTCTAGCGTGCTGCAGCGGGCGGTGATCAGGCCGAGCCACGCGGATGGCTGCTGCGATGCATTGGCTCGTTCAGTTCCCAGATCAGTAGACCGTAGTCGTGGAGATCTGCTCGAGTGCTCGACCAGTATGGTGCCAGGCCGCAAAATTTCGTCTTAGGTCCATTCTCCTTGGTGGCTCGAGGTTTGAGCCCAACCTAGAACTGGAAACCGAGCGCAAGGCCATGTGTCCTTAACTGCGCTGAAGAGCGCACAAACTTGAACTGGGAGCCCAGGCCTGGATGCAGGCAAAAGGCCCATACCAGGATCCGTTATTAACCCAAAGCCATGGATGACCGGAGCTAAATTAATTGACATATATGAATTCCAAAATAACTAAATAGCTAAATTGCTTGGAATATATTCAAAAAAATAAATACAATCATCAGTACCGTGCGACCACTTCATGTATCTGAACAGTTTTGGCGTATAAGGACACGATCGATGGGTTCACCATCCACTGAGCAAGGGAGAAACATTTCGGGGTACAGGCATTCAGCATTCTATTGTCTGGTGGACTGGTGGTCACCCTCAAAAATAATTCGACCGCGCGCTATTGGAAGTAAAGGCGTGACAGCGAGTCAATGCAAGCGAAAAACTACATTATCTGTAACATGATCCTCATTAAGACAGAAGAACGCTGTAATCCTATATATCTTAATATATAGGCCATATGGCCTCCTTTTCTAAAAAAAACATTGTCTGTAACATTTAAAAAACGGATTTACTCGGCTTGAATCGACTGCCTTCAAACCGGGTCGGTGTTTAAGGGTGGTGGCTTCTCCAGCGAGTTTTTTTATCAGCTCCGGCCTTAGAAGAAGGCTTCAACAGAGGCATAACGGTGATACATCCTTGTATCCGTCCGTAAGCCTGATCTCCACTTGCTTGGCATGCATTTCTCACTTCACTTTCTTGGAACGACTAACACGGACGTACACTAGCTAGCTATTACTATGACGAATATAAACCTCTCTTTGTTGTTGGTTGCGCCCTCCACGTTCGTGCGTTTGAAGTTTAATACGCACATTGTTTCCGGCGTTCACACCTAGACGAAGATGGCCAGCACAAGTTGACGGGCATGGGTTATTACTCGTTGTTGGATCATTTCAAAGTCAGCCGTTTGCGTCGATCGACGGGAAGCACGCGTCGAGTACGGTCGCCGTATCTCAAGGGGGTTCCCTAGCTATACAGTACAAGTAAGATGCCAACAAAATGGTAAACAAAAAAATCTAGACAAAACATCGTTTGTGAATTATTTTGATAAAATAATAATAGGATTAACTTCTCAGTTGACTTAACACGACACACACACAAAAAGAAAAAGGTGAAGATGAAGAATCTGAATAATATAGATGATGCCGAGCAAGCCAGCTGCCGGAGCTGTGGATTGCTAGCTTTCTCAACACTACAGGAATCCCGACAATAGACGACGGCCAAGAACCGTCGTCAATAAGCACAGTACCGTCGTCAATAACTTATTAACGACGGCAAACAGTTATAGACGATGGTTTATGACTGTCGTCAATTATTAGTCGTTAATAAACTTATTGACGACGGTTATCATCGTCAATACGCTTATTGACGACAGCTAAAGTTGGCTATCATCAATAAGATACATCAGCTTATTGACGACGGCCAGGGTTCTGCTCTCGTCAATAAGCTCAATAAGCTAGCTTATTGACGACGGCTAGTGTTTTTGGCTATCGTTAATAAGCCAACTTAACTGTCGTCAATAACTTATTGATGACAGCTAAAGTTGGCTGCCACCAATAAGCTACAACAGCTTATTGATGATGGTCTGGGATTGGCTGTCGTCAATAAGCCAACTTATTGACGACATCACGTCTGAACCGTCATCAATAATAATGACTTATTGACGACGGTTTCTGGTACTTGGCCGTCGTCAATAACAATGATTTATTGACGACGGCCAAGTAACAGAAACCGTCGTCAATAAGCTTTGCAATTTTTTTAAAAAATAGAAAATTTTGCGCTGGCTTCGAGGCCAGCACTAGCTCGATGGCCAGAACACACGGCAATCAAAATACATCACAGGCAGGCACAAAATACTATA
The DNA here is from genome assembly GCA_030760725.1 of Neostapfia colusana. Taxonomy (NCBI): domain Eukaryota; kingdom Viridiplantae; phylum Streptophyta; class Magnoliopsida; order Poales; family Poaceae; genus Neostapfia; species Neostapfia colusana. The sequence goes on from JASWHV010000019.1 coordinate 58,492,339, forward strand.
CGAACGACACACTACCCTACGCTACCCTCGCTGTCAGCGGAGTCCAGGAAGTCGTCGCGCGCTAGTCCAAATGCCGGTTGCTGAGGGGATGGAGTTTTCTGAGCCCGCGTCGTCGATCCCTGTGATGTACATGTATAGTTAGACAAATTAGAAGTTCACAAATGTGTATATGACTAAATAAACTCATTACAAGTTAGAATTGAGCAAGTTAGCTAGATTTTACTATGTTTGAGTAAGTTTGCTCATATTTTACTAAGTTTGAGAAGTATGTACTAGTAGTTGTTGTGTTTGAGCTAATTCAACTAGTTTTGCCTATGTTTGAGTAAGTTTGCTCATATTTAACTATGGTTGAGTAAGTTGTACCATATTTTACTCAGTTTGAGTTTGTTTAACTAGTTTTCCCTAAGTTTGATCAAATTCAACTAAATTTGAGCAAGTTTAACTAGTTGCAACTATTATGAGAAATTTTGTACCTGTGCTCCTAACGTCGGCCCCTGTGGTAGCTGTATCGATGGCGGCGCCCACTGAGGAAAGACAGTCGGCTGTCCTGCGGTCATAGCCTGCAAATATGAAGTAAATTATTATGCATGTCATTCATATATTAGAAACGTTGAGTACAACGATCTGAACTTACCTGCATGGCTGCTTGCAGCTGTAGCATGTACGAGTGTTGATACTCTTCCCTAGCCCGGAGCTCGGCTGCCTGCCTCTTGTTCGTGAGACTCAGCGCTTTCTGCGTCCCATGGAGCTCCTCCTCGACACTCTGGAGCTCCAGATCTCGGCTGCCACGCCTGCTGGATCCACCCTGCGATGAAGAGGCCCTTGAGGAAGACCGCGTCTCCCTCGAGTTGACTACTCTATCGAAGATGGCCAACCTACACAACGAAGTAAGAGTATTAAATTTTTGTGTCTCGAATTTAATGAAAGTAAATGAAAAACAACAGAACTCACCGGCCGTGAGGTTTACCGCCACCGCTTGCATAGGCGGCTTCAGGTACGATCGGCGAGTTCTGCCAATCGTAATCGTCGCCTCTAAGCCTCCGCACCTCCTCCCCATACTTTTCCTGAAAATACAGAAAATTAAAGTAATCAAAAGTTTTAAAGAGAATACAATTAAGTCAACTAAAATACTCACCAACGTATCCGTCGCCGTCTGAAAAGACAGCTGATCAGGCTGCGAGAAGTGACCCCTCCTCCACACCTGGATAGCGGTGGGCTCCTCACCGATCTCGCGCTCCTATCTATACGTGTTAGCACAATGATAATGATAGAAATTAAGTAGAATAAAATTCGAGTATCACTTACCATATGTTTAGCAAGGCGTACGTAGCCGTCTCGGCCAAGACGGTGTTTCCCGTCCGTCCCTCGACTCTGTCGACGGGTCATCGACACGCCTTGGAAGCCCTGGTTCGCCCAACAAGCACACAGGGAACTGTAGTCGTCCGGACAGGACTCAAACCACAGTACGCTGACCTGCACACATTTGTTATTGGATGAAAACATTGATCAAAATTGGATAATGAAGCAAAGTAAAATACAGATTTTATCTCTGCGTACTGTGCCTCCGTCAAGTACTTGTCCGCCACATCCCTAAACTGCCCCGGCTCACCCTCGTCCGGATGCAACTTATAGTACGCCTTCGTACTCTGAATGTGAGCCGTTGATATCGACTGCGTGAGGAGCTTCCTAGCGTTGTTGTTGAAGACCAGGCGAGCATGATCCAGCTGGGTCTCATCCTCCAAACGGTAATATTTCTACAAGAAGAAATATACAAGTTAATGTATTTAACATATAATAGGTTCGTATTTAACGAATAGATGATTTACTTACCATGAATTCATGCCACACATGCTCCTGGTGGTTGCCGTATGTAATGTCACGACCCTACATCTATTGGAAAGGATAGGTCCTAAACCACCCAAGAGTGACCGAGCGGAGCATGCTCATGACGAGACGCGTGGTCTGAATCCGAACGAAATTTCGGAAGCATAACCCCGCTATTCTCCACTGCACGCATGAAAATGGTGTAGCAGAGAACAACAGGGTTATGCTATCGAAATCTCGTCTAGATATAAACCCGTGTCTCATCACAAGCCCCGCCCCCTCGATCACTCCCAGGCTGTCCAAAAAGGGACAATTCCGAACGTACACGCCTCACATGCGTAAGACATGTGAGACGGGCCAATTCGAAACGGGTGACGCATGTTGTATAGGTTTACGTCAATCTTTCATTTTTGAGCCATTTATAAGAGAGAAAGGAAAGAACGAGAGAGAAGTAAAGAACGAGAGAGAGACAAAGAAGTGGGTCAGCCGTCCTAAGTTATGCCTCGCTGGGGCCTGCCATTATCTTACGACGCCTTTAGGATTAGCCGTCGTACGTTATGCCCCGTCGTAAGTGGGTCAAAGATAAAACCGCACTGTCGGGGCCCGCCGTCCACGCGCGGGAGCTTGCCGTCCTCCGTGATTACCACTAAATGGGCCGTGACAGACCCTAAATGGGTCGTGTCACGCCGGACCGAGCCGAAAACTATTTATTTACAAATAGTAACTAATCACACAATCAATCAAAGTATTAATTAAACAATAATCAATTACAATACTAATTAAACAATTAATCAACTAAGGTCAGGCGGCGCGGCAGGGCGGGGCTTGTGATGATACTCGTTCATCACCTCCTTCATAATGCGTCGACGGGTGTGACCTCCCACGCGCCAACCATGATTCTTCCCCCTTCTCAAATGCCGCCCCATCATCTCCATTCTCTTCGTATCGGACATAATGCACATCATGCAAACTAATGTTTTTTCTTCGATATGTTTGTACAAGGCTCTTGCCGGGGACGGGCGGCGGCGACGGGGACGGCCGGCGGCGATGCACAGAGGCGCGAGACGGGAGGCGGCTCGCGCACGGGTTATATGTGCCGTTATTGACGACGGTGCTAGGTATAAGTGATAATGATTTATAAGAAGCAAACTTCTACTAATAGTTACTGCTATTAAGGTTTCTTAATTGGCTTTGGAATTTTTCCAATGGAGACTAGATTCTATGATGATGATCTGAGCAAAATTTGTGGAAGTCTCATGGAAGCCTGTGGTCTCCAAAATTCCCACAAATACATGGCTTCTCTGAATTTTGATCCCAAATCCGAAGTTTTGACATAGCTAAAATTGTAAGATCTATATATAGGAGGACTTCCTGGTCCTAGCAAAAATTGTTTCATAATTTTTTGAGTTGTATACAGGGAGAAATGAATTTTTGCTGTTGGGAAAATTGCTGAAAAAGTTTCTGTTTAAATTTGTAATTTCCAGTGAAGGTTGAACTTTGGATCAGAGTTTGGCCCAGCAAATGTAATCAAATGAAGCTCAAAATTTACAGGGGATCACTAGTGTTATGAAGGATCTTCTGGCCAAATTTGAGAAAATTCCATTACAGGGATCTCCTGGAATTAATTCCCAAATATTTAGGTTTGAGGAATTTTAGAGAAATTTCAAGGCAACTTCAGAACAATTTCTTTGCATTTATCCAAAGTATGGATTGAGAAGAATCCAAAAAAATTGTTTGAGAATTTTTGGACTTCTCTACACAAAGTTATGGTCATTTGAAGTTGGAACTATTTTTCTGCAAATAAACTCTATGATTTTTTTAGCTAATTTATTTAACCCTGAGATAACCTCCTGATTAAGACACCTTAATCCGCTCCAAAAATCCTAAGATTTTTACTGGAGATCAGGAACTAGGAAAAGGATTTGCTGCCCGAAATTGGGAATGTTTCATAAAGAATCCTTCCTTGAATTAATCCCTAAAGTATTTACTAAAAAGAATTACACAGAAAATACTAGGCATTTTCATCAAGAAATTTGTTTCTCTGCAAAGTCCTCCTTCTAAGGATTCCAGTAAAAATTTGTTTGACCCATTTTGGAGTTTCCTACAACAAATTATGGGCTTGCAAAGGTTGGCCATTTTCTGGAATTAATTTTTTCACAGAAAAATCTCTCCCGCGGCTGACAATAGGACCCACGGTTCAGTCTTCTTCAACCTCCCGACAGAGCCTCGCACACTTCAGAACATAGGGTTGGCGCACCCCGTTCTCCCCCATTTCTCAACCATTTTTGCTCCGGTTGCGCTCTACACGATCTTTGGAACGTAGCGCAGCCGCCGGGCAAGGTCTCACCGCGTGAAAACGGTCAGAAACCGGTCACCCTAGGTGGAGGCGGTCGGTAGCACGGCGCCGGCGGTGAACACTGCCTTCCCGAGCCTAAATCAACGAGCTACGTTGCCGGAATGCATCCCTAGTACGTGTAGCATGTGAAACCAAACCTTAACAGAGCGGCAAATGGTGGCAAGTGGTTGCTCGAGGATGAACCGAACTGTTTTTGCTGGCGGCTGCGATTTCTCGTTGCCGCACTCGTATGGTGGACGGTTTGCTTAGGGATTCGGCATGGGGAGTCGCTAGGGTTCGAGGTTTCTGTGATTTCAACCGCTTGAGAGATGATCAAACCGTTTGGATGGATTTCCATATTCAAGCACGCTCGATTCTTCACGTACATCGGTACCAAATCACGAATTCCTGCTAGCCGGCGGTGGGAACGAGCAAGAGGGGTCTGGAATGAGTATCTACACGTCGTGGCACACCTTAGGGTCATGTTGGTCGTGACGGAGACGCTTTGAGCCGGCCAAACAATGTTGAACAGGGAGGTCGGCGTGGCTTTGTCTTGTAGAGGTAGAATTGACTCGGTAGCATCAGATGGAGGTTGGGCATGGGCTGGTGATGGGTCGAGGACATCAAGGAGTCATCGGCGCAGCGGTTGTGTGGCTCAGCTGGGCACCAAAGTCTCCGGAAGATAATCAGCGACAAGAGCAGAAATCAGTGGCACAGTGTCTTGTTTCTTGGGTGAACACGCGAGGGAGAAACGTGTGCTATGGATTTACTCGTGCAAGGCAGAGTAGGTGTGGCAATTGAGTTGTGCAGCCACTGCTCTTTATCGAGCAACAAACATAGAGGATGGAACCGCCATCGTGAGAAGCAGGGGCACAACTCCATGTCTACCACGGTGTTCATCTCTCACAGAAGAAAATTCAACTGTTGTAATTGCTTTCCCATGAGGGATATTATAAAAATGTTTGCAATTGCACATAATATATGCTGCAAACTCTCTTAATATCCTTCATTAATATCTATATATATATTCATTACTCATTTATATACTGTAACAAAATTTTCATCAAAAGTAGGCTGTGGAGATGTTACAAGCAAGTTAATATGAAGAGAACATGCAATAACAAGTTTGTGCTAAACGAACGTGCAAGCATAACAAACCGAAAAAAGGTCACCGGAGCTAGGGGGAGGGGGAGGGGACAGAGGCGGCCGCCGGCCACGGCTCGGCCGCAGGGGGGCGGTGGGAGGGCGAGAGGGGGAGGGGCGAGGCGGCGGCGCCCGACGGGGGCGTACGGACGGCGACGGCCGGCGGGGCATCGGTGGCCAGCGCTGCGGTGGAGGAGGGGAGGGGGGAGGGAGGTGGCCTACTCGTTGGTCGGCGGCGACGGCGAGGTCGCCGATCGGCTCCGTCGACGTCGGCTCCGGCCGCGGTCGGCGGTCGGCTTCCGGCGGCGGTGGAGTCGTGAGATAGAGCGGGTGCGCGAGTGGGAGAGAAAGTCGCGACGCTGAGTATATCGGGCCTTATAGATGACGGTGCACTAAAACCGTCGTCTATAAACCCCGGGCTTTAATTATCGACGGTGTACCGTCGTCTATAAGTCCCGAGAACTTATAAACGACGGCCTAGGTTAACCGTCGTCAATAACGGCTTAATTGACGACAGTGTTTTTTGACGACAGCCCCATCGTCAATAAATCTGGCCGTCGTCTATTGTTGCGATTCCTGTAGTGCAAGGTGCGCAGCAGGCGAGAGAGAAAAAGGAAAAGTCATGTTAGAACAGAAGGTCAGGAAAGGGAGTACTGTTGGAATAATTTGGGCAGGGCCCATTGATTACCCAAATTAATCCTATTAATTTTAAGGCCCACATTAATGCTATGTGACTAAACTATTTAGTCCCACATGGGTAGTTGAAGAGAATTCTGACCAACTTAAATAGGTGGACTATTCCTCTCTATTTGAGAAGTTGGAAAGAAGATAAGGGGGTGCCACACGCGCGCCGAGCCGTGCCGTTCACGACGCGCACGCGTCACGTGCATTTTCGCGTGAGAAAATCGCGTGACTTATGACTTGCGACGAGCGGCGTGTGCGTGTGTGGAGAAATTGCTGAATCATTCTTATTGCGCTGAGTTAAATATTTTTATCGTTTCTGAGAATTGAATCAACTCAATTGTGACGGTGAATTAAATACAGACATTATTACTAACCGACGTATTAAAACAGACGTTGCTAATAACTGATGTATTAAAACAGAGAATTAACCTCGCGCAATAAAGTTGATTCAGTATGCCTCAGCCTATATAAGGCGCTCCTCATTCACCCTGGAATACACACTTCACTACTATCGCTGCGCACTCTGCATTCCCATCGCAAGTCTCTGCGCGCACAGAACTTGCGAGAGCAGGCCTCCGAAACCTCGTCTAGCTGCGATATTTGCACGGGTAGGCGGACGATCAAGTTTTTGGGAAGCGCAACTCTGCGCGACTGCTCGCTTGTACGAACGACTACTACCTGGTGAAGTACGTTCGTGGGACTTCACTGCTTCCAGTCTTCCTGCCTCAACTAACGATCGACTACTTAAAGCAGCTCAACATGTCAACTGTTGGGAACGGCACCGCCGGTGCCTCCGGCACAGGTCCTGCCTCAGGGTACAACCTGATGCTCTCAAATTCATTTGTTGTGTTCTTTCTGTTCCTATACAGATTAAGCGTGAACACAAACAATCCTTATGAAGCCATAATATTGCTTATTTTCAATCATATCATGATTATCTTTATTACTTTTGGAATTAAAATGTACCGTAAAATGCCTAAATATCTAACAATCCAAAAACTTGATCGTTGTGATAGGCTTTCGGTCACTAGTTTTGCTGCTGCGCTCAAGCCAAATGCTTTTGACGGATCAAATTACAAACGGTGACGTGATAGGATGATTCTCTAGTTAACTGCTATGAACATCATTCATGTTGCGAATGGAAAGACTGAACAGTTTACTCCTCAGGAGGAGCAAGCTTTTATGGCAGCCGATAACCTCTTTAGAGGCGCGGTGATTAGTGTTCTTGCAGAAAACTTAGTTGATTTCTATCTCACTGCTACCTCTGGCAAGTAATTGTGGGATGCGCTTGAGACTAAATATGGTGTTTCTGATGCTGGGAGTGAACTGTATGTCATGGAACAGTTCTATGACTATAAGATGGTCGATGACCGTTCTATAGTGGAACAGGCTCATGAAATTCAGTCACTGGCAAAAGAACTCGAAGGTTTCAAGTGTGTGTTACGTGACAAGTTTGTGGCCAGGGGCATTATTGCTAAGTTGCCACCTACCTGGACGGATTTTGCCACTTCTCTAAAACATAAGAGAAAATAGTTCAATATCGCTGATCTTATTGGCTCTTTGTATGTTGAAGAGAAGGCGAGGGAAAAAGACACTCGTGGAAAAGGGGTTGTTGGGACTTCTAGTGCCAATGTAGTACAGAAGAATAACTCTAATAAATCCCACAACAACAAGAAGAAGAACAAACACGAGAACCCTACAAAGACTAAACACACAACCACTTTTAAGAAGAAGATGAAGGGAAATTACTTTGTTTGCGGCGATCCTGGTCATTTCGCCAGTGAATGTGAGAACCCCAAGTGGAAAGGCAATAAAGAATCAGCAAATATGGTTATTGGCGAAACTGCAGGAACGTCGAGGTATGGTAACATATTACCTACAGTTTTTTCAGTTTGTCATTCAGCTGAGTGGTGGATTGATATCAGTGCTAATATCCATGTGTGTGCTGATATATCCTTATTTTCATCTTATCAGGTCGGAGGGACTGTCTCCTTGTTGATGGGAAACGGGTCACATGCGCGTGTTCTTGGAGTTGGTACGGTCAATCTGAAGCTTACTTCGGGAAAGACCGTGCGATTGAAGAACGTGCAACATGTTCCAACCATCAAAAAGAATTTAGTCAGCGGCTCTCTACTTTGTAGAGATGGTTTTAAATTAGTCTTTGAATCCAATAAATGTGTACTTTCTAAGTATGGGAACTTTGTTAGTGAAGGTTATGAAAGCGGAGGTTTGTTCCGCTTACCCTTGTCAGAAAATTGTAATAACGTTGTGAACAATGTCATGAATATTGATGAGTCTAATGTTTGGCATTCACGGCTTTGTCATATTAATTTTGGTTGTATGACACGGCTAGCAAACTTGAGTTTAATTCCAAAATTTGCCTTAGTCAAAGGTTCTAAGTGCCATATTTGTGTGGAATTAAAACAACATCGCAAACCTCACAAAGTCGCAGAGGCGAGAGAATTGGCACCATTAGAACTAATTCATTCCGATTTGTGCGAAATGAATGGTGAATTGACAAAAGGTGGTAAAAGATATTTCATGACCTTAATTGATGATTGTACTAGGTTCTGCTACATATATTTATTAAAATCAAAGGATGAAGCATTACATTATTTTAAAATCTATAAAGTTGAGGTAGAAAACCAACTTGAGAGAAAGATCAAACATATAAGGACTGATCGTGGTGGAGAATACTTTTCAAATTTATTCACTTTGTTCTGTGAGGAACACGGAATAATTCATGAGAGGACGTCTCCCTACTCACCTCAATCGAATGGGGTAGCCGAAAGAAAGAACCGTACTCTAACTGATCTGGTTAACGCCATGTTAGATACATCGGGACTTTCCAAGGAGTGGTGGGGTGAGACTATATTGACAGCATGTCATGTTCTAAATCGTGTTCCTATAAAGAATAAAGAGATCACTCCATTCGAGGAATGGGAAAAGAAAAGAGTAAATCTCTCATATTTGCGTACTTGTGGTTGTTTGACAAAAGTAAGTGTGTCAATCAATAAAAAGCGTAAACTCGGTCCTAAAACTGTTGATTGTATTTTTATTGGTTATGTCCTCCACAGCATTGGTTATAGATCTTTAATAACAAAATCTGGAGTACCCGACATGCATGTTGGTACAATTATGGAGTCCAGAGATGCTACATTTTTTGAGGATATCTTTCCTATGCGAGAGGATCATTGTAGTACTAGTCAAAAATCTCGTATAAATGACGAGTTTACTGATATGATAGAACACAATGAACAAACTCTTGTGGAAAAAATCTACGTGGTGACAATGAAATTCCAAAAAAGTGCAAGAGACAAAGAACTGCAAAGTCCTTTGGTGATGATTTCATTGTGTACCTTGTGGATGATACTCCTAGAACCATTGAAGAGGCATATTCATCTCTTGATGCGGACTACTGGAAGGAAGCAATCAAGAGTGAGATGGATTCAATTATGCGTAATGGAACGTGGGAGTTTGTTAGTAGACCTTATGGGTGCAAACCCGTTGGGTGCAAGTGGGTGTTCAAGAAAAAGCTTAAGCCTGATGGTACAATCGAAAAGTACAAGGCGAGGCTTGTAGCTAAGGGCTATAATCAAAAAGAAGGAGAAGATTTCTTTGACACTTACTCACCCGTTGCCCGAGTGACCACTATTCGAGTGCTGCTTTCTTTGGCAACCTCATATGGTCTTCTCGTTCATCAAATGGACGTTAAGACAGCTTTCCTAAATGGAGAGTTGGAGGAGGAGATCTATATGGATCAGCCAGATGGTTTTGCAGAAAAAGGCCAAGAAGGAATGGTGTGTAAATTATTGAAATCTTTATATGGCCTGAAGCAAGCACCTAAGCAATGGCATGAGAAGTTTGACAAAACTCTCACATCTGTTGGTTTTGTTGTGAACGAAGCTGACAAATGTGTGTACTATCGCTTTGGTGGGGGTGAAGGAGTAATATTATGCTTGTATGTTGATGACATACTTATATTTGGGACAAGACTTAATATGATTAAGGAAGTCAAAGAGTTTTTGTCTCAATACTTTGAGATGAAGGATTTGGGAGAGGCTGATGTTATTCTTAGCATAAAACTAGTGAGAGAAGGTGATGGTGGGGTTAAACTTCTACAATCCCATTATGTGGAAAAGGTTTTACGTCGCTTTGGTTATAGCGATTGTAAATCTGCTCCAACAACTTATGATGCTAGTATGATTTTGAAGAAAAATAAAAGGATAATGAGAGATCAGTTGAGATACTCTCAAATCATTGGTTCCCTTATGTATTTAGCTAGCGCTACGAGGCCTGACATCTCATTTGCCATGAGCAAACTTAGCAGGTTTGTTTCAAACCCAGGAGATGATCATTGGCGGGCTCTTGAGAGAGTAATGCGCTATCTAAAAGGCACAACGAACTACGGGATATACTATTCCGGGAACCCGAAGGTTCTAGAGGGTTATAGTGATTCTAATTGGATCTCTGATGCTGATGAGATAAAAGCCACGAGCAGATATGTGTTCACGCTCGGAGGTGGCGCTGTTTCCTGTAAGTCTTGCAAGCAGACCATCTTAACGAGGTCAACTATGGAAGCAGAACTAACAGCATTAAATACCGCCACAGTTGTGGCTGAGTGGCTTCGTGAACTCCTGATGGATCTGCCGATGGTTGAAAAACCGATACCGGCTATCTTGATGAACTGTGACAATGAGACTGTGATTACTAAAGTGAACAGTTCAAAGGACAACATGAAGTCATCTAGGCATGTAAAGAGGCGGTTAAAATCTGTCAAAAAATTGAGAAGCTCCGGAGTGATAGCTTTGGATTATATCCCAACGGACGAAAATCTGGCAGATCAATTTACAAAGGGTCTTTCACGATCTGTGATCGACAATGCATACAAGGAATTGGGCTTGAGACCCATATAGTGAGTCAAGCCATGGCGGCAACATGTCTTATGTGATCGGAGATCCCGTGAATTAGGACAATGAAACAAGTCATGGCTGGCTTAGAGAAGAGAACCTTTGAATAAGGTTCATTCCTGTGAAAATGCATTTCTCTTCAAGCTGTACGGCAGGTTGGCTTTTGACTTAATGTGATTCGTGTGGCTTAATTAAGCAAAGATGTTGTCCTACAGAACATCTTATAAGAATTACACCTATATGAGTTCGACTATTAGTCGTAGTCTATGAGATTTGGGTAGTCTCTAGATGCTCATGAAAGGCCTCGAGTATGACTTATATGCTCTAACTCGCGGGAATGCCTTAGCAGCCTAGTACCAGAAAAGAACTTCGGTAAAACTTGTTTGCACAAGACTGTCAATTCAAGGCATAGTCCATTGATCAGTTGTAGACAAAGTGTAGCCTTTGCTCTAGATGGATGTTCAACTTAACAGTCTCCATCGAAACTCTGGTATATCAAAACAGTAGTGGAATTGAGAGCATTTTGTGTGTCTCAAAATTGGTGGGGATTGTTGGAATAATTTGTGCAGGGCCCATTGATTACACAAATTAATCCTATTAATTTTAAGGCCCACATTAATGCTATGTGACTAAACTATTTAGTCCCACATGGGTAGTTGAAGAGAATTCTGACCAACTTAAATAGGTGGACTATTCCTCTCTATTTGAGAAGTTGGAAAGAAGATAAGGGGGTGTCACACGCGCGCCGAGCCGTGCCGTGCGCGACGCGCACGCGTCACGCGCATTTTCGCGTGAGAAAATCATGTGACTTGCGACGAGCGGCGTGTGCGTGTGTGGAGAAATTGCTGAATCATTCTTATTGCGCTGAGTTAAATATTTTTATCGTTTCTGAGAATTGAATCAACTCAATTGTGACGGTGAATTAAATACAGGCATTATTAGTAACCGACGTATTAAAACAGACGTTGCTAATAACTGACGTATTAAAACAGAGAATTAACCTCGCGCAATAAAGTTGATTTAGTATGCCTCAGCCTATATAAGGCGCTCCTCATTCACCCTGGAATACACACTTCACTACTATCGCTGCGCACTCTGCATTCCCATCGCAAGTCTCTGCGCGCACAGAACTTGCGAGAGCAGGCCTCCGAAACCTCGTCTAGCTGCGATATTTGCACGGGTAGGCGGACGATCAAGTTTTTGGGAAGCGCAACTCTGCGCGACTGCTCGCTTGTACGAACGACTACTACCTGGTGAAGGACGTTCGTGGGACTTCACTGCTTTCAGTCTTCCTGCCTCAACTAACGATCGACTACTTCAAGCAGCTCAACATGTCAACTGTTGGGAACAACACCGCCGGTGCCTCCGGCACTGGTCCTGCCTCAGGGTACAACCTGATGCTCTCACATTCATTTGTTGTGTTCTTTCTGTTCCTATACAGATTAAGCGTGAACACAAACAATCCTTATGAAGCTATAATATTGCTTATTTTCAATTATATCATGATCATCTTTATTACTTTTGGAATTAAAATGTACTGCAAAATGACTAAATATCTAACAAGTACAGCTGAGCTTTCCATGCGTGCCTAGAGAAACAACTAATTCATCAGAAAAATCATTCACCACGCACAGGGAAGAATTTACAATGCCGATGGTTCATACGGCATAGTTCGATCGCTCATCCGGTAGTGATAAGATATGCTCCACGCCGTGATCGAAGACGCTCGCCAATCATCCATAGTTTAAAACACGACTGCCTGACCTCCCCTGAAACCGACATCAGGACAGCACGTACGGGGTCTTGCACGAATCCGGCGGGTTACACTAGATCCTCTTTCTGATCCACGAAGCTTCGCCGCGTTCGTCGCGTTCTGCTCCCCCGTCATGATATGAACTATAGCTAGCAGTTGGCGCCCCTCTCCCTTCTTCCACACCACCTCACGTGTCTCCAAAAAAAAACTTGTCGCGACCAGCCTGTTGAATTGTTGATGCTGATTAGTGCACGCACACGAGCCGTGGAGACAAGCAGGATCTAAAGAGCGCCTGCTCCAAAGATAATGGCGGCATCCTCCTCGTCCGTCGCCGTGCGCGGTGTCGAGGACGGACAGGTCGACACGGCAGCTTTTGTTCTAGTGCGCCGTAGAACTAGTATCCACCGAGCTCAGCCATGAGCGCTTGTCCCGCACTCACCGCTAGTTGCACGGCCGTCGACGTCGTGTTCCGCCGAGCGGTCCTGCCGCGTGCCCGCCTCCCTCGGTTGTTGCCTCGGGTCGCCCTTTTAATTTGTCACTTTCTACCGACCTTCCCGGGGCACCGCACGATCCAAGCCGCAGCCACACGCCACGCGCCGTGCGTTGTTGGATTGGATTCGCGTGTGATCCTGCATGCTGCTGGGCGCTCCTGGCTGCGGCGGTTGCTACTTGGTTAAATCCTCTTCTTTCGAGTGGATTTGACGACCCTGTTGCCTCGCCGGACGTTCCCGCTCGGGCGCCGGCCAACCGACGGCGACGTACGCGCACGCGGCCTCCAGGGCAAAAGGTTAATAACGTACTATTCGAGTAGTAGAAAACAGAGTGGGAAACTGTGCCCGGAGATTCCTCGCTCGCGGTAAACGACGTTGTTGAGCTATCGCCTGCTGTGTAACGTCGTGATCGATGGATTCATGGATCATGGATGGATTATACTATCTCGATCGCAGGTACGAGCAGTAGAGAAGTCACACCATGACTGACTGAGCACCGCACCAGAAGGCAGGCGCTGTAGTATCTGACGGGTTTTCCGATAGCAACCGCTGCATGGAAAGTTGGAAACATAGTACGCTAACTTCCGTACACGCCGTGAACTCAGCCATCCGTGCACGAAACGATCGACGACGTATCGCCATCTGTCTGCCTGTCGGTGATGCCTCACCCCCAGTCCAACAGCAACTCGATTCGATCCGGCAATGCCCGGACGTCTCAGTTCGGCTCGCCATGCTCTAGCGCCTGGAAACGGCATCCATTCTAGGCATGCATGCATGCAGGTCGAGGAGTTGTGTGTATCGCATGGTCGTCGATCTTTCGACGGACAGTGGAAAGATTAACCAGGGCATGGGCGATTGACTAGGACGCCGTCGACACCCTCTCGTCATTCTCGGATCACCAAGATCGCGTAGTTCCTGCATCAGCGTGCACATCACATGACAGTGCCGGGCACGGCATACTCATACTACCAGTAGCAAAATTTAATAAATCACCGAGGCGCGTTTTCACTTTGCAGACAGGATCATGACAACGTCGACCTCGCTGCCGTGTCGCTGTTTACCCGTAGGAGCAGCTGATATCTGCCGCTGTTCCTCAGCATTCAGCAAGCGCAGCGCCTCGCCACCAAGAACATGGTATCTCTCCATTAACAAATCGCAAAGCCGTTAAACTACTCCTCTGCGCTCGAGCGTACGGCCTTCGCCGTAATATCGATCCCGGCGCAGCTCGTTTCTGGCCCGCGGATAGAGCAGCAGCGCAGAATCCACGCGTCGCGTCGCTGCGGTTCTGCCCCGGACGTGGGCAGCACAGTTTCGATTTCCAGATTTTCTGAGGACAGGCGATGTCCGATCAGCTTGCGGCAGCACTTCAGATATTGCGCCCTCGATCCCTGGCATCATTCTGTGTTTGGATGGGGAGATCGATCGCATCTGTCTCTGCTTTGTCAGGCCTGTCCGTGAGCGTACGGACCGCATCAGCTGACAGCCAGTTGGTTCATGGTTGATTCAACTCGCGGCAAGGCGAGCACACGTGCGGTAAGTCCTAGCAAAACGCTAGCCGATCCAAGTGAGGTGGCTTTTACGGAGCAACTATATGATGTAACGAGATTTCCTGTACACGGTCGAAAGTATGCGCATGCGCGGTGAAAGTCGAGCTGATGAAGGATGACAGTGCAGGGTGGGGACTTCTTTCACGAACCGTACGAAGCTAAGCTGGATTTGGACTTGTCGTGTGCGATTAAATTATGTGACGTACTACGTCGAGTGCTTCGCATCTGTAGCAAAGTGATTAGCTGTCCCGGTTTCACCGAAGTAAAACAATGACGTGTCAGATCGTAAAACACTTCCATGAGCTGGGAGCTAGCTAGAGTAATCAACGTTGTGTTTGAATTTTGGAATGACCACGAAACAGAGATGTTTGCGGAAAATACAAGTAATGGATTTTATTTTTCTTGTGGTTGTCGAGGGAAGTGAATCACTACAGGAAACAGGGCAACATACGACAGCCTGTATAACATACGACGTTAGATGTTGTATATAAACTTATATATGACGGTCAGCAAAGGCTGTCGTACGTAAGTTTATATACAACAGTACAGCCGTTGTTTAGTATATGACTATCATATATAGCAGTTATATACGACAACCAACCCTAGGCTGTCGTATATAGCAGTTATATACGACATCCAAACCTAGGCTGCCGTATATAGTAGTTATATATGACAGCCATTGCGGCTAGTTGTCGTATCTTGAAAAGGCTGTCGTATATACTTCGTATAAATCCTACGGGCCCGGCCCAAGTTATTTCTCCTCACCCCGCGCCCCCGCCTGTCGCGCCACCGCCGCCCCGCTCCACCGCCTGCCGCCCGCGCCGCCGCCGCCCCCCGCGCGCGCGCCGCCGCCCGCGTCGTGCCCCACCGCCGCCCGCTCCTCCACGTCGGCGCCCCCACCCCGCCGGCGACCCCACCCCTGCGCGGCCGCCCCGCGTAGCCGCCGCCGTCCGTCGCCCTCGCCGTTCGTCACCCTCGCCGTCCGTCTCCCTCGCTGCAAGTAATTCTAACCATTAATTCAATTACTTGATAATTATGCTAATTAGTTGGTAATTATGCTCATGTAGTTAGAATAGTAGTTTATAGTTTCACTAATTAGTTGTCCGTTGTAAATTACTTGTTATTATATATATATTTAGGTTTAGGTTAATAATATTTAAGATTTGTTGTTGTGTTATTCATACTTAATAATGCTTAATATACGACGGATTTGTTGTTGTTATGTTGTTATATGTTATTGTTTAGGAGTTATTGTTGTTTAGGAGTTATTCATACTTTAGGATTTGTTGTTGTTATGTTGTTGTTTAGGAGTTGTTGTTTTGTTATGTTATATTATTATATATGCTTAGGTTTAGATTAATAGTATCTCCTAGGCCATGAGGGCCCTCGCCCCCTACTTCCTGACGCGCTCGCTCCCGCCTCCTCCCGCACCCGGCGTCGGACCTCATCTCCTCGCTATCGGAGAGCGCACGACCCAACCTCGTATGCGCCGTCCTCCGCCACGCTGCTGTGAGGAGGGCCGCGCTGTTGCTCATGATGGGGCACGACGGGTTCTCCTACCCAGAGGTGTGCCTGCATTACCTGCTCGATGGGCAAGAGGTTGTGAGTATACACGGCGAAGGGTTCGATTGGGAAAACTCCCCCAACATCGACCCTCAAGCCACGTATGCAAGCGGAGGTGGAAAAGCACACGGAAGGTGAATTCATTTACTTTCATTGTTTTCAATTCAAGATTATTTGATTTTACCTTGAATTGATTCATTTTTTTGTAGGCTTGTCATATTCTCTGGAGTCGTCAACTCTAGAGAGGCACGACCTGCGAGAGGCAGCTCCTCGCAGTCTTCGGCTGCTGGCGCAAGCTCCTTCAGCCGCCGTGTCACCGAGAGAGATCTCGAGGTCATGGCGCTTCGGAAGAGCTTGACCCGACATGAGGAGGCCTTGGCGAGAGAGCGAGAGAACAACAGGGCTGCCATGGCGTACCATGCGTCCTATATGGCACAGATGCAAGTGGTAATGGAAGTAAAAAACATACAATTGTACTTTAATTATATTGCATTTCAATCGGTTTTGTAAATTGTAATGTTTGAAATGACAGGCGCTAACTCGACAGCAAGGGCAGCAAATCCAGATACCGTTGTGGCAGCTACCTCCGTTCGTGATGTAGCCGTCACCACCACAGGAGCAGTTTCCTGGAGTACGGGTACAAAAAGGAAGTTACATTAAGTTCAACTAAACAATTGAATACGTGAACACCGTTGTAAATTTATACATATGTCACTGTGTTTCGCAGGGATCAGGGACGGAGACTCAGACTCCATCGCCGTAGCTAAGGACGCCAGGTTCGCCGCGACAGGATGACTGCTTCGCTCCCGGAGGTAGTGGAGGGGCTAGTAATCAATAAACTTGTGATTTTGTTTTTGATTATGTGGATGTGAGACTTCGTGATTGTGGATGTGTACTATTGCACCTTATTGTGATTTTGTATGTCAAACTATTTTGTTGTTGTCATATTGTTGTGGATGTGTAGCTGGCCATCGAGCCAGATTAGCCATTTTCTGTTTTTTAAAAAAATGAAAAAGCTTATATACGACGGCCTGTATAGTTTATATAAACGGTCGCTATACAGGGTCGTCGTAAATAAGCCTAAATTATATACGACGGCTGGGCCCAGACTGTCGTATATAAGCTCTTATATACGACAGCCAGGGCCCAGCCGTCGTATATAAAGGTCCCGGCCCACTAGCCCAAGTCTACGAAACAGGCTGTTGTATATAAGGGGCCGTCGTATATAACTATATATACGACAAAATATATACGACGATCACAAACCGTCATATATAAACATTTGTCGTCGTATATAGATTATATACGAAGGCTTTTACTTTATATACGACGGTTTTGGCCGTCGTATGCTGACGGGAATTCTGTAGTGAATAAAAGCAACGTGGCCAAATGCAGATGTACTTTGGAGGCAAAGGAATCGTGGACCACCCCCGTCCGAGCATCACAGCCATTACTGAACAAAAGCCGCATCTTGGCCACGACGAAAATCTTAGCTAAATCATCGCAAGGATCAAGCTAGTGGCCAGGTAGAGCCAAGCCAAACTCAGCTAAACACCGTCGAATATTCATCTCCATAAGAGTTACGACTAGCTCGGGCACCACCACGGCTCACTTGCTCACACCTGTGGCCTATAAAGCGGCCCGGGACCCCTCTCGCCGAACTCCTCCATTCTCTCAGCCTCGCGACGACGTCTCCTGCGCTGCGCGCTTCCGTTCCCACTCCCACCATCAGCGCCGCCAGTGCCCCGGGGAGAGGGCGAGGAAGGACGAGAGGAAGGAGCTTTCCGCGGATTTCTTGGAATCTTGCCATGCTAAAGAGGTCCCACTCCAAAAGAGGGTTCCGGCTCGGGCGGAAGGTGCTCGGCCTCTGGAGGTTGGCGCTCTGCAGCCGGCGCCGGCGCCGGGGAGGCTACCTCCGCCTCCGGACCTGCTCTAGCCGCGGCGACTGCAAGGAGCGCGCGGCCAAGAAGCTCGCGCCGGTACTGCGTTGGGGCCGGTCGCTGGCGCGGCGGCTGAGCCTCGGATGGCGGGCCGGCAGGAACCGGGTGCTGGACGGCGGCGAGGCGGCGGTGAGCACACCGAAGGGGCAGGTGGCGGTCTACGTGGGCGGCAAAGCGCCCGGGGAATCGATGCGGTACGTGGTGCCGGTGGTGTACTTCAACCACCCCATGTTCGGGGAGCTGCTCAAGGAGGCGGAGGAGGAGTTCGGGTTCCAGCACCCCGGCGGCATCACCATCCCCTGCCCCGCCGCGCGGTTCGAGCGCGCCGCCGCCGTGGCGGCAGCCGGGAAGAAGGTGTTCGGCAGGTGGTAGCATCTCTCCTCGGTCACTCGTAAGAAGGAAGAGAGACAGACACAGATACAGAGACAAGGGTCTTGCCCCGGCCCTTCCACTAACCGCTGCCCGGCCAGCGGTGGTGGCAGATGGTTGTACATGAGTTTCCATCAGAGACGGGGGCTGGCTAACTTTTTTTGTTTATCTTTCGACTACTGATTCGGTTTAGCTGGTGGATAGCATGATTTGTTTCTCTATGATGTCATTGTAGTAGGCTAAGGGCCTGAATGGCTGTGTTATGCAGCATCTTTGACTCTAGCTTATGCCACAAGCCCTGCCAGACCCCCAACTTCGTCTGAAGTCACCCAGCGAATCAACTATGCTGCATTGTTTATGAATCTTCCAATTGCCGAGCTCATCCAAACGTCGATCAGCAATTCAGGATACACGATGTCTGATGCTCCGGTTTCTTGGACCGCCTCGTTTGACTGCAATTTCGCATGAAGCATGAACGCCCACCAACCGTTTTACATGGTTGAATTCCAACCCCCCTCGTGCCTATCTCTAGCCGGCGCCCACGGCGCGCTCCGTGCGAGGACCGGATGCTCGGGGACCGTGTCATGCCTATCTCTAGCTTAGTGGACTAGGAACTGCTGACGAGGTGGGAATGGAAGCCCAGACGCTGTACGAGCCGTACACACCATGTCCTCATCCGTACCCCCACGCGCGAGCGATCGACTTGGCAGGTTGGTTGGAGCACGCCGTCGCCACTTCTGCACGCCAACCTAAGTCCTGTCCTGCGCCGCCCACCGGAGCCCGTCTCCCAGCGTCAGCTCGAGCGAGGCAGGCATGATCACGCTCACGCAACGGCACCTCACATCCATCCTCCCCTGCTCCACGGCCGCGGGGAAAGAACGCCGGCACTTTCGCGCCGCGCTGCAACATGCCAGCGCCGTGTGCACACCCAGATTTCCCGGGGGGCAACGGCTAGTGTACCTGATCATATCGACAGGGACGCGCCGGCGGGTACTGTGTCCTACCGGGATCCCGTTGCAACCATCATTGGGGTTCGTACGAGGACGCCGCTGTCCGTTCACGGAGCAAACGCGCCGCGGCTCGGGAGCTGTCGGGGTCCTCTGGCTACGATCAAACGGGCGCGCTCACCGTTCCGGCGTGGGAGATGCACGGATGCAATCATCACGCCGACCTACGCAACGCGAGGCAGGAGGACAGATGGATGGATACCGGTGTTGTAGTATCGCCCGCGAAATCTGTCCCGGCTCGGCGAAAAGTTGTGACGACCATTTCGTGTGGTGTCCATCCTTTCCCCTTTTCCTGTGTATTTCTCCTCCCATTTTCTAAAACATATGCGTTTCTGCCCGGCTGTTTTCGCCGGCATTTTGTGCCCGGCAGGGGCCCTGGACTTGCTTTCCCGGGCGAGAGCATATATCAGCGTTCACACAGCCCAGTTTCGTTTCCTTTCCTTCGGTGGAAAAAAAGTCATGGAAGTATGCATTATTGAGGCGACCAGGAAATCTATTGTTGGCCTAGAAGACGACGACGGCTCGGGTTCCTTTGCTCCGTTCTCCTTTAGGCAAGTGGCTACTGCCTAGCAACTTCGAAGGCGTCGCAGCAGAACAAACAGACAAGCCAGTAAATCTTTACGCTTAGAAGCCGACGCCGTGCAAAATCTTCGTTTTGACCAAAGTAACGCTTGCGTCATCGCATGGTTGTACGGCGGTGTTATCCAGACCTAGTAGTCTGCATCTTTCTGCATTTGGAAAATACAGGAGGACAAGAAGAGGAGGACGCCACAGTGTTGTCATTCGCGTATTAGCTGTTGTTGTCGATAGATCTAGGAATAAGTTTCTTATACCTATTCCTTATTTACTACGTACTTCATTTGTTCTATTGGGCTAACCATTGGGTGTTCGTTAATATTGGGCCAAGGATCCTTCTTCTTAAAAAACGTATTGGGCTAACTATCCATCTTCTTCTTGAAAAACGTATTGGGCCGAAGACCCGTCCCAGTCACCCCGAGATGTTTTCCAGTAGCAACGCGCCCGGCCCGACAGTTCTCCGTCCATCCACCCACCGCAGACGAGCGAGCATCACGACAGCTGAAAATCTCCCGAAACCAAAATGGGTTTCCAACCGATCGACCGAACTTACACATTCCCGGCTGGCGGAACCATGCCCGGATTGCCGGCGCCGCGCGGTGTCGCCCGTGCGCGCCCCAGAAGCCGACTTGCCGTTGCACCTACCCTCTTCTCCGGCGCGAGCCTCACGAAATCGACACCGCGCGCATAAGGTGACGCGGCGGAGCCGAGACGGCGCCGGAATTCGCGTGTTCGCAAGCGCGGCAGGGCATGGCCGCGGCGCATGTCGCGCGTTCGCGGGTGGAGCCAGGCCGGCCACACCCGGGCGTCGGGGACCAAACGTTTCGGGAACACGGGGACGACGCGCTGAAAAGGCGGACGGCTGTGGTCGTTTGCGCGCCTCTCGCGGGAGTCCAGCCCGGTCTCGACGCGACCTGGCTAGCTGTTTCGTGCCGCCTACAATACCTTTGCTCAGTGACCGTCAGCTCGGTGACTGGCTACACGGGAGTCGATCAGGGCACTTCGACACTGGCAGCCAAATCACAACGTTGCTGCATCGATCCATCACCGGCCCAGTTGGGAACGCCGACTTGCTGCTGTGAAGTTACCGCGCGCTCAGTACTGCTAGCAATCATGGATCGGAACCGGTGACAACCAATTCAAGTCAGCAAATCACGCGAAAAGCATGTCGCGATCGCATCACCCCGATGACCAGACCGACCATTCCGCCGGTGCACTCGTCGAGACGGCACCTGCCTATTCATCGTCTCAAATCGTACCGTCCAAAACAGTCGCACGTCGCCACTGCCCATGCCTTGTGTGAGTGTGTCATGTCTCGTCGCCAGCTGGGAAAGCAGGATGACAAATGAATCTTCCCTGTGCAGTCACGCCTGATGCTTGCTTTAGCTATCGACGGGAATCGGACCAGAGCCACCAGCCGGCCGAGGAAGGGAGGGACGTGCAGGGAGGTATTCGTCCTGTGGACTCTGACATATCTTACAATTGTTAATTAGAGGATTCTTTCGAGACATACACCTTAATCACATGAAATTATTTTTATACAAAAAGTAAAAATGTACAGGCTTCGAATCGGATACTAGACAAACAATAGTTTTATCTAAAGTACTCATCTCTATCATAAAAAAAATCAGAACAAAAGACCCCTAATATTTTTTTTCTAAATTAGCTATCATACCATTATAAAAAGTCTATAGCAACACAATATAAAAATATAAAAATACATAATAAAAATATATAAAACCATTGGACTCTACAGCAAATTCAAGCATAAATATGTAAAATTCAATATATTTGTATAATAACATTTTTTTGAATTTTTAGGTAATATATATAGGCATATAAATATATATATAAATGAGTTTATAACAATTATAGCTGATAAATAATTTGAATCCATATAAAAAAGAGTGTATGTAAATTATGAACTAAAATTTAGATTAAGAATTGATTAATTAGTAGTTGTACTTTTTATATATTAAATTATTTTTTATGTATCTTCTATAATGTTAGCTCGTGCAGATGCTACTAGTTAGTTAAGATGCACGCACCACAAATCTTCTGGCATTTATTCTGTATAAACTCATCATCACCTTTCTCTCCGCACTGCCAAGACAAGGACTTCGAAAAGCATTCGACATTCCCAGCCTCCGATACCGGCAGCCCAGGGCCAACCATCGAAAGCACTAAAGCACCCTTCCCTCCACGCCATCGACGCAGGAACGCTGCATTCCAGTTCCGGATTCACGAACACCCGTTCACGCGAGCAAGCAGTTCCGTCTCGTCATCAGTTATGCATCTGCCTCGCAACCACCCCAGCGTCCTCGCTGCTTTTGTCCTCGCCGTCGTCGTCAGGCTAGGCTTATTCGCGCCGGTGGCCGAGGCGGCCACCGACACGTTCGTCTACGCCGGGTGCTCACCGTCCAAGTACCAGCCGGGCACCCCCTTCGAGGGCAACCTCAAGTCGCTCCTCACCTCCATCACCAGCTCGGCGCCCAACGGCGGGTACAACAGCTTCACGCCGGGGGCCAACGGCACGGCGGGGGACTCCGCGGCGACGGCGTACGGGCTGTACCAGTGCCGCGGCGACCTAGGCAACGATGACTGCGCGTCGTGCGTGCGGGGCTGCCTGGCGCAGCTCAACCAGGTGTGCCCCGCGGCCTACGCGGCGTCGCTGCAGCTGGAGGGCTGCTACGTGCGCTACGACAGCAGCGACTTCGTCGGCCAGCTCGACACGGCCATGGTGTACCGCAAGTGCAGCACCAGCACCAGCAGCGACGGCGGCTTCAACAGGAACCGGGACGCCGTGCTGGCGAGCCTGCAGCAGGGCGTGGTCAACGGGTACAAGGAGAGCAGCTCCGCCGACGTGCAGGGCGTCGCGCAGTGCCTGGGCGACCTCGCCGTGGCCGACTGCGCGACGTGCCTCGGTCAGGCGGCCGGGCAGCTCAAGGGAACCTGCGGCACCGCGCTGGCCGCGGACGTGTACTTGGCGCAGTGCTACGTCAGGTACTGGGCCAACGGCTACTACTTCCGCCCGACGCAAGGTACGCAGCATGCACTCTCTCTCTCTCTCTCTCCCTCCCTCCCTCTCTCTCATGTCAGAAAACAGAATTTTGGAGACAACAAATTGCCGGGTTTGCTGATAGTCCATAGCTGCGAGTTGCAGTAGGAAATGATTCCGTGGCGCAACTGGTAAACTTCCAAAAGTTAACACAGAGACATCAAGCAGAATATATCCTCTGACAGTCTTTTTCTGCATCCGGCCGTGCCAATGGGCCAAGATCAGGATTCAGGACTTGAATGTCCGAGGCCCCTCATTTTTTTCTCAATTGACCTAGAAAGCATAGTTAGACTTCCATCAACTTCATTTTGCAATTGTCTATGATCAAATTCAAACGGACCTTTAACTCCAAGTTTCAGCTACCAACACACCGAATTGGCGTGGTTTACATTAGGAGAAGAGAAAAGAGACAAGAAAGCAATCAATGTAGGCAGCGGCGCCGCGAGAAGCGTAGCGACAAACCTATCCATAGGCACGCGACAACGCAAGCTGTGCACTCCACCCTGGATCAGTCAACCTGTCAAACAGTACTAGATTATTCGTAGTCACCCTGGACTTTCTTCCAGTTAATTACGGATTTTAACGCTAATCATCCTCGACTTTTAGTGGACCGCAAGCGAGGCACACATTATTGTCCAGTTAGGCGAGACGAACAGGATGATTTGAGCTGACAGTACCAAAACAGTCTACCCTTTTTTTTTCTGGGTTTGTTAGAACAAGAAAGATGCTACTACTATTGTTTCTGACCCAGAAAAGGACCAAAGGCAAGTGCTAGATTCTTATTTTCCTGCATGGTCATCGCTCGTAGATGGCGCTTTGAGCCGTAAGCTTCGGCGTGGAAATGCTTTTGTTTTTCTGCATGTACCCATCTAAAGGTCCGTCCTGATCCAGTGACGGCAACTAAAAGCTAGTAAACGTTATCGCTACGCATATGTAAAGATGTAGTAGGACTGCGCGGCCGCGCACATAGTGGGATCGGGGATTCGGGGGGTCTCGGCGGCGGCCGCCAAGCCAACCACTGCACACCCGCACGCTGCTGAATATATTCTCGATAAGCAAAACGAAGCCGGAGGCTCCGCGAGTGCGCAACTTTGCATATGCTATTCTAATCCTACGTCTGACTCGTCGTTCTCCTACGGCTGCAGATTATTCGCAGGATGATGTCGGGAGGACCATTGCAATAGCCATAGGCATCTGCGCAGGACTGGCACTCCTGGTGATATTTGTCTCGTTTCTCAGGAAGACATGTAAATTGTTTTCCACTTGGCACGCTTCGTTGATTTCAGTTTCCTCGCTAGCGTCACATTAGACTGATGCAAACTGCTGTCTCTTTACAGGCTAGCTGACCCTGGCACGACCGGGCTCCCATTCTCAGACGATGGCGGGAGAAGAAAGGACGCGTAAAAGAGAGGTCCACACGATCATAGCCTGCAAAAGCTTCAGAAAGCATGTAATCTCATTTAGATAGCAATACAGATACGGGCTATGGGAGAAGCACTGCCTTAATTTGTGTCATCATTTTTGGTCCACTGATAGTGGCCTACTTGGCCATCATTGCAACATTAGCATCTAATCACAATCATTGTTCTCAGTTGATTGCAAATCGGATTTGATATTACTTTACACAGGTAGAGGTACATTGAATATACGGTGCTCAATATATACAACTGACGGACCAAACACACGGGGTACACTGAGCGATTTACAGTCCCCAAATTACACAAAGTTCACGCATAGGAGGTCAGCAAACCTTGGGGACCTTTGCTATTGCTCTTAATTACAGACTGCAGGCGTTGGTGCTTGCTTCCAACATTCTGTCCTCAGAGACACCCCTGTTGCAAATGTTTGCAAAAGCCCTCATGTACTTCATGCCATACTGAGTGAGCGAACCACATTGGGATTCAAAAATTCGCACCTACCAGTGGACATCAAGACAAAAATAAGTTCACCAAGACAACGAATGAACACAAATATGCAGGTAGAGAAGGCGTACAACAATAGGTACAGGACCTTCATGCAGTCTTAGATCAGAGTCAAGTAAGGAAAATGCATTGCGCTCACCATGCTCTTCAAACAACCCCAATCATCCACTAACGGTTGACCAGAGGATCTAGCAGCCTCGAGCACTGAAGGCCCGTTCTCAAATCCAAAGATAAACCTCCCAATGAAATCAATACTGCTGTCAAGATGCTTCCTGTGTTCAACAGTTTCCTTAACTTCCCTGAGAGCCCTCAGCTTCTCTTCAGATCCCTCATTTAACTGCTCATACTGAAAGCAAGAAATGAACATTAGCAAACCAAACTAACAGGAGCCACAACAATTGATTTACAAAACTTGAGACTATCATCAGTGGAAGGCGCTTAAAATAAAGTTAACGTATGGACTCTAAATGTCTGAGTCGGTAATATAGCAATAGCTTCTGAATAGTCACATTTGGACTTAGAGTTAGTTACTCCCACCTTTACAAGTTCTACTTGTAGTACTGTATCTTATGAGATTACTCAGTTCAACTCTTTTTTTTGGGCTATAGTCCAGAAGAATATATCATTTCAGTTATTCAAGTAATAGATAAAACTAATGAAGGCACTGAAGAGATAACTGGAATTTACCCTCTTCCACATGAAGAGAAGATCAGCATCTCTTTGGTTGACTGCAGCCTTTGGACCTTCCCAAAGCAATGTGTTTGCAATGTTGACATTAGCAGGATCAAAACCTTGATAAAGGAAAAGCTTTTCATCCTTGAAGGTCTTGTCACCATACTCCATGACATGAGAACCCTCTTTGCGATTATTGGTGTTAGCGGTTCTTGCTTTCACCTGCTCAACACATTATTTGGTTTTGAAGTTCTCAGTTTTCTTCCAAGCAAAGTATTAACCAACACAGAGAAAGAGTACTCTAGACTTACCACCTCATACTGATCCTTGATAGTTTCTTTCTTCAAATTATGGGTTTGACTGCCAATTAGAGCAAGTTAGTTCAGGACAGCAGTTTTAATAATTATAAACAGTTGCTACAACATTCTGTATTCAGGCTGTATTGACCAAGAAAAGTTAAGTGCAAAGACAACTTTAAACAGTCTGACTGTTGCTTTACAATTGATATTTCTCTGTATTCTCTACTTCTTTACTATTTTACATGTACTTGATTTGTTATTACCACTTATGACCAAAAACTGTGATTTACCAATACCTTATATGCATTAAAGTGGCTGACTATTATACTAAATGGCAAGAATGTGCGCCTCCTAATGAAATTTTTTTCCTTTTAACATGATACAGACACTAAACAAGCCTCGTATAAATGTTTTGCACGAATTATGAATAGGGTCCAAATGTCAGTGTGCAGATGCAAAATCTCACTGCAGGCAACAAATTGAGTAAGTTAAATTGATGGACCAATGATGACAGAGACAGTTTCATGTGTGCAATATTTGCAATGCCTCAAGCATTAAAATACCTAATATAGCACTAGGAATAATGTATCACACTAGGAAAGGAAAAAGTAAATTATCACATATTGAGGCCACCTTTATAATTGCACAAAGATGCATTTTCCTGGATTTCAATCAGGTTTAAAAAGAGGGTTACCTATCTTCCATCCAAGAAACACTGTATAAGTCACCTAAACAAGTAATGTACTCAGGTGGGGGTGAGGGTTTCATCCCAGGACAGTATGTTCCCCAACTATTTTCGACCGCATTTGAGGCAGTTGTGACATAGATATTGAGATCTCCTGGTAGTAAACCCTCAAAGATACTGCCACTTTCACAGGCTTCAACATATATAACCTGAAAAATACATGAAATTTTAATTTCAATCTAAGTTGTATCGGATCCAGAATGAACCTTTTTTGAGCGGAAGCGTAAAGGACGAATCCTTACCATCTTCGAGTAGCTATTGGAAGCATGCTTCTTTTTTAAAACCCTAATTAAGTCTCCAGCATAAAGATAGGGCATGTTAGGCATACCTAAAAAATGGCACGGTTAAGTAAGCACCACACAGAAATAAACTGAGTAACATCGGTTATGTGATGTCCAAGTACACACCGAGAACTCCAGGACCACCATGATCTGAGTAATAGATGAAGATGTGATCATTTGGCTTGCTGTCTACCACCTTCTTGCTCCCTCCAGTAACTGCACTTTCATTGCCCAATAGGACAGCAAAAAAGTTTTCAGCAGTGACTTGATAACCTGTGTAGTCCTGCGGTGTATGTGAATTTCATCAAGATTGCAGGAAACAAGATGAATATGAGTTTTAATACAATATATATGTGATAACAAGGCATACTCATTTTTTTTTCTTATTTTAAATATCAGATACTTGTGGTATTGTGTGGAAATAAAATTGAGGCGACAAAACAACCAAGTACTACCTTTGGAACTCCAGTATAAACATCTCCGCCTTTAGGATGATTGATGATAACCCCAGGCCTCGGGTTGAGAACGTTATGGGCAATATCATCATACATGAAGACCACAATGTTTTCCTCTTTCAATCCTCCCTTCCGCAGGATCTGGTATGCATGACACACATCGGCCTGCCATGTATCAAGGACACCAATGTCACTCATGATACCTTCCATTTTTGAGCAAGCATATACTAACAAATCTAAATATGTACCAATCATCAATGTAAGGCTTGGCATTCAATTATTTGAAGCACAAAACAAACGACAAAAAAATCCCCAGATACCCCACATTCCTACCCGACTTCTGGCCAAGCAAAATTTCTGCCACTCAATAATCGTGTCTCCCCGCCCCTAAAATTGTCCACGTGGACAGGAACCACCAGAAACTGCTGAGCCGAATCATGTATGCTGACAAATCAAGCATCTAAGGATCGGATGGCTCGGTCCTCAATTCCTAAACCCCACGGGCAAATCGTATCTGCGCAGTCAGTTTCAAACTCAGATAGCGACCTGGACTGACGATCAGCTTAAAATCTCCCGCGATTCGAAGCAGCGAGGCTCTAAACACTTTGAATCCGAAAGCCCCAATACAATCAAGCAACCAAGCGTGCGCAACAGTGAGGAAATCGATTAGATGCTTCAAAATTCAGTCCCCAATCCCCAGAGGTAACCCGTGGTCCACACTCCACACTGTACCCTAACGCCCCGACCCCGCAAAGATCACATCACCTGGTGCCGGTAGTTCCCGTAGCCGGAGGAGCCCGCGACGAGCACGGCCCACCTCGTCCCCACCCCGCCCTCCTCCGCCGCCGAAGGAGCCGCAGCAGCGTCCTTCTCCGTCGCCATCCGTATCAGCGGCTCCCACTCCCCCCCAGCCCCATCGGCCGCCGCCGCGGCGGCGGACGCCACCGCCAGGAGCGGGAGGAGCCACGCAGCAGCCATCGCCGAGTCGCGCGGGGTGCGGTGTGGAGACTGGAGAGCGAAGCGAGGCGAGGCGAGGCGAGTGGGTGCGATCGAGTGATGGCGGCGCGGCACAGGGAAGGGGACGGGCCGGGCGCGGCGCTATAACCACGCGGACAGACGTGACGTGCGAGCACGTGCCCCCGCGATGCTAGCCGTGGTCGTCGCCCCCGCGGCCGCTAAATACTCCTTCAACGCGCGCGAGGCCGCGCCGCGCCGCGCCTGGAACTTGTGGAACGCGAGGCCGTTTCGTGGGCACCAGATTACACTCCGAGTTTCCGCCTCGTAATCGAGCCGCCAACTATTTTCGCACCGCCACGAAAGGATAGTGAATGGGAAAACCGACGCTTTCTTTCTGGCGACTGGTGGGAGAGAAGAGAAAAGGTAGAGCGCTCCACAAAAAAAAATTGTGTAACTGCCATCAGGTCAGGAGACTGCAAAACATCTCCTATTTCCTTGCCTCCACTCAACCTCCCCGCCGTTTCTTTAACTTAGCTGTTCATTTCTGTTTCTGGACGTATTCGTTACACTTCTGTACTCCTCCCGCTGTATATTATCTAGTCGAGTGGCAGGCATCGCTCGCGCCACTTTTCTTTTCTTTTTTTTTCAAAAAAACGTAGTGATGTAGAGGAAACGTCACGCCTAGAAATGTGCCGCGCAGTGCGTTACGGTCTCTCGTCTGAAGCAAACGGTCGTCTTTTGCGCTACTTTCTGCAAGAGTTTGCTCGAGTTTGTCAAACCGAAGCGGTGAAGACCCCAGGAAAAGAGGATAGCGCGATCGCTTCCGCGAGATGTCATCCACCACGAGTCCTATCGATCGAATCCTCTAAATGTGATCCGTCACGAGCTTTATTTTCAATTTCTATTTGTGCGCTGTGGAGCGTGGTCGATACTTCTCGAGCAAATGGTATAGGAGTATCTTTTTTTGGGGGGGGGGGGGTAAGATCAGCAGAACTAGTAGCAAGCAAAAGGCCGCTTGGATGATGGCTGGGCTTGTGTTGGAGCTAAATGATGGCGTGCCTACCCGCCAGTATCTTTTGGGCCATGTGCCGGCCCGACCTAAGCCCACGGAGCCTGCAACTTGCCGTCCGAAGCCACCGCCAGCCTAGATTGCAAAGCCCATCCACTCTTAACATTCCAACAGAGCTTGGGCTCTTCACCACTCGCTGCACCTGACGAGGCAAAGCACAAAGCACGTAGATGAGAAGGGGCTCGCCCTCGAGCGGTCGAGCCTAAAAAAAAAGGAAAGCACGGAGATACTGTATTAGGAAATCGCAATGCTCCGTTTTCTCCCGCCATCAGGAACCTTCCAGAAAGGTCAAGACGGGATGGTTCTAGAGCCTGCGCATTCTCCCTCCTCTTATACCCGGCCGCCCCTCTCCTCGCCGCTTCGTCTGTGAAAAGGCCCGGAAACAAGCACACGCCAACCGACCCCAGATCGACGGCCTCGACCGTTCCGCTTCCCGATCGCGCGCCAGTTCAGCACCAGCCTCCGCGCGCGATGGCCGACGAGGCGAAGGCGAAGGGGAACGCGGCGTTCGCCGCCGGACGCTTCGAGGAGGCGGTCCGGCACTTCTCGGACGCCATCGCGCTCGCGCCCGACAACCACGTCCTCTACTCCAACCGCTCCGCGGCGCACGCGTCGCTCCGCCGGTACGCGGAGGCGCTCGCCGACGCCGAGAGGACCGTCGCGCTGAACCCCGGCTGGGCCAAGGGCTACTCCCGCCTCGGCGCGGCGCGCCTCGGCCTCGGCGACCACGCCAAGGCCGTCGAGGCGTATGAGAAGGGGCTCGCCCTCGAGCCCTCCAACGAGTCCCTCGTGTCCGGCCTCGCGCAGGCCCGCCAGGCGTCGACGCGCCGCCCGGCCTCTGGCGCCGACGCCATCGGTAAGATGTTCCAGGGCCCCGAGCTGTGGAGCAGGATCGCCGCCGACCCCACCACGCGCGCCTACCTCGACCAGCCGGACTTTATGCAGATGCTGCACGAAGTGCAGAGGAACCCAAGCAGCCTCAACACCCATCTCTCCGACCCTCGCATGGTGCAGGTGCTCAGCCTCATGCTGAACATCAAACTCCCGAACCAGAACAATGGGGCGCCTGAGCCGGCGGCACAGTCGACCCCGCCTCCACCGAAGCAGCAGCCCGAGGCGAAGGCGAGGGAACCCGAGCCCGAGCCTGAGCCCGAGCCAATGGACGTAACAGAGGAAGAGAAGGAGCGAAAGGAGAGAAAGGCGGCCGCGCAGAAGGAGAAGGAAGCGGGGAACGCCGCTTACAAGAAGAAAGACTTTGACACGGCGATCCAGCGCTACACAAAGGCCATGGAGCTCGACGACGAGGACATCTCCTACATCACCAATCGTGCTGCTGTTTACCTTGAGATGGGA
Source organism: Neostapfia colusana (assembly GCA_030760725.1). NCBI lineage: Eukaryota > Viridiplantae > Streptophyta > Magnoliopsida > Poales > Poaceae > Neostapfia > Neostapfia colusana. Next base: position 58,523,292 of record JASWHV010000019.1, read on the forward strand.
AAGGTGAGCTCTCTGCCCTTTGGTACTACTAATTTGGGAGCTATTTACCTGTAGATTATTTGTTTATAGCTTTACAAATATTCGAATTAGTAAAAGTACTTGTGAAAATTCGTAATGTGATTAGCTACCTAGACCTCTACCATATAAAACAGGGAGATGATATTAGAAAACTTGGCTAAAGTTCACCTTCCTGTTGGAATGATTGTCACAGTATATGCTAAGGTATATCTGCAATCTCGAGAGCTCTACATAGTTTTTTAATGAAAGTTTTGGGATGAGAGTTGATCATGATACATCATGTAAAGAGATCAGCCACAGGAAAAAGTACATTAGTGTTCTCGAGTCCGGAGAGGGAACGCTGGAAGTTTCATGAGTAGGCATCAATGATGTTAGGTGGTTTGTTATTTAGATACACAATTTTACTTCTAGTGGATGATTATCCACTCCTAGGCAACGCAAACACTGGAACAAAATCATAATTATACGTAGCTCCTCTCAGAACAAACAGTAAATCGGCTGTAGTAGAGGGGACATCGTTGATTTTGCCGATTGCTGTGACATTGTTGGGTGGTATAATAACCCAAAATAAATATATGTAGGCAGGGTATGGTTAAAAAAAATAGGACATCCGGACAACCTGCCAGTACTTAGATCAATGTTGATGTCGTCTCTATAGTTTTCTCAAACCTTTGAATTTCTTTGTCATTATTTTTTGTTGCATTTTTTGATGTTGCATTTACGTCAAATCTAATATTTCTTCCTTTGTGGTTTCTAGTATGATGAGTGCATTAAGGATTGTGACAAGGCTGTTGAGAGGGGAAGGGAACTACATGCTGATTTCAAGATGATCTCGAGGGCATTGACCAGAAAAGGAACTGCTCTTGCGAAACTTGCCAAGACGTCAAAAGACTATGATATTGCCATTGAGACTTTCCAGAAGGCCCTAACAGAGCACCGAAACCCAGATACCCTGAAAAAACTCAATGATGCTGAAAGAGCAAAGAAGGAGCTGGAACAACAAGAGTACTATGATCCAAACATTGCTGATGAGGAGCGGGAGAAAGGTACTCCGCAGGCAGTCTGTTCATTGTTTCTGTCATGCATCTTGTATGCTTAGATTGTTAAGAGCTGCAAATGGCGTGTGGATGATGAATGATATATTTTTGTTGCTCCGTTGCAGGCAATGAATGCTTTAAGCAGCAAAAATATCCTGAAGCTGTTAAGCATTACACTGAAGCTCTTAGGAGAAACCCAAAGGATCCAAGGGTAATCTCGCTAACATTGTTCTCTCCCAATAGGTGATTATCCTAAAATGTGATTGGGTTGAACAGATTGAACTCCACATGTATACTGCTTTCATTATTATTGTTATTAGTACTCAAACTTCTGCCTTCTAAGTAGGTCCTGGGTTGATTCATTTGGGTATGTTCTAAGCATTTTTTCTTGTGGATTTCATCTCAGGTGTACAGCAACAGGGCTGCCTGTTACACCAAGCTTGGGGCCATGCCTGAGGGCCTCAAAGATGCTGAGAAGTGCATTGAGCTAGATCCTACATTCTCTAAGGGATACACGAGGAAAGGTGCCATCCAATTTTTCATGAAAGAATATGACAAAGCATTGGAGACTTATCAAGCTGGCCTAAAACACGATCCCAAAAATGCAGAGTTGCTTGATGGCGTAAGGAGGTAATAGCGTTAACGAAATGATTTCTAATAAGCGCACCATGGTCTGCACTGCACGATAATGACCCCTCTGATTGTATTCTCATCCTTTTTCAGGTGTGTCGAACAGATCAACAAGGCAAGCAGGGGCGAACTTAGCCAGGATGAACTGAAAGAGAGACAGGTATAATTTGTTTCTTAGCCTGGAAGTCACTTAAGTTCTGGTATTTTTATCGGCGTCCCATCCAGTGCTTTTCCAGGAATGCAAATTTAAAATGGTTCACCCTTCTTTGCAGGCCAGAGCAATGCAGGATCCAGAAATCCAGAACATTCTCACCGACCCCATCATGCAGCAGGTAACATCAGATGTCTTCATTTGAGCTGAAAATTAGGTGTGTGATCATTCTAGTAGCTTGGTGATGATCTTATCATAATGCCGAAACGTGCCTTGCAGGTGTTGACTGATCTCCAGGAGAACCCAAAGGCTGCCCAGGCGCACCTGAAGAACCCCGGAGTGATGGCAAAGATCCAGAAGCTCGTAAGCGCGGGGATAGTCCAGATGAGGTAGATGGGAACTCGGGGGCGGATTTTTGGTCGTTATCAAACGGACCATTAGCTGAAATTGCTGTAATTCGTGCGAGAATCATGGGCTGGGATATGTGAGCACAGTTTGTCGTGGCTGTTAAAAACTTAATATATTAAAACGTGTACGTTTTTACTTAAGATAGGCACTTCACGTCAGGTATCAGATTTTTAACCGTTAGATCTTGCCAACAGAGGATAAGCCGTCAGATTTCTTCATCCGGCTGATGCTTGGGTCCTTGAAGCGTCGAATCGCAATCTTCTTCCCCGAGCACCACCGGCACCATGGGCTCCGGTTTTCTCCCACCCCCCTTCCGCCTCTCTTGAGCAGCTTGTGACCACAGCGCAACGAGATTCCAACGCGGTGGGTCAGATCGGAGAGGGGCAAGGGCAGAGCGGGGGCGTCTGCGCGTGACACAACCTGTTGGCAATCTACTTGCTCTTCCTATTGCCCCATGGCGTCACCACGCCTGGCGTTTCGCGTACCTGGATCACCGCCTCATCGACCTACTACAGGCATGGTTCCACCGCCGCGCACGCCATCCCGACCGAGAGCCCGCTGCGCCTGCGTAACCTCGAGGCTGGGTGGGCATTCGGTTAAAAGCTGTCTGCGTAAGCTCGAGGCTAGTCTGGGCATTCGGTTAAAAGGTTGAGGTTAGGCTTGGCATTCGGTTAATTTGGTTAAGAAAAATTTAACAATTGATAATCATATTTGATTCAAAAAAAGTCAACCGCGCAATTCGGTTGCGGTTGTGGTTAATTTGGTTTGGTTTTAGGTTAAACCGCATTCTCATGTGTAACATAATTTATTGGGAAAATGCTAATAAACAAATAAAAAATAAACAACAAATATACCAACATGACATATATGTGCCGATGATGAGTGAGAATTATTAAGATTAGGTTGTAGTATGAGAAGAAATTTGGTGAGGATAAAGATTAGTACTATTAAACTTTATATTTTCTATCTTATATGTTAGTGAGTTAAAATTTCGGTTAAATCAGTTATTCGGTTAATACGACGTGATAACCGCATAAATTTTGGTTAACCGAAATACATAAAAATAATAACCGTATTTGACTAAAAATTTTAGTTAACCACGTATTTCGGTTTAATTCGGTGCGGTTGATTTTACGATTCTTCATTTTACTATAGGAGAGTATATTTATGTGGTGCCCAATAACGCCATGGTTTTCTCCAACAGGAGAAGCCATTTGCTTGTCGAAGTCCTTGGGTGCTTGCAACAACGTACATGGTTGACGGCATTAGATTAATCGACCGGAGATGCGACCTGATCTTGAACTTGGTGTTGGATACATCCTAGTTTGTATAAAATTGAACGGGGATGCCTCGCGTGCTTTCGTCCGCACAATTCAGCTTCCAGGAGCCCGTCGAGCGCAATAGCAGCGGCGGGCAGGTGCGGCCTCGAGCGCGGCGGCGAGGCAGCAAAGAGCTCGACCTCGAACGCAAGAGGGGAAAATGCGGTACAAACTCTCATTCTCAACTAAAGCAAGCAAAACTTATAACCACCGTTTTCTCGTTCAGAAAACTGGACAAGGCCATTATCTGGTCGAAAATCAATGCCAAACAATGCACCCCGCCGGGTCATACACCCTGATATCCTACCCACATGCTCTGCTGTCATCGTATTGATGTATCTACGGGGACTGAAAAATTCAGGCAGCGGCTTCCTCAGCCTTCGCAGCGGAGAGCTGGTTCTGGATGTGCTGTGGGACGACGTAGAACTTGGCGAGCTGCATCGTGTAGGACGCGCGTCCCTTGGTCATTCCACGGAGGCTGCTGAAGTACTGAAACATCTCGGCAAGTGGCACAAAGGAATCCACCACCTGTATTAGACAGCACGGTAAGATAAATGTTTCAGGTCATGTTTCAAATAACACGATTTTGATAAGCATGAATCTGCTCTGCCTTAAATCCTTGTTAGGCATACAGCTATGGTAAAGACTACTGAATATCAGATGCTTGGCTACAGCCGAAATGAGTGTGAAGCGCTACCCTCGAAATTATACAGATTCAAAGATAGGAGGCTTTCTGTATATAGGCAGCTCTGTTTGCTCGAAATAATGGTACAACTTACCATGTTACTAGTTACCGTTTACTTCAATTAGTTATTCAATTTGCACTCCAAAAAAGAAAAGAACAACTGGATCCTCATTTTCAGAACATGGCTATAAAAGGGAAGGATTCAGTAGTATTCCATACCTTCAGTCCACCTGGCTTGTAGTTCAAATCACCGATAACATCACCCAGATGCTCTTCAGGTGTTACCACCTCAACTCTCATTATAGGCTCCAGTAGTCTTGGACCAGCTTTCCTAAGTCCTTCACGGAAGGCGCCTCTGGCTGCGATTTGGAAAGCAAGGACACTTGAATCGACATCATGGTATGAGCCATCAACTAAAACTGCTCGCAAGTCCACGACTGGATAACCGGAAAGGACACCATTGGATAAGCTTTCTTCAATACCCTTCATCACTCCTGGCACATATTATTCCTTGGGCACTGCCCCTCCCTTAATTTCACTCTTGAATTCATACCCACTTCCAGGCTCCAAAGGTTCAAAGCGAACAATAATGTCTGCAAATTGGCCAGATCCACCAGATTGCTTTTTATGGACGTACTGCACTTCTGAAACTTTAGAGATACTTTCACGATAGTTGACTTGTGGAGCTCCAACATTTGCCTCTACCTGTTCAGATCATTTGCATATATAGAAGAATTACATCTAATCTGACGGAATAGAAAACCTTACATAACAATAACTGGAGAACAAATTGACAACATTTGCATATAGATAAATAGAAATATCAACGAACGCGCTAGTCAGAATACTAACCTTAAATTCTCTCTTTAGTCTGTCTACAATGATATCAAGGTGTAACTCTCCCATTCCTTCAATCACAGTCTGGTTGGTTTCCTCGTCTCTGGAGAAGTGGAACGATGGATCTTCTTGAGCAAGCTTGATTAACCCATTTGCCATCTTGTCAGCATCAGCTTTGGTCTTGGGTTCAATAGCAACCTTGATGACAGGATCAGGAAATTCCATGCGTTCAAGCACTACAGACTTATCTGGGTCACACAGTGTTTCACCGGTAATTGTGTCTTTCAGACAAGCAAGAGCTACAATGTCACCAGTCGTAGCAACTGTTATATCTTCCTTACTATTTGCATGCATCTCTAGTAGCCTTCCAATTCTTTCCTTCTTATCTTTGTTCGCATTGAGAACATATGAACCAACTTCCCGGAGTATACGCGAACGAATGTTAGTGACCCCACAAATGGATCAGTCAAAAGCTAATCCAGAGAATGGTTCATCATCACTCGGATGCCTTTCAAGGATCGTTTCAGGGTCTTCTGGGTCGGTACCCTTCATTGGAGGAAGATCAAGTGGACATGGCAAGTAATCGACAACAGCATCAAGCAATGGTTGGACACCCTTATTTTTGAATGCCGAACCACATAAGACTGGGACAAAACTTGCAGATATTGTTCCCTTTCTGATCAATTTCTTAACAGTTTCCTCATCTCGTTCAGTTCCTTCAAGATATTTCTCCATAACTTCATCGTCCAACTCAATAATAGTTTCCAGCATCTGAACACGATAGTCTTGAGCTAACTCTTCAAGACTGGCAGATATGTCTTGATATTCAAATTTTGCACCCAACTCCTCTCCTGACCATACAATAGCTTTCATTCTGATGAGGTCAACAACTCCTTGGAAGTTGTCTTCTGACCCAATAGGCAATTGAATCACCAACGGTTTTGCACCCAAGTTAGAAACTATCATGCCTCTAGTTCTGAAGAAGTTAGCACCAAGGCAAATCAATTTTGTTTATAAAACATATTCTTGGAACCCCGTACTTATCTGCTTGGCGCCACACAGTTTCAGATTGTGGTTCTACCCCAGCAACACTATCAAAGAGACATATAGCACCATCCAACACCCTAAGAGCACGTTCAACCTCAAGAGTGAAGTCAACATGCCCAGGAGTATCAATAATATTGATTCTATGTTTGTTCCAGAAGGCAGTTGTTGCAGCGGATGTAATGGTTATTCCTCTCTCTTGCTTTTGTTCCATCCAGTCCTCGTAGCTGTTCCCTCATGAACCTCACCGATTTTATAGTTCCTTCCAGTGTAACAGAGTATGCGTTCTTGTAACACCCTAGTTTTAATTTGAAAACTCAAAAGAGAAAATTCATCCAAAAATTCACAAATTCAAACACTGGATTGGGCTGAAACCCCATTTCTCTTTCCTCCCCGGCCGAGCCTGCAGCCCACCACAGCCCAGCCGGCTCCCCACCCTCTCTTTTCTCTCTGCCCAGCGGGCCCTGCTTGTCAGCGCCTTCCCCTTTCTTCCCCTTTCCTCTCCGTTCACCGCCGCGCCAGACACGATCCGCCGATCTCACTCGGAAACGGAGAAACTGCCGAATCAATGTCGATCTTCACTGCTCGCACAGCCTCCGCCGCCACCCCCTTGTTATATACCGCAGTGCGCCCTAGGGTTGCCCCTCACCCCCCCCCCTCGCAAGAATCCGCCACCGCTGATTGCTCTCGGGTAGCCGCCGATTTCACCGAATTCTACTCGTTCTTTCCATCTTCCGATAATCTAACGCGGCGTACGGCTTGCAGGAACGTCGGAGGTCCCCCTCGCCATGCCTTGAGCCGCGCCAACGCCCCAAACCCTAGCTTCGACGATCTCCGGTGAGTCCTCTCGGTTTTCCTCGCGTTCCGAAGCCTCGCGTGACTAATTTCCCCTACTGACCCCTCCATTGTCTTCGCCGTACCTCGGAACACGTCGACGACATGAAGAACGCGAGGGAATCGCCGTCGACGCCGTTACCGACGAAGAACCGAGAGTCCCCGCCACACTCCTCCATCGCGAGACCCTTTGCGCCGCCCCCGAGCCTCCAAAACCATCCTAGGTGAGCTCATCACGTTTCCCAACTTCGTTTTTGGCAGCTAGCTTAGAGTTTAAGGCTCGGGAGCGTGAATCCGATGGATCTCCGGCGAGATCCGGAGGCGCGCATGGTGTTCCGCCGCGCGCCGAGTCGCCGACGGCCGGCTGGGGGAGGGAAACGTGCCCCACCGTCCGATCCCGGATGAGCGACCACGATTAGATCGTGGCATACCGCTTCGGGATTTAAAATCCCAGCCATCCGCGGTTGATCCAACGGCCCCCGTTCAAATCCGGTTTTCCCGCGGGAAATTTTAAGCTCGCCCCCGTGGGGTTTCTGGATCCAACCGAAGAGACCCTAGTTTTTGTGGTATGAACCTCGGGTTAACTCGAAATTAGGGATTTTAGTGGGAAATATATTTTGGGCCCCTGAAAATTTTTGTTTTAGCAATTAAACTCTTAATACTTGCTGTAAAACTATTTTTATGCCACTGCGTATTTCTGTTTTTATATAAAAAACCTCTAGACACTCTGATTTTAGCAAAATGAACCCTAGAACCCCCTGTTATAGCATTTTAGGCCTTGGAAAATTACCAGAATGCTCTGGGGGAAACTGTTTATGCGGATTTGCCCCTGTAATTCACTTTTGTTAGGTTCTAGCCTCTGTATTATGCTGAAAATAAGCAGAAACACCCCTGCCCATGCTAATAATTATCCAAAACCCCTTAAAGTTGACTGAAATTATTTAATAACCTTTTCATAATGCAATTTTCACTTAATTGACCTTCACAACATGCTAATTTTACACCTAGGCCCATAGTAAGTGTTAATTTTACATAAAATAACTTCATAAATGCTTATATTAACTTTTAATGTTGACTTTAACATCACAACTATATTTTAACAAAGTAAATACTTAGTTTTAGGGGTAATGCTTATGTATTTATGTGGATTGAACACTTTAATGCCCTGCCTTATTAATTTCTTGTTATTTGGCTATATGTATGACGAATTGGGTAGAGCCAGTCCCGGAGTCGGCTTTTAATTTGCAAGATCAAGACTTTGACGTCGGAGAGCAGGAACTACTTTCCGAAGGCGAGTGCCCTTAACCCCTTTGTTCCCGTTTTGGGAATTTAGTTAGAATTTGCATGCATGTCTTAATATGAATTCCCATAATAGTATGTTTACTAGAAAATTTCATATTATTTCTAGTAGCCTGGAAAAGGGATTTAGTTGGGATTTACTTTATGTCGTACCCTTCTTAGATGATGGGATGGGAGAACTTTACATTACTAATTTTATCAGTATCTTCGAGATGTTGTTGTGATATATATATATATATATATATATATATATATATATATATATATATATAGTAGAGATAGGATTCTAGCAGGCTGGTTGGTACGTATGCACGAGACTCGGATTGGTGGTTTGTGTCTGCATAGATTCTATGTACCGGTTCGTTATATCCTGTGCCACCACAAGGCCGGTATATGGAACGATTTTGCCAATTAAATTGACTTCTACCTTATCTTGTGTAGACCATTGAGATGTTTGTGTGGCGCAAGAGGGGGTTTCTACAACGGAGGTAAAATAGACTCCAAGTATGCTGTCAGGGTGTACAGGGATTTGGTAGTGCAATGTAAAGGCCTCATAGTGATATCCTGACCACACATCATAGAAAGTGTGAGACGTAATTCGCGATCACGGGCAAGCAGGAAGACTTTAGTCCACTTGGTGATAAGGGACGAAATCACGACTTGTGGGTAAAGGGTATAAACTCTTCAGAGTCAAAAGTGTTTAGACAGTCGTGCTCACGGTCAAGAGCGGGCTAGTAACTTCTTAATGATTAGTTGGATATGGGGGAGGTTGGTTGTATTTTGTTGGCAGTGGGACTGGATTTTGGTGACACATTATGGGATATTTACTTACTAATTAGGATGCTAATACAACTTATGAAATAGGATGCTACATAGTGCTTTGTTGCTTTTAGCCGAGTTGGTCTTCCTTGATTTTACCTACATGTCATAAATTTTTCTCACTCGCTGAGTACTCTAAGTACTCATGCATTTTTGTTGATTCTTTTTAGAAATAATTGTTGCTTACGCTATGGAGATGGAGTGGAGTACTATGAAGACGATGGCTTCAATCCCGGTGCACAATACTAGGCGGGCACGCCCCCAGACACCGCCTGTGATGGAGCTCTACGCTTAGATTAACCACTGTCGTGTTTTTTTTTCTTTTTAGACTACGAGTTCACTATGAGATTGTAATAAACTTGACTTTTATATAAGATATATTATTTCTGTTAACACATGTATGATTTAACTGATCCTAGTATACATGTGTAGCGTGTCTGATTTGTTGTCTTTCCGGCATCAATATGGGCCATAATAATAATATTGCGGTAATCTTCCAAAGGTACTTGACGATATGGATAAAGGGCATACCCAGTGCTGAAAGCTCCCACACGTTGTGGGGTCTGGGGAAGGGAATTTCTAGTCAGCCTACCCCTTGCTTATTTTGCAAGGAGGCTAATTCGAACACAGGACCTCCAGGACACAAGTGGAGAGACTCTACCACCACACTTGACGATCTGGATATAAATAAAAAATTGTGAGTTTGCCAATAAGAAAATGTAAAAGACAATCAAACTAAGTTGCAGTTTTCAAATGTCATGTATTCACATGAACAGGTTGTATTTACATCCCATCAAAATGAGAAGTTGCATGAGTATAACTCAAGTATCAAACAGTATCAACAACACACCACGTTCATCCCCTCCATATTAAGTACTATGCAGAGATACGTTTATTTAATGAGCAGAACCAAACAGTGTTTAACTAAATTGCAATCCACCGCGACTCCGACTCGACCGAGATATCGACCGAGATATTATCTTGGTCATTTCCACAAACAACATCAGTACGTAGAACATTCGCGCGTCCGCTCCTAGTTGGAGCAACAGAAACGACGCGCCCAAGAGAAGAGTTAAAATTTAAGAAACGCCACGCAGCAGGGCCTCACTGACCGTTGCCGGCCATGGCGACGACCGAGAGCCGCGGTCTGCGCAGGCTTGGGCGGAGGCCCGCGGCCGGGCCGGCCACCGCGGCGCGCCCGGCGGCGAAACGGGAGCGGGAGGCGGACTGGGCAAGGAAGGGGCGGCGGCCGAGGAGGAGGCGCGAAGCGGAGGCGGCGGTCGGCCGGCGGCGCGCGGATGGCGCGGCGGCCCTTGCGGGCGCCTCGGCGGCCATCGAGACGGCGATTGCGGTGGCGCCCCGGTGCGTTTCTCTTATCCGCTCTCGCGGCGACCTCGCTCTCACCGGGCCTCTGCCTGCGGCGGCGAGGCTTCACTGGTGGCGGTGATGCGGGCTGTATGCGCGGGAGCAGCTGCGGGCGCTGCTGAAGTGACGGTGAGAGGGCATCCGGCGTCTGCAGATAATGTGTTGGGGCGCGAGGAGGACGGCTCCGCGTCTCGCCTTGTCTAATCACTAATCACCTTTTTTTTTCGTTCCGCTGAACGTGAACGCGGCTGCCGCTGCTGCTCAGAACGCACGAGGAAGAAAAAAAAGGCAAGCGGGATAGGGCCGAAGGTGGTATGGGCCATTTGGGCCAAATGAATTTTGTAATACCCATTCTAGCAATACTAACCTGCTGTTGCTGCCCAGGCGAACCGGGAGAGCTTCTTCCGAGGCGCTTTCTGGGCACAGCACAAGGCCGCCTCACCTGATGGGCCGTCCGTGCACACGGACCGAGGTCGAGGTCCACCCGAGTCACAGCCCAAACGCGTGGAGCCCAGGTCCAGCCCAAACTCATGTCCCAGTCCCACGGTTCAAAAAGGAAATTAAGAAAAAATAACGCTAGTGCCCATTTGCAAGTGACGAAACGTCAGGCCTGACATCATCTTCAGACCGCCCACCGGATTAGCCACCTAAACCGGTACGGCTGGCTGGGTCCCCAAGCTTTCTTTTACAGCGATGCCATAAATTCGGCCGCCGCCGCCGCCGCCTTCCCAAGTGGGTAATTAGCTGCGTCAATTCCCATTAAACTAACGCGATGAAAGATTTCGTTGTCCCCTGCTACCGATACAGATGACCATGCTAAATCCGTCAGCTATGAGCTAATCACCTGGGTACTCCTTTCATTTTTAAATCGTTATCGTTTAAATGGTAATTTTAGCTAAAAGATAATTTTGAGTTATTATCCTAACGAAATAATTTAAAAACAGAAGCAATGCCTACTAGTGGGCTTCACTTGTTTAATTTGCCTCCCGGGTTTGGTGGTCAAGTCAAAAACTAGTCCTTCACTGCAATGCTTGTACGACGGGTACGTACCGTGTAGTACAGATCAGTGGGCATAGTACATGCCCTGTGATTGAAAGAGGGCCATGGTTGTTGCGGAGTTAATCGTATTGCATTGTTAACGAAGAAAACATGGCACGCTCGACCAACTTAGGCGAACTGAAGAATGACATATAATATCTCATGACATATCGACTACATAAGATGATATACATGTGTCTCGTGCCAGCCTGGAATAATGGCCAAATGCCAAAGAAGAAGAAGGAGCTCTAGCTAAGCAAGAACAGCACACAAATCCAGCAAAAGAAAAAAAAAGAATGCGTCTGTCTCGGTTAATTTCACTGCTGCTGGGACAGTATATCCTGCATGTACTTGTCCGTCCGATCCAGCTCCTCGAGCATGGCGGCCACCTTCCGGTCGGCCTCCGTCACCGTCTCGGTCAGGTGCTCGCTCAGGAGCCTCGCGTAGCCCATCTCCTCCTCCACCTTCATCCACTCCTTGCGCATCTTGCTCAGGTTCTTCTCCAGGTTGCGCTGCTCCTTGTCCTGGCTTCTGCAGCCCTGCGACCTCCGGCTGCTGGACGACGCTCCCTGCTGGCCGGCGCCGTAGAAGCCGCCGAAGCGGGACGGCGACGACGGCTGCGAGAAGTTGAGCATGCCGTTGCGAGTCCACCGCTGCATGATGCCTCTTTCTCTCTGAACTCTGGATTCGACGATTCCCTTGTGCCAACTGCATTAGTTAGGCAATGTCAGGTGTTAAAAGCTTAAGATATTTCCTCATCCCTAGGATTTTGATGAACAGTGCCCGGTTAATTCGAATAATATAGAACATGCACATGAGAGGAAACACTCTTCTTTTGCTAAATATACGGTACAGGAAATTACTTTTGAGCCAAAGGTTCAGGATCATGGTTTCATACTTCCAGTATCTAAGAACATCAGAAAGCTTGTAGAGATTACAATCACATTCTATGATGACCTTATCCGATAAATAGACAAATTTGGCCTATGACATGGAGTCGGATGGAACTTTAAAGTGAAGTTCAAGGTCAGATTTGCATCAAAAACAAATGTTTCTTTTCAGATTATCAGGACTCGACGGTGAGGCTCAAAAGTTGCTGGTAGATCAGAGTTACTGAACTGACTACCTATCAGAATACAGTGTGCACACTTGCGACATGGAAAAAAATGGCAACTGAAGAAGGAAATTGAACCCAAATTTCAACAGCTCAAACTATGTGATGCATACCTGATAAACCTTGCAAGGTATGCCAATCCGGCTCTCTCTCTCTCTCTCTCTCGATCTGAATGAATGGCTTGCGCTTTATGAAATGGGTATGTGAATGTGTGATGGACTCGTATCTATGGGTCCAGCTATTTATAATCATGGCACTTGGTGAAACCTCCTACCTAATCCCACTGGACTGCCTAGTAAGTGGTACCCCATTTGGCAACGCGCAGAAAAAAAGAATCCCTGGTCAAGGATCGACTAGCGAGTTCAACTGGGGCAAAAAAGAGGAGAGTGACCAAGTTAGATGTATCCAGCTCATGCGATGGCAATGTCAGTACTAGATTAATCCCGGGCGCGTGGCTGACACGGGAAGGCTTCAACTGTCTGATGCTCTTAGGCCCTAAATTACTCGCGGGGCATGTGGCGGCCACGAGAGTGTGCTATAGTTGACACAATTATCATAGGTGTGGGCGCGCACAAGGAAGGCAAAGGGAATCAGCTAATCTGAACTGCAATACTTCTTTCTTAATTGGTGCCTTAATTAAGAGGACCGCCAGAAACGTCAGTAACATTGTCTGCTCTTTCCTTCAAAAAGAAAATAACTTGTCTGCTCTATTGGTAAAATTAGCAAACTCTCGTTGGGTTTGTTCCAGGAGAAAACGATGCATAATTTTTGTTTGGTACCTAGAGGAACGTAAAACAGATCAACCAGTCGTCAGAGATGCATACGTCTTTTGTTTCATACGTCTTTCAACGTACCAGTGGAACAGTTCGCGCAAAGCGTCCAGGTTAGTCGTCCGAAAAGCCCAAACTGATCGAAGGATTCGCTGTCACGGGATTAAGCTAATCGAAGGGCGCGTGGTGGCCATGAGTCGGTGCAATATCTTGCTGGAGTCAGTACGAATCTTACGCGCAGCTTTTAGACTAATCAAACCGGAGGCGTGTGGCGACCACGGGAACGCTCTGAGCACCCGCGGAAGTCGCCGGCAAGCCAGCAACAACCTGGCGCGCCTGCGGTCCTCGCGATTGCGGCGGCGTGTGGCCGCCGCGGGAACCAATGAGGAGAGTCATGGAGATCTGTAGCCACGGCAGCAAAACCCATGGGCTCTCAATTTTGTAGCGAGTGGACTCTGCTTCTCGGGAGTAGGCTAATCAGGCCTCTTTCTCTGCACATCTCCTACATATTATTCCCAAAAAAAAGTGGAATAAGCTTCCTAGAATATCAGCTAGTTTTATTTCAGACGGGAGATCAATTTGACTGCAACTCTCGTACTCTTGTACTTAGTGATCAGTTTTGCCTTCTAAAATGTTGCACTAACCATGAAAAATAGATTCTTTTTGAAACGTCACGAAAAGAAAAGACAGATTCATCAGGATATAATAATCATAATGGCCAGATATAGTCCTTGGATGTAATCATAATGGCCACATATACCCCTTGGTGTTGGAGGCCAATGTTTTACTTCAAATATAGTCCTAGACGTATAATCTGCTTAAAAACTTGATTTAAGCTTCTATCATTTAAATGTGAGGAATCTTCCAAGTCATTATTTGAGTTTGACGACCTATAGGCTGTACATGAAAAGGTCCACCTTTTCAACATCCAAGATCCAACCCTCCTCATTATACTGGTGAGACATGCACATGGTAATCGCGAACAGATCTCCTTGATCCATCCAGTTAAGGGAAAGAGATATACCATTTCGAAAAGAATTAGTCACATTAATTACATTTCTGCCGATCAATCCGAATATAACTTAAGTGCACGATTAGAAAAGCAGAACAAGCAATTAAAGCAATCTGACCTGCTGCAGCATATGTTTAGCCTATTTTTTTAGAAAAGGCATATGTTTAGCCTTACCTCATAAAAGAAATATCTATACTTACTAGTTCGGTTACTGTTTATAAGCTTCAGATATATGCATCTGTTGAACGAATCAAGAAAAGTCAATTTCATAAAGTGCATGTCAAATCATGCTGGCATCATGACACACCTGAATTTTCCCATCATCTGCAGTCTGTAGACTTCCAAATTCAATATGAACTAACACAATATTTGGGAAATGTAGACCTGTAGGATTATAAAAGCACTCTTTTTTATATATCATTTTCATCAAAATCCATTAGCCTTACCTTACAGTACAATCACTGCAGCCATTATTGCACACATACCATATTCCCAGTCACTATCCGGGATGGTCACTACAGTTTGCTACGCAGGACAGGACATGCATGGTTTCACATTCTCGATCTGGTGCTAGCTAGGAGCTATAGCAATCTGTACCAGCCTATAAAACCCCTGTTTTATTGCTCCTTTTCTGCTATCAGGCCGAGGAAACTTGAATGTGAAACACCTTGCCGAACAGCCGGAGCACGGCAAACGTGACGAGCATGGCGAACCACCCGCCCAGGAGGACCCTGAGCCCGGACTTCACCATGCTGGAGCCGCCCAGCTTGGCGCCCGCCGCGCCGAACAAGGCAAGGCCGACGCTGCTCGCGGCGCACACCGCGGCGACCCTGACGGCCCAGAACGGTATGAACACGCCGGACAGCAGCGGCAGGAGCCCGCCGACCGCGAACGCGAGCGCCGACGCGAGCGCGGCCTTGGTGGGGCTCGGTAGGCTCTCGTCCTTGGCGTCGGCGTCCGCGCGGCCGCGCCTGGTCTGCGACACCTCGATGTCGTACTGCGCGTACACGGACACGAACTCGCCGATGGCCATGCTGCAGGCGCCGGCCACGAGCCCCGCCAGGCCGGACACGAGCATGGCCTTGCGGGTCGTGCTGACGGCGCCGACGCCGATCATGAGGGACGCCACGGAGACGAGGCCGTCGTTGGCGCCGAGGACCGCGGCGCGGAGCCACTGCGCGCGTGCCATGTAGTCGACGCCGCTCGGGTCGGCCACGGCCGTCTCGACGTCGAGGACGACAACTGCTTTGGGCAGCGCGTCTCCACCCGCCTCCGCCGCGTGGACCTGGCAGCTATGGTCCATGGGTGGATGATGTATCCAAAGCTTGCAAAACGATGTGCAAGGAGGAGGAGGAGCGAGGAGTGTGCAGAGGATCGGAGATCGCGAGAGCTGTGGCGGCCACACGCCTCTCGGGACGGGGTATTTATCACCCGGGGGGAGGGAGGGTCCATGGAACAGGCGTATGCCGTCTCTCCCATCTCCCTGCTTATTGTTATAGCGGAATCCGCTAGGGTTCCCAGCAATATAATGGAGGGCTGCAATCGCACTGCGTGTAGCAGGCACGCGCTCCATGCCGACGTGTAAGACCGCGGGGGGGGGGGGGGGGGGCGCCTGGCGTACAAGGCGTCCACGGCAATTAGTGGTGACACTGACATGCGTCCCACCGGTCCTCTCATCCCTTAACAGTACACTGGTCTAGTCAGAATGCATGACCGCCCGGTTTAGCGCTGATCATGTGGTAATGCACGTCGAGCACGGATCGGCCGTTCTGACTTTCGGTACGGCAAGCAACCGTCTGAAAGCTGCAGTGGCCGAGAGAGTGGGAGACAGGAAGATTCGTCGGTGGTGCGTTGAAGAAGGACGAGCGAGGCGCGTGGCCACCACGGGCAGTGCGTTTCTCGTGGAGTGAAACAACGGAAAAAGGTCATCAGCAGGCAAGATGATTATCAAGAACGTACCGAGGCCGGGCAGCTAGATCGAGGTTCCTCTCGATCGGTGGAGCCTGGCTTTCTATGGCGCGCTTTAGTTAGTTAGTTCCATTGCACGGTTGGTTCGGCTAAGGATCGGAGGTGGCACGCGACTCCGCCGGCGGTTACTGCTGACGCCGATGAGCTTGGTGGTGCGAGCGCGTGTTTCGTTTGGCGACGTGCGGGCGCGGATCCGCGCGCGGACACGTAAACCGCAGCGGCCGGATGCGCCGAGGCCGCGAGGGTCGCGTCGCAGCCGCAGCTCCAGAGACGAATAAGTATCAGAAATGATCAGCGCAACCGCCACTACCCCTCGATCCATTTTCCGGCGGAGAGGTCCACGACGACTCGACGCGAACAGGCGTGGGAACAGTACACCATGGCTGAGCAACATGGTTAACGTTGGACGAAAGTCGATAACAAACCAGGAAAAAAACGAGACTGAGACTGAAAAAAAACTAAGATTCCGGGTAGCAGATTGGGTAGCGGACCCAACTACCCGATGTTTTAGTTTTGTCTTTGCTTATCAGACCAGGATACCCAAATACTCGGAAGTAATGTAGCCCGCTAGCCCTAGTGTAACACTTGTACTGCACATCCCGTAAGTTGAGATCATAAGTGGCCCATATGTGTTGGCGATCAACAGCGAACCGTCGTTCCCGGCTTTCGGTCCGTCTTTGTGCATCCGTGCCGCCTAACCGCCGCCGCGCCGCCCCTACTCTAGAACCGCCCGTCGTGGCACCGCCCTGTGCCGTCGCCGTTGCGCCGCGCTATGCCGTCGCCATTGCCGCGTTGTGCTGTCACCTGCCTGCCGTCACCGTGAAAAGGGTCCGTTTCTGTGAATAGTCCACTAGAGTTTTTTTGTAGAAAAAGGTTTTCAAAAGTAGAAAACAAAAAAAATCAAGGTTGCTCTCTCTGCGAGAACGAACAGCCTTTGGGCCGATCCAGCAGCTAGGAGCACGCTCGTGGTCCAGATTCCAGAATGCAACCACATGCTACAGAGCCTTGTAACTGTAAGCAAAGTATTCCCTGGCCCATTGTTTCCGTACGACGCGACAGGCCAGAGACAGGAGTCAGGCCTCTGTCAACAACATTCAAAATGGGCACTACAGATTAATACGACGCTGAAAATTCCTTTTGCAGAATTATTATAATTGCCTATTGTTTCTAATCACTGAACGCATGGCCTGCCTACGCGTGCCATTTGCAGTAATCATTATTTTACCCTGTGACAGAAATTGTTACAAACATGATGCGTCTAATTTTGTTAATACTGACAAGATAATCCACGGATTTTCTGATCAAACAGCAAGACCAGAGAAAATGAATCTTCTGAATACTTTTACGATTTCTGTCAAAATGAACACTTACTTCCGAGCAGTTACATAATTTACACGTGCACACCAGAGCGCTGCGTTCATCGCAGGCTCCCAACTATACCTACCCCGTATCAGTTTCTTTCCATGAACACAAAAGAGTATATACAGCGGAGACACAAAAATCCTTCCGAGTTCAAGAATGACGAGCGATCCCCTCCTTGAAATAAATCGAAGCAACCTTCCCTTCAACTAAAAACATCAGTTTCATCAGTTATATACACACATGAACACCTCAACAAGAGGTCATCCGCTCACCGTTTTAGCCTGTTTTGTCGATATTAAGAGAAACGCCCAAAGAATGACGTTATGGTTTTTCTGGTGGCTCTTGATGTTTCACGCCACTACGGCATAGCAGTCTCTCTCTTATCTCTTTGAAGGATTGGAGCTCCTCGAGTGCATCAGATGCCCTACGAGACATGACAGAACTTATTGAGGCTACTTCACTGGCCTCGGCCCTTGATGTTTGAGATGAATAGCTAGGATCCCGCAGCGGGCGTGCAGTTCTCAGAAGATGGACCAGAAAACCAACTTGTGCATCTTGAGATTTATGGGACGATGAATCTGCCTGATCACCCACTTCCTTTCCATCACTGCTCCTGTACAATCAACCGAAATAAAATTAGAATAATATGAAGCTCAACACTGGAAAGCAATTGACAACGGCACGTGTATCATCAACAAAACAATTAGATAAAATTGTTACTAGGTGAAAAATGAATCTTAAAAACTCAATAATTCAAGATACTGCTGTATATTGGTCGTACAACTAAAACTGTTGTTAGTGGACCCATGCCCAAGCGAACAACTAAATGCCATTAAGAAGGCTGATTATGATTCTGCTAAAAATGAACCAAGGTGGTACAGATCAACGAGACACTGAGTATTCCTCTGCATACAAAATAGTACTTGCTAGAAAAATTTGCCACTCATACCCATGATCTTGAAAATAGCAACAATAGAAGTGAATGGAGACGAACATTTTTATGGCCTCATAAGTCCAATATGGCAAGATAATAGACCACAAATCAATGAAAAAACATCTGGCTACAATTAACTCAAAAACAATAAATCATAATGCTGTTTCTTGTCAATGCTAAAACTGACTAATAGATGAAATTCATCAAATATGCTGCTCAAAATGAAAAGGCATATCTTTTGCCATCTTTGTTTTATAGCATGTAAGTGAAATATTTTTAAGAGTTCTAGTACCGAATCTTCCTTTCAGCTACTTGCTCAAAATAATTTCCATTTTATTTTCTGCTATTTTTAATTTCCAACACTCTATTTGCTATATAATGATAAAAAGTGGCTTCATAGAATTGAAAAATCACAACCATTTTGCTCATCTCAAGCTTTTTAAATAATCATAGTAACCACCACTATCATTATGTACAGCAATCCTACAAGATCAACAATGTGCCTGCTATGAATGTGACTTGCATTAAATAACAGCCCCAATGGGGGCAATATATAAAGATTACATAACTCAATACTATACTAGAATAAGGGCTATAAATCCATTAAAAAAGGGCAAATTTTAGCGGAGGGGGTCAAAAAGTTACCGACTAATTGGATTAAACTAAGTTGTGTCGTTTCTAAAGGCATAGAACGCATCATGAAAATCCCTTTCTCTGAGCCATGAATGTGCTACCAAATGGTAATGATTGATCTATCTATATTCAGGGACGTTGTCCTGTG
Organism: Neostapfia colusana; assembly: GCA_030760725.1. Lineage (NCBI taxonomy): Eukaryota > Viridiplantae > Streptophyta > Magnoliopsida > Poales > Poaceae > Neostapfia > Neostapfia colusana. The sequence goes on from JASWHV010000019.1 coordinate 58,542,717, forward strand.
CTTACTGAGCACACAACAGACATCAAAAGCTGCGTAAAAAATAGTGAACATATTATAACCACTAGGGTTACCTCTGCAAAAATCACAACAAAATAATTTACAAAAGGTAAAGTTATTTTAAACATACCCAGGTTGTGAGACTGAGGTATCAACGTCATCTACAGCAAAAGGATATTCTGCATCATCCAAATCATCTTGCAAAGGGGAATCACATGAGGACAGTGCAGAAAATCTCCCAGATTCTTCTTTACTATCCTTACCCTGCATATCCACCATGACAAGTTCAAGATGAATAGAAGATAACTCAATCAAAATGAGAAATGAAGGCTCTAATGAACTGGAGGAGCTATTTCAGTTGATCAATAAGATTTCAGTACCTATTATAGGCTGCAGATGGTAAAATTAAAGCAAAGAGATTAAAGACCAAGTAATTGAACGCCTTTCTTCATACATCACCAATACTAAGAAATGTATTTTTTAGAAAGTTCTCTTGGCAAGAACCATTGGAACTCTTGCAACTAAAAAATTACACAGATTTTAACATGTAAAGCCAATATTTCTGCCAACAGATAAAGCAAGGAGAGGAGGAACCACATTGAAGATTATCTTACAACAGTGATCTGTTGTTTCAACCCAATTATTTCAGTATATCATCATGCATCATGAGAACTCTGTCAAACTTGGTAGCTGAGTTTGGTGAACAGAACTTTGCAAGAAATGTGCAGCAAAAGATCAGGTTTAAAACTGAATTGTTGTATGTGTATAGCCATAGTTGAAGAATGTCAAATTGGAACAACTCTTTCTACTGTTTGGTGTCAACATTTTAGGTGAATGCTAGAGGTGTTCAGTAGATGCTTGCAGATTCCCCTCTTGGTTCTGCCTTTTCCTATTCAGTAAATGAAGCCTAATACTTACTTCACCTTGCTTTAAAAAACTGAACCGGTACGTGAGTATGCCAATATGAATCCTCAAACGCAGGTACCACTTGCTAGTGTGCCAACTAAGAAGCTAAGATTATTTAGGCTAACCGCTGTTGCATCTCTATTCTCTTTTAGATTTTGGTACATATAACTAGGTAATTCTACTTCCAAAACGCTAGATCAGTTTACTATCTGACACTTTCAATGCTCTCCCTGTAAGAAAGATTCAATCTTAAACTCTGAAGAACTGAAGTTATACACAACTACACAAGCACCAGTAAAATTGTGCATATGTACAACAGAGCCAGGAATCACCTTGTGTCTTGGTGATGAGCTCCCATAGGGATCTGCCAACCTAAGTCCTTCCATCCGCCCAATCAATCGGCCGCTCTCTGAGTGAGACTCTTGTACACCTGCTACCCTTGAATCCCCTAATCTTCTTGGAGATGGCGGTGGCAGCATGAACCCTCTACTGGGATCCAGTGTGTTCTGGCGATGCAGAGGACTCCTCCTTTCACCGACTTGAGGTATGCACATTGGGGCAGACTCTCCCCTCATCAGACGAGGTTGCGGGTACCCACCGAAGTTGGGGGGCGAGGGCGTTGGCGAAGCATATATCACTGGTGGCGGCGAGAACTTGGCCTGCGGAGCTGCAGCAGCCTGCGGCCAGAACACAGGCGGTGCCCAGCTGTGCGGGCGCTGCTGGCGATAGGACGGCGAGAAGTCAGAGCCTGTTGCTTCGGTGAGCGAAGCTGGGAAGAAGCGCATGGGCTCAGCGGCTGGACTGCCCACGTAGTCAGTGATCAGCATGGAGGGCGTGAGGGAGGTGATCTCGAGGTTGAAATCGGCGAGGCTGGGGCGGTACTGGACAGAGACGACGAGGCGTCCGAGCTGTGTCTCGACGGGGACAAAGCGGTGGGATCGCATGGCGGCCTCTTCGGCACGGGAGAAGGGCTCGGCGAAGGAGCCGACTCGGTGGAGCATCTCGTAGTTGTACGACTGGTTCGCGCAGAGGAGACGGAAGACACGGTACGCCGGGAGGAGGCGGAGCACGGCGTACACAGACCTCAGCAGCGTGAAGCAGTGTTTGTACGCCCGGTTGACGGCGAGCCCCTCGCCCTCGGCGTCCGGCCAGGGCTCGCACGCCACCGTCCACCTCTCCACCAACGCACCACCGCCGGCGCCGGCGGGGGCCAAATGGATGTCCACCACGAGCGGCTCGCCGGGGGGCAGCTCGCCGAGGCGCTCGGCCGCCTCGGGCGGCGGCGGCGGATCGTGGAGCGGGAGGTGGAACCACCTGTCCCTCCGCCGGAACGACGCCGCGCCCGCGCCACCGGCAGCGGCGGCGGTGGCCAGAGGGCGTGGCGCGCGCACGGCGAGGACGGCGTGGAGCACCTTGAGGTGGAACTGCTCCACCATCAGCTCCGCGCCAGCTCGGCCGCCCGCGGAGTCGGACATCCCAGAGGACATTGCCGCCGGCGCCGATCCTGGACAACCCACGGCTCCTCCTCGGTCAAGGTCTGCACGAAGCTGCTGCGCGGCATGGCTGGTCGCGGCAGTGAGACTGCATAAATCCGACCTGCTCACGATCGGAGACCGCCTGGGTGGTGCGGGGTATCAAATCGGTGGATCTGATGGGAACTGGTGGGGGGAGGGGAGGTTGGAGTTGGGGATTTGAGCGTGGGGATGGATGGAGAAGGGGTGAAGAGTTTGGTGTTTATCTGCGCCGGAGGATTAAGAACGGTTCGGGGCTTGGGTTAATGCGTCGCTGTTGGTGTCATCGTCATGGGATTATTGCGGTGGCGAGGACGAACCGCGCCAATTTATTCGGTGATTTACATACAATTTGAAGGTACCGATCGTCGCAAACCAATAGACTCGGCGTTCAGTTGTGTCACACCAGGTTGATCAAAACCAAATGCTTCATATATGTGCACCAGGTTCCACGCGTACATGACAGTAAAGTAATAACAGTACAACCAATGCCATTATCATAAAGCATCATCGTAAACTTATTGCATAAATAAAGTCTTTAATCAAGGCTAAAAAAAAACATATATCTCTTGAAAGAACAAAGCAGGAGACATCATAACTCCACAGCCGATTGACCAGAGGCAGCTCGCATGCACCCCTCGTCCACGTAGTCCGTTTCCACTACGTCTTCTGAGCAGTATTTCAATGTAGAGTGGGAGATACCAATTATCACTGCATGTATTGTTCCCATTATACATGTATTATCTGTTGGTTTAATCTCCGATGCATGTATTCCTTGCTTCTAAGTCTCTCAATCTTGTACGATTCTGTTGATTAGTTCAGCTCCGTTCTGAGCTGAGTCCCATCATATTGGTCGCACTGTCTCTCACACACACAAAAAAACAATGTGCAAGATCAATCCATCTGTATACCCACTCGCACAAAAGAAAAACCAAGCGGATAATTGATAATACAGAAAATACTGGGTCCCACAGATGTCCGTAAATTTCTATATCGACAATGCCACAATAATAATCTACGGGTACACAAGTGGACGGAAAGGCGGCATTTTCAGAGTCACTCATTCCAGGGAAGAACGCCCGTATCTCCAGCTACTGAACGATCTCCGGGTGAACTGCTGCGGAGCAAAGCTTAGCCCAAACATCTCTCTCAGGGCCTTTCCTGGCTCCAGGATCCCAATCAATCTGGCAACGAGCGATGCACTCTCTCTGACATGCTCCAGGTCCTTGGTTTTGGTCCAAAGGCGACGGCCGACCTGAAGCCTGCGCCTCTTGGAGGACAGTGTAACTCCCCATTTGGTGTACATGCTCTCCCTTTCCTGAATCGTGAGCCGCTTCTGCATCTGCCGGCAGAGCATCTCCTTCTCACGTTGCAACTTCTTCGCACTGCATATCAAGTCATTTTCATCAAGTGTCATTAAGATTCACTGGTCTGCCAGAAAATGCAGTGAAAGATGAGTTACCTTGAAACCAGGGAAGCAGCCTGGCTGCCTGCTACCACATTACTCCCCATTCTTCCATTGGAGTATGTATCTTTAAGAAATGATAGCCTCCTGAGCTCCACTTCCATGTAAATGGCGTCAGCTGGATCCCCTTTAAATAGCAAGAAAAAGTAAGTCCTGTGAACCAAGGAAACATTGCATTCATGCCATAGGTCAATGATCTCTTGCTGCTTTTTCTCGAATTCCAGTGGCCAGCGAGAAGGTGATTGTAAGGCATCCATAATTGGATCCAGTCCTATACTCCTTATGGTCCCTTCGGCTAAATCTCTATTCTCACCCTGAAAGGTTTAACAAAAAGAAATAGTCTTGGAATTATGTATATTACAATATCTGATTGACTTAAATCAAACTATTACAAGTGTGTGTGTCTTATATATATATATATATATATATATATATATATATATATATATATATATATATATATATATATATAGGCTAACAAAAGGAGCTACCACGCTCACTCTCAAGGGCTAGAATAGAAATTCCAACATTAATAAGGAAAAAAAGAAAGAAAATTTAACTACTACCGTAAAAAATTAGACCAAAATACCCCTACATATGTTTTTTAAAAAAATAAAAATTATCCACCACTGGCATTACAAAAAATTAGACCAAAATATCCCTATACAAGATTTCAAATTACCCACCATCATCAATACGAATAATAGTAGAAAATACCCATATATAAGTTTATAAATTTCCTGTTGTTGTCATTAAGAAAACAGTAACACAAGAATTATACTAATACAAAAAGAACAGTAAGTATTATATTAAAACATTAGAAATGATCTTAATATCACATTGGATTTCAATGCATGTCTAATAAAAAATATAAATAAGTAACAAAAACAAATATAAACTCCCACAATCCTCACATTAACAAGATAAAAGAAAAATGTTCTCCCTTCTGATGGATCCAGGTTTTAATGGAATGGCTCATTAATTCGATTGATACAATGTGTAGTGCAAAATTTAAAGGAGATTATCTCAGTATCTATAACAAGATATCAAGGCTAGCTGCATAAATGTGCGGGTTGGTGGACTAGTTTATACTATGCAAACATCCTGAGAGCTATCTAAAACTGTATTTCAAACTGTGTAGTGATTTTTCTGTAAAATGGAACGGTAACTGAACGGTCACAGCAGGAGCATGAAAAAATTTAAGTTTCACACCTGATCACCACGTTGCTTCTGGTACTGAACCTGGGCCATTTCTTTTAGCTCTGCGACAAATTCACTTATGCCAGCAAATTCTGTGTCACAAGTGCTGTTTGCTTTCGCTCCATCCCTCGTGGTAGTAATTTCAGAAAGCATTGATCCTGCCCTTGATAAAGTTTCACTCTCTGCATCATAGTTTAGTGCAGATACCCTTCTTTGACAACCTTCAGGTCTCCCTGGGAAATTCATGAACTTTCTACTCGGAGGGGTGCAATCATCCTTCTCGAAGTCTTCAAACAAAGTAGAACCCATCAAAGATCTGCAGCTCCTGCTCCTTCCAATTACTTTTGAACTTGACAAGTTACATGTTGAGGATCCCAGATCCATGGCAAGGTTTGCAAATGGTTTTCTGATATTCTCCAAATGTTGCTCCAGGGTAATTGGAGATACATCATGATTTGCAGAACTCACAGATGGATTTGAAGCACCATTTGCATGCATATTAGAGCCCACATTTGAATCTTGTATACTATTGCTTCCCACAGCTGATGAGTCTAAGCATTCATTCCCTTCTGTTTCATTGGTCTCAATACACCTTACTTCTTTGCAAAGATCCTCTGAATCTTCATTATATATTTGAGAGGCACAATCTCTGCTGTTAGTTGGGGGCATCCCACTAAATGGAGGACTACTGACTGAATAGCTAGGAGGGGTAGGAAACTCCACATTATTTTCAGAATTCTGCCTATGGTTCCTTTGTACTGCCCGACGTCCTTGGAACCTAAAATTTTGGCCACTGTTGATAACTTCTGATGATTCGGTTGTCACTAGCTCGTCTTCACATGGTTGAGGTACATCGAAACTAAAGTCTCTTCCAGAGGCCTACATATACAGAGATAGATAACGTGTTTTCAGAAAAGGGGCAGCAGCTGTCATGATAATCAACTAGAATGCGATGAAATGCATGTACCTGGTGGTGCTTGGAAGCATGATTATCTCCAACAACCTTGAGTAAATCTTGCAGCCTAGATTGAGTGAGATCACGCTGTAACTTCAATTCCTTAATTTCTTTCTCCATCTGCAAAGAACATATGGAACTTTTACGTCATGGTAAGATCATGTGTTAGCATTGTAACTTGTAAGACAACTGGCATAAGAAAAACAACTGGTATGGTACACATGCATATGCAAAATGCAAAGTATTTCATTATGCCTGCTAGGCTTCTTAGTGAGCAAGGAAATAATGAGAAGAATACACAAAGGTCAGATGTAACATTTACCTTCCGGATTTGGTTATCTTTTTCCTTCACTAATGCTTCGAGATTGGAATATGAAGCTGGGCATCGCAGTTCACTCTCCAACCTAGCAAGTTCCTTTTGTAATTGCTTCACTAGTGCTTTATCAGACATGACCACATTTACCTGGGCATTTGTAATAACTTCCTTTGCACAACTTGCGAACAACAGTGTGTTTCTTGATTGTTCCATATGGCTTCTGGCTGGGCTCATCGTACAAATAATTGCTGTTCTTGCATTACCTCCCAGAGAAGGTTGTAATATTCGTGTGAGCTTTGAATCTCGATATGGTATGTGGCCGTTTCTTACTTTGCTGCAGAGGTAAAAATAAATAACCAATGTAATTGAACTGATGTTCCAAAAATAAGCAAGACTTTTATCTAACGAGTAGGATAATAATCTGGATCTGGAACTCAATATTATGTGCAACAATCAGCTAAGGTTGCAACCTTAGTTTTCGAATGACAGTTCCCAAGGTAAGTAGACTTCTATTAATGTGGCAACCTTCCTTCAGCCTAGCACCAGCTGATAACGCCTGAGATGCACGTTCACTTCCAGCCAAATCAACAAAGTTCTACAGGGTACAATAAAATGTGCTTTACACTTCCCCAGTTCCATGCAACATAGAAATACAAGCAACTTATTAGATCTTACCACACAAGCCACAAGTGTTGTTGACTTGTCCTTACCCAAGAACTCACGAGCAGAACTTTCAATAGTCTGGAAGAATAGTTAAACATGTGATAAAATATGAACATATGTTCCCTCAAAAAAATGAACATATGCATAATTATTTTATACAAATCTAGCAAAGCCCTGTAACCAAATAATATACAAACCAGCTTAAGTATTTGATGTGATCTGGAGCTATTTTCATTTAAGTAAGTCTCCCCAGTTCTCCTTTGAGCTGGTACAAGAGCATGAAAGTACACATGACATGACAGGAATCACTAAATAAAAACTTTTAAATTAAGAACAAACCACACCTTCACACACAGAAATGAGTTCCTTAATGTGGTCTGAGTCCCTCAAGATCACCTCAGTAAGGTTCTCTACGTATGTTCCCTTCTGTAGAATTAAAGACACCAAACCATTAGCAATGCAGGCATGCAGCAGGATACTTTTTTTTCATTTCATTCCGTTTGTTAGCTATACAAAAAGCAATTGCTGCTCTCACCTCTGCATCATCCCAAAGTCTAAGAGACGTGTTTTCTGCACTAAGAAGATCCCTTACAACTTCATTGTATATTTCGATCGCCGAGAATTTCAGTATAAATGCTCTCTCCTCATGCTGCAAAAAAATGCTTATAAATTGACAATCCAAAATAGTAACATTTTCAAGGCAGTTATGAGCTAAAACCTGACACAGGACTCTTTATTACCTTGGCAATGTAATCATAAATATCTGCTACCGTATACTCTGTTATTCCAGTCATGGTATATGTCTTCCCACTACTTGTTTGACCATATGCGAAAATACTTGCTATTACAGGCAGGAAAAGAAGGGAAAGAAAAGACATTTTAATAAGTTTGGGAAATACTTTGGTTCAAATAAATGGAAAAAGATAGGGAGAGGTTTGAACTTAACAATTAATGCCACTAACTACAGAGAGGGCAACTGCCTTCGTCCCTTCCTCGTATACCTCTTTGGTATTGCAGTCAGAATGGAATACCCTATCTGCAATTTGAATAGAATCGTGTCAAAGAAGATGCGCACATGAACACAGCTGGAAAGGAACAAAAATTGGTTGTGCATGCTTGTGGAAAGAGTAAACTAAAGCCAATTTATCATCCGTACTCTACCAAAATAAAATCTGCCCACTGTAGTAAAATTTTAAAAAACTTGTAACTTGAATACAGTTTAATTTTAGGAGAGTTTCTTTAGTGCTAAAATAGCTTCTTTGGGGACTATGTTGCTACCGAAAGTGTCACTCCAAGATGATCATGCCAGATCATTACTCTATAATCATTTAAGCCAAAATGTCTTAACTGCCAGTAACAGGCGATGGGATGTCCATAGATAGTGATAACTGATAAGTATAACTGATGATGCGGATTGGGGTTTAAACAGAAAACCAAAATTCAGAGCAATGTCAAAGGACCAGGTATAAAGTTTGAAACATAACTGACCATAATACTCTGAATAAGAATGTACTAATTAGATAGCCAAGTTTCGAACAGAAGTTGCAGATGCAATGAATTATGCATGCAAGAAGACCAGACAATGAGCAGCATAAACAAATGTTGTAACAAAAAAATACTGGTTTTGCAATGCACTAACCGAATGAATATGCAGTCGGCGCAGTAGGCCGGTCCGGGAAGGCGCTCCGGGAGATGATGGTAGTGTTGTTGATGCATTCCCACTCTGCCGGGTCTCCCCTTGCGATCTCCTTGTCACTCAGCGGTCTCAGCCTCACAGAGACAAGTATCTTCTCCAGCTTCCCTGCACCGCCTCCACCACCATTGGTCATCTCACTCTCATCCACCTTGCCCCAATGCACTGGGTCCTCTCCTCCAATCGCCCCCATTCTAGCGGTCCTCTCTCACTCCCCTCCCCCCTGACCCTACACCATCTGCCAAGATCACAGCATTATAAGGCACAGGAAAGCGCACACATTTCCACATGCAAAAGAAACAAGACCAAGAAAAAGCGGCCATGGGGAATTCAAGGACCCCGTCCTACTCGAGTGATCTAGGCGGGGGCGGTCGCTATCGACTGTGTCGAGCAGAGTAGTCGCTCTAGTTGGTGGAGGAGGAGGCAAGCATTTCTCGCGGGGCCCAGGCGCAGCAGACGATTAGGATGGTAGTTAGAGCGTCGTCCGCTACACCAGAATCACACTAATTAGTCCGGGGAACAACATGAGACGGCCGAATGTGCCACCGCAGCCACTGATGGCGATGTCGAGCCCCGCCCAGCTTCCAAGAACGCCGCAAGAAACTTGTTTTACAATCCCACCGACGGCCAAGAACTCCCACTAGGATCAGATAACAAGACAAGCCCTCTACGGCTGCCGTTAATTTACCCGCGCCTCATCGCTGTCGCCAGTCATCACCCAAGCCTGCTAGTAGATCACATCACCGCGGCAAACCAGTAACGCTCAAGCAACAGCGACCGGAAACCAGGTAAAGGCGGGAGATTTTACCGATTCTAGCAGATGTGGGCCCGCGGCGCTGGCGGCGGAGACGGCTCAGCAGCCGCGCTGGGGCTAAGCTCGGCGGCAGCCATGGCGGCGAGTGCTCGTGTTTTTTTTTTTATCTCGGGCAAGAGATTTGGGGGAGCCTGTGCGCCGTGAATGGAAAGTGTGGGGGGAGTCCAGTGCGCGAGCGGCAGCCACCCCGCGGCAACCTCGGCACGACCCTCCCCCTACCCACGACCTGGTCGTGTTTGCTTGGGAGGATCGCACAGGACGGTGGCTGGCTCCCCCCCTCCCTTTTGCGCCTCCTCTTTTTCTACACACGCCGGCCGGCCGGACGGGAGACCGTTTGATTCCCTTCGTCTCGCTGCGGTTGTAATTGTATTACTCCGCTTTTTCTGCCTGCCGTCTTCACCGCTCGTGGATGTATTTCCTGCGAACTTGGCCGTGTCACCAGCTGCCGGCAGCCACTACCGATGCTGCTCTGCTCTAGCGAGTAGTGTGTTGGTTGCCAGTCTTGCAGGTGCCTGACAGTGGAACGGATAATTTGACGCGGTGGGTTGAAAACTTGAAATGGGCACGGACTTTGCATTAGAGCTTGTTGGTTGAAAAGCGTGAAGATTCATCCCTGATGGGAAGACCGGCGGTTACGATGCCGTAGTGGCAAAGCAAGCGCTGGTTGTCGGATCCTGTTGTGGTGTTACTTGGGTTTTACTACTCGATAATGTGGATGAGAGCGTCACTCATTTCTCCCTGTGTCTTGCAGATTGAGCAACAAGCTCACTACTCGATCTCGATGATGTTCCCTCGGCGGCGGGGTGGCGAGTAGGCATCCTCCGGTCCGGTCCAGGCGCGGTTCATCAGGACGGTTGGCTAGTTGTTTTATATCGAGCGTACTGTTCCGTGGACGTACTTGGCTCTGCCCTCGACTTGTCTGTCAGTACTTACAGGGGTCCGTGAAAATCTTCAGTCTCTTTCGAAGGAACACGGTCCGTGACTGGGCTGTGCAGTCCGAGTCATAAGCTTCAGTTCTACGAGAAAAGAACTCCATAACCATAACAAACTGCACGCATGGATCGGAGACGCTTCACGAGTGACCCGGCACGGGCGTCAGTGAGAGGCCGACGAGAGCCATGCCATGCGTTTTTCCACCGCTTGGAGCCTTGGACCGGAGCGGAACGCGGGCGCGGCGTTGTTTTTTAATCGATCGCCCGGGCAGGGAAGGGGAGGAGACGCGCCCAGGTGTGAGGCTTTGTCGGTAGCGGCGGCGGGCGGGCATGGCACATGTGCGGACGCCTGAAGCGCCGAGCGCCTCGACCTATACCGCGATCCGCGAGTCGGAAACGCCACATCTTCCGGTTGTTTTTGGCAGGGCGTGCGTTACTTGGTACAGATTCCTAACACGGGACATTGTTGGAACTCCGCCATATGCGGACTGGGGACACACTCCACGGCAACACATCCAAAAAAAAGTTAATGGTCTTCGGTGCTTTGTTGAGCACTTCGATTGTCTGACTTCGATGACTCGTTCGCATTTGCACCAGATCGGTCGGTGGTGCAACTGGACAGGGTCCGTAATATACTTGCCGCAACGCCTCCCTCTTCTTCCAGATCAGCGAAACATGTGGTCCGTAATATACCTTTTAGGCCAGGTCCAGTGGTCGTACTTTTTACGAGCAAAACATGTGCACGAATTTTCTCTCCTTTCAGTGACGGCGCATCGGGGGGGGGGGGGGGGGGGGGGGGGGTTGGTCCTGCAGCAGTGTGTTCGCTCTCGCTATTTAGGATGTAATCAGCACTGCTGCATCTCAACGGTATATTTGTAGTAGTTTGTTAATTAGCCTGTCCAGCATTTTTTGACTGTCCAGGATCGATGTTGAATGCAGCGTTGCTGGAAGAGGAGATGGCACTGATGCGTGAGATGCCGAGGACATGCATGCTTACCTTCGACTCCAAATAAAGCGCCTTCACTAGTAACATAAAAGTAGTTCCTAGCCGCTTCTTTCTTGCTTACCTTTTTCGCTTGTTTGGGCTTTTTTTGGCAGAAGTACTTTTTTTAACTCTGAGGACGAAGGAAGGTACCGAGTCTCCGTCACGCCGTCGCGACGCGCCGCGGTAGTCGCCACCGTGACGACGGGGTGGCAATCCAGTTTCACTGCAAACCTCGTCCACCGAAAAACCGGGGAAATGGCAACTCAGTAGCCGTCAAGAACATCGAATTGTACAGTATATCTAAACTAGACCAGGAAATGGGTATTCAGGGTCGTCACGGGATTGCTTTGCCTTCCACACGACAGGATCGTCACGGGCCTGCTTTTGTACTGTTGTAGATAAAAAGCGGGCGGCTTTAGCTCCTTTAAGCGATCTGAAGCATCAAGGCCCACTAAGCCTTCCACGTGTAGGAGCCCAGCAGGGCCGAATAGGGGTGCACACCATGTCAAAATTAAGTGAGCGGCAGAAATAGGCCCTATCCACCTTCACCTGCTGTTCACGCTGCACGCACGCACGGACCGCGGAAAGAAAAGGGAATCCAGCAGCGGCGAGGCCGAGCAGACAACTGCAGCACGGCGACCACGGCCTTGCCATTTCTGTCCCCGGCCAAGCTGGCGCTCCAAGGGCGAGCGCAAGGAAAGCGCGAAGCGTCAGGTTCCTTCGGGCGCGCGCCCAGCAGGAACAGCAGGTGAAGGTGGAGGAAGCTGAGGCCGAGGCGGTGCCGCAGGAGGCGAAGAAGGGGGACGCGCAGTCGCTGCCACGGCAGCCGCTGGCGGAGAGCAAGAACCTGAGCCGGGAGTACGGCGGGTAGTGGCTGGGCAGCACCATGCGGCACATCCACATCTACGCGGCGCACATTGATCCGGAGACCAACAACGCCTTCGGCTAGACGCAGATGGACAAGCTGACGCTCATCCTCGACCAGCAGGACTAGTAAGTCTGGACCGACGAGACCTGCCAGTTCGTCGACGACTCATCCTGAGTTTCAGGGCCTCGTCGATCACTACGAGGTAACGCCTCTCACAGCCGTTCCTTATATGCAGCAGCAGCAGCCTCAGAATATTTTCATCATGCATCATATTATCATTGCTCGTTGAAGTACAATTGCAGTAGGGGTGTAGGAGCAAGTAACCTTGATTCATTTCTGTTCTGACTGAATCAGGGGGCTCCGCTGTCAGAGTACAATCTTCGGCTGATTGTGTCTAATCTCCAGCACTACGTCCGCAACTGCTCTACGATGGGGTGATCAAGTACAACATGAAGACCCAAAACCTCAATTTCAACAGCAGCCAGATTCCGAAAGAAAAATAGAATACTAATAAGCAATATGTACGGTTCGCTGCTCCAAATGATTCAGTGCGATCCAGAATCTAGATTACGCAGACGCAAGGCCATACATTTTCCCTCGACAACATTTCACAAACATTACGCAGTTATATCCACATAAAATGAGAGGCCGGCAAAGAAATAGCATACTTGTCTAGAACCTTCTGTTCCCAGAGTACTCCGATTAGATATTACCAACTATAACAAGAAACAGTTTTCTTGATCAGCCGCGAGGGGCTAGTTAGTACGGGCAATCAGCTCCGGTCACGTACTGTAAAAAACCCCATACATTTTGTAGTCAGTTCTCCATGGTCTGAATTGTTCGTCATGCCCAACATTCCACCAAAGTGGATATATAGCAAACATTTTGAATTAGAAAATTTCTTATCATTCTACCCTGTGGTAAATGTGTGGCGACAAGAACTTTGCACAGATTATTACTAAAATGAGCTTTTTGTTACCTCCAACCAGAAGAAGAAACCACGCAAAAGAGCCAAACGATTGGGATAGCTGTTCTCGCCTTCAACTTGATCAGCAATATCTGGAATTTATAATAAAGAAAAAGATGTGAGTCAGTACTATAATTGCACGTCGGATGGAGAATGGCATCCTTCCTCAACAACATAAACAACAACAAAGTCTTTATCCCAAGCACGTTGGGGTAGGCTAATGGCATCCTTCCTCATATTCATAAAAAATTTTGAAACACATAATATCATAGAGATACCAAATGATATACTCACCTCCTTGATGCAGATACAACATATCAAAAGAAAAGAAAAACTTGAACAAAATAAGATCACATATTTACTAATTAGAGGCTCCTTTCTAGGCCTCCACGTTAATCGGAGGAAAATCCAAGAAATTTTCATATAAAACATTTAACCTAAAATCTGATGCAAGGAAAACAAAAGCCACGTTAATCATAGAAAATCCTAGAAACTCTCATAAAAAAGCAAAACAGCCATCAAATCTGATACAAGAAAAACAAGTCATTGGATCTAGAATTATCTAACTTATCCACCTCTATCATTATAACGATATTAGACCAAAACAACCCTAATAAAAATAATGAAACAACACACCAAGGTTCACGATGAAAATAACAATCTCATATTTACTAATTGGAGCCTCCTTTTGAGGCCTCCACGTTAATCGGATGAAAATCCTAGAAAATCTCAAGAAAAGGAAAACATCTGCCGTCAAATCGGATGCTAGACTAGACAAACAACAGTGGTGGATCTAATATGATTTAAATTACCCACCTGTCAATATAAAAACATTAGAACGAAACACCCCTAATATCTATTTCTAAATTACTCATAATGTCATTATAAAAATTCCATGTCAAACACAAAACAAAACTACCAAAATTGAGAATAAAAATATGAAACTATTGGACTCCACATCGAACTCAAGCATAAATATGTAAAATTCGGAATCAAAGTATAAAAGATAAAAATATTTTTGAATCTTAAGGTAAAATATCTATATAAAGGAGTCCCTAACAGTTGAAGCCGATAAATATTTAAAATTCATATCGTATGTAAAATATGAAGTAGAATCTAGACTAGAAATTGATTAAATTAGTAGTTGCATTTTTATAGGTGAAGATATAATTTTTCATGTATTCTCTACAATATAGTGCTAGCCTGTGTAGATGCATAGGTTCAATGTACTAGTAACAAGTAATGATAAATACAAACTATTTCAAAATGGACAAGTCAAAACTATTCAGTCACACACATAATTCATAACCAAAGAGTCAAAGAACAAATGGTTTTGAAGGGGGACAAGAATATGTGTGCAGTTGTGCACGATACACAAGCATACCTAGGTAACTATCAAAGTATGACTTGCCCATCTCATGTTTCTATGGGTAGTAGATCACACGACGACGGGTCCTTCGTTCCTTGATGACTGGAGTGCGATCAGTAGCCATGGCAAACAACTCATCATACTCTTCCCGCTTAAAGGGTTTGATAAGAATCTTCGTCAGGTTTCGTTTGAACTCTGACTCTGACCTCTCAATAATATGTGCAGGCCATATAACACCTAATTCTTGTGAGAAAGCATTTGCAGAAAAAGAGAGTTGCATCATGTAACGCAGCACTAGTCTCCTATTGATAAGTAAATAGCAAGATTTGAAATGGAAAACGCCGTGTTAGCTGCACTAAAATGCACCTGTGAAATGATTGGGCACTGATTTTATATCAAAGGAAGATTGAATATTAATTTATTTCATTAGACTCTATGCCTTTGCACTATTGTGGCCTATAACTTAGATTTTCTCCGATCAGACTTGGATACACTAACTTGCCAAACCACAATTTTCATAAAGTAGCATGCTTATTTTATTAAATTGCCACAAATTGTTTGTACTAAGTTTGATTGGGTTCAAGAAAAAATACACCTAGATGATTCAAAAGTATAAAAGGTATGGTAAGTCTATCAGATTAGGTTGAACCTGGATGTCAGAAATTAGTTAGTTTAGGTCTATGCATCCATATCAAAATCAATCATATATCACTAGATAATACCGATCCATCCACCCATACACTCTCACTCGCCCAATCCACGATATGCTCATCATGCTACTTCTTATCCTTGAGGAATCTTAACTAAAGTTTATAGATCACCAACCCAACTAGTACCCCTCTAAAGCTTAAATATGGCCAATATATGATTAGGATGGAAAAGTTAATTGAATATTCATTTCCATCATTGTTTTGTCGACGTTGTTGTTGTTGTTGTTGTTGTATTATTTGGCATTCAAGTCCACGATATGAGCTTGGGTAGGAGGGTAGTAACAAGGAAAACGAAGAAGTCAACAAGCATAGGCGTTTCAACGACAGAGAGTGATTTATGCAGTGACAATAAATGAAGGCAGCTTTAGGCTGCTCTACGCTTTCCTTACTTAGTCACTTGCAATAGTTGCCCCTGCAACTAAGCTGACTAAGTTGTAACAGTAAGCTGGAATAGTAACAAAGTGTAACTAAACCCAAGTACCCAACAAAGAAACTAATAACAAGAATATCAAAAGCCAGAGATGGCAGGAAACTATTGGCTTCATGCGCACCTTTCGTATGTCACGGCCATATTTTCCCCCTCTTAACAAGAAAGTGCACATATAATCATTAAGAACCAGATGATTCACTCATTTAATTAACAACACACACATGTAAAGGAGTTGATTGTGTGGTCTTCTTTTCTGTGTTTAACTTAACTCCAAGCTTGTACTCATTTGGCCTCTTCAAAGGTCGGGGTGAATAAAATCTTCCTTTTCTCCAAAAAACATGTAAAGGAAACTCTCACCGAAGCATTACAAGGTATCGCAGGATGTCCCTCTCTTGAGCTCGCTTCCCTGTTTGAAGGCCCCGACTCTGGTGTTCTCATAATCGGCACATTCAACGAGTGCTCTTCTATTTTGTCCACCTTCATCTTTTAAGCCAGAAGCGATACAATATGGTAATGGATAAGTGAAGTTAGGAACAGTAAAACATTTGCGTGTTACACATGGCAACATTTCAAAAGAGATGGAAACCGAAAGTGTTAAATTCTCTAGCTGTAAATCTTATCCAGAAGTGTCCATCCCCTCATTCATATCACTCCCCTTATCGTCTTCCTCCTCGTCCTTAACAGAGTCCTCGACCTCTTCCTTCACCTCATAACCCAGAAGTATTACTAATTACTGAAGTCACAAAAGAGGAAAGGTATGGATGGGATCACCAGATCAGGTGCGCCGGAGGCAATTACAGCCGCACATACACCGTGGTAAATCAAAGTTTTACTAGTAATGCCTCTGTTTTGACCATGAGTTTAGCCCATTTTGCCCTAAACTACATGATGTGTGCACAACACTATTTAGATTCTACCTTTGCCCAGGGATGGAAAATAGAAATAGACGAAATACATGAGGAGAAATTGTGTGTCGTTACCTTTGTATTTAACTCCAAAACATTTACAACCGGCTTCTCCTCTCCCACATCGATCTAACACTGTTATCTCCTGACGAGGAAACAACCTCCACATCCACCACTCCATCCTCATTTTCACCGTCCTCTTCTTTATCATCATCCTCGGAATTGCCCACAGATGGCGCTTCCCTTAGTGTTATGGAAAAGTTCCCCATCTCGAACATCCACTGGGAATGTTTAACCACGGGACAGTGCTGGAGGAAGAAGCGGTAGTCCTTGTCTATGTTGGACACGGAGTCGTACCACACGGGCTCCACCTTGGTTAATAGCGAGCCATCCCCTTCCACTAGAATCGCGCCGCCTCAGGCCTTGCTGGCAATGCTGGCGGGAGGTGAAGCGACTCCGGATAGGGCCTCAACCGCCGCCGACGAGTCCTTCTTCCTGGGGAAAGAGGCGCATCGGGACCCGCCTTCGGAGCTGGCCGCGGGGGGGGGGGGGGGGGGGGGCTCGGCACTGGAAGCGGCAAAGGGTTTCTCGTACCTGATGACAACTCGGGGAGGGGAGGA
This sequence comes from Neostapfia colusana, assembly GCA_030760725.1. Lineage (NCBI taxonomy): Eukaryota > Viridiplantae > Streptophyta > Magnoliopsida > Poales > Poaceae > Neostapfia > Neostapfia colusana. Next base: position 58,560,023 of record JASWHV010000019.1, read on the forward strand.
ACCATCTTTGGACGGGATATCCACAGCGTAGGCGCGGCCTTCGGGGCGGACATGGTGGAGGAAGTAGAGGTAGTCGGGGTCGATCTCGGCGACCTCGTCCGCGGACAAGCCGGCGGTGCCGAAGGAGCGGGGCTTGTCCGGCGAAAGGCACAAACCTAGATCTCGACTTGTGAGAGAGCTACCTGAGGTGGATTTTGTCAAAGAGGCGAGGAACGACAAGGTCATGACCCCAACCTCGCGTGGCATGCCAAGGACCAAACCTGTAGCACCTTGCCCCACGATGGAGACGGAGGTGAGCGACCAAGGGGTGGGGCGTGCACAGCGTGGGAGAACATAGACACGGGTCACCACATGAGAGTCCATCATGGACCCTTTCACTGTTGTGCATCTTCGGATCAATATAATAGTGGAGGGCTTTTACTTCCCTAATGTCGTCGTTCTCTCTCTCGTCCCCATTCTCCCATGCTAGTGCATCTCACTACGTTTCCTGGCAGCGAAAGGAACAAAGCTACTCCTTTAGATCCAACATCCCTATGGCAAAATCCTCTCGTGGCGACGAGCAGAGCAGGCGAGGAGGGCACAGGCCGTGGCAGAGTAGCTGCATGGTACTTTCAAGCAAGGTGACCACGCCCAGGTCGGGCACTCAGGTGCAGTTCGAAAGTAACAATATCCTAGATGTAAAATAGAATGTTTTCAACTTCAGTAGAGAATAATGATCTCTGCACTCGAATTTTGCTCGACATGTGATCAACTCTTCAAGACTTTCTAATGCAATCTGGTCATCACATTCAAGTTGTAGACTTAGCATGTTGTTATAGGAAAATATATTCAAGGGTGAAAAAATACAACTATGCACATGTGAGTGCGTTTAGTGGTTACAACACATATGTGGATGTATGCAAGACACTCGTCACGGGTGTGTGTGGTGTGCACGCCAAACTTGCACAATCTTAAACAGTGGTGAGCATATATTATTCATTCCAAATCGAGTATATCAGTCCAAAATGAAGAAATCATAGATGTAAAGTTATACACTTTCGGTTGACAACATTTTGTAACGCTTATAAAGTTGAGTCCACATAAAGGAAAGGCTTGGCAAATAAATGCAATCTTAATCATCTCCCATGAAAGTCACTCCGTATTTTTTATAATCATCACTCCAAGGTCTGAATTGGTCATCATGTCCCACATTCTACACAGTAAAGAGGGAGACGGGATAAATATTCAGATAAGCAAAATCCTCATCATGCTTTGTTGTTGCCAAGGATTGTAAAACTAGTTAATCATGAATCTGTGATTGATATAATTCCACTCCATTGGGATCAAAGAAATGGCACGTGATTACCTCCAACCAGAAGAAAAAACCACGCAAAAGAGCCAAGCGTTTGGGATAGCTGCTTTCGCCCTTTACTTGGTCTGCAAGGTCTGAAATTAATTCAACAAAGAAAAATATTAGTAGCCACAGTGCCATAGAGATACTGTTGGCATTTACATTAGTTAGCATTCTAATCATTGAATGATCACAATATATGTGATCGACTGAGCCATCGCCACTCACCATTAGAATGTGTAAACACCATCAAACATTTATGTGATTTGCAAACAATCTAAATTCACGTTTTCTAAATTCCACGGGTTTCATAAAATCAACAAAGGCACATATATAAAAATTCATCAGTTAGGATATAAAAACATTAAAAACCGAGATCAAAAGGAAATAATGAAACAAAAAAAATGATCAGATCCACTCAAGTTATAAGCAATTATGCTATTTAACCAAGTGTACCAAAAAGAATTGACCGGTACAGATGGTACCAAGAATTTACGCTACCCAAGAGGGCCATTAGGTCTGAAATAATCAATATATGTTTGTCAGCAGAAGCATACCTGGGTAATTATCAAAGTATGACTTGCTCATTTCATGTTCGCGGGTATAAGCTATCTCGTGATGACGAGTCCTTTGTTCTTTTATAATTGGAGAGCGATTGGTGGCCTTGGCAAACAGTGTATCATATTCGTCATGGCTAAATGGTCTGGTAGTAAGAGCATTGATCAATTTCTGTTTGAACTCTGAATCTTGCCTCTCAATGATATGTGTGGGCCATATAATGCCTCCTAAGTCCTGTGAGTTAAGTATTTTGCAAAAACAATAAACTTATGTCGTGACACAAATCAGTTGTATCTCTTGATACATAAAAACAAAACATGAGATAGCAAGTGTCTCATGAACCAAATTAAAAGACATCATTGAAAACCATTCAACAGACGAAGGGAACTAGGGCTAAAATATTAACATGCATATTATAGTGGTTGTTCTTTATTATTCTTAAGAGTGTTTATGCAATAAATATCATTCCCAAAAGATCCACACGGGTGAATGTTTTATATTAATGTGTGATCTACTCGACCTATGAATAAATGTGTTATACACATGTGCATATGATACTTCACAGTACCTGTTATAGTTGATTGCGACACTATTCGGCTTTTCGAAAAAATACAACACTATACGATTATGTTCATCTCGGGATATGGAAAGGGGTTGCACACGGTGGTGAAAACCAACATGTGTTGGAAGTTCTCACCGAAGCACTGTGAGTGGATGTATGCTGCTGGCTTGATCTTGCTTCCACGTTCAAAGGTTGTGGCTGTGGTGTTTCTATGACTGAGACATTCAGTGGCTTCTCTTCTGCATTCACCTCCCCATTCACCTTTTATAGGCGAGGAGATACACACATAACAAGAAAAGGATGATACACAATGTGACTGATAGAGAATACAAACATTTAACAACAGATGGGACACATGAATGGTGTTACTTATCTCAACCTCTTGAGCATCCATGAGCAGCAAAAGCGACCCTACAACATCTTCCATCTCTTTGTTCTCATCCTCGTTCTTATCATCTTTCTCCCTCTCAATTGCATTAACAATGGCTTCTCCATTTATTATATCTCCCTTCAGCACCTCTTTGGCCTTTTATCTCGTGGAGTGTCACAAGAATGTAAATGTATTAAACCAACAAATGAAGAGTCGGAAGCACGTGAAAAATTATTAACAAATTAAATGTATTTGATCACATGCAACACACGTTTTCAAATCTGAGCGCAAAAGTCTAGGCTCCTATGTGTACTATGCTTGTTCCACTAATATTGGCTACTGAAACATTCCTAATAGGGTGCTGAATTTAGCTTTTATTAGACTAGCAATCCATCATTCTCCTTTCCAAAGTCCACCCTTTACCAAATCAGTGAATAGCATACTGGCCCTAGTGCAACTAGAAATGGAATGACCAGTTGTACGCTCATAAAAAGCAAAATAGGCTACAAACTAGTACCTGGTCTTCCTCGTCCTCCTGCCCGCCGCTATCTGCAGACTGAGCATGATCCACCGCGTTGGACCGCTCCAGAAAGAGGCGGTAGCTCTCGTCTATATGTGGCATGGAGTCGAAACACGCGGGCTCTGTCGCGAGCGGCTCTGTCTTGTCCGCTTCCACCGAGACCGCGCCACATCTAATCTCTTCATCGGTACTGGTGATCGAGGCATCGACGACCTGGACAACGACGGGAAGGGGAGCTACGCCGATCGGAACCTCGGCCACCGCCGATGAGTCCATTTCCACGGGGGAAGAGGCGCATAGGGCCCTGTGTTCGGAGCCAGCGTCGGGGACCTCATCATTTGACCCGTCGAGTGGCTCCTCCTCCTCGTACGTGATAACTACGGGAAGGGGGGCGGCGCTGAATGGGACCTGGTGGGCTGCCGTCGATGGGTCCATCTCCACGGGAGAAGGAGCGCCTGGAGCCCCGTATTTGTAGCCATCGTCAGGGACATCAGCATTCGACCAGGCGAGGGGCTCCTCCTCCTCGCACGTGACGAATACGGGTACGGGAAGGGGAGCGACGGGGAACGGGTCCTCGGCCGCCGCCGATAAGTCTGTCTCCAAAGGAGAAGGAGCATCTAGAGCCCCGTGTTTGGAGCCAGCAGCCGTGGACACGACATTCGGCCCGGCGAGGAGGGGGTCCGTGTACCTGATGACCAGGGGAGAGGAGGCGCCGTCCCTTGACGGGATTTCCACCACGTAGGCGTCGGCTTCGAGGCGGACATGACGGAGGAAGCACAGATAGTCGGGGTCAATCTCGGCGATCTGCTCCGCCGGCAAGCAGGCGTTGTCGAACCAGTAGGGTTTTTGCGGCGGCGGCATGATCGCTCGTTTGTCTGGTGTGGTTTGGAGGAGCAGGTGGAGTCCGCCGGGGGACGTCGTGCTTGTTATACACGAAAAAGAATGGGCCGGAATGGCGATTCTCTCGTCTGTGTTCAGGGCAGGCTCACCCATTGCTCCACATGCCGAATGAGCATAATTTTGGCCCATTCATATATCATCACAAGATCTAGCTGCATGGGATAGCTATCTTGAGCAGAAGGTCTAGGCGTTTGGGATAGCTGCTTCGACTTTTTACTTGGTCTGCAAGATCTGAAATTGATTCAATATAAAATGTGTTAGCCCCCGCGGACGTCAAAGTGATGCTTACTAGGATCCCCTTTCCTCTCTACAATACGACCCGGCGTACCTAGGTCAACACCAAAATACCAAGCGAATCAACCAGTCGAATAGTCGGTACAGCTCAAATATTCACTTGTCCTGTTCCAACTCGTTTTCTTCTTCAAATTTCTCGCCTGCTTGCAGATAGCAATATTTTGATGGCATGCATCTATTCCCATTAATTCTCCCTTGGTGCGACGCAACTGACCATTGTATACAACAGGTCACACACGCACTCGCCACTACTCGATCTAGCTACTACTCGGCGTTGTCCACTAGGACGAAGATAACAAACATGGCTTAGAACAATAATTCAAACTAAGCTGCTATTTACTTTGCTACCTTATTAGTTAGTTAAAACAAAGGAAAAAAACACCTCCAACCGAATTGCTACTCGGTTTGCTATTTTTGTTGGTTTGTTATCCAACTCCCTCCACTTGGTAGAAGTCAGCAAAGCCATTTCATTTGCTATATGTTCACTTTTGAATAAAATATATTGATAGTACATAATACATTATTAAGAGAAAATAAAAACATTACTAATAGATATTACATGGTGAAGTTATAACTAGCTGTACATTTCCGTGGCGTTGTCACAAGTGCTTAATTAGATCCACGAAGTTGAGAGTAAGTTTTACTATTCAATATATTACTAGTGCAAGATTTGTGAATGGACCGATGGTCAGCTAACTATATATATAGATGTTAAAAATAGCCGTTATAAATATAATCGTTAAGAAATAACCGTTAAAAGTATAACTGTTACAAATATAGCTGTTGCAACAATGTGGTTTGAATTTGAATCTAGTTATCCGTATTAACAAAATATGAGAAAGTGGGATATAGGGTACATATTTTAACAAATCAGTTGGAGTGTCATGTAAAATTAATTGCTAAATTTGGGATAGCACATTTGCTATTCAGAAGAATAGCAAACAAAAAATGGAAACTTGGTTGGAGTTGCTCTTACCGGCAAAGATATGACTTGAAGTGAGGGACGACGTTTTTGGTAATATGGAGGGGTAAAAGCTCGGTGGCCTTTGTGTCTTTTCACCTTTGTTGCTGATGCATTCCATACCGAGTGGATAATCTAAAGATCGCACATGCGCACCATCCATGGTTTCTTGGCTGGACGGCTGGTCATGCGTCAGCGGATGGCAATGAACAGCTGCACGACACATCAAAGATATGATGCATTTTGCACGTGACGCCATGGCAATCGCATGAAGGTGCTCGATGCTTCGAAGTTGCAGTGGAAAACAGGCATCAATTTCAAGTGGATCCGGGACAAATGAGACGACGTCGTGGCCAACATTCGAAGCCATTGCCGAGCTCTACGCAGAGCTGCTTGACGCCAGCATGGAGGGGGGAGGAGGAGGAGGGAAGGGAAGGGGAGGGAAGAGAGAGATATTGACTTGGCAATGGATCCACGTATAGAGGATTACTTATTAGTGAACTGGTAAAACAACTTCTTTTAATTCAAAATGTCTAATTTCCCCTACATCACAGTTGAAGACGAAAACTCTTCCGTTCTATCGCCAATCCTCTACTTATACTTTTCCTTTCAAGACAGTACATCATCGAAAGCATCAAAAATATACAGCTATTACACACCCACAACCAGATGTTTCTGTCTTTGTTTTCACGCCAACAGCCGCACGGCATTTCTTGTTTCTACTGCTACCCTGCACCGAAGGCAACCTTGCGACGACCACTAGTACATCCGTGCTGGTCCACGAAATGGCGGGGGGCACGGGTTCGCGGGTCGTCTCCCTGCTCTCGTTTAAAACTGCCTTTCGTTACGTGAGGCGGTGAGCCCAGCCCAAACCCGGTCCAACTCTCGAATCCCTGCCGCGCGCCTGCGTAACCCTAACCCACACCCGATGCAATCGAACGCCCCCACGCCGCCCGACCCAATCAGAGACAGCCACGTCGCAGACGTGACGCATCTGCCTAACAGCCAGGTCGGGTGACGAATCGACCTCGCCGGCCTTCGGAAACCGTGTCCGGAATTATCCTTCAACTGACATGTGGTCCCGAAGTTTGCGGATCCCAACCGTCGGTGCGGGTCTGGCTTCCTCTTTACGAAAGACGGAGGAGGCACGCCAGGCACGCTCGCGTCGCCAGGATAAGCGAAAGCCGATTACCGAAACTGCCCACGCGTGGCGCGCTGTTTCGCCACTCGTCCGACCGGTGCGAGAGGTCTCATCATGGCGCGCCCGGGCGTGCCGCCTCGGGAGGGGCGTTTCCGTAACTTGTCTGAGCAAAGGAAACGGTAGTCAACTTCGGCGATTTCCACGTCCGCTCGTCCGGTGGAGCCACGCGAGTGCCGCCGCGGCCGTGGCATCACGTGGAAACCGGAGCATGGGCCCAAGAAAAATCATGTGTTTTCACCTCCGTTACACTGAGAGATTCACAATCTTACATCTGGCATAGTACCTTTTCGCGTGAGTAAATTTGCATACTCGCGAATTTTCCCTACTAGCCAAACTGACGGGAAATGCCAGTGAGTAATTATTTGTACAGTAAAATCTAGCTTGAGCCTTTTCTGTCTGTGCCAGCAACATGCTATTTCCCGTGCTTGTACAAACGCAAAGTCTGGCCTGGCAGTTCAATGTACGCTTATAAAATCTGAAATCAATGGTCATGAGAATCTTCCATGACGATCTACACCAATGCCTGCACAAATGTACAAATAGCCAGGATGCATGTACGATCAATAAATACTACTGGTGTGATACTCCGTATCTACAAGGATAGGGTCTATGGCTGCTGAATTCTTTCTACACATTAATATCGTATCAACAAAATACGATATATTGTATACTCTATATCATCAACATTCACACGCAACGCTGCAAAAAAGGAAAAAGATCAAGAAACTGAAACGCACAAGACTTGGCACGTCCACAGCGTCAACGAGCAGCAGCAGACCCCGAATTGGAGAACGAAGGACAGAAGAAGCCCGTACACGCACGGTGCGCGAGTCCAACCCGAGCCCCTCCCCACCACCATTTTAAAAAGTGCGCCGCCCATGGTCAAAAAACGGGGCCGGACGCGCTGGGCCGTCCACGGCCTACAATGTGCCGGTCGCCTAACTGAATCCCTCGCACCGCTCATCATCGTGTTACTTAATCCGGCCGTCCGCCACGCCGGCACGAATCTCGCGCGCGCCCGCCCGCCCGCCCGCGACTTTCCGTTCCTCTTCCTGTCTTGGCTCCGTTTCTTTTCAAAAGTGGAGCGCCTCTACGAAAGGGTAGGCGAGGCGGGCGATACCAGATAACGAGGTGGGCAAACAAAAAAGTATGGGAAAATAAAAAGAAAGGGGACGAAAGCGCCAAAGGCCAACGAAAGAAAGGCGGGGGGGGGGGGGGGGGGGGGGGTGTGATATGGGGGGAAACGGGACGGGCGGGGTGCATTTTGTCCAGAGCCCACCCACGGACTTCGGCAGCCATTCAATGCTCCACCAAACGCTCATCCCTTCCTTCCCTTCCACCACCTCCTCCTCCTCGCCTTTCTTCCTCCACGCGAACGACGCCGCCACATCACCTCCTGCACCGGCGCCGTGTTCTTCAGCACTTCCCTCCCTGCGCGGCTCCGCCATGCCTTCCTACGCCAACCACCGTAGCCCACTGGTAAGGAACGGTGCGGCGGTAACCTGATCGTCGGGGGAGGGAAAAACATCCTTCGGATAACTGTTTTTTCCTCTTCTATTTTTGAAAACGGAAAGAGGGGACGAGCGTTTTCTAGCGCCATGTTTCTTGGTTCCTGGGACTAGGAATTCGTGATATTGATGTGCGTGTGTGTTCCTGTGCTTTTTCGGGCGAGAAGGACGGGGGGATGGACGCGATGAAGAGTAGCGTATTCCCGCCGGAGGAGACTGCGGAGGAGGCCGCCGACCCTGCCGCCTCCCTGGTTCAGAGAGACGGGTTCTCGGTTGAGGACCTTCTGGACCTCGAGGACTTCGGTGAGCCTGACAACGACGGTCCCGATCAAGAGGACGCGTCGCCGCCTACTGCGGCCGAGAAGGAGAAGTCCCCCGACGACACCCGGCCGTCTTCTACCGTGACGTACGAACACCTGCCGCCGCTGTCGGAGATGGTTGACCTTCCCGTGAGTGTTCCTGGCCCGTTTGGCCCTTCTATCCTCGGAAAGACGACGGCTTCCGCGAGTCTTCGCTCCCGCAGTTTCTGGGAAAAGCAATTAATTTACGCTCCGTTCTCTTGTAGGCGCATGACGTCGACGAGGAGCTGGAGTGGGTGTCCCGCATCATGGACGACTCTCTCTCCGAGCTGCCTCCCCCGCCGCAGCCCCTAGCCATGGCGGCGGCGTCGCAAGCCGCGCGGCCACCGCTGGCGCACCGCCGGCCGTACGACGGCGCGTACCGGGCACTCCCACCTGCGCTTGGCCCGCCGCGGACGCCGACCATTTGCGCGCTATCGACGGAGGCGCTGGTGCCGGTCAAGGCCAGGCGCAGCAAGCGCTCGCGCTCGTCGGCGTGGTCGCTCTCGGGCGCCTCGCTGTTCTCGGACTCCACCTCGTCGTCCTCGACCACCACCACCACCTCCTCGTGCTCCCCCTCGTCCGCCTCGTTCTCGCCCTACTTCCTGCTGGACTCGCCGACATTCGGCTCCCCCGACTTCGAGGGCTACCACCACCTCCTGCCCCCGCCAAAGAAGTCCAAGCTCGGTAAGGGCGGCAAGCACCAGCCCAAGAAACGCGGGCGCAAGCCGAAGCACGCGCCCCAGCTCACTGGCGCCGCAGCTGCGTCGGCCGCCGCGTCGCAGGTCACCCAGGGCGACCGCCGCTGCAGCCACTGCGGCGTGCAGAAGACCCCGCAGTGGCGCGCGGGTCCCGAGGGCGCCAAGACGCTGTGCAACGCGTGCGGCGTCCGCTACAAGTCCGGCCGGCTCCTCCCCGAGTACCGCCCCGCGTGCAGCCCAACCTTCGTGAGCAGCATCCACTCCAACTCCCACCGCAAGGTGCTGGAGATGCGCCGCAAGAAGGAGGCCGGCCTCATCGTCACTGTGGCGCCCGCCGTCGCGTCGTTTTAGCTGCCCTGCCTGGCCACCCAGCGGTGGCTGTAAATTATTCCGGCCGTATTTAGGCTTGTACCTCACTAGAATTTTCCCCTCTTCTCTCGCCTAGAATTGTTATGCTAGTCTCGGTTGGATTAGTTAAGAGTTTAGGAGTCTGAATTAGGTATGGTTATGTTTAGCTTTGGTTCCGGTGCTCCTTTAGCTTTAGTTTGGTAGGGTTCTACCGTGACAGCGGCAGTCCAGCACTAGCTCAGAACCTTTAATTTCTACCTAGCATTTTCTGAAGGGAATTTTTTTTCATTTTCCATTTTCTTCTGTGAGGTTAGCTGTGTAGTGCTAGCTTGTTTGGTCCATCGGTGGCGACTGATTGATTGCTGGGTGCAAGACAGGTGCCTGTTGCGTGCACGCTGGGCTAAGATCACATGGCGGTGTCACCTGTAACAACATGACATGTTTATTCAGGAATACGAAATAGTGGATGCAGAGAAGCAAAGCACAAGTTCTTGTGTGTGATGAGGTCCCCTGATTAGTTCAGCGGGTTTATACAAAAGGCTGCGGGGTGCTGTACAACCAGTGCTGTGTAATGGCCAGTAGCTGGGGCAGAACTGTCGGAGGTATGAACACCTAGCTCTTGGAGCTCTTCACGCTGTGTGTTTTATCTCTCGCTGTGCACAAAGCAAAGCTGTGTTCTCAGAGCGGCACGGCCCTGACAACCTCCGAGACGCTTGTCCCTCGCCTTCTGGCGTGGTAATGTGTACTGCTGGTCCTAGCGCCTGTCCTCCGGCGACTGACCGGCACGGGACAACCCGCCCTTGGAAAAAATTCCACGTCCGGGGATTTTTCAGGCGCTATCTCGTCAGCGCGGAGTCGTGGCAGGCCGGCAGTCGTTATGACCCACCTCCCTCAAAGTTGCTCCCGACCTAACCATGACGGTAATGGCGATGGTGTGGTGGGGCACCGGGGCGGTGACTGCGACCAGCGGCTTTCCTCGCATTGCAGCAGCCGTAGCCCCAGCCCGTGCCCGGCCGCCCCTACCTCACGCCCTGCCCCGCTGATGCCCCCCACCCATGCTTATCTCATGCCAAATCTTAACCGAGCACGCAAATCCCTTTGCTTTCCAACCAGTTCCTCCCTCGTGGTCTGGGGTTATCTTCTTTGGCTCGGGTTTTCCTGGCTGCGACATGTTCTATTTTCCACCGACGAGCCGCGTCTCCCGTGTTTATGCCCGGACGGACACGCCGCGGGGCGCGGGGAGCCCGTGTGGCCCTGTTCTCACTTCAGCAGATAACCGAGCAATCGTTGCGGAGCCTGGAGAAATGTAGCCGGCCGATTAGTAAATCTAGTAGTTAGGGATATGATTAGTTTAGATCGTCTGTACCGGCGAGCGTAAAACCGCGCTACTTAAAATTTAACGTAGCGCATGGTCAAAGGCGTATGCTATAACGCGCGCTATTGAAATAGCGCTCGCTATACTGTTCCGACAAAGGAAACGCTAGATGAGGCGTGGTCTACGACGAATTCGGAGGCTGTCCGACGGTTCACGCGTGCGAGAGAGGAAAAAATAACTGGAGCCACCCGGATGCGAGGACTTGTTCGATGACGCGGTACTTTTGATCGTGGATTGGGAGCAAGGGCTCGCTGAGGCTGAGGGCCGAGGCTGAGCTCCAGGCAGGGCACAAGGTCGCGGACCGCGACGGAGAGCTTGCTAAGAATGAGACTATGGCGGGTTCTCCTCTTTAGACGCAAAGTCTCTGCCTTGAACGTGCAGGTGTAGTCATGCTCGTGGCCAGCAGGGATATGGTGCTCGATGTGGACGCATTGCTCCACCATCCACTGTAGCTCGATTTGAGAATAAGATAAAGGAGATAAAAAAAGGAAAAAAAAAGAGAAAAAAAACGAAAAAAGAAAAGGGGAAAAGGGAAGTAAAAAAGGAAACTAAATTGAGCGGTTTTTAAAATAGTGTAATATCATTAAAACAGATATAAAGGACAATAATATAGAGTATATAACTGCTATAATATTCATATATAACTAAAGTTGTGATATGATATAATATAGAACGGAGATACTTGATATATAGTATAGAATTATTGTAAGAACTATAATGATATAATTTATTCTTTAAAAATATTTGAAATATACGAAACATTTATTTAAAAAATAAACTTGTAGTATGACGAGTACGCAGAGAATTTCGCTACCAAGAACAAGAGGCGGGTTTGGACGGATTATGGGAATTCAGAGGGCGGCCAGCCGGCGCGCGGCGGATACGGCGATGGAATCGTCGTGCCGCTCCGCCGCAGCACAGCACCCGCCGAATCCGTGAGTCTACTGCTACTCTAACGCTCAAACGCCTAGCTCGTCGCGTGAGCCCACGAGGCCAGGGCCTGGCGCCGCGGCGTCGTCGGCGTGTCCAGTTCCTTCGGCATACAAATCCTTTACGCCAAAGTCGTTCCCCTCCCTGCGCCGTACTACTCAACGAACCGCGCGTGGCTGTAGTAGTAACAGCGTACGGATGACGCAGGCAAGCCGGTACTACCGCACGTGAAGCTTTTTAGTACTGCCAGTGTTGTGCTCGATTTGATCCAGGACGGGGTCCGCGCCGAGCCCACTCGAGTTCGTTCGGCTTCTCAACATGTAAGCAATACACCACATATTCTGTGAATCCCATGTATATACGTACAAACTAACCTGTGGATGGACTATGAGTCCGTTATTATAGTAGATTAGATCAAGCAAGATTCTTACCGGATCCTGTATGACTGTTACTGGAATCTGAAGTGAGCCCTGTCCGAAATGATCGGTGCCATCCGAAAGCGCGGCATCCGCCTATGATTATCGCTGCACGGCTCGCCATGATTAGCACTCACTCGCGCGCGCGGTAACACGGCGACTCAGAGAAAGGCCCATGGCGCAAGCGCAAGACGGCGAGGTATTTTTGGAAGAGCGTGCTGTCCGTTTTGTTTTCTCTCTTTTATTTTCCTCGAGGTACGTTCGCAGCGCTGCCCAGGGAAGGCGTGATAGATCAATCGTGCCGGAAAGATCACACTCTCTCTCTCTCTCTCTCTCTCTGTGTGTGTGTGTGTGATTGATGGGACGGCGACCTGGTGGCGCCGAGGGCCTTGCTTGCTCTTTCAGTCTTTCCCGTTTGGTCCCTTCCTGCTTGTCCTCGTCAGCAATGCCCGGCTTTCTATCGCAAACGCATGCCACACAGCATCATCACCCTCTTTATGTATTGCTAACTGGGGCCTCACGCAGCTAAACCATCTCCGTTTCTTCTAACGGCGCGGCTCTGATCAAAGTCTTAAATCTCTAGACCGGTTCCACGGAGCCTTCTCTTCTTCCTGCCAGGTGCTCTCTTGCAGGCCGACGTGGTGTGGTGCCCACCATTCTCCGCCAGTCCAACTCGTACCACTCAATCGCGCCCGCTCCTTCCGCCAGGGTAATGTCATGTCCTAAGAAACTCGCAAGGAAAAGCGCAGCTAGTACCAATAGCCAGATCACGCGGACGGGCCGGCCGGTTAGCTGACGTGGTGCACCGGCGTAAGTTGATCGGGCGGGCGCTGGCGAGAGGGTCCGGCCGCAGGGTGGCGTTGCGCGCTCACGACCCATCTGATTTCGGTTCACCCACCAAGAGAACGAGACCACACAAGCGACCGGATCTCGGTAGCTCACCTGCAGCCCCCGTGTCACGCGGCCTGGCCGTACCCGCGGCACGGGGCGGCTTGCTCGGTTGCGCGCGTGGTGTGACGGTTGCTGCCGTTTTATTTCTAGCTACCACGAGGCATACGCGTCGCTGTCAAGTTCAGTTACGCAAGATTGGCAGCCGCCGGACGGCGTCAGACCAGCGGAGACGGGGGCCCGATTGGCGGGACCAGAGGTGCAGGTCGATACCGGAGAATACTGGCTGCTGTTATTATGCTAGACTCTATAAGCTACCTTCTTGATTATTTTGTTTGTTATTAAAATTATTGTCACGTAAACAAGTTGGGTGTTTGGTCTAGTGGTATGATTCTCGCTTCGGGTGCGAGAGGTCCCGAGTTCGATTCTCGGAACACCCCGTGTTTTGTTGGTTTAGTTTTGCTATTTATTACGTTGTCTATACTATCCAACTTTTGTTTTTTTATTGAGACAACAAATATCCTCCTGTCTTCTCGATAAAAGGCTCTGAGTGCCACAAGGCCCAAGCAAACCATCGGACGGCCCAAAATCTACAGCAACAGGAACAGTATAACTGTTTGCATTTTTCACAGTTTGCTATTCACTTTTACACCGACACAGGTAAGAGTGCAGCAAGTTACTATGTTCCCTTGGTTCGCTGAACGTGAACGGGTGGCAGTGCGGCACTGGGTTGGGTTGGCTGTACGAACAGTTGGAACCCCTGATCGTGGCTGCGGATGGACTCCTACAGGACAAGGTTTATGGTTCGAGGGAAAGACTACAGAAGCCTCCAGCTTCCAAGGCAAGAAGAATCGTTCGATGTTTGGGCATAGTCGATTTCCCGTGACCAATGTTTTATCTCCACGCAGCAATTTCCTGGCGATTGCTTGATCCTCTGTCCAGTTCTGAGAATCAAATGGTACAGAAGCTTCCAATGCTTCACCATTTCAACACGACAGCCTAAGTTGCCGACCCTCGCCGTCAGCCTGTCAGTGGAATCGTCACGGGTGTCCTGTCATCTGATGTGGATGCAGAAGAACATTTGATGCATATCTTGTTATCTTGTACGTATTGAGCAAACACATAATTTACGAATAGAACGTGTATCTCGCCATTTCAAACAACATCAAGAGCACAAGATAACCAATACCACTTTTTTGGCCTGTGTCGCAATCAAAATCTTCTAAATAACTTTTTTATAAAAAAAGTATTGAAACTTAACCTATGCGAAACGGAACACATTGAGACACTGTTACCACAACAGGAATCATAATACAATATTATAGCTCAAAACTCCTAAAAAATGTGGGGAACCTTGCTTGCTAGAACACGCTCTCGCCGTTCGATATAGGCATGAGGAAACCATCCCGCTTGGCCCTTGCACTCACCTTCTGCCCAACCATTGCTTGAGATCTGCATTTGGACAAAACATAATCAGATTAATTTGCTGACGAAAACATTTAGGCCCTCAACATAAACCGCAATTGTGTAAAATAATAAAATGTATCCATTGGTTCAAAGATTGAGGAGCTAAATGATGCCACGCGTTCATGTTAAGATAAAGAGTTTAAAAGCTCTAAAACAATATTAACAACGAAGAGGATGATTACTGAAAAAAGTTTGCAGCAAAATATTACCTTTCGGACAATCACAATGTCCCCGGCAGACAAGTTAAGCTCAAACTCACTTTCAGCCTGGAAAGAATCAAGGGCCTGCATCAGAGAGAATAAATAGTCATATTTTAGAAGCACTCCAGATACCAATAACATATCGCAAAAAAATGGTGCAGCAATTCTTTATTCAAAATATGTCACCTCTCCTAGGAAGAATTCAACAGATTTGACCGACTCATTAGTAGAAGTGGATGCAAACGCTCCATTAACTTCATCATAAGACGGTGGCTGTGGTGACATATAATTATCTGCTGCTGGTGTCCGCGGTGCTTCAATTTTTTGGCGCTCAGATACCATCTATCAATCAGAATATAATCATCAAATATATACATGAAAGATTACACTGCACAAGGACTGTCCATACAAGACAGGCCAAAATATAGATTTTGTAAAATAGCAAGTATTGTAAGAGTATACATACTTCTTCTTCCAACTGATGAAGGATCTCCAGAACTTTCTGATGATATGCTCGCTCAGCCTCAACCTTCAAGGCAAAACAAGAATGATTAGTAACCATAATTAGATCAGGAAAAAGTGATTAGTCAATTAACATCCTGTCAAGGAGGATACATATATAGGGGGACACAGCTTAAGGGCTAAGCAACCCTAATATAAAAGACTAAAATGCCCCCTAATACACGTACAGTCAAACACCCCCCGCAGTCCCAACATCTAGCCACGGCAGATGTTGAGACTGGACTGAAACTCGGTGAAAACACCGTCCAAGGAAGTCCCTTGGTGATGTCGGCGAACTGCGATGACGTCGGAACGTGCAGGACTCGCACCTCCCCGAGAGCCACCCGCTCACGAACAAAGTGAAGGTCGATCTCTACGTGCTTCGTGCGCTGAGGCTGCACCGGGTTGGTGGAGAGGTAGACGGCGCTGACGTTGTCGCAGTAGGCCAACGTACTCCGGGCGAGGGGGGAGTGTAGCTCCTGAAGCACCTGCTGAAACCAGGAGGACTCGGCCACACCGTTGGCCACGGCGCGGTATTCCGCCTCGGCACTCGAGCGGGACACCACGTGCTGCCGCTTCGAGGACCAGGAGACAAGGTTGCTGTCTAGGAAGACGGCGTAGCCGGAGGTGAACCGGCGGGTGTCCGGGCAACCTGCCCAGTCAGCGTCGGTGTAGACAACCAGCTCGGAGGCAGAGTCGCGCCGTAGAAGAAGTCCGCAGTCATGGGTACCACGCAGGTACCGAAGTATCCGCTTCACCGCCGTGAGGTGCGGCTCCCGCGGATCATGCATGTGAAGACACACCTGCTGAACCGCGTAGGAGATGTCCGGCCTGGTGAACGTGAGGTGTTGCAGTGCACCTGCAAGACTCCTGTAAGTGGTAGGGTCGGCGACCGGGGCGCCGTCGGACGAAGACACCTTCACCTGGGTGTCCACGGGAGTGGAGCACGGCATGCAATCAACCATGCTCGCTCGCTCGAGGATATCCAGGCAGTACTGGCGTTGGTGGAGGAACAGAGCACCCGGGCGGTGCTCGACCGCAACGCCCAGGAAATGGTGGAGCTGGCCGAGATCCTTCATCGCGAACTCGCGGTGCAGGGCGGAGATCGTGCACTGAAGAAGAGCTGGGCTGGACGCCGTGAGGACAATAGCGTCCACGTACAGGAGGAGGTAGACAGTGTCACCCTCACGCCTGTAGACGAAGAGCGAAGTGTCCGACTTGGCCTCGACGAAGCCGAGCGAGGCCAGGAAGGAGGCGAACCGGCTGTACCAAGCTCGAGGCGCCTGCTTCAGCCCGTATAGGGACTTGTTCAGCCGGCAAACCATGTCTGGACGGGCTGAATCAACGAAACCAGTCGGCTAACTACAGTACACCGTCTCCGTCAACGTCCCGTGGAGGAAGGCGTTCTTGACGTCCAGCTGGTGGACAGGCCAAGAACGCGACAGAGCCAGCGACAGAACGGTGCGAACCGTCGCCGGCTTCACCACCGGGCTGAAAGTCTCGTCGTAGTCGACGCCGGGACGCTGCGTGAAACCGCGAAGCACCCACCGTGCCTTGTACCTCTCTAGAGACCCATCCGCCTTCCTCTTATGCGTAAACACCCACTTGCCTGTGACAACATTGCCACGATTAGGACGGGGAACCAGGTCCGGTTGCCAAGTAGGGCCGCATACTCTTCTTCCATAGCCCGACGCCAATGAGGATCGGCGAGGGCGCTTCGGACAGAAGAGGGGATAGGCGAGATGGGTGACGAGGCAGGCTCCGGGGGGGTCGAGGACGAGAGAACGACCCCGGAGAAGCGCTCCACAGGTCAAAGGACGCCGGCGGCCCGTCGAGTCACCATCGGGTGAACGTGACGAGGGTCCCGGTGAAGCAGCGGAGGGTGGTACACCAGGTCCTCAGGGCGCGAAGAGGACGGTCCACCAATCCGCGCTCGTCGCTGATAGACGAGAGCGGGATCGGCGTACCGTGGTCCAGGGGCCAAAGGTGGTGTGGCTGACGACGGCGAAGACACCGTCGTGGGCGTCGGAGCTGCACGAGGAGGGACGGACGACGTCGGAGACGCCGTCGTGGACGTCGAGGTCGCGTGAGGCGCGACGGACGACGTCGGGGACGCCGAGGTCGCGTGAGGCGCGACGTACGACGTCGGAGACACCGTCTGGGACACCGGGGCCGCACGTGGCGCAACGGACGTCGTCGGAGACGCTGGGGCCGCGCGTGGCGCAGCGGACGTCGTCGGAGACGTAGGGGCCGCGCGTGGCGTAGCAGACGACGTCGGGGCCGTCGGAGGAATGGCCAGTGGCGACAAGAACGTCGGAGCCGCGGGAGGCACGACAGATGGCGTCTGAGACACCGTGGTCGTGTCTGGCGCAGCTAGAGGAAGACTTGCAGAGGGTAAAAAACAAGGTCGCTGGACAGGAGCGGTCGTAGGATCAGTGGAAAAAGAGAATCCAACTCGGAGACCGAATCAGAGGAGGATCCAGCGAAAGGGAAGGAGGACTCGTCGAATACGACGTGTTGGGAGACCAAGATACGACGAGTGGTGAGGTCTAGACACCGGTATCCCTTATGATCGGGGGAGTACCCAAGGAAAACACATCGAGTCGAACGAGGCGCGAGCTTATGAGCGGTGGCAGAAAGATTAGGGTAGCACGCGCACCCGAAGACTCTAAGGTGGTCATAAAGAGGGGTGGTACCAAAGAGAGTGAAGTGAGGGGTGACAGCACTAATCGCCTTTGTAGGAAGGCGATTAATGAGGAAGGTAGCGGTGAGTGAAGGGCCTCTGCCCAGTAGCAAGCAGGAATGGAAGCCTGAAACATTAAGGAGCGCATGACATCGTTGGTGGTACGAATCATACGCTCAGCCTTGCCATTCTAGGGGGAAGTGTAAGGGCAAGACATGCGCAACTGGACCCCGTGGGAAAGCGAGAAGTGACGAAACGCGGAGTTATCAAACTCGCGCCCGTTGTCGCACTGGACAGCCCTGATCGTACACCCAAACTGTGTGGAAACCCAAGCGAAGAAGTGAGAAAGAGTAGCAAACGTATCGGGCTTCTGTCGCAATAGAAAGGTCCACGAATAATGGGAAAAATCATCAACAATCACTAGATAATATTTGTAGCCAGAAACACTGAGAACAGGTGAGGTCTATAGATCACAGTGAATCAAATCAAAAAGGTGCTCCACATGGGTTACAGAATGTGGAAAAGGAAGCCGAACATGGCGACCCAACTGACAAGCATGACATAAAGACTCATGGGAATCCCTAGTACACGAGATCACTGAACTACGAGACAGCTTCGACATAACATCAACACCGGGGTGGCCAAGCCGACGATGCCAAGTAGTCGACAGAGCTGTCGTAGTCAGGCAAAAAGGCGAGGGCAAAGCGGAAGCAGGAAGTCTCATCGTGTACAGGGGCCCTGAGCTCTCACAGCAGAGAAGAAGACGTCGCGTAGTAAGATCCTTCACAGACAAACCAAAAGGATCAAACTCAATAGAAACATGGTTGTCAGTGGTAAATCGACGAACAGAAAGAAGGTGCGGATGATGTCCGGAGCAACAAGAACATCACGAAGACGGAAAGACCCCGACGAACCCGAGTCACCTACTGAGGTGACCGGAAGAACAGACCCATTGCCAACAACGATAGAAGAAGGAAAAGAAGGGTGGGAAGGGTGGGTAGAAGAAAGTATACCAGCGTCGGGGGTGGTGTGGTACGAAGCTCCGGAGTCCACAACCCACTCGGGGCTAGGTGGTGTGAGACTCACTGTGCTGAAGGAAGACGCAAGTGACTGGCGATCCCAGTCCTGAGCAGGGTCAGAGTGTGGTGCCGACGACTCGGGCCGACCAACTGGGTTCCCCGAAGCCCAGTTGGCTAGAGAGGAGGGCCCAGCCGTAGAGTAGTCTGGTCCACCAAGGGGTAAGGTCCACTGTCCACCAGCAGCGTAGACAGCTCCGCCGTAAGTCGGAGTAGTCACGTAAGCCGGTTGAGGGCGCGGTGGGCGATGTGCCGGGAGACCCGGGGACAGCCCAGGCCACATCGAGATTTGGCCAGTCCACGGGTTGTAGGGTGTGGGCTAGGTCACACTGCCCTGACCCCGACCACCACTACTGCCACCAGTAGTACCAGCACCACCAGAGGTACCACCGGCACTGGTCGTACCACCTCCACCAGTCCCTCCACCACGGCCACCGCGTCTGCCACGACGGTGGTTCCCACCACCACCGGAGGTAGCAGGGACTCCTGGTGTGGTAGGTGGACGAGGAAGCTGGCCCCCAGAACCAGCAGGTGGAGGAGGGCATGAAGACGACCCTGAGCCGTAGAAGGCCGAGGCAGGGGAGGAGGCAGTGGAGCCGCCCTGGGTGATCTCCTCGAGCTCGAGGTCCGACCAGACCTTCTCGAAGGTCGGGAAGGGCTTCTCGCGGAGAATCCACGAGCGAACGTGGGTGTAGCGCTCATTCAGGCCCTGAAGGACCTGAAGGACGAGGGTACTGTCCGGGATGGGCTCTCCAAGGTCACGAAGGGTGTCCGCCATACCCTTCATCTGCCGACAGTATGCAGTAATGGAGAGATCACCCTGGACAGTAGAACCGAAGCGGGCCCGGATGTGGAGAGCTCGGGTCGCTTGGTTCCCCTGGAAGCGAAGCTCGAGGACCTGCCAGGCCTGACGAGATGTACCGCCACCCTTCTGGGCGACGATATCCTGAATCTCCTCAGAAAGCGAGCCGAGAATCCATGCAAGGACAAGACTGTCCATGCAGACCCACGAGTCATCCAGTGGGCAGTCATCCCGCAGGACGTGGTCTTCCAGCCGAAAGCGTCGTAGCGTCAGGAGAAGCAGACTGCGCCAACGAGCGAAGGAAGTAGAGTCGGAGCTGAGAACAACCGGGTCAAGAGTCCGAATGTTCTGTATGCCAGCCGCTTGGGCATGTAGAGCAGCGACAAGAGACGCCGCGTAGGTAGTATAGGCAGCACCATCTCCTGGAGTATCCTGTGCGTCACTCCACTGTACTGACGGAGACTCCCCGAGCTGACGGGTGAGAGAAGCCGTAGCCGCACGTTCCTGCTCCAAGGCGAGGACGAGCGCTCATTCCCGTTCACGGGAGATGGTCAGGGCAGTCGCGACGTCGGAGACGTGCGAAGAGGGCTGTCCCCCGGATCCAGCAGAGACGACATGGCCGGCGGCGATCCCAGCAGGGCCACCGGGGCTTGGCAGCCAGGCGGTATTGGGGCGGGGCTGGCCTCCGGCGGGTCCAACCAGGCGGCGGCGAAGCCCGGCGGCCAGGGGACTGTGGGGAGGCCGAGGGAGGCGGTGGCAGAGCCAAGGGCGCCAGATCGGGGGCCGAGAGGCCCGCCGGTGGCTGGGCCGGCCACACCCAAGCCGGGCCCGAGCAGCCCGGCGGCTGTGCGCCCAGGGGAGAGGGCGTTGAGGCCGGCCGCGGGGCTGGATGCCCCGGATCTGGCGGCGGCGCTCACAGGAGAGGTGGCGGCGCGGCCGGCGGCACCAGACCCGGTGGCGGCGGGCGCGAGGGAGCCGGCGGTGACGGATCCTGTGGAGGCAGGCGCTGAGGAGGCGGCGACCGGGTCGGCAGCGCTGAATCCAGCGGCGGCCGCGACCGGGCAGGCGTCGAGTAGAGGAAGGGGAGTCGGCGGCTGGCCGGCTGGCGGCGGCTGCTGCGGCGGCGGGGCCGGCGCACCAGCGGCGGCGGCGCCCGTGGGTGGCATCGGGATCGAGATTGGGAGAGGAGAGAGAGAGAAGGTAATCTGATACCAAATTAGATTAGGGAAAAGTGATTAGTCAATTAACAGACTATCAAGGAGAATACATATATAGGGGGACACGGCTTAAGGGCTAAACAACCCTAATACAAAAGACTAAAATGCCCCCTAATACACGTACAGTCCAACAACCATGATATTGGAAACAACAACATGATGCATAGGCAAATGTTACATCAAATGCAAAATTGAGGATTACCAGTGCAATGAGCCGCTGTAAGGTTAATCGTTGTTGCTGAGCCTCAACCGCAGACATTGCTGCAATAGCTTCCTTCCCTAATCCCATCATGCTTGACTTCAGTTCCTCCAGCTTGTATTCAGCTGCTTCCAACTTTGATATCATATCGCCGTTTCCAGCTGATTCCCTCACTCTATTTTGCCGCCTTGATACATCAACAGCCTACAAAGCAACAAAAAAGGGGGGACAAGTAAGAGAATAGTGATGTTTTATGTAGTGGGAGTAACAGAGACTTAGCGCTACTGAATAGTTTAGCTAAAGCCTATGATATGATAATGTACAAGGAATTCCAAGAGACCTAAGCTTTATGAAATCTGTTGGCAGTCAAATTTAGTTTTGGCATTGGGTGGTGGAAAGTGGAATGATGGTGCAGGTACCATGGCTTTGCAGACTGATATAAAAAGCAGGTTCTGACCAATGAGGTAGTTGTAATAGATTAGAGCATATATCCTATGTATCTCCTGAATGACTGTTGCTACCATTTTTTAGAATAACCCTTGGCCTTCTTGGATGAACACTAATCATGAAGAATACAGCTTGTAAACTAGCAAAGATGATACCTGTGCTTCGGCTTCTTGCCTCATTCTATCATATCTCTGAGCTAGATGCCTTGCATCTTCTAAAGGTGCACCCATTACCATAGCCCGTAGTGGCTCTGCCACCTAGGATTCAGCAAATTTGTTACTCTCTCACAATTCAGATATCTATTTACCTGGAAACATACATAAATGCAAAGATACAAATTGAAAAACTGTTCAATGATACTTCAGATATTTTACAAGCTGTAAGAACCCAAATAAAATGGATATGTTTACATAAGTTCTGTATTGTTTCTCAAAAGACATCATGTGTCTGATAGAAAATCCAAATCTTCCTATTTTGTTGCAGTTTGGTGCACAGGAAAATCCAGGTAACATATATGATACAAGGTAAAGAAAATCCAGCATTAGAAATACGGACCTGTGTGCCAAATGCCTTCAACATGTTCCCACGCTCCTTTTCCATCAGAGAACGAGCCTTTCCAAAATATGTAGCAGCTCTAGATAAAGTATCCCCACTTGTGCATGTGTTTTCAACACCATATTTCTGGCTGTCATCAGATAACTTATTCCCTGCATACATAGGTTGCACAGCTGATCAGTTGGAATCAATTTATTCTGACGGCAACAGAACTGACTGGTACAATTCAGCACAATATAACTTGATCAAGTCATAGATAATAGGATTAATGAAGTACCTATTTCAACTTGTTTAGATCCTGTGACTATATATCCTTCCACGCCGCGAACGATGTCCCGTTGGAAATGCTGGCAAATGATACCAAGATTTATCAAAAATACACAACATAGACAGAAAAAGAGACAAGAAATATGCCTTCTTCATACTTTAGCAGCACGAGTCGATAAGTAGAGCTTTTCTAATCGCTGATGCAATTTAACTTCCGATTCATCCGCAAAGGAGTTATCTGAATTTCCATAGCCAAACTGCTTGAACACGCCCTGCAATGGTGGGCACAGATTTATAATGTTATATCGCTTGTAACAAGTTAGAAAATGTTGAAAAAAATTTGTAGACTTAACAATGATGCAATTTAGCACGACTATGACATCAACAATATTGCAGATTATATGACCACGGCATATCCATATTGAAGCAAATGTCTTTTATGAATTCAGCTGAGAATCCCACTTGAGTAGTTCACTAGTTCTTGTCAGAATTTCAGACAGGAACGATCATCTTCAAACCAATTAGAGAGTTAGACATTGCCTCACCACCATCAACATATACAAACAATTCAGACATGTCAAAGGTAAACACCACCCAACCGGGTCGCCTCATTCCTGGCAACTGTTGTCCCATATCAGCCTTCTGATTTTATCTGCCCACAAAGTCTAGCAGCCCTGCAATTCTTTGATCTCGCATGCTCTGAAGTCAGTGCAACCCCACTAATTTCAGTCAAACAATTGGATTTCGTGCGGGATAGATGCAAAGCACCCGGTAGCTGTTACTCAGACCATGATTATGCGGCAAGTCTTTTTTTACCAGGGATCCACAAAGGGTAATCGAGCATAAAATCCCATGATGAGAATATCTGATCGTCCTAATATCACACAGCTCGTCTTACTCGAAACTGCGATCAACCCCCCACACCCCGGGATCAACACAGGTTGCATAACCTGACAAGACCACGTCGCGTACACACACAGCTAACAGATCCTACTTGGGCCACCCTCCCGCACCGAAATCGGAAGCATTAGCAGCACGGCCTCGTGAGTAGCGTGAGAGATCCCACCGCAATAGGCGGCACAAATTCTGTGAAAAAAGGCAGGCAGGCAAGCAAGCAGCCGACGCGTGCTATCAGAGTCCCCGGTCGCGCGCTCCTAGGGATGGATTGGACCGAGTTCTAGGAGGGCGCGAGCTCACCTGGCGGGCGACCTGCTCCTTGAGCCTGGAGGCCTGCTTCCACAGCGCCTCCATGGTGCGCGCGCGAGCAGCGGCCGAGACGGGTCGACAACGGACCAACCCGGTCGCGCGCCTGGAGGCGACGGCGACGAGGAGGACCGGGGTCCAGGACCGGTCCCGCCTCTCTTCCCCTGCCTGACGCGCGCGCGCGCGCGCGTCTCCCCCGATTCGTTCGCCGACCTCCTCCGGTGCTTTCGCGGTGGTTGGCTTCTTCCCGCACGGCGCTTTCAGCCAGCCGAGCCAGGCCGCTCGGACGGTCGAACTCGATCCGCGTGCCCGTGCCGTGCGTGCGTGCGTGCGGCTGGCCGAGGAGGACGAGTCCGTACGTCGCAGACGTGCAGGTGCGGACACGGCAGGCACGATCCACCCGCCCGCCCATCTGTCGGCGCGCCTACGCCCAGAAATCGTCCGCAAAAAAGCATTCAACTCCGGGCTGTATGCATGTTTCGGACTTTCGGTTTGCATACTGTATTACTGTAGCACCGTGCCATATCACAAAATACTCTGTACTATGCTTTACATTTTCTTTTGGTTGGTGAGAAAAACTTTGCAGTCCCGGGCCTCCCGGCATGAATTCCCCGGGTTACTCATGTTTATTTTGTCTTTTCATGGAAAAGGAAAGCATGCTGTGCGTTGGGCCCAGTCCTGGGGTAGTACCTGGGCCAGAATAGTCCCCACAGAAAACACATTTTTTCTTAGTATGAGATGCGTGTTAATAAAAAAGATGACGTGGCTGCACGAATCCACGATTGAAAAAAAAATAAGAGTTACGCGGATTGTACTTATATACGATATATATATTCTCCATGTAGGAGGTGGTTTCACGACGAAAGTGGCAAGCAAGGGACCGAAATATCTCTCGATTATATTTCATGGTTCCATGAAAGGAAATTGTCCGATGACGTATAAAGGAAAGCTATAAGTTTCAGTGATAAATAAGAAATGTTCGACGTTCCAACCACTTCGCCAGCCAAGAGGCAGCAGGTACAAGGTGTACTGCAGCTACCACTACCAGCTAATACACGAAGACCTTCCGCGTCAGAGTTAGCTTACTCGTTGATTGACCCTCCAAAAAAATATGATATCCAAGGCTACAGTATGCTGATTGATCATGGAGAGGAAGATGACAAGCGCAAGCTTTTCGCGGTGTCCCTCCGGGATGGCGGGATCAAACGGTGAACGAACCCACTGAGGCATGGCCCACCACGCACCAACGGTCGATGCCTTTTCGCCCATCTAGCCGGAGAGAGAGTGCCGCAGCCTGCACATGGCCGCTCGTGACTCAGCAGCTCTCGGCACAGGAGGTCGTCGTCGCTTCGTCAGCGAGCAACGGTCCCCTTCCCGTCGCATCAACCCACGCTTCGCCGTCTTATCGCCATCCCCCAGCGGGCAATAAAGCGCGCCCATACCTCCGTCCGCCGTGGGTGACGGATGGGACAAGGCGACGCCGCGCCGGCAAATCGGCATATGTACCGCTCCGTGCGGATGAGTTGTGCCTTTCCTTCATGTTGAGTTATTATGAGAGTTTTAATGTGACGGCGCCATGGCGCTAATTACAGGACATGGGCTTTCGTCGTGGATCGGTTGAGATGTCCAGCACGTAATGATGTCTTTTTGCACATACATATATGGATCTTCCTGATCACAATTTTCATACAAGTACTGTTACGTTGCTGTGTTATCAAGAGAAAAAGATGCATCCGGCAATGGCATTACTGATCTTCCAAAACTAGATGCAGCACAGTAGCGCTCTTTTTTTTACTGAACGATTGACCAGGATGACCAGTTGATCGAGTTGAGAAAAATGATACAAAACGAACCGATTCTGTGTCTAGTTGGGCGAATGTATCGATCAAGGTGGGGTGTGAACAGATCCAGGCGTATCTCCTGATTGCGGCTGGGATCCAGCAGCCTGTAGAGGGGCACTTGCGAGTTAATTGGTGAGGCCGACGCGTGGTTGGACGACGACCTACCTCTTTTTCGTCCATGCTGGCTCCGCAATCTTATGCCGTTGCTGCCAGCGGAGAAAAGGCGAGCGCGGCAAAAAGTGCACTTTTTCGGCACTTGTTCGTGCGTGCGCCTTATCTCCTACACATTGCTCTGCAAAACTATCTAGCTTGCTACCAAGAGCAGCAACAAAATTGTGCACAAATCCGATGAGGTTTTCAGTGCGCTGCACAGTACGTAGGAATGATCATAACTAGGCCTGAACTTATATATAGATGTAAACCCTGTCTACATACAAGCCATTTGTTCATGGCCACCCTCCATCCGTCGAATTATCTGCACAGACTGCATGTTACGTATGCTGTACTAATACTTTGATCAGTCTTGTGTCTGACCGCTTCAGATTCAGCTAGGAAGGGACTGCCGTCATCCAAATTATTCTAGAAAATCAGTTTTAATCCACGGAGTCATACAACCTGCCACATCACCTGAGATGCCTTATTTTTCTGACTTGAATAAGTTGATCTGGCCTATACATGCGATGCAAATGGTGGAGTTAGGTCCTCAACTCGTGCGGATTGGAGCTCGAAACAACATGGATTTGTTAAAAAGAGGGATCGTAATGAGGTCACCCGTGACATCAATCACATAAACGGTTGGATTTGAGGAACTATGGGGGACCGTACTTAGTATGGCTCTTGATGCATAACCGTAATTTACATCGTTATTTAATTTCAGTGGTCCTAAACGCTGCTCGAGTGAAACTGCGTGATGTAGGGGACGCTATGCCGCTTCTTTGCCTGCAAAGCAGAGTTTTTGTTCATGGGAGGTACTAGGGTCTAGGGAAGCCAGGTGTTCGTGCTGCTGCTTTTAAATTCTGACGCTAATTAACTTACGCTTCTGTAAATATGATCTTGTGGTGCCTTTGAGGTTTGAACTCGCAGAAAGTAGTTCTTGACTGTTCCCGCTCCCTTTGCTTGATAGAACAGATGGTCCCAAAAACCACGCTCCCGCAAGAAAGGGAAATGCGGCAAAGAGGGCTTCAGGCTGAGCAGCATCAAGTTGCAGGACGGTGTGTCCGTATTGATCCTGAACTCCGACCCTTATCGTCCGCTAATGTGTGTGTCAACCACTACTTAACATTCGTGCGCTTGTTGCAAGCAAGTAAACTGACTGTAGTCAAGAGCTCAACAGAAGAAAGAAGTGGGGTTCAGTAGTCGTGTCAGGCTTAGAAGAGTCTTTGGGGATGGTAGGCCGGTCCGATGGTGGAGGTGGGAGAAATGGTGGGGTGCCCCTGCCGTGGGCGAGGCGGGCGCCGGGCAGGGGACGAGCTTGATTGATGGGTTAGCACACATGGGAAGACATGCAGACCTAGCGTCGGAGACGCTATCGGAGGATGACCCGGGAAGGGTAGGCAGAGTTGGTTGCCGATGCTACGCGTCAGAGAGAGAGAGAGAGAGAGAGAGAGAGAGAGAGGGAGAGAGAGAGAGAGAGAGATGGGCGAAGCGGCAGGAGGTTGAAGACGTGAACTGAACGATCAAATCTCGATTAAACGGCTCACATTCATCGAGTGCACTGAACCGTTTTGTAGTCAGAGTGAAATCTAGCCTCCCCCCCCCCCCCACACACCTTTTTAAAAGAAAAAGTCCCCGGAAAGGTAGCTGTGGAAAAAATCTCAAGCATTTTAAGCGAATACCGGAGACCAAAACGGGATGGTGGTCTGGTGAGCCTATATAAGCGTAGTGGGTGCTATTTCTCAATGCGCAATTTTCTACTATACAACACACCACTACTAAATACCTCCCAATATATAAGCACATCTCCTGTGCCACTATTCTCGTTCTTGCAGTTGCAACATCTTTAGCAGAGACATTGACTTGAGGTATCTTATCTACCTGTCCTTCCCACTCCCGTATCATTTTGCAGCGATTAATCTGCTTCTTCGCGTCGGCCATCGCTGTGGAGTCGGCGGCGGACGGCATGAAGGTGCAATGCGACGTGTGCGCGGCCGGGGCGGCCTCCGTCTTCTGCTGCGCCGACGAGGCCGCGCTGTGCGACGCGTGCGACCGCCGCGTCCACCGCGCCAACAAGCTCGCTGGGAAGCACCGGCGGTTCCCCTTCCTCCACGCCGAGCCCCCGTCGGCGTCTTCCGCACAGAAGAAGCCTCTCTGCGACATCTGCCAGGTCAGTGATGAACGCCAAGCATACGAATGTTGAACAAGCTGATGATGATCTGGGTGCGTTGGTTTTGTCTACCGAAGACTGAACTTGACTCGATCGTCGAGGATTGCAAGGAGCGGAAGGGGTTCATGTTCTGTAAGGAGGAGAGGTTGGTCCTGTGCCGGGAGTGCGACGTGCGGGTGCACACGTCGACCGAGTTGATGAGGCGCCACAGCCGGTTCCTGGTCACCGACGTGCGCCTCTCGTCGGCGCCGGTGGACTATCCCGTAGTGCCCGAGGATGAGGGTCAGGAGGAGGAGGAGGAGGAGGGGAACACCAGCAGCCCCCGCAACGCCAGCTCCTACAGCGGCGGCGGCGCGACCCAAGCGAGCGCGAGCGACGGGAGCAGCATCTCCGAGTACCTCACCAAGACGCTGCCCGGATGGCACGTTGAGGACTTCCTCGCGGACGACGCGGACGCTGACATCCCCGCCTGCTCCGACGGCCTTGATCAGGTCAGTTCCATGATTCCGTCCCGCACCTAGCTTAAACACCATCAATATGACACCATGCCACATCCTGGCCTTGTCCCGCGCCGTCATGCGCGCACAGGCACGGAAGCTAATGTAACATACGATACGCGTCGTCGGAAGCCGGCCGGTCACCGGTCATCTATACCCGAACCCGCACTACCACCTTTCCCCTTTGGCAATTGGCAATATTTTGAGCACGCAATTATGGAGGCAGTTTGTTGTCATGCCCGCACTTGCATTAAGAAAAGAATGGTTGCTGGACCATCCTGTCAGGATAATATCTCGTGGAGACCACATAGATACGATATGATCTAAGGCGAACAACCACCCTTCATATCTTTTTCCTGGGTGTTCTTACTATTTCTAGATCTGAACTTCAACCAAGTCCACCCTGGAGTCTATTCGACGCTTGTGCCCATTTAGCATTCCAATTTGCTTTTGTGCAGGGAGGACAAGCTCAGGTCGGCGGGCTGCTGGAAGAAGCTTGCCCGGCATGGGCAGCAGCGGAGCAGGAGCTCAGTGACGTCGTTGTTACTGTTGACGAGTGGGACGGCCGGGAGCGGTGGGTGCCGCAGATGCAGATGCACGATGACCGGATCGGAAGCAAGAGGCCCAGAGCGTCGCCTCCCTGTTCTTACCGGTGAAGAAATCGCTGTCTTCAGTGAGAACTAAGAAAAGAAAGAAAATTGTGATCGACAGAGATGACTGGGCTCTGAGATTTCTGCGACTCTTTACTAAGTCTTAGGAACACCAAATAGGCACCTTACCTCAAACTCTTTACGTTTCGGGAACAAACACAAGAATGGCGTGGAACGGGTGGTTGGATGGGGCAGGTTGGTCTATCTGTTTTGTTAGTGGACACCTTTCAAAAGCACACACAACAGAGCAGAGGTATCAGTATCAATTCTAAGTTCATCTCTATTCTTTAAATAAGAAAATAATAAATATTTTAATGACTTAGATATCTACTAGTAAATTATCATAAGTGAGTATTGTCTTATTGGAAAGACATAATTGAGCGGTGTCCCACATAAAAGAATGGTGTCCACCAATGAATTTTGACTTCGTTTAGAAAACCAGGGACAATCCAGGTCCATCCATACCTGGGCCGGAACAATGGTTGCAAGACATCCAAGCCGCCATCCGCAGGTGGGTCCCCATTCCTTGTAGTCCAACCCAGCTACGCCTGGTTGCTAGATTTTGGGCCTTTGTACTCTTTTTATTAGTGCTCCCAAGCCTTTGATTATTGCTCTTAGGATTTTTGTACTCACATATTTGGGTCTAGTCTATCTACGCGCCAAGCACTTAAGCGGATCTGAACTATTTTTATTTTTTCTTGCGATTACGAAACTAGGCATTCTTTTTTTTGTAGGGAGTAGGGAGGAAATCAGGCATTCGTATTTCCGTTCATAAAAAAAGCAGGCATTCATACATCGTACGTGTACGTCCATCAGTTTCTCAGGTTTTAGTAAGCTACTCCTTACTCCACGCGTCTTCACCAGTCACCGGGTCACGCCTAAAATATTGATCCTAGCATTTGGCACCAACTGAAACATGGATGGACTCAGGAGCCGGGTCGTCTTCGTCTTCCACTTGTAGACAGCGTTACCTTGGCTTGGCTGGTTGCCGGAGCACGATGAATTTCCCTTTTCGTTCCAATCAACGAGGGTCCACGATATACATTACATGCCTGTGAAGGTGACCCCCCGATTCAAAAGCTTCCCTCCAAATATGGCAACAACTGCCGTAGGCGCGTCACGCCGTGGTGACAAATGCGTGCATGTTTCCGTCTGGTTGTCACAGCGAGAGCGACCAGTCGACGCCGAACGCGCTGCCTGGCGGCGATGACGACTCGGCCGCGCCGCTCGTCCGGTGCTCAGAGCACATGTGCCCGATCCGTGTGCACTGGCACGTGAAGACGAACTACCGTCAGTACTGGAGGGTTAAGGTGACGATCAACAACTACAACCAGGTGAAGAACTACAGCGACTGGAACCTGGTGCTGCAGCACCCGAACCTGCAGAGCCTGACGCAGCTGTTCAGCTTCAACTATCATCCCCTCATCCAGTACGGCACCCTGAGTAAGTGGGCGCCTCCAGTAAAAAAAAAACCCAATCACCGGTAAAAAAATTGCAGCTCAGTCCCAGACGATCTTTTTTTTTCTTTTGTCAGACAGCACGGGGATGTTCTGGGGTGTGCGGTACTACAACGAGATGCTGCTGCAGGACGGCAACGTGCAGACGGAGATGATGATCCTGAAGGACGAGGGCGAGTTGACCTTCTCGGAGGGCTGGGCGTTCCCGAGGAAGGTCTGCTTCGACGGCCACGAGTGCGCCATGCCGCCGTCGGACCAGTACCCCTGGCTGCCCAACGGAGCCTCGGCTACGCGGCGGTCGCTGATCGCCGGCCCTTGCTTGCTGCTGTTATTTGTCTCTGTTCTACTGTAGTCGGTACATTAATTTGACGAAAATGTGCCCAGTCACGATCTCGAAAAAAAAAAAGACCACTGTTGTGGCTGTCAGTGGTCGGACCGAATGTGCGCCCCGCGAATCTACTTAATGTTGGCCCTTGGGTCGGTGACATGTTCCGCATAGTCAAGACAGCTGAAAGGCCAGCAGCACGAGAAGCGAACGGCCCAGACGCTTGCTGGTCGGTCTTCGCCTCTTCGGCTAAGCTGGCGCAGGCCTGGAGCTGCTGCTCTTGGGCCGGTGGCTGGAGGGAGGATGGCATGTGTCAACACCTCCACTTCTACAGAGGCTATCAGGCCTCGTCGAGGAGGCCGGTCCAGGAAGCTGAATACTCGCTAGTCCGGGTCGTGTTGGTCCTGAGCGTGAGTGTTATGTAAGCGATAAAAAACGTTGAGTTGAATTGGGTTGTAACTAAGTGGAACTCGGCTCCTACCTAATCTATCCCGAGGCTCACTCGGTTCTTCCCCAAACCCTACTCCTCGCTCTTCCTTCCGATCTGGGGAACCTCTAACAATTGGTATCAGATTGCCTTCCGATCCACCCTGGAACACCACCACTATACCCATCGCTAGATATCACGCGTAGCAATGGATCCTAACACGAAGATTCTTCTTGAGGAGATGATGTTGCAGATCCAAGCCGAAATCGCGAAAGGAATCGCCGACCACACCGAATCCATGGATCGTCGCTTCGCCGAGCTCGCCTCCGCTGACCAGCTAAACCTAGAGCGGGCCACCGCTCTGAAATCTTCTGCACCAGAGTTCGACAAGAGCTTCGACACGTGGAAGCTGGAGATCGAATCGGCCATCACCAATGTCAAGCTGGAGATCTCAAAGTTGAATACGTACTTCGAGCGTGAAGCACGCGAACACAAGGCATCACAACCCGGAGTCCTAGGCATGCAGTTGGCGTTCGAGCATCCGGTCGCCGAAATCTCCGCCGACGGCCCAAGTGGGCACCGCTTTGACACTTCTCGCCGGGATAGTGGGTACGGGTCGGTCTTCGCCCACACCCACATCCCGGTCAAGGGTACGTTCAACCCCGATACCCCTCACGTTCTTCGTTTCGTCAGCCCCCCTCATGATCGTATTTCTCCAACTGTGATGCACCGAGAAATTTGCCTAAGCTTAAATTCCCAATGTTCGATGGTGAAAACCCCAAATTGTGGAAATCCTGAGAGCTACTTTGAGATGTATTCTGTCGATCCCAACCTCTGGGTCAAGATTTCCACCGTTTATTTTGAGGGCACAACGGCTAGGTGGTTGCAATCAATCGATAGACAATTCACACAAACATCTTGGGTTCTATTTTTCTCATTGGTCTTAGACCATTTTGGATAAAACGAACACCAGTTACTTATGCGGCAACTTTTTCACATAAGACGACATGATTCAGTAGCTGACTACATCGCTAAATTATCTGAATTAGTAGATCCGTTACTTGCTTATGACACAACCACATATCCCTTGTACTTCGTTACACGCTTTGTTGATGGGTTGAGAGTTGATATATGAGCTGCTATTTTAATACAAAGACCACCGAACCTCGATACTGCTTGTGTTTTGGCCTCATTGCAGGAAGAAGCCGGTGAATTAACCAAACGAAGAGATTTCAGACGATATGAAATATTATCATCAAGCAACGTAGAATTTTTCAATACCACAAGATCTCCATTTCCAAGAGCTTTCCCCCTTCAACCGCCCCCTACCAGAGCTGCTCAAGTCAAGACCTCTATAGCCTCTGACTCCATACATCTTCCAGATAACATTAAGACCCAACCCAACCAAGAAAAGTTGGAGGCATTAAAGGCTTATAGGATAGCAAAGGGGCTCTGCAAAATATGCGCTGAAAAATGGCACAAAGGGCACAGATGTTCACCCGCAGTTCAGTTACATGCGGTGCAAGAACTTTGGGAACTTTTCACCTTAGATGAGACACCTTCAGAGTCCAAGGAGGAGACATCAGAAACACACATTTTCGTGACCATTTCGCCAGCACGCTATTCAAGCAAGGATGCCCCCAAAACCATAAAAATGTGGGGCACAATTCAACACATTGAAGTCTTGATCCTAGTCGACAATGGAAGCTCTCACTCTTTCCTCAACTCTTAGGTGGCCGCCAAGCTGTCTGGGGTGTCCCCATTACCATCACCTCTCTCGTTCTTAGTTGTAAATGGTCAAGTTATCTACTGCAGCTCCGAACTCAGGTCTGTCACATGGTCAGTCCAAGACCATACCTTCGTATCCGACTTCAAAATACTACCCCTTCACCGCTACGACTTAATCCTGGGCATGGATTGGCTTGAGGCTCATAGTCCCATGGAAGTAAATTGGGGCCAGAAGTGGATGGTCATATCTCTCGGCAATTCCCATGTCTTGTTACAGGGCATACTTCTAGACCTACCCCGGACACAATGATTAGAGTTCTGTCATCAGAGATTGACCATAGCTCTGAATCCACCCACATCTCCCCTGACATACAAATCATCCTGGATGAATTTGCAGTTCTTTTTGAACCCCCTTCTGGCCTTCCACCCCGCAGAGAATGTGACCATAAAATCTCTCTATTACCTGGAGCTCGACCAGTTAATGTCAAGTCGTACCGCTATCCCCCAAAATTGAAGACTGAAATGGAATCACAAGTACAAGAGATGCTCAACAATGGACTCATTCAACCTAGCTCCAGTGCCTTCAACTCTCCGGTCCTCCTTGTCAAGAAAAAAGATAACACGTGGCGTTTTTATGTTGATTTCAGACACCTCAATGCGTTAACGGTAAAGCGGCAGTACCCCATTTCAATAATGGAAGATATCTTTCATGAGCTCTCTCTTGCAAGATGGTTCACTAACCTCGACTTGTGGTCCGGATTTCACCAGATTCTGTTGAGCCACCGAGAAGAACATAAAACTGCATCCTCAACTCATGAGGGCAACATACGACAGCCAGTATAACATACGACGGCTAGCTGTCGTATATAAACTTACATACGACGGTCAGCCGAAGCTGTCGTATATAAGTATATGGTTGTCGTATATAGTCCTTATATACGACAGCCAACCCTAGGCTGTCGTATATAGCTGTTATATACGACAGCCAACCCTAGGCTGTCGTATATAGCTGTTATATACGACAGCCAACCCTAGGCTGTCGTATATAGCAGTTATATACGACAGCCACACCGAGCTGTCGTAAATAAGCCTTATTTACGACGGCCCATGTTGTGGCCGTCGTAAATAAGGCTTATATACCCGCGGGGGCTCGGGTCGGCGCGGGCATTCACGCCCGCGCCGACCCGAGCGCGAGCCTCCCGCCGCCGCCCGCCCGCGCCTGGCCGCCGCCCGCCCTCCGCCGCCGGTCGCCGCCCGCTCGCGCCCGGCCGCCGCCCGCTCGCCGCCGCCCCAACCGCCCCCCCGGCCGCCGCCCCGGCCTGCCACCCGGCCGCCGCCCGCCAGGCGCCGCCCGGCCACCCCCCCCCGGTCGCCCCCCGGCCGCCGCCAGCCAGGCGCCGCCCGGCCGCCCCCCGGCCGCCCCAGCGGCCGCAGCCCCGGCCACCCCCGCCAGCCGCCCCGGCCACCCGCCGCCGCCCCGGCCGCCCACGACAGCCGGCGCCCCGGCCGCCACCCGCCCGACAGGTGGATAATTTCTTAGCTTTAGATGAATTGATATGCTTAGATTTAATTATTGTCCATGTTTATTTGAATTGCTAGCTAGGTGTTTTTTTAATTGCTTAGAATTGATAAGTTTGTTAACTACGGTAATTATGTTTGTTTAGATGATTTGTTAATTGCTTAGATGATTAATGCATATGAGTTAATAGTTTAATTGATTATTGTTTCGATTGTTTGAGTGTTTAAAAGTACTATATGTATATAAAAGGGCTTAGGGCCCGATACGACCCATTTAGTGGTAACGTATACGTCTACAAAAGGACGATGTGAACAACCTAGGCCGCCTCGCCCTACCCCCCTCCCCCCCCCCCCCCCCCGCGGCGTTCAGCCTCCGATCCCCCATCCCCCTCCCCCCCTGCGGCTCAGCCAACGCTCGGTCGTCGCCCACCCGCCGCCGCCCCGGCCGCCACCGCAAGCCGGCGCCCCGGCCTGCCACCCGGCCGCCGCCCGCTAGGCGCCGCCCGTCCGCCACCCGGCCGCCCCAGCGGCCGCAGCCCCGGCTGCCGCCCCTGCCGCCCCCCGCCCGCCACACGCCGCCCGCCCCCCCCCCCCCCCCGCGGCTTAGCCAGCGCTCGGCCGTCGCCCGCCCGCCGCCGCCCCGGCCTCCTCCGCCGCTGGACTGTCGATCTGCCGGCACTCGTCGGCCTCCATTGACCGGCTGTCGCGGATCTGCCGTCGCTCAACCTCATACGAACGCAAGATCCTGTGCGCGGGCGCCGCCGCCGCCTCCCTTGTGTGCAAGCGCCGCCGCCGTATTCACCTGCCTTACGCCGGGATCTAAGGCGATGGGACGCCTTACGATCCCCAGGCGTCTTACCGCTTAAGCGATGCCTTAACAACTATGGTTCTTTCCTTCTCTCTATTGTTCTTTCCTCTCTCTCTCTTTGAAATCACTCAAAAATGAAAGATTGACGTAAACCTTTACAATATGCGTCACCCGTTTCGAACCAGCCCGTCTCACACGTGTTACGCATGTGAGGCGTGTAGGTTCGGAATTGTCCCTTTTTGGACAGCCTAGGAGTGACCGAGAGGGCGTGCTTATAATGAGACGCGGGGTTTAGATTTGGACGTAGTTTCGACAGCGTCACCCTAATGTTCTCCGCTGCTCCATTTTTGGACGTGCAGTTGGAGAACAGCGGGGTTATGCTGCCGAAATTTCGTCTGAATCTAGACCTCGTGTCTTGTTATAAGCATGTTCGTCTCGGTCACTCTTGGGTGGGTTTAGGACCTATCCTTTCCAATAGATATAGGTTCGTAATATAAATAAATAATAAACTAACTATAAATTCTTTGACTTAAAACTGCAGAGTTAAACATGAGTGAAGACCGTAGTTGGATGTATACCGGTTGGAACAAGGCAACTGGTCACTCAGATGAGTGGTATGCCGGGACAGACGACTTTATTGATCGAGTGTTCTCGTTGTCTACGACCGATAAAGTTCATTGTCCATGTGCGAAATACCGGAATACTAAGTTTTTGGACAAAACGACATGTCATTACACTTGTGCAAAAACGGTTAAATGCCATATTATGAGGTCTGGAGTTTCCACGGTGAGTCTGCTCCTCGAGCCGTTCATGTAGATGATGATGATTGTCCGGGTGTTGACAGGATCGATGAGGCAGACGCATTCTTTAATCCCTTGAAAGCTTCTGAAGAGGTGTTGCATGATCATACTGAAATGACTCTTCTTACTTTCATGACCAGATTTATGGCAATCAAATCTAAGTATTTCTTCTCTAATAATTGCTACAATGATATGATGAAACTTATCAGCGATGCTCTTCCACAACCTCATAAACTGCCCAAAGATATGTATCACTCAAAGAAATTACTATCTGGACTGGGTATGAAATATGAAAAAATTGACGTGTGTCCAGATAACTGCATGCTATTTTGGAAAGAGCATGACAAAGAGAAGAATTGTTTAAAGTGTGGAAAATCGAGGTTTGTCGAAGTTGTCAATGACGATGGTGATAAAGTAATGACAGAAGTTGCACATAAGCAGTTGCGTTACTTGCCTGTGACACCTCGGTTGAAGCGACTGTTTCTTTCTAAAAGATCTGCCAGACACATGAGATGGCACAAAGAAGGTGTGCGTGAGAACAAAGATGTGTTGACTCATCCGTCGGACGGTGATGCATGGAAGTCTTTGGACTCTTTTGATCCTGCTTTTGCTAGTGATGCGAGAAATATTCGCATCGGGTTAGCGACGGATGGTTTTTCACCTTTCAGTACAAATGCCACACCATACTCCTGTTGGCCCGTCTTTGTTATTCCGTACAACCTACCACCTTCTCTTTGTATGAAGTACGAGTTTATGTTTCTTAGCCTCATTATACCAGGACCAGATCATCCGGGATCACGTATCAATGTGATGTTGAAACCATTGATTGAAGAATTGAAAACGTTGTGGATTGGAGTTGAAGCGTATGACTGTTACAAGAAGCAGAAATTCAACCTTCGAGCTGCTTATTTGTGGTCTGTCCATGATTTCCCTGCGTACGGCATGTTTTCTGGATGGAGCACACATGGTCGTTTGTCGTGTCCCATATGTGCGTCTGACACAGAGTGTTTTCGACTTACATACGGTGGCAAGATAAACTACTTTGATTGTCATAGGCGTTGGCTTCCTCGAAACCACCCATTCAGGCAACAGAGGAATGTCTTCAGAAAAGATACTGTTGTCACTAAGGAACCACCTAAACGCCTAAGCGGGTGTGAAGTATCCGATGTGTTGGACTCACTAGTCCCTGATGAAGCTCGCCCTGGATTCTTTGTAGGTTACGAAAATGTTCACAACTGGACTCATGTATGTGGAGTTTGGGAGCTACCATATGTGAAGTCATTGATACTGATGCATAATATTGATGTAATGCATCAGGAGCGTAACATGGCCGAATGTATCATAAGCACGTGCATGGATATCACGGGCAAAACGAAAGACAACTTAAAGGCTCGAAAGGATTTGGCCGAGATTTGTAATCGACCTACTCTTGAGCTCTCTCAAAGCGGTGGTAAGCCACGTGCTTCTTTCGTGCTTCGACCTAATGAAAAGAAATAAGTTATGGAATGGTTGAAAACTTTGAAATTCCCAGATGGTTATGCTGCTAGTCTGAGACGAGCCATGAATGTTAAAACGGGAAAGCTCACTGGGTTGAAGAGTCATGACTATCATATAATAATAGAAAGACTCTTACCTGTTATGTTTCGGGGATACCTGGATGATGCGGTGTGGAAGGTGTTAGCTGAGCTATCATTATTCTATAGGCAGTTATGTGCTAAACAAATAACGAAAGACATGATGGAGAAGTTAGAGAAGGAGATACCTGTACTTTTATGTAAGATGGAAAAAATATTTCCTCCTGGTTTCTTCAATCCAATGCAGCATCTTCTTATACATCTTCCATTCGAAGCAAAAGTTGGTGGTCCTGTGCAATATAGATGGATGTACCATATTGAAAGAGCTTTGAGATATTTGAAAACTATGGTTGGCAACAGAGCAAGGGTTGAAGGGTGCATTGCCGAACCATTTACTCTAAAGGAAGTAGGTTACTTTTCTAGTTTCTACTTTGCAGAGGAAAACAATGTCAATACTTCGGCAATGCGATACAATGTAGATGACGAACCACCAGTTAGTGATCTCTCTATTTTTGAATCGAGGGGAACTACTGTTGGCAGCAGCACATCATACGATTTTACTGAAGGAGAAAGTATTGTTGCTTTACTCTACATGTATGCTAATATCGATGGCATGGAGAAATATTTCGAGTAAGTGTTTCTCTTACATTTATGATGATTATTGTATTTACCAATACATGTATGCTAATGTCGATGGCATGTGTTTTGTATGTACAGTGAGTTCCACAACCAAAACTGGAAACATAAGCATCAATCAACGAGAAAGCAAGTAGAAACAATGCGACGGGCTGGAATTAATGGAGGGCCAAATTTCTTATCCTGGTTTCGAGCTTATGTATTAGCGAACATAGACATCCATCAAGATTTACGACAACTATCTTATGGATTAGTGAAAGTTAGAAGCTATGGTCGATATGACGTAAATGGCTTCCGATTCCGTACAACTCAATTCGAAACTCTTCGTCCTCTCGCAGCATCATCAAATTGCGGAGTTGTGACGAGAGCAATCGACTCACAAGGGAAAGAAACCAATTACTATGGAATCATTAACAAAATTCTGGAATTTACTTTCGCTGGCAATAAAGAACTTCGAGTGGTATTCTTTGATTGTGATTGGTTTGATAACAATCATGGAACTCGAGAAAATCAATTTGGTATGGTGGAAGTGAATCACAACGAACGCTTACGAGGTTTAGATACATACGTTCTTGCACATCAAGTGGAACAAGTGTATTATCTACCTTATCCATGTAAGAAGCTTAGCACTTGGTGGGTGGTATATAAAGTGAATCCTCGTGAGCGCTTGTATACTCCTGGAGATGATGGTTATCATGATAGTGGAGACATTGAAGAAGTTTACCAAGACGAAGAGTCGTCAGACTCTTTTATCGTTGAGTCTGGTGCAGGACTCGATAACTTAGTAGGAGACGTTGCAGATGTAGAGACATCTACAATGCGAAAGCGGAAACGTAAACAGCTAAAGACGACAGATCGCGATGTTGATGATCATGATGTTGATGAATTTTGAAACTGATTACGAGTAATGTTCTTTTAAATGAAAGTGACATTAATTATTGCTTACATTACTTTTGAAACTGATTAGGAGTAATTACTTTTTAAACTGATTAGGATGTCGTCAAGCAAAGGTTCAAAGGGTTCAAAGGGGAAGAAGGCGCCGAGTGTGAGGGGTTTCCTCCCCTCGCAGGAGAGGGACGACTACTTCTACGGTTCCACTTACAGCGGGAGCAGACGCACTCAGCTGTTAAGTGCGTGTCCAGAGTTGCGGGACAGGGTTGTCAGTTTGCAGCGTACAGAGGTAAATTTTTCTACAATGCACAAAATTATTAAAATCACTTTTTCAATTTAGATTACTTACTTTACCATTGTAGTCTGATTCGGACTATGAGTCCGAGGCCAGAGCGGCACCTCAGGAGACGGGTACGCAGCGCAGCGTGCCCTCGGGCAGCGAGCCCTCTGGTAGCCAGCCGTCCGGCAGCCACCCCCAGGGTAGTCTGCCCAGCGAGCCCGAGGGCACCCAGCCTGAGGACACGTCCGGTGACCAGCCTTCTGGGTCACCAGACGTGGTGCCGCAGCGGAGGAGACGCACGAGGAGGAGTAACTTTGTTGGTCCTCCACCTATTCCTAGAGAGCCGGTAAGTATTCGTCCGGTTGGAGACAGGTAACACATTACTAAAGTATTCATTTCTATTTGTTCTCAAAGACTATGATCTTACTTAATGACTTAACAAACAACTTTTTAGTTCTTGGGAGGACCTCTCGTACGACGGGCAGAAACACCACAGGACGGTGAACGGTTGCATCGGGAACTTAGTGCGTCTGCACTACCCCGGTGCGATTGATGGACGTGCAGCTACGTCGTGGGACGACTACGTGCGCGTTCCTCACCCGGAGAACGACAACCTACAGGGAGTCGTGTGGGTAGATTTTTGGGTAAGTAACTTTCATAAATATTTGAAGTTTCAATTCTTTATGTTCCTTCAAATATTAATTTGCGTATATGTCGAACTGTGTTGGCTTCCTACAGCTCAGGTACCGCCTTGAGGACCCGGCTGAGCAGATGGATCACGCCCGATCCGTGTTCGAAGTAAACGCTCGGAAGCTTGTTATGCAAATGCTTTCGAACGCTCGGAGTCAAGTAGTTAACGACTACTTAAAGCTCCACGACCACGAGGTTGGGTCGTTCAGAGACGCCTCCGACACGTACTTGACGGAGGAGCAATACGCAGAGGTAGGTTGCGTAATCTTTAAATTGTTCATATTAATATAGCTAAGTAACACCTAATGAACTACGCATGTGTGCAGGTTAGTGTTCCTTGGTTACAGGGACGAACTGAAGATTACCGAGCCCTTTGCAGGTATTGGGCTAGCGATGAGTTCATCGCTAAGTCCAAGAAGGCTCGAGATGCCAGAGGGAGC
Organism: Neostapfia colusana; assembly: GCA_030760725.1. Lineage (NCBI taxonomy): Eukaryota > Viridiplantae > Streptophyta > Magnoliopsida > Poales > Poaceae > Neostapfia > Neostapfia colusana. Next base: position 58,600,725 of record JASWHV010000019.1, read on the forward strand.
TCAGGGAAGCACGGTATGGGCGTCCAAGGTTTTGTGCGAATGGCTAAACGGATGGTAAGTTTCTTGGTAGTTTTTATTATATTCATAATGTAGTATTGTTCGTACTAACTGTAAGGATTGAAACGCCCAAGAGGGGGGGTGAATTGGGTTTTTCAAATTTTAGAGCATTTTAAAACTTAATGGTTGAAGCCCAATTCCCTATGCGAACTAACTACGCAAGCAAGAGTATTAAGTGCGGAATAGTAAATGCGTAATAGTAAGAGGGTGAGGAGAGAGATGCAAACTCCCGCGGAGACTCGGAGACACGGCGATTTTTCCCGTGGTTCGGTAAGATCACAAAGATCTACCTACGTCCACGTTGTGGCACCCACCAAAGGGTATAGCCACTCCCAAGTCACCAAGACAAGGGAATCCACTATCTTTCTCCGTTCGCCATCTCCGGCAAGGTGGAGCTCAAGCCTTGTACAATGGTGATCCTCCGGGCTTCCACAAACGCCTTGGTAAGCTTCGGAGCGATCTCTTCTTCCTCCAACTTTTACAAGGTGAGAGAAGTCACCAAGACACTCTCTCTCACTAGCCTAGAGATTCCAATCACCAAGAATGGACGCACACAAGCTTCTCTCTAGCTAGATCTAGCCTATAGTTGGAGTACAAGAGGTTTTGAGGTGTGGAAGTGGTAGCTCTTGGTCTTGAATGCTTGAGGATGTGTAGTGAGGCTCTGGTGATCAAGACTTGACGAAATGGCTGGTTGGAGGGGTATTTATAGCCAGCCCACACGAGATAGCCGTTGGAAAAGTAGGCAGACTTTTTCTGTGAACATCGAATCATCCGATGCACCCCTTTATTTGAGCATTGGTCGAATTCCAAATTAGCTGATGTCATGTGTCAGATGTGACCGTTGGATATAACCATTGGATCTGACTGTTTAATCGACCGATGTTACTTCAACTTCATCATCGGATGATCCGGTGAGTTGATCTTCAGAATTGGTTCAGAAATAATGTCTCTGTTGAAATTGACCGATGTACACTTACTTCATCATCGGATGATCCGGTGTGTACTTCTTCAGAATAACTCTGAAATCATCCTTCTGTTGAAATCAACTGATGTGCCACTTCCTTCACATCGGATGATCCGGTGTGTACTGGGCTCTGAGGTCTTCTTCTTCTGCCAACTCAAACTCGACCGATGTAGTCATTTTGCAAGACATCGGATGATCCGGTGAGTGCAACTTGTTTGCTTCGAGTTGTTTTGAGTTGATCTTTTGGAATCTTCTTGAGTGACCTCTTTGACACTTGTTTGAAATGATATTTTGATGAAGTGTAAGCTTCTTGTGTTGCCAATTTTGATAGAATAGAGTCGTTGTATGAGTTCTTCATTTAGTCTTCATGAGTATCGAATAACCCCTTAGAATAGATCGTTGAGGGGTCTCCATTTGTATCCAATGAGCAGTAGATGGTATGAATAGATAGTTCATTAACGTTTGATGTGATATACGTGAAACCTCGCATCCACAAACTCATTAGTAATAACGAACGGTTGTCATTAATCATCGAAACCATACCTCACGGGGGCCTAGATGCTTTCAATCTCCCCCTTTTTGGTGATTGATGACAACACAACGAGTAGAGCATAGAATTAATGGAATTAAAACGCAATGCTCAAAAAAGAAATATAACAAATACAAATTGCAACACAAGTGGCTCGAAGGCTCAAATAATAAACAATAAAGCGCAAGAGCACAAAGTAGCACCCGGAGTACAATAATAGCAAATAATAATAACAGGCAATCTCAAATAGATAACAATAAGTAGCAAAAGGATAGACACTCCCCCTAAAACCAAGAACTCCCCCTAGAACTGAGCTAACCCTCCCCCTGACTCTAACTCTTCTCCCCCTTTGGCACCAAGACACCAAAAAGGGAAGTCGAGTGCCTACGACTCAGGCGCGCTCCTGGCGATGGTGAAGCGGTCAGCGTCGACGGTGCTGTCGCCGGAGCTGCTGGAGGTGGAGGTCGCTGGCGCTGGAGCTGGAGCTGGAGCTGCTGGGGGATCCACTGAGACTGCTGGCGCCGGTGGAGAAGGTACTGCCGGAAGAGGTGAGGACTGGAACATCGGCGGCGGCAGTACTGTCGAGTGAACGGGCGCTGTCGAGGCGAGCAGAGGTGGTATACTGAAGCTGGGGATCGACGAGGACGGTGCTGGAGCTGGTGCCAGTGGGGGTGCACCTGGAGCCTGACTGAGTCCCGAGTGCTGAGGTGGAAGGGCGACTCCCGTCTGCTGGTAGAGGTTGGTGACCAACCCCAGGACGCCCAACAACATCTGCTGAGTCTGCTGCTGCTGGTCCAGAGTGCGTCTCGTCATCTGGTCGACAAGGTTGGTGTACCTGTCGATGTCCTCTCGCCTCTGACGGGCGATCTCCAGCTGCATCTCCTGCTGCTGCCTCTGAAGCTGCTCCTGTCGAGCTGCCTGCTGCTCCTGCTGCTGAGCCATCCGCTGAAGTAAAGCAGTGAGCTCTGACGGCTGAGTCACGTGAGCCTCTGACACTGGAGGAGGTGTAGGTGGTGGAGCTGCTGAGCCTCCTGCGTCGTGCTGCCTCGGTGAAGGAGGAGCAGGAGGGAAGTACTCCTCGACACTGTCGCTGGTGTCGCTGTCCGACCATATATGCTGTAGGTCTCCTCCCTGAGCCTCTGCCTGTGTCAGCTCTGCGTCCTCCTGAGTCAGCTCTGCCCAGTCCTCCTCTGACAGTCTGGCTCGAACCTCACGCTCGACGGGACGGCCAAGGCGGAGGTCTCCCGGAGTGGGGACTCGGTAGTGGCTGAACCGGGTCACGTGCATCTCCGTCAACTGAGAAACTCCTGGAGTGTCTTCTGGAACCAACTGGTGGAGAAGGTGACAGATCCAGTGACCGAAGACCAACTGTCGAAGCATCCCAACTCCATCGGTGATCACGTCCTCCATCTCGCAGATCAGAATATCCACGATGTCGAACTCCATCCTGTTCATCACATAGAACAGGATGGTCTGCTGAAGGCTCGTGAAGCCCTCCAAGTAGCAAGACCTCGGTAGTAGGGTACGCCTGAGGACGTGGTGAACTGTCCGAGCTGCTGGGGTGAGAAGCGCTTGCACCCTCGGCTGGTCAGGAGTGAACGGCTGAGTGAACAGACCTCTGATCTCCTTGAAAGGCGGTGCCACTCCTCCAGTCAGTGGCCTCCTCGGCGGGTCTGCGTCTCCATAGACTATCTGGTGCAGGCACGTAGTAGAGAGCTCCACACCAAGCAGTCTGCCAAACAAGTCTCGAGACACGTCGTGGATCTGTCCCATGAACATGAAGTGAATCGAGCGACGGCCCTCAGAGACGTAGAGTGTCGCGTAGAACACCCTGACCCACTCCTCGACGTAGGCACTCCTCTGGTGCGAGAGCAAGTCCACAAGTCCTCTGTATCTCTCAAAGAGTGGCCTGATCCTGTGTCCTGCTGCCACTGCAAGCTGATCCCAGTCGATGCTGTTATGCTGGAAGAGCTTGTGGCCCCGACGCCTGTAAGTCTCGTACAGGGACGCCTGTGTCAGGGTCCAGAAGCGGGAGTCAACTCGAGCGTCCCTAGGCCGCGGGAACCACTCCTCAGGCATTGCTGACCATCTGAGCTTCTTCAGTTGCCTTGCCTTCATCTTCCTGTAGTCGGTGAGTCTGACATCCTCAGCAACACAGACTGCTGTGTCCATCAGGTGGATGGCCCTTTGGGCCTCTCTGTCCTCGGCGCGGTCAGCCGCAGAGGGGCGCCGACTCGCCGTAGGAGTCTGTCCACCCCCACGAGTCCTCGGGGTGCGCCGGCGGATGAGAGGCGGCACCTCGGTCTCCTCCTCGTCGGAGCCCTCGGGAGGCACCGGCTGGACCGGAGGCTGCTCCTGCCTCTGCCGGGACTCGCGGATCCGTAAGGAACCGCGATGGCCGCGCTCACGCTCCTCGGCGGCGCGAGCGGCCAACTCCGCACGACGAGCGTCCTTGGACATCTTGCGCTTCTTCGCGGCGGACTCCTCAATAGCCTTGCCCTTTCCTTTGCGATCGCGACCCATCTTAGCGACGAACGGCGAAGCACGGCGAAACCCTAGCGGAGAGGGTGATGCGCGGTGGTGGAAGCCGGTGGCGAGTGGTGGTGCGGCTGGTGGTGGAGGGGAGACGGCGAGGGAGGCGCGGCGGAGGAGGGAGCTGCGGCGGCGCGGTGGAACGGCGGCGGCGCCTGGGAGGCGGCGGTGGCAGCGCCTGGGAGGCGGTGGCAGCGCCTGGGAGGCGGCGGCGGCGACCGGAGGTGGCCGGAGGGCGCGAGGACGGCGGCGAGGGCGACGGGCGGCGAGAGAAGCGGGCGGCGGCGGAGGTCGGCCGAACCGCTATTTAAACCGTACGGGCAAACCCTAGCCGCGCACAAAACACCGGATGGACCGATGATCATCGGAGGATGCATCGGTCGAGTTCAACAGAGAGTTGTTCCAAAAACTCTCTTTGAACACCGAATGAGCCGACGTTGAGGTGTCGATCATCGGTCGATTTATGCAGGGACCAGAAAACTGAACACCGGATGCTCCGATGTCTTCTGAAATGAACTCATCCGTTGATTTGTGACATCTGACTTGATCTGAGCACTGAACTGAAGCACCAATTGATCCGATGATCTGCTGGCCCTAGCATCGGATAATCCGATGACTACAGAAAACCTAAGACTGCCCATATGTGTCCTTGGACTTAAACACACAAAGATAAGGATGGGTCCTAGGACTTTTTGGGCAACTCCTAACCTCTAATAGAAGGATTCAAATATAGTGCCACACATTGGCTAAGCCCTTAAGCAAAGAGAACACACAAGGTTAGGAGGGAAACCACGAAAATGTAAGGCCCATGCTTTGTGAGCTAGAGTATGGAAAACTTTTATCTCTTTAAAGCATGTACCTTTAGAATTGTGCTCTATCCACATCATATGAGTTGAGATATTGCATTTTGAACAAGTCTCCTTCTCATGATGTGGGTTCCCCTTTGTGACAATCTACCGTATGCAATGCCAAACAAAATAATGCAAGATATTAAATGAGTGCAAGTCTATATGGCAGGAATCATGCAAAGCCTAATGTAAATCTATCTTGCCAAGTTTAAACCTTCCAAAGGCTTCCTCAGGGAAAACTATTTCTAGCTCGCCCTATCCTTTGGGAGTTAGACAAGACCTATTTGATATGCAACCTTACATGAACATGGCAACTTACATGACGTTAGATGCATCTAGCACATTTAATTCACTTCTAAGTCTAGAAAAAGTTTTCTCATCAAGTGGTTTAGTGAAGATATCCGCCAATTGTTCTTCGGGCCTAACACCTTGCAAAGAGATGTCTCCTTTAGCCTCATAGTCCCGCAAGAAGTGATGGCGAATATCAATGTGCTTAGTGCGGGAGTGTTGAACGGGGTTTCTAGCTATCTTAACCGCACTTTCATTGTCACAAAGGAGAGGCACACAATCAAATTTAATTCCAAAGTCCAAAAGGGTTTGCTTCATATATAGAATTTGGGCACAACATGCACCGGCCGCTATATACTCTGCCTCCGCGGTGGACAAAGCCACGGAGTTTTGCTTTTTGCTCGACCAAGATACTAGGGAACGCCCAAGTAAGTGGCACCCACCGGAGGTACTCTTGCGATCCACACGGCATCCGGCAAAGTCCGAATCCGAGTAACCCATGAGATGGAAACTAGCGTTCTTGGGGTACCACAAACCTACACTTGGGGTATGCTTGAGATACCTAAGTATCCTAAAGACCGCCTTACGATGCGATTCTTTAGGTGCCGCTTGAAAGCGAGCACACAAGCACACACTAAACATGATATCGGGCCTAGATGCGGTAAGATATAACAATGAACCAATCATGGAACGGTAATGAGATTGATCAATAGGTTTACCGTCCATGTCCGCGTCGAGATGACAATTTGTCGCCATTGGAGTACTTCTTGAGCTACAATCTTCCATTTCAAACTTCTTCAAGGGGTCCTTGGTGTACTTCTCTTGGTAGATGAAAGTCCCCTCTTGAAGTTGCTTGATTTGAAATCCTAGGAAGAAATTGAGTTCTCCAATCATTGACATCTCGGACTCCCTAGACATCATGGTGCCAAACTCAAGGTTAAGAGATTTGTTAGTTGAGCCAAAAATAATGTCATTAACATAAATTTGACAAAGAAATAAATCCCCGTTGATGTCCTTGGTGAAAAGTGTGGTATCCACCCTCCCGATCTTGAATCCTTGCATGACTAGGAAATCACTTAGACATTCATACCATGCCCTAGGTGCTTGCTTGAGCCCGTAGAGCGCCTTGTGTAACCTATACACATGGTTAGGATTCCTCGGATCTTCAAACCCGGGAGGTTGCTCAACGAAAACAAGTTCGTTAATATAACCATTGAGGAAGGCACTTTTAACATCCATTTGATAAAGCATAATATTGTGATGCGAAGCAAAAGCAAGGAGTATGCGAATAGCTTCTAACCGTGCGACCGGGACGAATGTCTCTCCAAAATCTAGTCCTTCAACTTGTGAAAAACCCTTGACCACAAGCCTTGCCTTGTTGCGGACCACCACGCCATTCTCGTCTTGCTTGTTGCGGTACACCCACTTCGTTCCGATGACGTTCTTGTCCTTAGGTCGCTCCTCCAATACCCAAACTTCATTGCGGGTGAAGTTGTTGAGTTCTTCTTGCATAGACATCACCCAATTGGGATCTTGGAGTGCTTCCTCAATATTTGTGGGTTCTACACACGAAACAAAAGAGTAGTGCTCACAAAATGAAGCAACATGGCGAGAACGAGTACTTACTCCCCGTGACGGACTTCCGATGATTTGATCCATCGGATGTGCCTTGGAGATGCGCCCATGCCTCATAAGAGGTTGTGAGGCACTTGGCGGTGGTGAGGCATCTCGCTCGTCTTGTGGTTGGACTTGACCTTGGACTTCTTCTTCTTCTTGATGTTGTGTGGCATGTGAATCTTGCATTGGCAATAGATCATCTTTCTCTTCTTCTTCATCAATTTGAGGCGCCATGGAGGTGTTGATGTTGGAACTTGAGGCTCCCCCTTGATCATGGCTCTCCTCAACTTCGAGTTTGATGTCTCCTATGGTCATGTTCTTCATAGCTTCTCGTAGAGGCTCATCATCTATATCATCATGACCAAAACTCTCCTCTTGGGAGCCATTAGTCTCATCAAACTCAACATCACAACTTTCTTCAACTAACCCGGAGGTTTGGTTGAATACTCGATATGCTTTTGAGTTTGACGCATAACCAAGAAAGATACCAACATCACACCTTCTTTCAAACTTACCGAGCCTTTTCTTGCGGTAGATGTAGCACTTGCACCCGAAGACTCGGAAGTAGGAGATGTTGGGCTTTCTCCCAATGAGGAGCTCATATGGTGTCTTTTGAAGTAGTCGATGAAGATAGACCCTATTTGCGGCATGGCACGCCGTGTTGATTGCTTCGGCCCAAAACTTCTCCGACGTGCCATAGTCATAAAGCATTGCTCTTGCAAGGGTGATGAGAGTCTTGTTCTTCCTTTCAACGACACCATTTTGTTGAGGGGTGTATGTGGCCGAAAACTCGTGCTTCACGCCTTCACGATCACACCACTCCCCAATATTGTAGTTCTTGAACTCAGTGCCGTTGTCACTCCGGACCTTGATGATGGGAAGTTGAAATTCCCTTTGAGCTCGTTTAGCGAAGGTCTTGAAGATTTCCGGAGTTTCACCCTTGTCAGCTAGAAACAATGTCCAAGCATAGTGAGAGTAGTCATCAACAATAACAAGACAATAGAGGTTACCGCCAAGGCTTTGGTATGTGGACGGTCCGAAGAGGTCCATGTGAAGTAGTTCAAGTGGCTTGGAGGTTGACACCATTGTCTTCATCGGATGGTGTGAGGCAACTTGCTTCCCGGCTTGACACGCGCTACAAAGCTTGTTCTTCTCAAATGTGACATCCTTCACGCCGGTCACCATCCCAAGCTTGAATGACTTCTTGAGCTTGCTCATCCCAATATGAGCAATGCGCCGATGCCATAGCCATCCCAAACTTTTCTAGGTGAAAAGACAAGTGGTCAAGCTAGCATCCTTGTTGGAGAAGTCCACCAAGTAAAGATGTCCATGCCGAAAACCTTTGAATATTAGTTCTTTGCTTGATTCACTAGTCACCACAACACCATTCTTATCAAATGTGCACGTTAGTCCAAGATCACATAATTGTGCAATAGAAAGTAAATTGAAACTAAGAGACTTAACGTAAAGCACATTAGAGATAGACAAATCATGAGAAATAGCAATTTTACCCAAACCAATTACTTTCCCCTTTGAGTTATCACTAAAGGTGACTTGTTCATGATTGCCGGGGTTCTCTATGGAGGTGAACATACCATCATTGCCGGTCATATGTTGAGTGCACCCACTATCGAGTACCCAATGCTTTCCTCCGGCTTTGTAGTTCACCTACACAAATGAAGTTAGTTTTTGAGTTTAGAAACCCAAGCCAACTTAGGTCCTTGTATGTGTGATACAAGTGATTTTGGGACCCAAAGTTGCTTGGGGAGCTTCCCCTTCATGCCCTTGATGTCTTTGCCGATGAACCTTGCCTTCACCTTTCCACCTACTTTGCTCAATAGATAGTGATAATCATTGAAAGTAGATTTGTAGTTAGGAGGCAATTTGGGAGAAGGACGGTTGGGAAGAGGACACTCCCTCGTGTGATGTCCGGTGACCTCACAATGTTGGCAATAGGAACCAACTTCCTTGATGAAGCTTGTCCTAAGCTCCGGTGAGGGCACCTTTCCTTTGTTGGGCACCGGGAAGGATCCAAGTCCCCTCTTGTTGAAGCCTTTAGCTTGTTGGTAGAGGATTTCCTTGTGCTTGTCCTCCTCCTTAGAGAGTCTTGCCACACTAGTGCGAAGACTTTCAATTTCGTCCATTAGCTCCTTCTCCCTAGGGCTTGCTTTCAAAGGCAAAGACTTATCCAAAATATTAGTGGCATGTGAATTAGATGATATTTTGCCATCAAGGGTTTCTTTCTTTGTGTTTTTCAATTTAAGTTCAATCGCTTCATAAGCAAGGTTAAGCACTTCATGTTCTTGAACCAACTCATTGTGCTTTGCCAAGAGTGCTAAGTTAGCTAAGTCAAGCTCATGATACTCAAGCTTGATTTGAGCATTCTCCTCCTCGATTTGCTTGACATTTGATTTGAGCGTGTCATGCTCTTTAAGTATGGTTACATACTTGTCATGCAAATCGAGGTTAGCACTTTCAAGCTTAGCACGAGCTAGCTCAAGAGCCTTAACCTTAGCCTTTTCCCTTTTTATAATGGCATGATATTCATTAATCATAGATGCTAATTCATCGGGTGAAAGCTCATCATCATCATCGCTAGAATCTTCACATACATTTGAGTTACCTTTCGCCATTAGGCACATAGGAGGTGGACGAAGAGGTGAGTCATCCTTGTTGACGATGGCGAGACCCGCCAAGTTTTCTTCATCTTCACTATCTTCGTCGCTTGACTCTTCATCCGTGATCCACTCATTGGCTTCACACATGAAGACCTTTTGAGGCCCTCTTCTCTTCTTTGGAAAGAGCTTGGTTTTCTTGCCTTTGTCAAATTTCTTCTTTCCAAAAGAGCGCTTGGGCTTGACCTCCTCTTCATCATCACTTTCTTCTAGCTTGTGATGCTTGCCATTGTCCTTCCTTTTGTCCGGTCTTGGACAATCATATGATATGTGGCCTAGATTACCACAATTGTAGCACGTCTTGTTTTCATCTTTTCTTGGCAAGAAGGTTTTCTTCTTGGGATCATAAGAGTATCCCTTCTTTGCAATCTTGGAGTTGAGGCGTGAGAATTTCCTCATCATCAAAGCAAGCTCATCATCATCATCTTCGCTTGTTTCTTGCTCTTCTTCACTTGAGCTAGGCTCAACCACTTTCTTCTTCTTGGGAGTTGTCTTCTTGGTTGAAGCCTTGAGAGCAATGGTTTTTGATGATGACTCCTCCATCATTCCAAGTACGCTCATCTCATGAGCATGGATTTCTCCAATGAGCTCCGAAACTTCAATATTGTCAAGTGACTCTTTTTGGAGCATTGAATTGATAATGTTGTACTTGGGCTTGGGTAGAAGCATGAAGATCTTGCGATTGATAAGTCCCTTGCCAAGAGAAGCAATGTCAAGTGCGTTAATTTCCTCAATGAGCACATTTAAACGAGAAAACATTTGGTTAACATTCTCATGAGGAAACATCTTAAATTCATCATATTTTGATTTAAGCATGTGATATTTGAGTTCTTTAACACGAGATGAGCCCTCATGTATTTCAATTAGACATGCCCAAATTTCACATGCTTTTTCCTTACTAGCAATCCTAGCAAAGACATCTTGACTAATGCATTCATATATGGCATTTCTAGCCTTAGCATCCCATTTTAATTGGTCACCAACATAGTCAAGATTTCCAAACCCCGCATGGGTGGCTTCCCACACTTCGGGAGCAATTGCCTCAAGGTAAGCGCGCATGCGTGCTTTCCAATAAGCAAAATTCTTGCCCTCGAAGGTAGGAACCGAACCCCCATTCTTGACCATTTTTGCTCTCTAGCGGTGAAGCTAGAATGATCCAATGAGCAACCTTGCTCTGATACCAATTGTAAGGATCGAAACGCCCAAGAGGGGGGTGAATTGGGCTTTTTCAAATTTTAGAGCATTTTAAAACTTAATGGTTGAAGCCCAATTCCCTATGCGAACTAACTACGCAAGCAAGAGTATTAAGTGCGGAATAGTAAATGCGTAATAGTAAGAGGGTGAGGAGAGAGATGCAAACTCCCGCGGAGACTCGGAGACACGGTGATTTTTCCCGTGGTTCGGTAAGATCACAAAGATCTACCTACGTCCACGTTGTGGCACCCACCAAAGGGTATAGCCACTCCCAAGTCACCAAGACAAGGGAATCCACTATCTTTCTCCGTTCGCCATCTCCGGCAAGGTGGAGCTCAAGCCTTGTACAATAGTGATCCTCCGGGCTTCCACAAACGCATTGGTAAGCTCCGGAAAGATCTCTTCTTCCTCCAACTTTTACAAGGTGAGAGAAGTCACCAAGACACTCTCTCTCACTAGCCTAGAGATTCCAATCACCAAGAATGGACGCACACAAGCTTCTCTCTAGCTAGATCTAGCCTATAGTTGGAGTACAAGAGGTTTTGAGGTGTGGAAGTGGTAGCTCTTGGTCTTGAATGCTTGAGGATGTGTAGTGAGGCTCTAGTGATCAAGACTTGACGAAATGGCCGGTTGGAGGGGTATTTATAGCCAGCCCACACGAGATAGCCGTTGGAAAAGTAGGCAGACTTTTTCTGTGAACATCGGATCATCCGATGCACCCCTTTATTTGAGCATTGGTCGAATTCCAAATTAGCTGATGTCATGTGTCAGATGTGACCGTTGGATATAACCGTTGGATCTGACTGTTTAATCGACCGATTTTACTTCAACTTCATCATCGGATGATCCGGTGAGTTGATCTTCAGAATTGGTTCAGAAATAATGTCTCTGTTGAAATTGACCAATGTACACTTACTTCATCATCGGATGATCCGGTGTGTACTTCTTCAGAATAACTCAGAAATCATCCTTATGTTGAAATCAACCGATGTGCCACTTCCTTCACATCGGATGATCCGGTGTGTACTGGGCTCTGAGGTCTTCTTCTTCTGCCAACTCAAACTCGACCGATGTAGTCATTTTGCAAGACATCGGATGATCCGGTGAGTGCAACTTGTTTGCTTCGAGTTGTTTTGAGTTGATCTTTTGGAATCTTCTTGAGTGACCTCTTTGACACTTGTTTGAAATGATATTTTGATGAAGTGTAAGCTTCTCGTGTTGCCAATTTTGATAGAATAGAGTCGTTGTATGAGTTCTTCATTTAGTCTTCATGAGTATCGAATAACCCCTTAGAATAGATCGTTGAGGGGTCTCCATTTGTATCCAATGAGCAGTAGATGGTGTGAATAGATAGTTCATTAACGTTTGATGTGATATACGTGAAACCTCGCATCCACAAACTCATTAGTAATAACGAACGGTTGTCATTAATCACCGAAACCATACCTCACGAGGGCCTAGATGCTTTCACTAACATATGTTCACAGAAAAAGGAGACCGGCGTGCGACCGAGTGCTACTACGGTCTATAGGAGAGGTCACGCTGACCCTTCTCAGCCAGAGCAGTGTAGTCAGTACGCAGCGGAGCGCCTGGTAAGTTTCATGACCTCTGAAATTATTTGACACTATATATGTTGTTGAACTTACACAATTTCATTGTTTTTTCAGACTAGGTATGGGCAAGAGGCTGTGAGGATACACGGCGAAGGGTTCGACTGGGAAAACTCCCCGAACATCGACCCTCAAGCCGCGTATGCAAGTGGAGGTGGAAAAGCACACGGAAGGTGAATTCATTTACTTTCATTGTTTTCAATTCAAGATTATTTAATTTTACCTTGAATTGATTCGTTTTTTTAGGCTTGCCATATTCTCTGGAGTCGTCAACTCTAGGGAGGCACGACCTGCGAGAGGCAGCTCCTCGCAGTCTTCGGCTGCAGGCTCCTCCAGCCGCCGTGTCACCGAGAGAGATCTCGAAGTCATGGCGCTTCGGGAGAGCTTGGCTCGGCAGGAGGAGGCCTTGGCGAGAGAGCGAGAGAACAACAGGGCTGCCATGGTGTACCATGCGTCCTATATGGCACAGATGCAAGCGGCAATGGAAGTAAGAAACATAAAATTATAGTTTAATTACATTGCATTTCAATTAGTTTTGTAAATTGTAATGTTTGAAATGGCAGGCGCTAGCTCGACAGCAAAGGCAGCAAATCCAGATACCGTTGTGGCAGCCACTTCCGTTCGTGCTGGAGCCGTCGCCACCACAGGAGCAGTTTCCTAGAGTACAGGTATAAAAAGAAAGTTACATTAAGTGGAAGCCCCAACCGCTAAGAATCCTAATGAAACTAGAAAAAACAATTGTAAATTTGTACATGTCACTTTGTTTCTCAGGGATCAGGGACGGAGGCTCAGACTCCATCGCCACAGCTAAGGGCGCCAGGTTCGCCGCGGCAGGATGACTTCTTCGCTCCCGGAGGTAGTGGAGGGGCTAGTAATCAATAGATTTGTGATTTTGTTTTTATTTGTGTCAGACTTTGTGATTGTCGATGTGTACTATTGCACTTTGTTGTGAATTTATATATCAAACTGTTTTTTTGTTGTCTTTGTATGTGTAGCTGGCCATCGAGCCAGGTTAGCCGTTTTCTATTTTTTTTAAAAAAAATAGAAAATCTTATATACGACGGCCTGTATAATTTATATACAACGGCTGCTATACAGGGCCGTCGTATATAAGCCTAAATTATATACGACGGCGGGGCCAGGCTGTCGTATATAAGGTCTTATATACGACAGCCAGGGCCCAGCGGCTGTCGTATATAAGGTCTTATATACGACAGCCGCTGGGCCCAGCCGTCGTATATAAAGGCCCTGGTCCACTGGGCCAAGTCCATGAAACCGGCCGTTGTATATAAGCGGCCGTCGTATATATACTGTTATATACGACGGACCGTCGTATATAACTATATATACGACAAATTATATACGACGGCCGCAAACCGTCGTATATAAACAACTGCCGTCGTATATAAACTATATACGTCGGCTTCGGCTTTATATACGACGGTTTTAGCCGTCGTATGTTGACAGAAATCCTGTAGTGCGGTGGGTGCCGCAGATGCAGATGCACGATGACCGGATCGGAAGCAAGAGGCCCAGAGCGTCGCCTCCCTGTTCTTACCGGTGAAGAAATCGCTGTCTTCAGTGAGAACTAAGAAAAGAAAAAAAATTGTGATCGACAGAGATGACTGGGCTCTGAGATTTCTGCGACTCTTTACTAAGTCTAAGGAACACCAAATAGGCACCTTACCTCAAACTCTTTACATTTCGGGAACAAACACAAGAATGGCGTGGAACGGGTGGTTGGATGGGGCAGGTTGGTCTATCTGTTTTGTTAGTGGACACCTTTCAAAAGCACACACAACAGAGCAGAGGTATCAGTATCAATTCTAAGTTCATCTCTATTCTTTAAATAAGAAAATAATAAATATTTTAATGACTTAGATATCTACTAGTAAATTATCATAAGTGAGTATTGTCTTATTGGAAAGACATAATTGAGCGGTGTCCCACATAAAAGAATGGTGTCCACCAATGAATTTTGACTTCGTTTAGAAAACCAGGGACAATCCAGGTCCATCCATACCTGGGCCGGAACAATGGTTGCAAGACATCCAAGCCGCCATCCGCAGGTGGGTCCCCATTCCTTGTAGTCCAACCCAGCTACGCCTGGTTGCTAGATTTTGGGCCTTTGTACTCTTTTTATTAGTGCTCCCAAGCCTTTGATTATTGCTCTTAGGATTTTTGTACTCACATATTTGGGTCTAGTCTATCTACGCGCCAAGCACTTAAGCGGATCTGAACTATTTTTATTTTTTCTTGCGATTACGAAACTAGGCATTCTTTTTTTTGTAGGGAGTAGGGAGGAAATCAGGCATTCCTATTTCCGTTCATAAAAAAAGCAGGCATTCATACATCGTACGTGTACGTCCATCAGTTTCTCAGGTTTTAGTAAGCTACTCCTTACTCCACGCGTCTTCACCAGTCACCGGGTCACGCCTAAAATATTGGTCCTAGCATTTGGCACCAACTGAAACATGGATGGACTCAGGAGCCGGGTCGTCTTCGTCTTCCACTTGTAGACAGCGTTACCTTGGCTTGGCTGGTTGCCGGAGCACGATGAATTTCCCTTTTCGTTCCAATCAACGAGGGTCCACGATATACATTACATGCCTGTGAAGGTGACCCCCCCGATTCAAAAGCTTCCCTCCAAATATGGCAACAACTGCCGTAGGCGCGTCACGCCGTGGTGACAAATGCGTGCATGTTTCCGTCTGGTTGTCACAGCGAGAGCGACCAGTCGACGCCGAACGCGCTGCCTGGCGGCGATGACGACTCGGCCGCGCCGCTCGTCCGGTGCTCAGAGCACATGTGCCCGATCCGTGTGCACTGGCACGTGAAGACGAACTACCGTCAGTACTGGAGGGTTAAGGTGACGATCCACAACTACAACCAGGTGAAGAACTACAGCGACTGGAACCTGGTGCTGCAGCACCCGAACCTGCAGAGCCTGACGCAGCTGTTCAGCTTCAACTATCATCCCCTCATCCAGTACGGCACCCTGAGTAAGTGGGCGCCTCCAGTAAAAAAAAAACCCAATCACCGGTAAAAAAAATTGCAGCTCAGTCCCAGACGATCTTTTTTTTTTCTTTTGTCAGACAGCACGGGGATGTTCTGGGGTGTGCGGTACTACAACGAGATGCTGCTGCAGGACGGCAACGTGCAGACGGAGATGATGATCCTGAAGGACGAGGGCGAGTTCACCTTCTCGGAGGGCTGGGCGTTCCCGAGGAAGGTCTGCTTCGACGGCCACGAGTGCGCCATGCCGCCGTCGGACCAGTACCCCTGGCTGCCCAACGGAGCCTCGGCTACGCGGCGGTCGCTGATCGCCGGCCCTTGCTTGCTGCTGTTATTTGTCTCTGTTCTACTGTAGTCGGTACATTAATTTGACGAAAATGTGCCCAGTCACGATCTCGAAAAAAAAAAGACCACTGTTGTGGCTGTCAGTGGTCGGACCGAATGTGCGCCCCGCGAATCTACTTAATGTTGGCCCTTGGGTCGGTGACATGTTCCGCATAGTTAAAGCTGAAAGGCCAGCAGCACGAGAAGCGAACGGCCCAGACGCTTGCTGGTCGGTCTTCGCCTCTTCGGCTAAGCTGGCGCAGGCCTGGAGCTGCTGCTCTTGGGCCGGTGGCTGGAGGGACGATGGCATGTGTCAACACCTCCACTTCTACAGAGGTTATCAGGCCTCGTCGAGGAGGCCGGTCCAGGAAGCTGAATACTCGCTAGTCCGGGTCGTGTTGGTCCCGAGCGTGAGTGTTATGTAAGCGATAAAAAATGTTGAGTTGAATTGGGTTGTAACTAAGTGGAACTCGGCTCCTACCTAATCTATCCCGAGGCTCACTCGGTTCTTCCCCAAACCCTACTCCTCGCTCTTCCTTCCGATCTGGGGAACCTCTAACAATTGGTATCAGATTGCCTTCCGATCCACCCTGGAACACCACCACTATACCCATCGCTAGATATCACGCGTAGCAATGGATCCTAACACGAAGATTCTTCTCGAGGAGATGATGTTGCAGATCCAAGCCGAAATCGCGAAGGGAATCGCCGACCACACTGAATCCATGGATCGTCGCTTCGCCGAGCTCGCCTCCGCTGACCAGCTAAACCTAGAGCGGGCCACCGCTCTGAAATCTTCTGCACCAGAGTTCGACAAGAGCTTCGACACGTGGAAGCTGGAGATCGAATCGGCCATCACCAATGTCAAGCTGGAGATCTCAAAGTTGAATACGTACTTCGAGCGTGAAGCACGCGAGCACAAGGCATCACAACCCGGAGTCCTAGGCATGCAGTCGGTGTTCGAGCATCCGGTCGCCGAAATCTCCGCCGACGGCCCAAGTGGGCACCGCTTTGACACTTCTCGCCGGGATAGTGGGTACGGGCCGGTCTTCCCCCACACCCACATCCTGGTCAAGGGTACGTTCAACCCCGATACCCCTCACGTTCTTCGTTTCGTCAGCCCCCCTCATGATCGTATTTCTCCAACTGTGATGCACCGAGAAATTTGCCTAAGCTTAAATTTCCAATGTTCGATGGTGAAAATCCCAAATTGTGGAAATCCTGAGAGCTACTTTGAGATGTATTCTGTCGATCCCAACCTCTGGGTCAAGATTTCCACCGTTTATTTTGAGGGCACAATGGCTAGGTGGTTGCAATCAATCGATAGACAATTCATACAAACATATTGGGTTCTATTTTTCTCATTGGTCTTAGACCATTTTGGATAAAACGAACACCAGTTACTTATGCGGCAACTTTTTCACATAAGACGACATGATTCAGTAGCTGACTACATCGCTAAATTCTCTGAATTAGTAGATCCGTTACTTGCTTATGACACAACCACAGATCCCTTGTACTTCGTTACGCGCTTTGTTGATGGGCTGAGAGTTGATATATGAGCTCCTATTTTAATACAAAGACCACCGAACCTCGATACTGCTTGTGTTTTGGCCTCATTGCAGGAAAAAGTCGGTGAATTAACCAAACGAAGAGATTTCAGACGATATGAAATATTATCATCAAGCAACGTAGAATTTTTCAATACCACAAGATCTCCATTTCCAAGGGCTTTCCCCCTTCAACCGCCCCCTACCAGAGCTGCTCAAGTCAAGACCTCTATAGCCTCTGACTCCATACATCTTTCAGATAACATTAAGACCCAACCCAACCAAGAAAAGTTGGAGGCATTAAAGGCTTATAGGATAGCAAAGGGGCTCTGCAAAATATGCGCTCAAAAATGGCACAAAGGGCACACATGTTCACCCGCAGTTCAGTTACATGCGGTGCAAGAACTTTGGGAACTTTTCACCTTAGATGAGACACCTTCAGAGTCCAAGGAGGAGACATCAGAAACACACATTTTCGTGACCATTTCGCCAGCACGCTATTCAAGCAAGGATGCCCCCAGAACCATAAAAATGTGGGGCACAATTCAACACATTGAAGTCTTGATCCTAGTCGACAATGGAAGCTCTCACTCTTTCCTCAACTCTTAGGTGGCCGCCAAGCTGTCTGGGGTGTCCCCATTACCATCACCTCTCGTTCTTAGTTGCAAATGGTCAAGTTATCTACTGCAGCTCCGAACTCATGTCTCTCACATGGTCAGTCCAAGACCATACCTTCGTATCCGACTTTAAAATACTACCCCTTCACCGCTACGACTTAATCCTGGGCATGGATTGGCTTGAGGCTCATAGTCCCATGGAAGTAAATTGGGGCCAGAAGTGGATGGTCATATCTCTCGGCAATTCCCATGTCTTGCTACAGGGCATACTTCTAGACCTACCCCGGACACAATGATCAGAGTTCTGTCATCAGAGATTGACCACAGCTCTGAATCCACCCACATCTCCCCTGACATACAAATCATCCTGGATGAATTTGCAGTTCTTTTTGAACCCCCTTCCGGCCTTCCACCCCGCAGAGCATGTGACCATAAAATCCCTCTATTACCTGGAGCTCGACCAGTTAATGTCAAGTCGTACCGTTATCCCCCAAAATTGAAGACTGAAATGGAATCACAAGTACAAGAGATGCTCAACAATGGACTCATTCAACCTAGCTCCAGTGCCTTCAACTCTTCGGTCCTCCTTGTCAAGAAAAAAGATAACACGTGGCGTTTTTATGTTGATTTCAGACACCTCAATGCGTTAACGGTAAAGCGGCAGTGCCCCATTTCAATAATGGAAGATATCTTTCATGAGCTCTCTCTTGCAAGATGGTTCACTAACCTCGACTTGTGGTCCGGATTTCACCAGATTCTGTTGAGCCACCGAGAAGAACATAAAACTGCATTCTCAACTCATGAGGGTCATTTTAAATTCCGGGTTCTCGCTTTCGGCCTCAGAGGCACTCCAGCCACCTTCCAAGGTGCCATGAACGCCACATTGAAGCCATTGCTTCGCAAATGTTTTATGGTCTTCTTTGATAATATTTTAATATATAGCCCGGATTACAATTCTCATCTGGAACACATACGACAAGTCCTTCAAATACTCCTCCAAGATCATTAGAAAATCAAACTGTCAAAATGATCGTTTGCTCAATAGACTATAAAATATTTGGGACATATAATCAACATCGATGGTATTGCTACAGACCCAAGTAAGATCTTTGCCATCGTCAGCTGGCCGCAGCCCAAGAACGTCAAAGAACTTCGGAGCTTTTTGGGCCTCGCAACTTACTACAGGAAATTCATCCGACACTACGGCATTATCAGTAAGCCCCTCACCAATATCCTTTGGAAGAACATACCGTATCTGTGGACAGCCAGACATGATCAATCTTTTTCAGCACTGAAGACCGCACTTTCATCTGCCTCTGTTCTAGCATTGCCGAACTTCGCCCAACCATTTTGTGTTGAGACTGATGCCAGGGGTTCAGGTGTTGGAGCTGTTCTCGTGCAAAACGGCCACTCTATTGCCTTCGTGAGAAAACCTTTGGGACCTAAGACACTGCGACTATCCACTTATGAGGAGTACCTTGCAATATTGTTGGCAGTAGAACAGTGGAGACCGTTTCTTTAGTTTGGAGAATTTGTAATCAAAACAGACCAAAGAAGCCTCTCCCATTTATCTGATCAACGGCTACATACTCCATGGCAACAAAAGGTATTTACTACACTTCCTCCAATACAAGATAGTGTACAAACAAGAGCAGGAAATCGGGTGGCTGACGCCTTATCTCGTCGCCACCGGCGAGAACTCTCAGCCATCTCTCTGGCTTCTCCATCTTGGCTCTTAGATGTTATTAACAGTTATCAGTCCGACAGCCACACACAAGAAACATTGTAGCTCTAGCAGCTAACAAGGATGTTGTTCCACATTTTTCTCTCAACAAGGGAGTACTCTGCTACAAAGGAAGAATCTGGGTTGGGAGCAACCTTGTCCTGCAGCAGGACATTATTTCTTTTCTTCATGACAGTGCCATCGGAGGTCACTCCGGCCTCCCAGTTACTCTTCGCCGCATCAAGCAACTTTTCGCCTAGAAGAGGCTGAAATCGTCCGTCTCATCCTTCATTACATCCTACTCCGTTTGTCAACAGGCCAAGCCGGACTGTTATCCAGGCCACTTTCAGCCATTAGAAGTGTTGTCCTGTTCGTGGCAAACCATATCAATGGACTTTAATGAAGGTCTTCCTCCCTCCGAAAACGCCAACTGCATACTCGTCGTTGTTGATAAATTTTTTCGATATGACCACTTCATTTCACTGCACCATCCGTATTCCGCATTCACTGTTGCCCGTATTTTCATTGATAATATCTACAAATTGTATGGCATGCCAGCGGCAATCATCTCCGACCGAGATCCAATATTTACAAGCAAGTTCTGGCGCAAGCTGTTTACAGTTGCTAGGGTTCAGCTCCGAATGAGCTCTGCATACCACCCCCAATCCGATGGGCAGACGGAACGAGTAAACTAGTGGCTTGAAACGTTCCTCAGATGCTTTGTTCAATCCTGCCCTTCTAAGTGGATTAAATGGCTTTTCTTAGTAGAGTTCTGGTGTAACACAAGCAACCATTCATCTCTAGGAAAATCACTATTTAAAGTCCTTTATGGCTGCCAGCTCAATGTCCTCGGCATTTTCCTTGATACTTGCTGTTCTAATCAGGACCTCAATACGTGGCTCCGGGAGAGAACCTTGATGACTGAACTGGTTCGCCAACATATCCTTAGGGCTCAACGGCACATGAAGCGTCACGCTGACAAGAGCAGGACTGAAAGAACCTTCAAAGTAGATGATTGAGTCTATGTTAAGTTGCAGCCCTATGTGTAGTCTTCAGTTTTCAGACGCTCATCTAAAAAATTGGCCTTCAGATTCTTTGGACCATTCAAGATTATTGATCGCATCGGTTTAGTCGCCTACAAATTAGATCTTCTGGAATCATCTTCCATACACCCCGTATTCCATGTTTCTTTGCTCAAAGAAGCTCGTCGTCGCCCGTCACAGGTCAGCCCTTCCTTACCCGATAGTAATACTTACTTGCAGATTCCAGAATGCATACTGCAGCAGAGGCAGGTCGTTCAAGGGAGCTCTTCTACTACGCAAGTTCTGATGAAGTGGTCTCACATGCCAGAGGAGCTATCTACTTGGGAGAACATTGACGAGCTTCGCCAGTCCTTTCCACATGCCCCTGCTTGGGGACAAGCAGATTCTGAAGGGGGGAGATGTCAACACCTCCACTTCTACGGAGGTTATCGGGTCTCGTCGAGGAGCCCAACCCAGAAAGCCGAATACCTGCTGATCTGGATCGTGTTGGTCCCGAGCGTGAGTGTTATGTAAGTGATGAAAAATACTGAGTTGAATTGTAACTAAGTGAAACTTGGCTCCTAGCTAATCTATCCCGAGGACAACTCGGTTCTTCCGCAAACCCTACTCCTCGCTGTTGCTTCGGATCTGGGGAACCTCTAACAGCATGCATGCCCGATCAGTTGCGCTAGGCCGGCGCCGCCCGCCAATGTTCGGCGCGGCGCTATCCCACCCCAGACCGCGGGCTGAAATAATCGCACGTCACCAGAGTAACCGTGAGGAAAGAAGCAGGGGAGCCTGCAGATACAATACAGACCATCGGAAACGAAGGGAATCGACTGCCTCCGTTTAGATATTATTGACGCTAAGATGAAATGATTAATTTTAAACTAAATTAACATAAATATCCTAGCGTCAACAATTCATAAATGGAGGAAGTATCTATTTAACTTCCAGAGATATAAACATCATTGAAAAGGAAAAAAGGTGTGAACGTAGGAATTGTCTTTGATTCGTCCGTGTTGACCAATCCTGGATTTTATAGCTGAAAAAATC
Source organism: Neostapfia colusana (assembly GCA_030760725.1). Taxonomy (NCBI): domain Eukaryota; kingdom Viridiplantae; phylum Streptophyta; class Magnoliopsida; order Poales; family Poaceae; genus Neostapfia; species Neostapfia colusana. The sequence continues at coordinate 58,622,346 of JASWHV010000019.1, forward strand.
GCATTCTATGAATCTATGGTGAACACACCCACACATGGGATGTGTGTTGTTTATTGTATACGTGCTTGCGATGCACCCTGCTCAGTACCATGGCATCACACGTATACACGCCTTTTTCTCTCTCTCTTTTTTCACATAAAAGTAGGGAGGCCAGTGGATGCACGCTATCCTTTGCTCGTCAGCGAAGCTTACCCGGAAGCGAGATCTAGCTCTCCCGCACGTGGTTTGAACTGAGCCCAACTGGGGATCTGTTGGAATGGGGCACGCCGCACGCGTCCGTAAAGAAGACGCCCTTAGATTTTAATAGCGCGTTCGTGAAAACTACGGAAATCTGCAATCTTCCTGCTGGAACGACGACTCCACAAGGATTCGCTGGCGCCACGTGACACAGCGAAGGCCACCACTGACTACTAGTGATGGAAGAGTTTGTTGGCATCAATCATCATCACGGAACGATGGAGCTCAGGCTGTCAGAAGCTTTGCAACAATCTGCGACGGACGGCAGTATCGAAGCCAATAGACTGAGTTCGGGCCATGAGAAAACACGGCGCGTTAAGTTTTTTTTCCTCCTTGCAGTTGCAATCTTTTTCCCTGGTCACCGATGTATCGGTTGTTGGGATGTCATACGGAACACCTACTCTGCATCGTCTCGTCCAATACCTTCTTTTTTTATGACTCGGCTCGTTCTCGTGATTGAATGATCGAGAAACATAGACTTTTTAAGTTCAAACAGTCAGGGATCGCGAGTGGCGCTAGCCTGCCGCTGCGTCTCCTTTCTCGTGCCATGAAACCGAACGATGCAAAAACGATTGATCGGTGTGTTGCTTTCTTCATCAGAAAGAAAAAATATGGTCTGGAAAAGTGAAATATTACCTCGAAATGTTCCGCAGGGCAGCAAGGGGGGTAAGAACTTTTTATATCTATACGTATTATAAATCTGCAAGTCTGTGAGCTGTGACTCGGGTGGACAAAACTCTCCAAAAAGCAGAGTTCTTTTCCATCTTTTTTGTCACTATTTCTCGCATCTCGTTTGAGGGAAGCACGATGCATGAATGATTCAGACAGATCATACACTACGCTGTTACCAGCGGGAGCATGTGGCTGATCTAAAATTGGAGCTGGAAACACGACCAACGTGAAAAAAGGAATCTAGCTTTGATTGGCGAGAACCCTTTCTAGTGGTGGCACTCATTTTTGGAGCCCATCCCGGTGAAGCTAGCTCAACAAGTACATAGTATGATTTTCGACCATTTCGTTCCCCCCAATCATGGGTCTTCTTAATCCTAGCTGCAACTTCACATGGACGTGTATAATTAGCGTACCATCATCCAGACCTATTTAACCGTTGTCTATTGGACATGATTAATCTTCACAACGGCATGGAGAGGCCAAGCTGCTGGATGCTAATAATCTATTTATTTAACCGTTGTTGTTGGACAGGATTAATGTTCACAATGTCATGGAGAGGCGAAGCTGGATATGCTGATAATCTATTAGACTTTCACCAGTAGGGCCAACAATGTGTTGTAAAAAAAATGCAATGCTAGTACAAGATAAACCTAGGAAACTTGCAGCTAGTCCTTCCCTCAAAGAATATAAGCATTATTGGGTTTAGGCAAATTCGAACAGTTTTAATTTCAATTATCAGTGACTAAAAACTCATGATGTTTGATCAGATATAAATATATTATTAATTCTATCATTAAATCAACTGTCATAATGTGTATCTCTTTATATTTAATTGATCTATTTTATAGATATTATTATTAAAAGAAAATACTTTATTTTGACTAAACCCAAAAACACTTATATTCTAGAACGGAGGAGTAGTACCTAATACGCAACGTTGACAATACAAATTGATCATCAATGAGCTAGTGGTACATCTATGTCACTGATGTGACAGAACACTCCATGGCTTGACAAAATTTTCTAGCAGTTCTACACGCTCTTTGATTTGATTTTTCCTACCTCATCACACTACAAGGTCTTATACTAATTACTCTATCACAATACTAGCACCAACGAGTATTTACAATCTACAGAATCCGACTTAGAATGCCATCATCTTGCGGTCTGATTTCGATCTAACGGTGGAGGCAGGCACGGCGGTCTTCTCCCGGAGGACGCGCACCACGTCCGCCATGGACGGCCTGAGACCGGGGCTGTCGCTGATGCACTGCATGGCCAGTTCGGCCACGACGGCAGCCTCTGCGCCGTCGTATTTGTCTCCCAGCCTCTGGTCCAGCACGTCGGACGCCTTACCCGCGCTGAGTTTTGGGCCCACCGCGGCCGTGAGCCGGTGCCCTGTCTCGCGGCAGACGGCCTCGTTCCCCGTCAGGAGCTCGAGCAGCAGCACGCCGAAGCTGTACACGTCGCTGTTCTTGGTGGCCACCCCGGAGCGGAGAATCTGAGGGTCCATGTAGCCCGGGGAACCCATGACGGAGCGCGCCGACGGGCGGCCACGCACCGTAGCGGAGAAGCCGACGTGCGCGAAGCCGAAATCGCATAGCTTGGCGTCCATGTTGGCGTCGAGGAGAACGTTGGACGCCTTGATGTCCCCGTGGACGACCGCCGGCTGGCAGCTCTCGTGGAGGTACTCCAGAGCCTGCGCCAGCTGGAACGCGACTGCCACGCGCCGCGACCACGGAAGCGCGTCGTCGCCGCTGCTGCCGTGGAGCCTCTGGTGGAGGTCACCGTTGGGCGCGTACTCGAACACCAGCGCGCCTTCGTCCTGCTCGTCGCAGTAGCCGAGGAGGCGGACGATGTGCGGGTGGCGGAGCGAGAGGAGCACGTCGAGCTCCTGGCGGAACGCGCGGTGGAGCCGCTCGCTGCTGCAGTGGACCTTAACGGCGCCGAGGCGGCCTTCGGAGAAAGGGAGCGAGGCGAGGTACACCGTGCTGAACCCGCCGTGGCCGATCACTCGGGACGAGAACCCGCCCGTGGCGGTCTCCACCTCCGCCCACGTCAGCTGCCTGGCGGCGCCGCTGTCCTCCTCAGAAAACTCCAACCCCACCGGCTCCGCCGGCGCGACACGCGAGCTCGCCACGCCCATCTCCCCGCGCTTCCTGCTGTCGCGGCCGCGGCGGGCGTAGGCGAACAGGCCGCACCCTCTGAACATTGTGCGCTCGCGTGTAGCGATCCGCGAGCTCAGAAAACCGTGGCTTCGACTGGACAGAGTCCCAGAACCCTCTCTCGAACTGGGGATGAGAAACGAGGTCTCTTCTCCTTTAATCGTCTCCTTTGTGAAGCTCTGCTGGGTTTTTGGCCGTGCCTTAGAGGATAAGCCGTGGACAGGTTGGACAGAGGAGGAGCCAGATGGAGAGAAGAACGGCTAATGGCTAGCTTCACTGGCTCCGTGCATGCTACAAGTCAAATGCCCACCTTGCATATATATGTGATCGCGCCGTGGCCTTCTCTACCTTCTGGCTGCTCGCTCCGCATGTTTTTGTTAGCTCATGGAGTGGGCCACGGCTAATCATCGTGCAAAAAGAAGGCCACACCCACACGACACAGGAACGATGTCATGGATCGACCGGAGTTTTCTGGGCATCGGTCATCAACGTGTTCTTGACCACTCTTCCGATTATTAAACGATGATCATTCTAAAACCGTTCCTGTTACTAGAATGTTTGTTTCTCCGCGTGGAGAATACTAAAGCCTGTTGTCACGTACTTGCTCCACACTGCCCCTGTTAACAAGTTGTCCACTAGTAACACCGAACTCATGTTTCTGTAAACGCGGCGTTTACCATCTCGGATGGGCAAACCGACGGCACCTGCAACCGTACTCCCTCCCGATTCACGCGCCTCCTCAGATCAACACGCGTGCTACATAAGCAACTGGCGCGCGGTCCACAAGGCACGGTGAGATTCGTCCGCCCTGGTCAGTGGTCACGGACCCCGGCCTACTCGTAGCACGGGACTTCACAGAAAAAAAGCAGCCGCCGTGCAGTACCGTCCACGACAGCACCGTTCATTGACTTGCTTCACAGCTTCCCACTCCTCACGCGGAGACTATCAACGCCAGTCCGGCCACCGTTCGTTGCAATGTGGGACACATGAAAAGCACGGAAACCGTGCGCGCACGAGACCAGAGACTGACCAGCACGGCCATGAACACGAACACGGACACGCGCGCGTGGTCAGGCTCGTGTAACCTAACCTAACGAAGCCGCGGCATGGCGCGCCACTCGTGCGGCCGCCCGCAGTGCCGGTTGCTGCACCCAATCCATGACGCATTGAGTTGTGAGGACGATCAGGTGGCTGAGGAGGCCGACCGGGCATGGCGACGCGGACGCGCGCGGCGTCGGTAAAGGCTGCGCACCGGCGCCCACGCGTACGTACCGGACGGCGGTGATCGCGGTGGGTGAGGCAGGAGATCTGAGCTGAGGGACAGAAGCTTCGTGCCGGGAGCCCGGAGTACAGGGGGAAACAAAGCTTCTCTACTCGGGGTCAGGAGGAATCGAGGTCGAGGTGAGCTGAGCGCGGCAACAACTCTGGTTGGGACGTGACTTCTTTGGAGTACGAAAACGAGAGCCGTGCACTCCTCCCCGCAGAATCGAAAGATCTGCGAGTCAGAGTCATCGTGGTTTTTTATGGTGGTGTTCCTGTGCTTGAACCAGCAAGCAAAGGCACAGGTTCGTCAGGGGGAGATGCCTGTCGGTGTCGCGCGCCGGTCGTGAAACACAAGCTCGAGCTCCACCTGGTTTGATTCCGCGACCGGATTCGGGATAACGCACGCCCGTCTTTGTTCTTGTGTTTTTCAGACTGTTATTAATTGGCACAAGAGGCAGAATGTTACGTCCTACTATGTTGCTTCAGAACTACTTCTCTCGCGCATAATTACTCCACGCAGACGAGCTGTAATGCAGAAGGAGAAATACGAAGACCAACACTAGTTTTTTTTTGGTTGATGTGTGCACTAGATTGTAGCACAAGAGAACACTTCATCTAAAAACACACAGACACACACGAGAACACGCCACCCAAGAAAATCAGACACGGCGACGTACATGGATAATCCAGAATTTCGCATTTCATAAACACAGTCGGAATCTGAATCGAGTATGTGCCTGGAATGGCTGACACGATCAGTTTGCTGCAATAGGAAACTTCGGCTGGGATGCTGCGTGCTCGGCGCAAGGATCGCAGAGCTTGCGACCTGTTCGTCACCTAACGACGAGGGACCATGTCCACGATACAAAGCTTTTGTTAATCGGAACCCTAACAACAAAGTCTGAGGCCTATCTATCAGTTGGTACGTCGGTGTCCGTACCGTTCGCACACGAACGTCAGAGATCAAAGTCGTGGACAAAACACAAACGGATGCGTTTTCCTCGCACTTATATGAGACATAAAAGAACACGCGTCAACGAGCGCCGGATTGCGAAGGAGTCGACAAGGAAACATGCATGTATTCCGTGCCAGGTTACGTAGGGAACTTAACTGGCGATTGATCAGGAATCCGAATCCTTATGGAGAAATAGTGATTGCAAACTTTATTCGTATCCGAATCACGTTCGATGGCGTATCTATATTGCTTGAGCAGATGGTTGGAACAATGGTGAAAACGACTTAGATTTGAATATTTTGGCTCCTACTACTCAAATAAGGTTCTTGAACGAGATAATGAAAAAAAATAATAGGTCATATAGCAAGGTTATATTCGCAACTTCGCAGAATTCCCTGGTCTATCAACCAACATCTGCGATCCTGAATTCTGAGTTCTCTGGTTTGGTTCCTTTCTGAACCTGTAAGAAAAGGACAAGCTGAAGAGCACACTTCTGATCATATGAGCCATACTTTTGTCGGAAAATAAAAAGATGGGACAGAGCATCGAAAGAGTTTGTTCCTGCCCAAGCAAAGGCTCAGACAGTCCGCGCACAATTTGTTCTTACCTCTTCATCTGGCCCAGCTAAAATCGCCGGATGGACATGGGCGGGAATGATACATCTGAGAACTGGGAAATCTTCGTGCCGCGTACCCCAAGCCTGTAGCCGCCAGCAGCCAGAAATAACTCCGAGCGCTTTCATCAGTTTGGCGCATCTAAAAACGCGTGCGTTTTCCCGCAAAAGAGCCACTCTGCGTCATCATCAAAACTGAAACCATTGGATCTTCCCGCGAACGAGATCGGACCGTCAAATTTTACATCGTAATATTTGCATCCAGCCCCTTCTGGAAATTTTAAACCGCAACGGCATGCGATCAGGTATTTAGGTCCACAGTCCACTACTTCGACCTCTCCATCGCCCTGCCCGCCATCTGTACCCCAACAATATCTAGTTGGGCCTACTAGCTGAGCCGCCTGCAGGGTACTGGAGGCCCAACATTTGCTCGTCAATATATAACAGGCCCAATGCATTAGGCCTACACAAATATATTTCTGCGCCAACATTGCCCATATGTCGTATGGGTCTTAAGGCCCGTCACTGCCCTTTCAAAAACACTCCACAATTTTTTTATCGCGTTTCGTTCGGATTTCATCCAAGAATGAAGAAGAGGCGGAACATACGAAGGTTAAAACGTTAAAGGCAGAGCATGCTGCAATGTTTCCAATGACAAACCTTCACGAGGTTCTAGTACAGAGACAGGTCCAAAGAGGAGGAATCGCGAAAGGGGGAGTTGAGACCTGTCAACTTCAGAAGGGACCACGGATCCATCTCTTGACATCAGCTGTTCGGAGTTCAGTCCAGTGATCTCAATCGGCAACCCCATAAAAAAACTCAGTTGGGGATGCCCTGACCGACTGACGCTGAAACAGATGTCAGATTATTAAACGTTTCCTCGACACCCCCCCAAGTTGAGCCCCCCAAGTTGCCCGCCCCCGCCGATGGGGATCATCGCACGGGCGCGTCATCAACCTCACAAACCGCGCTCATGCTCTACCAAAAGAAGGGGAATAAAGCAGGGGAAAGCGAGAAAAGAAGCCACTACACCTATACGGGTGCCCTTTCTTTGATATCTAATCTGAAGGGACGCCGCTGCTGCTGCTTCTGTTGTCGCGGTGACAGCAACTCACGTTACCGTTACCACAGGCAGAGGCAGGGATATGATGGCGACTTTGGATCAAAGCATCACCACTCGCCGTCAGATGGCGAGAGGGGAAGATTAAGCTCGGATCGTGAGGCACTTGTTTATCAGGCAACGCCAATAGCGAGAGCAGGATCCTATCTGCATCCGATGCGATGCATGTTCCCCTGAATCCGAACTGTAATTTTAAAGTGTGTTTTAATAGATTAAAGTGAGGTTAGGCGCTAAACTGAGATGGATGAGACGAGCGTTTAAAATGGCTACCACCTGACCTGTCCTGTCCGTGGCCCACACGGAACAGTTGTGGTGTGCGTAAAAATGGATCAGATCAGATCGCCACAATTTGTATGTTGCAGAATGATCGTCGCAATCCAGAAGCAACAGTTGAACCCGAGAGATAAACTAACTAAGCCACCGATAGAATATAGTGTTAGCTTATCTGGGTTCGTGTTTGGCCCACTCCATTAAACTGAGACTTGCAAGTTACATCTTCTCCGTCCTCATCATCGGTTGCTGTAGCAGGGGCGCGCGCCGCCAGTATTTTTTTGCCAGCTAAATTAAGGAAGAATACTCGCCACGGAGGCGATTCGCTGTGTTTCCCCATTAAAGTAAACGGGGCATTATATACGTGAATTAATACCATATATACTAAGTAGCTCGCCACACCTAATCGTCGTTGTTAGCAGCCAAACCAACTGTTCAGAGCGTACATACGTATCTCGTTCTGCAGCTGTAGTTCCCCGAAAAACTCTGTAGCGCATTGCCATTTCGAAAAAAAAAACTCTGTAACGCATTGGCCCGAGGGCGAGAGCCGGTGATCATGAGGTTAACCACGCCCCGGAATTATGGTTGGGGCCGGGGCGGATGGGATGACTGTTGGAATTTGGCCTACATGAGCAACACCCCAGTTCTGGGCTGAATTATTTGGGCCAAATCCATTGGTATAAAGCCAAGGTGTGGTGTGGAGAGGTGGCTGGGATGTTTAGTCCCACCTTGCCTACCTAGATGGATGTTTCCCAATATATATAGTGGCCTTTGGAGTGTTTCTTAACATGAGAATAATGAGGAAGATAAGGCTACTGCTATGGACACACACACGCACGCGCGCGCGCGTTTCGCGATTTTACGCGTGTTTATCGCGTGACTTGTGACTTGCGACGTTGCGCGTTCGCGTCGTGACGAGTTGTGTTCAACTGAGCCTTTATTTTCTGCCACTTATATAATTTGAAATATCTCATCACACCTAGACTGCCAGGTCAACTTGAGGAGTAATTGTGGCATAACTGCAGACACACGTTTAATGTGTATAATGACGCGTAAATGCAGACACACATTTAATGTGTGTAATATCGCGTAAATGCAGACACATGTTTAATGTGCGTAATGATGCATAAATGCAGGCACACGTTTAATGTGCATAATGGTGCATAAATGCAGACACACGTTTAATGTGCGTAATGATGCATAAATACCGACATACGTTTAATGTGTGTAATGACCATAATTGCTCCATTAGTTGCACGTTGAAGGATTTCAGTGGGCGGTTTACTGAAATTATGGCAGATCAAATTTGAGAGGGTTGCCAGCCTCGAGTATAAAAGAGACGTCCTGGGTACTGGAGAAGACACACAAACTCAACCCTCTCAGAAACTGCTCTGCGCCGCCGATTTTTTACCTGTCGTCCCTCCATTCGTCGTGCAACGGATTGAGGGAGAGCGGTGTCTCCGAACCGACGACCGGTGATCTGAAGACCTGCACGGGTGCCGGCGATCAGGTTTCTGGGAAGTGCGCTCGCACGGCCGCTCGCATCACTTCCATCGTCCTCAACATCTGCGTCATCTAATCCCCTACTTCCTTAGCGGGATTCTTTGTAAGTAATTACTCGATCCATGACTGATTCGATATTTTTGATAAGCGGTCTATTCGTATATGTCTTAATTCATTTTCGTCTAATACTAGCACTATTCATGTTGACTGCTAGTATATTTGTTTTTCTTATTTTTCTGTTCTGGTTTGTCAAATTAATTGCATGCCATGTGAATTTTCCAACAATCTAGAAACCTGATAGAATTAACATGGCTGGACTTACTGATGCGCTAAAACCTGAACGGTTTGCCGGGGGTGACAATTTTAAGAGATGGCAGACACGGGTCAAGTTCTGGCTCATGTCGATGAAGATCTGGTGGGTGATTTCCCCAGTTCTTCCTCTCACTGAGGAGCAGAACCGTGACTATGAAATGGACAATTCAACTTGTCTTGGTTGCTTGTTGTCACTTGTGTCTGATCAACTCTGTGATATTTACATGAACCATACATCGGCTAAAGAATTATGGGAGGCCCTAGACCGCAAATATGCGGAATCAGATGCTGGACGTGAATTATATGTTAATGACCAGTACCACGAATACAAGATGGTCGATGATCGATCTATCGTGGAACAGGCTCATGAGATCCAGCTTCTCGTGGGGGAACTTGCACATTTTGATACTGTCTTGCCTGACAAATTCGTGGTTGGTGGAATTATTTCCAAACTGCCTCCATCTTGGAGAAGTTTTTCCACGAGTCTTAAACACAAGAAAGAGGTTATGACTGTTGAAAGTCTGATCTCAACTCTTGATGTTGAGGAAAAGGCAAGATCCAAGGATGTGCCTCGTTCTGTTCCGCGAGAAGGAACTCCTTCTAATGCCAATGTGGTTGAAGGTAAATCAGGTAGTGGCAATAAGAACAACAAGAACTGGAAAGGAAAGGCCAAACAAAACACTAGCTTTAAGAAGAAGAAGAAAGAATACCTCACTTGCTTTGTATGCGGCGAACTTGGCCACATAGCCAGGAAATGCCGCAATAGAAAAGGCAAGAAAGGTGGTGGTCAGAAATCTGTGAATGTCACTATTAGCGAGGCTGGAGGAACGTCTGGATCAGGGTATGTTCCAGAAGTTTTTCTAGCATGTCTTTCTACCGATTGGTGGTTAGACACAGGAGCTAATGTGCATGTGTGTTCTGACTATAATTTGTTTTCTTCTTATCAGGCTACCGACAATTGCACCGTGTTGATGGGCAATGGGTCTAGGACTGCTGTACATGGAATTGGAAGAGTCGATCTGAAGTTGACCTCCGGAAAGACTCTTTCTTTGAAGAATGTGCAGCACGTCCCTGGAATAAATAGGAACCTGATTAGTGGTTCTCTTTTATGTCGTGATGGCTATAAGTTAGTGTTTGAGTCGAACAAATTTATTGTTTCGAAGTTTAGTTTATTTATCGGAAAAGGCTATGATAGCGGAGGTCTGTTCCGCCTTTCAGTTGTTGAAGATTATAATAATCTTGTGAACACAGTTGCTTGTTCTAAGTCTGAATGCAATGGAAGAGAGGCTACTGTTTGGCACTCTCGGCTTTGTCACATTAATTACGATCGCATCATTAAACTGTCCAAACTTAATTTAATTCCGAAAATTTCTGTTGAAAGAAGATCTAAGTGTCATGCGTGTGTGCAAGCTAAGCAGCCACGTAAACCTTTTAAAAGCGTGGAAGAGAAGAGCTTATCACCACTAGATCTTATTCACTCAGATTTGTGTGAAATGAATGGAATTTTGACTAGAGCAGGGAAGAAATATTTTATATCTTTTATTGATGATGCTACAAGATATTGTCAACTCTATCTTATTAAAACGAAAGATGAGGCACTAGATTGTTTTAAAATCTATAAGGCTGAGGTAGAAAATCAACTAGAAAGGAAAATCAAACGAGTTAGGTCCGATAGAGGAGGGGAGTATCTTTCTAATGATTTCAGCGAATATTGTGTGGAACATGGAATTATCCATGAGACAACGGCTCCCTACTCACCCCAATCTAATGGGGTGGCTGAGCGGAAAAACCGAACACTTACGGACTTGGTTAATGCCATGCTGGACAGTTCGGGTTTATCCAACTCATGGTGGGGGGAAGCCATTTTGACCGCATGTTTTGTGCTGAATCGAGTTCCATCATCTAAGGGTGAAATAACCCCATATGAAGGATGGAAAGGAAGAAAGCCTGCTCTCGGTTTCTTACGTGCATGGGGCTGTTTGGCCAAAGTTAATGTGCCTGCGTTTAAGAAACGAAAATTGGGACCAAAAACTGTGGACTGTGTCTTTCTAGGATACGCACAACACAGTGCAGCTTATAGATTTTTAGTGATTAAATCCGAGATTCCTGATGTGCACGTTAACACCGTGACTGAATCTCGTGATGCCACATTTTTCGAGAATATTTTCCCAATGAAGGATAGAGTTGCAGGTCGTAGCGAGACATCTACTAGTTTTACTCCTGATCCTTCTCCATTATTCGTACCTTGTTCTTACACTGAAAAACCCATTGAGGATGACAGTACAAATATTGCTCCTCGAAGGAGCAAGAGACAAAGGATTGAAAAATCCTTTGGTGATGATTTTACTGTCTACCTTATTGATGATACACCCAAAACACTTTCAGAAGCGTATGCATCGCCAGATGCAGAGAGATGGAAGGAGGCAGTACATATTGAAATGGAGTCCATTTTAATAAATGGAACTTGGGAAATATGTGACTGTCCAGTTGGGTGTAAACCTGTTGGGTGTAAGTGGATATTTAAAAAGAAACTCAAACCAGATGGTACAGTCGATAAATATAAGGCTAGACTTGTAGCCAAGGGATTTACCCAAAAGGAAGGCGAGGATTTTTTCGATACTTATTCACCTGTTGCTAGGTTAACCACAATTCGTGTGCTTGTTGCACTTGCTGCGTGTAATGATCTCCTCATTCATCAAATGGATGTGAAGACGGCTTTCCTAAATGGCGAGCTCGATGAGGAGATATATATATGAAGCAGCCTGATGGTTTTGTGGTGCCTGGGCAAGAGAACAAAGTGTGTAAGTTACGAAAATCCTTGTATGGCCTCAAGCAGGCACCAAAGCAGTGGCATGAGAAGTTCGATAGAACTATGATCTCAGCAGGTTTTGTGGTAAATGACGCTGACAGTGTGTGTACTATCGGTTTGGTGGGGGTAAAGGAGTAATACTATGCTTATATGTTGATGACATATTAATTTTTGGAACTAGTATCGATGTGATAAATGATGTAAAATCATTTTTGTTCCAAAACTTTGATATGAAGGATTTGGGAGAGTCTGATGTTATTCTAAACATCAAACTGATTAAGTGTGAGAATGAGATTACTTTGAAACAATCTCATTATGTGGAGAATATTCTGAGTCGATTTGGATACTCAGATTCTAAACCTTCTCCAACGCCATATGATCCTAGTCTAAAACTTCGCAAGAACAGAGGACCAGGGATTAATCAGTTGAGATATTCCCAGATTATTGGTTCTCTCATGTATCTTGCTGGTGCAACCAGACCTGACATCTCATTTGCAGTAAGCAAATTGAGCAGATTTACTTCCAATCCTGGAAGAGATCACTGGTGTGCACTAGAACGTGTAATGAGATACTTGAGAGGTACTTCAACATATGGGCTTCACTATACGGGGTACCCAGCTGTACTTGAAGGGTATAGTGATTCAAATTGGATCTCAGATGCTGATGAGATTAAGGCCACTAGTGGATACATATTCACTATTGGTGGTGCTGCAGTTTCATGGAGGTCTCGTAAGCAGACTATATTGACAAAGTCTACTATGGAGGCGGAACTTGTAGCGCTTGAGACAGCCACATGTGAGGCGGAGTGGCTGAAACAACTCTTGATGGACTTGCCTTTGGTCGATAAACCTGTGCCGGCCATTCTTTTGCATTGTGATAATCAAAGTGTCATCACAACTGTTGGCAATGCAAAAGAAAATTTAAAGTCATCAAGACATGTGAAACGGCGAATCAAATCCGTGAGACATTTGAGAAATACGGGAGAGATTGCCATTAAGTATATTAATACTAAAAGAAATCTAGCACACCCTTTTACTAAGGGATTAGCACGTGCTGTAATTGATGAAGCATCAAGGGAAATGGGTTTGAAACCCACGTGATGTTATCATACAATAGTAACCCAAACTATTTGATCGGAGATCCCGTGAAGTAGATCTTGGGAAAAACAAGTTGTATAGATAACTAGAGAGTACTATTCGTTATTCATTTCCGTTAGAAGATGCGTACTCTCAGTACTGCATGGAAGGTTGACTTTAATGTCTTAATGTGTTCTGAGGCCTATTTTGGCAAGATACAATCCTGCAGGGTATACTTGTAAGAACACACCTATATGAGTTTGACTGTGAGGTCGCAGTCTATGAGATATGGGTAATCTCAAATAAACTCATGAACGGACACGGGAGCAAGACCGTAATGCTCCAATCATAGGCATGGCTTTAGTCGGCCTAGTATCAGCGATGCTTTCATTTAAAACTTACTTACACAAAACTAGCAATTCAAGGCTGTGTCCATTGCAAAGTTGTGAGTATGTGAATCATGGAATGCTAGGTGTAGCTCAACCCGTTATGGGTCTGCACCGGAAAGCTGATATATGAAAGCGTAGAAATGTTACTTGTAGACCTTGGCTTTTGGTGGGGAATGTTGGAATTTGGCCTACATGAGCAACACCCCAGTTCTGGGCTGAATTATTTGGGCCAAATCCATTGGTATAAAGCCAAGGTGTGGTGTGGAGAGGTGGCTGGGATGTTTAGTCCCACCTTGCCTACCTAGATGGGTGTTTCCCAATATATATAGTGGCCTTTGGAGTGTTTCTTAACATGAGAATAATGAGGAAGATAAGGCTACTGCTATGGACACACACACGCACGCGCGCGCGCGTTTCGCGATTTTACGCGTGTTTATCGCGTGACTTGTGACTTGCGACGTTGCGCGTTCGCGTCGTGACGAGTTGTGTTCAACTGAGCCTTTATTTTCTGCCACTTATATAATTTGAAATATCTCATCACACCTAGACTGCCAGGTCAACTTGAGGAGTAATTGTGGCATAACTGCAGACACACGTTTAATGTGTATAATGACGCGTAAATGCAGACACACATTTAATGTGTGTAATATCGCGTAAATGCAGACACATGTTTAATGTGCGTAATGATGCATAAATGCAGGCACACGTTTAATGTGCATAATGGTGCATAAATGCAGGCACACGTTTAATGTGCGTAATGATGCATAAATACCGACATACGTTTAATGTGTGTAATGACCATAATTGCTCCATTAGTTGCACGTTGAAGGATTTCAGTGGGCGGTTTACTGAAATTATGGCAGATCAAATTTGAGAGGGTTGCCAGCCTCGAGTATAAAAGAGACGTCCTGGGTACTGGAGAAGACACACAAACTCAACCCTCTCAGAAACTGCTCTGCGCCGCCGATTTTTTACCTGCCGTCCCTCCATTCGTCGTGCAACAGATTGAGGGAGAGCGGTGTCTCCGAACCGACGACCGGTGATCTGAAGACCTGCACGGGTGCCGGCGATCAGGTTTCTGGGAAGTGCGCTCGCACGGCCGCTCGCATCACTTTCATCGTCCTCAACATCTGCGTCATCTAATCCCCTACTTCCTTAGCGGGATTCTTTGTAAGTAATTACTCGATCCATGACTGATTCGATATTTTTGATAAGCGGTCTATTCGTATATGTCTTAATTCATTTTCGTCTAATACTAGCACTATTCATGTTGACTGCTAGTATATTTGTTTTTCTTATTTTTCTGTTCTGGTTTGTCAAATTAATTGCATGCCATGTGAATTTTCCAACAATGATGGCGGGTGAGGATTGCAACAAGCATGCAAGCGGCGCTTTCGGTTGCTAGCAATGTGACTACGGAAGCATGGGTTTTGTAAGACACTCTGCGTGTGGGTGTGCGTGTGCCTGGCCGTGTCTCGGTCTGTGCCTGCGTGACGCCACTAGACAGCGGATCATGCGACTCGCATTCACGCTTGATCTGTTTGCCTAGAGCTGAGGTGGGAGATGAGCTAGCGCGTGTGCATGTGACAACTAGCTGGGCCAACGATTGTTAGGTGGGTCGTGTGTGCCAAAGCTGCCGAAGATTCGAGTAGCGGTCGGGTGGGTAAACGCTGTCCCTAGCTATTTCCGTGCATGGCGCCTCGTACAGTACGTATACCAACAGTAGCAACAGGCCGAAGTACACGGGGATGTCACTAGAGAGAAGATCCCGGGGTGATCATATAGCACAACGACGAAGTACACGGCTAGCAAAGAACCGTACCTGCCTTTGAGAAAAGTTTATGGCTGCTTTATTCGTACTAGATCAACCAAAGCTAAGTTTTCGTTAATCCACGTGTTCGTCTATCTCCGGCGATAAAACTCGTACTAGATGATACTGATAATATGACGCAGTAACAGAACAGGTAAAGGCAGTGCACTGATTGGTAGTAGCAAGAGAGTTGGTACATGCATAACCACGGTTCAGGTGTAGCCAGTTAATGTCGCCTTGTTAGGCCAGGCGCATGTGCGTCATCATCGCCCACTTACCACACTGAACTTACCTTCACTTTTCCGCCGGCTAATGATTCCCTCGCTTCCGATCCAATCGCAGCTCACGCCCGAGCATCCCATCTCCCCCCTGTCCCCCGGCCGCTTTGCTTAATTATGCTTCTCTAACATCGTGCTACGGCTCCGATCCTGCATCGCCACCGCCGCTTTTCTTTTCAATCATCCATCCATCTGTCCACGATATGATCGCCTCTTCGGTTTTGCGGTCTAATCCGGTAAAAAAATGCATTGGATGATAGGCTTGCTTGGTTTTTACGGGCATGCGTGCAGCCTACGTACCTACACAGCGAGGGATCTAGATTCCTCATTTTATGCTTTGACACTTCCGTTTTGATATATCCTGAATGGCCAGGTGAGATGATGGTCCCGTGCGTATATACTTCGCTTGCTCCCTCTTTTGACTTTTCCACATTTTGTTGTGCGGTTGGGAAGCTAACAGTAGCATCAAGGTAAATGCAGTAGTAACTACCTCTAACTAAGGGTTTTCTACTGAAAAGATGACCATCAATGCTGGTTGCTATGATGGCCGCCGGTTTTGATTTGATCTCAGTTGGCTTTAGGTTTGGAGAAAACCTGGAGCCAGCTGACAGAGGCGACAGCAAGCTTTGATGGTGGTTAAGAGTTTAATTCTCGTCGGATAAAATACCTTTTATCAAAACTCTGATATCGTCGGTCTTTTTTCTTTCTAGTTTACCACAAACAAAATCTGAGGCAAAATGCTCGTACTATGACATACACAACGGCACCGATAGAGCTAAGCACGCATGGTCAGGGACTTTGGTTGCACATTTGCAGATCATTTTTTTTCGAAACCCGAACTCTGTAGACAATTTTGAACACAGTACATAATTTAAAGTGTCGATTGATTCGTCATCTTTGTATTATTCTACCGCTAGCACCGTGCGCGGTTCGTAGAATTAGAATACTCGATCGAATAAGCACACAACGTATACAGTAAAATATGCAACAAACATTTACACCCAGACACCAGCTGTTAAACTGGAAGGGGCGGCATTCATGGAAATCCCCACACACGGCATCAACACTTCTCACATCAGCAAAACTCAAGTTGATTCAACTGTATGTAACTTTTGTATACCTGTATACAAACTTGTATACCTCAGACGCCGAAAGGGGGGAGGGAAGGAGAAGAAAATAAAAAGGAAACAGAGACATCAGGGACTGTTACATCGATGTACAATTCTCGTTTCACAGGATCGACGATGGCCTATAAATAAGTTACTCAGGGTCAGGGGAGGGTCTCTTGTTTGCTCTACGACCGCAGACCCCACGCCGCGTCCTCCGATCCGGGGACGCAAGGAAGAGGCTCTCTTCTTACACGGATTAAATCGATGAATAATGGAATGGCATGGTGAATTACAGGATGTGGACGAGGAGAGTGATGGTGCTGGACTGATGGTGCTTGGCGGAGGAAAAGAGGAGGCGGCGACTGTGACGGTGATGCATTGGTGATTGAAGGTGTTTGGTTTGAACGCATATGGGGTACGTACGATTTGCGGGGCGCCTATTGAACCATGGCAGCGAAGGTGTTCGTTGTCGTCGTCGGGGCCGAGGCCGAGGCCGGCACCGCGGGAGCCGTCGTCGTTGACGGTGCTGGCGCGGTGTTGGTGCCGCCTGAGTCCGGCCTCTGGAACTGTATCCTGTACTGCATCTTGCCGTCGTCCTCGCCTTCCTCACCGTCGTCCGTGTAGTCGTCGCCCGTGTCGCTGTCCGTCTCTTCAGTCGTCAGCTCCCTGACGGTGTCTTCTGGCTTCACAGCAGCACAATTCCGGTCAGCTTTCTGCATTGATTGTGCTCGGCAAACGCCAAAGGGAAGAAATCGTTGGGTCACTCGGCGTCGTTACCTTCTTCGTGCCGCTGTCGGCGTCGAGCGCGGGTGTCGTAATTGGCGAGGTCTCTCCCTTGCTGGTCAGCACCGGCGCGCCTCCGCCTGATCCTCCGTTGTTCCTCTTGTCGTCGTTGATGTTCTTCCCCTCTATCTCGTGCCTGATCCGGTTTATTTGATCAGGGAAGGCCGGAGGTGCGGCGGCGGCGGCGACATTGGTCGCGGAGGCTGCTGTGCCGCCGCCCAGTTGCTTCTTGCGGTAGATGGCCTCGAGCTGGTGGAAGTATGGGCAGGTCTTGGAGTCCTCGGGCCGCTTCTTGTTGCTCTCCTTCACCTTCTTGTAATACTTGTTGATGTTCTCCCACTTCTCCTTGCAGCGCTTCGAGCTCCGGTTGTATCCCAGCCGCCGCATCCCGGCCGAGATCTCCTCCCAGAGCGGGCCCTTGGGGCCTGTCTCCTGGTACCGCATGTCCATATCCATGCGCAGCTGGATCAGCGCGTGCACTTCTGCCTTGGGCCATCGGGACGGCGACGCCAGACCGCCTTCCCCACCGAGCCCGGAATCGACGTGCTGCTCCGAGATGGGCACCAGCTCGAGCGACGGGCCAGACCCGGACGTCGGGGGTGCACTGCGCGGCGTACTGGCGTCGTGGTGGGACGTTTCCTTATGCTGTTGCTGTGGCGGCTGCTGCTGGAGCGGCGAGGCTAGGATTGGCTTCCGCTGCGGTGTCGCCTGCGGCGGCGGGGCCTGGGCTTGCATCTGCGTTTGCATTGGAACGACGACGGAAGTAGGGGATTGAACGGAGTGGCCGCCGATGCGCTGGAGGAAGGCGATGATTGCGGCGTCTCGGGAGGCCGCCGCGGCGCGCTCCTGGGCCAGCTGATCCTGCTCGCGGTTCAGACGGGCGACTTCCTGCCTGCGCCACGCCTCCTCCCGCGCCGTGCGCTCCGCCTCCCGCTTCTCCATAGTCTCCAGGAACCGCCGCTGCATCTCCTCCTGCCTCTCGACGACCTGGCGCATGACCCCCTCGAAGAAAGACATCATCTCTTTGCTGCTGCCGCCGCCGCCGCGCTTCCGCTTGCCAAGCCGGTCCTGACTGCCGCCCGTATCCGTCGTCATGTCGTCGTCGGACTCGCTGTCAGAGTCAGAGTCTGACGTGGACGAGAAGCTGAGTCCTTGCAGAGGCGCCGGCGCCGGCGCCGCCGAAGATATGGGCGCCGGTTGCATCGGCCCCGCTGGGGAAGGCAATGAATTCATCGGCGGCGGCGCGGACACCGGGGCAGCGAAGGCGTGCAGCAGCGGGGCGCTGCTAGATGACGGCAAGTCCTGCTGTTGCGGCTGCTGGGAAGCGCCGGCGGCATGCAACGCCTCTAGCTCGGAGAAGAATCGGTAGCTCTTGCCGTCCTGCCTACCGGCGCGGCCTTCCTTTGTGCGCTTGTAGTACTTGTGCACGTTCTCAAACTTCTCCTTGCACTTCTTGGCGGTCCTCGTGTATCCCAAATCCGCAAGCTTCCTGAAAGACACAGCAGTGACAAGGACACAAGCTATCGGTCAGCTATCACTTGCGTGCAACCAAAGAATGAAATAATCAGCGAGAGGGAATTAAATGATGGCAGCGTTTACAGGCAGAAGCATCTAACGCAGTGGCATAAACACAAGTGTGTGGATGGGCGCAAAATGTCTCTCTCCCTGGAGGAAAAGACAAGGAGATGGAAAGAATTGGAAGGACAGGGGAGAGAGTGAGAAGGGCCGGTGGAGGAAGGGGAGGGGAAGAGGAGGATATGCCGGACCAGAAAGGAATTGGTTAGTAACAGACGATCTCGTCTTTTTCGGGATCAGAGGAGCTGTGAAGTTGATAGAGAATGAAACTGAGTGAAGGACGAGGGAGGAAACTAAATTAAGAGGAGGCTGCATTGGGTTGGGATAGAAGGCTGCCTTCTTTCTTTTCCCAAAAACTGGAACCATGAAAGTAAAAACAGTGGCAGACTGCAGGCTGCAGCGGTAGCAGCTGCCTCCCCTCGCACCCAGCCACCCACGGCGTGATACGATCCCCAGGCGCCCAGATTCTTATCACCCACACCTACTCCTGTTTCCACCCACCAGGTCACAGAAATCGAGAAGCTTTGATTAGACCAGGATGGCTAGGAAAACCAAATTTCGGGCAAATAGAGCGCAGTAACGCAGGACAATTCGCCATGATTTCATGTGGAACGGCTGCTAAATTCCACGAAACCGTTAGCCGCTAGTACTACTCTATCTGCAGGGGAGGATTATGCAGGCGACAGGCTTCTTGAACCGCGCTGCAAAATGCGTTTGGAAATTTCTCTCCCTCGCCGTGCACGCTCTAAATTCTCTCTCCTCTCCCACTCTGCTGTTGTTACCTGGAGACGTCCTCCCACAGGGGGGCCTTGAGCGTGGCGTCGCGGAAGGTGGCGTCCATCTCCGACCGGATCCTGATGAGCGCCAGCGTCTCCTCCCGCGGCCACCGGTTGCCGCCGGACCCGGCCGACCCGCCGCTTCCGCCACCGGCGTCTCCCAGCATCTCGTCGTCCGGGAAGCCGCCGGCCCCAGGCACGGCGGCCGATTCTTCGTGGCTCGTCCCCGGCTCCTGCTGCTGCGTCGACGGAGGCCTGCTGCTCAGCGGCATGGCGCCGGAAGCAGCCGGCGGCGAGAACGGTCCCATGTTCGGCGGCGGCGCCCCGTACGGGGACCCGTCTCCCTGGTGCTGCTGCATGGGCGCCACCACCAGTTCTCCTTCCCCGCCGCGGCGGATGATGCGGCGGTTGTTGGACTCGCTGACCGCCTGCGCGGGGCCGGTAGCAGCCACCGAAGCAAGGCAAGAACTTGTCTGCCCCGCCGGCTGGCTCCCTGGTAGCTGCGTACCTGTAGAACTGTACAGGAAAGAAAAGCAACTGCTAGCTTGCTAGTACTGAATACTGAATTGTAGGCAAGCAGCAGGTCTAGACGGCCAGTTTGCAGCCCGGCCTCCCTCCGATCCTCTCTCCCCCACACACCGAGTGGGTGTGGTGGTGTGGGCGAGGAGAGAGAAAGAAGGGGGAGTGGGAATTGGAGGGAGAGGATGAAATTGGAAAAGAGGGGCTGGTACAAGTAGGGAAGGGACCGGCCGGCCGGCCGGAGGGCACGGCGGGGAGGGGATGGGATGGTAGAGAGAGGGATGGTGAAAAAGACGGGAGCGTGGACAACTGGAAAGGGGGTCCAAAGCAAGGGAGGGAGGAAGAAAGAAGGAAGCAAAGACGCGGCGCCGCTGGTGTGGGGGAGGACGCGCCCCCTTGTGCTCTCCCTGCCCCTGTCTGGCCAAGGGGGAGAGATTATGGGACAGCGCCTACAGAAGGAAGGCCTGGTGCCACTGGCGCTTGCACTGCTCCTCTGTACTGCTCTCCATCGACCGTTGGATCTACCCTATGCTGACAACTCTTCTTGGTTCTCGTTCAACCAGGAATAAACGCAGTTCGATCGGTTGTCTACTCGAATTCTGTTGTATACGCAAAGAAGAACATCACTTGTTGAGACCCCACTGTTTGTTACAGAGACGGTGCCGTTTTATAGCCTGGGGCCAAGAGGGGTGGTAGATGGATATGGGAAATTTATGAGCCTGGCAAACGGACAAATAAGAGGGGAGGCTGTGGATGGATGGATGGATGGGAAGGACTGCACGGCGCGGGCTGCAGAGGCAGAGCGAGGAACGGACACGTACCCTTCCGCGGTGCCGAGGTGGGGCGTGCTGGCGCCAACAACTGGGCCTCGCTGACATCGCCGTCGTCCGCGTTGGAGCACGTCGCACGCACACCCCCTCACGCCGTCACGAGCTCCATGCATGGCCCCGCACGCGTGCATGCTGCCGCCGCTGCATCCCCCCTCGTCGGCGCAACGTCTCCGGCCTTTTGAGATAGAGGGGCTGCTCCGGAATTCATCCTTGCGTCAGCTCTAGCTCGATCCTGGAGATATTGTTAGAGAAAAAATTGTCCGCCCCTCGCGTCTGCATGTGTGGACGCCACGGCCATCTATCCCCAGCAGGCCATAGCTCTAGCCGCCTTGGTCGCCTACGTGTCATCCCGTACGTGTATCTACCGCGCCGCGCGTGTGTGTCCCACACACACACTTGCGTCGTCCGTCCAGGCTAGGCAACGATCGCCCAGCGTGGTGCATCATGTGACTGCAGCACGTACGAACCCATGCATGCGGCGCAGGGTTTTGCACATCTTTTCACCAGTTAACTCAAAAACCGCCAGTACTGCACAAGAGATCATAGCGAGCAGGAGAGCCCTGACGATCCTAGTTTGCTGTGTCATTATTTGGAAGGAACGCAACGTCTGGCCGGATGTTCGAGGGCAAGAGATCATCGAGGGAATCGAAGGACGAGGCTCGTCTATGGTTCGCGGCTAGGGCTAAGCACCTAGGAGCGGTGGTAGCTGGATAGATTAATTGTGGGTACTTAAGTGTCAAGTGTAGCGTCCCCGTTGTGAGTCAGATGTGCTAAAATATAAGTAAATTGTCCACCTTCTCCTATCAGCTTAAGCTTTTGGATCAACCGGTTGACGCATATTAGCTTAACATGATATTAGAGTCAGAGGTCTCGAGTTCAAATTCTGGCAGACGTGATTTATTAAAATAAATTGTAACCGATTCCTATTACACGTTTACGGCCCAAGAGAGACTGCATGTGAGAGAAAATCAGTTTAATCTTTTGGCGTCAACTGATCGGCGTATAGTAGCTTAACAAGATGGTGTGTATGTTGTAACTGGTACTAATTCTCCTCTGCATGCTTAAAATAAATCGACCGTATATGTCCAAGGATTTTGAGAGAGAAAAACAACAACAACTGTGTACAGTTAGCATCTGGCATCTGCCAAGATCTAGGCAAGTTACAGAGGAGGCATCACGGCATGGCTGGCTACCCATGCATGGTTAGGCAATAATAATACAGTTGGACGGCCCCTCATTGCATGGGCCAGCAACTCTGTTGCTGCTGTTGGGTCGGTGGCGCCGTGGCGGCTAAGGAGAGAGTGTGTCTTGTTCTAGTAGAGGCGCGCGTGTAGCATCGCGATGTTGGACGGTTTAGAACGGCGGAACGCGGGTCCTAGCGCGACGTGGACGGTTGCGATGATGAGGTGGACACGGCAGTACACCGTGGTAGGGTGGTGGGCTGGCCCCGTGCCTGTACTGTAGGCCCATGCGTTGAGGGGGGGGGGGTGGGTAAACCGATCATTTTCGTATTCACTCGTGTTCATGTTGTTGTACTCCCTCCGGTGCATAAAAAATTGTCGTTTTGGACATGTTCTTCCATACCAAGGAAGTATTAAATAGATTTTCTTTCCATTATTATCACTCACTTTAATGGCTTGACTGGTCTACTCCACTGTTTCCCAGACCTCTCATACAGGTTTGATTCCTAGCCACGCATTGTACGATGTGTTTATTACGTTTTTCCCGAGACAAACTCTTCGATTCTGCTTCGATGACAATTTTTTGTGCACTCATGACTTTTGTGTAGAATGACAATTTTTTGTGCACTTACGTATCATGCCGAATCAACTTTACGCTTCAAAAAAGTAAACAAAGTCTAAACAACTTTAACCCCGAAAACCTACCACCTGAACAGTACGAACGATCTACAGGTAGGGAATCGTACAGACAGCACACGACTGCGCCAGCGTCACACGTATACTGTAATTGTTAGACACGGTAGAATACCCGCAAAGTCGCCCTCCGTTTTCCAGATTCCGTCAGAAACGTCAGAGCCGCAGGGTTCACATGTCAAAACAAGTAAACAACGAATTCATATTTAGAAATCTGTCCCGTATCAATTCGGCTCTACTCTGTATCCATCCGTCATGCCTGTATGCCGTGCCATCAACCATTCAAAGGCGTCCCGATAAATAACAACCCTAGTAAGCCGTACGTGGAACGGAGGAGATGCGTGTTAGATTCCAACTCATCAGGGCTTGATTCATCCATGCATGAAGCTTGCACGGCTAAACAGGACAGTCAGCTAGACTATGGATATTAGTCTATAGACAGGGCAGGTAAATTATGTACGTGGTCATTCAGTTGATGCATACATAGCATAACTATTTGACTGAACAGATACTAGATTTCAAACGGTGGACTGTGCGTGCTATTCGCTGCATATGTATTCATCCATCTTGTTACAGTTAGTCTAATTAAGTGATCTTTGTATTGTTTCTTTTAGTCAAAAAACTATATATCACTCTTTTTGCCGATATAGGCCAGACACAAGCTCTAATCGAAAACCGATTGATTGGCTATACCTACCGGCATACACTGTAGTTGAGAACTAGCACGCCCAGAATAATTATGGAGGTCGATTATTTAGCAGGAATAAGTAAGACGAAAATTGCAGACGGTGTTGCTTGTACGTTTATTAGCTAACACCATGATGCTTTGGGTGCTGTCATGACTCGACCTTTGCTGTACCATTTGTCTATCTAACAATCATGCATGTTCTGCTTTCCTTTTATCTGAGTATTCTGCTGCTGATTTTTGCGTGCGCAAGAAAGAGCCTGCCAAACTGCCCTTCATTTTCAGCCGGGATACGTAATTTAACCCATAATTTCAGCGCGAAGAAGTGATTTTGTGAAACACGGTAGACTTGAAGTATACATTGTCATCGGGAAGAAGGCATGCAGTAGTGTATGCGAGCAAGGAAGAGGAAGAGGACTAGAGGAGAGGGATATTCTAAAACAATGTTCATAAGTAGTCGGTCTAACACTTGAACGGTTATTGAGAGGTTGAAACCAAAACGAGAAAATGACAAGGTGAGGTACTCGCTTCATTTTTATTTAGGAAAGCTGGAGACTGTATGGAAAGCTGAAGACAGTTGCCAACAATAGTACAGATCCCAACCGGTGGATTCAAGCCACCGAGGCCCCAACCTCGATAGGTAATATTCTCCCTCGGCTCATAAATTGATATCATTAGAACAATATATCTATATCAGAATTGAACTAAATTATTGTCTTAATAAAAATAATTTAAACACAGAAAGTGTGGGTAGTGTTACACACCCCTTGCATGATGCAACTAGGAGAAAAAAAGAAAGAAAGAAACACCGGACCACACAATAGATATTTAATTTGAGGATTTAGTTTTCCCCTCCTCCTCATTTATTAACCTATGATTCAATCGGCCAGCTTCCCCTTCATCTGCTCCCTGCCCAATGTTACGTGGTAAAGCGATTGAGCAATGAGCTAAATAAAAGGCTTTTGGAGGTTACTATAAGACCCATCAAGTGAGATATTGTCGACGATTAGATACAAGAAATGTTTCAGTTACTACTATAAAACTCATCGATTAGATATACTAATATTTGAACTCTTGTACATGTATTTCTATCTTCTTACAATACAAGGCCAGGCCTTCTGGCGATCCGATTAGATATAAAAAATGTTTAAGGTCCATTACTAAAAGTAGCATAAATGGAAGATAGAACTTATTAACAGTCCTATATCTTGGAAAGAAAAAGGGGAGGAGGGACCATACCCATATAGACAGCCCACGTGCATCTTGCAACATACGTACGCATTATTTAATTTAATCAAGCCACGAGAGGGTACAGCTCGAAAAAAACCGATCTTACACTAAAGTAACAAAAAAACCGCGTTTCAAGGTTGGCGTGAAGCACGCACTTGCAGCACATTCTGGCTGCCAGCCAACCCATCATTAACCCGGATCGGGATCCTGCATCCGCTACTGTCGAGGAGTAAGTGTTCTGTTACTGTTAACTCTATAACCCAATCAGGCATGTGAGCCGTTTGATCATCGCCAAAGCAAAGCGAATTATTAGGAAAAAAAATAAGGTGGTGTGGAATCTAGTCCCTGTTTGGCACGGCTTAAACTTGTTAAAAAAACAACTTGTCTGAAAAGCTGGTAAACAGCAGCTTAAACTTATATCATGCTTTTAGTTTCTTCTGAGAACCAGCTGAACTAATAAGCTGCTGGAGAAGCTGACTGTTTGGTACATCCGCAGCTTATTTTTATAAAAAAGTTGGTTCAGAAGCTGTGTAAAACAAGGCGCGCACGACTTCCTGCGCTCGATCGGTGTCCCCGTGATTGCGCGGCGTGGTCTCTCCATGTCAACTCGAGATGGCAATTGTGGACCTCCGGGCGGATAAATCGTGGGCGATCGGGCGTGGATAATGCGCGGACGAGATAAACAGAAGTATGGCTCGGCAAATTTGTAATGGCTCGTACGTTGCTGCTGGTTTCTTAATTTGAACTTAACCGTGTGTGCTTCTGCTGAGATGCCTGTACACACGCGCGTCACGTCACTTCGACCTCGGTGTGCGCATGCAGTTCGCGTGGTCGGTGCCGTGGGCTAGACGCGCACGCGACAGCCGTATTTGTGCAAGCAGGCGGAATGTGATGAGATACCATCGGTAGGCTTTTCTTTTTTTTCGAAACACCGTTTCTGGCTTGTATTATAAGAGGAGAAGAGATTTATATAAATAAGCGGTATATGGCTAACAAAATTAGCAGAGAAGAAAAATGCTAAAAGGAAAATACAACCATGAGCAACCGATCTTAACAAGTAAATGCTCGGGTGTTCTGCCTCTGAGCCACAAGGATGGACAAATATTTGCATCCCGCCAAACCCCACAGCTGAACCTCATCTTTTATCAACTGCACTATCTCTATAGGTGTACGTTCCCATGCTTCAAAAACGCGCGCATTATGTTCCCTCCAAACTGCCCATATAGTTGCGATGGCAATGGGGCCGATTCCTTTCTTTCTATTGCTGCTTGAATTAGCTGATAGCTTCGAGAACCAGTCCTCTACCGAGTCACCAGTGATCCAACGTGTTGGATGTAAGCTCGGTTCCGTCACCCAGCTACTGATAGCTGACCGGATCTCTCTGGTCACTAAACACTCCGAAAACAGGTGGTGGGCAGTTTCCAAATTACGCCGGCATAGCACGTAAAAATACTCATTTGGCCATTGCCTCTACATGAGACAGTCATGCAGTCGAGATAAGCTTACGGAGCAATAGTCAAATAAAAATTTTGTATCTTGGTGGTGCACAAACTTTCCAGATAATGGTGGTGGATGCTGATCTTATTGCACCTTTAAATTGTAGGCGGTATACGGATCGTGCGGTATATTCTCCATCTGCCATGCACAACCACTGTATTTCGTATTTCCTGCTCCGCTCCAGCACCAGCTGCATCTCTTGGATTAGCGTCCAGAGTTGTACGTAATCCTCAATTAACTCCGATATGAAGTTAGGTAACAGGTCTCAAGGCTTTTCTGAATGGAGACGTTGATGCAGGACTTTGGAGACGGTTTTGGAGATTTTATTACACATGTATGAAAACATAATAATATATTTTATTTCTTATAATGTTTTATTTTCTTCCATGAGATGTTAGCTATGTAGCTGAAAACTTATAATATGTTGTGCGTTACACGCGGATGCCAGAAGCGATTTCCATTTTCTGGAAAAAAAAACTTGGTAGGTAGGTCGTGACCTGGAAATGAGCGCAATCAATTAGTCTTTGAAGGAAAAAAACACCGTCATAGAGATAGTTCAGTGGGAACCACTGAAGTGTATTTTTTTCGATCTTAAAGATCCACTGATGTTTTGCAAAAGGATTGAACGTGCACTTAACAGTAACGTTACTCCTGTAAATTGTCTGGCAACTAAATTTAGATTAAAACTTTGGTTTGAATAGATGCCGTAACGAGTTGAACAGTTAGAACGCAGCTGTCATGCTTAGCTGAAATTGTGCTCAAAGACGATTCGTGACGTGGGCTCAACTTACCAGCTGTAAGCCTGTACTATGTCACAACGATGCCGGCTATCATGGACGCATGATGTGAACTTCTATAATCGAGTTCTAGCGGAGACCAGTTTGTCTGAAACTCGTAAAATAATCACTTCGGTCAGTTAGCTGAGTAAGTTAATCATCTACAGGATATACACAGGATAAAATAGACAGGAGAACCATATGCTTAGCTTGAAGCTGATTATTCTCCAAACAATTATTACGAGATCCGATGATTCACCAGCATATTTAAGATTTTTTAGGAACAAAGTCAAACATCTTGTTATGTATGCGTACGTGGTCCACAATCAGTGTCGAGTCATAGTATTATTGATGACTGCACTTTTCCCGCTACTGCACGGCTCTTTCCATCCAGCAAGATTTTTGGAACGCAGGCTGCTATGGTTTCCTTCCAAGTTCTTTTTTCCTCTAGTTTATTTTTTTACGATCCGGTAGCCATTTCGCGTTTTATTGTTATGAAGAAGTCAACAGCGTGGGTTTCTCAAGCCATAGCATTACGTTCGAAATAGATAGGGTTCTTCATTTTTCTTCTCTGCAGCCAGAGGTTACTCAGACCATGATACGGGGACCATGAACGCAAAGTTTGGCGTGAAAGTTACAGTCTCCATTGCGTGCCAATAACAAGAGAGGACGTCGTCGGGCCACCTCCGATTCCGCTCTGCAGCGCGCGCGACGCCGTCCCTCAGACGCTCACTCCCATCGGGATCCTCCCTGTGTTGTCTTGGACGCGTCGTCGTGCCATCTCCGATTTCCGGTCCGGGACCACGTATACTCCCGACTCGCTAGCTGCTGGTCTTTTTCTTTATTTTCCGACTTCATTTACTTCGTCTCGTCACTCACTCGGCACCTCCTCCATGTCTCAAATCAATCTCGCTCTTCTTTGTTTATGAGCGGACGGACCGTCCGAATCTGGATGTCTAGAAACCAAACTGCACGCGGACTCATCGACGCACGAACCGCGCGGCGCACCACAGCTAGGTAGCCTAGCCTAGAGCACCGGCACTGCCGAGCATGTTGCCCGCCGTAGACTTTTTTTCAGTAGTGTCTTCAGTACTTACAAAGCTCACGACCGGATCGATCGAGTTGCGATCCGGGGCCAGCCGCCAGGGCCGTGGCGCCACAGAGTCCCCATCGGCGTTATATATATCTCCCGACTGCCGGGCAACGGAAGCTATGGCCAGCCAGTTACGTGACGTAAAACTGACGGGGCACACGTTCGGCGTGCCCCAGCCGGCCGATACGGTGCGCCCGTGACGGGCGTCGGGCCAGAGTTACCGACACGGAGACACGGTTCGTGTCATGAACAGTGATCCATCCGTGCGTCGCGGTACCCCACATCTCCAGGGCGGATGAGCTGGGCGGGTCGCTGTTCACGCGTACCGGGCGTCACATGCCGGGCGCACCGGTCCGCGACCGCTCAGGAGCGCTCTGGCTGTGCCTATGGGGAATAATAAATACCTCTGATTTAATCAACAGTCCCATCATCCATCACGAGAGCGAATCTAAAAGCGAGAGTGGAAGGGATGCATCGATCCGTCCAGCAACATAACCATGTGCCCGTCACCCCTTGACGAGTTCGGTATCTAGTACTAGTAGCTAACCATGTCGGCCGAGGCACGCAGATCAAGCAGGATCGGTCATCAGCTGGTGGCACCACGACGCGCCCCATCTCCCGTCCCACGAGAGCAGGCTTGCTAGCTAGCGCATCCGCGTACGGGCGCGGTTGGCTGCCTGCAACTCTCAACCGACCTCCGCAGGCTGCCGCGGTTCGTCCATTACATTACTCGCCGCCGCAATGAAGGGAGTCCGGGCGCCATCCGTAGTAAACCCGCGCGCGTTAGACTGCTCACACCGGCGCCCTGTACGCGCTCGCTCCGTCAAATAAGGCGGCTGCGGCCAAAGCGGCTGCGCTCACCGGGCTCGGGTAGCGGCCATGAAAAATCCAGGGCTGTACAGAGTGCCTCCATTTACAAAGATGCCCTGTGGCCCCGGTAAGAGGAGAGAAAGGGAAGAAAAAAAAGAAGAGAAGGAAAAAAATGAAAAGAAAAAAAAGAAAGAGGGAGGAAAAAGGGAGAAAGGAAAAGGAAAAAAAGAGAGGGAAAAGGAGAAAAGAGAAAAAAAGAAAATAGAAGGAAACAAGTTTTATAAGTTGTAAATGTAATATTATTAATATAAACGTAGTTGTCGGTACCCGCGATATGGGGTACCCCGCGCACAGGGGAAAATGCCTAAGGATCTCGCATTTCTCCGCAGGGAGAGCTCCGAAGGCGCCACGTGTCCAGCTGGGCCGGACCTTCCTCTCCTCAGAGGAGAGCTCCGGGCCCGCCACGTGGCCAATAGCAGCCAGACCTCCCCTCCGTGGGGAAGGCTCTGAAGGCGCCGCGTGTCCCGCGGGGCCGGACCTCCCCCTCCGCGGGGAGAGGTCCGAAGGCTCCACGTGTCCTGCGGGGCCGGACCTCCCTCTCCTCAGAGGAGAGCTCCGGGCCCGCCACGTGTCCAGCAGAAACGGCGTTGCCTGCCCCCGAGCGATAGGCAGCGGGCGTAAAGACGTACCATACCTTGTCTGTACAAGGTATTCAAGGCCCGCGCCTTGCCAAGAAGCGGAGCACGCCTCTGTCAGGTGCCGTTGCGCCCAGCCGCATCACAGACTGACGCGCGGTGTCAGAACCTGCCAGCCAATAAACACAGCGACAAGACATCCCCTGCCGCCCCCGCCGTCATCAACCACTACGACTAGCATGCAGCATGGGCAGGGCGGCAAGACGAAGACTCGGGAGCCTTCGCCAGAGACAACTACCGACATAACTGCGGATACGATAGTCGGCAGGCAATCTCCCCGGGACCACCTGTCGGGTCCCGGGCCCCCTTTGTAAGCCACACGAGTCTTGGACTATAAAAGACTCGGGTAGGCAACGTTAGCAAGGGTTCGCACTCCGGCAACTCACATCCTAGGCATAACTCATCCTCAAGCTCAGGACTCCGGTTCTGAGCAACAGGCAATACAGCGAGCACCTCTGCTCACCGTGGACGTAGGGTTTTACGCTCCGGCGGTCCGGACCACGTAAAACTCGCCGTGTCAAGCTCCTTCCTCACTCGTCCCTACGCTTAAGCTCTCCGCAAGCGACTAGCCCCTCCGAAAAAGAACCTCCGCGGGTTGCCCAGAGCAGGTCCGGGGGAAGTGTCGACCACACACTTCGACAGTAGTTATATGAAATAATATAAATATAAGTTAGTTGTGTTATGTAATATAAAATAGATGATAGTTGATATAGAGTTTTGATTTAGAGGTCCACGAGTGTAGCGAATTGAACTGTAAAGTTGGGAATCTTTTAGAGTTAACTGTAAAGAGGTAAGAATATTCTTTTAGAGATCAGATATAGAGATGCACGAGTGCGAGCACTCTTAGTGCCGACAAGCTAGAGCTGACCTTTTCTGCCCCAGGGGCCGCCCGGCCGAGACCCGACGCCACGCCTTGTCGTCCGGCCGGGATCCGTGGCGCCAGCTGCTAACCCGCGGCACGTGAAACGGATGGCGATAGGCAGGATCCGGCAGCGCCTCTCGTTTTATTGCATGGTGTCGCGGGTGGCCATTTATCCGGCGAGCGTGAGACGGAGGCGTACGTGCACGGCGCCACGGCACGGTTACATCCAATCACTGGCTGCTGCGCTGTGCTGCCTGCAGATTTGACGCCTCGTCCACGTTCGCGTTCGCCGTGAGGGCGCGCGTTCTCTGCTGGGTGATCTCTCGACGTGACGATCATACGTACGTACGGTCGCCGCTCGACAGGTAGCTACCGGCAGGGCCCAACCCCGCCCCGTCCGGGACCGTCACGCCATGGACGGCGGCAACTTGGAGGTGGCATCGATCGATCCCGGGGAGTTAAAAAATAGGAGTAGTATCACTGCGAGGCACGGCACGGCGCAGGAAGGCAGGCAGAGCGAGGCAGCCGCTGCGCCTGCAGGTAACATGCAGATCTACGGATCAGAAAAAAAATATAAAACGGCCCATGACCGGGCCACGGCACTGAGAGTGGGCATCTGCAGCTGCCGGTGCCTGTCTGTAAAATCTCTGAAAACCAGTTGTATTGTACTTTCCAGTGCCATGATTGATCGATTGTCCTAATAATCTACTCGACTCGATCTGATATCTGAAGCAAACGCTCTGTGGCCGGCCAGGGCGCGCGGCCGGCAAGCCGCCGATCGGGGTCGGGGCGTGGATCGCATGTTCCTCGTCGCGCACCGCGCGCGCGCGTCACCTCGACGATGCTTTGCGGCGGAAAGGCGCTCCCCGTGCCAGTTTCTTTTGAGGCTTTTTCTGTTGCCATGCAAACACCGCACAGCACTTGTTGGGGATGCCGATCCAACGCATGCAAAAAGGA
Organism: Neostapfia colusana; assembly: GCA_030760725.1. NCBI lineage: Eukaryota > Viridiplantae > Streptophyta > Magnoliopsida > Poales > Poaceae > Neostapfia > Neostapfia colusana. Next base: position 58,653,889 of record JASWHV010000019.1, read on the forward strand.
TGCCGATGAAAGCGTGCCTGCTGATATCTCCGAAGAATCTTTGCTTTTGCGGTTCCATTCCAATAGGTGGGATCAGAGTAATGCGTACAGGGACTCCTTCCTACTACTGACAAAACGCTTTAGCTCAAAGAGGACGACCTGTCAGTCGTGATCTATACGTAGCACCTACTGGAACATACAGCAACGTTCACGGGCGATGGTGATGCAGAGATACGCAGACCGAGGTTTTCGTGATACTGTCCTGACGGCGCAGGCGATATAAAACGTACTGACGGCTGAAAGGATTATTCTGTAGTTCCATATCTCCATGGCAGAGCACCGTTGCAGACGGTTTTACACGAGCTACGCCTACTCGGGAGGATAATATACAGCTGCTGTTTTTTTTTTCTCTGCAGCGTAAACGAAAGCCGGTTAGCTTTCTAGTATTAAGGCCCTGTTTGGCACGGCTTAAACTTGTTAAAAAAGCAGTTTGTCTGAAAAGCTGGTGAAGAACAGTTTAAACTTATATACTGCTTTTAGTTCACTCTAAGGCTCTGTTTGGCACGACTTAAACTTGTTAAAAAAACAGTTTGTCTGAAAAGCTGGTGAACAACAGCTTAAACTTATATACTGCTTTTAGTTCACTCTAAGGCTCTGTTTGGCACGACTTAAACTTGTTAAAAAAACAGTTTGTCTGAAAAGCTGGTGAACAACAGCTTAAACTTATATCCTGCTTTTAGTTTATTCTGAGAAGCAGGTGAATTAATAAGCTGCTGGAGAAGCTGATTGTTTGGTACACCCGCAACTTATTTTTATAAAAAAGTTGGTTCAAAAGCTGTGCCGAATAGGGCCTAAGAAGCAGCTGAACTAATAAACTGTTGGAGAAGTTAACTGTTTAGTACACCCACAGCTTATTTTTATAAAAAAACTGGTTCAGAAACTGTACCAAACATGACCTAATGTAAATGACCTAATGTAAAGTAACCGAAGCCGGAGGAATAAAAAAGAGAAGGGGACAGGACAGGAAGCCCAGATGCTTTAGGTTATTAAGCAGGCTTCTGACACAAGAATCCGTTTCATTGGGCGTTACACAGGAAGCCCAGATGCTCATCGCTCATGATCCAGTACCAAAAAGGACACAAGGAGATGATGCCTTTTAGCATTAAGCCCAAGTGATCGGCCGTGCCTTGGTAGGCCGGTGATCCTGAGAAGATGGCCGGTGATCAATAGTTGGGAAGCAGAACATCGAGAATCATGAAAAAAAAACCAAATGTCCTGCACATCCCTCCCCAGCTTTTATGAAACTAGGCCCAAAGTTGTGGCCCGTAGCTTATAGCTGCAGCGCGTCGGTACGTTCCTTCGCATTAAGCGAGCGGCGCGGTCTTGCAACAGGCGCCACGTACGGTCCTCAGCGTCAGTGACGGAGGTTGAACGAGAAATCAGCAGGTGCCAAGGCAGTAGCAAGAACTGAATCATATGTTGTAGCAGTGGCCATAGCATGCAGCAAAGCTTGGTAGAAGATGATTTACATGATGGATTAAGGTTATTTTGTTGGAGCAGGGGGGGTCATGGCCTGTGTTGGCCCCAATGAAGCTCCGTCACCGCTCAGCATAGTGCTTAATTAAACAAACATCCGTCCACACATTGAATATGTGAGCGCTACTCGTATAATAGGATAAAAGGAACTATTATTGTCTGCCAACATACTCAATTTTCCCATTTCCAAGCACGTCAAATTAAGCAGACTCTCGTCTCAGATATAATATGCGTTGCCTACGCTGTACCGCACACAAGGATGCCAAAGAATTGCCGGAAAGAAGAAAAAAAAGAACGTTAAAGGTCCCCCTGTCCAATCAACTCCAACCACTTTGATCGACAGAGGTAGCTTCTTCAGTTGCAACTTCGAATAGTTGGATTGCTTTACTTTCATGATGATAGGATCCGGGGCGCAAAAGCAAGCACCACGAGTTATACTATCCTTTCCTAACAACCGCCAAAGCAAAGATAATATTCATCATCGCCACCGGCAGTGTACCGACTGATGCGTGGCGCGTCTGTTAACGAGCGGACGACGAACTTGTAGGTGGTAGTCTTCGCAAGGGTAGGAGATGCATTTTGGGGTCGATGACATCGTTCTACTTCTACCAGAATCAGAGCTTGTTGAGCAAGACATCAGAAATTTTTTGGGGGCACGAGGCGAGGCGGCTTGGCGCTAGTGGCCGTGAAGGCCCACGACAACCTACCAAGCTGTGAGCACGTCGCACTGAACAGCGCCACGCTGAAGATGTCTGCGCCAACGTACGAACACGTAGCGACGCGAGAGACCCATGTGAAAGAAAAAACACAGAGTAAACGGAGCTGCCTCAACAGCCGGGACGCGACGCCGCATCGTGTCCGGCGCGCCAGCCATTTCCGCAATTCCCCCCTCCCGGCCTCCGCCTTTTCGTCGCTAAAACCCACCGAATCGTCGCGCATCCTCCTGACACCCCTTCCCCCTCCTCCTCCCTGTCTCCACCGCCGCCGCCTTCGCGGGCCGCTTTCTCCCAAGCCTCTCTCCCCCCTCCACGCACCCTGCAGATAACTCCAGCAGCTTCCACCAGCGGCGAATCCACAGGCCGCCCGATCGATCCGACAACGCGCGCCCCGGGCTCGATTTCCGGATCCGATCGCCCGCCGGGACGGGTCAAATTAGGTGTGTTCCCCTGCGATTTCGATCCGGCCGGTGCCCTGCCTTGTGCCGGAATCAACGCGTTAGGTGCGGTAGGTGATGGATGGATGTCTCGTCTCGTCTCGTTCCTCCTGGTCCTCTGTTACGGATTTTTTTTTGCGGGGGGGGGGGGGGGGGCGGTGCTTGTTGATGCGCTACGAGTTACTGTGTGTCTGTGTCTCATTTCGAACTGTGCCTGGCGAGATCTGGTGACGATAGCCAGCAGGCAGTACTGTCCTCTCGTTCCAAGTACGGATTGCACGTCCGGAGACGTGCCATCTGTAGTCGCGCTGAGATCTGCTACTGCTGTTAGCTGCGCTTGTATCTGCCGTACGGTAAGCTAGAATGACAGTTCCATGTGTTGTGTTTTGTTGTTCGTCATCTTATCATTTTGAAGTGCTCATACCAGTAAGCGTCGCTGAGATGGTTTTCTGAGTCATCGTGTTTGTGGATTAATGTATCGTTACCAGCCAATTTGAGTTTGACGACTCAAGATACTTTGAATTTGTGAATTAGTTATCATGTAAGCAAACGGTTCCTCTTTCTTATTAAATTTATGCAAGTTGTTGCAATAGCTTACTTGATGGGCCTTCTAGATTTTTCCAGGAGTTTGATGCTGGAAATGTGCATCCAATACCACCGACTAGTTTCTAATTTGTTGAAACTTTTGAATTATGTGTAGCAGGCTAATTTGTTGAAAGTTTTGAATTATGGGTAGCAAGCTAGTAGTAAATTATGTGCATCCAGAGCTAGTAGTAAATCTTGTTGGAATCCAATAACCGGATGTCCCACAAGGTTTGATCCTTTTGCATAGTAAAACAGGTACACAACCAATAAGCAAAATTTACTGGAATTGGGGAACCACTCCTATAGCTGCCCCAATGTATTTCAGCATTCCAGCACTGCAATAGGTCAAGCAGCTACACTTTAAGATTGCTTTCTGTCTTGTTTGTTTGTAGGGATGAAGCTCATATGAGCTCATTTGGTCTGCTCAATTGTCTACTATGCGTCAATAACGGGCAATGTATATATGCACCCTTCATATGCATCTTATAATTGTTCTTTTTTCTCTTATACTTTGCAGTTTACCTAGTTATACTGACTTTTTCATATGGCATTGGATCCGTGATGCCTCGTCCACCTCTGAAGCGGTATATAATTTATTGCCTGAACCAATGTTCTGAAGTGCTGTCTAAAAGACAGAAATGGACATAACCGACCTTGAAAATCCAACCTCTAGAAGCTCATCCCAGAAATCTAGCCGTCGTTCTGGTAGTAGTAGGCGTTCTCAAAAGTCAGCTGGACAACATTCTTCGTCTACTGCTCAAGAGAAAAGAAGCAAATCAAAATCTTTGAGGAATAAACACTTGGTTATCGATAACAATATTAAGAAAGGAAAAGGCAATGAGCAGAAAATTGACGTGGCAGATGAGAGGTCCAATTTTCTTGGATATGAATTGTACGCTGGAAAGCTAACTTTTTGTAAGAAAAATCAATGTACAAGTGATAATAATCAGTTGTCAGCTGACGGAAAAGCTGATGCAATTGACGTGAGACTCACAAGTAAAGCCCTGATCTGGGGCTCCTCTGTACTCATCCTGGAGAATGTCATCTCTGTAAGTTTAAAGAATTAAGATGCATTTATATTGTTAATTGGCTCAGCTCAATTGGATCGGACCATTGATTTTTTGTCCTCTGTTTGTATTTTGACAGGTATCATATAATTCTGGTGTCAAATATTTTATTATTCATGCATACCCAACAAAGAAGTCTTTATTTGGAAAGACACACAGGGTTAAGAAGGACTTCTGCTTTATAGCCTCTACCCTAGATGAGGCGATTTTATGGGTAACATGCTTTGCTGAACAGAACATATATGTTAATTTACTACCCCGCCTGGCAACTTCCAGTATCAACCAAGATTCAGACTCCCCCCTCAGTGAGTCTTTATTTGATCAGCCACCGATTAAATGCAAATCTCCTCCAAGAGTACTTGTCATATTGAATCCTCGATCTGGACATGGTAGATCAAGTAAAGTTTTCCATGAGAAAGCTGAACCTATATTTAAGGTACTTTTTGACGCTTACATCTTGCAGAAGCGAGATGGACTTTTGGTTTATGTAGCTATGTTAAACTATTTTCTGGTAGAAATTCTTCTTGAAACTTTTTTTGTTGTTCACCATTCTGCTTTTATTTTTATGAAGACCTCACAAAGAATTTCTTTTCTACCTATTGGTTCTAATTGATTGATATTTGATGCAGCTAGCGGGTTTCCAGATGGAAGTAGTTAAAACTACTCATGCTGGGCATGCAAAATCTCTGATATCTACATTTGATTTCAGTGCATGCCCTGATGGTATGAACACTTTACGTCTAACCACTTATGTTATCTAGATTCAAGGCAGAGGTAACCATTTCATCTGATCTTGTTGATGCCTTCATTTTTGGCAGGAATCGTGTGTGTTGGTGGTGATGGAATTGTGAATGAGGTTTGTCCTTCATGTTCATGTTATTATTAGTCAGGAATAGTTAATAATTTATTTGTTAGCTGAATATTTGTAGTTCTGCAGGTGCTGAACGGTCTTCTCAGCAGAAGTGATAGAGCAGAAGCTGTATCAATTCCAGTTGGAATAATTCCTGCAGGATCTGACAATTCACTTGTCTGGACTGTTTTGGGAGTTAGAGATCCTATTTCTGCATCGTTATTAATTGTTAAGGTAAGCTTATGTTCTACTTTTTCTCGAAGCTCCAATTACTATCATTACTAAAGTGCTATCTCACAGTTTCTTCTTATGGGAGACAAAATGCAGCATTATTATTATACCCACTTCCATTTATGAGACAACTAATTATATTTCTCACAAATATAATCCTTTCACAGGGTGGCTGTACAGCTCTTGACGTTTTGGCTGTTGAGTGGATCCAATCGGGGGAAATACACTTTGGCTCAACTGTTTCATACTATGGTTTTCTTAGTGATGGTATTCTCGTATAGCCATGATGTCTATTCCTTTATAGTCTTTTTGTTATCTAACTCTAGCATATATTGTATCTAATTTACTGGTCCATGCTGCATTATTTTCTTTTTGAAAAATACCACAAACTTGTGCATGCTTCATAAACACTAGGACAGAGCCTACACCTTTTTATGTATTTATATTGCTGTTTTGCTATATAGTTTTAGTGTGGGAAAAATGTTATTCAACTTCTAAACAAAATGTTTAGCAGTAACATTGTACTCCCTCTGTCCCTAAATCGTCCTCGTTAGGACAACAATTTTCATACAATTTTGAAATAGATCTCTCATCTTAATGACATCAATTCAAGAATGGAGCACCCAATTAGCTAAGCACTATAACCGTGGACAAATTTAATTGTTTAGCTTTATTGTTTTTCATAATCCACAAAGGCTTTAGACTACATTTCTTCTTATAATTCTCAGAAAATTTTCCAAACTGTAGTATATACATGTTTACAGCATAAAATTCTACTTGCTAAGCTTGTAAATTTTGTTCTCTTTCATTTCATTCTGTGGTCTAAAGTTCTGCTACATTATTTCTTATGACTGTATTATGAATAACTTTCACAATATTATTCACAATTGTGAAACAAAATGACTCGTATTTCTATATCTGTATTTACCATGCATGTAGATCTGACTAGTTTGCAACATTAGCACTAGTGTAATGCGGTGTATATTTAAAAATAAATCTGAATCTTATTACTTTGTTGCAGTCCTGGAACTTTCTGAGAAATATCAGAAGAAATTTGGTCCTCTTCGATATTTCGTGGCCGGAATACTGAAATTTATGTGTTTGCCAAGCTACTTCTATGAGTTGGAATATCTTCCAATGTCAAAGGAGATGACTGGGCATGGAAAAAGTACAGAACATGACAAGATCCACTTGTCTGATGTATATACTGATATAATGCGCAGCAGATCAAAAAGAGAAGGAATTCCACGAGCTTCCAGTTTATCCAGTATCGATTCTATTATGACTCCAAGTCGGATGTCACTTGGGGATGTTGATACATCAGGTAGTACAGTGGCAAGCACTGAACCGTCGGACTATGTCCGTGGTCTTGATCCTAAAGCCAAACGCTATTCTCTGGGCAGAAGTAACATTGTTTCAGAACCTGAAGAAGTGCTACATCCTCAGCCACATCATGCATCATACTGGCCAAGAACCAGATCCAAAGCAAGGACTGAGAGAAATTCAGTTGGCGTCGCTGCTACTAATGATACACGGTTATCTTGGGCAGCCCCATCAATGCATGACAAAGAAGACATCTCATCGACAATATCAGATCCAGGACCTGTTTGGGATTGTGAACCAAAGTGGGACATGGGACCAAAGTGGGACAATGAGCCATCTTGGGAGCCTGGCCACCCCATTGAACTTCCTGTACCGCCAGAGGATAGGGAAATAGGAGTACCAGAGGAACTTGTGCCAAACTTGGACGAAAAATGGGTAGTTAGGAAAGGACACTTTCTTGGTGTCCTAGTATGCAATCACTCATGCAAGACAGTGCAAAGTTTGAGTTCACAGGTTATTGCTCCAAAAGCCGCCCATGATGATAACAGTTTAGACTTGCTTCTGGTTGGTGGAAAGGGAAGATGGAAGTTGCTGAGATTTTTCATACTTCTGCAATTTGGTCGCCATCTTTCTTTGCCCTACGTGGAATATGTAAAGGTATTTTTAACTTCATTATTTGCTCGAATTATTTTGCATTTCTTTTTTGTTCCCCCTCATCCAGTTCGTTTTCTAATTTCTTTTGACGTTTGGCTGAAAATAGATTTTTTTTAGTTCAAAGTATTCCATTGTTGTTTTATCTACTTAGGATTCAGAAGAGGTTTTAAACTGCATCATAAGCAAATATTATTTTATGTTAAGTTGTTAATTGACTGCATGCATTTTTAAAAGTCAGGTCTCCTACTAGTCTTCAATTTGAGACCTTAGGTTCTTAAGAGTTGCTTGTGCAATGCAGCATATATGTTTCGTTACTTCAGCTTCATTGTGTTCACAAATGTCCAGAATGAAACAGAATGGTGGGGCGCTGGTACCTATAAATAGCTTCTGATGTGTCTACTGTTTGGATCCTTATTAAATTAAATAAGATCTGGCCATGGACCACTGAAGCTTCCTTAGAAAAGAGCATTGTTCTATCAAGCTTGTATACTGTTCTAGCAAAATAGATTTTTTTTCATGATGAATAATGTCTTGGTCTTAACGCTGATCTGACATTGACACAGGTGAAGTCAGTCAAGGTTAAACCTGGTGCAAACACCCACAATGGCTGTGGTATAGATGGCGAGCTTTGCCGTGTTAAGGGACAGTTACTCTGCTCCTTGCTTCCAGAGCAATGCAGGCTTATTGGCCAGCAATGCAGGCAATCTATTTAAGTGTTGTACTGTTGGACTTTTATGGGTTTGGGGGGCTCTGTTTACACTTCTGACAACTGATGTTTATATATGGTTACTTTCTCTGTGGGGGTCGAGTGGTTCGGACGTGCAGGTCTTCTGGAGTTTGAACTGGACAAAAAATGTTGTGAGGTTTCTGTATATTTGAGTGGTTATAGGATGATATCTTGATTCTTTTCATTACCTAATCCTTATATTTTTGCTATATTATAGAGTAACGCTCGTTGTACTTCCCAAGGTGGTAGGTTTGATGATTTTCTTCTGCTACCCTTAAAATAAGGAAACAAATAACACCACGAAAACAAAGAACAATGAACAACTATCTTCACGAGCTCTATAATTGTAGAGTAGAATAAATTAATGCACAGGAGCACCGTCTGCTCTGCTTTAAGTCCAAACTACTATTGAAACAAATTTCAGATACAGATTCTTGACTGTAATAGGACCTGTCTCAGATTCTTGATCGTATATCTTGTATTTGTTGCTCCCAAGTTAGCATTGTACATAAATTGATATAAGAACGGGAATTACTCAAATCGTTCAGTACTACAGGTGTACGAACGAGAAGTTGTAATTTACGCCTAAAATTCTGGATGTTTAGTTTCTGCCTCTTCCATTCAGAGGATGCGTGGCAGCTCATTCTAGTCACGTGGCCGAGGTGACTTTCTTGATACAATACACCTCCTTGATTGGAGAAGCGGCGCCATCGTTGGAGGTCAGACACAAAATGGAATGAAAGGGCATACTGCAAGCATTCTGGTAGTCCCAACTATTCAACCATGATTTTAAATCTCTGATTATTAGTGGGGTTTGCTGCAATAACTCATAGGGGCTATGCGCCTAACTAGTAGTAAGCAAAAGGCGCATCTCTGAATTAGCTGAACTGTCATACCCCTGAAACAGCTAAGAAAAGCTTGGACACCTACAGCTAAGTCACGTCTTTTGTTTTCTCCTCTGTGACTTGACGGCCCGGCAGAAAATAAACACGTGACACACCAAAATGACAGTTAGTGAAACCGTCGGTAACGTCACGGCGCGTCGTACATCGTCTTTGCCAAAAGGGCCATGGCAGCCCGCAAGGAGACGATAAGGGTCATCCAGAAGCTGAGAGCACGGTACCATCATTCTAGCAAAGAGACGGAAGGATGCTTGATTTCATCTCCCGCGTCCCAATCCCCGGGCGCTGATGCATCAACGTCTGGACCACCTGAGCTAGTAGACCAGGCCGCGGCGCCACCGGCGACCGATCGTCGCGAGCTCCCCGATCTTCCCCCGGCCGGCGGCCACGAAGCCGACGCGCGGACCGTGCCACGACACGAGGCTCGCGCGCAACGCGGACCTGGCCCCCACGCGGGTTTGTCGTGCTCACGGTCGCAGGCCGTGATTTGTCCTTGTGTGACCAAGGAAAGCTGCCGCCCGACGTGCCCGTGCCGGGCAGCTCGGCACCCGCGTGTGCTGCACGGGTGCACCGGCCCGTCAGGATCCATCTCCTCTCCCGGCACACGGAATCTGCTTGTGGGCGCGACGCAGGCTGGCGCTAGAACAAACGTTTCTTGGCGGGAACCATGACTGACATCGTCGCCGTCGTGGTTTCCGGTCGTCGACGGGGTGGTCGAGTTGGCTTTGTACTGTTGCCCCCCAATCGAAAACTGCGTGTGCGGCTCGAGTGAACCGCCACCAGGCACCAGCTTCGCGTCGCCTTTGCGGCGGACGTGCCTGATTGCCGTTGCCTACGATGCTCGCTGAATATCCGCGTGTTCCAAAAGGGAAATGGTAGCTTATTGTATCGGGTTACCGCCTTCTAACTTGCCTGGCCTGCTTGAACACGCATATGGGAATGCAAGAAGGAAGCCGGGAGCAACGAACGAATCCATTTTCTTGTTGTTGGGGCAAAAAAAGACATTTTCCGCGGATCAATCGAGATAAGCCCCCCGCTCCCCGCGTGCGGTGGCCAACCAAGCAAGCGCGTCGTGCTTATCATCAGCTGACCCATCGTCTACTATATCTTCGCTATATTATAGTTATCCTGTCATTGTTACCGTACACACGACAGATGCTGCCGGTGAAACGCAACGCAACGCGTCGCGCGCCTGTGGCTGGCCGCCACCATTGGATTGGACGTGCACGCGACTCGTCGTCGGCACGGGCCCCGGGCGCCGCAACGGGACACGCGCAGCGCGCCACCTCGACCACCCATTAGCACCCATGTGTGCACGATCCCAGTTATTAGCTTCTTCGGATCCCCCCTTGACTCGCGCGATCTATCGGCGCACGGGACCATCAGCAGACCACAGGCAAAGAAACCGAGGACGGAGGCGGAGGATGTCTCGGACTCGTGCCGGGCACCGGCGCCACGTGTTGGGTGAGCATCCCGAGGCGGCCGGATAACATCGCGCGCCAAGCCCAGGCCTCCGGATTCGGGACACTTGGCGGGTAGCGAAAGCGGCTTTTGCCTGTCCGGTGTGATAGTGCGTCGGGCCACCCCTCGCTACTGTTCCTTTATCCGCATCGCAAAGGCCACATGTTCGCATCCCCGGACGTGGACACGTTACACGCCGCGCCCGGTATAAATAAAACGGGAGCGAGGTGAGGGAGAGCGGCTGGTAGGTACGTAGAAGAACGGCTACCGCGCGATCAAGCCAGGGGTAGCTACCTACCTAGTGCCTGGCTAGAATCGATCCATCCATCCGTCGATTGACCGACATGGACGTGCAGCATCCGTGTCTGCCGATGAAGGACGACCAGTCGTCGTTCTTGGTGGGGAGGGGCGGCGGCGGTGGTGGTGGCGCGGCGGGGAGGGGGGAGAGGAAGCGGCGATTCACGGAGGAGCAGACACGGTCGCTGGAGTCCATGTTCCACGCGCACCGCGCCAAGCTGGAGCCCCGGGAGAAGGCGGAGCTGGCGCGCGAGCTGGGCCTGCAGCCGCGGCAGGTGGCCATCTGGTTCCAGAACAAGCGCGCCCGGTGGCGCTCCAAGCAGCTCGAGCGCGACTACGCCGCGCTCAGCTCCAAGTACGACGCCCTCCACGCCTGCGTCGACTCCCTCAAGCAGGAGAAGCTCGCCCTCGCCGCACAGGTAATTATTTTTGGCGCGCCAATAACGATCCTACTGTTCCATGAATGATCAAGCTAAGTTGCTAATTAGTTTCTCTGCTGGTACACATATTCACGTGCAGTTGCACGAGCTCAGCGAGAGGCTGAGGGAGCGAGAGGACCGAGGACGCAGCGGCGGCGCGGCGGCCACGGCTAGCAGCAGCAGCTGCAACGGCGGTGGCGAGGGGGATGTAGAGGACGGCAAGACGAACATCGTCCTTGCCGGGCGCGTCGACGTGGAGCCGCCGGAGAGGCGCCGCGTGCTCGGCGGGGCGGGCGCGACGCCGGCGGACGTCTCGGTGGACTCGGAGTGCGACGACCGCCACGTCGACTACGTCGACGGCGTGTTCCCGGAATCCTTCTGCGCTGCCACGCCGGAGCTGTGGGAACCGTGGCCACTCGTGGAGTGGAATGCGGTGGCCTGAAATTAAAGGAGGAAATTCTTCCTACATATGCTTGTTGTGTGTAACGTAACGTGCATGCATGGTGCCATGGTGCTCGCTCTCGAATCTCGATGGACCATCGATGAACGGAGGTGGACGAGTCAGCCTGTGCCAGTGACAAGTGTGGCTGGGTAATAGGCCTGCTGGGCCATGGGATGAGAAGGGATTGAAGTGAGGAAACCTTGAGAGGTAATCAACCAATAGGATTAGAGTTCTCGATGCTGCTAAAAGTATATATTGGTAGAGATGCACCGGCATGAAGGTTTGTGCTGATGTCATTGTCAGTTCAAAGTTAGGTTCGAAAATGGCCATCCGATCATCGATCAGTAGAGTCCACAGCGGATGAAAACGCCCCCGTGAATACGTGATGGGAAACACGTGAATGAGGAAAAAAAATAAAATACGTGGTCGACGTCGGTTCGTCGCTGTACAACCTACAGGAGACGAGTACGTGCCCATAAACTTTGTGTTTTGGAGCCTCGCAGAAGCAAACATTCCACTCGGCAGGCAGTGCCAACGTCTTTTTATTTTGAAGCCAAGCTTTACGAAATGGCGTTCACTGTGCAGGGCACAGCAAGAGAAAGAGAATGGGAACAGGGCGAAGCCTCCAAAAGGGACTGGATCGGAGACAGAAAGGAGAAAGTTCTGGACTCGTGGTTATGTTATGGCCCGGCCGAATGGGTGGTATTCCCTTCGGGCGCTGTCATGACAGGAACGCAAAGTTTTGTATGAGAGGGAGGGAGAGGTATTCTTGAGAATTTTGAGGAGATTGTTCCGTGGACGCCTGGGATGACACGTGCATATGCGTTTTTTGGAACGGTTTATCGGGGGAAACGGTGTTTTTCTTTGACAAATACAGACTGCCGCTATCTAGCTGTGCTTGTTTAGTTGTTTATGGTGAAACCTGACTCGCCTCGATTGGGACAAATCATGCCGAGTCATCCTGGGGATTAATTCGGATGCTGGCTAGTCAGGCCATCTCTAGGTGTCGTCCCAAGCAGCTCCGCTTCTGAACTCGGAAGGATGGCGGCGCCTTTAATTAGATTGGGAGGGCGGTGCCCGCGGAAAAAGGCGAGGATGGTCGGTTGGCGTCAACCCCTGCGGAAGCCTTGTTGCTCAGTGTCTCCAGTTCGAGGGTGGTGTGGAGGCTCCACTGCCACGGCTGTTTGGGTAATAATAAATAGAATGGAATAGAGTGGAATGAAGTAGAAAATAAACTAATTTTCACTTTAATACTCTCTAATCCACTCTAAATGAAGAGTATTTTATTATATCCAAACAAAGCTCCAAAGTCGTTGTCTTGCCCGGTGGATCTCTTGATCGGCTGATTCACCAAAACATTAACTAGCAAACTCGGCCGCTAGCAGAAGCTAGCCGATCGAGGAGCACCAGTAACGATCAGGTGCGTGGAGAATCTGCAGGCGGTTTCAAAAGGTTGCGTTTGCGAAAAACAAACAGGATGGTCTTGCGATGGAAAACCGACGCAACCTCGTGCCATTACCACAACACCCTAGCCGCGAAGGGACACGACGCATCAAAAACTGTTCCCGCTTTGATCGGAGAGATACCGCGAAGCGTAAACTGTGGCCTCGTCAGTTCTGGACCATGTCCGCAATACGGCCCAGTTGATGACCCTCGTGGGGCCACGGCCCACGGTCACCACGTCAGCGCGCTCCTCTCTCGGCCGCTACCTGGTCCCGCTGGTGCCGTCGCCGAGAGAAACGAACTCGTCACCCTTCAATCCACCCCCATGCCGGCTACGCTAGGCGGGTGAGGCTTCGTCTGCTGAACGGCGCGACTGAAACCTTTACCTTACCACGCGGCGGGTAAGCAGACAGAACACAGGTGCAAAGAAACAATGGAAAAATAATCTGCGACCAGCAATGGAAAAATCAAAAAAGCTGAAGCCTGCAGAGTGCTTTTGACTGGCCGTACGGTCCATAGTTGAATGGATCAAAGCAAAGCAGAGCTCGAGGGGCTGCAACGAATGGGCTAGCACTTGTGCACGCCACTACTCATTCAGTGCAGCAGCCTGCCTGCCTGCCTCTGCGGTGTGCAGTCACTGTCTCCCTGGAGACAAGTGGGGGATTGCTCAAAACCCGCGAGCGTCAAAACGAAGAAAAAAGGATGAGAGGCTCCTGACCGGCTGTCAGAGCACTTTGGATGGAGGTTATGGTTATGCTGTTAACTAATCCACAGGAAATGCAGCTTGAAGTCGTGTTAGTTTCTTCATGCTTCTGTTTAGCACCACCGACCCACGTCAACTCACGTCCCGCGGTCATTGTACCGCTACTTCAGTGCTTCTAGCCAGACTTACCGGGCCCCACCGTACCGGAGCCACTCGTCAGCAACAGTTGTTGATTGCCACACGCGGTGCGAGTACGAAGCTACCTGATTCAGTGTTAGTCATTGATCAGCCAGCGCAGCCGCACCACCTCACCTCATGTCACATGATCTCGTCGTGCGCGGGCTCGGCCTACACGTCGGTGACGCACGAGCGGGTCCCATATGTCATGCCACAAAGCTGTGTACGTTGTTTCCGCTCCCAAAAAGCCAAGAGAACACGCATCCACTGGTCCGCACAATATGTTACACTGACACGTGGTCCACCGGTCGATGTCCCCCACGTATTAGTGTTAGGTAAACGGCCAGTGCGTTCCACGCTGGTTTCCTTAAACCGCAAGCTAATGCCAAACCCACCCCGGCGAAAAGGTCAAAGGGAGCGGGGGCAAAGACCGAGACCCCCGCCCGTAGCCAAGCAAGCAGAGACCCGATGCCGCTATGCTCCCGGGAGGCGACGCCGACGGCAAGAGCCGCGGCGCCACCGCCGCAGGGGCCGACGACGGCGCGGCCTCGTCCCCAGCGGCGTCCCTGAACGACCTCCGCACGACCGCCACGGCGGGCGCCACGACGCCCGCGCCGTTCCCGAGGGCCGCGGCGTGGGCGCTCGCCGCGCTCCTCGCCGTGGGCCTCGGGGTCGGCGCCCTCGTCCTCGCCGTCGTGCACAGAGCCGCGCTGCTCGCGGCGTCCGTCGCCCTCTCAGCCGCCGTGGCCGCGTTCCTCCTATGGAACGCGGCCGCCGCGGCGTCCGGCCGCGCCCTGCGGCGGTTCGCGGACGGGCTCCCGGCCTCCAGCCTCCGCGTCGCCGCCGACGGCCAGCTCGTCAAGGTCAACGGCGTATGTCTCCCGTCCCCGTACGCATTGCGTTTCCTCCGTCACCAATTTTCCGCAATCGACCTACCAACTGTGCTGCTTAGTGCTGTGGACATGTTGGCTGCGATGTCCGTACTCTGCAATTGAGCTGGTATTCACCATTACATTAGGGTTCTCAGAAAGTTAATTCGCTCGCATTACGTGCCTGTTGAGGGCAGCTTCGAAAGATGGGCGCAATAACTTTGCACGGGAGAGAATAGATGTGGCTCACCACTATCCAAATTTCTATTAAGAAAAGTCAGATCAGTTACTATCTTTTTTTATCAAGGATATTAGAGGTGACAATCAAATGTAGCTCCTGAATAAAGGGAAGGAACTGCTCCTTTTTAATTATGAATCGACATTTTCCACTGTTAGTACCATTACAGTCCATTTTTTATCCATGAGTCTGACAATACTTGTGTGACTTCCTTACAGTGTTCCTGATGTGTCGATCTTGGATATGTTATGCTGTTGTTTCTTTCATGCAGTTTGTTTCATGTGGTGACATTTCACTGATATCTTCATATGAGAAGGTTGAGAATTGTGTATACACGTCTACCATGTTAAGAAAATGCAGTAGATGGGGTTTGAAGACGCTAAATCCTATGAATCGATGTTCCAAATGGAAATTAACACATGCTGAGGTAAGAATGCTTTTTTACTGTTAGACTGTTGGCACTCGTGCACCTCTATATCTGATCTCTAAAAGAATATTTTTGCCCTTTTACAGTTAACTCTAAAAGATTCTCAGCTTTACAGTCCATTTCGTAGCACTCGTGAACCTCTAAATCAAAACTCTATATCAACTATCATATATTCTATATTACATAACACAACTAACTCATATTTATATTATTTCATATAAATACGTGTATATTTATAATATTACATTTACAACTTATAAAAACATCAAATTTATTTTTTATTTCTTTTTTCTTCTTTTTTCTCTTTTCTCCTTTTCCCTCTCTTCTTCTTTTTTTTCTTTTTCCCTCCCTCTTTCTTTTTTTCCTTTCCATTTTTTCCTTCTCTTTTTTTTCTTTCCTTTCTCTGCTCAACCTGAGCATCGCTGAAAATAGAGGGGCGCGGTACCGGCCTGGATTTTCCAGGGCCTCTACCGGACCCCAGTGCGGGCAGCAGATTCGGTCGCAGCCGCTATACGTGGCGTAGCGGAGCGGATACAGGTCGCCGCTGCTAGCAGCCTTAGTTCACGGACAATACTGTAGTGTGGGCACTATAATAGCTATTGTGTCTTCCTGTTGCTTTAGCCAGTTGTAGAATACTATATTGCGACATCAACATTCTTCTATTTCTTGCTAGATACTGAAGTAAAATCTTCGCTGGGTGTGTTTTATATAAAAAACCTGTCGTTTTCTTCCCCTGAATGTACTTTTATGCTAACGTTTCGCAGTTCCATGCATTGAAGAATCTTACTGCATTATGTCTTCTTAAGTTCAGTAGGTGAATAAACAAACAAAAAACTCGAAGTTCAGTAGGTTGTTCCAATGAGACGTCACTTTGGGCAATTTTAAGAACAACAGTTCTTATCATTATGTCCTCATAAGTTCACAAGTAGGATCTTATGACATTTCTAAAGTTAAAATCTTACAATGTCTCTGCTTTTATTATATACAAGTAATTACCTTAGGATGTTACAGATGCATATGAAGTTTTTCTTATCCAAACTTCTCTGGAGTTGAGCAGAGGTTTGCTGCTGATTTCTACATAACGGATGCAAAATCAGGTGAGATAGCCTTGGTGAAAGCTGGGCACAACTCAAAAGTAGTACCATTGGTCAATGAAAACATTCTGGTAACAACAAGCAGAGACACAGAGCTATCTTCAACCTTGAAGTATTGGCTTGAAGAAAGAAATATATCTTTTGAAGAAGCTCAGCTTATTCGTCTTGAGGAAGGGTAACCCAGTTACTCCTGAATATTGATGTCCTTTGTTTTGTGCTGCATCTTTGTATACTGGACCTTTGAAATATTATGGTTGCACACGATTTTAGGTATATCAGAGAAGGAATGCAGTTGAGCGTGATAGGAATCTTGAGCAAGAAGAACGGAGATGCCATGATACTTCTTCCACCTGAACCTATATCTACAGGATGTGTGTTCTGGTCACTTCTCCTTCCAACATACTTTGACGGAATAGTTCTGAGATTTATGGAAAGAAGTTATTTCGTTCCTAACTCTGGTGTTTCATGAAGTGCTGGGGGGAATCACGAGATGTAACAGCTAACAACTCTAATGCGGTGCCCGTGCCCCTTGGGATCCTCCTCTGTACGGGTCCACGATTTTTTCATTGAGGACTCAGCCAGGTGGCTGTCTTTCAGATAACCCTGATGTACAGTCTCGATTGATAGAAGCTGTCAGGTGGTTGTTTCTGTGGATGGAATATGGTTTGTGTGCCTTCTCGTTTCTTATGCTGTTATTACTGTTATACTAGTGGTGTTACCATTTTTTCATTTGTTAACCGAGTTTGAACAATGTTAGGTCCACCTTGCCGCCCGTTACTTCGGTACGCTGGGCTGAATTAGCTGTTTGGCTGGCTGCTTGGGCTGACCGAGCAGTTGGTGGCCCGTTTCGTTGGTAACCTGGTGGATGCCGATGCTGAGCGTGGCCTGTTCAATACTGCCCGAGCGGTAGATGTTGATGAACAGTGTGCAGTACTGTTCATCTTCTCCTCCGGATGTCACGCCCCCTGTCCCGCCTGCTTTCGCCATCCCCGGCGCCTCCTGTCGCTGGTCCGCTACCACCCGCCGCTGCCGCTGGGACTTTCACTGTGACGCTCCCTCATCGCCCTCTTTCCCTGTCCCTGACGGCTCCCGGCCATCGGGTCCGCTCCCACCCGCTCGCGATGCTAACCCGTCGGCATGTCATGTCCCTGCTGCCGACCCCGTCCACCGCCCGTGACTCCGGCAGTGTCATCGCCGCCTCATCACCCCGCCTATCCGCTCAAGGCCTCCCTCTATATCCGGGAGCACTCCGGCGAGACTACAACAGCCCCAAACCCTACGCGGTTTATACAGTTTCCGATGCCGAGCACCGGGCGGCTTGTGGCACTCGCGATCGTCCACGCTGCAAGCCCGCGAATCAATTTCCATCGAAATTGCTCGGTTTGCCGTCATAGGCTCGTCGCCGAGAACAACCGCGTGCTGTTGCCGTCACAGGGAATCCGGCATCCTGGCAGCTCCTTGCCTCCGCGCCACTGCCTCCACGACAAGCCGGTCGCCACCGTGCGAGACTACCTCTAGCTGTGGTAGTGCTTGGACGATCCCCATTCCCCAGTACCATCGTCGTTGTTCGTTACTGTTGCGACTTAGATGTTTTTTGCCACTTCTGCAGTTTTCACAATCCAAGCATCTGACTTTTCACCTCGCCTGGTGTCCTCGCAAAAAAAAAGAAAAGATAAAAAGGAACTAGTGGCAAACTGAAGCAATCCAGGCAAGCTCCAACGTTGCACAAACATATAAAATTAGAAAGCCTTATATTTGTCGACGGATAAAGGGAATACTGCATTTTTAGCCGGCTATACACATACAGGAGTGTACTTGCTCATCACACTTCTTCAGACTCAGTTTCCCAACCACGACAAGGCTAGATTTTAGGTTTGCCCATCATGCAAAAATCGTACTGTCTCTCGTCTTCAAATACAAAGTCATTTTGGATAAGATTCGAGTCAAACATTTCTGTTGGGCGAGCAGTCCTCCTGGCGCTACGGCACCGCATGTTCTCCAGGAGGCACCCAGCGGATCACGCGTTGGCACTTACGGCATTGACGTTATGGCAATCATAAGGATTAGCCTTCCTCAGTGATGTAATCTTTTGGTTTATTTCTGGGGATTGTTGCCCACTTGTTCTCACCATATCTATGTCACGATGGGTACATGAATGAATTATCGCCGTTGCTTGCTGATCAATCATTTCTTTCAATTTCAACATCTGGCTATCAATAATTTTGGAAATTAAGGTGAAGGTTGTGTGCTCGGAGACGTGCTGTTTGCCCAAAGCAACTAGTAGTAGAAGACTGGTGCTGGAGGTACGAACATGTAGCATCAGGATCAGGCAAGTCCCAGCCAGCACTAATGATGAGGCGTACTAAGCCGCTAAGCCACATATAGCTATCTGCATGAGGTGGCTCTCCGTGTTGGATTGCTCTCGGTTCAACTGAGACAAAACAAAAAGGAAAAAGGAATAAGTAAAAGTAAAAGAAAAAAGAGTGCATAACAACCGAGACTCCCGCCACGTTCGGAGGCACAATAACTAACTGGGCTCCGTCCACATGCTGCCTTGCTCTATATAAACATGATTAGAGGGAGAAACGTGATTAACTTAAGAAAATAACATTCTAATTTCAAAACGCCTAATCACCGATCAAAATGAGAGCAAGAATGGCGAGAAGGACCGATCCGCTCCACGCCGTCCTTGGCTAGTGCCGTTGGAGACTCAAAGGCATTCAATTTGCAAGAAAAGAGAAGGTGATCATGGCTGTAGAGGACTCATCCTCATGTAAGTACTAATCTTCTTATTAATCATGTTTAATTAAGTGCATGAGATGTGATTAGGTTAACATTTAATTTTTATCTCTAAAGACTTAGTTCTAACACTCCAGTCACCAGCCAGTCACATCTCAATCTTTTCTTTTCCTTGTTAAATCATGTCGATCATCTATCCTATCCCCCAACGGGAGAAAAATGAGCGGTGGTGGTAGGTATTCTGTCAATTGCTCCCGTGATTCGTGCGCTTGTATGTAGACACTAGGTCCAGTTTAGATACAACAATTCCATTGAGCCATGATAACTTTAGTTAACGCCAAGTTTCATCCGAAAACTTACTGCTAACAACCTGGCCAATGACGTGCTGATACACCGGACTCAGAGAGAGTAATTTGGCCCACTCGAGTTTTCACCGGCGGCCTGTCAACGCCAAAGTTTTCTGCCGCCCGGTCCCCGAGCGCCAAGGCTGTCGTCTTCCCGGAGTCGCTGGGGTTCCAGTTTCCCTGGACAATGGGCACAGAATCATTCCAGATTTCAGGTAGTACGAATCCTTGAAAAGCTTTGTATCAGCCGCGCCAACGACGGACCACCACAAGCGCACGACACAAAGTCGCCTGCGCCAGGAGCCCAGGCGACCCCTCCTTGTCGTCGTCATCACGCGCCCAATAATTCAGTGCCCACCCGCCGTCGCCACCAGTCCGGCATCACTGGCCTACGCAGCCCGACAATAATTCCGCGCGCGCCCAAAGCAGAGGACGAGGCCCGCGACGCGAAGCCACCACACGAGGAGCAGAAGCCGAGCGCGGCGCGGCCATGTCGCACCGCCGGATCGCCACCGCCTCCCCGTCGCTCCGCTTCCTCGGCCTGCTCAAGCAGCCCGTCGACGAAGGCGGCGCCGACTTGCAGGAGCTCGAGCTCGACGAGCGTGACGTCGTATGGTCGTCGTCCAGTACAGCTACCTCGTCATCCTCGACCTCCGTGGCCTCCTCGCCGTCCCCGTCTGCCAGCCTCCGGCGCCAGGTGTCCACGTCGTCCCGCCACTTCCCCGCCGGCAGCGTCGGCCTGTCCGCACTCCTCGCCGACGACGACGCGCCCACAGCGGCCGTCCCGGCCGCGGCGCGCCCGGGGAGGCCGCAGCCCGCGCAACCGTACCACCAGTCCGCCCCGGTGGCCGTCCCTGCCTGGCCCAAAGGGGGGACGACGAGGGAGCTGGAGGCCGACGACGGCGAACCGGTCGTGCCGCCGCACGAGATGGCGGCGCGGCGCGCCCCGGCGGCGGCGTCGGTGATGGAGGGCGCCGGGCGCACGCTCAAGGGGCGCGACCTCCGGCGCGTGCGCAACGCCGTGTGGCGCACCACCGGCTTCCTCGACCTGTGAAGAAGGACGCGCCTTTGGAGGTTTGGTTCCGCTCGCTGGCCACGTCAGTACACTCCCACTTGAGCTGTTGGGCAGCTGCTTCTTGCCTATTCGGTGTAGTGCCTGCGCTCTGCTCTGCTCTGCTCGGTAGTCACAAAAGGTGGAGGTTTTCCTGCTAGGTTTGGACTTCTAGGGGCGCCGTCATGAGGTGTAACTGTTTTTGTTCGAACGCCGATGAGGTGTAACTGTTGTTGGAGTATAATACGCAGGTGCTTCATTACTCATTTTCCCCAGAAGAAAACTAAATTCTCTAGATGTTTTTACGATCTATGCAATTTTGTCCCGGCAAGGATCATTTCAGCATGGTATGGGCATCCATTGATGCAGAAACTAGGATAATACATATTCCTTCTTCTAGAAAAAAGGGATCGTTTTCATAAGGTACTGCAGAACACCTAAATCCTCTATGTGATCATTGTAGCTTGGAAGCAGAGACAACAAGTGCTGCGTTCATAGCTTTTCATGTAACACCGAGTTAACGACAGAGTGGTGCCCTTTTCAAATCTAAACTGCAAACTACGTCCAAGTTCCAAATAGAGCATCTCCTGTGCTTCCTTTGATTGCCTGCACTGACGCTTTGCTTGGAGTAATATTAGAGGAAAACAGATGGAAGAAGCACGGGGGAACGTGAACGCCTTCAGAAACAGTGGTATGTTTTTTCAGAAGCCAGATAAAGGAGCAACAAAAGTTCCCTAAGCCTCACAGAAGAACAGCGTAACGATACGGCAACTTCTGGTCAAACGAGACGGTGCACCGTACGGGCGTTCTGCTTTTATGTGAAGTTGATACCGCCCGTCTAGGGGTCACGACGCAAGAATTGTCATCAACCTTGTTCCTAGCAGAGAAAGTTCAAGAGAACGACTAGTAATTTAACAACTTGCCCGGATTACGTGGAAGAGTGGATGGAGTAACTATGATGCCACACCTATTGGTCAGGCCTCCGAGTCTGGGGCTTCCGGAAAAACTATGATGCCACACCACAGGGTGGGCGTCGTGGATCGGGTCGGACCAATGGATTGCCGGCCCGCTCTACAGGAATGAGTCCAATGAATCAATGGTGTGACACAAGAAATAGTTTAGGGCCGGTGGTCCGCATCCAGGGGTCGAGTGTTCTCACAAGCTCTGTTATCTATTACGCATATTACACAGACGTAGGTAAACAAGAATTTCTCTTCATGGTCAGCCTTTTTCTCCGAACCAGGATGATCAGCCCTTTTTTTAGTAGTAAGAGGATTCAGCTCGAGATATTCTGCAGCCAAACCGCACGGCTCCGGCGATGGCAGTGCCGCACGGGGGACACGGAGGAAACTTTCGATCAGCATGAGGCATCAACGAACGTCTGAACGACGTCGATCCAAGCCCAGGCTTTCGTGTGGAGGCTTTGGCCGCGTCCCTTCCATCACGCGCCAGCATATGGACCGCGATGTGCACAAGCTTTAAGGTAAATTAGTTTATGGTCTTTGGGCTTAATGCATTATCTTCGGCACAACCTTCGGGCTGCACGCATCAGCCTTGCAGTCCAGTGAATTAGTTTATGGTCCTCATTGATTCACCAATTGGTCAGGTGACTCCGCTGCTGAAGGGAGCGTGATTCTGAAAAGAGGACCAAGTAAGTACATAGGAGGGTGGTTACTTGTGATTCAAGTTCCTTATGATCCTGGGAAACCATTGGGGGTGGGGCCAGCCTACTAGCAACTCGTGCCAAACCTGGGAGGGTCCACGCTGCTGCAATGCAATTTTGAGGGCCCGATCGTTATCCGTTTTTCCTTTTGAGATAGACCCAAATAGAGACACTTATATCCTTTGAAGACTCCATAGAAAATTCTGAGATTTGATGATGGTGTGGAACACTTTTCCCTGAAAAGGAATGATCAGATAGAGATAACGACACCTATATATGAACCGTTGAATCATGTGTGACAACTGTTTTTTCTTGTTCCAAACATTTGTATAAGAAGAAAGAGCAAATGGATTTTCCCTCCTGCAGGCCACTTGCTGCAGCACACCATATATCACGGAGTCGGATGACTTGGGGCCGTTGGTGCAGAGCGACTCATAATCGTCATCGGCAGGAGCGGAGGATGGCGAAGACGATGAGTTGAGCGCGGGGGAGACGTTGAGCGTGGGCACGAGCCCCGTGGTGAGGTTCAGCTTCATCACGAGGATGCAGTACATGGTGCCGACGGCCAGGCTCGCCGCCATCCCGCGCGGCGTCAGCTGCTCCCACCACGGCGGCAGGCACGCGCCCCCCGGCTAGCTGTCCTCGACGAGGCTGGCTGAAAGACAGCCGCAACACAACATTACATTATTATAGGATATTTGAATTTTTTTCGGTGACATACAAAGCAATATCCTTCTTTTTTCCTCCTTGCACTATTGACCGTTAAATGGCAATTAATTTCTTCTCTTCACATTAGTATGAAGAAGAGAGGCCCAAGGGACTTTAGGCTGCCTGCAGGCAGCAGGCCCAAAGAATTTTACTTCCATACGTTGCACCTTGTGGATACAGGTCACTGCAAAAATGTATGGGTATACATGCCACAATGCCCCCCAGTGGTGCAAAATTTTAAGCTAATCCATAGCGCCTATATCCATCTTTCACAACCGCAAATATGCCACTGTTGTTGTGATGCGATGAATCATCTTGCACCTTCACATTATAATATGCAGAAACCATCCCTTCATGTACTGCATCTTCACCTCTCTACATATATTATACCCCGGCTGTAGAATGTTTACTGCACTTCGCATAACATTGTCCCTTGCGATTATTCATGGAGCTACCATCTAGCGTTGAGCATGTTACTCTTGTAGTGTGTGTTTAGACCTAAATGCCATGCACAGTGGTGGACTGATCTTGGCTAAGGCAAGCAAGAGCGCAGGGAAAATCCATAGCCCATCGTCGCAAATCAAACCAGATCCAACTGCTGGCACCATTTACGCAGCTTTGCTTCGGCCAATCACGTGCCAGGTGAACCTAAGTTCCTAAGACACATGTCGATGGAAGAGCTCGCACCAACTAGGAAGGGGACCCCGTTGCCTTTGGCAATGGGACTATATTTTGCTAGAAAGAGGTCCCTCGTAAGGTCGACCGCAACTGCAAATCCAAAGAATCCATAGCACAGCTGCAAGCAGTGCAGAGGCAGACCGGAGAAGCCCTCGATACTAAGAACTGCCATATTCCGGTAGATTAGAGCATACGGCGCCTTCCAGTATCCTTCTGGATCGCCGATAGATGTCAAAAGCCTTGTACTAGAACAAAAGGAATGTCAAGTGTGCAATGACACAGCCCATGGCGGTGACGATAGACTGAACAATAATCATTGATCTAGGTGATGTCGAAGTGAGATGTCCAGTCTTAAAGTCATGCATCAACTCCATAATGATTCTTTTTCCTCTTCCTCGGCACTCGTGTTCCTTAGTTCGACTTTTTTATTTCACTGGCATGTGTTTGGGTGGTGTTAGCCTGTTAGGTGGTCGATCACGAGGCTCCACTTTCGGTTGAGCACGCACTTTTATTTGTGAAGTCGTAGGATAGTTGCAGTACAAATGTACTACACGGTGTGTTTGAAGAGGTCCAATGGCACAACGTACTAGCTTCAGCTCGGACCAAAACGCATATGCTTTGGTGTTCATGAAGTAGTAGATGCCAAGTCAAATAGGAAACATGATTTCTTATGGCTGATATATTGATGATCTACATAGCTAGGTTGCATTGCCGATATTTCTGTAAAAAAGTCACTTTTTACATAGTCTAGGATGGTCCAAACCATACGTATGACGAAAAATGAATGAACGAAAGACTGCCTAAAGAGAAGAGAAGGAAAAGAAATGTCCAGTACTACCAACTTGTAAGTAAACACAGGCCTAGCCCAACTTGGAAGGCTGAAAAATGCAGGCTTGTGCTGCAGCCCACTATAGCAGCAGCATCAAGGCGACAACAAGGGAAATAAAAGGAGAAAAGAATCAATTTCTGGATTAGCGATCATACCTACAGCAAGAAGAAACGAGGGTCCTTGCCTGTGAACAATGCCACATGATTCCATATAGAGTTGACGGCCGAAATGGGGGCCCTTGATACAACGTGCTTGGACTGTTCGGTCAGCTACAGGCGCAAAGGAATTGGGGCACGAGTTATGGTCTAAATTTTATTCCTTATCATGATCCAGCTTTCCCATCCGTCCAACGATGAGGTCCATCCAGTACCAGTTGTTCAGTAACGCCTATCCGGTCACGATGGCTGCAACCACAAGGACCTAAAGCTGATGGGAACCTTGCGTTGAACCCCCGCGGAATGCGCCTTTTCTTGCTGATGACAAATGTCCCTAACCTAGTCCAGGAGCTAGAAGCACTGAACCGTCAGTGGGAGCAGAAATGCGAGTGGATAACTCACGGCAGCCATGCAAAAGGGAATAGGTTCAACGAGCATTGATCCGATGTCCTGCACAGCCTGCTTTTACTAGAGACAGAAACATTCTAGAAGGAATAGCGGTTTTACATGAAGTGATCCCATGAATTGAAAAAAAAGAGAAATTGGAAGGGGGTCATTCTTTGAAAAAGCTCATGAAAAAAGTAAAGTGGGATATTTTTAGAAGAGGTCATGCTGAGAAGAGGCTTTCCTCAGCTCTGGATCAAGATGTGCAATGAGTCCATCCAAGGTGGGAGGGTCTGCATCAATGTCAATGGTAAAGGGGAGAATTTTTTTAGAACTTATCAAGGGCTCAGGCAAGAGACCCCCTCTCACCTGTCATGTTCAATCTGATAGCAAATCTCTTTTGTTTTTTTTTTCAAAAAAAAAGAACATTGGCCTGATATGTCAGTTTGCCGGTGAATTCCTTTTGGTAATGACGGTGAGGCAGGAACGGGGGAGAAGACAGAGGTGCCGAACCCCTAAACCTGTGGTGCAAGATGAGGTATCCATGACAAGTTTGAATGAACCGTGGCGGTGGACGAAAGGATCGTTGATGCCGACGGATCAGGCAGGGCAGACCACTGGCACTGCGCTTGGAGATGCCGGGGAAATTTTTCGTAGCACGGTGTGCCACCGCACTACGATGGCGGAGTAGAATTTATTGACAAGGATGGCCAAATTATGACACACAGTCACTCCATAATCACGGTTGTTCCTACTAGTACCCGAGACAAGCAATTCTTCGTCATTCATTTGATTCCTTTTCAGTTGATTTATACTATACAGTACAAAATCCAGACTCATATGAACAAAAGAGCACGCCGAATTCGGGCTTCTTACCTGAAATCAACTACATTTCTGTATGCACTGGCATTTGCGCATGGATCTAGATAGTTTCTACCGTCTAGCTTCCCGGCGTGAACTTCATGCAGATGGGCGGCTTGACCTTGGCCAGCGCGAGCAGCGACGACGGGAACGTCCATATCCCATCGCCGCAGATCAGCCCGGACGCGACGGCCGGAATGAGCAGCGCGGCCTTCTTGCTGTTGAGCTTGTGCCACGCGAACACCACGAGGCTTCCCACGCACATGTCGATGGCGAAGCTGGCGCCGACGAGGAAAGGCACGGCCATGGCCATCGGGAGCGGCACGAACCGGCCGAGCCGGCGCGGCAGGAAGTCCCTCGCCACGTTGGCCAGCACCGCGAATGCGAAGAACCCCGCGCACAGCTCCAGGCAGTGCTTGGGCAGCGCCGAGAAGCCCTCCACTCCGAGGATGGCCATGTTGCGGTAGATGAGCGCGTACGGCGCCTTCCAGTACCCGTCCGGGTTGCCCACGTCGAACGCCTTGTAGAAGAGGAAGAAGGTGAGCGGCGCGATGATGCAGCCCATGAGCGTGCCGATGACCTGGCCGACGAGCATCGACCGCGGCGACGTCAGCGTCAGGTGGCCCGTCTTGAAGTCGTGCATCAGGTCGGCGGAGATGAGCACGAGCTGCTTCACCAGGCCGCAGCCCACCAGGCCGGCGATCACGCCGTTGTCCTTGCCCGCCCACGCCGCGAACACGAACAGCCCGATCTTGCCGTAGTTGTACCCCATGTTCATATCGGTGAGGCCGGTGCCGTACGCGTTGCAGAACCCCAGCGCCGGAGCCAGCACGTACGCCACGATCACGTAGTACCATTTCACCTCCCTGAACATGAGCGGGATGGTGATCACCGCGATGACGCTGAGCGCCGCGTAGCCGGTGTAGGCCATCCATGTTGGGATGTTGTCCCTGCTGAACACCTCGTCACGCTGCATGTCGTCGAGCGCCATGATGTCTGCGTCAGCCACTGCAGCGTGCTCCAGATAGTCAGCAATTATTCAGGGAAAATAAAATGTGAGGCATGCAAAGCTGGCGTTTTTTTACAGTTTCTTTACCTCTGTTCAGGCTCCTACGTTGATTTGATCGTTCGCTCACGTTCTTGACAGCGATAACGATGACTTTGACGAAGTTGTAGAGGCCGTCTCCCATGAGCAGAGCAATGCAGAGGAAGGCCTGAGCAGGGCAAAAAAAATTGTGGATATGGATGCAAACTGAAACTAGGAGATTCTAACGTAGAAGTGCGGATAAAACCATCACGACCATATATACCTTGTAACCATACAGGCTTGTCATGCTACTTTCGGAAGCCTTTGCAGAGTACCAATTCCCCTTCTGCTTGCCGATGAGTGGCCACATCACGCCCCAGGAAAGGACGGCGCCAAGCAGGAGTGAGAGGTTGACAAGGTGCGAGCAGATCATCCCGGCGCCAACATACGTGAGGCTGAAGTCAAAGAAAAACCTGGCGAGAAAAGGAGACGAAAAGTTGATTTTCTGACATGACTGTGCACCGGGACACTAATAAATTGATACTCCCTAACGCTGGTTTGTTAAAAATTGAACTAGCCGGCGTCAAATATTTTGAAAACTAGGGAGTAGCAAAAAAGATAACATCTGTTTACGTTTGTTTCCAAGCTTTGAGCCCGAAAGTAGGGAACTGAAGGAACCCGCAGACGTCGCCACCGGTGAAGAACCATTGGAAGAAGCTCCAGAAGAAGCTGATCCCGAAATACTTGAGGAACCCACGGACTTGCTTTCTGGCAGTAATAAGGTGAAAGTAAATAGTTCAGGTTATCCGATCCTATGATGTTTCAGGTCAGTTGAATGAAATATTTCGTCAGCATGGCTGACTAGCTGACTGAGGTAAAGATCGTACCTTGCATTCTTGTCTCCTTGAGGTGTGTGGAACCCGTTTATGAGAACAGCGGTGGCAGTCCCGCTTGGATAAGTTAGTTTATAATCGATGACCAGTACCTGTGGAGAAACACTTAATTTCAAAAGACCGTCAAGAAAAAAGATCCAAAGACTCGAGATCCCCTCCAAAGAAGTCGCTGTACAATAATACCAAACTAGCAATTCTAAGCGTTGCCAATGACCACAAAGTCCTATGCTGAAATCTGGTAACTATGCCAAAATTTTCAGAGGCTCTGACGGTAACAGCTGTCCCAGGAAATTCAGGAACGCGGCGCGAATGGTAAACGCTCAAAGATTTGGTGGCTGAAAGGTCAGACAGGACCACAGGAGTTTCAGTACCTTTCTGAGAGGAAGCAAGGTGAGGAGCCCCACGAAGCTGATGGCGAGGAGGAATCCCGTCATCCAGCCGATGCCGGGCTCCTTGTAGCTCCCCGGCACGTTGCCCGGCGTGCCCTCCCCGGACAGCTCGTACGTCTTCTTGTTGAGCCCCAGCAGGAACGATCCGAACCCGCCTGTTGAACCCGACGCGGAGTAGGTGGTCAGATTTGCGAATCACGGTCAGGTCAGACGCTCAAGGAGCGGAGGAGGGTCTTACCGGCGAACCCGACGGTGTAGCACGCGACGGCGCAGGTCTGCACGACGGTGTTCTCCTGGCGGGTGAAGGGGCGGGAGGCAATGCCGAGGCGGTCGAGCGCGCGCGTCCACCCGCGGAGCGCGAGGAAGGCGAGCAGCGCGGCGGAGACGTTCATGGTGGGGACGAGCCCCGTGGTGAGGCTGAGCTTCATCACGATCACCGTGTAGACGAAGCCGATGAGCAGCGCCGCCACCATGCCGCGCGCGGTGACCTGCTCGCGCCACGGCTGGACGCGCCGCGCCGCGGCGACGTTGGCGGCGGCGGGATCCGACTCCGGGTCGGCCCCGCGGTCCGGGGGCGCCTTCTGGATCTCGTCGGGAGCTACTGGCGGCGCGCGGTAATCCATGGCCGCGGAGGCGGCGGCCCGGGGCACCAGCAGCTCGAGTTCCGAGACGGCGGCTGCAGCGTTGAGGCGGAGGTGTGAGTTCATTTGCGTCCACAGAGCCAGCGAGAGGAGGTGCGGCCAATCTGGCATCCATGTGCCCTGCCCGTGCATCGGAAAGGAAACCACTCGACCTATTTTATGTCAAGGTTTGTTATGTAATAATCCCAACCCCCAACAAATTAAACACAGGAGCAGTTGAACACATCGACGAACAACATATCTGATATCTTGGTAGAGAAATGGAGAATATTGGAGAGGGAGAGAGAGAGAGGCATTCGTCTTCACACAGGCACATGAATAAACCAGTAGAAGAAAGAGAGAGAGGATCAGCTAGTGAAGTGAAATCAGCCCAAACACGTGACCTCCTGATCTCACCTGGGTTTGCCGAAACAGCGGCAGCGCCCGGCCGGTCGACGAAGTCGGTCACCAATGGCGGGCGGTGGTGCCACGAGGAGGGCGCGGCGCGATTTATAACCACCGCTGAGAACCTCGCTGTGCTGTACTGCAGGCTCGCGCGTGCGGACACGAGGCGGGGCGCAGTACAAAAGCCACGGAAGCTTCGACCCTGCAGTACAATACAACGAACGGGAGCGGGTGGGTCGTGCCACCGGGTCAGCGTCTCACGCAACCAGGCCTCCCCCCGATTTTTTTGCCGAGCCGGACCGGGGCGTGGCTCCGCCGGACTTGACCTCGCTTCCTTCCATCCGATTGGCCTTTACGTTTTCTTGTCGGTAGTGTGACGATGGCGACGACTGAAATGATCGGCGCGCGGTGCAGACGTCGTCGCTTGCTCGAACTCGTACCGGGTTCACATGGCTGAGGTGAGCAGAGATGCTTGCTCGAAAATTCGATTGCCCGTAAGATTAGATTGGTGTACGCCGGCGTGCTGGAGAGCCGCTCACGCGCACATCAGGCATCTTCTCTTCTGCATTTTGAAGAGTTCGTGTGCGAGCATCATGTGTCCCGCCCCGTAAGCGACCGACTGCCAGCTGTCTCGGGCGATATCTGCCAAACGATGCAAATTCCATCAGTTCTCCCAAGTAGGCATCAGAGTTGGCGATCGATGAGGCACCTCCATGTAGATGGTGCAGGATACAGCACCCTGCAGGAAGGCCCTTCGCCCACCGGCAGGCAGGCCACGTCCCGCCGAGGACCGCCTGTCGACGCACCAATGCCCGCCGCCTTCGGGTCCAGGAACGAACGGATGGCGGCTCTGGCTAGTTCCCTGATCCGCGGGCGGCGCTCGGTGGGCCCCCAGCCAATCCACAGGCGCGACGGGAGTGGATGTGGATCCACGGCGGTGCAACGGCGAGGGGGCGATCTGCAGCCACGGCGGCAAACGGCGACACCTGCGAGCACGAGGATGGTCTCAGCCATGGCGTGAGAGCCCGGTCCCCAACTCGCTTTGGCCCGTCCCCTCTCTCTCTCTCTAGCCCGCCCTTATCTGGTGCATGTGGTCAGGGAACAGGAACACAGCATGAACGTGGCAATCGGAGGGCGTACGCGGCGGCTGTCCCCGGCGGTGTCGCCGAGCGGGCGAAGGCAGCGGCCGCGCCGCGCCGCGCCACGCGCGACGAGGATAGCATGGTCGCCTTCGTTGACGTCCTTGCGGTACGTAACGGCGCCGCGGGGGAACTCTTCACCTCCGCCGGGCGCGCCATGCGGGATCTGCTCCGATCCGTCGGTCCTGCCGCCTGCCTCCACACGGTGCAGGATCCCTGGCACAGACACGCCGCGGCCCTGCCTTGGTGCGCGTCCATGGCAGCCTGTACGTGATGTCATCAGATCTAAGTAAGACATGGTACTGGTTTGCTGATGTCAGTCCTTTTGTCTCGATGAGCAAGGTCTGACTGCGTTTCGTAGTGGAGGTTTTGACTTTCTTTTCTTCCTAACTGGTGGCGTAGACGAGCCTCGCCTCTGTATTCTGGTTGTGTCACGTCGATGATGTATCGGCTTCACCAAACCTAGTCTAGGTCGCTTAGCTTCGTCAAAATCATCATCAGGCATGTCGATATTGATTATCATGGTGTATTGGTGTAGCCGGAGGCGAGAGCGGCTGCAATGATGGTAGAGGACGAAGGCAGCGCAGCGCTACGCTCCATACGTCTGGGTACTCGGAATGAACGGGCGGGTACTCGAAACGTCGTCCAGAAGAGTCGCGCTCGGCGAAGACGAAGCAAAACACGGCCGAAACGAAACTCTGGGCCACACGCGCCCTGCACGAGTGAAGAGTTAAGCGCGGCCCAAAGCGAGATGTGAAGCGGGTCGTCTTGCCTTGGTTCCGAATTAAACCGTGTGGCCCGATCCGTGTTGGTTCGGCCCAGTCGACTGTCCGACCGGCCTACAAGATTCGTAGATTGAGAAGATCGGGCCCTGCAGCACCGAGGGCTGCACCGTGACTGAAACAAAACATGACCTGCCCGTCAGCTTCCGCGACCACTGCGTCGGTGCGTCCACGACCTGTCCAGTGCAGGTAAGGTAATTTCAGCTGTACTAACGAGTTATCAGCACGGACCACGGAGCAATCCAGCTCGGCGGCAATCATCTCCTGCGCGTCGCAGCCCAAACCACTCGATTAGTCGTCGGACCCCACCGAACAAGCACGCCTCCACCTGCGCGTCGTTCCCGTCCCAGATCCCAAGCAGCCTCCTGCCAATCCGATCCGCCGCCGTGCCCGTTCGCTCCCGTCGCCATGGAGAGCCTCATCAAGGGGCTGGTCAAGGTGGCGATCGACGCCGTGGAAGGCGCCGGGAGGGACGGGGACGACGAGGCGCCGAGGCGGAGGACGCCGCGTCGCGACGACGACGACAAGGACGAGGGCCGCGACGAGCGGGCGCGGTCGACGTGGGCCGAGGTGCGCGTATGCATGCCACTTGTGTCCTGCTCGGTCGCATCCGACCGTTCCCGCGACCGACGTTTCGGGGCAGGGTGGTTACTTTAACCATGGTTATCTGGCCGGTCTAACAATAATAATAATCCTGGAGGGTGGCTTTCGTCTGTGGCAGGTAGTCTCCGGCGAGCAGGACGATGATCGCCGGGATCAGAGGAATTCCGGGCGGGGCCGGGTGAGTGACTGGCCCGCCGCTGTCTCAGTTCGAGCCGTGACACTCCACGCGACACTTGGTTGTTAACTGATCTGGTCGATTGTGGTTGTCTTGTCACCTTCCGTTTTCATCCAGGGGGGCAGGCGGCACGAGAGGAGGGACGAGGACGGTTGGGAGAGGGTCGACGGCCGGAGGCAGCAGGAGCAGCATCACGCTGCAGCCAGCGCGTGGCAGAACCAGGTTCGTCCAGATTTTGGGGGTGCTTCTGTGCAGATTCGAGTTCACACTTTCGGTTTCATTGGATTTAAAATGCTTGTGTGGCCGTGCTGCATTCGTTTCTGCAGTATGATGGAGAGGACAGGAGGGACTGTGGTAGCCGCCGGCCGCAGCAACATCAGCAGCAGGCACCGGCGTTCATGAGGCAACAGCAGGTTTGTTTTGTCCTGCTTCCATCCACCTTCTCTGCATCAATTGGGCAGTTGACCTGCTCATCTTTGGTTACATACTTGCTGGTGTCTGTAACTCGTGGAATGTTGGAGTCAGACTCAAATCATAGGAAAAATGTGGTAATTGGTCCTTATGAACTCACAGATAGAACAAGCGTATGCGCCACTTTTATTTTGTTTTCTTTCCTCAGAAAGTCTTGCATAATACAAAGCTCCAATAACGCACTGGTTATCATTGATTATATTTGAGACCTTAGCCCATACCACATTGATGCCGAGATAGTTTTTTTTCGTTTAAAGCGGCCATCAGAGCTGGCACTTTATAAAACAATTAGAAGCTCAACTGTTTTGTTGCTATTTGGAGTTTTTTTATTGAGATATGATCTGAATATAATAGGAAGGAGAGAGGACAGATAATGGAGGCTGGCAGACTGTCGGTGAGAAAAGGCACCATGGAAGGCCACAGCAGGTATGATTCAGCTTTCAAAAGATCAGAGCAATAATATTGTTGATTGTTTCTTCATGATAAGTAACTGCAAATGTGTGAGCGTTAACTTTAGCTTTTTAGGTCCTTTTGCCTCTATATAAACTATCAATCAACATTTTACAGCTATCAGCTAACTATGCTTTCTTGGGCTATTGTTATACAGATAGAATTAATTTTAAATAACATGTTGTTTGTTTAAAGGAACGCCCTTTTTACAGTCTTCTTTGGAATATTAGTTTTACAACACAAATTAGAATCTGAAACAAATGTAGATCATTGCTCTGAAACCGCATCATCTGTAAGAGCACAAAGTTGAGTTCTCATGTTGTGGAAAGGTCTGACTATTGACTCAACCGAATGTAGCTACTAGCCACAACTACTCCGTTTGATATAACACGTTTATTTTATGCCCACGTAAGTCAGTTGACACTCTGATTCCGTTGGCAATATCCGATCGTAATACTAACTTTTTCTGAAACTTGTTCTATCTGAATTGTGAGCTCCTATGGTTGCACAATACAGTCTGAAGCATCGGGTGGATACAGAAGGCCACCATCTGAACAAGAGTACTCCGAGGATGTTGTTCATATTCACCATGGCTTAAATGTAGAGCCTACAAGAGAGGAGCTCAATGACTTGTCAATGGCATGTAACAGGTTGTGGGAGCTTGATATGAACCGTCTTGTTCCTGGTAAGGACTACAGAATCGAATGTGGTGACGGAAAGAAGGTTTATCAGAAGGGTGATATGGCATCTGAAAACCTGTTCAGCTGGCTCGGTGAGGATGTTCTAAGAAAGCCCACCTACTCCCGTTTTTGTGCCCTTCTCGATAACTACAACCCGCATCAAGGGTACAAAGAAGTTGTTACTGAGCAGGATAAGCACGAAGAAGCAGCATTTATCGAAGAGATTGCTAGAACAGCACCAATAAAGTACTTACACCAGTATTTAGTGATGAAGGGGGCTGCATCTCAGGACTACGATGACTTCAAGAGAATGATGACATCCTTATGGTTTGATTTGTATGGAAGATGTGGCAACTCAAGCTGCTCTTCTGCTTTTGAGCATGTGTTTGTTGGTGAGATCAAGGGAGGGGGACAAGGAGAATGTGAGGTCTCAGGATTCCATAACTGGATTCAGGCAAGTTCTTGTAATGTGTCATCAGACTTGTTTCTTAATACAAACGTACCTTTGACTGTCCTGTGATTAATATGCAGTTTTACCTGGAAGAAGCCAAGGGAAATGTAGATTACCAAGGTTATATATTCCCAAGGCGTCGTGGCGAATCAGTATGTATATGGTCTACATTGTTATGGTAGTCTTGCATGCGAGAATGATTTAGCTAAAATGTTCTACCGTGTTTTGGCAGCCTGATTCGGAGACACAGCTGCTGACAGTCCAGTTTGAGTGGCACGGTGTGCTGAAATCAGTGTCCAGCACATTGATTGGTGTCAGTCCTGAGTTTGAGGTTGCACTCTACACATTGTGTTTCATGGTTGGAGGGGAAGATAATCGCGTTGATATCGGACCGTACACTGTGAACATCAAGTGCTACCGGATGGGGAACAACAAGATTGGGTCAGCATTTCCCATTGCAGAGAACTGATAGTTGGTGGAATGCTTCTGCAGATTTGTATATTTCCATTTTTCGTACTTTCCTGATCATTTTTGTGAACTTAAATATTGTACTGTTATGTTTATTGTTTACATATATATATGTACGAAAAGAGTCCATACTGTTTGATTTGTTGTCACTAACTACAACTATATTGTTACATATACTACCGAGGGGTCTGTTGCCTGAGAACAACAACAACAAAGTATTTGTGATTTGTTCCAAGCATGTTGGGGTAGGCTACACATGAAACCCGATAATTTTATTTTTCATTATTATTCATATAGAATTTTTTTCTTTCTTGAAATTAACAAAAGGTGGCATGGGCAAATAGGAGAATTGATACTGTCATGATTTAGAAATATGTTTTCGTTTTTTCCCCTTTATTCAAAAGGCAAACCAGAAATAGATTTGACCTTTATGAATGTATATATATATATATATATATATATATATATATATATATATATATATATATATATATATATATATTAGAAGAGGGACTACCAATATTTTACCCAAGTTTACAAACTAGAATTATGAGAATGAAATTTTACCAAAAACTCCTTTAAATAGTCATCTTGGTCAAACATCACAAAACTCGAGAAGGTTCATTTACTAGAGTAGCTAGAAATAGAACAGATTTCAAAGCCGATACTAATGTTCCTATAAATCATTACTGGGGAGCAAAATATCATGGTTCATCTGCACTATCGACTGTCGGCCAAACACATACATCCTTCCTCCATGGTCAGGAAGAATGTGTGTGCTGCAGCACAAACATTCCCTGGAGATGTTCTTCAAGAAAATTCTATATTAACCATCAAAGAATTTTACAGGCAAGCTCCCATCTGTCACACTTGACAATATTACGAAATACATGGTAATAAGTAGCCTCCATCTACTCTCTTTTTTTGCAACTGTAGTATCCGTATATTCAAAGCACCTTAGCACTCGCGTTCCTGTTATTTCCTGGAAGTTTTTTTCTTAAAAAAATCTTGGGATCTTGACAGTACAGATGAATGTGTCGTAGCTACTGACCTTATACTTTCTGGGGGAAACGCTGGATTTCCATTATATGGTACTCCCTCTGTTTCAAATTATTGATGCTGGGTAGTTTAATTTTGAACTAGACAGAGTAAAATAATTCGAAATGGAGGGAGTATTCAACGATGCTTTGTTTATATGTAGTGAAGATTTTCTTTTGCCGTGCGTGTTACTAAGACCTTTGACAGCTACATCTTTATTTATTGACATTTTGAGTCATGATATACAGAAATCTGCAGCATTTCAGACAGCCAGGGGCTTGCTTCTGATCAGGACAGGGAGCCTGAATCATTAGTATATCTTTTGGTAGGCCGTTGAGACCATAACTTTAGGAAAAAAAATGGTTGGTTCAAATTTGTTGCTCTTTGCTTAAATTATTACTAGTGGTTCAGATAAACTTGTTGTAGTTTGTTGAATAGACATTTCCTTGGCTTTTCTGTTCATTTGGGTGTCATGCTGATTTCTGCCGTGCCTGGGCCACCGGAGCATGTATATTTTCTTCGTTTTTCTTCCTGCGTATCTAGTTCCCCAGTCTATCTTGCTGATGATGTGTCGTTGTCTCCTGCATATAGTGTTTTGGTAGCAAAAATTCGGAGCTCGTGTCTAGAAGATATGCAACTGATTAAGGCACAACATCTATACAGCGACAATCAAATTTCGGAAAGGGCCAACAAATGGGAGTAAAACAACAGAATTGAATCTCTGTTAATAGTACAACGAAGTGACAAATGGACAACCCAGACATCGCAGTCACACGTTCTCTTAACTGTGATTCAAATACAAAACATTTGTCCTCCTTTAAAGAATGGATAATGGCCTAGCGAAACAAAACACAAGCATCAAACCAGACTATCCTTTAAACAGGAGGTCAGGTATGGTCAGGTGCGTTCCAAAAGCAATGATACATAGACATTTCAGGAGCCACGGGAACGCCAACTGAACGAAGTGTAGCAGACAGATGAGTAGCTCATAGAGTGACATGCATTGTAGATAGATCTTTACACCTTCAGCTTTCAAATTTGTCATGTCTTATGAATCTTGAACCCAAATACCCTGGGAACGTATTGCTGTGAAGGCTTCTGGGGCTTTAAGTGCAGGTATGTCATCAGGAACAAGTGAGGAAATGTCGTCCCAAAGTAGGTTCCATCGATGTCTACATCATTGGTCAAGGAAAGAGCAGTCTGACCTATGTTCCAAATAACATGAAACATGATTCTTCCAACAAGGCATGGAAATAAGGAACTAAGTCTTCTTTTCCGTCAGTTTTAAATTCATTCTTAACATGGTGTAGTATATTGCATTTTGTCTATTCCAAATTTCTTGTTGCTGTTCTGGATTACTCTGACAATGAGGATGAATTAGCTGGATATAATTATGTAAAAGTGAAAATGTGGCGAAGCATACCAGGACTAACTTTAGCATGTAAGCAATGTGAAACCTTTTATGTTATCTTCCTAAGAATATGTCGTGTTACTGTTCCATGCAGCCTAAGAATATTTACTTCCACGAGGTGAATAGTTTTGTGGAGTATTGAGTGCATCTGTTAATACAAGACACTCTAGCTAAACAAAGTGCTGCAAGGTAAAACAACAAAGAATCGGAATAAATAAGGTGTAATTGTGCAGCTCTGATGTCTAAGAACATGTCAGCAGTTTCCCAAGTCTGCAGTTTGATTAGATATGGTAAATATTTTCACAAAACAATCAGAGGAAGAGAGCATAGTAAATGAAAAGGATACTATCTTGATACTTGGATCTTGGATGGTAGATGTCTTCACATCTAGGGCAGTAAATCTTAACAGTACTAGAACGAGGAACATCTGATAGCCCGACTGGAAGACATGGTTG
The DNA here is from genome assembly GCA_030760725.1 of Neostapfia colusana. Lineage (NCBI taxonomy): Eukaryota > Viridiplantae > Streptophyta > Magnoliopsida > Poales > Poaceae > Neostapfia > Neostapfia colusana. The sequence continues at coordinate 58,691,335 of JASWHV010000019.1, forward strand.
AGCACTGCAATACACTCGAGGGCATCTGCCAAAATCATAGCTCTTGTACTTATCCAACTGCACAAATATATGTGACGATATATTAGTCACAATAGTAATTTATCCATCAGAAAAACAAATTACTAGAACTGGGCACGTGCATGCGTGCACACACAGAGGGGAGGGAGGGACTCACCATTGCAGCCAATCCTTTGCTTGTAAGAATATACCGAACATGAATTAATCCATAAAGCATTTCAGCAGCTGATTCAATAACTTCATTTTGCTCTTCTGTCCACATATCACCTGTGTATACACACGATTAAGTATAAAGTGTTCAATCACATGATAATGTAGTTGTCGTGCAAAAGAAGCAATAATGCCTATTGCAAATATTACTGTGAAAATATTTCCAATATCGTATTTTAGTTCTAACATTTCTTCTATCATGCAGACAAGCAGGAAGCTTTAGGTTCTATTCTGCTGGTGATAAAACACTAAACCCACCTCCTCCAACAACAAAAAAAAATCAATAGTAAATGCATACTTTTTATTTGACCTGCCAAAAGAAAACAATTTTGTTTCTTCTGTCCACCTTCATATCCTGCTCAAATCTCTATGTGCATTGCCATTGCAGCAGTAACGCTGGATCCTTGTGTCATCCATTTTTTCCGCCTTCATAAATCCATACTTTCCTATTCTAGAATATATTTGGAGCTTTCCTTATTGTCTAGTCATTTATGAATTGCAGAAAATATGACAAATTTGATGGCTACCTTTTTATATTGCTGAGTCTGCTGACCAATTATTACGTATATTAACTGATGTGCAGATTTATGAAGCTTTCCATTTGTCATAGTGGCATACATTTTTTTGTTAAGTCGGTTCCTCCACTAGATGTGTTGCTACATATACAACCTACAAGTCTACAACTCATGGTACAGTTTCATTGAGCTTCTATGCATATACTCCCTCTTACTATAACAAAAGCTTTTGGACAAGGTCCGGTCAAACTATCAAAATTTATTCATTTGTGTAGATTAGGCTTGAAAAAATAGTTTCATGATTCAAATCTTCAAAATTTCATAAATGTGTACTAATAGAATAGCTACGGTTCAAAGACAGTGTCTTGAAATGTGGCCAGAGGGAGTAGGTTTATGACCTACTGACCTGCATATGACACCCAACTTCAGGAATCTTCAGAACAGGCAACCAGTTGAGTTTTTAATTCCCATTGGGTCTACTCAGCCTGGCAGCTGACCGATTTCATATGTGCAAATGAATACACCCTAACTGGCCAGCTACAACTGCTGACTGGCCTTAAACAAGTCAATTAATTATTTACTGAATGTAAGTTAGAGCATTCTTTCCTCTATATCCTTGTACTGGATCAGCAAAAGGTACAATTGTTGTAGGTTGATTGTGGCCAAGTTAACATTAATTACATTAATTCCTATGATTATACATCTGGGAGATATTTAGGAAATAAAAAAGAATGTGGTGCCCACTTAGGAAATTGCTAAGATCCATTGCAGTGTCGCACTTCATTTGGAATCAAAACCTCAGTTATATGCCACTAGTAAAGGGTAGTGGTAATTGCAGGATGAATTCCCTAACATGCTTTTCAATAAACTCAAATCAAATAGAGAAGGGGATGCAATACCGTGGGAAGATTCAACATCCAGTATGAGATCAAGAGCATAGTCGTAGTACGGTACTTGGTTGCTTAGCCCGCAGAGGTTAAAATCATCCTGTATGTACTCTTCATCAACTTCACAGAAAAATTCATTACCCCTTAGGCTGCAGAACCATGAAATCCACGATGTATCTTCCCCCTCAGAACCACTCATATTTGATTCTTCACTATCAGTTTCCGATTCTGCTAGAAATAATCAGCACAAAAAATTACAAACGACAAAGAAATACCAAAAACAACCTCGAGTCCATAACATAAATTATAGCAAATTAACCAACATCAGATACGTGTTTTTTGTCACATTAGCACGACCATGTGTCACGGAGAGATCATAAACTAGAAACCGAGATCAAAATTTGCATCTTGAACTTCTTCGCACACATACACAAATCTCACAGGGCAATTCAATCAAACAGTGAAACAGATGAACCAATAGAGAAGCACACTTACTAATCTCCCTTAGAAAGAGCGATGAAGAAAATACCAGAAGAACGAAAACAAGTATACTGCAGAATCAGAAAAGAAGCATGTTGCTAGAGAGGGCGCACCTTCGGAGGGTTTGTTCTTGGACAGGGCGGTGGATCCACCACCGGAGCGGGGCACCTCCGGCTGCTTTCCCGCGGCGATCCGCTCCTTCTCGCGACCGCCGTATATGCCCCATGAAGTCGAAGGCGATGACCTCTCCATCGGCTCGTCGATGCGCTTCCTCTCGCCGGCGCCCCCGGCCGCCGCCGAGACGCCTCGGTCTCGGTGCATCTCCTCGCGCTCGACCCCTCCTCGCCCCTGATCCTGCAGCGAGACGCCGGGATTGGAACAAGGGGGTCGGGTCTAGATTTCGGAGGCGGGGGTGCGCTCGTGTCGAGTCGAGGCCCCCGGGAGGATGCGACGAGAGCCCGGCGAGGCGGCGAGGAAGAAGGGAGGAAGGGTACCGGGGCGCTGGCGTAATTTCGCGTTGTCTTGGGCTGGGGGGGGCAGCTGAAGTTGGTCCTCCAACCGTTTGCGTTGCGGCAATCGTTTTAGACTGCCCGCTCCCACGCCCGGACCACGGGATGTCTTCCTCGCCTCTCGGTCGTTGGCGGTCGGGCGAGGAGAGGGAAGCCGGCCGCGCGCTCGCCTTGTCACTGACCAATGACCACAGTGAGTCCACGCCGTGGGAGTCGCCGCCATGGTCTCCTGCTGCTGCTCTGTCTTGCTCTGCTGCGTCCCCGCTCGCTTCCCTCGTCCTCGCCCTAGGCCGCCGCCTCCCTCACCACGGCAAGTGTCAATGCCCCTCTGTTCATGCGCCGACCGGAGGGAGCCGGAAGGCCGCGCCGCGGCTGCTCCCAAATCTGCCGGGACTCCTCGCTCGAGAGTCCTCCTTCAGGCGCGGCATGGTTAACCTCGAGGTCATAATTTGTTCAAACTTTTGATAGATATTTTTCGTCCTTTCATATAATATCAGTTTTTTTAAACAATGAAATGGTAACAGCTTCTATCCATATCTATTTTGGATCTTGCTAATGATTAGAGTTGAAAAACTTGATTTTTTGTCCTTATAAGTTTATAAAATACATGAATGGAGCGCCATTAGTTAGACCTCTGCATGGCTCTGGAGTGAATGAGCCTTGAAAAAACTCCAAAAATGTAAGAGAGCAAGTGTGCGTGTATGTGATACAAATCAATATTCTCTTTTAATTTTATGTATGTTGCACAAAAAATCCACCCGATAAAAGCAACCGACTTTAGTTCATCATGAAGAGGACGCTGAAAATATGTGTGGCCACCACTCTCGTATTGTACATTGACCTATCATATGTTGTCATTCACAAAGTCTATGATAGCTTCTTTGTAATCATGAAAGTTTTCCTTTACCCCAAACCTCATTACTGTTTAGCAAGTAAGAGTCGAGCCAACAGTATAAACCACACCGTTGATAAACCTTACCCAAAGTTTGATCCGTCATGGTCGCCTACTATCTTGCTGTTGTTGAATGTTGTTTCTGTTTGGAGCCTTTAATGTTACTGAAAAGCTTTCATCCAGTGAAGGAAAAAGTTGTTGAAACCTAAAATGTGACCCCACTGTTTTATTTTTATATGACGTTTTTTAGTTAAAATAGGAGTATTAGTCACTTAAGATTCAGAGCTACACTTACAATTGTAAGATATTCCTGCAAGATTGAGACGTGTATGTTTGACTGCATTCCTCATTTAAATGAACTATGACCAACATCTAATTTTTAAGCTGACCAATTCTTGTGATCCAACAACTTACACCCGCACCCTATGGCCCTACATACTCTTAATCATAATCACATCCACCAAACATATATTCTTCTCACCACGTGTATAGAAACGTCTATCATAGCACATATACTGAAAGAAATTAAATGATATCTACATATACATCTAACATATACGTTTGATATTATCAGTATTTACTAACAATTATTTCTACTATAAAAAACTAACACTATATAATTACATAAAAATTCAGGATAGCATACACAAGTTCTATTTGGTTCCGATTATAACTGGTTTATCAATGAAAATAAATAAAAATCCCAGCAAACGATCTATTTAAATCTCATTTATCTCCTGTCCTGATTATTAAAAGAGCCCCAAAACAACATCAACTTTGATTTTCTCCATCGCGACTTGTTACTCGGGTTTCAAATAAGCGACCACGATTGTTCCACCCGTACCCTTACTCGGTTCCTCCAGCCCGATCTCTCCCTGTGCACCCGCCGCTGCCTATCCTCTCTCGTTGGAGCTGGGATCCCTTCTCCTCGTCGCGTCCGCGGGCGCCGCACGCTCTCTACCTCCGGCTCCGTGCAGTGGTTCATCAACGACAATAACGACAAGCCGTGGAAGCGGGTCAAGGGCGCCATCACCACTCACGGTCGCGTCGTGCGGGAGGGCATCTAGTTCTACAACAATGCGAACTACTACGAGGGCGAGTTCCACAAGGGCTACCACAACGACCAATGGTGTATACAACCTATTCAACAAGGGCAAGTATGAGGGCGACTAGATCGACCACAAGTACGTACGACGTATACACCATTGAGAGCTGGTGCACGGAGCAACACAACCGCTTGTTTCTAGTCAATAGAGTTTAATGATGAAGGAGGGTCGTTAGAGATTGGATTGGAGCCGACAATCCTGGTTTTCAAAAGTGGCTCAGATTATGCGTCACCACGATCGCTATAGATTCTGCAAAGTTTGGAGCCGAGTGATCATCGAAGAAAGATATTTTTAAGTACAGAAGGGAGCAAATCAGCAAAAATTTATTGTACAGATTTCACTTAAAGCACCAAAACTATAGGTTGAGTACAATTCTTACATATACATGAACATAGTAAATACCAAGCTATATAGTATTTTAACAAAATATCTATTAATAAAATTATAACTACTACTCCCGCCGTTCTAAAATAAACGACGTTTAGGACAAAAAATCTAGTTTAATTTAAACTAAATTAGCTGTCCTAAACGTCATTTATTTGAGAACGGAGGGAGTAGAAGATAAGAGAGAAAAAACCAATAAAATTGAGCTACCATGAGCCTCAGGGCATAAAATAGAACGTAAATAATTATTTAAAAATAATCAGTATTGTCAAACAATTCAAATTTTTAAGACAAGAGATTATCCATATTGAAAAATCTTAGATTTTAAGATAAGCGACTCTCGAAAATTCCTTAAACTTAACTTAAAAGACCAGCACACCCTCTACGTCGCGCGAAGCGGTCAACTCGAGCGCATCAAGACCCACTGGCAAAGCCGTAGTTAACTCCAAAACCAACGTCCAGATTAATAGAGCTGGACCCCCCAGCCCCCGGGGACACAATACCTGGCCACGCAGGCTCACCGCAATCCAAAGGGCATTACTTTCGCCTCCGGCTCTAGGGTTTCGCCGCTCCCCCGCCCCCAAATTCGATCCACGGGCACACCAGGTACGCCTGATAATTCCAGCGACGGCGCCCAGATTCGGGGTCTGTTTCCGTTAAATCTGTGCCTGTTTTGGCGATTTCCAGGTGATTGTTTCGATTTGCCGCGATTTGAGATGCCGCCGAAGTCTCGGAGGGGTGGAGCCGCCGCGGCACGGAAGGCGCCGGTGACGAGGGGCCGGGTGGGAAAGGCGCAGTCTGCCGCTGAGGAGGCGCCAGCCGCCGAGGAGGTGAAGGTGGTCGAGGAGGCCCCCATGCTGGAGGAACCAAAGCGGCAGCCCTCACCTCCGCCGCCGCAACAGCCAGCGGTGGAAGAGAAGAGCTCCTCCGATGTTGCAGCAAACGGAGTCAACCCCGACGAAGGTATTGCGTGCCTTTCCTGTTTTATGCATGTGTTGTGTGGACTTCTTGTGGGATCTGTGCCGTGGCCTGAGAGAACTTAGGTCTTGAGTTGTATCGTGGTGATTGTAATCTAGTGCTACTTTATATCATACTTTCGTAGCTTGAACACCATGTAGATTTTGTCCGTTCAATCGATGTCAAGTCTGGTCTCATGATTTGTGGTTTTGCCATCATGTAGATTCTTTCTGTTATATTGACGGCATGCCTGCTCGCGTGAGATGATTGCTCGCCATCCAGATATTATACTTGTTAGTCCTCGTGATATCTTACAGGATGTGCTAAGTTGAACATACTGGGTGTGGATATGTGGCATTATGCTTTGAAAATGGATATTGCAGATTTTTTCAAGTTTCATGCAACAGGGTTAGCATGAACCACTATATTCAAGCAGCAAGAAAGGGGATATGTTTGTCCTGATTATGGATGCAAGTTATTTTCTCTGTATATGCGTTAGATATTATGTTGTGCAGTGATTTACCTTGAAAAGGTTTGAGGTCTATGATTTTGTTTATGGAATCCTTGAGATTTGTAGCTTAATGCTTTGTACATGATTGTAGATGTGGGAGCTACCAAAGAAACATATGAACAAGAGTACAAAGGTGAACATTTGGAGTTTGAAGATGAACCAGAGTACGAAGAGGAAGCTGCTGTAGACTATGATGACAAAGATATGGAACAGTATGAAGAGCAATATGAGGATGGAGATGAAGAGGTGGAATACACTGAAGATGTGGTTGAAGTAGAGACTGATGTGGTGGATGAAGAATTTGAGGGTGGAGATGATGGGGATGGGGAGGGATATGAAAATGCTGATGAAGAACATCACGTGGATGTGGATGATGAAGAGCATCATGAAATGGTTAAAGAACACCGCAAACGGAAGGAGTTTGAAGTTTTTATTGGTGGGCTAGATAAAGATGCAACAGAAAGTGACCTTAGGAAGGTTTTTGGTGAAGTTGGTGAGATCACTGAGGTCCGTCTGATGATGAATCCTGCCACGAAGAAAAATAAAGGCTTTGCCTTCCTGAGATATGCAACTGTGGAGCAAGCAAGGCGTGCTGTATCAGAGCTAAAGAATCCTTTGGTTGGTTTTAATATCTAAATATCTTACGTTATATAATATGCCGTTTCTACGAGTGGTTTCACTATTCTTTTAATGATTTAGGTGCGGGGTAAACAATGTGGCGTCGCTCCAAGTCATGACAATGATACCCTCTTTGTTGGCAATATCTGCAAAACATGGACAAAAGGACATGTAAGATGTTTGAACAACTTATCCTTGATGTTTTATCACATCATTTTGTTGCAGGAATAACTTGTTTGGCATTTCAGTTGAAGGACAAGCTGAAGGCTTATGGAGTAGAGAATTTTGATGATTTACAACTTGTTGAGGATAGCAATAATCCAGGGATGAATCGTGGTTATGCTTTACTTGAGTTTTCTACTCGACCTGAGGCAATGGACGCTTTCAGGCGATTGCAAAAGAGGGATGTAATTTTTGGAGTTGATCGTAGTGCAAAAGTTTCATTTGCTGATTCCTACCCTCAAGTTGATGATGAAATAATGGCACAAGTGAGTTCTAGTTCTAATTCCAAGTGGCTCTGCTGGATGAGATCCTTACATGACTACATTCACTGTATTCACGACATGTATTTTAAAATTAATGCATCCTAATTTCTGATGTCTATGATTCAGGTCAGAACTGTATTTATTGATGGCCTTCATCCCTCATGGGATGAAGATCACATTAAGAAGTATCTCAAAAAGTATGGGGCTATTGAGAAAGTTGAACTCGCTCGAAACATGCCAGCTGCCAAAAGAAAGGATTTTGGATTTGTTACTTTTGATACACATGACAATGCTGTTGCATGTGCTGAAGGGATAACTAATTCTGAGATTGGTGAAGGTGATCATAAGGTCTGTTTATGCTGCTATATTTGCTGTCTTACTAATTATTTCCTCAACTTCTTTGGACAGTGGGTCAATTATCATGCAAGTCCTAATGATTGTAAATTCATGATTCAGGCAAAAGTGAGAGCAAGATTGTCGCGGCCGCTGCAGAGACCTCCTAGACCAAAGCATGGGCTGAGAGGAAATTTTAGAGTTGGACATAGTGCCCCCAGAGGTGGCCGCTTACCATATGCTCGTGCTCCTCCACCTCGTCGTCCTCCACCACGTCTTGTTCGACCTGCTATTAGTCGCTTACCGCCGATCAGGAGCCATCCATTGAAGAGGCCTGTAGACATTAGAGATCGGCGCCCTGTTTTGTCAATACCAGGTAGAGCTAGGCGTTTGCCTCCTCCAGAGAGATCTTATGATAGGCGGGCCCCAGGTTTGTAGATGTTATCTTCTATCTATTCCTTTACATTGCAGCACAATGTATTATTGACATCTCACTTTCCCCCTTAATTTATTGTGTGCAGCTCCTGTTTACCCGAAGAGAAGTCCGAGGAGAGAATACGGAAGGCGTGATGAACTTCCTCCTCCAAGGAGCAGAGCTGTGGTTGACTACAGTTCTAGAGTTCCACTTGATAGACGTCCCTCTTTCAGGGATGATTATTCACCTCGGGGTTCAGGTTATTCAGACTTAGGTCCTCGTACCGCTCCCCGTTTTTCTGATAGGCGAGCATATGCTGATGATAGTTATGGAGGGAAGTTTGACCGGCCTATACTGGCCTATAGGGAGGGTCATGGTCGTGATTATGATACTGTTTCTGGATCAAAGCGGTCATATGCAGATATGGTGAGTGCTGGTTATATTTATGAAATACCCTTAATTCATCATTTGGTCCACTATCTCTCTAATCATGTAAGTGTTCTGTTAAGGATGATGTGCCTCAGTACCAAGACATTAATGTTCGCCAGTCCAAGGCACGCTTAGATTATGACGTGGGTGGCAGCAGTGCTCGGTATGGAGATACATATAGTGAGAGGTTAGTGGACATTTGGAAATTGCAGTCTTATTTGCTTTATATTCCCTTCAAAATATTTTTCTACCTATATTCATTACCGCAGGCCTGGACGATCGCATACTACATACAGTAGCGGCCGGTCTATCTCTGTTCATGATCCAGCATATGGCAGCAGCCGTCATGGCATGAGTTATGGAGGTATTGTCTTGAGGTTGTCTTGAAGGTTCTGTTATTTTTCATGGTATCTTTGGTCATATAATTTCTTCAAATTTTATGTCAACTTGCATCTATCTGTTGCAGGTTCTGGTAGTGGTGGTGATGCTGGTGAAATGTACTCATCAAATTTCAGTGGCAGCTACATGTCTCGTGGATCAGATGTGAGTATACTTTAAAGTTTAAACATCAACATTTTGCGACCTTTTTGTTCTGTTTCTCATTTTCTGTGAATCTTCTATTTGGGCAGGTCGGTGGGAGTTCATATTCATCACTTTACTCGGGCCGTAATTTGGGTAGCAGCAGTGGTGGCTACTATGGAGGCAGTGGTTCCAGTTCATATTACTAAGGTGCATACTCAAATCTGTTCCCTTTTTACCTCAGTATGTATTTGTCATCACACATTTTTTCCACCACTCCCCTCTTATCTTGCATCATGGTGCTAATTGCACATGCTTGGCGTGGCAAATGTTTACCCTTATATCAAGGATATGGGAAGCCATCTGTGATCAACCATGAATTACTTTAATGATACAAACTTGGCATCATATCACCTTTCTGGAACAGATTTGGCATAATAGGACGTTGGTGTAAGCCCTGCATTATATGGAGCTTCTTATTTTATGGCCTACAGATCTGGAAAAAGAGGAGTCAAGTGTTGGCAGTGATTTCCAATAAGACAAGCTCAAAGATGCCAGAGACATTGAGTTGGTTGAAGCAGTAGTCCTTTGGACATTCTGGCTTGTCTATGTAATCTAAGGCTTTGCTATTTGGTCAAGAGTAGTGAACATATGGCCAGCTATGGTGTCTTCTAAGTGTTTCAACATGTTTACTTGCAGTGTTTCTATAACATTGTGAGAGATATGGAGTGTTTAATAAGTTAAGTACTTTAAGGTAGTTTATGCAATTCAAGGATTTTTTTGGAGATTCCATTTCGTGATGCGATGGCCAATGATTAGACTTACAGATGAAGCCTTGCAAGCAGTCCTTCAAGTGAGGCTGTTGTTTTCTGAAAAACTTCACTCCTTAGCATGCTTCATCTGTTCTCTAGAGGTCCAATATTTGCTGAAACAGAATGTTGCTTTGTCAGACTTCAATTCAGGACACGTTCTCTGTTGACCTCCACCAGGCACAAACGGTCTAATGAGTTGCCAAAATTATAGAGAAACCGTTTGTATGGATAGTACTTTTCACCAATCATTTACTTTGGGTTCCCAAAAGTTTAAGATGATGCAGTAAAAGGACATTCAAACTTTTGAGTTTAGCCTTGCAAGGCATCAGGTAATTTGATGAGCAGTACAAGTACTTGGGCACCATGGTCTAATCATCCACCACTTGTGAAATGTTTTTGCTAATTGGAGCATGGATTGTTGTCTATGATAAAGAGTAACTGATAAATGGATAAACTAACTGTTAAATGGATATTGGCTGATTGCAAGCTTTCAAGGTCTTGCTGGAGTCATGACACACTAACTGATAAAGCTACGTAAAAAAGTTGTGTATGATATAATTACTGACTACGAGTTATGAACGTCAGGCTCAGTTTCAGCCAATATAGATTGGGCTATATATGATTGGCCAAATTCTGATTCTCATGTTTTATTCTCTTTCTTTGCATCCAGTTTCAATCTGACGTCTTTGTTATTCATCTAGACTACTTGCACTTAAGTTTATGAAACAAGATGATTATTAATTAGTGATACTAATACCAGGTGTACAGTCTGCGGAGAGCTTTAAGAAGCCTATGCAGACTTACTGTTAGTGCTACCTATCTCTAACCCGTAGTTCTATCTCTTGTACTAACATGGAATTCACTTGGTCAGTGGAAGTTTGACAAGGACCATTATACTGGATCCTGGGCTCTAACATATACTTGGTCTTGAAGTTACTTGTTGGAGACAAGTTTTTCTAGAACTGCCGATAGGAGAGCTCACCATGAGTCTTGGCAGAGGCAGCTCTGAGATGACTTTAGCGGTTTCCAGAAACAGCATATTGCTTACTTGTCAATGCACTTGTCGGACATTGTGTTTAGTTGTGTTTAGTACTTAATGGAGTAGGGTTCCATAAGGGAAATCGATAATATTCAGAGATCTGGTAATCGTATCCATGATTGGCAACTGTGTTTGGAAGGAATGCTGTATTGACTATCGTCTATTGAAGTATTGAGCAATTTGCATTGGCACCACTCAATTGAGATACTGGGTGTCAGTTCAGGAATCAGCGACTTGCTGATCTGATGCCTGATTCAGTTCTTATTTGAGAAGCACAAGGTAATGGTGGATATTGTTGTTTGTATATGGGAAGGAAGATAGGTCTGAGGCTTCATTTAATGGAATTTTTTCCTTGGAAAATAGGAAACACAACTCTGCCTATGTGTATAGCCGGTGTCAAGCAGGGGTAAAGCAGAAGGGTTGTGGTAGGCTTATAAGCTAACATCAAAACCAGCCATTACTATGGATATCAAACCCAGTTTGGATTTCATATTTAGCCTATCTCAATGTGCTTGAGACAAAGGCTTTCTTGTTGTTGTTCATGTTGGAAATAGGAAACAAAAGATTTCCCGTTGAAGCTTGAATTGAATTGAAGGATAAATTGTTGGAGCAAACATAAAACTACCACAGTTTGATTAATTAATCAGAGGGAAATAAAGAGGTTAAAACACGTAATGGATTTCTGAATTTTAAAGTCCGCCTGTCCCCCTTAGCAGTTTGACTACTAGAAACTCAAATTATAAACCCCCCTTACATTTATGCTGTTTTTGCTTTCTCTTGCTTAGTCATAATGTTATAAAAGCTGTTGATGCCTACCTAGGCTTCCATAGCATACTGTCATTCTACTTCTTGAAGCTCTGTGCCGGAGTTTTGAATTTTGTTTCGTGGTTGACATGCTAACCCAGATTAACTATTATCATGTTTTTGAGCATTTTGAGAATTGTAGCCAAGCATGCTTCTCCAAGGATGCACCTTGGGCTCCAAACAGGAAATGGTACATTTGCTCGGGATGGTCCGTCTAATAATGCTGAGTTTTGTTTGTTGAACTTGTTGTGGTGTTTGCTTGGGTGGTGTCACCTTGGATCGCTTTCATTTTCCCTTGTGTATCTAAAATATACTATAAATAATGGATTAAAAATGTAAACGCGCTTTGAATTGTTGTGTGATTGTCTCGTGGACGCGGTGCTCACATTGTGTGTCACCAGTTTCGTTGGCCTTGCCGTGTATTGCCCCTTGTGCCAGTGTTTAGACCATGCTGGCTTGCATTGTTGTGTCCATACGGTTCCAGTCCCTCTGCATTATGTCCCTTCCTCTGAAGTGAGCATTCCTCAATTAGATTCGATGGGAACTGTAAGATCATGCGTTTTTCATGTCGCCTGCTCAATCTGTACGCTGGTATATAATCTGAAAGTTCTTAATTTCTGGTGATTGTTATGGAAGCTCTCTTGAGCTAAACTCGATTGGAGCATCAGTGCCTTCTCCTATGCACGCAGCGTTACCTTGCGCACGCGTCGGGCGCTGCAACAAGCGGCATCTCCCCGTCGAGATGAGACACGGACACTGGAAGTTCACGCTGGACTCCGTGCGTACCGAAGCCGGATTGTTGCCGCGCGGACACCGCTGCCACCCGACGGCCGCAGGAGCCGAGGGCCCTCCTCCGCCCAGGCCCGTCAACCGTGCAGGCGAAGGAGCCATCGGACGTGTAGCCCACCGCGCCGCGCGGACGTCCCGATCTCGCCAGCGCGCAGGCACGTTGCGTCGTCCGCTGTGACCACGTCGCGTCGGCGTCGGCGCGCCGCCGTGCCGCGGCCGCACGCTACCCTCCTATACCGGGTCGCGCGGCCCGCGGGCCGCCGATCGCGGCCAGTCGCAATTCACACGACGTGACCACCGTCGAAGGCGGCGACGGCAAAGAAAAATTATTTCCGAGAGGCCGTGCGGCCATGGAGCCCGTCACCTCCATCCGACGGCCACGGGGCCCTCTAGCGGCGCATCACGGCCACCCAAGAGCCGGAAAGGAAGACGAGAACCACCGCAAAAGTTTTACGAGTTCCACGGCCAGCGCCGCGGGGGTGTCGGTCAAGGTGCCCCACGCCCCGTGGTTGGCGCCGCCGCCGCTGCCGCCCACCGCCGCCCGCGTGCGCCCACCGCCATCTGTCGCCGCCTAAAGGGAACGCCTCCGTTATAACCCACCCCGCACCATGTCCTCCTCCGCCACCGCCTCCCCACCACCACAGCCATGGCTTCTCCCTCCCCATCGCCCCCGGCTAACGCCTCCGGTCGTCGCGTGCCGCCCCCGTGCTGGACGCCCGACGAGACCCTCGCCCTCGCGCGCGCGTACACGGCGCGCCGCCTCGCCGTCGGCCGCGAGCACCTGACCTCCGCCGACTGGGCCGCCGTGGCCGTGGCCGCCCCGTCCAAGACCGCCAGGCAGTGCCGCCACAAGGTCGAGAAGCTCCGACGCCGCCTACGATCCAGCCGCCGCCGTCCCTGCCCACTCCTCGACGCCATCGATCTCCTAGACGGCCCTTCCCCGCCGCTCATGTCCCGGGCCCAGTCCCCGTCCCCGTCCCTGTCCCCATCTCCACCACCGGCGGTTTCTCTGCCATCTCCCTATTCTCCCCCCGCCTCCCCTCCCAGGAAGAGGAGGCGGGACGATGCCGGAGACGAGAACGGAGTGAGCGACCTGGTTGGGGCGCTGCGGGCGATCGGGGAGGGGTTACTGCGGGCGGAGGAGAGGAGAATGGAGGCCGCCAGGGAGACGCAGCGGATGCGGATGGATATGGCGCTACGGCATCTCGACGCGCAGCGCCGGCTCATGGAGGCTTTCGTCGGCCGGATTGTCGACGCCTTGGACTGAAGTGGTCGCGCAAAGGTGTCTCCTTTTGATGCTTCTCGCTCGTCCTTGATGCATGCTGGTTTGCGAATTTAGGAGCTTATCAGAGCTGTTGATATGTAGTAGCTGTGATGAATCTGTGATGTAGCTGAATTGGATAAATCTTAGTGATTTTGCAGTCTTGTATGTATTGCTGAAAAGGAGCTCTCCTTACGGCAGAACGGGATATCTTGCTTGTTACACATCTATTGCTTGATTACCTCTATGTTTTGTGCCTTGAATTGGTTTGTTTTATGTTTTGATGAAATTAATGTATACCCATTATGATCAGAGATCGAGGACATGGAATTATGATGGCAGTTATTTGTTACAGCAATTAAAAGAATAGGCTGGAGATGATGTTTGTCTTTGAGTAACTGTATTTTTTCCTCCTTGTAGTGCTTTAGTCCTATTTAGGCCGATAGTAATTTTCTCCTTTTTTTACCGATCAAGGTAATGATCGATTTCACTACTGGGTTTTACTTTGGTTGTTGGGCCACCAATCAATTCTGAGTCTGTGATGCTATGTTTTCATTTTTAGATATTCTGGCAGAATGCCATCTTCTTAGTTCTGCTTGATCCAGTATCTTCTGTACGGAGGTGAATATGCAGCATAATTGGACTACCAAAGGAATTCTGTCCACTGTGTTGTATCTCTATGCAGAAAGCCATGCCTTGAAGTCAGATGTCCCTTGGTGATCCTGTTAAGAGGTTACGGGTAAAAAGAAAAAAAAGGCAATGTTGGTTGAAAATTGAAATCTACCCCTAACATTCTGAGGTTTGATGATTGCTACACCACATCTAGATTTTGAGATCAATTAATGGCACCCAAGACAAATCCTCAAGAAAACTCAGATGGGGTCCTATGGAGATTTGACATTTCCATTCTAATCTCTGTTTAAAAAAGTGGTCGCCTAGGCCGCTTAAGCGCCGCCTAGGCGCTGAGCGGCACTGGACCGCTTCGCTTTTCCCTAGGTGGCAACATTAAGCGGCCGGACCGCTTTTTTTCTGTTTTTTTTTCTGCTTCGGTCTGCTTTTTTATTGCTTTCTTCCGCTTAATTCCGCTTTCCACCTCTTTGTGTGTCCATATAAAAAACAACTAACTCTATTTTTTTTCATCCCTAACGGTGGCGGTTGCTGTTAGCAAGGTGGTAGTGCCCTGTCTTAGTGTCTGGCTGTCTACACAAGATAGCGTCACACATTTTATTGGTTGATTGAATATTTAAATTTAAAAATATACATATATATAATATATTATATGGATTTAACTCCGCTTTTTGCGAAACGCCTAGGTGCCGCCTAGGCTAGGCGGAGCTCCTCCGCTCGCTTTTTTCTACCGCTTTTTGAAACACTGATTCTAATTAAGCGGGATCAGAGACCATAGTATGTATTTGCCTCTTGTATGTATAGCTATTCAAAAAATGAAGTTAGTCCACATGCTCTCTTTATCCACATATAAAGAATTCTTCTTCAAGACATTTTTCTACTCTAAATTCATGATTGTCTTACTGCAAGGCATCAAAAGCGAGTGCATTCTGTTTGCCCATGTATTTGTAATAGATGCTTCATTGAGATTCGTAGTAGCGCCTGTATTCTGTTGTTATGCAAACTTCATTTTAATATTTTATATTTTGCTCCTCTTTTTGTTATTGTGCTTTTTTTGCCGCTAGCATTTCTGCTTGTGAAAATAACCATTCTCCGGTTATGCTTCTCATTTCAATACGTTTCCTTCCAAAATCTGGTTTCTGTGTGCACTTATGCATGAATTCTGTTTGTTACTGATCAGCGGTGGATGTTTTTCTCCCCATGTTCCAGGAGATTTAATGTTTAGATTATACTCATCCTTCTTGTCTGCTACTTCATTAGTTCTTACAATGAAGGTGTCGTAGTTGGGACAACAGTTTACAATAT
This sequence comes from Neostapfia colusana, assembly GCA_030760725.1. Taxonomy (NCBI): domain Eukaryota; kingdom Viridiplantae; phylum Streptophyta; class Magnoliopsida; order Poales; family Poaceae; genus Neostapfia; species Neostapfia colusana. The sequence continues at coordinate 58,707,240 of JASWHV010000019.1, forward strand.
TCTTGGTTCTACACCGCAAAGTTATCAGACTTATATTGGGTGGAAACACTAATTTTTTTCCTGGGTAATTGCATATTGTGGTCCACCAGCAGAGAAGTTATTATGTTATAGTAATGTTATCATGTTCTTCTCGCATTTGCTACTATCATTGATGTTAACAGTGCAATGATACTAGCACGGCAGCACCTATTCCAAGTGTTTTGTTGGTCACTAGTATACAAATCTTTTGAAGTTGTGGACAAAATTCATATTTATCTTGCTTAAATGTGCCACCATCCTTCGTTACTAAGCTGTTCCCTTGATTACAGCCACACGATTAACATATATGTTATTTTCAGTTTTATCTATTGGACCCATGCTTCCTGCTGAGCTGAAAGTTTAGTTGCTTTGAATGAAAATAGTTTGGATATTCTGTAGTCTGCTACAGTTATCTTGTTACTATCTAGAATCTTCATATCCATTAAGAACTCTACATGGGTACCTAGATTTTATACAAGAAGGTCATCACTGCAATCTAATGCTTCCATTTGGTGTAAGTGGATTTGCTGTAGATGAAAGCATCACTTAAGTAGGATTTAGGACCACCATCAAGATATGTGGTCCCTTGTATGTTGGCATCCGCTTTCAGGCTAACTGTGTGGCTCAACAATTGGGCTACCACTTGAGATGAGCATCAGGAAATGTAAACTGGGGTATGAAATATTGACTCAATGAAGCATGCTGATTCAAAAGCAGGAATTCACTCCATGATATTCGGCTTTACTTCTGCATCTAATTATTTGTGGTCCATGAAATGTTGATACAATTCTTTATACCAAGCACTGTTTAGGACTATCGAACACCACTTTTTAAAAGCTAGCGTACTGTATACTTGCGTCCTATGATCCTGCATTGTCGAATATCCCTTGAAGATGCTTTTATTTGCAAGAACTATATGTATCCTTTAAATTTTGATGGGGTAACTTTTATTGTAATATGAGTACATTAATTTGGCCCTCCAAACCATATTTTTCCTGGTATGATTGTTTGCCAGATTTTTTTGGGGTCGATGTATATTCTTGAACCATTGAGGAACGTGCTCGTGTGATCTGTTTGTTCATGGAAAGGAACTAACATTTGGTCATGAAACTGTTTTTGGTCTAGATAATGACATGAAAATCAGCTTGAGAATAGTATCCATATCTTGATGCTTTTAAATGATTTCATGCTGTATGCATTTGAACTACCTCTGTTTCCCTATATGCGCACAACAGGAAAATACAAAAGCTTCAATTTTAGCTGCAGCACATTTCATTAATTACCATTCTTTTTTTGTAAGTGGCCGAATTATTAATTCTACATTGTTTTAGGATATTCTTGCCTGTAAACTGGGATTCGTTTATCTGGTTTTGTATCCTCATCTTCTGTTCCAACTGCAAGTATGGCCAGTTGCATCTGAAAACGACTTGGAGCTTGACAAATCGGTCATCCTTGTGATGTTTGGTAGTTCCCTGTATTTTGACATTGTTAGTTGTTGACAATTTGAATCTTTGAACAAACAAACACATGCCTTGCTCAAACCTGCGTATGCACCTTGAGAAAAAAATAAGTTCGAGCTAATAATTTTATCCAATCAGCAAGCACAGAAGCAGGAACCGAAGGGCTTACATAAAGCAAAAGTAGCCGCTTTTTTGCACCATCCCAAATAAACCTAGGACCATCTGCAAGATGGTTACCGATCTACTGAACTCAATGTAATTTCTAGCCCATATTATTATGCTGGTACTGCTAAGAAATGTCCAGATTTGCATGATGGATCATTGCATTGACGATCTCATTTTCTTCTGCAGTGTATGTGGAGTGCACCCCGTAGCAAGCATAGAAGACTATGATCACAAGGCTCCAGAAGCCGAACCTCTGGTAGGACCTCGCGTTGAGAGTGGTTATCAGGAACACATTCAGGAAGACAGATGCAGCAGCAGGCCATGGCATCAGAGGGACCGACCACTCCGACGGTGGTGCAGAGAAGTCCCGTCGTGCTGTGCGGTGGAAGACTGTGGTGATTACCACGGAGATGACCCCGAACAAAGGCATCGCCCATTGGCACCACCCATCAATCCTCCTCGAGAGGGAGAAGCCGAGAGAACTCAGCGTGAGGACGAACAGAAAAAGGAGCACATGGAGCGGCCTGCTTGTGCCGAGCTTCGCGTACCGGTGGTATATGAGCGCATTGGCCACCAGGTAGAAGACCAGCAGTGTTCCGATTGATATCATCTCAAACACTATCTGCAGCTCTGTGAAGAGTGCGATTGATGCAGTGCAGAATCCTGGGCAAGGGCAGTGCTGATGGTAAGAAAGTACCGCAGAAAAAAAAAAGATCAAGCATGCTGTTGCATCCACGAGATGTAATATACATTATCATCTTGTCATGCTAGGATACGTCTATGAGCATAGATATATCCTCGCCAAAATCTTAAATTCTTTAGTACTTTGAACCATTAAATTTATTGCATAGTTTGTCTCGGTCGTGAGAAACACTACATACTTTGATCCAGTAATGTTGGAAGTCCATTCCAGAGCATCAAAACAGAGGCGAGGCTAAGCAATACTGCATCTTATTACACAGACTACTTATCTAGACTAGGCTTTTTTTCTCTTTCTTTAAGGTCGCTTATGGGGCTTATGGTTCATAAACCTTTGATCTCACCAATTACTACTTGGTAGGTCTTATTTGGTTGTGTAGAGCCGTTTAAACACTTACCATTACAAACTATATAATGACAAGTGACAACTGGAGAGTGAGAAAGCATTTCTACGCCATTGCTGATATCTAAGACTTGCAGAACTATACATCACACGCTACTGCATCTTGACTGCAAAATTAGTACTGATTGATATCAACTTGCAAGGAAATATTGAATAAGGTCTTGTGTGCCCATTGGTTGGGACCTTGGGGATGAAGGATTTGCTACCTAGAAATATGGTCGCATTCATAGGAGTGCCGGTGGAAGGGTGGACCTTGGCCAGCCACAACGGCACCAGGCGCGCTCTGGCGATGACGCACAGGTACCTCGCCTGCCCCAGCATCGCCACCAGCAGCGATGCCACGATGCCGAGGCTCGCGCCGGCGCCCACGACGCTGCTCGCCCACTTCCACCCCACCTTCATCCTGAACGCCGACGAGAACGGCGCGGTCTCCGATATCTACGCATGCGCCCCGGTAGCATGATGATCAGCCGAGACTAGAGTACCCACCGTTCTCAGCACAGTGCCTACGTATATGGACATGACGCTCACCTCGGTGTAGGGCAGCATGACGCAGAGGGCGATGGACATGAGGCAGTAGAGGGCGGACACAATGAACACCGAGCCGGCGATGCCGACGGGGAGTGCCCGGGCGGGGTCGCGGATCTCCTCGGCCATGGTCGACGCGGAGTCGTAGCCGATGTAGCTGAAGTAGACGACGGCCGCGCCGTCGAGGACGCCGCGGACGCCGTAGGGGGCCAGCCCGTGCGGCCGCACGAGATTCTTGACGCTGCCGTTCCACAGGCCGACCGCGATGATGAACCCGAAGAAGAGCAGGTGGAACACCGTGATCACCATGTTCAACGTCGAACTCTCCTTGGTGCTGCAGCAGTCGTTGCAAATCGAATCAGTTGTCATTCTAATGTGATCAATGCCATCATTTGCAACTTGTTTCCCCCTTACTCTCTTACATTTGTGTGTATATATATATGTACTTAATTATTTTTTGCAAAAACAGAACAGAAAAAAATCAATTAGCAAAGTTGTAGCATCATATGACCAGCATAAAATATTGGAACTAAAGATCACAATTCCACATGCCAATTAAGAGCAAATGACAGAAACAAATGTCCCTTATTTAGCAGTGTAACAAGTTAACATGGTAGTTTGCCTACGCGCGCTACGTTTACCTGTAGCAGAGGCACACGGTCAGGAGCAGGATAAGCACGACAGCCGGCACGTCCAGCGCATTGTACCCCTCGGCGATGCCGTCGACGACGATCCTCCACGCGTTGGGTTCCTTGACCCCGAACGACGAGGCCAGGTAGTCCGTGAAGCTCCTGGCCACAGCCGCGTTCGACAGCACGTACTCCATCAGAATGTTGGCTCCCCCGAAGAACCCCACGAACTCGCCTGACAAGAACACGAGGGAGGCCTTAATTTGCTTATTTTGATACGTAGTTTACAAGTACATGTGTCTATGAATTAATTAACCATACTTTGATGATAACTTCTTCCATTTTCATGTGATAGAATAGAGCAAAGCTTCGATGCGCTGTAATGGTTAAAGTTCTAGAACTAATTAATTAATCAAGATTCGACTACAAATTTCGGACGAATTTACTTGCACAAAGAAAACTCTTAATTAGGATTTCGGTTGTAGATTTCAAGAGAAAAGCTGGCGGCGAGTTTAACGTTCTTTTGCATTTCGTGCAGTCGTCAAAACAGCAGATTTTAATGCCGCGTAAAACAAGGAAACGGCGGCAAGAGCTGAAAGCTGGTCGTGTAATTACCGAACGTTACTCTCAGGTAACTGAAGGCTCCGCCGGCGACGGGTACGCGCACCGCGAACTCGGCGTAGCAGAAGGAGGACAGCAGCGCGGAGACGCCGGCGACGACGTAGGAGACGAAGACGGCGGGTCCGGCGGTGTCGCGCGCCACTCTCCCCGTGGTAACGAAGACGCCCGCGCCGAGCATCCCGCCGACCCCGAGCCCGACGAGGTCGTACCACTCGAGCCGCCGCTCCATGCGCGCGCCCGACCGGTCGCGCACCTCGTTCATCTCCTGCGCCGGCGTCCACGTCACCAGCGCCCTCCTCCGCAGCCGGTGCGGCGTCTGCGCTATCGTCAGCAGCACGTCGCGCAGCGCCATTGGGTCCTTCTCTTTTGGGGCTGGTTTCTTGACCTGTGGCTAGCTGGGTGCACGTAGCAAGGACGATGGAGCTCGGCTACTCTATTTATACATGAAGAGAGAGATGGAGCATTCAAATCAAATGCTTGTTCACTCGGATGGTGGGCAATGAAGTCGCTGCACCTGTTCAGCTTTTGATCGTACGGACCTCGCGAGCTACTTACTATACTAGCGGATTGATGCCCGCGTCCTTCAGTAGCAGGGGGAAAAGGCTTTGCATGAAGCAGCCAGCGTCAAAATTAAAAAGGCCGCTGCTCGCTGTATTTTAGCTGCCGCTCATTACACAGCGGCCGATTCAGCGTGCGTGCTTTGTCGGATGCAAGAGCCATGTGTTCATCTCGAAAGACGCTACATGTAGAGAGCAGAGCAGGCGCACGTGACCAACGTAGGAGTGCTAGCTAGGCTGCAGCGCGGAATGCTGTTCCTCCTGTCCTGAAAATCCTGAGGCTCCAGGAGCAATGTTTGATTCCATAGGCCATTTCATTTGGTGATCTGGATGTATGTCTTGACTGAACAAAAACAAGAATCTGTTCTCACCTCTCGTGCATTAAGTTAATCCAAATAAACCACTAGGTTGCTGGTACATATGTAAATACGCTATTCTGTTTTTTTTTTTTCTGATGGCTCCTGCATTATCTGTGGTGCTACAACTGAAGCTCACGTGGGAAAGATTTCAGGTAAATGTTGGTGGATCTTGTGGCTATTTGTAAATGGTGATAAAATCTGTACCAGGGAGAAAAGCATAGATTGTTCCACCCCTCCTGTTGACACCTGGTTTGGCAGGTAGATTTACTAGTACACCTTGCTACTAAGTGGTGCAAGGAAGGAGGTCAAATCTCTACGAGCCCTATAATAAGGAGACCATCAATATACTAATGGTCATGACTACGCAGCAGCAGATACATGAGCTTGGTGACGTGTCGACAGGCGATTGGTGCACTGTCTGGCTGCTGAATGTTGCATCTTTATCATGCCGAATTAGACCCAATTTTTTTATCAAGTAATACCAATATGCTGTGAATAATTCACTGTTACGGCAACATTAGAACTGAGCTGAACAGCAGTTGGCGAATCTAGTCCGCCAAAACCAGACCAAACCTAGAAGCAAATATAATATGACACAATCATAACGTATTACAGCATCAATAACCAAAATCCTGGACCTAGTTATTAGGTACGTTAAGTTGTTGAGGAAAAAGGCGTTGAGTTGAGATATATGCATGCTGTTCGGAAAGTGAGTCGATGCATTCTGATCCAGCCCTGCCTGATCTGCTTCTCGTTTTGAAGGGAACCTCGATCGATTATCTTTACCAAGGACGCGATCTCTGTACGTGTATTAGAAAGATTGATAGGAGGATAGGACCAATGATCTGACGGCCTGAAAGAGAGGCCATGCGACGTCGGGAGTAGTCAAAGATCCAGAGAGCATAACATGATTAATCTGAACTCTGAAAGACACAGACGATGAACAACTGCTGCATGAAAGCATTAACACTCCTGCAGAAATAGCTTTATACAACGTATGCATAATACTGGGGCAAAAAGCAATAGCGAAAAGAGATTGCATGAGCATGAAGAGATCGCTCTGTTAGATGCAGCCGGCACACAGGAAGAATTCGCCTTGGATGCTTGCGTAAATTAAAGGACTGAAGCTAGCAGAGAAGCTGGCACACTATAAGGGGTTCCGGGAGAAAGAACACGCTAATGATGGCCTTGAACGAAAGATAAGGCGCGGCTTTGCGATTGTTAATCCGTTGATATGGCATAGGGCTGCACGGAGTCAGAATCATCTCGTTAATCAAAGTGGAGGCTTAGGTTAGATGCTACAGGTGTAGGCGTCCTCCCTAGCCTGCCCTTTGGAATAGAGGATATATGGCGCATATATCCTCTACCCAAATTGCCCATGTCTCTGTACTCTCTGCATCACATAAAAAGCTAACATATGTAGATATAAAATCAAGATGCACGGGCATATTGAAAAAGATTTTAAATTTGTTTTAAGGACCGAAGTCAGATAGCCTTTTGATTTTGTATCGCATTGCAGTGCTATACACCTAGTTATATTGCAATTGTTAAGTAGCTAGGCATGTCCTTCTCTAAAAACAAAGTAGTCAGGTAGCTACTTTACCTTTTGGGCCGAGTCAAATTCGAACCCAACACTACCTAACAATCACTCCAGCCCTTTAACCACTTAGCCTAGTCGGCTAGTCCAGACTGTGTTGCTGCACTTAGATTGGCCCCAGTTAATCTTGGACAAATACCTCAGTTTTGGGCCACCGAAGCATCCACAACCCGAGCAAGACACCACTCCGTTTGCTCCGGAACAGTGGAGGAAGAGGGACCAGGAAAATGGCGGGTCGAGGCGAGGAGATGGTCGGTTCCTCCATCACCCAAAGCGGTGAGCGGACGGCCGGGCGACGGGTGCGCAACGGCCACGGTTTGTGCTTCTCTTCGAGTTCACCTGCTTGCCATGATGATTCTCTAGAGTTTCGAGTCCCTGGCGAAAATCGTTGGGTACCTGCTGTCTCGAAATGCCCGGAGACTTTGCAGATGTTTTACCCCTCTTTTTTTTTATTCGGGCACAAAGGATGCTTTCACGGGATTTAGTAGATGGGTTAGGATTAGGAAGTGTCACACCCCACGTGGGAAAGAAGAAAGAAAAAAGAAAACTGCTCACGCCCTCACAACCGCGCCCGTTGCTCACTGCTCGCTCGTGCCAGCTCGCGCGCGCTCAACGGCCGCTCAAGCATCGCAACCGCCCCTCCTTTGTCCATTTGCATCAGAAAATTGTCACCCCTTCCCTCCTATTTAAACAACTCAAGAGCACCTAAAATTTTCCCCACACGCAAACCAAACTCCACCGATGAGAATCGAGTTCATCGTCGTCCTCTGACTCATTTCAGAACCGATCCAAATAAACGCTAGGTAAGTTTCTCATATTTCCCTCCTTCGAAATTAGTAGAAAAAATTGAGAATTAGTGAATTTTTCCGTCTTCTCGCGTTTTCCGGCAAGAAAATCATCGCCGCCGTCGAGCGCCGCTATCGGTCACGGTCAGGACAACGTGGCCCTCTCGGAGTCGTTGGATTAAGAAGCATTCCCAAAACCAGTTGTTAATCTTTAACGGCAAATTTTGACATATCTGAGTAGCAAGAAAAAGGCAAGTGTTCCTTGACCACTTTGTTCCTATTCTAGGGTGTTTAGTTAGAATGATTGCATGGTGTCATTAATATGAAACCTAATTTAGGTTGTTTCCCTAGTTATATTCCTTTATCATTCCTTGTTTAACCATGGAGGGACTTAGTTGATATTTGTTGGTTATCATTTTATGTGCTTAGCCAAGCATGCTTGGAACTTAGAGAATGAATGAAACATTATGGGGATAGTCTTGTGGGATTATATAAAGGACACAAGGGTGTGTCATGGTGTTGGGAATCTAAACAGGCTGGTTGTTTGGTTGGTGCTTCGTGCACGAGACTCGGGAATGAGTTAGTGTCTGTCTTAGATTCTAAGGACCGGTTCATGGAACAGTTAACCCGGCCTTACAGTGCCACCACAAGACTGAGATGGGGCAGCTTGGCCAATTAATTAGGAGTTTGCCGGTATAGTATGAGTGTTTGGATGGTGCGGAGAATGGGAGTCCATTTTGACTGCCCTGGGAACTGCAAGGCTCAAGAGGGGGCTTCTGTAGGGGGGTTACTCCCAGGAACTACAGCGGTGAAACCTCAGTGGGCTTGTACTTGCCGGTAGACCCTTTGTAAAGGCCATGTAGTGATCTCCTGATCGCACACCAAAGGAAGTGTGTAATATGGCTTGCAACCACGGATATCAGGGAGGTTTCTTAGTCCACCTGGCAACAGGGGATGAAATCACTACTTGTGGGTAAAGTGGTACAATCTCTGCAGAGAACCAAACTGTCATGACAGCCGTGCTCACGGTCAAGAGCGGCTTGGACTTGTCTATGATTAGAGAAACATGGATGTGAGTCGAAAAGAGGTTGTTGGGTGATGTAACCTAACATTAAATGACTTAATTATGATGATGGTGGGATTATCACTTAGTAAGATAGGTTGCTAATTAAAACTAAGGGTCAGGATTAATGCATAGTGCTTAACCATGTTAGCTTTCCCTTGCTATTGGCCTTCATAGCATTCTTTCCTACACTTGCTGAGTACCTTTGGTACTCAAACTTGCTTTTGTTAGATATCACATGTTGGTTCAGGTGCAAATAAAGATGTAGATTTTGATGAGTAGGACTTCGATCCCGAGGAGTTGTTCTAGGTTGGCGTAACCCCCGGGCAACGCCTGTGGACTGGAGGACCACTATTTAGACTTTCGCTGGTTGTAAATATTAGTGTGATACTTTTATTATTCTATTATGACATATGATGTAATATAATGTTACCGTTGACCTTGTCATGTAATATAATGATATTTCACTCTTGTTGGCACATGTATGACTTAACTGATCCTGGCATACATGTGAGTATACGCTCGGGTATTTCTTATGGAATACTGGGTGTGACAAAGTGGTATCAGAGCCAAGGTTGCCCGTAGGACGCGAACCTAGTTAGAAATAGACGAAACAAAGCCTTGTTATTTTAGCAAAACTATTTTACAAAATCTTTTAGAAGAAAAATAGTTATTTAGTTACTTATCTAAGGTTTAGATTCATCTAGCTTCAAAAGAAAAATCTTGTTATCTTTTATTTTCTAACTTTGTTATTTTTTTCTTTCTTTCAACTCAACCAACAGAATTTTAAAGATTAAGATACGAAAACATCTTAAATTTTTTTATAAAAAAATTATTATTCATCACTCGCTTAGGTTCCATTTTGATCAGCGGTTGATATCCATGCCTTGTTCGTTATGAGTTAAAAAAATTTGATGTATTGATATCTAGTGTTTTTTTTAATTTTTATTTAATGGGGTAGTCTATCACATTTAATATTTTTCTAACATGATTAGATAAATGATACGATAGGTCATCGCCAACGATGACAATATAAAAAAATAATCGTCAGTGAAGGCTCTCACACATGAAATGGAGGATCACTGAATAACAGAAAATAAGCTAGAAGACATTAAAGATTGTCATGATGTTTTGATGCTATATGCTTAATTTTATGTAGTGTGTATCCTAGTTTATTAAACCTAATCTTATTTCACCATATCAAAACCGTTAACACCTAACCATGACCGTAAGCACAAACTGTTTGGTATTAACCGTTTATGTCCTAATCCATTGAAACTTGGTTACAACTTTCTTAAACATCTTAATGAAACCAGTTTTAATCAACCAAACTTTAGAAAATCTAAACCTACCGAATCTCGGGGCGAGATTCCATTTAAGGGGGTAGTTTGTCACACCCCACGTGGAAAGAAGAAAGAAAAAAGAAAACCGCTCACGCCCTCACAACCGCGCCCGTTGCTCACGGCTCGCTTGCGCCCGCTCGCGCGCGCCCGACGGCCGCTCAAGCATCGCACCCGCCCCTCCTTTGTCCATTTGCATCAGAAAATTGCCACCCCTTCCCTCCTATTTAAACAACTCAAGAGCCCCTAAAATTTTCCCCACACGCAAACCAAACTCCACCGATGAGAATCGAGTTCATCGTCGTCCTCTGACTCATTTCAGAACCGATCCAAATAAACGCTAGGTAAGTTTCTCATATTTCCCTCCTTCGAAATTAGTAGAAAAAATTGAGAATTAGTGAATTTTTCCGTCTTCTCGTGTTTTCCGGCAAGAAAATCATCGCCGCCGTCGAGCACCGCTATCGGTCACGGTCAGGACAACGTGGCCCTCTCGGAGTCGTTGGATTAAGAAGCATCCCCAAAACCAGTTGTTAATCTTCAACGGCAAATTTTGACATATCTGAGTAGCAAGAAAAAGGCAAGTGTTCCTTGACCACTTTGTTCCTATTCTAGGGTGTTTAGTTAGAATGATTGCATGGTGTCATTAATATGAAACCTAATTTAGGTTGTTTCCCTAGTTATATTCCTTTATCATTCCTTGTTTAACCATGGAGGGACTTAGTTGATATTTGTTGGTTATCATTTTATGTGCTTAGCCAAGCATGCTTGAAACTTAGAGAATGAATGAAACATTATGTGGATAGTCTTGTGGGATTATATAAAGGACACAAGGGTGTGTCATGGTGTTGGGAATCTAAACAAGCTGGTTGTTTGGTTGGTGCTTCGTGCACGAGACTCGGGAATGAGTTAGTGTCTGTCTTAGATTCTAAGGACCGGTTCATGGAACAGTTAACCCGGCCTTACAGTGCCACCACAAGACTGAGATGGGGCAGCTTGGCCAATTAATTAGGAGTTTGCCGGTATAGTATGAGTGTTTGGATGGTGCGGAGAATGGGAGTCCATTTTGACTGCCCTGGGAACTGCAAGGCTCAAGAGGGGGCTTCTGTAGGGGGGTTACTCCCAGGAACTACAGCGGTGAAACCTCAGTGGGCTTATACTTGCCGGTAGACCCTTTGTAAAGGCCATGTAGTGATCTCCTGATCGCACACCAAAGGAAGTGTGTAATGTGGCTTGCAACCACGGATATCAGGGAGGTTTCTTAGTCCACCTGGCAACAGGGGATGAAATCACTACTTGTGGGTAAAGTGGTACAATCTCTGTAGAGAACCAAACTGTCATGACAGCCGTGCTCACGGTTAAGAGCGGCTTGGACTTGTCTATGATTAGATAAACATGGATGTGAGTCGAAAAGAGGTTGCTGGGTGGTGTAACCTAACATTAAATGACTTAATTATGATGATGGTGGGATTATCACTTAGTAAGATAGGTTGCTAATTAAAGCTAAGGGTCAGGATTAATGCATAGTGCTTAACCATGTTAGCCTTCCCTTGCTATTGGCCTTCATAGCATTCTTTTCTACACTTGCTGAGTACCTTCGCTACTCAAACTTGCTTTTGTTGGATATCACATGTTAGTTCAGGTGCAAATGAAGATGTAGATTTTGATGAGTAGGACTTCGATCCCGAGGAGTTGTTCTAGGTTGGCGTAACCCCTAGGCAACGCCTGTGGACTCGAGGACCACTATTTAGACTTCCGCTGATTGTAAATATTAGTGTGACACTTTTATTATTCTATTATGACATATGATGTAATATAATGTTACCGTTGACCTTGGCATGTAATATAATGATATTTCACTCTTGTCGGCACATGTATGACTTAACTGATCCTGGCATACATGTGAGTATACGCTCGGGTATTTCTTATGGAATACCGGGTGTGACAGGAAGCCTTTATGTTGGCTAGATGCGAAAGAACAGCGTCACAAGAGCGCTGTGTGATTTGTAGGAGAATTAATTAGTGGTGCCTGCTACGGTTTCGTGGTAAATGTCTGTACATAAAAGGGGTGACCTGCCCTGCCCAATATAAGCAGCTTCTTGCGTCCACGCAAAGCATGCGAAGAGAGAATCGGTTTGTTTGGCTTGTTGCGGAGTGTTGTTGGTAACCAGACCCAATGCATGGTCCAAAGTCTGTGACTTGGTTCTTTGTGTGTCATTTGTCGAACTAATGTAAAATGCCGTGTGTTGTCCAATTTTCATTGATTAACACATTACATGATTGATTGCACCCGTCGCTTGTATAAGAGGCCCCGTCATATTTTCCCCCACAGTACTAGAATTCCCCATGAGAAGTAAAATCCCTGTTAACTGCTTTGCGGTTGAGCCAAAGAAGGGCAGATGGCATTCAGGGAGTTCTCACCACATGCTTTTGATGGCCCAGAGGTGATCAAGACATCTCCTTACGTGTCAGGTGCTTGCTTCAACTTCATTTCTTTAATCGGCACCTAACATTCTTTCAGATAATCCCGTTCTCATGCTTACCACATTCCTTTCCATAACACCGGCCACACGCATATAAGGGCATGCGTTCAAGCTGAAAGTTTTGGAAGGCTTCATACACTCCTTCAGTGACACTTTCTCATGGCTGTTATCAGGCCATCTGTAGTCTACTCTTCTATTCTTATTCTTCTGAGCTTAAATTGTGGTCGGTCTCATGTATCTGCGAAGGTCTATATGGTGGTGATGGAGGATGATCCAGTCGTCTCTCACAAAGCAAGCCACAATCATATGATGTACGTGATTTCAATATTGGGTTATGCTTCCTTATACTATCTCTATTAATGACCCATTACTTTTTTTACGCTGAAAAAGTCACTTACTTGATTCTCTATTTTCAATTTTTCATCCAGAAGAGGTGAGGAAGCTCAGAAGTACAAAGCAGCGGCCACAACTAAGCATGACATCTTCCTGGACTCATTTCTCCCAACAGGATCTTACAAGAAACTATACAGTTATACACACCTGCTTAACGGCTTTGCTATCCACGCAGACTCAGAAGAGGTTTTTTTCCCTCCTAGCCCCTACAATACTTAACAGTACTTTTATTGTTTGACCTGTTAACAAGCACTCTCGTTTGATAGTTTCTCTATCAAACGAGAGTGTTTGTCCCTGATTTTTGAATATTATTCTATTTGCTTACATGTTTACTTTTAAGTTTTTATGATCTTATTGGTTAAAATGGGTTTATCTGTTTCTGCTGAAATTAAACTTTGAATGCTTCTATTGTTATATGTATAATAGGCGGTTAGAATTCTCCGCCATGCAAAAGGAGTAAGACTCATCCAGGAAGATGTCAAAATGGCCAAGATGACAACATACACACCAAACTTTATTGGAGCTAGTGGAGTCTGGCCACTCCTGGGTGGTGCGGAGAATTCTGGCGGTGGTGTAGTGATTGGCATGATTGATACTGGCATTGACCCCAAGAACCCAAGCTTTGTTACGAGCCAAGCAAAGCCAGCACCAGCTAGTTTCAAAGGAATGTGTCGTACTGGGAACAAATTCCCTCCTGGTTCATGCAATGGTAAGATAGTCGCAGCTACGTGGTTTGCGCGTGCTGGTCAAGCAACCGGAGAGTTCAATGCTACAATTCACTATGCATCTCCTTATGATCCAGATGGCCATGGAAGGTATGTGCAACTAAATACTATGTTGGTCACTTGGTTAATGCATTTTTGATATGAACGAGTCACCAGCTGATGATCATATCTTCGCAGCCACACTGCTTCCATCGCAGCAGGGAATTTCCATACATCAATAATATCCAGAGGGTACAACTTTGGGTATGCAAGTGGCATGGCCCCAGGAGCTAGGTGAGAAAGAACAACGTGTTTTCAGATTCAACACAAATCCAAACAAGGTAACCATTTGGTATATGATCTTACGATATGTTGTCTCTTGTGGTTGCCTTTACAGTCTTGCAATCTACAAAGCGGCTTACCCTTTTGGTGGGTACATGTCAGATGTGATAGCCGCAGTCGACCAGGTCCTTAATAAATAATATCTTTTCTGCAGAAAGATATAACCATTCAAAGCTGTCTGTTAAACTGTCACTTTGTCTGTAGGCGGTAGAGGATGGCGTCAATATTATAAGTCTTTCTATGGCTCCTGATTCAGTTCCATCTGGGCCAGCGACTTTCCTCAATTTGCTCGAGACACAACTGCTCCTTGCCACCAAGGCTGGAGTCTTAGTTGTTCAAGCCGCTGGCAATGGAGGACCTGATGTCAATTCAGTCGTCTCTTTCAGCCCATGGATATTAACTGTCGCAGCTTCCACAACAGACCGGAAGTATAAAAAATCAGTCATTACTGGCAATGGGCAAACCTTCTCTTGCGACCTCCGTTCCCGTAATTCGTTTCAACTTAACTCGGTAGTTGATCAATAATTTTGTAGCTTTTTTTCCTATTTGCAGCCACAATGCTCTGTGTTTTATTTTCTCTTCATTTTTTTTGCAAGGCTCTTACTTCTTAGATTGCATACTGATCTTGGATATGATATGTTCCTTTTTTTTAACGAACTGGATAGGACATGTTTTGTATCCTAGTTCACAATCTATCACCGCTGTATTAGACTAGATTAAACAGGTTAATATGTCACACTAATACTGTTGTTTCATATTCCTCACTGGATGCCAAATTTGTTTCAAGTCTTTGGCTCTTTCTATCCAGCACCAACACCAGGAGAAACAATGTACCCACTAGCATCGGCTGATGATGTGAGCATCGAGAATTCGAGTGAGGAGTCTGTTAATTGCTTAGATTCAAGTGTCTTCATCGAATCCCTAGTCCAGGGAAAGGTGATTATTTGCGAGGACACGTCAGACATCTTCGAAGGCAACAACATTGTTGGAATCATGAATACAATTCAGAAGGTTGGGGCTGCTGGAGTCATTGTCATTAGTCATCAAAAGGACGTCGATTTTGCTCCTACATTTCCCACCACATTCCCTTCAGCCGTATTCGTAGACGGCGCTGACTCATGGGTGAGTTAAATATCCTCGTGTTTTTGAACCATCTTTCGTGTTTTGAATTTTGATTGGTACCCAGGTTGCAATGTTCTCTCCTTCCAGTAGTTTTACACATGTTTGGGTGGCTCTGACTGACTGAATTATCTTGTTATACGTAACTGGCTGCAGGCCCTGATGAGGTACTACAACAGTAGCACTGTACGAGGCGAGGACGGTAAGATCGTCAGGTTCGGGGCAACTGTCAGGATTACGGATGGACGGCGCGCAACCTACACGGGAGAAGCACCTGCCGTAGCAACCTACTCGTCGAGGGGACCGGACGTGGAGAACAGGCAGCTGCAGCCTGCGGAGGCGCTGAAACCAAATGTCATGGCGCCGGGGCATAACATCTGGGGAGCCTGGAGCCCGACGAGCAGCGCGGTGCCGGAGTTCCAGGGTGAGAACTACGCGGTGCTGTCCGGCACAAGCATGGCCACCCCGCACGTCGCCGGGGTGGCGGCCCTGGTCAAGCAGAGGCACCCGACGTGGAGCCCCGCCATGATCATGTCGGCGATCATGACGACCGCGGACGTGACCGACCGCTCGGGGCGGCCCCTGACGGCGATTGGGGACGCGCGCGCGACGGCGCCCGCGACGCCGTTCGACATGGGCGCCGGCGCCATAAACGCGGCGCGCGCCCTGGACCCCGGGCTGGTGTTCGACGCCGGGTTCAGGGACTACCTCCAGTTCCTGTGCGCGGTGCCCGGCGTGGACGACGCCGCGGTGCTCCGGTCGGTGGGCACGCCGTGCCCGGCGGCGCGGGGGACGGCGGCGCGGTGGTGCTCGGACCTGAACGCGCCGAGCGTGACGGTGTCCAGCCTGGTGGGGTCGCGGCGGGTGGACCGGCGGGTGACCAGCGTGGGCGCGCAGAACGAGACGTACACGGCGTACGTGCGCGCCCCCGAGGGCGTGTCGGTGCGCGTGACGCCGTACCAGTTCGCCGTCGCGCCCGGCGCGACGCGGGCGCTCCGGATCGTGCTCAGCGTCACCGCGCCGGGGAACGCCTTCGGCTTCGGCGAGGTGGTGCTCAAGGGCGACAAGAAACACACCGTCCGGATCCCGCTCGCCGTCTACCCCGCCGCCGCGATGCACCCATGAACGAGCTCTTCAAGCATGCATAGCACACAAGTACTTCACCCCAATCCGTAACACGCATGTACCGCCGTACACGGAGCACGTACTGAAATGTGCTCGTACGCGTACACCACACGTACCCGTTCCAGAATCTACGTGGGCAGAGAGGCTCTCGTCTGCCCAAGATTGTTTTTTTTTTCTTTCCAAATCCACATGTTCCCATCAAAGCTGAGTTTGACTTGGTTTGGGTGCAGAGTCACGCCTTGCGATGAGCTGGCGATGGTCGTCGTCGGCGCGACGCGGCCGCGCTTGTTATCCGAGTCCGGCTCCCAGTTTCCACGCCTCCACCTCAGCGCGGACCGCCTCGTCCGAGTAGCCCTTTAATAATCGATTGTCACGGGCCTGATGAGACGCCACGCGGCGGTGCGCGCTTTGCGTGCGTGGGCACCCACGCCCTGCGCAGCCGCGAAGCCATGCCGTCCATGTAGCCACGTGACCGTATTAGGCTAGTTTCAATAGGGGTTTCTGTAACTCTTTCTCGTTACAAAACGTGCGTTGTTAGTAGTTGAATTACTCTTATTGGAAGAGAGGATGACAATAAGAGTTGGGGTAATTTTCTTGTCTATTTCTCATACAATGTCGTACTAACCCAAAGGGTTGAGCTTTTGGGTTGAGCCTACATATTTATAGCTGTCATCGCAGCTAAGCATATGCCACAAAGATGCTAGTCTAAGATGCTTAGATGTTGTCCTAATATGTCGTCCTTGGCTGACACTAAGATGCTGTCCTAGTGTTCTTAATATGCTGTCCTAATTGAGACCACAAAGACCAAAGGACTAGAGTACAACAAGGACCAAGGACCAAGGACTAAAGTGCAACAAACTAAAGGACTAGGGTACAAGGGACTAGGGGACCAAAGACCAAAGGGCTACAAGACTTCTTACAGCATTCTCCCCCTAAGTCTTGTACGTCATCTTCTGAGAGGGTTGGACCATCCCGATCTTGGTGCGAATTTCAATGAACTTGAGCCTCCCAAGGGGCTTCGTGAGCAGGTCCGCAAGCTGGTCATTGGTGTTGATGTAGTTCACCTTGATGCTCCCTTCCTCCAAGCATTTTCGGATGAAGTGGTACCTCACCCTGATGTGCTTGCTCCGTTCATGGAAAACAAGATTCTTTGCCAGGGCCAGAGCGGACACATTGTCCACCCTGAGTTCGACCGCTCCAGTGTCTCTGCTGAGGAGATCACCAAGCACTCGATAAAGCCAGAGCGCCTGAGTCGAAGCGGTGGAGGCCGCTATGTACTCGACCTGGTAGCTGGACAGGGCCACCACCTGCTGCTTGACCGACTGCCAGCTAACGAGGCACTTGCCAAAGAAGAGGATCCCACTCGTGCTCTTGCTGGGGTCGATGTCACCGACGTGGTCGCTATCGCTGTACCCGACAAGGTGTGCCTCCCCAGGACACCTCGGGTAGTGGAGGCCGTGATCGAGAGTCCCCGCAACATAGCGGATGATCCTCTTCACAGCCTGCTGGTGATCTGTCGTCGGTCGTTGCATAAAACCGACTAACGTAGCCGACGGAGAATGCCAAGTCCGGTCGTGTGTGGGTTAGGTAGCGAAGGCTCCCCACAAGACGTCGGTACTGCGTAGCGTCCACCTCCTCCGCCGTGCTGTCGCGGCTCAGCTTCAGCCTCTCCTCCATCGGAGTGAGAGCTGGGTTGCAGTTTGTGATCCCAGCTAGCTCAACAATGCGCTTGGCGTAGGCGGTCTTTCGAAGTGTGATCCCGGAGTCGGCCTGATGCACCTCAATCCCAAGGTAGAAGGAGAGAGATCCCAGGTCACTCATCTGGAAGGTGGATTTCATCTCTTCCTTGAATGCTGCCACCTCCGCATCCTTGGTGCCGGTGATCACCAAGTCTTCGATGTAGACACCCACGAGTAAGGTGTTTCCTCCATTGCCCCGCCGGTAGATGGCCGCCGCGTGCGGGCATTGCCCGAAGCCCATCCTCTTGAGCGCGGAATCCAACTTGGCATTCCACGCCCTTGATGCCTGACGCAAGCCATAGAGGGCCTTGCGCAGGCGCAACACCTTGCCCTCCTTGCCAGGGACCACAAACCCCCGCGGCTGGTGTACGTAGACCTCCTCCTTCAAATCGCCGTTGAGGAACGCCGACTTGACGTCCATGTGCTGGACACGCTAGCCTTCTTGGGCAGCGAGTGCAAGAAGGAGTCGCACGGATTCCATCCGTGCCACGGGGGTAAAAGCATCGTCGAAGTCGATCCCCTCCTGCTGCACGAAGCCGCGTGCCACCAAGCGAGCCTTGTGCTTGACGATGACGTCGGCTTCATCCCTCTTCAACTTGAACACCCACTTAAGGGTGATCGCACGGTGACCGCGAGGGAAATCAGCAAGCTCCCAAGTGCGGTTCGTCTCAACCGCGTCCATCTCCGACTGCATCGCGGCACGCCATTGCCGCGTGTCTCTCAGCCTCCGCGAAAGACCGAGGCTCGCCGTCGTCGCACGCAAGATGCAACTGTGCCTCCAGATCGCGAGGGACCAGTCCCGGCACCGACTGGTCACTGAGAAGATCCTCCATCGTACGATACCACAACGGCTCGCCGTCGTGGTATGCGTCGATGCGCTCCTCGTCGTGGGAGAGCGGAGTAACGAACTGCACCGGTTTGTGCTCGACATGAGCTGGTGTCGGAGTGGACGTACCCGGAGGGATGGCAGTCGGTGCTGGAGTGTGTGGGGTCGCCGGCTGTGGTGGTGGAGAGGTCGTCGCAGCCGAGGTCGTGACTGGGGAGCGTGGCGCTGAAGTTGGTGAAGAGCTGCCCACTCACCCAGTTCCCTTGAAGTGGACGTACTCGACGATGAAGTTGTCGTATGTCGGAGTCGAGCCGTCGTCCACCGCCTTGTCCCATGCCCATCCTCGCCCTTCGTTGAACACAACGTCGCGCGTCGTGCGCACACGCTGTGTCTCTGGGTCAAGAATGCAGTAGGCCTTTGAGCCCTCCGCGTAGCCGATGAACACCCCCGGAGTGCTCCTGTCGTTGAGCTTGCTGATGTGGCCAAGCTCCTTGGCGAACGCGAGGCAGCCGAAGACCCGTAGATGAGAGACCGCCCGCTTGCGCCCATACCAAGCCTCGTACGGCGTCGTGCAGTTGAGAGCCTTGGTGGGCGAGCGGTTGAGGATGTAGACAACCGTCACCACCGCCTCTCCCCAGAAGATAGCCGGCATTCCCCTCTGCTTGAGGAGGGCCCGAGCCATCCCCACAACCGTCTGGTTGCGCCGCTCGACGACGCCGTTCTGCTGTGGGCTGTAGGGCGCGGAGTAGTGGCGCTGAACACCCTCATCCGCGCAATACGACGCGAATTCAGCCGTCGTGAATTCGCCGCCGTTGTTAGTGTGCAGCACACGCAGCTTGCGGTCGCACTCCGCCTCCGCAATGGCCTGCGCGCCTGATAGCGTTTGCAGTCTCTCCCTTGCTGCCAAGGACCACGACCCACATGTAGCCGGAGAGGTCGTCGACGAGCAGCAGGAAGTAGCGTCGTCCTCCTGGTGTAGCTGGTGTCACCAGGCCACACAAGTCCCCGTGAACGAGCTCGAGACGTTCCTTAGCTCGAAAGCTCGACTGCTGGGGAAAAGGAAGTCGCCTCTGCTTCGTCAATACGCAGACGTCGTAGAGCTGCTCCACGTGGTCAAGGCATGGCATGCCTCACACCATCTCCTTGGCACTGAGCTGCTTTAGGGCCTCGAAGTGAAGATGCCCAAAGCGCTCGTGCCACTGCCATGCCTCGTCGTCCCGACGAGTGGCAAGGCAGACAGGCTGTGCTACCTGCACGTGAAGGACATAGAGTCGATTGGTGACTCCAGTTACCTTGGCAAGAAGGAGACGATGGCCATCCCAAATCCTCATGACTCCGTCCTTAATCTCCACGCGCGAACCGTTCTCATCCAGCTGTCCCAGGCTGATGATGGAGTTTCTCAACGCGGGGATGTAGTAGGCTCCGACGAGCAGCCTGTACTCACCAGACTCGGCGGTGAGGATGACGGAGCCGACACCCTTGATCTCCACGCTGGAGGCGTCACCAAACTTGACAGAGCCTCGGACATTGGAGTCAAGCTCAACGAAGAACTCCCGTCGACCGGTCATGTGATGGGTGGCGCCAGTGTCGAGGCACCACCCGTCAGTCTTATCGTTGCTGGAGCCGTCGTCGAGGAAAGCGTGTGCTCTTGGCTCATCAAGATGAAGGAGAGCCGCTGCGGTCGAGGCCACTAAAGGTGGCTTGATGCTTCTGTGTGCCAGAAGCAAAGGTGGCTCCTCCTCTACTTGTGCCACGTGGGCCTCCTCCTCCACTTGTGCCACGTGGGCCTGGCCACGTCGTGGCTGTCGACACTCCCTGGCCCAATGACCAAGCTTGCCACAGTTGTGGCAGGTGTCGTCTCGTGTCGGCTTGTGGTTGCCGACGGTGCCGCCCTGGGCTCCTCCGCGGGCGCCAGCCTTGGTACGTCCGCATGCCCCGGCCTGGGTACCTCCGCGCCCTTGCACGACTTGCCGCGCTTGTGGCCGCCTGTCGAGGAAGAGGACTCCCCCTTCTTCCGGTCACCATGGCCAGCCTCCCACTGCTCGCGAGTGAGATGAAGCTTCCCTCCAATGGTGATAGTCCCCGAGAGAGGTGGTGGTTCGTCGATGTCGACGACCTTGAGGCGACCTATCGCCTCTTTGATCGACATCGTGGAGAGGTCCAACAGAGACTCGATCGAGCAAGCGATCTGCTTGTACTTCTCGGGGATGCACCAAAGGAGCTTCTCGACAGCTCTCTCTTCGTCGTAGGTGTCGTCGCCGAACTGCACCAACTTCTGCAACAAAGTGTTGAGACGGAGAGCAAAGTCATCAACGTCCTCACTTGTCTTAAAGGCCAGGTTCTCCCACTCCTTGCGAAGCACCTGCAGTGTGGACTTGCGGGCGCGGTCGCTACCGATGCGTGCCGCAGCGATGGCATCCCATGCCTCCTTAGCAGTCCGCTTCTTGGAAAGCGAGAACTGCATCTCGGGCGGGACTGCAGCAATGAGGCATCCAACGCCCGTCGATCCTCGTAGTAGTCGACGTCGCCGTACTGAACTGCTTCCCACATGTGTCGCACCTGGAGCCGTACCCTCATCACCGCGGCCCACTCGACGTAGTTGGTCTTGGTGAGGGTAGGCCACCCACCGCTGGGACCGACGTTCCTGACAATGGCCTGGACCCCGTGGTGTCCATGGTACCTGTCTTGGGAGGGAGAACCGCGCCGCCTGTAATGGTCGCGTTCTCCGTTGACCCAGCCGCCGCCACCGGGAGCGCCAGTGGTGCGTCCGCGCCCGTCTGGGCTGCGGCTGTCGCGCCCATGGGGGCACGCGGCTGCTCGCTGCACCTCTCTTGCTCGCGCCGCCTCCCTCAACGGCCTGAGCTCATCGTCGACGCCGCCGTCGACAGAGCTGCTGGAGCTACTGTCGCGCAGAGCCTCCAGCTTCGCTACCGCTGCACGCGCTACAGCCGCCGCCGCTGCTTCCACTTCCGCCCTCGCTGCTGCCAGTTCCGCAGGCGCCAACCTTGCCGCCATTGCCGCCGTCGCCGCAGTCTCTGTCGCTGCTCGCTCGCGCTCCTTTGCCGCGGCGACCTCCGTCTGCCACGCGCTCGAGGCGACTGAGCGCTGAGACTGTCCGTCGGACATGGCGCACTAGTGGGGGAGGGCTGTTATGTGTGGAAGACAAGCTGCGAGAGGAATGAGTTGGAACAGCCGGTGTTTCTGCTGCCGGTTGCAGACAGAGAGAGGTACGGGAAGGGAATGAGCAGGAGATGTTTAAGCTGCAGGATAGAACGGCTCTGATACCAGATGTTAGTAGTTGAATTCTTACTCTCATTGGAAGAAAGGATGACACTAGGAGTTGGGGCAATTTTCTTGTCTATTTCTCACACAATGCCATACCAACCCAAGGGGTTGAGGCTACATATTTATAGCTGTCATGTCAGCCAAGCATATGTCACAAAGATGCTAGTCTAAGATGCTTAGATGCTGTCTTAATATGTTGTCCTTGGCTGACACTAAGATGTTGTCCTAGTGTCCTTAGATGCTGTCCTAATTGGGGCCACAAAGACCAAAGAACTAGAGTACAACAAGGATCAAGGACTAAAGTGCAACAAACTAAAGAACTAAGATATAAGGGACTAGGGGACCAAAGACCACAAGACTTATTCCAACGTGCGGTGATCAGAGTGAGTTCACGGAGTAAGTATTAGGCTAGTTTTAATAGGGATTTCATTTTCATTAAACTAAAGGGCGTCTGTTTGAACAGGAAGCAGTAGGCTTGGCTACGTATGAGAGTTATCCTTCACGCTACAGATTTTAT
This sequence comes from Neostapfia colusana, assembly GCA_030760725.1. NCBI lineage: Eukaryota > Viridiplantae > Streptophyta > Magnoliopsida > Poales > Poaceae > Neostapfia > Neostapfia colusana. Next base: position 58,729,994 of record JASWHV010000019.1, read on the forward strand.
TAGGAGCACGAGCAGTGCTGTAGTTGTACACATACCAGATTCCAAGATCACGCGACACGCCATTGCAAAAGCTCAAAATTCGACGCTGCCAAGTTGGGTCGCTGCCGTGGATGAAGGCTGAAGCAACTACACACAGGCCGCAGAGACTCCAGCCCGGAAAGCAGACAGGAGGTCCTTGAGAGAAAAAAAAAGACATTCGACTTTTCCGTTCGAGCAGTAGAACAAAAAGGACACGAAGAAGGCCAGTCCCTCGTGCGGGCCCGGAACTAATATCCTCACTGCACAAGGGGCCCACCAAGGAAAGGCGTTGGCGTTGCTAGGCAGAAAAGGAGGGCCACGAGCAGAGACCAGGGAGACTGGGAGAGAGAGAGAAGCTAGGGAAAATAAGAACAGACGAATCAGCGCGGGTGTCCCTCCCAGAAATTTCCTAATCCTGCCCTGCTTCCGCGCTCGATCTCCCTTCCTTATCCGGCATCAGTGCGCCAATTAACGGATTCTATTTTAATTTATCTCTCCCGCCTGCCTGCAAGACCCGCAGCTGGCCCCAATCGAGCTCGACTCGAGTCATGCCCCTCGACGTTTCATACTTCCTATAGCGAGCAGCTCTGTCTGACTTGCAAACTCCTCCCCGTTGCAACAAGAGTTCCAGATCGAGAAGCCATCCAAGTCCTGTTGTTCTTCCACCCAGACCACGGCGCGGCGATCTTATCCTCCTTCCAGCTCCGGCACTGCCCCGGCCGGATCCCTATTTAATACCACGCGGCTCTGCGTGCCGATCCATCGCACTCGCCGTGGCTCGTGTCCTCGATTCACAGACGGAAAGCGCCGCCCTTTTTCTCCTGCCGTTTCTGGCTCGCTCGGATCTTGCCCTGCCCGTGTGCTGCCGCAAAGGCGGGTCCTTTCCGCCACCGCCTGATCGTGATCCTTGCCGGAGCGGAGAAAGGCGCGGCCATGAACGCGCTCGCTGCCACCAGCCGCAACTTCCGGCAGGCCGCGAGGCTGCTCGGCCTCGACTCCAAGCTCGAGAAGAGCCTCCTCATCCCGTTCCGCGAGATCAAGGCGCGGATGCTTTTCTGCCCCGTTCTGGCACTTGTCTCCCGTTTCATGTCGCGGACTTGTTTGCTCATGCGTTTTCGTGCTGCTCAATTGCAGGTGGAATGCACCATCCCAAAAGACGACGGCACCCTGGCGTCGTTCATCGGGTTCCGCGTGCAGCATGACAATGCCCGCGGGCCGATGAAAGGCGGTATCCGCTATCACCCTGAGGTCAGAGGTCTCTCGTGATCAGATTGTTGTAGTTCTTTCCGGTGATTGTTGGATTATTCCAATAGGATAACTCAGCGTGTTTCTGCAGTGATTGTTTCTCGTTAGTGAGGTCATGCTTGTTTCGTGGGTGGTTAGTCTAATTAAGTATAGGCCTATTGGGTATTTTGTAGCCGCCTTGGTGTCGACTTATCAATCAGATGAAATGAAGTTAATAACTTTTCCTTCGTTGTATCATTTCATTCGCTGTTATTTCTTTTCATCGACTTGTTAAACAAAATTGACGGTGTATTTAGTTATTTTGCTTTGTTCGTTGAATAAATGTTCTAGCGACCCTTTCTGAATGCCTGAAAGTTTTACTTCTCCAAATATCTACTCAATATGGTTTGCCATACAGAAAGTTATTGAAATTTTGTATTGAGGACTTGAGGTGTGCTTTTATTTAACTTCTGATTTATCTGTTTCGATTCATTCCGAGCTTTTGGTAACTTAATATAGAATCGGTGATTAATTGGGATTTGGTTACCTGTGTGCTAGCACTGCTTTCGTCAAACGTGTACTTTGCAACAAAAAGTTTGTCATTATTTTTTCCAAAAAAATTTTCCCCTCTGTATTGTTTGTTAATGGTGGAAGATCTTCAATTGTAGGAAAAAAAACTGCAAGACTGCCCTCTAACCACATTTTTCAAACAATGATTTTCATTGTTCTGCTTGCCAGGTTGATCCTGATGAAGTAAACGCACTTGCGCAACTGATGACATGGAAGACAGCAGTTGCAGCAGTACCATACGGTGGAGCAAAGGGAGGGATTGGATGCTCTCCTGTCGAACTAAGTAGTAGCGAGTTGGAGCGGTTGACACGTGTGTTTACACAGAAAATCCATGATCTTATCGGAACCCATACGGATGTTCCGGCTCCAGACATGGGGACGAATGCACAAGTATGCAAAAAAAATTTGTCGTTATTTCGCGATCCACAACCATTCTTTAGTATCATAGCTACAGCCTGCAGGGCTACTTCCCTTATCCTTGATACCTTTTTTTTTTCAATTCCGCACAGACCATGGCATGGATTTTAGATGAGTATTCAAAATTCCATGGCCATTCCCCAGCAGTTGTCACAGGGAAGCCAATAGTAAGTAAAGGAATACGATTTAAATTCGTGGAAGTAAAACTTTACAGATGAAATAATGATGATTCAGATATCTTTCTTATAGGATCTTGGTGGGTCATTAGGCAGGGATGCTGCAACAGGACGAGGTGTGATGTATGCTACAGAGGCTCTTCTGGCTGAATTTGGAAAGTCCATTGCTGGATCAACTTTTGTCATTCAGGCGAGTCAATGAAAATACTGACGTTTCCCAAAAATAGCAAAATAAATGACTCATTCCAACAATATAAAAATGTTTTTTGTTCCAGCATCATATGTAGTTTTCTTTCCTTATTAACTATTAATCTTGCAGGGTTTTGGTAATGTTGGTTCATGGGCTGCACAACTTATCCATGAGAAAGGTGGTAAGATCATTGCACTTGGAGACGTAACTGGCTCGATCAGAAGCAGGGCCGGCATAGACATACCTGCTCTGATGGAGCACAGGAATGAGGGTGGTGCTTTAAAAGATTTCCATGGTGCAGAAGTTATTGACTCTTCTGAGTTGCTAGTGCATGAATGTGATGTTCTTATCCCCTGCGCCTTAGGTGGAGTTCTTAACAGGTAATCGCTAGCATACCTGTCTGTTATTTCATATTTTTCCGTCAACAACTGTCATCCATCCACTCATCCACTCATTTGCTAGCTAGCAACCTTTGCTTTGACTGTCTCAAAACCTTTTCAAGACCTGTGTATCAATGTCAATCTTATTATGTGTCAAGTAGCCTACTTCTTTATTTGTTTCCTAGCTTAGTTGTAATATAATCAAGAATTGCTTATTCAAATTAATTATTTTTGTGAAGGGAAAATGCGCCACACGTGAAGGCCAAGTTTATAGTCGAAGCTGCTAACCATCCAACTGATCCAGAGGCAGATGAGGTGCACACAGTGACATAGTACTAAATTTGCAAGAATATAGCATTCCACAACCCAGTTTTCTGAGCTGCTCACTCGTTGTATTTACTACAGATTCTCGCCAAGAAGGGAGTGACAGTATTGCCAGATATCTATGCCAATTCGGGTGGTGTGATTGTTAGCTACTTTGAATGGGTTCAGGTAACTGACTGTATGATTATGGCCTTTGACGCCCCATTACACATTTGCGTCCTTTTCTAATCCATCAGCCTTATGCAATTTCTACTGTCCAGAACATTCAAGGTTTCATGTGGGATGAAGAGAAGGTGAACATGGAGCTCCACAAGTATATAAATAGCGCTTTTCATCACGTCAAGGCCATGTGCAAGTCTCAAGACTGCAACCTTAGGATGGGGGCATTCTCCTTAGGAGTTAATAGGGTTGCCCGTGCCACCTTGTTGAGGGGCTGGGAGGCATGAGATTGGTCAATGCATATTTGCAGATTCACCACTCAATACTTCACGTTCTACATTGTTGATGGCCCGTGTTTGACTTTGATCTGGTAAATTATCAGATGTCTTGCATAGAGTGAAACCAGTTGAAATAATATGATGTATTTGTTTTTCCTTTCTCCCTGCTAACCTGGTTTGAGAATGCAGGATTGTTGGTCTTCCAGTTTTGTATGTCGATTACTGACAATATGATGAACCCGTAGGAACTTTTATGGTACACAAATGTTATTGCATCGTAATGTTTCAGAAAGTTCGGTTAATCTCAACTGGTTCCAAGCTCCAGCTGTTCTGTCTTGTAACTATTTCTGAAATTTTGGCCTGGCCTGGGCTTTTAAGTTGTCAAATCTGAGTGATAGGCACAGCAAACTGTAAAAGAGGTCCACAAGAACTCATATGTGGAAGCATTGCGCTGCAAAAGCATCATACAACTGCTGTAAATTTCACATAAGCACTGAGAGCAAGCAAGTTTAATAAAAGCTTCACACAAAAGTTTTGTTCACGAGTATTTGAAAGGGGTTCAGCACGCGTTCGCTGCCGCAGGCAGCGCGAGCAAACACCGCGACGCATCATCTGGTATCTCTTCAGCAGTCAGTGGGTACAGATTGCTAGGCTGGTCGTGCCGCTTCGGCGCTACTGATGGCGCCCGGTTGCCAGTAACTGATGTAGGGGAAGAGCGCGCACCGGTGGCATCCAGGGCAAGTTTGCCCTGCCGGCGGTGAACCTTGGCGTTGGGTGTAGCTGACCGAGTCTTACCGCGAACCTTCTTGCCTGATGTTGGGGCAGAGCCCTGGGCGGCAATCACCATTGGCGACGCCTTGCGAGTCTGTCGTAGACGCTTGCACCTTGCAGATGGAGCCTCACCGCCGTCTGTCTTGTCAGCAACCAACACCGGAACGGGGCCGTCGTCAGCAGCCACGAGAGCCAGCTCACAAGCCTGGCTACTGCGCTTTGGCGCAGTGGACGTCCCGGAAACTTCGTCCTGTTTAACCATGAGGGCCAGGTTGAAGGATGCGGCCTCACCACCGTCCTCCTTGTCCATGGGAGGCATTAGAGCAGGCACGTCGGTGGCAGTCACCACCACCAGCTCGCGAGGCTGACCACAGTCCACGGGCATGGTTGGAGGGGCCTCGCTGCAAACCTTATCATCCGCGTCCGGTGTTGTGTCTGAGCCTTGGCCGACAACCACCAGTTCCAGGTCGGGTGATCGTCCATGCTCCTTGCCCGTGGAAGATGATGGAGCATCGATGCCGTCCTCTTTGTCTGTGACGACTGCTTCAACAGAGACGTCAATGGTCGTCGCCAGCTTGCGCAGCCGGCAGCAGCGCCTGGGCTCCGAGGCCGTCGCCTGGCTCCTGTCCTCGTCAGGAGCAGCAGCAACATATGACGTTGGAACGGAGCCAGAGCCATCGCTAGCTGCCAACTGTGCCGGGCGTGCGGCGCCGCGAGGCCGTCCCCGGCGCTTGGGCGTCGAGGGCCCCGCTCTGCCATCCTTCTTGCCGGCAGGCGGCGTCGAGGACGAGCCATCCTTCCGCGGCCGTCCGCGGCCGCGCTTGACCTGCGCCACCGGAGTCCCGACGCGCACCGCCTCGGACGAGCCATCCTTCCGCGGTCGTCCGCGGCCGCGCTTGACCTGCGCCACCGGAGTCCCGGCGCGCACCGCCTCGGCCGACCCGACGGCCGCGGCCTCACCAGAGCTACGCGCGTACCGGCCCGGCGCGGTGCAGGCGAAGAAGCCCTCGGCGACGTGCTTGGCGAGGTAGTGCCGGAGGAACCTGTCGTGCGCGGCGGGCACGCCGGGATGCGCCGCAAGGATGAAGCTCGAGATGGCGCCCTCCGACGAACCGCCGTCCTCGCCCAGCGCGTCGATCGCCTCGCCAATCATCTGCCAACCCGACGCGGCCACAATGTCAAGCATGGGCGATGCGCGTCCACCCGGACAGGTGGCCGACGCCAACTCCTCCCACTTACGAAAAACGAAAGGAAACCTCCATCGCTGAGCGATCAAGATCGAAACGGAGGCGGCGATGCCTATAACAGCCGATTCCTCGGCTGTTTCGAGAGAGCGGAGCGAGATTAACGCGACAAATTAACCGTGGGATAAAACTAATTACTTTTTAACGACAGACAACTAAAGCGAAATCGAACAAGGCAAAGTTTTCTCTTTTTTTTTTATAAAAGAGGGAAATAAAAGATCCTAAAAGCGAAACTGGACGCGGGATGGATTCGCGGTGAGTAGAACCGTACCCAGCAATAGGGCGGGTGATCCGGCGTGGGTTGCCGGGGCTTCCCTACGCTCGCCGGCGGCGGCGGCGTAGGCGGCGTCTTCCCCTCCTCCTCGTCCTCCTCCTCCGTGGCCTTGTTCCGCTTGGCCCTCTGCCGCGTCTCTACCGCAACGGCTGCGGCCACCATTGCCGGGGAAGACTGGGTTCCTCGGGTTCTTCGGGTGGGGGTGGGGGAGGGGCGACGGAGAGAAGAATAGAAGATAGGGAGGGGTTTAAAGGAGACAGAGTACGGCTGCGCCAGAGCTCGGTTTGCGGGTCCGTTTGCCGAGACCCTCTCTTTTGCGTTTCACCTTCCTTTTTTTTCCCTGTCCGTTTCACGATTGCACTTTTTTTAAAGCCTCTTAACTACATGTGGCATGAAAAAAATCACGTCCTATAAACTTTGCAGGTGAAAGACGTATCCGAAACTTATTGAAGACAGAAAGCTCAGTCCGGTGAGACACCGTGACGCAGTCGAACCCGGACGGGTGAGATGCAATGCAACCGCAGCGATCTCACCGTTGCTCCTTACTTTCGGGCGAAGGGAGGATAAGCTTGGGTGCGTGACCGGTCACATCGACATCGCGCCGTTCACCGGGAGGTTGGCCGATTCCTAGCCCAAGTTACAGATCGCTGCTGACTGTTTCCACACCCTCGAAAACGCCATCAGAATCGCGATGGCCGAACCCCGCCGCCGCCGTCGGCTTGAAGTCGAAGGGCTACTACAGGCTGCTACAACCAGTAGTGAGTGTATCCTTCCCTCGTTCAGCCTCGGCCGTCGCAGACCAGAAAGTCGTCGTCGTCTTTGGTGGGTGAAGTAAAGAAAGCAATCAGCGAATCCGTGGTCATTCAGAACCAACCACGACTTAGGAAGGGTGGAGACGTGACCGGGAGGAGGTGAGGAACAGCGGGAGAGCGAACAATAATACATACATACATACTAGTTCCAGTACGTGTGCGCCCGGCAACCTCTTGACGGCCGACGACATGGACGGACGACGGAGGGGTCAAGCGCCGATCGGCGACTCCGGGTCCGGGCAGGGCTCCGGTCCCGGCGGTTGGTGGAGGTACGGCTGGGGGTGGTCCTCGGCGCCCGGGGCCGGCTGGGGCTACGGCCACGGCTCGGCCGCGCAAGGACCCGGCGCCGCCGCTGAAGGATCGGCGTACGGGTTTGGCTACGGCGGCGGCGGAGGCTCCGGGTTTGTGGCCGGTGGCCGCGGCGGTGAGAGCGGCGCGGGCGGGCGCGGAGGTGGTTCCGGATGGGGAGCCGGTGGCAGGGAGTGTGGAGTTGGACCTGACCACCGCGGCTGGGGCGCGAGCTGGAGCGGCGGACAGAGGCCCCAGCGCGGAGGCCGCGGTGGCGGCAACTGAACCGACCGTGCCGGGACAGCCGGCGTGACGCGGGATCACTCTCAGTAGTCAGTCAGTCAGTAAAAGCGTGCGCTACGCTGGTGTATCTTGAGTTAATAATAATAATGAGAAACCGTCTCCGGTTTAACTCATAGTACGTACCCCTCTGTATCAGAAAGCGCTGTTGGTGATGTGCAAATCTGAACGAATGACCATGCTTCAAATTTACTAGAACTCTGATGCGTCTGGAAACAGTTCCTCATCCAGGAGGGAGTCCAATTGAACAGAGGCTTCATTTGGATGGAACTCGAATTCCTTATCGGAGAGCCAAATTTCTGCACGAGGCATCGAGCATCCAGGTCAAACCTGGGAGGACAGAAATGAAGAACTTATTGACTAACAAACTGACTCAATTATGTTTCACAACCTGAGAGGACAAAACTGAGATTCATGCCAGTCCAGAACATCTCCAATGAAGCGTCGATGTGGCAGTCAGTAATGGTCATACCTGTATATCGCTGTCCCATAAGCTTCGCAACAAGAAACAACTGCCTAATTATGCTTCTTCAACTTGACACGGAGAGATTACATCCTTTGGAACAGATTGCAAAAAACAGCTTCAGCTGATGACGCAGAGGCAAGAAAATTTAATTATCTAAAAAAGAGACAGTTCAACATTGGAAACTACTCTTTGTTTAGCTATCCATTTGTTCAAGACTATACAATGCCTTATTATCTATTTCAACTGCAACTGTTCGTTGTTATCGATTCTAATCTCCAGTAGTTCACTTGATCTGCTGCCTAGCCTAAGCCATCCAATGGGCCCAAAATTCATAACAAAATCAAAGAAAGTGCAAGATGTTTCCACGTCTCATATAAATATCTGGACAGTGTTGCGTAGTGATTTGAATTTCCATGCTCTCTAATGACTTAGCATGGCAAGAATTATAGTTATGCATGAGCACCACATCAGAGATAAAATATGTCGGGAAAGAAAATATATGCAACTATATTATCATATTTTATGTGCAATAAATTGTCTTCATACTGAAAGCTAGAAATACAAAACCAAGGGCCTACCAAGCAAATAAATATATTTATGCAAATGGTAGGTCTGGAAAAGAAGGAAAACCTGGATCTCATCGGAAACAAAACACATGGATGCCCATTTTACATTTGGCCATAAAATAAGCTAGAAGCAACTCAATGAATCAAATTCAATTATACCTCAAGAAATTGTAAATCCTAAACCTAATACAACCAGCCATCACACTCAATAGAGCCGCAAAGGCATTTTTTCTTCTTGATGTTACCACTGGCATCATGAACCTGATCTATTGTATAGTTGTAGTGGTATGCTAGTTCTTCATGAGGTTGAATATCCTCACAGGCAAAGAACATGATATGAGGCATAGTAATGTCATCATGATCATAGAGGACATTTTGTGCATAAAGGTTGGGAGTGCAACTATGATTGATGAATCTTACAAAATTACCCATCTCCGAAGCATCAACAGCAAATCCAGCTTCGTCATCATTACCCGGACCCTTCTGGAGTGCTGGTATCGATCTTGATAGGCCCTCCCAAAGGGCTTCATCATAGTAATTGTGCCCAATGGCAAATAAGTACTCATCAGTCTTCCTTTTTTGTGCCTCTTCATCCTCCAACACTTCTCCAATATATTCACATACAAAGCTTCCACATGGTATCAAGTCAAGAGTTCTCACCCCCCAACCCATTTGTTTTGTTTTGAAGACTTGCAATTGAAACTTGATTCCATGTTGTCCAACCCTATTATGACATGTAGGAGGGCACTTGCAAGAAGGCCCACACTCATAAACAAGAGGTTTTGCTTTTAAAATACAGCCACTATAATTGAAAGGGATCTTCCCACCATTTTTCACTGCACATGCACACTTTTTTGAGTCTGAGCATCCTCCAACACATCCACAACCTGCTGGACGATCTGGCTGATAGTTACGGGGATATTGAAGTCGAGACATGTAGCAATACGACATCGGGTACTCATCAGATATCGAGTTAACAACAGATATTGGGATCCTTTCCAATCCGTGGGATATATCATTCATGATAATACGATAATTTGATTCAGCTTCCCCTGTTTTTAGAATTCCTTCAACGTCAATGTGCTTCTGTCCATCCATTCTTCTCAACCGGAACACATATACATAAAAGTCTTCACTCACTTTCTCCCTCCAGTACTTCTCAACCAGATATAAACCCCCATATATATAAGTAGACAATTTCTTCTGTCGGAAGTTTTCTTTAAGATGCGTGATGAAACCATAGACAACACGAACTGGTGTTTTAGTATCCATACTCTTCTTTAATGCAAGGTTGGGAGCACCATTTATCTTCTGACTGCCTCTAACTGCCACTGATCCAGAATACACTAAGACATCCAAATTCTTGACATCAGAAGGCTGTGCATATGCCACAATGCTAACAGCTACAAAAGTCCCATCATCATTCTTGATATAATCAACACCTACCCGATGAGGGCGATGGAGACCAACAACACAAAGCTCTACCCTCAAATGAAAGGCATCACCAACATGGATTCCAGGCACATTGCCAACATACTTCTTATCATCACAGTCCAGGGAGAGCCGCTGCCTGAATATCCTGTAAGCCTGTAGATCTGATGCCAACTTAGTAACCGCAGCATCTCTCAACTTGTGTCCTTTATCCACGAGCTCCCGGTAAATTAACCGGAAATCCTGCAGAGAACGCATGGTGCTTTCTCTAGCAATGGCACCTCCGCAACCATCTTTGTTGGGTCTCCTGTTCTCATATCCAGTCCCAGACTCCACACCTTTCACTGAGAAGTCACACATAGCTGAAACTCTTAAGCCGGAATGAGTTCTTGCACAACGCCGCACAGTACTTCTTGTTGCTGGAGTGCACTGCGTTGAACTGTCTTCAGGCACGTAAGATCGATTTTCAGGGCATCCCATAGATTCACAGTCAGAGCCAAAAGCTTTGGAGAATGATCGCTTGCGGCCAACCTGGAACCTCCATGGTATGAGTGCCTTGCGTCCCTTGCGGCAGTAAGTTTCATTACCTCTGCGGCCAGGACCTGCCGAGCTGCAACCTTTGGCCGTGGAGTCACTCTCTTTTGCTGTGCGGTAAGCGGAATCTCCCAAGCCGCCATCATTTTGCACCCAGTCCTCCGACCTCCGATCGGAAGCAGAATAACCATTTTTCCTCGACCCAGCCCCATTGACACAAGAGTTGTTCAAAGCCTCAGAAACGCATTCATCCGCTCCTGCATTCTTCCCGATCCCCTCAGGATCGCAAGCTGCCGCGTCACCAGCAGCACCGCTGGCACGTCCACTACCTTTCCCATCAGCAGCTCTCGAGGTGGCACTGGAATTGGAGCTCCACGAGGTGCAGTCCTCTCCGTCTGCCAAACCAACGCCGGCGCCGCTGAAATCTCCGGTACCTTTCAATCCGGAGGCCTCCGCAACGCCATAGCCGCCGGACTTGGCCACATCGCCACCGTTTCCAGCTCCCGGCCGACCGCCGTCCTCCGCATCTAGGCTCTTCGCGCTCGCACTGCGCGTGAAGCTCTGCGATCGCGGCTCTCCTCCACCGCTCGGCGCCGCCCCCGATCCGTAGACTTTCATCTCGGGGACGACCCCCGTGAGCCCGCCGCCGACGCCGACTGGCGTCGCGGCGGCGGCGTGCTTGACAGGCTTCCTGACCGGGCCGGGCCGGAAGCGCCACGTCAGTACCGCCTTGTACTTCCGCGGGCCGGCCGCCCTCAGCGGCACCACGTCCGCCCCCGTCTCCATCCACCGCCGCGTCGCGTCGCGCCTCTGCTCGGACGGCACCAAACCCTTCCGAAACCCTCTGCACTCTGTGCGCGGAGGTGAGGAACGCGGGAAAAGAACCGCAGGAGGGATCGAACGGAAGGTCTTCCCGGTGCGCACCTGGCGGCGGCTTGCGGCGTGGCCGAGGTTTTCCCGTAATGGCGGAGCGGAGAGGGGGGGGTGTGGAGGGGGGAGGGGGGAGGGGGCTAGGACAAGGGGACTGGATCAAGGGTTAGAGGCGCCCCGCGCCTTATTAGCTCGGGAGTCGGGACGGGGCGATGCGGCGCGGCGTGTGTTGGCGGAGGCGGGCGGCATGCACCGTGTCCGCGCGCCTTCTTCTTCGCCTGTTCGTTTCGGTTCCGCTTCTTCGACCAATCCCATCCGACTCTGTTTCGCTTCCGCACGCGTAGCTACAGACTACCAAGCCGCGTCTTGCCTCCGGTAAACCATTCGGAGAAGCAGGGGAAGGAGAAGAGCATTCGGGGACGCCCGCCTGCCATCATCGCTGTTCTCCTCCGCGCTCCGCAAGAGAGGAAGAAGCACCGATTGCGATTGTTAGTCGAGGCGGTTACGGCGGATAGCATCCGATTCTGTTAACCTGTTGTACTACGTGTACTCCTGACTGCAGCAGGAACAAAGGCGAAGACGACGAAACAACACAGAGTGATAGAGTGAAACAACTATTTCTAGATAATTAGAGTGAAACAAATGCCACGGCCTTTATGCGTTGCGATTTCTTTCATGAGGACCACCACCAAACCAAATAAAGGGAAGAAGTACGTAGACCACCTAAAGTAGTACTACTCCACGCTTGCTTCCAAGCGAGCACGTCCGCACTGTTACTGTACACGCATGCTTGGAAGCAACCTCTGTACCTGCCTGCCTGCCTGCCTCTACGCAGATAGCTGCTGCCGAGTCGAACTGCTGCTGCTGCTGCTGTCGGCGGTGGCGCCGTCGTCTTCAGGCAGCAGGCAGCAGCCGTGCTGCGGCAGCCTTGGACCACCAGCTGGAGGAGCCGTCGTCCGCGGCTCCAGGCACAGCATCTCCGACTGGAGGACGCCGCAGCAGTGCCCGAACGTCTCCGGCGACACGTTCAGGTCGAACCCGACGGCGAAGAGGAAGTCCACCTCCAGGTAGTTCATCTCCGGCAGGCTGAGCCCGCCGACCCTGGCGAAGTAGGCGTTGTTGTAGCATCTGCGAAGGGAGGGTAATGCGTAATATAGCTGTCAGGTTAAGCTTGGTGTTCAGGATTAAGGAAGGAATTAGGCCTGTTGCTAGTGGCGGTAGCGGTTGGTCACCAAACATGCACACCAAATCGATTCGTTTTAGAATGTCAAATGGTCAGTTGAGAGAGGGAACGGGGGTTCTCATCCAATGATGGTATTCGTTTCTGAAAAAGACAGTGTAAGCTAGGTTTAGATGCTCTCGCCTCTTGGGAGGGAGGGGAGAATTGTGCTAGTGAGCATCAGCGCAAGGGCAAAGAGCATGTTGCTACCACTGTCACATTCTACCACAACTTGACAATGGATTCATTTCATTAGAAAATGGGTAGGAAGAAAGGTGGTGAGAGAGACAAGGAGGATGAGGATTTAGCTTTATCTTGACGACGTTTTTCAGCCCCAGTGTATGAGTGGTTGGATGGAAGGAACTGGAGCACCACATTCTTTGTTGGACTTGGATAAGCATAATGTTGCCCATAGAGTCCCAGAAAATGGTCCACAGAATCTAAAAAATACATATAGTGAGACGTACAGTGCACAGCATGACCCCTGAGATGTAGTGGAAAGGTTTGTCATATGTAATGTGTGGTCTCTTGTCATAGTTGCTGCAGTGTAATAAGTCATGCACATAGAACTTAGGTGCAGCAAGTACCAGTCAGAATTTAGGCAGGATGTTGGTGAGCTCTGTCCCTTAAAGAATATGACCGGCTAATGCATCCTACATGATCCTGGGTTTAAGAATTTGATGGCTATATATTTCATCACATCGGTAGCTTCTATATTCAAATGTGATCCTTGTAGTTACTATTAGTGCAAAAGTGATTGGTCTCCAAATCAGCAACTGGCTTATCCAACGCTAGCACAAATAACATGACTCAAGTGAGAATCAAGCACGACGGTCGACATATTCCTGAACAATTGCATCTGAATTCTAAAAAAGGAATCCCTGCTCCTGAGCTCCATACAGTTCAAGGCCGTTGATTCTACTGGTCTCCTTTTTTTCCAATTGTTACTGGCAGGTGTGACTTCAGCGCGCGAGCGCCAATTAACTGGAATAACGACCGAGCAGCAATGCCGCGAAGAAATCAAGAACACGATCATGCGCGCTATGTAAAGATGACGTAGATTAAATAGTGGCACTCACACGTCGTCCATGAACTTGACGGCGACGAGCACTGCTGTTATGAGGAGGCGGTGCACGGTGTGCGAGTCCACGGCGAACGCGCGGCGGCGGCCGGCGCGGCGCAGGAGGCGGTTGAGGTAGACGTACGCCACCACGTAGCACGCCGGGCTGCACCCCGCGAACCTTGCGATGCGCGCCATGTAAGCGCGGATCGAGATGTCGGGCCTCGTCGTCGCCCGGAACGCCGGCGCCAGGGACGCCGCGGACGGGGACGCGGCGGCCAGCTCATCAGCCACTGCGTCGTTGCGGTCCACGACGCGCTCCAGGAGCGCGGAGAGGACGCCCACCACCCGTGGCGCGTCCGCCAGCTCCTCCTCCTCCTCGGCCATGAACGCCGTCAAGGCCTCGTGGACGCTAGCTGTGTGCTTGTCTGTGCTGGTTCTTGAGCTGGCGGAGACTAGAGAAGGCGGACTTTTATGTTGGGGAGCTGAAGATGTCGCCAGATAAAATGGAGGGAAGCTGGTTGAAATCTGAAAACTTTAATCCACAGGGCACACGAAATCTCGCGACAATTTTACTGGATTTCGCGGTGAACATTTCACGGTTTGAACTTGAAAGTAACCGATAGAGTCAGACCAAGGATGCCATCTCGAAATTCCAACGCTCCATTTCTCTAAGGATTCCTATTTTGTGATGGCCCATAAAAAATTTCAACCCTGACGGAAGGGGGAAATACATAGGGATTTTCTCTTCTTTTCTTTGCTTTTGTTTTTTAATTGGAATATTCGTTGCACATGTTACATGATTTGGTGCCCCTAAATATGGCTGGTTGTTGATCAGTTAGGTAGCAACTTGGTGAAGCAAAGAGACCAGAATGGGTTCTTTACTGTCAGAGTTGCATGCTCGGTTGTTCTACTTGAGATTTGGCTCATTAGAGGTGCCAGCAGACGTGTCAAAATGGTAAAGATGTGACACTTGAACAGTGGCCAAAATTGACAGGTGCTTCTGAATCCAGCTCCGTGCTTGGTGGAGCTGAATGTGTAAAATCATCGTTTTTGCGGTTGAAGTACATATCATGCTTCCTTATTGGCTAATCAGTTATGCATAATAATCATCAGGACGTGTCAGTCATAAATCCAGTCCTTTTCGCTTCACAAATCCTTCCAATGGAAATGCTGATCACGTCTGGTTCAGGTCAAACAACCAGTAGTATGACACCAGCGGCGCATCAAGGCATGCCCAAATATTATCTTAAAATTTGAATCCACGCCTGACGCCCCCACTTATGTATTTCCATCTTAGGTTTTGTCTAACAGAAGAAAGAGTTTTGTCTGCTGTTTCTAAGCAAATTACTCCCTCCGTTCTAAAATAAATGACGTTTAAGACAAGAAAATTAGTTCATTTTGAACTAAATTAGCTGTCCTAAACGTCATTTATTTCAGAACGGAGGGAGTAATCATTACAAATAAAGAGTTCTTGCAATTCTCCCGTGTTCCACCAGGACAATCTACTAACAAATAAGTTCCTTTTTAAAGGATAGAGAATGTTCCGCAAAGCGAATCCTGGATGGTCCTTCTGGATTTGTAAGCAGTTAATCAGCTTTATCATGATGTCGTCAGCAGTGGTTGGTTTCTGGCTCATGCGATGGGTCTGTAATGTCACCTATATACTTGTTGTAACTTTGGAGGTATGTGCAGCTCTCTCTCCCCAATTGACTAACTGGAGGTCCATTCATTCGTGGGGTGGGGATGCTTATCTGGGGTGTACCCACCCTCATTTTTTTTGAACCTAGAACTTCTGTTGAACTTGAGCTCCGTTCTTATGAAATGGAAGTGGGGGTAACTTCCATTCAAAAAGAAAACATTATACTGATGTCAAGATTCACAGGAAGTACACCTACTAGTAAACATAAACATGCGAATTATATAGGATATTCACATGTTATATATGATTATGTCCTATGAAGTTAGGAATGAACATGAAGCAAAGGGCCACAGTAAAATTAAACCGTGTCAAAAGGTGCCAACGTGCAAGCACTGAAGTACCCTAAGTCATGCATCCTCTGACTGACTTTGATGGTAATCAAGCAAAGCAATCGCATATCATGTGCAGATTAAATAACTGAACCTATTTCTAGAGATAAAGGGAACAAACTCGACAAATCAATGATAGAACGGCTCTTGCAGTGAGGAGGCTTGACTAATCCTTAATGTAAATATACAAAGTATGAACAAGCCATTTGTTTGGCCACTTGTTGGTGATTTTAGGATTTCCAACTGAACCAAGTGATCTGAAAGAAGATCTATGTACCTTGTTGTCTGATTTCATCAGGAGAAGCAACCCATGAAATGCATCTAACGTCCCTGAAATGAACATAGCCGTATTGGATGAGCTCGCATAGGCGATAGGTCCTCATGATATTTTGAAAACATTACGAGTTAGTAATGGAATTCTTCAATTCATCGTATAATTGATGCCCCCTCTCTGCAGTTTTTATTTTTGGTTCCCTCCACAGTTATGCGCCCACAAAAGCATAGGCATTAATCAGTGACTTGTACTCCTCATTATCAGCACATCCTCTACTTGTGAGTACACCCACTAATCTGCCTACGCCATCTGCGTCATTCTTCTCCTTGAAATTTGCCAGGAGACTCTCAACATTAGCTGGTCTTGGTCTCCATTTACTTGCACTTTTAACTGCAGAAGCTTTCTCCATACTTGATAGAGCATCAGATATTTTGCTATCCTTCAGGTATGCTGTGGCAAGAATTTCCCAGGTATTTGGTTTGGGATTCCCACCTTTCTCAACAAATCGATTCAGAGTTTGTTCAGCCTTGGCAGAAAAGCCTTCTTTAGCATACCATGCTAATAAAATGTTCAGAGTTTTTGGATCAAAACTAGCGCTTTTGGATGCCCACTCATCATATAGAAGTTCAGCGCCCTCAATATCTCCTATCCTTACAAGGGCAGATAGTACCTCCTGATAACCCTGGTTATGAGTTGTAGGGAAAGTGGCTTTATACCAATTCCAAACACGATAAACTTCTTCCTTCTTGCCAAGGTGGCTATAGAGTGTGATGAGATAGTGAAAACATTTCTTCTCTCGACCGGTCGTTCTCTTCTCAGCTTCTTTCAAGCATTCTTCTGCCTTCTCAGAGTTTCCCAGCTTATTGTACATGCTAGCAAGTGTGGTATAGGTAGTCCAGTTGGCAACAACAGACTCATCAGCAATCATTTGGTTAAAGACTCGCTCCATTCCATCGGTATCTCGCTTAGCTGCAGAACTCTTTATCCAAATGTTGTAAGTGCAGACATCAAAAGCAACATCTCTGTCCTTCATCTCACTAATAATTGCTGAAACTTTATCAGGCTCTCCAGCATCGACATAAAAGTTCATCAGCACATTACAAGGTAATGTGTCAGATGCAAATCCTTTTTGTCTCATATGTTCAAATGTGTCTTCTGTTTTCCCCTTCAACATAGCTTGGGCATAAACATTGAGGAGGGAACCATATGTCCGCTTGTCCTTCAGGGCATCAGGAAGCTCTTCGAAGTATTTTTCGGCATGTGGAACACCACGTACTTTAGCAATCAGATCCAACTGGATTGCCATATCACTTGACGTGAGAGAAAATCTATCTCTGCGTTCTGTCATCCATTCATAAACCTGTGCATGTCACAAAATATTTTGTGAAAACCAAATCTCAGGAATTACTAGTAGACAGTGCCATCTCCCTACTAGGTACATCAGGGATGTCAAGTCTAATGATTTGTCATTTACTTTCACTATTGCATTGAGCGCACTTAAAGGGTCAGTGACATAATTAAGGTACTATAGCTAGTGATCCCCAATTCTATTAATTTCTCCGGCGCTACATGCACAGTGAGGTCGTTTCGCCACTTGCACAGTGATTTCAGCCAGGTTCCCTTGCTGAAATCAAAGGGAAATTGGCCGTTGGGAGATGGGAGTATGCGGAGCGGGCGGAATGCGAGGCTACCTGGAGCGCAAGGTTGAACCTCCGGAACTTGCGGAGCTCCTTGGCGATGCGGCAGAGCTCCCACTTGTCGAGGCGGCGCTCGCCCTCGTCCCAGGCCCCGAGCGTGCGCCCCACGGGCCTCCCGCCGTGCCCCACCGCGATGCGCCGGTACAGGGTGCCCCACCGCAACGGCGCGCGCCTCTCGTAGTCCACCGTCCCGTAGCTGTGCACCTTCGCCACCTGCTGCCCCGCTGCAACTGTCGCCGCCGCCGACGGCGACGGGGTGGAGGAAGCCGCGCACATCACGGTCACCGCCGCCACCGCTCTGCACGGACGCCACGGCGAGGGGCGGGCCTGGAACAAAGAGGGGGAGGAGGTGACGAAGTGGAGCAACATGGCGGGCGGGCGGCTGGGGAGAGCGTCGAGGAGAGAGGCGGGTTCCGTTGCGGATGATGGGATAAGAGTGGCGAACTGAAGGTGGCTTCGGCTGCTGCATCATGATTCGTGTGAGAGAATCCACGTGATCGGGGCCCGCCACGCGCTTCCTTCGCGTCTTCCCGCGCGGATTTGTATTGATGGGCCGTGATCTGTTTCGTTCGTGGGCCACAGTACGGCCTATTAAGTTGACGACGCCTCTGCTACTGTAGCCCTGTACTGGTTGTCCACTTGTTCTCTTGTTTCAGTCGAAAGGAAAAGTGTCCAAAAAAGGAAGAAAGTCCATCTATAGTTTGGGTAGTAAACTGGGAATATATTTTATTTAATAAAATTATTTTATGGTTTTATTATATATTCCAAATTCTAAAGCGCGTTCTCATTACTAGGTACGGTTGGTAGAGGTTGGGTGCCTTTCTGATTTTTCATTCGAGACGTCTCTTCTTCCGCTTCTTATCCTCCTTCTCCATTCCCCACTTCTCGAATTCTCTCACCTCACTTGCGCCACATCTTCTTGGAACTATCACCGAGAAGCCCGATGTCCATGCTACCTCCTACGCATATGGTGTTTGGTGAAAAAGTTAGTGTTCCGAAAGCATGTTGTCTATTTGGGCCGCCATAGATCTCTCGATCCCTAGATGTTGTCACCCCGATTACCTCAAGTGAAAAGTTCTAGATCTCGATTTGAAACTCGGCTTGTGGAAGAATTTTGATTAGAGTTGAAATTATGGCGTCGACTCCAATATTTCAGGTAATTTCCTTTTTCAAATTCTAGTTAAAATTTCAAGATATAAGTTTTGGATTGAGTTGTAGTTGTTGGATCCAAGCTCAAAGTTTCCAACTGAGTTCAAATTTTGAATTGCTAGTAATTGTTTCACTCAAGTTGCAAGGGTATCATCTTGGAGGGTTGAAACTGTTAGATGAGGAGGTGCCTCCCTCACAGTAGAGGGGAGGTGATTTTTCTAACTAGCAAGTTCAGTGTATGAAGAGCTTATATATGAATTAGAAGCAATTATTCCTTTCGGCTTTAGATTATTGTATTAGTACATCAACTCTAGTTCATTTTTTTGAACTAGAATTGTTGTTCTAATGTTAACAATACAAAAAGGGAGGGAGTGCTTTAAGAAAAGCGAGTATTTGTCAAGGAATGGAGGGAATAGATTCTGATAACGTTTGCTCAGTTGCCTTGGAGAAACATTGGAACATAATGAGTGGATAGGTAACAACTAAATTAACAATACCCCGTTCAGAACATTAATCAGTTAACATTGCATTGGGAATTTGGAATGGTTGCGCATAACATCACTTGGAGATAGTTTGGTTTGTGTTTTTATGTAGTAGCCAAACTAATTTTTTGTCTAGCCATGCTAAAACTTGGAAACATTGGGGCAAGTTTAGGTTTGCTTCTACTAGGAGTGGAGTAGTCCTTGCTAAATATCTAAAACATGTACGTAATCTGGTGAAAACTAATGAAGGGGTAACAAAACTGAGATCACAAGCGCCAACGGTGTGGCAATGCCTTCGTCATCCACATTGTCTTGCGTAGTCGAAACGCCCTGCAATGCAGAAACCATCATCCACAACTGGACAAAACTGGTGGGCGAAGAAACCCTTCAGCACCGATTACCAACTGTACTATTACATACATAACTCCATGATATTTTCTCCTTTAAAACCTGACCTATAACCAAGCTACAAATGTTAACAGAAAAGACGAATTCGACACACATTGTTATATAAATGGGGGGCACACCATGACTGAACAAGTTGTAGAGCACCCCATCGATGATCGGTAAATAAAAGCTACATGATCCGGGAACCTAAACAAACTACCACCACAGCATGATCCTAAGTTGCTTGTTTATGAGCTCCAACTATGATTGCTTGAGGTGCCCCTCACCTTCAGCAACCCTGCCCATGGAGGTGGAGCTGCGAGTTGCCGAGCTCAGCTGAGATGGTTGGTAAAGAAGTTCAGCCTCTGGGTGTCGTGCATTGACAGGAATATCCAGTAGCAAGTCTTGATCAGAGTAGTTGTCAGTATACTTTGGAGGGATCAATGATGATAATTTTTCAGAGGGTAACATGAATAAGTTAGGTTCTCCAGTGCAGGCTAAATCTTTGGTGGCATAGCCAGATTTTGGCAAAGATGAGATTCTGCACTCAGAAGCCAAAGGCCCAGGTTTTAGAACTCTTTTAGGACTCCTCATGGTTACATTTCGTTCTGCATGTCCACAAGCAAAGCAAATCACAACTGGTTCATGTTACTAACAGAAGGGAATAGTGAACTGATCACATAATACATTCTCAGATGTTACATCTAAAACAAAATGTAAATCATGATAAGGGGAACTCAGATTGCTCACCTGCATAGCTCTGAAAATGGGTGTCACGAGGTCTTTTGAGCGGCTTCATGGCAGGATTGGCGGTGCCTTTGGACCCGCTTGTATTCTCCCCTCCCCCTCTTTCCTCAGTTACCTTTCCCTAAGCAAAGAGAAACAACTGATGAAGTTGTGCACAAGCAACAAGCAAAGTTATGCAATTGTGTAAGCAGTTACAGGCGTTAACTCCGGAAGAAAAGGAGGGGGTATTACCTTTTGTTGTGTATAGCACTCTTGCCAATTGCATTTTGTTAAGTCAGTTAAGACAAGCCTCTTCACTGCATTCCGTTTCTCATCAATAGACAGAGACGGATCAAGAATCCCCTCTCCAAGCAGTCTTTGATAGTTGTGTATAGCATCGGCAAATTCGATAGAACTGAACATACTTCTAAGGCAGCTGAAAGAAAAATATACAGTGAGGACTGTTATAAAATGGTCACACTTTGTATGATTAAAACAATAGACAAGAATAAACTAAACCTTTCAGGAGGGGTCGAGGAATCTATAGGAGAAAGAAGTTTGAGCAACTGCTGTTGATCCTCTTTAGATAGATATTCCATAAAATTATTGTAGTTGATAACATCCTGGTCAAGAATGAGAGACAATACAGAGTCTTTAGTTTCAGCGGTTAGTCAAAATAGTTAACCATGTCTAGAGGCACTCTATGCAAAAATAACATCTCAATTCATTAGCCTGAACCGGGATGGTTACCTCTAAATTTACTGAAACTAAAGGTGAATCAGCACTCTCCAGGATATGTGGATTCTCATAATGAAGTGTATCTCTGCCAAGAGACCAACCAAAATAGGTTTCAGATTGATGCTAACCACAGTATTGAATGGGCCTAGAGCATGATACCAATGATACACATTTCTAAGCTAACCACAAAGTAGAATACCTCCTAACACTATCTTCAATCTGCAGCCGCGACCTCTTTGGCCTCTCAATTATAGCACTTAAGTTGCTTGCTTTCTTGCTACCACTGTGTACAATAAACGAAGGAGACCCTGAGTAAGATTCACTTGTAATATGTGACTTGTTCTCTGCAGGAATGGAGCTTGCTTCTGATTCTTCCTCCAGTGATTTTGAGTATGGATTTCTTAGAAGCACACTTCCAGAGCCTATTTCAACAGAACCCACAGGAGTTTTGCTATGGTACAGTAGGTCATCCTCTGAGGATCCTGAAAGGTAATGTAACTGCTCTTCATGCAAGATGGAGTTAAGATCCTTTGCAAGCTTTTCAATGGGTGAAGCCTTAGGACGACTGATACAGCTCCTCTTTTTTGAGGGCACTAGTGACTCCCAAGCATGCGATTGAGTTGAACCTGAATTGGCAATATATGAGAGAGACATCAGTGACATATATAAGAAAAATTGTAGTTTGCATGCTAAACAAAGCAAATATTTAGAAATTGAAATTGATAATTAATGTGCAGAGAAGTAGCATCATTGAGTATCCTTTTTGTCTCATAAAGCATGATGAATTCTAAACACGCAAACATGGTAAAGGAAAACATTGCCACTTCAGGCTCCATGCCTTCTGAACATGATATACAGATTGTAGGCCTTCTGGTTACATCATGATAACAAGAAATTAAGTCACAACCTAGATAATAATTTATCGATCACCATAAGCTGTGAAATCCTCATGATAATAATTTTGTTCTACAGATAGAACATCAGTGAAGGTTTCTGAAAATATTTAGGTAGAGTCAATTGGTTCAGGGACAATTAAAAAGAGAAACAGATCTGAATTATATACCATTACTCACATGATCTCTAAAAGGGTAGTGAGAACAATTTACACAACTACAGAAATGTTAGTATATTTAGCATAACTTTGCAAAGTCATCCATGAATGGACTTTGGACCTGTACAGCTCTAGACACAAGTCTTTCTATTACTCGGTTGAACTGAAAGTTTAAAACGAAACATGTGCGCGCACCCACCAAGAATAAGAAGCTATATAAATTATATAACAACAAGAAAGTAGGCATTAGAGATCACAGACCAGTCATTGCACTAGCATCAGCAGCACCATATGTGGCAAAACTTTCTGAGTATGATACCGCAGACCCAGAACTAGACTGATTGTTAGGGTCAGCATCCACCATCCTTCGGAAATTTTGGCCAGAAAATGAACCATTTTCCATTATGGCATGATTTGGCATTTTCTTTGCATTCTGCGCCTTTGGCTTTGATGTAAGTGGCCTCAGCTTGCTAGCTCTAGGTTCTCCATCATCAATATCAAGTCGACGATGCATTGGTGTGTAGTTTGCCAATGAACCTTTTGTTCTATATCTCGAGCCACATGCATTACACAACACCGGCTTATCTGGTGGCCCATTTCGCCAAAGAGGAGTACCTGTTCCAACATTTCCAAAATTAGAAACCTGTCAAAAATTATGCAAAAATATGGCATACAAATTCAGAGTTCAGTGATAGTGCTGCCACAGGAATTAGTATCACAATTCACTAGAATCATTCCTTCAATAGTACAAGATATGGTACCACCAGGGTAGGGAACATGGAACATTGCACGGAAACAAAACATTCCCAAGAATGTACAACAGATCAATATATAATTTATCACATACATTCAAAGACATATATTTAGACACTATTTTTCAATGTCCCAATGGTTAGTTCAACTGTACAAGAATGCAATGCCTCATCGGTAGTTCTACAAAATAGGCATACTGAATGCAGATAGCAACTTCAAATGGCATTTGGGTGCAGATAGAGGTATACTACAGAGCATCGTATATTTGGATATTGTCTTCAAAGCCTCGATATAGCCGTTCACTGTACAAGAATGAAATTCTTAATCTGTCGTTCTACAAAGTAGCTATACTGAATGCAGATAACAGCTTTTGTGAGCACTTTGCTGCAGTTAGAGATAAATAACTACAGACCATATGCTGCTACATAGCAAACCGAGATTTCACTTCAATGGCAACCTACAACTATGCATTCTTGTAGTTGCAGTATCTACTGAACTCTTTAAGTATCTGATTGGCAAGAAGAAATGGTAATTTTTCTCTTCTAGAATAGGAGTCCGAACTGCATCCTGCTGAAGTTAGCATATATCCATCTTAGTCAAACACAAGTCCTAATGTGTTCTTTAAGCATGGTAAAATATGTTCCCCATGTTCACAATTGTGCAGGCAAAGGCCTCTGAAACTGTGAAACCTTAACCATATACACAGATTTCTATTGAACACTTTGAACAATTCAATGAGTTCCGAGTAATAAACATCAACGACGGCAGAAAGAACACGGGGGGTAAGGAATCCCTGTCCGATGGACTCCAAAGATTTCGTCTAAGACCCGCTTCTCAAATGCATAATTTAGGGGGGACCATCACATCAAAATTACTATTTGCTGAGGAACAAAAGGGGAAAAAACCAACGAGATTTTTTTAGCTTTATTCAAGAACAAGAGCTCACTTGTGACTCCGCAATGACGGCAGGGTCCTTGCTTCCCCATGGTTTTCTCTGCTCCTCACCTCCAAAAGTGAAGAAGAACAAAACAGAGAAAAATCCCAACAAAACAAACTCGGAAAAAAAACAAAGCAGAAACAACTCTCCTACACAAGTAATTCTTGAGCAAAAGAAAGGGGAAATTTCAAGAACAGTTTCTCTGTACGAATCTTGTCAAACCCAGAGGGGATTCCTAGGAATAATTCCACAGCCCATGAAGTACCCCAAAACCAAGTCTTGCTGGGTAGGCGCTCCTCTTTCTTTCTTCCTTTCTATTTTGTTTTCTCTTTGTTCTGTATCCAGTCTTTTAGAGAGGGTAGAGGAGAGAGAGGGGGGAAAGGGATGGAGAAATAATGGAGGAAGGAATGCAGCCTAGGAGAGATTTACAAAGGCCAGGTGAAAGTCGTTTGGGGAGGAATCCAAAAGAAATATACTTTAAAAGTTGGATGTTTTTATTAACTAGAGAGATAAGGGACTAGGAATTGGACAAAGTTGGAGAAAAAAAAGCAGAGGAGGTACTAGTTCCTTTCGGCCTTTGGGGTGGTTTTGATTTTGATCTAATTTCAATTTATTTTTCATTATTATGCGTCTGGATGTGACTAAGTAGAATTGTTTCGTGCAGCTAGTTACTCAAATTGCTTAGCTTTAAAGCCGTCCACTCTGGGTGCCATTGAAAGAATATTTTTTTCCTTAGGCCATTTGCACCTTACCCCTTGAAGAAACGGCACATGTTCAGTCCAACAAATCCATGTAGCGTGGTACAACATCTGGAGACGCCACACAAGCTCAACCAAGGATTATTGCATACTGAAGTTGACATTGAAAAGTCCAGTCCGATATGTTAAAATTTCGTTCCTAAGCACAATGCAACTTGCGGTATGCACTTCAGGTATAATGCAATAATCCGAGTAAATTGCATTAGGTCCCTATTTTACAAAAAGCGCGGGAAACATATTTTTTTTAAAAGTGGATCAAACTTTGTAATTAATTTATTTACCACGTAATTTGTTTATCTATACACGGATAGCAAATTTAGGCCTGTATCGTAAATTGGGCGCTACAATAAAGCGAACCCAATTGAAGTATTACATTACCACGTGCGTAACCTATATTAGTTGCTCTATAGTTAATTTTTCAATAAGGGTTAAAAACACAGGCAGTCAGAAAGGAGATGTGAGATGGGAAACCATTTTTATTTTATTTAGAAATAAGAGATGGGCTTTTCGTTCATAATTTACTAGAGGTGGTAGTGATAACGAGGACAGCCTGAAATCAACATTATGTGAAATGAGAAACTATTGTATAATGCGTTTTTTTACATGCTATTCTTGATTTAGCAACTCTTGAATAATAAGGAATTTTCTAGCAGATCTTGAAGATATTTTCAGGCCTAGCTTATAGACTTAGGTTTGGTGGAAACAACTATTTTGATACCGTGTGAAAGCACTCCAAGTCCCCAATATGATGGGCTGCAAAAGCCAGTTTCAAAAGCATCTTTGTAAGTCTGAAAACAATTTTGACGTGTTTACCAAATATATAACTAGGCTGTTTCCTATACTGTCATGTGGCCATCATGCTACTCAATTATTGTATTGAAGATGTGGAATAAAACCTTGCTATTTCTTCTTCATCTGCGTGCTTGAAATTCAGTGTTACCAAGACAAGCTGCTCTGTACTGTATCAAATTTAATTTCTCAATCTGGCCAAATAAATTGTGCCTGGACAAACCAGCTACATCCCATTTGGATATGATCAAGGTTCGTTTTGACCATGCTTAGGTGCAAAATGTAATTTACAGATCTGGCCAGATGTAGCCTCCGTTCAAACCCAGCTACTTCCAATTTCATCAAGTTTTAAATTGCCCAAATTCCAGAGTTGTTGTTCATATACGAATTGGAGTTCTTTACACATGTATCTGGTCTTGTCTTGTGAAGTAAAAGTTAAGGTCGTGTCGTCCATTCCACGATAGCAATATCCTCACCACTAAAAAGAACAGCGGAGTACCAGTGAGCTCCATCAGCAGTATTTTTGGACTAAAACAGACAGGCAATACTCAAATCAGCGATGACACAATGGAGGCAAGCGCTGTAGTTAGGCGATTAACATCCCAAGAAAATGAGGCATCGCCAAAAAGATATTAAAACTCATGCGAGCCACAGTTTACTCCGACCCCACACAAAGGTCTATGCTCTTCGCTGTTGACATGGTGACCACATTAGTTGGAACATGCCGGACAGAGGCTGCTCAACCCTGCTCATTATACCAAACAGAGATTTTGACAAATATAAATGTACCTAACATTATATTAAAAACAATATTGGACTAATTACAATGTTGGGTTCCCAAGGATTTTTGTAGAATGAAAACAATCCAACTTCAGTAAAAAATTTCACATGGAAAGGTGCAGCTCCAACATGAGTCTTGCATGAACTCAACTCCCTTGTTGAATTTACACATAGAACAATCCAGCTTTAAGCATGAATTATCATCGAAATACAGGTCCACTATTTTGTATAATATCCCTTGGGAATTCGGCAAGCCCGGAAAATCCGGCCCCAACACCACATTGCAGCCAGTGACACGGCCATTTCTTTTTGTGTGTGTGTGTGTGAATTAATCCAGGCTAAGAGCAGAAGGGGATAGTTGGTGTACATATTCTTGTGTTAACCTAAGCATCGAGGGAGCGAGGCTATCCTTCCTTTCCCTGGAGATATAGGTATGCTTCTTGGATGTGCTTGGTAGCTCATTTGTTTTCTCTTTTGGAGATAAGAAACGGAAGCATCGAATGGGCAGCGGGCGAGATAGTGGTGCCAACTCACCCCCTCGCCCCATCCAAATGCACGCGAAATGCTAAGGAGAAAAAAAAATACAACCAAATCCTCACTTTGCTTCCCTGGCCCTGGCTGATTGGAATGGCCATTTGATTAGCGGCCATAATTAAGCTACTGTATGAATTTTCTAATACGACGGTGAGGCGCGCGCTAGTAGTATCGTGTGGTAAAAACCTGTTGCCTTTTGATGGGGGTAGAAAATCACCCCAGTAAGGCAGTAATCAGGAGGAGTTGAGCTGTTACGCAGTGATTCAATGTTGCTATTTATTTTGTTGGTTGGGGGTTTGTAGTGCTGACAAAATGACCACACTGGTGACGCTGGCATTGGCAACGCTGCACAGGAGAGGAAAAAAAACCAAGGCGTGCACTTGTATTTTCTCAAAGCATACGACGAACTGGTTGGTCATCAGGTGCGTGTCACTAACCAGGAAGAGTCGAGCTGTTACGAAGTGATTTACTGCCGCTATTTATTTGGTTGGTTGGGGGTTCGCAGTGCAGACACACTACTGACCACGCTGGTGACGCTGGAAACGCTGCATAGCTAGGACTAGGAGAGAGAGAGAAAAAAACAGGGCGTGCCCTTGTATTTTTCTCAAAGGATACGACGGACTGGTTGTTGGTCATCAGGTGCGTGCCTGAACCTGGACACGCGACGTGCCGTGTTGGGCAGCGCCGTGGCCGCGGCCGCTGACTCTGCATCGGGTATTCGGGTGGCGTCGTCGTCTCGCCTCTTTGGACCTGCATGTGCGTCTCACAACACATCACCGAACGCTGCCAGTGCCAGCCCTGTTGTCACCGAGCATGCGCCGCGAAGCAAAGTGGGGAGGATAAAAACATGCATGAAATGCAGCAACTAGTTGGGTAAGGTTGTTATCAAGGGGTTCGGATCTGGGGGAGGATTGCATCTAGATTTTACAGGTGGCGTTGCGATGCCAAGACCAATAAGATACATCACAGATCGAAGAAGCTGACTGCGCGTCTTCACGGCTGGCGGTTTGTGGTCCTGGTGGGTGGGGCAGAGACCTGAGTGTCCTCAGGGACAACCAGGCCGATTCAGTGAGAAAAAGAATAATATCTGGGTCTCGCGTATTCCCACGTGCAAACACCTTGGGTTCTTTCACCTGTAGCAAATGCGCAAGCAAAGAGGGATAAAGTCCTTGATAGAGCCAGATACGTGAGGGTATCTTCGTAGCAATTGCAATTCGCAAGGTCTCAGATATAGCTACTTTATGACGGATGCGCTAGCTACCGTCCCAGTGATAAATTTTTAGGAATGTTGCTATCAAAATAAAGAAATACGCACACAGAAATAGCACGACGACAGTCGACAGACGTGACAACGGAGGCGTGGTAGAGAGCCCAGAAGCACCACATTGAGGGCCCATGAGGGCGGGGAGCAAGCCTGGTCCAACCAATACGCGTGATCGGCCCAGTTGAGCCGGGCAATGTCGGGCTGCTCTAGTGGCAGCTGCTGGCTGCTGTGGCTCCGATCACTGTCACGGCCCTAGTTCAGCTGCCGTGGCTCCGACTCCTATCGAAAGTCTTCAGCCGCCTACAGAAGCAAGGTACATGGGCTCGCATGTTTGCTGCAGAGTGGGAAATGACGACACCCGAAAAGTCCTGAAACCTTCAGCGGGTTCGATCCAGCGTACCCATCAAAGGCAGTTGGGCCAGGCTCTGAATGAGCTTGGGCCTTACTCCGTTTGGACCAGATACAAGACATTTCAAGACAAACATTCAACGATCCATCTTGGTTACAATAAATGGAAACTCTTTTTTTTTCCACTTTTGAGAGGAACAAACGGAAATTCATTTTTTTTTGAGGAAGACAAACATAAACTCTGATGCTGTGACAGGTCACGTGCGGGCGCAAGCGCGCGGCTCAGCATTTGGGTCAGTGCGGCAGGCCGCCCGCGACGAAGGCCACAAGGGCGGCGGTGGTCAAAGCCGTTGGTTAAAGACGTTTCCATAGGGACACGTGACGACGAACGACGCCGGTCACGCGTTTCAAATGCTAGGTAGCAAATCCTGGCTGCCAAAGCTATATCAGGCATGCTAATAAACGCAACAGCACAATCACCGAACCACATCCACCATTCATGATCCTACTAGGATATTTTCTCCCCTCCACAAATCAAGGTCAGTTTGCGTGGCGGCACACGTTGCAGTTCTTGACGAGCTGTCGTCCTACACGTTGGCATGTCGCGATGTTAGTTGTGACCGATTTCAGCCGCTAGCGAGCAAGAAACCTGTATGATGGCATGTCCTCGATTCGCTGAATGTCTTCGAGCAACAGCTCCCTCTCGAGCTGGCGTCGCGTAGATTTGATAACCCTCTGCAGTGAGGATACCAAGGTTTGGGTCAGGATTCGTACAAAGACGTGCCCAAAAGGTCTCATCGTAAGGAAGAAAGACATACATTGAAGTCCATGTAAGTGGCGTGCATGTCGAGCCATTTCTGGTCCATCAGCATAAAGGTTATGCAGTAAAGAATGTCAAAAGCTCGATCATTTTCTGGACAAAAAACATGAGTACCTGTCAATATCTTGAGGTAATAATAAAGACAAAGAAGACCACTCGTCAACAATACTGTCCTATCATATCAGAGATATGCTTTTATTCAAAACCAGTTGCCAATATTTCAGTGGCCGAGTTAACTGCAGCGCGTTCCTAACAGCATATCAACATCAGTGACGTCTAGCAAATCAGTTGAGCTCATCGAATTTCTTCACAGGATAAAACTATACTGCCAGGCAAAAAACCTTCAGTCGTTTAGAGTCGGTGCTAAAACTGGTAAAGTTTATTGTATGTAACAGGAGTACTGCATTGTTTTTTAGGACAACACGTCAAGGTCTAAATATCGGCTCTCCAATAAGTCATTCCAGCGCAAATGTAACTGTAAAATAATGACTGTACCTAAAAGTAGATTTAGGAACACTGCTCCGATTAAAGACGTTGGCTTAGCTGCAGAGACATCAACATCATCATTTAATCATGGATGGATTCACATTGTTGATGTAAATTGCAGAACTAATTATGTTCAGATACTCTATTCAGTGTAAATAGATCAAATTATATAAAGAGCTGTGAAAAATTTAGCAGACAAACCTGCTTCAAGATCAAGCATCTGAATTAGCATGAAAGTAATATTTACACCAGCAACAGCAAATGGATATTCCCACAATGCTCTATCACCATTCTGCTTACAAAGAAGCTCCCGGAATGATTTCTGTGGACAAAGGTGAGCTGAATTAAAGGTCATATCTAGACATTTTAGTTTGGTGCCTGTAATAACTAGTTTTTTGTTGTTTTTCTAAGAAATGATGTAGCATGTTTGAACATATTTCAGATCTTTTAAGGGTCTTAGAAGTCCTTTATCCATATACTGAATTATCAATAGATCAATAGCTGTTCAATTGCCAAAACAAAATGGCTGACTTTCGTTGATGGTCCAACATAGATGTAAGCTACAGAAGCCTTTTAGATTCCTTCCAGATCTATGGAAAGCACTGACGAGATCGTTATGTAGCTCACATAATGGAAACCATGGCATATATGTGGACACAATTTTTTTCATTAGTTTTCAGGGCGATTGAGAACAAGCATTGGAAAGCAAAGAATTTGTAAATGCACTCACTGGATAGTTCCTTGAGAAGTACAGCAAATTCTCCAAAGAGATAAATCCACCACCCCTGTAATTCCAACACGGCATAAGATTGGACATCTGGTATTCCATCTTACGACTTTACAAGTAATTTTTCAAATGGCACCCACGGGAACAAATGTAAAAAGAAAGCGAAACCTGAAATCTGTAGATGGATCTTTCCCTTGCCATCCCATCTCCTTCCACTGGTCTGATACTAGCCCTAGAAGTTCAGTATCAGGAAACGAAGCATGCCAGAGGGCCTTCAGTGCTTCCTAATGAACACGAAGTATCATAAAAAGTGAAAATTGAACAGAAATGAAAGGATAGTGTAATTCAGTTTAAGTCCTGATGTACATCTGAGGTGGGGGCGTAAAACCACAAAACTTAGTTTTCCTTCCACTTCTAATGAAAGGCAGCATCCGTATCATTTTGCATCAATAAAATAAAAAATAACTGAGAAATGTCAGAAAAATTTAGATATGTTTGGTTCTTATTAGTAGCAGAAACAGATGTGTTAAGAAGGGAATCATTTATGACAAAGCATATACGTTATACTATTGGATCAACTTGCTATTTTAATTGTACTAAGGAAACCAAGCATGTATGTCGTACTGCTGGATCAACTGTCTAATTTAATTATACAAAGGAGTTTTGTTCCTTTAAAAAAAATCGAAATGTCTAGTTAAGTTTAATTTTAATGGTGATTTGAATTAGCAAGTGCAGTGCATGCCATGGCTTTAGTGCCCTCGAGCTCTCTGGAGAACTGAGACAATACATAACACGAAAAAGAGCACAGAACCGTGCAGACGTCAGTGGAGGCATCAGCCAATGCTCGTACCTGATGCTCTGCATTGGAACTGTCATATGGAACTTCTATCCGGTTCTGCAATCTGTGCAGGCACTCTTCCTGGAACAGAAGATACCAGCATTGTCATTCTTCGGGGACATTTTCATCATCGCATGAATCTCAAAACACGAACACGCAGTAATCAGAAAAGATCATCCTCTGACGAATTTATACACGGCACAGCTTTCCTGTTGCCGTAGATCACAAACCAAACTGTTTCACCAATCACTCCATCAGACTGAAACAAGTTCTCATCCCGATTTCAGGGTTACGGCGCGTATTCCAATCTTTTCAGGGGCATTATCATGTTTGAAGCAATCACATGGTACATGGAAAAGAGGAGATACGGACGATTACGGAATGAAACGGGAGCGAGTTCCTCACCTGAATAGGGCTCAAATCGAAGGAAAGGCGCGCGTCGCTCTCCCTCCTCTGCGCGCAGACGCACGAGAGCCCCCTCCCGATCCACGCCGTCGACCCCGCCACGCCGTCCGCTGCGGGAGAGAAGAACCATCAGACACCTGCCCTCCCCGGGACAAGGAACGGCACGGTCGACGGAACGAAACGGCCGGGGCACGCAATGGCGTACCCGACGAGGCGTGGCGGTGGACGGCGCCGGAGAGGCGGCGCACGGCGACGAAGGAGCCGGCACCATGGTCCATGCCGCGCGCGCGCGCGCCCTGCATGGTGTCGCCTCCGACGGCCGCGCCTGCCCACCCTTCTCTCTCTCTGTGTGTGTGTGTCCGTGTGTGTGTCCGTGTCTACGCGCCCCGATCTGCGCGGGAACCCATGGCTGGGGCGGTGGGAGGCGGGCCGCGCGGCTTCCCTCCCAATTCTGGTGCGGGATCCCCACGGACGGATCGCGCACGAGGGTCCTGTCTGGCCTGTCTCCGCGACGTCGCGCTCCCCCGTCGTTCGCTCGTTGGGTGTGTGGTTCCAACAGTTGGCAAACTTATCCTTGTTGGACTAAGAATTTCAGACTTTTCAAAAATTGTTCAACAAATCCTTTGTTCAAATCACGACCCCAAGACTGTTGGTAGCCAAACAGGAGCAACTGTGTTGACAGTGCTAAAAGGAAGATCAAAAGAATCAGGGAAAAAATCAACTTACTCAAATGAGCAGTGGGCGAAAAGATCCAGATCAAGTGCAGTGTGGGTGTCAGCATATTCCAGACCAAGTGGCCAAGTTAAGTCATCCTTGATTCTATAGCATATGAAAATGCACGTGGAAAGCAAATACATAGGCTCATGACCTTACTTGAGCCCTCCTTTTTTACTTCTTTTCCCTATAAAACATATTGTCTGCATTCTACAGAGGTCAAAAAAGAACAATAGATCTATGATGTACATCAAACCTGGCACAGAGGTTAGGTCTAACTCACACTAATGAGTCGTTGGATATTAGTCCTACGCTCCTAATCAGAAACAATATTAAAATTAGTAGAGAACTTAAAACATTACTTCTTTGGATTAATATGGAATTGGTTGGTTCCATCTGCGCTTTACTTCAGTCTTGGAACGAACCTCTCTGAGCCCCCATCAGTTCCATAGTCTCTTTCCATCACCAGATTGATCCCTTCCTCTGAGTACCACCCAACCCCTATGCAGAGTACAGTACACCATCTTTGTCAATGTCAGCATAGGCAGTGACACCACCGGGTATCCGAAGCACAGTAACGTCTTGCATGTCAAGCATCTCCTCCTCCCCAAAGAAACGTGAGCTCGCTGGCAGCGTCCTCTTCTTCACTGTCACCATGCACAAGTACACAAAAGGAGCACCACCCTCTACCTCTTGCATTTCATCGCTGAGAATTGGTGTTGCACTAGCTTCATATACTTTCCAGGAGCCTGTCAGTTCTGACGATTTGCTGGCTTCTTTGAGAGAAAGGTTTAAGGTCAAAAATTGTATCGCTGCACAGAAGATGAATACAAACTATTAAGAAAAGGCTTGTGAAGTCTTTGGAAGTCAATATTGTTCAAAAGTAGACATAATCTATATACCCGGACCATATGGAACTATCTCTTTTTGGAAAACAAGGATCAATATTCAGCTTATATGTTGGCGAAAGGAAGTATTTTGATTTGTCATATTCGCCGATCTCTATATTAATTGGACCTCTAGAATATGATCTGTCCTGAAAATGAAACAGATAATGGTAAAAAATTTAGGACTATCTATACACAAGGCATTGGCATAGCATTAGAGTGAATTCTTTATATGCCATCGGAACTTATATTTTTGAGAGAATTCCTTATTTACCATTAGAAATTATACTTATCCCTTATTTGACATAAAAAATATACACTTCCCTTATGCATCACTGGTTTAAAAAAAATTTCATCCCTTATATGCTACTTAAGTTACATTTTGTTAAATTGCTACTGTTAGAGCATTCAATCTTGTTATTTTTTCATTCTAATAGGTATTTTATCCATCCATCAACTAAATATAAGCACTGACTGTGAGGTGACCACAGGACCTCGTTAGGTGGTGCCGTGTTATGCGGCACCCAACAGCACACGGGTCGATGAACACACACATATTACATAAATAGTTTAGCGGAAGCGTACAAGAATGTTTTACAAATAGTTATATCAGAGTAACTACAGCGGAAGACTATCACTCTCACGACTCATACCTAAACTAGCAACAAAGAAACAGTCTAGCCCGCGGACGTTTCTTACTAGCAACACGAAGACCAATCTGCAGCGGCGAGGATGCTCTTTGAGTAAGCACTCGGAGGTTCCCGAGTCTCATCGGCATCCCTTCTTATAAGCATCGAGTCAATTACCTGCAAAACAACTCGGATAGCATCCGTGAGCATAACGCTCAGCAAGACTTAACCGTCACCCTAAACATGAAACTCTATGTGAGGTTATGAACCTACAGTAGGATGGCATAAGCATAATTAAACTCGCCTAAAAGTGAATCCTTACTTTCAGTATTAATTACAATATTTTAAATAACCCTGGGCACGCCACATCGGGAGTCCACAATCAAACAAGAAACGCTTTCCCCCGATGTAAATTGCTCATAGCATAAAAGAATCGAGTTTGCACTAGCCTATTCATCAAGCTCCAATACAAAGGTAGGATAATACTTCACATCAAAATGATTAGTTCCTTTCTCATGCAAGTTCTTACTACGTCACGACTGTGAGAACAAGTATGCTCGGTCCATTCCGCGAGCGACGGTGATTCGAATCAATAACACCCGTACTACACGACATGCACGACCGTACTCGACGTTGCCTACAACAACCATCACTGACGTCGTACGTGGCAGCCTTTCCCCCGTTTCACCCCCACTGAATCGATCAAGTCGCCCCGTACAGTAGCTACTCTCATGGTGCACCTTTCGATGTGAGATGTCATGAGAATATTCCCCACATACTGCACACCGGCCGTCCGCCTGAGGCGACCCGAAAAGCACAACGATAGCTTCCCGAGGTACATCGGTTTACTGGGTCCCATATAGCCAGCATGAGTCTGGTACACAACTCAAACTTGTTCAACAGGGCCGCATACGGATCGGTCCTTGACCGACACGGACAGGTCTACAGCACCCAGGCCCCTATGTCCTGCTGCCCCTACAACCTTCCGGTCTCAACTTTAACTTGCTAATTCAATTATGAACCAATCACGTATGCCCCTGTTGTTCCTAAAACTGCGAGTAGCATCTCACCACTCGACTTCTACCGAACCGTACCTAAGCATGACAGTTCTACACGGTGAAAGACACCTACCCAATACTCCATGGGTCATTTGGTTATGCAGGAGGAGTATCAAACACTAGGCCTAATGCACGGTGCAAATCTTAACCAAAGGTGAATACAAAATAAAAACTAAATAGTTGTTAAATGCAAACCGGAGCTTGCCTGTTTTGCAGGGTAGTCGTTGAAAGCATCTAGGCCCCCGTGAGGTATGGTTTCGGTGATTAATGACAACCGTTCGTTATTACTAATGAGTTTGTGGATGCGAGGTTTCACGTACATCACATCAAACATTAAATGAACTATCTATTCACACCATCTACTGCTCATTGGATACAAATGGAGACCCCTCAACGATCCATTCTAAGGGGTTATTCGATACTCATGAAAACTAAATGAAGAACTCATACAACGACTCTATTTTATCAAAATTGGCAACACAAGAAGCTTACACTTCATCGTAATATCATTTCAAACAAGTGTCAAAGAGGTCACTCAAGAAGATTCCAAAAGATCAACTCAAAACAACTCGAAGCAAACAAGTTGCATTCACCGGATCATCCGATGTCTTGCAAAATGACTACATCGGTCGAGTTTGAGTTGGCAGAAGAAGAAGACCTCAGAGCCCAGTACACACCGGATCATCCGATGTGAAGGAAGTGGCACATCGGTTGATTTCACCCGAAGGATGATATCTGAGTCATTCTGAAGAAGTACACACCGGATCATCCGATGATGAAGTAAGTGTACATCGGTCAAATTCAACAGAGACAATATTTCTGACCCAATTCTGAAGATCAACTCACCGGATCATCCGATGATAAATTGAAGTAACATCGGTCGATTAAAAGATCCAACGGTTATATCCAACGGTCACATCTGACACGTGACATCAGCTAATTTGGAATTCGACCGATGCTCATATAAAGGGGTGCATCGGAGGATCCGATGTTCACTGAAAAAGTCTGCCCACTTTTCCAACGGCTATCTCGTGTGGGCTGGCTATAAATACCCCTCCAACCGGCCATTTCGACAAGTCTTGATCACCAGAGCCTCACTACACATTCTCAAGCATTCAAGATCAAGAGCTACCACTTCCACACTTCAAAACCTCTTGTACTCCAACTATAGGTTATATCTAGCTAGAGAGAAGCTTGTGTGCGTCCATTCTTGGTGATTGGAATCTCTAGGCTAGTGAGAGAGAGTGTCTTGGTGACTTCTCTCACCTTGTAAACGTTGGAGGAAGAAGAGATCACTCCGGAGCTTACCAAGGTGTTTGTGGAAGCCCGGAGGATCACCGTTGTACAAGGCTTGAGCTCCACCTTGCCGGAGAAGGTGAACGGAGAAAGATAGTGGATTCCCTCGTCTTGGTGACTTGGGAGTGGCTATACCCTTTGGTGGGTGCCACAACGTGGACGTAGGAAGATTTTTGTGATCTTACCGAACCACGGGAAAAATCGCCGTGTCTCCGAGTCTCCGCGGGAGTTTGCATTTCTCTCCTCACCCCTTACTATTACGCTTTTACTATTCCGCACTTAACTATCTTGCTTGCGTAGTTAGTTTGCATAGGGAATTGGGCTTCAACCATTAAAGTTTTAAATTGCTCTAAAATTTTAAAAAGCCCAATTCACCCCCCCCCCCTCTTGGGCGTTTCGATCCTTACAATTGGTATCAGAGCATGGTTGCTCATTGGATCATTCTAGCTTCACCGCTAGAGAGCAAAAATGGCCAAGAATGGGGGTTCGGTTCCTACCTTCGAGGGCAAGAATTTTGCTTATTGGAAAGCACGCATGCGCGCTTACCTTGAGGCAATTGCTCCCGAAGTGTGGGAAGCGACCCATGCGGGGTTTGGAAATCTTGACTATGTTGGAGACCAATTAAAATGGGATGCTAAGGCTAGAAATGCCATATATGAATGCATTAGTCAAAATGTTTTTGCTAGGATTGCTAGCAAGGAAAAAGCATGTGAAATTTGGGCATGTCTAGTTGAAATACATGAGGGCTCATCTCGTGTCAAAGAACTCAAATATCACATGCTTAAATCAAAATATGATGAATTTAAGATGTTTCCTCATGAAAACGTTAATCAAATGTTTTCTCGTTTAAATGTGCTCATTGAGGAAATTAACGCACTTGATATTGCTTCTCTTGGCAAGGGACTTATAAATCGCAAGATCCTCATGCTTCTACCCAAGCCCAAGTACAACATTATCAATTCAATGCTCCAAAAAGAGTCACTAGATAACATTGAAGTTTCGGAGCTCATTGGAGAAATTCATGCTCATGAGATGAGCGTACATGGAATGATGGAGGAGTCATCATCAAAAACCATTGCTCTCAAGACTTCAACCAAGAAGACAACTCCCAAGAAGAAGAAAGTGGTTGAGCATAGCTCAAGTGAAGAAGAGCAAGAAACAAGCGAAGATGATGATGATGAGCTTGCTTTGATGATGAGAAAATTCTCACGCCTCAACTCCAAGATTGCAAAGAAGGGATACTCTTTTGATCCCAAAATGAAAGCCTTCTTGCCAAGAAAAGATGAAAACAAGACGTGCTACAATTGTGGTGATCTAGGCCACATATCATATGACTGTCCAAGACCGGACAAAAGAAAGGAAATTGGCAAGCATCACAAGTTAGAAGAAAGTGATGATGAAGAGGAGGTCAAGCCCAAGCGCTCCTTTGGAAAGAAGAAATTTGACAAAGGCAAGAAAACCAAGCTCTTTCCAAAGAAAAGAAGAGGGCCTCAAAAGGTCTTCATGTGTGAAGCAAATGAGTGGATCATGGATGAAGAGTCAAGCGACGAAGATAGTGAGGATGAAGAAAACTTGGCGGGCCTCGCCATCGTCAACAAGGATGACTCACCTCTTCGTCCACCTCCTATGTGCCTAATGGCGAAAGGTAACTCAAAGGTGAACTACAAAGCCGGAGGAAAGCATTGGGTACTCGATAGTGGGTGCACTCAACATATGACCGGCAATGATGGTATGTTCACCTCCATAGAAAACCCCGGCAATCATGAACAAGTCACCTTTGGTGATAACTCAAAGGGGAAGGTAATTGGTTTGGGTAAAATTGTTATTTCTCATGATTTGTCTATCTCTAACGTGCTTTACGTTAAGTCTCTTAGTTTCAATTTACTTTCCATTGCACAATTATGTGATCTTGGACTAACGTGCACATTTGACAAGAATGGTGTTGTGGTGACTAGTGAATTAAGCAAAGAACTAATATTCAAAGGTTTTCGGCATGGACATCTTTACTTGGTGGACTTATCTAACAAGGATGCTAGCTTGACCACTTGTCTTTTCACCAAGACTAGTTTGGGATGGCTATGGCATCGGCGCATTGCTCACATTGGGATGAGCAAACTCAAGAAGTCATTCAAGCTTGGGATGGTGACCGGCGTGAAGGATGTCACATTTGAGAAGAACAAGCTTTGTAGCGCATGTCAAGCCGGGAAGCAAGTTGCCTCACACCATCCGTTGAAGACAATGGTGTCAACCTCCAAGCCATTTGAACTACTTCACATGGACCTCTTCGGACCGTCCACGTATCAAAGCCTTGGCGGTAACCTCTATTGTCTTGTTATTGTTGATGACTACTCTCGCTATGCTTGGACATTGTTCCTAGGCGACAAGGGTGAAACTCCGGAAATCTTCAAGACCTTCGCTAAACGAGCTCAAAGGGAATTTCAACTTCCCATCATCAAGGTCCGGAGTGACAACGACACCGAGTTCAAGAACTACAACATTGGGGAGTGGTGTGATCGTGAAGGCGTGAAGCACGAGTTTTCGGCCACATACACCCCTCAACAAAATGGTGTCGTTGAAAGGAAGAACAAGACTCTCATCACCCTTGCAAGAGCAATGCTTGATGACTATGGCACGTCAGAGAAGTTTTGGGCCGAAGCAATCAACACGGCGTGCCATGCCGCAAATAGGGTCTATCTTCATCGACTACTTCAAAAGACCCCATATGAGCTTCTCATTGGGAGAAAGCCCAACATCTCCTACTTCCGAGTCTTCGGGTGCAAGTGCTACATCTACCAAAAGAGAAGGCTCGGTAAGTTTGAAAGAAGGTGTGATGTTGGTATCTTTCTTGGTTATGCGTCAAACTCAAAAGCATATCGAGTATTCAACCAAACCTCCGGGTTAGTTGAAGAAAGTTGTGATGTTGAGTTTGATGAGACTAATGGCTCCCAAGAGGAGAGTTTTGGTCATGATGATATAGATGATGAGCCTCTACGAGAATCTATGAAGAACATGACCATAGGAGACATCAAGCCCGAAGTTGAGGAGAGCCATGATCAAGGGGGAGCCTCAAGTTCCAACATCAACACCTCCATGGCGCCTCAAATTGATGAAGAAGAAGAGAAAAATGATCCATTGTCAATGCAAGATTCACATGCCACACAACACCAAGAAGAAGAAGAAGTCCAAGGTCAAGTCCAACCACAAGACGAGCAAGATGCCTCACCACCACCAAGTGCCTCACAACCTCTTATGAGGCATGGGCGCATCTCCAAGGCACATCCGATGGATCAAATCATCGGAAGTCCGTCACGGGGAGTAAGTACTCGTTCTCGCCATGTTGCTTCATTTTGTGAGCACTACTCCTTTGTTTCGTGTGTAGAACCCACAAATATTGAGGAAGCACTCCAAGATCCAAATTGGGTGATGGCTATGCAAGAAGAACTCAACAACTTCACCCGCAATAAAGTTTGGGTATTGGAGGAGCGACCTAAGGACAAGAACGTCATCGGAACGAAGTGGGTGTACCGCAACAAACAAGACGAGAATGGCGTGGTGGTCCGCAACAAGGCAAGGCTTGTGGCCAAGGGTTTTTCACAAGTTGAAGGACTAGATTTTGGAGAGACATTTGCCCCGGTCGCACGGTTAGAAGCTATTCGCATACTCCTTGCTTTTGCTTCACACCACAATATTATGCTTTACCAAATGGATGTGAAAAGTGCCTTCCTCAATGGTTATATTAACGAGCTTGTTTTCGTTGAGCAACCTCCCGGGTTTGAAGATCCGAGGAATCCTAACCATGTGTATAGGTTACACAAGGCGCTCTACGGGCTCAAGCAAGCACCTAGGGCATGGTTTGAACGTCTAAGGGATTTCCTAGTCATGCAAGGATTCAAGATCGGGAGGGTTGATACCACACTCTTCACCAAAGACATCAACGGGGATTTATTTCTTTGTCAAATTTACGTTGACGACATCATTTTTGGCTCAACTAACAAATCTCTTAGCCTTGAGTTTGGCACCATGATGTCTAGGGAGTTCGAGATGTCAATGATTGGAGAGCTCAATTTCTTTCTAGGATTTCAAATCAAGCAACTTCAAGAGGGGACTTTCATCTACCAAGAGAAGTATACCAAAGACCTCTTGAAGAAGTTTGAAATGAAAGATTGTAGCTCAAGAAGTACTCCAATGGCGACAAATTGTCATCTCGACGCGGACATGGACGGTAAACCTATTGATCAATCTCATTACCATTCCATGATTGGTTCATTGTTATATCTTACCGCATCTAGGCCCGATATCATGTTTAGTGTGTGCTTGTGCGCTCGCTTTCAAGCGGCACCTAAAGAATCGCATCGTAAGGCGGTCTTTAGGATACTTAGGTATCTCAAGCATACCCCAAGTGTAGGTTTGTGGTACCCCAAGAACGCTAGTTTCTATCTCTTGGGTTACTCGGATTCGGACTTTGCTGGATGCCGTGTGGATCGCAAGAGTACCTCCGGTGGGTGCCACTTACTTGGGCGTTCCCTAGTATCTTGGTCGAGCAAAAAGCAAAACTCCGTGGCTTTGTCCACCGCGGAGGCAGAGTATATAGCGGCCGGTGCATGTTGTGCCCAAATTTTATATATGAAGCAAACCCTTTTGGACTTTGGAATTAAATTTGATTGTGTGCCTCTCCTTTGTGACAATGAAAGTGCGGTTAAGATAGCTAGAAACCCCGTTCAACACTCCCGCACTAAGCATATAGATATTCACCATCACTTCTTACGGGACCATGAGGCTAAAGGAGACATCTCTTTGCAAGGTGTTAGGTCTGAAGAACAATTGGCGGATATCTTCACTAAACCACTTGATGAGAAAACTTTTTCTAGACTTAGAAGTGAATTAAATGTGCTAGATGCATCTAACGTCATGTAAGTTGCCATGTTCATGTAAGGTTGCATATCAAATAGGTCTTGTCTAACTCCCGAAGGATAGGGGCAAGCTAGAAATAGTTTTCCCTGAGGAAGCCTTTGGCAGGTTTAAACTTGGCAAGATAGATTTACATTACGCCTTGCATGATTCCTGCCATATAGACTTGCACTCATTCAATATCTTGCATCATTTTAGTTGGCATTGCATACGGTAGATTGTCACAAAGGGGAACCCACATCATGAGAAGGAGACTTGTTCAAAATGCAATACCTCAACTCATATGATGTGGATAGAGCAAAATTCTAAAGGTACATGCTTTAAAGAGATAGAAGTTTTCTATACTCTAGCTCACAAAGCATGGGCCTTACATTTTCATGGTTTCACTCCTAACCTTGTGTGTTCTCTTTGCTTAAGGGCTTAGCCAATATGTGGCACTATATTTAAAGCCTTATATTAGAGGTTAGGAGTTGCCCAAAAAGTCCGAGGACCCATCCTTATCTTTGTGTGTTTAAGTCCAAGGACACATATGGGCAGTCTTAGGTTTTCTGTAGTCATCGGATTATCCGATGCCAGGGCCAGCAGATCATCGGATCAATTGGTGCTTCAGTCCAAGTCAGATGTCACAAATCAACCGATGAGTTCATTTCAGAAGACATCGGAGCATCCGGTGTTCAGTTTTCCTGGTGCCCTGCAGAAATCGACCGATGATCGCCACCTCAACGTCGGTCCATCCGGTGTTCAAAGAGAGTTTTTGGAACAACTCTCTGTTGAACTCGACCGATGCATCCTCCGATGATCATCGGTCCATCCGGTGTTTTATGCGCGGCTAGGGTTTGCCCGTACAGTTTAAAAAGCGGTTCGGCCGCCCTTCGGCTTTTTTCTTTTTCTTTCCCCGAACTCCGCCGCCGCCCGACGCCCTCGCCGCCGTCCTCACGCCCCCCAAGCGCCGCCGCCGCCGCCCTCCCCCAGGCGCCGCCGCCGCCGCCTCTCCTGCGCCGCCGCCTTCCAGCAGCCGCCGCCACCACCTCTCCCGCGCCGCGCCGCCTCCCAGCCGCCGCGCCGCCTCTCAGCCGCCGCCGCCGCCTTCCAGCAGCCGCCACCGCCGCCTCTTCCGCGCACGCCGGCTCCAGGCGCCACCGTCAGCCCGTGCCAGCGCAGCAGCCGTTCCACCGCGCCGCCGCAGATCACCTCCCTCGCCGTCTCCCCTCCACCACTCGCCGTCGGCCCGCATCACCCTCTCCGCTAGGGTTTCGCCGTACTTCGCCGTTCGTCGCTAAGATGGGTCGCGATCGCAAAGAAAAGGGGAAGGCTATTGAGGAGCCCGCCGCGAAGAAGCGCAAGATGTCCAAGGACGCGCGTCGTGCGGAGTTGGCCGCTCGCGCCGCCGAGGAGCGTGAGCGCGGCCATCGCGGTTCCTTACGGATCCGCGAGTCCCGGCAGAGGCAGGAGCAGCCTCCGATCCAGCCGGTGCCTCCCGAGGGCTCCGACGAGGAGGAGACCGAGGTGCCGCCTCTCATCCGCCGGCGCACCCCGAGGACTCGTGGAGGTGGACAGACTCCTACGGCGAGTCGGCGCCCCTCTGCAGCTGACCGCGCCGAGGACAGAGAGGCCGAAAGGGCCATCCACCTGATGGACATAGCAGTCCGAGTTGCCGAAGAGGTCAGACTCACTGACTACAGGAAGATGAAGGCAAGACAACTAAAGAAGCTCAGATGGTCAGTATTGATCGAGGAGTGGTTCCCACGGCCTAGGGACGCTCGAGTGGACTCCCGTTTCTGGACCCTGACACAGGCGTCCCTGTACGAGACTTACAGGCGTCGGGGTCACAAGCTATTCCAACATAACAGCATTGACTGGGATCATCTTGCAGTGGCAGCAGGACCCGGGATCAGGCCACTTTTTGAGAGATACAGAGGCCTTGTGGACCTACTCTCGCACCAGAGGAGTGCCTACGTCGAGGAGTGGGTCAGAGTGTTCTACGCGACACTCTAC
The DNA here is from genome assembly GCA_030760725.1 of Neostapfia colusana. Lineage (NCBI taxonomy): Eukaryota > Viridiplantae > Streptophyta > Magnoliopsida > Poales > Poaceae > Neostapfia > Neostapfia colusana. The sequence goes on from JASWHV010000019.1 coordinate 58,773,026, forward strand.
GTCTCTGAGGGCCGTCGCTCGATTCACTTCATGTTCATGGGGCGGATCCACGACGTATCTCGAGACCTGTTGGGCAGACTGCTTGGTGTGGAGCTCTCTACTACGTGCCTGCACCAGATAGTCTACGGAGACGCAGACCCGCCGAGGAGACCACTGACTGGAGGAGTGGCACCGCCTTTTGAGGAGATCAGAGGTCTGTTCACTCAGCCGTTCACTCCAGACCAGCCGAGGGTGCCAGCGCTTCTCACCCCAGCAGCTCGGACAGTTCACCACGTCCTCAGGCGTACCCTGCTACCGAGGTCCGGCTACTTGGAGGGTTTCACGAGCCTTCAGCAGACCATCCTGTTCTATGTGATGAACGGGATGGAGTTCGACATAGTAGACATTCTGATCTGCGAGATGGAGGACGTGATCACCGACGGAGTTGGGATGCTACGACAGCTGGTCTTCGGTCACTGGATCTGTCACCTTCTTCACCAGCTGGTTCCAGAGGACACTCCAGGAGTCTCTCAGCTGACGGAGATCCACGTGACCCGGTTCAGCCACTACCGAGTCCCCACTCCGGGAGACCGCCGCCTTGGCCGCCCCGTCGAGCGTGAGGTTCGAGCCAGACTGTCAGAGGAGGAGTGGGCAGAGCTGACTCAGGAGGACGCAGAGCTGGCACAGGCAGAGGCTCAGGGAGGAGACCTACAGCACGTATGGTCGGACAGCGACACCAGCGACAGTGTCGAGGAGTACTTCCCTCCTGCTCCTCCCTCACCGAGGCAGCACGACGCAGAGGCAGGAGGCTCAGCAGCTCCACCACCTACACCTCCTCCAGTGTCAGAGGCTCAGGTGACTCAGCCGTCAGAGCTCACCACCTTACTTCAGCGGATGGCTCAGCAGCAGGAGCTGCAGGCAGCTCGACAGGAGCAGCTTCAGAGGCAGCAGCAGGAGATGCAGCTGGAGATCGCCCGTCAGAGGCGAGAGGACACCGACAGGTTCACCAACCTCGTCGACCAGATGACACGACGCACTCTGGACCAGCAGCAGCAGACTCAGCAGATGTTGATGGGCATCCTGGGGTTGGTCACCAACCTCTACCAGCAGACTGGAGTCGCTCTTCTATCTCAGCACCTGGGACTCAGTCAGGCTCCAGGTGCACCCCCACTAGCACCAGGTCCAGTACTGCCGCCGACGTCGCTCCAACCCTCACCTTTTCCGGCAGTGTCCTCTCCACCGGCGCCAGCAGTCTCAGCGGATCCCCCAGCAGCTCCAGCTCCAACCCCCACAGCTCCCGCTCCAGCTCCAGCTCCCCCCGCTCCAGCTCCAGCACCAGCGACCTCCACCTCCAGCAGCTCCGGCGACAGCACCGTCGACGCCGACCGCTTCACCATCGCCAGGAGCGCGCCTGAGTCGTAGTCACTCGACTTTCCTTTTTGGTGTCTTGATGCCAAAGGGGGAGAAGAGTTAGAGTCAGGGGGAGGTTAGCTTAGTTCTAGGGGGAGTACTTGGTTCCAGGGGGAGTGTCTATCCCTTTTTGGTACTTTATTGGAGATTGTTACTTTATTTGAGATTGCCTGTTATTATTATTTGCTATTATTGTACTCCGGGTGCTACTCTGTGCTCTTACGCTTTATTGATTATTATTTGAGCCTTCGAGCCACTTGTGTTGCAATTTGTACCTGTTACATTTCCTTTTTGAGCATTGCGCCTTAATTCCATTAATTCCACGCTCTACTCGTTGTGTTGTCATCAATCACCAAAAAGGGGGAGATTGAAAGCATCTAGGCCCCCGTGAGGTATGGTTTCGGTGATTAATGACAACCGTTCGTTATTACTAATGAGTTTGTGGATGCGAGGTTTCACGTACATCACATCAAACATTAAATGAACTATCTATTCACACCATCTACTGCTCGTTGGATACAAATGGAGACCCCTCAACGATCCATTCTAAGGGGTTATTCGATACTCATGAAAACTAAATGAAGAACTCATACAACGACTCTATTTTATCAAAATTGGCAACACAAGAAGCTTACACTTCATCGTAATATCATTTCAAACAAGTGTCAAAGAGGTCACTCAAGAAGATTCCAAAAGATCAACTCAAAACAACTCGAAGCAAACAAGTTGCATTCACTGGATCATCCGATGTCTTGCAAAATGACTACATCGGTCGAGTTTGAGTTGGCAGAAGAAGAAGACCTCAGAGCCCAGTACACACCGGATCATCCGATGTGAAGGAAGTGACACATCGGTTGATTTCATCCGACGGATGATATCTGAGTTATTCTGAAGAAGTACACACCGGATCATCCGATGATGAAGTAAGTGTACATCGGTCAAATTCAACAGAGACAATATTTCTGACCCAATTCTGAAGATCAACTCACCGGATCATCCGATGATAAAATTGAAGTAACATCGGTCGATTAAAAGATCCAACGGTTATATCCAACGGTCACATCTGACACGTGACATCAGCTAATTTGGAATTCGACCGATGCTCATATAAAGGGGTGCATCGGAGGATCCGATGTTCACTGAAAAAGTCTGCCCACTTTTCCAACGGCTATCTCGTGTGGGCTGGCTATAAATACCCCTCCAACCGGCCATTTCGACAAGTCTTGATCACCAGAGCCTCAGTACACATTCTCAAGCATTCAAGACCAAGAGCTACCACTTCCACACTTCAAAACCTCTTGTACTCCAACTATAGGTTATATCTAGCTAGAGAGAAGCTTTTGTGCGTCTATTCTTGGTGATTGGAATCTCTAGGCTAGTGAGAGAGAGTGTCTTGGTGACTTCTCTCACCTTGTAAACGTTGGAGGAAGAAGAGATCACTCCGGAGCTTACCAAGGTGTTTGTGGAAGCCCGGAGGATCACCGTTGTACAAGGCTTGAGCTCCACCTTGCCGGAGAAGGCGAACGGAGAAATATAGTGGATTCCCTCGTCTTGGTAACTTGGGAGTGGCTATACCCTTTAGTGGGTGCCACAACGTGGACGTAGGAAGATTTTTGTGATCTTACCGAACCACGGGAAAAATCGCCGTGTCTCCGAGTCTCCGCGGGAGTTTACATTTCTCTCCTCACCCCTTACTATTACGCTTTTACTATTCCGCACTTAACTATCTTGCTTGCGTAGTTAGTTTGTATAGGGAATTGGGCTTCAACCATTAAAGTTTTAAATTGCTCTAAAATTTTAAAAAGCCCAATTCACCCCCCTCTTGGGCGTTTCGATCCTTACAGTCGTGTATAAACATTTAGTATCCTTGCAGATCCACCCTTGATTCTCCGGAGCTTGATCCACTTCGATGAATTGCTTTTTTGAATCCCCTTCGTTGTGGTTACTATTGAAATACATATGCACATGTTTTATAGAATGTAATGGAAAGAAGTTATAGAATTAATCCCTTAGGAACAGAGGTTGTGTGGAAAAGCCAAGAATGGCTTGGTTTGCCTCTGTTGTGCAAAGAAACAAAAATAAACTAAATTGAACTCAAGGCCTTAGCTATACCCTAATCATTTTTCCCTAATGAACATAATAGAGAAGCTGACAAGATTTGAGTGCAACTGAAGAACAAGAACTCCAATGGTCTCAAAACTTTGGCAGCAGGTTCTATACTACCTAAGGATTTAGCTTGCCAAATTGCAGCTAATGTGGAGTCCTATTGTGTCCTCCCTAATTCTCACATTATCTCTTATGTATTCCCACATATACACAAGTATGGAGAATAAGAACAGGGAGTTCAAGTACTCATCCTGGGCTGATAATTTACATATGAGTTCTTGATCACATGAGAGTAACCTGGTCCAAAATTCAGCCCTTTTACTTGAGTAGTTCTCCCAGAACAATTCTTTAAGCATTTGTACTCAAAAGAATTAATTCTGTAATAATATGCATTTTCATGCCCAATTAAGTGAACTACAATTCCAAGTATGTCTCAGAGAGCTTGCCTAAATTTTCCTATGATTTTTGGAGCTATGGATTGCTCAGAACAGATTTTTGAAGTGGGAAACATTTTCTGAAAATGTTTCTGGACTCTTTTGCACACAGTAGTTTGCATTTAGCAATTTCCTACGCAAATGATCTTCACATGAGCTGAAATTTTGCTAGTAGGTCAGTACTATGCTAAAGAATATTCTGGCAAAATTTGGGGATTTTGGATAACCCAAACTTCCTCAATAATTCTTTTTCAGAAAACCTTCCAAGAATTTTCCAGAATATAATATTAACTTTCATACAAATCTAAGTTCATATTTGGATAGAACTCAGAGAGATGAATCCAACCCAAGTGCAATCACTCAAACTGGAGGTTTCCATCAGGAGCTATGAATTTCTAAAGATTGAGCCAACTCTGGAATTGTTTTCCTACAGAAAATCCAGCTGGACCCACTGTTTTGAATCCCAGCCAATAGAAATGAAGCCACACCGGGGCCACGGGGTTTTGCGCGCCAGCACACAGGATCCAGCCACACCCGATCCCGGGTTTAAATTTTCTGCTGCTGACAGACGGGACCCACCCGTCTTCTTCTTCCTTCGACTCCCTCCCCGCGCCCGCGCTCTCCCCCTCGCCGGAGCTCACCGGTGCTCGCCGGCCATTTCCGGCCACCGTCCGAACCCGGACTCGCCGCCAGGGGGTTTTGGGCATCGAGGAACACGGCTGTGGGGTTTGCTTGGGCTGCCGACGGCCAGAAAATGGCCGGCGACGTGTAACTGCTTCTGTGGTAGTCCGGCAACGTCGCCCGAGGTCTCCAGCCCTCGAAACCTTGTGCCGACGAGCCCTACAACACCAGCGTACCTCTAGGAAGATCGACACGGCCTTAAACTAGCTCGGAAATGGCTGGAACGAGGTTGTCATCGTGCGACCGAATGGGTTCGCCACGATCACGCTCGGTAGAGCTCAAAATTCGTGGTTCCCCGTTAGTTTCATGCCACGGATGCTAAAGAGGATATGACCGCCGGCTAGTCCAGCTTCTCTGTGCCAAATTTGATGACTTAAGGAGAATCAGAGGGCAAGAATTCGAAAGAATCATACCGGAAGCTCGGAATGATGTCGCCGGAGCAAAAGCTCGAAATTCACCGTCGATAGCTCGCGGCACGGCCTGAGCTTGGGCTGAGAGAAGCACCGCACCCGCGCGCGTCCGTAGCTGGGATCGCTCGGCCGTGAAACCCCCTGTGGAGGGTTGTCCATGAGCGCCCGATCACCTTCCTGAACTCGGTCGCCGCGGTTGTTCTCGGGCACTGGGGTCGCAACTCGCTTGCTTGCGGGTCAGGGAGGTGGAGGCTGACCTCGAGGAAAGGTTTAGCAGCTCGGGGGAGGGAAGAGCGTGGTGGTTTTGCCGTTATTCCGATCGGACCGAGAGCGGAGGTGAGGAGCTCGGTTTGCTCGACGTTCTCGCGAGAGAGGAAGGCAACTGCGCTTTGCTTCGGCCAGGGGGCACGTGATCACGTTAAGGGCGCGGTCGGGACCGACCTCGAGGCGCCAGCGCATGGAGACCGGTAGCAGGAGCTGGCGCCGGCAAGCTGCTCGGTGGCGCTCGTGATCTGCTCGGGAAAATTTCCCACCGAGAGTAAAACTTAGTGAGTAAGGCAACCTCTTCATCTCTATGACATATGGGTCCCACTCCACATTTCTTCCCCAAATATCTTCTCAAGCTGATTCTCTTAATTCTCACAATTCTGAGTTTTAAAATGTGGGTTAGAATTTGAATTCTCCAAATTCAGTTTGAATTGGTATGACAAATTTGAATTTGGCTAGAATTTGCAAATGCTCCTCTTTAACTCCTTTTAAAGCTCCCCCTACAATTGAAAAGTTTGTGATAGAACTATTTCCTATAAACCCAACTATAGGGCTGTATGTTTATTCAAAGTTTTTGGTCACTACATGTGTGAACTTTGAATTTCAAAATCTGATTTTTAAATTTACATGCAAAGAGGTATTTAATCTCCTTATTGGTTCAACACTTTTAAATAAAAAGGTGAACCGCATGTTGGATGTTCATCCATGTATTACCTTGCATGAAGAAAAGTTTTAGCAAGTTCCATTTTTCATGTCTTTGCCACACATATGAACTTAAATCTTGGTTTTTATTCATACACATTTTTGGGACTTTTACATTGGCATAGCCTACTTGCGCTCAAATTAATTTATACTTGCGAGATTAACAGCTTACAATTAAATTATGGGTTGAAGGCATACTGCCAAGCTCACAAGCATCAAAGTCATTTATATCAAATGCACATATGAACAGCCTGCTGATAGGCCTTTCATGCATTCCTAAATGTAGCAGCCGTTCTAATTATTTTAGGACAGTGAATTCGAGAGTAGCAGATACTTCTCGCACAAAATCCCATTGTACTAAGCGATGCTGCCAGGAAATGTATTTTTGTAACAAATTTACAGTATAACAAATGAAGATATTGGTGGTTAGCAAAAGTAGCAAACTCTGGTTCTGCAGTACATGGTTAAAAAATAATGACAATAGAAAATAGCCCATGGTTATCGACGAGCAACAGAAATGGAGATCACAGATAGCAAGATCATTAGAAGCAGTCCAGAGTGACAAGAAATAGGGGTGCAGAAAAAAGGATCACACCTCAAAAAATACGATCCCTGGCTCCATTGCAAAAGTTTCATCAAGTCTATTACTCCTGTTAAGATCGAAAGACTCATATGTAGGCAAATCAACAGCTCTTCTTCCATTGGAAGCATCAAGACTCCCACCATCATATGCTGAAGTCTGTTTGTCAGCTTCTCCAAATGGGTTGATCGGAACCCAATTTGTCTTCCTTCGGATCTCGGACCCATGAACACTTTCAAAAGACTGCTCAATGTGAGAAAGAGTGTGGCAATCATAAAGGTACTCTTCTTTGCTACCAACTCCAACAGGCTCCATCTCTGCTGTGATTGGCGAGAATACAGGTCCAACACCCTTCCAATTGCCGCTTAAGCTACTCATGAAAGTATCGCAAGAAGGCTTTATAACAGGTTCCTAAGATTGCAAACTGACGTATGAGAAGCATGCACACTGATACGGATTAATATCGAATTGTACATATTAATGACACCGTTTTCTCCTTAAGTGGTCTAGGTCTAGCCCTGTTGTGGCCATTGGTCTAGGTCTAGCCCATCCGGGCGCCTTCTGCGGCGGTGCTTCGGGGCCCGGGCCTTTTCCGTGGTGGCGCGCTCGTCATCGACGCTCCAGACGTTACCTTTCCCCCTCGATGACGTCTTGGCGCCCCCGGCGGCGCGGCGCTGCAGCGGGGCAGAAAGCGCGAGGGGCGGGGGACGGTAACGACGAGGCCGCCGCCTCCGCCGCAGGCTCCCAGGCACGGTGGCTGCATGCTTCGCTGCGCGTTGCTCGATCGACGAGCGCGGTTGCTAGTGTGAAGAAGCTGCGAGGCTGGTTCGGGATGGGGCAGTATATTTTTCGCCACTCTTCCGGAGAGCCAGCTCCCGTATGGTGGTATACATCCGATCCTGAACTTACCGCTGCTCGTAGAGACAGAAAAAACATTCCCTGCTTCAACAGGGAACTGAGTGTCACAGTGACCATGGAAAAGAGAACCGAGGATCCACAGCTGGCCTCAGTCCAGGTCGCTCCGTCAGTCTGTCCAGATTCTTCACAAACCCCGATCACGCCCGAAATCGCCACAGCTTAACGAATCGTGACGGGAAGGCGCGTGGTGCAGCTCGCGGGCCAGATTGTAACTCCGTGACAGTCCGCCGCCGGGACACCGCCGCGCACGCGTCAATGCTCCGTTTGGGCGGGCCATTACGGCCTCGCGGTTGGCCCGGCCTTGTCGAGCAGCTCCCGGGAGCTTTTTGCGAGATCGCTGCACTGCACGGTACAGCGCGGTTCCGACCAGGAAAAGCGACAGCTATTCAGCCCGATTGGTAGGGGCTCTAATTCTCGCCGGCTTGTTCATTCCGGTTGTTGATTGGTGAGTAGACCGCCAGGACACGCACGCCCCGTTGCCACCGACAGACGACGCTGATCCTTTGAGCAGTGCAGCTCTTATGATGATCGGAACTGGTAGTCTGGTAGTTGGGGACGGAGAAAGGCAAAACAAAAAGGTGACGCCATCAGGTTTGCTTTCCTTGCAATCTAAGGCGCCCCGCGGCCTCCACAAAACCTGTCATCACTCTGCCATATACGCTCTGTTGGAAGATAAAGATGGTGCGGCCCAACAGATAGATTAGGTAGTTAATATCTAAAAAAATGTACTTTATCTTTTGTTATTTTATTTTCAAGTAGATTGATCTGTTAGGGATCTCGGTTGGTTGTTGATCAAAGATTGTAACGGCTGATTGTTTACGGCTGAAGAAGATCAACTCATGTAACAACCGATGATCATTATCTCGTGTAAACTCTATTATAAATAAACACGTAGGCAGCTGCGGACGAGACACTGCTTCATGCCTTTTGACATGGTAACCAGAGCCTAAAATTCTCCACCGAGAACATGAGCAGCTCCAGTTCATCTATGCCTTCTACGGGGTTCAATACTCTCTCCCACCACGTAGAGAAATTGACCAGGGACAATTTTCTTCTATGGAAGGCCCAGGTCCTACCAGCCATAAGAGACGCGCAACTCTATGGTTTTCTGGATGGCACGAAGAAGAAGCCAGAAGAGGAGATTGTTATTGAGAAGAGCGCCAAGACCACAGAGAAGATTGCTAATCGTGAATACACGACATGGGTAATTCAGGATCAGCGGTTGCCTCAGTTTATCCTTGTCAAAGGAGGTTTTAGCGCAAGTAGTGATGTATTCAACATCGGCTGAAGTGTGGACAGCCATCCAGGAGAGCTTTGCGTCTCAGTCAAGGGCGCGCATCATGCATCTTCGGTCAAAGTTATCAAGCACACGGAAAGGTGATATGTCAGTCGCCACATACTTTGCAAAAATAAAAAAAATACACTGACGAGATGGCAGCGGCAGGGAAGAAGTTGGAAGATGATGATTTTGTCCCTTACATATTGATAGGACTTGATGCTGAATACAATTCCCTGGTAGAGAATGTGAGTACTAGGACAGATCCAATCTCTTTGTCGTATCTATTTGCTCAACTCCTAGTAACCGAAGCAAGACTTGAGAGGCAGAATCAAAATCAGTATTATATGAATGCAAATGCTGCTACAAGAGGAGGCGGTTTTCGTGGAAGAGGAGGATGTGTCGTGGGAGTTTTGGGCGTGGTTGACAGAAGGGACAAGGTCGGGGTACATCAGATCAAAGACCGACTTGTCAACTGTGTGATAAAATAGGTCATACAGTAGCAAGGTGTTGGAAAAGGTTTGACCGTGATTTTAAATCGGAAGAAAGATCAACCAATAATGTCATGACAAGCTACGGTGTAGACACAAATTGGTACACCGATACCGCAACGGATCATATCACCAGCGAGCTCGACAAATTATCAACAAAAGAGAAATATAATGGATCAAAAAAGGTCCATACGGTAAGTGGCTCAGGTATGAGAATTAACTTTGTTGGAAATTCTACTTTGCAAACCTCTGCTCGTCCACTTCATCTTACCAAAATTCTTCATGTTCTAACCACTACAAAAAATCATATCTCAGTTCATAGGTTAACTAGTGATAACTCGGTTTTTCTTGAATATCACTCATGCTATTTTTTGGTAAAGGATTAAATTACGAAGAAAATTCTTCTGCGAGGCAAATGTGAAGGAGGGTTGTATCCCTGGCCATCCTTGGAACATTCTTCATCAAAGTGCGCGTTTTCAGTCAATAAGCCATCAGTTGAGAAATGGCATGATAGATTGGGACATCCATCTATGTCAATTGCCAATAAAGTAGTGAGTGATAATAACCTTCCTTGTTCCTTTGAGTCTAGGAAAGATCGGGTGTGTGATGCGTGCCAACAGGGTAAAAGTCACTAGTTGCCTTTTCCTAAGTCTAGCAGTGTGTCTCAAACTCCTTTGCAACTTATTTTTTCAGATGTATGGGGTCCGGCCCCGATCTCAGTACGGAGAAATAAATATTATGTCAGTTTCATAGACGATTTTAGCAAATTTACATGGATCTATCCTATCCGAGACAAAACAGAAGTATTTCAAAAGTTTCAGGTCTTTCAGTCCCCTGTTGAGCGCACTAAGAAAATCCTCTCTATTCAAACAAATTGGTGAGGAGAGTACCAGAAGCTTACTCCTTTTTTACTCAGCTTGGCATAACATATTTAGTCTCTTGTCCTCACACACACCAACAAAATGGTGCTGCAGAGCAAAAACATCGACATATTGTTGAAACAGGACTATCTCTTCTAGCCCGTGTGTCTATGCCACTAAAATTTTGGGATGAAGCATTTTCCACAGCCACTTTTTTTGATAAACAGAACCCCATCTCGTGTAATAGAGTTTCATTCCCCTATTTAGAGATTATTTGGCATCAGTCCTGATTATAAACAACTCAAAGTCTTTGGTTGTGCGTGTTAGCCTAATCTACGACCATACAACACACACAAACTTTCTTTCCGCTCCAAACGTTGCGTGTTCCTGGGATATACCCCTTTGCATAAAGGGTATAAGTGTTTAGATGTGGAAAATGGTAGGGTATATATTTTAAGGGGTGTCATATTTGATGAATCCGAATTCCCCTTTGCAAGCTTGAATCCAAATGCAAGGGCTAGACTTCAATCTGAAATAAATCTCCTTCATCCAACTTTGTTGAATCCTGCAGGGAGCACTGTAGAAAATAATCCGCAAGTTGATTCTCAAAATTCAATTGCCTCTGTGGAAAATACTGACGGAAGTAGAGAAAATAGTGGAAACATGGATCAGCAGGTTGCAGCTAATCTAGGTGGTGATCTCGAACAAGATATGGTAGGTGACACTGATTCCTATGTCCAACTGCGAGCGACAGAGGAATATGTCACCAGAGAATCTCCCTTGGATCGTGTGCAGCAGTCGGGAGTGTCAGCACACGACACAACTTTGGGATCCGCGTGTGAGGGGGCTGCAACGGCTCCGACGCTGGATCCTGGATCTTCTACGGCTGCAACAGGCACACGAACAGAAGAATGATATGGTTCCGGTTATAAATCAAATATGGCTAATAATCAGGGGGAGATGCAGATGGTTTTACCCGCAGAACAGACACGCCCGTTGCCACCTGTCAGCCCTCGGCGACGACGGCGACAACATCGCAAGTGCCGACCGAAGCTAGTCCGGAAAGGACGCTGTTAGCAGCCCGCACGCTCGTGCACAACCCACCGAATGCGGGGGCTTCCCCGTCCACTTCTGAGCAATGGCGCAATGACATCGACCACCTAGTTGTTGCCGTACTCAACTCGCCGTGTCACCAGAGACGACGGCCAAGAACGGGACAGCTACCGCCCCGTAACCTAACAAGGGATTACAGGACGGCCATGCTCTCGGAATTGAGGCTTTGAAAGCCCTGTGAAGTTGGTTTTTCGAAGAAAAAAAGAAAGCCCTGTGAAGTTGTGAAAAAGATTATGCTCTCTGATTACACACGTACCGGTTCGTTCTTTTTTTCCAATCATTGTTTTCCTCCCCTATCAATCCCACTCCTAATGGAATATGGGGCTAGAGCTAAACTGCAAGTCAAACGCCCCATAACAGAACTCTGAGGTAGAGCTGCTCGACCATTCAGTTGGTAGAGTGGAGCTGATTTTGATGGAGTGGAGCAGTCCCAAACAGACTCTAATTATATTGTTCCTACACCGTAATTAGAAATTGCGACCACTAAGGCTGTTCGCACTCGTGGACCTCTATATCAGACCTCTAAAAGAATATTTTTAGCTTATTACAGTCATCTCTAAAAGATTCTTACCTTTACAATTCAATTCTCTGCACTCGTTCACCTCTAAATCAGATCTCTATATCAACTTTCATCTATTTTCTAGTATATAATATAACTACCTCATTTTTATATTATTACATATAACTACTTTTGTGTTAATAATATTATATTTACAACTTGTAATAACTCACCAAATTTTTTTCTTACTTTTTCTCTACTTTCTTTTGTATTTTTTTCATTTTCTTTCTTTCCTTCTTTTCCCTCATTTTTTTCTTTTTTTCCTCTCTTTTACTTCTCTTCTTTCTTTTTTCTTTCCTTTCTTCCTCTTTTTTCTTTCTTTCTCTTTTCTTTTCCTCTTCTACCGGTGCTACAGTGCTCCTCTGTATTTGGAGCTGCACTGTATAAATCTGGCAATTAGCGGCCCATTTGCCACTCCCGCTGCGGACAGGCGGACGCAGCGGCGCCGCTACATTCGGCCGCTCGGGCGGTTTACCGGACGCCGGTGGGGGCAGCCTAAGCTGTAAGATGGTCCATTCTCTCTTCCTTCCGGGTTTTCACTGTTCGCTCTGTTTAGAACACGATTAGCGAGCGCATTATATAGTGCAACAACACTGAAGCTCTCACAATCCATTGATCGGAACAGAAGCACGAGGGCGCGGCAGAGAGAGGGAAGCTTGCAAGTTGCAAAGAAGACGAGAGGAGCAAGGAGAACAAGTTCAAGGGGGGGCGGAGGCGGACACGATGGCTCTGCTTCCCGTGTTGCTCTCGCTCCTCGTCGTCTCATGCGCCGCGCAGTCGCCGGCCTCGTCGCCGTCGGCTTTGAACGCTCCTCCGTTCCGTGCCTCAGCGCCGCAGGCCTCTGCCGCAGCTCCAACCACGTCGGCGTCGGCACCGCAGGCTTCTACCGCGGCGCCATCCAAAAAGCAGTCTCTGCGCCGCGGGCCTCTGCCGCAGCTCCAACCACGTCGGCCTCAGCACCCCAGGCTTCTACCGCGGCGCCATCCAAAGCAGTCTCTGCGCCGCAGGTCTCTGCTGCACCTCCAGCCACGTTCGCCTCGGCGCCGCAGTTCTCTGCCGCTTCGCCTACCACCGCCGCCTCCCCACCACAATCCTTTGCCGCACCGCCGACGACAGCCGCCTCTCCGCAGCTGTCAGCCTCGTCACCCTCCGTTTCCTCTCCGCCGCTATCTGCCGCGATTCCAGTCTCTGCACCCCCTCTGTCAGTGACCACTCCCACTCAAGCCATGCCGTCTCCGATGGCCGCTCCACCCATGGCCATGACACCGGCATCGCTTCCTCCATCCACCCTGTCACCGGCATTTGCTGCATCTCCGCTTATCGCTGCACCGGTCGCGCCTCCCGTCGCCCCTCCGACCATGGCGCCCGCGCCCATGTTCCCGGCTCCGAGCGTCGCCCCGACTCCGTCCCCCACGATGGCGCCGGAGCTGTCACCCATACTGGCTCCGTTCAGCTCGGTATCGGTGACCCCTTCGTCGGCGCGAGGGCCCGCGCTCCCTCTGGACGAGGCGGCGGCGCCGAGCACGCGCACCGGCGTCGCCGCTCTGGCCACGTTGGCGGCGGCAGGGCTCGTGGCCTTGTTTTAAGCAGAGCTAGTTTTACCGTTGCCGTTGTGACACGATCGTGTGTTACCCTGTTGGTGCTTACGGTCTGCATGCATGTATGATTCTTACATTGGTAATTTATTTCGATTTATGTATGCCCGGCGCCCGCCTGCTTCTTTTGCTTCGTGGAGAGAAATGGCGGTCACTGCCATTTGCATAAAAAAATGTGCCTCTGATTGTCTGATGCGTCATGCATCAGTCCCTGTGGCTGTCACTCGTCAAATCCATGCAGCCACGCTGCGCTTTTATACGCTTCTGTCACATAAGCGCGGCGCGGTCGAGGATGCCTGGGCTGATCTCATGGTAAAATGCCAGTGAAGATGTGGAACGGGCAGGACTGGAGCAAGAACGATTGTAATTGTAACAGGATGTAACTGGTAGTAGATCGCACAGCACTTTTACATGTACGTTTCGTAAAAAAAAAGAGTAGTGGAATGTTTTACCCTGCAGCCTGCACCGACACGACACCCCAGCAATCGCAACTCGCACCGTGGCACTTACGTTCCCGCGCATGCGCCATAGCAGAAGCATGTGAGGCTTCGTATCAGAGGCGAGATCTGTAGGGACAGCGCGGCACTGCCTTGCACAGTTGCACCCACCCAGAATCAGCGGACGGGGTCACAGATAGAGCGGTCGAAGCATTCCACTTCCACTGCTCGCAAAAGCATTCCACCGAGAAGAAGAAAAGGCGACTTCACCGTGTCGAGAGGGGAGGGGAAAGTGGGAAGCAGGGGAGCGAGGCGTCGGTGCAAGCGCCGTCTCAATAGCACGGGCGAAGCGCGTTCGGACGCGCACCGTGATTGATGCGGCACGCGCTCTGCCGTGGCGACGCTCCGAGTGACGACGCTCCGAGTGACGACGTATGGAAGGTTGCATTCCGGACGTCGCGTACCGCATCTCATTGTGCGTGAAAGGAACTGACAAATGAGCACAAAAAAGGCATCCTAGACAGGTTGATCTCGCGCTACAGCTCGTTAATATAAGTACATCAGCCAACTCGTGTCGTCAATCGCGTTTTGCAGTTACAGGCCTAAAGCCACGATGCCTCCTCAACATACGAGCAGCGTTGCGACGGCGCACAGCCACGGCAGCATCAGCAGGGGCCCCGCCGCAGACCGGTGGGATCCGCCCAAGAAAAGCCTCGGGACGCCCGCGTCGTCGTCGGTGCTGGGTCCACCGCCGGCGCCGGCCCCGGGGTCGGCCTGCGGTGCCCCCGCCGGAGCTCCGGCCGGCGCCGGCGGCTGGGTCACGAGCACGTGCAGCCTCATCCCGCCGAGGCAGTGCAGCTTGTTGCCGCAGATGAAGTAGCGGTCGCCGGGCGCCGTCAGCTGCACCGTCGTGTTGCCGTCGCTCCTGGAGAGCAGCGCGTTGGCCGCGCTGCAGTTCTTGAACCCGGCCTCGTCCACCTCGTCCAGGGTGTGGTACCTCGAGTACTGGAACACTGGATCAAGAGTGCGCGCAACTTGATCAACCTATCGGTGACAACAGATATTTTCCCCTCGGACAAAACCGGGGACGCTGCCATGGTTAGTTCGCTTCGTACCTAGAACGTCGCCGACGTAGAAGGTCTTGCCGCTGAGCCACGACGGGAAGTCCGCGCTGAGATCCCAGCCCGCGCTGTTCCCGACGTTGTACGAGGCCGCTTCGGCCTCCCGAACCATGCCGCGAACGAGCAGGACGACGCACAGCGCCAAGGCAACGCGAGCTCGAGCCATGGAGGGCGGACGGACAGGGGAATTCACCACCTGGTACGCGGCAGGGACGGCATCCATGTGCGCCAAAACGCCGGGATATATACCAAAACGGACGTTCTTGTTGAAGATTGGTTACCTAATCAGCTAATCTTTCGAGCGCGTTCGCGGAAGGAAATTAACGATGGTGAACGCAAGCTAGTCAGCAACAGGACAGGGCTCTGAATCGGAAGGTGATGCCGGGGAGGAATTTCCGGGTTGTTTGGTGGAGTTTGGTGATGCAGTTTCTCCTGAGTTGTTGGCACCTGGTACCGGCGGTTAAACAGCCTTCTTCCTGCTCCAGCTCCAGGTTTGTGTCTGGGAGTCGGTGTCACTGTCACAAGCCATGCGTTCCATGCACGAGTGAGGATTGCTACGTCAAACAATTACACCACGTGCTGGTTAAAAGGAAGGTGATTTATTGCCTATAAGCAGCAAGAGTAAATCACAGTGTACAACAACAGTAGACCTGAAAACACCACGAAAATTCACGGAAGGTACACACACACACCCCCTGGCACTGTCGAGGTCGCCGATGAATCCGATGCTGCAATAGAGAGGGCCGCATCTGTGAATTGTGATAGGTGAGCTCTGTTTTTCTTTTTGAGGGGACGATGCAGCACGCCTTTTCCCTAGCTACACATTCAGCCCATCAAGGCAACGAGGCCCATGACCCCGACCAAAAAGTCCGCCACGAGGCGGGACGCGCTCCCGGCTGCACCGCTCTCGTCCGAGTTCGTGTCCGATCCAGCAGCAGGCCGGTTGGTCGACCGCGCGCGCGCGGTGGGGTTCGTCGTCGTCGCCGCCGCCGGGGCGCTGGGGTCCGAGACGGTGACGGCGAGCTTCATGCCCGAGGCGCAGTGCCCGCTGGTGCCGCAGATGAAGTATCGGGTGCCCGGCTTGGTGAGCGGGATGGAGGTGCTCTCGTCGTCCCTGTACGACCCTAGCGCGTTGCTGTCCGAGCAGGCGGCGTAGTCCGCCGCGCTCACCTCCGCCACCGAGTGCGCCGCGCTGTACTGGAACGCTGCACCGGCGGACAGAAGATCACATGAGCATCCATTAGCCCGACCGAGAAATCCACGGTTTTAGCCGTGCTGCTCGTGGTACATCGGCATGAAGACAGCGCTCGCAAATGCTCTCAATTGTTTGTTGTTTGGTGCTTACAGAGTGAGTCGCCGACGTTGAACGCCTTGCCTTTGGCCCAGGCAGCGTAGTCCACCCCGGGTTTCCACCCGGACGCGTCGCCCACCGCGTAATCTTTAGCAAACGCCGGCGCAACAGCGGCGAGGAGGACGGCCAGAAGCAGGGCGCCGCGCAGAGTGCCGGCCATTTGGCGACGCCGGTGTATGGAACAATAATGAGCCCCGGATTATGGCTAGGAGAGTGAGTTGGTCGGTACAGCTAGCGATCAATGGCGCACAGGACTGCGAGGGCACTGAGAGCTGCTGCTGCTGCTGCTGTTTATGTAGGCCAATCGGTTATGACCAGCTCTGTGTTAATTATGTCTTCATGTGATACTATAGTAACGTACGTATCTTGAGTTGGCCAAATGTTTAAGTGCATACCAATTAACTCTTCTCTCACCTAGTCTTCGCACACATATGCGTACAACGAAAACGTGTGTATGTACTTACTACTGTCTCTCTTTGGCCTTTGCTCCCGGGAAAAGAGAAGGAATCAAAGGGCGTACAAATTAACGGGTATACCAAACAGTACAACGGTAAAAGCAGTTAGTTGTACTAGGTAGCAGATGACGACGGTTAAACAACAAACAATAATTCCAACTTCCATCATTAGTCTGCTGTTGAATTTTCGTGGTGCGACATCGCCGTTGAATGCGTTGCTTTGCTTATTAAACAGGAAATATGGATAGCAACATGGCGCCATAAACATTTTAAATCCTCGACTGAGATGAAATATAACACTCACGAAGAAATTAAGGACAATGCTCGTCTGGTCGTGCTACTTAGTTGCTGCTGCACAAAATCAAGAATTTACACATTATTAAGGTCCCATATATAAAAGGTCTCAAATATACGTCGACCATCCCTATTCCCCAACAGTATTTGAGGTGCAACAGAAAGTTAATGACCCTTTCAACAAACTGAAAAGCCTACTTCAACAAACCAAAACAAAAGGAATTTGTAATAAATGAAAATACTGGCACACCATCCCAAAATAGACAATGTAACATATGTATAAGCAAAAGTGGTCCAACATATTACACATTGACATCTACACATCAATCAAAAAATGACTACGTGTCGTACCGAATAATCAACATGAGCAAAACAGTGTCCGTAAAAAAAGTCATTGCAATAATAAAACAGACGTTGTAACGTTGCCACAAACTCGTCAAAGAGGCACAAAGCATACGACACAGCGCATCATATCGAAGCCGATGCAACAGCAGCAGCAACGTACGCCAACGCCGGTGATGGCAAGGAGGAGGGGTCGGGCGCGCGGGGCTACGACGTTCGCGGTGGCCGCACTCTGGCGGTGACGGGTGGGACGGGGAGTCCACGGTGGCGGCGTGTTCCGGCGGGTACAGTACAGGGCGCGCCGGAGCCCTGGGCGCTGGGCGGCGCCGACGTACACATCGCGGCGCACGTGCTCACGCTGGCGCTCTGCCTGCCCTTAACTCAGACAGCGGCATCTGAACTCGCGGGTGGCATGAACGCCACGCCATTGCTGTGTTCGGGAAACTCAGATGCCCTTTCCCCTCTGACTGCGGCCGAGGAGAACGGCTTGTCTCACGAGATAACAAGTGACGCGTGCCGAAGCCGGAGACTTGGATTAGCGCTCGACTCGATTTCTACTGCACGAGTTGTGAGATACAACTCTCGTGCATTCGCGTGCGAACGTATGTATGTGCCTGCTGATGTGATCGTTGCGATCGAGAGATGCAGGGCCATGCTGCAACGCAACGAACTGCCGTTTAAGATTCTTAACTGTTATTATCAAGACATTTTGCTAATTCGAAAATAAACCGGAAGGAGTACCATCTTACGGCGTGAATACGCCTTGCGAATCTGATAACACACCCAATATCAGTTGTGTGATCTCTCCGTCATCCGACGAAGCATCTGACACCGAAGCAACCACGGGTTCTACACGACACGACAGGAGGCCGAAGCGCGTTGCAATTGCAACACGTGTGTAAGGGCAGTTCCGTAATTTGTAAGCTGCACGGAACGCCCTCCTTCTCTCTCTCTCTCTCTCTCTCTCTCTCTCTCTCTCTCCTGGTAGTAGTATATGACACGCCGTCCCGCCCGCCTCAGAATTTCCCCGTTCCCCAACCGCGTCGCAACCTCGTTCCTGCCTCCCACCACCGTCGCTCGATCCGCTCGTCGAGGCCGCAGGAGGAGAAGGGCGCGAAGCAGACCAGGCGGACGCCGCGCGATCCCACCTGCGGGCTCGGTTCGGCATGAATCCCGAGTAGTAAGTTCCCGACGGTCCCGCCTCCCTTCCCTTCCCTTCCCTCTCTCCGCCCGCGCGGATCCGCGTGTGTTAAGAGAGTGGTCTGCGTGGGTGCGCCGATCGGTGTGTTGCTATCGCTTGGTGACGGTGGATGCTGCACGATCAGGCTGCGTAGAAGTCTGTATTGAGCTGCCGAAGGATCGTATCATGCCGTCACGTAGTTTGCCTCTTCCCGGAATTTTGGATCTGGATCTGATGTCAGCGCGCGCCGGATTTCATCTGTTGGAATTTTCGATTAGTGCGATAATTTGTCGTGCCGCGATGAGTCAAGTTTCAACCCCATCACTAGTTGACATGATTCGTGCTGCGGAATTTTCGATTAGTGCTGCGGATCTACCGCGCTTCGATTTCGCTGTTTTAATTGAAAGAGTTGTAGGGAAGTAGCTGGTGGTTCAGGAACCTATAAGGTATTGAGCCGCATTGGGAAGTATTTTCTAGTCCGTGAGTCATATTGCACATTTTCTGCGCGTGTGATTGATGCTCAGTTGTGCAATATCAAGGTGTGACTGTAGTGTGCTCAGTGAATTCAGCCCTTTCCAAGTAAATCTTTTATAGGTTTCTGAACCTAGTGTAGTGCAGAAAATATCTGATCTCTTTGGTATTCGATAGGTGTGATGTGTCTGGTCTTTGAGTTTGGGTAGACGATTGGAAGCAATGCAATTGTTGTCGCTTGCAGGACGCTCCTTGTCTATATATAATAAGTTTGTTTGGCATTACACGGCACTGATTTTTCTACTATACAAGTAGTTTCCTGTGGCAAAGATAGTTGAGCCGTGAAACAATAAACACCATATGAGATGCCTTTGAAATATTGGGTCGGTCCATTTCTTGTCACTATTGTACTTATATAACATAAATTTTCATTTTGTGGCTTTACAGTGATTACCTCTTCAAGCTTCTGCTTATCGGTGATTCCGGTGTCGGGAAGTCATGCTTGCTCCTGAGGTTTGCGGTATGGCCCCTGTGGCGTCCACATAGTTGTGAATTCATAATTCTGCATGTTATGAAATTTATTGACATTATCACACATCAAACTCTCCCACTTGACACTTGTAGATTTGTTTCAGTGGAAATACACTTCAGTACTTCATATCGATTTTTTTGGAGCCATGTTTAACATTTTGCATATAGACTTTGCATGTCTAAGAAACTCAAACTTTTATTGATCTTTTTAGGATGACTCATACCTGGACAGCTACATCAGCACAATCGGAGTTGACTTTGTGAGTATATTTTTATTTGATCCACTTTGTATAGTTCATGTTCAATAAAGTAGTAGTTTCATGGATTTATTTTT
Organism: Neostapfia colusana; assembly: GCA_030760725.1. Lineage (NCBI taxonomy): Eukaryota > Viridiplantae > Streptophyta > Magnoliopsida > Poales > Poaceae > Neostapfia > Neostapfia colusana. The sequence continues at coordinate 58,792,923 of JASWHV010000019.1, forward strand.
TCAGAAAATTCGGACAGTTGAGCAGGATGAGAAGACAATCAAACTTCAGATTGTAAGTCTTTCTAATATCATCTATCTGAACATTCACCAGCTTCCAGAAGCATAGGTGACTCATTCCTTTAAGATCCTTATAAGAAATAAAAAGGCATTATATTTGTTCTACTATGGCTACTTTTAAATAGATATAAAAGCTCGCAGCTCTGGCATTCTTTCTGTTCGTGACAATAGATTACCTTCTCTGAATACAAGCAGCTATTGTAATAACTCTTGTCTGATCATTGTCAGTGGGATACTGCTGGACAAGAACGTTTCAGAACAATTACAAGTAGCTACTACCGAGGAGCTCATGGCATTATTGTAAGTTGACCACCAGACCAATTGTTGTTATTTGATCTCCCATGACTCTTTGTAGAAATGTTTGCATTTTTTTTGTGGGCATGCAGATTGTGTATGATGTAACCGACCAAGAAAGCTTCAACAACGTAAAGCAATGGTTGAATGAAATTGACCGCTACGCCAGCGACAATGTAAACAAGCTCCTTGTTGGGAACAAATGTGACTTGACTGCAAACAAAGTTGTGTCATATGATACGGGCAAGGTGAGTTCCAAAATCAATTAACTAGCTGCATCATGACTGGAATGGAGCGAACATATAGGATTGGCTTGCTGAATGATGAAAGCAATACTTGTCAATTATGAGAACATGTCTCAACTCCTGTTGATACTTTGCGGTTTAGTACATGGTTTGATCCTTTTTTGTTCATATCTCACTTTTACTTTTGCATATGATGTCTATCAGGCGCTTGCTGATGAGATGGGTATCCCATTCTTGGAGACCAGTGCCAAGAACGCTACCAATGTGGAGCAGGCTTTTATGGCTATGGCTGCGTCCATCAAAACCAGGTATTATATCACAACTCAGATTAGCTTTGTCGTCGAACACTGCTGAAATCTCAACCTGTTCAGATCATAACCAAGTTGTGCATTGTATCAGGATGGCCAGCCAACCGGCCGCAGCAAATGCCAGGCCACCGACGGTGCAGATCCGTGGCCAGCCTGTCAACCAGAAGGCATCCTGCTGCTCTTCCTAGATTCTTAATTTCTTTTAACTTTTGTAGACTTCGATGCACTGTTACTACTATTTGCCTGTGTTGCGTTTGTATTATTCCTTGTTAATTGCCTAAATAGTATTTTCATATAATCAAAATTATTACTACTTGTGTCCACTGACCAGTTCAGTATCCCTTATTGATGCCACGTCCAAATTTTTCCATGCTATTGCCCCTATGTCAGTCCCATACCTGAGTTCGTATCTCAATCGTGTATCAGCTTTCAGTTATGCTGAAAGAATTTAACTCGTATTTCTGCTATCTCTAGGGTTGAGAAGCTGATGTCTTGCATTTTGTATACACACACATGGACTCGCTAAAATAAAATTTTGGGATCCACAGTGGACTCAAACCTGGCAAACAGAACGTAAAATGGTTTGAGATTGCGCATTAAGAACATCTCTAACAGGTCCTAAAACATGTTCCGTAAAATAAAATTTTGGGATTCAACTCTAAAATCAGTCCTCTAACAGTTATCTAAAAATCATTCTCAAATTTTTGCCACTCCTGATCCGAACTCTAACCTGAGCAGATAAATATAAGAAACTCTTGGCCCTCCCAAAACCTTGGAATCGTACATATAATTAGCAATTCCTCATGTATATCTTACCGAGGGTGCCATTTCTTATCGCCCTTTTTTGTTTGTATGCGCTCGAAGCTGTTGCCACTGTAGCACAACCTCAAACCAGATTTCGTATGCGTGATTGGAGCCTCGATTGGGCCGGTGGTGGCCATGGCACCATGTCCCGACGGCGTCGGGCGGACACGACCAGAGATGTGGCGGCACCAGAGCTCACGCACGGCACACCTTGTTTTCCCGTCGCGGACCGCAGACACGCAGAACACGTACTCCCGTGGCTCACCGAGTTGATGATGTGGCGGCGGTTTGAGTTTCTAGATTTAATTTTCGGGAAAGAGGATTTCTTTTTATTCTCAATAGTATTTAGGAGCTCCCAAGACCATTTTTAGAAGTTATCTTTTGGAAACAGATGCTTTAAGCATGCCAAAAAAACACCTCGAACGAATCTGGCAAACTTCACGAACACAAATGGCAAATCATCCGTATCTATGTTCAAAGAAATTAAAACGACAGAGGTCGTATGCTCTTGGCATGCAACACCTGAAGCAATCGAATTGGCCTCAAACGACTTGACCAATATGACTCGCTACTTCGCGTGGAAAAATGCAAGTTTACAGATAAGTACGAAACCATATATGGTCAGCCATCAGTCAGTCTGTATGTGGCGCCGGACCGAGAATGATGTTGTGACAAACAGGTTCGCTTTCGTTTCAGCAAAAGGCAACAGGGCAAGTTTTAAAAGCCTCTGGGTCAAGCAACATGACAACAACGATGAAGATCCCAGAAAGCTAGGCAGCTCATTGGAATCTAGAAATCCTGCCGAAAGCCAGAAAAGGTCTCTTTTCTTTGAAAGCATTAGAGAAACTTCTGACACTACAAGGCCAGATACGTAGCAGCTCAAGGAAACAATCATGGAGAGAGTGCCAAACTTATGCAGATCAGACGTTCGCCTCGCACTGTAGAAATTTCAGAAACGTAAAAGGTAATATGCAGATATGTAAATGCAGCGTCGCATGACAAGGATTACCCGCGAACTGTACTCCTATGTAGATATGTAACTTCAGCGTCGCACCGACAAAGACAACCCATGGACTGTATTGTACTCCTCCCTTGCTCACAGTATGTTGGTGTTCTGCAACGACAACAAATAGATTCTGTCACAACAGATAGATTCTGTCAGACATGTCCAGATCGTCCACATCATCTAGATAGTCGAAGCGCGATCCCCTTGCCGGCGTAAGCGTCGTGAGTGATTCCGCCAGAGGACGTCGGGGAGCGAGCGTTAGTCGCCATCGCCTCATCTCTGGTGGCGGTCCCCCTCGCCGATATTATTTCCTGTGTGCCTTGCCTGCTTGGTCACCAAACTCGTGGATCTAGAGCCCGTGCTGCCCTCCGTCACGGCAGGAACGACGGTGTGCATCTCCATGGTGGACGCGGCCCTCCCAGGTTCGCTTGCTTGTCTAAGCTACATATCTCGCGAACACCAAATATCAAATATTAACAATGAAAGTGATCACAGCAACAATTGCAGCTCAGTGCAACAAAAAACTGACAGGATGACGCTCTAGTTTGCAGCAACAAGGATGTGCCAAATCACAAAATGATCGTCCTCGTCCTCCCAGTTTGAGATCACAGTGGGATGTTCCAAGACGTTTGCAGCAACAAGGATGAAAATAATGAACGTTTGTAGCAAAACTCATCTCAAATGAGACCTTATGGCCCTTCTACTGCGGCTCGTCCTCGTCCTCCCAGTCATCCTCGTCGAAATCACCAAATGCAGCCTCCTCACTGAAACAAACAGATCGCAACATTATTAGCAACGCTGGACCTGGAATCACAGGATTGCGTTCACTTTCAAAACGAAACGAACAAATCAAGTTACGCGTACCACTGACGTATATATTCCGGGTTGCTGCTCCCGACGAGGCGGAGGGTGCGCTTCTCCTCGTTCTTCCTGCGCGCACGCGGGCAGCAAAGACACCACCCATAAAACCCATCCAAGTTACCGAACTCGTCCACCGCGAATTCACCGTCACGCGCGAGCACACCAACCATACCAACAAGAGCAACAAAGCGGAGCAGGCGTGCCGAGTAGAACGGCAACATACCTGAGGCGTGGACGGCGGCCGACGAGGGGGCGGCGGTCGAAGGGCGACTTGAAGCGGCGGCAGCGGAGCTCGTCGTCCTCGCAGAAGTCGCAGTCCACCGCCTTGTCCATCTTCGCGAGCCAGCGCTTGACGTTCTTCACGGCGACGCCGGCACCCCCTCTGGCCTCCGACTTGGGGATCCTGCGCGGGTGGAAGCCCTGCGCGACCTCCAGAGACTTGGCGCTCCCGTTGCCACCTGCAGCGCTTGCCGATCATAGCAACCAAACCAAATCCGTGAGAAACGAAGCGATCACGCGAAAATCCGCGAGCGAGAAACGACGCAACCACACCAAATCCGCGAGAAACGAAGGCAAACCAGACCAAATCCGCGAGAAATGAAGGAACCAAACGAAATCGAAGCATCATCAAAGAGCGATCGGGCAGCGTACGTACATCTGTGGTACTGCATCATCAAAGAGCGATCGGGGAGAGAAGCGAGCTCGGCGCGGAGACCCTAGCCTTCGGGTGCGGCAAGACGATGGGGTGGGTGGATTGCAGAAGTGGGAGGGAGGGCGAGGTTGGATGTGTTGCAAGACGGTGGATGGGATGGGGTTTTATAGCAGAACCCTCCTCTCTCGACGTTCCGCGCGGGGAGGTCACGTGACATGTACGGAGCAAGAAGACACGAGCTCCCTCTTGGGTGGGCTTCGAATTCTTTCTTCTGAGACAAGACAGCGCAACGGGCGGGACCTTTGGTGAATTACGCTTATGACCAGTGGGCCTACAAGCGTGTGGTCCCACATTTTTAGAATACTCGACTTGTGTGGGTAATGGGATCGGTGAGAACCGTTAGGTACTGTAGTTCTGGCGCGAAATGCAGGTGGTGGGCCCGAAGGAGTGGTCACGTGACATAGGATTCAGAGAGGGGTTTGGGCCTTGGGCTTACTTTCACGGTCTGAGCAGGTCAAGTTCGGAGAATCGGAGTGACCCACGCACGTGGCTCCGTCTACAGACTGCAGCTGACGACCCACTCGCCAGCATTTCCTCAAACACTTCGCGCGCGCCTCCGCTGCCGCCGCCGCCGCCTCAGCTCCGGTTTCGACCAGGTACCAGGCCACCGGCCTCCGCCGCGCGCTCGGCTCGACCCGCCCGCCCGCACCCTCTCACGATGCAGAAGGTGCGGCTCAAGTGGGTGAAGAACCGCGGCCTGGACCACCTCATCTCGCGCACCACCTCCATCCGCGCGTCCTGCCTGCTGCTCGATCACCTCGCGCGCCTCCCCGCCGCGTCCCCGGTGCCGGCGCGCTCGCTCGCGCGCCTCCAGAAGCCGCTCGGCCTCACGGTCCCCGTGCTCCGCTTCCTCCGCCGCCACCCCACTCTCTTCGCCGAGCAACCGCACCCGCGGTTCCCCACGCTGCCCTCCTTCTCCCTCACCCCGGCCTCCAACACCCTCATCGCCCGCCTTGCCGACGCCTCCGTGCGCGACGCGCACCTCCGCCTCGCGCGTCTCCTCCTGCTCACCCGCTCCAGGTCGCTCCCGCTCGCCTCGGTCCTCCCGCTCCGCTTCGACCTCGGCCTCCCGTTCAACTTCGCAACCGCCTTCCCGTCCAACCACCCCGGAACATTCGCCGTCGCCAACAACCGCATCACGTTACTCTCTGCCTGCGGCCTCCCCGACGACATAGCTGTCTCGTCGCTCCAGCGCCGCCACGCCGCGGCCATCGACGCCGCGACCTACCGCGCGCTGTCGCGGCCGCCGTCCTCGTCGAACGCGCCCCTCGCGTTCCCGATGCGGTTCCCGCGCGGGTACGGCGGGATGAAGAAGGTCAAGGCCTGGATGGAGGAGTTCCACCGGCTTCCCTACATCTCGCCTTACGACGACGCGTCGGGGGTCGACCCGGACAGCGACATCTACGAGAAGAGGAACGTTGGCTTGCTGCATGAGCTGCTCGGTCTGACGGTGCACAAGATGGTGAGGAGGAACGCGATCCGGCTACTCCGAGAGGAGCTGGGCCTGCCGCACAGGTTCACGAGACTGTTCACGCGGTATCCCGGCGTGTTTTACCTGTCATTGAAGTGCAAGACGACGACTGTGGTGCTCCGAGAGGGATATGAGAGAGGGAAGCTAGTGGAGCAGCATCCCCTTGCCGCAGTGAGGGACAAGGTGCACTATGTGATGCGCACTGGGGTACTGTACCGTGGGAAGGGCTTGTCCAAGCTTGTTCTGGACGATGATGAAGCTGAAGAAGATGGTGCATTGGATGGAGAGGAGGAATTTCATGGGGAGGGGATGGATGAGGATGCTGATGTTGAATGCTTCGGAATGGAGATTGTGGATGATGACGGGCCTGCTGAATACGAGGAAGATGAAGGCGATACTGATGGTTGACATGGGCTGATAATATTATTGTGTTCTGAATTTTGCTGTTTTGAGATTGTGGTGTCACTCTTCAGGTAACTTGGATCGATTAGATTACTGGCCCCAAAGGAGAAGTTCAGAAAATCTATTGTAGATTGCTATGACTGTGAGTAACATATTCCAGCAAAATTTTGGCACATGCTATATTTAGATGCTTAAAGAATTTGCAAGGTATTGCAGACAATTAGTATCTCTTATTGATTCTTGGTTGGAGAGGTAAAGCACATGCTTGTGGATATGTGTATAGCATGACAGTAATTCACATGTCCACAATACGGAAGATACATAAGTGTATATCAATTCTTATGAACATTGAGATATGCACCAAATTCAATGAAAGCCATCTTAGCTTTTCTGATTAACCAAAATGCCCCCTTGATCATTAGATAGATCTATTACCTTAAGTTGACACCCTTTAGGTATCACTTCATGTAGTGCTTGAATTCACGTAACCTTTTTATGTTTGATTTAGGTAGTCAGCTAGAAATAACCGATGCCTATAAAGTTGAATTCTCTCCTCCATCATAAACAGGAATTCGAATTACACTGCCCACCACATAAGTCATGGATGTTTTGGCAGAGTTTATGCCCCATTACAAATGTACTGTAATGCACTCCCCCGTTCTTAAATTGTTGTCATTAGGACAACAATTTTAGTTATTTCCTGAACTAGATTTGTTGTCCTAATGACATCAATTTAACAAGAGGGAGTAATCAGAAAGGTAAATAGAAGTTAACACTATTATAACTGACAACTGAGCCATGTGGCAAGTTTTGACTTGATTTAGTAAATCTATGTTTAAACATGCCAGCACATCTTGTTCACTTCAGTGTTTAAGTGATGCTCTGCACTAAATTAAGTCAAGCACACACATGGCAGGATCATTTCTTCAAGTTAGATCTTATTCTATGCTTACAAATTGTTAAATTTAAAATGGTAGTCTGGCCTTTTTCACATTTTTAGTTTGACCAGACCCGACCAAACAGATCCATTTGGATGCATTCATATTGAAATTTGGATCTGGCGGATTGAAGCAAGAAGCTGGACGAGGCCCGAGCCAAACATCTTTTGACTGCCAGCATGTAGCACATCAGTATTGTCCTTTTTCCCGTTAAACTCACATCTTTTTTTCTTTTTTCCTGCTGATAGCCACCAATAATTTTGTCCCTTCCACCTAAATGCTTAATATCTATCAAGCTGGCAATGCCGGGACTTTGAAAATGTATGGATTTGTCTGGGAAATTGCATATAAATAGGGGTAGGTTGTCTGAGCTCATTTCAGGTGATGAAAAAAAGGGTCTATCTCTCCTAACTCCTATGACTTGTGTCAGCCTGTATCATGTGTTCTCCAACATCGGTGATACTTGCTATTCACAATCACTCCACCTAACTTATTGTTATTGACCTTGGAACCTTAGCAATACTCATAGGCATGGCAATGTAAGACAATGGAATAGGACTTGCCGTATCAAACATATTTTGGTCTTTCTGGTTTTAAATAGCCACAATGATGTTTTTTGAGTTTATTAAATGTAAGATGCCTACAGTTTCTTTCTTTTCAGTTATTATTAGGTCTCTTAATTTTCTCATTTGGAAATATCCTAAAGTTTTCATAATCTTTTGGTCTCCTACCCACTATGATTTGCAGCTATTACCCTCAAGGATAGAAAATTATGTGAACATTGCACTTGTATCTCAATTGGCTGATGGAGCGAGGCAGTTGATTGCTGCAATAGGTCAAACTGTACAAACTGCAATCAGATTATGGTATTAAGCCAGCTTTTCAGTAGCTAGGCAGTAGGCCCTTGTTGGCTTGATCTAAGCTTAAATTTTGTTAGTGCTCTGTTGCAGCGTATTCATGTCATCATGTATGTCTTCTTGATTTTATAAGTTCATTCAAATTGCCACAGGTGTTATTTAATGCGTTATAAGGTATTAGGTATTGCCATTATGTCTTTTGTATCAGGTATTGCCATTGTATCTGTTGTGAGATATGGCTGTTTTGGCTGATCTGTGTTTGAATTTTAAACTAATCAGCGTCCAAATAAATCGAAATGGAGGGAGTAACAAATTGGCTTCCTCCTTTTTTGGCTGTTCCCTGGCCCTCCTTCCATCTGGGCATTGGAATCCAGGAAACAGGAGCTACAGAAAGGGAAGGTTGGTTGGTTTGCAGAAGCAGATTAATTTGTTGTAGATACGGAGGTAGATGTAGCTGTAGATCCAGGTTCTGAAGCGTGACCTCGTCGCAGCTCACATAGCGAGGCGAACTCGCTGGAGCTCCTGGCTTCGGAGAGGAACAAAGCAAGGCAAGAAGAGAGAGTGGGTGATGGGTGAGTGCTCTCAGTAGCAGCACTTCGACACCGTTTGCAGACGTTTGGTGAAAAGGTGGGTGGGCATCAATCAGCAGCCCATCTGTGTCCAGAGTAAAACCTGACTCTTTCCAAAATCTTTGTGAAGGGCTGTGCTGTACAGCGACGCATGGGTTGCCGAAAACCTAATCGTTTCGGTCAAAAAACAGGCAAAACGAGTCTCAAAAGCAGGACGGGTACGATGCCGTGTCATGTGGTCCTGCGGGGATCATTAGGAGCGGGAGGAGAAGGAAAGGCGAGAGGGGGAGAACAACCTAATAATGCAGGGTGAGTTGACGACCTGTCTTCTTGTCCTGACAACCACTCCCGCATCGTGCCATCACGGCACCGGCCTTATCGTATCCAAAGGCCAAAGCCACCTGCGTGCCGTAGATCCTTTTGATTAGCCTGGTAATCGCTCTTCACTGACACCACCTGCCTGAAAGATAGACCATCATCTGATCCCACCGTTATGCGCGCTTGGTAGAGACTAAATAAGAGACGCTGCTGATCTTGGGGATGTGGCTTGCCCCTTCGCCTGACAGCGCCCTTTTAGTAGTAATCCGGAGACTAAACAGCAATCTTTCAGCAGTTTACGTTAACATGGACCTTGAAAAGGGTTTTCATCTTTCCTGGCGATCTTGAAAAGGGTATGTACCTATACACCTTAAAAAGATAGTGTTAGGCTATCCTGTTAGCACAGTACATTTTGAAGAGGCAAGATAACTAGACAAGACAAATATCTAATATTTTCAACAGATTATACATTTTTCCTTGGCCACGGAGAAATACATATGAGGAGATGGACGATATAAAAAAATGCATACTCTGACAGGTGGGCCACAGAAGAATGCATGCTCCGATAATTGGTTATCACATGGTTATCATTTTCCTCTGATAAAGTTCAAGAGATCCTTTTCCTCGCTAAAAGCTGTACGATAACCATGATTAAAGAGCGAGCAGGGGATTAGGCGAGGCGCCGCTCAATCGGTCGCGCATGCTCCCTTTCTTTTGGGTGATTGGTTTGCAGCACTCCAGGGAAGCGATGGCGACAGACGGGCCCCTTGTAGTCCAGAAGACCGGCAACATGGTCCCGCGCTCCGGGCCCAAACGTCTTCGGGGGTGTGTTTTTTTTTTGTTCACTGTCCTCCTCCACTTCCCCTCCTCACGGGAGGAGGAGGGTGCGTGCGAGTGCGGAGTTACTCGGGGAATAGTACAAGCGAGCAGTAGTAACGCTGGTGGGCGGTGGCGAGGCGAGTGGTGGGCCAAGAACACGAACGGAGAGCGCCTCCTCCCTCCCCCCCTTCGATCTCCGCCTCAACCCGTTCGAGGTGGTTCTTTTGTTCTTGTGCAGTTTCTTTGCTCGGTTTGGTTCTCGTTTTCTCAGGGAAGCGGCTGGTTTCCGCTCGTCTTTGTTGGTTTCTTTGGGCAGTTTGCGTGCAGGAAAGATCTGAATGCGGGTGTGTGCATTTCCTGATGGAAAGTTGGGGATTTCAGTGTGGTTCTTGGGATTTTGCGGCGGTTTGGTAACCGTGGGATTTAAGGAGCCTAAGGCATAATCTGGTGGGTTACTGTTGTTTTGAGAAAGTAATGTCTTATCCGGTGGATTGAACGACGCTTTTGTGTTTCGTCAGGGACGCAAGGTGGATTTCTTCCTACTCCGGAAAAGCAGGTCGGATGTGCCCAGAATTAGAGCGGAAACAGGTTGGGCTCCGGAAACCGTTGGATTGAAGAGAAATTCCGGTCTTCTTCAGCTCCTTAATATTCTTGTGCTTCTTGTAGGTGGAGTGCTCTCTGTGCTACAGCCACGGTACACGCTACCCTTTTGGTTGGAGAGAATTGCTCGGGAATTTCGGCTAGAAGCGACGGCATCTTCGTTGTTGGTTCTGCGCTTGTTATGCTGCAGTTAGATGGAGGCGGTAGGTAAGATCGCCGAGCCTAAAGACTCTTTGGTCGTCACTGCTCTCAAGGTTCAGAGTTTGGAGCCGGCAATACCAATAAAGGCGTCATGGAAAGGGAAGAACTCCCAGCAGCATGATGAGAAGGATTTGCTAGCTGATGGCGAGGAAAGCTTCCGGAGCCTGGATTCCTCAGATGAAGGTGGCCGGAGTTCCTTCTCTGGGGCTAGCCACCCTCAAGAGCCAATTGATATGGATATTATGAAGACAGTCTATGTGGCAATCGATGAGGAGAAGGCCGAGCCACCCGTGTGTTTAGTGCGGGAGCTTTCGATGAAGGGGCCTTTCGTAGATGACCCCTCTGTCCGCGTTACAGGCGAAAAGGAAAATATGGTGGTAGCTGCAGGTGAAGCTGAAGGTTTGGCTGAAGAGAGGAAGGTGTCTACTTCTGCAGTGACATTGGTGGCCACAGCACGCTCGTCTCAGGCTACATTTTTGCCTCAGGACTCGGAGGAGTGTGTTTGGGATGCTTCACTCCCTCCCAGTGGCAATGTTAGCCCTCACAGTAGCATTGACAGCATGGGTGTGGTCACCGCCATGAGCACTGCGAACAGCTGCACAAGCACATATAAAAATGAAGCTGTAGCTAGTGAAGCAATGCTTACTGTGGAGAGGAACTCTGGGGGTGTAAATGACATTCGAGTTGATATGCTAGAAAGTGCAAAAGCTAGCACGAGTCGAGCAAGTGACAGCAGTGGTGTTAGCGAGGACAGCAGCTGGAGCCATATCACTGGAGGTGCCAACAAGCCTCACAAGGGGAATGATCCTAGATGGAAGGCAATTCATGCTGTACGGACTCGTGATGGTGTGCTTGGCATGAGCCATTTCAGATTACTCAAACGTCTGGGCTGTGGTGACATTGGCACTGTCTACCTCTCAGAATTAAGTGGAGCTCGGTGCTACTTTGCAATGAAAGTAATGGACAAGGCATCCTTGGCAAGTAGGAAGAAGTTGAATAGAGCTCAAACTGAAAGGGAGATTCTACAACTTCTGGACCACCCATTCCTTCCAACTCTGTACACACACTTTGAAACGGACAGGTTCTCTTGTTTGGTCATGGAATTCTGTCCAGGTGGTGATCTGCATACTCTGCGACAGAGGCAACCTGGAAAACATTTCTCTGAGTATGCTGCTAGGTAATTATATGAAGACCTGATTATTTTTTCTCACTATAATAGCTTGTTAGGGCCAGAATAGAGTACACCACATGAATGAATGCACGTAAAGTATCTATTGGCACTAGCTTCACAATATTATGCTGACATTCTGAAATTTTGTTACTGGTACTTGCTTCTATATTTAATATCACAGTGGTATAAATATATTTATTAAAATACTATTGGGCTTTGAGGACAGTGTAATGTTCATAGTTATGCACTTCTGCACAATGCCTGAATAGAGTCTTGTAGCTTTTGAGATTATGCGCAGAGAACATGGCTGAGTAGAGGTATCCTTAAAATGTTTCCTCCAATACTTTCACCGATTGAAATTGTACATCGACGTCCCTGCCATGATTAGCAATGAGGAAGAAAAAGATTAGGCCATGCTATATTGCAGTTTTGTTTCACTTTTTTTTTTGCACTTCAATAGCTGCTTGTCATGCTGAGTACCGACCTTCCCAATTGCAGGCACTAACATTGTGCTCTGATTCTGAGTAGGTTTTATGCTGCAGAAGTACTTCTAGCTCTAGAGTATCTACACATGTTGGGAGTTGTCTACAGGGATCTGAAACCAGAAAATGTTCTAGTGCGTGATGATGGCCACATAATGCTTTCGGATTTTGACCTCTCCCTGAGATGTGCCGTCTCTCCTACACTCATCAGAGCATCAGCTTTTGATTCTGATCCCAGAAGAGCAGGTGGTTTCTGTGTACAACCTGCATGCATGGAACCTACTTCAGCATGTATTCAACCTGCATGCTTCTTGCCCAAATTTTTTGGTCAGAAGAGCAAGAAAAAGACTAAGAAGACAAGATCTGAGCTGGGACAGAGTACCACCACCCTACCTGAGCTCGTTGCCGAGCCAACATCGGCTCGATCAATGTCCTTTGTCGGGACTCATGAGTACTTGGCACCTGAAATCATAAAAGGCGAAGGCCATGGAAGTGCTGTTGACTGGTGGACCTTCGGCATCTTCCTGCATGAGCTGCTGTACGGCAAAACACCATTCAAGGGGTCGGGCAACCGTGCCACCTTGTTTAACGTGGTTGGCCAGCAGCTAAGATTTCCAGAGTCACCATCCACAAGCTACTCCAGCAGAGACCTAATCAGGGGGCTCCTGGTCAAGGAACCACAGCACCGCCTCGGTGTGAAGCGGGGCGCGACAGAGATAAAGCAGCATCCGTTCTTCGAGGGCGTGAACTGGGCTCTCATCCGGTGCAGCACTCCTCCTGAGGTACCCAGGCCTGTCCAGGCTGAGCTGCCGGTGAAGTACGGGGTGGCAGAGGCAACTGGGGGCAACAGCAAGAGGATAGCTGGCGCGGACGTGAAGTCGGGTGGGAAGTACCTGGACTTTGAGTTCTTCTAGAGTAGTGGCCAGTGATCTCTATTGTTTGAATACTGTTGGTGTTTGGTCGGTCAGTTTGGTGTTGTGTGATTCGATGTGACCGTGTGTGCCTCGCCATCGATGAAAAATTCTCGAATCTGCGTTGACCAGAATTAGATAAGTGTGTTTTTATACTGAAGTATCTCTCTACATTTCACGTTTCTGTAGGGATAGACTACACCTATTCTTCATGCACTTGCTGAAACTGGTACATTTCAGAAAAGCTGAAAGCCGTGAGTATCGGAGCATTCTCATGATCTGACAGATGCAAATATATATATATATATATATATATATATATAATTATGCTGCAACATATATGCCTTCTCTTTTTGCTTTGCTTGTGCCATGTACCAGTTGGCCGGCTCTTTGATGAGCCTGGTCAAGTTTTCCATGGAACTGGTGCTGTACGCGTTGTACATTCCGCCGTCCGTGAACAAGCTGCCGGGATACACTTGCTCAGTTGCCCTTGCTCCGTGTCACCGTTTGGCTGTCGGGGGCACCCGATGGGCTGGAACCGAGCTCTGGTCGCGTCGCGCCGAGGACCAAAACGTCAATAGAAAACGGCTCCATCATTTTCGCCGAACAACAGAACGCAATCACGCGCGACCTCACCAAACCTCCGCCGCGCAGCCGATACTCTCGTCTTCCGTTCCTCCGGCACGGCAGGGGCCATGGGGAAGCGATGGCTCCCTCTCGAGGGAGGGCCAACCCGGACGTCATGAACCAGGTATGCTCCCGCTCCCATGGTCCCACCACTTCCTCCGCCGTCGCCCTGGTAACCGGGTTCTCTTCCACTTCGGCCTCTCGGCTCTCCCCGCGCTCACGCGCCGCCCTCCGCTCCACGACCGTTGCAGTTCATGTGGGGGCTGGGGGGTCCCCGAGGACGTTGGGTTCTGCGACGTGTACGGCCTCGACGATGAGATGCTCGCCATGGGTCGCCTGAACAGCAGCAGAGTCCGCACTACTCGTTGTCTGGCGCTCGTCAGGGCCTTTCCACTCACGATCGTCGCTTTCCAGCCATTCCCATTCCCTGAAATATAGTTTCGTCTCTGAACATTTGTCGTTTTGGGGTTGGATTTTCTTTTGAAAACTTGGTGATCAACACGCTCCCTTTGACATGTCATCTGAGAGCATATATCACCTCCCCTCAGACTTGCCTACGCAGCAAGGATAACACGCATGTCTAAACGTTGAGAGAGAAAAATGCTGCCGCTGCGAAACGAATGTCTCGAAATCGTGTTCATTTGAAGCCCAAACACTGCATTTTATTCCTCATCATAATCATGACACCCAAACTGGACATCCAGCATGCAGCCCGCCACTCCGATCGAGAAACACACAACACTACACAGCAAGCCCCGACACGCATGCATGCATGTAGAAAGCACAACAGAAATACATTTAGACGACTAGCTAGTAGCTAAGTAGAGCGGCGACCCGAGGCACTACGTACGGTAGTGTACCACAGCAGCAGCCGTAGGCCGCGCATATGCCGGCGATGGTCACCCGCCGCCGCCGTCCCGCGCCAGCGCTGCCCAAGCTGGCTGGACATGATCCGGCCAGCCTTTATTGGCTCAAGACCCCTGGTGCTGCGCCTGGTCGATGCGGTGCTGCGCCGCCTCCTTGATGTCGCGGGCCTTGGACGCGAGCCGCGCCTTGGCGTGGTCCAGCTGGTCCGCGCCCGGCGGGTGCTTGCCCGTAAGGTACTTGTACATCCACGAGAACACGGACAGCGCGGCCACGCTGAGGCCGCCGGACGTGATGAACCCGGCGGCCACGAGTGCCAGCGCGATGGTGGCCGGCACGAGCACCGGACTGAAGATGACCAGCACGGGGGTCGCCACAGTGAGCGCGATGACTGTGCCTGCCAGGATCAGCCCGGACAGCACCAGCATCGACCCGCCGGCAGTCGCGGCCGTCACGGCCTTCAGCGCCGTCATCATGGCTGGCTGCCTCTGCTGCTGCGCCTCGCCGCCGTAGCCGCCGATCCCGCCCCCGCGGTGTTGGCCCTCGCCGTACCCGCCGCCTCCCATCGTGCCTCTGTGTTGATCAGCCATGGCCTCGCTCGGAGCTAATAAGCTAGCAGTACCGCGTGCGCTCACTGTCTTAGCTGCTAGCAGTGGTACTGCTACTAGGATCGATCGAGTGAGGTGGACAAGGCGCCGGAGAGCGCGTTTATAGAGGGATCGCGCTCAGGGTGGATGCGGGGAGGAGGGACCTCGCGCGTCCGCGTGGGGCGCATGCAGGACTCGTGTCGGGCTCCGCGCGACACCTGTGGCGGTGTCGAGGCCGCGTTCCTTTTTTTTTAATTTGCTAGGCGATACGTACGACGAGGTTTTGTTCTCCCGACGTGGTGGTGGTTCGTCCGAATCTTCCGTGGGCCGAAACTGCAGCGGCATCTCGTGTTGTATACGTAGCAGTGTCTGGGCCAGTTCTGTTGGGTTGTACGGCCTGGTGGTGCAGCCCAACAAGCTGACTTTGCTACGCCGCCATGAGTCCGGAAAGACAGATACTGGGCCCATCATCTGCCCAACCTCTAAATATTTTTTGAGGAAATGGAAATAGTTTTTGACATGTCCGTGGTCTGTCGTCAACATGCTCTGGTCACTCGCCCCTTCTACTATTACAGACAATTGCCCAGTCTACGGCATCAAGCCGGTTTCGCTTCGAATCCATTTAGCCCAAATTCCGATGATAATGGAGGCGGTTCAGGCCGGTGGTTGGGTCCATCCGTTTCGGGATGCTGAGGTTTCTAGGGCGCTCGATTTCAAGCTGCGGAATACGGCCAAATCATTGAACAGGCGGAGTCAAAACTTCGTTGGTAACATCAGGCAGCAGTTGGCAATTGCGAGAGAGGTGAGTAATACACAAACTCTACCCTCTAGTTTCCCTTTTCTTTCCCTTATTTTCCCTATGAAAAAACAAATGGGACGATTGTACAGCACCTCGCCTCCGCATGATAACAATTCGTAATACAGTATCATAGTCTTTGCTTGCTGAATGACCTGGACTCAATCAGGTGGCAAGCAAGTTGGCGAGAAAAAAAAAATCATCTAGTTGGCTGGCAAGTAGGACGTCGTAGAATATGCCTTCGCCTTTTGAGCCCCTTTCCGCCAAGAATATCGAACAGGACGGCAACCGAAATCATACCGTAGGAGGCGGCATGGCCCATCAATTATCATCAGTACGTGGCCCTGCTCCTTCCAGCTGTTGAGCAACACTGCCCTCTGTTGGATAATTCTCTTGCGTTATGGTCGCTGATCCCGCTTTGCATCACGAAAAAAAGCACGGGCTTTAGATCTTTATTATTTTTACGGATCGTTACGAGTAAAGTGGTGAGGATCATCGAAGATAGCTTGGTGGTGTTGCCTTCTTCTTCTTCTTCTTCTTCTTCTTCTTCTTCTCCGTTTCGTCTCCAGCACCATCGCAATGCCGGATGGCGACGCGATCCCACTTGCTCCACCGAGCTTTCAGCACTCGGTGACTTTTCCTTCTATTTTAAGATGAGGATCAGTTAGTTAATGTTGCCGCCGTGACAGAGGCTTTTGGTACGTGCGAACGCTCGGGTTTGTTCATTGCTCGCCCTGGAGGAATTTCGATTTCGTCCAGGTCAGTGTTTGTTGACTTTGGCCTCTGTTGCCGAGCAGCCGTTAGGATATTTATCATTGGCGGTTCATGCCTGATTGATGGCGTGGTCATCGGTGTGCTGGCCACTCGAACGCAGCACTGACTCTGTTTCGGTTTACGAACAAAGATGATTGATTCTTCTTGATCTCATCGACTCCCTACAAACTTCTGTACAGTTTTTCTGAAATTCTTACGAGCTATCTCACCACCCCCACCACTTTGGTGAAAATACTGATTGCGATGATGTCTTCTTCCCACCGTACGTTCCCGGACCGCTTTTCCACTTGGGCAAGTGGCATGGAACAAGATCGAGCACCATCTGGAGATCGTCCTGGACCCCCGATCCCAGTTGCGCACCGCCCAATCGCTACGAGCTTATCGCATTCCATCCATTGGAGCTTTCATCACTGGGGCCAAGCGCTGGCCGTGTCGCTTTCGTCGTAGCCCGTCGCGTGCGCCGTGCAAGTGCAGAAACGGCTCTTGTCCTGCCGTCGCGCTTGCTCTGGTCAATGGCGTCGTCGCACGCCTCCCGTCGCTGACGTGCTTTGATCGGCGCCTAGCTGACGAGCTGCTCCACGCGCGGCGCCATCGCCACCTGCTCGGCAGGCACGACCGGGAACCACGATTGGGCTGGCCGGCTGAGCAGCTGGGAAGGCGGGGGGACCAGCGGCATGGACATGGTGGCGGCAGCGGCCTCGCCTCTCTTCCGCCTCTTCGGCGAGCCGGAGGAGGATGACGAGGACGAGGAAGAGGAGTCCGATGATGTCGCGGGCTCGGGCGACGGCCGCTTGTCGCCGGCTGCGGCTGCGGCGGCGGCCGCAGCGATCTCCGAGTCGATGCGCAGCGGGAAGTTGAGGAGCGCGCGGGAGCCGCGCATGCGGTAGGCGGCGCGGTCGTAGGCCAGCGCGGCGTCCTCGGCGGTGTCGTAGGTGCCGAGCCACACGCGCGCGCCGTTCTTGGCCGGGTCCCGGATCTCCGCCGCAAACTTGCCCCACGGGCGCTGCCTGACGCCCCTGTAGTGCTTCCCCCTGGCCACCGCCGCCGCGGCCTCCTCCCTCTTGGGCGTGGTCGCCGCGGCCGCCTCGGTGCCCGGCGTCAGCGGCTCCGGCTCCGGGACGCCGAAGCACGAGCCGTCGTAGGAGCAGGAGGAGTCCGGGGACGGCAGCGGCTCGGGCTTGACCGCGGCGAAGGAGCCGTCAGGCAGCCAGCCGTAGGCGAAGGCGTCCCGCAGCGCGTCGAACACGACCATGTCGTCGGAGTCGTCGGTCCGGAACGGCAGCGAGTCGTTCCACTGGGCCGCCACCAGGCTCCCGAAGCTCGCGCTCCGGCGGTGCGCCTCCTCTACCACCGCCGGCTCCTCCAGCAGGTGCTGCCGGATGCTTTCCAGCACCAACGCCTCCGGGGACGGGTTCAGCAGCATCTTCCTTCCTTATCGGTGGCCTCCCCTCCTCTGCTCCGAACTGGCTGGCGAGCTCTCTGTTTGGTCTATTACGAGCTGACGAACCACTGGAGCGAAGAGACCGAGTTTGAACGGTAACAGGGGATGACCCGGATGGGGGGCCTTAAATAGCTGGAGGCGAGTTCACACCGGCGTCGCGGTTCGTTGAACCTTCGTCGCCCTGTAACCACGTGATGGAATGGGTTTTTACGAGTAAAATAAGCGCTAACTGAGGCCCTGTTAGTGTTAGATGAAGCTAATGCTATTAGTGCTAATTCTTTGTTTACACGGAGCTCTTCGTTTGCTTTCCGCGCCCGGCTGTTTGGTAACACTAGGGATTGGTGGATGTGGCGTCAGCGATGAGGTCGCCTTCCCGGTCCGGTTCATCCCGTCGTGGCGCCCATCTCTCTCTCTCTCTCTCTCTCTCTCTCTCTCTCTCTCTCTCTCTCTCTCTCTCTCTGATGCTTAGCTAATAAGCTGACGTTGGTATCAGCTGTAAGTGAGCAATCCGGGGAACTATGACAGCCGGAGCCCTGACAAAAACAATGGTCCGTATTGAATGATGTGGCCCTGAAGTTTGCCATCACGAGAAGAAATGGCGTGGAAGCCATGCGGTGCATTGTTTCTGGACCGTGCCGTAGTTTCATGTCGCGCGCGCACGAGAGGATAAAGACGGTTTTGCCGGGGCCCAAAACCCCACGAGGAAGGAAAGATACGCGGTAGAAAACAGAGCACACAACTTGGAGTAGCGTGTCTCCGTTACTGCTAGATGCCAACATCTCCCTCTCCTAGTAGAAAAAACTAGTCGACGCTAGACTTGATTCATCCTCTTCTGGCGATGCTGCAGGCAGCCCTGCCGCGTTCGTAGTCTCTCGCCGATCCGGCAATCTTCTCGCATTCATCATCAAGCTTGATCCTCTGCCGTCATGCTGACAACTTGCCCTATCTTGGCAACACCACGGTGGTAAGACAATGCAGACAAGTGATTAGCTGATTTTTAGCGATGTTATGTCAATAAGATCAGTAAATGTACGCCAGATTTACTGGGATCACGACTCTGAGACCCATGACACGTACGATGTCCCACCTAGTTAGGAAAGAAACCCTTGCGGATGCACAAGTTTACGGCCAGCTTCCTAAACGAAGTCCGAAGTGACGACAAAATAAGATTTAGCAGGTTGCAGAAAGAAATCAGGAATCCCAAAGTGGAGGGTTAGACTCGTCACTGGTCAAGACGGACTTTGACCGTGGACTAAGAACGAAGCTGTAGGTGCCTAACGTTTGGGTTCGAGAGATCATGGGCGCCGCAGAGGTTTACCGGCCTTCTATTGCGTGCGGGATACGTCAGGGTCCCCGTCCTCACAGGTCGGCACCTTCCGGGGTCCTTCCCCATCGTTCTGTGAACGTAACGGCGAGTACACAGCTCCCTGCGCCGTCAGCCTCGCCCGAGCCGGAACGGACGGGCCACGTTGAAATTCAGCTGATATACAGGCAAGCAAGTGCATGCCGATGTGTAATAGGAAAGTCCAGTTATCCACAAGACCAGGAGATAGCAACAGCACTGGTTAACAAGTCGAAAAGGAAAGCACTGTTTAAGCTTCCAGACCTTGTTAACTTCAACGTTCTGAAGACTTTTTTCTTTCTCTGTGACCGGCAAAACATTAGTGATATCTAGCCAGAGATGAAGACGAGCGAGTGCACCCTTGCTCACGGTCTCCCGGTCTTCCCCTAGACTCTGACTGCACTGTGAGTAGTTGATACGCCAAAAAGCTTACGGACCATCAAAGAAATGACAGGGGCATGGAGAGGACAGCGTTTCTTAATCCGATGGAATCAACCTTTCCAGTAATCGAAGTTGGAATGCAGCACTAGCTTCCGCTGTTTAGGAAAAGGCGGCACGAGTTTCGGAAAAAGCTTCGGATGAAGCTGCTTGGTGCCTTCGACTCTGCATGCTGCCCTACTGGTTGACGTCTATCTGACGTAGGAAATCCTGGTCTATTTACTCCGTCATCTGTCAAACGAGAGCCGCTCAAAAATCTCAATATGAAGCTTTTAAAATTGGAGAATAAACCTGCCCTGGTCGCTCTATCGCTATCCTCTTCAGTAGGAAAACCCTGTCTCTTTATTTAAACGTTGTTGCAGGACTGATGCCTCTTTTTATTAAAGGTGTCCATGCTGGCCTCGGAATCTACATTTCAATTCAACTGACCATCATTCATGGTCTCTCCAAATTCAGGCTACAACTAATATATATTGCTGAATTTGCAACCCTGCTGAAGCTTTGAGCGTGAATCTTGAAGCAATAATCTGTTCTAATTTACAGCTCACAAACTGTGATTTCCTTTCAGGTTGCCAACCCTCTTATCTCCTACTTTCATATAATCCGACAGGAGGATTGCTGGACTGGAGAATTAGCCATTCTGTGGATGACATTTCTAGCCTGCTTGATAAAACTCAGCGCAATGCTAAGTTCATTCCGAGAGAGAAAAATGTTGTTGCTGACTATTATTTAACTAGGAATGCTAGTAGTCTTAATCTAGTAGTAGTCAATTTTTTTTGAAAATCCCCGGAGCAGCGCCGGTGATATTATATTATCAGAGAAGGTTTTCACTACATACTGCACCAGAGGTGCGTCAGAGGTACAAATTGCTACATTATGAGGATATTACAGGTAATCTTCCTAGTGCCTTTGCACCGGCTCTACTCCACAAGCGGGCTTGCTCTTCAATGTCGATCATAAGCTGTTGAGGCCCTCTTTGAACATCTTCAAAAACACTTGCATTCCATTCTTTCCAAATTGTCCAGCTGACTAGTATGACGATGGAGCGGATGGCTTTAGCTTTGTCCTGGTCGTGGCTTAAGCCTGCACACCAAAGCACAAGTTTTTCTGAATGTCGTCAAGCAGTAGGCCGTAATGAGGGCGTACCAAAACGATCCGCTACCTCGGACCATATGCACCTGGTCACCGGGCATTCCACTAACAAATGCAACGATATCTCCAGATTACGATAACAAAGTTCGTAGAAGTAGGAGTTCGACCAACCCCTAACCTAGAGTCTGGCAGCTGTCCAGACTCGGTCTTGAAGAATCAACCACATAAAGGTCTTGCATCTTGTTGGAGCCCAAACTCTCCAAACAATCTCTGAGGACTGAGAATGAGGGGACCCCGAAACTAAGCTCTGTAGGCATATTTAGCAGAATATTCAGCTTTGGGTGAGAGCTTCCATGTGATCACATCTGGGTTGTTGTCCGATGGGTTAAAATGAAAATTTTACAACTTGTTCCACACTAGGACGAAATCATGGAAGATTGGCACCGATAGGTCGTGCGCGATGTCCACTATCCACTTATTGTCTGTCAACGCGTCAACAACCGAGCGACTCTTTCTCTTGCTATGCTTGAATAGTGTCGAGAATTTGGCCGCGGGGGCAGCGCCCTCCAACCAGGCCGATGTATAGAATTTTGCTTTCACGCCGTTATGCACCGTGACTTTGGTAAGTGTGGCAAAAAGTTGGATATCCACCTCATCCAGGGGTAGGTTTGATCCACTACAAAGTTTCTAGGGGCACATCCAATCAAATCAACTCCATCTTAGTCGAAGAGCACGGATAAAGCGATTTAAGCCCATTATGCCTCGACCGTCCATATCCACCGGACGATAAACCCTCTCCCAATTGACCTTGCTCTTCCCATCTGTTATCTCCTGAACCAGTCCAAAGGAAGCGGTGTCGCATCTTGTCAAAATATGCAAGGAATTTCTTTGGCACCCTCATCATCGTGAGGGCATAAGTAGACAAGGAACTCAGCACTGATCTGACCATCTCCCGGCGACCATGAGAGCAGTCTGCCCTGCCATCCCTCCATTTGTGACAATGCCTTCTCCTTTATCGGCTGTAGATGCGCCATTTTGATGCGGCTAAGTGATAGCGGGAGTCCAAGGTAGGTGATGGGGAAGTCTTGGGTGCTACCTTGAAAGTTCTGCAGAGCTGAGGAGGGACAGTCTTGTGAGCATCTGATTGGGGAGACTACTGTCTTTGATACATTGATTTGCAGCTCGGTTGCTTCTCCGAAGTGGTGCATAGTGGCCATCACAAAGTCCACCTCCACTTGCACTGGATTGACGAACAAGGTTGCATCATCAGCATAGAGCGTGTAACAGACACACACAAAAAAGGGGCAAATTAAAAAAATTACCTCCACCGCGCGACCCGGTCCTTCCTCCCCCGGCCCGGCCCACAGGCGCCCGACGCCCCTCTTCTTCCCCTACCTTCAGCCGCCGCCTAACCCGAGCGAGCAACGCCCGACCGCCGCCGCCACTGCCCCTCCCGAAAACGCGCTTGCGTCCATCGCGCCACCGCCCCACGCCGCGCCTCGCCCACCGCCCGGATCCCGTGGATTGGACACCGAATCGAGCGGCCCCGGGGCTCGACCTTCCACGCTCGCATCCCGCGCGCCCGGGGACAGGTCGACGGGACGGCCCCGTCCCATCATCAGTCGATGCGCCTCGCCGAGCTGCCCACTCGCTGTTGCGACGCCGCAAATCCCGCCGAGGGACGTCGAGCTGAACGGGGACGGGACCGGCCGACTGCCCACGCCGCGCTGCCACCAGAAAACCCGCCGGCCACCTCTATCCCACTACCATGCCGTCTTCAACACTCACCGCGTCGCGTCCAAGGGTCTCCTTGCTTTGCGGCGATTCTGCATCAAATGCGGCTGCCAGGCGCCCCCCACCGCGCGCTGGTCACCTGAGACGCCTCGCCAGGCTATAAAATGGGCGCAACTAAAACTTGACCAATTCTTTGTTTAGGTTGTAACCAAGCCACAGTAAAAGTTTCACAGTCATTAGGTCTGTCTAGCAAGGGTTATAGACTTCACAACTTCAAAGTTGATACAAATGCATTTAAGTTAATACATACATTGTTCTTATCATGTAGTCGCTAAGGTCGAGGAGGAACCCGAAGTCCTAGACTTCGTTACTCCGGAGGAACAGCTAGCCTACGACTAAGAGCAGCAAGGCAAGCCCGGTTTGCATTAACCCCGGTTCTTATACATTGAATATTTATTGTTTTGAGCACATCTTTGAATATTCAAAGATGTGCTCAAAACAATAAATATTTGTATGCAATGTATAAGAACCGGGGTTAATGCAAACCGGGGCTTGCCTTGCTGCTCTTGGTCGTAGGCTAGCTGTTCCTCCGGAGTAATGAAGTCTAGGACTTCGGGTTCCTCCTCGACCTTAGCGACTACATGATAAGAACAATGTATGTATTAACTTAAATGCATTTGTATCAACTTTGAAGTTGTGAAGTCTATAACCCTTGCTAGACAGACCTAATGACTGTGAAACTTTTACTGTGGCTTGGTTACAACCTAAACAAAGAATTGGTCAAGTTTTAGTTGCAGCCAAGCTCATTTGAGCCCTCCACAAATAATTATGTCCTTGACCTTAATTGGAACTCTTAGGGTGTTCTAGGAATTTTCATGAGACAAACTATGACTTTCTGAAAACTAGATTTTTAGAGGGTTCTAATGGAGTTGGTCTCACTTAATTTGGAAGTCTCTAACCAAAGATATGAGCTAAACAATTTCAGAGGAAATTCTGAAAATGTTTCTGAACATTTTCTATTTTCTCTGGAACAGTTTTACTAATCACACCATTAGGTGGACTAAATGAGCTCAAATGGATCTGAAATTTTTATGGTAGCTCAAGGATAATTTGGTGAACATCCCAGCAAAATTTCAGGATTTTCCTCCAAAGGATTCTCCAGTTAAAATTCCTAACAGTTTAAACTTTAAGGAATTAATTCTGGAGAATTAAGGAATTTCATGAAGTGAAACTTGATTTTCTGGAAAGTACTCAGAGAGCTGAATCCAGCAAAATTTGGTTCACTCAATTTGGAGCTTTCTAGCCAAAGTTATGAGGATTTGAAGTTTGAAGGAAATCTGAAAATCGGGGAAAAGTTTAAACTCGCGCGTGGGCCCAGGGGACACGCGTCGCACGCCGAAGCGACAGCACACCGCGGCCCACAAGGATTTTGCGCGCCAGCACACCCGATCCCGGCCGCAGCCGGATCCCGATTCAAAATATCGGCCGCTGACAGCTGGGGTCCACCCCCTTCTTCAACCTCGCGACACCCGCGCTCCGCCGCCGAGGGACCTCGCCGGAGAGCTCGCCGCTGGCTGCTGTACAGCTCCATACTTCTTGATTCTGGCCGCCCCTGCCTACTTTTACTTGGGGAACAGGATCCGAGGGTCAGCTGCTCATGACAACGGCCGGAGCATGGTCGGCGACGAGCCGCCATATCGGAACGACTTCGGCCATGTCGGCTGACTCTCCTAGTGCCTCAGCTACTTGGGAAATCGGTCGGGGAGCATCAGTGGACCTCAGAGAAGGTCGACATGAACTCGGGGCAGCTCGGGGAAGGCCTGAAATAGGTCCTCACCGTGCGCCCGATACCCCCCGTTCGTTCCGCCATTAGTAGACCTTGAATTACGCCGGGCACAGAGGTTCTCCGGCCCAGAGTTGTGAAGGCGACTTGTGCGTCACCGTGTCTAGCTCGTGTGGGAGTGGCCTGAGGCCCTCTAATCCTTTCTAAAGCACGAATTAAACAGAATCGTACCCGAAGGTCGTTCTGCACACAGAAAGGGGAAAAGTGGAAATTCGCCGCCGGTGAGCAACCACTCGAGCTGTGGCTCGGGGGTGAGCAGCACCGGTCACCTGCGCGTCCAAGAGTGCCTTGGCTCGAGCGTGACAACGCCCAGGTTGGGCTGTCCACGAGAGCCCGAGGTGCGGCGGTTTCCAGTTCCGAGTTCGATCTTTCGGCACAGCCGATATCACTCGGTTTCAATCGACTTCTAGCAATGGGGAGGATGGAGGAAGGTCTCTAGTACCTTGCTGGGACCTTGGAGTGGAAAGAGGGAGCTGCGATCGGCTTGATCAAGCAGGAGCTCGAGCGGCGGCGATGGCAGTGGGAAAACAGGTCGTGCACGTCGGCAGCTCGGGGGAATGGCGACTGAAGCACACAAGGGAGGGAATAAATAGCCTGGCGGCCAGTCTCCGGCTTGGGGCGCGCAGCAGGAGCTGGCGCCGGCTGCCCCCTTCGGTGGCGCGCGCGCACAGCAGCCGGGAACCGACTGAACTGTGGTTCAGTCGGTTTGTTTTGAGGTAGAGGCTGACATGTGGGTCCCACCCCTCTTTTAACCTCTGAAATTTACTCCTAACAGCTGTGGTAAACAGTGAACCCCATCCTACCCTTGGCAATTCAAATTATTCACCCAAGAGCCATTTGAGTTGATCAAAGTTCAAATGAGGTTTAGTTTGAATGAATTTCAGCACAAGTTCAGTTTGAAATTCAAATAAAGTTTGAATTTCTACCCCTTAGCTCATATCAAGATCAACTCCAAATGGGGTGAAAATTGGTGTGTGAGCTCACAAAAATGTGCTGAGTAAGGATATGCCTTCCACTTTCAAATTCATGGAATAAAAACAGTTTGAATTTGAATATGGTTTCAAACTGCCCTCTTCCTAACTATACCCAAAATGACCTCAAAAAGGTTTTGGGTTTGGGTGAAACTTGGCATGGACATCCTTAGCAAAGTGTAGGAGTTTTCATATGTCCAGCCCATCTATATCACATGTGGGAAATACCACTTTTGCAATGTGTGAGTTTGTTCTCTAATGAGCATGTTGATAATTGTTACTTGCTCTTCATTTGTGTGCATCATTCTTGCTCAAATGAGGTGTGTGGTGTGGTGATGAACACTGCAAATGGTTGTCAAAACTGAGGCCCTTACACTAACCCAAACAATTTACGTACTATAGCGAGCGAGGGATTCGATGAGGAACTCGAAGACCCGGATTACGAGGAATTTCTAGAGGCTTTTGAAGGCAAGCTCTAACCCTCCCTTGATCATGATTTGCTCCTATTAATTTGTGAAGTTACCCTGTTAGCCTGTTTTCAATATGCATGATTTTTGTGATTACTTTTAAAATATTGTAGTAGCTAAGACCCTTTTGTTAGTGGTCGCATAGTCACGTGGTCGACATGTAACGTGCCACGAGCCCTCCTTGACCTTGCCAACTCCTCCTTGACGCCCTTGAAAGCATCTAGGCCCCCGTGAGGTATGGTTTCGGTGATTAATGACAACCGTTCGCTATTACTAATGAGTTTGAGGATGTGAGGTTTCACGTATATCATATCAAACGTTGATGAACTATCTATTCACACCATCTACTGCTCATTGGATACAAATGGAGACCCCTCAACGATCTATTCTAAGGGGTTATTCGATACTCATGAAAACTAAATAAAGAACTCATACAACGACTCTATTCTATCAAAATTGGCAACACAAGAAGCTTACACTTCATCATAATATCATTACAAACAAATGTCAAAGAGGTCACTCAAGAAGATTCCAAAAGATTAACTCAAAACAACTCGAAGCAAACAAGTTGCACTCACCGCATCATCCGATGTCTTGCAAAATGACTACATCGGTCGAGTTTGAGTTGGCAGAAGAAGAAGACCTCAGAGCCCAGTACACACCGGATCATCCGATGTGAAGGAAGTGGCACATCGGTTGATTTCACCCGAAGGATGATATCTGAGTTATTCTGAAGAAGTACACACCGGATCATCCGATGATGAAGTAAGTGTACATCGGTCAAATTCAACAGAGACAATATTTCTGACCCAATTCTGAAGATCAACTCACCGGATCATCCGATGATAAATTGAAGTAACATCGGTCGATTAAAAGATCCAACGGTTATATCCAACGGTCACATCTGACACGTGACATCAGCTAATTTGGAATTCAACCGATGCTCATATAAAGGGGTGCATCGGAGGATCCGATGTTCACTGAAAAAGTCTGGCCACTTTTCCAATGGCTATCTCGTGTGGGCTGGCTATAAATACCCCTCCAACCGGCCATTTCGATAAGTCTTGATCTCCAGAGCCTCACTACACATTCTCAAGCATTCAAGACCAAGAGCTACCACTTCCACACTTCAAAACCTCTTGTACTCCAACTATAGGTTATATCTAGCTAGAGAGAAGCTTGTGTGTGTCCATTCTTGGTGATTGGAATCTCTAGGCTAGTGAGAGAGAGTGTCTTGGTGACTTCTCTCACCTTGTAAACGTTGGAGGGAGAAGAGATCGCTCCGGAGCTTACCAAGGTGTGTGTGGAAGCTCGGAGGATCACCATTGTACAAGGCTTGAGCTCCACCTTGCCGGAGAAGGCGAACGGAGAAAGATAGTGGATTCCCTTGTCTTGGTGACTTGGGAGTGGCTATACCCTTTGGTGGGTGCCACAACGTGGACGTAGGTAGATTTTTGTGATCTTACCGAACCACGGGAAAAATCGTCGTGTCTCCGAGTCTCCGCGGGAGTTTGCATTTCTCTCCTCACCCCTTTACTATTACGCATTTACCATTCCGCACTTAACACTCCTGCTTGCGTAGTTAGTTCGCATAGGGAATTGGGCTTTAACCATTAAGTTTTAAATTGCTCTAAAAATTTGAAAAAGCCCAATTCACCCCCCCTCTTGGGCGTTTCGATCCTTACAATTGGTATCAGAGCCTGGTTGCTCATTGGATCATTCTAGCTTCACCGCTAGAGAGCGAAAATGACCAAGAATGGGGGTTCGGTTACTACCTTCGAGGGCAAGAATTTTGCCTATTGGAAAGCACGCATGCGCGCTTACCTTGAGGCTATTGCTCCCGAAGTGTGGGAAGCGACCCATGCGGGGTTTGGAAATCTTGACTATGTTGGTGACCAACTAAAATGGGATGCTAAGGCTAGAAATGCCATATATGAATGCATTAGTCAAGATGTCTTTGCTAGGATTGCTAGTAAGGAAAAAGCGTGTGAAATTTGGGCATATCTAATTGAAATACATGAGGGCTCATCTCGTGTTAAAGAACTCAAATATCACATGCTTAAATCAAAATATGATGAATTTAAGATGTTTCCTCATGAGAACGTTAACCAAATGTTTTCTCGTTTAAATGTGCTCATTGAGAAAATTAACGCACTTGACATTGCTTCTCTTGGCAAGGGACTTATCAATCGCAAGATCCTCATGCTTCTACCCAAGCCCAAATACAACATTATCAATTCAATGCTCCAAAAAGAGTCACTAGACAACATGGAAGTTTCGGAGCTCATTGGAGAAATCCATGCTCATGAGATGAGCGTACTTGGAATGATGGAGGAGTCATCATCAAAAAACTATTGCTCTCAAGGCTTCAACCAAGAAGACAACTTCCAAGAAGAAGAAAGTGGTTGAGCCCAGCTCAAGTGAAGAAGAGCAAGAAACAAGCGAAGATGATGATGATGAACTTGCTTTGATGATGAGGAAATTCTCACGCCTCAACTCCAAGATTGCAAAGAAGGGATACTCTTTTGATCCTAAAAAGAAAGCCTTCTTGCCAAGAAAAGATGAAAACAAGACGTGCTACAATTGTGGTGATCTAGGCCACATATCATATGATTGTCCAAGACCGGACAAAAGGAAGGAAAATGGGAAGCATCACAAGCTAGAAGAAAGTGATGATGAAGAGGAGGTTAAGCCCAAGCGCTCTTTTGGAAAGAAGAAATTTGACAAAGGCAAGAAAACCAAGCTCTTTCCAAAGAAGAGAAGAGGGCCTCAAAAGGTCTTCATGTGTGAAGCAAATGAGTGGATCACGAATGAAGAGTCAAGCGACGAAGATAGTGAAGATGAAGAAAACTTGGCGAGCCTCGCCATCGTCAACAAGGATGACTCACCCCTTCGTCCACCTCCTATGTGCCTAATGGCGAAAGGTAACTCAAAGGTATGTGAAGATTCTAGCGATGATGATGAGCTTTCACCCGATGAATTAGCATCTATGATTAATGAATATCATGCCATTATAAAAAGGGAAAAGGCCAAGGTTAAGGCTCTTGAGCTAGCTCGTGCTAAGCTTGAAAGTGCTAACCTCGATTTGCATGACAAGTATGTAACCATACTTAAAGAGCATGACACGCTTAAATCAAATGTCAAGCAAATCGAGGAGGGGAATGCTCAAATCAAGCTTAAGTATCATGAGCTAGACTTAGCTAACTTAGCACTCTTGGCAAAGCATAATGAGTTGGTTCAAGAACATGAAGTGCTTAACCTTGCTTATGAAGCTATTGAACTTAAATTAAAAAACACAAAGAAAGAAACCCTTGATGGCAAAATATCATCTAATTCACATGCCACTAATATTTTGGATAAGTCTTTGCCCTTGAAAGCAAGCCCTAGGGAGAAGGAGCTAATGGACGAAATTGAAAGTCTTCGCACTAGTGTGGCAAGACTCTCTAAGGGGGAGGACAAGCACAAAGAAATCCTCTACCAACAAGCTAAAGGCTTCCACAAGAGGGGACTTGGATCCTTCCCGGTGCCCAACAAAGGAAAGGTGCCCTCACCAGAGCTTAGGACAAGCTTTATCAAGGAAGTTGGTTCCTATTGCCAACATTGTGAGGTCACCGGACATCACACGAGGGAGTGTCCCCTTCCCAACCGTCCTTCTCCCAAATTGCCTCCTAACTACAAATCTACTTTCAATGATTATCACTATCTATTGAGCAAAGTAGGTGGAAAGGTGAAGGCAAGATTCATCGGCAAAGACATCAAGGGCATGAAGGGGAAGCTCCCCAAGCAACTTTGGGTCCCAAAATCACTTGTATCACACATACAAGGACCTAAGTTGGCTTGGGTTCCTAAACTCAAAAACTAACTTCATGTGTGTAGGTGAACTACAAAGCCGGAGGAAAGCATTGGGTACTCGATAGTGGGTGCACTCAACATATGACCGGCAATGAGGGTATGTTCACCTCCATAGAAAACCCCGGCAATCATGAACAAGTCACCTTTGGTGATAACTCAAAGGGGAAGGTAATTGGTTTGGGTAAAATTGCTATTTCTCATGATTTGTCTATCTCTAATGTGCTTTACGTTAAGTCTCTTAGTTTTAATTTACTTTCTATTGCACAATTATGTGATCTTGGACTAACGTGCACATTTGACAAGAATGGTGTTGTGGTGACTAGTGATTCAAGCAAAGAACTAATATTCAAAGGTTTTCGGCATGGACATCTTTACTTGGTGGACTTCTCCAACAAGGATGCTAACTTGACCACTTGTCTTTTCACCAAGACAAGTTTGGGATGGCTATGGCATCGGCGCATTGCTCACATTGGGATGAGCAAGCTCAAGAAGTCATTCAAGCTTGGGATGGTGACCGGCGTGAAGGATGTCACATTCGAAAAGAACAAGCTTTGTAGCGCATGTCAAGCCGGGAAGCAAGTTGCCTCACACCATCCGATGAAGACAGTGGTGTCAACCTCCAAGCCACTTGAACTACTTCACATGGACCTCTTCGGACCGTCCACATACCAAAGCCTTGGCGGTAACCTCTATTGTCTTGTCATTGTTGATGACTACTCTCGCTATGCTTGGACATTGTTTCTAGGTGACAAGGGTGAAACTCCGGAAATCTTCAAGACCTTCGCTAAACGAGCGCAAAGGGAATTTCAACTTCCTATCATCAAGGTCCGGAGTGACAACGGCACCGAGTTCAAGAACTACAACATTGGGGAGTGGTGTGATCGTGAAGGCGTGAAGCACGAGTTTTCGGCCACATACACCCCTCAACAAAATGGTGTCGTTGAAAGGAAGAACAAGACTCTCATCACCCTTGCAAGAGCAATGCTTGATGACTATGGCACGTCGGAGAAGTTTTGGGCCGAAGCAATCAACACGGCGTGCCATGCCGCAAATAGGGTCTATCTTCATCGACTACTTCAAAAGACCCCATATGAGCTCCTCATTGGGAGAAAGCCCAACATCTCCTACTTCCGAGTCTTCGGGTGCAAGTGCTACATCTACCGCAAGAAAAGGCTCGGTAAGTTTGAAAGAAGGTGTGATGTTGGTATCTTTCTAGGTTATGCGTCAAACTCAAAAGCATATCGAGTATTCAACCAAACCTCCGGGTTAGTTGAAGAAAGTTGTGATGTTGAGTTTGATGAGACTAATGGCTCCCAAGAGGAGAGTTTTGGTCATGATGATATAGATGATGAGCCTCTACGAGAAGCTATGAAGAACATGACCATAGGAGACATCAAGCCCGAAGTTGAGGAGAGCCATGATCAAGGGGGAGCCTCAAGTTCCAACATCAACACCTCCATGGCGCCTCAAATTGATGAAGAAGAAGAGAAAAATGATCCATTGCCAATGCAAGATTCACATGCCACACAACACCACGAAGAAGAAGAAGTCCAAGGTCAAGTCCAACCACAAGACGAGCAAGATGCCTCACCACCACCAAGTGCCTCACAACCTCTTATGAGGCATGGGCGCATCTCCAAGGCACATCCGATGGATCAAATCATCGGAAGTCCGTCACGGGGAGTAAGTACTCGTTCTCGCCATGTAGCTTCATTTTGTGAGCACTACTCTTTTGTTTCGTGTGTAGAACCCACAAATATTGAGGAAGCACTCCAAGATCCTAATTGGGTGATGGCTATGCAAGAAGAAATCAACAACTTCACCCGAAATGAAGTTTGGGTATTGGAGGAGCGACCTAAGAACAAGAACGTCATCAGAACAAAGTGGGTGTACCGCAACAAGCAAGACGAGAATGGCGTGGTGGTCCGCAACAAGGCAAGGCTTGTGGCCAAGGGTTTTTCACAAGTAGAAGGACTAGATTTTGGAGAGACCTTTGCCCCGGTCGCACGGTTAGAAGCTATTCGCATACTCCTTGCTTTTGCTTCACATCACAATATTATGCTTTATCAAATGGATGTGAAAAGTGCCTTCCTCAATGGTTATATTAACGAGCTTGTTTTCGTTGAGCAACCTCCCGGGTTTGAAGATCCGAGGAATCCTAACCATGTGTATAGGTTACACAAGGCGCTCTACGGGCTCAAGCAAGCACCTAGGGCATGGTATGAACGTCTAAGGGATTTTCTAGTCATGCAAGGATTCAAGATCGGGAGGGTGGACACCACACTTTTCACCAAGGACATCAACGGAGATTTATTTCTTTATCAAATTTACGTTGATGACATTATTTTTGGCTCAACTAACAAATCTCTTAGCCTTGAGTTTGGCACCATGATTTCTAGGGAGTTCGAGATGTCAATGATTGGAGAACTCAATTTCTTCCTAGGATTTCAAATCAAGCAACTTCAAGAGGGGACTTTCATCTACCAAGAGAAGTACACCAAGGACCTCTTGAAAAAGTTTGAAATGGAAGATTGTAGCTCAAGAAGTACTCCAATGGCGACAAATTGTCATCTCGACGCGGACATGGACGGTAAACCTATTGATCAATCTCATTACCGTTCCATGATTGGTTCTTTGTTATATCTTACCGCATCTAGGCCCGATATCATGTTTAGTGTGTGCTTGTGTGCTCGCTTTCAAGCGGCACCTAAAGAATCGCATCGTAAGGCGGTCTTTAGGATACTTAGATATCTCAAGCATACCCCAAGTGTAGGTTTGTGGTACCCCAAGAACGCTAGTTTCCATCTCTTGGGTTATCGGATTCGGACTTTGCCGGATGCCGTGTGGATCGCAAGAGTACCTCCGGTGGGTGCCACTTACTTGGGCGTTCCCTAGTATCTTGGTCGAGCAAAAAGCAAAACTCCGTGGCTTTGTCCACCGCGGAGGCAGAATATATAGCGGCCGGTGCATGTTGTGCCCAAATTCTATATATGAAGCAAACCCTTTTGGACTTTGGAATTAAGTTTGATTGTGTGCCTCTCCTTTGTGACAATGAAAGTACGGTTAAGATAGCTAGAAACCCCGTTCAACACTCCCGCACTAAGCACATTGATATTCGCCATCACTTCTTGCGGGACCATGAGGCTAAAGGAGACATCTCTTTGCAAGGTGTTAGGTCCGAAGAACAATTGGCGGATATCTTCACTAAACCACTTGATGAGAAAACTTTTTCTAGACTTAGAAGTGAATTAAATGTGCTAGATGCATCTAACGTTATGTAAGTCGCCATGTTCATGTAAGGTTGCATATCAAATAGGTCTTGTCTAACTCCCAAAGGATAGGGGCAAACTAGAAATAGTTTTCCCTGAGGAAGCCTTTGGCAGGTTTAAACTTGACAAGATAAGACTTACATTACGCCTTGCATAATTTCTGCCATATAGACTTGCACTCATTTAATATCTTGCATTATTTTGTTTGGCATTGCATACGGTAGATTGTCACAAAGGGGAACCCACATCATGAGAAGGAGACTTGTTCAAAATGCAATATCTCAACTCATATGATGTTGATAGAGCAAAATTCTAAAGGTACATGCTTTTAAAGAGATAGAAGTTTTCCATACTCTAGCTCACAAAGCATGGGCCTTACATTTTCGTGGTTTCCCTCCTAACCTTGTGTGTTCTCTTTGCTTAAGGGCTTAGCCAATATGTGGCACTATATTTGAAGCCTTCTATTAGAGATTAGGAGTTGCCCAAAAAGTCCTAGGACCCATCCTTATCTTTGTGTGTTTAAGTCCAAGGACACATATGGGCAGTCTTAGGTTTTCTGTAGTCATCGGATTATCCGATGATAGGGCCAGTAGATCATCGGATCAATTGGTGCTTCAGTTCAGTGCTCAAATCAAGTCAGATGTCACAAATCAACCGATGAGTTCATTTCAGAAGGCATCGGAGCATCCGATGTTCAGTTTTCCTAGTGGCCTGCAGAAATCGACCGATGATCGTCACCTCAACGTCGGACCATCCGGTGTTCAAAGAGAGTTTTTGGAACAACTCTCTGTTGAACTCGACCGATGCATCCTCCGATGATCATCGGTCCATCCGGTGTTTTATGCGCGGCTAGGGTTTGCCCGAACAGTTTAAAAAGGGGGGTCAGTCGCCGCTCGTTTTCTTTCCTTCTTTCCCCGACCTCCGCCGCCGCCCGACGTCCTCCCCACCGTCCTCACGCGCCCCAGCCGCCGCCGCCGCCTCCAGGCGCCGCCGCCACCTTCAGGCGCCGCCGCCGCCACCACCTCTCCCCGCGCGCCACATCCCAGCTGCCGCGCCGCCTCCCAGCCGCCACGCCGCATCCCAGCCGCCGCGCCGCCTCCCAGCCGCCGCGCCGCCTCCCAGCAGCCGCCGCCATCTCTCCCACGCACGCCACCTCCAGTCGCCGCCACCGCCTCCCAGGCACCGCCGCCACCGCCTCTCACGCGAGCGCCGCCACCGTTCCACCGCGCCGCCACAGTTCCCTCCTCCACCGCGTCTCCCTCGCCGAGCTTCGCCGTTCGTCGCTGAGATGGGTCGCGATCACAGAGGAAAAGGGAAGGCTATTGAGGAGCCCGCCGCGAAGAAGCGCAAGATGTCGAAGGACGCGCGTCGTGCGGAGTTGGCCGCTCGTGCCGCCGAGGAGCGTGAGCGCGGCCATCGCGGTTCCTTACGGATCCGCGAGTCCCGGCAGAGGCAGGAGCAGTCTCCGATCCAGCCGGTGCCTCCCGAGGGCTCCGACGAGGAGGAGACCGAGGTGCCGCCTCTCATCCGCCGGCGCACCCCGAGGACTCGTGGAGGTGGACAGACTCCTACGGCGAGTCGGCGCCCCTCTGCATCTGACCGCGCCGAGGACAGAGAGGCCGAAAGGGCCATCCACCTGATGGACACAGCAGTCCGAGTTGCCCAAGATGTCAGACTCACCGACTACAGGAAAATGAAGGCAAGGCAACTAAAGAAGCTCAGATGGTCAGCGCTGATTGAGGAGTGGTTCCCGCGGCCTAGGGACGCTCGAGTTGACTCCCGGTTCTAGACCCTGACACAGGCGTCCCTATACGAGACTTACAGGCGTCGGGGTCACAAGCTATTCCAGCATAACAGCATTGACTGGGATCAGCTTGCAGTGGCAGCAGGACACGGGATCAGACCCCTTTTTGAGAGATACAGAGGACTGGTGGACTTGCTCTCACACCCGAGGAGTGCTTACGTCGAGGAGTGGGTCAGGGTGTTCTACGCGACACTCTACGTCTCTGAGGGCCGTCGCTCGATTCACTTCATGTTCATGGGGCGGATCCACGACGTATCTCGAGACCTGTTGGGCAGACTGCTTGGTGTGGAGCTCTCCACTACGTGCCTGCACCAGATAGTCTACGGAGACGCAGACCCGCCGAGGAGGCCACTGACTGGAGGAGTGGCACCGCCCTTCGAGGAGATCAGAGGTCTGTTCACTCAGCCGTTCACACCTGACCAGCCGAGGGTGCCAGCGCTTCTCACCCCAGCAGCTCGGACAGTTCACCACGTCCTCAGGCGCACTCTACTGCCGAGGTCTGGCTACTTGGAGGGGTTCACGAGCCTTCAGCAGACCATCCTGTTCTATGTGATGAACGGGATGGAGTTCGACATCGTAGATATTCTGATCTGCGAGATGGAGGACGTGATCACCGACGGAGTTGGGATGCTTCGACAGCTAGTCTTTGGTCACTGGATCTGTCACCTTCTTCACCAGCTGGTTCCAGAGGACACTCCAGGAGTCTCTCAGCTGACGGAGATGCACGTGACCCGGTTCAGCCACTACCGAGTCCCCACTCCGGGAGACCGCCGCCTTGGCCGTCCCGTCGAGCGTGAGGTTCGAGCCAGACTGTCCGAGGAGGACTGGGCAGAGCTGACTCAGGAGGACGCAGAGCTGGCACAGGCAGAGGCCCAGGGAGGAGACCTACAGCACGTATGGTCGGACAGCGACACCAGCGACAGTGTCGAGGAGTACTTCCCTCCTGCTCCTCCCTCACTGAGGCAGCACGACGCTGAGGCAGGAGGCTCAGCAGCTCCACCACCTACACCTCCTCCAGTGTCAGAGGCTCAGGTGACTCGGCCGTCAGAACTCACTGCCATACTTCAGCGGATGGCTCAGCAGCAGGAGCAGCAGGCAGCTCGACAGGAGCAGCTTCAGAGGCAGCAGCAGGAGATGCAGCTGGAGATCGCCCGTCAGAGGCGAGAGGACACCGACAGGTTCACCAACCTCGTCGACCAGATGACGCGACGCACTCTGGACCAGCAGCAGCAGACTCAGCAGATGTTGATGGGCATCCTGGGGTTGGTCACCAACCTCTACCAGCAGACTGGAGTCGCTCTTCCACCTTAGCACTTGGGACTCAGTCAGGCCCCAGGTGCACCCCCACTGGCACCAGGTCCAGTACTGCCGCCGACGTCGCTCCAGTCCTCACCTCTTCCGGCAGTACCCTCTCCACCGGCGCCAACAGTCTCAGCGGATCCCCTAGCAGCTCCAGCTCCAGCTCCGGCCCCCACAGCAGCTCCAGCTCCAGCTCCAGCTCCCCCCGCTCCAGCTCCAGCGCCAGCGACCTCCACCTCCAGCAGCTCCAGCGACAGCACCGTCGACGCCGACCGCTTCACCATCGCCAGGAGCGCGCCCGAGTCGTAGGCACTCGACTTCCCTTTTTGGTGTCTTGATGCCAAAGGGGGAGAAGAGTTAGAGTCAGGGGGAGGTTAGCTCAGTTATAGGGGGAGTACTTGGTTCTAGGGGGAGTGTCTATCCCTGTGCTACTTATTTTATCTTATCTTTGACCTGTGCTACTTATTTTTATCTTTGAGATTGCCTGTTACTATTATGTGACTTTGTACTCTTATGCCTTATTGTTTATTATGTGAGCCTTCGAGCCACTTGTGTTGCAATTTGTGTTACATTTCCTTTTTTGAGCATTGCGACTTAATTCCATCAATTCTATGCCTACTCGTTGTGTTGTCATCAATCACCAAAAAGGGGGAGATTGAAAGCATCTAGGCCCCCGTGAGGTATGGTTTCGGTGATTAATGACAACCGTTCGCTATTACTAATGAGTTTGAGGATGCGAGGTTTCACGTATATCATATCAAACGTTGATGAACTATCTATTCACACCATCTACTGCTCATTGGATACAAATGGAGACCCCTCAACGATCTATTCTAAGGGGTTATTCGATACACCTGAAAACTAACTAAAGAACTCATACAACGACTCTATTCTATCAAAATTGGCAACACAAGAAGCTTACACTTCATCATAATATCATTACAAACAAATGTCAAAGAGGTCACTCAAGAAGATTCCAAAAGATTAACTCAAAACAACTCGAAGCAAACAAGTTGCACTCACCGGATCATCCGATGTCTTGCAAAATGACTACATCGGTCGAGTTTGAGTTGGCAGAAGAAGAAGACCTCAGAGCCCAGTACACACCGGATCATCCGATGTGAAGGAAGTGGCACATCGGTTGATTTCACCCGAAGGATGATATCTGAGTTATTCTGAAGAAGTACACACCGGATCATCCGATGATGAAGTAAGTGTACATCGGTCAAATTTAACAGAGACAATATTTCTGACCCAATTCTGAAGATCAACTCACCGGATCATCCGATGATAAATTGAAGTAACATCGGTCGATTAAAAGATCCAACGGTTATATCCAACGGTCACATCTGACACGTGACATCAGCTAATTTGGAATTCGACCGATGCTCATATAAAGGGGTGCATCGGAGGATCCGATGTTCACTGAAAAAGTCTGCCCACTTTTCCAACGGCTATCTCGTGTGGGCTGGCTATAAATACCCCTCCAACCGGCCATTTCGATAAGTCTTGATCTCCAGAGCCTCACTACACATTCTCAAGCATTCAAGACCAAGAGCTACCACTTCCACACTTGAAAACCTCTTGTACTCCAACTATAGGTTATATCTAGCTAGAGAGAAGCTTGTGTGCGTCCATTCTTGGTGATTGGAATCTCTAGGCTAGTGAGAGAGAGTGTCTTGGTGACTTCTCTCACCTTGTAAACGTTGGAGGAAGAAGAGATCGCTCTGGAGCTTACCAAGGTGTGTGTGGAAGCCCGGAGGATCACCATTGTACAAGGCTTGAGCTCCACCTTGCCGGAGAAGGCGAACGGAGAAAGATAGTGGATTCCCTTGTCTTGGTGACTTGGGAGTGGCTATACCCTTTGGTGGGTGCCACAACGTGGACGTAGGTAGATTTTTGTGATCTTACCGAACCACGGGAAAAATCGCCGTGTCTCCGAGTCTCCGCGGGAGTTTGCATTTCTCTCCTCACCCCTTTACTATTACGCATTTACCATTCCGCACTTAACACTCCTGCTTGCGTAGTTAGTTCGCATAGGGAATTGGGCTTTAACCATTAAGTTTTAAATTGCTCTAAAAATTTGAAAAAGCCCAATTCACCCCCCCTCTTGGGCGTTTCGATCCTTACAGCCCTAAGGCCCCGTCATCACAATATAACGTGATGACGTGCGTAATCCCTTGAGAGTAGAACGCTTAGGTACCCTCGCGATGTTCGCATCGCGTATCACCACCATTAATCATCGGATTTGCGAAAAAGTGTGAAAGGTGTCTTGGTGGTGTGAGTTAGGAAATGGGTTGGGGATGGCGTTATACAACGTGCGTTGAGTGAAGTGGGAAAAGGGAGTGGTTGAGGCGGTATTGGTGAATGTGTAGAGTGGGCTTCGATGTAGTCCACCTGTCGTGGACTTTAATGGAGACGCCTCACCAATTCAAGGACCGGTTCATATGACCTCGTCATAGTGATTTCGTACAACCACAGAGCCTGTATGGGCAGGATTCCCTCTACCTTCTTGGTGACTTCCACATGAGCCATCTGCCGGCCAGTAGGGCACGGGGGACGAGGAAAAGACACGGTGGAGTCACTACCCGTGGTCCGGCTGGGAGAGTGATTGCCCAAATAGCCCTTGGGTGCGTCTCGAGGTGTGATTGTGGGGTTACTCGGGGAAGATGAGGCGAACGTTACGCTACTCCCTTGCTAGGAGTGTTTGACCTATGGGTAAAGTGTACAACCTCTGCAGAGTGTAAATCTGGATAACGTTGTCATGGTATTGGCACGCTATGCTCCGAGCTCTTGTTGATTAGCCTTAGTATGTTTCCTTGGTGTGATGGGTGGCAATGTTTGTCGTGTTTTGGAGATTTCGGCTGTGTGTCGGGAACTAGTAAAGTTGTGGGCTTGAACGTTTCATCAAAACTCAAGGAACTAGCGGGATGGAGCTCAAACTCCCCTAGGTCCCACCAAATAAAAGCGAGAAACGACTGCCTCATTTGATTTGCAAAATCTTCTTCAAAGAAGACCCTGCATGAATGCTTTTCGGCAACTCTAAGCCATATGACCCTTCCTTGTCATAACCCTAACATGAAACACATTCCCTTGCGTAGTGTTAGGGCTTGTTGAGTACCTTCCGTACCCACTCTTGCTTTCTTCGTGACCTTCAGAAGCAGAAGAAGAAAGAGAGATGGAGGATGAAGCACAATACATCGACGAGTAGGCCTAGTCCTGCGTCCAAGGCTGCCTGAGGGGAATGGGAGCCACTTAGTCCGCTGCTTTTCACTAGTTTGTTGTCCTTTTGAGGCCCTGCGAGGCCAGTGAATTGTAACTTAAAGACTTGGTTGTAAGATCTTAAGGGTTCTGTTAAGACTGAATTAATGCATGGCTTTTGATCCATTCTATTGTGCGTACCAACTACTGATCCAGGGTTTGGTACGGGATGCACAAGTGGGCCCCACAAGAGGTGGGTCCTGACAGAGCGATAATCTCATTCGGGCCGATCGATCCGAGAGAGGGGAGAGGAGTCCAACCTGGGGAGCAAGGTCGGAAATTTTCTGTATGGTGTCGAAGGCGAGGATGAACAGGTATGGCGATAGGGGATCTCCTTGCCTCAGCCCCCGCAGATGTGTCATGGCTGGTCCAGGGATACCATTCAGCTGGATTCTAGACGATGAGGAGGACAAGATTAGTGCTATCCAGTTTCGCCACCTTACCGGGGACCCCCTTGCAGCCAGTAATTCAAGCAAGTATTCCCATGAGACTGAATTAAATGCTTTTGTGATATCTATTTTCATCATTAGGACTGGTTTGTTTCTTCGATGATGGAACCGAGCTAGGTTGCGCACATATAGGAAGTTGTCCTGGATGCAACGTTTACGGATGAAAGCACTGTGTGCCTCTGATATGAGCTCATCTACGTGCACTGTCAATCTTCTTGCGAGTACTTTGGATAGCAGTTTGGCAAATGAGTGTATCAGGCTGATCGGTAGAAAAAGTGATGGAGATTCATCATCATTCTGCTTTAGTAGTCAATTTTAGATGTACTAATTATAGGCACATCGAAGGTTATTCTCTTAAAGTGAAAACCTTCAATCTGCCTCCCTAAGCCTCTTGATGTACTGTTGCTTGTGTTTGAATGAAACTAAAGGTCTAAAGCCCTTAAGGGCGTTTTCTCATTAAAAAAACAAAAGTGGAACCAGCACTGTTCCGGGTGAGAGTGCGTGCATCACTGCATGCATGAGAGATCTAAATGGCTAATGACATGCTGACAAGTCGTGATCGCACTATCGTCCCACGTGCAGCCCTGAGAATTTGTGCAAGAGGAGAAATGTGCCTTTTGCATTTACTAAGAGTGTCCTTTTACAATTGAAACAATAAAAAATATATTTAGTTGGGTACAATTGCAGGTGCTGGCTTTGGATAATACCCAATTTTTTTCCACCCAGGAGTGGATACATGCCATAACGAGAGGCTTCAACGCAAAGGAAAAAATCAATAGAATGGAGCAGATTTTTTATGCTTGGTGGAGCATTTGGAAGGAGCGTAATAGAAGTATATTTCAAGGCGAGGAGAAGGACGAGGTGCAAGTGACGTTTTTAGCAAAGCAGGAGACCAATTACTACAACATAGCTCGACATTTTACGCAGCTGGCCTTAGAACTGAAAGCCCCGACCCCTGCATCCTAGTTATTGAATTACAGGTGTTTGATTTGGTTTTTTTGTTTCTTTTTTTTTCTGTTTATGGCAGCACAAGCTGCCTTCTGTACTTGAACTTGTCCCCTTTTCTTCTTTAATGCAATGGCAGCACACCTGCTTGTTTTCGTCAAAATAGAAAAGAAATGTGCCTGGAAGTGCCTGGCTAGGCTTGAGTTTGTTTATCCTCCCATTAGCGAGTGTGTCAATTCAGGTTCACGATACGACGACAAGAAACGACGCAAGAGCTTTGAGAACTTCATCACCAAACAACCCCCACAAATGTGGGAACGGTTGGAGCGTCTAGCTGTGGCGGCATACACTGAATCTGGAGCTTACCTGTGCTCCTGACTTTTCAGGCACTCTTATATATGCTCTGACAACCTGCCCTTTTGTTTATCTTTTACAAGCGTCACATGTCTCGTCGTGCTCCATGAATTATTGGTGCCCTCGTGTGAGAATTGGCAGACTTCGTGTGGGGATAAGGTTGTCACAATAAATCCATGCATGGATCAGTCCCTAGGGGCGTATGGATTTGTGGAATCGACATGGAAAAATGGACATTCCGTCAAGTCAAGTTGGCCGTCCCTAGGTTCATTGCATCCGCCCAGTCGGATCAGAAAATGAAAGCACTGCCTGAGTGGAAAGCATTTTGATGCCAAAGTCACGACTATTCGCATGGGAAAATGAGCCGGTCGTTTGGTACAAGAAACATCATTTTAATTAGTGCGGACAGCAAAGGGATCCTCTACAATAATGTGCAATTACCAACACGTGGATTCGAGCCCACATGTTAATGCATACTATTGCACTAGCAGTACTGCAGAAAATCCCCACCCGGAATTGGTGCTGCCGTGTTGGTGCCAGTACTGAAGCATTATATCGAACCAGCAAAACGACATATCCATTTGAGACGGCATTATATTCTCTTCCTGCAATATTCATGTTAGTGCTTATTGTGTTTTTTAATTTTGTCCTTACAAAAAAGAATGATCGTATTTTAGCTCAAAATTAGCTCTACGTACATGGTACGCAAATATGCAACCTGTCCTACATATTTTAGTCCAGGGGATGGGATATTCCTTGTTGATAAATCACGCACATGGTAGTCATGCGCGAGAGAAGTGTACCATGCTAGCCACTTGACCACAGTTTATACAGGCAACATCTGGTCGCTGGACATCAAAGCATCTACATGCAATGCACTTCCCGAAAAAAAATAGGCTGCCACCCCGTCTACATCCATGAACCGTTCTTGATCAGGGTCCAGGTCACACCCCCGCTCGACAATTTGGTTACCTAGACCAAATGTGCTGAAGCCAGGTGGTAGCGTCCTGCAGCTGCAGATTGAGACGGGTAATGCAGTCTGATCGATCATGCCTCCAGAAGACGTACGGGATGAAGCGACAGTTAATTATGTGAGATACTTTCACCCACGGGACGAGGCGGAGATCTCGAGGATCAAGTTGTCGGATAGCACGATGCCTGATACTGTTGCGTACGTGGAAACTACGAGAAGAGACCCGGGTTTTTTCAGTCAGTTCAGGCTGGCCATATGTCAATCAACCACGGAGTTGGGGCTACAGGCAGCAGCGCTTCGCCGGGTGGAGAGCGCAAGGTTTGGATGGAACTGTAGAAGATTCAAGTTCCGCCAAAGGTCCCGGATTTTGCTTGGAAAGTGATCGACAAGCTAGGGAGTGCCGGCTACCAGAGCAAACAAAAGCTATTTCGTCTCACCCGGACCCAGGACCCTATAAGCACGTGTGAGCTCTCCTTACGTATGCGTGTTGACGAGTTATCTAGCGGATGTTACGGGCAACTTTCTCATGGTGATATGGGGAAACTGGAGCGTCAGGAATGAGTTGCTGAAAGAGGGAGATGATAGTATTTCCGTGGAAGATTTCCTATAAGCGCAATATGGAGAGCTTCAGAGCTCGATTAGTACTGTATCCGACAACAGCGGCCGCGTGCGGGGAGGCGCCGAGGCGGGGAAGCAAAAGTGCAGAAGAACCGTGGGGGTCTCCACCTGGTAGTGCCTTAAACGGGACATCCGGTGCTGCGGGCCTAGGGCTGACCGGTGGTCGTCCGGGGTCATGAGGGCCATCCACTTCTCAGGTGCCAAACGAACCAGTGAATCAGACCGTGCTGGGCTTCCGGCCCGGCACGCGCGAGCCGTCGGTTGCAGCCCTCCTACCTGGGCTTCGTTGTTGGCACTTTGCAGAAGGACACAGAGGCCCATTTCCAAAGTCTAGGGACGGAAGCGCACACTTCTCATCTGAAACATCGTTTCCTGGCGAGCATGGGCTGACGGTCCAGTCATCAGCATCCTTGTCAGCGAGAGCTGCAGGGTCCTCAGGATGGATTGAAGATTGTTGAAACCCTGAATGTGATTTGTGACGCCGTTGTCTGTACCGTCTGGCAAGGTCCAGCGCCCCGTGACTTAACAGCGAGGAGCATGTACTTTCTACTCCATGTGACAAAAAATCTGGCCGCCACTCTCGGATGGTGACCGGATCACCAGTTTCGTTCGGATTTGCGCTCGCGGTTTAAATTGTCGGCTGTTGCTGCACGCCGCAAACCACGGTGACGCCTGCCCCCGGAGCGTTGGAAGAACGAACTCCTTGCCGGTGTAGACCCGAGCGAACGAATCAAACGTATACGGCTGATTTATTATTTCCTTTGACAGTGCATAGTGACGAGCACCTTGGTGTGTGTACCTTCGGACTCACCCCCGTTTGAAGAGGTCAGCCAGGTCGGGGCCCGTCTCGTTAGAGAGCTCGTTAATTGCAGCGGCGAGCTTCTCCCACACGGTGACGAGTGGTCGCTCTCCGCGCCGCGCGTCGATGGTGCCTAGGTCGCTCGACGTAGACTAGCTAGTAGGAAGATTTCGTGGATGCCCAAGCTCTGGGTGGCGTACGCTCCTGCCTCACAGAGCACTCACTCCCTTGGAATCGGCTCTGGCGTTGCGCGCGTCGTTCTGAACTCTGAATCTTTGAATACGACCGGGACGACAGCTGACAGAAGATTTATTTATACGTTCAAAGATATGCTGCAGTTTTTTAGTTCGCGCGTAAGTACGTATGCATGTGTAGTAAGGAAGGTCGATCAGGTAGCTTTCGCTCGTTATTACCCAAGGACAGAGTCACGTATACTACGATATCTGCATCTTGTATCTGAATTGACGCCATATCAGACACTGGATTTTTTAGTGTGCTCTTTTATGTATATACTCTGCTGCTACTGCTGCTGCTGTGATTGCACTAACTTACAATCTTTCTACATCGTCGCCTGTCTATTCAACTCATGCGCCTAGTGAGTGTAACCATGTCGCTCTCATCCCTGGCGACAGGTAAATCAACGTCGCGACGGATTTAATTTGAGCCCAATTCATAAATTAATTCAGGACTGCTGCAGTCATCTTTTACTATGTATAGATACAGATAAATAAAATGAAAATTACATACAGATAGCAAAAGTTTGCGTTAGCAACGTAGTAAGTACGTACGTTACCCCTGCACTCCAATGGACATGGCCTGATCGTAAGCCGGCGTTTTAGTTTTCAAATTGAGTTTTTTGACCTTATATAAAGTAGTCCATTACAATTTGAGTGTTATTCTCTCCATCCCAAAGAAGTGTCATCCTGGAGTCGATCGAAGTCAAAGTATCTCCCATCTCACCAAATTTGTGAAAAAAGGTATGAAATAATATTAAATTAGTATCATAAGATCTATTTCATAGTATACTTATCTGATTCATAGATGCTGGTTATTTTAACTGTAAAATCGATCAAATTATGATCAATTCTAAAATGCCACTTATTTTAACAAGGTAGTAGAAAAAAAGATACTACTACACATACCACAATTTAAGGCGTGTTTGAACTATGAGTAGTGGTTATCTATCAAAAATATCTCTATTAGTTTCGAATAACCCATCTGATACT
The DNA here is from genome assembly GCA_030760725.1 of Neostapfia colusana. Taxonomy (NCBI): domain Eukaryota; kingdom Viridiplantae; phylum Streptophyta; class Magnoliopsida; order Poales; family Poaceae; genus Neostapfia; species Neostapfia colusana. Next base: position 58,837,774 of record JASWHV010000019.1, read on the forward strand.
TAAATAATTGTTAGTCAATCTTGTAACTATTATCTCATTAGTTAGCACAACCTAACTAAACTCAAGCTATATAGTTAGCTAGGCATCTATTAGTTGAAAATTATAATCAACCCCAAATAATAATTATCCAGCTAATAGTTATTCATCTAGTAATTAGTCATTAATTAATAGCGAGAATACTTCCTCCGTGTTAAAATATTTTAAATGATTCAAAATGGAGAGAGTTAGGCCCCGTTTGGTACAGTTCCAGATTCTCCGAGAATCAGAAACGTTTCAGTTTCAACGTAGAAATGTTTCTCAACTGAAACAAAATCACTTTAGAAACCGTTTGTCTAGTTTTCTGATTTCAGTTTCAGTATAGAGAGGAGCGGGATTGAAATGACCTATTTATCCTTGAATAGACTGTATTATTTTTGTCAGAGTATAACATATATTAAATTCTTATAATATACATTATTTATAAGTGTCATTGCAAAATAAATGTCATCATTCACATGCATAGATAAATCGTTTGCGTCACAACAGCGGTGACGAGTTGAGAATAAGGGTAGATGATGACAAATCACTGTAAATAATTATAAAACTGGAGGAGGTACAATAATATGAAGTGATTCAGGTGTAGAATAACTTTTCAGGTGTTTCAGATTCGTAGGCAAAAAACGTGAATTGTTTCTAATGTATTTACTACTGAAACGTGTCACTTTTTTGCTGTTTGCTACCGTTTCAACTGATTCAATCTAAAATATAAAATGTTTGTTCTTGACAAACGCACCCTAAGTATTATTACTAGTTGCTTAAAGAGGGGCTTAGTACCACTGATATCAAATCGGAGTACCACTGATATCACGGGCTACGAGCCGCGAATCGGTCTACGGGCACGGGATTCGGAGTGCGCGTAGAGACGCGCCGGAAACTGGCATGGCGCCGCGATACATCCGGCCGGCCGGAGCTGCTCGGGCCGCGGTCAACCCGTCCGTTCGGACGACGTTCGAGCGTGTTGACCTGGCTGGCCCCGTGGATGGGCATGGCTGCATGCTGCTCTTTGCCGTTGGGATATATTACCATGGGCCGTACAAAGCTGGCAGGCGATTCAAATACCGGGAAGCATACAAAGTTTTATGGAAGCTTTGTTGAAATAAATAATGTTTAGATAATAAATTTAGTATAAATTAAACTAGATTTTTTATTTTAAACATCATTTATTTCAGAATGGAGGTTTGGTACTCAACGGTTTGGTAATAGTACCATACAATAATTGCATGGAAGCTGTGGACTGACAAGTATGTACAATATACGTTAGGTGTGCATGTGCCGCGATTCTACAGTGCATGTTTATGGCGGCTGATGATATGATGGGTATAACTAATGAGATTTACACGTGGAACATTTTTTTCTGAAGCCAAAACACGTTTCAATTGAATTTGAAACTTTTTATACTTCAATGGAATATTTTTAAGACGAATGAGGTCGCGCGAGGCAAATTGGAAATATCTAAACACGGTCAAATGCATATCCCAATCTCATTTACAAAAAAGAAGCCATGCTGCTATCTCATCATTAATCATACAAGACGTGTAGCTGACGATTCTGTGCGACCAATCACGTCTCATGCTCCTGCAGAGACAGAACTATCAGAAGTGCTATAAGCTTTATTGACCCACATTGCACCTGAGCGTCGTCGATCGACAGCTCGAGTAGAATGAGTAAAAGAGATACGCCACCAGAATAATCCTGCAACTTTTCCAATACATACTTTGAAGAAGAGTACTAGTATGTTAAGTACTAATCTTCTATACTCTGACGTGTCTCTAAAAAATGGCAATCTCTCACCCCCACAACATCGCACTTCAGGTTCAGGATTCAACGCGACGACGACTTCCGCTAAACCTGCACACCGGACGGAGCTTCGTGGGACCTGCGGCCCCCACATGGCTGCCAGGTGGGCGCACACGTAGGCCCGTACGTTGAGATCCTGTAGCTGCATGTCTAAGCAACCGCGCGCAGGCTGCACATGCGCGCAATGGACGTATGTACCGGAACTCCTAGCTAATTATATATAATCAAGTTTAGATCGTCAAACAAGTGCACATGCAACTTGTAAGCACGTCACCAAGTCAAAATCGTTATTGACTGCATTTAGGGGAAATGTGTGTTTCGCGTGAGACCCGGTCCTTACATCATAGTGAATTGACTAACAGCGGATGATCAAGCGTCTGATAAACGGTAGAAGTAATCAACAACCTAAGACTGTACGTACGTGGGATGCATTATATATATTGGTACCCTTCGAAGATACACATGATCAATCCCACAGCCGTTGGAGACCGGAGACGTTGCTCAGAAATGTCAAAAAATCTTGCCATGGATCGATAACCACTGATGTCAACTAATAGTTCAAGCCGCCTCGATCGAGGAGAACGACCCTCTCATCCATCTCTCTCAAGTGCCACGGACGACCAGTGCTCCACGGCCATTTAAAGCGGGAGAGAGACCTGGTTCGCAACTGCGTGGCTAGCTGGCGACGGGCTCTCGGCTCACCACCTTACGTGAGTCCATCATCCAGAAGCGTCGCCGTAGAGTAGTAACATCTCGTTAGGACCCTGCCGGAACTGGCTGCTGCTCATGTGATTTCCGTTAATACACGTGTTCTCTGTTACTCTCGTGCGAAACCGAGAGTTTACCTCCATGATGTGGCCCTGTTAGGCACAGCTCCAGCTCCTTTGAGTTTATAAGATAATATAAAGTTTTTTAGATTTTATACGAGCCGCTTCAAAAAAAATCCGTAAAAGAAGATAACCATTGGAATTATAAGAGAAACGAGTCCAAAAATGTTTCTCTTCGTTCTCAGTTCCTGTTCGAAACTAGATAGCTGTAAAGCAAAATGACTTATGGCAAGCTGCATCGTATATATGGTTATGTATAAGCCACCGTTAGATTTTTTCCGGGGTCGTATAAAATCGACACTGTGCCCAGCAAATTTTACCTACAAATCTTGTGATAATCGGATCACTAGCTGCTCCTGTTGAAAGGCCTCCGGCAAATTAAATGACAAGACAATGTGTATTAGACTCTCCGTATCCTTTAAGACTGCACGATAGGAGAGGATTAATTTCTCTGGCAACCCTAATTGTTAATCATTACTGTCCACTAATCAGGGATGGTCAAAGTAATTCACCCGGAGGAGAAAAGACCTAAGCTTTCAGTCGTCTCTTTTCGCGCCCCTCTTCCTGTCTCTTCCCTGCCTATAAAACGTATCGGTTCCAGCCAAATTTTGTCGTCAAATTAGCCGCTCGACAACACAAGCGCCCACACACACGGGGATACCTCTCTGCCGACGCTGAGAGCTCGAGTTCTCGTGGCGCGTGTCGTGTCTTCTTCTCTTCTTATTAGCCTGTACTCGTGATCAGCACTGTGTCAAGAGAGAACCCCGAGCCGCGTACCCCAACATGGACTTCACCGGCGACGCTGACAACTTCGCCCTCGACTTCATCTGCGACCAGCTTCTCGGCGGTGGCAGCGGCGTCCCCGTGGCCAGCCCGGTAGTCTCCGACGACGTCAGCTTCCCTGAGCAGCCTCCTCTCGCGGCCGAATCGGCGTTCCAGCCCATGGCGTTCTTTCCCCAGCAGCAGCACTGCCAGCAGGGATACATAAACCTGAAGCGCGACTGCATCGCCTCTGCGCAGGAACTGGCGTCTCCGGTGATGATAAAGTTTGGGAGCGAGCCCTCGTCCCCTGCGAGGCAGCCGCTCACCATCTCCGTGCCACCGAGCCCGTACGCGTGGACGGTGTCAGTACCTGCCGCGCCGAAAGCAGCAGCCGCGCCCGTCGAGGACTTCCGCAAGTACCGTGGCGTGCGGCAGCGCCCGTGGGGCAAATACGCGGCGGAGATCCGCGACCCGAAGCGCCGGGGCTCGCGCGTGTGGCTCGGCACGTACGACACGCCCGTCATGGCGGCGCGCGCCTACGACCGCGCCGCCTTCCGCATGCGCGGCGCCAAGGCTATCCTCAACTTCCCAAACGAGGTCGGCACCGGCGGCGCCGACCTGTGGTCCCCGGCGCCAGCTCCGACGACGCAGGCAGCCTCCCTCCACAAGAGGAAGCGACAGCAGGAGGACCCTGACATCGAGGTGGTCGCAGTGGTTAACAAGGCGCCGAAGACCGATGTCCCCTGGTCGACGTCTATCCAGGTAGTCTCCACCTCGCCGTCGTCCATATTGACGCACGAGACCATAGCCACCGCGTCGTCGACGGTGATCTCCACAGCGACGACGGAGGCCAGCGCAGGTGCTGAAGGGCTCCCTGTGACGCCGTCGAGCTGGAGCTGGGAGCAGCACTGGGAGGCGTTGCTCGGTGGTCTTCCGCCGCTGTCACCGCACCCTCCGATGGGTTTTCCGCAGCTCACCGTCAGTTAAACGGCCAAAACTAATGATAAATGATTAGTCAAGGTGGGTTGGCTAATAAGACGGTGTTTGGATAGGCAAAGTGTTTGCCCTAATCCTCTTGGATCGCCAAGGAAATTACTCCCGAGCGAACTAGCTCATTTTTCCTTTCCTATCCAAGGGGATCGAGCCTAATCCTTCGCCGCCTGACTAAGCCAACCATTTATTACAAGTTAACGTTGTCTGCCTTGGGCCCATGCTCTTTGGAGATTAATCAATTAGGACCTGTGTATAAATGAAGAAACAATGCAATCATGTAGTCGTACTAGATTGTGGACAAATGATACAGAGAAGTCATGCAGATCATTCGATGTTTGTAAAGAATAAGCAAAGGATGTGAGTTCAATTTGTTTAATTCAGGTTTCAATACAAAGATCCGGTACGAGCCAGGGGCTATATATGAAGTTGGATTATGAGGCGTACAAGATACTCCCTCCGTTTTGAATTATTTGACGTTGATTAGTTTAATTTTGAACTAACCAGCATCAAATAATTTAAAACAGAGGGAGTAATACAAGTTGGATTGTTCACAGTAACGAATGGTTGATACTAGCCAGGGAAATGCGCAAACCACTAAGCTAGTTGGGTATATATATCGGATATTCACGTTAAAACCTCTAGCTACCGCGTACGTGTACATCTGGAGCACCGGCCAGTAATATTCCCAAACTAACACGCTTTCAAGATGGTCGCCTTCTTGTTTCATTCCTGTGTATATAACCTGCACTCTATAGGGTGGCAAGGAAGAAGAAAAGTCGAGTTATAGTGATAGGATAGATTGGTTTCAACATAGTTTACCTTCGTATCTTGGATTCCAGTAATAATCCAGGGTCGTCAAAGAATGACGCTACGGTCTGACGCGCCACGAATCATTCGCACGGCTACAAACAACAACATAAGCTGCAACAGCGACGCAGCACCTTTCGTTTGAATTCCGTGGTCGGCCTCGAGGATCCGACCAAATTATTTCTCACTCTACTGCTAGCTGTTATATATAGACACGTCAAATTAAAGGTTTTCGGCGTGTCGCCGTGTCAGTTGCTTACTTATTTTTTCGAAAGAACCAAGCTGCTAGCTGCTTACGACTTTGACAGTTTACTCTTCCATAGCCCCACTTCCATGCATGCTACCGCTCACCGCCGCTCAGAGTTTGGCCGGTCAACGTTGTCCGCTCGCCGTTTAATTAGCCCGAGCAAGACGAGCTTTGAACGGCACGAGCTCGCGGTCAAGTTACGATGTGGTTGTATCTACGGATGTATCTCATCCACAGGATTCGCTTTGGTTTCCCCATGTGGCCATGCGTGTGCGCGCGTGTCTGCAGGGTACACGGTTTTTCTTCGAAACGGCTGTAGCGCGAGTGCAAGTGCGGCAGGCCTGTCGTCGACCGGATCGGGCTTGATGAGTTGAGCTTGACCCACAAGCGTGCTCGCTCTGCGTGTGCGGCAACGAACAGAACACGACGGACGGCCGATGCCAAAGTCGAGTGCGAATAGTATGCATTACTTGCCATAAAGAGCATCATCGCCTAGCTAGCTGGTATATATAGTTAGAAATCGTTGTATCAGGACAGGACGAGATGTGGCCGACGCGGCACACGGCACCGTGGCAGCATGGGCCTTGCGTTGCTTCGATCGATATGGGTAGCTCGTTGCGGCCAGCCAGGCATGGCAGGTTCACGGGCAGACCTGGGGTTGTTGGACAGGATTCAACGAATATGGAGGAGGCCTCGTGCTCGAAAACAAATAAACAATAGCTCTGGGTGGATTGACGTGTCGTGTTGCCGAGCTTGCAGCATGCATGGCCGTCCACGACGAGCAGCAACTTCTGAACCGAGCGCAAGACGGCGGGCTTGCTCGTTCAGTGAGAATCGATGCCACAAAGTCGATTAGTTCGCTCGTGTAACGAAGCCTTGTTGTGGGCCTTGTACCGTGCAGTTCGGAAGGCGGCCTTGTCGTGGGCCTTGTTGTTGGTTTGGACTAGCTTCCTACTTTCTTAAAAGCTGGTTAGCTACTTTTTACAAACTAGATAAAGATTGACCTGTTTAGACCCCTTATACCTTTTCAAAAACCAATAATATCCAAACAGGCCCTAGCAATTCAAATTCGTCGACAGGCCGCAACAGTCCAAGGTTTGCGTGCGCTATGGCTGGCCGGGAGGAGGATTTCCCGAGACCCGTCGCGGGAGCAGGCGAACGGCGTCGCGAAACAATCGTCGACGCCGCGCAGCGGCGCTGCCTTTCTCCGCTCTAGTATCACGTGGGATTGTGGGAACTCGGAGCCCGGCTGCGCAACCTTGCTACTCGTCAGCCGCGAGCAAGTCCCACGCGCCGGGCGCCTCTTCCGCGCGCAACGCGTTCGACGCGGGCAGCTCTCTCCCATGCTCCCTGGCCGTATGTAGGAGCCCGAGCCGTTTCCACGTGTTGCCGCGTGCGGCGCGCGCGTCGCCTTCTCGAACGCTCCGGCGCCGTGCCTTTCTCATGCCCCGCGGGTGCAACCTGTTTCCACACGGAAACGCCCGACACGAGGCACACGGATCACCTCCCGCCCCTATCCGCGCAGCACGGCAGGGGCTCCATGAATCACACGTGCGCCCCTCTGCAACGCTACAGCAGCTTCCATCGCTTTCGCTTCCGGTCCGGACGAGAGCGAGGCCGGTGGTGACTCACACTCGTTTCGTAAAAAAAAATCTTACTAGTAGGACTTACGTGCCGCTTTCCACGTCGTGCGAGCCGCGAGGGACGTGTCTGGCTCGGAACACCGTCGATCAGAGGGCAGGGGAAAGCAGGGACAAGCCTACCCTACCCGCCTCGATCTAATCGCGGCCACTACTAATCCAATCGATAATGCTGCCATGCGAGCCGAGCGGCGGGTGATGAGTGATCTAACAGCTGATCAGTAATCGCGCCCCGATATAAGGTGCTCCTCTATTATAGCTGATGATGCCCCCGTCACTGTCACTGACCACCGGCCAGCCCACAGACAGCATTTCTGGTAAAGCCACATGCGTTTGGATGATGCATGCCGCCTAGCGATCGGGATAGCATTTACCGTATGATATTTGCTTTCGTCCTTATTAACTAGGAGTACTGCCATGCCACTGGATTCGTTGTCCGTTAGCTGATGCAAGTGCGAGCAAGCGGGCGTCGTTTACTCTCGCGCCCGCACCCTATTGTCGTAGGCAGTGAGGCGCGGGCGTGATGCCGATGGGCGAAATGGTATCTCTAGTGGTATGTGCCAGTGCGCGCGCGGGATCTTTGCTCGCTCCGGACCGCGACAATCCCCACGCATTCGGCGTGTCCCGGCCCCTCCCTCGTCCCCGTGAGACTGACGTGGACCCTCGACGCGATTTTTTATAAGCTCACCGGTGGAGCTCAGCCGTTCGAGCATCCGAGATCCTGAGTCGAGTGAGCGAGCGAAGCGGCTCCGATCCACGGCGGTATCGCATCGCGGCAGCGTCTCTGCGCTCTGTTCCCGGCATCTTCCACGACCGTTAGTCGAGAGTGCCCAGCGATGGAGTGCGGCCTAATCGACACGGCTGCTGCCGGCAGTCTCTGCCCGACGTCGGCCGGGCGCCGCTGCGCCGCGAGTTTCTTGAACTGCGCGTGTTCCTCCAGAGGTGAGCCCCTCCCGTCACCAGCTCGCGGTTTCGGAGATTGTATAAATTCGACTCTTCGTTTCAATCGTCGGGCAACCTGACGGAGCTCCTCGCTGTTTTGTTGGGGGCGTCACTTCAGGCTTGAGAGTGAGAGCGTCCTACTCCATCGGCCGGATGCTGAGCGGGGTGAGGTCGGCGGCGCGGAAGAAGCTGTTCAGGAGCGAGCCGGCCGACGACCTGCTGGGAATCAGCAACTGGTTGGAGTCGGGCTCGACCGGCACCGGGCACCGGCACTGGTGGACGGCGCTGGAGAACAACTTCGTGCTGGAGGCCTCTGAGGACGAGTACGGCGGGGTCGTCGTCGACGCCGATAGGCTGCCGGCCGACAAGGACGCCTTCGCGCGGTCGCTCGCGGCGTCGCTCTCCTACTGGAAGTCCGTGGTACGCGCAACCCTCCCGTTCCTCACTCGGCACCGCATCTGCTTTGCAGCCCAGCCAGCCAGATTCAACCGATCGAAATGCTATCAGTTCGAGTTTAGCAGTTCAGTTCACTCCCTACATGCACCCCTACACTGGTCGTTAGTTTATCTGGTTTACGATTTTTTATGGTACAGGGGAAGAAGGGGGTGTGGTTGAAATTACCGGTGGATCGAGCCGAGTTCGTTCCCCTGGCAGTAAAGGTGAGACGGTCCCTCACAAGCTCAGTTCTTTTTACGACCTGCAATGGTTGCCTCATGTGCAATTACGATTCCTAAAAGTGACCCAAGAGTTTACTCACAGTCTTTTTCTGGACTCTGTGTGCAGGAAGGTTTCAAGTACCACCATGCAGAGGAGGCGTACGTGATGCTGACATACTGGATCCCTGACGAGCCATGTATGCTCCCGGCAAACGCTTCGCATCAGGTTGGGGTTGGCGGCTTTGCGATCAATGATCAGATGGAGGTAGCACATTACATGACGACGTTCTGCATAGTGTGCTTCCGTTTTAACGGGAACAGATAATTGAACATCAAATGCGGCTCTGAACCTGATCCCACTCGTCTGAACAATTCTAACAGGTTCTAGTGGTGCAAGAGAAATATTGCGGTTCGTCCTTTGACGGTGGTTGGAAGCTCCCCACAGGGTTCATTCTTGCTGTAAGGATAAACCTAAACGCTGGCAATATAGTTGTCGATATATACCAGGCTCGTGTGTCAGCTGTTACTGAAACCACTTTTATCTGCAGTCCGAGGAAATATATACGGGAGCTATCAGAGAGGTGAAAGAGGAAACCGGGGTAAGTAACGGAACCCTCCAGAATCTAGTGCAATATATTTTCCTTGTGAGGATCGATTCTGAAGGTAAATTGATTTCGGTGGACTATGCAGGTCGACACTGAATTCGTGGATGTGGTTGCTTTCAGGTGAGCATCATCCTGGCTCCTGCAATTACCCAAATTAATTTATACGGAGTAGTATCCTAAAAATGGAGTCTGAACTTGCCCTCTCTCTCCTGCTAGGCACGCACACGAGGTAGCATTTCAGAAGTCAGACCTGTTCTTCATCTGCATGCTGAGGCCTGTATCAAACGAGATAAAGATCGACGAGACCGAGATTCAGGCCGCCAAGGTACGTACGCCGACTGCCTCTCGCGGCAGCGAAAACGCTACCGTGAATTATAACTCGCTAGCTATACCTTTCTGAAACATTTTTCACTCGCGCTCCGTGGTTTCAGTGGATGCCGCTGGAGGAGTTCGTGAAGCAGCCGTTCATCCGGGAGGACCACATGTTCCAGAAGATCATGGACATCTGCATCCAGCGGCTTAGGAAGTGCTACTGCGGCCTGACGCCGCACCATGTCGTCTCCAAGTTCGACGGCAGGACGTCGACGCTGTACTACAACGTCGCCGAGCCCGAGGACGTGAACTGCAGCGCCGCTTGACGGTCGGACGGACGGACGCATCGCCGGGCCTATGCTCCTGCATCGCCAAGTTCTCGATCGGAGCTTGTTAAGTAACGCGACCGCTGAGACGATCGAGATGGTCCCTGTAAATACGTGTAGCAAGACAGTTACCAGTAGCAGATTAGAACAGTCTGGCAGCTCCAGCTTGTCATAGCTCATCGATGGAGACGTTCGGATAGGGAATACCTGGATTCGAATTTTGTGGAACAAATAATCCAAGGCAATGCTCCTTATGCGTTAGTGCAGTACATACTGCAGGCGTTCTGAACACAACCGAACAAAGCCTCAACGTGCTCCGATCTACTAGTTGTGCTCGAAAACAAGTCTGGAGTGAAACCGGAACCTGAGCAGGGTTTATTCTGGCAGGGCCGTCACTCTCAGAGTCAACGCTGACCAGGAAAGTCAATGGTCGTCGTTTCCCTTCTCACGCGGACCCACGCGTCAGAAGCAGTCCAACGCAGCGCGCGCGCGGCTTTGTGACGCCCCACTAAAAGACCAGCAACCCCGCTCTGAACCGAACAGCTTTCTCCATTCCGCTTCGCTTTAATATAAAAGACTTGCTATCCGCACGACCTGGGCCTCACTGACGTTCTGGACCCACTTGATCTGGACCACATGTCAATTAAACAACGGAACGTAGTCGCCGATGCCAGCGCGTACCTAAAAAATATCTTTACAGGTCAAGGTGGGAAGGGTACGAGCTGTGCCCCCCTGATTAATTTCTGCTCTTTCCCTTCCTTGCTTAACCAAATCGGAGCAGCGGAACGAAAGATTCCTCGCCTTCGCCGCTCCGATCCGACCAGGCGCTGATCGGGCGCCTAATGTCGTGCCCGCCGCGAGATCTGTAGCGGCACCGTGCTTCACCGGCGGCGTGGCGCTGGTATGGCGGCGCAGAACGGCGGCGGCGGCGGGGCAGGGACGCCGGTGGTGCTCAATGTGTACGACCTCACGCCCATGAACAACTACCTCTACTGGTTCGGCCTAGGCATATTCCACTCCGGGGTCGAAGGTGCCGACGCTTTAACTTCTTACCTTACCTACCGGAATTCCGTTTTTGTTACTTGCGCTATTCATGCTGTACTGGCTCTCGTTTGTTGTGCTGCACTTACCTGTCAGAACCTTGTAAGCCGTGACCTGTGATTTATGGTTACAGTATAATGGACTGTAATTTAGTGACGAGAATGAAAACAACTACGTATGGAGAGAAGGGGCGTAGTTGGGTTGAAGAGAAGAGACTGGGGAATTCGTGCTACATTTGTCTCTGAACATGCTGGATGTTGCAAGCTTCAAGTGCTATTGGCCAGCAACAAATTCAACTTGTGTTCCTTTTCCAGAGACGGAGATAATATTGCATAACTTTGTTATTCTGGGATCAGTTTGTTCTGGATATATGGTTATCTAGTGATGAAGTTCTAGGGAAATTATATGCTCAACTAACTGAGAACAACTGTGGAAAGAAAGGAACAAAGAAAGAGGATGACCTTTGTAGCTACATAGGTGGAATGACTGGAATGTAAACAGCTGTTTAGTGCAATAATGCAAAAAAACTCTCATAGACCGCACAATTTCTATCCTACGGTTACTGCATTTTTTCACTTAAACCCCTCCAGCTAGCAACACAAATTGCAAAAAAAAAATAAAGTGTAGACACCGTTGATAGCTGGAAGGGTTTAAGTGAAAAAATGCAGTAACCGTAGGATTGAGATCGTGCAGTCTAGAAGAGTTTTTCCAATTATTGCACCAAACAGCTGTTTGCATTCTACTTGTTATATCGTATATGTATTGGGAACGGTTGTAATAAAATTTCGTTTGAGTTTAGTTGTAGTGCTGTTACTTGTCCCGGGTAGAAAAGGTATATGTATTTTTGTTTCCAAATTGGTTGATATGATTACGCTATGGTCATCTAGTCTGTGATATGCTCACCGTAACATTCACTTGTCTAAAGTGCTGTACTCTATGCTATCCGTATGCTTTATTTGCTCTTCGCCAAACTGGTTGATATAGAATTATGCTCTAGTCATCTAGTTGCACATAATATGTGCACCATACTGCCTGCTTGTCTTGGGTACTTCACTCTGTTCTATTTGCTTGTAAGGTAGCACCTCGGGAGCGGCTTTCGCTTCCACTCAACATGCATTTGGCATCTTGTGGTGCTCGCTAACTGATTGTGTGAGCTTAATATTGTTGTACTTTTTACTTGAACAAACAGTTCATGGCATGGAGTATGGATTTGGAGCGCATGAGTTCCCATCAAGTGGGGTGTTTGAGGTGGAGCCAAAAAGCTGCCCTGGCTTTGTCTATAGAAGGTCGGTTTTGATGGGCACCACAAACATGTCTCGGGCAGAGTTCCGATCATTCATTGAAAATCTTGCTGGAAAGTACAATGGTAATTCATATCATTTGATTTCAAAGAATTGCAACCATTTTACAGATGATGTCTGTAAGAACTTAACCAGAAAATCGACCCCTGGATGGGTGAATCGACTAGCAAGATTGGGTTGGTATCATCAACTTAATTTCTCCTTATTCTGATTTGCTTGGCTCTTCAGTTAGCTGATTGTATTTCTTGCAATCTTAGGTTCCTTTTTCAACTGTCTCCTACCAGAAAGCATTCAGGTTTCTACTGTCAGACATGTCCCTACTCATTCTGCATTTTCTGGTGAGTTCATGCCTGAATTTTACTTGGAATGATTTTACGACCAGTCTGATTTTTCTAATGAACTGCATCAATTGTTAGAGCTTGTTGTTATGTTTCACATTTTAGCTGCCTTGCAATGCATCAACATATCAAAAACCCATTTGACTGTGACCGGTATTGTTTGGTTTGTCTATTGAGTGATGGGCCATCCTGGATCTTTTACTAGCAAGTTACTGATGGCCTTTGGTTCTGTACAAAACGATCTTCTGCCTTATAACAAATCTTTTTGGCCTCCTTTGACTTGGCACACATTCTTCTTCATGGCAGACCAATCAGAGTTTTGTGGGTAACATGTACGGTTCATAAGAAGTGGCAAAAGGATTGTTAGTGGTATTTTGTACTTGGAAACTTAGATAGGGTTGATCCAAACAACACCAGTGATTTACGGTTTCTACGAATTCAGTTTCTTCAGCTCCATATATTGTACTACTATCTTTTGTATGCCACTTAAAGATTTTAACTGAATTTTGGGAACTGGCAGATGCTTCTATGTACTTCATAATTTTGTTTATTTGGTTGACTGTTTATTGACATCAAGATGTTCATCTTTTTTCTCCTCTCGTAGATGATGATATGGATTCGGCATCTTCATCGATTGTTGGGGACAGCGATGTGGAGGTGTTGGACCAACACCTGCTGCCATCAACAGCTGATGTCCATTCTATAGACGTACCACCAAAGCTAGCAAAAGATCTTCTCTGAACTATTCCACCCTTTTGGATTTCATGCAGCAGTATAACTTGACCAGCTGCAGCTGGGATTCATGAAGTTTGGTGGTATCAGTGTTTAGACGAATGCTACTGATTGAGCTGATTCTTTGCACCTGAGTTTGTGGTATACACAAATACCGCTCAACGAAAATGATATGATTTCTAATTCTTTGTCTTTTGCCGTTCTTATAGTGACTTGGTCGTTTGTATTGTGGTCTGAGAGGTGTTAGGTTCTGGCTAGTTATGTCAGTCATCGTGGCACTGGCCTGGCAAATAGAGATAATAGTGAATCATATGTACCTCAATGTTGGTCTGGGCAGCATTTTTTGTAACATATTAGTACCCATTGAGTCTTGCGTTTAATGTTTGAGCCATGGCTGATTGATTCCTGTTTGGCTGCAATCCGTGTGGTTTTCGTACTTCTTGAATCTATACGGGACGCAAAACTACAAAGAATTTACGTTCTTCACCGAATGACCTTTTATTCCGGTGCAGTGCATTCGTGGAAAGGGAGAAAAGAAAGGAAAAAAAAAGAGAGGGAAAAAGGAAAGGGAAAAGGAAAAATAAGAAAAAAGAAGCAAAAAATAAATTTGTTGATTTTATATAAGTTGTAAATATAATATTATTAATGAGTGTAGGTAATTGAACTATAAAGATAAGAATTTTTTTAGAGTTCACTGTAAAAAGTTAAAAATATTTGTTTAGATGTCCAATATATAGGTACATGAATGGGAATAGATTAAGAGAGAGCAGCAGCGGCATGGCAGTTATAAGCGCTAAGGTCTCATCCCACGGCTCTCATGTATGGAGCACTGAGAGCCATGCGATCTCAAATCCGCTCTCTTAGGTTTATCCTGAGAAAAGGGAGGAGGTCGCGGTGCATCTGACATCTGAATCCTGAACATCCTTTGAAGGTAGGACATTTCTTAAACAGAATAAGCCATTGATGATGAGAACTCTGACCAGCTCTGGTTTGCGGTTCTGCTGGTCATGGCGTATGCGGTATGCGTATCTGAGGGAGCTCGTGGTTGAGCTGAAGAGGTGCGTGGTAGGCCCTAGGCCGGGTAGCGAACTAAGCGCAGCACGCCGGGTAAACCATAGTACACACAATTCGAGAGGGTGAACTTGGGCGGACTTGTGACAGACAGCGGGCCAGCTATATGGGCCTCATTCACGCCTCCACAGCCCAGTATTACACGACCACAAAACCCCACCACTTGCGCTGTTGCGTCGTCCCTCTTCCGACCCGTTACCCGCTGCAGCCGCCTCTCCCCCGCCGCCGCAGGGTTTAGGGTTCAGCGGCGGCGACTCTAGCTCCTACCCCTTCGCGGGCACCGCGGGACAGGCAAGTTGCACCGCGATGTCGTCGATCGCGTCACAGCTGCGGGCCATCAAGTCGGCCGTCGGCGCCGCGCCGGAGCCGGCTCGGCGGCCCATCACCCGGCCGTCCGTGCTTTTCGACGCAAAGGAGGCCGCCGACATCGACCTCCGCGCCATCCTCCCCATTGCTCTCTCCGGTGCCTCCATAACCTCCCATCCAAGCATACTGTCGCCTTGTTTGCTTTGCCTTTTTAGAACACGCACAATTTTATCGAACAACAGTGTTTGACGAAATGTTTGGCAAGCTCGAGCGCTTTAGAATCATACTTTTCCGTTTACGATCTGCTCGTTTGGCTCCAATTTGTGGTCTCCAAGTAGCCCGATCATTTTCCTGCCAGGGTCCCATCTGGAATTTCGCTGCTATTTCTATTTGTTGGTTGTTCCCGCTACTCCGAATTGCATACTGTGGCAGCTATTCCTGGCGTTGCGTACTTTATTACTATCGCAAAATTGAACTATGTTAGCTTGTATGAGGCACTTGCATCATGGGTTCTCTTCCCCTGCATGTTTTTAATCAAATTGTGTTGTAGGGTTGGAGCACCTAGCTAGCGTGGACGAGAGATTTGCGAGGTACAGCAACACTCTCTTCAGCGAGACTAGCCTTGAGGTGAACCGTGAGCAGCTAACTCCCAAGGAGAATGACAAGATCAACAAGTCCATCTCCACCTACCTTCGCCTCCTAGCTGGCTATTTGCAGCTTCCAGCTGCCCTCAAAACCCTCGAATACCTTATCCGCAGATACCTGTACGAACAAAGCTAAACTACTCTCTCATGATTCTGTACGATGTGTACCTCATTCTTTTGTTGCTGGTGGAAATGTTTTATGTAGGGTGCATGTATACAACTTGGACGAGTTGCTGCTGAGTGCACTACCGTACCATGATACACATGCGTTCGTCCGGATTATTCAGTTGGTCAACTTAGGGTGAGTATTATGTCTCTGAATTTGCACCTATTTTCTCCTTTTATCTTGTGTTAACTAAATGTTTGCTCGATCACGTGTTTTCAGGAATAGTAAGTGGGCATTTCTTGATGGCGTGAAGTCCTCAGGTGCGCCACCTCCCAGGAGTTTTCTAGTGCAGCAGTGCATCCGTGATAAAGCGGTGCTGGAGACTCTGTGCAGCTATGTAAGTCCAAAAGTTACTTTTTTAACATTGTAGACTGCTGCAATGCTTTATGAGCTTTCCAGTTAATGATTCTGTTTACGTCCAGGTGACACCCACAAAGGATTTCAGTCACTCAAGGACGGTTGTGTGCTTTTGCACTGCAGTAATTGTAGAGTGCTTGGGTGCTGTCCCTAGGCTTGACACAGATATAGTGCAGAGGGTATTGGGATTTGTGTTTGACTCACTTAATCCTGCAATGACGAGAGATCAAGATTATAAGGTTGTTTGGAGAATTTATAGCTTTATCCCATTTTCTTTTGAATATTTGACCTGTTAAGTTTCTTTCCCTTTCTTAAACCTGGTATGCCTGATGGAGATATGCAGGTACTTCTCGTGTACCACGTTATGGACTTTTTATTGTGTTTACTGGATTCAGATCCTCTTGATATTAAGCATAACGATTCACCTGATGCTTTCTATGAGAAGTTGTAGTAATATTGTGTGATTGATTTTTTATGATCAGGCAGGAGCTCTGATGATTGTTGGAATATTGGCAACCCGGGCGACTTTAGCACCTAAACTTGTTCAAAATTTGATCTTCTTTGTTGCAAGGACTGCCCAAAATGATGCATTTGGGTCAATTGACTTGCCATGGCTTCGTGTCACAACGATGGCTATAATAAGCCTTGTTCAGGTTTGATGTAACTTCTTGTCATACTTTTCTTAAAAAACTTATCTTTTGTGTAAGTACCGAACCCAATAGAGCTGATGCTAAACTGGAAAGATTGTTGACTGTATTTATTTTCCAGTCACAATCAGTCCATGACCTCCCTAAGAAGGCCTTAATGATTCTAAAAGACATAAGGTCGATCTCTGCTCTTTCTTTTACCAATTCTTTTTCGACCTTCCTTCTGCTGGCATTAAGAATTGTTTTATTATGTTAACCTTTTCAGGGATCTTTCTGGCGTGCTTTCTGTATTATCTAATGAGTACAATATTGAGAAATTCATTAGGCTTTATGTTGAAGCATTGGTTGACTATAGGTGATAACTTTTTGTGTTTATTTTGCGCATTTCTGTCTTTCTGGCACTGTATGGGTGTTTGACTCTTAATATGTGAACAGTACCACTGATGGTTCTTGCCATATACACCTGATTGAAATTATTGAGACTCTACCGCTGAAATTTTTTGTTGAAAGGATTGCGTTCAAAGTTCTTGGCAGCTGTGTCAAGGTGTCACGGGCCACAGATAACCCAGATATGAAGCACACAGGCATGGCACCTGCTTTAAATCGGTTTATATCGAATGATTTGATGTTCTCTTTTTGTGCACACGTTGGTTCCAACCATATCATGCAGTCCTCCATAATTTGTATTTATTTGTACCATGTCATCTGTGACATGATCTTTCCCGCTAATCTGATGATTTATTGTTGTTCAGGAATATGGGCTAGAAGAATCTTGAGCACGATTGAAAGAAAATATCCACTGGATCTACGTGATGCTATTCATAAATTTCTTGAGGTACAAGATGAAAAACTTGTCAAGACTTAATGTTTCGTACCATTGTTTTTTCCCTTTTTTGTTATCCATGTTTGAAACTGTGATTCATTTCATATCACTGATATCAGAATTCTGAAATTAACCCAATGGGAGGGGGTTCTATGCCGGAGGTGTTCGGCTTAGTGTTTAATGAGAGCGAAAGCACACCAACTGAAATCTCCGAGTCCAACATTTGGTTCAGTCTGGAGCATCCAAAGGTACAATGTGATATGGAGTACTTGGTGTGAACTTTACTACTTGAAAGATACTTTGATCGACCTTATCAGTATTTTTATTCTTGACTAATTACTTGTCCTTGAATCACAAGTAATTACTACAACTAGTCGTTTTGGCTAATTAGTTTTTGTCTTGTTATCTTTTCTGGTTTACAAAGTTGTGCAATTTCTTACATGATGCAGGCTATGGTCCGTCAGTATGCTTTGTCGAAAATTGCTACATCCGGCATTTTTAACAACAGCACTCTAAATCAGCAGGTAAGTCTCGGTGTTGTATGTTATTGTTGTTTTGAAGCTTTTCTGAATTGATGATCTGCTGGCTTATGTTGTTTTATTTCTGTTTTTCTGTAGAAGTTTATCAATATGCAAGCTGCAATATTACGCAGTCTGTATGATGACGATCTTAGCGTCGTCCAAGCTGCCTTATCTATCGAAGGACTAGCTGCTGCCTCGAGTTCTGATAGCCTTCTAAAAGCATATAACGATTTACTGAACAGATGCATCAAAGTCATTACCAAAGGTGTGCAGTATTTCTTGAATGCCTGCTTCTTTGTTTACAATTCTCTTGGGTGAGTTAGTTTTTGACTTTGTATGAAAGATAACCTGCAGAAATTATCTAACATACTCCCACATGTCTGGGACAGAGGCTTTCTTGTTGTTGTTGTTAGTTCCTATCAGTGCTTATCACACAAGGTGTTGTAGCTAGAACGATATGTACCCTTTCATATAAAATGTTGGAAACTAAAAATAAGCTATTCACGTAATAGCAATACCCTGAAATACCAGTTCGAGAATGATACTTCTCCATAATGATTTTACCTGCTGCCTTGAAGACATAGCCGGTCCCAAGCCCGGGTAAAGGAGGAGGGGGTTGTGATAGGCTTGGCGAGCCAACAACTACACTTAGCCATTCTCATGGAAATGAAACCCAATAGAAATTCGTTGGGGCGTAACCCTCTTAGCGACGCGTCATATCGGAACCCGGGTATGGTGTTAAGTGGGCAAGGGCCGGGTCGCCACCGCCTTAGTGGCGCGCCATATCGGAACCCGGATATGGTGTTAAATGAGCAAGGGCCGGATCGCCATCACCTTAGTGGAGCGCTACATCATCGCCCGGATGTAGTGATAAGTGAGCAAGGGTCTTTGCATCTTACTAGACGGGTGCAAAGCGTAAGGAAGCTAGCCGAGGAACATAGATTTCGGGTGGGTAGTTGGAATGTAGGATCCTTGACGGGGAAGCTACGTGAGTTAGTAGGTGTTGCCATTAGGAGACGAGTAAATATCCTTTGTGTACAAGAGACTAGATGGGCGGGTCAAAAGGCGAGAGAAGTCGAGAATACCGGTTTCAAGCTTTGGTATTCTGGTTCGGCTGGGACTAGGAATGGCGTAGGTGTTCTAATAGATAAGAGTCTTAAGGATGGGGTAGTGGATGTTCGAAGACGAGGGGATAGGATCATCTTAATCAAGATAGTAATTGGGGACATTGTCTTGAACGTCATTAGTGCTTATGCCCCACAAGTTGGGCTCAACATGAGTGCTAAGAGGCAATTTTGGGAGGACATGGAGGATATGGTTAGTAGTGTACCGATAACCGAGAAACTCCTCATAGGGGGAGATCTCAATGGTCATTTGGGTGCAACTAACCTAGGATTTGAGGGAGTACATGGAGGTTTTGGATGCGGCGATAGAAATCAAGAGGGTAAGGACATTCTAGACTTTGCCGTAGCCTATGATCTGTTGATAGCTAACACCCTCTTTAGGAAGAGGCAATCTCACCTAGTGACCTTTAGTAGTGCCCAACACTCTAGCCAGATTGACTTTGTCCTCACTAGGAGAAAGGATAGACGGGAGTGTCTAGATTGTAAGGTGATCCCGGGGGAGTGTGTTGTGACACAACATAAGCTTGTGGTAGCTGACTTTCGCTTCCATACATGTTCTTTGCGGGACAAAGGTGTCAAAATCACAAGAACAAAGTGGTGGAAGTTGAAGGGAGAATCACAAGTATCTTTTAAAAATAGGGTGGAGATGTCTTGGGGACGTCGCAATAGTATGGCTCACAAAGCTATTCAACCACATTTTTCGGTCAAACAAGATGCCTGAAGAATGGAGGAAAAGTATATTAGTACCTATCTTCAAAAATAAAGGAGATATTCAAAGTTGTACTAATTATCGAGGTATTAAGCTTATGAGTCATACTATGAAGCTTTGGGAGAGAGTGATTGAACACCGCCTGAAGAAAGTGACCAATGTCACTAAAAACCAGTTTGGTTTTATGCCTGGGAGGTCTACAATGGAGGCGATTTTCTTGCTTCGTCAGCTTATGGAGAGATATAGGGAGCAGAAGAAGGACTTGCATATGGTGTTCATCGACTTGGAGAAGACGTACGACAAGATACCAAGGTCAGTCATGTGGTGGGCACTAGAGAAACATAAAGTGCCAACAAAGTACATTACCCTTATCAAGGATATGTACAATAATGTTAGGACAAGTGTGCGCGTAAGTGGTAGTGAGACTGATGCATTTCCTATCACGGTAGGACTACATCAAGGATCAACTTTGAGCCCATACATCTTTTCCTTGGTGATGGATGAGGTGTCGAAGGATATACAAGGGGATATCCCTTGGTGCATGCTCTTTGCTGATGATGTAGTGCTGGTAGATGAAACTAGAGATGGTGTTGATAAGAAATTAGAGTTATGGAGACAAACCTTAGAATCCAAGGGGTTTAGACTTAGTAGGACCAAAACCGAGTTATGGAGACAAACCCAGGGCGGCTGGCTCGCGCCCCCACGCGACCGGCACCGCCTCAGCCGAGCAGGAGTCGGCCGGCTTTATCTTCTCGCGGGCAAACCCGAGCAGCGGCATTGTTTCTCGCCGCAACTCTCTGCTCAATCGGGAAAACCAGCAAAACCATCTCCTCCTTCATCCCTGAGCTGCTAGACAGCCACCTGAGCTCGCACTCCACCTCTCCAACGCCAGAAACCTCGAGCTCCGACCTCCTTTGCCCAAAGACGATCACCACCGAGGCGACCTAGCCTCAGCCGAGAGTCAGGCGCCAGTGGGCAGCGTTCCACAGGCGTTTTCACGGTGCAGCGAGAGAGGCAACAGGAGCGCGCGACCACCGTGCTGCTCTCCTCCAAGTTTGGAAGCCAACCGTGAAGAATCCGCAGAGAATTTCCAGTTTTTGCTCCGGCGACCGTAAACCGAGCTTCCGGTACGGTTTCTTTAAATTCTCGCTCTATGATCTTTCGGAGGTCATCAAATCTTGCACATAGACGCTGGACTAGCCGGCGATCAAGTTCTTTTCTGCATCCGTAGCGTGAAACTGTCTAGGAGTGACGAATTTCGAGCTCGATCGAGGGCGGTCATGGCGGGCACGATCGGTCACACGGTGCCGACCGACTTGCCGCCATCCCTGAACCCTTTTGACACCTTGTCGAGCTTCCTAGAGGTACACTGATGCTGTAGGACCATTTGTTCGAGGTGTTGGCGGGTTTAGAAACCACGGTCGACGGTGTCGAACCTCAACCGAGGCCGCGGCACGTCGCCGAGCTATTTCCGGTCACCCCCAGCCCGACCTGTCACCCCCGACGTGTTCCTCGACGTCGACAACCCCCTGGCGGCGAGTTTCAGACCATGGGAGGTCAGGCAGCGGCGAGCCGGCAAGCCCCGAGTCTGCTCCGGCGAGGTCGGCGGCGCGGGCGCGAGAGAACGGCGGGAGGAAGACGAAGCCGGCTGGCCCACGTGTCAGCGGCTGAAGAATTTAAATCGGGATCGGTTGTGGCCAGGGATCGGCTGTGCTTGCGCGCAAATACCCTGTGAGCTCCGGTGTGCCGGACACCTCCGCGCTCGACACGTGTGGTATCCCCGGTGTGCCGGACACCTCCGCGCTCAACACGTGTCCCCGCGGGCCCCGAGAGTTTAAACTTTTCCCCCGATTTTCAGAATTCTTCCAAACTTCAAATCCTCATAACTTTGGCTAGAGAGCTCCAAATCGGGTGAACCAAATTTTGTTGGATTCAGATCTCTGAGCACTTTCCAGCAATACCAAATTCAGCTCATGAAAGTGAATAGTTTTCCAGAATTAAATCCCTAAAATTTAAACTGTTGGGAATTTTATCTGGAGAACTACTTTATGAAAAATTCTGAAATTTGGCTGAAAGGTTCATTGGAAAATCCCTGAATCCCACTAAAATTTTCAGACGCATCCAAGTTCATTTAGTTACCCTAATTGGGTGATTAAAGGAACTGCCCAGAGAAAATAGAAAAATGTACAAAAACATTTTTCAGATTTTCTCCAATCTTAATTAGGACATAACTTTCTGTAGAATTCTTCAAATGACATGAAACCAACTCCATTAGAACCATCCTAAATTCTAGTTTCCAGAAAGTAATGGTGGGAGCCATGAAAAACCCTGGAATTACTTAGCGGCTCAATTATTGACCAAAGAGGCTTTTATTTGTACAAGGTTCAATTGAACTTTGTTTCAAATAAAACTTGGTCACAACTCTGGTTAGGACCCTACCAAGCCACAATAAAAATTTCAGAACCAAAGGGAAGGACTAGCTAGAGTTATTAGCAATTGTGTATTCAAGTTCACAAATTGCATTTAAATTTACATGTAGTATTGTATTAAACGTGTAGCCATTGAAGAAGAGACCCCGGAAGTGCTGGATTTCCTTCTTCCGGACGAAGAACTAACTACTGACCAGCAGCAACAAGGCAAGCCCTGGTTTGCATTAACTTTTTTTTTATAAGTCTTACTTTGTTTACATGTGTCATATGAAGTATATATGTGCATTAGGTATAGGATGAATGGAACCCCACTTGCATAACCAAAGGTTCCTAAAAGAGTGAGGGTAGTGTCTAAGACCTCGAGTAAACAGGCTATGCTTAATGAGTCATAGGACTTCGGTACAAGTCGAGTAGTTGGAATCTACTCGCGAGATAGGCATTGGGGCACACGGGTTCGGTTGAGTGACGTGAGATCACTTTAGTAATGAAAATGAGACTAGGCAGGGGCTAGGGCGCAGCAAGAGGGAGTCTTGTGTGCGCATCCCTGCCCGTGTCAATTGAGGACCGATCCGTGTGCGGCCCTGCTGAACAAGTATTGAACGTACCGAAGGCATATCGGATATATGGGCCCCGATAAACCGATGTAGCCTAAACCTCCGGGCGTCGAGGCATAACGCACTGATTTATAGGTGTAGGCTGAGGGCAGCAAGGTGGAAATCTGCCAACGGGCATAGAAAGATGCTCCGTGTGGGGAACCTCCTGCTTGTTTCGGTGCGACCGGTTCGACGTTTGGGCTGTTGGGTGAAAGGTTGTCCCGTACGACATCGAGTGAGCGTGCTGTGCAGCTCCACGGATGGGCGTACGTGACGTGCTCTTTGGGTTTCCCTGCAGGTGTATATCGAGTCGATTCGCCGTCCCTCGCGGTGACGAGTACCGCTTGTTCACTGCGTCGTAACGTAGACTAATGTATGAAATGTGATGATTAAATCTTGCTGTTATGATATAATTGTATTGCTACATGTGTGCCACCAAATATCGCTTACTAAATTTTAGATTTTCAAACTGTTAACTTGTTGCTAAAAGATGAACTAAGGACGAACTTGTAGGCGTGTCCCTTTTCTGCAGTATTACTAACCTATGTCATTGTACACCTCATGTAGAGTTTCATGCTTAGGTGAGTCGGTTAAGCCTTGCTGAGCCTTCGTGCTCACGGTTGCTGCTTAAGTGTTTTTCAGGTGAGGAGCCACCCACGGACTCGGAGTACGAGTCCACCGGCGAGGGTTACCCTCCGTCGGGGACCACGGCTGAGTGGGAGCCGTACACGCCGCGCTGAGCTGAGACGTTCAGCTAGTGTGGGTTGTCCTAGGGCTGGGCAACCGACTTTTGCTAGATAGGCGGGCGTGAGTTGTACAAAAGAAACTTCCGCTGTGTAATAAAGACCATAGTTTGTAACTGAGAAATGTACTACTTTGTACATTCAGTTTGTTTTCCCATGTAATATAATGTGTTCTTATGACGTGTGCTGTCAGGTGTCGCATCGCGCGGCACCACCCTCTGCGATCCTGGATGAGCGGATTCCGGTCCGCCACAGTTTTGGATGCGGCGACAGAAATCAAGAGGGTAAGGACATCCTAGACTTTGTCGTAGCCTATGATCTGTTGATAGCTAACACCCTCTTTAGGAAGAGGCAATCTCACCTAGTGACCTTTAGTAGTGCCCAACACTCTAGCCAGATTGACTTTGTCCTCACTAGGAGAAAGGATAGACGGGAGTGTCTAGATTGTAAGGTGATCCCGGGGGAGTGTGTTGTGACACAACATAAGCTTGTGGTAGCTGACTTTCGCTTCCATACATGTTCTTTGCGGGACAAAGATGTCAAAATCACAAGAACAAAGTGGTGGAAGTTGAAGGGAGAATCACAAGAATCCTTTAAAAATAGGGTGATCACATAAAGACCCTGGGCAGAAAATGGAGATGCAGATAGTATGTGGATGAAGATGGCAATTTGCATTAGGAAGGTAGCTAATGATGTGTTCGGTGTGACAAAGGGAAAGAAACTTGTAGATAAAGACACTTGGTGGTGGAATGAGGATGTACAAAAGGCCATTAAGGAGAAGAAGGAGTGTTACAAGAGTTGGCATAATGATAGAAGCACAAGCAACATGCTTAAGTACAAAGAGGCTAAGAAGAATGCAAGGCGGATTGTGAGTAAGGCAAGAGGACAGGCCTATGATAAGTTATATGAGAGACTAGAGACAAAAGAAGGTGAAAATGACATATACAAGGTAGCAAAAATCCGCGAGAGAAAGATGAGGGATCTCAATCAAGTTAAATGCATCAAAGATGAGACTGACCGCATTCTAGTGAAGGATGAAGAGATTAAGAATAGATGGCGTGATTACTTTAATGGGATATTCAATGATGGGAATGGGAGCACTATGGTTGAGCTGGATGACTCCTTTGATGACTCCAATAGGCGGTTCGTGCGGAGGATACAAGAGTTTGAGGTTAAGGAGGCCTTAAAAAGGATGAAAGACGATGTCCCTATTGAGGTGTGGAGATGTCTTGGGGACGTGGCAATAGTATGGCTCACAAAGCTATTCAACCACATTTTTCGGTCAAACAAGATGACTGAAGAATGGAGGAAAAGTATATTAGTACCTATCTTCAAAAATAAAGGAGATATTTAAAGTTGTACTAATTATCGAGGTATTAAACTTATGAGTCATACTATAATGCTTTGGGAGAGAGTGATTGAACACCGCCTGAGAAAAGTGACCAATGTCACTAAAAACCAGTTTGGTTTTATGCCTAGGAGGTCTACAATGGAGACGATTTTCTTGCTTCGTCAGCTTATGGAGAGATATAGGGAGCAGAAGAAGGACTTGCATATGGTGTTCATCGACTTGGAGAAGGCGTATGACAAGATATCAAGGTCAGTCATGTGGTGGGCACTAGAGAAACATAAAGTGCCAATAAAGTATATTACCCTTATCAAGGATATATACAATAATGTTAGGAAAGTGTGCGCGTAAGTGATAGTGAGACTGATGCATTTCCTATCACGGTAGGACTACATCAAGGATCAGCTTTGAGCCCATACATCTTTTCCTTGGTGATGGATGAGGTGTCAAAGGATATACAAGGGGATATCCCTTGGTGCATGCTCTTTGCTGATGATGTAGTGCTGGTAGATGAAACTAGAGATGGTGTTGATAAGAAATTAGAGTTATGGAGACAAACCTTAGAGTCCAAGGGGTTTAGACTTAGTAGGACCAAAACCTGAGTATATGAGGTATGAATTTAGTGGTGTTGGTCGTGAAGAGGGAAATGTTAGTCTACAAGGACAAATAGTAACTAGAAGGGACTCTTTCCGATACTTAGGATCAATGTTACAAAGCAATGGCGATATTGATGAGGATGTTTGCCACAGGATCAAGGTAGGGTGGATGAAATGGCGACAAGCCTCGGGAATCCTATGTGATAGGAAAGTCCCACAAAAGCTAAAAGGGAAGTTCTATAAGACGGTGATCAGACCCGCGATGCTCTATGGGGCGGAATGTTGGCCAACTAAACGGCAACATGTCTAACAAATGAGTGTCATAGAGATGCGCATGCTACGGTGGATGTGCGGGCACACGAGAAGAGACCGAATAAGGAATGAGGCGATTCGTGATAAGGTAGGGGTGGCGCCGATTGAAGAGAAGTTAGTCCAACATCGACTTAGGTGGTTTGGACATATCCAGCGGAGACCTCCAGAAGCACCGGTTAACAGTGGGATTTTAAGAGGTAGAGAAAATATTAGCAGGGGTAGAGGACGACCAAGGTTGACCTGGGAGGAGGCGGTAAAACGAGATTTGAGAGATTGGAATGTATCCAGAGACTTAGCTCATGATAGGACCGCATGGAAAGTAGCAATTCATGTGCCAGAATCGTAGTCTTGTTTTTTTCTTTTTTTTTTCTTTTTTCTTTTTTCTTTTCTCTTTTCTTTTTTATTTCTTTTCTCTTTTTCCTTTTTCTTTTTTTTCTTTCTTTTTTCTTTTTTTTTTCTCTTTTTTTCTTTTTTCCTTGTTCTTATATCTCTTCGTCTCTTTTACTTCATTGATATTGGGTTTCATGTCTAGCCGACCCCAACAGGCTTGGGATAAAGGCTTGGTTGTTGTTGTTGCCTTGAAGTTACCCATTATCGGTTACTATTTGAACCACGTTATCCACACCCACCTCCAAAATCTTCTGCTCTAGCAAAGCTGCTAGCATTTTTGCATCGGCAATTTGAAAGGAGGCATCTATAGATTTCATAAAGCATGTACCTTCTGGACAATTGACAAGAATATTAATCAAGTGTCTCCTCCTCATGTTAGTCCATCCATCACACATTATGGTGCAACCATATTTCTTTCATTCAACTTGAAGCTTCATGACACGAGCCCCAATCTTTGCGTTTGTCTAAGCAAGTATTGGCACCCTTAATTGGTACATAGAAGGAGGCCTGTATCCATGACCAAACTGTCCCACAGACTCCAACATAATTTCAAAGCTCCTAGCGTTTACCATATTAAAGGGTAATGCCACTCATAGAAGAAATCTGAAACATGCTCATGTGTGGTCTCCCATTCTTCCTTTGTTCTCATGCATCACTCTATAGAGGTTTGAGATGATTGTTTTGAGTGTCTTTCTTCTACCACCTCTTCTGGTGTCTTCTTTATCATGGATGAAACAGGCTTTCACCTCTTTATCTTTAGCCACAGGTTTGAAGCAAAGAGCAGCTTGCTTTCTCTTAGCCGCTGTCCCGGAGCTAGGAACTGAAGAGTGACAAGAGGAAGGTCAAGATAATACATCTCGAGTAACCTTTCGAACCTCAACGTCTTCCCTTTCTTCCACATCCTCCTCCTCCTCCTCATCATCATCTAAAATAAGCTTCACGGACCTTACACTCTTCTTGATATATTCTTGCATCTGTCTCATTATTGCCGTGGTGGGTTTTGGACACTAATCAACATCCCCAAAACCGGCGGCTAGATGTTGCTTTAACCTCTAATGCCGGAGTGCACTTGCTTCCCACAAAGACTACAGTGCACCAAATCTTTGTTTGTTAAATCCGGTCAAAACCCATATTTCCACCCCGGATCTTGGACTTTGCCTTCCTCTTTGGATCCTTAGATGGATCATAATCATTTGATGGACCCTCAGTTTGCTGCTGCTGCTGCACATCATCGTGTTGGCCCCTGGCTGGTTGATCCATCCCTAAATAGAGGGCAGAGGCATCTAATATAAGTATCATTGGACATCGGTTCAGCCTATACACCACAGTGGACAGAGCAGGGGCAGGGTCGGTTCTCAGTCCTCACCTTAACCAGACTCGCGCAGGGGCAGGGGAAGGCCGGTCGATACTCCACAGCCCACACAGAGCCGAGCAGGTTGAAGGGCAGAGGATGGGGGGAGATCTGAGGGGGGCGACGACCGGGGGTGAGGGAGTCGGGGTCGGGAGCGGCGGCCAGGGAAGTGCCGCAGGCGTCGGGGGCGGCGTCCGGGGTCGGGGAGCGGCGGCAGGGGGGCTGAATCCGGTTCTGTTCAATAGGTAGGGGCACCATGTATTTTGTGGGCCGGGCCTTAGGGTTTGGGGACTTGGCGATCTGGGCGTCCGTCTGGCACGACGCCTAGGGGCCCAGGCGTCGGCTGGACGTCCTGGATGGCGCCATGGCTGCTCCAGGATAGGCGACCTGTCCAGGCGTCGAGGTTGCACCGACTGGACGCCTAGGCGACATCTTTTAATCACTGTATACAAGTACAAATAGTTATGATTCTTAGTTTGAGCCAGTAAGAGCTCTGTATATTCATAATGTGAGATTCTGCTAGTTGATAGAAAACCAAATATTAGCCTACATTTAACCTTGGTGTGTGATCCCTTGTTTTTTTTGTTGAGCTGTACTACATGGTAGGATAAGTTCTGCATGTTCTCGCGTATGTTCCTTCGTGAAAGGCTATAGATTTTTGATTTTATGTTGCTCCAGGAGGTTCAAAAGCATCAAAGGCTTCTGATATTGCTGTTTCATGCCTGGAAAAAATGGTTATGGAATACCAGTCACATCACACGGAGCATGCCAAGGACATAGCCTTAGTAGTATTTCCTCTCCTTATTGTTCATCCAAAGGTTTGGTCCTTCTCTTTTATTACTACCTCCTGATTTCTTTTAATGTTCCTGCATTTATTCTCATTTCAACTGCTGAAATGGAAATGCAGACCCTTAGAATAAACTTGAAGGCCTTGGAGCTAGCGAAAAAAATACAATGGGAATTCTACAGAAGTAGTTCTCTTGTATATGACGAGGTCAGTGCTGATAAAACAAAGGTAAGTTTTGTACTAGTAGCTATATAGTTATGTTATGTTGATATTTAGTGTAAGCCTATCAAGTTAGCATAGTTGGCTCAGTTGTTGGCAATCTTGGTATTCATATAGACATCTTAATCCCCATCTCATATACGATTAGATATCTGAGGATACACTTCTCATGATTTAAAGATTTGTTATTTCAACATTTTAATCAAAACAATCTGATTTAGTTCTGTTGCTTATCTGTTTATGTAATTATTCATTGTTGTGCTCATTATGTTGCAGAACTTGGATCCTGATTCCATTGCTTTGATTAACACGAAGAACATTAAAGCTTTTGCTGAAACTTTCCTAGCAGACCCAAATAAGCATGTGGCGTGGTTGATTAACTCGGGGAATGGAAATAGATTTTCTAGAACCTTATTTCTACTCATAGTTTTACAAACACTTGTTGCTCCTTCTGAAGGTATGTCCATTTTTTCTATAACATTGAGGCAGTACTTGTGAAAGTTGAAATGCGGAATCTGTGCTATTTATTTACCTATTTTGGTCACTGAGAGTGCTGTTATTAGTTGCTTGTTAAATCTGCAATGTCTAAAAATTGGCTTATTCACTCTTTCAAGTCATCAATAGTTATGATATCCTTCTCTTGATTACTTAGTACCTCTTGATGTTTAGTAATTCAGACATATATCACTTAATATGGTGGCATTTGCTACTGTGCTACCACAATCGTGTGGAATGACTTTCATGTTCTCTTTCAGTTTTGGACGAGCAAGTGAGTCTTTGCCAAGCTTGTTTGCCAGCTCTAAAGGATGAATGGTGTATCATACAGCCCAAATATAATGGTGCTGGAAATGAGGTGTGCTCATTTAATTTACTATTCTGTGTTGAAATATCAAATGAGTACCCCATGTTCTTCAGTCTTATTCCTTTTTTTGCTTTACAGATAAGCATTGAAAAGCTTGAGAAGTGCAGCATGGAATTGGTGAAGCATATTTTCAACAGTGACTCAGAAGCATTGAATGCTAGAATCCTTCTGTGCATATTTTGGGGTGTTCTAAGGGTGCACTCGTCCTATATTAAGCAGGAATCTGTGGTATGCAACTTTTAAGCAATAAAGACGTCAGTCATTCTTCTTACTTCAATTCTGAGCGTATGTCATACTCCGTGCCCTACTTATTATACACAGGTGTGCAGCAATGATGGAAATTCAGTGATTGGTGATTTGTTTCTCTTCTTCATCACATCACCGGGCAATAATATCTTTCAGAGCCTCCTCCAGTATCTCATTGTTAACTGCACAGGAGCACCATTTCAATTTATTTCGATGTACTTTCTGGATGAAGGTTTGCTATGTTTGTTCTGTCTACTAAGTTTGTTCTGTTACTTTGCAATGACAAGGCATGCTAGATGAAAACAATTGCCTTCTTTCTTATTTCTTGTTTTGGTGTTATGCTATTGCCTAACCTCGATTTTATCCTTCAGCTTTGTTTTGTTGTTGGTCTAATTTTTCAACGGCTTTGGTCATCCAACCTTTGTTCTTATAGTGGTTGATTTTATTAGATTATGATTATGAATTTTCTCTCCTGGAAATCAGTTAGGCCCATGGGTGATCACATTCCCATCTACAAAAGGTGCAGGATAAGTTGTTTTCCCCCCAAAATACCAAAAACGTTCACAATTGTTGTTCATGTAATGTGTCAATAGCCATTAAATAATCTACCCAAAAAGTAGGGAAAATTTTGATATTGAACTTTTTGTAAGTTGCATGTATGAAAATATGTATCTTTGGTGTGGTTTTTCAAAAGGGCATCATTTACGTGCTGACATGGACACTTGGAGGCAGCAGAACCACGCTATTTTTCACTTGATGAAAGCCAAGATAGGCTTATTCGCTTTTTGTTTAAGAAAAAAATCAATATCAGTCATTTCATTGAGGAAGCTTGGCAGCTTGCCGAAGTTAGCATGCCACACCCTCTGCTGCTCTTTTTTTTGACTTTTGGATTTAAGCCAATTCCATGGATGTGCAAATTGTGCCTTTGTTATGGTGATATTACACTGCTCCAACTTCGCTAGTCTGCCTGGCTGAGTTTTAGTGTGACAAGCATGTCAGCCCTGCCACCGTTGCCGAGTCCTTTTATTTTATAGTATAGTTTTTATGGCCACCGATTAGGCATGATATTGTATGCGTGCTCTTCTAGCCTTTAAGTTCATATCACTATGCCTTTCAAGAAGCTAACCCATCCCCCACCTTCATCTCTTTGCTATTTTTTATGACTCCTGGGTTTGCTGTAGGTTTATCTGATGAAGTTCAAAGGGAGAGTCTTCTTTTGTTTGCTTCTATTTGTTCTAAATGTGCTTCCTCTGAGAATAGTATCTTGGATGAAAGCACATGCATGCAGCTTCTACTTGGGTTTCCTTCTGTAATATTCCCACTTGCTCATTGTAACAAGGTATGAAGGTTGCCCCATAGTAATTTTATCTATGAGCTTGCTCCTTTCTTGTGCTGGCTTATTTAATATATATTTATGTTCTTGTGTTGTAGGATATAAGGTCCTCTGCTGTTAAATGTATTGAGGGGCTATCTTTAATTTGGCAACGCATGAGCACTTCTCTACAAAGAAATGGTCTGTTAGCCTTTGTTTTCTTAATGTTTCAACTAGAGTAACCTGATGTGTCTCATTGTGACCTAATTTTACTATCAGCAGGAAACAACATGAAATTGCCTGAATGTATGGCATCTCCGACCTTTGGTATGCTCCTAGAGTCATTGGTTAACCAAAAGACAATGATCTCATCGGACGCAAGATTTCTACCTGCATATATGTCATCTATGCTAAGCCCATGTAAAGACATGATGGTTCCTGACAACCTTCACGAAAGGTGATAATAGTTTCTTTCTTCTACTAGAATACATTTTTGTTATGTATTACCTATTAATTGGACGTAAATCAACTTGTACTCCTATTTTCAGATTTGACCAGCCAACAAAAGATGCTCTCCTTCATTTCATCTTGTGCTCTGCTATGAAGCTCTCTCCTTATGGGAAGGTCAGTATTTCAGTAATCTTTACATCAGGTCACTAAGACAGTCCAAGCCACAAATTGTGCTCAATTGTTACCATTTACTCACCTTAGCTAGCACAAAAGCAAGATAAATGGATATGCAATGAAGCTGATACCTGTTTAGGGTGGTGGTTGATATCTTTAAAACATGTTGCAGTTCATGGCTCTGTCGGTCCTGAAAGGTGTAGGAAGCACATTATTTCAGGTAGAAGATGTAAGATCGTTTTTCTTCGATCTTCTAGATCGCCGTGATCAGTATCTGGATAGGCATTATTCTGTGCCGATCCTATCCACCTATGAAGTTCAAATCTTGTGCTTGCTCTTGGAGGTAAACATCACCATGCTTCCCTTGTGTGCCCATGCAAGCTTTGACATGTCGTCCAATTGTATAGCTATTACACATTTGCTGCCTATCTGTTAACGCCCTATGTTCTCCAGGTTTTGTTTTCAATGTCAGATTGTGCAAATATTGATCTCAAAATGTTCAAAGCCTTACTGAGAGCTTTAAGGGTGAGAAAATTTCAGTTTATTTTTAAATCCAAAAATATATTCTGGAATCAAGTCTGACTGTATGAAACTTTAGGTTAATGCTTTGTCCTCCGATGATTCTATTGTTGTGATGCCATGTCTTACTGTCCTGCAAACTCTTCAACCAGTGTTTTTTGATGATTTGAAGACTGATATAAAGGTTTGTTTAAGAATATATTGCACTTATGCTAATGAATAGTCTTTTTTTTTTCAAAAATCTTGTTCCTTGTTGTGCTCTAGAACATTGCTACAAGTACCTGGGATTCATTTTACATGTCCATTTGTGCCATATTTGTGATCCAGCTATTAGATTAGGTAAACATGAACAGCATAGATGTTGTACTTAACTCTATTATGTGCTTTTGCAGGAAAAAGTTTTTGGACGCCTTATTTCCTTTTTTCGAAATGAGAACTTCGAAATTCGAAATGCCACGCGGGATGCTCTGCTGCGTATTAATGTTTGTATCAATACCCTCTTCTTGTTTCTTGCTTAGTGCATGGTAGATCATGGTCCAGATGACTACATGCATCAATTTCCCTGTTTCTAAAATATTTGATTGAGACAAGAAAATCTGGCAGACTCTTTCATTTACATCCTTGTGATTGTTTCTTCCCATTGTCTCTCTAACTTTACTTCTCTACTCCCTTTTATTGATTTTTGGGGTTAATGATAATTTTTTAGTTGTAACCCCATACCAGTTATTAGGGTTTCCTTGCTTCACAATAATGCTATTAATTGAATAGGGAAGACTATTGGCTTATATTTTACTTTTTTAGTACCTATTCTTAAAAAAAAATAAAATAAGATTTATTAGTATGTGAGTATTGAAGGGCAGGCCTGGCGCAGTGGTAGAGTCTTTCCACTTGTGTCCTGGAGGTCCTGGGTTCGAATCAGCCTCCTTGCAACATAAGCAAGGGGAAGGCTGCCTAGAAATTCCCTTCCCCAGACCCCACAACGTGTGGGAGCTTTCAGCACTGGGTATGCCCTTTTTTTTAGTATGTGAGTATTACCATCTTTTGGCTGGTCCTTACTTTGCTCTGCACGTTACAGGTCCATGCTTCTACTGTGGTGAAATTTATTGACTTAATTGTAGCACTCGATGGTACAAAAAGACATTCAAAAAGAGTAAAGAGAAAGGAGGACCAGAATCAGGACACATTTAACAATTTTGAAAAATTCTTTGGAGAAAATGCTGTAGCTTCTATTCTGGTTTCTCTTTTAGATATTCTATTTCTTAAAAAAGATGTGAATCAAAGGTGGAGTACCACATAACCATTTTCTTGTAGTTCCCTATGTCATATGTGGCTGACATGGTACCCTGCATGCAGGTCAAGTTTGTTACAACCACTTTTCCAGGTTCTAGCTAAGCTCCTTTCTGATCAATGGGTAACTGGGATAGTTTGCCAGCATAACGAACAACATGACACCTCTTATGAAACTCCTGATTTTCCCAGTTCCATAAAAGAAGCTCAGCAGTTGATACTTCTGGTCCTCAAAGATATAACGGATACACTACAATCGGGTCACAATGTACATTTCTATGTTGTTTTTTAATTGCTTAATCTATCTTTTTTGTGGTGGATGGCTGCTTTATTTTTTGGTTTAGATTCATGAATTATATGTCTCTGCAGGATGCAAGGTTCAACAGCACAAATATAGAATTGCTTATTGATTGTGTTCGGTCGGTCAAGGATGTAGGAACTCGGAACCATGGATTTTCTTTGATTGCTTCTGTGGCAAAGGCTTGCCCAGACCTAGTTTCAGAAAGCATTGTTGATTTATTTATTGCTATCGGGGATGCTATAAAACAGGTCTGTATTGTCTTCTAGTAGCTGGTAAAGTTGATGCAGTTTGTGGGCCATAGACCTTCATTTCATAGGACAAGGAGTTCCCTTTTAAATTGATAATTTCACATTTATTATTATCAATTTCACAGACTTATTCTTAATTCATAGTAGTTCTATCTTTTGATTTCCTTGTGAAGTTATTGCCACCCAGATTCGTTTTGCTTCTTTGTGATGCCTTTAATATCTTGCTGCTTTCATGTTTCTCATTGCTGCAGGATGACAGCCATTCACAACGTGTATTGGAAGATTTGTTATCTGTTGTAGTCCCATGTTGGTTATCAAGGAGCACAAGTATTGAAAAGCTTCTTCAGGTTTGACACTCCCTGGCTTGTTTTTTTTCTTGACCATGAAGCGTTGAGTTAATAAAGTTCTCACTAATGCTATTGCAGATATTCATTAAAGCTTTGGTGGACATTTCTGAACATAGGCGATTGACGCTCATAGTTTACCTCTTGAGGTTCTTTCCTATATTAAGTTCATCAGCATCCCCATATTTGTGCAATGATCAGTTACTAAATTCATTATGCTGTTTTCAGGACCTTAGGAATGGAAACTAGTTTGAGTACTGTGATCATGCATCTGTTCCACTCATTGATGGAGCGGATTTCACACCCTTCCTTGAGTGCCTTGTCACGAGAATGGGAATATGGATTGGCAGTCAGTGTAACTGACCAGTATTCCTATAAATTATGGTTTCCTTGTTTGAGCAAGCTACTAAAAGAAATCAGATTGCATAAGAGACAAGGTCTGTCTCGAATGCTACATTTGGCAATGAGGTTTATTCTGTTAAGGCTGGAAGATACAGAGTTAAATTTTGAGCTTGAATCCAAGGAAGCTGCTGATTTTATCCAGGTATTTCCATTGGTTAAATTATTGCTCTATTAATGTTTTGATCTATGTTCTGTTCTATTTCACTGTAGGTAGTCTAGCTAGTAAAAATGGCACTGATTTAATTCATTTGGCTCTTCTAGGGATCACTTGGAGCACTTATGGAGGAAGTTATATTATGTACCATATTTACCAAAGACAAGAAAAGTGATCGTTCTGATGATACTATAAAAGAAGTCAGAGACTATGCAAATACAGTGCTTAAAATAATTACAGTATGGATGAATGCTTCCACATATTTTAGAGGAATTACTCAGTTGTTGGATCATTCAGACAGTGCTGTTAAAAGAAAGGTACATTTTGTTAAAAAACATAAAAAAAAATAACTACTTTAGTTCCTTGAAAACATCTTTTGTCTCATACTCATGCAATTATAATTGATCTACATTTAAAGCAGACACTTGGAATGTTGTCTGAAACTGCAAGAAGAAACAGCTTGGTACAGAACAGACAAAAGATAGCAAGAAAACTGAAGCATAGATCTCTTACTGCTTCCATTAAGGTGGACCAGAACTCTGTCCCTTATTTCAGCGACTTGTGCTTAAAGATTCTGATGTTGATTGACAGAAGGGTTGATTCGGACTCTTCGGTGAAAATTGCTGCCATTTCCGCACTTGAAACGCTAGCGAAAGAATACCCCTCGGATAATCCTACATATAGCATCTGCCTTACAACAATTATTAATCACATTGGCTCTGGTGATACAGTTACTTCTTCTGCATCAACTCGTAGTGCTGGCGCTCTGATAAACGTGCTTGGATCAAAAGCATTACCGCAGCTCCCATTAATCATGAAAAATATATTTCTGGGATCACATCAGGTGTCGTGCTGTCCTAGTGGAAATTATGCTGATGGTTGCACCAGAACTTCGACTAGTCTATCTAACCAAACTATAAATATGCTACTGTCTGTACTGACAACAATTGAGGTGATTGTGGAAAAGCTTGGTGAATTTGTTAATCCATATTTAGCGGAGATTCTCGATCTTGTGGTATTGCATCCTGAATGTGGTTCTCATATGGATGCCAAATTAGATGCCAAAGCAGCAGATGTCCGGAAACTCCTGACAGAGAGAGTTCCTGTATGTTCTCTCTTGATTTATTTGATTTTTTTCAGCCAGATGATGAACCATGAATTCACCTGCTTTTGACTGAACCTATTTACATTGCAGGTCCGGCTTATCCTTCCACCTTTACTCAATATGTATTCTGTTGCTTCAAAATGCAGCGAAGCAAGCCTTTCATTAGCATTCCAAATGCTTGCAAATCTAATTGGTACAATGGATCGGCTTGCCATAGGAACATACCATTCAAAAATATATGAACATTGTTTAACAGCGCTTGATCTCCGTCACCAACATCTTGACACTTTGAAGAATATAAATATGGTGGAGCAAAGTATTATCCACGCCATAATCGTTCTCACTATGAAGCTTACTGAGACCACTTTTAGGCCTCTTTTCCTTCGTACATTGGAATGGGCAGAGTCTGAAGTTGATCAGTCCTCATCAAAGAGAAATCTGGACCGTGTTATTGTTTTCTACAAGTTGGTGAACAAACTTGCTGAACAACACAGGTATCGATATGACCATATCTTAGCTCTCACCCATACACAGCATATAGATGGATGAGCTTGATTTGCCCATTTTGCCAGTCTATTATTTTATTATAGCTTGCTGTTCTTTGACCCGTAACTAAATCATGCTGTTTTTAACTATCAACTGTGGCATATTTTCTTTGTTCATCAACAATTTAATTTTTCTGTGAAGGTCCTTATTTACACCTTACTTCAAGTACCTACTGGAGGGATTTGTTCAGTATCTGTCAGAGGATGGCACTTTGGCCAATTCCAAGCAAAAGAAGAAGAGGGCAAAACTTGAAGATGCCCAAGTCGAAGAGAAGGATAAATTATTGGTGCCAAAACTCTGGAATTTAAGAGCTCTTATATTGAATTCCTTACACAAGTGTTTTCTTTATGATAGTGACCAGAAGATCCTCGATTCTTCTAATTTCCAGGTCAGTTCCTTGTACATGTGTATGTGCCCTTTTGTTACCTTTATTATTGCTAGCATGCTTTGGAAACCACTGTTCCTGCACTGGACCATGCATCCTTCATGTTTTTTTTAATTTACATGCATTTTTTGTGATCTCTCTATTTCTTACTATATTTGGTACTTTTGCAGGTTCTTTTGAAACCCATTGTTTCCCAGTTCGTTGTGGAACCACCAGAATCCACTGAATCAGTTCTGGATATGGACATTCCATCAGTGGAAGAAGTAGATGAAACTCTTGTTTTGTGCTTAGGGCAAATGGCAGTTACTGCACGGTCTGATGTTCTTTGGAAGTCTCTTAACCATGAGGTTGGAACTTAAACATACTCCCGTAACAATACCTTTTGAATTACATTGACTAGGATAACTTGGTGACTATTCACAGATTCAATAAACTAGAGATACATCTTGTAAACTAGAAATCATTGTATGTAGCCCCATAGCCTTACATTTTAATCTTAAAATTTCAGGTGCTGATGCAGACTAGGAATGATAAAATACGCACGAAAATGCTTGGCCTAAAGGTTGTCAGGTACATGGTCCAACATCTGAAGGAGGAGTATGTCGTTCTTCTCCCGGAGACCATTCCATTCCTTGGTGAACTATTGGAGGATGTGGAGCTGCCTGTAAAGACGCTGTCCCAGGAGATTCTGAAAGAGATGGAAACCCTCAGCGGTGAGAGCCTCCGGCAGTATCTGTAATGAGGCTCCTCTACAACGGACTTTACGCTGATGGACTGGAATTTTAGAACAAGACATGCATGCCCTGTTTTTAGATCTCGTCTAATGTATGTATCACATATGCTTATTCAAGTTACACTTAGTGGTCTGGAAAACACAAAATTGATGTATGCGAGTCTAGTTTGAGGTTAATTTTTTGTTGGTATCTTTCTAACGTTCCCACGTTGCTAATTTGTCCTGTCGTGAGAAAATCACGTGTACAGTGGATGTTGGACCGTCACCGCAAATCTGGCCTCATTGTGTAAGGTTCTTGGGATGTTGCTGCCGCAGTGACTTTTAGTCGGATCTGCATCGTGCAAGATGTGAGCATGTGGCGGGAACAACAGCACATGGGGAATTTAAAGGCTTCTGAAAATCTGGGATTTTTATTAGTTCTTTGGAGACTTTTAAGTAAAACAATATCTGTTACATATTGATGAATGGTTGTTTTACTTTGAGGCTTGTTTGGATAGAGAAGAATACTCTCTATTTGGAGTGGAGTAGATTAAAGTAAAAATAATTTCTTTTTTTCACTTCATCCCACTCCTATTCAACAAACAAGCCCTTGTTGGTCAATATTTCTGTGTCATTACGTGGGCCAGGCAGGATCTGCGTCCGAATTCTGACGGTGACTACTTTGGAATCACCATGCCGCCGTCTTACTACATCCGTCCTGTTTCACTTGCTATTCTAGTCCTTTATAGTTTTAAAATTAGTCATTCTCCTCAATCTCTCTCTCTGTCTCATCCACACCCTTCCTTGTTTACTATGGATCACATCTTTTCGACTCTTTATTTCATGTGTTCAAAGCCAAAATGATAACTAAATTGAGTTGGAGGGAGTATATTTTTGCAAGCATTACGCAACTTGGAAAGGCTTGGATCCTTGCTAGAGTAAATTTTAACATTGCGTTGGTTGTGCTACTGACGGCGACATGTATGGGACCGCAAAGAAATGGAGTCTCAAGGCCAGCAGTCTAGTTAGCGGAGTAAAGAAACGTTGAAAGGATGTCACTAGTTGGTGCCTCCAAAAGGGCCGAAGTACTTTATTGCTCACTCGAGTTTTTGTGGAAAGATGAACGATTGTTGATGACAAGGAATACACAAACAAACCGTAGGCACGGAGGCCTGGGCATCTTTTGACCCCGTCCCCTTCAGTAATAGAGCACGCATGATTGGTGTCACTGTCGTGTTCCTTCTTTTCGTCGAGGACACATACTTTATTTCAAGCTCAGCAGAACATTTCATTATATACTGTCTGTCTAGTGCGATGCAGGTAAACAGGTAAACAGACATGCAATCAAGAAAGTCTTCAGGTAGATGCAATTAACATAAATTGTAGAAATTCCAACGACAAAAACACCCATATTATGTGTTCAGATGAGTTTCTCTGCAATTACGTGAAAACTATGTTGGTGATATGCCCAAGAGGCAATTATAACAATTCGTATAAAGGTCTGATGGATATTTGATCCATAAGAAATTAGGTACTAATGGGCCTGTGACCTAAAAGCCCATTAGCGCGCCTATAAATATGAGGGGTAGGGTTAGGGGCAGATGACACCACCACAGAATAGCCCCAGCCGCCGCCCCTCACAGGCCAGCCGCCGAAACCCCTGTCACGCGCGCGGTGCTAGCATACCGACGCACGACGTTCCTCTCTGTACGTGTGGACTCCGTGGAGGTGCTGCTGTTACTGCTGCGCTGATCGGCTACGACGCGCATCTACGATCCGCTGCGCTACGCGTCTAGTGGTAACGATACCTTCTTACTCGCATGTTTCCTGGGTGATACGGTCAAATTGCTAGAGTAGTGCATCGCCTATTTCCCTACAGTGGTACTAGAGCCGACTTGCGTAGTTTTTGGTCTGGATCTTAGATGCGATCTACTGTAGACAAGTTCATATGATGAATTTTTATAGTTCAGCTTTTGGGGTTTGGAATTGGTTAGAGTAGATTGTCATCATATGACTAAAGGATTAGTTTGTGCTCCTTCTCTGCTGTGTGCGCAACATGTCCCTACCGGCTGGAATCACCATCGGGACTAATAGCGTACATAGCTAACAGATTGAGCCAACAGATCACGGTCATGTGTCGCGATCTTCTCGTGGATAACCAGTCACAATGAAAATTGAGGCATTCTGAATGACTCATATTCGGGTTGATTTGATCAATTCGATGAGATTTTCATAGTGATTTCATAGATGCTATAGTGACATCATTAAGTTGTTTCGCGATAGACATTGTTCTACGTTTAACTTGTTTTTACAGGGAATGATGTGAATGGTATGGCCTAAATGTGATGTGATGATCTATGTGTAAAATTTATGCAGCCTGCGTGTTGCAAATTTAACACAACCGGGTTGAGATTGTCACATAATTGTATAACGACCTGCGTGTCGCCCTATGATGCCTGATCTCTCATGTAATTTATTTGATAGCTATTAGATGTATTAGCTTCTTTTATATTCATTGAGAAACCTCAAGCATGATGGCGATGGTGATCACCATAAGAAGGGAGACATGGTAGTGTAGATCATGATGGAACCATGGTGATGGAGACCACTATGATCCTAAAGGCCATACTATTCACAGATATGATATAATCGTATGCCTGTGATGTTTTACTATTCTTTTCATGCTTTTCATATGGTGGATATTTTGTCATGATAGAATAGCTTCCCTCGGTTACCTATAGCTGCACCTATGTTGTTTTGATCGTTGTATGGTAGGTTTGCCAAAGCAAAACACCGTCATCTATCATAATAAATAGGGTGAATGTTGGACATTCACATGCATAGTATTAGTTTACTCAACAAAGCTATCAAAACGGTTTTGGGCTTTATGGCATAGTGTTGGGAGCCGGGGCATTGGATGTCACCCAACAAACAAGAATCATATAGAGATATGATTAACAATGGTTGTTTATCTATGTCACTAATTTTCTAGCAGTGAAGTCAAAGCTCACTAGAAACTAGTGAATATGGATCTTGGACCACTATATATCGTTAGAGGAAGGACGATGCTCATATAGTGGTGTTGTCTTTTATTAAACTGTTAATAAAAGATTGGTACATAACATAGTGCTAAAACCTTGCATATTTATTTTCTATTGTAGATCATGTGTGATAGTAACAATTCCGGTTTCAATTTGCGATCTGTGCTTGAGAAAGAAAAGCTCAATGGAGCTAACTTTATTGATTGGTACCGCAATCTGAGAATTGTTCTCAGGCAAGAGAAAATTGAGTATATTCTTGAGCAACCATACCCCAATGACCTCGCCGATGATGCAAATGCTGCAACTTGCAGGACTTATGAGAAGCACCGCGATGATGCGCTTAATGCAAGTTGCCTCATGCTTGCCACAATGTCTCCTGATCTACAGAAACAATATGAGCATGCAGATGCTTATTTTATGATTCAGGTACTACGTGGAATGTTTGAGAACCAAGCAAGGGCTGAGAGGTACAACATCTCAAAGTGCTTGTTCTCATGCAAGCTGGCAGAAGGTAGCCCGGTCAGTCCCCATGTAATCAAGATGATTGGTTACATTGAGACTTTGGACAAACTTGGTTCTGAACTCAAGGATGACCTGGCTATTGACGTTATTCTCCTGTCACTTCCACCGAGCTATGAGCCATTTATATTGAATTATCAAATAAATGGCATGGAGAAAACGTTGGCCGAATTGCATGGGATGCTTAATACAACCGAGGAAAGCATTAAGAAAAACATCACTCATGTGATGATGGTTCAAAAGGAGAATAAAACAGGAAGCGTGAGATGCATCCTAAAGTCAAAGGAAAGGTTCCCAATGAGCTTTCAAGCTCAAAGCCAAAGGGTAAATAAGACCCTTTTCCTAATGATGAATGCTTCCACTATCATGCTAAGGGACATTGGTCTAGGAACTGCAAGAAGTACTTGGAGGACAAGAAGAAGAAAGGGAGTGAGACTTCCACTTCAAGTATAAATGTTATAGAAATCAATATTGCTACATCTTCTAGTGAATCATGGGTATTTGATACCGGATCAATAATTCACATTTGCAAATCGTTGCAGGGTCTAAGTGAGACTAGAAGATCTGCAAAAGGCGAGTTAGATGTTCGGGTCAACAATGGAGCAAAGGTTGCTGTCATAGCTGTCGGAACTTATCACTTATTATTACCCTCAAGATTAGTTTTAGAATTAAATAATTGTTATTGCATTTCTTCTTTGAGGAAGAACATTATATCTTCTTCATGTTTGGAAGAAGTTAATGGTTATGAGATTATAATAAAGAATAAATGTTGTTCTATTTATTATAATAATATTTTCTATGCTCAATATCCATTAGTGAATGGATTATATGTTCTTGATCTTGAGGATAAAACAGTCTATAACATTAATAAAAAAGGGCTCGACGAAATGATCTAAATCCCACTTTTATTTGGCATTGTCGCTTAGGTCATATAAATGAGAAATGCATTGAGAAACTCCATAAAGATTGTTTGTTAAGTTCATTTGATTTTGAATCACTTGACACATGCGAGTCTTGTTTGCTTGGGAAGATGACCAAAGCACCCTTCACTGGTCAAAGTGAGAGGGCATGTGACTTGTTGGAATTTATACATACTGATGTATGTGGACCAATGAGTCAGGTAGCTAGAGATTGTTTTCAGTATTTCAT
This sequence comes from Neostapfia colusana, assembly GCA_030760725.1. Classification (NCBI taxonomy): domain Eukaryota; kingdom Viridiplantae; phylum Streptophyta; class Magnoliopsida; order Poales; family Poaceae; genus Neostapfia; species Neostapfia colusana. Next base: position 58,880,031 of record JASWHV010000019.1, read on the forward strand.
TACTTTTACCGATGACTTTATTAGATATGGATATGTCTATCTAATGAGGCACAATTATGAATTTTTTGAAAAGTTTAAAGAATTTCAGAATGAAGTACAAAATCAGTTGGGCAAGATAATTAAACTTCTACGATCTGATCGTGGGGGTGAATATTTGAGCCATGAATTTTATGATCATTTAAAACAATGTGGAATTGTTCCACAGTTGACTCCACTTGGAACGCCTCAATGGAATGGGGTATCCGAGCGGAGGAATCGAACCTTGTTAGACATGGTTTGGTCGATGATGAGTCAGACTGGTCTTCCACTATCCTTTTAGGGTTATGCTTTTGAAACTGTTGCATTTACACTAAACAGAGTCACAACTAAGTCTGTTGAGAAGACACCATATGAGATGTGGACCGAGAGACGTCCCGGATTGTCTTTCCTCAAAGTTTGGGGATGTGATGCTTATGTCAAACGTTTGACGTCAGACAAACTTACTCCCAAATCAGATAAATGCTTTTTTGTGAGATATCCTAAGGAAATCAAAGGATATTATGTTTATAATAAAACGGAGGGTAAAGTGTTTACTGCTCGCAATGGTGTCTTCATGGAGAAAGAGTTTCTCTTAAAAGGAGTTAGCGGGAGCAAGGTACATCTTGAAGAAATTCAAGAAATAGCTAAAAATGTTTCGACACCCTCTAATCATATACAGGATGTACAAGATGTTGTACAACCACTTGATAAAACATCAGCCCCACGAAGGTCTACAAGGGTACATCGTGCAACTTAAAAGTTGACACTCCTAACCACGGAACAACAGGACATGGTATTGTTGGACAATAATGAATCTGTGACCTAAACTGAAGCAATAATGGGACCCGACTCTAAGAAATGGCTTGGAGCCATGAAATCCGAAATAGAATCCATGCATGAGAATCAAGTTTGGAACTTGGTTGATCCAATCGATAGTGTGAGACCGATCGATTGCAAATGGATTTTCAAGAAAAAGACTGGTATGGATGGAAAAGTTCACATCTATAAAGCACGATTGGTGGCGAAAGGTTTCAAACAAATTCAAGGTGTGGATTATGATGAAACATTTTCGCCCATCGCTATGCTAAAGTCTGTTCGGATTCTCCTAGCAATTGCTGCATATTTTTTATTATGAAATATGGCATATGGATGTCAAAACAACATTTCTTAATGGGAGTCTGACTGAGGATGTGTACATGACACAATCTGAGGGTTTTATCGATCCTAAAAATGCTAGAAAAATATGCAAATTTCAAAAGTCCATCTATGGATTGAAGCAAGCATCTCGGAGTTGGAATCTACGTTTTGATGAAGTGGTCAAAGGGTTTGGTTTCATCAAGAACGTAGAAGAACCTTGTATTTACAAGAAGGTTAGTGGGAGTGCAATTATATTTCTGGTCCTATATGTAGATGACATATTGTTAATCAGAAATGACATTCCAGTACTAGATGCTGTTAAATCCTCATTAAGGAAAAGTTTCTCAATGAAGGATTTAGGAGAGGCATCATATATTTTAGGCATAAAGATCTATAAACATAGATCTAAAAGGTTAATTGGATTAAGCCAAGACACATATATTGACAAGATATTGAATCAGTTCAATAAGTAAGATTCTAAGAAAGGTTTCTTGCCAATGTCACATGGCATCACTCTAAGCAAAAGTCAGTGTCCTTCGACGCCTAATGAGTAAAAGAGGATGAGAGTGATTCCTTATGTTTCGGCTATTGGATCTATCATGTATGCCATGTTGTGTACACGCCCAGATGTATCCTATGCTCTAAGTGTTACGAGCAGGTATCAATCTGATTATGGTGAGGCTCATTGGACAGTTGTCAAAAACATTCTTAAGTACTTGAGAAGAACTAAGGATGTGTTCCTAGTGTTTGGAGGTGAAGAAGAACTCGTTGTAAGAGGTTACACCGATGTTAGCTTCCAAACAGACAAGGATGACTCTAGATCGCAATTCGGTTTTGTGTTCTGCCTCAATGGAGGGGCAGTGAGCTGGAAAAGTTCTAAGCAAGACACAGTAGCAGATTCAATGACTCTAGTTCTTTGGATCAAAAAATTTATTTCTGAGTTGAGTGTTGTTCCTAGTGCGTCCGGACCTGTGGATCTCTATTGCGACAATAATAGAGTCATTGCACAAGCAAAGGAGACTAGATCACACAAAAGATCCAAACATATACTATGACGCTATCATCTGATTCGAGAGATTATCGACCGAGGTGATGTGAATATATGCAAGGTGCATACGAATTTGAATATGGCAGATCCGTTGACAAAGCCTCTTCCACAATCAAAGCATGAGACGCACACGAGATCTATGGGTATTACATACTTACATCAGTGATCCTAGTGTGTAGTGGGAGACTTGTGTCATAGCTATGTTTATGTACTATTTGAGTAACTATTATTCACATTAATCATCAAGTATGTGACATGTTCGTGAGACTCTTTGTTAATTATAATGTTACTCAAAATGATCACTAGTATACATCGTTATATGAGATAATAATAGTACGCAGACTAGCACATGTATTAATTGATGATCACGTTTCACGGATCATAGCTATGGAGATATCAAATTAATAATGTGAACACATGTTAGTGAACATGGTGTTGGATAGACCCATTTTGAGACACTGTTAGGATTGTTATTTACATATGTGCCATCAGTTGGTATTGAGTGATACACCTGCTAGATTCTTAGACCTCAGATCGCCATTGTTTCTCACTATGTGTAGTTGTGCACTTTGAAACTATCAAACGCTACTCCGTAACTGGGTGGTCATAAAATAGTATTCAGTTACATGATGAAGCATGGAATGAGATGTGTGGGGATCAAGATGGGATTTGCCCCTCCTAAATAACAGGAGAGATATCTCTGGGCCCCTCGAGATAGTTGGATTGAAAGTGCATGGCCATGCCAAAGTGATTAAAGAGTTAATCATTATGACTAAAAGTTAGTTATATATTGAATCCACTATTTGATCGAGTGAATGGTCGAGCTATCACAAGGATGACACGTATCTCGCCTTGAGCTTGACTGGTATCGTGTGACAAAGGAATTAGCATGTATATGTATCTAGGTTCAGCCGATATGATCTTTATGTACATTCGGGAGTCAGTATGTCCTGCTAGGTACCTCTACTAACTTGTGTTTGAAAACGATTTTCATTCATAACCGACTGTACATAAACCTAACGAGTCACACACTTAAGGGGATGGAATATTGAAAATTTTGGCTACATGATTATCTCTAGTGCAAGTGGGAGATTGTTGGTGGTATGCCCAAGAGGCAATCATAACAATTCAGATAAAGACCTGATGGATATTTGATCCATAAGAAATTAGAGTACTAATGGGCCTGTGACCTAAACGCCCATTAGCGCGCCTATAAATATGAGGGGTATGGTTAGGGACAGATGACACCACCACAGAATAGCCCCAGCCGCCGCCCCTCACAGGCCAACCGCCGAAACCCCTGTCGCGCGCGCGGTGCTAGCACACCGACGCACAGCGTTCCTCCCTGTACGTGTGGACTCCATAGAAGTGTTGCTGTTACTGTTGCGCTGATCGGCTACGACGCACATCTACGATCCGCTGCGCTACGCGTCTAGTGGTAACGATCCATGACCTTCTTACTCGTATGTTTCCTAGATGATACGGTCGAATTGCTAGAGTAACGCATTACCTATTTCCCTACAAACTATACTTTATACAATGTTTGTTTTGCCCATAAATCATCATAATTGTCCAAACGCCCCAATACAAACTATGTTGTATCCTTCGGTGCAATAAGTAACCAGCAATACACTTACAAATCTAAAGCTATCCTTCTATAACACCACACTCCACCGCACAGCCTTATCTTGCTATGTCTTCGAGCCTTTTAAGTATTTTCTTTGTATCCGGTCTCAACGACGGTGATGGATTACAGCAAGCCGTTGCCAATTCGAAGTATGCGTTTAGATTCTCCTCCTTCCCAGAAGTCTTGCTTTGCTTGATGAGCTCAGAACTGAATGCATCTGATATCTTCCTCTCGAGAACCAGATCTTTGAAAGAGGCAGGCAAATGGATGTCACAGGTATTCAACTGTTGATCATGTGGCACCTCCTTTTGAGCTAGCATCTCAAGCATAATCACCCCAAGGCTGTAGATGTCGCTCTCCTTGATAATGTCCCTCATCTTGATCAGCTCTGGAGCCTTGTACCCATGCACTGCAGATGTCTCTAGCATCTCTTGCGCAGCAGCAGGATTCAGCAGAAGATAGAGGCCAAAGTCTGATATCCTGGGCTGGAAATCAGCGTCAAGCATGATGTTGTTAGTTTTGAGGTTGCCATGGACGATTGGTTTCTGCGATGCTGTGTGGAGGTGGTCCAATCCCTTGACAATACCAATTGTCAGCTTGCAAATTATCTCCCATCTTTGTGAATCATTGATTCCTTCTGCAGGTAAGTTGAACAATAAAGGATCAGAACACACAAAAAATGAAACACGTATATTTCATGACTGAAGAACTGGAAGGAAAAAAAAAACTCAGCCAGTTGGAGAAAGACCACCTCCACGATTTTCTTTTCAAGATGAGCTCAACTAGAGTCCGGCCAAGAAGGATCATGAAAGTTGGGCCTCCTTGCAACACGAGCACCCCCCCCCTCCCCCTCCCCCTCCCCTATGGATCGTATCTTTACCCATGCTTTGAGCGCACCCTAGCCCCTACACGAGGATCCACCCACATAGTTCAGTCCGTCCCGTATGCACGACCAGGGAAACCAGTGAAACACAAATGGTACCTATGTTTATGGCAACAAAACTGCACCATTGTTTTACGCAAGAAAATGCAATTCATGCAAGTCTTTCTCAACGTGAAAAATTAATGGGTTTAACATATCTATATTTAATCAATGAATATGGTCCAACAATAACTCTGAAAACGAGAATTGACAGAAGCAGGAAAGCGTAAAACAGTATGGAAGTATCAGGAACATAATGACCAGAAAGAAGTCAGAAAACACAGGCTAAGTTTGGTTCTCTTTCAATAAAAAAAAGGGCAGCCCGGTGCATGTAGCTCCCGCTTGCGCAGGGTCCGGGGAAGGGTCCGACCCATTTGGGTCTTTTGTACGCAGCCTTTCCCTGCATTTCTGCAAGAGGCTGTTTCCAGGACTCGAACCCGTGACCCATTTGGTTCTCTTTCAATAAGCAAAAAAAATGCAAAGAACTCTTTTTTGCAATGCCTTGATTTGATGGATTACCATGTCATCCGACTTATAGAGGTAACAATTAAAAGCTTGAAAGTGGTATACCATCAAAAATTAAATTTATAAGCCATCCCTTGTAGTTAACGACAAGAGGACGAAGTGTAACAGTGAAGACACATGGCTAAAAGTAACAAAAACACCCTGCAATGCTGTAACGTTGTACCCACCACAACAATTGCTTAATTCTTATAGCATCGTTGCATGCATCGCTTTGGTAGCAGCAAATCTGGTGACAAAAGTAACAAATTAACAAATCATCTACACTCGAGTGAGAATACAAGATGTATTCAGTGGCGGATCCACCGGGGCAGCAGGGGGGGGGGGGGCTCCAGCCCCCCCCCCCTGCTGCCCGTCATACAATGGAGCCCTCCCAAAAGCCCCTGCTTGTATTTTTAAGCCCATGGAAGAAAGATTGATGATGCTGGAGATTGAAGAAAGCGTGTGTCTGCGATTTGGGCTCCAATTTCGGTTGTATCTACCAGACTGGACCGTTACAAGGACATGCAATCACTAATAGAAATTCCAGTCCAAATAGACCGGCGGGCGTGGCTGAGCAGCGAGTGGCAGCCAGTCAGTGGTAAAAGGAAAGCGACGTGCGTGTGAGCAGACCGACAGTTCGTCGACGCAACGAGGCCGTCCAGTGCCTTAATGGCTAGGACTCCAGAATAGTTAGTTTCAATCATAATCCTTATGCTCCTAATCTCCTATTGTTTTATTTTTTCTAAAAAAATCTAAATTTCGCCACATGCATGCGCGAGTAGGCTACAGTTGGATGCTAATCTAAATGACTGAATCCTTTGCTAAATTATTTTTATTTGAGTGATAGTTTTTAGTTTTCAATATCTAGTGGCTAATAATATTTAGATTAGTACCTGAATTTTAAAAGTGTTATTTTTAGGGGAAACATATTCTAAATTAAACCTACATATCTTTAGTATTTTAAAAATTGCTTGGATGAATGATTCAATGACATAATATTTAGATATTGAATTGCTTTGAATATTTAAACTTTAAATTTATGTATGAGTACGTTTGAACGGATATATACTAGAGTTCGTGGGTCAGCCCCCCTACTATTCTGCTCTGGATCCGCCACTGGATGTATTTGAATTCCAAGCAACGGCGCGTGAAACATATCGTACTAGCAAGGCTTACCAACTCTCGAGTAAACGTTTCTTATACAATCAGTCCCTTCGCATGATTAGCTTTGCTGAAAGCTAACTTGGTTCGGACGCAAATGACGTAAACTGAGCACGGACCTTGCAGGAAGCGCCGGAGCGAGCCGGCGGCGTAGAATGGGTGCACGAGCAGCTTCTCCCCGTGCGGGCCAACGTAGAGCGCCCGGATCGGGACGAGGTTGGCGTGGCGCACGGCGCCGAGCACCCGCGCGGCGGCCACGGCCTCCTCGGCGCCCGCGGCGCAGGCCGGGCGCACGAACCGGAGCAGCGCGACGGCCTCCCCGGCGCTGAGGCCGGCGCGGTACAGTGTGCTGTGCGCCGACTTGGCGACCACCTCACCGGGCGCCTCGAGGATCGCGGCGACCGTGAGCGCCTCGCCGCCGGGGAACCGCACCAGCGCCTCCTCCTCCCCGCCGCCGGCCTGGTACCGGTCCGCCCGCGCGGCGCCGACGCCGCGGGAGGGCAGCACGCCCCCGCCGCCGCGGCGGCGGCATCGGCGGAGGAAGCAGAGGAGGGTCAGGGCGGCGACCACGGCGACGGCCGGGAAGAGGACGGCGAAGATGAGCGCCCTACGCATTGCGCGAGTTCCTTGTAGATCGGAAGCAAGGACGGACGGACGGACGGCGGCGTGGTTGGTTGGATGCCGAGAGCAACGTGGGGGAGGAGGGACGGAAGCGCTGTAGGGTTTGGGGCTCGGGAGAAAGGAAGGCTTTGCTTGTGCTTGGTTGTTGGGGCAGATAGCTCTGCTACTGCAGTCTTGCCGTCTGCTTTGCTTTGCTTTGCCCTGCCCCTCGGTCTCGGCAATCCTTTCCGTTGGGATGATGGTTACCTTCAGATTCGCCTCGTTTTTCAGAGGAAAGATCGCCTCGTTTTTCAGAGTTCGTTCAGTTTTTTCCCCTCATTTTCTTTTCGTTCCGAGGTTAGTTTGGCTCGCTTGGGCTCTGTACTTTGGACTGTTCACTTCAGTACAACTAACATCACAATGACCATGACCAGAGATGTCTCAGTTATACTGAACGGAGGGAGTACTTATGTATTGGAGTTGGACTATACATAAGTACTCTCTCCGTAATTATTTAAATATTACAAACGTTGGAGTTGGATTATACATAAGTACTCCCTCCGTTCAGTATTTAACTATACATGGTTAACTTTTTTTGACCAAACAATATGACTTGCACCTACCACAAAGTTGCTCTCCGGAACGGCAACAAGTTGCGTAATCCTCGCTAGACAAAGCAATTTGACGTTAGGTTAGTTCGGTTAGTTGAGATGTGCACGCTGCACGTGATCGTTTCTAAATTTTGGAAGCTGTGACCGATCTGTTTGTTGGTATAGCCTCGTCGTCCGGTGAGGCCGGAGCAGCGGACGAGGTGGATCTTCTCCGTAGGCGTGACACGTCAGCTGTCATCACCGACGCCCCGGCACGCGTGGACGCACGTTAATGCGTTCGCCGGCGAGCACGTGAACCGGGGACCGACACACACGGGCCGTGCCCGCTTTGAGCGTCGTTGACACCAAACGCGCCGGCGGGAGCGTCGTCCAGGCGTGGACGCTGTTCACCGCCACGGCTGCGGCGGCGGCTTTGCACGTAAACCGGGGAGCACCTTTCGCTTTCGGGCTTTCGGCTGCGGCTTCACATTTGTCGGGCGCGCGGTCTCCGGCGTGCAGAGCGGCGACAGAGGCGCGTCACGCGGAGCTCGGGAGCGCCGGACACGAGGAACGCTTCGTGGCAGGGATGGTGTCGCATGGCATGGGCCCGTGCGTCTCAGACATTCAGCCGAATCGGGGTGACGTCCAGAAACTAAAGAAGATACAGGCTGAAAACTTAGGAGATGGGCCAGACGCGCGGAAAGCTCTCTGTTTCTTGGGTCAAGCCCACCTCCAGTAAGAAAAAGGTTCTTGGTCTGGGCCGTCAGATTTAGGCAACCTTGATGATGGACCGAATGAAGCTCTCGAAAACGAAGGGCGTGGTCTTAGAAAAACGAAGGTGCATGTAGTAGTAACTGTATCCAATTTTAAACACTTTACAAAAACATTTAAACGATGTAAAAAGTCATACACACTAACTGATCGAACAACGATAACATGATAACAACCATAAGCCCCGGCTCCACTTGTTTACATTCAGGTTCTAATTACATCAGAAGTTCATAATACACACAAAAAAAAAGACGTAAGAAAGCTGAAAGGACTGCATTACACGCGGACACCGGAATCGCCGGCAGTGATGCAGCGGTGGCGCGTCGCCCGCCTCGTGTTTGGTCACCTCCGAGCCGGTTCAACCCGCTGCATCCTAATCTGGTCCCTGAACTTGGCTATGAACTCTTCAGCCTTCCTGTCCACCTCGTCCTCCACCTCCTCCGCCACATCAGCTTCCGGGCCCGGTCTCGTCGCCAGCTCAAAGAGCTCCTCGTCGCAGGAGTCCCCGTCCTCCTCCTCCTCCTCATCGTCATTGTCAGTAAGCATGTCGTCGCTGCTGAACGAGCTGTCTGACGCGGCACCTGCAACCATCTCATCGTCGGCTCCTTCGTAGCTGATTGACGCGCCAGGAACGTAGCCGGTGAAAGCAGCCCTCGTGGTATGGACCGCCGATTTGGACCGGAACTGCTGCTTATTACCAGCGTTATGTAGTAAACCAAACCTTCCGCTCACGCTCCGATCGCCGACCCCAAACTCGTTGAAGCTTCTCGCTTTGGCCTTCTGGAACCTGCGTCCAGTGCCAAGAAATGGCGGCGGTGGTGGCGGCGGAGGAGGAGAGAGCAGAGGCGGCGAGAGCGTCAGGTCGGCGTCGAGGACAGAGGACGGCGAAGGGATGGCGCGCTCGCGGACGATGCCGTACCCTGCCTTCGGTGCAAGGAACTCGCGGGACTCTTCGTCTTCAATGCCGTCGCTGATGCCCCCTGTTAATGTCGCCGGCGCTTCGACTGCCGGCTTCAGCTTCCTCACCGGCAGGTGGAGCGGGTTCTCGCTCGCGTCGCCCTTGCCGTCGTTGCTCACGTTGCCGGCGACGACGACGATGGGGTCATCCGGGAGGTACTGCGAGCTCCATGCCTGGACGCCGTCCTTGGCGCCGCCATCCCCATCGTCGTCCCCGTCGCGGTCGTTCTGCTCGAAGGCAAACGACCTCTGCATCATCTCGGACACGTATGCCTCGATCGACGGCTCCTCGTCGGCGGGCTTGGCGGCCACCGCAGCGACCACCTCCGCGTCGGCGTTCTTCTGTCCGAAGACGCCGTAGGAGATGACGATGCCGATCAGGAGGAGGTGGGGCAGCTCCCAGATCCTGGGCGCCTGGCTCGACGGCAGCAGCGGCAGCAGCGCCACCACGGCCGCGAACAGCGCGGCCTTCGCGGCGAGGTTGGACGGGAACACCAGCGCCAGAACCTGCTGCAGCCTTGCGGAGACATCGCTCGTGGCTAACCTGCTCCGCGCTGGAGCAGCCGCGTCCGCCTCCGCCATTCCAGACGACGCGAGCGAGGTTCGTGCACCCTGCTGCGCGCGCGCGCGCGTTTCTCGCGTTTTTTCCTATCGAGGCTGCGTCTGTTCGCTGCACGTCTTCACGTCCGCGATGGCGTTGGAAACCTTGGGATGACCCCTTGGCTTTTGGGCGAGGAGAAGAAGCTACGAGACGTGGTCGGGGAGCAAGCGGCGGAAGAGGCAAAGAATTTGTTGATCGTAGCAGAACGGAGCACGGAGGAAGCCAGTCCGCTATTATTTAACAAAAAATACGCGGTTGATCTGTCGGCTTCAAACTCCCGCCCGCTATTAACTGTCAACGGAAATCGCGGGAACGTGCTAGATCAAAACGGGAAAAAAAAAGCATTTGGGACATCCTCTTGGATCGCATAGTAACCTCTAGAAGTGCATGCGCCCTATCTTGTGGCCACTCAAAGATTAGAGGATGGAGCCGATGCACATATGAATACATGATTGTCAGAGGACACACGGTACAACACTAGCATCGCCGATGGGCATGGCACTCCTGCCTCGGGTTTCGTCCTCAATGGCGGATTGGTGTCGTAAGGTCCAGTCCAGACGTTTCTAGCGACGGCCAAGTACGCGCCCTGTTTCCTGATAGGTTCTGGTCCGGAGCTGACTGCATTCTGCAGCTCTCTACAAGGAGCGGGAGCGTGTGATTCTTGCCTGAAAAGCGTCGGATCAAGACCAGCAATATGATATTAGGACGTCGCGCAGCCGTCATCTGATCTGTTCTTCATTTGTTCCGCACGCTAACTTTTCGGTGGAGTTGTGTGGATTTCGCCATTTCGTGGGCGCAAAAAAAAAAGGTTTATCCGTTGCTTAGTTGCGCGGTTATTCTTAACCGTCCCGAGGAATGAAAGAGGTTCCGTGCGTTTTATGCTCGAGGTTACTCCCTGCTTCCAGGAACGGTTGAGAATATCGGAGCTACCGGAGGAGTCGTCAAGGGAGCAGTAAGATTCCACCCTTCTTTATCCTCCAAAAAAGAAACGAATTTGTGATAAGGGGAATATCGCATACCTTAATTGTTTGATATACTTTCTCATTTTAGTCTAACGAAGCGCGCACGTTCCTGAAAAAAAGAGAGAAAGGAATTCAGAGTTCTGCTCCCTCCATTTTGTTTTTGTTATCGTTGGATTTTTAGTTCAAATTCCTACTAATCTTGACGTCTAAACAGCAACAAAGCGAAAAACGGAGGGGCTATGCACGTAGTAGTACAATACCTCTCTAATTCTCGCTACTCCTTGCTGTTTTGTGTTTTCGATGACACGGTGATTTTCCCAATCTTGTGCTCGAGGCGATGACGTTGTCCCCTGCGAATCATTGTGCTAGCAAGCCAATCTCGCAAAAAAAGCCGGGCAGGGTTGCCCGCTGCCAATGAGTAGTAACACGGCAAGGTACTACTGCTACCTCATGGATGCATAATTCCCCAGCTTTTGCTGCACAAGTTACGGTGGGCGCGCCTGAGCGCCGGAGGCGGCCATCTCTCTATCTAGTAGTACATGGTCACTGCATCCATGTAGAAAAAGCTCGGGGGTATAAGCTAAGCTAGCAGCCTAGTACATAGTACCTGGGTGTCGAGTCGACTCACGCACACATTACTCATTGAGTGGATGCTGACGATCGCGACCACGAAAACCGATGCGCGTGCAGAACGTTCACATGCCTCAGCTCCTGTGTGTTGAATGGTCGCTCATATTTCCATGTTTTCTGGTCGTATCTTATCCGGTATACTTGTTTTCTTTTTTGGTCTAAGCTGTTTTAACTAAATATTCCATCGTATTATAACTGCCATTTCGTCTTGTTGCAACAACGTTTCATCTTATTGTAACTAATGTCCCGGTTTCCAACGACCGTCTTGATAATTACTTAATCGGGTGTTTTACTTCTCAGGAGTTACGAAATTAGCGGCCACGCCTAAATTAGTTTAACTGATGATGATGAGGGCGGAAACGAATAGTACGTCAAGCTCAAGCAGCGCACGCAGAATATTAGTTAGACCGAAGCGCATGGCTATCCGTGTTAATTAACGCCGGGATTAAGCTTGAGACTCAAGGCTGTCCAACCAACCGATCGATGCATGGGTCTCCTCTCATCATGTATCGCCGTCATCATCAGGCAAGTCGACAGAGCAAACCGCCGCGCCACCCCCCCTGCGCCCCACATTGCCTGCACCCGTATCCGACCATATCCAGCTGCTTTCTCTTCTCGATCCAGGACCAGCTAGCTAAACATTCCCTACTACACGTCCAGCAGTTCCCGGCCGGGAACAGCTCCACTCCATCTGCGGATGATCTAGTAGCCAGCTGCTAGCTAAGCTAGACAACTACTCCACTGCTAACCAAGCACATAGTACAAAGAGAGGAAATTGACAAGGAAACAGTTTGCCCGAATAAATGCATGGGCAGACTGTTTGTTCGCTAGCTGATCTGGCTGACACGGTGTACTACACAAAAGCCAGAGCTAGCTGCTGGCTAGTGACTGTTGCGGCCGGACGGCGATCGAGCGATGGCAGACGGCGCCGTCGCCGGCGGCCGCAGTAGCGATGGAGCCAGCCCGACTATCGGCGGCGGCGGCGGCGGAGTTGGCGTTGGAGACGCGCTCGCAGGAGGGGCACATGGTGAGGGTGGTGGGCGGGGACATGTGCATGTAGAGGTGCGGGGAGACGAGCTTCAGCGCGCGGAGCTCCTGGACCTCCTTCTGCAGCCGCCGGTTCTCCTCCGTCAGCGTCTCGCAGCAGCGCTTCAGGAACTCGCAGTCCACTTCCGTCTGCTTCAGCTTCGTCCTGGAACAGAAGAAATCGCTCAGATCACTGGTCGACGACGACCCATCTCGATCGTGAGGAACCAAATAGATGTTATTAATTTTGAGCACAACAAATACATTGCATGTGCTTTGATTTGTGGTACGTGTACGTACCTCGCGCGCCTGTTCTGGAACCACACCTCGACCTGCCGTGGCCGCAGGCCGAGCTGCTGCACCAAGGCCGCCTTCTGCCTCTGCACGCCATTAAATCACACGATCGACGCAGGGGTTAGATAAAAAGCACGTGATTACTCTACTCTCTAAGAGTCAGTGTGGTTTTTAATAAACAAAAGAGGGTGATTGTTTTACCGGGTTGAGAGTGGGATGCTCCCGGAAGCTGTCCTCCAAAACGGCCGACTGGTCCTTGGACAGCCGTAGCTTCTTCCTCGAGCCGTCGATGCCGCAGCCACCATCCTCCTCGTCGCTGCCGCCGCGCAGGCCCTCCTGGGCCGCGACTTCGCTCCGCTTTGCGGGGAGCAGTGGCATCTCCAGGAATCTCTTCTCTGATCCGGCCAGAGCGACACACATAATTAGACGTCGTGTTACTAACTTACCTTATAGTAGTACCAAATCACACACTGCTTGATCTCTGATAAAAAAAATAGCTAGAGTAGAATAGCAGCTTGCAATGCAGCCGGTAATTACCTGCTGGTGAGCGAAGCAGCATGGCGACATGGTGAGTGCGAGGAGCAAGAGATGAGCTGAGGCTGAGGCTGAGGCTGAGCCGTAAGTCGTCTCCCCTCTCCATCATCTCCTCCCCTCTCCCTCTGATCTCCCCCCTTAGCTTGCTTTATATGTGAGTATGTGTATATATGTATGTATAGAGGGAGAGAGCTGGAACTGGGAGTTGGAAGTGATAAGGAAGTGGGGGCGAGAGTGAGGGTTTTAAAGAGGAGGGCCAGGCGGGGAGGAATGTCGGATCTCACTTAGTTTCTGGGACAGCAATGATTAAGTTGTGGGCCGGGCTCCTTAATTAACTTGTGCCATCATAACTTCCCCCACCTCCTCCTTCACGCCTAAAGCCACAAGATTGCGAGCTTAGCTAACTTCAGCTATTCTCCACCCAAACTAGGATCTCTTTCTTTTAACAAAAAGGCGAGCGGTGTGCTCCTTTTGACGAGCGTTCTGTAATCTGACCACCGAACAGAGTATCCAGCAGCGCCTTTTGATCTATGGCTCGTGAGCACGTATGTTATATGCGCGGCAGACATGGTGCAAACTAGTGTATTGTGTGTCTGTTGTATAAAATAGTTTTTTAAAGTTTTTGATGTTGAACCACACGTACTGATATGCTTTGAAATGCTTAAATATCTTGCATGGAAATAATATTGGCAAGCGGGGGTAAGTTTATCGTTAGAACCACTCGCACGTTATTACCTTTTTTCGTCACGGAAATTATTATTATTACCTTTTCTAATCTTAGCTTGTTTCTTTTTATATAATTATAGCAGTGACATTAAAGTGTTGGTTTGTGCTGTTTTTAAGTTTTAACAACAGGAAAGGAGTGGAGGTATATGGATGAGGAACTGGGACGAGCAGTGCACATCTATCGGCGCTAGCACTGGCACTTTCAAGCGCATGAAGAAACGATTGGCTTTTCGAGTTCGCAGCAGCAACCTAGACGCGGCAAGGCTGCTCGGCCGGTTCAAGGATGGAGGCCGGGCATGGCGGCCGAGGGCGTGCTCGCTCAGTCGCGCTCGCGCATTGGTACGGTAGGGCAGCATCACGCCGCAGGACGAACAGGAAAGAGAAGGGGGTTGAAGTTGAAGAAGCGGCAGAGCGCGTGGTGGTGGTGGCTGGTGGCCTTTCTTCCCCGCCAGGCCCAAATCATGGTGTCCCGATTTGCGCCGGCACGGACCTATCCCACCCCGGCCCCACCTATTTCCTCATCCATCATCGCCCCATCATTACGTGCCTGCTGCCGCCCGCAACCATCTAACCTTCTTTTATGTTCCACATTTTCATTCAATTCATCCGGTCTATTGCTTTCATCTTTGCTTCATTGCTTGTTATTAAAAGGGTGTACCCGTCTAGTACATATTATAAAACCTGGTAAAATATTACTTTTATCTCTGTTTTTTATAGAAAGACCCTTGGGTGGTTATTACCTATCTTTTTTTTTCTTTGCTTTGCGGAACTGCCTACTCTCCTCCGAGATGAGAAAATGAGATAACCACCTCGACTCCATGTCCAAACATTCCGTCCCATGTACATCCCACTTGCTCACATGATCAAACGGGCCAATCTTTAGCGAAACGGAAGCTAAAGCGCGTGATCTCGCATTACATTTCCAAGCCGACAATTCGTCGAACTCCCTGTTGCAGAGATTCCCTCTCTCTCTATCTTTCCATCGGCAGAGCACACACGCCAATCATGAGACGACTCCGTCCGGCGGCGTCTCGCGCGGGCACGGCAGAGGAGAAGAGACTCATGGGCGCGACCGCGACCGACGACACTAACCTGGCCGGGGTATGATGGATCGAGACGAGGGATCTGGTCACGTGGCCCCGTCCGACACTCGCCGTGGGCCGGCACGTGGGGCGGGGCTCCCCTGCGCCTCCAGGCCCTCCGCTCTCGCACCGCGGAGATGATCCGGTCCGCACCAAAGCTAGAGAGTGACGGCGGGCCCACCCCCACCGTGGTTAACTGAACCGGCGGGCCCACTTCTGATGAGGAAGAGGGTTGACTGCTAGCTACGCAGGCTGCGGGCTCCTGGCCGGCAAGCCTGGGCAGAGCAACGGCAGGCCAGAACGATCGATGGAAGAGTTACCGGCAGACACGGCGCACTTTCACCGCGCGCGTGACGGAGACAAAGGTAAATGCGCACATCTTAGGTTTCATTTCAGTGGCGTAGAAGCGAAGACGACGTACGGCGCGGGGCACGCTTACAAATGTATCCAAATCCATCGCCGGGGTGCCGTATGATGATGATGAGTCGCGCCAGAAATTTGAATGTAGCCAGCGTTGATACGGAGCCCTCATTGGCAAGCAGCCACCTGCGAGGATCACGGTCGCGCATGCCCCCTGTCACCGCCAGAATCATTAGCGAGCCATTCAGGTAGACAGGACTGAACTGACTGAGTGAACGCTACAGGCGCTTCAATTCCTACTCCACAGCGCTTGGGCCGAGAACCATTCCTTCTGAAAGCCGAGAAGCGTAGCTTCACTGCAAGGAACCCTACACGATATATCTAGACAGGCAGCTCGCACTTGTCTCGCCATGAGTGAAAGAAGGATCAGGCGACGCCAATGATTTCCAATTCCAACGAGCGCAAGGAGGAAGAGAGCCGTTCCGGCCGGACAGGTCTGGCTACATCAGTCGCTACCATCACGCGCCCATCTTGTTCATGATGTATGGAGCGCGGGATCATCATCGCCGCGGGGCGGCTGCGATGAGGAGCGAATCAGCACCCGTGCCGCCGCCCTGGCTGATGGGTTCACCGCGCGCGCATGCACGACCGTCTCCGTGGCGCTCAAGGATTGGATAGATGGAGCGCCTGCTGCCTGCTGTCTGCTGATGCACAGCCTCGGCCAGCGCCTGATGCTGGGACTCGTTCGTTCTCTCCTCTGACTACCGAGGTGCGAGGCCTGAGGGGGTTATCATGGCAGCGTTTCTGCGGGTCGGGCTAACTTCACAGGCCTCGTAGCCCATTAAGCTACAGTAAGTGTCACGACTGGTTTTACAAAGAGCAAAACCGTTCGTAATCTACGTGTATGCCAGGATCGATTTTAGTTTATACACGTAGCACATATAGTGATAAATAGTTATATATCGAAAATAAACGCATTTATACCTTAATTGAGTCTCGAGTAGCAGCGGAAGAGGAGAAGCTTCTAGGGCCGTCCACAGGCGAATCGACTGGCAGCAACGTGACCTTCTTCGCATCATATTCATTTGATCTTCTTTAGTCTGAGCAACATTTATAATAAAGGAAAAAGACAAACGTCTAAGTACATATAGTACTCAGCAAGTGTGGGAATAGTTTATGCATGATGAGGCAAGAATCAAGGAAGGCTAGACACGGCTATTGCACTACGCAACCTATTCCTTAGCTTTATTAAGCATCCTATTTGTTTAGTGAAATTTCCGCCCAATCCAAACATATCTCCAAGTGATCTCCACTATCACTGTAATCTCAATCCAAGCCACCATTCCCAAACCACACCAAACAACCCACGCTAATCATGAGAGAGTTACCATCCCGCTCTTGACCGTGAGCACGGCTGTGTAGACAGTTTTGACTTTGCAGAGTTTGTACCCTTTACCCACAAGTCGTGTTTTCATCACCCGTCGGCGACTCAAGAAACTCCTTTCCGCCCTCTCACACTCCCTATGGTGTGGGGCCAGGAGTACACGACAAGGCCTTTACATTGCACTACCCAACCCGTGCACACCCGCTAAGGATTCACCGCTGCGGCACTCTGAAACCTCTGCCGCGGAAGCCCCCTCTTGTGCCACTTACACATCTCTCTGGTGTACACAAGGAAAGATAGGAACAACTTAATTGGCCACACTGCCCCATAACAGTTCTTGTGGTGGCACTGTATAAGCCAGTTGACAGGTCTCACGAACCGGTCCTTAGGATCTACGTAGGCTAACTACCCACAAACCTGAGTCTCGTGCCCTCGGCACCCACCGTAACCCACCAGCCTGCTAGATCCCTATACTACCCACCTCATACACCACATTCATCACCACATCATCACAAAGATCATGATATATTAAATTTTTAAATGTAATAACTCCCATCCCGACATCTAAGCATGGCTAAGCATGAAAACAATGACATAAATGTAAACCCTAGTCTACCTATTCCCGGCTACAAGGCAAGTTACGGAAATTCTAGTAAACAACCAACACATGGGATTCAATTTAAGACCTAAGCATGCAATTCTAACTAAAATCCTAAAAATGGAGAAATATGGTCAAGGGCACTTGCCTTTTTCTTATACGTTGCTCAGTGTAGTGGTTGAACTCTTGATCTTCAAAGTCCTCGCGTTGGTCTCTTGACCGTCACTAGTGCACGTATACCCTAAAGGGTTTGTGCGGCACGGGGAGGAGAGGAAGACGTCTCACGGCTTGGAGCGACGACGTTCTTCGGACCCGAGACGCGTTCTAGACCTAGGCAAAGGTGGCAAGGTGGTTAGCGCAAAGTAAAAACCGAACGAAATCGGCGGAACATCATGAGGGGCGGAAACCTCACCGGAGCTTGTCGGAATTAGGGGGTCCAACGCCGATCTGCGCCGGGGAACTTCCGGGAGAGTTTTACGACAACCCTGTGAAGCGAATGTCACAACTAACATTACTCTTCTTGAACCCCTTGTCAAGCATTTCATCATACACCTTGTCCGCCCTTCCAAAATCAACATTGAAAACCATAAAGACAATGTTACCCTCGAGAGACACTTGAAATGGAACCTCGGTGCGGGTGTGGAGCACGCAGGGGGTACTCCGGCACAACACCGTCCTCGACATCGTGGAAGGCGCTGCGGTGCTTGTCCCATCCGGCGAAGAGGAAGGAACCGTTACCGGAAGCCGAGACGCGTCATCTGCAAGAACGAGAGACGCACGATGGATTGGAACCAACAAACACACGAGCAGGTTGGGGATCCAAAAACGAGCAACAACTAGTTAGAGAGGAAGCATGCAACTAACTATAGAGAAAACTTAACCTTGCTCTGGCACATGATGACCACACCACCTCCTCGTGCACGCTCGCGCGCACGAATTGTGAGAGAGCAATCACAGAGAGAGAACTATTGTTGAGAGCACACATGCACCACAGAAAATCGAATAACTCACCCATGAGGATTCCGGAGAGTCTGAGGGCCATGGGCACCGGCGGGTTCAAAATTTCCTCGCTGTACGAGACAGCTGCACAAGCAGGCGAACAAGAAATCAATGAATCCACCTCCGAACGACGACAACCAGTGGGCCGAGGGTTGGTCGATTCGCTGACAAGATTTTGATGATGTCGAGCTTGTCGAGGCGACTGCGGTTGATCTTGGAGTGGAGTGTTGCCGACATCCATATCCGTCGAGCGGTGCACGGAGCGCAAGATGGTCGAAGGTGAGGCACTCGCCACCAGCGTTGACGATCCTAGCTCTCGCCGTCTCGGTGAACCTGAGAGCGCTGACCTTCATCGCTGGCACCCCGAGGGTCCTCTTGTCGTCGTTCACAGTGCCCACGATCATGGCGTTGAAGCTGCCCTTGGTGCGTCGCACCAGGAAGCGGTAGAGCTGCACGCGAGGAGCGCCGAATCAGAATCTCCCGAGCGGCGAGCGCCGGTAAAAAAAATGGTGAGCACGATCTTAGCACCAGGTCCGGAGGGGGTTACTGACCTTGACAAGAAGCTTAAGGTAGACATCGTCGGACTTGGAACCAGTGTGCTTGGTCTTCTTGTTGCGTCCGCCAGCGGTGAGATCGATACCCTGCGTGGAAAGCATTAGCTACTAGCTGTGGCGGTGTTTCAAAGGTGTTGGGCTTACCATGGAGACGGCGGAGGCAGTGGCAGGAGGGGGGCAGAGCGCAGGGGTGATAGCGTTAGGAAGGGGGCTCGGGGTGAGTAGCTGCGAGAAGGTGCTCGCCGGGAGAGGAGGTGGGGCGGATTGCGGCGGCGGCGGAGTTGTGGTGAGGATTGTTGTTCCTGTGGTTCGAGCGGCGTGGGCGTGTTTGCGGCGGGCGGGTCTCGGAGGACGGGGTGGAGAGGGGCAGGACAGGGCCGTCGGGCCCAGTGGCGGGGGCGGGGCGGAACGCGGGCGCCACACGGGTCGGGGGGGGGGGGGGTAGGGGCGCGGGTCCATGGGGGCGGTGGAGGATGGGAGAGGCGATGCTTGCCTTGGACGAAGGTGGCGCGAGGACTGGAGGAGGCGAGGTCGGCGCGCCGTGGGAGACCGACAGGGCGACGCGCCGGCCGGGGCGCAGGGCGCGACAGCGCGAGCGAGGGAGGCCGAAGAGGCTCGGCCTGAGGGGCGGTGGAGGCGCGCGAGGTGGGAGTGGCGTCGGCGGCGGTTGGGGAGCAAGAGCGGGGGCGGACGGCTGCTGCGGCGACGGCGCGCGCAGTGGGGGTAGGCCGGAGGGGCGGAGGAGGAGGCGGGTGGCGGCGCCGAGGGAGGCGGCGCCGTGGGGGGAGCGGGAGCGGGCGGAGCGAGGGCGCCGGCCGGGGTGGGCACCGGGGTGGGGAACGAGCGGGAGGCGCCAGGGGAGGTGGCTCGCCGGCGGCGCGGCGTCGAGGTGGGGTGCGCCGGCTGTGGGAGGGGGAGAGAGCGACGGGGGCGAGGCGGCGCCGTGGCTAGGGTTCAGCGGTTGGAGGGGAGCCTCGGGGGCTGCGCAAGCAGGGAGAAATTGGGAATGCTTGGCTTCTTTTTGACCGGGAGGGAGAAAGAAGGGAGAAAGTGGGCGCTGACGTGTGGGCCCCACTTGTCATAGAAAGGAGAAAAGAATCCTATGCTACGGTTTTTGGCAAGGAAATGAGATGGGCTGCGGGTTGAAAATGGGTTTCAGCCCGATTTGCTTTTGGGTTGTCTTTTCTATTTTGCTTTTTGCTTGGGTTTTGATTTAGCTAATCCAAATTCAATTTTAAGCCAAGTTTCTAGCATGTTTAGAATTTTTTTTACATTTTAAAAATACAGGGTGTTACAACACTACCCCCCTTAAAAGGAATCTCGCCACGAGATTCTAGTGAGCTAGGCTTCGGGAGTTTAGATTGTAATAACCAAGAATACACCCTACCCAAAGTCGTTGGCTCCTTAAAAACCTTCAAAGCTTGTTGATTCGTTGGTCGAGCGTCTTCTCGATTACTCTTCCTTCTTCACTGACTTTGTTGGTCTGGTCTTTATCGAATCCAATCGTAATGGAAGTGTTGTAACGTGACGTGCTACCCCCCTTAAATAGAAAAGTGTTATGGTTTTTTTTGAACGGCGTGTTTCTATTTCGTTATGAGCAAACGCATGGTCTTCACTCGCCGGACAATTCTAGAGTCGAAGCGGGTGTCATATGCCAATCTTCAACCAATCTTTTTCTTGCTTCGAGTAATCTTCACACGTTGATATTGAAGCTCCTGTTGGTTGAGTCTGAGTCTTCGTCTTCATAAGCGGGGTCAAAGGGTGATCATACTAGTCGATCCTAACTAAGGTCACGTGCCTAGAGTCGATATATAACTCTGATACCACTCTGTCACGCCCGGTTTTACAAAGAGCAAAACCGACCGTAATCTACGTGTATGCCAGGATCGGTTTAGTTCATACACGTAGGACATATAGTGATAAAACACTTATATATCGAAAAAAAACGCATTTATACCTTAATTGAGTCTCGAGTAACAGCGGAAGAGGAGAAGCTTCTATGGCCGTCCACAGGCGAATCGACTGGCAGCAACGTTACCTTCTTCGCATCATCTTCATTTGATCTTCTTTAGTCTGAGCAACATTTATAATAAAGAAAAAAACAAACGCCTGAGTACATAGAGTACTCAGCAAGTGTGGGAATAGTTTATGCATGATGAGGCAAGAATCAAGGAAGGCTAGACACGGCTATTGCACTACGCAACCTATTCCTTAGCTTTATTAAGCATCCTATTTGTTTAGTGAAATTTTCGCCCAACCCAAACATATCTCCAAGTGATCTCCACTATCACTGTAATCTCAATCCAAGCCACCATTCCCAAACCACACCAAACAACCCACGCTAATCATGAGAGAGTTACCAGCCCGCTCTTGACCGTGAGCACGGCTGTCTAGACAGTTTTGACTCTGCAGAGTTTGTACCCTTTACCCACAAGTCGTGTTTTCATCACCCGTCGGCGACTCAAGAAACTCCTTTCCGCCCTCTCACACTCCCTATGGTGTGGGGCCAGGAGTACACGACAAGGCCTTTACATTACACTACCCAACCCGTGCACACCCGCTAAGGATTCACCGTTGCGGCACTCTGAAACCTCTGCCGCAGAAGCCCCCTCTTGAGCCACTTACACATCTCTCTGGTGTACACAAGGAAAGATAGGAACAACTTAATTGGCCACACTGCCCCATAACAGTTCTTGTGGTGGCACTGTATAAGCCAGTTGACAGGTTTCACGAACCGGTCCTTAGGATCTACGCAGGCTAACTACCCACAAACCCGAGTCTCGTGCCCTCGGCACCCACCGTAACCCACGAGCCTGCTAGATCCCTATACTACCCACCTCATACACCACATTCATCACCACATCATCACAAACATCATGATATATTAAATTTTTAAATGTAATAACTCCCATCCCGACATCTAAGAATGGCTAAGCATGAAAACAATGACACAAATGTAAACCCTAGTCTACCCATTCCCGGCTACAAGGCAAGTTATGGAAATTCTAGTAAACAACCAACACATGGGATTCAATTTAAGACCTAAGCATGCAATTCTAGCTAAAATCCTAAAAACGGAGAAATATGGTCAAGAGCACTTGCCTTTTTCTTATAGCGTTGCTCAGTGTAGTGGCTGAACTCTTGATCTTCAAGTTTGTGCGGCACCGGGAGGAGAGGAAGACGTCTCACGGCTTGGAGCGACGACGTTCTTCGGACCCGAGACGCGTTCTAGAGCTAGGCAAAGGTGTCAAGGTGGTTAGCGCAAAGTAAAAACCGAACGAAATCGGCGGAACATCATGAGGGGCGGAAACCTCATCGGAGCTTGTCGGAATTGGGGGTTCCAACGCCGATCTGCGCTGGGGAACTTCTGGGAGAGTTTTACGACAACCCTGCGAAGCGAATGTCACAACTAACATTACTCTTATTGAACCCCTTGTCAAGCATTTCATCATACACCTTGTCCGCCCTTCCAAAATCACCATTGAAAACCATAAAGACAATGTTACCCTCGAGAGACACTTGAAATGGAACCTCGGTGCGGGTGTGGAGCACGCGGGGGGTACTCCGGCACAACACCGTCCTCGACATCGTGGAAGGCGCTGCGGTGCTTGTCCCATCCGGCGAAGAGGAAGGAACCGTTACCGGAAGCCGAGACACGTCATCTGCAAGAACGAGAGGCGCACGATGGATTGGAACCAACGAACACACGAGCAGGTTGGGGATCCAAAAACGAGCAGCAACTGGTTAGAGAGGAAGCATGCAACTAACCATAGAGAAAACTTAACCTTGCTCTCGCACATGATGACCACACCACCTCCTCGTGCACGCTCGCGCGCACGAATTGTGAGAGAGCAATCAGAGAGAGAGAACTATTGGAGAGAGCACACAAGCACCACAGAAAATCGAATAACTCACCCATGAGGATTCCGAAGAGTCTGAGGGCCATGGGCACCGGCGGGTTCAAAATTTCCTCACTGAACGAGACAGCTGCACAAGCAGGCGAACAAGAAATTAATGAATCCACCTCCGAACGACGACAACTAGTGGGCCGAGGGTTGGTCGATTCGCTGACCAGATTTTGATGATGTTGAGCTTGTCGAGGCGACTGCGGTTGATCTTGGAGTGGAGCGTTGCTGACATCCATATCGGTCGAGCGGTGCACGGAGCGCAAGATGGTCGAAGGTGAGGCACTCGCCACCAGCATTGACGATCCTAGCTCTCGCCGTCTCGGTGAACCTGAGAGCGCTGACGTTCATCGCTGGCACCCCGAGGGTCCTCTTGTCGTCGTTCACAGTGCCCACGATCATGGCGTTGAAGCTGCCCTTGGTGCGTCGCACTAGGAAGCGGTAGAGCTGCACGCGAGGAGCGCCAAATCAGAATCTCCCGAGCGGCGAGCGCCGGTAAAAAAATGGTGAGCACGATCTTAGCACCAGGTCCGGAGGGGGTTACTGACCTTGACAAGAAGCTTAAGGTAGACATCGTCGGACTTGGAAGCAGTGTGCTTGGTCTTCTTGTTGCGTCCGCCAGCGGCGAGATCGATACCCTGCGTGGAAAGCATTAGCTACTAGCTGTGGCGGTGTTTCGAAGGTGCTGGGCTTACCATGTCGACGGCGGAGGCAGTGGCAGGAGGGGGGCAGAGCGCAGGGGTGAGAGCGTTGGGAAGGGGGCTCGGGGTGAGTAGCTGCGAGAAGGTGCTCGGCGGGGGAGGAGGTGGGGCGGATTGCCGCGGCGGCGGAGTTGTGGTGAGGATTGTTGTTCATGTGGTTCGAGCGGCGCGGGCATCTTTGCGGCGGGCGGGTCTCGGAGGATGGGGTGGAGAGGGGCAGGACAGGGTCGTCGGTCCCAGCGTCGGGGGCGGGGCGGAACGCGGGCGCCACACGGGTCGGGGGGTAGGGGCGCGGGTCCATGGGGGCGGTGGAGGAGGGGAGAGGCGATGCTTGCCTTGGACGAAGGTGGCGCGAGGACTGGAGGAGGCGAGGTCGGCGCGCCGTGGGAGACCGACAGGGCGACGCGCCGGCCGGGGCGCAGGGCGCGACGGCGGGAGCGTGGGAGGCCGAAGAGGCTCGACCTGAGGGGCGGTGGTGGCGCGCGAGGTGGGAGTGGCGTCGGCGGAGGTTGGGGAGCAGGAGCGGGGGCGGACGGCTGCTGCGACGACGGCGCGCGCAGTGGGGGTAGGCCGGAGGGGCGGCGAAGGAGGCGGGTGGCGGCGCTGAGGGAGGCGGCGCCGTGGGGGGAGCGGGAGCGGGCGGAGCGAGGGCGCCGGCTGGGGTGGGGAACGAGCGGGAGGCGCCAGGGGAGGTGGCTCGCCGACGGCACGGCGTCGAGGTGGGGTGCGCCGGCTGTGGGAGGGGGAGAGAGCGACGGGGGGCGAGGCGGCGCCGTGGCTAGGGTTCGGCTGGTGGAGGGGAGCCTCGGGGGCGGGCGCAAGCAGGGAGGAATTGGGAATGCTTGGCTTCTTTTTGACCGGGAGGGAGAAAGGAGGAAGAAGGGAGAAAGTGGGCGTTGACGTGTGGGCCCCACTTGTCACAGAAAGGAGAAAAGAATCCTATGCTAGGGTTTTTGGGAGGGAAATGAGATGCGCTGCGGGTTGAAAATGGGTTTCGGCCCAATTTGCTTTTGGGTTGTCTTTTCTATTTTGCTTTTTGCTTGGGTTTTTATTTAGCTAATCCAAATTCAATTTTAAGCCAAGTTTCTAGCATGTTTAGAAATTTTTTTTTACATTTTTAAAATACAGGGTGTTACAGTAAGCCCACAAACACCAACTTTGCCACGGAAAATCTTGGCGCAAGCGACTACTCCAAAAGGCCGAGAAGGACGCAGCCAGCCACATCTCAAGGAATACCATCCAACCCGCTGGGCTCACTTTGGGAACGCGCGGCCCGCGTCCAGTTTTCGGCGGACACGCAGAATTCTCGCGGCCGCGCCAAGGCCTTCCGTTCCATCAGACGACTTCCTCGGGACGGAGAAACAGTGCGCCTGTTCCGCCGACAGGGGGAAAGCGAGCGGGTCGCGGGGTCGGGATGGGATTGATGCGGCAGGCGTGCTCTGCTTGCCGCGGCGACGCGTACGGGCTTGCGCGCCGGACGAGCAGCCAGCAAGGTCGGCAGCGGGTGCGCGGCCGTTTTCCCCGAGATGGACTGCTCGTCCGGTCCGGATAGTAGCAAGTACGTACATGGTCCCCTGAGATTCGATATATGTAGCAAGCACATCGACGATGTACGCTACGCTACGCACACAAGAAGGGACACAGGGTCTGAATAAAATGTGGGATGCATGGAAAGAATCGATCTACACGAGTACAGACATAATTACTCCCTCCCGTTTCGATAATGACGCATTGAGGCCCAAACATTTGGCATCTCTATCAGTGACATGTACAGCTACTTACAGTACTAAACAAACATTGCGTTGCGGACTGAAACATACAAGAAAACAGAAACAAAAAGAAAAAAATAAAACAAAACGAAGTTGCCGCAAAACAGGAATATGAACACACGGCAGCTATGTACGAGTCGCCGGAAGAAGCCCCCCACC